>JAHFWI010000031.1:0-4944930 GCA_028554975.1 Himalopsyche kuldschensis | reverse complement strand
CTTTTTAGAAATTTTAGAGACATTTTTGGGCTTTTAAATATATTTTGGAGACACTTGGGCTTTTTTGGTTTGATTAGATTAGGTTAGGTTATTTTGGGCTTTTTTAGAAATTTTAGAGACAATTTTGGGCTTTTAAAGATATTTTGGAGACACCTGGGATTTTTTGTTAAGGTTAGATTAGGTTAGGTTATTTTGGGTTCGTTTAGTTATTTTGGGCTTTTTTTAGAAATTTTTGGAGGTTACATTTTGGGCTTTTTTTTAGATTTTAGAGACAATTGGAGACACTTGGGCCTTTTCGGTTTGGTTAGATTAGGTTAGGTTATTTGGGCTTTTTTAGAAATTTTAGAGACATTTTTGGGCTTTTAAATATATTTTGGAGACACTTGGGCTTTTTCGGTAAGGTTAGATTAGGTTAGGTTATTTTGGGCTTTTTTTGGATATTTTAGAGACAATTTTGGGCTTTTTAAGATATTTTGGAGACACCTGGGATTTTTTGGTAAATTTAGATTAGGTTAGGTTATTTTGGGTTCGTTTAGTTATTTTGGGCTTTTTTAGAAATTTTAGAGACACTTTTTGGGCTTTTAAATATATTTTGGAGACACTTGGGCTTTTTCGGTAAGGTTAGATTAGGTTAGGTTATTTTTGGTTCGTTTAGTTATTTTGGGCCCGTTTAGTTATTTTGGGCTTTTTTAGAAATTTTAGAGAGGTTAGGTTATTTTTGGGAGACATTTTGGGCTTTTTAGAGACGGGAATTTCAACAAACATAATTTTACAAAGATCAACAAATGATAATTAAAAAACTTGAAGATATTTTAAAAACATAACAAAATTTAACAAACACTTAGACATAAATCTTTTTTTTTAAAACACTTGTAAAATATTTCATATAAAATGTCATCTTTAAAAAGACAAATCTTTTTTTTTTAAAACACTTGTAAAAATATCATAAAAAAAAGACATATATAATTTGAATTTCTCAATAATCTAATACAAAAATCAACTAATGAAAAAAAAATAAGAAAACTTGACACATTATAGATAAATATCAAGAAAAAATTCTAAGTGTCTGGAAAAGACATAACCTAAAACTTTCCAGACTTAACCTATTCCAGCCCAACACTTTCCAAACTTAACTTATTCCAAACTTTACTTATTCCAAACTTTACTTATTCCAAATCTTATAATTTTAAAGCTCAACCTAACCTAACCTAACCTAACCTAACCTAACCTAACCTAACCTAACCTAACCTAACCTAACCTAACCTAACCTTACAAATCCAATCAAAACCTTGGAAATTAATCAAATCCAATAAAAACCTTTAAAACTAATCAAAAATAGCCAAATCCAATCTAAACATTGAAAATTAATCAAATCCAATCCAAAACCTTGACAATTAATCAAAAACCTTGACAACTAATCAAAAATTACCAAATCCAATCAAAACCTTGAAAATTAATCATATCCAATAAAAACCTTTACAACTAATCAAAAATAGCCAAATCCAATCAATAACCTTGACACCTAATCAAAAATAGCCAAATCCAATCAAAACTTTGAAAATTAATCAAATCCAATCCAAAACCTTGACAATTAATCAAAAACCTTGACAACTAATCAAAAATTGCCAAATCCAATAAAAACCTTGAAACTAATCAAAAATAGCCAAATCAATCAAAACCTTTTAATTTAATCAAATATAATAAAAACCTTGTTAATTAATCAAAAATATTCAAATCAATCAAAACCTTGACAACTAAAAAAATAGCTAATTACCTAAAAACCTTGCCTAACCTTACAAATCAATCAATCAAAAATAAAAACCTTGACAACTAATCAAAAATAGCCAAATCAAAAAACCTTGACAACTAATCAAAACCTTGACAACTAATCAAAAATAGCCAAATCCAATCAAAACATTGAAAATTAATCAAATCAAAAAACCTTGACAACTAATCAAAAATAGCCAAATCAATCAAAACCTTGACAACTAATCAAAAATAACCAAACTCTAATCAAAACATTGAAAATTAATCCAAATCCAATCAAAACCTTGACAACTAATCAAAACCTTGACAACTAATCAAAATAGCCAAATCCAATCAAAAACCTTGACAACTAATCAAAAATAGCCAAATCCAATCAAAACATTGAAAATTAATCAAATCCAATCAAAACCTTGACAATTAATCAAAAACCTTGACAACTAATCAAAAATAGCCAAAATCCAAAAAAACTCAACTTAAAAATAGCAAATCAATCAAAACCTAATCCCTTGAAACTAATCAAAATAGCCAAATAAATTTAATCAAAAATAAAAACCAATTAATCAAAAATATTCAAATAAAAACCTTGACAAAACCTAATCAAAATAGAAATTAATCAATCCAAAAAAATCCAAAAAAACCTTGACAACTAATCAAAAATAGCCAAATCAATCAAAACCTTGAAAAACCTTGAAATAAAAAACCTTGACAATTAATCAAAAACCTTGACAATCAAAAATAGCCAAATCCAAAAATCTTGACAACTAATCAAAAATAGCCAAATCCTTGACACTAATCAATCAAAACCTTGACAACTAATCAAAAAGTAAAACATTGAAAAATTAATCAAATCCAAAACCTTGACAATTAATCAAAACCTTGACAACTAATCAAATCAATCAAAACCTTGAAAATCCAAAATCAAAATCAAAACCTTGACAAAACCTAATCAAAATCAAAAAAAAATCAAAACCTTGACAACTAATCAAAAATAGCCAAATCAATCAAAACATTGAAAATTAATTAATCAAATCAATCAAAAACCTTGACAATTAAAAAAACCTTGACAACTAATCAAAAATAGCCAAATCCAATCAAAACCTTGAAAAAATAAAACCTTGTTAATAAAAATATTCAAATCAAAAAAAATTAAAAATAGCCCAAAAACCTTGTCAACTAACCTAAAACTAACCAAAACCCTAAATCAAATCAAAAAAACCCTTGACAACTAATCAAAAAATAGCCAAATCAATTGAAAACTAAAAAAAAACCTAGCCAAAATCAAAAATAGCAATCAAAAAACCTTGACAATTAATCAAAAATAAAACCTTGCCAAAAAATCCAATCAAAAACCTTGACAACTAATCAAAAATAGCCAAATCCAATCAAAACATTGAAAATTAATCAAATCCAATCCAAAACCTTGACAATTAATCAAAAACCTTGACAACTAATCAAAAATAGCCAAATCCAATCAAAACCTTGACAACTAATCAAAAATAGCCAAATCCAATCAAAACCTTGGAAATTAGTCAAATCCAATAAAAACCTTGACAACTAATCAAAAATAGCCAAATCCAATCAAAACCTTTTAATTTAATCAAATATAATAAAAACCTTGTTAATTAATCAAAAATATTCAAATCCAATCAAAAACCTTGACAACTAATTAAAAATAGCCAAATCCAACCCTTACCTAACCTAGTCCTAACCTAACCTAACCATACCTAACCTTACAATTCCAATCAAAACCTTGGAAATTAATCAAATCCAATAAAAACCTTGACAACTAATCAAAAATAGCCAAATCCAATAAAAACCTTGACAACTAATCAAAAATAGCCAAATCCAATCAAAACCTTGACAACTAATCAAAAATAGCCAAATCCAATCAAAACATTGAAAATTAATCAAATCCAATCCAAAACCTTGACAATCCAATCAAAACCTTGAAAAATAAAAATCAAACCAAATCCAAAACTAATCAAAAATTAATCAAAAACCTTGACAACTAATCAAAAATAGCCAAATCCAATCAAAACCTTGACAACTAATCAAAAATAGCCAAATCCAATCAAAACATTGAAAATTAATCAAATCCAATCCAAAACCTTGACAATTAATCAAAAACCTTGACAACTAATCAAAAATAGCCAAATCAAAACCTTGACAACTAATCAAAAATAGCCAAATCCAATCAAAACATTGAAAATTAATCAAATCCAATCCAAAACCTTGACAATTAATCAAAAACCTTGACAACTAATCAAAAATAGCCAAATCCAATCAAAACCTTGACAACTAATCAAAAATAGCCAAATCCAATCAAAACATTGAAAATTAATCAAATCCAATCCAAAACCTTGACAATTAATCAAAAACCTTGACAACTAATCAAAAATAGCCAAATCCAATCAAATCCTTGACAACTAATCAAAAATAGCCAAATCCAATCAAAAACCTTGACACCTAATCAAAAATAGCCAAATCCAATCAAAACCTTGACAACTAATCAAAAATAGCCAAATCCAATCAAAACATTGAAAATTAATCAAATCCAATCCAAAACCTTGACAATTAATCAAAAACCTTGACAACTAATCAAAAATAGCCAAATCCAATCAAAACCTTGACAACTAATCAAAAATAGCCAAATCCAATCAAAACATTGAAAATTAATCAAATCCAATCCAAAACCTTGACAATTAATCAAAAACCTTGACAACTAATCAAAAATAGCCAAATCCAATCAAAACCTTGACAACTAATCAAAAATAGCCAATCAAAAACCTTGACAATTAATCAAAAATAGTGAAATCCAATCAAAACTCTGAAAATTAGTCAAATCCAATCCATAACCTTGACAATTAATCAAAATTAAACAAAAACCTTATCAAAAATACTCAAATCCAAACCTTACCTAACCTATCCCGACTTTGGTTGAGAAAATCTTGATTTATGAAATTTATATTTATTTAACTGATTTTTTTTAAAAAGCCAAAAGGTTGTTATTGACCCAGGTTAAAAGGTTGTTTTTTAATGCCATAATTCTCCCTGGGTATTCGATCACATTGATCGCATTTGACTTGTCAACTAACCATTTGTGTCATTCTGTTGAGTGCCAGTCTGTGTGCGAGATGTATGCATCATACTGCTTTACATAAAGCATCTTCAACCTTAAACAAATAATAGATAATGCACATTGAAGATTTTTTTGTTTATTTAATTTTCTTCAATATTGGATATATTTACATTGGAATTTGTTCAATTTGAATAATAAAATGTTTGTGAGCAGACGAAAATACCAATCGTGACTCGTTGAATTTTGAAACCTTAGATTGAAAAGTTTTTCGACGTTTGTTACCATTCATAAAAGGGGGCTTAATGCAATCTGGAACCTCGCAAATGCTATATCCACCTCTGCACCCGCTGTATCAATTTTTAATGAAAGCTTTAAGCAGATATTAAATCGCATTTATCTTATCTAATCTCACGTTGCCTGTCTCGACCCGACCTTATCGTATTCAACCTTGCCCAATTCAATAAGTTTCTCATATGAATGTGTCGGATGTGATTCTCTCACAACTCACTTCCAAAACAGTCTAAGTAAAATATAGTTTAGGCCAGTTTTCCCCAACCGGTGATCCACGGCCCAGACCTGGGCCGGAAAGACTTTCCGCCGGGTCGCAAACAATATGCCAAATTGCAAATCTGGATCGATAACAAAAAAACTAATGGAAAATTACAAAATTCTAACGATTCAAGTTTAATATTGTTATTCCAACAAGAACCTTCAGTTTAAATTCTTTATTATAAAAATATGAAATAAAAACCATTTTTATTTTAGTTTTAGTGGTCCGCAATTTTTTTTTCCTTTTTTTATCGATCCGTAAAAATGTTGCGGAACACTGGTTAAGGCCATTGCAGACGTTTGTTTTCCAATTCTGGTCATTCGTTTATATTGATCACTTGATACTCTTGATACGCTTAAAATGTTTGCTCAACGCGTTCGCAGGTCACATCATCACATTATCACATTACAACCGACAAAATTATCGTCTTACCTGTCGAAGACCTCATCTACTATCAATTCAAGATCAATTACAATTTATTAACGACTGACTTGTCAATTGCTTGCAATTATTCTACACAACGTATGACCGTATGACCGCAATTAAATAAACCTATGAATATCATCACTGAACCGCATAGCTTTTATCTTTATAGTTATCGAATCGTCGCAGTCAGTCGGTCGATGCTCTCGGACTTTATTTTTTGGAGCGCGTGTCTCGGCGCGTTGTAGTCGACTCTCCGTCGAAGAGTATTCGATCTGAAAAACTAAAAAAAGCTCTCGCAGCAAAGATACGTCGCAGACGACGTCGTCAACAGGGGGACGCGATCGCAGACTAAGCTGTCGCTTTCACTCGAGCTTAAAAAAAATCAACAGCGATAATTCTCGATGCGGAGCGTGTGAGACTTTCGATTGAGTCGTCTCAGCTTTCGGAAAGCCCGTCGACATGCGGTCGCTTTTCCCGCCGAAAAAAAGCCTCATCCCATTTATGGAGAACGCAATTATCAAAGAGAAGAGGATGTCTGCCGCGACTATGCACCGGTGTGGATCCGCATGTGTTTCTTGAGTCCCGACGATTGCGTATACCTGGAACTGCACTGATCGCATTGGAAAGGTTTTTCGCCGGTGTGGGTCATTTTGTGCCTTTTCAAGTGCGACGACTGAGAAGCTTTGAAGCTGCACTGATCGCACCCGAAGGGCTTCTCTCCCGTGTGCGACATTCTGTGACTCTTGAGCGAGGAGTAGTGCGCCGATTTAAAGTCGCACCGGTCGCACGACAGATTTTTTTCGCCCGTGTGAGTCTTCTTGTGCCTCTTCAGATGATAGAGCTGAGCGCATTTGACATCGCACTGATCGCACTCGTAAGGTTTTTCACCCGTGTGAGACATCTTGTGCGCCTTTAAATTGAAGCTGTACGCCGATTTGAATTCGCACTGATCGCATTTGAAGGGTTTTTCGGTGACGTTGGCGGCGGTGTGAACGATTTTATGAATTCGCAGCGCGGAAGAGAGCGCAGATTTAAAGTCGCAACGGTCGCAGCCGAACAGCATCAAGCTCGCGTGCGACGCTTTGTGTTTTTTCATCTGGTATAGTTCTTTCGCACGCGAAGTCGCAGCGATCGCATTTGAAAGTCGTCTCGCCCGCGTGGGACAGTGTGTGATCTTTCAACTGCGACGATCGCGCGCATTTGAAGTCGCACCGGTCGCATTTGAAGGGCGGTTCGCCCGAGTGCGATCTTTTGTGGGTTTTGACACAGCTCGCTCGTGCGGATTTGAAATCGCACTGATCGCATTTGAACGGTTTCTCTCCGGTGTGCGACATTTTATGAATGTTTAAATTTCCGGAATACGCGGATTTAAAGTCGCACAGATCGCACTGGAAGGGTTTGTCGCCGGTGTGAGAGACTTTGTGTAGTTTCAGAGCGGAAGCGTACGCGGTTCTGAAGTCGCATCGGTCGCATTTGAAAGGCTTTTCGCCGCCGTGAACGAGTTTGTGCATATTCAAATGGCAGACGTATTGGGTTCTGTAGTCGCATCGGTCGCATTTGAGGCGCAGTTTTTTGCTTTCGATCAATTTGTACGCTGAATCCTCGCCTGCGGAAACGTGAACGGTCTCGTGCGCTCTGAGCGAGTCGGTCGACGCGAACACACCGAAGCAGATTCCGCAAACGAAGTTACTCTCGTGAAAGATCGACTTCTCCAGCACCAGCGCGGCGACGAGTCGGCGATTCAAAATTCGCGCCTCGACGTCGGATTCTTCGATCGGTTTACCTTCGCGCGTCGAGGAAGGATCGACGTCTGACGACATCGACGCCGGGCGCTCCGTCTTCACCGAATAGTCATCTTCGATGGGAAGAATCTGAAGACAAAAAAAAATAGTTGCGGTGACTCGCGTCAATTATTCGACTCCATAAAATGTAATTTATTATAATGCAGCAGACACTCGATGCGGCAGATAATTTAAGCGAGTTAACAGAACCCTCATCGGGTCACCTCCGATTGCTTCGGCTCTGAGCCGAAGAAATTACCTGTCCGTGTTGGGTATCGGGTGTCCATTCGGCATAGGAACACTCGCCGGTTTCAGTTTTTTCTATTTTGACAGGCCTCGCATTATCGGTGACATTTTTTTTCCAAGTTTCCCATGGGACGTCTTCTTCTTCCCGTTTTATGTTCATCGATATCGTCGTGTCATCCTGCGAGAAACAAAATTAGCGAAACGTCAATCGCAGTCTCGTCGGAGATAAATTTATATTTCAAAGACTAATATGGTTAAGAAAATACAGGCGGTTTTGAAAAACGAACGTGTCGAAAATCACCTGTTCCGGTGTCCAATCGGTGCACGAACGCTCGCGGACTTCTTTTTTTAAATGTCTCACGACATCAGTAGCGTCGCCTTTACCGTTCTGCCGATGGAAATTTCTTCTCCCTCGGTCAAAACTTCCCGGCTTCTTCGAAGCGTCCTGAAAAAATTGACATAGCTTAATATCAAATTGAAAACTTTCGCATTCGCCAGTTGTAGGTATCTGTGTGTTTCGCCTGTTTGAGATCATCGTCAAACTGAATATGGTCAGAGTAAAAAATCGCAGTATGCACTGTGCAATATGAATTATTTTCTTTGGAGGGGGGATCCATCGAATACATGACAGTATTGAACGGCAACCGAGAATGCATTCAGTGAATGTCAAGCAAGAAAACCTATCAGTAATGCAAGGTAGATAGGCAGTAAATTTACGTGAATAACGCATGTGGCGTTTTTAAACATTTTATCTCACTCCATAAAAACGAGTGCTATATTTAATTACATATTCTGCTTCACGATGAAAGTTTCCGTCGTATTCTTCCCGTTTCACAGGTGCATTGTATCCGTCGTCGGGCGAATAATTTTCATTTCGGATGCCGTTCACGATATTCGGAAGACTATTGCTATAGAATATGTTTTCTGATGAATTTGATAATTGCAATTCATCGACTGGTTCTATTTTGACATCCATTTCTACTCTTTTTTCTTAACAATTACATTGACTTCGTGATCTATTTTACGAAACCACAGACTATGATATTTTGAGGGAATCGTGGAATAGAGATTATTTATTATATTGTTGTATAGTCTATGCATAAAAGTTACCTATATTACTCGTCTATTTCTCAAGCCTGTCAAATACCTACAAGAGTAATGTGCATTGCTTTTTCTTGTTGGTTACGTGAGCTGCATGTTCTCTCAATGACCGAATTTCATCTCGGCGCATTCCACTTTTTGGCCGTCGATCCATATTATCCTCTGTTGATATTTTATTGTCTATGCCTTCGTTTGACAGGAGTGGGCAATAATAATACTCACCGTATGTACTATCATCTGTAAATACCACTGACAGCCTTACATTTGTTTGAGCTCGCACCTTTTCTTTATAATCATATTGTTGTACCGTTTTTTCAAGTCTCATATAAATTTCTCCTACTTTCTGCCGTACCTTAGAGTTATATTTCATTTTCTTATCAATTGTGTGCGATGAATGAGTCTTAAAACGTCACATGAAGGTGAAGCACGTAGCTGCCCTGCGGCATTCGACAATCAAACTCGGTTTATTACCGCAAATGCTGGATTGATGGCTGTTGATGATTTAAGGAAGCATTTGATATCTGTGCGTCACTTTCCGATATATCGAAAATGGGGTGTTTCGTACGAAGAAACTTGACCAACATAAATATAAAAAATCGCCAAATATTTTGTGATAATTGATAACCTTTTAAAGGAAACTTTGGTGACCAAGACGAGTAATACTGTTATGGGCGATGGCTTCTTAACGAAGAAAAGAATGACGGCCTTATATAACACAAATATATTTAAGTACAGTGAAACCCTGATTCTACGTTTTTCAAGGGACCGTATAAAAGAAACGATTAATGCGGGAAACGAAAAATGCGGGTGAGTTTTATATATGACCTAATTGGCGGGACTATAGAAAGTGAACGCACCACGCGGGAAAACGTATAATGCGAGAACGTAAGCTCGGGGTTCCACTGTACAGTGAATGTGGATATAAATAAACAATGATTCGTTAAATAAAAATTATCAAATCAAATTGAATGTTCCTTTAAATCTTGATGGAAAGCGACGAGTCAATTTCATTTGCTGACTCTGGACATGTCGATGAAATTTTCACATCCGCTCAAACATTCTCGGGTATGTGTTGTCATGGCATCCGAGACTTTGACTGGGTCGGTGGAATAACATGTGACATTGAGAAATTAAATGTAAATACAATTTAAAAGATATTTTTTATTTAGAATCCAACTCATCGGTCGAAATAAACGCTGAAACATAACAAGTTTGTTTTCAGTCGAAGAATTTTGAGGATAGAAAAGTCGTATACAGCTAAATTAATATCGAGTACATTTTTGTAATATCGAGGAAAGGGTACAGGTGTTATTGGTTTTCCAACACCATTATCTCGGGATGTTGGGCGTTTTTTCAAAACTTGTTCAGTTGATTCAAGAAAGGTTTGTTCCTTCATCGGTCTGCGGGGCCGAGGCGTTGTAGGCGCGCGCGACAGACGGGACACCCCCCGATGGAAACGCTTGACCGATAGCACCCGGCGACTTCAGCTCTCGAATCATATCATCATCAAAGTGGACTACGCCTTTCCCTTCTTTTGCATTTTCTATAGGCGAACATGAAAAATAAATGCAAATATATTTGAGGACTTCGATTGAACTGGTTGATAGAATTTCAATATTCAATTTTAATCGTTTGAATTTGGTACTTTTCCATGAATTTTATCACCCCCTGGTTTGAGATGAAGTGATGAACGGAACCCCGCGATGAACTCGAACTGACAGTTTATTCGTGCACTTGAAATTACTGAAGATGCCGATAGTCGAAATCCGGGGAGTCTTTGACTGAGCACATGGAAAAGCAGATATGTTCACGTAATGGAACTTGAACTAGAATATTATGATTCGGATACATAATGGCAAGTATCTAGTTAAACAAGATTAATCTTATACAGTTGACTATTTCGGCACCACACCATCGTCAGAATTATTTTAGTCCAAGGTATGAATGATCAAACCAATATCAGTGTTTCAAAAATCATAGCATGAAATAACAAATTAAATAAATTTTCTTAGATATCTGTTTGTTTTCTTGGAGAAAAACTTAAACTTGCGTATATTGAAATAAAACCAAAGAAGCTAGTGAAATTCATATGACAAATTGTCTATGTCTTTATGCTATGAGTTATTTCAGTGAATATTTAACTGGTCCAGTGTATTGAACCTCGGCCGTTTGTTTATTGTCAATTTTAATAATCATAATGACATATAAGTGAATCTTGTGTATTTCAAAACTGTCGGTATACATACCCGTCGCTACGCTCGTTACTTTCGCCACGGCCGCTACCTTTGGTATGACAGGGTTTTGTGTGATAGGACAAGAATCGGAATCTATTATCGCGTATTCAGAAGGATTAACGTTGTATAGGTCCAATATATTTCGAAGCTGTGAACAGAAAACAGATAAACACTTCAATTTAATCTTAATTCGAGCGATAGTTGTCCCGGGTTAATTATTGGGTTTCGATAAACTATCCGCAGAATAAAATAGTGTTTTTCATCTTCAAATGACTTCCAGCAAAATAATTTCACAACTGTATTTTATTGGGGGTGATTGTTATGCCAATTTAGAACAAAGGCTGCAATACTCACTCTATTGACTGTTGGCGGTTTTAAGTACGGTCGTCTGGCCAATATTATCGCAGATATTATAGATTCACTTTTCACCGTTTTACAAGTCAATATCAATGCATGGTTTTCATAATCCGTTTCGACAATGACAAATTTAGATAAAGGACCGACGGCTGAAAGATAATTTTTAAAAATTATTTCAAGATGGCAAATTTTTTTTTTTTAAGTTAAAGTTACATTTCTTACAACACATTAATTATGATAAAAAATATCTTTCGCTAATTATAACTGAACATTCTTAGCTCCTCCAGCCCCGATCTCGAGGCTAGCTCGGCATCGTATAGGCGACGCGCAACCCTCGTATATTTTTTTGTCACTTCCATAAAGAAGTTACAATTATGTGAAGAAGTAATAAAAAAAAATATGAGTTTGATGTATTTAAAATATGTAGCACGGCAGCGAAACGCCGCTCTCAGTGTGTCTAGTCAAAGACTGTGATTTTCTCCATTCACCAATATATGTTCGGAAAGAATGAGAGATGAGAAAGGCCGTGCGGCCTCGGGCAGAGGTGTCCCGTCCAGCATAAAATTGCTATTTATAATGATACAAACTGTTTGAAAACACGACATCCATTTCGGATGGCGATTGTCCCCCCTGCACAAACATGCGACCGTAGAGCCGTCGCGCTCCAATATATCTCGCAATCCTTTCTTCTACCGTCAGCAGGTAGTCGTCTTCGTCGCTCAGCGCTCTGAACGAGTAGGTGCGGCAGCTCGAGTGGTCTACGTTATCTTGGATCGCGTACCATGATCCCAGCATCTAAAATGTTGATTTAATGTTTTGAGATTGTATGGTACTATTTCGATATTTCTTTTGCCGACTTATCGGACTTTTCAATCGATAGATTTCCTAACTGACTACTTCGCAGCCCTATTCTATGTAGGAATCAATCGTACATACAAATCACTGAATATTCAAGAAGTGGAATAGCGAACCTTGCATGTAAAAATCGTACCTTTTTCATTTCAAAATTTTTCATCGAAGTAACAAAAGGGCATTTTTCCAACGACAGTGGCAATCCCGACGAAAGCGCAGTCGACGAGAGCAGAAGTAAGCGCAGAGCATTCATTAAATTTGCCATATTGTCCGACGAGTATTTTTCTATAACAAAAATGATCATTGAAACTTTTAAACAATCTGCCGAACGACGGCCCGTCGCATGTGAAATATCCGCATAAAATTGTTAATCAAGCCAATATTTTTATCCAAGACCGTTTGAAGCGGTCAATTATGTTTATACAGCCGCATTCTCCTGATAATTTGTAGGGACTATTTCACAATTTTTCTATTGGTTGAAATCAGCCGACGAATCAAAGCCATAATGAACATATTTTAATTGTATTTTGGTGCAATCAGTGCAAATCTCCCAGCATACATATGATATACGTACACTGTTTATATTCATACAATTTATACATTCTCAGCAGTGATATAAGTTTTTAAGCGTTTTAGTTAATCTAATGACCTACCTTTGAAATACCTTTTTCGTATCTGGGTAAAACTGCACCTACTAGACGTCTCACACTATTTTAAGCTGTATATTTTTTAGAAAATATTCACAGAACCTTTCTGTTAGCGAACACAATTTGACAAACGTTGTTTTAAAAATAAGCTATATTTCTCACCACTGCGTTATGAAAGATCAGATCAGCATTAAAATCATGAGACAACTTCACAAAAACCTTCTTAACTACTTGTACATCGAATGAATCTCAAACACAAATGGCTGAATAATAGGATTAAATTATTTTATACTGTCCATTTTCATTCCGCGATTGAATATAACAAAGGCGTAGGGGACGACATCTTCGGGGAATTAAATTCCGGTTCCGAAGACACTTCCATTCTATTGACAGAATCTTTTACAGGAAAAACCATTCTCATTTTTCACGGATATTATGTATCGCTAGTCATCGTCAACTTTCCATGTAGTACCTACATTTGTACGTGCGTTACATCCGTCATTTGTCTCGCTGTCCGGGCATTATTTTGGAAACATCGCGCTCTTTATAGAAGCGTATAGGAATTTATTTCCGGTTGCAATGAGAGCATTAGAAGTATCGCCAATTCACCGTGCGATTGGCGGCTATTGCGTAGGTAGACCTATTATTTCTCTGACGGGTATTCCTGGTCTCTTAGCAGGGCACAGAACGTATCGAGGAAGCCGCGGGGGAAAGCGTCTTTTAAGTAGTAATGCTTATACTTACACATGTAGTACGTACATTATTGTACGTAATATAAAACGTGTCAACGCGAAGCTGTGAACATTTTATATTTATAATATGCCATTTGTGCTTCTCCCATATTCGTTGATCGATCAATTGAAGCAAGGTTAACTACTTGGAAATATTAAATTGTGCACAAAATCACGAAGATTAACTTCTCGAATGCTTAAAAACACGCATCAAGTCATTGGACAATTTCGGTGTATCTTTCGCTTTCTGACTCGTCTAGTCTGCAAAATCACCTGGACCTCTTAAAAAGTCTTCGGCTACTTAAAATTCACTTTTCAGCAACATCATAATGTTTGCAGAATGGGCTAAAATAATCGGAGTGCAATTCGCTTTTCATAGAAATGCATAATAAATTCCATTACAAATTCGTTCATCTTCGTGGATTTAAGAATTTTCAATTCCGACACCTCCTGAATCCTTAATATTTTGTTGCGACTTACGGCCACTCAAATATACGCCATGAGACTCCACTGCTATAATACAAACCAGTTTCTGATAATTATAATATTTATATGACTTCATTCGTGCACACATACTAAACAAGGCAATTAAATCTAGTATACCTATTGCGGTTTAACCTTTATTAATGTTTCTTTTTTCTTACCGATAGCATTTCCTCCAAAGGCTGACTGCATACATCCGGCATGACTCACCACGTTTCCTTATGAAAAATATGTACAAAGTGAGAAGTCAGAGAATGTGAAATTCACTTTAATTGTTTGCTTTCAATGCAGTCCTGGAAGATAAAGGTTACTGACACGTTATATATAGTGTCTTGGGGTTTTAAATATCGTTATACATTATACGCCAATGCTCCAATGTATAGCTGACCTCCGATATGCAGAAGATACATAATCCTACCTTAATAGCTAATCATTTTCACGCATACAATTAAAATATGAGGAAAATAAAGCGAAGATACTGTAATGAAGTCTAACCAGCTAGCCTTGATACTTACTGGGTTTTCATGGTCAATTTTATTTCATTTTAAAGATTACCACATATTATACTCGCTCTCGCAGAAAAGATAATATATTGAAAATACAGTGAAATCGAGAATGTCAGATAAGGAAGATAAATTAATCTGTTTGTATTTCCGGAAAAGATACACAATTTTCTTATGATGCACTTTCTCAAAATGGTGCTTGCTCATCAAATACAAAAAAAACATGTTGATTACCAAACTGATTAAAAGGGGCCGTAAACAAAGTGTCAATGGTGTATCGTCACATTATTTCTTCGCAAAAATGATCCATTTTGCTGCGTTTCCTGTTGTTCTTCCAGGATAAGCCCGCCATATGTCTGAAACCAGTTTGTAATTTCCTATTGCTTATATATTGAGGCGACCTCATTGTTCAGTTCTATAGAAAAGTGCGACAGGCTCTCTGTCCAAAGCGATTAAATAAAGGAACTCTTCTTATAAACAAGCGGTTTGTTTGGTATTGTTTTTTCCATGAGTGCTAGCGAAATACAGCACGCTTTACACCATGGGTTGCTAACCTTTTCAGCAATCGGGCCAGATTTTGGAAATGAGATTTCCTACCGAGCAACACAACAAAAAAACAAAATATTCAAAGCAAACAGGAAATATATTGTTTTTTTAAGAAGATATTACAAAAATTAGAATCAAACATATTTACTACATTAGAGTTACGCAATACATAAAATAATAATAAAAAATAAACAAAATATAATAAATTTTAGTGAGTCGTCTGATTTTGTTTGTCAGAACTAAGTGCATCAATGATGAAAACGATTGATGTTGTTGCTACACGCAAACAGTTTTCCAAATGCTCATCAGTAATTCGTGTTCTCATTTGAGATTTAATATGCTTTATTCGACTAAAAAGCTGTCCACACGTGTAAGTGTTTCCAAAAAGCGAAAACATCGATAGAGCATGTTTGTAAAATGCAGGATATTTCTCATTGTCCAAATATGTTTTGTAAAACTCTTCCAAATCAACCTGATTGAATTTTTCCTTTAACTGTGCATCACAGTAGGAATACAAGTTTCAATGAATTAAGTGGATTTGTTATAATTATATTTAGATTTTTGAAAATATTAATGACCAGATAATAACATAAGAATATTTAAAATAAATCTAGGGTTTTATCCGACCTCTCATTAATGAGTTGATTGATTTCAAGTAGAGGTCTGCACGGGCTCGGGTTTGACCCGCGGGCCGGGTAACGAAGCTTTGGATTCGGGCCCGGGCCGGGCTCGGACGCAAGTATACAACAAAATATAACAAAAATCGGGCTATTTTCGAATGAGTTCACCATTATCGTAAATCTAAATTTAATACTATAATAAACGTCACGTACTCGTATTAGTCATCTTTTCGGCCCATTCGAAAGAACAAGATGCATTGTTTTGAATTTAATGACTTATTTTAGAATTTTTTAATGTCTGCTTCATAGAAGTTTTTACAATACGCATAATGAATTTCATAATATGATCCT
Source organism: Himalopsyche kuldschensis (assembly GCA_028554975.1). NCBI lineage: Eukaryota > Metazoa > Arthropoda > Insecta > Trichoptera > Rhyacophilidae > Himalopsyche > Himalopsyche kuldschensis. The sequence continues at coordinate 4,928,656 of JAHFWI010000031.1, read as the reverse complement.
GCCTTCAGTATTTCTTATATGCTTATTTCAATCGGTCGCAATTCGATTTGTTAGGTTGATTTTTTTTTTAATTTACCGGCAAGAAATGGGCTTCGAAAATATTAAGACAAAAATGAAGAGTGGAGAATATATTTCTTCAGTCAGTAAAAACCCACGGGAAAAGTGAAGTGTGTAAATCATTTAGTGAAATCATAGAGATGGCTACAAACAAAAATGTTAGATACGTTGAGTGTATAAAATATAAATGCATTTTCAGCTTTTCTAGTTCAAAAACAGGAACTTCTCATTTGTAACGTAATTCCTGTAAAACAAACAAAAACTAATTCTAATTAGGAAGAAATGAATTTCGCACAACTGCACACACACGATAATTAGTAAGTCAATTTTTATTAGAAAAAAAAAATCGGATTTTTTTCGGGCAAGGTTACGAAATGTCGGGCTCGGGTAAGATTTTTGGAAATGGCCTTGGGCCCGGGCCGGGCCGGGTTGAAGGTTTTTGGGTTCGGGCCGGGTGAAATTTCAAAATTTCGGCCCGTGCAGACCTCTAATTTCAAGCCTTTGAATTAATATTAATTATAGTAAGTCAATTGATATTTAATGATAGCAAGTGCTTGAATTATAAATAAATGACAATTATTTAAAAGGGTACAACAATGGCGAGTTAGGCAAATAAAGTTGCTCGTTCAAAATTGGCAAACTGTTGAGTTGAGCTCGATTAATCTCTAAGATTTCTTGGTAAAATAGTTTACTATTTTTAAAACTATTATACCAAGAAATCTTAGAGATTAATTGAGCTCAATTTACTATTTGTAAAACTATTTTTATATTTTCAAAAATCCCCATAATTATAACAAACCCACTTAATTCATTGAAACTTGTATTCATTCAAATTTCGCTAATTTACATTTTAATAACCTTTTAACTTAGTGATCTACTTATATTTTTGTATATAAACGATACAAACTGTTTACTACGCGTCAGTTCAAGTACATCTGTGCACTTGGAATGCCTGAAGATGCCGAAAGGCGAAACCCGGGTCGTTAGCGACAAAACTCATGGAAAAGTACAAAATTCAAAAAATTAAAATTTGATATTGAAATTCCATCAAGCACCCTCAGTCGAAATACTTAATTAATGAAAGATATATATTGCGAGGAACGTTTATCTTCGAGCGTGAAAACTAGTGAACGTGAGCATTTGCCTAAGACATTGATGAACAACCTTTTTTGAAGAAGGGCCAGATTATCAATTCTCAGATAGTTCGAGGGCCGCACGGGTAAAACTGATTCAATTATTCATATTTTTAGTGAACATAAAACTAAAAAATGTATCATTTTATATTGTTTTTCCATCGTCCGTAAAAAGTTCTGAATAAGAAAGGTAGTTTATGTTTGTCATTGCGGGCCGCATGAAATGTCATTGAGGACTGCATGTGGCCTGTGGGCCACAGGATGAAGCCATGGGTTGTATCCATGTCCTCAAATAGAGAATTCTTGAATCTAAGCGTTCTTAATATTCTGTTTGAAGTATGTATACGAAATGCAAAATTTTCTCTCGCTTTTCCTGGCTAATAATCTCAGTCGAATTATAGCTGTTTTGTATAAAGTGAACAACTTTTTCAATGAAAAGACACAAATAAATTGAAAAAAAATCAAAAATAATGAAACATTTTATTCATTGTCCTGGGTTCATGGGGTTTTCTTACGTCACAAGTGCCAGATGCTCTTACGCACTCGCAACATGTGCACAAAGTGCCCATACGACACATAAAAATGCTCGATAGTGTGTGAGCACATGATCTGCAACAACCTTGCTTTGTGCGCGTACATCTCATAATCACATCTCATGTCAAATACAAATACGTCACACCACACGCAATAATTCTGCATTTTTCAAAGGAGGACTCAACTCAAAAAAGTAGGATGGTTCGCCATTTTATCATTTATTGATTGAGTAGGCATTTACTTGGTAGAACTCCATTATAATACGGTAAGAAAAATAACAATGTATTTTAGTTCTACATAAATTATTTAATATATTTGTTGATAGCTATTTCGGCTTACGCCTTCGTCAGAACTATGTTTTAAACTTGTATTAGAGATAGCTTATATACCTAGGCTAGACAAGGTACCCCTTACATCCTCTCTCTGTTCAAACCATACCAACGTCACATGGAAAAATTTAAATAGTTTATCTATTGGTCTAGCGTAATACTGAGAACATAATCTGGGTATTTTTGGGCTATTTTTATCGTGTGAAACCACTTAAAATCTGCAATGTCTTAAATGCATCTATTATTAAATCGTTTTTAGTTTATTGCTTGTTAAAGGATTTGGAAGAGGTGAAGCTTAATGGTAATTTGTTCATTAAGAATTTCATTGGATTGATTATACCTATTAATTTCTAATCATTTCTCTACTTGTTTGCAGTTACATTGACATCAACACTTGGGCTCCACAATTCATCCAAGGACAATCCACTCAACCTCTATATTATTTAGGTAGGTAACCATTTTTATTTATTGGTTTTAATTATATTTTAATGTATATTAAAAATGCACGACAAAAAGCTTCTTTCTCACTTTCTAAGATAACATCCCGAAAAGATTAATCAAAACATAACGTACTTACCTATCTAACGAAAACATTAGGTCAGTGACACAACTCTGGCTTCACCTAATTTATAATAATAATATCAGAAAATATTCAACAAGAAACTTTCAATGCACCAGAAAATTTTTATTTTATAGTCCAAGGACGTAATTGGAATGCTGCCAGTCCATTAGGTTGCCCGTGGCTCAATAGTGATTTTAGAAAGTTTTTGACCCTTTGCAGCAAACTAAATGACCTAAACGATCCTGCGAGACTGAACACACAGTTAAAAAAATTAATTGCAATCACTGGAAGCCGCCATTAAAAACTGTATAAATACATTTTTTTATATTTCACCATACATATTTATTTTCATTAACTCGAATGAATAGAAATTCATAATGATATTCAATGCTAAAAAAATATAATGAGTGACCTGCATTTCAGCTATTTTTTATTATATATAATATATGTACATATGTACATATGTATTCCAGATAACAAAAACAGTTGCCTTCATATACCTAGCCCTATTTATAAATCTATATACATATATTTATTTTTATATATAAATTATCAAGTCTATAGGCTTTATCATCACTGTTCACTCACAACTATCAATTTGTTGCCTTCCAGCTTTTGCCCGTGTGGTAATGGTATATTTTAATTTTTTTTTTTCAAAGACAAAATATTTTAACTTTTAAGTTAAGTTAACACTGAATATTCAACAACACAATATTTCAAGGATGGTATTTGCAGGTGTAAATGTTCAAGTATTATAACTCCACTCAACACTTGGGTCTCGATCAAGTATCTTCATTTTCCTCGGGATCAGGTTCATCAAAGTCTCTCGTTTTTACATCGCTCTCCTCCCCGTATTGGATTATACTATCTATGGTCAGCAAAATGTCACCCATGTTTTCTTCGTTTTGTATATTGAGCGGATAGAATCGAACTAGGCTGAAATCCTCTATCAGTCGGCCGATCGCCTCGGTGAGGTTTTTGTGTTTCTCGTGCCATTTTGAATGGCCGGATCCCATATCTGCCAGCAGGCTGTGAGGATCCGGTTCCAAGAATCTACACCAAAATAAATAAATCATATCAACTCAAAAAAAGCAAAATATTGAATGCATAAAAACAATTAGTTGGAAAAGATATTTCATACAATTGCGAGAAATCCCCTTTGACTAAATGCAATATTTATTTACTGAATCCGCTTCCAATGCAAAGGAGCATTTTTACAAAAGTTGGGAACAGTTGATCAATTTCTCTTTTCTGACAGGATAAAGTTGAATGCGTGCGGCCAGTAAGAGAATCCTTGAATTTAAAGATAATAACAGCAACAAAGCAAGAACACAACCCTGTCTCACTTCTTTTGTGACCTAAAACCGTTCAACACATGCACTCTTCCCAATTGGTATCCTGTGTGCATCCGAAATGCCTTTATATATTTCATGAAACAAAGGGGGAGAACACTGTCCAATTCGTGGCTATGCCGGAATAGGCCTCGATAGTTGCATAGTTGGTTCTGCAAGTAGATTAATAATTTAATTTAACATAGTTAAATTAAATTATGAAGTTATAAATGTTATGGATTACCTTTCCATTTGATTTTTTGCTGATTTACTAAGGAGATCCATCTTGCTGAGAATATTAACATGAGGAAGTTCTAGATTGACCATAACACTCAATGCGGCCATTGTTCCTGAAATCAATAGTATTAATTATTGGAATGACTCAGTAGAGTGCACAAAATTGCCATCCTGCTAATTGGTCATTGAAAGCGAAATAACAAGTCAATTACCAAACTAATAACAAGTTTTAATACTGAAAACCATGTCAGCATTTAAGATTTGTCAAAATTTGTTTGGATTGATATTATTCATTTGAATTTAATACAAGGCCTCTTTTTTATTTTTCAACTGTTGAAAATGAGTTGAAACTAATTGTCATCATCTTTTGAGCCACTGCGCAAAGTAATTTAGTTTACTCAGGGAATCGGACACCGAGTAACGAGAGAATATATTTCTGAAAGCGTTGATGGTGCATTGTTTTTTATTTGACTTCGCAAGTCAAGACTGACCTGAAATGAATTTGGCACCGTCGACCATGAACTGCGAGTCCACCAAAAAGACAGCGGCCAGACGAAAGTTCCATCGGTGGAGTAGCTCCACCAACCTCCGCATGGCCGTCAGGTGAGTGTACAATTCCACTTGGCCCGGACAGTCGAACAATATGTAATCGTCGTCAGCATCACCCAGTTTCTCCTCCAGCCATTCTGAATTTTCTATTAAGGTTCTATAAAAAGGAATGATGAATTATACATAGGGATTTGGGCATTTATGACTTGAGGTCATAAAATAATAAACTATTTTGGAAAAACACCATGCTACGAATGACTCCTGAAAAAGACAAGCTGTTCACGTAGTCTACATGCTCTACATCGAGAGCGGATGCGTGGTTAGAAAAAACGGTAATGTCCTAGACCGACTGTCGTATCTTGGACGCGTGAACAAACGGACCTTTTAAAACCAGCCTTTTAAACTTAACCTAACCTAAACTATATGTATAACTGATATATTTTGAAAAGCTATCAACTGAAGAAATCAAATATTGAAAATATATCAGTTAAACATATTGTTAAGGTTGGGTTAGGTTAGGCTAAGTTTAATAGGCGGGCTTTAATTTAGGTCCGTGTGTGCCTAAAAACTTACTCAATGCAAAATACGAGTCCTCCGTTCGGCCCAAATTGTAATTCCTCGTCCTCCATGGCATCGTCGAGATGAATCAGCTCTCGGATGTCAACGATAGGGTCGTAGTCGAAATGTTCAGCGGCCGGATCCAAATTCACCACGTCTATAATCCTGTTGTTATCTACGCCGTGTTTGACTACCGCCGAGCAGTAAGTGGACTGGCGGAAAGAATAGATTATATTTCATGTAATGCGGTGATGTGACGAGCTTCTTAAAGCTAGAGATCAATACTTACGTGAATATTAAATTACAAAATATCATAACCTAACTAACTTGGAGAAAATGATAACAATATAGTTGTAATACCTTGCCACTTCCTGCCGGCCCCATTACGAGCTGCGCGTACCTCATATTTTATATGTTTAATATTTAAGTTAAGTCTAACTCAAATCAATTTTCAGAAATAAACAATAACCTATGACAATATCACCATAAGCACGCGCAGGATACCAAAGTGAAGTTTAGTATCTTGTCTATTGTGAACTGTCAAGCATTGTCAAATGCATAAACAACTTCTGCAAATGAACGATAGACAACATGATGATGAACATAAGCACTGATTTTGGAAATTTCACTTTATGGCTACATGCTCTGTAAAACTATTTATAAATATAGATTCCGTGATAACTCGGCACAAGTCAAGTCGTCACATGGCACGTCGACACATGTCAAGTCGGCACACGACAGGTTGACACATAGACAATTCGGCACCTAGACATCTTGACAAAATTTCCTTTTTGTATTTCAGTGAAAAAATGTATTTGAGCTCTACAACAATAATAAATTGTTGATGGCTATTTCATAATAATGCTTGACTTGTGACAAATTGATATTATGTTTTCTGGAAATGAAAGCAAATCTGGGTTTTTATTGAGTGGTAATGAACGTACATTAGTTTTATATCACGATGATTTTAGTAAAATAGCATTAGCGATCTGTAATGATCTGAGTATTGATGTTGGATTAATGTTTGTTTTCTCAATAAAAATGTCATTGGATTGATGATATCTATTCATTTCTAATTGTTCTAATGCATTTACCTAAGGGCCAATTAATTACGTACAATTGATCGTAATTCTGTACTGGGGAGCTAGATATGGCTATGGCTGGCTATGTTAGATTGTAATAACGACATGATTATTGGTAATCCAGCATGCAAATTTTACGTAATTATGTAGACATTCACTTTCCCTATTGTGCCAGAAAGTGTTTTCTTCCATAAAACACTCCCTTCATCCAGTATTTGACGGAGATCGAATAAAAATAGGAGCGGTTTGTCAAGTTGTCTAGGTGCTGAAGTATCTATGTGCCAACTTGTCATGTACCGACTTGACATGTGCCGACTTGATGTGTGCCGATTGGTCTGGTCACCATAAATATACAATAGAAAACTTCATATAAATTGGCTTCATATACCTAGATCTTCATAAAAAAATTATGCCTCAGATCAATTATTTTACTCCGAAAAAATATAACTATGAAAAAATAGTTTTTTTGAAAATATTCAATTCAAATATTCCTAATGTATTCTCATTTGTATATTGTCTATGTCGTATTAACAAATGTCAGATTTTGGCGCGACCGTAAGAAAATAAACATTCAATATTGTGCATAGATAATAACAATATTATGTCAAAAGTTTAAACTACGAGCCTTATACTTTCTACTCAAGCATGTCTTGGACACGAATTGCTTGCAAATCTGCTAATTTGCAGTTGATTGGGACATTAAATGGTGGCCAAAGCTTTCGGTAATTCAATCATTTCTTTAAGTGCGGATGTTTTGATTATTACTGCGTTTCAATAATTATTTACTTTACTATGGGTTGGATGAATGAAAGAAAAATCATTTTGAATCAACAATCATTTCGAATGATACATACTTATATTACTAATGTTCTTTTCATTGGGCACCTTCGGTCAACCCCGAAATGGCATGCTATGAAACTATGATATCCGTGTTTCGTTTAAAGTTAATCGATTCTTAACTAAATCGGGATTATAATATATTCTTTTTTATTAACAGATGGAAGCATAACCAAGAAACCAACGAATGGATCGGGACTTTTTCGAGTACCGTTTGGAAATTGATGCAAGATGAAGAAGGGCTATCATATCAAATCTTAGGGTCGTTATACAACCCGGCTAAAGATAATGAAAAAAGTACAATCACCGAAAGAAAAAAAGCCCTAAACAAAAAAGGTCATAAGAAAAACAGCCAACTTTGTAAAGAAAATACACAAATTGACCAAAAAGTAACAGAATTTGATTCCAATCACTTTGAAAATCTTTTGAAGTCTTACTTCCGATTGGACGTTGAGTTGGCGCCATTATATAAATCATGGTCAAAAAGCGATCCATTGTTTGGTGGTGCGGCAAAGAAATTTTATGGCATCCGAATGTTAAATCAAGAACCAGTAGAGAATCTATTTTCGTTTATATGTAGTCAAAATAACCATATATCAAGGTACTTAATTGAACTAACATTTACTTGGTATTCCTCCATTACAATTGGGTAAACTGTCTATAGTATTGTAAACATTATTGATAGCTGTTTCAGCATTAATATTTTTACTATAAATGTATTTCCATTTGCGGTACCTGCACCCAGCATCCAAACTATATCCAATGTCAATTTTTAATTCCTAACTAGATAAAACAACCTTTACTATTCTAGTATTCTCCATAATCTATTTTTAAAGCACGTGGTTATCTTAAACTTAAGTGGGGTGTAAACTCTTATCAACCCTAAAGGAGTGCCATCAAAATGTTCACATTGAACAAGAGGCGCTGCCTGTTTCTTCCCACCAAATAGATTGATGGTTAAGGCCACTGTATGGTGTCTATTTGTTCTGAATAGGGAGTGGACATTACCAAAGAGACATATATACCACATTAGATATGACAGACAATAAGCAAACTAACTTACTCGTATCATATTTATTTTTGTTTTTTCAGGATCTCAACAATGATAGAAAAACTTTGCACCAACTATGGAGACAAAATATGTGATATTGATGGGAATGACTACTACAGTTTCCCAAATGTTGAAAAGCTAGCTGATAAAGAGGTTTTTATAAGTTTTAGATATTGGAACCGACTCATGAAAACATTGCAATAGTCAAGCTTATGTTACGGTTCGAGAGGTACAGGAGAATAGCTTATTTGCTGCGTAGGTCATTTTAGTCACCGGTCACAAAGGCTGTTCGGCTGATCAATACGCTGCCTATTGAATTGGGACACTTTCAGCTACACAGTTCATGATAGAGTTGGATGTTTTATGAAATAATTGATATCCTTTACACAAATCTATTTATGTATTACAGGTCGAAGGTAATCTGCGAGTTCTCGGTTTTGGCTACCGATCCAAATTCATTCAACAATCGGCTGCGCAAATTTGCGAATGGGGCGGTGAGAAGTGGATCGAATCTCTCAAGAGTATGCCGTACAAGGAAGCCAAACGTGAGCTCATCAAATTGATGGGTATCGGAGCCAAGGTTATTATTTTTTTACAACTGCAACCATATCCGCTCTTATTTGAAGCGTGCGGCCACCGCTCGAGGTCAGTGAACGCCTTGGCAAGTTCTGACATCTTTTCATAGTAATATTTGAAGGAGGACTTATTTTAATAAACATCTAGCTGAGCCGGCAAACTTCGTACCGCCTCGGAATCAATAGATGTCTTGTTAACTTACAAGCTGAATTTTATTCAGTTTTATATTAAGTTAAAATGATTACTCAAAATGAATTTAGTTCAATGAATGTCTTTGAATAACACGACTTTGTTTTATGTACTTATATAGATCATGATGTAAGCGGATTACCCTGAGATGATTGTACCTGAAAAGCTAGTATGAGTGTTCTCTCTCTCCAAGTTATTTAAACTGCTTTTTCTCTGACTTATATATGTATCTCTCTGAGATTTATTTTCTATGTATCTATCAACCGTCAATCGCTTTCCTATAAAATAAAAATGCGATTGATCATTCAGTATGGTGATTTTCTTCCAGGTGGCCGATTGCATTTGCCTCATGTCTCTGAATCATCTAGAAGCCGTCCCGGTAGACACTCACGTGTATCAGATAGCATCTCAAAATTATCTTTTCCATTTGAAAGGACTGAAGTCGGTTACGGATAGAGTGTACAATGAAATCGGCGACTATTTCCGAGGCCTCTACGGACCGTTAGCCGGATGGGCTCACACGGTAAATTATCTCTCTTACAGTTTCTCAATTTCACAAAACATAACAAATATTTTTGCGCGTAGGTACACTATTTTTTTTATCGTTACAATCACTGGAATCCAGCCAGTTCTGATGTCTCTCCGAGACCGCTGACGTCACAGATTCAAACTGCCGCTAAGCATCTAGTCAGTAAACCAGCACTGATCTGATTGTGATCTTGCACAGCCTCGTGTCCCATTGAGAGTTGAAATGTGGAGTCACACCTAACCTAACTTAACCTGTCAATACTTTCGATGGTTTCGGCGGTAACTTTGTGGTAGTTTATTTTAATATAAAATTAAAAATAACTTTGATTATTCCACGTATTATGCTACTAACTGTGTAAATAAAAAGGGTTTAAAGATGAATAGTTTAGAATTTTTAGAAATAAATAAAACTCTTAACAAAAAGAAGTATTATGAAATAATATTCTTAATAGGACAGGTTGCTCGCCACTGCTTACATTATTTCCAATTAATAGGGTAATCACAAACCTATCTGATTGATTGCAGCTCATTAGTTTAATAGTTTGTAATGTTAACGTCATTAGTAGTATAATTATTTGTTTGCTTTGTTTCGATTCTATAAGGAAAAATACCCAAACTTCATCAAAGAATTTAGAATCAAAACAAAGCAAACAAATAATTATACTAATAATGACGTTAGCATTAAAAAATGTTTTTTATTTTTTGTAATATTATCATTTTTAAAATGTTAGAATCAATCTTGCTTCAATACTTATTCAAACTTTGCGATAGTAAGTCCGAAGATGCCTAGTAGCACAATACATGGAATAATCAAAGTTATTTTAAATTTCATATTAACCCCTGTCAATAGTCCAACTGAATGTCTTTCATTCAATTCTAGAATATGATAGTGTCATCAGCATACTCACGGTCACGTAGCCTCTATTAGGTAAATTGATTATTAGAAAACTCAATTTTGTCATAATTATTTTCTTCTAGATACTATTCTGTGCCGATTTGAAGAAATTCGAAAAACCCGGATTGAAGAGAATCAGCAATGCCGAGAAGGAATCTGAAACGTCCAATAAAAAGAACAAGAAAAAATGACACGACAACTTCACCGATATCTCTTTATGAGTTTTGTAAAATATATATATGATAATTTTGTAAAATATAGCAATGAATGGATTCAATTGTCCTATAAAATACCTGATACAAATTATATACATTTTTGGTGAAGCCATCCAATCTGTGATTTCATATGGAACTGTCATAGTCGTTTTCCCACGCCCAATTTGGAAACGTATCAATATCGGGATATATGCACGGCCAGTAATACAGAGTGGTGACGAAGATCGTGGCTCCACAGATTATTATCGGGCCGATGCTCGCAGTCATCTGCGGAATAAGCAAAGGCATATGTTTTTATCAGGGCTGTGGAGTCAGAGTCGGAGCTTTTTGGCCAGAGTTGGAGTCCTCGCGGCGTTTTGGCCGGAGTCGGAAATTTTGAAAAGTTTGAACTTTTTATTTTTGCATATGTTTTTATATCAGTTAATTTTTTCAAATAAGATAAGAGTAAGATTTATTTTACAGTTGAATTATGGCCGTGTCGCTTGATGGCGGCGATTCCCAAAGTAAAGTACGCTATTCCATAGAAAGTGCACCTTGAAAACTTTTTTTTACCATGTCCGCTCCTCAGTAGAAGCATATGGCGACTGGCGCTTTCAAGATTATCTGCCCCCGCCGGCAATTTCGCTTCCCCAAATTATTCCAGCACCCTGCAGCTACGCCGTGTGCATCCTGCGAATGGTCAAAAGCGGCTTTCCAGGGCTAAGGGATCCGTCCAGTCGTATGAAGAGACATTCAGGAACCTCAATCCCCTGTAGCAGTTTTGGGCATAATGATAGGCCAATTTGTGAACACTCTCACCGCCGACATCCCGAGACGGATAGTCAAACCACCATACCCCTTAACCCATTGTTCACGGTGTCAACAATTTTGTGCACAATTACCATAGTAATTAAAATAGCCCGTAAGGAAAGTGTTAATAGTAATAGTACATCAACAAAAATTATTTACTTCAGTCCACACGGGTATCGAGACGTGCTTGTTGACGATGGCCATGGGAGACGTGCCGATCAATTGTCTCAGTGTGAAACTACACGCGAGGGCGGCGGGCAGCATCAGTTTCACAGGGTTGCATTGCAACGCCACCGCCTAGAAGTATAAAAACGGTGAATAAAAAATTAAAACATCAACAATTCAGTTGATAATGCTAACACCTTAACTTTTGCCGTAGCTGAAGGTCAAACAGTCGACCACCACTGCTACTTTATTTTAAATATCTTAATATTAGTGATTCAATGTGTAAACTTTTGGTATTCCTAAATCATTATTTTTTTACATCTTTTGCAGAAAAAAAATATGATTTTGATGGACTAGTTTCATCGCAATTAAATAAAAAAGAAAATAAGTCGGATTATTACTAGCCGAAAACCATTTATATTGTTGCTACCAATTGCCAGGATTAAAACTTCACTATAATATAAAATACGCGATAAGATAACGTTATCGCACTTCTTTCAACGAACATTCCAAATCAAATGGATGCTTTTTCATTAAAAGGTGTAGATAAGAAGTGGCGTTCACAGTTTTGATATTGCCAGTCTAGAATAAACAAAAACACGATCAGATTGTCTCATTCATGCACAACTTAAAATATGAATAAGTACATATAGGAAAATTATTGATTTTCATATAATGTTTTTTATAGAACGATGTATAAAGATACTTCAAAGCATAATCAATCATTTTTTTATTGCAGTCTATGCGAATAAGGCCATACCTCTGGGTTCTTTTTTAGACCCCCCTTCGGCCTAAGAGTTATTTTTCAAGGACAGTCTTTCGAAAGCTAAAAGTGATCACACTAATCTGTATATATCTACCAAACATTGACCGTTAATATCTAAAAATGTGTAACCCACCGGGTAATTAATATTTCAGAAGAAGTTCACACGCTTCTACGAAAGATTTAACTATGTTAACATTTATATCATACCATTTCCGCTAGGATCGGGAATATAATGCTAGCAATGGTGACATCAGAGCCGAATGTGGTCAGAAGTTCTATAGAAATGAGCAGAACGGCCAGAATAGCAATGATGGGTACGGCTCGTAAGCATTCAAACGATTGCGAGATGACGAGTCCCAAACCACTATAATGAATCGCTCTCGACAAGGCAAAGCTTCCACCTTAAAAAAAGATCCTCAGTTAGACTTTTTATAGATTTTCATGAAATATTCCATGCACGGAAAAAGACAACGTAAATATGTGGAGTCTGCGACCACCACACGGCGCCTCCGTCGTTCCTTGTCTTCGGACAATCGCTTTGCCCTCTCCCGTGATTTATTAATTTATTCAAAGAAAATACAAATCATGGCATTACAGCTGACGCCAATGCGCCATGTATTTGACAAATTTAAATACTCAGTGAAACTGCATTCTCAGTGAAAATGTATCAAGTAATAGATTTGTATGGCAACATGATTTCACTGGTCATGATCATTGAAATTACTGGCCCAAGTCGATGATTGGCCGGCCTAAAATTTTGGTTTGCTTCAATGAAACAGCAAGTAGTCTCTTTCATTTCACTTCGAACAGTGAGTAGTTTTCACAGAAAATCTTCCATCAAGATAAGCTCCATTAGGAGTCTGAATCCTTCGCATGGGTAGTAGACATGGTCAAAAATATATATAAATACACAATGAAAAATCATACAAAATTTGTGTTTGAAATGCTCACTTGTCGAGCGAAACACAGATAAATTCACCATAAATGTCAGTATACTAGAGGTCTGCACGGGCTCGGGCTTGGGTACCGACTAAATAAAAACATAAATCCGAATATTCCGGATGTATGCCATTATCATAAATCTAAATTACTTACATTTATAATTTCATGAGTTTATACTAAATTATGTATAATGTTTATCAAAATTTTGTTGAAATACTGTCGGGTTCCGGAATGGGCCTCGGGCTCGGGTCAGTCCGAGTCGGATATTTCCGGACTGGGTAGACTTCAAATTTCAACCCGTGCAGACCTCTACAGTATACTGACGAATATAATATTTATTATATTTACCTATGACAAATATCAACTCCCAATAAATTCTTTTAGACACATATTTCCATGTTAGCATTCCTTTGGGTTCCTTAGTAGGGAAATCTTTGACTCCTGCAACCGACAATAACAACTCTTAAAAACAGGGCTGTGGAGTCGGGGCTTTTTGGCCGGAGTCGGAGTCGGCGCGGCGTTTTGGCTGGAGTTGTACTCGGAGTCGGAAATTTTGAAAAGTTTGAACTTTTGTTTTTTACATTTAATAAGTCAAATTTGGCTTTTGGCCGCATTGATAGGGTTGATATTTAATTGAATACACATAAATAGGAAAATTAGGGGAAAAAAGTGACAATATTAACCATTTTTTAGTCGAAGTTGGAGTCGTGTTTTTGGTCAATGTCGGAGTTGGAGTCGTGGTTTTGGTAAATGCTGGAGTCGGAGTCGGACTTTTTTTTACCGACTCCACAGCCCTGCTTAAAAACAATAACAAAATCTCCAGGGTACCGCCGGCTTGCTACAGATTACGCTCCATTTATTGAATGATTCGTGTTTCAATATGCTGTCTGAGGAAAATCTCCAAAATCTTCGTGCATTATTATAGTGTCAAGAAAGTAATGAATCAGCATGTCAGACCGATCCGACAGACAGCCGTACCATATTGAGTAATTTTCCCAATCCGTTTTTCATTTCAATATCTGGGATTCAAACTTGAATGTGAACCTTTAAAGTAAAGTAAGTATACCAGTCAGGTCTGTGGATGGATCCATAGATGTTGTAAGATAAATCGTATGCCTTAGTTTGTGCTGTAAAATCACAGCACTTTTTGTATATAATAATCAGCCTTCTTCTACAACAGTCCTGGTGAAAACTGAACACATTAAAAATGCACCCTTAGGGGCCAGTCATTATATCGACATATTGTATTCAGCAACAATTTCTTACCAATATTCATAGTTGTACGTAAAAGACTGTATCATTAACATATTTATATTAAACCTTTCTTTGGATCCCAGAAGCATAAAAAGTCTGTCGAAAGAGGTATCAAATTCATCAACAATACGATAGTTGTTGTGACGCAAGAGGTTCTGATGTATCTGAAATGAGTAAAGAACTAGCAACAGTTTTGAAATGATGTTATTTTTTTTTTGATTAACGGCCGTACAAATATCTTGTTACTACATACATATATGATATACTATTAAAATCCATGGCCTGTCTGGTAATTTTGAGGAATTATTATAAAAGACTAGCTGTACCCTGCGCGCGTTGCTACGCCAGCAACTAAAATAAATTTGAAGGAAAGACATTACACAAATATTCAATTCAATTTGCATGTATTCAATACTCGAGAAATTTGTAAAAATTCGATATCAATTTTTGGGGGGAGGGGGGTTGTTTGGCGGGGTGGGGTTTGGGGAGCGTATGGGGGGGTATGCCAAAAACCTTCGAAGAAGTGAACTCGAAAAATTCTTAAAGTTTAAAAAAAAAATTGGGGGAGGGGTTGGTAGGCCAGAAACCATCGCGGGGGTGCACTCAATAAATTTGTAAAGTTTCACATCGATCGGTCGAGCGGTTTAGTAGTCCATAGCAGACATATATACAGACATTCATTTTTATATATATAGATTAAATAACATTTAGCATTAATTTGTTATTTATAAAGTTACTCACTTAATGTCTCCGGCATAGTCTCCCCAGCCTTTTATTTTTTTCGGACTTCTGAAGATGAACAGAAGTCCGGTCAAGACCAGGGCGGCGATGGCAACCTGTTAAGATTTAATATACATCATTGAATAAATCCGAAAACTAACCATCGGTGCGTAGAAACTCAAAAGGTTGACACTTAAAAGGCAAAACTACAAACAGGTTTAGATGTTTGTATATAGAATATTATCAAAAACATGTTTTTTTATTTCTACTTCAAGTCACCAGAGATGAGTTGAAACGCGCTCATCCATAGTATCATTCTCGTTCCCACCTTTTGACAAAATATTTTCTGCCACTGATGAGTCCTCACTTTTATTTAACAGGTAAATGTTTCAAAGTGAGACACCTAAAACATGAACCATTTCAATTAAAGGGTTAAACCCAACCCTACATGATATTAGAATCAATCTTGCTTCATTACTTAAGCAAACTTTGAGAGCAAGTAAGTCCGAAGATGCCTCTGAAAGAGGCGAAACACGTGTCACAATACGTGGAATAATCAAAGTTATTTTGAATTTTATATTGAACCATTTTTGACTATATTTATAGAAACATTTAAATCATTAGAAGCAACGTGTACGCATCATCATTTCTTCGGCGTCTCACAAAGTGTACATAACAATAATTATTAATACCTGGAAATATTAATAAATAAATTGTTTCGTCGATTAACCCAAAAGCGTGATTTTATGGTGCTGAATTATGATATTGATTGAAACCTTTTCAAAGACCGTCATGGGACCCAGGGCGGCGTAGTGGCAGTCGATGACGCCCTTCATTATTTGTCCATTGCCGCTCTTTTTTAAACAGGCACGCTTCGCATCTTCACTGTTAGGCCTAGAAATTCAAGGTTTATAATGATAGGTTATAATGATTATAATGCTACACAAACCCACAAGATAGAAATAAAACATGCCAATGGTAAACATGGCATGTAAAATGAAAGTTAAATCGTCTACACATAAAAACATGATATTTTATTTGACGATGAATTCGACAAAACCAAAAAATACCTCTTATGATTTTTCAAAACTGACCATTAACGTGTTGCAGTACAAGTCAAAGTCGGCTCAGTGTAATGCATGCGATCGGGAATGTATATCAAAAACATTAAAAACAATTTTGGGCACCTGGCCTGCTTGGAAAGTTTTTAACCCATTATTTACGGTGTGCACAAATTTGTGCGTAATTAGCATAGTTATTAAAAAGGACCGTAAGCAAAGTGTTAATATATTGTTTTTTTTAATAACTTTTTAATATCAAATGGTGTCATTGAATAATACCTCAGCCATCCCATGAAGTAATAGAGCATGTACAGAAATATAAGCGTGTGCATCATCAGTACCGGAACAATGGTGAATAGCAGAAACGGAGGAAGGTCTGGGAGACCTGGGAAACGGCTGAAATTACAATTGCCATCATTAGTACCTCAGTACGACACAAAATATACCTTGTCCGGTCTCATAACAATGAATTTGTAAATTTTAAAGAATATTTTACTTCATTTATTTGGGATACAATTTCTCTGTCTCAGTAATTGTAGCAACTCCAATCATACTTCTCATACCCTCATTATGTGAGCCCTATGCCCTTTGCTGGCACTCGGAAGGTACTTTTTCACACAGTAATAGCCTGACATAAATTTCTCCTCAGGTGGGCCTGATCCTCGTAAGTGGAAATGCTAGAATTACTTTCTAAAATTGTGCATATTCTTGCGACCCTGCGCTCTAGTATGCGAGCGGTAAAGGATCTTGGGAAATCACTGTTCGGTTACAATTTCCACAGGTTCGAATCGCCGTATGGACACTTTCATCATTAATTTCTCAATTCATTTTCGATTTGTGCTGTATTTGAGATGACGCGGTTAAAAAAAATATATTCTCCAAATAAACAGGAAGGAGTTGGGGGCTTAAAAATTGAGAAGATTTATGAGGTGGCAGATAGGATGACAAGAAAACATTAGCCCGTTTATTCTGAGATTTATATTGCAAGAACATAATTATACTCTAAGTGTGGGGGAGTTCAAAAAGTGACTTAATTAAGGCAGGAGTAAAATATGTTGCGTTGAAATGAGACGATAAGGAAAGAGGTAGGTAGTGATAAAATACTCAATGGTGTGACATCATTTATGGAAAAACAGTTAGAATACTTACAATAATAGAATTCCCTCGTAAACCAAATTCGTCGGTGTGCCAATTACCGTCGCCATACTGCCTGAAAGAAAAAAGCAAAAGATCGATACTACGTTATGTAATGCCCTACCGTGCTGGGTTCTGCATCAGATATATTAGGAAAATGTCAATTTAATGCTGAGCAACTAGTCATGTGTCTTTGAGTAAGATTTTTAAGGTGTTAAAAGCTTTTTTAAATAAAATTTGTGCACTATTTCATTGAGATGTAAAATTCTTTACTATAATATTTACTCTTTATTTACATCTCCAAAGTTCTCAAGGCTTCAAATTCGATTTTTACGTATGCAAGTTTCGAGACTTGTTCTGACGATCGATGCATTGCTTAGGTAAATGAACGTATTCAGCAACGAGCTTGGTGTATAGTTTATTGAAATAAAATTTGTCTTATTTCAACATTTATGTAAGGTTAAGGATTTTGACTGGGGGGGCTTGATGGAATTCCAATATCAAATTTGAAATACCCCACTTAATTCGCTTAATTCATTGAAACTTGTTTACATAAAATTTTCACTAATTTACATTATTAATTACAAAGAGTGATCTACTCCTATTTTTATATATAAACGATACAAACTGTTTACTATGTCAGTTTAAGTACATCCGTGCACTTGAAATGCCTGAAGATACCGAAAGGCGAAACCCGGATCGTTAGCAACAAAACTCATGGAGAAGTACAAAATTCAAACAATTCAAATTTATGTAAGGAGTATTATTATTATGTAAATTGTCACACTACATTCATTAAATACATGGCGCATCGGTATCGGCTGTTATGCCACGCATTGTCTTTTTTAATCACTAATTAAATCAATAGTGCTCATTTTTTTTCAACAAACCTATTGACGAGGAGTAGACAACGGTCAAAAAGTAGCACATGGTGGTCTTACTTGCTACTCTGAAATAAAATGAAGAAATAAAAATCAATCACATATCATCAAAGTTTCAAAATTTATTTTACCTGTTGCCATGGCCTTGCGTCTATCGTAAATGCAGCACTTCAAATCCGGAGCAAATGTCTCGAGATTGATAATGAAAGAGTTACTTAATTCAGCCTGTCTCGGATGCAAAGATATTTCATTCGATAACTTTGTCAAATTCTGCAGAGAAAGACTTGTTATGGGATATGCCAACAGAGGGCTAACTGAAGCGAGCGGTGGTGGGTACAACATTGAATATGCCTACGGGATAGGGATTCGATAACCTCTAGTTATATTTATATGTCAATTGAGAATAGAAGATTACAATATGTAATGCGTTTGACCAATATAATGAGGACAGCCATTGCAACTTGCATCTCATGTGAATTTTATTCAATGAAGTTTTTAAATTTTATTCAATAAAGTTTTCAATCAGTTTTAAAAAAATATAAATTTTGGTTTACTAGTATTGATTGAATTGGCATTTACTTGGTAGAACTCCATTATAACCAGGGCTGTGGAGTCGGTAAAAAAAGTCTGACTCAGACTCCAGCATTTACCGAAACCATGACTCCGACATTGACCAAAAACACGACTCTGACTCTGACTAAAAAAAGTTTAATATCGTCACTTTTATTCCCTAATTTTCCTATTTATGTGTATTCAGTTAAATATCAACCCTAACAATGCGGCCAAAAGCCAAATTTGACATATTAAATGCAAAAATAAAAAGTTCAAACTTTTCAAAATTTCCGACTCCGGCCAAAACGCCGCGACGACTCCGACTCCGGCCAAAAAGCCCCTACTCCACAGCCCTGATTATAACTCAGTGAAGAAAAAAAAATTGTATTGAGTGGCATAAGCTGAAATAGCTATCAACCATATATCCTTGTAGAACTAAAATACACTGCTATTTTTTTCACCGTGTTACAATATTTACTCTTTCGACTCTATGAGACAATTAAGACATCAAAATACATTTCTATTCCTTAAGGAATGTACCTAAGCTGTCATTCAGTGTCTTATCCCATCGGGTAAAATATCAAGGTCACAATACTAACTTTTCAACATCCAGCTCAGTTTCAGAGCCGGAGAGTGCAGTTCTATAACTCTCAAACGTAGTCCAGCTGAGATAACTGGCGTCGGTTTGCACGGGAACCTTTTCAAACGCATCTCCCATCGCATTCTGTAAATTCAATATCGGGGAGAGTAAATGTCAAATTATAAAAAATCTTAAATAAAATCGGTCATGCCTAAAGGTACGGCCTCGTCAGAGCTATGTTTTAAATCTGCATTAGATCAAGTATATATAGCCCACTTAGACAGGGTTCACAATAGATCTTCTTCTCTGTTCCACCATCTTAATTTTATATGTTATTGAATGTGAAAAATTGATTTGATGTATTCTTGAAGTGAAAGCTAATCTGGGTTCTTTTGTTTATTCCCACCTAGTATTTTTCTCACTGTATTATAATGGAGTTCTAGCAAGTAAATGCCAACTCAATCAATACATTGTAAGTAGTTTAAAGTAAAACCCACCTCGTCCAATGCTTCCAAGACGGCCATTATTATCGGCGCCAACATTGAGATGACTGCAGAGTTTGAGAGCCACATTGAAAATATCATTGTGACAAAAGAGAAGCCGTAGATCAATCTTAAACAAACAGTTTCAGACTTATTACGCAGATTGTAAAGCTTACATCTTGATTATCGCAATATATACATATTTTTTTTAACTGTGTCCGTCTGATTTTGTGACCATAAGCTCTTAATGGAGTTTATCTCAGTAAAGTTTTTTATAAACACTGCTTCTTACTCTGTTGCTTAATCTCTCTTATTTGAAAAGAGTATTGTTAGAGGATAGGACTAAACGGGACTAGTGGTTGACGAATCGCATCTAGGGCACTAGAGGGCATTGTAGACAACACAGACATCCACGTCTTGAAACAGAAATCAGTATTTTCATTGGAAAATGAAACTGCCCGAATTTGGGACTTGAGTCTGTGCGCTAATTTAGGTTTGATAATTAGGAACATTATGTGACTAAAATAATACATCCATATGCAGCACACTGGGAGCAGACATGGTTTAAAAAAACACTACTTTATTATGTCACTGGTAATAAATACACTCTATAAGATTGTAGAAAATTAAGGAGCTCCAAAAAATTAACGAAACACTGATTTTGATTCCATTTTTTATTTCGGGTGTTATATTTCACATTTTGTTTCTGTGAGTAGAAGAAAAATTGAATCTAAAAATTGCCTATTTTTAGTATACTTACTTAAAATGTGAGAATCCAATTATCTGAATGAACTTCAGCGCCAACCTCTTCGGCAGTCGTGAATGTTGGACTCCGAGAGCCATCATCAGACTGGCGAGGTACATTATCATAGCCTCGCGCATGTATGCGTTACACGTCTCTTTTGAGTCCATAATACCCATGAGCGGGAACAGCACAATGGGAAACATCCCCGTCACCGGTAAAGGTAATATCTTCAATGCCCAGAATAGCGTCATGATAATTAAGACGTACAGGCACTTGAAGACCTACAATTTTTTCTATCCATGAATAAAACTTCACATATGGTGATTTTCTTTAAAACAACACTTTTTTATGGTTTACATCAATTTAAAATTAGGATAAAATAGTTAAAATCTAAATGAGAGAACTTACATCAGTAGCGTGTGTTATTATCAGAGGACAGAAGATAATAGGTATAATCATAAGACATATTGTTTTCCAATAAACCTTTATAAATAAGAAAATTCGTTCCCTCAGCAGGAATGGTTCGTCGCTTACTGAATTTGATCTAAAATAAATATTAATATGATAAAGATATTTATAAGCAATACTTTATAGTCTCTGGAAATATTGATGCAAATGTAAATAATGAAACTTACTCCACTTGATCCATTTTGATATACTCATTTAAAAAAGAAGACAATGTTTTAATGACTTATTATTCTTATTTCAAATTTTATCATATTTTTACATACTTTTATGGCTGTTTAATGTGAAAAATTTTAAGATTTTACAGCAAAAATATTGTTTTGTTTTCATGATCTAAGCCACAACTGGTGCACAACTTGCGGCAATGATATTTCATGCGGCCCCCAATCACAAATATCAATCACCTTTTTTCTTCAGAACATTTTTCAGACAATGGAAGAACAAGTTGTTTATCGAAACAACCGCATGGGTAAAACTGATTAAACTATCAGTTTTACCCATGCGGTCCTCGAACTATCTGCGAATTGATTATCTAGCCCTTCTCGCGAAAAAGTTGTGCATTACTGATCCAAGCCATCTAAGGTGTCTTTAAAGATAAGCAATTAGTCCAGTTTTTTCAAACCTCATCCATCTACAACTACCTTCTATAAAAAACATTCTACTGCAGTTTTTTTTAGCCTGCTATATTTATATGCTGGGTGCAGCATTCCTCTTGCTTTTAAATTACCAGGGACTTGGGGGGCAATTACCTGAAAGGTTGCTTTTCACCAACAGTGTCAGTCATCCACACTAACAGAATATATGTTCACTTTTAATGTGTGCACTGTCAATACTTGGTGGAATGGCATTGTAATATAAATAATAACACATTTTTAGTACTTATTCCACATAAAATTTATTGGATCTGAATTGAATAAATTGTATGTGGAATAAGTACTAAAATTGTGTTATTATTTATATTAGAGTACATGTTGAATAAATGAAAACTTTGTATCAGTGTTTGGCATTGTTTTAATAATATTCTCTTCATTTTTTTTTTTACAATAAATTTACAATAATCCAGTTAATATATCATTTTTCTTTTTAGTTAGAGTTTAAATTTTGTTTTTGTATGAATGCTACGCATTAACATTTACTAATAATATAATTTTCACACCTCTTACATTGTATGTAGACAGACATAAATAATAAATGGAATATTTCTCCTTAAGCATACGAAAACGATTTTCTCAAAAGCAGTCCTGGAACCTCCATCACTCCACTTTCAGCACATTGAAAACAGGGAAACTTGCGAGTCGCAAGATTACTCTCATCTCTGGCTCTCTCTGATAATTGTTCTTAATTTTCATGTCAGTAGGCATTTCAAATTACTCAAAGAAGCAAAACAATATGATACAAAATTCATTGTCACAGTGGTGGTTGTAATTAGATGAAAAAAATTACTTGATATGCCATTCAAGATGAAAATTTTTAGACTAGAGTGTCGTTATATGAAAAATTAAAGCAAATAAACAAATCGTTGTCATTGATAAACCCTGGACGATAACGATAGCTAAGGTTAGATAGATTGACATTTCACTGCCACGTGTGACACTCGGAAAAAAAGGGTGAGGATTAAGACAAAATATGTACAACATTTCTTAATTTAGGCTTTACATAATGAGAAGAGAGGTAGTACTAAGAGTATTCAAAATTTGTCACTAATATCGCCGTTTTGCCAAAGAAATACAAAACTTGCAGCAACAAAACATGTAGACATTACAGAAAGATTGGTGCACAATTTTAAATCAACACTCGCTTAGAGGATCACAAAAAAAAAGTTTTGTGTGGATTAGCCCGGACATTATGAAATCAAGATCAGAATAATTGAAATGGTAGTCTCTGGTCACTTAGATTTAACACCTTTTCGCTGGATATAATGATTTTTGCATTTGCTCTTTAAGTGTTAATTTAACTGCAGCAAATAATTAGTGAGATATTTGCTGCTGGATTTTGAAATATGTTAATGATTCTTTACCCCCCAATGAAATTACTGAAAAAACTCCGCAACCACCAAATTTTCCTGCAGACCACTCCAATAGATGGACTATTTTCTTCAAAATTACAGAGACCTCGACTCGTGCGGTACTTAAAGGACGGACTTAAAAGAAGAAGGTACTTAAAACATTTTTAAAAAAAAAGGTTTCAATTATTTTGGATGACTATTTAAAATACCATAAATCCACAACTCGACAGCCCTTATTAAAAGCATATATTAGATATAGCTGCGATGTCAAACAGAAAACCTGCATACTTGGGTCAAAATTTTCAGTGAGAACAACAATTACTTCAACACTCGATACAAAGAAAAATAGAAGGCAATATGTAGAAATAGATTTTTCTTGGCTACGCAAATGGCTCAGAATTGAAGGCATCGGCGATCTAATAGTACTGGCCGGGGATCGAGGCGTACGGCAATTTGCTCGCCGAAAATCCACAGAAGACTAGCCGAGAAAATGGGAACACGGAGGATAAATATTCCAGGATTCAATAGGTGTTCGAAATCCACCATACAATGCGTCTCCCTAAAATAAGGGGGCTGAAAACAATTCAAACGAAACCGTTTGGCACATCAATCACGATATTGAATATTTTGTTACGCCTTTCAAACGAAGCTGTATTGGTTGTCTATGGCTCTCGGGGGCGCTCCGGCCGCTTCGTCGTCGCTGGCCGCTGCGCCCTCGCCTCCCATCCCGGACGCAGACCAGAGCGCCTCCAGTTCCGATCGCCGGACTCTCACGTCTCCGCCGTGCGTCGCGCCCAACTGAAAAAAAGTAATTTCCATTTAAATATGTATAAAATGGCAATGTATTTCATAAAAGGTTCCCAATGAGGGGGTTTATTCTTCATTCTCTATGGATGAATGTTGAAAAATAAAGGGATTTTTTATGGAAAAACATTTGTAAATAAATAAGTAAATAGGTTGACATCATTTATAGAATAAAACACAAGTTTTTTG
Organism: Himalopsyche kuldschensis; assembly: GCA_028554975.1. Lineage (NCBI taxonomy): Eukaryota > Metazoa > Arthropoda > Insecta > Trichoptera > Rhyacophilidae > Himalopsyche > Himalopsyche kuldschensis. Next base: position 4,904,459 of record JAHFWI010000031.1, on the reverse strand, counting down.
CTGTCGATCATTTGATAAAATTGTGACAAATATAATGTATTTGCAGTCAAGCGGTGTAGCTGATAATCTTTTGTCCACATGATTGCAGTCACAGGTTCAAATACCGTTTTTTTTTAAATCAATTTATGTCTTTGTATTCGACAGCCATAAGTATCTGTGATGTTTGAATACCTCTCCACCCACTCTATCTCGTCCAGAAAACAGGGGGGGAGAGACAAACTAAGTACTGGGTATTCCCTGACTCTATCTCTCTTTTTGTACCCTCTACTGATGGAAGAAATATATGTTTTAAAATAATAACTATTTTTCTACACGTACACAAAACAAAAGTGAATATTAGTTTGTAAAGGAAACAGACGAATGATTTTTATTTTTACATAAAATACAACATACTGTTTATCTCCTATGGTCCCCTTTCTAATGGACAATGAAAGAGGTAAAAAATATTTGACAAAATTTTTTTACACCAAATAATTTATTCTTCCCATACTGATCGAAAAGATATTATCCAATTCTTGATTGAATTTGGAATACTTTTTTCATATTATAGTAGTATTTTGTTAAAACATTGCAAGGAAAATGTCTGATGTAGTAATTAACAGGAGTAAAAATAATAAGAGCTATTAAAAAAAGAAAACAAACTCACTACATCGTTTACTGGAAAAAGCGGTTGAACTATTATTGTGTCTGTCTCTCTCATTACTGTCGATTTCTTGTAGCGTCGGCAGTATGAGCAAGCAGGACAACACAATCATCCATCCTAGTGTTAGGGGTAGCGGGCAAGGATCAGGCAGTACATATAGATGCAGATAAAAAACAAAACAGCGACAACAAAAAAAAAGAGAACACAATAAAAAAACATTAAAAATATAGTTTTTTTTACAATAAAAAAATAGGTAGTCTGGCCATTCGGTAATGCAAAATAAAATAAAGGTAATGAAAATATGGGTATTTTATGTTGTAGATAAATAAAATTTTTGAATATTTTACTTTTTCAAGAATTTTGTATTTACGACTCGGGTTTTGCCTTTTTGCGTCTTGAGACATTTCAAGTGCACGGATTTACTTGAACTGTAATTTCAACCCGAGTTGTTGGTAACAAAACTCATGGATTAGTACAAAATTCAATCGATTTATATTTGATTGTACAATTCCACCAAGTACCTTCTATCGAAATCTTTAATTATACATATGTGTATATAGTTGTCCGTCAGGTATTTTTGATAGATATATTTCAGGTTATAGCTATGTTGTGGTATTTTTTTTAAACTTCTTTCGAGTTAAGGAATACAGAACGATCATGAAAGATGTTTTCAGTAGTAATGCTGTGGAAGTATACACTATAGGAAATGTCAACCGTTGCGTAAACGATCGGCAGGTACTCAATAAAGAAATTGATAATTCCAATCGACAACAGTGCAGATTGCATGTCAATCGTGCCAGGTAAAGCAGTATGGCAACACTGCTCCCATAACGCTAGCGCCCTCTCTAAAGGCCAACTTATAAAGCTCAATATTTCGTTGTTGTTTGATAGCACTGTTGTATTCATCCATGCACTTTGCAACGAACAGGTTAAAAGATTTTTAGACATTCACTTTTTGTGTTAACAATTTTTATTATTTTTGGAATACTCGATACTTTTCAATCTAAACATAATGGCTCTAGGGCCGGTCGAAAAACCTAATTTGAGTTTATAAAAATACTCAAAAAATAATCTGGTCCGGAGCTGAGCTCTACAAGTTATCTAAGCCCCATACCCTTGATATATCAAAGACAAGAGTACTCAGGTAAGAAATTAATGTGTCGTGTTGTAAAATACAAGTCTCTACACGAGGTATATGAAGGAATGCCAGTAGGCACTCGTAGAGGAATTGCGGTGTTGTTCACTCAGCGTGAACGACTAGAGAGAGACACTTGATGGCCATGTGGCCAAATGGACCATGGCACGCGCCAAACAAATGGAGCCAGGACTCGGTCATTTTTCCCATTGCCGGTTGACACATTCACGGAAGCTTCTCAATAACAAGCTCTTTACTTCATCATACTTTATGTATGTGTAAAAAAGTCAATAAAGGGCAATAAATCCATTGCAATGCGGCTGGTGCAACATTGCTAATTTAAAAAGTTTATTACTGTTGCACTTATAATGCATCAAGAAACCGATTTAGATGAAGAAGAATTACTGCCGGAATGAATAATTCCAAGACAAAATGCTCCACTGAAATGAAGCAGCAAATGAAACGGGTTAGATGAAACGCCTAGCGCGACATACGCTGCATGCACATGTCGTTATCGATAACATGCTAGCTGCTTTTCAGCATTGGACGTTCTAAGGAAGCGACGGAATTCTAAAGATCTCAAAATATGGACATGGATGACTTTGACGGCTTTGTCCTACTTTCCGGCTGCCTTTGCATATGAATACTGTGGGTATATTAATTAGGTAACAAGAGAAATAAAAAATAATAAACAAGGACTGCTATCAATATTTTATAACACTTTGTAAATTTTACAAAACTTAGATGATAACTTAAAACAAACAATAGTAAATACATACGGTAATATTAAAACTTACATGAGTAATAATAATTATTAACTTATATTTTACACAAAAAACAATTATAATAGACTTAAAAAATAATTTTCAGGAACATAAAAACAAACGAATAATTAAAATAAAAGAAAAAAATACAGCTACCCCACTCAAATTATACTTTGGAATGGTAGAATTATTTATAGTTTATAATTACTTGTACAACAATTCGATTAAAGCTATAGAAATTAAAGTTATACGCAATCGGACTCATATCATCATATTTAACTTTTCCCTACAGCACCGGCACCGGTGATCAAACTTATTTTGGATACAGAAAGCTCCATTCGTCGACTCCATAGCGGGTTGAATTGAATGAATTGACGAGAAAAGGGAACGCTCTAATTTGAAGAGTTCGCAGTCTTTCGCTAGAACCGTCTCCAAATCCCTACACTCGTCGGCGAAGAGAGGTTAGGCGACCGGATAATAACCAGTGCTTCCAAAACAACTCTCGGTTGTAATGCTCCATAAGGAGTCTTCATATTTCACACTGAAGGTGAACTGTAGGTACAAGCAAACGCTCTCGCTAAAACTATATTGCAGTTATGAATATCGACTTAAAATCTATTCACTAATTGAAATAAATAATTAGCTACTCAATTTTAAAATATCAAATATATAATAACAACTAGTTATGTACAAAGATTAAACATAATTATAAATAATTTGTATGTACAAGCTGTTTGAACTCAATAACACACGATTGCAATCAATTATATGTATTTTTAGCATTGTTGATGTTTTTTAAAATTAAAGAAAACACAGCTAAAACTATCTTAATTTGTATTTGTCAAAAATTCTATGACCCCTTCATTAATTGAAATGACATTTACTAGGTAGAACTCCATCATAATGGCGTAAAAAAAAATAGCAATTCATAAGTGATATAGTCAATAGCTATGGTGAAGTCAAAAATCTCTCAACATTTTAACATAGCAAACATTTTTTTTTCCGATTACACCTCATCAAATCTAGTCACTGTTTTGTGTGTAAAACAACAAAAACAGTGGGTTACGGCTTCCTCTGATACAGCAAAAATACCATTTCTATCAGCCCAACTTGAGTGTTGCTATTTTCTACCATGCAGGATGCGTCAACCATTCAAAATACCTTAGGAAAGCGGTTGCATGTAGAAACAGGGCAGGGCGGTGGGTAATAGTTAATAGTAATAGTTGCAGTTACGTCATTTCATTTCAATACATGGAATACAGAGTCGTGTTAGTTTTTTGTTTTGTTTTGTTTTGTTTAATCAAGTTCTATATCAAAGCATCAAGCATGCAATATACCAAAAGATATTTTGAACGGTATCATCCTGGACCGATTCGCCAAGAGTAGTCTATCGTGATGTCTACATCGATAGTCTACCTGCTAATATACGAGAGGACAATAGCCTCTGAAAACTACTCGCTTCTCATGACTGCGACCGCGTTCGTACTATTAGGATGACTGTCCAAATGAAATCAAAGAAATGTCTAAAATCCACAAATCAATAATTTAGAACGATAAGATGCATCCTTCCACTTTAATTTCCGATCAGAGCCTATTCCGATATCAGTTATTCTATATATCTATTATCGCCTTCATAAACCTAAAAATTACATATCCAATAATGTTTGTCCGACACGAATCGTTTGCAAAAATTTTGATTTTAGAGGATCTCAGTATAGTGAGAATGTAAATATAAACAGACACAAATATTGATCGCCGTTAAACACATTTGACAAAATAATAAAAATATCAGGGAATATGTTTGAACAGCGGCGGCAACATTATTTGGCCGTTATCCAAATCCTGGATTCAAATTCAAAATGAGAAAACGATTAGAACAATTACTATGAAACATCTCGTGTACGAAAAAAGCTTACGTATGTTTGAACATGAATATGTACTCGAAGAAAAATGATAATTTAACAAAAGAATATTACAACAAATGAAAAGCCCATCGATCAAATACTGTAGTGACAAAACACTGGTCAGTTTTTTTTTCGTTTCACATTTGCTTGAATTTAGATTGATTATGTATTTTGCGCAATTATACTTTTACAGGGTCAAGTAAAATCAACATTTTGAAAAAATACTCCAATCCAAACGCATTACTCATCTCCACTATAAAGCCTGGGTTACTATAATTACTATATATTTTTATTCAACAGAAATGTCATTGTTATTTAACAAATTAATACGAGTGGAGTAAACCCGAGAAAACAGGAGGGGATTTCTGAACGAGAGTCAACCGCTCGGTTAAAAGCTGGGCTGTGGAGTCGGAGTCGTGGAGTTGCGGGGTTTCGACCGGTTTCTTGAGTCGTAAAAAACTTTGAACTTTTTATTTGTGCATATAAAGTTTTTGGTGAAAAATTAAAAAAATAAATAGTATCGCCGTACCGGTACGGCAGTAGTAATGTGGTCATCTATTATCTATTGCTATTCTCTTATTGTTTATTGAAATGTTATTATTTTTTCATATATTGAAACTAGATTTGTCAATCAGTGATTTTTGGTAGTCACTTTATTTTTATTATATGTTTGAAATAAGCAAAAGAGTTTTATAAAAAGGTAAATATTGGGTAAGAAATCTGTGGCCATATATTATTGAGTGTAAAAATCCATTTCGGTTCGATACGCTTCCTGGAATTACCGTCAATAGAGAACCACATGTTGACAGATGAATGCAATAGAGATTCAGACCCAAATTGGATGAAAACGCTTCTAGTTAATTATTTGAAAGGAATATTGAATTATTTGAATATCTTTTTAGAATTTGTGTCTTAAAATTGCAGAAGAAATATCAATTCCTTCAATAAGTGATAATATTCTTTTTAGATTTACGGAAAATATTTCAGAATAACACGAAAAAAAATTACAAATGTTTTACGACACTATAATTAGAAAAAAATTGCTTCCAACAATAAATGTGCAAAACCCGCCATCGGGATATTTGTATCCTTTGATAAAGCAAACCGGGCGTCGAGGGTGAACAGTCAGAGTATTTGCCAAAAGGAATGCTATGCGGCTCTCACTTGTCTGTGCTGGGGATTGCTGATGACAAACTCGGTGAGGGTGACGTCGGCAGTCCCGCCGCTCTCCAGCGGGATGGGGTTCTGGCGGAAGTGCTCTAGCATATCGTATATGTTAGGGAACCACAGATGCTGAACTCTGCACTGGCCGGAGTCGTTCAGCGTCATCCGGAGGTGCTTGGCGCGGCCCTGCGGATTGAAACCGATCAAGTGTTGTGAGATTTTAAAGGAATGTAAGCATCGCTGACATCCATGCAGGAATTAAAACACCATACGGACAAGGTCATGCCAAAAAGGAGGTAGTAAATCAATCACGATTAATATATTTGTGATAGCGATAAAAGCAGCCTGAGACAACAGTCTCTCGCAACACAGAGTAAAAACCTTCATCTGTTATCATTCTCAAATATCAAACATTATGCTCTGGATGATTAAAATGATAAAAACTGTTTTCGAACTTTTCAAGCAGTTTCTGTCAGAACTTAATTGATAGATTTATCGTTCTTTATGTGTCATTTCAAAAGTAGTAGACTGAATATTAACATTATATTGTAACTCAGTAAGTCAATTATAACTCAGTACATATTGTATAATATATAATTAAATATTAAATTAATAATAATATATATATTAAATAAATATTAAATTAATATATAATTAATATACAATTATATAATAGAATTATAGCTCAGTAAGTCAACAGCATTATTATATTCAACTCACTTGGAAATTGAATGTGAGAACAAATTCACCCCGCCTCGTTTCACTCTGTCTGACGAGATAGACGCCGTGTCCGGCCGTGCCGCCTAACAGCACGCTGTGAGCCGCCTCAGATCTCGCCAGCGTGCCATGAAACCAGGGCCAATTCCTAAGCTGCACCGCTAAATCTACTTCCGTGTCCCCTGAAATAAAGAAACGTTAGAAAGTTTTTTTTTTAACGGAGGATATGGACTTTGAATGAAGTGTACACAGACATCCATTTGATAAAAACAAGCAGCCAGTTGCTCAACCCTCACTGTTTAGAACAGGGATGCCCAAACCTTGCCACATATGGCCCGATTGAGGGTTTCGTGTGGCCCTTTCGAAGCTTTCAATCGTGTTATTGGTTTTAGTATAATTTGATTTATTGATTGAGTTAGCTTTTACTTGGTAGAACTCCATTGTAATGTAGTGAAAAAAACATCAATGTATTTTAATTCTATGGAAATTATATTATATATTTGTTGATAGCAATTTCGGCTTACACCATCATAATAAGTAAATATAAATATACCCGCTTCCCCTGGCTCTTCAGGCATGGTCTCATTGCACAGGTCGAAATTACTATTGCTGGAAGCGCAGTCTCTTCTGGGCGGCAACTCCGGCGCTGGGGTGGCGGGATCGGCAGCGGGGGTTGAAGAGGCGGAAGCTGCCGGATCGACGGCCGCCGCCCCGAGAACCGCCCCTCCAGACGAGAGGGCGCCAGGAGGCGGCTGGGACGTCGGGGCGCTGCGCATGCAGTATTTGATGGTCGCCAGCCAGGAGCGCATGTCGTCCGTATCGTGTGCCTCGATCACGTATTCCATATTGTTGTCAGCCTGAAAATAGTCAATACCAAATGTTTTTACCGCGTTGATGCATTCCATTCCAGGTCGCGAGATTGTAATTCCTTCAATCTCTTCGATGCCGTGGCCATATTTACACGTCAAACAATTCTGTGCTTGTATGGCCAGCCATACAAAATGCGCGTGTTTACACGCAGTACTTGAAACGTGGTTTAAAGGCCACAAGCAACGTTTATAACAATTTTAAAGTATCTTGCATATAGTGACATGTCTTGGAATCGTGATGTAATACTTGAACATTAAAAGCTATATAAAGAGCTAGTTCGTTGTGTTGAAATGTGTCGCTAGCAGGGTATACGTAGAACCTTTTTTTAAGATATACCACTCAGTGGAAGACTATTAATTTGCTTTAAGAATTTTGAACTTATTTTTTATTTACATTTAAGATCAAATTTATTATGAATCAGTTCTGATTTAAAGTCACGTTCACGTATTTTCTGTGTGAGTGTTGTAACTACCCTGAAGTTTTGTGAAACGTCTGTTGGTTAGGTTTTTGAATAAATGATGACGTAAATGACACATTGTGTATTTATATGGTAAGCGTTTGTGATGTTCTATTGAAATATGTCCAAAAATCATATATTTATTGTGTTTTATTTTTTGAAAGAAAATCACGGCCCTCCATTCACGGCCATACTAATCCTAGCCAGCACCAGCACCTAACAGGTTAAAAGTATACATTTTCTTTATTTGATGAATCTGAATTTAGAGTGTATTTTATTATTGATTGATTACAATCGCTGTTAAAAATGCAGCAACTTAGCTTCATCGCTTATATCCTTGATGGAAAAGAAGACAATATTTTATAGAGAGATTTTATAGAGACTAACAACTCAGAGTAATCGTCCTGTGATGATGATCCTCGAGATATTTCAAACAAATATGATTTTTAAAGAATGTCCGATGACATTTCTCACTGCTATAACTGCATACAATCGCTTTACGCAACGTTTCATAAAATGGCAATAATTACTTGATCGGCAACAATTTCGACTACCTAATCTGTAATATGAGAGTTAAAAGCATTGCTAACGTGTAATACGTATGTATGCTTTTATTTTATAAGTGTAATAAAAAAGATATTTTTTCCAGACGGTGTCACATTTCCAGGGCTGTGGAGTCAGAGTCGTAGAGTCGAAGTCGTACCCGAAGTCGGAAATTTTGAAAAGTTTGAACTTTTTACTTTTGCATATAATATGTAAAATTTGGCTATTGGCCGCATTGGTTGGTTGGTATATACTTGAATACACATAAATAGGAAAGGACAGAAAAACGTCGTGAAATTAAGCCTTTTATAGTCATCGTCGAGTCATGTTTTTGGTCAATGTCGGAGTCGTGTTTTTGGTAAATGCGGTGGTCGGAGTTGTAATTTTTTTAACGACTCCACGGCCCTGCTCATTTCAATGGGAAATATATTCTTTCGACAGAATCTTTAGGATCAGACGGACGAAACCATTTTAGACTTAAAACAAAAACTCAATTTATGAATGTGTCCGTATTGGAATTCGACGTCCCGAACACCGCAGCCAAAGAGAATGACGTCGAACACTCGGCTTCGTACCGGGCGAGGCGAGCTTTCTTTATTTGAAATAATACAGTATATGCAGTCGGCAAGTTTGAACAGATGAGTGCATTTTGCCAGTATGTGAGGATAAAATTGTCCTCGATTCAATGACTAAACGACATCGCATCCTTGAACAAAGAATATCATATAATAATGCGTCGGCCGTTGATTTCTTTCAATCGGAATACAAATTGATAATAAACATAATGACATTTGACATTTAACCTTTAACCTTCCGTAATGGACTACTTAGCTAATACAATGCATCCAAGAAAGCTCTCAAAGACACTTTTGAAACGAGTAAGATTACAATGAATTTATCACTAGTATGGAAATAAAAAAAATAACTATGAATTACGAATATTATTCAAAGTCTCAACTGACTTTCATACTAAATTAGCAATAGAAAATTGGGTGTAGTGAATTATTGGCAGTCAGTGCTCGGTCTGACTGAATAGTCTTGGACTGAGCATAAAGCAATATTGTACCGGAAGGCGGAACCAAAAGTGTGCTCGTGAACGACAGCTGCTTAATGCAACCTGTTTTGATGAAGTACAAATCGTCATCAATCACACATCACAATCATTTTTTTAGAACAACTTCCATTCAGATTTTATGGATATATGTTCCACATTGCCAGTAAACACAGTTGAAAATAAATATTTTTTTATGTCGGTGACCTGTGGCCAATTCTACTGGATTGCGCAGGCAAGAGAAACTTCCATAAGTTGGGATATTTTCATCTGTAACAGCAATCCCTTTTAATGATGATTTTTAGAGTAGGACAGAGAGATAGCTTACTAGCAGCTTTTCACAACCCTCCTTGTGTCCTCGACCCTCACTGAGAGGCTTCCAAGGACTGATTTACTACTAGATTTGGTTAAAAGAAATCTAAAAAAATAATAACGAAAGCCTAAAAGTTTTCATCGTTCGATTGCAGGACTGACACTGGCAATCCATTTTCATTAATGGTGGAAATATTTTTGATATCTTACATATGGATTCAGTTCTAGAAATAATTATCGACATTGGTTGTCTTTACACAGCAAAGTTTCACTTGGATGTAAATAAGTAGTAATAGTCGTTCGATCACACCAAACAATGTTATTAAATGTTGTAATAAACAAACATTCCGTAATTAGAATTATAAATATTGGAATGCTGCAAATTGATTGCTATTGCTGGGTGAGATGGGCCTAAATGTGACATTTTTACCTTGAGAACAAACGTGTTTTCGTGATCGGGCATCTCCAGGGCTGTCGTTTCCCTGGCTTCCGTGATAAGGAAACAAAACACTCCGCTCCTAGGTTTGGCAGCTTTAGGGGGTGAATAAAATTCCAGCATGTAGCCGCCGACAGTCTTGACGAGGGCCAGTCTACATTTCTCCCATTTGTGCGGTCCGCCCGGCTGCTCTAAGCTTTCGGGCGTCAAATAATTAACTAATCCTTCTTTGCGGCATTCTACGACTATTTTGGCAAGCTTTGTTTTGGTCTGACGGCCCGTGTGACCCGACAGTTCGACTTCGTCAGAATGCTGTTTGTGAAAGAGGCCCTTTCCTCTGCGCAAACCTTTGAATGACAGTCTTCTAAAGAAATGTTTGTGCTGGGTCTTCGGCGAATCGGTGTCTTCGGAATAATCGCTCTCTTCGTGACCGGTGTGGGTACCGTTCGATATTTTGTTTTGCGCTTTCAGTTTGAAGAATTCTTTTTCGAAATGGCAAGAGAAGCACTCGATGAACTTCCGCATGAAGACTCTGTACGATATGGCGTCTCTGGTGCCGTCCGCCATACCGTTGGCTATATATTCCATACACGATTTGGCGAAATCCTGTGAGGCGGCTTTGGCATGACGCTCTGAAAAATCAGCCCACCCGTTGGGCTCCGTGTCAGAAGGACCCGCCATCGCTCGCAGTTTGCGTATTAACTCCACTTGGAGGCCGTTTGTGACAGTTTAAGAATTACCGGCGCATCACTTTCTGGACGTTACAGTCAGCTGCGAATGTAAAAACTGACGCGGAAGGTGTTTCTTCGCAATCAGAACAACACAGACGTCGAGCCGCCATCAATTTACTATGGTAAACAAGTTTGTTCACAAAATACGCATATTTTGTCATAACATGAGATGGAGCATAGCAAATCGACAAAGATTAAAGGAGAAAGAGAATGATCTCTATGGTACTATTTTTTTAACAAACAGTCTAGGCACAACATACGACAAAATAATAAATCGAAAAACTTTAACTCTATGGATATCAGAATTTTTTATTTGTGTTTGCTATTCCCCCATAGGTGCCGCTTTACAGTCGAAAGCAATCGTTAAAATTGTATATCAATCTAAAAAACGAGCTACTGAACGTCAGTAGCTTGTATAATAAAATAACAATTTCTTTTTATTTCCAATCCATTAAAAATAAGAAGATGTGAAGAGGTGATAAAAAATAAGATAAAATTGTACATTTCTGACAAATCAATTATCTTGACGCGCCAAACTAATAATGACTGATCAGACAATTTTTTACTACACTATTTATTTAACACGATGAGTCTGAACTTAGCTTTATTTTATTATTTGTTTTAAGCTTAAAAAATAATTTGAAAAAGATATTCATATTTGGAAACAAATTTTATAGCCATATACAATATTATTGAGAGTAAAAATCCATTTCAATTCGTTTCGGAGAAGCACATCTCCACTGATGAATCATATAAAGATCAAGTCTCTAATTTAAACAGCTCCTAAATGGTTATTTGAAAGTTTTAGTGAATTATTTCACCTATTCTTTAAAAAAATTCGAAAAAAAAAAATCAGTACAAAACAATAATAAATAATAATCTTTCCAAGTTAACTCGTGACAAAATTTATTTTAGTGGTGATGAACTACTAATTTTGAACCCTTCATTTTACCCACAATAACTTAGTACTTGAAGAGCTTAGTCGAACATTATAATTATACGGCCAATATGGATAGATTTTTATCACAACACATTTTTTTCAAATCCTTCCAAATTATTCGTTTACAATTTGTCATGTTGACGTCATGAGTAGTTTTATTATTGTTTGTTTGTTTTTCTCCCCCCCCCCCTCTTTTCTTCCCGTAAAATGGAAAAATCCCAGCATCCATTTTGTTATTTATCACGTTAGAAAATTAGAATAATACTTTATTTCTGAGCAACCTTTGCGATTGTAAATCTGAAGATGAAACACTTGCGACGAATAGTTATACAAAACGTGGAATAATCTATAAGTATATTATAAATTTTATATTAAAATGAACATCTACAAAGTTACCACCGAATCCATTGAAAGTATAACATATATTAATCGCATTTAATTTTTTTTTAATATCATGGCCTGACCCAAGCCAGCGGTTCACTTTTAAAAATCTGACCCGAATCCATCCAATGGTAAAAAAATAATTAAAATGTCATATTATGAAAGTGAAATTACAGCGCAGGTTACCTCAGAAAATTATAAATAATAATACGAATATAATCATGAACAAATAATGTGATCAGTTTTTATAATTTATTACGCGTTGAGATTGTCTTTCATCGCACGTGATGACCCGAGCTCCATCTGTGCGTCAAATTGAAAATAAGTTCAGATTTAAACTAAAAACAAATATTTTTTAAGCCGTGCTTTATAGATGTCTCTGTTTTTTGGCTTAAAATTTTCATCGAATTTGTCAAGTGAACACAGAAATTATTGTGTGTACGAGTGTACAATAGGGAGTGAAGCGGTTGATCGATTGAAAAAAATCAATATATGTGATTAATTATGTCTAACGGTTGACTGCATAACCGATGGAACAAAGGCCTAAAAAAGTTGCCTGGGTAGGTATTTTTTTTCGTTAATATTTCGCATTAAAAAAAGTTGTCAGCAGAGGTTGCCAGATATAAAACTATTTCTTGAAAAACAAAATGTATGGCTACGAATCAGGAAATTAATGTAAAAAAAAGACAGAACAGAAATATTTCAGAACAGGGAGAACAATTATTTGTATGTAAATTGGCATGGGTGTGAAACACCAGTTCGTGTAATCCGCGGTAGTAATGTAGCGCACCTTTTTGTAAAAAATATGATATGGGAGCATTGTCTGATAAAGTGACATTGTCGTTATACAATACACAAATTGAATATAACAATCAGACTGTAGTTTGGCCGCGTTTTCCCTAGAGTAATACCACTCGGCTACCGCGGCCGTCAATCCATCAAACTGCAGCACTGTTCAATTGACATTATAAACATTTTAGAGTCCCAATTTATCGGGTGAATGACCTGCTTAGCTCTGACGCCTATTAAAAGTATATTTAAAGGAAATGAAGTGTGGCGCTAGCGACGCGGCGGCGTGAAAAACATATTTCTGTCAACGGTTAACCAAATTGCAGACTTCAGACGCAACGACGCAACACCTAACTATTAAAGGCAACAACCAACATGGAAAGACATTGCCCGATGCCAACAAACGCCAGTTTGTTCATAGCGGCAACGCTTGTTTTGAAGCTAGCATATTTTGTAAACTATTCCCAGTATCAAAGGCATTAAGTTATTTTTTTATTTATTTACTAGCTGACCCGGTGAACTTCGTACCGCCTCGGAATCAATAGATGTTGTGTTAACTTACAAGCTGAATTAAATTCTAATATAAAATTTAAAATAACTTTGATTATTCCACGTATTGTGCTACTAACTGTGTCACGTGTTTCGCCTCTTTCAGAGGCATCTTCAGACTTACTATCGCAAAGTTTGCTTAAGTAATGAAGCAAGATTGATTCTAACATTTTAAATCATGAAATTACAAAATGGATTTCGGGTTTTTTTCCTTCTAAAGGAAACAAGGAAGGGGTGATAGATGTAATTTTATAATTTAAAATGTTAGAATCAATCTTGCTTCATTACTTAAGCAAACTTTGCGATAGTACGTCTGAAGATGTCTCTGAAAGAGGCGAAACAAGTGTCACAGTTAGTAGCACAATACGTGGAATAATCAAAGTTATTTTAAATTTTATATCAAAATGAACTTCCACAAAGTTACCGCCGAAACCATCGAAAATATGAATTAAATTCAGTTAAAATGAATACTCAAAATGAATTTAGTTCAATAAATGTGCAAAAATCAAAATTAGAGTATTTAATACTTATTCTGCTATTCGGGACGGCGACGAAGCCAGAAAATCAAAGATCATCGGAATCGGTCCAGCCGTTCTCGATTTATAAATGGTGTAACTAACACGACTTTGTTTTATAAATATAGATATCACAAAAAAACGAACCATACAAAATGTATGAGAAAGTGAATTTCCTTCAATAACTCGCTATATAATAGCTGATATGAGGGAGATATCCAGTGCAAAAAAAATAAAATCATTTCATCAATTCTATCCTGTAGCCCAGTGGTCAATGCACTTACGCATTCGTGCTATTCTGTTGAGAGACCCATTTCTTATGATGATTCCCGTGTGGAACAATTCACAAATGATTTGTGTAATCGTATGACGTGTAAGTGTAAATTCTCTCTTAACCAGCCGATTCTAAAAATGGGTAGTAGCGAAAGCGACAAACTCAAAAAAAGGAAACAACAATTTTCGTTGTAACAACTTCTGTTGCAATACTCCATGAGATAGATACGCCTTACACGCCTTACATTATGAGCGGGCACAGTAGCAACAAATAAAGGTATTTTTCTTTTTTGAATAAAATTGTGCAGTTGCTTAATGGTTAACAAAAAATGGTATCTTATTTTCGGGTAGGATCGGAAATGGTCCAAACTTGCTTCTCTAACAGTAAAACAGCCGTCAATACCTCGTGAATGTCAAGAACAATGGTTCTCACGTGAAAATGTCTGGTGGCCGCATCAAATTTTTGTCTGAGTCTGTTGTGATTAAATTTTGTCAAATGGGCCTAAACATGTTTGACGATTTACTATTGGTATTAATTGCATTCGAAATGCTTCATTTTCAGGGTATTTGTTGACAAATTATCTTGTAATACCACTTTTTTTTATATCAATATTTACTATGAAGCTGCTGGTGGCCGCACATGAGAACCACTGGTCTAGAATGTAGATACGGAAACGACGCAGAGCAAAAAAATCAACCAAGAACATGCGGTGGGTGGTAATGTGAAAATTTTCACTCAAAAGAATGAAGTAAAATAACGAATAAGTATTAATTAAGTAAACCTTGCGTGGTTGTCAGGTTAAGGTTGCAGAAGAATAAAAGATGTTGTGATGAACTGATGAAATCAAAAGTATGTATATATTTTTTTGATAATCAGATTCCGTGAGTTATTATTCCGACAGAAACATTATGGAGCAATTGAGTAATAAATCTCTTGTTACTTGCGAAACATATTTTATTGCCGATTCGATATTATCAGGAAAAGATGTGAAAACATCGTGTTTCTGCGGCCGCCGCTAGGTGGCAGCGGCGACCGTGGAAATGAAAATTGGAAATGGCCGCCGAGCGAATTCGGCGATGACAGCTTTAACGACCCTCGCTTCCTTGCGGCAGTATGTCTGTCACCGACGGCCGACTATCCAAAACATAGCCGAGCACTCTTATTCCACTTTGTGGAAATACTTTCGCCTCGGTCCAAGTCTAGATGCGTTGACTCGACTTTTTTTTCAAAATGACAATCAGGTGGCTGAAACGGATATTTTTGTAAATAGAATATCCACGGTCAGCTGTGTGTGATTAACCGTTCTAAAGCTAAGGACACACCGGTGTGTCGTATAAGAAAATGCTCTGACAGCTAAGAACTCACCGGTGGGCAATTGTGCTTAATGCGTCAAAAAATAATATTTCTCAAATTATCACATAGAATATGTATCCATCCGACCACTCTTAAGGCTCACAAAATGAATATAAACTTTTCGTTTTAATAGTTTTCTTAAAAGATATTCAACAAAAAGTGTAAAGAGGTTTTCAGGGCTGACAAAACTTTTGATAAAATATTCACAATATTAACGTAAATATTATTTTGCATGTATATATGTTTCAAACCAATTGAATAAATAAAAATTATTCATACAATCATAATAAAATTCATTTTATGATAGCTAATCGGTTTGCCAAATTGACATAATATTATAAAGTGTGTGGCAACCCTTATCGAGGATTCGCAAATACGCTCTAAAAGCCCTGTGGTATGGTAATTAATAAGGGATCAAAGACATATAAGCCCTTAAATAACGTAAGTAGCTTTAAGGCATACATGGGCAAACACCGGCCCGCGGGAAGGATCCGGCCCTCCAAGCTATTTTATCCGGCCCTGATTCATCTCAGCAAAGTAAAGGAGAAAGAAAACAATAGTTCCAGAGAAGTATAATAATTTTTTAAAACCATTTTCCTAGTCCATCAGCTCACACAAAGATCACATATAATTCTTATGGAGGTAAATAAAATAATTTATAAGTAGTAACATTGTGTTTTATTGAATTAAATATTACTTTTTTATGTTTAATAATTTGGTCCGGCCCTTCACTCGAAGAAAAAATGATAATTTGGCCCCAGACCTAGGAAAGGTTGCCCATGCCTGCTTTAAGGTATTGTCCTTTTTTTGATTTTTGAAAAAGTCGTAGCGTACAGGGCAAAAAGTGGAGAAATCTTCTAGCTGGTATCATATAATAATTTTTTATAATAATAATTTGTCTGATTAAATCAAAGCTTACTCTTATTTGACCATTCGAATAAATATCAAACTAGTAGTTGTTAATTTCGATGGTTTCGGCGGTAACTTTGTGGAAGTTCATTTTAATATAAAATTTAAAATAACTTTGATTATTCCACGTATTGTGTAACTAACTGTGACACGTGTTTCGCCTCTTTCAGAGGCATCTTCAGACTTACTATCGCAAAGTTTGCTTAAGTAATTAGTAGTTGTTAGTACACATTCATATATCTAATATATATATAAAAAAAAACAATGTTTGTTCGTTTGTTTGTTTGTTCGCACCATATGCGTTGCCATACCGTTCGTCCGAACGCAATGAAACTTTGACAAACCTTTTGCTTGCATTTGCGCGGAGGTAAAATTAGCTTACCGTAGGTCTTTTGTATAAAATAAATGTTTTTTCATGTTTTATGCGCTACCATACCGCTCATATTGACAACTTATTGTTGCACTTGCACAAAGGTTTTAGACATAGTACAATTAACTTTTAGTAGGTGACGCGTGTGTTGTACCATAGACAATCGGCAAAAGACAAACAGCGAATCTCATCGATACCGATCAATGTTAGTGAATTACTTCGAAATTATGTATCTAAAATATTGTGCATCCGAAAGCACTTCACACACACACTTTCATTCTTTGAGTGGCATTGCAACGCTCGCCTAGTTGATTATAAAATCGACATTGTTATCTGCTTTCTTCAAGGCTTCTTCAGGTTATGCAATTACGCTAACTATCTAGCGGGGTATCTAAAATATATGAAATCTTTCCCATGAGCGTATTCCACCAGTAAATACATTCTTTGTCATAAGCTCACAGTTGATCAATCGAATTTATATTTCAAGTTGTACCTTCTCATGTACCTTTCCACTCTCCTTGACCCTCGGTAACAGTCGTTCTCCAGTGGAGACCGCAATCTCACGCGCTAAGAGTTGTGAAAGGTGCTACTTTTAAGAATGAGGACAGTTTCGCAAACATCTTAACTGATAATGCTTGCAATGATACGAACCGATCCTGACATTAACATACGTTTTTTATGGTTCCATGACAAATCAGAACATGACAATTCAGAACATGACGTTTCAGAACATGACTTTTCAGAATATGACAATTCAGAACATGACTTTTCAGAACACGACTTTTCAGAACATGACATTTCAGAACATGACATTTCAGAACAAGACTTTTCAGAATATGACATTTCAGAACATGACATTTCAGAACAATCGGCCTATCTACGGACACCGTCCGAGCGCGCTCGCTTTATAATATTGGGTTTTCACATACATATTTGTCTATAAACAATTAACCAATTATGAATAGGGCTTCCACAACAAGAAAATAACTGTAATTATGAGATCGTCGAAATTAAAATAAATGTTCACTAACTATTGTAGTTAGTTCGCGTGCATTTTAAAATTCATTCGTTGGGCTGGCACAAATATATATGTATGTGGGATCTGGCGGTGGAGTCGGGCAAAATAACGAAGGTTTTAGTTTTATAATACGTCTTTATTTATTAACAGTCTTAACACCGGCTTATTCTGGCGGAAAAAATATCATAAAAAAAAATCTTAAGATTAAAATTTACATTTATATAATATTTTTACATGCTTCTCAAATGTCGTATCGAGATCGACTTGCACAGAATTTTTATACACATAATAATAACATTAAAAATTATTAATTATGTTGTTATTATTAATTAATAATTTTTATTGTCGATCTCGATACGACATTTGAGAAGCATGTAAAAATATTATATAAATGTAAATTTTAATCTTAAGATTTTTTTTTATGATACTTTTCTTCTATGTTGTTATTATTAATTATTATTTTTTTTATTATATTATTATTATCTATATAAAAAATCTGTGCAAGTCGATCATGATCGAAAGTCATGTTCTGAATTGTCATATTCTGAAAAGTCATGTTCTGAAACGTCATGTTCTGAATTGTCATGTTCTGATTTGTCCGGTTACCGTTTTTTATTTATCTAAATATAATGCCTTTCCACCAATAATAATTGACAGTAACAGTTGGAATTATAAAACACAGCCCCAAAAATATTTGATATAAAATATTCATAGGTTTCTTGCTATTGCTATGTGACGAATCAAAAAAACAAATGTAAATGAGGCAACAACAGGAAAGCCAACCGAAGAAGTTCCGACAGGAAGGCCTAAGTCAGCGACACACCTGAAAATGAGCCAGGGCGCCGCCCTGCCACCTTTTAACTTGTAACTTAATTTTCAAGTACATACATACATGTATTCAGAGCTTTTTTTTCCCATTTAACGCGGTGGAACTTTTTTCACAAATTAAAAATCAATAGACAAAATTTTACTTAAATGAAATTTGAATATAATTTTATTTAGTAAAAAGCTTGACATGAAGTGAGTTCCGGCACCTTTTCTTTTCAAAAAAATACCCGGCATGTATTCAAAATACTGTTAGTAAAATTTAAAAGCATTATTTCAAAAAATCTACATACATATGAACGTAAAGAAATACCACCCCTCTTTCTCGGATTGTATTATCTTTTTTGTATTTTTATCATCAAACGTTTTTTTATTGATTTCAATGTTAAAGCTTGTGGCTTTTTAACTTCGGACGGGTCTTCAGATATAAAAAAGGGGAAGAAATCAATGACCGACCTGGTACCTATTTATTTACCGCGACACTGCTGCTTATAGCGTAGTATTCGACTGAACTCACTCACGTCCACGCAGAATATGTGGTCATCAGATACAATATCGATAAACAGCCTTAAGGCTCTTCTCATGAACGTGTCCATGGTTAGTATAAAATTACTTTGATTATTCCACGTATTGTGCTACTAACTGTGACACGTGCTTCGCCTCTTTCAGATGCATCTTCGGACTTACTATCGCAAAGTTTGCTTAAGTAATGAGGCAAGATTGATTCTAATATTTTAAAATGATAAAATTACAAAATGCAGTTAGGGATTTTTCCTTTTTACGGGAAGCAAAGGAGGGGCTATATTGTTTTGTTTTGATTATATATATAATCAAAACAAAACAAACAAATAATTATACCGCTAATGACGTTAGCATATAAAATATTATAATTACTAATGAGATGCAATCGATCAGATAGGGGCTGGGCCCTTTAATTGAAAATAATTTAAGCAGTGGTGAGCATGGTTATTTAGAAAATGAAGGTCGACAATTTTATATGAACATTCTTTCTTGGCCGTAAGGGTAAACTGACAGTGTCAGATGCCACAGGTCACAAATACAATACGAAATAATTGCGTGTGGCCAAAATTGTGATTTTTAAAAACATCTAAGAGGGTTGGATAATAAATGGGGTAAATTATTTTTTCTTATCTCACTGTCACTTCTCCACCTCTCCACCTCTCCACCTCTCCTTATCTATCTTTCAGTTGCGCCTCTTTTACCTGACAGATGCCACATGCCACATGCCACTCTCGTAACTCGTAACCATGCCTACGCCATAATTGATTTTGGGACACTCGAGACGGGGAATTTGTTCTTTTACGTTAGGTACATATGAAGAGTAAACAAGTAGAGAAATCCCTATCGACTCAAATCATTGACAAATTACCGCTGTTTAATAAATACAAATATCCCAGCTTGATTCTTTATTTACAAATTAACATTATTTAAAAATATAATACATGTCATTTCAGCTGACGCCAATGCGCCATGCATTTGGCAAATTTAATAAAAATATCACTATATGACATATTACATAAAATTACAAAAACAGAACAGAAACATATTGGTTACAAAAAAAGAAAAAAATACAAACAAAGCAACAACTCACTTGCAGAAGATGATCAAATCAACAGGCAGTGCATTCATTAGCCTGCTCGGCTTTGCGACTGGCGGCTCAAAAGACCTACGGTACACACATTATGATGTGTGTGCCGTCTATTGCAACGATTTTGTTTGTAGAATACCCAAGAATGGAAGTTTATGAACATATGAATTACAAAAAAATCTTTAGATACATTTCACTACGTCCGCTTTTGTGGAGCATCGCGTGGAGCAACTCAGATTATTTTAATTTAGTCGCTCATCTTCTCTTTTTATAAGGAGTACGGATGGAAGGTTGGAGCCAGGACATGACAGTGAATTAACAAATCAATCGCGGTACATAGCTTTTGAGGATTAAATGACCGCAAATTGATTTAGAAAAGTAAAAATATGCATTTTAAAACGTCATAAAGACGATTTTAGATGCCCAATCATTCTAATGTCCAAATGACGCTTGCGGCTTTATCAGTACGGTAGAGTCACCGATTAGCTAACTGCTAAGAGAGTAGGGGTGGAAAGGATAGGACAGGACTAGTGATTAGCTAATCGCTGTCACTATGCGTCGCTCTTTGGGATCGGAAAGGTGAAAAGGAATTTAACAACACAAACACCCATTGCCTCTTAGCAGAATCGATTGATCGACTGAAAAAGTCTGCTCGTACCGGGAATCGAACCGGGCGGTCCGACATGGTAGGCAACAACTTTGACCACTGCACCGCGGACAGGGCAAAATGCAATTGAATCTTAAAAGGGACAATTCAATAATTTTTAAAAAAGGTCTGTATTGTCATGTGCCTATCTCACTCAATAGCAGTCGATATTCACTACTCCTGCCCTAACCCCACCGTTCTATTACTTCTCTAAAAAACAAAGGCTGAGAAAATGAAAAACCTCTAGTTTTCGTAGAATAGCTTATGTTGATATTAGCTCCTGCTTTCGGATGCACAATATTTTAGAAAAATAATTTTGATTTAATTTCACTTACATTGATCGGTATCGATGACATTTGCCGTTTGACGTTTGCAGTTTATCTTTTGCCGATTGTCTATGGTACTACACACGCGCTACCTACTCAAAATTATTTGTACTATACCTATAACCTTTACGCAAGTGCAACAATAAGTTGTCAAAATGAACGGTATTTGCAACAACAAGTGCAAGCTATAAGCTGACAAAGTTTTATTGCAATCGGATGAACGGTATGGCAACGCATAAAATACGAACAAACAAACAATCAAGCATTGTTTTTTTTATATATTACATTACCCCAATGTACGTACGACGGTTTCAAAAAAGCATAGCTGATACAAAGTCGAGTACTTTTCTCTCCATATATATATATTATATTATATTATTGATTCCATGATCCGAGAATGTTTATTTTAATGGCATGGTGAACAGACGCAAGTCTACTTAAATGTCAACACATAAAATCAATAAAAAAAAACCGCATATGTGAGCAGTAAAAATATAACATTAACTCGCTTACATTGGTTTGTACGTGAAGTTAAACAAACATCAAAGAGTTGCCATTTTGGCTGAAAACATTGCAAAATGCGTTCACGGTACCTGACTTCGTTTGTTTTACGATGCCATTTTTGACGGTTCATAAAAATTGACGCCTGCCCTGTCCAACGTTCAATATTTAGCAATGCTTCGAAGTTTAAACGTAATAAAATTGCATTTTGCTTACAATATAACCCCTAAGTAATATTAAAACAAAGCATGCGGACATCTCATAAAACGGTATTTTTTACGAGATCTGCTTTTCATTAGACTGTAAAAATAAATTGTAGTCGATAGAAAATTTCAAGTAGATAGCTGATCGCTTTTCTCATTGTCTGCTCCTCAAACTGGATATCTTATTTCCATATCCGCTCTCTATTCTGAGCATATGGCCGCCACATGATGCCTCCAGGATTCTCTATCATCCGCCAACTTCCTCGCTTCTTCTCAGGTCATCCGGCGTCCCGTAGCTCCCCTGAATACATCATATGGATGGTTATCAAAGACCTTCCGGGGCGTCGGGATCCATCAGGTTGACAAAAGAGGCAGGCAGGATTCAGGCTCCCTTGGGGCATCCGCAGCATATGTCTAACACAGATCCATCGTCGCCTTTTTATTTTGGACGTAATAAGGAGCTTGGTTTGTCCGCTTTCTTACCTCCGTGTTCCTGCCAAAGTCAAACCACCGTACTTCTAAAATTCACCGCAGGCATCTATTTTCGAAGCACAGTATACGGTTACCCTGTGCTTTTGTAATGTGACGTGAATGGCAACCGTAAAGCAGCACAGTCAGTATGCACGCGTTGAATAAGTGGCACTTGGTTCTGACCGAGTACAACCGTGAGTCCCAAACTTTCCGCATTGAATTGAAGGTTGCTCCATCTATTCCTAATCGGATTGCGAGCTCTTTACGCGGGTTGCCATCTCCCGTGATAAGAAAAATACTCTAGAAAAGGAGCCATTATAAATGAATGACCAATACTTTTGTTTTTTACATTGATGATATCTCGTCATACCTTAATTATTGAGCTTTAGAAAAAGACATGCACAAATACCTGGAATTGAAAAAACGCTGAACGTGGCTCTTGGTATATGCGGGAAACTATTCCATTTCCAAAGTACCCAATTCAAATAAAATACTCTATGAAAGGAAGTCGTTATGAAAAATCAACATGGCCGACTGACAACGTCTGTTTCTGGCTACAGAATTCAACAGAGAATAAACAAATCGTCAATATGTCATCACATCTCCTTTTGGGTAAGTATTTGATGTTACATAGGGAGTGTTCGAGTAATTTATAGCGTATGAAATTGATATTATTTTTTGTCACCACGTCTTAAATTTTGATTAAGTATTTTGTGCCTACAATTTTTTGAACCTCTTCAATCGGTAAGTATCCACTTAAATGTTTTATGTTTTGTAAAATTATTTAGATTAATATATTATCATTAAATGTCAACAGTCTACGCTTAGTATTTACACGTTTTTGATAGAGGTGAAGCACGTGTATATTTCTTCAAAAATACGTGGAATAACAAGATTTACAATTCAATTGTATACACGAATAGATTCAATAAAGTTTCCACTGAATATAAGAATATAGGTCATGAAAGTATTATATCGATGGCTTAAAGAGTAATTTTGTTAACTCCACTATTGGCTGAAAATTACTTAATAATGCCATCTTGTTGTGCAATGTGATTGTCCCGTAAAATTTTTATAGCCAAAACTTATTTGAGTGTATCGTAAAACATTTTAGGAAAATTTGATAACTCCATTGTCGTTCTAACACCTACTCTGCTAATCATCCAACTCCAGCATTTCCTAGTGACACCTGTCATGCATTCGTTGTTTTTCAGCGGTGGTACAAATAAATCGCTTGAAAGTCCTATTTGAAATTTTCCCGATCGGTTTGAAAATACTAAAATAATCAGTTTTTACCCTCTCCTGCACAATTGACAAAAACGGAGATAGCAAATTTACTCTGCCATTGATATAGGTATTAAATCAATATATTAGTTATGACGAGGGCGTAAGCCGAAATAGCTATCAACAAATATATAAAATAATGTTCGTAGAATTAAAATACATTGTTATTTTTCTTACCGTAATATATTCTGCAGTGGAAAGTGAACAGCAATGGACTTAATTGTTTATACGTATGTACAGTATACAAAACCAGACGAATTAAGACACTCGTCTACCAAAAACTGACAGATACCATCATGCATGTGCATATTATATAATTAGCATTATAATCCTACAATATTCAGGACGCTGAAGAGTACTAAGCAATACAAATGTGAATTCCATATCATTCACAACACAAGTTCGTGAGATCTATTATCTGCGATGAACTCTCTACAACCAATTTTGAATGCGCCGATTGATATGTCCCCTGTGGAAGAGATGGTTTAATAAAAATACCCTGGTCATTCATTGTTTGTAGAGGATACAATATTTGCGGATGCCCCAGGGGAGCCTGAATCCTGCCTGCCTCTTTTATCAAACTGATGGATCCCGACGCCCCGGAAGGCCTTTGATGACCATCCATAGGATGTACTCAGGGAAGGATGACCTGGGAACAAGCGAGGAAGAACTCGGGAGAAAGATAATCTTGGAGGCACCGTGTGGGCGCCATATGCTTCGAATAGGGAGCAGATATGGACAAATAAACTATTTCGCTTCAATCGCTAAGCTGTTGTATTTCACATTAATCTACGGCGCAATTTGAGTCTGAGTAGACCAACATAATTTGAATGCTTACCTATACTGTTTAATTACATTGTTGCTTTGAAGTTTTCTCTGGTACTTTGGTAGGAATGAATATTTTTTTATTTTATGTTTGCAGTAAAATTTCACCACAGAACATCACATGAAAGATAAAAGATACTTCATAACAAGTAACGATATTGCCAACTCGTAAAAGTAATTATGATTTGTAAATCATTTAAACGTATTTGAAATCAGATTACCATCCACAATATAGCATAATAGATAATTTTAATACGGTATTTAATTACGCCCTCGTCAGAATTATAGTTCTGACGAGGGCCTAAGCCGAAATAGCTATCAACAAATATATAAAATAATTTAAGTAGAATTAAAATACATTGCTATTTTTCTTACCGTATTATAATGGAGTTCTAGTAAATGCCTACTCAATCAATAGATAATTTTAAGATAGTTTCATTTATTATTAAAAAATTAACTTATCAAGAATCTACACTTTTACACGCAATGAATAGGTTCCAAATAAGTTTTTAAGCATACATAAAAAATTGATGACAAATTCACATATATTTTTGAATAAAAAACCGAGCATTTCGTTCCAGGTGATTATCTCAATAATCGGTGTTTCATCTCTGAAAGTGAGCAACCATTCTGCATATTGTGATACTGCGTAATGGTGTCCCTGGTAAATATACAAAAACTCAAATTTGAATTGTTTGAATTTTGTAATTTTACATGAGTTTTGTCGCTGACGACCCAGGTTTCGCCTTTTGGCATCTTCGGGAATTTCAAGTGCACGGATGTACTTGAACTGACGCGTAGAAAACAGTTTGTATCGTTTATATATGTTACAGTGAAACTATATGTTACAGTGAAAATGTATCAAGTAATAGATTTGTATGACAAAATGATTTCACTGGTCACGATCATTGAAATTATTGGCCCAAGTCGATGATTTGCCAGCTTAAAATTTTGGTTTACTTCAATGAAACAAAATCAGCAAGTTGTTCCTTTCATAAAAAGAGAACAAAGAAAAACACAGACAAACATTGGGCTGAAGATAGGGCGGTCAAATTTAATTTCAATGACAGCTTGGAGAAGAATATATTTTCACTGAGAATACAGTTTCACTGTAACATATACACAAAATATAAGTAGATCACAGAAGTTAAATTGCTATTAAAAAGTAAATTACCGAGAATTGTATGGAAACAAGTTTCAATGAATTAAGTGGGTTTGTCATAATTATCGGGATTTTTGAAAATACTAATGGCCAGATAATAACATAGGAATATCTCAAATAAATCTAGAGTTTTAAAACGTTAGATTTATTTAAGCACTTGAAATGCCTGAAGATGCCGAAAGGCGAAATCCGGGTCGCTAGCGACAAAACTCATGGATAAGTACAAAATACAAATTATTCAAATTTGATATTGAAATTCCATCAAGCACCCTCAGTCGAAATCCTTGATTATAAAAACAAAAACGTTGATTCGTTTCAATATAACATTTGACCGCTTTCATATCATTTGTTTCAATGTTTGTGATGTCTTTTCTTGCTCAGTTGATCTCGAGTAACATAGTATAAAAATGATTATGTTATCCGATGTAAAAATATCTGGCGCATTGGCGGTTAGCTGGCAAATATTTATTTACCGTCAAGAATATGTACTATTTAAATTTATAGCTTAGTGAATTATTTGAGCAGAAGGTTCGATTTCGCTCATGTTGTGGACTATTTAAATAGATGATGCTAGTTTCTCATGATCATTCGTAATCAACTGATGATCAGTCGATAATGTTCGCTTTTAGCGAAACGGGTCCTGATCCAATCAATTTTATGTGGAATACGTACTAAAAATGTGTACTATTTTTATTATTAATAATGCCATTCCACCAAGTATTGACAGTGGACACCTTAAAACTGAGATCATGCTATTGTTAAAATAATATCGTGAACATGTTTTTACCTATAAAATTTAAAATAACTTTGATTATTCCACGTATTGTGCTACTAACTGTGACAAGTGTATCGTCTCTTTCAGACGAATCTTCGGACTTACTATGGCAAAGTTTGATTAAGTAATGACGCAAGATTGATTCTATTATTTTAAAATGATAAAATTACAAAATGGAGTTTGGGATTTTTCCTTTTAAAGGGAAGCAAGGAGGGGGGGGGGGTTATAGAATCAAAACAATGCAAACAAATAATTATACTACTTATGGCGTTAGCATTAACAAATATTAACTAATGAGATGCAATCAGATAGGTTTGGGTTAAATCATGCTATAGTTAAAATAATATCGTGAACATGTTGTTTCCTGATTTCGATGGTTTCGGCGGTCACTTCGTGGAGTAAGTCCGAAGATGCCTCTGAAAGAGGTGAAACACGTGCGAAACACAGCTAGTAGCACAATACGTGGAATAATTAATGTTATTTTAAATTTTATATGTTGTTTCCTAATATTTCTATTGACTTTTAAAAAGTTAGTTGTATAACTGATAGACTATAATTCCTACGTATTTCAAATCCACGTTCCTTACGAGAGCCGTAATACGAAATGTTAAAAGTTCCTTCAAAGTATGGCATGATAATATCAGTGTAAAGTCATTATGAGGCAAACTTGTCATTCAACAAGTTTCCATTACGGATTTGGATACACCCGGCATTAAAAATGAGAGTTTCCTATTCTATAAATAGGCAAGCATATACCTAGTCCGGTCCGTGGCGCAGTGTCAACGGTGTTGGCTTGCGTGCGGGATCGCCCGGGTTCTATTCCCGGTACAAGCGGATTTTTTCAGTCTATAAATCTGTTCAAAGTCATGGGTGTTTGTGTTGTTGAAAATCCCTTCCCACCTTTCCGTTCCCAAAGAGCGACGCATAGTGACAGTGATTAACTAATCGCTAGTCCTGTCCTAGTCCTCATATCCTTTCCATCCCTACTCTCTTCGAAAAAAGAGAGGTTGGGCAACTGAGTAACAAAGCAGTTCTCGTAGAAAAATATATGTTGAGATAAACTCCGTGAGGAGTCCATATGTTCCGAATTGGGAGCGGACATGGTTAAAAAAAAATATCTGCCTAACTATCTTAAAATTCACCTACAATACATACTTCCACATATATTCTGATAAAGATCTGGCCTGGCTTCGCTAATCGCGAACATTGTCGACTGTTATAATATGATACTATACATACATATAAGTGAATATATTATACAGTTATATGCATCAATTGAATCAATTGAATCAATTGAATCAATTGAATCAAAATAGTGTAATTATCTTCATCTTGATATGAAATTTAAAAAAACTTTGGGTAAATTATGGATTTATGGTCACGGGACAGATTTATGAAAAATAAGCACATTAAATGAAATGATTTCTCATGTTCAGGAATTTGAAAGCAGATAAAATTATTTTAATTAATGTAAGTCTTTTTTGAAATGTTTCGTCTTTATTTTTTAAATTTATTCTAATAGAAGATCCTAAAGAGTATGAAATCGACTTGTTTTAATTTACAGGAGCAAAAATGCAACCACAAGCTACACAAATAATAATATTATACAGATAGACAGTCACATAAGTTTCAATTCAGTAAATTCAGTACTCATCAGTAATATTCTTCAGATTTAATCATTTTGATTCCACATTTTATAATAATCCACAAGAACTCAAAGAGTAAAATCAAAACATATATATAAGCGACTACGTATAAATTTTTTGAGCTTAGCTCGAGAGGATTGGGATTCTGTCCCGTAATCATATGTCCATAATTCACCAAACTTTGATTGTTCCACGTACTGTGTTACTAATTGTGACACGTGTTTCGCCTCTGTCAGAGGCATCATCTGACTCACTATCGCAAAGCTCCACGTTTCCACGTTTGTAATTTTCCAACTTATTGCTGCTTTATCAATAGCAGTAGAGCCAATTACTCGACATCTCAACTACTCGAGTATCGAGTAGTAAATTTTTAAAATAGTCGAGTATACTCGAGTAGTTTCAGATGTACCAAAATATATATTATTAACCAATATTTATCAATATCAATAGATGATAGATAAATAAATAAGCTTATTTTATTGCATTAATACATTGTTATCAATCTATGAAACATATTTTTCGAAAATAATAGAAAATGAAACGTCTCAAATTTAATTTTGTTCGAAGCTTTGTTGTTTTATTCCCACAGTAGAAACAACTCTATCTGTTGATGTGGTCGTCTTTTTTTTCTGTCCGCTGTTAAAAAAAATAGAATTTGGATATTTAAAAAAAAATGGTGAGCGTACAGAGATCAGTCCACGGCGCCATGACGCCCGCGGGCACGGGGTTGGGGATCTCTGCTCTATTTTATCAGAGACTCGACTAGATGATATTCAGTTTCTGCTTTGTCATTATTTTACGCAGTCTATCTAAGCTTGAACTTGATTTAAAATATATGCTCGATTATACCGTCTTGCTTTTTGTATTTATTAAATCATAGTAACATCATTTGTTTTTGTTTCAAACACATTTTTGTATAATAAATTTCCTTTTCGAATGGCCGCCCTTCTTTTCTGTACAGAAAGCTTTTACGGAAGTTTCTAAAACTCTCAGACCACGCCTCCAAAGCTTGCCAAACAAAAGGCTCCCAAACTTCATCATAACAAACTGACTTGCTACTAATCTTTTATCGTTTTTACTGCAAAGTGCGTTTAGGGGTGTGCATAGAATGGTTGTTCAAAGTCGTTAAAAGTAATGTGTGAAATGGAATAGAAAATAGATAGATGAAACAATATAAAGATACATACATAGTTATATTAGTTACGTTCAAATAATTTAAAGAAAGTCTCTCGATACTATTTTCAAAAGAACATCACGTATTTCATTCGAATTCTAGATTGAATAAACAGCATTCTATATTCTAAAAACTTCCTTTTCGTTAATTATTAGAACATTACCGTTGAGCCTTACATGGAAACCATTCTCTGTTTTAAAAGTACTTTACTTGACTAAAAGCTCGTTCAATTTAAAAATGATTATTTACGATATAAAATAAATGGTCTGCAGAATTTAAACAAATCCCAATGATCAACATTAACAGTACATTTGGAATTAAGTGTGTATGATTTCACTGGTCGGCAGCCCAGATACTGTATCAAAAGAGAATATGTGGTATGTTAGTATTACCATTGGTGGTACCATATACAACTACGATGGTGGAACAGAGAAGGTGTATTGCGTACCCTGTCTACAACGGTATATATGGGATGAGTAAATGCAGGTTTAAACATAGTTCCGACGATGACGTAAGCCGAATAGAATAGCTATCAACAAATATATAAAATTAATGAAATAGAATTAAAATACATTGTTATTTTTTTCACCGTATTATAATGGAGTTCTACCAAGTAAATGCCAATTCAATCAATATACTTGCCTACCACTAAACTTTCAGTTGAGATTATACGTTGGGCCTTATTTTTTGTTGAAAAGGGAATAGAAACAATCATTATTTATTTGTGGTGACTAGTGATTAAAAAAGTTACTATGTTTCTTTCATAAGTATAGCTGTTTGTGTGACAGCCTTACTAAGATCGACAAAGTGTTGAGAACGTCTCTGCCAATGAAACTTTAACATATGTTATTAAATATTCACTTTTTAAATTGGCATTTATTGTGCATTACCGTTTGACAACTAAAAAATATTACAGTTGATTTAGTTACTCAAATACTTTTTCATATAATTGATAGATATTTCGAGACAATAAATATTGTTCTGACCCGATGCCAAAATAGCTATCAACTATCTTACTTTTAGTCAGAGTAGCTTACCAGACATGAGAAAATTTTGTCAGAGTGCAGAAGTTTAACCCTTTATAGCGCAAAGGTCGACATTGGTCAATATATTAGCTACTCGCATTAAGGTCAAAATATCCAATACCACCGATAATAAAGTCAATATTAATATCTCAATGCATCGTCGATAGTATTATTTTGTCAGTTAATTTGTCAAATGGCGGAAAGTTTGCATTCTTCCCCAAAAATCAATATCTTTATCGCGAGGCTTTAAATTAACTATTGGCCGTTTGTGCGCGCAACTAACAGCATTTGAAGAATTATGAATACTGTTTTGCGATCTTTTGAGAATTTTTTTTTATAATCATTTCATATACAAATACATTTATAAAAAAATTCCATAAATTATCAGTCGGTTGTAGTCTAAGCTACATTTCGTCAAATTAATGGAAAAACCTCCAACTTCAATGTCACACAGTTGATTTGTTAAATTGTCAATGTATTGACCGATGAAAAAATGACACAATAATAAATATTTTTTTTATTTGGATGGTAAATATTTTAAAATATCGTCTAAATTCGATATTCATAATATTTGCCCTATAAAGGGTTAATCTTATAACTGTTGTCGCAAAATAATGTAAGCCTTGTCATTGTGAGACACGTCGCAGAAACGTATGACGCATATTTGTGTTCATTACCCTTTGTCAATCTTTGGTATACAAAAACCCTGAACACTTTTTCTTTTAGGGAATGACTTGCGATTCCGCCCACATCAAACATTATAGCCAATGCTGTCGACAGAATTCTACACGCCTACTTACATCTACGCCGCTTTGGGCGGAGCATATAATATCCGCCTACCCGTCGCGCAAAACTACGTAGAAAAATATTTACGAAACAATGTTTCTTGGAAGGTATTAAATAAATTTTGCCTACTATTTTAGTTGTGGCAGAAAGGCGTCTGGATAAACAAAAATGTATTAATGTAACCATGAACTCGCATTTCAAAAAAGTTTAAAACGTTTATTTATATTTGAAAAAAGATGCCGATCGTGTCAACGCTCTTGAAAACGTATTCTTCAAACATACTTTTTTTCTATATTAAAGAAGGTAAATAAACGTCGACGAAAATAGTTTAGCAAAATTGTAGATATACATTTCTATGTTATTATTTGCAATACAACATTCAAAAATCCCCATAATTATAACAAACCCACTTAATTCATTGAAACTTGTATACATTCAATTTTCGCCAATTTACATTTAATAGCCATTTAACTTAGTGATCTACTTCTAATTTTGTATTTAAACGATACAAACTGTTTATTGCGCGTCAGTTCAAGTAAATATGTGCACTTGAACTGCACCTGAAGATGCCGAAAGGCGAAATCCGGGCCGTAAGCGACAAAGCTCATGGAAAAGTACAAAATTCAGTTGATTTATTTTGCATTCACATGATTTTTACAAAGAATTAGATAATAATTCATAGCGTTGTCAGTTGTCATTAAGCATGCAAGGTGTATAAGTTAATAAGTATGAAACGTGTTCCGCTTTTAAAAGCATCATTCTGCCAAGAATATCGGAAAAAATATCTTGATTAAGAAGAGGTATGGAAAATGGGAGTGAAAAAACTGTAAATGGATGTTAACATCACAAACACCAATGTCCTCGGATACAAGTCCATCGTAACTGAAGTTCTGGATGTTTGTACAATTAAACAGGCTAAGCCGGATTAATTCAATTCAACAAAGTCATAATCGTCACACGTCAATGCCATTTCATAATTTAAAATCAATTATGAGTGAGAATTCAAAATCTTGACCATGCATCTCAGTAGAGCAAAACACAACAGAATTTTCAACCACAACATTTCAAGGACAACAGAATATGTTAAATTTTTGTTTTTTCAGATTTCATTTTAATGAAAAAATACGACTCCGAAACCAGCATTTACCAAAAACACGACTGCGACTCCGCCTAGAAAGAGTTTAATTTCACTTTTTTCTTTATTTTCCTATTTATGTACATATATTCAAATAAATATCAACCAAACGAATCCGGCCCATACCCAAATTTCACATATTATATGCAATAATAAAAAGATTCAAAATTTCCGAAACAGCCCTGCATTAGACAAAATAAGTCGCCATTCTTTATTAGTAAGTTACTTAATATCTTGTAAAATAAGAGTTTTTTTTTAAACTAAAATGTCAATTTTACTAATGTCTAAATAGTGGCTTTTATTTGTATCTACTCGATTTTTGTTTTGGAGTGCTCATAATGTTTCTTTTTTGGCTATCTACCCACTCTATATAATCATATACAACAACAATTCATATTCTAACCTAAACCTTCCCTCAATGACCTCTGTCAAAAGCGATTTTAAGCTAATGATTTATAATAAAAATAATAAAACATGTTTAGTACTTTTCCACATAAAATTTATTACAAGTCAATGTTTCAACAATATCACTGTACCGTTGTATTTCTTATCATTTGACAATGGTCGCCATGAGCGAAACCAGTCCTAATCCAATAAATTGTATGTGGAATAAGTACTAAAAATGTTTTATTTTAATTATAATGCCATTCCACCAAGTATAAAATTTAAAAGTGAATAATGATTTATAGCTACTACTTCAAAATAAATCAATATAGTTTACATTGAGAGCGGAAAAAAATATTATGTATATTTGTATGAAACGAATTGGTGATATCGATACAATTTTCTTGAAGTGAGAAAATCAAAAATCTTTTAATGATTCAAGATCATAAGTAAGCATTTTTAGGATTTAGTTAATTAGTCCCCACAATAATTAAATTTAAATAATATATAAATGCCAAAAAATACTGGCAACATTAATGTAACTGTCTGCGATCCCGCAAGAATGGATGCTATTTATAGTTTTAAAACATTATTGTTTCAACGTCGCAATATGTCGATACATCCAGAATAAATCGATTCAATATGGCAAGCGAGAGCTCTACGCAAATATATCAACAAATAATATTAAACGGATACATTCGCTGAAGAATTTGTGGCTGCGTTAGTATGCTATTTCGAAGTCGTGTTATTAAGATGTTCGTAAATGCTCTGAAATTGTTTTTAAATGTTCGATTTTTTTTAAATTAATACACATTTTTAGAAGACTAACTATAGACTCCAATTACTCGATATTTCAACTACTCGAGTATTGAGAAGTATTTTTTTTAAATACTCGAGTAGTATCAGATGTACCAAAATATATCATATCCAATTGGAGTATATAAATAGAAGACAAATAAATAAATAAGCATATTTCATTTCACTAATACATTTATTTCAATGCATAAAACATACATTTCAAAAATAATAGAGAATTAAAGATTTAAAATTATAAATTGATTCGAAATTTTGTTATTTTATTTTGTCTCTTGTCATCATAAACTTGTCATTGATAAGATAAGTCAGCAAGAACCAAAGCAAAACTAACAAAAGAAAGTCTTGCATAGCATAGTCAACGAGTATTACTCGAGTATTTTTCAAAATACTCGAGTAATGGATGAGCTTTTTCGAATATCGAGTATTCGATACTCGAATTGTAGCCTCTAGTTCTAACTCTCATGTTATGAGGTTAACTTTAAAACTACCCACATTCGTTACTCCTATGTATTACGTTCGGAAATAATTATTAAGATATATTGGGAAAAATCAAAACTATTTAACTGCTTCGCTGTGATATATTGTTGTAAAGATGCTTTTTAAATAAGTTAAACACGTGTTTAGCTTCGTTACACAGTAAGTAGAGAAAACAAGACATAATAAATATGAAATTCCTAAAATTACCGAATTCGTCCACGAATAAAAAAATATATTATAATCTACTTTGTTACGAGAAATCGGTATGCTAAAACATTTTTTTACAATCAATAATATTGAATTATAAATTTATTAAAATATATTGTATTTCCATATAATTTTTCAAGGTTTAATTGAGTCTGTAAATTAGTGTTGTTTTATTCGGACTGGGCAGTAGTGTCTACGTCTGCGGGGAAATTAGTAACGCCGCCGATATGCTGTATGCAGAGGCAGGAA
Source organism: Himalopsyche kuldschensis (assembly GCA_028554975.1). NCBI lineage: Eukaryota > Metazoa > Arthropoda > Insecta > Trichoptera > Rhyacophilidae > Himalopsyche > Himalopsyche kuldschensis. The sequence goes on along the minus strand of JAHFWI010000031.1, from coordinate 4,870,108 downwards.
AAGCACCCGGCCCATGTGAGAACGATGTCCAAAAAAAGAACGCGGGGTAAAAATGTGCGGGATCTCTTAGCGCCTCGAACGCTGTCAGAAGCTGCGATTCGGTCGGTCCGATGACAGCTCGTGTGCGATAGCACCCCGCTATACCGATCCACCTATAAGTTCAACATAATGAGTGAAATCCGCCGGCATTAATATCAAAATAAAAACAAAATTCAATCTCCATTTCATTCAACATCATCAAATATGGCCGCGAATATCAAATACGACCGCGTATAAAAAATTCAAAAAAAGAACGTTCGAATATAGTTTTTGATTTCTCACCATAAAATCGTAACACAGTGAATGCTCGTTGAAAAAAGAACTATCCTAAAATTTTAATTCGCCGGTGTTGTCACATTTTGACTTATTAAGTGCTGATATTGGCAGCAGTGGTAATTTAATTAAGTGTTGGCGACTCTTGTCACTTTCCCGCGTCAAAATAATATAATAAAATAATTATCCGCAGTGTGTTGCATTATTATTTATTTTTTGTGATAAAAACATGTGAAATAATAATGACGTGTTGAAGTGATGCCGCGGTGCGAAGTTATATTGTTCCGTTGATGTAATTATTATTGTGGATTGCCGTTTGAATGCGTATTTAATGACAGCGAGAAAATGGTCGTTCTTTAATCTCGGATTCGGTCGAATTTTCACGTACGATAGGTCAGGATGTACATTTACACTTCTAGAGTGTGTCAGGAAAACCTAAATAATTTGTCGATAGATTTATAACGCTTTCAAAAATATCCTCAAAAATTTCAGTGAACTTTCGATTACAATTTGTCAACCGCAATTTATTTATTCGACCCAATTTTGAATTTGGAAAACAACGCAGTTTACAGTCTATTATATTTTAACAGCTATTTAAATATTAAAACGTTAAAATTGATTTATTTTTCGATTTAGCTTAGAACACTTTTAATATGCTTCTTTTTTGCGATATTTTTTTACAAATAAATAAATTTCTAATCAGTGAATGCACCAAATAATTATTATAGAATCTATTATAAATTATAATGATTCGAATTATATATGAAAATCTTTCGGGAACTTTTTCAAATTAAAGTAAATCAATTTCATTTGTTTTACATATTCCTCGTAATTGATTCACATTAAATGTTGATTGATAAACATTTGAGTTTGTAACTTCCCACAACTTGCAAGTTGACCCAGACACATTGATCGTGTTAATCTTCTAAGAGTTCAATAAAATATTAAAACCATTATATTAATGCATACAGAATAAATTTGTCATCTTTGCGATACCAATATGATGATTTTCTTTCTAGAAACGGTATGCACAGCTAATAACTTTTGATTCTATTCGTCAAATAACCAATATTATGTGATAACTTTTTACAACGCTGAAAACACTGTCTAATAAAATCATTCGTGCGACAAATGAAAAAAACAGGCTGTCGTAATTTGTTTTAAAACCGATCAATAAATTGGCGACTCTCTGGCAAAAAACTTTATGTTGGAAATACTAATTTGATATTGATTATTTATTTGCTCGATCACAATTCAAAAAGTACTCATAAGCAATCAATGCACGTGGCACATGGTGCTAAAAGAATATATGTATTATTTTTCGATTTATGTAAAATCAACATGGTTATATCACCAAGCTTAAGATAATCTCTGGAGATTAAATACTGCACTCACTTTGTTTTAAGAACGACAGATCGAGAACTTTTACGTCATTACAGATATTGAAATGCCACTGCACATTGATTTTAATTTATATATATGCTTCTTAGTCTTTGCGAAATAGCAATGATTAAAACTAAATAGTTCTGACGAGGGCGTAAGCCGAAATAGCTATCAACTATATATTATAATAAAGATAATAATATATTTTAAGTACTTTTTCCACATAAAATTTATTTGATCAGGACCGGTTTCGCTAATGGCGAGCATTTTCAACTGATAAGGAATACAATAAAACAGTGATATAGCTATAGAAAATAGCTATTTGTCTTGTAATTTGCTTCCATTCATTTGCTTAGTCGTTTTTTCAATTGTTTGTCATACCTTGTTTCTCATACTTAAATTTTGTATAAATATCACTGTTTTATTGTATTCCTTATCAGTTGACAATTCTCGCCATGAGCGAAACCAGTCCTGATCAAATAAATTTTATGTGGAAAAAGTACTAAAAATGTATTATTATTTTTATTATAATGCCTTTCCACCAAGTATTGACAGTGAATACCTTAAAAGTGAACTATATATTATATATTTTTTGTAGAACTAAAATACATCGCTATTGTTTTACCTTATCATTTCTTACAAAATTGCAATTGGCAAGGAAACCAACCGAATAAGTTCTGACAGAATCTTCTTAAAAGCATAAATGCAATAGTGACCAAACAATTTAGCCGTCGTTTATTTTGAAAGGGAAATATATTTTAACCATTGAATTTTATTGATAGTATTTGAGCTGACAGTCATACTTGCATTATGTTACGAAAATTTACATTTTTGTGCAACAAAATGGCGCATTAGAAAACAAACCGACATGTCCAAATGACAGTCTTACGCTGCATATCGTTAGACAGTTCATTAGTGGACGGATTCATCTCTCCACAGCCGATTAGTTGGATTTGTATGTAAAAAATTAAGGAAATTAGCTATGCACAACGATATTCTTTTTGAGTATTTCGGTTCCCGTTTCTCTAAAGAAAACAAAGTCATATTTTATTATTACAGCGTCTGGGATAAGAATCTTTTGAAATGCTTCCAGTAATGCACGCCGTTTTATAATATTACGTATCTGTTCGTAATCGATTGGTAATTTCACCAGACTTTTACGTAAACTTGGGAACTTGACAAATTATAACCCTACGCAAGAACATAGCGATATTTCACTTTTAAGGTGTTCAATGTCAATACTTGGTAGAATGGCATTATAATAAAAATAATAATACATTTTTAGTACTTTTTCCACATAAAATTTATTAGGTCAGGACCGGTTTCGCTCATGGCGAGCATTGTCAACTGATAAGAAATAGGCGCCACCTATTTTTTCTAAGGAATCTATAAAAAGATAATGATTTTTTCAACCATGTCTGCTCCTAACGTGGGGCATGTGGAATCTTTTAGGGCGATCATCTTAAAATATGTTCTTTTCTACCAAACTATTTGTTACTCAGTGGATCAACCTCTCTGAATAAATTGAAAACTCGTTGAAAAGATTACCAGCGTCAATTTTTTCTTGTTGGGCCTTTTATTGAACACAACCTTCAAAACATGAAGCTATTTATATTGTATTCAATTGGCAAGTAAAAGGTATGAAAATGATGAAGGCCGTTGGCTCGATAGTTGTAAACTTCAGAAATCTCTCTTCAAACTGTTTTTGAAGCACTTGAATGTGTATGACGTTTAATTCATTGTTATCTACCATTTCCTTCATATTTGGGAAATGCACGAGAAACTTCACCTGTCGATGTGATATCCACATAACTAATTTTGCAAAAATGTTTCGAGCTAACGTTGGTGGGCGCACAGAAATCGGTCGGCGGGCGCGGGGTTGGGAGCCCCCGCTTTATGCAATACTATATGAATATGTATTATTTGAATAAATCCCCAACTATAGTTTGGAATCCGATTGCTTGAGTGGAAAAACGAGAGTATTATGATGGTATTGTAAAGTTCCGAAGAATCCACTGATTAAAAAAACCATTTTCTCAGTTATTTCAATAATATAATGTTTACCATTTCGTTCCTTACTTCGAAAAGGTTATAATTGACAGCTTTGCCTTAAATGACCTTTTGGTCGGAAAAGCTTGTATTTACCGCATTCTATAATATATCAGGCGATAAATTTCAAAAGTGGTAAATTCCAAAATATTTTTTTTTCAACTGCCAGTTTTAGATTAAACTTTATTCACATGGAAAAGTTTGAATTTTTACACAGTATCCGTAATTCTTTAATATATTTAAAAAAAATTGATTGTGAACACAAATTTATTAGGAAAAAGTAATGAAAATATCTCACATTCTCAGTTTTTCAATGAATGTATTTGACCACTTTTGAAAACTACCTCCTGATATATTAATTTCAGAATTATCTATCGTTGAAAACGAAATTAGTAGAATTCCAGAGTAACACTACATCTGCACACTTTTTAACTAAATTTATTTGACAAAGTTCTAAGATTGTCATCATTATTTCCATCAATAGATCTCTAAGATCATTATTTCTCAGCAAGAGTTATGATTAAAATAAGTAATTTGAAACATGTTTACTTGCTCATTGTTACAAGTTAATTTTAATCAATCTAATCTTCAAACGCTCATATCTCAAAACAGTGTAAAGAACAGTTAGAACCTTTTCAAAGTAAAGTGTCGGTTTTTTTAAAAATGTGGAATATGTTAGGTACATATTTTATTCGTAATCCAATAATAAACTATGCAAATTTAATCTTTATAGCTTTTTAAAAAAATCTATATTAAATGAATAAAAATGAGTATATAAACTTTCATTAGTGGCTTTCATTAGTCCAAGTGAGTTTTACGTGAAGACTAATTATAACTAATTGACAATACACTTATTGCAATAAGTGATCATGCAGCAGCCGGAAGATTGTTGTTACGGCCCATGGGCGGCGCCCTACAATGGCACTGTGACGCCAATGAAACAAATTGAAGGTATGTAAGAGACAAAATTCAATTTAACATTTCGATGGCAGTGTAATTTTGTTAACTCCACTTTTGGCTGAAAATTACTTAATAATGTCATTTTGCTGCTACAGATTTATCGACTAAAAAAATCTGCTTGTTCCGGGAATCGAACACGGGCGGTCCGGCGCGCAAGCCAACAACGTTGACCATTTCGCCACGGACTGGGCAGTATACATATGTATATACATATATATATATATATATATCAAAGTCTTAGTTGTTGTTATTATTTAATTGTATTTTTAGTTCAAGAAAGTCGTAAACAAATTTAGTTAGATTTACAATGAAATTGAAGACAAGAAAGTGTTACTGACTATCTATCCGTGTTGTAATAATAACAAATCCGTGTTATATAAATAAGTGGAATAATACTTTTATCACATTTAATTTTATATGACATGCAAATTAACATACAGAGTAGGGATTCCACTTTGGATATTCGAATATATTCGGGTCTGTTTAAGCTATTCGATATTCAGATATTTGGGAAAATATCCGGATAGTATTCGTATTCGAGGAAAGATCACATCTCAATTTCTCCACATTTAATGAATAATTATGAATATCCCAGGTAGTGGTTTTTTTTTTGCCTTCGACCAACTCTGGTGCTGTCAAAAGAATAGTTGGAATTCCTAATACGGAGGCTCGAGCGCGACCTATCTACGGAAGTCAGAGAGCTTCCCCACTGTGTCGCGGCGATCAAAAAATAATCATTCGAACGCGGCTGTAGGTCCAAGTCTTTCAGCATCCCGAGATTTTTTTAAAACCATATCCATTACCGTAAGCAAACCGTAAATCTTCTTCGCCTCTCAAGCCACCGGAAATAAACAAAATCGAATCCCTGCCTGATAATTATGCCCCGAGGATTTAGGGATGCGTAAATATTGACACCTTCTTGACCCCGAGGCTCCCAAATGAATTAGAATCGTTGACAAATTTAGCTCAGTCTTCGTTCATAATACTATTAATCATTTTTAGACGAGAATATCAAACGGTGTGGCCCATAGCACGTTGTTATTTTAAATATATTGAAATAAAATTGATTGGTATGCAACGTATGAAACATAATTCATTTTTAAGGTGTTCACTGACGATACTTGGTGGAATGGCATTATAATAAAAATAGTAAAACATTTTTAGAACCAACTTATTCCACAAAAAAAAATATTGGATCAGGACCGGTTTCGTTCATGGCAAGCATTATCAACTGATAAGAAATAGGAGATAAAGAAGAAATAAAAGGTTTTCAACATTTTAATTCTAGTCAATTTTGCTTAGTTGTAATACCGTTTGCCATACCTTGTAATTCTTGCTTGACTTTTGTATAAATACCACTGTTTCGTTGTATTTCTTATCAGTTGACAATTCTCGCCATGAGCGAAACCGGTTCTCATCCAATAAATTTTATGTGAAATTAGTACTAAAAATGTTTTATTATTTTAATTATAATGCCATTCCACCAAGTATTGACAGTGAACACCTTTAAAGTCATTACGCTAGTGATCAGATGGTGCCAGGTTCAATTCTTGTAAATAGCAAATTATTGTCTTAACTTTGTAAAAATTGAGATTTTAGGCATGAGTGTGTTCTTATCTCGGGTGAAATAAAAAATCTCATCAATAACTTAATCTAATATGGCATGAAAATGTGCCAATAATGACAAATATTTATAAACTTTACAATTAAAGATATCAGTAGATATACGCATCGTCTTTCCTGACGCCGCGTGGTCAATGCTCAAACGACAAGGCAGTCATTTTTCGATCGATGTCGAGACGATTTGTGTCAAAATGTATGGATATATGGTATGAGTAAATTCCTTTTCATCAATCACGTATCCGAATATAAAAACGTGAAATCAAGTTATGTACTGATGTCATTCATAACATGGAAAGACTTTATCCGACTGTGGAGATATGTATATGCAAAACAAAAGTTTTGGAACCAGCGGTGCTCCAGATTACCAACTATTTACTTTAAATGCTCGTCTTTCCTGGGAGTTTTTAAGCAAATATATAGCATAGAAGACAAATTGATTTTCTGTCAGCTTAAAACGAAATGAAAAATGATTTATTAAATGACATATTTAATTTGAAAATTACATTAAATGTGTTTTCAAGAATCTTTGGACAGTGACTAATTAATTACTGATTGATAATTATTAAGTTGCACTTTTTTCTGTGTGACCTTTTAAATTGCCGGTCTTGTTCACAAAATGAGTAGTCATTAAAATATCTATCAACCATATTTATAATATAAAATTTAAAATAACTTTAATTATTCCATGTATTGTGCTACTAACTGTGACACGTGTATCGCCTTTTTCAGAGGTATCTTCGGACTTACTTATTTGGACGGAACCATATTTATTTTTCACTTTTATTAAACATATTTATTGAAATCACATTAATATATGTACATATATGTATATATATAGGCAATAAATATTACTTTATGAAACCTTTATGGAAGTGGCACAAAAAATGATTTATATGTATTTAAATACAAATATTTTTTATGCCTTCCCACAAAAAGACGGATAATATGCTTGAAAGAACAAAAATAATAACACATGTTTAGTACTTATTCCACATAAAATTTATTGGATCAGGACCGGTTTCGTTCACGGCGAGCATTTTAGTGATTGAGTAGGCATTTACTTGGTAGAACTCCATTATAGTACGGTGAGAAAAATAACAATGTATTTTAATTCTACAGAAACTATTTCATATTTTTGTTGATTGCTATTTCGGCTTACGCCCTCGTCAGAATAGTTCTGACGAGGGCGTTAGCCGAAATAGCTATCAACAAATATATATAAAATAATTTCTGTAGAATTAAAATACATTGTTATTTTTCTCACCGTATCAGTTGATAATTCTCGTCATGAGCGAAACCGGTCCTTATCCAATATGTTTTATGTGGAATAAGTACTAAAAAATTGTTATTATTTTTATTATAATGCCATTCTACCAAGTATTGACAGTGAACACCATAAAAGTGTAATTTCGATGGTTTCGGCGGTAACTTTGTGGAAGTTCATTTTAATATACATACGTAAATACGTGGAATAATCAAAGTTATTTTAAATCTTATATTACCATAAAAGTGACGCATGAAAAAATTAAGAATGATTTCAGCATGGGTGTTGTATTTTTATCGTTTAAGAAGAATAATTAATTACTATGAAATTCAAAATATAGACATTAATAATGTACAATAATTTTAAACTTGGGACTATTTAAAATATGCCTGTTATAATAATTACTAATTAATAAAATTATAAAATCGACTTCACAGAGGGGAGAAAGAGCACATAAATTAGATTGTGTAGTTATAAAAAGTATTAGGGTGACATAAGTTTCCACGGGCGTTTTACTAACGAATGGGCGGACATTCATTATGTCCCTGTCACACAGACCATAGACACATTCCACCTCAGACATTCCCAAACATCGCAGCAAAATTTAATTCAATTAAATAATTTAATCCGACGAAGCGAAGCGTGGCTACGCGATTCACTTATATTTACATTCGTATAATTTATTTATTGGAAAAAATGTACATGGCATTACAGCTGACGCCAATGCGCTATGCATTAATTAAATTAATTAAATATCACATAACATGTTACACAAAATTTAAATAAAAAATATGAAACAGAACAGAAACATATAAGAGAAAAAATACAGATGTCCACATCAACAGGCAGTGCATTCATCAGCCGAACAGCTCTTTCGACTGGCGACTCAAAAGAACTACGTGGCAAACAAGTTCTGAGAAAGAAAATTGTTTGGCCTTGTTTACGACCACGTAGGTAGAAACTGATATCTCAAGTATGTCAGGGTTATCAACTCGGCCCCGAAGAAGGAGAAAAGAAAAATGTTTCAATATTTAAATCAATCTTAGAGCTTCAAGAGAGGGAAACGAAAGCATTCCTAAAAAAAACTTGGTTGGATAATACTCCATTCAAGAATTGTTACTTATATCATTCCCGTCCTAGCTCCGTCCTTATAACCATACTTTGTACAAAACAATCGACTGAAAAACAAGCGGTACTTGTAAAAGATGCTTTCATTGAGATTTGCAATCAGAAGTGAACATGCTTCACATTTGGCAGTTTTTAAAGCCAAAAAGTCTCTACATTTTTATATAAACATGTACAGAGTCATTCTAAAAATCTTTTATTTAAAGGTAAAGCCAATTTACTGTAGACATTTCTTAATAATCTTTAAACTTTATCTAAGAAGCCAAAGAATTATAATTTATAATATTGCATTCATTATTTTTTCAGTCGATTTATAGATGTCAGTTCAACTACATTGATGTATGGTATAATGATGCCTACATCCCATAAATAAATAAAAGTTTGAATTTCGCTTGAGATTAACTTCAAGAGAAAAGACACCACAAACACATCATACTCAGGATCTCAAATGTTAAATTGAAGAATAATCTTGCCGTGGCTTGAGCCTATACCCTTCTAATTGATAAAGTGAACCTCTTACAACAGAGGTTGAAGACTGGATGAACCTTTCATTGATTCTGTAACACGACATATGTTATGATTATAATTTATCCTCCTCCATATTTGTAAAAACTAATGTTCCTTATTTTAAAAAACGACCGTTTGTGTATTTCCAGCAAATATATAAAATATAATGTTTGCGTGTTAAAACAATCTTCTTAATTTTGTACAGAAAAAAAACAGTTGTGAAGATGATCGAAACTCTTTGAAAAGCGCTGGTAAATCGTGAAACACAAGGCGCGTTGCCACAGTGCGCGTCGGTCATTAGAGCAGCCTAACTAAACACGTCAATCCAAAGCACTTCTCGTTCTGCCCCATGACAACATATTATGCGAACTAAATAATGCTGCTATCCCTGAGACCTCCTCGAAACTTCTGATATCCTATTACATTTTAATCGATTGCTTCTGATTTGTAAAATTCTTAAGCCATTTATTTGGGAAGTCATTCAGACATAATCATGACCATGTTAACATGTTTGCCAAAAATGAATTGAATTTTTAAACCAGACTACACTAAATATTCATTGTATAATTTGGCTACCTTTCCCTCCATTTTCAAGACTTTAAATTGGACTCATTTCATGTGAAAATGTAGTTTAATACAAAATTCGGTTTATAAACAGAGCTGTGAAGTCGGAGTCGGGGCTTTTTGGCCGGAGTCGGAGTCGTCGCGGCGTTTTGGCCGGAGTCGGAAATTTTTAAAAGTTTTTATTTTTGCATATAATATGTCAAATTTGGCTATTGGCCGGATTGGTAGGGTTGATATTTAATTGAATACACATAAGAAATAAAATTAGGAAAAAAAAGTGACGATATTAAACGGTTTTTAGTCGGAGTCGGAGTCGTATTTTTGGTCAATGCTGGAGTCGGAGTCGGAGTCGTGGTTTTGGGAAATGCTGGATTCGGAGTCGAAGTCGAAGTTTTTTTTACCGACTCCACAGCCCTGCTTATAAATAAATAAATTACCAGCGTAGAAACATGGGTTTGGTTAAATTCAAAATCAGGCTAAGGATTCAAATTCGGCATAGACAAGGTATACCTAATTTAATGAATATTACCTTCTATAAGTTCTATTGCTTGCTAAATCCTATTACAAATATCTGTATTTCCTCAACACTCTAATTACATACATACCTAAGTCGGTATCTGAGATGTCGAAGCTTCTGGGAGTCGGTGGTAACGTGTTTGAATCCCCTATCAGAGACATCGATACTTAAAATCTCTTTTTCACAAGACCCATTTTTATATCCTAACCAGCCCTCGTAAAACAACTTCTGCTTACATAAATCATTAGCACATTGCATGCTAATATAAAATTTAAAATAACTTTGATTATTCCGCGCAGTGACGGCTGGTGACGGGGTGCTGGGGGGTGCAAAAGGAAGATTCAACTATTTTTCTGTACTACGGAAGAGAAACAGTTGGTATTGCGAACATCTGAATTGAAAGTCCATGCTATAGAAGTGTTTTAAAATCCAATGAATAGGAAAGAACTCTTGCAAAAATGGTTGAATCTTCCTTTGCACCCCCCAACACCCCGTCACCAGCCGTCACTGATTCCGCGTATAGTGTTACTAATTGAGACACGTGTTACGCCTCTTTCAGATACATCTTTGGACTTACTATCGCAAAGTTTACTTAAGTAATAAAGCACGATTGATTGTAATATTTCAAAACGATAAAATTAAAAAGTGGAATTTAAGATTTTTCCTTTTTACGGGAAGCAAGGAGGGGGTTATAGAATCAAAGCAAAGCAAATAAATAATTATACTACTAATGACGTTAGTAAAACAAAATATTAACTAATGAGATGATTTAATTCCATTATTGGAAACATTGTATGCTCTTCACTTGAAACAGACATGATTGAATTCAATTGGCATTTATACTAGTATTTTAAATTTTTAATCGCAGCTTCTATAAATTTTTGTAAACGCTCTAGGGATTCAATTCCCGAAATTGCAGTTTCTAATTGTTTTTTGATTTTGTGGCCAAAAATAAAAATGACTATATTTTTTCCCAGTCCTGACTACCCCATTCTGAAATTTGCATATTATTAGTGCCCTTCCAATACCTCGTGAATGGGTTGCATATCCAAGATAATGGTGCTTAAAAATTATGGAGACAGTGATTTAAAAATTAAAATACGAAATAACTTGAACAATCAAGTGGATCGAGTTTTCATAATAATTCTCATCTCAAGTGTACACGAAATCCCGTTATCGATCGATATCTAAGCAATAATTTCTCATGCCCGAATCTTCAAGTGTTTTTCTTCGAGGGGGTCCCAGCGGCGCCCCTCCCCGTCAAGGGCCCCTGATTTATGTGCAGCCTGCATATCTTCGCGTGACTCGGGCATCAATATCAACGCGGGAATATTTTAACTGACGGCATCTGTGACATTCCCGCACAAAGTGTCTCGTGTTGGAACAAATTCCATAGCGTTACCTACATTTTTTTCTAGCCTTGTCTTTTTCGTGAACATCGCTGGCTTAGGGCGTAAAGTTGCTGACTCCGTTTTGAACAAAAACAATAATGAAATATTACATAGTAAAACCCCGATTCTACGTTTTTCAAGGGACCATAAAAAACAAACGATAAATGCGGGAAACGACGAATGCAGGAAAGCTTAAAATAAGAAATAAAACTTATTTATTTATTTATATTACTTTCTTATTATACCTATAACATTCATTTTTTGTCCTTCCTTCCTCCTAAATACCTAAAGCTCTTACTACGTTGCTTCTTTGCAGTTTGGAACTTCAATTTTAACAATGACCCTTTACCAAAACCACGACTTCGACTCCGACATTGACCAAAAATACGACTCCGACTAAAAAAAGGTTAATATCGTCACTTTTTTCCCTAATTTTCCTATTTATGTGTATTCAATTAAATATCAACCCTATCAATGCGGCCAAAAGTCAAATTTGACATATTAAATGCAAAAATAAAAAGTTCAAACTTTTCAAAATTTCCGACTCCGAGTACGACTCCGGCCAAAACGTCGCGACGATTCCGACTCGGCCAAAAAGCTCTGACTCCACGACTCTGACTCCACAGCCCTGCTAATTACACTTTGCAATAGTTAGTCCAAAGATGCCTTTAAAGAGGCGAAATACATGTCACAATACGTGGATTAATCAAAGTTATTTAAAATGTTAAATTGAATTTTATTCATTCTAGTGCTTGAACCAAAAGTGCGTCCATACCAACCTTTATCCTTAATTAAATACTCAAATTTCGATTTATCAGATTGAGCGGGATTATAGCAATGATTCCCTATAACCTATAACGGTCACAGTGTCAACATGCGTGACAGATACAAATATACTTATATATAATACGAAATGTACCTTTCGATTTCAATTCATTAATTAATATGCTCAATACACCAACAAAAACGTTAACGCATCAGGTGATTCAAATGAAACGTGATTCAGTTTGGTAATTTCTATTTCTAGTGCCACTCGTTTCTTTGATACAGGTTTCGAGTTCATCATAAACGACATGCCGCATGTCATTGTGACGTTCAACAGTTGACTGAAATTACAGCATACCACACACCCCACGAAAGGATGGCCAATACTATGTTAACCCGAGATTGTGTACAGTTATTATATCCGCATAAATTGTTTCCCTTTGTCCGGCCGTCAGACTAATCAAGTTTCATGGACTCGTCTTTGAAGACCTGAAGCCTAAGGCATATACATATATCTGCGGTGATAGCTTCCCCACCGATCTTAAAACAGAGAAGCGGTTAGCTAACTACGAGTCATTTTTTTTATCCCATGTCATACTATAGTCACCCCTTCAGCAGTGTTCCCCGACCGTTGGTCCACTGGCCCAGTTCTGGGCCGCAGAGACTTTCCGCTGGGCCGCAAACTGTATGCCAAATTTCAATAATCTATTATAAACTCAAACTCTTTAAATCGATCAATTCAACAATAATAGATCGAATAAAACCCACGAATTATTTATCGAAATTTCCAAGTTATTATCTGGTAATTAGTATTTGCAATACTACAATCTTTCAAAAAACGCGATAATTATAATTTACCTACATTATTCATTGAAACATTCTAATTCGTTCATAACAATTAAACTTAGTGATCTACTTTTATTTTTGTTTATTAACTACAAACTATTGCGTCAGTTCGAGTACATTCGTGCGCTTAAAATGCATGAAAATGCCAAAAGGTGAAAACCAGGTCGTTAAGGACAAAACTCATTGAAAAGTATAAAATTCAAACTATTCATATTTGATATTGAAATTCCATCAAGCACCTTCAGTCGAAATTCTTAATTGTCATATTTTTTTTCTGTAAAAGTAATAATTTATAAGCCACATTGCATAATTAATAGGTATATTTCAAATAAAATACCATTTTTATACCACTTACATATTGTATAATTATAAAGGCCGGTTCCGCTCAATTCAGTTGATAATCCTCGCGAAGAAAAGAGAGTATAAATTACTTAGTAACAATGAGTTCACAAACAAAAACTTCTGTTAAGATAAGTTCTAGTAGGGTGGGGGTTACCAACCCCGTGCCCGCGTGCGCTATGGCGCCCGCGGGCCGATTTATGTGCGCCCACTCCCATTCGACTGCGACAACAATTTTTCATTTCAATTTTCATATATTTTATTATATTTGAATAAGTAAATAAAATATTTTCAAAAATAATTAAATAATTACGTAATTCGAACTCATTTGTCTACATATATCGATATAGGTCACTGCTAGAGTAACCCAGTAGTAGAGCTCTAGAATCCTTTTAGTTGCCAAATGAATATAATGGAAATAGCCTCATATATTGCAGAGCTTGTTCTAGTAAAGGCAGACGAACTGGATATAGAGATTTTGGACCTTCAGAGTGATATTATATAAAAATCCTTAATATCAGATTAGGACTTCTGGAATACAAGGGACGAAAAGTTTCCATTTTTAAAAAAGCGGCATATAGGATTAAATCAATTTTGGTTCCACATACCTTTGTGAATCATTATTTTCAACAATGAATTTAATATAATCAAAATATAGATCTCGACTCACCGGTGAACATCTTTATGATGGCTTGTTAACAGGAACGTCATTACTCCCCTAATTATGAGGCACTGGTCAATAAAATGCAATGCCAAGGATCACACTGACTTATATATATTTATTTTATATAATATAATATAAACAAGAATTTAAAAAATATTTTTTTGTGTATTTGCTTTAAAAAAAATATATATGTGGTTCCCGCTGCTCTACTGATATTTTAAAATGTGCTTTAAGCTATTAAAAGGTTGGTAACCCCTGTAGTAGGGTATCGCTTTTAAATATAAATATTATGAGAATTGGTAATATTGTAAAACGAAAATAAATACAAGTAAGATCATCACAGTTATTGTTTTTTTGGTTAAATAGCAGTGTCAAATTCCTAACGCAGAGTAATGCTGTTTCGAATATCATTTTGCTTCTGACTTTTATCATCTGCCGTGTTTTGCAGGGTTGCCAAAATTTTCCTTCAGTTTTATTTTTATCGCCGACTGTGGTCTCAGTGTAATATTTATATAGTGTTGCAATGCCACTAAATGAAAGCAATCGTTTGTGTTTTAATTGTGTTTATTGAAGTGCTTTTGTACACACAATATTTTTTCTTTTTTTGTCTGGTGCGTATGCGAATAAATCAGAATCAGAACATTAAAGGAACGTATACGGGATATTTAAACAATCATTCATTTGTATGTGTATAGATTGAAAGATAATTAAGACATCGTCGTTGGCTTCGACACAACAAATTACTAAAGTTTTATCGCAATCGGATGAACGGTATAGGATTGCATAGGGGACAAAAAAACATTCATTTTAATATTTATAGGTAATTAAAAACTTTTGTGGGCGTCTACACAAAAAATCACTAAAGCTTTATCGCCATCGGATGAACGATTTGGGAACGCAACCAACGTCTCATTACAATCGGATGAACCGTATGGCAGCACATAGAGTACAGACAAACAACCAAACAAACAAGCAATCAAATATTATTTTTTATATATGTATATGTAAGATATGAAAAAAAATATTTTCCAACCGCTTTTGACAAACGGGCTCATTTTGATGGATAATAAAATGATGCATCATCTCGTATAAATAATAATTTTATAATATTACGCGTATTTATTTCTCATTGTATCCTGGATCAGCGATTTTCAACAGGCAACACTATAAAAGGTGTCAGCAAGCATCTTTGTTTGACGTTTATTTGAATGTGGAACAAACCTGGACAAAATACTAAAAAATAAAATTCGATAAAAAATATTTAGATGGGTGTTCAAAAAAAGCACATTTTTGTACGACCTACTTCCGTACAAGATGTTAAGATTAGGACAGGCTATCATCATCGCGAGCTTTGTCAACGAAGCTTTGATAAGTGTCAACTATTTGTGTAAATGCATTTTATTCATATAAATAAACACATTTTGTGTACTACTATTTCTTCATATAATTTGTAAAGATTAGGATCAGTTTCACGAATAAATCCAAACGATCACATATATTTGATTAATTAACCCTTTGAGTGGTGAATTAATTTGGATTAAATTAGTTTTTTTTATATAAATTTAATTAAATATTAATAGCAGACAAAAAAAATATAAAACATTATTTTTTTTGTTGTCCATAAATCTTAGAAGAATAATATTACGTATTGAATGAATTGATATTTCTTCCGCATTTTTAAAATGCAAATTCTAAAAAAATATTCAAATATTTTTTTAACCATGTACGCTCCCAACTTGGAGCATATGGACTCCTCGCGGAGTTTATCTCAACATTGGTTTTTTTCTACGAGAACTGCTTGTTACTCAGTTGCTCAACCTCTCTTTTTTCGAAGAGAGTACGGATGGAAAGGATACGAGGACTAGGACAGGACTAGTGATTAGATAATCGCTGTCACTATGCGTCGCTCTTTGTGATCGGAAAGGTGGGAAGGAATATTCAACGACACAAACACCCATGCCTCTTTGAACCGATTTATCGACTGAAAAATTCCGCTCGTACCGGGAATCGAACCCGGGCGATCCGGCACGCAAGCCAACGCCGTTGACACTGCGCCACGGACCGGATTAAATATTACTTTCAAATAATTATCTAGAAGCTTTTACCTCCAATTTGGGTCTGAATCTCTATTGCATTCATCTGTCAACATGTGGTTCTCTATTGACGGTAATTCCAGGAAGCGTATCGAACCGAAATGGATTTTTACACAATAATATATGGCCACAGATTTCTTACCCAATATTTACCTTTTTATAAAACTCTTTTGCTTATTTCAAACATATAATAAAAATAAAGTGACTACCAAAAATCACTGAACGACACCTATCTAGTTTCAATATATGAAAAAATAATAACATTTCAATAAACAATAAGAGAATGGCAATATATAAAAGATGACAACATACTACCGCCGTACCAGTACGGCGATACTGTTCAAACGGTTAATAGTTAAATACGTACATGGCAGTTTTAATATTTTATTTTAATTTAACTGACAACCCTGGGTTATATAAATACAGCGTCTTTTGTAAGCAGATCATGCATGTTTGACAGTGTTTGACGTTGTCACTTTGGGATCTGTTTTACCGACACGTCATGAAAAGAGCAACGTAAAAAAATAATACACCATCATCTGTTTACCAAACAATAAATAAACTTCTAGACTTAACTCCAGCACTTACTTTAACGCTGCTAAATTTACGCTCTTTTTGATTTAGTGACTTCACAAACGGCGTCGTAAAACACTTTTTAAGCCGAATACAATCGCTTTTAAATACATTTGATCAAAAACACCACACTATTTAAACACGTCCGTTCTAAATTTGTAGATTACATGTTTCTAATAGAGCATTAATTACCCGGTCCGTGGTGCAGTGGTCAACGTCGTTGGCTACCGTGTCGGACTGCCCGGTTTCGATCCCCGGTACTTAGCAGATCTTTTCAGTCGATAAATCGATTCTGCTCAGTCACCATTGACACCCATGTGCTTGTGTTGCTAAAAATCCCTTTCCCACCGTTCCGATACGAAAGAGCGACGCGAAGTGACAGCGATTAGCTTACCACTAGTTCTGTCCTAGTCTGCGTATCCTTTCCATACCTACTTTCTTCGGAAATAAGCGAGTTGAGCAACTGAGTAGCAAGCAGTTCCCGTAGAAAAAACGTATTTTGAGATGAACTCCGAGAGGAGGCCAAATGCTACAATTTAGGAGCGGACTTGTGAAACAGGATTCAAAATAACAAATGACGTCACTGAATTATGCATGCTTACATCTTCCATCCAAATGTATAAATGTCGTAATGAGGCATTTTTACAACTGTACTTAGCACTATACAACTAGCCAATACAAATCACCCTCCCTTTCTTCAGAGAGAGTAAAATCAACAGCAGAAAAGAAAATTTTAAAAATAAAAAAGTAAATTATGCCTAGATATCACATAAAAAAGTATCATAAAGCCCCATGCACAAGATCTCTAGGATTTTCATTTGTATCTTTTTACTGACCGGACCTTAAGGGGGTCCCCCCATGTGATGGTCAGTTATTTTAGCTTTTTTTGGGATTTTTCTTTTGACGAACCTTATGAACGTAGAAGTTTGAAAATTTTACCATATGTTTATTGACATTTTAACAGTAAGTCAAAATATTTTCAGACTAAAATCTTCATCACACTGTGTGGTGCACCACTCCAAACGCACACATGTCGAAAAAAGGTGGTAAACGGTCTCCATCTTTAAAACTGTAAAAATCTTTTGACGTGGGATCTTTTGAAAATGTGGAAAATTGAACAATTGATAAGTTTTTGAAAAAAAAAGTTCAAATTTCATGTTTTTTTCGACTGTTTGGTTACGTAAAAAAAACGGCTGGGAATTTTTTCACTATCCTAATTCAAACGATGAAAAAACATGTTTTTAATCTATCATTAAAATTTCAAAGCAATCGGTTAACCTGTTCTTGAGACATCGTGAAGACCGATTAGGAAAACACAGTTTTGAGAAAAACGCGTTTGAAAGTTCAAATACGATTTAAACTATGAAATCTTTACTCCCCATCAATCTGCTATGCCTGGTACATAGATAATTCTTTCTTCTTCCTGTTTTAAGACTTTTAAAGCTGCTTGCTTTGCTCTTGCTTAAATGTTGGTTTGTTTCATGAATTGAAATTACATGTGTATTGAACATTCATCTCATGTAACAAGCCGAAGCATCAAAATTTGACCGATGTCCCGCCTCGAAACAAGTGTAGTCTAACTGCAATAACTTTCCATCGACTTCAAATATTGTAAAATCACTTTACCAGAATATTCTACACGTGTTTAAGAATCATTCAACGCAAAAAAAATGTTTCAAAATATCACATGGGTTGACCCCCTTAATGCTAATTTATCTGATCACTGAGCTATTATCTGCTCTTAACGTCAAATTGAATGTTTTAGAAAAATAAGCAGAACAATGATTTGCAGTTAGTTAATTGTTCCTTCTGTGCCCTATTTTAGTATCGGATACGTATTGGTGACTTACTTTAATTAAAATTATCAGTCACAAAGAAATAATCTAAGAAAAACAGGAGGAAGTGATATAAATATTTATTTAACAGTTAAACGGTGCTAAAATTAAATAAATAAATAGATTATTATTTGACGGGCTTAGATGTTTTTCAACATGGCCACACCGACTGCTAATTAAAAACTCATCAATTACCTCAGAGTGTATACAGGAACGCCCACCGAGCTTCAGAACTCACACATGGAAGCAGGAAAAAGTTGAGGAAACTATGGGAAGATATTAGATTACAAGGATTTCGATTTGGCATAGATAATAAAATGTATTAATTTCAGTTCTTTGGTTATTCGCTTCAAATAACACAAATATGTACAGTGAAACCACGATTTTACGTTTTTCAAGGGACATATAACATTACTTTTTTTTTTTAAGTCATTTAGACTACGTGCCTTACGGTAAGAAAAATAACAATGTATTTTAGTTCTACATAAATTATTTTATATACTTGTTGATAGCTATTTCGGCTTACGCCTTCGTTCTGTCGTATAGTTCTGAGATATTAAGCAGAGAATTGTATAAAAAACACAACGTATTTATTACATAAAAAACATAAGAGTACAAAGAAATTTAAAAATAAAGCACCAAGTTCACTGCTGAAAATGTCCATCGAAATAGGCAGCGCAGTATTTTCGTTTCATGGCGAAGCAATATCAAATCATAATGAAAATTTTGTCTATATAGTTACTTTCCAAGATCAATATACTAAAATCAACTAAGAAATCTACAATATGTAGGATTCCAAGCATTATAAACAATTTTAAATTCATTTTTATTGCTGTAGCCTGTAGCATACTTAAGTCTAAATAAAAAAATCTGTTCACATGGTTATAGGTATTATAAAACTCTCTCGTTTTTTTTATTTTACAGTCCTGTGCATCTTCTTCTTCTTTTAAATGCCGTTTTGTCTTTGTAACAAAAACAAATGCGCTTGCGCCAAATAATAATTAGTTCAACAAATTCGGAACATTAATTTATTTTGAAGGGTAAAAAGTGCAGCCATTCCGAAATGCAGATCCTGCCGTGCCTGGATATGACATCCCATTTTAAATCATCTAGTTTAGCCGTAATATTTACTATTAAATACAAATGAATTATTAAATGGCTGATTCAAAGTAAAAATAAACATGTTTGAAAGTCTAATGTTTACCCATAAAAGGTTTCTGGGATATCTTTAAAAGAGTATAAACAGAAAATAACTTTCTATATATTAAATTTCCGCTTTGCATTAAATTTAAGTATCACTAGATACCTAAATTAAATGCGATACTAATCGGTAGGGTTTTTGATGACATTTTCCATTCGATTATTCGTGTTATTGTCCGAGTGATGTACCTAACCTAACTTAACCTAAAAGCAGTGCCTTATTATAGCACCGGCAGTCTGGAATGATTATTTTGAATAAATAAAACATATTTTTTTGCAATACTCCCACATATAATTATATTATCAGGACCGGTTTCACTCATCAAAAACATTTACAATTGATATTACTTGAAAATTCTCGTTATCAGCAAACCTCGTCCCCTTCTCTCAACTCATATGGGAAAATAGTACAAAAACAATGTTTTCAAAGACAAAAGACAAAAAACAAGTAAAAGTGTGTGTCTTGTGTTGTAAGGAATTCTATATTGTTGAATAATAGTCGTATATAGGTAATATTCACAATTATTATTCGATTGTCGTATCCATGCACGTTTGTATGGGCATCAATTTAGTCACCATAGAGTAGATGCATGTCTTATGTGTCTGTTGAACATACTGTGAAAAGATTTATGGGTAACTTTTGACTTCCTCGGGGGGCAACATTGCACACTCTCACTATCCCGCCACAGACATTTAAACATGCCACTATAATGTAATAAATAAATAATTACACATAGCAGCATCTCGAGATTTTAAATTTGAATTTTGTACATTTCTATTAGTATTGTCGCTAAAGATCCGGGTTTCACCTTACATTCTTTCAAGTGCACGAATGAATTGCTTGAAATTTGTCCTTTTCCATGAGTTTTGTCGCTAACGACCCGGGTGTCGCATTTCGGCATCTTTTCGGTGAGCCCGAGCGTCCCGACACGGTAGCCAACGTCGTTGACCACTGATCCACGGACCGGGCCATTAATGTTATTTATAAAATATTTTTGGAAGTAGTACAAAAAAATATATATAATTATTCAAATATACTGCCTCTTCGCCAAGAACTGAGAGTTAGCACCTGAGTAGGTCATTTTAATGTGTTCACTGTCAATACTTGGTGGAATGATTGGACACATGTTTAGTACTTATTCCAAAAAAAAAAAAAAAATGGATCAGGACCGGTTTCGCTCATGGCGATCATTGTCAACTGATAAGAAATATAACGAAACAGTGATATTTATACAAAGTTTAAGTAAGAATTACAAGGTATGACAAACAATTGGTATTACAACTAAACAAATAAATTGAAACAAAATACAAGAAAAATAGACTATAATTAAAATGTTGACGACCTCTTAGCAATGCAAGCTATTACATCAAAAATCAATTAAGTATGAATAATCATCAGCAAGTAAAAACCAAAATAAGTGCATTTAATAAAAAAAATCTTAATATTTGTAATCGACGTGGGGAAAAGAATTGAAAAGGGGCAATATCAATTCTTACAAAGTACCTGAGTAGGTGATGTCTTTTCTCTGTGAGTAGACACGAAACTGACTAGCCGTTTTGCATGTCCACAAAGCTTCAGCAAGTAAATATAAAATACATGGGAACATAATCATTGTGAAATATAAGTCCTGTACCAAATGTTCAAAAGCGAAAGGATTTATTTTTAGTTGGTAGTAAAAGTAAAATCAGTGCTCAGCCGAGAGCGCAACATTCTTTATAACTGTTAGAACAGTGGTCGCCAAACTCAGTAAGGGTGTGAGCTACTTTTAGAAATTGAAATAGTCTCGTGAGTTATTTTGAATATTTATTTTTCATAGTCCTTTATTGTACGATCCATAATATTATTTAAATAAATTTCGGACTTCAGATAAATCATAAAATGCTTAGTTTAATTATTTATTAATGAACAAAATAATGATAAATATTTTTTAATATGTTTGAGTAAATGTAAAAATAATTATTGAAAAGAATGGCATTCACAATGGAGTACACTGTCCTTCCCATCCGAATGCAATTATCAAGAAGTATAATACATCTGTGAGTCTGTTTCTATAGTTACTTTAAACCTTCATAGTGGAAAATGTTGGGTAAATTATGGATATATGGTCACGGGACAGAATTTTTGTAAAGATTTATGAAAAATAAACACATTAAATGAAATGATTTCTCATGTTCAGGTATTTGAATGCATATAATATTATTTAAATTAACGCGAGGCTAACGTTTTTTTTTTTAAATGTGTAGTCTTTAATTTTTAAATTTATTATAATAGAAGATCCTAAAGAATACTTCGCAATAAGTATGAAATCGAGTTGCTTTAATTTACAGGAGCAAAAATGCAACCACAAACTACACAAATAATAATATTATACAGATAGAGACAGTCACATAAGTTTATTATTCAGTACTCGTACAATAATCAGTAATATTCTTCAGATTTAATCATTTTGATTCCACATTTTATAATAATCCACAAGAACTCAAAGAGTAAAGTCAAAACATAAAATTATAAGCCAGTATGTATACATTTTTTGAGCTTAGCTCGAGAGGATTGAGATTCTGTCCCGTGACCATATATCCATAATTTACCAAATGTTGATTTACATAAGTAAGTAGAATAAAACAATGTTTTGAACGTAATTCGAAATAAAATTGGATTCCCTATAGTTGAGGCAACACTCTTTATCACAATGAAATTCTTATCAATTCGTATTTCATTTCGGAGTCCAATAATAAAATTTGAGAGACAAACTTATAAATATGGAGACATATCCTACGCGAGCTACTAATTAAGCCACCGCGAGCTACCGGTAGCTTGCGAGCGACCGTTTGGCGAACACTGTGTCAGATAATAAGTAAGCAACGCTCTTGCCAAACATAAACGACACGTGGTTGCACTTATCTGCACGTCAGACGCCCACGTGGACCTCCAGGTCTGCCGCGACACAGCGCACAAACCCTGCATTTAATACATTACAATCTGTTGACTTTTCCTTCCCTGCGTCAGTCCATCCAGTGGCGTAAGAAACGACCTTTGAGTGGTGAGTTATTTTGGATTGATAGGTTTTTTCTATAAAGTAAATTGAATATTAATAGCAGACAAATAAAATATTTTTTTTGTTATCTTAGAAGAATATTATTACTTATTAATAATTATCTATAATTTGAATTGTTTGAATTTTGTGCTTTTCCATGAGTTTTGTCGCTAACGACCCGGGATTCGCCTTTCGGCACTTACTTTTTGAAAATCAAATATTCAATTTAGGCATCGATTTATTACATATTAACAAGGGCGAATATAAATTTTTCTATCAAGAAATATTAGAGATTAACATAGCTCAGCTAAACAGTTAACCAATTTTAAACGAACAACTTAATCTTCCAAACTCGCCATTGTTATAACCCTTTAAATAATTATCATTTATTAATAATTCAAACACTTCAAATCAATTAACTCGGTAATAATAGGTCGGATAAAACCCTACATTTATTTTAGATATTCCAATGTTATTATCTGGTCATAAGTATTTGCGATACATTCAAAAATCCCGATAATTATAACAAGCCCACTTAATTCATTGAAACTCGTTTACATCAAATTATCGCTAATTTACATTTTAATAGGAATTTAACTTAGTGATCTACTTTTATTTTTGTATATAAACGATACAAACTGTTTACTGCGCCTCAGTTCAAGTACATCCGTGCACTTGAAATGCCTCAAGACGCCGAAAGACGAACCCGGGTCGTCAGCGACAAAGCTAAGATGACAACATACTTGTACGTACGTGTACGGCCATACTACTCAAAGAGTTAAGCGTGTCTAGAACTTGTGAATCTCGGAATGGACTCTCGCTTTCAGTCGGGCTTACTGAATATCAATCCCTCAGGTGCAGCGTGTCCCAGACATTTTCCCTCGTGACCTATCTATTTTTACATATCGCTTTCGTGACACACTAAAATGTTTATCGCCCATACCGCCATCAGTGGCGGCCGGTGACCAGAATATTAGGGAGTGCAATAAAACAACCTATTTATGCAAAAAATCCATCCTCCGATTCTTGGATTTTGAAAATACATCTATAACACGGATATTAAAGTCCGACATTGACGATACCAACTGCTTCTCTATACTTAGCATGGCAAGGGAGAAAACAAAAAACTCTATTAAGGCTAGTACAGCCACAGAGCCATGGAGTTTTTTTATAAATTGCAACATTAAAATACCGATTGACTACTTTAGTTTTGGCCGTACACTTCTGAACTATATTTAAAACTAGCAAAAGACGTCCTGCTGCTTTGATTTCTAGCCTTTTAGAAAAATCTCGACGATTTTCTTTGATATAGGACACTGAGTTTGCAGGAAACATTATTGATTATTATTTAGTATTATTAATAAATAATAAATATATATAATAATATTCAATGCTTTAATACATATATTAATAATACTTATTATATTTATTTATTATATACATATGTTAATATTTATTTATAATATATGTTAATATTATATAGTAGATATATAGTAATAAAGTTAAATTATATTGTAGAATATTATATAGTAGGATATTGTATTTAAGGTTATTAAACAGTTTTATATAGACAAAGCCTTTCCATATAACAAAAACTTACAAAGATTCATATTATATACGCTAATAGGGTTTGTATTAAGATGTCTATGAAATGAAAACAAGTATGAAAAAATAATAATAAAAATGTTATAGTTGCGTGTTGCGTGAATCAAGTCGAAACTGCAGATGAGGTTAGAATGCACTGTCACAAACGCACTTCACAAATCACCCGCAAATATCTTTATTTTTCCGTTCGTCAAAGGACCTTATCTGCCAAAATTTGGGCCAATACTGAATGACAGAATACAAATACATATGTTTTCGCTCAATTTCTTTACACAAGTCATTTTGGTGCATTGGGTCTTAATGCACCGGGTTAGTCGAAATTTCAAAAGATTTTTTTTGCATACGCCTTCGCCGTGTGAAATAAAGTCATGTTTTCTACCTACTTTTTTTATGCCAAATGGGACATTTCGAGAATTTCCAAGAAATGCACCATATCGAGGAACATCTGCAATCAGCTTATTTCGGGGAAACTACTTATATAATATTTGTGTGTTTAGGTCGCATGCGTGAAAGATCGTTTTATGAAACCATACATCGTTGGAATTTTGAATGAACAAATTGGTATATATATTTTGAAATTGATGAGCTCGATTCTTGGGGGACTAATGCACGTTTGCTCCTTCACACGAGCCGTCCCTGACCGCCATAATATATAGAACATAAAAAAGATAAAAGTTTTCATATTACAAAATAATAAATCACTTTAAAGATGTTAACTGTCAATTCTTGGTGGAAAGGCATCATTACTTTCAATTCTGGGGTAACGACGGGTTGTGGAAGTTCACGTGTGACACGTGTTTCGCTTATTTAAGAAGCATCATCAGACCTATGTATTTTTCTAGAATTTCAGTAAATGATGTTTAACAAGACCCCAATACTCGTATATTTTTCAAGTATTTGGTCCTCGAGTATTTTGAAAAGTACTTTTTTGAACAAAATTAAACTCATACTAAAATTTGAGACATTTTATTCTCTATTTTTTTTCAATATATTATATATGTTTTATAAATTGAAATAAATGTATTCATGAAATTAAATAAGCTTATTTATCATCTATTTATATACACAAATTTTAATTCTTAGTATATATTTTGGTAAATCTGAAACTACTCGAGTATTTAAAATTTTTACATCTCGACTTCTCGGCACGCAAGCCAACAACGTTGACACTGCGCCACGGACCGGACGAAAGAGTATATAAGGGGTTAATAAAAGATAATATACTCCTTTAATGATTCCAAGACAATCATTCTCGAAAGAGCTTTTCTTAAGTGTTTTCCCCACACAAAGCCCTCAGCTGACAGAATCTTTTAAAAGGTCAATACTAAGCTAGCTTACATGCGGGAAAGGGAAAAAAAGACTTAGTCTGTATCCACCCTAGCAATAAAAATAGCCAGGAAACTAGGAGCCCGCCTAGCGGACTCCACATATAGTTTCAGCAGGAAATAAAAGGAAGGAAAAAAAAAATACTCGTGCATTCTCACTTTTCCTCGAAAAACTGTCGAAAAAAGATGTGCGTATTTTTTTACTGCGACTGGCCACAAAATAACAGTGTCATATTTTCCCTCACGTGTTCATAAAATACTTTTGATAATTTGCATTAGAATATTTTTCGCACGCGTCACTAATTTGTAGGCGATGTCCCGTTCGGGCATTAATCATCTGTAATGTCTCACGGGCCGCGTCCTGGCTTGCGACGCCCCTGCATCCGATGGCGGAGGTTACAAAACTGTGGCTCGCTCCTCGTGATTATATTTTTTAGAACAATGAACCCCCCACAACACCTTCAGTTCATTCAGTGCTATATCAAAGTTAATGATCTGAAATATGAGATAACATAAACCCATCCCTCGCTTAACACGGAAGATAGGTTCTGCTAGATCACCGTGTTAAGTGAGACTAACAAATATATGAAAAAGAGAGGAAAGGTTATTTTATTAAGAAAAAATAGGTATGTCGAACTGCTGGACTTCTGAACACGGATAAAATATATTATTAAATGTCATATAGGAATTTTCGACTCCGACTCCGACTCCAACATTGACCAAATATACGACTCCGACTCCGACTAAAAACCGTTTAATATCGTCACTTTTTCTTTATTATGTGTATTCAATTAAATATCAACCCTACCAATCCGGCCAATAGCCAAATTTGACATATTAAATGCAAAAATAAAAAGTTCAAACTTTTCAAAATTTCCGACTCCGAGTACGACTCCGGCCAAAACGCCGCGCCGACTCCGGCCAAAAAGCCCCAACTCCACGACTCCGACTCAACAGCTCTGGTAAAAACGATTATTATTTTGGTATTTTCAAACCGATCGGGAAAATTCAAATAGGAGTTTTAAACGATTTTATTGTACCACCGCTGAAAAACAACGAATGAATGACAGTTGACAATAGAAAATGGTGGAGTTGGATAATTTTCCTAAAACGCTTTGACGATGCAGTCAAATAAGTTTTGGTTATAAAAAATTTACGGGACATGCACATTGCATGATACACCAAAATGGCTTGTTAAGTCATTTTCAACCAGAAGTGGAGTTGTCAAAATTACTCTTTAAGCCATCGATATGATATATATTATAGTTATATTGCATATTATATCTACAATCAGTGTGAACAAAAATAACAAACCAACAACCGTTTCAAATATAAAAAAGGCACCAAAAATAAAACGATTGAGGAGCGTCACTTTGAAATCATCACGACAAACAGATGCTGAGCACCGTTTTAAATAATCGCCTCCAACTATTTATTTTTCACTTTGTTTCGAAATAATTCTTCCGATGCACACTTACAATTTAGGATGTCACAAATTATTCACGAAATAAATACCTGACATCTTATTTTCGTTAATATTGCATTGAATCAAATCCGACATGAATTTTTCTCAAATTGTCAAATATGAATCGACTCGTTGATATCTCTACTGCACTCATCATGAAAACAGCGAGGCATATCAAACGAAGTAACATGATCTATGATTTTTTTATCAATTGCTATGTATAAAAATCACCAGGGCTGTGGAGTCGGAGTCGGAGTAATCGCGGCGTTTTGGTCGGAGTCGGAAATTTTAAAAAGATTGAACTTTTTATTCTTACATAAAATATGTCAAATTTGGCTACTGGCATGATAAGGTGGTTGATATATAATTTAATACACACACATATGATAGGTAGAAAAAAAACGTGACGAAATTAAACTTTTTTTAGTCGGAGTCGTGTTTTTGGTAAATGCTGGAGACTGAGTCGGAGGCGCAATTTTTTTTTATCTTTTTTTTACTGAAAAGGGTGTAAAATACAATGAATAAGAACACCAAAAGTTTACACATTGTATCACTAATATTAAGGAAGATATTTAAGATATTGTGGCAGTGGTAATAAACTGTCTAACCCACCGGGAAGGCAATAAAAAAATATGATTTTTATCGACTAATTTCGTCGCATTTAAATAAAAAAGAAAATAAATCGGATTATTATTAGCCAAAATCATTTATACCGTCGCTATAAATTGCCAGGATTCAAACTCCACTGCCCATACGTGGTAAGATAACGTTATCTTATGCCAAACGCGCCTCGTTTAAACGTTCAAACTAATTATTATCGTGTTATTATTTTTATTACCCTTTAAAGAAGTGACTAACTTTTATACTGGTTTAAGGTAATTCAACGTAATCTTGCTTTATTACTAATTACACTTTGCGATAGAAAGTCCAAAGATGACTCTGAAAGAGGCGAAACACATGGCGCAATTAGCTCACACAATACGTTGAATAATCGAAGTTATTTTATATTGAATTTAATTCATTCTACTGTTTGAACCAAAAGTACGTCCATACTCCTTCAAATGTTAATAACAACATCAGTTTTGAGATAAGCTCCATTACACGTTTGCATGCTCCACATTGTGGAGAACGTACTGGGATTCGAGGAAGACGTAGACCATAAGTTCCCAAACTTATTTGACCCATTTCAGACACAAAATTACACACGCCCCCCGTGGAAATTTCCTTCATGGCCCCATTGTTTGCTTCCCAGGGCTTCCATACTCTCCCTGGCCTTCCAGGCCTCCCTCAGCTCCCACCAGCCACTCTGTGAGGCTGGAGGCTCACTTTGGGAACCTGTGACTTAGACGATTCGGCTTCAGGTCCAAATAATATGTGTAATTATTTAATATACTAGCATTCAAGTTTCAGCGTTCGCCATGTTTTTCTCTTTTGCTCTGATTTACGAGTTACCGTATTTTATATCTAAAGATATAATCATTCATTATTAAAATTTATATAAAGGCGCATTTTTCACACAACCATTGTAAATTTTATTAAATCTGTCATAAAATTTGAATAATTATTTCATAATAACCCCGAATACCTTTGATCAGTTATTTCGGGTGGTCATTTCTCACTTTTATCCCGCCCGTCAAGAATGTTTAAATATGAAATATATAAAATGATTTCGTGAAATGTTGCGTTTTAAGAATGTTGTAAATTTGAGTAAATTAGCCGTTAAGTCATCCTTGCCACGTTTTATGAAAATCGCCAACATTAAGCGGAGGTATTTATTGTTTTGTCATTTATCGCCGACGCAGGTACAACGTTATATTCGGAATTGCCCCAAATCAAAACTGTTTTATGTGTTTTCTAGCAAAAAAAAAGCACTGAAAAATTTACTTTCGTTCAGAATTTATGTTATTTTTTAATAACTATCACATAAATCAAATTTCTTTAAAAAAAATGGGCATCCTTCCTTTTGAACGTCGCATATTTCATTTTATTAAAGAATCGATGTGTCTATCATTGGTGGCTATTCCACTACTATTTTATTAATCTTTTGATTTAAAAAAAAATATACATTACAACTAATTACGAGCGTTTTCGGTGCCAAACTCTTTCAACATGGCCGCTTGAAAAATAATCAAACAGTCAACCGTGTGATACTAGACCATTGGCGGAATCAAGGTGGGGGGGGGGGGGGCATGAGGGCCAAGGGCATTGTTTGTCATAACTTATAATTCTTACTTAACTTTTGTATAAATATCACTGTTTCGTTGTATTTCTTATCAGTTGACAATGCTCGCCATGAGCGAAACCATGATTTTAATCATAAAAATAATAAAAAGTTTTTAGTACCTATTCCACATAAATTTTATTGGATCAGGACCGGCTTCGCTCATGGCGAGCATTGTCAACTGATAAGAAATACAAAGAAACAGTGATATTTATACAAAATTTATACTTATCTTAAAAATAGTTTGTACAAAAGTTTTATAATTTTTATTATAATGCCATTTCACCAAGTATTGACAATGAACACCTTAAAAGAAATACTTTTAAACTACTTAACACAATTGAGTTAATGCCAATTCATCGATTGCGCTAATGGCTAGTATACTTTGTCCGTTGATAAATAAAATCTCTGAATGTTCCCGCGTTTAAAGAGTCCAAGAGTCTTTTAATATATAAATAAGTCTTGGACTTCTCGTCTCATTTTTTACTCATTGGGCCAGGACATTTAATTCGAAATTCCACCTCTGGCCGCGTCAATCAATGCCTACTTGACCAGATGCAGCGGTTTGAATTGCGGTTTCGCATAAGTTTCGGTATCATTAACTGCATCGAAGTACAGTGAAACCCCAATTCTACATTTTTCAAGGGACCGTTAAAATAATCGATAAATGCGGGAATGTTTATTTAAGCATAAAAAATATTTATTTATATGCTTTTTTATTATTCCTATAAAATTCATTTTTAAAATAGTGCTGAATACTGAGACGGCCTCGATCTCAGCTCTCTCGTAAAATGAGAGACAGCCTCCAACCTGACACTCAGCAAGAGGAAATTAGGATTTGGAGGAGGAGAAAGAAGGATGCTCTGATTTAAAAACGATCTCAAAGGGTAAACAAGTGCGATTAGCACTCGCAAAATTTAATTAATTATTTAGACAATTACACAAAGTTACACAATTATACAAGGAATTTAGATGACACTGAATTTAGATAGAAGTTGCAAGGAACGGTTGCGATTACCTTCTCGCCTTGACAAAGGCGATATCAGGATTTTTAATTTGCGAAGAGTTAGAGAGACGATTAGTAGCTTGAAGACGACCTGCGGGACTAACGGCGGGGAGCTACCTCGACCCTGTGTAAGCTTTATCCGACGGGTGTACACTCAACACTCCCTACTCGCTCTGTAACTTTGACTAATGTAATTGAAAATAAAATAGGCTCTTATCTGCGCCTTACCGCCCGTTCTTAGCGGGTTGTATCTCCTTGGTCGCTATCTGAACGGAGCAGCATTTTGTCTCGAGATGCGCTAGCCGTACCGTTTGTTTCCGGTCAAGCGGAGGCTGCGTGAAATACCACGTATCTCACGCAGTTAGGGCCTAAAAGAGCCAGCTACATATATTTAGAGCGAGACGGCTGTGCGTATTCAAGCAGACGCCGCGCCGAGATGTCGCTTTTACAAACTTAAAAATTACTCTATATTGAATCGCTATAGATTTCAATATAGAGTATGATTAGACTGAATTTACTTCCTGATATCGACTTAAAATCATAGACTGAGGTGATAAATAGATCGTTCGAGAGAGTGCTGATGTCCTAAAAGTTGCTTCTTTGCAGTTTGGCACTTCAATTTTAACAAACACATGTCAAATTCGCATATTTTTCAAACAGATATATATATATATACAGATATATAGATATAACAGATAGAATATTTTTTCGAATGCCAATAACGCTTCTGTAAATGTCATACGTTCATTATTTCGTTATTCTATTGTTTTTTTTCAACGAACCGATTGGATGGGATCGAATGTGCTTATAAATAATTTTTATTTATTCAAATACAAACATGAAAAAAAAAATCCACCAATTTGTGCCCTACTGAGAGCCGGCGCCTGTGTGCGCCGTACACCTCGCACACGCTTAGGGCCGGCCCTGTACATACATACCTGTATATACATAATAAAAACCACAAATTGTAGTCATAAGAGCAGAGAGAAAAAATGAGTAAAATTACATTAAAAATGTTCAAAGAAGTCAACCGAGTGAGTTCCGATAAAATCAACTTTTATAATTTTTGTGACATGTCCATAATATTTAGACGATAAATCGAGGAAATCGATACATCGGGGAACGATTAATTCGGGATTTTTTAACATTCTTATGGGTGCTTGGCCGGGAATATAGAAAATAAACGAACCATGCGGGAAAACGGTTTATTCGAGAACGCTAGATCGGGGTTTCACTGTAATACTAAATGTACGAAGAGCTAAACGTACAAAATTTGTCGTTGACAAATAATTTATTTCACATATTATAAGACACCATCAGTATCGGGGACATCAATTTGACCCCCCATGGGAGATTGTACATATATTGCTAACCACTGCAATAATACGTTCTCAGCATAGCCGCTTTGTCGCATTCGCACAGTCTGCATCGCATACCAAACCATAGAGTATAGACTATTAATTCCCACAAGCACCGGAGCATCATAGACGAATAGAAAAGAGATCGGTCAGTTCGAGCGCGAGTTGGGAAAAATTGGCAGAGACATCTCTCGGTTGGCGGGGTCAGTGAGTCAACCCGACCGATAAATCTCGCCGCCCGAGACGTCCGCCGGGGCGTTTTTCGGATTCTTGGGCGCTGTAAACACCGGCCAGAAATTAGCGACAGCCGATCAAACGGGGAATTTTATCTTTGAATATTTTCTTTTATTGCATTCTCTCTGGCACACGATTCCATTTATTACTTTTGTAATGTTTTCAGTATCCGTTTTACATTCCGACATAAAATAAATAAACAAATCGGCTCTGAAATTATTTCACTTAGGTTATTATCAAATTTTATCGGCTCTTAAAAATATCATTCAACTTGCAGTCAGTTCTATGCGCTAAAACACTAGGGCTGTTGAGTCGGAGTCGGAAATTTTCCAAAGTTTGATCTTTAGATTTTTGCTTATAATATGTCGAATTTGGCTATTAACCGGATTGGTTGGTTGATATATAATTGAATTCACATAAATGAAAAAGGTAGGAAAAAAACCGTGACGAAATAGTAGTCGGAGTTGGAGTCGTATTGTTTTTTAACGACTCCACAACCCTGTAAAATACAACAGTCCGGTCCGTGGTGCAGTGGCCATCGTCGTCGGCTACCGTGTCGGACTGTCCGGTTTCGATCCCCGGTACGAGCAGTTTTTTTTCAGTCGATAAATCGATTCTGCTAAGACGCAATGGGTGTTTGTGTTGTTGAAAATCCCTTTCCCACCTTTCCTATTCCAAAGAGCGACGCATGACAGTGATAAGCTAACAACTAGTCTTCGTATCCTCTCCATCCCTACACTCGAGAGGTTGAGCAACTGAGTAACAAGCAGTACTCGTACTAAACATATGCTGAGATAAACTCCGTGAGGAGTCCGTATGCTCCATGTTGGGAGCATTCGGACAGAGACATGGTTAATGGTACCCCTTCTATGGGATAGCTTCAGTAAAAAAAACATTTCCCGCACGGTAAATTGTCTTGAAGTTTCGTCTCGGTTGCGTGGTCAATGGTTCAATTCCCTGTCTGAAAGTTTCAATTCATCGCATTTACAACTGATCCATAGATCACTTTTAAGGTGTTCACTGTCAATACTTGTTGGAATGCTATTTTAATAAAACATTTGAAGTACTTATTCTACATTCAATTTATTGGATCAGGACAGGAAATTTTCGCCAATTTACATTTTAATAGCAATTTAACATAATTCTATTTTTGTACATAAACGATACATACTGTCTACTGCGCGTCAGTTCAAGTATTATACATCCGTGCACTTGAAATGCCTGAAGATCCCGAAAGGCGAAACGCGGGTCGTTAGCGACAAAACTCATGAAAAAATACAAAATTCAAGCAATTCAAATTTGATATTGAAATCCCATCAAGCGCGCTCAGTCGAAATCCTTAATTAATGTGATATTTATTCGGCGTACTGTTTGCGGACCACTGGTTGGATTTAATCACCTGTAAAAAAAATACTGAACAGTGTAATCTCACACAAGCACCTTCATCAAAACACAGGCTTACATAAATATCAGGCCCGTGCAGACCTCCTTGTATGTTTGATTAAATTAATGCGCGACATAATAACTACTGTACGTTTGCCTAGTGACACAGATTTTTGATCATTTTGGCACCACATTAGCAAGACTGGGTCCGTCCTTTCTAATTAATTACACGCAATTAAGAGTGAATTATCGCGATAGATTACCGTGCCAGCAGTACCTGGTTCGAATCAGGATTAGGCAACCAGTTTAATATCGTTAGCAACATACCTCGCCCATGAGTATCACTACTTCCCTAGGTTTTGTCATTTGCGACAGCCGATTTTATAACTTATCGTAATTCTTTGAATACGGAAAGAAAAATAGCAATGTATTTTAATTCTACATAAATTATTTTATATATTTGTTGATAGCTATTTCGGCTTACGCCTTCGTCAGAACTAATTCTTTGACATTACGACACCTTATTTTGAAAAGGTTCTAACTGCTCTTGACGCTGTTTTGAGATATGAGCGTTTGAATTTTCGATTGATTAAAATTCACTTGTAACAATAAGAAAGTAAAAATGTTTCAAATTACTTATTTTAAGCATATTTTTTCACAACTCTTGCTGAGAAATAACGAACTTAAAGATCTAATGATGGTAATCTTAGAACTTTGTCAAATAAATTTAGTAAAAAAGCGTGCAGATGCAGTTCAACTCTGAAATTCTCCTAACTCTGGTATTTAACCATAGATATATAATTTTGAAATTCATATACATATATGATAGAATGCGGTAAATACAAGCTTTTCCGACCAAAAGGTCTTATTTAAAGACTTATAATCTTATTTAAAGTCCGTTCTGGGCTGGTTCTGACATATCACGAAAATCAATATGTTTGGCCACCCAAAAAGTTATTTTATATTAATCTATGTAGAACGCCTTTCCACCAAGAATCGACAGTCAACTGATTAATTGAATATGTTTTTTATGCAGCATGTTTGCAAAGCGCTGGTCGGAGTCGAGGACGAGGAGTCGGTGCTTATTCACCCCTCGGAGGAAGTGTTGGTGGAGCGCAAGGTTCAGGATCTGACAGTGAAGACTCCACATCTTTGACGAATACCCAGCGACCTTCTGCCCAACGAAAAGAGGTGAGCATTTCTTACATTCCGTTTTAATAGAATAATTATATTATTTATTATAACAGTGGTTAAACAAATCCAACATATACAATATGGAACTTGCAAAGCAGAAATTCAGTTTCCTGGAAAAATGATTGGAATTGTGAGTAGAGAATAAGTATAGAATATATCTTTATGGCATTTATTCTAGCTTAACCTTTGAAGGAGTATGTACGTACTTTTGGTTCAGCACTATCTCTGTGAGCACTAGACGTAACAGGATACAGCCTAGAATTACCAGCGAACAATATGAAGTACCGTAAAACGGGGTAAATAGAGACACTTTTTACCCTTCACCACTATGTATCTTCATAACTGCGCCACATAGTTCAAATATGAAAGGCTTGAAACTTGTTTCTATTTTCCCACTTTACATTCATGACAATTTTTTCAAATATTCACTATCTTTATTAAGACACAGTCAATTTTGTTCGATGTCTCTATTCACATTGATCGGGGTGAACAGAGACGAGAGAGGATAAATCGAGACTTGGCAGGTGAACAGAGACAAAAATACAGATTGTAATGATTGGAAATATATGAACCTCTATTCTATACGAGTGTCTATTCATTCCGTTTTACGGTACTTATTAACCAAAAAAAAAAATTGTGCAATAAAAGAGAGGATCAAACTTAAACTTGTTTGTTTCAATTTTGGCCAATCATTTAGTTTGCTTGGTTTTGTCATTCGAAAGATAGTACTATAGGAATTGTAAAGAATTATATATAAATAGTAAAAAATACATTGGATACTTAGTTAAGTTTTGCTTAAGTTCAATCTTTGTTTTTGTCTCTATTCACCCCGTTTTACGGTACTTCTTTTTCTTTTGTAGCATTTGTAAAACGCAACTAATTTGACATCATTCTCTTTGCAGAGTCTACCTCTCCACCCAAGCCTATCGTCTTGTTGTGCCCTTCTAGAGATGAAAACTCTCTGGGACGAATTCAACGAACTCGGTACTGAGATGATAGTCACAAAAGCTGGCCGCAGAATGTTCCCAGCCTTCCAGGCGAGGCTCGGTGGACTGGATCCCAGCGCGGACTATATGCTGATGATGGATTTCATTCCGGTCGATGATAAGAGATATAGATATGCTTTCCATAGGTTAGTAGTTCTTTGTCCATTTTTGACTATGGGCTTTGTATTATATTATATTTTAATTAAGAATATAATAGATTATAAGATAAGTAGACTTGTGATCGAAGAGTAAGAGCTTTATCCTAGTGGTCTGGGTTCAAGTTCCAGCAAGGTTTTATCATGTGATGTATTTTCAATAATAAATCAGTTTTAGTACTCATTCCACATAAAATTTATTGGATCAGGATCGGTTTCGCTCATGGCAAGCATTGTCAACTGATAAGAAATACAACGAAACAGTGATATTTATACAAAAGTTAAGTAAGAAATACAAGGTATGACAAACAACTAAGCAAATAAATAAAAGAAAAATACATGCAAAATAGAATATAATTTAAATGTTGAAGACCTCTTAGCAATGCAAGCTTTTACATCAAAAATCAATTAACTATGAATGATCATTAAGTAAAAGCAAAAATAAGGCCATTTAATAAATAATTCTCGCACATCAGCGAAACCGGTCCTGATCCAAGTACTAAAGATGTTTTATTATTTTTATGTTCTATGATGCTCAAAGAAAAGAAAAATAGATAGGGAAAAAAATGCCTTGTAAAGTATCCTGAGAGTCCTTACTAGATTTTACTGACGTCGCGTTGAATCTAATGAAGAATGAAAAATATCCGATTGATCATTAATGAAACATTTATATAATATTTTAATAAATGTGTTTTTTCTTCTCGTGTATAGTTCTTCATGGGTGGTAGCGGGCAAAGCCGATCCAACTTCACCTCCTCGGATACACGTCCACCCTGACTCTCCAGCTCCAGGATCGCAATGGATGAAGCAGCTCGTCTCTTTCGACAAGTTAAAACTGACCAATAACCAATTAGATGACAACGGACATGTAAGTAAAATTACAATGAAAAATTGTCAACTACAGTCAGTTCTCGACTCTCGGTTCAATCCTTGTTTTTGTCTCTATTCACCTGCCAGTCTCTATTCACCCCGTTTTACGGTATATTTTAAGATATTTTATTCATTCAATAAAATTTTAGATAATCTTGAACTCCATGCACCGCTACCAGCCCAGATTTCACGTGGTGTACCTTCCTGGAAGAGGGGCACCTCCTGCAGACACCACCGCCAACTACAGGACCTTCGTCTTCCCGGAGACCTGCTTCACTGCAGTGACAGCATACCAAAACCATAGGGTAAGTGAACATTAATATAAAATAAAATAACTTTGATTATTTCACGTATTGTGCTACTAATTGTGACACGTGTTTTGCTTCTTTCAGAGGCATCTTCGGACTAGTTGATTCTAATATTTTAAAATGATACAATTACAAAATGGATCGATTGAATTGGCATTTACTTAGTAGAACTCCATTATAATACGGTGAAAAAAAATAGAATAGTTCGGACGATGGCGTAATAGCCATCAACAAATACATACAATAATTTCTGTAGAATTAAAATACATTGCTATTTTTTTCACCGTATTACAAAATGGAGTTTGGCATTTTTCCTTTTATTGGGGTTATCGAATCAAAGCAAAGCAAACAAATAATTATACTACTAATGACATTCGCAATTACAAAATATTAACTAATGAGATGCAATCAATAAGGAAGGGTTAATCTTATCATTGGAAATAATGTAAGCAGTGGCGAGCAACCTGTCCTATTAAGGATATTATTTAATATTTACTGTTTATACTTTTATTTATTTCTAAAAATTCTAAACTATTCATTTTTGACATTAATATTGGTAGCAACATCTGCATGGTGGATGGATGATAATATCAAAATGGCGTCAAATCTAAGTCTACTTTATGTTTTAATGTACTTCTTTTTGCAGATAACTCAATTGAAAATAGCAAGCAACCCATTTGCGAAGGGTTTCAGAGACTGCGACCCAGATGACTGGTAATTATAACATTTTCAAATTAACCACTATACTTATTAATTCCCGTCCCTAATCTAGAGCCAGTGGTCTACTGAAGGTGCAAGTTATAAATGATCATATCACTAGAGACTCCAATTCGGTTATCAAATTCTCGTCCATTTTCTAAGTACTCGATTTTTAAGTATTACGCGACTATTTTGAAAAACACTCGAGTAATAATCGTTGTTTATAAATGTTTCTTTTTACTTTTTGTTAATATATGTCAAATGTTTAACCGATGCGTTTAACGTTGAGTCTTACTTATGGATTTTACTGCTAGGTAATATATTTTTTTAATGGTTTTGCCGTCGACTATGCTATAGGAGAATTTCTTTTATTTCTTTTGCTTTGAGTCCTTCTGACTTATTTTATCCTGTTTATGATGACGCTCCTCTATTTATAATATATACATTAATTTTGATTAATAATATGTATTTTGGTACAACTGAAACTACTCGAGTTTACACGAGTATTCGTAGTAGTTGAGATATCTCTACATCACACTGACTATACCCTTTCTCCTCTGATATGTTAAGAAAAGAAGAATGCTTTAGAAAAGGGTTTCGCAGTTACCTTGACGCCTTCTCTCCTGAATACTCTCTGTGTAATTACACTCTCTGGTTTGGAGACAATAGCACCGATTTTTCTCTATTTAACATCTCTATAGCGTCTTAATTTCATCAAACGAAACTTCGTGGCGGACACTCTTGCCCGACTGTTTCGAACGCGCCACGCAAACACTCTCTTAAGCTGCGTGGATCTTCCTGTCAAAACATTTAGCCATCAACTGTCACAAATGTATAACTGCGGCAATGAAACTGTCACTATTCATTCTTATTAACTTGCTATATTAATTTATTAAAGTTAAGTTACGAGTGGCATATTAACACACTGCATCTGACGAAAATTGATTATTTCGATGATTTAAATTGTGAGAAAAATACTCATTTTATATATCAATGGCTTAAAGAGTAATTTTGTTAACTCCACTATTGGCTGAAAATGACTTAATAATGCCATCTTGTTGTATCATGTAATGTGCATATCCCGTAATTTTTTTAAAACCAAAACTTATTTGACTGCATCGTCAAAGCGTTTTAGGAAAATTATCCAACTCCACCATTTTCTATTGTCACCTGTCATTCATTCGTTGTTTTTCAAACAGTGAAAAAAAAAATCGTTTGAAAGTCCTATTTGAAATTTTCCCGATCGGTTTTAAAATACCAAAATAATCAGTTTTTACCCTCTCCTGCACAATTGACGAAAACGGAGATAACAATTTTACTCTTTAAGCCATCGATATATGAACTGCTGAAAAAGGAGTCCAAATTTTTCACATTCTGAATAGACATTACTAAAAAAGCACAAAATTATCCTTCCAAGGTGATGACTACGCGAGCCATGCAAACAGAAAGAGCACGGCAATAGTTCGCTATTCTGATTCTAATAGGGTTGAGCATTTTGATTGGTCAGATTGTATGCGTTCGAAAATTGAAAGTGACGCACTGAATTATTTTATTAGCGTTTGAAAATGGAACAGCATTTTTAGCGGGAGAAATAATAATTATTGTCCATGTTTTGAACGGTATGGCAATATATTTCCTGCGGTTGCTGTGTGTGCGTGTGGCGGGAAGGCAAAAGGCGAGTCGCGGGCGATTTTGTTTGTTTTTAAAAGCCGCGGCCAGGGCTGACGTGTTTATGGCCGAGAAATCTAAGCTTCGCTGCTGCAATGTCAAGGGCGGCTCGTTAAGGAAGCATCATCAACGAATTGATGATTCGTTGGCATCAAAACCGATATTATAAAAATGAAATGACAAATAAAAGCGAAATGCATATTCTATGTGATACAAAACCAGCTGTGTTTCTATATACAATTATACAGTAACGAATTATCCATAATTTAATGAGAACGTGAATATGACACAAACTTAATATTTGGAGCAGGATTGAGAGGAAAAAAGCAAATAAAAGAAAAACTGCTCCAACCATCGTAAACTATTAATACCTCATCTCTGATTCGTAAAAAGGTTCTAACTGCTCTTGACACTGTTTTGAAATATGAGCGTTTGAAGATTTGTTTGATTAAAATTCACTTGTAACAATGAGCAAGTAAAAATGCTTCAAATTACTTATTTTAAGCATATTTGTTCACACCTCTTGCTGAAAAATAATGATATTAAAGATCTAATGATGGGAACAATCTTAGATCTTTATGAAATAAATTTAGTAAAAAAAAGTGTGAAGATGCAATGCAACTCCGTAATTCTGCTAACTCCGTTATTCAATCATAGATAATTCTGAAATTCACATACATGGTAGAATGCGGTTAATATAAAATTTTCCGACCAAAAGGTCATTTTAGGCAAAAATATCAATTAGAACCTTTTCAAAAAAGGTAACGAAATGTCGATTCAAGAATACTATTTTGACATTTCTGACTTCTTTTTCGAAATGAAGCAACGCGCTCTATTTATGAATTAATTCAATGAAAAAATATATTTCGTCTATGCAGTTGGCAGCTAGAGGAATAGTATTACAAAGAACACCATAATCAACGGAGTTGTTTTGAAACATCTAGGTATGGATAGACTATATTAGTTTTTGCAACAATTATTTGAAGAAAATATCCATCAATAAACACTGACACTGACACCAAAACTAAAGCTTTTGTCTCATCGTTAATTCTTAACATTTTGCGACAACAAACTCATTTCAAAGCTATTTATCTCTCCGGCACTGTATTAAAAGCTGCGTCTATTTTTACCCTAAAGCCGCATCTACAGTACGCGGCTATCTCTTTAAGTCCAGGCCAGTTTGTAAGCATTACGTTTTTTTATAGATGTATGTATATATATACTGTATTATAGAAGGAAGATTGTGAAGAATTTAAATTTTTAATAAACGCGTCTCTGTTATCTCTGGTTGCCTTCTTAACGTCTTCATCGACTAATTTTTCACACCTTGCACTGTCTAACGCCCTCAAAGTGTGGGAATCAACATTAAATATGTATAATTCATACTTTCTATGGTTTCGGCGGTAAATTTGTGGAAGTTCATTTTAGTATAAAATTTAAAATAAGTTTGATTATTCCACGTTTTGTGCTACTAACTGTGACACGTGTTTCGCCTTTTTCAGAGGCATCTTCGGACTTACTATCACTAACCTATCTGATTGATTGCAGCTCATTAGTTAAATAGTTTGTAATGTTAACGTCATTAGTAGTATAATTATTTGTTTGCTTTGCTTAGATTCTATAATCCTTGCTTGCTATAAAAGGGAAAAATTCCAAACTCCATTTTATAATTTCATCATTTTAAAATGTGAGAATCAATCTTGCTTCATTACTTAAACAAACTTTGCAATAGTAAGTCCGAAGATGCCTCTGAAAGAGGCGAAATACGTGTCACAGCTAGTAGCACAATACGTGGAATGATCAAAGTTATTTTCAATTTTATATGTATAATTCAATTCACCATTTTCAATTCCACGTTTTTTATTTTGTGAAATGTCAATGCAATTATAAAAATAATTATGCAAAAACGCTAGTGCTAATTAAAGATTTCGACTGAGGGTGCTTGATGTCGAAAATACCTTAATAAAAACAAAACATATTTTTTGATAAAAATAATAACACATTTTTAGTACTTATTCCACATAAAATTTATTGGATCAGGATCGGTTTCTCTCATGGCGAGCATTATCAACTGATAATAAATACAACGAAACAGTGATGCTTATACAAAAGATAAGCAAGAATTACAAGATATTACAAACAATTGGCAAACAAATTGAAGCAAAATAGACTATAATTAAAATGTTGAACACGTCTTAGCAATGCAAGCTATTACATCAAAAATCAATTACATTTAAATGATCGTTAACAAAGTAAAAACCAAAATAACAACATAGTAAAAACTAATATATTTTTTGGACTATTTCCACGAGTCTATATGTAATTAAGAGCATTTTGAACTGAATTCATGATGAGTGAAACTGATCATGGAAAGCGATGCATAGGGTTCCACTTGACAGTATAGTAGACTTCTGGCTTCATCCACTCGGTTACGCGGCTGTGGGTCAGAATCCCCGAACACAAAAATTCTTACTTCTTATCAGTTGAATATAAATGCACAAATGTTTGATCCCGGCACTGTGATACTCAAAAAGAAAGGGCGTTACTAACTACTAGGCTTTTCTAGCCCCATGAATCTTTTCTTATTCCGAAGAGACGGCTTAGCGATTGACTAACAATCGTTTCTCTTCAAGCATCTTCTGTAAACATGCTTTACTAGGTCACTTTCAAGGTGTTCACTGTCAATACTTAGTGGAATAGCCTTACTTATATGAAAAAAAAATAATAACACATTATTTGGACTTATTCCACATTAGATTCATTAGGATCGGGACCGGTTTTGCTCAGCAAAACCGGAATTCAACATTTCCATTAAAAGGAAACATCGAAGACAGAGGTGAAATATCGATGGCTTAAAGAGTAAATTTGTTAACTCCGTTTTTGTCAATTGTGCAGGAGAGGGAAAAAACTGATTATTTTGAGAATGTAAATTTTTTAAAACCCATTCCAAACGATTTATTTGTACCACCGCTGAAAAACAAGGAAATGACAGGTGACAATAGAAAATGGCGGAGTTCGATAATTAGCAGTGTAGGTTTAAGAGCGACAATGGAGTTATCAAATTTTCGTAAAACGTTTTTCCGATGCACTCAAATAAGTTTTGGTAATAAAAAATTTACACGACATGCACGTTGCATGATACAACAAAATGGAATTATTAAGTCATTTTCAGCCAAAAGTGGAGTAAACAAAATTACTGTTTAAGCCATCGTAATGTGGAATAAGTATAAAAATGCTTCGTTAGGAACCGGATATTGTTTAACGAAACATGGAAGACAGAGGTAAAATATACATTTCGAGTGGTTTTTCTAACAACTCTCATGCAACAACGAAACGGCAACACTCAATTACATATTTTGAGAAGCACTGCGCTGCGGAAAAAAATATAAATCTAGCCTCGATTACGAGCGAAGTGTTTTTTTTTTTATAATGGCCCACCGGCAATTATTTTTATACACGGCTTTAAAAAAAACACCGCGCTTAATTTATGAATGGCACATATATATATTTTAGTCGAGTGTATCTTCTACGTTTTATTTATGGGAAAAATTGTGCGGGCGCTACACTTGGATTTATCGGATTGACGTGGGATTTTTTCAAGGCACTTTATGTGGCGATGATGAGAAAATTGATTTCCATCAACGGTGTATCGTAAATTCCATGCTCCAGCCGCAAACATTGCAATGGCGCTGTTTCCATCAGTGCAGTGACGTCAGACCTACTATTTTTTTTTAAACTGCTCTTGACAGTGATTCAAAGAGAAACGACATCTACATTCTTAATGAACAGATCACAATTAACGCAATACCACTTCTTAAGCCATTAATAAACACTAATGCAATTAAAAATAAATCAACTTGATGCATTACTAATTTTACATTTATTCCCACTTAGTAAAAACCCAGATTAGCTTTCACTTCATGAATACACCAAATCAATTTGACACATTCAACAACTTATTATCTCCTTATAAATTTAAGATGGTGGAACAGAGAAGTATTGTGTACCCTGTCTAGCCGAGGTATATAAGCTTGTTCTAATGCACGTTTAAAACATATTTCTGACGAGGGCGTAAGCCGAAATAGCTATCAACATATATATAAAATAATTTCTGTAGAATTAAATTCATTGCTATTTTTCTTACCGTATTATAAAATTGTCATTAGTATTGCCGTGTAATAACGTCCGGTCCGTGGCGCAGTGTCAACGTTGTTGGCTTGCGTGCCGGACCGCCCGGGCTCGATTCCCGGTACGAGTGGATTTTTTCAGTCACAACTGAGTAACATGCAGTACTCGTAGAAAAACATATGTTGAGATAAGCTCCGTGAGGAGTCCATATGCTCCAAGTTGAGAGCGGACATGGTTAAAAAAAAAACAGTTTCGCTCATGGCAACAATTTCTTATCAGTTGATAATGCTTGCCATGAGCGAAACCGGTTCTGATCCAATAAATTTTAAGTGGAATAAGTGCTAAAGATGTGTTATCATTTTTATTATAATGCCATTCCAAGTACAGTGGAACCCCGATCTTACGTTCCCGCATTATCCGTTTTCTCGCGTGGTTCGTTCATTTTGTATAGTCCCGGCGAAACACCATATTGAAAACTTTCCCGCATTCATCGTTTCCCGCATTTAAAATTTGTTTTTTACAGTCCCTTGAAAAACGTAGAATCGGGGTTTCACTGTATTGACAGTTAACAACTTAAAAGTGAATATTACCGGGCTTTGAACTTATACCGTTCGATTCAGGGGCAAAGCTCTTACCTCGAATGCTTTCGAAATTTCAAAGTTCTGAAATTTTCCGACACGGCCTAACCCAACCCTGAGGTTCATTTCTAAATATCTTACCCGAACCCGGTCCGAATCCGAAATTTCTTATATACATATACCGTACAAAATAACAATGGCGTGTACATTTGGTTATAACGCGATATATTTTTGAATTGTTGCACACCCAGGCCCGAACCGTCACAAATATTGCCCCGATTGACCGTTTTTGTTGACT
Source organism: Himalopsyche kuldschensis (assembly GCA_028554975.1). Taxonomy (NCBI): domain Eukaryota; kingdom Metazoa; phylum Arthropoda; class Insecta; order Trichoptera; family Rhyacophilidae; genus Himalopsyche; species Himalopsyche kuldschensis. The sequence continues at coordinate 4,825,582 of JAHFWI010000031.1, read as the reverse complement.
ATTTCTCATAAGCACATTCGACCCCATCCAATTGGTTTGTAAAAAAAAACTGAGACTGCAATTGTTAACGATTCATGATCAATCTATGTCCTCTGTAGAAGAAGATGGCGAAAAACGCAATAATGAACCTGGAATGACATTTACAGAAGCGTGATTGGACTTTTTTATTTCATTTTTTAAATTTTCCCGCATTAATCGTTTGTTTTTTTATGGTCCTTTTAAAAACGTAGAATCGGGGTTTCACTGCATATCAAAAATAATGAAACATTTTTTGTACTTATCCCATAATAAATACATTTTTATCAAGACAGGTTTCCTGATCTAAATAAATCGTCTTTTTGACGACTCAAAGCCCTGCGATAATTACCTCACCCGAAATTCGTCTGTCCCGGAAATGGCGTTTATCAATATGCTTTTTATCACAGCGCTAATTCCGCATTCGTCCGAATGAGATCGTGTCCGAGATGACATTTTGTTTATTATTCCACTTGCAGCATTGTTATTGCTGGCCCTTTCGATATGTAGACCATGCTTGTTGCATCTTTGCCTAAACATTTCACTAAATCAAAAGGTTTTTAGTGCAGCTGTTTTCAACTCGACAAAAATCGCGCAACTAACGTAAACTCTCATACATTCAACATCTGTAAATAATATGTAAATCCATTTTGCCAAGCAATTTTGAGTAATTGAACTGGCGATACTTATTAACCTACAAAAGCCTTACGGTTCCGTATGGGACCAGTGATTATGGCGCACTTCGCTATCTGATTACACTGATTTATGACAATAGTTTTCAACATATGAATATTAGCTTTCATAAATAATATCTTTGAGATACCGATCCATGATTTTATTTTCGGTTTCGTTAAATATTTTTGTCATTATGAGGAATATAAACATTTGCGTTACAAGGTTGATTTTTGGGATATACGTTGTGTTATATCCGGCGGATCGTAATAAATCAGCTGTATTCACACTATACAATATATTTCAATGCGGATATAGTTTTTTAACCATACCTAGAAATTTATACGATTATTTTTTCAAAATAGGTGTAGCTAAAATGGATTTAAAATTTAAAATAACTTTGATTATTCCACGTATTGCGTGCAATAATTGCAAGCACGTATTGCGTGGAATAATCAAAGTTATTTTAAATTTTATATTAAAATGAACTTCCACAAAGTTACCGCCGAAACCATCGAAAGTATTAAAATGGATTCGTTTATTTGTTTACCTAGAGAATTAGAAAGCGTACAAGTTACGGCTCTTTTTTCGTAAATTATAAGCAATCTTTTGTTTTGCTTTTTTTATTTTATCCAAATAGGCTAACATTTTATAGAGATATAATTATTTTTACAAGAGCTATGGGTTTGTCCGGTCCGTGGCGCAGTGGCGACGGTTTTGACTTGCGTGTCGGACCGCCCGGGTTTGATTCCCGATACGAGCGGATTTTTTCAGTCGATACATCTGTTCAAAGGCATGGGTGTTTGTGTTGTTGAAAATCCCTTCCCACCTTTCCGATCCCAATGAGCGACGCATAGTGACAGCGATTAGCTAATCACTAGTCCTGTCCTAGTCCTCGTATCATTTCCATCCCTACTCTCTTCGAAAAAGAGAGGTTGAGCAACTGAGTAACAAGCAGTTCTCGTAGAAAAACATATGTTGAGACAAACTCCGTGAGGAGACCATATGCTCCAAGTTGGGAGCGGACATGGTTTTAAAAAAAATGGATTTGCGCGGATATTTTGCAAAAAATGCTCGGGCGCTTAAAGGTTAATGCAGCTGTTTTAATTCGACTTTAATCGCGCAACTAACATAAACTCTCATACATTTAACCTCTGTAACTAATTTGGAAAGCCATATTGTCAAGCAATTTAGATTAATTGAACTGACGATACTTTCAGAGTTCAAAATATCAATGAAATTAGTTATGTAGTAAAAGAATAACTATTTTTACATTTACAGTGGGACAGAGGTGATCAACCAAATGCAGATGAGCGGGGGTCAGAGAGCAGGAAGGACTCAACACAGAACGACGCCAAATATACAAGGCAAAGGTTGGTCATCAAAATTGTTAATATATTTCAAAAACTTTCAAAAGTACATGTCAGCATATAATATTAGGTAATCCTTCACGTGATGGGTTAAATCAACATTTTTGCATTTGACACATAATTCAAGATGGCTGCTTACAGTGTGTCCTATTAATTAATTGCTGGCGTGTTAAATAATCAAATTATATATTTGATTAATTAGCTATTTTTAATTTTATTTTTGGTCAGGCTTGGGTAAGGCTAGGTTTGGTTTGTTAAGTTAGGTTAGGTTAGATTTATTTGCTTAGATTAGGTTAGGTTTGTTTACGTGAGGTTAGGTTTGGTTTGTTAATGTTAGGCTAAATTTGGTTTGCTAAGACTTTTTTTTTAACGCGTAGAAATATTACTTGTTCCAACACGTAGAAATATACATCAGCAATTAATTAATAGGGAACATTGTTGACAGCCATCTTTATATATGTGAAATGCAAAAATTTTGATTGAACCCCTCACCTGAAGGATTACCTAATATTACTCTTTCTATAAGTACAGTTAAAAAAATCTGAAAATAGTTTTATTAAATTATACCTAATTGATTTTCTAAATTAATATTATATTATTTACAGAAGAAGATCCATCGGGGAGCCATTCGTCGCCCGCGCCTCACGGTATTCCCCTCCAGCCCTCAAACAACAACATCACCACCAATAACAACAATCTTCCCCTGCGTCCAGACCCCGGCCTGTCGCAATCTTCGCTGCGTTTCCCCGCCGCGCCATCCGCCCTACAGCCGCCCTCGAGTCCCGCCCTCCTTGCCCAAATCTCCCAGCCGTACTCGTCTGACGTTTGCAACTACGGTCCCGTGTATCACCACCACCACCACCATCACCACGCCGCGGCGATGGCAGCGAACCACCACCACTATCAGCTGCAGGGGAAACCTTCCAATTACGGCGGATACCCTGGACAGGCGGGCCCGCTGTATCAGCCCGGAGTCGGGGGGCAGTCCCAGCAGGGGTCTCCGTACGTGATTCCGATGCCTCACGACTACGGCCCGAGATAGTTCATCGATGACTCTGCGATCTGTGTTATATTTTATTAATAATTTATATTATCCATGAATAATATTATTGAACATTTAATCTTCAATCGTCAGTTACGTTTAACCTAAGTGTGTACAGATCCAATATCGATGGCTTAAAGAGTAATGTTGTTATCTCCACTTTTGGCTGAAAATGATTTAATAATGCCATCTTGTTGTATCATGCAATGTGCATGTCCCGTAAATTTTTCATAACCAAAACTCTCTGGATATCCCCATTGTCGTCCTAAATTTTACACTACTAATTATCCAACTCCGCCATTTTGTATCGTCACCTGTCATTTATTATTTTCAGCAGTGGTACAAATAAATCGTTGAAAGGGGTCCGATCAGTTTTTGCCCTCTTTTGCACAATTGACAAAAACGGAGATAGCAAATTTACTCTTTAAGCCATCGATATGGCTAATGACATGATACGTTCATGGACATGATCATCTCTGTATTCAGCAAAATGGACATTCTGCATGCTCCTTTCTGTTTCGTTGCTAATTTGTTCTGTGACGTGTGAAAAAAGTATTGACGGGTCATCTCATTAGAAGTCATTTGAGAGAATTGTTTTTTTTCCGAGATTAACTCCGCAAATCGGTTGACAATCAATTTAATATAATGACCATACGGAGGTTTGTCAACAAAACCAAACTTCCAATAACGATATTATAATAATTATAAGGATTTCACTTTTTTGATGAATTCAATAACAGATTGCTCTGTTTTTACAAGAAACAATACAAAAACACATATTGGAGATTTCTATGATTGTTTATGATTTCAATTATTTATTTTGTATATGCCGTTTGAATATTGCTATGTAAAATATTTAAATCTACGTGCCTTTAATTACGATTAATCCAAAAACTAGTGGCCTTAAAATTAACTTGACCGTTAAATATAACTATACCTACATTATTTAAGATATTTTACATAATAAGATAAGATAAATTTGAATATTTATAAAAAAAAACAACGATTTTAGTTTGTCTACACTGTAATAATTTTTGTAAATAGCAGATTTATTATACTTGTTCAAATCCAAACTAAAATACCTACTCGCAGATATTTAAATTAAGAACATTATAAATGATACCTGTGGATTGATGAAATCTATTACCAACGTGCCAAAAAAAAAATGTTGCCAAACCAAAGACTAGCCGGACTACATAATATATCAAATAAATTAATTCTTACTTATCTAATATTACAATAAGTAATATATATTTTTGTAAATCAAATAAAAAATATTTTTACAAAATCATACTTCAGAGTGTCTTCAATAACTACATATACAAAACAAATGTTTCTTATATTATATTTAACCTGTTACCAGCTAGAAGAATTCCCCACTTTTTCCCCTATATGCTACGACATTTTCAAAAATTAAAAAAGGACAATACCTTAAAACTACTTACGTTATTTAAGGGCTTAGATGTTTTTGATCCCTTATGAAAGCAATCCCATGTTAATTAACATACCACTTGGCTTTTCGAGCGTATTTACGAATCCTCGATGAGGGTTGTCACACACAGCTTATAATATTATGTCAATTTTGCAAACCGATTGGCTATCATAAAATGAATTTTTGCTGAATTTTTCTTATGATTGTATGAATAATTTATATTTATTCAATTGGTTTGAAACATATATACCATGCAAAATATTATTTATTGTTGAATATAATATATATAACGAAAAGTTTATATTCATTTTGTGAGCCTTGAGAGATTTCGGATCCATATTCGATGTGATAATTTGGGAAATATTATTTTTTGACGCCTTAATCGTAGTTGCCCACCGGTGAGTTCTTAGCTGTCAGAGCATTTTCTTATGCGACACACCGATGTGTCGTTAGCTTTTGAACGGTTAACTACGCAATTATCTACAACCATGCCGGATTTAAGTAAATCGCTTGGCATTAGAAGTCTGCACGAGCCCGGGCGTGGACCGCCGGCTGGGGTTAAAAAAAAAATTAGAAGAATATTCCAGACAATGTTCCGATTTCTGATCATGAATCACCGATATAGCAATACTAGTCAGAACCATAATTGTATAGCTTAAATATTTTTTTTATGAATATCATAGCTTTGGTGGAAACCTAGTGCTCGAGAGGTTCCTCGTAAATATTTTTCGGGATCTTGATGCTGGAAACGCATAAAATTGTGTGAGCTATTTAAAGGGAAATCTGAAACTTCTTTATCTAAGAAAAATGAGTTCTTCGAGTTTGGGTAATAGTTAGTGTGATATTTTGACTTGGGTTGAGAATATGCTGGGCAATTTAATCCAATGTCAAAACTCGCAACCCTTTACTTGAAAAATAATTACTTGAAGAGAGTTTCAACTGCAAAAACAACTAAAAAAAGATCACTAGCTCTTGCCCAAGGTCACTGGTGCTAAAACGTAGGAAAATAACACAATAATATAGGCCTTGCTGAGACTTGAATCCGATCCCTTCTCTGCGATAAACCATCTAGAGATCTTGCACTACTCTTAAAAGCTGAATGTATCAGAAATAAATATCAAATAAATGTCAAATTACTGAAAAAAATATTTGTAAAGATTTTGCACAAATCGAGATTATCATCGCGATGAAATGATGTTAATACAATGTTCATGAATGTGAGGGGAGTCTGTTAAATTGTTTATCATTTATTTGAAACTTGTGATTGACCGAAAAGAGGGAAGTATCAGAATAAAGGCAACCGTGAGAATAAGCACTGCAATAAAATAAAATTTAAAATAACTTTGATTATTCCACGTATTATGCTACTAGCTGTGACACATGTTTCGCCTCTTTCAGATGCATCTTCGGACTTACTATCGCAAAGTTTGATTAAGTAATGAAACAAGATTGATTCTAATATTTTAAAATGATAAAATTTCAAAATAGAGTTTGGGATTTTTCCTTTTTACGGGAAGCAAGGAGAGGGTTATAGAATCGAAACAAAGCAAACAAATAATCATACTACTATCATTAGCATCGTCATCGTTAGCATTACAAAATATTAACTAAGGTAAATGTACCAGTAGCTGACCGTTTAAGAGAAAATTTCAACAAAAATAACGACTTAAGACGAATAAGTTAATAACGATTAAGGTTTAGCATTGTACCGAATGAAGGCAAAGCAAGTATACTCATATTGGATCATATGTCTTAATTAATATTATGTAACAAAAATTACGAAAGGGCCTATCGAAAAAAAGTTGTGTTAAATTATTTGAAGTCATGTTTTTGTTTTAGTAGTTGACCATCTCGCAAATTGAAAAATCTAGTAGTTGACCATGTCTAAACAGGGGGCTTTATAGTGAACTTTCTGTCAGAGTTGCCTCAGGGCTTTCGGTCACACCACTCTTGGTTGAATCAAGTAGCTATGGGTGGTTCAGGAACAAGGTACACACCGTTTCTAGATTGATCACTTAAGAAATTTAAATGGCCACCCTGGCACTCCATTGGCTATATGGTGATTTGTTAGTTTCTCATTTCAACCACAGATGCATTAAATGTCTTAACTTTACAATTTAGAGCAATCCCGCATCTGCATTTCTTATTTTGGGCCATTTTATTCTCAAAGGTTAAACAACTGGTATATGGTCAACAACTCGTACATTTACCTTAATGAGCTGCAATCAATCAGATAGGTTTGGGATTAACCTATTAATTGGAAATAATGTAAGCAGTGGCGAGCAACCTGTTCTATTAAGAATATTATTTAATAATACTTCATAATAATTTAATAGTCAAAGTTATTTTAAATTTTATATTAAAATGATCTTCCACAAAGTTACCGCCGAAACCATCGAAAGTAAATATAAGCACTGCAATATTTGTATGCGTATAAAACTGCTCTATTTATAATAGTTACGGCTTATTTAAATTTCATTTATTTAGAATATTACAGATTAGAAAAACGAAAAACTTTAAATGGAAAGAAGCTTAAAACTTTACAAGCCGCATCCAACAACCGATCTTAATAATTAAAATGAGGAATAAATATTTCTCATAAAATATAGGGAAATAAAATAATCCGGCGTCTATGCTTGACATGTAAGTCATAATGATGTTCTCTTTACATTGTCAGTTCGCATTTCAAAAAATAAACCAAATAATAACGGTTTCCCTAATGTGTTCGTAAAATAAACTCAAACGAGGAAGAAGAAAATGCACTTATTTTACCAAGGCTGCCAGCCAAACGAAAAGGGTAAGTAAAGTACCGACTACCGAGCAACCGAGTACTCGAACAACATGATCCTAAAAATGTGGGACAGATCATTTATTATTACACTATCAGATGCACATTGCACTCAACGTGTTTTTTGACAATAGATACTTATAAATAAATCTATATTGCTGATAATTGAAACCAGTGAATTAAATTTATATTATTATTTTTATGACTGACGTTTGATGGAATTATTTTGTGTAAAATATACATATGAATACGAAGAATGGTTTTGGCTGTCCTGATGGAAAGATATTACACTTGTTAAAAATAAAGCACAGTTATTTGTAGTATTTGGATCGGTTTTTCTAAAGAAGTATATTCAATTGATCAAAATAGTCCAAATTTTAATATTTGTATTTTATTTTAATGCAGACAAAACATTAATTTCTAAATCAAGTTTAATCTTTTTTCAACTATTTGTGCTTTCAATGCAATTATCAAAAGTATAATCTGATTTTGCCCTTGCTTATATAATTGTATTCAATACAATCATTCTTATCATGGTTTGAATAATTTCATTATGAACATTGGTTAGTCGAAATCTCAGCGCAGTTTTTACACTCGATGACAGTCTCTAAATGACAACTCCCATACATTGATTTTTCGATCGCTTTATGTACCTACATAAAGTGCTAGATTGGAGCATTTACTGTATACTGGACAAAAAAAAATTCCACTAGCGAAGGCACAAAATATGTATTATCTCAAATCTAAACATTAAAAACTAGAAGGGATTAAGAAATGTTGAGGAAGCTGTTGTTTGTGACGTGGATGCGTCTTGTTTAATATGCCTGGCCGATGACAAACTTATTAGGCAATCGCTAAAAGACATTATTTTACGAGCTGCACTTTCACTGGAATAATGCATAAAACCTTGACAGTGAGTTTTAATATGTATATAAAAATACATACCAATGAAACAAAACTGGGGAATGTTTTTAGAAAAACATTCAGTAGGAATAAATCATTCTTGATTCAGACTCAAGTGTGGGTATTGTAAATTGTAGAACATAGACTACATCTAGAGCATTGGAACTTTTGATAACTACTCAATACATCTTTTTTTGACAAAACTTTTGTTTTTTAGTTTGCTGAATTGAAATATCAAAAAAGGGGGTATTTTAATATGAACTTGAATGTATCTAATTGAAAGACCGCATGAGCGTTTGCCAAGCTACCAAACGCGAACTACCGGTAGAAAAAAATATTAATACATACATACATATGAACGAATATTATTGGCAGGAGTCCCCAACCTAATTGGACCCGAGATCGCATTTAAAGAAAATGTGGGGCGGCGGGCGCCATCTATTTTTTCTAAGGATATTATAAAAATATAATGATTCTTTTCAACCATGTCCGCTCCTAACATAGAGCATGTGAACTCTTTGCGGCGATTATTTTAAAATATGTTATTTTCTACGAGAACTATTTGTTACTCAGTTGCTCAACCTCTAATTTTTTGAATAAAGTGAAAACTCGTTGAAAAACTTATCAGTGTAAATTTTTTCTTGCTGTTCTTTTTCTTGAACACAACCTGCAAAACACGAAGCTATTCATATTGTATTTCATTGTCAAATACTAGGTTTGACAATAAAAAAGCCCATTGGCTCGATAGTCGTAAACTGCAGAAATCTCTTTTCAAACTGTTATCTACCATTTCATTAATATTTGGGAAATGCACGAAAGACTTCACCTGTCGATGTGATATACACAAAACAAATTTTACAAAAATGTAAATTTAAAAATGTTTCGAGCTGACGCTGGTGGGCGCACAGAAATCGGTCGGCGGGCGCCATGGCACCCGCGGGCACGGGGTTGGGAACTCCTGTGTTAAGGTGTTGACGGTCAAGTTTTAGTGGAAAGACCATTATATATGAATAAATTATCAGTTTACATGACAAACAGTGACTATCTGTGAAAAATACGAAAAAATATTAAATGTATTTTCAGTTTATTTTTCTTCGGAAATGTCTACAGATTACATTCAAACACTCAACACAGCAAATTTAATGCTCTGGAATATCTTTCATCACTTTCTAATACAACTTTGTTGTTTATCAAATTTGACATTTATCGGCTTTTATCGCGATAAATAAACTAAATAAATATCTCTATTTAATTAAATTCGAATGATATATTCTTTGATTTAATATCGACTAAACAATAATAAATTTAAAAAATATATTATTAACGGTACCTATGATAAAATAGCAAAAGTAATTGCACTGGTTTAGTCTGTGTTTCAATAGCAGAACTATAATATTAAAATAGCCCCCTGTTTTACCATTCGTGTGCTATAAAGTATCATAATCTATGGTGAACCAATATTATATTATCTATGACGAATATTTTGACAGTTCTAAACACACGATTGTTGACGTTTTGTGATTCATAAAAATATATATTTTTTAATTTTGTTTATTACCATGAGCTCGGATAAAATGAAAGACAGGCCTGGGGAAAAGGCGCTGCAAGCTTTCAAGTTGCTTGACAATGACGCCCCAATTTTTAAAATGCCCACAGTCCGCAGCCTTAGGAAACAACCTCCAAAAGCCAAGGTTCTCGATGAAGACACCTATATTGAGGTTAGATTTGTGTAATTTCACTAGTTTTATGTGTATCCAAAGAGTTAAAATTACTATTTGTGATTATTGTATCGTCATTCAAATGTTTGGTGTTTAAATTGTAGGAGATGGCCAAAATAATTCAACGAGATTTCTTTCCCGACCTAGAAAAATTGAAGGCCCAGAATGAATTCCTGGACGCCACTGAAAGGAAAGATCACCAGAAGCTTAGGGAGTTATTCATTAAATATAGTAGTGGTCACAGACCTCCCACTGAAAGATGTAAGTCTTTAAAATAAGGTTACCCTTTACCAGTATATAATATAATTGAACAACATTTCATATTTTGAATTGTGTTCTTTTCCGTAAGTTTTGTCGCTAACGACCCGGGTTTCTCCTTTCGGTATCTTCAAGCATTTCAAGTGCACGGATGTACTTGAACTTGAAGTTCCATCAAGCACCCTCAGTCGAAATCCTTTACATTTCATAAGCCTTCTTAATTATATAAGAAGGCAGTAGCTTTTAAAGTGTGGTATGCCATTCAAATTAAATACTTAAAACCTCAAAATTAATGATTTTCAGACCGTGTGTACCATGTGATTATTATTGTCCATCTCATGACTTTTCTACACCATGTGAAAAGTCTTTAATTTGTCATTTAAATCTGCAGTATCACAAATTAAAAAAAAAACAATGCATTATCGAACATTATCAGATCATTGTTCTGACAAAATAAATCATGTCCCAATTACCAATTTTGAATATAGTCTATTATTCTTAGAAACGACATTTTGATAAATTATTACGGTTTGTCAATGAATGCATGTGAATCAGTGACGGCTGGCGACGGGGTGTTGGGGGGTGCAAAGGAAGATTCAACCGTTTTTGCAAGAGCTATTTCCTATTTATTGGATTTTAAAACACTTCTATCGCATGGACTTTCAATTCAGATGTTCGCAATACCAACTGTTTCTCTTCCGTAGTACGGAAAAATAGTTGAATCTTCCTTTTGCACCTCCCAACACCCCGTCACCAGCCGTCACTGATGTGAATCCATAACTGTGTGCAAATAAAGTATGCCGCCTAAAATCTTTTCAGTTTCAAATTTTCTAAAAAATGTCATGTTTCAAGGTGAATTTTAATCACATTCAAATAAATTCAGCAGCTCTGAATTGGCTGCTCCCTTTTCTCTCTTATGCATATATGTATTCACATTTTGGTATATTTTACTTGTTTTTTAAATTTTAAAACATTACCCCAATACCTTTTGCACACAGATATTTATTTAACTTAAACAATGTCATTTAAAAAAAACTTTAAAAGAAAATTGGTTTTACTATTTCGTAATTAATTGAATTATTTGAATTCCATATATGTATTAGGTTTTGATGCGAGTCCCGCAACCTTCGAAACCCCTCACAGCGGAGTACCGTGCACTCCGTCAGGACCTCCGCCAAATTTGGAAGACGGATTGGGAATGACGCCTAGATCCCGAAACCCCAATCAAAATCATCAATCCGTAGACAGCGAAAAGATTAAATTGAAAGTGTCTTCAAAACACTCATTAGGTATTGCTTATGTCGATTAATACAATTCTCTATTTGGAAACATATCTAATGCTTAATATAATATAAACCATTTATATAATATACATATTATATAAAGAGACACATTCTGTTCTATTGATGGGCAAGAAATGTAAAAATATTTTGTATGCTATTTCCTGCGTAGAGACAACTGTCTCATTGATGTTTTTTGAATTAGAGTGGGCAGAGAATCATTCTTTTATATTTTGCTTTTTCTATATAGATCAGTAGATAAATAAACGTAACTGGTCACATTGATTGATGGTTGCATCTCATTACTTCCTCTTTTCATTTTATTCCATTAGTAGTTTGTTTTATACATAGCAACAGATATTAAAAACGTTATTAAAAACAAAATAAAATCACTTTTAAGGTGCTCACTGTCAATACTTGGTGGAATGGCATGATAGTAAAAATAATAAAACATTTTTAGTACTTATTCCACTAAAAAATTATTGTATCAGGACCGGCTTCGCTCATGGCGATAAGAAATACAACAAAATAGTGATATTTATACAAAGTTTGAGTAAGAATTACAAGGTATTACAACTAAGCAAATAAATTGAAGTGAAATGCAAGAAAAATAGATTATAATTAAAATGTTGAAGACCATTTAGCAATGCAAGCTATAACATCAAAAATCAATTAGGCATGAATAATCATTAGCAAAGTAAAAACCAAAATAAGTGTATTTATTAAATAAATCTTAATGTCTGTAATCAACGTGGGGATTCCAGGGAATGCTCAATCCAACGAAAAAGTTCTGCGAAAAGAATTAAAAGAATTACAAAATTAAATAATAATTTCTATCATTTAAAAATGAGGCTTCCCACTCTTCTTAAAAAAAATATTCCACAGCATAACAATGTTTCAAATTTTTCGAGAAAATTCATCAAGTCTCGGTTGCATACAGTTTTGCAATACATTTCTTTAACTTTAATAACTTTTTCAATACTCGCAAAATAGCCTTGTTACCATTTTATAACGACTGATGTGCTTCTGTTATTGCCAGACTCTTACCTGGCGGCCTACACGAGCGAAGACAACAGCAGTTTCGAAGACCTAATGGAAGAAATGGGACGACGGAGTCGAGCCAAGTTTGCGGGACAGCTCGAGGAAGAGAGAGAAAGTCAACTCAAGATGCTCACTGCCACGCAGCTGCTGTCAATTGAAGAGCAAGCCAATGATATAGACAAGCCAAAGAATGTAAGAGAAATTTTTAGTTTATTTCAACATAAACATTCATTATATTCTCTTTATGACACAATTGACAACCAGTTGAAATATCAGTACAGTAGAACCCCGGTCCTAAATTATCGCATTAACCGTTTACTCGCATGGTTCGTTCATTTTGTATAGTCCCGGCGAAACACTAATCAGAACAATGTTAAAAAATCCCACATTATCCGTTCCCCGATTTAACGTTGAAATATTATGGTCCCGTCACATATAGTATCCCGATTTACCGCTTTGTTGAATATTTCTTAGAAACACATTCGACCCCATCCCATCGGCAGATGCAATTGTTAACGTTTTATGGTCATAATGTTTCCGGTAATTACTGAGCATCTGTGTCTTCTGTAGAAGAAGATAGCGAAAAACGCAATAATGAACCATGGAATGACATTAACAGCAGCGTTGTATTTTAAATTAAATATTTTTCTACTTCAAGGATATAGATGAATGTTTAAATTGAAGTGCCAAACTGCAAAAAAGCAACGTAGTGTTAAGGTTTTTTTAAAAAAATTAATGTTACAGGTATAATAAGAAATTCTAATAAACAAATAAGTTTTTTAAATGCTTATTATTTTAGTTCATATTTAAAACTTTCCCGCATTATTCATTTGTTTTTTACGGCCCCTTAAACAAACGTAGAATCGGGGTTTCACTGTAACAAGATTGAACTGGATTTGCTTCTTCTATGCATTATATTCAATTAAATTAGAATCTGTTATAGCCTCATGGAACCCATCAATAATTTAGTAATTTTTTAAAGTATTAATTCTTATTTATGTGTCTATTTACCAGGTTGAAACATGGAGTTACAAAGCGAAGAATTATATAATGTACGTGCCAGACGGACAGCCCAATACGCAGGACCCTGCCAAAGAAAGACAGGAAGTAGTGCACGCCAATACTAGAATGGAAAAAGACCCCTTCGATTACCAACAGAGCAAAGAGACCATTTCTCAAATCGCTAAAAGCCAAGTTAGTACTGTTTGTAATATCTTACCTGTTTGGACTCAAGTCAGATACTAGATAATATTTTTAAAATAATGGAACACTTTTCCCTTTATCTTTAACCACTGACGACACTTTTGCTTCAAGCTTCATCGACTGACTACTTAATAATGAAATTTTTATTTCACTTAGGAACGAGTCCTCAGTGGAAGAATCGGAGTAGATGGCAGCACTCTGCTTGATGGAAAGAGTCAACGAGTGGAAGGAGGGCTCAGCAGTGGACACCAAGAAATATCAAGTAAAGTATTCTTAACACAGTGAACAATGTATTTTAGTTCGACAGAAATTATTTTATATATTTGTTGATAGCTATTTCGGCTTACGCCCTCGTCAGAACTATGTTAAAACATGTTATTAATTATCTATATATACTGTTGTAGACAGGGTGCACAAAACATCTTCTTTTCTGTTCTACCATCCTAATTTGGTATGGTAATAATAAGATATTAAATGTGACACATTGATTTGATCTATTTCTCAAAGTGAAAGTTAATCTGGGTTTTTAGTAAGTGGGGATAAACGTAAATTAGTATTGTATCAAGTTGATTTATTTAAAATTACATTAACGCTTTATAACGGCTTCAGAAGTGGTGATTGATTGATGTTAGTTTGCTCATTAAGAATGTCATTGGATTGGTGATACCTATTAATTTGTAAAAGTATTCTTCTTCATATTTTTTCAGTTGTACTGTATTAGATTTTAATTGTTAAAGTGTTAATTTTAGGTGCAGGAACTCGACTTCTGCCACTAACCACAGCGCACTCCTTTGTCCGAACGCCTTCTCCGTGTCCCGGTGCTCCGGGTGAATCTCCCCTCATGACCTGGGGAGAGATCGAGGGATCTCCGTTTAGGCTCGATGGCGGAGATACACCACTTCCAGGGTAAGAACCTTATTTTTAAATATTATTTTATTCCTGCCTACTTCACAGACTAGAGTGATTTTATGAATCTAACCTAACCTAACCTTACCAAACATCAAAATGTTTCTACTTATTATTCTACTTATGTTTCTCTATTATTGTAAGAAAAAAATTATCTCACAACTAGATTCCTATCTATTGATTGTTATCATATCAAAGTATGACTTTTATGCAGGGCTGTGGAGTCGTTATAAAAGTACGACTCCAACTCCAGCATTTACCAAAAACACGACTCCAAATCCAACATTGACCAAAAAAACGACTCCGCCTAGAAGTTTTAAGTTTTAGAAGAGTTTAATTTCGTCACTTTTTTTTCCTAATTTTCCTATTCATGTGTATTCAATTATATATCAACCGACCAATCCGACCAATAGCCAAATTTGACATATCATATCAAATATTCCAAGTACGACTCCGGCCAAAAAACCCTGACTCCACGACTCCGACTCCACAGCCCTGCTTTTATGATATTTGAATTATTAATGCTTGATATTTTTTCTGTTTGCCCATGCACTGCAAAGTTTATAACAATTAACATTTATTAATTTAGTATAAAACAGTAAATTTCAACAAAATACTTTTCTTTTTCACATAGAAAAGCTGCCGGTGCATCGTTTAAAATGGCTCTGGTTCCGAAGAGAGAACAGCTAGCGATGGCCTTGGCAGAAAAAGCCGGTCAGCGTCACAGAGCCATGAAGCAAAAAGCAATGGAGGCAGCCAAAAGGAGCATGCTATCGTAAGAACTATCATACTTTAATCTCAATAATGTGTTTCAAATGATAACAGAGCACTCAGTCGGGTTCAGGCTACAGTTCAACACCTTACTTTGAAAAGGTTCTAACTGCTCTTGAGATTGATCATACTATTTAATTCAAAAGATTAAGTTCACTTGTAACAATGAGCAAGTAAACATGTTTCAAATTAAGGATTTCGACTGAGGGTGCTTGATGGAATTTCAATATCAAATTTGAATTGTTTGAATTTTGTACTTGTCTATGAGTTTTGTCGCTAACGACCCGGGTTTCGCCTTTCGGCATCTTCAGGCATTTCAAGTGCACGGATGTACTTCATGTCAGTTCAAGTACACCCGTAATACTTATTTCAAGAATATTTTTTCA
The DNA here is from genome assembly GCA_028554975.1 of Himalopsyche kuldschensis. Classification (NCBI taxonomy): domain Eukaryota; kingdom Metazoa; phylum Arthropoda; class Insecta; order Trichoptera; family Rhyacophilidae; genus Himalopsyche; species Himalopsyche kuldschensis. Next base: position 4,809,797 of record JAHFWI010000031.1, on the reverse strand, counting down.
CAGCTCAAACCATTTTACTTAGACATAATAATCTTTATGATCTGATGATTGAAATAATGATGAAAATCTAAGAACTTAATCAGTCAATTTAGTAAAAAAATGTGCAGATCAACTACGAAATTCTCGTAACTCTGGAATTCAAAAATATATGATACTGAAGTTATCATATATACTCGAATACGGTTAATACAAACTTTTCCAACCAAATGGTTATTTTTTGCCAAAATGTCAGTTAGAACCTTTTCAAAGTAAGGTAAAAAGTTGTCAATCAGGTTTTCAAGTAGTATTATGATAGCTCTCTCTTAAGGTGTTTACTCACTTCTCATTTCATGGCATAGAATATAAAATGATCAGGACTAGAATCACTCATTATGACATTACATATTGAACTCCTCAGGCCTTCTCCGCGAATGGCCACTGGATCAACAGCAGAGAGACTGGCATCCATGTCTCCGGCCGCCCAAAGGCTGGCGACGACGCACATCAAACGTCACCTGACAGGAATAACGACACCCACCGCTAGACTGACACCCCGAACCGGATCGTCCAGCCGGAGCTTCACGCCGCTTGTGGCCAGTTGGAATAGCAGCGGCGGTAAATCGGCCACCCCGAAGAGCACCAGAAGAAAACAGAACACGCCGCAGGGTGCCGGCGAAGATAAAAGACTAAAAGATAACCTGACAGACGATCTTCTTCAAATTAATCTTCCTAAACGGCAGAGACTGACAGCTGCTGACTTCTTTACGTAGTTTATTTTAAACAGTTATCGTTGAGTGTTCGAAATGAAGCGAAATACGACGTGAGAAAAACGTATCACAAAAAAAATAAACATTAATGGTAAAAAACATATTTGATATATTACAGTTTCAAGCAATATGAAACTTTAAACACCTCACAGATGAATAAATACAAATTGATTGATTAAGTTTCAAAACAAAATGTTGATATCCCTTTACTCACTTGTTAATTGTTGCCTATTTACTGAACTGTGTTTACGAAATTGAATTAATTTCTTGTTTATTTTTACTGAGCATATCGATGGCTTAAAAAGTATTTTTTTTATCCCCACTTTTGGCTGAAAATGTCTCAATAATGCCATGTTGTTGTATCATGCAATGTGCATGTCCTGTAAATTTTTTATAACCAAAACTTATTTGAGTGCACCGTAAAAACGTTTTAGGAAAATTTGATAACTCCATTGTCTCTGTAAAACCTACTCTGCTAATTATCCAACTCCACCATTTTCTATTGTCACCTGTCATTCATTCGTTGTTTATCAGCGGTGGTACAAAAAAATTGTTTGAAAATACCAGAATAATCAGTTTTTACCCACTCCTGCACAATTGATATAAACAGAGATAGCAAATTTAGTCTTTAAGCCATCGACATGTAATACATAATGGAGGTAAATCTTTAAAAATTGTCGGGGCTACTTATCATTCGGTTGCTCAGAAATGAGGTTTTTCCGAATGAAGTTATAGGGCATTTTAATTACAAATAATCACAGTTTCTGTGTTATCTAAGAAGATAATTCTGTTTTTAATTTTGTTTTTCTTGCGAGTATTGTCACATACTGTTTCACAAAAAAGTTTCAGTTTCATTTTTTTTCATTTCATTACAATCCATTGATTTCAATGCTTCATTAAATTGGGCTTAATCAAGAATTTTTTACCAATATCTGACATATCTTATCATTAAAAAATATCTGTCTTTTTGCCATAATTAATTGTGTGTGTATTATTTATTTTTATACAAAATCCTTAAAGAAATAAAAAAATATTTTCTTCAGCCATTTTTTTGTGTTTTATTAATCTACTGCGAATTTTGTTAACTTCAAAATAAAAGTTTGAAGAATGTGACACATTCACAATGAATGTCATTTCATAAGTTTCACTTAAACAAACATATTTTCAAAATATATTATGCGGGTTACTTTACATATATATTAGTTGTTATCGACTCCCCCAAGATTTGGAGACACCACGTGCGTGCCTCTTAGTTGATACAGTGATTGTAGAATTGCTTGAAAGAAATTTATTATTGGGAGAAAACGTGGTTAGTATAAATTCTTGACCACTTTTAAGGTGTTCACTGTCAATACTTGGTGGAATGGCATTATAATAAAAATAATAAAACATTTTTAGTACTTATTCCACATAAAATTTTATTGGATCAGGACTGGTTTCGCTCATGGCGAGCATTATCAACTGATAAGAAATATAACGAAACAGTGATATTTATACAAAATAAAACAAAAATTACAAGGTATGACAAACAATTGGTTTTATGTACAACTAAGCAAATAAATAAAAGCAAAATAGACTATAATTAAAATGTTGAAGACCTCTTAGCAATGCAAGCTATTACATCAAAAATCAATCATGAGCGAAACCGGTCCTGATCCAATAATTTTTTATGTGGAATAAGTACTAAAAATGTTTTATTATTTTTATTATAAATTCTTGATGCGAATAATAATTGCACCTATGAATTTATAAAATTACCTATTGTTCTCAATATTGGTGTCAACACAAAAAAAATGACACTTCATTTAAAATTTGTTACATTGCTAAATTTAAACTGCTCGGCAATTTATATTACCTTTGTTAAAAAATAGTCCCATTGTCAGATCTGCGATTCGTGATAATTTTCTTTCTCAGTATAATAGTTGAATAGTGAATTTATTCATTGGAATACTTTTGGTTTTCAAAACGTGTTTGGACAATGAGATTTCTCTTACAGGATATGATTTTAATTAACTCCTGGTGTTGATGTTTAGTTGAAATCTGAATTCAGTTTTTGTTCAATAATCCAACAATGAAGGTGTTTTTGTGCATCTGGATCTGTTTACTTATTTTCCATGTGAGTATGTTTTGCCTTGTCTTTTCAAAATTATTTGTGTGGGGGGATGTGATGTTAAGTGAAATCGACATCTTACTTTGTAAAGGTTCGAACTGCTCTTGACACTGTTTTGAGATATGAGCGTTTGAAGTTTCAATGTAACAATAAGAAGGTAAAAATGTTTCAAATTACTTATTTTGACACAAACATGACACAAATAAATTATTTGTGTGCATGTTCCTCTGCTTCCAACGTGTAGCATGTAGACTCAAATTTTAACCCAACCTAATGATACAAACGGGAGTAATATTACTAATTGAATCAATGTTATCTAAGCCAGTGTTCCCCAACCTGTTAATACCTGCGGACCGGTAAAAAAGAGAAAAAAAATCGCGAACCACTTATAAAAATGGTTTTTATTTCATATTTTTTTAATAAAGAATTTCGACTGAAGGTCAAATCAAATTTGAATCGTTTGAATTTTGTACTTTTCCATGAGTTAACGACCCGGGTTTCACCTTTCGGCATCTTCAGGCATTTAAAAAACACGAATGTACTTGAACTGACGCGTAGAAACCAGTTTGTATTGTTGACGTACAAAAATAAAAGTAGATTACTAAGTTTAACCGCTTCCCGGCGTTAAAACGAATACGTGTAAAAAAAAAAAATTTCAATTTTGGCGCTCACGCAAATACGTGATAACCGAAGCGCGCCCATATGAGCATTTTAAAATCGTCATTCGATTTTCGGCGTGTTTCATGTAATTTCGCGATTTGTGACATTGTATGAGACTATTTCATGATATGGTATTATGTATATAATATTCTAAGAAAAAAATAATAATTAAAAAAAAATAAAAATAGATTTTTTTTGGAACATTTTTGTTAAAATAATTTGCTGGGGAAGTGGTTAATTGTTATGAACTTAATCTAAATGAATTAGCGAATTTTTTTATGTAAATGACTTTCAATCAATTATGTGGGTAAATTATAATAATCGCGTTTTTGAATGTAGTATCGCAAATACTAATTACCAGATAATAACATGGAAATGTCGTTAAATATTTTGTAGTTTTATCTGAATTGATTTATTTCAAGTGTTTGAGTTTATAATAAATGATTGAAATTTGACATACTGTTTGCAGTCCGGTGGAAAGTCTCTGCGGCCCAACAATGGGTCGCGGATCACCGGTTGGGGAACTCTGACATAAGCCACCTTGAATAATGTTGATCGTCATTTATTGTTTCATATCAGTCGGCGTTCGCTCGGCTTGGACTCTTCAATGGAAACGTTTACGTTCGAAAGCCACTCAAGGAAAAGAAATCTCCGAGCAATTATTCACCGACGTGGATTAACATAGCTCCAGTTTACGGTCGGAGACTTTTATCCGAACCGAAGAACATTCAAGAAATCATAAGCAGTTTGAAAATACCCACTACGTGTCCACACAATTCTAACTGTATAAATACTTTGCCTGTTTATGAGGATCATGGTAATAGGAAAATTTATAATGGATGGAATCCTAAACACCTATCCAGAAACCTACAGCGAAGAAATGTGAAGACAGTTTTTAGCGACCTGACAAAAAAGACATTGTTAAACAATTTGGGTAACATATTTTCGCACAACAGCCATAAAAAAAAGTATGATTATTTTAATAGAAGACATGGAGGTTATTTCAAACAAAATTCTTTGGTTGAAAGATCTTCCCTATTTAGTAATATGAACAGGTATCCGAGAAAGTCCTTAGGGTCTTTGAGAAAGATGAGAGGATTGGGTGAAAAAAGTTTCCTGAATAAAAGCCCGTTGTTTCTTTTAAATGGCCATCGTGTTCTGAAATCGGTTTCAGATATTATATTGCCAAAAAAGGTGGTTTCAACTCTTTATAAGAATTATTTTTATCCCGTCAATGAACCGATAGACTGCCAGCATACAGTCATGACTGATCAGTCAGTCTATCACAGCGATAGAAATCACTGTTCAAATGGAGATTCTTTTTATGACATCAATACAATGCAGTAAAAGTGAATTTAGGTAATGTGATGACATCTATTGCCGAGATAAATCAGTTAAGAATTAATAATAATTCATGTCATGAATAAAATTTGTGCCTAGATTGATTATTACAAGCTATTCCTAGCAAAATTATCAAATTTTATGTTACAGTGAAAAAAATAACAATGTTTTTCAATTCTACAGAAATTATTTTATATATTTTTGTTGATAGCTATTTCGGCTTATGCCCTTGTCAGAACTATTCTGTTATATTCTGTAGAATTAAAATACAAAGTTATTTTTTTCACCGAATTAGAATGAAGTTCTACCAACTCAATCAATAAATTTTATGTTGTATACCAAATCAAAAAATAAAGGAAAAAGAGAACTCATTCATATTTATAAATTATAAAGTGTTATCGTTTCAAATTGGGAAACTTTAAATTACCATTTTCTTCATATTAATTCTGCAGAAATGGTTTAACGCAGGAAATATTTTGGCAGTGGATTGCTGTCCGTAGACCATGTTGCAGGTGACAAGCTACACTTTGTAGGATAATTGCTGCGGTAGACCTTTTGACTCCATTGTATTAGCTCAAAAGAACAATCTGGATCGGTGGAGTTCTTTGTCAAAAACATACTTATCGTGTTTTTTATGTCAACTCTTATTTCGTGGGTGTAGAGACATACGGGCGAAACTACAAAAACAACGAATTGAGATAAATGGCAAAACAGTTTTCAATGTTATACTTTGTTCTTACGGATTTACAGGAAAGCCGAGCAATATCTGGTAAACCGCTCTTCGTACATGTTTCATATTTTTATATCTTATAGAACTGCATTTGAGCATGACAATGCCATATTTAACTCAAAACAGCCATTTTTGTAGTTTCGCCTGTATGTCCCTACACCCACGATTTGTTTTATATGTAGAAAGCAGAAATGTACAAATAAAAACAATAAAAGTAAGTTTTTTTCTTCTTTTAATAAAGACCAAAGATTTATTTACAGATTTAGAATATAAAGTGACATCTTTCCAATTTTACAACTATATACAAACTGGCAAATGAAAATACTTCAGTTAAGAAAATATTTCTCGGCTATAAATTTTAAATGCTCTAAAACAAGCTGAAAAGTGCTAGGTTAACAACCAATTCTCAATCTCTCAACAGTGCCACCCAAGCTGTGAGATAACAGACAAAATATGATACAAAGGCCATGTTTGGATTTTACTTACAAGAAAACTGAAATTGTAACTTCAGTATAAGGATTATATTATATTTAAACAGTGACTATTTTGCAACGGTAGAAGACTTTTTGGTAAAATATGGATATAGCTTCATGGGACGAAGCCACACCCCTCTCGCAATATCCGACAGCTATTGCAGGCACAACCGCTATAAAAAAAATTGTTCAAAAGATAAATCTGTTTACGTCAATTGTCAAACGTCATTGTGACGTTTAAACAAAAAATAAAATCTATTACTGTGCGATTTGATGTGGTCTCCAGGTAATAGGAGATCATGGCACTCTTATTGAAAAAACTAATAAAACCCTACAACGAAGGATAGAAAACGTAAAGATTCACCTGAAGTTTATCCATAGACAAGAAATTCAATCCATAGAGAAATTTGCTGTCAAATTGTATATACAAAACGAAAACGGGACTTCCTAGTGAATACAAAATGATTCTTTCAATGTAATGTTTTATAAAAATATTATATCAATATTAAACGGATGTCTCGCCTATGAAATTGAATTTCTTATGGTGGTACGTGTGTGGCCACTCCTCATCGGTTGTAGCCACTCCTTCTTCTTTCCCAAGACGCTATATCCATATTTTACAGACTTTTTATCAATTACACATACAGGAATAAACAGCAGAAATCACACGCTGCACGTTATCCAGGCTTGAAGATTTACCGAAACTGACAAGTCCAACCTTCAGGCTTTCGTTTATCCTCAGTTTCATTTGAACAAAAATCAAAGAACGCCCGTCACAATCGTTACCTACTTTCAATTAAGATCACCTATGACTAATTCAAAAATGATTTCTTTTGGCACGCGGGCCATTTAAAACAAAAAAAACTTGAATTATATATTATTATAGGCACCCAAGTATATTTTACACTAATCTAAAATGTCACGATTTTAAGAGAGCAATTGCTTAGTTTAAATACTATATATACAAATAACTCACTTATAGCCATTTTTTAGACGAATTTAATTTACTTTACATAAAATAAAATTCTTAAATTTATGGTTATAAAAAGAAAGTTTTAGGTACTGAACGATTCAATAAAGTAATAACAGAACATGTAACAAAATATTTAAAACAATATTACCACTGTAAAAGGAAAAATTTCAATCAGTTTAAAATGAATGAAAGGTCTGTCAAAATTTTCTTTGTTCTATTTAGGAATACAGAATGTAGCAATTTTGCTTGGTGATTCTTCTATGTTATAGATTGTGGCATCCCTTATCTTGATTCATATAGCATGTGGAAGTACTAACTTTGTATGGAAACCATTTTCAAGCATATAACAATAGTATACTGAGAAGACGAATAACCGATGAGAACTTGAGAGTAATTTAATTCTTATTAGTTCTAAGAAATGCTTGTGGACAATATGCAATTTATTTTCTGAATTCTCATCAAACGTTCAATTGAATCAACCATACTTGTTTATATATACCAGGGGTGGCCAGACTTTTTATCCGCGATCGACTTTCGTTTGAAATTAGTGGCAGCGATTGACCAATATTAAAAGTAGTAATTTAAAGCCTATATTAATCTAATTGCCAACCCTTGTTTGACCCGGGGTTTAGAAAGAGATTTTCGTCAATAATCGACTAACTTCGAGATTTTAGCGTCCTGTCCCTCTCACACAGGCACCAGAGATTTGTACAGATCAGATAGGCGATAGCCGCCCCTGATATATACCAATGAGCCTTGAAACCATTCTAATAGTTCATTCTATTTGGATTAAGATTTTGATGACCCTGTTATGTGCTGTAATAAAAAAAAAGCAAGTCTTATGGATGTTTTCTAATAAATAGAGATCTAAATAAAACGAAGATGCATGTTCCTTCTGAGTCATTCAATTCTTAATAAAGTAAATGTATTTTTAATAACAGTTTTTTTAATGGCGGACGAAACTATCAAATCTTAAAAGATGACGTACCATTATCAAATCTTTTCCTTGACGATTTGTGGTGTTATTTGAATCACCCGTACCTGTTACTTAGTGATTAATCTTTAGTAACAATAAAAAAAAATGGTTTTTATTAGTATTGTAATTAACTTTGATAGATAATTAAACGTTGTAATCATGACTGATGTTCAAATCAGTCCCTGAGCAGAAGCAGCATCCATTGTTATTGGTAACGCAACCACAAAATAGTAACTTTAAAGTTTGTTACAGAGAAATGCAGGCCTCTGATATAATAACTAATAAGATACTTTCGATGCTTTCTGTGGTAACTTTGTGGAAGTTCATTTTAATATAAAATTTTAAAAAACTTTGATTATTCCACGTATTGTGCTACTAACTGTGTAAATAAAGTGTTTAAAGATGAATAGTTTAGAATTTTTAGAAATAAATAATATTCTTAATAGGACAGATTGCTCGCCGCTGCTTACATTATTTCCAATTAATAGGTTAAGCCCAAACCTATCTGATTGATTGCAGCTCATTAGTTAATATTTTGTAATGCTAACGTCATTAGTAGTATAATTATTTGTTTGCTTTGTTTCGATTCTATAACCCCCTCCTCGCTTCCCGTAAAAAGGAAAAACTCCATTTTGTAATTTTATCATTTTAAAATATTAGAATCTATCTTGCTTTATTACTTAAGCAAACTTTGCAATATTAAGTCCGAAGATGCCTCTGAAAAAGGCGAAACACGTGTCACAGTTAGTAGCACAATACGTGGAATAATCAAAGTTATTTTAAATTTTTAATTAATAAGATGTTTTTCATCAAGCTGAAGGATACTGGCATCGACTTTCATAGAAGCAGAATGACACAATAAAAAACGTCTTTCAAACACTACGTAATTGTCAAAAGACTATTGTGTAGAACGTGTGGATGATGGATATAGATTAAAAAGTTTTCAATTGAACTATTATAGATATCTCATTTCTCCATTGGATACAGTCAAACAAACCCATTCAATGGATGCGTGATTAAATATTAACCGATTCGTCGCTGTTATAGTTTCCGACGTATTTCCAAGAACCAGTAGTCACCGTCCAATATTCCAAGCCAGGATAACGGCGACAGAAAACAAACACAGTACTGAACTCCGTCGCGGCGTTCAGTATTGCCGGTTGAAACTGGAGAATCCTAGGCCGACGCCCCGCATCGTGTGGGTGGTGACGCGGGCCACCTCGTACTGCGCCTGCATCACTTGGAACATCTCCTCCTGCTTCTTCACTATATCTCCGGTGGGTTCTTGCTGCGCTGGGACTGCTTGCACTGCATCTGTTGAAAAATGCCACATTTGATAACATGATGAATGGTATTTCAAATCTTAATAAGTTATGTCTGAGGAAAATAATTCAAATCCTGGAAGCGTGTACTATTCTAAAGACAGCTAAGGGAATATTTTGACTAAAGTAACAAAATTTCAGTTCACAATATCTTATCGGATTCGTGGTGCAGTGGTCAACGTCGTCAGCTTCCGTGACAGACTTCACTGGTAAGTACGAGTGACATCTTATTCAGTTGATTTATTGATTGTTTGAAGGCATGGGTCTTTCCCACCCGTCCGATCATATAAGCAGGTATAACAATTAACTCATAACAATTGCAGATTTTGTCCAACGATCATAACGCTACTGGATAATTTAAAAGACTAGTTTTCGAGCATTTGAGAAGCCTGAAGATGCCAAAAGGTGAATCCCAGGTGACAAAACTCACAGAAATTTAAAAAGAAGAGTTACCAGGCTTTCCTGCACATGATGATCAATATATACGGCATTAACTTACTGGGATCCTTGATACCCATGAGCCTCATGAACTTTGAGGCCACCTTTCCGTCCGAGTCTTCTGCGAATTTGGTTCCCTGCCATTTGTTGCATTGGCCAGGTTTCACCGGGGCCACGGGAGGGTTTGAAGATTGACCGGCGTCCGCTGACGGCCCGTCCTTCGCTTTGTTGCCCCACAGAAGTTTCCGCTTTTGAATCTGTTCACAGAATAATGATACGGAGTTAGATTTGGAATAAAAAAATGCCAAGCTTAACATGAATTATCAGGTTATAATTTTTTTTCACATATCCACTCCCTATTCAGAGCATATAGCCACCACACGGTGCCTCCAGGATTCTCTATCACCCTCCAACTTCCTCGCTTCTTCCCAGGTCATCCCGGCATCCCGTAGCTCCACTGAGTACATCCTATGGATGGTGATCAAAGGCCTTCCGGGACGTCGGGATCCATCAGGTTGATAGAAGAGACAGACAGGATTCAGGCTCCCTTGGGGCATCCGCAGCACATGTACAAGCCAGGTCCAGGCTGGTTTGTCCGCCCTCTTACCTCCGTATTCCTGACAAAGTCAAACCACCGTACTCCTAGTATTCGCCGCAAGCATCTGTTTTAAAGCACAGTATACAGTTACCCTGTGCTTTTGTGATGTGCCATGGCTCGCAACTGGTTGCTCCAGCTATATATTATAATTTAGATGTCAAAAATCATTGCTATATTGAATTAGCGTTATGCAGCTGAAGTAGCTCCGGTGACATGAGCCAACTGCTACCACTCATGATACCACTCGAGATAGCCAAAAGTAATTCACTATCAATGAAATCTAAAAGTATATACTAAATGACAAAAACCCTTTTCGATATGAGACAATTTCATTAATACGGTAAAAAGAAATTTTAACCTGTTCTGCGTATTTAAGAGGGTTGATGACGGCCGGATTGTAATACTTGGGCAGCTCGATGCCGGTCGTGTTCTTCACCTTCTCAACTTGCTCGGCCAGAGATCTCTGCATCAGCATCTGAGCCGTGGCCATCGATCCGTCTGGAGTTTTAATCTGAAGACCTGTGAACAAACAGCTTTAATCATTGACATAGAATGACAGGTGACAATAGGAAAAAGTGGAGTTGAATAATTGGCAGTGTATATTTTAGATTTACAATGCACTCATTTAAGTTTTGGTTTCAAAATTTTGTGTTATCATTAATTCTAAACAAACTCGGGATGTTCATAGGCAGTGCGGGACTCGAGATTTGTCTGTTGAACGCCTGCAAACCCTGATCTAGGACCAACTACAATACAGATAAACAAGTCTAATCTAATATATATCAATGTTTGTTTGGTTGTATTATTACTGCCCAAAGTTGTCGAGCCGTCAGAACAAACTCGGGCGATCTTATTATAACCTCAATCAATGGTTAAGACCTAAACGATTACTATAACGCGAATAAATTCACGATAAAATTATAACATCTTGTAATCGACTTCTAGAACGACGTCTCCAGGTTGATACTGGAGCCACCGTTTCGCGCAAGTCGAATGAGCTGTTCGCACACTAAAACTTGTCAAATTCTTGGGCATAAATACGCCGTTTTTAGACAATTCCAGGGCTGTATAGTCGGAGTCGTGGCTTTTTGCCCGGAGTCGGAGCGGCGATTCAGCCAGAGTCGTACTCGGAGTCGGAAATTTTGAAAAGTTTGAACATTTTATTTTTGCATATAATATGTAAAATTTGGCCATTGGCCGGATTGGCAGGGTTTATATTTAATTGAATACACATAAACAGGAAAATTAGGCAAAAAAAAGTGATGATATTAAACTTTTTTAGTCAGAGCCGTATTTTTGGTCAATTATTTATTTATTTATTTATTTATTTAAAAAAAAAAGCAAATCATGGAATTACAGCTGACATAATGCGCCATAGACTTGACAAATATAAATACATGCATATATATATATACATACATACATGTAAATATATAATAAAAATCACAAATTAATTAAAAATTAAAAATTAAAAATAAGTTGAAAATTACAATAGTCATAAAAAAACAGAGGAAAAAATATTATTAATATCACATTAGAAATTTTCAAGGCAGTCGACCGAATGAGTTCTGACAAAATCAACTTTTATTCATAAAATATAGTATTCGTCTGAACTCACTCACGTCAATATGAAATATATGTCGACATCCCGAAGCAATGCCGTTTAAAATTGTTAAAGCTCTTCCCAGTGACATTCCCATTGGCAGACTGGTTCTACCCCTTGGAAGAACAAACAACTCATGTTCACGATTCCTCAAAAAATTATCAGGGACATTCAATTTAACATTCCCAAGAATGGTGGAATTCTCATTTTGGCCTCGGATGAGTCGAAAGAAATATGTGGCCAGGTACATTTCTCTTCGAGTATTCAAACTATTGAGCGTGAGCATGCCTAAAGAAAATCGGTTGGATAAAGCCATGGGTAGTATCCGTATGTCCTCAAATAGAGAATTCTCAAAAACTTCTTCTGAACCCTCTCCACCATAAGAACATATTTCACACCTCTTGGGGCCCAAACAATCGATCCACTCTCAAGCCGGCTTGAACTAAAGAATTATACATTAGTATCAAAATTTTTACTCCTGGAAAGTCCTTGGTAGTACGGAGGATAAAGCCCAACATTTTCAATGCTTTATTACAAGAAGTCTTAATGTGATTATTGAATGTAAGTTTGCTCTCAAATTGTACGCCAAGATCTTTAACTGATGAAATCCATGAGAGAATTCGGCCATTCATTGAATACCGACAAAATAATACTCGTGATCCCCTTGTAAACGATAAAAGATTGCATTTATCAATATTAAAATCGAGTTTGTTACATCTTCCCCATTCTATTATATTGTCTATATCAGACTGGAGACGGTGACAATCATCCAAGGTGACAACCCTTAAAAAAGCTTCAAATCATCAGCGAATAATAAGAACTTTGAATTTTTGATGACTTTTACGATATCATTTATAAATATAGTGAACAGCATTGGCCCCAAGTTCGAGCCTTGTGGAACACCAGAATACGTGGAGAACGGTGGCGATTCAAAAGAGCCCATACGTTACGTATTGTTTCCTGTTCCGAAAATAACTCGCAAAAAGCCTAACAAAGCCGTCAGACAAACCGATTAGTTGGAGTTTTTCCAAAAGTATGTCATGATCGACCCTGTCAAACGCCTTCGCGAAGTCATTGTAAGAACAGTCAACTTGTATTCCTTTATCTAATGCCGTCGCCACGTAATCCGTGAACACCATCAAGTTTGTATCGGTTGATCTCCCGGCTCTAAATCCATGCTGTTCACCTATTATAAATGGTTCAATTCTTTTTAAGTATCATGTGATGCATGATCATCTCTAAAACCTTTGCTGGCGCTGAGAGAACAGCCACTGGTCTATAATTTTCGACTGATGATTCTGCACCACTCTTAAAAATTGGCGTAATCTTAGATATTTTCCATTTTTCGGGAAAAAATTCTGATTTCATTACAAGGTTAAATATATAGGACAACGGACTCTTGATGAGGTCAATACATCCTTTTAAAAAACACGTTGGGACCCTGTCAGGCACCAAGTGAGCGAGTGTTTTAAGTTTCTTAACAAAATATACAATATCCGGCTTCATCGATCTGCATTGCATCAATGTATTGGGCACCATCAGTCCGATTTCTCAAAACTGATTCAATATTAAGGTGTGGTATATCACTCGAATACACAGATTTGAAATGGCCAGCAAACGCTTCTGCCACTCCATGACCCGCCACTGGATGACCCTTCCAATTCATTGACTCTACAAATCCACCATCGTTTCGTATTGACTTGATATAATTCCAAAAAATTTAGGATTTCCGCGAATGCAATCTTCCATCGTTCCCAAATATGTTCGGGTAGGCTAACCGAACACTTTGTCTAAGCTTGGATCGACATTTGCTAAATTGGTCATAATCTCGAAGACTATTACTAGTCTTCCAGGCCTTATGATAAGCATGCTTCGTTTGTATGTCCCTGATAATTCCTCCAGAAAACCACCTCGGATATCGTCTTCCACTACGACATGGCAGTTTCCTTTTGAAACATTTATCAAACACATTATAAATACAATTATAAAAATGATTAACCGCCTACGTTCACATCGCGATGTTCATAGATCTCACTCCAGTCTACTTCACTCATTAAAGAGTGTAGCTTCGTGAAGTCACCATTCTCAAAATTCCACCCCCTCCACAAATTAGTGTTGTGTGGCGGTAACTTAGTGTGAGATTTGCGAGTCCTACGAATATCGAATAGAAAAACTAAAGAAGGGTGATATATATCCTCTCGCACAAGCGGAACATACACCGTGAAATTAATAAATTATTATTACAGAAAATCTTATCCAATAGCTCATTACTGCAGTTGAAGACATCATTGTGCTGAGAAAATCCAAAAACTGCACACAGAAATTCCAGGTCATTCCTGACACTGTTACCACTGCGCGCAGATCTTAGATTAAAATCACCCATCACAATGACTCTTCTTCCACTAAGTAAACTAAAATTTGACAATACCGTATCAAAATATAATTTATATACCTCCAGGGTACTTGCTGGAGGAAAATATAAAACACAAATATAGATAGTGTCTCCCGGCACACGTTAGTTTAACCCAAAGATCCTCATTAGATGTCTCCAAAGCATGAAAGCGTTCAGCCTGCAACCCTTCCATATTTCTAACACCCAAAAGACAACCTCCACCCTGCCTGTGGCCTGCACCGGAGTCTCGATCCCTTCTAAATACATTGTAGTCACTACCAAAATATTCACGACTGAAAACACTGCTATTTAGCCATGTTTCCGTTAACGCTATGACATCATAGTCGTCAACCAAAACACTGCCAAAAAAACTCTTTACATTTTGTCTTTAAGCCACGAACATTCTGGTAGTAAAATGATAGTTTTTTATTGATTTGCGTCAACTCGAAGGTAATCGTGGCGTTTCCATCTTTGTCACCCATTGTTTTATATATGAGTGGCGTGGCCAATTTTCCGCCTTAAGAACAAGTCCCGATATTTTAGAAGGGATCCCTACTTTAAAAAGACGCGTAGTCACCCTTCGACTTTAGCTTTACTACTGTGAACTTATCGGTTTTAAGCTTATTAAGATATCTTATTAAATCGTCGCTAGACGTTTCCGGATGAAATGGGTGGAAATGGTAGTAATTGACATCATTCTTAAGACTCTGAGTGATGTCATTCTTCCCTCCCAAACTTCCTCGAATAGCAACACGTCGTTTCCGCTGTACCGTCGTCCATTCTTCCACCGGCTTCGGAGTTGGTACCACTACAGGGATAGGCAGCGCTGTATCCTGGTGCTCCTCGGGACATTTCGTTGGTATTTTGGTCGATATTTTGGTCGCAATCTTTTTCTCAGATGTACTGATTACTTCATTGCTCCGTTTCGCCTGTGCTCGAGTTTGAATCCGTGCTATTACCGGTAATGATGTCATTACCGGCGTTGCCGTCACTTTAGTGTCATTACGTTGAGCAATTATAGTAGACAAATTTTGGTTGGACGAAGCAGTTGCACTGACATTAAAATCACTTATGTTGTATCGTTCACTGATCACTTTTTCAATATTCTCGATTTTTTTACAAAGAGTTTTGATAAGTTCACTCTGCTCACGAATAGTTTGCGTCAGGATCTCCATGTCAGTCATCGAAGAAGTTTGTGCTTGAGTCACACACGAAAGTAATATAAAACACGTCTAAGCGGTAAGGCGATCGGCGGTAGAATCAATGTTGGAGTCGGAGTTGTGGTTTTGGTAAATGCTGGAGTCGGAGTCGGACTTTTTTTTACCGACTCCACAGCCCTGCAAAATTCGTCAGTCTTTATCAGTCATTGAAAGTCGAGTCGCTCCTGCTCCTTGGAGAGCAGGGAAATCACAATGTAATCGAATTCGTCTGAAATTCTTAACTTCTTTACGTGAGTTTCTGTTGACATTTATTTGAGTTCAATAAACTAGCCAACTCTATGGTAGAGTAACGGCGAATCTAATACCGAGCGAAATCTTTGCTTAAGAGATACCTGTCTTCCCATCCTGTCCCTAAGTTCCTTCACTGAACGCCGTGGACGGATGCTGTATGTCTCAGTCATAACGAGACGACAGCCCTGGTAGTCTCAGTATTTTATGCGTTGCAATACCATTCATCTGATTGCGATTAAGCTTTATCAACTTATTGCTTGCGCTCTTATCTATAAAAATCAATGTTTTTTCATATTTTATACGCTGCCATACCATTCATTTTATTGTTGCACTTGCGCATAGGTTATAGGCATAGTACAATTAACTTTCAGTATGTGGCGCGTGTGTCGTATCATAGACAATCGGCAAAGACAAACAGCTAATGGCAAATGTCATCGATACCAATCAATGTTAGTGAAATTAAATCGCAATTATTTACCCAAAATATTGTGCATCCGAAAGCACTTCAATAAGCACAAACCCTTTCTTTCTTTGAATGGCATTGCAACGCTTGCTGGGTACCGGCTAGTGATATATAATATTTACAGAGAATAGGTAGGGATGAGAAACTAATAAAGACCGTTTTTGTAATGTTCAAATTTAAATGGTGAAAGACTGTCGGTACCGTGTATGGACTTACCCATCTTCTCCATGGCTTGCAGCTTCTTGGACACCATGTAGGACGGTTTGTAATCGGATGTAGTGGCTGGACTGCGATCTCGGCTGCGGGATCTTTTAGAATGACGTTTCTCGTATGAATTGGACCTGCGATACAAAATACAAAATTAATATTAAATTATATTTGATAACTTTGTTATTCCACGTAATGAGGAACAAATAGTGACGAGTTTTGCAGACTAACTATCGTAAATTTTGAAGCTTTTTCGATTATGTTTTTTCCTTTCTACTGGGTGCATATGAATGATTGGTGGCAAATCTGTATATGTATTGGATTCTAATTCAACTATCAAACGCTATGGACCTACTATAAAAATCATACTTCGCTCCATCTCTTTCGCACAACTGACAAATCCCATTTGCAAGACATAGATAGGAGGAATGACAGCAGTTTGTCATGACAGGTATCAGTGTGAATAGAATAGACAGATATGAATGTATTGGTGGCAAATATCTATGTTGGTATTGGATTCTACTTCGACTGTCAAACGCTATGGACATACTATATAAAACATACATTGCTCCATCTTTTTCGCACAACCGACTTTGGGGGCTGGAACGTATTAATGGAATTTCAATTAATTTCAATGGGAAAAATTGCTTTGACATACGAGCAAGGTTACAATGACACTAAAAATTAGAAGGCAAATCATTTTTTAGAAAAAAAAAGCGCGAAATGTACTAAAATATATACCCACACTCCTAGACTGTTCAAAATTAATAAATAGATAAAGAGGTATCTTACCTTCTAGACATATCTCCAGATCTACCGCCGCCGTGTCTCTTTCCTCTGTCCCGGTCCCTGTCTCTTTCCTTTTCGTCGGAGGGTGATTTTCTACGAGAGCTTCCAGAGGATTTGTCGTGGGACCTTGACCTGTCTCTCCTGCGATCGCCGCTTGAATATCTGGAAGCGATTCATGGGAAAAGGTTATTTAAAGTAATCTAGAAAAGTAATATACACTGGGCCTCGTACAACACGGATTTACACAACATGGATGTATTAATTGTTACATATTTTTATACAAGACGCTTTATATAACACGTTTCATTTGTACATCCATGGAACGTGCCATGACAAATCTTTAGTTCGCAAGAAGAAGAATTGGTCGAAATATTGGATGAACCAACCACAATTAATAACTCAGAAAACAGAATGAATGGTATATTATGCTACTAAAGTTTTTTTCAATAAATATTTAAATATGTATATTTGTTTATTTAAAAAAATTAAAATCTTAGATACATTTTTTTGGAACGCAAACCCTTATTTTGTAATAACTTCAAAGCCTGTATGACAAGGATTTGTACTACACAACCTTTTTGTGGAAACATATAACCGTTTTATACGAGGCCCAAGTGTAATAAAGATTAAAGTTGAAAACTGCGAAAGGGTTCATCCAGGGGTACTTAAACCATCGACAGTGCAAAAGAGAAAGACATTAACTCATTACTTGTCGTTAACAGTAAAAAAGATCTAAGTGAATGAATACATTGCAGTCTGTACTTACTTTTTATCATCGCCTGACGAGTGATTCTTCCTATCTTTGTCCTTTCCCCGGGATCCGTGTTTGCTTCTCTCCTTGTCGGATTCCTTGTGGCGTTTGTCGCGATCTGAATCTTTTTCACGTCTATCTGAACCTTCTCTCTCATATCTGAGTTAAAAACAAATAATGAAATATTTCAATTTTCATAGATTTTTTTTACGACCATGTCCGATCCAAAGTAGGAAAATAGAACCTCCATATCGACTATAGAGCTTCAGCGGTAATCATTTAAATGAGGGGTTTAATCAAAAATTTTGCATTTGACACATAATTCAAGATGGATGTCGACAGTGTTCCATATTAATTAATTGCTGATGTGTGGAATAATCAAATTATATATTTAATTAATTAGCTATTTTTACTATTATTTTTGGTCAGGTTTGGGTAAGTCTAGGTTTGGTTTGTTAACCAGCGACGGGCGAATGGCAATAACGCTGTGACGGTAAAAGACAAGGCCCATACGCTAACGGCACTAGGTTTGTGACACCTACCTTCAACTGTTGATAACACTCGAAATCTCTGGCACACAGAACTGATTATTCCTTTAAAATAACGTCTGATTTGTCAAGCTACTGCCATCTCTAGAAGATTGTCAAAAATATTAGGTTTAAATATTAAAAACATCGATTTTTCAAAGCCCTACAATTTATCGGGTTCGCCTGTAGGCGTCCGTATGAGTTTGAATTTCGCTCCAATCTTCGACACATGCGCAGTTCACAGTTTGTTATCGCTTGGAACAGATTGTGCGCGGGATCATATCCTACTTTCGAGATATACATAATTGAAAATTCGTGCGATCTTTTTATGTTTATGTTGAGGAAAACTTTTAAATCGAAAATTGTTGTGTGTTTATTCTAATGGTGTTCTCTACAAATATATATAAGTTGTGTTGTTGCTGTTTGCATTTTATAAGTTTTATGTGTTCAGACTTACGTTTTTGTGTTCGGAGTTACGTTTTTTCTAACTATTATTTTGGTTGTTTCACAATATTTGTGGAAATAGTCATGGCGGAAGAGCATGTGGATATGGGAGAAAGCATGAACGAGGGATTAGACTCTGATTATGATATGTCAGAAGATGAATTGGAGCACCAGGTCAGCGACCAGGGCGTAGATGATACGGACTCGGAAGAACCAAGCTCATTTTTACGGTCATGGAGAACAGGACCCCATATTCCCATAATTCACGATTTCGATGATTTCCAATCCGGTGTGACATCGATTGATTTGAAAGAAACCTCTCCCGAATGCCTATTTTTTGAACATTTTTAAATTATAGTATCATGTTTGATATAGTGAAAGAAACTAACTCGTATTTTAATATGATGTACGATACAACCGATCTTGGATCAAAGTCGCGGTCCCACAATTGGACGGACACAACAGTACCAGAACTGTACTCGTTTTTTGCCGTGTCAATGTTGATGACACGAAATAAACACATTACTTTAAAGGAGTATTGGAGTACCGACCCGTATCTTCGAACTGAAATTTTTGGGAAGATAATGGCTAGAGATCGGTACGAACTTATTTTACAGATGCTACATTTTTCCGACTCTAAACAGACTTCTAAAGATAGACTTTATAAAATAAGATTACTTTTAGAGCATACGCGTAAAATTTTTAAAGAGACCATGCTACCGTATCAAAATTTATGTATTGATGAATCGATAATCGTATTTAAAGGGAGATTAATATTTAAACAATTTATTCCGTCAAAAAGGCATCGGTTTGGTATTAAAATGTTTGTTTTATGTGATTGTATGACCGGGTATATAATCGACTTTATTATTTATTGTGGTGAAGGTACTGATATAGAGGACACGCAAAATATTGGTATTTCTGGTGCGGTTGTGACGACATTATTAAAAGACTATATCGGGAAAGGTCACACCTTATGGTGCGATAATTGGTATTCAAGTCCAGCTCTATTTCGATACCTTCATCAAAATCGAACTAATGCGTGCGGAACAGTTCGTAAAAACCGGAAGGAAATGCCAGATTTAAAAAAACTGAAAAAGGGTGAAACCGAGGCCAAGTGCAACGGTCCTCTTTTGGCTCTTAAATGGCATGACAGAAGGGATGTCCACATGCTGACTACGCTTCACGATGCGTCTTTTGTTCCTACAGGCAAAACTAATCGCAGAACCGGTGAAGCTATCGAAAAGCCAAACTGTGTAATTAATTACAATAAAAATATGGGCATAGTAGATAAAAGTGATATGATGTTGAGTAATTTGTCCTGTATGCGAAAATCCATCAAATGGTATAAGAAGGTGGCATTTCACATCATTGATTTATATTTATTGAATGGATTTTATTTGTTTAAATTTATTACCGGTAGCAAAAAAACATTGCCAGAGTTTCAACTCTGTGTTATAAAACAGTTAGTCGATAAATATAGTGTCAAAACTTCTCATATGTCTGGCCCCAGACCTTCGACGAGCGATAATCCTTCGCGCTTATTACCAAACACTGCAACCCGACACATGCCTGAGTATATTCCGCCTACCCTTAGTAACGCCAATGCTCGGAGACGATGTTATGTTTGTGGCAATTCAAAGAAAAATAAAAAAGAACTGTAACACGTTTTATGTGCAAAGATTGCGATGTCAGTCTTTGTCTTAATCCATGCTACAAAATTTATCACTCCTCAAAAGATTTTTAAAGTGCATTTATTTTTATTTCTCCTTAGGTGTATGTGAAGTTTTGAAAATTTGGTGATAAATGTCTGGATATTAAATAATTTATGTGTTTCTACCGTAATTAAGTGATGTTAAATGACTTCGACGTGACGAAGTGACATCGACCCTCGAATTTGTTCCTTGCAGCGCTCTTGTTGTTCACACGCTACAAAAATTAATGACGTGATGACGGCAGGGGACCGTATCGGTAAGTTTTTGTAGAGATTTGTTTGTTTAATGAATTGTGGGGTTCATGTGGTATTTCTTTCGGGTTTTTAGTGTTCCCACATATTCTTAATGTGTTTGTCCGCAATCAATATCAATCCAATTATTTTTAATCCCTCTATTTATTACGATATAACGAAAAATAACATCCTTTCATAATTCGAAGAAAGGTGACGCGCACGCTTTTGAATTGAGTGAATATTTAAACGCGTGTGCCGGGTTAAGGTTAGGTTAGTTTTGGTTAGTTAAGGTTAGGTTAGGTTAGGTTTGGTTTGGTTTGGTTTGTTAAGGTTAGGTTAGGTTTGGCTTGTTAAGTTTAGGTTTGGTTTGTTTAGGTTTGGCTTGTTTAGGTAGTTTTTTTTAATTTCTACGAAATGTTACTTGTTCGAACACGTAGAAATATACATCAGCAATTAATTAATAGGGAACACTGTTGACAGCCATATTGAAGTATGTGTCAAATGCCAAAATTTCGATTAAGCCTCTCATCTGAAAGATTACCGCTTCGGCAATCACATTCAACACAGAATGAGAGATTTTATGAAGATGCTTCTCAAAGAGGCAAAACAAATTTAGGCGTTCTAAAGCTAATATTCATCAAAAAATAATATTTCTCAAATTATCACATCGAATATGTATCTGAGATCTCTCAAGGCTCACAACATGAATATAAACTTTTCGTTTTAATAGTTTTCTTAGAAGATATTCAACAAAAAGTGTATTGAAGTTATCAGGGCTGTCAAAACTTTTGATAAACTTATTCACAATATTTACGTAAATATTATTTTACATGTAAATATATATGTTTCAAACGAATTGAATAAATATAAATTATTCATACAATCATAAGAAAAATTCAACAAAAAATCATTTTATGATAGCCAATCGGGGTGCAAAATTGACATAATATTATAAACTATATGTGACAACCCTTATCGACGATTTGTAAACACGCCCTAAAAGCCATGCGGTATGGTAATTAACATGGGATTGCTTTGATAATGGATCAAAGACATCTAAGCCCTTAATTAACGTGAGTAGTTTTGAGGTAATGTCCATTTTAATTTTTGAAAAAGTCATAGCTGGCAACAGGTTAAGCTTATACATTTTTATTAAATCACTAATGAAGTTTCACAGTGGCAAGATAATTTATGAACAGTATTAAATTGTCATATCCTATTACCTCTGAGACCCGTCCCGGGACCTAGGTCCGTAGTTCTGTCGATTGTCGTGCGCCAGGCTGATGGCGACGGCGGGAGGATCTCCGCCGAAAGGCTTCAAATCCATCAGCGCGACCGGCCTGCCCTGATGCTCCGTCGGCCTCTCTCCAAGCAGTCCAGCCCGACTCGATGCATCCGGAGGCTTATCGCCAAGGAGACCTCGCTTCCAGGAGTTTCCGCTGCTGTTGCTGTTGCGGTCGCTGGATGAATGATTCGAGGCTCTTTGGGTGGGTGATTTTCTAGAATGTTATCAACTATTATCAGCTGCATGGATAAATTAGAAATAATTTTATATTAGCATAATAATTTATATTCAATTAACTTTACTGACATGAAGACAGTAATCGAGTGTTAACTCTTGGATGCCGCGGCGGTGTTTACACGCCAAACAATTACGTGCTCGTAGGGCCAGCCATACAAAATGCGCGTGTTTACACTCAGTAATTGAGAGCAACGTGTATAACAATTTTAAAATATCGTGCATATAGTGACATAGAGATGTGGAGTGGAATCGTGATGTAATACTTGTATAGTAATCTATAATATATCGGTTTTAAAAAGAGCTGTTTCGTTGTGTTGAAATGTGTCGCTAGCAGGTTATGCATAGAACCTTGTTTTGAGGCATACCACTCTAATAATTTGCTTTAAGAATTTTGAACGTATTTTTTATTTACATTTAAGATTAAATTTATTATGAATCAGTTCCGATTTAAAGTCACATTCACGTATTTTGTGTAAGTGTTGTGACTACCCTGAAGTTTTGTGAAATGTTTGTTGTTTCTGTTTTTGAATAAATGACACATTGTGTATTTATATGGTAAATGTTTGTGATGTACTATTAAATATGTCCAAAAAGTATATATTTACTAAGTTTTATTTTTTGAAAGAAAATCACGGCCCTACATGCACGGCACTTACAGATTAATAATATTTCATCATTGGACATAGGTAGTAAAAACTGACCTTGAATGGTGATCGTCGTCTCTATTGTACGAGTCTCGCCGATGTGAATTCCTCTCGGGCTGCCGCCTATCCTTACTCCTGGAGCCTCCGTCTGTAGAGCTGCCGGAGTGAGAGTGGCGCTGGTCTGCTCGGAGCGGTGTGGCGGGCCGTCGCTTTGAGGAATCGTCCGAGTACGACTCCTAGAGGCGGCAATAGAGGGAAGAAAGGAAAAGGGTCTTACTAAAAACAGATATGTGATGACAAACAGAAACCCTTTTCGTTAAAAATATGTATGACAGGGATGAAAATACACTATAATACTTCTGATAATAATATGCTTTTATCATACGAAGCTTCTTTTCTTTATAATATTAACAGCAGCAAAAATTAAATAAACACGCTAAACCACGTTTATTTATACAGTTAACATCAGTTAGAAATTTTTTCTTCCATCAAAAACTTTATTAAAAGACTTTAAATAACTTTTATTATTCCACATATTGTTCTACTAACTGTGACACCAAGTAAATAAAAATGGTTTAAAGATGAATAGTTTAGAATTTTTAGAAATAAAGTATTATTAAATAATATTCTTAACACTTTGTTTACGGGCTTTTTAATTACTATGGTAATTACACACACCGTAAACAATGGGTTAATAGGACAGGTTGCTCGCCACTGCTTACATTATTTCCAATTAATTAGGTTAAACCCAAACCTATCTGATTGATTGCAGCTCATTAGTTAATATTTTGTAATGCTACCGTAATTAGTAGTATAATTATTTGTTTGCTTTGTTTCGATTCTATAACCCCCCCCCGCCCCATGCTTCCCATAAAAAGGAAAAATCCCAAACTCAATATTGTAATTTTATCATTTTAAAATATTAGAATCAATCTGGCTTCATTACTTAAGCAAACCTTGCGATAGTAAGTCCGAAGATGCCTCTGAAAGAGGCGAAACACGCGTCACAGTTAGTAGCACAATACATGAATTAATCAAAGTTATTTTAAATTTTATATTAAAATGAACTTCCACAAAGTTACCGCTGGAACCAGCGAAAGTATTCATTATGATATCTCACAGAAACCGCAATTCTTTATAACCTAACCCAACACTTGAAGACTGTATCAAAATAATGCATTTGAATCATCTTTGAATTTGTCATATTGCCTTCTCCATACAATGAAATGAACAGAGACACTCGTGGTCGTATTTGACAAATACGAGACTGTTCGATTACTTTCTATATTACTTATAATTAAATAGTATTTATAAGGGGTTTAATTAATAATGTTGTTGGTCACTGTTTACAGTGCACTTTTAACACACTCCTTTTCGCAGCTGTCCATTCTTTACTGGAACACTTATTTAACTATGTATAACCTTTTTCGAATTCGTTCAATACCAATGCAAAATAACATTTGAAAATTTTAAGTCTTCTGATTGGATACAATGATAGTTTATTGAATAAAACTGACAAGTATTCCTTTGTTACTACAATCGTTGGCGAATCTTAAAACAAATTAACTTCAAAACGATTCACCGAGCCGATGTTATATGAAATTACAAACAAACGAGTTGAATTTCAGCAGAAAATGTCTCATACATAGAACGGTGAAACTCATGATGTAATAAACCTAAGATTAGATACCGTCTTTCACGAAAGAATGCCTCACTTCATTTTTCTTATCGACACAATGATCGATCGATTGATTGAATGGCAATATCATATTGTTTCAAATGATACACAAGACCTGAGTTGATTCGTTTGATGTGAGAATTAGACTATTTGCATTGACTGCATATTCCAATGCACAATACTAAATTTCTTTAACCTTTATATCATTATAAGATAACCACATAATTGGCAATATTACAAGCAGTAAAATTATTTTTTTGAACTTAGAACATTAAATCAGTGGAACTGTCAAAAACAAAAATGAATATAATTGTAAAAAAAAAAAACTATTTTAGAATTTACCACTATATATGAATATTCCAATTTAGCATTTAGCATTGTTCACTTGATGAGTACCTTAGTAAACGACATTTAACATACAGACAATAAATCCTAGAAAATATTACAATATCCAACAGAATATAAGGTAAAAATATAAATGCCGCTGCAGAACAAATGAAACATATTTGTGCTCCAAAAATGGCATCGGCTCAGGGAGAAAAGATACGGCAACACAGGGGCCGAGATATCAAATGTTAAATTGAAAATTTGACATTCTCCTTACCAGGAATTGATCTTAGACTCGTCCGATTGGGTAAAGCTCTGGCTGTAAACCTGGTCTTGGTCGTGCAGTGTAAATTCAGTGTGCTTACAATTCATTTCCGATATCACTAGAGCATTATCATATACTAGCAATGAGCAAAACCGGATTTGATTGTTGTCATAATATATGTGGACGTTTGAATTTTGTACTTTTACATGAGTTTTGTCGCTAACGAGCCAGGTTTTGCCTATTGGCATCTTCAGGCATTTCAAATGCACGGATGTACTTGAACTGACCATCCAATACATCATTCAAAAGTACAAAAAGTAACATTCAAAAGTACAAAATTCAAACAATTCAAATTTGATATTGAAATTCCATCAAGCATCCTCAGTCGAAATCTTTAATTATAACAGATAACCTTAAATTCTGTTGAATACAATAACTAACATTCATCGCTGATCATATTTTAGACATACATTAAAATAATCTTAAACATAACCGCTTATAAAATTTAACATTTAACATTTTTTTAAAGTATTAAATTAATAAATTATAAAAACACATTACTTTCATTTTGGTCATTATTCTTGTGTACTCACGTGTATTGTGTGCCGTTTTAGGTCCGTTAGTGAGAGATCAATTGGGACATTGCAAACAAGAGTTTGCGCGGCCGATCAAACTAAGAAATTATTTTCCGAAGCTGCTCCGGCGTCGGTCTTTCTTGCGGACGGAGGGGGGTTTAAATATGCGTCACAACAATAGATAGTGTTAATATCACAGAGCGCTAACATCATGAATAATCATTTGGGAACTAATTAAAGTTTTCAATTCACACCTAGATCAATTTTGAGACAAATTAAGGGGCTCCAATGTAAGAGTTTTTAAGAAAAAAAACTGATTCAACATTAAACATGATCGACTCTGGGTGTAATTATAATCCGAGTCGTATTTTGGTCTCAGAATCAACATAACGCAAGGAATATATTAATTAAAATTCTAAATAGAAAAAAAATGGCAATAGAAGATATCCGTAACAAATTCTCATACCTTTGTAAAGAATTGAATATCACTTGATGATAAACTTAAACTTAAAAAATGAATTCAACTGACGCGATACATATACTTATATTCAAAGCATCAAACAAAAATCACAAATCAATAATTATTGAAAAGTGTAATTTTTTATTGTAAATCTACATAGTTATTGTTTATGGGAGACATAGACAAGAATAATTACTAGCCATAAATGAAATTAAATACAAAAGAAACAATTTTACTTACTTTGGTCGGATAAATCTACAAAAACGACATCCGAGGTGCTCAACAGTTGGATCCACAAAAAGAATAATTTGAAGGTTTGCAGCCAAAGAATGACAATAATCAAAGTATACTATTAAATTTCTAGATATGGAAGAGGGCAAAACCTGTAGTTTACTTTAAGCGATATATGGATTTAAATGTTACATGTTTTCAATGAAAACATTCCCATGTAAAAATACAATCCCGACGGGTGACTGCTATACATATTATGAATAATGTAAGGAGGTTTGAGTGTCCTTTTGCGGATATTACAAGAACACTTGTTTGCAAATAGAATTACAAGAATTATTATCGACTAACATTTTTGGTTACTGGAAATAATATTCTAATCTTGATATCAATAATTTAGGATTCTGACTTGATGGAAATTAAAAATAAAATTTGAATCTTTTTAGATTTGACACTAGCGACACGAGTTTGGCCTTCCTTTGTGGATACAGTTGCTAAACTATCAACAAAATAAAACTAAACCAACGTATATATGTTACAGTGAAACTGTATTCTCTTTGAAAATGTATCAAGTAATAGATTTGTATGACAACATGATTTAACTGGTCACGATCATTGAACTTATTGGCCCAAGTCGATGATTTGCCGGCCTAAAATTTTGGTTTGCTTCAATGAAACAAAATCAACAAGTAGTCCCTTTCATAAAAAGAGAACCAAAGAAAAACACAGACAAACATTGGGCTGAAGATAGGGCGGTCAAATTTAATTTCAATGACAGCTTCGAGAAGAATATATTTTCACTGAGAATACAGTAACATAAATACATATATGAAAAAAGAACTAAATCACTGGTAATTAAGTCGAGGACTGCAATATCATTTTTGTAGTTTTTCCGAGGCAATCGATTCATATGTCTACATAATAATGTTAGAATTACCTCACTCATGTCCATGGTAACGTCGTCGTAATTGGTGTCGTCGTCTTTGCGCGCGTGCTGCGGGGGCGACGGGTTGTGGTGGTGGGTTTGGTGGGAGCGCTGCACCCGTCCCGCGTGGTCTCTGCCGCGGTCCGACATCCTCGCCAATGCGTCCTGTCAATTTTACCACTGATATTGGTTGCGGGCGCTGGCTTTTTCTTTACACTATTTGATTTGGTTTTTTTTTCTGTTCGTTTTGTATGTCGCAAATCGGTGCAAAAACACCACAGAAAAGAGAATTAATATCAATATAGTGGCGGTCTATCACATATAAGAAGGGCTATGGAGTCGGAGTCGGAGGTTTTTGGCCTGAGTCAGAAATTTTTAAGTTTGAAGTTTTTATTTTTGCATATAATATGTCAAATTTGGCTATTGGCCGGATTGGTAGGGTTGATATTTAATTGAATACACATAATAAGGAAAATTAGAAAAAAAAAGCGACGATATTAAACTTTTTTTAGTCGGAGTTGTGTTTTTGGTCAATGTTAGAGTAGGAGTCATGGTTTTGAAAAATGCTGGAGTCGGAGTAAATTTTTTTTTTACCGACTCCACAGCCCTGCATATAAGGCTAACATGGTCAAAACGAAGTTACTTTACATGCTTACGATACCGAGCCAATGGCTCCTAAATATTACATCAGGAACGGTTTCACTCATAGCGAGCATTCAACTGATAAGTTTTGTTGTATTTCTTATCAGTTAATAATGCTCGCCATGAGCGAAACCGGTCCTGATCCAATAAATTTTATGTGAAATAAGTACTTAAAATGTTTTACTATTTTGATTATAGTGCCATTCCACCAAGCATTGACAGTGAATACCTTAAAAGTGATCGTAAATTATGCAATTGCTAATCGGCCATCAAAAGCATTTTAATTACCAAAGTTACTAACAGGTTCCGTAAACAAAGTGATTTTCGGCGGAATTTTTTAATATTTAATATAGACGACATTAATTAAAAAAAAGAAAAACAATTTGACACATTTCTAGAGTGCACAAATTTGTGCGTTTGCTAATTGGCCATTAGATACGAAATAACATGCTAATTACCAAAGTAATTAAAAGGCCCGTAAGCAAAGTGTTAAATGCAAATAAACTGGGTTGTTTCAGTGTGGTTCAGGCATCAGCAGAAACAAAATAGTTCACAAACCGTCAGAAGTACGTAAAAGCTCATAGCTTGTTTGTCCAAGAAAAACTAAAGACTAAATGGTGTCCTTTCAAATAAACTTTCTGCGACAAACTAACAGGCCGGGTTATTTAACTTCAAGAATGATATAATCATCACACTCCCTGATAGATAGGCTGAAATAGGCGTCACTGATTATCAAATTTTGACTGCCAAATATTTCATAGTTTAAAGCCTGTATGTAGTTTATATTTTTTTTTGTTTATTAAACAAAATCATGTAGGTGGACAGATTTATATCACTTTGAATTGTGTGAGGTCATGTTGCAATATTATTTAAATGAAACGTGGGTTCGACAACTATTGAGGCATCGTTGGTATAGTTTCTTAACCAAATATGATGACGGTGAAATTTGCTTGCGGCTTAACTGATATTTTTTGGTATTAGCTCTCCAAATGAAATAATATTACTTCTTACAGTTAAGAGTACATCTGAACTACTAAAAGGTTACCATATTTGTCTGTTTTCAACTTTTAAGTCATTCCTCCTGGGACACTCTTGGTAATCATGTGCTTAACGTTGCCGTTTTACTGGATTCAGGTAGAGGGCAATTTTATAAAGCATTCGGTCAAACTACTTTTTAACAACTGTTTTCTTCTGTGCCGAATGGTTTGCTTAGTTCATTGTGATTATGCATTTAGATAGCAGCAGGGTTCATAGACAATTAAATGAATAAACAATTACTGGCCGAATGGAAATGAGTTGGTAAAAATGCATTAATATTTTTCGATTTCAATTTATGATAGTGCTTCCCCTTACGGCATAATGTTAATTTTCCTGAATTTCTATAATTCCAATTATTACGAAAGATACAAAAATATTGTTTAAAATAGTATTTACTTTTTATAATTTCATAAGAGTACAAAATAAAAATGTAAAAATGGATCTGGCGATAGGTGTGATGCTAAAATGACTGTCAAAAAATAATTGACAATCGTTGATCATAGAAAACCGAAACTAGATGGCAACAAAATCTATTTTATTTAATTCTGCTGAAACAGCCAATTCGAAATAACAACAAAAAAAATAATGTATCATACATATTTATAAATCCATACCAACAACAACCGACGGAATAGTTATTTGTGGAAAAAACAATATTTACAATAAAAATTATCGATGTGTAAAATACTAGTCTGATGAAAACAGCTACACCTTTTAACGTACACTATATATTCTTATTTATAAATAGGAAATCAAAACACAACGTTTTAAATGGGAAAACAAACATATCCCTTTAAAAAAGATTTCCTGTGGGTATCGAAGTATTCGATCCTGAGTAAATAATTCATAGAAAACATGTATATTTTTGACGACGGCGCAGTAATTAAAGCAACTGCGTCGATGAAAACATGACCATCGCTCGGAGGCATCAAACCTTAATTAATATTTAGTTAATTTATCGAGATACTAACCGCACTTTGCCGAGAAATATCATTCTCGTATTCGTCCTCACTGCCGTAATTTGCCAAGGAATCCATGTTGGATTATATATTTTCTATGACAGCTAGATAACCATTCGGGATTGTTTTCAGCTCCGTCCTGACTTTGACAATACCTTATTGTGGATGACGTTTTTTAATATTTGATGTTGATAATACTTTTAAAACACTTAGAAATAATTCAGCGAAATTTCTTTCCTGAATAATTTATCTACAAACGATGTAGAAACTGGATACAATTTGTAGTGTTGCAATAAATATGTCGTTCTCCAAGATTGCCAGTAAAATGAGTATATTTTATAAGGAATACGTGAACTACGTCGTTACTATATGTTTGGTCTCGAAGAAATAAAAACTTATGTGAAATACGTATGAATTAACTAATTTTTTCTCGGAATGTGGATCATATACTCCTTTCGAAGCATTTCAAAATTGTTTTTATCATTTCCGTTAAACTTTTAAAAGTTCTTCATCTTTCTTTTTTAATGACTGCATAATTATTAGGATAATGCTAGAACAGGACGAGTGGTAAATTTTTCTTTGGATAAGCTCTGTTTTGATGGTCAGTGGGTGGAAAGAGAATATTAAACAAATATAAAAAAAAAAGTGAAACACCGCAATTTCCTATCTTATTTGAGATTGCATTCGGCCTGGGACTTTTTACGAAAACTTGATTCTGTCTCATTCTATTGAAGAGTAATGAGTAAAGGAGGACTAAGACAGTTATCACTTATAATAAGTATGGTATAATGATTGGTTACATAGGGTAACACCACAGACATTCATGGCTTTAGATATGAATCCATAAATCGATTAAAAATAAAAATAAAACTTTCGAAAGTATATCAGCCAATTTAAAAAATCTCACCATGTGAAGTCTTGTAATTGGATGAGGCTTATAAAATACAAGACTTTAAATATATATATTTTTTAGCTACATTTGAATGAAACTCTTCAAAAAAAGTTGTCCTCTGGCCTCATCGGCCTATTCATACTATACCTACTTCCATGCGAAGTCTGAACAGACATTTATATAAGAAAAGGAATTCAATAATAATACGAAATTCAATTAAAATTAATTTTATAATCCTAAACACAAGAAACAAAGTAAATTCACATTTTGACAAATATTATACATAAAAAGGGACAAAAAAAAACCATAATTAAATTTATTATTATCAAGTCATACGAATTGGCATCCTCCATAGGAAAATGTAATTCTACCACAACTAATTTTAGTGTTCACAATTGTAAAAATTTGTATGAACTGGTGAGTGATGAAAATCAATTTAAATGAAAACACACATATTAAAAACAAACCCTCATCTTAAAGTGGAAGCCAATCAGATCCTATGATTTTGTCAAAATAGTGATGGATTGATAAACATGGACAAATTACTGGCTATCATTTCCCCGTGATAGTTGGTCTGAGGTTGCTTCAAAGAGGTGAAACACTTTTTTTAAACAAATTTTTCACACAATATGGCAAGTTTGGTTTATTATAATATTGAAAATGAATTTCCAAATTTACCACTGAATCTACTGAAAGTACTTAAGTAGATTATTCAGTAGTCTGTTAATTAAGCCTGATTAACCCCATGAGCAGTGATTTATTTAGCATAAACTTTTATGTACCATATACAGTATGCGCCATTTGATTCTACGCACCCCGATGTTTTGTAATGTTTTGCGTTTTTTTCTTAGAATCCGTTATTTTTTTCGGGTAAGTTTTTTAAGGGATATTCGGGATACTATTGGTTATAGTTCGACACAATTTTACGACCAGAAAGCAGGTCAGTTGTTCGCTAGCCGTGATCGTGTGAAGTTTGTCAAATAAACATGTCGAGTGAAAAGCGTATGTCGATTGCGATCAAGTCGAAAGTATTGACTTTGGTGGAGGAGAATATTTCCATGCGTGAAATATCTCGTCGAGTGGGGTTCAGTGAGGGTGCGATACGTTGTTTCATGAAAAAATATCGAGAAACAATGGTGATAGAGAGACTTCAAGGGGGTGGTAGGGCGCGAGTAACGACTCAGCGAGTCGACCGCACAATAAAAAAATATTGTGCTAGAAAATCGTTTTAAATCGGCTCCAGAATAAAGTCAGAGATCGAATCTTCGTTGTCAACCGATATTTCGTTGCGGACCACGCAGAGGAGGATCACGGAGCTGGGTTTTAAGGCCCGAATTAGTGCGGGAAAACCGTTACTTACGGAGAAAATGAAAAAAAAAACGTCTCGAGTGGGCCCAATGTCATCGAAATTGGACCGAAAATGAATGGAAAAGAGTTATTTTCTCCGATGAAAGTAAATTTAATTTGTTTGGATCGGAC
This sequence comes from Himalopsyche kuldschensis, assembly GCA_028554975.1. Classification (NCBI taxonomy): domain Eukaryota; kingdom Metazoa; phylum Arthropoda; class Insecta; order Trichoptera; family Rhyacophilidae; genus Himalopsyche; species Himalopsyche kuldschensis. The sequence continues at coordinate 4,777,221 of JAHFWI010000031.1, read as the reverse complement.
GGTCGGCAGATTGTGCGACGGCGAATTGGGGAACGATTTCATCCGAAATGCATACGTCGCACGGTGAAGCATTCCCGTATGTTATGATATGGGGATGCATGACATTTTATGGGCTAGGGCCGCTAAACTTCATTAATGGCATAATGAACGGGAAAAAATACAAAAAGTTGTTAAAAGTTTGTCTTGCCAACTATCGAGGACCTAACACAATATCACCCGGATCCGATTTACCAGGACGATTCAGCCCCCTGCCATCGATCCCGCTATGTGAGTAACCCTTTGGTTTTTTTCGTTCTAATTTTCACCATTCGACGTAAAATATTGTCCTCTATTACAGGTTAACGAAGCTAAGGAGCGTTGGGGAATAACGTCCTTGGATTGGCCAGGCAACAGTCCCGATCTGAATCCGATAGAGCACCTGTGGGCCATAATTAAACAAAAATTGCGAAATAAAAAGGCAACGAATTTACTAGAACTTAAAAAAATATAGCGGAAGTATGGGAGAATGAAATCACCGAAGAAATTTTAAAAAATTTGTATGCGTCTCTTCCCAGAAGGATGTTGGCGGTAATTGAGGCCAAAGGAGATGTAACAAAATATTAAAAAAAAATGCGCAGCCATAAAATTGTTTTATTTCATTTAAAATGTTACTTGACATCTAATCTTTCCTTCTAACACAAAAAAAAGGTTCGGTGAATTGTTTACCCGCCATAAATCAACCCCAAACACAACGGTCGTGTTGGCCGTAATCCCCTAGAAATCCATTTTCTGAGAACTTGTTGATAAAAACAGGACTTCTATTGCAAGATATTATTTAAAATGATGTATTATGTAGTATTCTAATAGATGTATTAATTACTTTTGTGAATATGTGTGTGAATTAAATTTAAATCGCAAAATTCTATGATTTTCGAGGTGCGTAGAATCAAATGGCGCATACTGTAGAGTTTAATTATTTATAAAATATCAAAAACTTATGTTACATTAAATTCTTTTTTTCTTTCTAGGCTTTCATCATATTTATGTGCACCACTAGATCAGCATCATCAAACAATTAAACAGGGAAATGAACCCCTATCTGATTCTTGGCAATGCTTACTGAAAATAAATGACTGACCAATTGTAACTGGTTCACATGCAAGCCATTTGTTTTCTCACGTCCCCTGCTCTTGACAAAGCGGTGTGATTTTAATATTTACAGGATGGCAAACGTTTGGTTCTCGTTTACTATAAAGTTTAAGCCAGTCGGCTTCATTAGTTTCGAGACAATACATGATTTTAATACGCACATACATTTTAACAACACCTCGGGATAACTGAATGTTTACAAAAGCTAGAAACAAAAAGAACATGCCAGGCATTATCTGTATGATGCAGCGACCGTAGATTTTAAACATTATCATTCGTCAAATAGTCCCCCTCGGCTTCCCCATTCAAGTGCACAGATGTACTTGAACTGACGCGTAGTAAACAGTTTGTATCGTTTATATACAAAAATAGAAGTAGATCACTAAAGTTAAATTGCTATTAAAATGTAAATTAGCGAAAATTTTATGTAAACGAGTTTCAATGAATTATAATTATCAGGATTTTTGAAAATATTAATGACCGGATAATAACAGGAATATCTAAAATAAATATAGGGTTTTATCCAACCTATTATTAATGAGTTGATTGATTTCAAGTCTTTGAACTAATACTTAATGATAGTAAGTGCTTGAATTATTAATAAATGACAATTATTTAAAGGGGTACAACAATGGTGAATGTACATCCGTGCACTTGAAATGCCTGAAGATGCCAAAAGGCGAAACCCGGGTCGTTAGCGACAAAGCTCATGGAAATGTACAAAATTCAAATTCTGTTATATATTTAAACTTTCAAATTCATGGCTGCATTTTCAAATGTGAAATCTTTCCAAATGTATGACTGTTTACCAAAATTCTATACAGTAATTTTATTCCATAAAACAAGAAAAACCACATGAAACAGTAAATTAACAAAAATATTCACATAAACAGACAGGTAAAAGCCAAAGCATGAATTATAAAATATATAAAAATGGATCCGCATGCTGTGCAAATCATTCAGGCTCGAGAGGTGATTTATTCTCTAATAATCACGACAGGAATAAATAAAGGAACCACTATAAAATACATGTTTCAGTCCCGTCTCCTATCGACTGAACGGAAACCTAAGATCGATTCCATTCCTCTCACGAGCAGTCTTTAACAGTCGATACGCTTCAAGGTCTTATGAATTGTTTTTTTGTCCCAGCCTAACGACAATGTCTATGTTATTTCTAAGAGTTGATAGCTGGTCGATCACACCCTGGTGCATGAATTCAAACGGAATGTTCGCGGTGGACTGCCTCATCTGGCTGGGCATGAGGGATATCATGGTGCCGTCTTCGAGGGGTATGTTGCAGTTGGGCTGCTCATCTATGGTGGAAATACTGAAAGGAAAAAAGAAATGAAATAAAATCATACATTAATTGAAATCCCTGATGATTTGAGGAATCCTGAACATGAGTTGTTTGTTCTTCCAAGGAGTAGAACCAGTCTGCCAATGGGGATGCCACTGGGAAGAGCTTTAACAATTTTAAATGGCATTGCTTCGGATGTTGACATATTTCACATGGATGTGAGTGAGTTCAGACGAGTACTGTTTTTTATGTATTATAGTTGATTTTGTCGAAACTCACTCGGTTGACTGCTTTGAAAATTTCTAATGTGATTTTATTAATTTTTCCTCTCTGTTCTTATGACTACAATGTTTTTAGTTAATTTGTGATTTTTATTATGTATTTACAGGAATGTATGTATATATAAATATAGAAAATGTTTTTAAATTAGTCAAATGCATGGCGCGTTGGCGTCAGCTGTAATGCCATGATTTATATTTTCTTATATAAATAAATAAATTGATAAAATGTTGTTGGACGTCGCAAACTGTAACAAGAGCGGAACGCTTACTACTGGTTCAGTAAAAGCTCCAATATTCTATCCTCTCACCGAACAAAGAGGTTGAGCGACTGAATAATAATCAGTCCTCGTAGAAAAACTTTTGTTGAATTTTATTTCTACATTGGTAGCAGATATGATACAATAATAAACAGGAAAACTAAAAATGTATTCAAGTTTATTGCACAGGTAAAATGAAGGCTACCACATGGAACATTATGTAAAACAAAAAATTATGCAGTTATATGAGTTTCAGTGTAGGATAGGTCAAGCATGTTTTTTGACTTCAACTTTGATAATTCGACACCTTACTTTGAAAATGTTCTAACTACTCTTGACACTGTTTTGAGATACGAGCGTTTGAAGTTTCAAATGATTAAAATTAACTTAATTCAATAAGCAAGTAAAAATGTTTCAAATTAGTCAATTTAAGCATATTTATTCACAACTCTGAGAAAAAATGATCTTTAAGATCTAATGAAAGAAATAATGATGACAATCTTAGAACTTTGTCAAATAAATTAAGTAAAAAAAGTGTGCACATGCAGTGAAACTCCGGAATTCTGCTATCTCCGTTATTCAACCATACATAATTCTGAAATTAATATATATGATAGAGTGCGGTAAATACAAGCTTTTCCGACAAAAAAGTCAATTAGAACCTTTTCAAAGTAAGGTAACGAATTATAGCTTCAGATTTTGTTGTATTTTTGTGTATTAGGTTTATTTTTATTGTCCTGTCATATATCGATGGCTTTAAGCTAAAATATTGTGTTTCTTGCTGTAGCAAATTTTACCTGTTAACTAAGAGTGGACTTCCGGAGAGTGAAACGACCATCTCCCCTTGCCGCGGCCGTCTCAAAAGAGTCATAGGAGTGTTGGGTGTCACCTGAAAATAGAAAAATTTTATACACATTAATTAGCTCATTGGTTATGGATGATTCGCCGGTGAGTCTTTTCGCCTGTCTAACTGAGGCGTTGAAATATAAACATCCGATGCTCAAATGTTTTAGATTCTCTACAGAAATGGCATAAAAAATGTTTGATGCATCATTAAAAACATAGAATATAAAAAAATGTTCACAAATAAATTTATTATTCGGTGATTTTCCTATAAATTAAAAAAAAAATTAGCAGACAGTTAAAATATAACTTAATTTTTTTTAACCACTTGCCGGTCCAATTGATTTAACATATGCACACATTTGAAAATGCAAAATACGCACAAATTTTTGATAACATATTTTTTATCTGTTAGTCTGTGTCCAGCCCTTGCTTGGACTGGATCAAATTCGTAATTTTCATATGAAGTTTGCCTGAGTTATCTCGTGATGTCCATTTTTGACGACTTTCAAACACGAGTATACTCGGGAGTGCCCAGGAAGTGGTTAAAGAAGTTTTTTTGGTTTGAATGTTTTTTATTGAGTAATATATTTAGGATATTTTGTATATGTTATAATATATAAGGACTACTTGGGTTGTTATTTATTACGTTTTCGATGAAATGTATATTTCTATGTCGAATACCCAATTTTCTATCTTATGAAATACAAAAGGTTGAGTATCACTAATAAAAGCAAGTTAAATATATACAGTATTATGCAACAAGGCGTTGTACAGCTGGCGTCCAAATTATTTTTTTAAATGTCTCGCATTTTTAAGTACCTAATTTTTTGCACAATTTCACAAAAATTCCCGCAACGAATCTGTTAATTTATGAAAAAAAATATCAATCTTTTTACTATGATGATACTGAGTTTAATTAATAGCTTCCATGCATAATGTGTTACAGATAACAAACCTTAGGCGTAATAGGAGCAAACTGTTTTCCACCGTTGGTCTTAGCGTTCATGGGCGTTCGGTAACAGTTACGAGGGGCTCTGGAGTTGGCGCTTGAGCTTCTCTTGCGGCCGGTTTTCCGCCATTCGCTCGGGGGACCCATAGCAGAACTCGAATCGCAATAACCTGGAATTGTGCAAACGTCTATATTATTTTTACCCGATGATAATCTCGCCCACCAAAAAGACACCTAGAATATGATGCATTTAAAGCCAGAGTGACAACGATGCTAGGGTTTGAGATCAAATCAGAGATGGTAAACAAGCTACAAAGTTATATTGTATTGGTTCATTCAAACTTTCTTCAAAAGAGTAAGCGGCTTATTATTGAAATTATTTCTCTAATAAAAATAATAAAACATTTTTAGTACAGTCAATTCTGGTAACTTTGGACACTTTTCAGGTGTTTTTTTGTGATATTCTTATTTTGAGATATAGTAAGTTGCATTTTTTGGACTATTATGTGTTCTTACCACTTTCTTTATATAATTTTGAATTCAAATATTATGAAAATACAAGGAAAAATAACTTAAAACTGCTTTTACGGGTGGTCCAGTGCTAAATTTATAATTGAGTAACATTGGACACCACCACTTTCGATGAACGAATTTAAGCTGAATCATCCAGCTTGGTGTCATTGAATTGAACTTTTATAAAGAAGGATAGTCTGTCAATGGAAAATATTTAAAAAAAATTACAATTTTTTGCCCATTCCCTATCCGTAACACCTGGCTTAAGCGAAGCCACCTGCTTCGACAAAATAAAAAAGTCGTATATTTTCATAGTTTTTTTGGTTTATTTCACAAAATATCATACATAACAAGATAAAAATAATTTGAGAGGGGAATGTGGATCTTTTTTTTGACCACGTATAAGACAAAAGATCGATTTGTTATATTCATCAATCGCAAGAATGAACACGATTACTAGTCAGCAGAAAAATAAATAAACGGTACTTGCTCAAGTTTTGTCCAATGTTATATTAAAGTTACCCGAATTGACTGTACTTATTCCACATGAAAATTTATTGGACCAGGACCGGCTTCGCTCATGGCGAGCATTGTTAACTGATAAGAAATACAACGAAACAGTGATATTTATACAAAGTTTAAGTAAGAATTACAATTGCTAGTGATTATTCATACTCTATTGATTTTTGATGTAATAGCATGCATTGCTAAGGGGTCTTCAACATTTTAATTATAATCTATTTTTCTTGCATTTTGCTTCAATTTATTTGCTTAGTTGTAATACCAATTGTTTGCAATACCTTGTAATTCTTACTTAAACTTTGTATAAATAACACTGTTTCGTTGTTTTTCTTATCAGTTGACAATGCTCGCTATGAGCGAAACCGGTCCTGATAGAATAAATTTTATGTGGAATAAGTACTAAAAATGTTTTATTAATTTTATTATAATGCCATTCCACCAAGTATTTGACAGTGAACACCCTATTGTTGCTATTGTGATTATTACCCAAAATTATAACTGGTTTCATTTTTAGCACAAATTTTATGCATTTCGACTGAAGGTGCTTGATGTAATTTCAATGTAAAATTTGAATTGTTTTAATTTTTGTATATTTCCATGAGTTTTGTCACTAAAGACTCAGGTTTCACCTACATCTAACTGGTTGTACCCATTGCATGAAATTAAATTTCATCAAATATTGTAAAACATAAATAATTATTGCCAGCAATATAATCCAGATTTACTCCAGTCTCAAATTAGTAGGCATTTCCACATTATGAGCTTTTTAATTACTTTTAAGCACATTTAAGACCAAGAGAAATTGTAATTTAGGTATGCTATTACTTATTCAAATGATTTCATACCATTTGTAAATTAATCCAGATTGTCTCCAGATTGTCATAAAAAACTTTCAAGCTAGTGATATTACTTTTAACCCTATATGTATATCAGTGATACACAACCTTTATGGGAGAGCGGCCAGATAATCAATTCTCAGATAATTCGAGGGCCACATGGGTAAAAGTGATTATATAATCGTCTGGAAAAAAGGTGGTTGATATTTTTCATACTGGGCCGCATTCAGTCATAGCGGGCCGCAGGTTGTGCATCACTGCTATATACAAAACTACTTTACTACGCATCAGTTAAAACTCATTCGGGCACTTGATGCCTGAAGATGCCGAAAGATGAAACTCATCGTTAGTGACAAAACTCATTGAAATGTACAAAAAATTCAAGCAATTCACATTTGGCAGGCTTAGATGGTTAGAATGTAAATATGACTTATAATTTGAATTGATTGATCTTCTAAGTTTACATTACTTTTACGATGAAATTTTTTTTTTTTTTTTTAAATAATTCAAAAATATTTGGCTTTACAGCTAACGTCAATGCGCCAAATATTCTTAATTTTGAAAGTCATACGAGATTAACTCGATGATAAATAATGAATCAGTCGTGTACAAATCAACGATAAATTACATACACCCAACCCATGATGTCTTTTTCAATTGAAAAAATCTGACCTTGCCGGGAATTGAACCTGGGCCCCCTAATCGCTAGGACAAAGCTTTTGCCACTAGACCACAGGGACCGACACACAAAGCGATCAGACAGTAGGTAGAAGTGCATCTAACCTGAGGTTGCAGTGGCGTTGGACCTGGAGAGGCTCCGCGAGAGACGCGTGTTCTTCTTGTTCACTGGCCGCCCGGCGTCTGTAACGTAGCCTGCATTCGGTGAACCGGTCAGCGAACCAAAGGAAAGCCGGGGCCCGTAAGGAAGGAAGCAACCCAATACGCCACCATAGTGATTATAACACAGGCAAATGAGGGTGGTGCCGTACAATATGTACAGAAAAATGTCTCAAAATATACACATTGATAATTTTATTTTATGAGCCTTGTCTGCTCCCCATGTTGCGAGTTGTATTTCAAGAGGGTCAGTTGTTAGTCAATCTATATTTACAGTGTCAGTATTAGGGATTCCAAATAGGATGTTTGAATATTCGATATCCGGATATATTCGGCCCTTTTTGAACTATTCGATATTCGGATATTTCAGAAAACATCCGGATAGCATTCGTACTTTTAAGGTGTTCACTGTCAATACTTGGTGGAATGGCATTATAATAAAAATAATAAAACATCTTTAGTAGTTTTTCCACAAAAAAAATATTGGATCAGGACCGGTTTCTCGCTCATCGCTCTTCTTTAAGAAAGCGTAAGGATAAAAGGATAAGGCATAGACATGGTAATATTCAACAAAGCCGTGTTTATCAAAAACAGAACCAAGAGTGTAATTTATATTAATTCAAAGCAATTAACTTAAGTGTGCAAAATGTTTTTATTTAAAGATTTCGACTGAGGGTACTTGATGGAATTTCATTATCAAATTTGAATTTTGTACTTTTCCATGAGTTTTGTCGCTAACGACCCGGGTTTAGCCTTTTGTCCTCAGGCATTTCAAGCGCACAGATGTACTTGAACTGACGCGCAGTAAACAGTTTGTATCGTTTATATACAAAAATAGAAGTAGATCACTAAGTTACATTGTTATTAAAAAAGTAAATTAGCGAAAATTTTATGTAAACGAGTTTCAGTGAACTAAGTGGGTTTAAGCACGATGCCGAAAGGCGAAACCCGGGTCGTTAGCGACAAAACTCATGGAAAAGTACAAAATTCAAACAATTCAAATTAAAAGTTAATTAATTATTAAAAAAACAGTTGGTTGTTTATATTAAATTAGGTTTATTTGGAAAATATTAAATATTTTTACCCAAAAAAATATAGAAACATTTTTTTCTTACTGGTCAATCTGGGAGAATGCTATTTAGTTTTCTGAGTGAATACATTTTTGGCAATTTAAATGCATAGTTAAAAATGCAAATGAAATTATTAATCATTGTTGCGTTCATTTATAGGCATGTGGTTTTATATTGAAGTAAGGCATATTGTATGGATGCGGATTTCTTTTCAAACATCAACTCTCACAGCCATACTGCCCAGTTGTTTAAAGGAGGTATTTAATAATTTACTCGCAACGGTTGCTTGAAAAAATCCCACAACATTCCGCTACAATAGGGAGCAGCCATGGTAAAAATTAACCCTTTGAGCAGTATCGCCATAACGTTACGGCGGTAGTATGTTGTCATCTATTACCTATTGCCATTGTCAATTGTAATTTTTTTTCATATATTGTAACTAGAGATGTCAATCAGTGATTTTTGGTAGTCACATTATTTTTATTATATATTTGAAATAAGCAAAAGAGTTTTATAAAAAGGTTAATATTTGGTAAGAAATCTGTGGCCATATATTATTGAGTGTAAAAATCCATTTCAGTTCGATACGCTTCCTGAAATCACCGTCAATAGAGAACCACATGTTGACAGATGAATGCAATAAAGATCCTGACCGAAATTGGATGTTAAAGCTTCTAGATAAGTAATATTCAATTATTTGAATATTTTTTTAGAATTTGCATTTTAAAATTGCGGAAGAAATATCAATACATTCAATAAGTAATAATATTCTTTTTAGATTTACGGATACCAAAAAAAATAATGTTTCATATTTTTTTTTGTCTGCTATTAATATTTTATTAAATTTATAGAAAAAAACCTAATTTAATCCAAATTAACTCGCCACTCAAAGGGTTAGTAATCATAAGAAAGGTGCACAAAGTCTCACTGTCAGCATACGACAGATTTTTCCCACGAATGTTAGCTACGAGTACTGATTATTTACCGATCATGCAACATTTTAAGGATTAACAGTCAGAGGTAAATTAGTATGCTATCATAAGCCCAACGCTTTTTTCATCAGACAGGTAGGTGAGGGAAATATGGAAATGTAAGTCAGACAACGTCACGCACTCCATGCTACAAATTCAAGACAGTATTTACACCATGCTGCAATTAGTAATATTCAACTGCGATTTTGACAAAGGTGCTTTATAAACTAAATTAACAACCAATGAACACTGTAATATAAAATTTAAAATAACTTTGATTGTTCCGCGTATTGTGCTACTAACTGTGACACGTGTTTCACTTCTTTCATAGACATCTTCGGACTTACTATCGTAAAGTTTGCTTAAGTAATGAAGCAAGATTGATTCTAATATTTTAAAATGATAAAATTACAAAAAATTGATAAACATTTTTTAATGCTAACGTCATTATTAGTATAATTATTTGTTTGCTTTGTTTTGATTCTAAAGCCCCCTCCTTGCTTCCCGTAAAAAGGAAAAATCCCAAACTTGCGATAGTAAGATGCCTGTGAAGGGGGCGAAACACGTGTCACAGTTAGTAGCACAATACGTGGAATAATCAAAGTTTTTTAAAATTTTATATAAAATGAACTTCCACAAAGTTACCGCCGAATCCATCGAAAGTAAATGAACACTTTGCCTGAGTTAGATTCCCGACAAGCCCGATATCTTTGATTGATTTTTCAATTTAAATTTGGACATGGGTGTATGTGATGTGATTTCTCCCCGAGATGATCTTGAATGATTTTCCAATTTGAAAATATTTGGCACAAGATTTAATGCCAAACATTTTTTTAATTAACAAAAATTACAATAGATATTTTGAGACATTGATGTAAGAATGATTTCAGATAAGTAAAACACAAAAGATATGATGCTAAAGATAAGATACAAAAAACTGTCAACCTGGTAGAACTTGGTTTTATTGCATTTTTACATATATGTATGTATATCATTCATTGTTGTATACTGATTCACTCTGTGTGAATATTATGATAATTTGAATATTAACAACACAATTCTAATATATGTTTTTAATATCCAGAATACATGACTCAATTGGAATATTTACACGATTTTCCATAAGCTATAAAACTGGACATGTCACAGATTGATACTTGAGGGTGTTATTTGAAAACTTGGCTCGTTCTTCAAAGAATGAATTGGAATTTTGTTAAGAGCACTTCTTTGTTCACACCTTACTTTGAAAAGATTTTAACTGCTCTTGACACTGTTTTGAGATATGAGCGTTTGAAGTTTCGATTGATTAAAATTCACTTGTAACTGCTCTTGACACTGTTTTGAGATATGAGCGTTTGAAGTTTCGATTGATTAAAATTCACTTGTAACAATGAGCAAGTAAAAATATTTCAAATTACTTATTTTAAGCATATTTTTTCACAACTCTTGAGAAATAATGATTTTAAAGATGGAAATAATGTTGACATTCTTAGAACTTTGTCAAATAAATTTAGTAAAAAAAAGTGTGCAGATGCAGTGCAACTCTGGAATTCTGCTAACTCTGTTATTCAACCATAGATAATTCTGAAATTCATTTATATGATAGAATGCAGTAAATACAAGATTTTCCGACCAAAAGGTCATTTTAGGCAAAAATGTCAATAATTACCTTTTCAAAGTAAGGTAACGATATTATAAATCTGCGACATATACAACTAAACGGAAAATAATACAAATTAGTCTTATATAGAGTTATGTTACAACAGTTAAATGAATTTTCCTGGGAATAATGATTTTGTGAACGAGCCACATTTGCAAATAATTCCCTTAATTGGTCTCATCCAACAGATCTGGAAATCTAGGTATGTAAGAAATGCTTTAAAAGTTCTAAGTTGAGATATTCTGATTGAAAAACACATCAACCAACTATGTAGATAAATGAATCACGTGAAAGAGTGGAAATGAAATAGTGAATATACCATCGTCGCGGTTGCTGGACACTGATCTCTGGCTGGCCATGGACGTGATCCCCAACGGATGGGTAAATCCTGTGGTGGGGGGTGTGATGTTTGCTTTGGCATGTTCGTCTCGCTGTAATAAGTATTTGCGTTATATTCGGGTCAAATACATACAAATTTAAGTACCGTAAAACGGGGTGAATATACACTGGCAGGTGAATAGAGACAAAAACAAGGATTGAACTTTAGCACAACTTTACTAAATATCCAATGTATTTTTTATTTTTTATTATTTATATATAATTCTTTACAATTACTATAATACTATCTCTCGAATGACAAAACTAAACAAACTAGATGATTGACCAAAAATGAAACAAACGTGTTAAAGTTTGATGCCTATGCATCATTACTTTTTGACCACTTATAAACTTCTCTTTTATTGCACGAAACTTAAAATCAATCATGTTTTTTTGGTTAAGAAGTACCGTAAAACGGAATGAATAGAGACTCATATAGAATAGAGGTTCATATATTCCAATCATTACAATCTGTATTTTTGTCTCTATTCACCTGTCAAGTCTCGATTTACCCTCTCTCATCTCTATTCACCCCGATTCAATGTGAATACAGACATCGAACAAAATTGACTGTGTCTTAATAACGATAGTGAATATTTGAAAAATATTGTCATGAATGTGTAGTAGTAGGACCATAGAAACAAGTTTCAAGCCATTCATATTTGAATTATGTGGCGCAGGTGTGAAGATACATAGTCAAGGGTAATAATGGTATAAAGTGTCCCTATTCACCCCGTTTTACGGTACTTAGTATCTCACCAAACCACATATTATGTTTTAATTATACAAATATCCGTCTGTCGTATTAGGGTAAAGTGACGGCTCACAGTTGCCTTGTTGACAATTGGATTTCTTGTCTTACCGCACACGCAGTTAAAACATTTTAAAAAAATCTACTGGTTTTATCAATTATTCAAGTCATGCAACGGTGCGATATGAAATAATTCACAGACGATAGGCAGAGTGGAAAAGATTAATTAATTAAATCATATTGGGTGTATTTTTTCTGAAAAGACGAAATGCCCTCTATAAAGATGACCAAATGATAATACATCGAAAAACAATGATACTGAAAATTGGCAAAATTATTTTTTATTATCACTCACGATTTGCTGTAATGTTTTCTGGAGGTCTACGTTTCCGAGTGTGGCAAGGCACATTTGGTAAGCATCATTGAAGTGTTTCACCTGAAGTGCTAGTGCTCTTTCGAGCTCAAGTTTTGCTTTATCGGCTAAAAAACATTTAATATTTCAATTAGTGTAAGTCTAACCTGGATTAATCATAAATGATCATCACATTTAAATTGAAACAAAGCGAAACAATGTATCGAAAAATATAAGGATTCAAAATTTGACAATTGGTCCATATTTATACGATTCAACTAACCGTATAGTGAAAAAGTTTTTAACAACTTCTCTCTGTCGTCGTCAGATAATGTAGGCTTAAGGGGTTTGGTCTTTTTCACTTTAGTTCGCGGCATTTTGATAAATAAATAAACACAATGGATGCCGAGGTTGAAGAACTACAGGTATATCACTCAGTTTAGTTTATAAACTTTCGTTAAATTTTCAAATGTAGAAAAGATCCATAGAGTAATATCATAGAGAAAAGCTAATGTGACCACAGACTATATTTCATAGATAAGATACTAACTTTATTTGCATGATAATTATTGTTACTGTCTATTGCTTAACATGCTACCAGCTAGAAGAATTCCTCACTGTTTGCTCTGTACGCGACTAGGTACTTTTTCAAAAATTGGAAAAGGACAATACCTTAAAACTACTTACGTTATTTAAGGGCTTAGATGTCTTTGATCCCTTATGAAAGCAATCCTATGTTAATGACCATACAACATGGCTTTTAGAGCGTATTTACTAATCCTCGATAAAGGTTGTCACACACAGTTTTTAATATTATGATAATTTTTCACCCCGATTAGCTATCTTAAAATGATTTTTTGTTGAACTTTTCTCATGAGTATATGAATAATTTGTTTTTATTCAATTGTTTAGAAACATATATACATGCAAAATTATATTTACGTTAAATTGTGAATATTTAATCGTAAATTTTGACAGCTCTGATAACCTCTATCCACTTTTTGCTGAATATCTTTAAGAAAACCATTAAAACGAAAAGTTTTAAGTCATTTTGTGAGCCTTGAGAGATCTCGGATACATATTCGATGTGATAATTTGTGAAATATTATTTTTTGACACCTTAAATATTGTTGCCCACCGGTGAGTTCTTAGTTGTCAGAGCCTTTTCTTATGCGAAACACTGGTGTGTCGTTAGCTTTAGAACGGATAAATGTCTGAAATCATAAAATCCAAGTTGATTTCTTAAACACTAAAATAAGTGCCATAGGACTTCTGATAAAGGTACTGCTAAAAGTTATAAATAGTTTTCAATATTTTATTTTAATGTTTAATGATTTTTAAAAGGTTATGGAAAAGATTTCAGACGGCAAAACTACTTTAATAAATTTGATGTATATTCTCGCTATATGGGGGACCGATAATGAATTTGACATAATGTAGGACCGGTGACCAGACCAATGCATAATCTTATTGTAAGTTATATTGTCTATGGTTTTTTCAAATAATATAATAACTTTACTTCATATCAAAATGATGTCAAATAATTATTAACATACTTTCTCCCGCAAAAACTATTTTTAGTTTTGATAAAGCCCGGTTCACCATTCGTAAATTACATATCATAGGTTTCCCTATATTGAAGTTTTTGTGCTTTTTTAAAATCCGTATCATATTATTTAATTGATAAGCTTGTGAAACAAGTTTTGATTAAACAATAATAATTAATAGTAGGCGTGGAATGTCAAAAACGAACTGTCAGTGCCTTTATTTTTAATTGTGTCAACCAACAAAGTTAGTATTGTGATATTTCGTCGTGGAGTTAGAATATCGTGAAATAGTCAAATGATAATACAACAGTAGATTCAATGGGCTTGGTCTCTTATCTTATCATTTCCGCTAATTTCCCATTCATTTCGTGTTATCAGCAGGTTTAGAATCGCCCGGAAACCTCGACGGGAAATAGTCGATTTCGATTGATTGTGCGGTTATACAATTAATGAATTATTGCATTGATTTTTACTTGTAATTTTGATGTATATTTTAAGTTTTAATTGAATGAAAATGTCTCAGCGAAGTCAGCGAGATGAGCAATCGGTGGTGATACCGTTGCAAGAATTGGGCCGAGTAGATGCTCAGCTGCGAAGGACATTTGATAGAGTAAGTGTTTTTAAATTTTCACTTTTATAGTTATATTCCAATTTCAAAAACGAGTGAAGCCATTTCGCTCAAATATAATTATGTACGTTCGAAAAAGTGCGATACCATAACCTAAAATAAACTTTGTTTTATTATTGATAGGCTGATAACGACTTGAATCATGGCCAATGCGTCATGGGGCAATCGAAAATACAATTTTTGCCGACTTGTATTTCTGAATAATCGGTAATAACAAAAATTACAAAGTCTGGTTTTATCTTTGAACAACTTCGGTTTGATTTTGATATTTTTGATAGTTTTCTAAAATTTCCATTTTGATACAAACTAAGCATACCGTAAAACGAGGTGAATAGAGACTTTTTACGTGACGAGACGAGACGTCTTACAACACATTCATGACAATATTTTTCAAACATTTACTATCGTTATTAAGACACGGTCAACTTTGTTCTATGTCCCTATTCACATTGAATCAGGGTGAATAGAGAGGGTAAATCGAGACTTGGCAGGTGAATCAAGACAAAAATACATATTGTAATGATTGGTAGATATATGAACCTCTATTCTATACGAGTCTATTCATTCCGTTTTACAGTACTTATTAACCAAAAAAAATATGATCAATTTTAATTGTCGTGCAATAAAAGAGAAGTTTATAAGGGGTCAAAATGTAAGGATGCACAGGCATCAAACTTAAACACGTTTGTTGCATTTTTGGCCAAACATTTAGTTGGTTTGGTTTTGTCATTCGAGAGAAAGTATCATTGTAAAGAATTGTATATAAATAGTAAAAAATACATTGGATACTTAGTAAAGTTGTGCTAAAGTTCAATCCTTGTTTTTGTCTCTATTAACCTGCCAGTCTCTATTCACCCCGTTTTACCGGTATTTGTTTTCTTATCTTAGTATGACACCGACAATGACGGAAAGCTTTCAATAAACGAGCTACGAGGGGTGATAGAATCCCGCGAGTATGAAAATGATATTCCTGCCGACATTGTCATTAAAATTATGCGTGTTGGCGATTTAGACGGCAACAGATACCTGGATTTCAATGAGTTTAAAGACATGGTCCGGCGGCCAGAGCTGGGGAACTACTTCGGCCATCTGTTCTTCAAATATGTCCACATTGTCATACCCAGCAGGCAACCCGCCCCCAGCGATGCCACAGGTAAACATCTTACACTGAAAATTAAAGCAATCAATTGGAGATATAATATAATAAAACATTTAAAAAAACAATCGAGTTGCCAAGAGTTTGGGCCGGGTAACAAAGGCTTAAATTCGGGCTTGGGCCTGGGTACACAAAAAATAAAACACAAATCCACTATTCCGGATGTATACGGCATTGTTTACATAATTTGATGAGTTGATATTAAATTATTTTAAGTGTTGACTAAAATTTTGTTGAAAAAACTGTCGGGGTCGGGTTCGGGAATGAGCTCGGGCTCCGGTTGGGTCGGGTAGAATTTTAAAATTTCGGCCCATGCAGACCTGTTGTACAGACCGACTCTTTATATTGTTATTCTGTATGAATTCTTTAGTACCTGATGTATCTGTAAACGATTTGTCAGCTGAAGGCTTTGAGTGGGAAAACAAATAAGGAAAACCACTTTTACACCACTAACTGACTTTTGAGAGTGGTTCAAATGCTTTAGTGCCAGAAGGTTGCGTGTTCAATCAATTCTTTAATTCTATTTAGGGTATTGTCTAAAGGAATCGATTTTCAATCTGACATTGTAGTAGACAAGGGAAAAATACCTGTAAAAGAAGGTGAGGTGGTGCATAAAAAACTTGGCGATTTCTAGCAATTCTCTTGGAGATCTCGACTGTGGTTTACCGTCTATTAATTTTGGTCAGTACCATAATTGTTCCCGGCGAATTCTTTGAATGAGTTACGTTTAGGGATTCCTACTATTCGGATATCAAATAGTAAAACTTAAGCTATCCGGATATATTCGGATAGTTTTGACATGGCTAAAATGTTGTATAATAGTATTAGAATTATGATTTAAAAACATATTTTAATAAACAAGAAATTGCCAGTTGCTTCTGCAAGCCGACAGTGGTCTCGATTTCTAAGTTTTTAATAAATAGTCGTATAAATCGCAAGCAAATAGAGATCAACGTTTCCTTGTTCACTTATAAACATTTTATAATAATTTAAGACTAAATCTTTTCCCACTTTTGTAAAATCTTAGATAGAGATAAAACATATGAATTCACATTTCAATACTGTTCCATTGTAAATTGTTTTTTTAGACCCGACTCCTAGCCAGTTTGTTAAAATAAAGTATTATGATAAGATATTCCTAGCACCCGAGTTGGGCGAAGGCAAAAAAACCACTACCTGGGATATTCATAATTATTATTTAAATGTGGAGAAATTGTGATGTGATCTTTCCTCGAATACGAATACTATCCGGATACTATCAAATATCAGAATTGGAATCCCTAGTTACGTAGCATTGTACGGAATCAAAGGGTATATGATTGAGGATTGGCAGGTGATGGAATATTCCATTCTGTGGCCGTATATTCACTCATATAACTTATTTATTGAAATACCAACCTGAAAATAGAGAATGATGAATGCCAAAGGTTGTAGTGAATTTACGATTTGTCTCTGGTTGTTATTTTGAGCAGTGTCCACACCGCGGATACATTCAAGAGGCGGTTTTGGGACATGCTCCACTTCGTTTGACGAAGCTGATCAATATGATGACGACATGCAGGGTATTTGCTTGTTTCACAATTACGAGTTTGTTTGAAACTAATTTCATCACATATAATTGAGTTTAAATTTTTTTATGAGCTTGTTATTTATGTATTTACATGAAAATGGTCACATGCCTGACACCTTTACTAATAATGCCTTGCTAAGAACAGATATACCATTTTCAAAATTAAGTACAATGACATTATTAAAACGAACAACTTCATCTTCCCAATTCACCATTGTTGTACCCCTTTAAATAAATGCTATTTATTAATAATTCAAGCACTTACTATCATTAGGTATTAATTTAAAGACTTGAAATCAATCAACTCATTAATAATAGGTTGGATAAAACCCTAGATTTATTTTAGATATTCCTATGTTATTATCTGGTCATAAGTATTTGCGATACTACATTCAAAAATCCCGATAATTATAACAAACCCACTTAATTCATTGAAACTCGTTTACGTCAAACTTTCGCTAATTTACGTTTTATTAGCAATTTAACTTATTAGTATATAAACCAGGGCTGTGAAGTCGGTAAAAAAAGTCCGACTCCGACTCCAGCATTTACCAAAACCACGACTCCGACTCCGACATTGACCAAAAACACGACTCCGACTAAAAAAAAGGTTAATATCGTCACTTTTTTTCCCTCATTTTCTTATTTATGTGTATTCAATTAAATATCAAACCTATCAATGCGCCCAAAAGCCAAATTTGACATATTAAATGTAAAAAATAAAAGTTAAAACTTTTCAAAATTTCCGACTCCGAGTACGACTCCGGCCAAAACGCCGCGACGACTCCGGCCAAAAAGCTCCGACTCCACGACTCCGACTCCGACTCCACAGCCCTAATATAAAGATACATATTGTTTACTGTGCGTCAGTTCATGTACATCCATAAATACCTGAAGATGTCGAAAGGCGAAACCCGGGTCGTTAGCGACAAAACTCATGGAAAAGTACAAAATTCAAACGATTAAAATTCAATACAATGATATTATCGTATCAGGGGCCAATTGATTTATGAAATTGTCTGTACTGGGACTCTTACACAACCATTAACGTTGACTACTCGACAACGGACCCGATGCTCTATTACGAGTAGAGACTCTAATTACTCGACTTCTCAACTACTCGAGTATCGAGTAGTAAAATTTCAAATTACTCGAGTATACTCGAGTAGTTTCAGATGTACCAAAATATATGTTTTTAATTCGAATTTGTGTATATTTATTTATAAATGACAAATAATTAAAGAAACTTATTGAATATTACTAATACATTTATTTCCATTTATGCAACATATATTTCAACAATAATAGAGAATTAAACGACTCAAATTTTTAATTGGTTTGATGTTTTTCTTTATAATTCTCGCAGTAGAAAAAACTTCGACGATTATTACTAAAACGAGTATCGAGTACTCGATACTAGAATTGGAGTCTAATTACGAGTCCTAATTTCGTTGTTTCCATTGCAAAATATGTGTTTTCAACTTTTTTACCGGCCCTTTTAATTACTTTGGTTATTGACTTTTGTGCACCCTGTAAGCATTGTGTTAAAAAGACTGCGTGATGTGAAATAATTGAGTATCTCATACTTTTACGAAAATATTAATTTTACCATAAAATTATTTTAATGATTTGGATAAAAATAACCACCATGCTTGTCACCGGGGGTTTTTTTTTTACAATGCAACAACAATATAAAGTGGGCACACAATCATGTACCGTATCTCAAATAACTCATTTGCCTGAAATTCTAATTAGGTTTATTCAACCAGAATGTCATACTAACAAAATATCATAGAACTGTATTGAAATTGATCTGTCCCTTCTATTCAGCAGTATATGGCTGTTTTCTTTCATTGATATTTCTAAAGATAACTAATAACCCCAGTTGCTTTTTTAACCACTTCCCGGTCCAATTGATTCAAAAATAGTTCCAAAAAGAATCACATATATTTACATTTTTAAAGTATTCCAATGCCCAAGATCACTCGGGTGAGACTGGCAAGTAGTTAATAGATAATAAAAATAATAAAACATTTTTAGTACTTATTCCACATTAAATTTATTGGATCTGGACTGGTTTCGCGCATGGCAAACATTGTCAACTGATAAGAAATACAACGAAACAATGATATTTATACAAAGTTTAACTAATATGTAATTACAAGGTATGACAAACAATTGGTATTATAACTAAGCAAATAAATTGAAGCAAAATGTAAGAATAATAGATTTATAATTAAAATGTTGAAGACCCTGTAGCAATGAAAGCTATTACATCAGAAATCGATTAGCATGAATAATAATTAACAAAGTAAAAAGAAGAAGTGCATGTAATAAATAAATCTTAATGTCTGTAATCAACGTGGGTTTCCAGGGAATGCTCAATCCAACGAAAAAGTTCTACGAAAAGAATTAAAAGGGCAGTATCAATTCTTACAAATAAAAGCAAACAATATGAAACAGAATTCAAACGAAATAAAAGTATACAAATAGATAAATATAATAAGCTAGAACTAGGCTAATGAAACGGATATAACAAAGGTCACGAAACAAAGACTAATTGATTGATTCGTAAATTAGAGTTAGTTAAGAATTTATGTCTATTAATTTCTAAAATCTCTTGTTTATCGAGTTTAGTAGTTAATGGATAGTTCAAAAATATCCTGCTATTTGGATAAACAGATTCCATTTGATATATTAAAATATGATTACTTCAAATTTTTTATCTATTCCACATTCTACCACGTAATTTTCAATTTATTTGAATAATAGTTTTGAATCTTTCGTTTGAAAATTAACAATTGCAAATAATACCATCTAACAAAACTAATAAATTTGTAATTTTTTTTCCTATCCCATGCTTTATTTCCCCACTTTGTTTGTGCTTGTTTTTTCTTGTCTGTGATGTTTTCTTTGCACAATTACATCTGAAACGCTTTGTACTGTCCGTTGAGCTTTGCAAAGTATCCTCAGTGTCCTATTCCACTCCAGACGGCATCTACGAAGAGGAGTATAAGTGGTTCCCGCCACCGGTCTGCATGCTGCTCTTCTCTCTGGTGGAGATTGTGCTGTTTGCTGTGGACGCCTCGATCAGCCACGTGGAAGCGACGGGTCCAGTGGCTGCCGCCCTGATCTACAATCCTTACAAGAGATACGAGGCTTGGAGATATTTAACGTACATGTTCGTGCACGTTGGGTGAGCTGTCATATATTGAAAATGTTTTTTTAACCCTTTTCATCCCACTTTTGTTTTTTCTATTCATTTATATCAGTGGTCTCCAAACTCAATAAGAATGAAAGCTACTTTCCGAAATTGAAATTGTCTGATTAGCTACTTATACATGAGTGCTTTGGAAGCAAAGTTAGCTCTCTACCAAAAAAGCATTTTGGAGAAAAATAACCTCTAAATCTATTGTAATGCCGTGAAATTTTATATAGCAGAACCTTGATTATCCAGACTAATTGGGGATGAAGATAGTCCGGATAAGGACAAATCAGGATAATCGAAAAAATAATAATTGACTGGAAAAGACTGAAGTATATTCTGTATAAATAATTTTTATTTCTTTAGATTAATACATACATAGCTATGTGTTAGCTATTTTATGCTTTAATAATAAATTATTTTTTATTGAAAAAATCAACTATCGATTTCTGCTTAAAGCTTGACATTAAGCAACTGGTAAATTTCAAGATGTTTTCACTTTGTTTTTTTATATCGTTGTCGTTCCGACACCATATGTATTAGACAAAAAACGTCCCGATTCACCCCGTTTCAAAGTGTCGATTATATCCAATTTGTCTTTTAATGAAACTACGACACGTTTTATTTTCGTTGACATATCGGTAATATTAAAAATAAATATTTAAATCGTGATCAATTTTTCAAGGAACAAACGTTCAATGCGTATCGAATTTGGACGATGAATGACCCATATTTTACACAGGACTTATTGATTGTTAGAACAAATGCAACAATCAAAATATTAAGACTGCATTCCATCACGTACGTAAACAGTGGACGCAATTCGCCACGTGCATATCAGCAAATTTGTAATATTTTTGTTTATTTTGACCAATCCGGATAATCGAGGTTCTACTGTACAAAATTTGTATTTCCCTATATATAGTGTTAAAAACATAATATGTAATCCAGTCATTTTGCTACACTTTATTTTTAGACATTTAAATTATAAATATTGATAATGCCGCATTTGCTTAAAATTTTTCAAGACCGCTGTTTTTGGATCCAAACGAACAATTTTATCCAAGCAAATTTACAAATATGGTAAAATATTCTACGCGACCTACTGAAAATGCCACCGCAAGCTACCGGTAGCTCGCGAGTGACCGTTTGGCGATCAGTGATTTATATGCTTTTACAATTAATTACTTTAACAACAATTAATTTTTACACTATACATCGGTGATGCACAATCTGAAGCCCGCATGCAGCCCTCAATGATATTTCATGCGGCCTGCAATGACGCATATCAATCACCTTTTTTCTTCAGAACTTTTTACAGACGATGGAAAAACAATATAAAACAATAAAAATTTTTTTTTTTTATGAACTGAAAATATCGATAATTTAATCCGTTTTACCTATGTGGCCCCCGAACTATCTAGCCCTTCTCCCAAAAATGTTTTGCATCACTGCTATACATCATGAATTAAATGAGATTACACAAAAATTTACACTGATGGGTCAATATTAGCTGAGATAAATAATAGAATGTCCGGTCCGTGACGCAGTGTCAACATTGTTGGCTTGCGTGTCGTACCGCCCGGGTTCGATTCCCGGTACGAGCGGATTTTTTCAGTCGATAAATCTGTTCAAAGGCATGGGTGTTTGTGTTGTTGAAAATCCCTTCCCAACTTTCCGATCCCAAAGAGCGACGCATAGTGACTGCAATTAGCTAATCTCTAGTACTCCTACCTGTCTATCCCTACTCTCGTAGAAAACCATATGTTGAGATAACCTCCGTGAGGAGTCCATATGCTCCTAGTTGGGAGCGGACATGGTTAAAAAATAAATAATATAATAAAATAAAATAAAGACTACCGTTTTTGGAAAAAAAATGGCTTGAGATTTTTTACATATCTGAAAAATCCGAACCTTGAATATAAACCGTACTGTAATAAAAGAGCAGTCAATCAATTCTTGGTGGCAAGGTCTTATACATAACTGACGCTGGATGCAGCTGTTAATATAATTATTATTATTTTATTTATTTGTAATTAATTACAGTTGGACGCATCTCATCGTAAATCTTTTCGTCCAAATGCTCCTCGGCCCCCCGCTGGAGATGGTGCACAGGTGGTGGCGTGTCGTAATCATTTATTCAGCCGGAGTGATCGCCGGCTCTCTGGGCACCTCCATCACGGATCCCAGGGTCTTCCTCGCCGGCGCGTCTGGCGGGGTCTACGCTTTAATGGCCGCGCACGTTTCTACAATTGTTCTGGTAAGTGACTACTCAAAATACAGTGGTACCTCGAGATATGAGTTTAATTCGTTACGTAACCTTGCTCGTATGTCAAAGCAATTCTTACCGTTGAAATTAATTGAAATGCCATTAATACGTTCCAGCCCAAGTTGTAGAGCGCCATCTATTTCTTACGTATTGAATTTGTCGGTTGAGCGAAAGAGATGAAGCAAAGTATGCTTTTTATAGTGGGTCCAAAGCGTTTGACAGTCGAAGTAGAATCCAATACCAACAGAAATATACATATACTGATTTGCCACCAATACATTCATATGTACCCCTTCCACACATACGCAAAGCGCACACACATACCCGATCGTTTCTTTTATGTCAAATGTTGCTCGGGTATACCATAATATTTCAACGTTAAATCGGGGAACGGATAATGCAGGATTTTTTAACATTGTTCTTATGGGTGTTTGGCCGGGACTATAGAAACTGTACGAATAACGTGGGAAAACGGTTGATGCGGGAACGTAAGATCGGGGTTCCACTATAATCGTAATTCAATGTATATCTGTAAAAAAAAAGTGTTCTGTAATGTTTTTTTATCAATTGCTTTACAGAACTGGTCGCAGATGGAATACGCTCTTCTGCAGCTTATGGTGTTCATAGTATTAGCGCTGGTGGACACTGGCACTGCAATTTACAACAGATACGTCCTTGAGATTGAGGGAAATATCGGATACGTGGCACATTTGACGGGAGCACTCGCAGGTTGGTACCGGACTCTAAGACACCCTGGCTGCAAACCTTTTTTCCTTTTAAACTAAATTTGGAGTATATGACTTGTCTCCAATCATTCCAAACTTTGCATTTTTACTGTGAGAACTGGTTTTTGTTTGGCGCCAGGCGTGAAATCCATGTGCAACAATTCTATTACGGAGATTTCGCATCTAATATGCGAAATATCTGGTCAACTGATGCTCAGCATGGATAGCTGCAGCAGTTTTGAATAACCATACTCGTTATATGAGGATTCTCGCGGTCGGTTGTGGCGAGCATTGTCAACTGATTGACAACACCCCTCCTGGTTGAACTGGTTTTCAATACTTACACATACTTAGCATGCAGTACAGAATAAATGCTGCACTAAAATTATGCCCACCTTAATAGGCAGTGCATTGATCAGCCAAACAGCCCTTGTGACTGGTGACTCAAATGACCTACGTGACAAACGAGTTAGATATAATTGAATGGGTGTGAGAATGGACTGCGAATAGTTGATGATGACTATATTTCAACTGGATTGCTTTTTTCAGGTTTGCTGGTCGGCATTGGAGTTCTCAGAAATCTCGAAGTCAGATCTTGGGAAAGGAAATTGTGGTGGTTTGCGATTGTCGTCTACTTCGCGCTGATGACCATCGCAGTCCTGATCAACGCCTTCTGGACGACTTACTTTCCTAACAGCAAGTACGGAATGGTGTGATTGCTGACCGCTGTCTCGGAATAATGCATTTACTAAGTAGTTCCCTTCTGTTGTTCGCAATATCCCGATTTTATAATTCTGTTTTCCTTGGAAAAATTTCCTTCCTCTTTTTTGTTTCACCTTGAAATATTTTCAAAATGGTCCATTTTATCTACACGGCAACACCGCAACTTCCAGAGATAAACTGTAAGGGGCACAGCCAAGGATTCCAACTATTCGTCAAAATCAACTATTTGGATATCGAATAGTAAAACTTAAACACTCCGGATATATTCGGATATCCAGATTGTTTTTAACATGGCTGAAATGTTGTCCAATAGTATAAGAATTATTAGCAAAATTATGATTTAAAAACATACAAGAAATTGCCAGTTGCTTTTGCAAGCCGACAGTGGTCTCGATTTCTAAGTTTTTAATAAATAATCGTATAACTCGCACGCAAATAGAGATGTTGCACGATCAATGTTTCCTTGCTCATTTATATACAATTTATAATAATTTAAGACTAAATCTTTTCCCACTTTTGTAAAATCTTAGATAGAGACAAAAACATATAAATACACATTTCAATACCGTTCCAATGAATGAATATTTAAAATTTGCAGCTGCATAATAAATGAAAGTACGGCAATAAAGGTATTTTTTAGACCCGAGTCCTAGCCGGTTCGTTAAAATAAAGTATTATGATAAGATTATTAAGGATTTTGACTGAGAGTGCTTGATGGAATTTCAATATCAAATTTTAATTGTTTGAATTTTGTACTTTTCCATGAGTAGAAAGACGAAGCCCAGGTCGTTAGCGACAAAACTCATGCAAAAGTACAAAATTCAAACAATTCAAATTTGATTATGATAAGATATTGATAGCACCCGAGTTGGGCGAAGACAAAAAAAACCAATACCTGGGATATTCATAATTATTCTTTAAATGTGAAGAAATTGTACAAATACTATCCCGATATTTTCCCAAATATCTTGAATATCGAAGAGTTTAATAAGGGCCGAATATATCCGGATATCAAATATACGAGTTGGAATCCCTAGGCACAACCACGACACCATTGCAGTGTGTAAAGACACGATGACACGTTTGTGCTGTATGCCTCAGCGATACAGTATCATCTCTTTTTTTAATCCTTACACATTCTTCTCTCTATCGTCTCAAATCCATGATAAGTATTTAATTAAGCATAATAATTTATGGAATATTCTCTCTATTGGGATATATTTTTCGAAAGATTTCTCTGAATGTTGGCCCCTAGATTTGCAAGAAAAGCTCTTGCGTAATGGTTATTTAAGGTTGATCTTTGCTTTTTAGCAAAACGCAGTTGGTTCTCTTTTGCACATTTATCCTGTTGTTTTGGTAGATAATAATCGAAATTTTGGATGTGTATATTTACAATTTTTGTACCGATTTGTAAATATGTGTAATTTAACATTTGTACTTAGCTCATTCTAACCTTACATATGTCAGGGTTGCCATATTCATATGTATTATGTAATATTAAGTGTAATTATATTACAATTATTTTTATAAGTATTAATTATATCTCTGATATTTCCTCATCTTGTTGTTAGCTTTTTTACACAACAATTAAAGACCCTGCAGGAAATGACGTTTGAACATTAAAATCAGTGGTTCCCAAACGGTTACCTTCAAATCATTAAATCGTCATAAATAAAACTTACCTTATGTTTGTTATCTCTCGATCGTTCCACTACAGTTCCGCGGGCTTTATCACCGACTTTGGGAAACATTGACCGAAAGAATGAATACTAGATTTGATCTATAGTCAATCTTTCAACGTTATTGCACTAAAAAAATTAGAGTTTTATAAAATAACCACAATAAAATTAAGTTTCCAAAGAGTTAAATATTAGTAACACTGCTTATTTATGCCATGAATATATTTGTCTGTTCAATATACTCTATAGATCAGTGATCACTTGCGAGCTACCGGTAGGTCACGGTGGCATTTTCATTAGCCCGCGTAGGATACTGTACCATATTTATAAATTTGCCTAGGATCAAATTTTATCAATCGTTTTCGAGCGCAAAAACGGCACTCTTGAATAATTGAAAGCAAATGCAGCATTATCAACATTAATAATTTAAATATCTAAAAAAGTGTGACAAAATGACGTAAAATGAATCAAAAAAAAGAGTATCGATGGCTCAACACATTGGATGCTGAGAACACGCCTATCGTGTTCTATTGTGTACAAAAACACAGGTCTAGCATTGAATGTGTTAATTCCACTTTTGGTTGAAAATGACTTAATAATACCATCTTGTTGTATCATGCAATGTGCATGTCCCGTAATTTTTTTATAACCAAAACTTATTTGAGTGGATCGTAAAGAAAATTTGATAAACTCCATTGTCGTTCTAAAATCTAACCTGCTAATTATCCAACTCCACCATTTTCTATTGTCACCTGTTGTTCGCCATTCGTTGTTTTTCAGCGGTGGTACAAAAAAAAACGTTTGAAAGTCCTATTTGAAAGTTTCCCAATCGGTTTGAAAATACCAAAATAATTTTTACCCTATCCTGCACAATTGACCAAAACAGAGATAGCAAATTTACTCTTTAAGCCATCGATATATATATTCAAATATTACTCATAATAATCCGAAACGTATTCGTACTATGAAGCTATTATATTTAAGTGCTTTTGCCTTAAATGTCACAAATAAGTACAAATACAGCCTTTATAAGTGCAATAAGTGTTCGTCGTAAGTTGTTATTCAATATAAAAATGAAATTCACATATCAATTTTATATTTATCGCCTGGAGAAAGATTTGCGCAATTCCAGAGCACAAAAACAATCTTTGTTTATAGGATTTATTTATTTAAATATTGACATCTGTGTATGTATAATTTTTATGGACAGAACTGTCTATGGATGTTTTGTTTTGTCTATGGCATTGTTATGCATCAACTTTTTGCATATTTTTTATCAGTAATTTATTGACCAATATCCTGCTGTATGAGTAACTTTATTCAAATTAATTAATTTTATTCAAATGTTCGATGTAGATAAGACGTAATTATTTTAATAATTATTAATTGCTTTTTGAATCACAATTTTATAATACAGTAGAACCTCAATTATCCGGACATCAGTGGGGATGAGGTTAGTCCGGATAGTTGAAAAAATCATAATTGACAGGAAAAGACAAGTATATTCAGTATAAATCATTTTTATTTCTTTAGATTAATACATAGCTTTCATAATTAATTATTTTTCATTGAAAAAATCAATTATCGATTTCCGCTTAAAGCTAGCTTTTCTTTTCGATGTTGCCAAATCCCGAATAGCACTCTTCTTGACTCTCAAGCCACTTCATGGCGACATCTAGACACTGAAAAGCTTCAGAATGTGTAGGACCAATATCTCCCCCTCACAAATCTCTTCTACGTCGTCTTGATCTTGTTCCTCTGAGGTTGATATTTCTTTAATTATTTCATCATCATTCTAAATTTGGAATCCAGGATCGTTTGCATCGCAATTTAACCACTCGGTTATATCTTCTTTGTCGCATTCAGCACATATTGAAAGTTGTGTCATTGCTTCCGCAAAGTCTCCTCTATCATTTTCTACTGGAACTTACTAATGGTCTTTTCAAAATATTGTCCCATGATATTTTCAAAGTTGACACATCTAAAGAATTCCAACTTTCTGCTGCCATGTACAAGCAACAATCTTTTAAATTTATTTTCTTGTGGAAGCTGATAATTGTTTCTTCATTATTTTCATCTGCTAGCAATAAACGTCGAAGCATCTCTTTTTTATAATATTTTTGTTTATTTTGACCAATCCGGATAATCGAGGTTCTACTGCACTTTGAATATTTTCAGCGAGTATTGTTGATTGAAATCAGAGTTGGATTTAAATGATTAAATCTGTCTTATAAAAATATAAAAATAATATAACATAACCCGTTCAAATTGCAAATTGTAAGGTAGACTGGAATTTGAGTAGTGTTTTTTTTTTAAAACCACATAGTATTAGATTTAGCTTTGCACTTTAGGCTGATATGCAATAATTATATAAGTGCCTTTATAATGAGATATTAGCTGTTTATTGGATGCAACAAAATTGCAAGATTTTCAATCAATATTTTATATTAATATATACATTATCTGTGCTTTTGTATGTATTGTTAATTAAAATGTATTGTTAACCAAATGGTGCTTCAAAATTCATTAGTTGTGATTTTTTCACGCGTTCCCCTTGTGTATATTTTTCTAAATTCGTGCCATATTTTTTGCACGCATTTTTAAACCAAACTTTCATTACAAATTTTGAAAGTATTATAGACTCTTTACAATACTGTATTGCTTCACTTTAAGGTGTTCACTGTCAATACTTGGTGGAATGGCATTATAATAAAAATAAAACATTTTTAGTACTTATTCCGCATACAATTTATTGGATCAGGACCAGTTTCGCTCATGGCGAGCATTGTCAACTGATAAGAAATACAACGAAACAGTGATATTTATACAAAAATTAAGTAAGAAATACAAGGTATGACGTAAACAATGAGTATTACAACTTAGCAAATTACAATAAAAATAGACTATAATTAAAATGTTGAAGACCTCTTAGCAATGCAAGCTATTACATCAAAAATCAATTAAGTATGAATTATCATTAACAAAGTAAAAGCGATAACCATAATTAAACGTGGAAAATCCAGGAACGAGTCCACTTCAATGCTTATTAATAAAAATGAAAATTCCCAACATTATTTCTGTAAATAAACAGCCATCAGTCATGCTGCCATTTATTGCTAAAACATCATCTGCTGAAATGTGTCATTAACTTTGAAACACACACGTCTGAAATGACAGCTCAAAAAGAAAAATAAAGGCATGTATTTAATGGGTCAGTAACTAATTCTAGTTTTGGTCAGTTAAATAAATAAATGGTCACTTAAAAATCAAAATGGTCAGTTAATATTATAAACGGTCAGTTGTCATTGTATCAGTGTGAATGTGGTCAGTTATTAAATAAAATGGTCAGTTATATATTTTAATGGTAAGTTATTTAATAAAAACGGTAAGTTTTTAATTTAAATGGTCAGTTATTTTAAAAAAAATGATAAGTTTTAGTTTGACAGCTTGTTAATTTTATCAAATATTACGACCATAGAGGCAAATTTGTGACATGTTCTATGAAAAATTACCGCATGAAATGAACTAATTTCTTACGTTCAGGTATTTGGAAGCATATACATAATATTATTTTAATAAGTGTAAAGTTTACGATAGTATTTAAAAAGTTTTGTTTTTAATTGTTCGAATAATTATAATAGAAGATCCCAAAGAATACTTTTTGTGACATTAAGTATGAAATCGAGTTTAAAAAATTGCGACCACAAAATACCAACTAATAATATTTCCAGATAGAGGCAGTCACATAATTTAATTATTTGCTTAAAATAGAAAGAACAATTTTACTAAAAGCTTATATTTAGAAACAAATTCTACAGCCATAAACAATATTCCGGCAATCTTGCAGTAAAGATTTCGGTGCGAATTCGAAGTGTCAACTTCTTGATTATTATTTGAAAGTAAGGTGAATATTTTTTTTTTACATTTCTCTTTAGGTAGTTGCTATGCGTTTTAAAATTCCGAAAATAAATTCAGTACTGATACAATAATAAGATAATTATATTCTTTTCAGATTTAACTATTTAAAAACCAGTATGTGTCGA
Organism: Himalopsyche kuldschensis; assembly: GCA_028554975.1. NCBI lineage: Eukaryota > Metazoa > Arthropoda > Insecta > Trichoptera > Rhyacophilidae > Himalopsyche > Himalopsyche kuldschensis. The sequence goes on along the minus strand of JAHFWI010000031.1, from coordinate 4,747,028 downwards.
TTGAATTAAATTTTATATTATGTTAAATTAAAATCAGAACCTAAAACGCTACAGGCCATGACATATATGTATATAAATATGCAACCTAATCTGCAGTCAATTCGAGTAAAATTGGACACCTTTCGAGTGTTTTTGTGATATTTTTATTTTCAGAAACAGTAGGTTGTATTATTTATATAATTAAGAATACTTATATAATTTTGAATTCAAAATTTATGAAAATACAAAAAAGCATTAATGTTTTTATGAGCGGTCTAATCTTAAATTTATAATAGGGTAACATTGGACACCACCACTTTCGATAAGCGAATTTGTTGATTTTTACCCCTTATATATATTTTCCACCTTATCCTTATATATGTATTTTCTTTTTTGGTCCGAAATACGAATTAGGGATATATTATCGGGGGAGGGCTTATTTTTCAAGTACAATAAGTAGATTTATACATTTTCGTTCAATATTTATTTGTATATAGGAATTTTACATTTATTTCAAATTTATTCGAATACAGTCATGACATCTTCTTCTGGAACATCGTCATAACTTATCAAATTCTGAATTCCGTTCTGAATTCCCTCCAAATCCATTTCTTGTTGAATCATTGGACCAAATCTCTCATGTCCTGCAATATAGCTATCCTTAAATGAGTATTTCTTGTCTAAGTAGCCTGTCCGTAGTGCATTTGAAACACAACTGTCAGTTATTTTATCCCATGAATTCGCATGCGATCAATGTGATTACAACTCTATGCAAAAGGTCATTTGACCTAACATGAATATATTCAGTTGTACATCTGGTCTTGGTACGTAAAATATTTCAGCTGGGCTAATATTTACTAAATACCATGAAGTTTATTGCTGAATGCGGGGTTCCTCTATTATTTTATCTAGCTTGGCGTTTTTACAGATGAATTTGAAATACATAATGTGTTTAAAAACATGATTTTGCACACCTTGATATAACGCAAGTAAAAATGAATTGACGTTTGACAGTTTGATTTCGTTTTAGTCTAGTCAAATTATTATTAAACAATTTTGTTCTTTTAGCTTGGATAATTTTGATATAAAAAAGATTTTTTTTTTGTATGTGTAGGCTTCTCCCGTGGCATGACTTCAATTTCATTCTCTAGTGTGTGCCATTCGCTGTGTTCATTTATTTCGATTCGGTTTTATATCACGCATTTCTGGTCTGTCTAGAGTCTAGACAGCATCTTTTTACTCTGTGGATAAGAAAGAACATTGAATGAGAAACTGACATAATGTAAATACTGAAAGATGACAAGGTGTTCATGTAGGTACCATGATTAACTTACGTATTCGTAACTCTAAATCCTGCGGAGATGCCATTGTGACAACATACAATTCCTTGTTGGTTAACATTCTTTCCTCTGTAAACAATAAAATACATTGAATGAGAAATCGACATAATGTAAATACTGATTAATGGAATACTTGTGTAAACCATATTCAAATACGATAACATATACGTAATTTGGAAATTATTATTAAATAAGAATATCGAGAACAATAATAATAACTATTAAAGATATGCTTACCGATTTAGGTATAATTGTTTAAGGACAAATTTTGTTCCAAAGCCATCTATAAATTGAATTTTCCCTTCGAAGTAACTCGCGACAAGCATTACAAATAGTAGATAGTATTTTTGACGTTTGTGTTGACGCTCGAATAGTATTGCCAGTAATAGTAGACATACGTATTTTTTTCAGTGGTAAAGTTAAGTCGTGTCGGTGCTGTGTCCCTCTCATCACACATCTATCACAACGAAGTAATAAACACAATATCTTATTGGTGTAAAATGATATCTACTGACCCGTTTATAGAATATAACTGACCATTTTACCTTAAAACACTGACCCAAAATTAGTTATTAACTGACCATTTATAATTTTTAACTGACCATTTAGTATTTTTAACTGACCATTTATTATTTTAACTGACCATTTATTATTTTTAACTGACCGTTTTAAGTATTTATTACTGACCGTTTTAAGAATTTATAACTGACCATTTATCGAATTAGAAACTGACCAAATAATTACTAGTCAAAAATAAATTCTTGATAAACAAATAAACAAACCGGGAAGTTTTTGGGACGTGTTAGTATGTGCCAGTTGTGAGAATGAAATTTGTAAATGAGGCATTGTTTGAAATATTGTATTATTCGACTGTCCAAGATTGTATTGTATTTATTAAGTTTATAGATTTATAAAGATATGAATATTATAATTATTTTACCGTTACTTAAATTAAATTCACATAAAAAAATTTATTGTAATTTAAACTGCCGGTGGAGGTTGATCATCATTTAGTCTGTAGATCAGTCAAGTTTTAGCAAATCGTCAAATGAACACATTTATGCATTGATTTTTCTAAATTCATGAGTATCTGTGATCCGTAGAAGCTCTGTCAAATATCTCTGGCACGACTGTCATTACCAGGGGTGTGGAGTTGGTAAAAAAAGTCCAACTCCGACTCCAGCATTTACCAAAATCACGACTCCAACTAAAAAAGTTGAATATCGTGACTTTTTTTTGTCTAATTTTCCTATGTATGTGTACATTCAATTCAATATCAACCCTACCAATCAGGCCAATGTTCAAATTTGACATATATGCAAAAATAAAAAGTTCAACCCATTTAAAATTTCCGACTCCGGCCAAAAAGCCCCGGCTCCACAGCTTTGGTCATTAAAATTGAGATGAAACCGTTGAATGTTTTGAGAGTGCTTCTTATGGTTGTGTACAAAACGAATGTAAAAATGGCAATGTGTGTATATTTTGTATTGCATTTTATTAATAAATTGTTTTCTAAAAATGTTTTGTTTCATTTACTTGATCTTGGATGCGGACTGGGGTCTAGAGACAAACAATAATAGTATCAACCCATAATGATATTCTTCTTACAAACAATTGAATCAAATCAATGAGGAAAGAAGTTTGCATACAAAAAAAAGACACTAAAATTCACTAAAAAAAACATGCAAAATTAGGCAAAGTCACTGGTAATCAAATTTTGGTAAATATTTGATTGTTAGTAGGAAAACTTCTTCAATTTTGGTTCAAAAGTTATGAATAGTGCAGAACAGAGATTGTAGCTCTATGACAGAAGTGGCTTGACTAGACCAGTGGTTCTCATGTGAGGCCACCAACAGCTGCATAGTTCATATTGATATTTAATAAAAATCTGTTTTAATAAGTTAATTTTTCAACAATGACACTGAAAATTGAATATTTCGTATGCATTGTATTGTGTATCAAGAATTGTATGTTCAAAAAAACACATACATGTTAAAGTCTTTTCGACAAAAAAGTCTCAACACAAAAATTTGGTGGGGCCACCAGACATTTCCATTTGACAGCTGATGTTCCTAGTGCGGCCACAGCCAAATTGTACGTGAGAACCACTGGACTAGACTATTATAAATTGACTAGTCCTAGTTGCCCGCTTTTCTGATGCCCATCCCGTGGAAGCAATTTGAAAAGATGCCAATTCAGAACATTGCTAGAAGAATTGAATCTGATCTCGGGGAGTTCCCCGAAGTTGCTATTACACACTGATGTAAGGTGGCTAAACCGTGAAATGTTTTTAAAAAGATTTTTTGAAATCAATTTCCTGAAGTAAAAGAATTCTTGGTAACTGTTAATAAAGGCGTGTATTTAATGGCTCAGTATCTTATTCAAGTTTTGGTCAAAATCATCAGTTAATATTATAAACGGTCAGTTGTCATTGTATCAGTATAGATGTGGTCCGTTATTAAATGAAACGGTTAGTAATTTATTAAAAACGGTTAGTATTAAAATTAAATGGTCTGTAATTTTAAATAAATAGTAAGTTTTAGTTTGACAGCTTGTAAATTTTTTCAAACAAAGCCAAGGTCTATGAAAAATAAGCACATTCAATGTAATGATTTCTTAAGTTCAGATATTTAAAAGCAGATTATATTATTTTTATAGGTTTAAAGTTTACCATTTTTTTTTTTAATATTTCGTTTTTAATTGTTAGAATTATTATAATAGATAATCCTAAAGAACACTTCAAACATTAAGTATAACATTGAGTTGTTTTAACTTAGTGGAGCAAAGGTAATTATTTGTTTAAAATAAAAAAGAATAATTTTATTAGATATGGGGTAATATTTTGAAACAAATTCTGCAGCCATAAACAATAGTCTTGAGTGTAAAAATTCATTTCAGTTCGTTCTATTGGACCACCCATCCATAGATGAATGCAATAAAGATGAGGTTCGAATTTGAATTGTCACAGCGTCTTTTATTCTAATTATTTAAAAGTTGTATATATTTTTTACATTTCACCTTACTTACAATGCGTTTTAAAATTCCGAAGATAAGAAATTATTCGTTTTTATTTAGTAAAAAACTTTTGAATTTAATAAAATGGCAATTATAACATGTAAAAATTCTGTTATTATTTCAAGACACATTAAAAAACCTACATACGTTCAATGACAATAGTATTTTAAAATGCTCACAACCAACGCCGTTCTGATCAATTGAAAAAAGTGTGGAATCGGTCTCATCATCAAAAAAAAGACACATTCAACATTACGCAAACGATTTCTTCAACACAGCATCGATTGATCCCCCCCATGTATTCATACAATAATCAATAATATTCTTTTCAGATTCAATCATTTTATATTTATCCACAAGAACTCGAAAGATATAAAATTATAAGGCCAGTATGTATAGATTTTGGTTTATTCAACATATTGACAGAGTTTACGTTCCGTCTGTCTCTATAATATTATATTTTTGTATTTTATGGTTACACTTTTGCTATTAGTAAAAATTAAAAATGTCCCCTGAATATTACACCATCAATTAGGGAAAATTAAAATCAAAACCTAAAACGCCGCAGGTACTCCCATATATAATATGCAAACATATGTAAAATTGTCTCTGGTAATATTGTCAAAGTTTTGTCTTCTTTGTTTATGGTTCATAGATTTTGACCTGATTTTTGATGCTTGAATCTTGGTATTGCCAGCAACGATAAAAAAGTATTGTTTTCAGCGGTGAGATACACCAAGTGATTTCGGTGTTGTTTCCCTGACACCACTTATTGCTTATCACAGCAAAGTTATAAACACCATATCTTTTTGGTGTTATATGATATAATATAACTTATATTCCTCGTTTATAGACTGACCCTTTTACAATAAAACACGGACCAAAATTAATTATTAACTAACCGTTTATAATTTTTAACTGATCATTTATTATTCTTAACTGACCATTTATTATTTATTACTGATCATTTATTTAATATCTACTGACCATTTACCGAAATAGAAACTGACCAAATAATAAGTTGCCATTTAAATTGTTATAACTAACAAACTGGGTGTGATATTTTGATATGGAATTAAAATTATGACACAGTCAAATAATAATAAAATTGGCTTGGTTGGTTATCTTATCTTTTAGGCAAATTTCTCATTTATTTCTTATTATCAGAAGGTATACACGCCTGGACACCTCATTGGGAAATAGTATAGTTCGATACATGGACATACAATTAATGAATTATTGCATTGATTTTCACTCTTAATTTCGATGTATAATTTAAGTTTTAATTGAATGAAATGTCGCAGCGACAGCAAGAACATCAATCGGTGGTGATACCTTTGCAGGAATTAGGGCGAGTAGATGCTCAGCTGCAAAGCGTATTTGATAAAGTAAGTGTTTTTTAAATTTTCACTTTTATAGTCATATTCTTATTTCAAAAATGAGTGAAGACATTTTGCTCAAAGATTTACAGACAATTACAATGTCTGGTTTTATCTTTGGACAATTTGTTTTATCATTGGCCAAATGATATTTTTGATAGCTTTCTAAAATTACAATTTATAATCCAACTAAGCATACCTACGTAGTTTACACTGACCAATTAATTAAATAACGGTTACATATATCCTGTCATCAAAATAATGCTGTAATGATGATCCAAGCTAAGAAACTTTGATGACTTTTAAGGTGTGAACTGTCAATTCTTATTGGATAGGCATCACATTTAAATGAGTCAAAATCAGGACTGGCTCCACTCATCTCAAGCATTTTAACCTTTATACGTCCGGCGGTCCATATAGGGACCAGCAAGTGTCGCGACAGGACTTCATTGATTTACAACAGGCATGGGCAAACTGCGGCCCGCCGAGTGTTTTCTGCGGCCCGCCATCATAAATCCTAATTCTAAGTAAGAATATTTTTTTTATATGTTTTTTAAAAAAATATTGAATATCAAATAAAAATTCTTCAAGATATTGAGTGAGTATACAGATATTCCTTTTCACAGTCAAATTCGACGGCTTTGCTTGGAAAAAGTGCTTAGAAGAGTTCGGGATATAATGTAAATTTTACAATAACAATATACAAAATATGGATATAAGAGTAAAGATTAGGGTGCACGGTAAACTATTCATTACATTCATGGTGCCGTGTTTTATTGCCGGACCGTATCGGATGTATGTTTATTGGAAAATGCCGATTCTTTTCATCCCGTGAGATGAGAATGTGTTTGTAAGTCATGTTTGTGGCGATGTACACTTTTTTATTGATTCCAGTAGAGAGTTTTTATACGTTCAATTCAATTTATATTTCATATTCAAATGTAAAAAATAAAACAAATTATAAAAATGTGTGCACTTAAAATGCGAAAATCAGTGAATAAAAAAATGTATTTGTATTCTTATCTTAGTATGACACTGACAACGACGGAAAACTTTCAATCGCAGAGTTACGAGCGTTGATAGAATCCGGCAAGTATGACAATGATATTCCTGCCGAAATTGTGAATCAAATTATGAGTGTTGGGGATGCGGACGGCGACAGATTCCTGGATTACAATGAGTTCAAAGATATGGTCCGGCAGCCGGAGCTGGGGAACTACTTCATCCATCTGCTCTTCCAATATGTCCACACCATCATACCCAGGAGGCAACCCGCCCCCAGCAATGCCACAGGTAACCATCCCACACCCATAATTAAAGCAATAAATCGGAGATACGTGTTCATAATAAAACATTCAACAAAGTTTTGAGTTGCCATTCATGGAGCTCTGAATCTTAACCGCTTGACCGCGGCTGACACAGCCCTTGCTGCAATGGCTCATACGCGCACGGCTGCTATGGCAGCCGTGAGCAAAAAATTATGGATGTAAATTAACATATCTGGATACCTATAAAAATATTAATTAAAACCCATATTTATGGTTGTAAATCGTATTAACAAATTCGCCAAAAAGGTGCCGCGTATGGACGTTGTTCTCTATATTCATAGCCGCGGTCAAGAGGTTATTGTTTCTGAATGGAGCTCGACGACGACATGCAGGGTATTTGTTTGTTTCACAATTACGAGTTCGTTTGAAACTAATATCATCAAAAATAATTGAGTTTTTTTTTATGAGCTTGTTCTTGATGTATTTACATGGAAATGGTCACATGCCTGACACGGTTACTAATACTGCCGCCTTGCTAAGAACCGATATACCAATTTCTAAATTAATTACAATGATATTATTTAAACGAACAACTTCATTTTCCAAAGTCACCATAATTGCACCCCTTTAAATAATTGTCATTTATTAATAATTCATGCACTTACTATCATTAGGTTTTAATTTAAGGACTTGAAATCTATCAACTCATTAATAATAAATAGGTCGGATATTCCATTAATAGATATTCAGATGTTATTATCTAGTGATTAGTATTCCCGATACTAAATTCAAAAATCCCGATAAACAAACTTCATTTATGGAAACTCATTTACATCAAATTTTTGCTAATTCATATAGAGCAATGATACTCAACCTTTTTTGTCTTCGGGCCGCATACATATATTTGTAAAGCCACGCGGGCCGCAACACTATACTGGTATGACGAAAAAAGTAGATCACTAAGTTAAATTGCTATTAAAATGTAAATTAGCGAAATTAATAGCAATTTAACTTAGTGATCTATTTTTAATTTTGTATCTAAACCATACAAACTGTTTACTACGCTTCAGTGAACGTATATCCGTACATCCGTGAACTTGAAATGCCTGAAGATGCCAAAAGGCGAAACCCGGGTCGTTAGCGACAAAACTCATGGAAAAGTACAAAATTCAAACGATTCAAAAAAATTAGTAAGTATGCAATGTTTTTTTCTTCCCCTGTTTTTTTTTTTTGATTGCTCTTGTTTTTTCTTTGATTTTCCTGAGGCTACGGTTTCATCTGAAAACCTTAACGCTTTGTACTGTCCGTCGAGCTTTGCGAAATACCCACAGTGTCCTATTCCTCTATAGACGGCGGCTACGAAGGGGAGTATAAGTGGTTCCCGCTTCCGGTCTGCATGCTGCTCTTCTCTCTGGAGGAGTTTGTGCTGTTTGCCGTGGACGCTGCTGCCGGCTACGTGGACGCGAATGGTCCTATCGCCACTGCCGTAGTCTACAATCCTGACAAGAGATACGAGGCTTGGAGATATTTATCGTACATGTTCGTGCACTGCGGGTGAGCTGCTGTTATATATCTAAAATAATAATTAACCCTTTTGATCCCACTTTTTTTTGTTGTTTATTTACATGCTTTAACAACCCATATATAACAATTAATTATTACACTATACATCATTTAATGAGATATTACAAAAAATACACTGATGAGACTACCGTTGTTTGTTATTTTTCAGGGCTGTGGAGTCGGTAAAAAAAGTTCGACCGTGACTCCGACTCCAACATTGACCAAAAAACGACTCCGACTCCGACTAAAAAACGATTAATTACGTCACGTTTTTTTTCTACCTATCACATTTATGCGTATTCAATTATATATCAACCAACCAATCCTGCCAATAGCCAAATTTGATATATTAAATGTAAAATTAAAAAGTTCAATCTTTTTAAAATTTCCGACTCCGACTCCACAGCCCTGGTATTTTTTAATTGCACTTTCTAAAATGGTCTGGGATGAACTGATCTGCAAGAGAGTTTTATCAACAAATTTTTAACATGTCTAAAAAATCCGAACCTTCAATATAAACCGTACTGTAGAGTCGACAGTAATAAAAGAGCAGTCAATCAGTCCTGTAATCTTATATAAAAAACCTAAACGGCGTATGTATGTATGTGTTAATAAAAGAGCAGTCAATCAATCAAGTAATAAATGAATAAATTAAGCTTTTAACTGTCAATTCTTGGTGGCAAGGTCTTATACATAACTGACGCTGGATGCAGCTGTTAATAATATTTGTAATTAATTACAGTTGGACGCATCTCATCGTAAATCTTTGTGTCCAAATATTCCTCGGCACACCGTTGGAGATGGTGCACAAGTGGTGGCGTGTCCTAATCATTTATTTAGCCGGAGTGATCGCCGGCTCTCTGGGTACCTCCGTCGCGTGTCCCAGTGCCACTCTCACCGGCGCGTCTGGTGGGGTTTCGGCTTTATTGACCGCTCACGTTTCTACTATTGTTCTGGTAAGTGACTATCGCGGCGGTAATGTTTTTCGAAATACACGAAGTTGAGGGACAATTTTATAGAAGAAGATTTTAAGAAATCATCTCAAGAGCAAATTGGTCTCGAAACCTTTACTTTTAAATAACTTTAAACTCTCCATGTCACTTACTAGAAAGACAAAAAAGGAGGGCCACATTTGCTTCTAATATTCCAGAAGAAACTTTTTGGCGGGAAACAGTTATTAATTATTGATTGCCCATTATAATACGGTAAGAAAAATAACAATGCATTTTAATTCTACATAAATTATTCATACAATTTATGTAGAATTAAAATACATTGCTAATTTTCTTACCGAGTTATTAATTAGTTGCAAATAAATGTTATCATTTGTGTCTGTAATGTAAGGTTATATCAATTGTTCTACAGAACTGGTCCCAGATGGAATGCGCTCTTCTGCAGCTTCTGGTGGTCTTAGTATTTGCCGTGACGATCACTGGCCCTGGAATTTATGAGAGATTCGTCCTTGGGATTGATAGTCATATCGGACACATGGCACATTTGTCAGGAGCAATCGCAGGTTGGTCTTTGATGGGTCGCCACTGAAAATCTTTGAAATTCAACTTGTTTTATCTTTTCAGACACCCGTGTCGCATGATATACGCTCTGCCATTTTAGAGTGTATCGCTGGAATGGAAGGATTTATCTTGAGGCAAAATTAGGGTCCTTGCTTTTCATTATAACATCGCACATCAACGTTTGTTGGTTTGCGACGCGTAAGCAGGCGTAACGAACCAGTTACTTGACCATTTATTTGCATTACATATAAGATTTTACATTTATTTGTATTGAATGTAAATCTGTAAAGAGTGAATTTAAGGTAAATGTACCAGTAGCTGACCGTTTAAGAGAAAATTTCAACAAAAATAACGATTAAGGTTTAGCATTGTACCGAATGATGGCAAAGCAAGTATACTCATATTAGATCATACATATGTCTTATTTAATATTATGTAACAAAAATTAGGAAAGCGCTTGCTTAAAAAAAGTTATGTTAAATTATTTAAAGCCATGTTCCTGTTTCAGTAGTTGACCATCTCACATATAAAAAAAACCGAATCTTATCAGGGGGTTTTATAGTGAACTTTCTGTCAGAGTTGCCTCAGGGCTTTCTGTCACACCACTCTTTGTTGAATCAAGTAGCAATGGGTGGTTCAGGAACAAGGTACACACCGTTACTAGATTGATCACCTAAGAAATTTGAAATAATACACTTTCCTCACTAGGTGTTGTTTTCAAATGGCCACCCTGGCACTCCATTGGCTATATGGTGATGTGTTAGTGGCTCATTCCGACCACAGATGCCTTGACTTGTCTGAACTTTACAATTTAGAGCAATCCCGCATCTGCATTTCTTATTTTGGGCCATTTTATTCTCAAAAGGTCAACTACTGGTACATTAACCTTATATTAAGGCTAATTTTTTTTAACAATGTTGACATTTTTGTGACGTCTCTTACTTATGTATAGATTTTTGCACATTTTCGCGAAGTTGGATAGGAAGAAATATTTTGACTAGCTTTGATTGAAGCCTTCTATATGTATGTCCTTGTTTAACATATTTTTTTCGGTGAATTCTTTTTTTTATCTATTCAATACTTACAAATACTTTCATGCAGTATAGTTAGTCTCGTAATGATAACTTAAGGGGTTCCCCCCATCTGACGGCCGGTTTTTTTACCTTTTTTATGATTTTTATTGACGAACATTAATTAACGCAGAAGTTTGAAGTTTTACTACATATATTGACATTTTAAAAGTAAGTCAAAATATTTTCAGATTAAAATCTTCATCACAATGTGTGGTGCACCACTCCAAATGCACCCATGTCGAAAAAAAGGTGGTAAATGGTATCCATCAGCCGGCTGATTGGCTTATCGGAAATCAAAAAATATCACGTCATTTTAATCTATAAAACTGTAAAAATCACTTGACAAGTTTTTGAATTTTTTTAATGAAAACGGCTGAGATTTATTTCATTATCCTAGTTCAAACGATGACAATACATGTTTTTAATCTACCATTAAAATTTCAAAGAAATCGGTTCGCTCGTTCTTGAAATATCGTGGATACCAGTTAGGAAAACATAGTTTTGGGAAAAACGCGTTTGAAAGTTCAAATATGTACGATTTAAACTATTAAATCTTTACTCCCTATTAATCTGCTATGCCTGGTCTATAGATAATTCTTTCTGTTTTAAGTCTTTTGAAGCTGCTTGCTTCGCTCTTTCTTAAATTTTGGTTTGTTTCATGAATTGAAATTACATGTGCATTGTCCAGTGTCCCGCCTGCAAAAAAGTGTCGTCTAACTGCAGTAACTTTCCAATCGATTTCAAATATTGAAAAATCACGTGTTTAAAAATCATTTTATGCAACAAAAAAAAAATGTTTCAAAATATCACATGGGGGGACCCCCTTAAGATAAAACATAATTCATGGCACTTCACCTGACGCCGATGCACCATGCAATAAGATAGTACATACTATATAACCGGGGTTGTGGAGTCGTTAAAAAAAACACGACTCCGACTCCAACATTGACCAAAAACATGACTCTGACTAAAAAAAGTTTAATTTCGTCAGGTTTTTTCCTACCTTTCCTTTATATGTTATTCAATTAAATACCAACCAACCAATCCGGCCAATAGCCAAATTTTACATATTATATGCGAAAATAAAAAGTTTTCAAAATTTCCGACTCCGAGTACGACTCCAGCCAAAATTCCGTGACGACTCCGACTCCACAGCCATGTATATAACAAAATTTAAAAATTGTAATAAAAAACACAACATATGTATATTAAAATAGAAATTACTAGAGTAAGAACAAAACACCAAGTTCACTTAAAAATGTCTACTTTAATAGTCAATAAGCTGATCAATATTGATCAGCCAAACAGCCCTTGTGGCTAGTTACTGAAATGACTTATGCGATAAAAACGAGTTAGATATATTTGAATGGGTGTGAGAACGGACTGCGAATAATTGACTATATTTCAACTGGATTGCTTTTTTCAGGTTTGCTGGTTGGCATTGGAATTCTCAGAAATCTCGAAGTCAGATCTTGGGAAAGGAAATTGTGGTGGTTTTCGATTTTTATCTACTTCGCGCTGATGACTATCGCAGTCCTGATGAACGTCTTCTGGAAGACTCACTTTCCTATCAGCACAGCAGTGCCTGGTGTGATTGCTGACCATTCACAATAGTCCCTTTCTGATGTTCACAATATCCTGATTTTATAATTCTGTATTTTCTGGGAAAATTTCCTTCCTCTTTTTTGTTTTACCATAAAATATTTTCAAAATGGTCGATCACATCTACACAGCAACACCGCAACTTCCAGAGATAAAAATCGATGTTTTTTCATATTCTATGCGCTGACATACCGTTGATTTTGACAACTTACTGTTGCACTTGCGCAAAGGCATACTACAACTAACTTTCAGTAGGTGGTGCATGTAGACAATCGGCAAAAGACAAACAGCAAACGTCAAACGGCAAATGTCATCGATACCGATCAATGTTAGTGAAATTATTTATCTAAAATATTGTGCATCCGAATGCGCTTCAATAAACACAAGCACTTTCTTTCTTTGAGTGGTATTGCAACGCTTGCCGGGTATACCGGCTAGTATAGTATTTATGTAAATATAGCAATATACACTTATCTGTGCTTTTGTATGTAAACTGTAAAATGAATTGGTATTAATTGCGACTTTTTCACGTGTCCCACTTGCGTATATTTTTATTACTCTTGTAAATTTGTGCCATATTTTTTGCACGAATTTTTCAACCGAAATTTCATTACAAGTTTTGAAATTATACTCTTTACAATACAGTCAATTCGGGTAACTTTGGACTTCAATATAACATTGGCAAAACTGGAGCAAGTACCGTTTATTTAATTTTCTGCTGTTATTATTGTAATCGTGATCATTCTTGCGATTGATGAATATAACAAATCGATCTTTTGTCTTATACGTGGTCAAAAAAAAGATCCACATTCACTTCTCGAATATTTTTTATTTTTTATGATATTTTGTGAAATAAACCATGAAAACAAATTATGAAAATATACGACTTTTTTATTTTTTTCGAAACAGGTGGCTTCGCTTAAGCCAGGTGTTACGGATAGGGAATTGGCAAAAAGTTTTTTAATATTTTCCATTGACAGTCTATCCTTCTTTATAAAATTTCAATTCAATCCCACCAAGCTGGATGATTCAGCTAAAATTCGCTCATCGAAAGTGGTGGTGTCCAATGTTACTCAATTATAAATTTCACATTGGACCTCCCGTAAAAGCAGTTTTAAGTTATTTCTCCTTGTATTTTCATAATATATGAATTCAAAATTATATAAAGGAAGTGGTAAGAACACATGATAGTCTAAAAAATGCAATTTACTATATCTGGAAAAAAATATATCACAAAAAAACACCTGAAAAGTGTCCTGAATTGACTGCACTGTTGTTATTAATAAAAATGCAAATTCCCGAATCAGTCCTCTCTTGGGATTTCGCAGTACTCAATTGTGCTGTCATATGTTCAGATCGTGAAATTGAAAACTTTCATATACCGTAAAACGGGATCAATAGAGACACTTTTTACCATTCACGACTATGTATCTTCATACCTGCGCCATATAATTCAAATATGAATGGCTTGAAATTTTTCTATGGTCTTACAACACATTCATGACAATATTTTTCAAATATTCACTATCGTTATTAAGACACGGTCAACTTTGTTCGATGCCTCTATTCACATTGAATCGGACACTTGGCAGGTGAATCGAGGCAAACATACAGATTGTAGTGATTGGAATATATGAACATCTATTCTATACGAGTCTCTATTCATTCCGTTTTACGGTACACATTAACCAAAAAAATATTAACATTCTTGTAATAAGGGCCTTAAGCTAAATGCATTGGAACAGCTAGAAATTAATAGGTTTAATCAATCCAATTAAATTCTTAATGAACAGGTCACAATTAAAACATCACCACTTCTTAAGCCATTAATAAACACTAATGCAATTTAGAATAAATTCACTTGATGCATTACTAATTTTACGTTTATTCCCACTTAGTAAAAACCCAGATTTAATTTTTACTTCATGAATACACCAAATCAATTTGTCACATTCAATAACTTATTATTTCCGTATAAAATTAAGGTGGTGGAACAGAGAAGTAGATGTATTGTGTACCCTGTCTAGGCTAGGTATATAAGCTTGTTCTAATGCACGCTTAAAACATAGTTCTGACGAGGGCGTAAGCCTAAATAGCTATCAACAAATATATAAAATAATTTCTGTAGAATTAAAATACATTGTTATTTTTCTTACCGTATTATAATGGAGTTCTACCAAGTAATTGCCTACTCAATCAATACAAAAAACATGACCGATTTTAATTTTCGTGCAATAATAGAGAAGTTTATAAGGGGTCGTAAAAGTAAGGATGCACAGGCATCGAACTTAAACACGTTTGATTCAATTTTGGCCAATCATTTAGTCAGTTTGGTTTTGTCATTCGAGAGATAGTATTATAGTCATTGTAAAGAATTATATATAAATGGTAAAAAATACATTGGATACTTAGTAAAGTTGTGCTAAAATACAATCCTTGTTTTTGTCCCTATTCACCCCGTTTTACCGGTATTGACTTTAAATAGATTTCTGGATTTGTGTTCAAAAACTTTCAACTCACCTTTTATCCGATCCCAACTGATTGCAATTAATAAACTGCCAGTCGCTTCCGTACCATATCCTTAAAGAAAAGTTGGTATATTGTCTTGCTGTAAATTTTTTGCTAAAACATCATTTGCTGAAATGTGTATGACACATTGTTAACTTTAAAACGCACTGTCTGAAATTGCAGCTAAAAAAGAAAAATAAATTCTTGATTGAACAGTTGGTAGAATGTATTTTTTTTAATACGAGTAAATGAGACATTGTTTGAAATATTGTACTATTCGAATGTCCATGATTTTGTTGCATTTTTAAGTTTATAGATTAATATATATTAATTTTATAATAACTTATTCATTTCCAATGTAACTAACCCATCCCAATTGATTGCATCTCATTAGTTATTATTTTGTAATACTAACGTCATTAGTAGTATAATTACTTATGTGCTTTGTTTCTTTAACCCTCTCCTTGTTTCCCGTAAAATAGAAAAATCCCAAACTCCATTTTGTAATTTATCATTTTAAAATATTTGAATCAATCTCCGAAGGCCGAAGATGCCTCTGAAAGAGGTGATACGCGTGTCACAATTATTAACACAAAACATGTAATAATCAAAGTTATTTTAAATTTTATATTAAAATGAACTGCCACAAAGCTACCGCCGAATCCATCGAAAGTGCAATGTTAGTATTTTCATTAAAATAATAATTTGTAGGTCTGCTGGTCGGAGCAGATTATACAAAAGAGAATCCTGGGAAGAAGAAGCTGCGGTTCCGATCAACGTGTTCTTCATCCTGATGTTGGTAGCCGTGTGCACACAGATGTTACATGGAGAATTTTCCAGCTGTCAAATAAGCAGTCGTAAAACCATTCGCACATTGTTCAAAAAAGATGTATTCATAGTTATCTTGTAATTTTTTCCAATAGTCTAGGTATTTCTGCGAATTTCAAAATGACCGGGATATTTTCAACTATATACATACAACTTTGGTTATATTAATGAGATTCTTTATAAAACTGCATAACGATAGCTTAAAGAGAAAATTTGCTATCTCCGTTTTTGTCAATTGTACAGGAAAGGATAAAAACTGATAATTTTGAGAATGCAAAATTTTGTGTTATAAACAAAAAAATCCCTTTCAAACGATTTTTTTGTACCGGTAAAAACAACGAATAAATAACAGGTGACAATACAAAATGGCGGAGTTGGATAATAAGTAGTGTAGGTTTTAGCACAACAATGGAGATATCAAATCTGCTTATGGCAGTATTCTGGTCTAGGATTCTGAAAAAGCCGTTTTTTTATATTGCATATTTTCAAAGTTCAAACATTTTAAAATATGTCCTTAGAATATTTTCGTTTAAATTCTAATTATTGTTAGAGATATAGCTACTTCAGTGACGTAGAATCTAACAAATCTTGGCGTTTTTTAACTTTGCTCGAAACTTTAAACACGTTTTCTCGTATTATATATAACCGCTTTCGATGAAACATTTTTTATAATTTCTTTTATGGTATATACTAGGATTATAAAAAAAATCAACTGTTACGATTTAAAAAAAAAATCTAAAACGGGAAAAAAGGATTTTTTTGAAGCTCCGTCATTTTGATATTTTTTTGACTTCTGACTGTTCTAGTATATACAAGAATTGCACTATTATTGTATACGAATATATATTTTTTTATTATTTCATGTGACTAGAAAAGTTGGGATCATGGCAACTATGGAGCGCCATTTTTTAAGAGACCCCACTTTACCATCTTGTAACTTTTCAGGTTTTTTGTTTTTTGGTTTGAATATTTATTTGTGTATTTGTTAAATATAAATACATATCTGGTAAAAAATGGGCGTTAAATTGTTATTCCTTTTTTTTCTATAGCAATGTGCAAAAACACCTAAAATTTCAGCCTCTAGACCGGAATACAACCTTAAAACGTTTTTTCGATGCACTTAAATAAGTTATGGTTACAAAAATTTTACCCGACATTGCATGAAACAACAAGATGCCATTATCAAGTCATTTTCAGCCAAAAATGGAGTTAACAACATTAATCTTTAACACATCCAATGCTAGACCTGTGTTTTGGTATACATACAATAAAACACGCTAGGTGTGTTCCCAGCATGCAATTTGTTAAGCCATCGATTATCTTATTGTTATATTGTCTATGGTTTTTTCAAATGTTATAACATTCATTGTTTTGATTCATTTCAAAACAATATCAAATAATTCTTAAAATACTTTCTCCCGCAACAGCAAAAATTAGTGTCTGTAAAGTCGGTTTACGGACGATAGTTTAACGTGACAGCGTCATAAGAAAACATTGATGAAATGATTGCATACTTTTATGAATAAAATGGAATCATTTTTATTGAATTATCATTATTTTGTATATTTGTTATACGTTAGTCAGATTTTTAATATGCAAGAATTAATTACCTTTATTGCCGCAATTGTTGTTGTAATATAAACAATGAAAACCACATTAACATTTCACTTCACTTTATAAACAGTTGTAAACAGATCACGTGTAGGTACTGTAGGTGTATAAGTTGTGTGCTGCCGCTGTCTCTTTTCTACTCAGACGCATCGACCAATCGAGTGGAAGAGAGTTAGATGCGGCACAATCCGAACGGTAGGCCGATCGTGCCTCTCTATCGCTTATCCGCGCTCTCGCTCGCACGCTTGCTTTCGGCGTATCGCGACAAACGGGACAATGAGTCATGTTTTTTCGTGCGTGCAGCGGGCGTTCATCGATTTATAAGACGTTGTAACGTCAAAAATGTAGGTTTAAAAAAAATTATAGTAGGTTGGGAATGTCAAAAACGAACTGTCTGTGCCGTTTTTAATTTTGATAACTTACAAAAAAGATGTGATATTTTGATATGGAATAAGAATTGTGACATAGTCTTATGATAATAAAATTTGCTAGATTGATAGATAGCCAATTGAAATTCGCCTTAATGATAAGATATCATTGAGGTGAATTTCAAAATCCTTCGTGTATTATCAGTAGGTTTATCAACGCATAGAAAACTCATCGGGAAATAGCATATTTCGATTGATTATTCATGGACATACATTTAAAGAATTATTGCATTGTTTTTTACTCTTAATTTTGATGTATAATTTAAGTTTTAATTGAATGAAAATGTGGCCGCGACAGCAAGATGAGCAATCGGTGGTGATACCTTTGCAAGAATTGGGCCGAGATGCTGTGCTGCGAAGCATATTTGATAAAGGTAAGTTTTTTTTTTTAATTTTCACCTTTATAGTTACATTCCTATTTCAAAAATGAGTGAAGACATTTTGTTCAAAATTAATTATGTACGTCCGATAAAGTTCAAACAGAAATTACAGTGTCTGCTTTTATTTTTGCAACATTCTCACTCAATCATTTTAACCTTTATACGCCCGGCGATCCATATAGGGACCAGCGAGTGTCGCGACAGGACTTCATTGATTTACAATAACAATATACAAAATATGGATATAAGATTAAATAGGTAATGACTTCAATAAAAAGAATCGTAATTTTATTTCGGATTTCATGAATTATGTATGTTGACCATGTAGTGTGATATTCATACTAAATTATCGGATTTTTTATACGTTTGTTTCAATATGTGTTCAGCCTCAAATGTAAAAAAATATCGTTATAAAAATTATTCATGATTTAGAGACAAAACAAGGATAGAACTTTAGCACAACTTTACTAAGTATACAATGTATTTTTTATATATAATTCTTTACAAAGACTGTAATAGTAACTCTAGAATGATTACTGGCCAAATAATTCAAATAACTTTTCCACGTATTGTGCAACTAACTTTTGTTTCGTTCTTTCAGAGGTATCTTCAGACTTACTATCGCAAAGTTTGCTCAAGTAATGAAGCAAGATTGATTCTAACATTTTAAATTATAAAATTACAAAATGGATTTCGGGGTTTTTTCCTTTTAAAGGAAGCAAAGAGTGGGTGATAGAATCGAAACAAAGCAAACAAATAATTATAATTCTAATGACGTTAAACATTACAAACTATTAAACTAATGAGCTGCAATCTATCAGATAGGTAAAGTGATTACTCTATTAATTGGAAACAATGTAAGTAATGGCGAGCAACCTGTCCTATTAAGAATATTATTTAATAATATTTCTTTTTATTTACTCGGTGGAGTATTTCTAACTGCGATAGTAAGTCTGAAGATGCCTTTGAAAGAGGCGAAACGAAGTTATTTTTTAATTTATATTAAAATGAACTTCGACAAAGTTACCGCCGAAACTATCGAAAGTATTGAAACAAACGTTTTTAAGTTCGATGACCGTGCATCCTTATTTTTTGACCCTTATGAACTTCTCTTTTATGGCACAATATATATAATCAATCATATTTTTTTCGGTAAATAAGTATCGTAAAACGGAATGAATAGAGGTTCATATATTACAATAATTACAATCTGTATTTTTGTCTCTATTCACCTGAAAAGTCTCGATTTACCCTCTCTCGTCTCTATTCGCCACGATTCAATGTGAATAGAGACATCGAACAAAATTGACTGTGTCTTAATAATGATAGTGAATATTTGAAAAATATTGTCATGAATGTGTGGGACCATAGAAACAAGTTTCAAGCCGTTCATATTTGAAATATGTGGCGCAGGTATGAAGATACATAGTCGTGAAGGGTAAAAAGTGTCTCTATTGACCCCGTTTTACGGTAATTAAAATGCAAAAATCAATGAATTAAAAAATGTATTTATATTCTTATCTTAGTATGACAATGACAACGACGGAAAACTTTCAATCACAGAGCTACGAGCGGTGATAGAATCCCGCAAGTATGAAAATGATATTCCTGCCGAAATTGTGAATAAAATTATGAGTGCTGGGGATGCGGACGGCAACAGATTCCTGGATTACAATGAGTTCAAAGACATGGTCCGGCGGCCGGAGCTGCGGAACTACTTCATCCATCTGCTCGACCAATATGTCCACGCCATCATACCCAGGAGGCAACTCGCTCCCTGCAATGCCACAGGTTAACATCCTACACCGATAATTAAAGTAATCAATCGGAGATACGTGTTTATAACAATACATTCAAAAAAAGTTTTCAAGTTGCCAAATCATGGGGCTCGGAATTTTAATGTTTCTGGATGGAGCTCGATGACGACACGCATGACGCAGGTCTTTGCTTGTTTCACAATTACGAGTTTTAACTTTTTTATTTATTTATTTATTCATTAAAAATACAAATCATGGCATTACAGCTTACGCCAATACGCCATGCATTTGACAAATGTATTTACATATACATACATAATAAAAATTACAAATTGTTATTATAAGAACAATTTGTACTTTTAAGAGAGAAAAAATTATAAAATCACATTAAAAATTTTAAAGATGTCAACCGAGTGAGTTCCGACAAAATCAAATTTTATTCAGAAAATATAGTATTCGTCTGAACTCACTCACGTCAATATGAAATATGTCGACATCCGAAGCAATGCCGTTTAAAATTGTTAAAGCTCTTCCCAGAGGCATTCCCATTGGCAGACTGGTTCTACCCCTTAGAAGAACAAACAACTCATGCTCACGATTCCTCAAAAAATTATCAGGAACATTCAATTTAACATTTTCAAGAATGGTGGAATTCTCATTTTGGCCTCGGATAAGCCGAAAGAAATATAATGCCAAGTACATTTCTCTTCGAGCATTCAAACTATTGAAAGCGAGCATCCCTAAGAGAAAGCCTGTTGGATAAAGCCATGGGTAGTACACATGTCCTCAAATAGAGAATTCTCAAAAATTTATGAGCTTGTTCTTGGTGTATTTACATGAAAATGGTCACATGCCTGACACGGTTACTAATATACTGCCTTGCTAAGAACAGATATACCATTTTCTAAATTAAGTACAATGATATAATCACATCAATCAGATATTCCATTTATAGATATTTCTAGTTTATTATCTGGTAGTTAATATTTGCGATACTACATTCAAAAATCCCGATAATTATAACAAACCCACTTAATTCAATGAAACTCTTTTACATCAAATTTCGCAAATTCATTTTGACTACGTTAATAGCAATTTAACTTAATGATCTACTTTCATTTTTGTATATAAACGATACAAACTATTTACTACGCCTAAGTTCAAGTACATCCGTACATTTGAAATGCCTGAAGATGCCAAAAGGCGAAACCGGGGTCGTTAGCGACAAAACTCATTGAAATGTACAAAATTCAAACGATTCAAAAAAACTAATAAACATGATGTCATTTTTTTCCTTTTCCATGCTTTCTTTACCCACTTTGTTCTGTCCGCCGAGCTTTGCGAAGTACCCTCAGTGTCCTATTCCACTACACTGAGGGTAGTCTCCTATTCCACTACAGACGGTGACTACGAAAAGAAGTATAAGTGGTTCCCGCCGCCGGTCTGCATGGTGCTCTTCTCTGTGGTGGAAATTGTGCTGTTTGCTGTGGACGCCGCTGTCAGCCACGTGGAAGCGATGGGTCCTGCCGCCACTGCCCTGATCTACAATCCTCGCAAGAGATACGAGGCCTGGAGATAATTTAACGTACATGTTCGTGCACTTCGGGTGAGCTGTTATATATTGAAAATTAACCCTTTTGATCCCACTTTTGTTTATTTATATGCTTTTACAACCCATATAATCATAACAATTACTTGGTAGACTATATGTACATCATTTAATGAGATATTGCAAAAATTTACTCTGATGAGTAAGTACACTGTTATTAATAATAGAATAATTGCTATTTTTTACTTGCACTTTCCAAAATGGTCTGGGATGTCTAAAAAATCCGAACCTTCAATATAATCGTTACTGTAGAGTTGACAGTAATAAAAGAGCGGTCAAACAGTCGTGTAATAAATAAATAAATAAAATACACTTTTAAGCTTTTAACTGTCAATTCATGGTGGCAAGGTTTTATACTTTACTGACTAGATACAGCTGTTAATAATATTTGCAATTAATTACAGTTGGGCGCATCTCATTATAAATCTTTCTGTTCAAATACTCCTCGGCATCCCGCTGGAGATGGTGCACAAGTGGTGGCGTGTCCAAATCATTTATTCAGCCGGAGTGATTGCCGGCTCCCTGGGCGCCTCCATCACGGATCCCAGGATCTTTCTCGCCGGCGCGTCTGGTGGGGTTTACGCTTTATTGGCCGCGCACGTTTCTACAATTGTTCTGGTAAGTGACTATCGCGGCGGTATCGGCAACTGTTTTAACGTGTGCAACTGCGCTTTGCCGATTACGAGATTTAGCCAAAATGGACGTATCATCAGCGTACTGGGCTATAATTGTATCACTTTCCCCATCGGTTGGTAATGTCGTAGGTGTATATATTATAAAGTATGGGTCCCAAGACAGAGCCTCGTGGAACCCCGGCAAGTGTTGACCTCGGTGAAGACCGGGTTCCATTCATTTTAACCTGGAAACGTCTATCTGTCACAAATGAGTTGATGATCTTAATTAGTGGTAATCTAATTCCAGCATTCGACATTTTGAATACAAGCACTTCAACCCACACCCTGTCGAAGGCATTTGCAATATCTAAGAATAGGCCAGCTGTGACCTCTTTTAGAATGAAAAAGAACTTTGGCGCTAACTTGCCTTAGAACTTGATGCTCCGTCAAATTGATATAAATATTGAGAATACCTTAATTCCGGCTCCCTCGTAAATCGAGAAGGAGCCTCCTATCCGACACTCAGGAGAGGGATTTGGGGGACGGAGTAGGAGAAACATGGCACTCTTATAAAGAAAAGACGATCTCAAAGCGTTATATGGTTGCGGTAAGCATCCATTATTTAATTGTTTATAGTTTACACAGACGTTATACAACACACAAATATTACGATAGGCGAAGAAGATATCAGGAATTTTACGCGAATTTAATTCTTAGGGAGAGGATTAGGCGCGTGCATTCTCAATGCAGTCCAATCTCTCTCTGCTGTATGAAAACAAACGGTTACTTTGGAAAGAAAAAACAATGGCCGTTTCAAAAATCGTTAACACATGCGCCCGCTGATAAGGGATGATTTATCGCATTATGAACTTTTTATGAAGCACATGCATTGTCGGGCGTCAAGAGATAAGAGAAATTGAAATATCTCTACATTGCATCGCTATGGATTGCAATATAGATTATTATAAGAACGAATTTATTTCCTGATATCGACTGACTCATTGACTGAGGTGAACAATAGATCGTTCGAGAGAGTTCTGATGACCTACCACATAAGGCGGTGTCAATATATAGCGGCGTTAACTTCATTCGAAATACATGAAGTGAGGGACAGTTTTACGGAAGTTTATATAGAAATAAAATATCGTCTTGCTACTGGCAAAGTTTTTTTACATTCTGTATAGCAGCATACAATTTATTGCTCGCTTCTTATGCACCGTGAGTTACTGCAACTTTGAATTTACTGTCATACGTGATGTGTTATCCTGGACTCCAATCACTCGACATCTCAACTACTCGAGTATCGAGTAGTAAAATTTCAAAATACTCGAGTACTCGAGTAGTTTCAGATGTACCGAAATATATTTTATTAATTCAAATTTGTGTCTATAAATAGACGATACATAAATAAATAAGCTTATTTTATTATTCTATTTATTTCAATTTATGAAACATATATTTGAAAAATAACAGAGAATTAAACGTCTCAAATCTTAATTTGGTTCGAAGTTTTGTTTTTGTATTCCAGCAGTAGAAAAAACTCTCTCTGTTGCTGTGGACCTCGGCTTAAAAGTTAACAATCAATTAAATTGTGCTATCTAGTTTTTCTGTCCGCTGTTTAAAACAAAATAAAATTTTCGAATTAAATCTTCATTGATATATTACGAGTATTACTCGAGTATTTTACAAATTCCTCGAGTATCGAGTACTCGATACTCGAATTGGAGTCTCTACTTGTTATGCATCATTTATTGCAATGCTTCAATAACATACGTGGAACTTTTTTGTATTACATTTGAAGATTTAGGTATTCTGAAGATGTTTGCAAAATGTGACTCGTAACATTTTCGAAATACACAATTCAATTCCACATAAAGTTTATTAGATCGGGACCGGTTTCGCTCATGGCGAGCATTGTCAACTGATAAGGAATACAATAAAGCAGTGATATTTATACAAAAGTTAAGAAAGAAAAACAAGGTATGAGGTTCTTCCTCATACTTTGTATTTTAGTTTTACAGATTTATTAATAACATGCAGGATTTTAAAGTTTTTAGTGATATCAAAAGTATGCTTATTTAGGAACAGATGGTTACCAAATGAAGATACTTCAATCCCTTTACGTTTGTTCACGTACGCTAGATGTTCTTTAAATCTAGTATTAAAAGTTCTTCCCGTTTGACCAATATACTTGGCTCCACAGGATTCGCAATCAAGTAGGTAGATCCCACTTTGGTTGAGAATATTAATTTTATCTTTAGAATTTACTAAAACATTTCTGAGATTGAAAGGATTGTAAAACGTTACCTTAAAAAGATTTTTATCAATTTTCCTTGAAATCTTTTCTGAAACTCTACCTAAGTAACTTAATTTCACCCACTGTTTTTTAACAGCAGGATCATTAGTAGAGACTCCAATTCGAGTATCGAGTACTCGATACTCGAGTATACTCGTCCATTTTTCAAGTACTCGATACTCGAGTATTTTGAAAAATACTCGAGTAATACTCGTTTTAGTAATAATCGTCGAAGTTTTTTCTACTGCGAGAATTATAAAGAAAAACATCAAACCAATTTAAAATTTGAGTCGTTTAATTCTCTATTATTGTTGAAATATATGTTGCATAAATGGAAATAAATGTATTAGTAATATTCAATAAGTTTCTTTAATTATTTGTCATTTATAAATATACACAAATTCGAATTAAAAATATATATTTTCGTACATTTGAAACTACTCGAGTATACTCGAGTACTCGAGTATTTTGAAATTTTACTACTCGATACTCGAGTAGTTGAAAAGTCGAGTAATTGGAGTCTCTAATCATTAGTCACCAAACTAGAGCTTACATTTAACAGGGCTAATTTTTTTTAAATAAAAGTCGATCAATTAAGTTAGAAATCCTTGAAATAAACCGACATAAATTTATGAATAATTGTAATCTTTTAAATGATCAATTAGTCTTCGTTTCCTCGCCATTACTATACCCAATTCACTAAACCAATTCTTATTGTATTTCTTTCTACTTTTATTTCTGATAATTTTTATTTTCCATTGTTTGATTTTAATTTGTAAGAATTGATATGGCTTTTATTCTGTTACAGGAACTGACTCATTTGAACTCATTACCGGGACCCTCATCTAATTATGGTTGACAGACATGTAGATTTATTTATTTTTATTAAATTCACTTAATTTTTGGGCTTTTACTTTGTTAACGTTAAATTCATACTTAATTGATTTTTGATGTGTTAGTTTTGCATTGCTTAAGAGGTCTTGAACATTTTATTTTTAGTCTATTTGTCTTGTAATTTACTTAATTTATTTGCTTAGTTGCATTACCAATTGTTTGTGATACCTTGTTTTCATCCTTAACTTTTGCATAAATACCACTGTCTTATTGTATTACTTATCAGTTGATAATGCTCGCCATGAGCGAAACCGGTCCTGATGAAATAAATCAGATGTGGAAAAAGTACTAAAAAATGTGTTATTATTTTTATTTTTATGATATATCAATTGTTTTTTAGAACTGGTCGCAGATGGAATACGCTCTTCCGCAGCTTCTGGTGTTCTTAGCATTAGCCGTGGCGGACGCTGGCCGTGTAATTTACACCAGATACGTCCTTGAGATTGAGGGAAATATCGGAAACGTGGCACATTTGACAGGAGCACTCGCAGGTTGGTCTTTGATGGGTTGCCACTGAATTTTTTTGAAATGCAACTTCTTTTAACTTTTCAGCAACCATGACGTACGATACACGCGCTGCCATTTTGGAGTGTATTGCTGGAATAGAAGGATTTCTCTTGGGGAAAAATAGCGGTCCTTGCTTTTTAATATAACATCGCACATCGACGTTTGTTAGTTTGCGACGCGTAAGCAGGCGTAACGCATATCAGTTACTTGATCATTTATTTGCATTACATACAAGATTTTTCTTTTAAATCCAGGGCTGTAGAGTCGGTAAAAAAGTTCGACTTCGACTCCAACATTTACCAAAACCACGACTCCGACTCCGACATTGACCAAAAACACGACTCCGACTAAAAAAGTTGAATATCGTCACTTTTTTATGTCTGATTTTCCTATTGATGTGTATTCAATTTAATATCAACCCTACCAATCCGGCCAATAGCCAAATTTTACATATTATATGCAAAAATAAAAAGTTAAGACTTTCAAAATTTCCGACGCCGAGTACGACTACGGCCAAATCGCCGCGACGACTGCGACTCCGGCCAAAAAGCCCCGACTTCACGACTCCGACTCCGACTCCACAGCCCTGTTTAAATTTGTAAAAAGTAAATATATATTGGGGCTAGTTAGCTAGACGACCTAAACTTTTGCATTGATTTTTGCACATTTTTTTGGAAATTATCTAATTCCCATCTAGAAAGAAATATTTTGACTGGCTTTGATTGAAGCCAGTCAAAATATTGTGTATGTTCTTGTTTAACCTTGGCTGCTCGGTGATATGTATTTACTACAACTCGACTCTAATAATGAGAATATTTCTATTAAATATAATAGATACTGATCTGAGAATTTTTGTATTCCTCAGTAATGTTATTACGTATTAAATAAAATTACAGTTATGTATGGTTATTCATTTGCAGCGATGGAAATAAATAATTAGTGGAAGAATCGGGCAAAGAATCACCCATACACACAAACGTATTCCAATTTATGCGCGTGTGTAAGCGCGAGTGCGAGCGTACTTTTGCACGTGTTCAGCTCCGGCGCGAAAGCGCATGCGTAGAAGTGATCGACTTCGAACTAGCCATTCATTTCGTCATTACGAATTCGACTGCCGACGGGTAAAGACGTCGGAGCGGCAGCTAATTGCGATGTTTTTTTCTTCTTTTCAGACACTTAGATTACAAAAATTGTTATATTTCAACTTCAACCATAGTCAATCAAAGCAATGTCTAGAAATATTCACATTTTTCCGGTTTTTAAATAACTTTTTCATATGGTGTAGTAAATACATATCACCGGAGCTCGCGGAAGTTTTTAGCACAGTATGGGGAGGGTTAACATATTTTTCATTAGTGAATTCTTTTTTTTTAATCTTTATTGAAATTGATTCGACGATAATGGGTAATTTTTTGTGAACTAGTTTTTAATACTTACGCATGTAGTACAACATAAATCCCACTCTAAAATTGTTCCAATTCCACCAGTGGCTGTGGAATCGTTAAAAAAACACGAGTCCGACTCCAACATTGGCCAAAAACATGATTCCGACTAAAAAAAGTTTAATTTCGTCACGTTCTTTTCCTGCCTTTCCTATATATGTTATTCAATTAAATACCAACCAACCATTCCGGCCAATAGTCAAATTTTACATATTTTTTGCATATTTTGCGTATTTTTTGTCTCCGAGTACGACTCCAAACCAAAATGCCGTGACGACTCGGACTCTACAACCCTGTATATAACAAAACTTAAAAATTGTAATAAAAAACACAACATATTATTGAAATAGAAATTATTAGAGAAATAACAAAACTCCAAGTTCACTTGAAATTCAGTCAAATAGCCCTTATGACTGGTGACCTAAATGACCTGCGCGATAAACGAATTAGATATATTTGAAAGGGTGTGAGAACGGACTGCGAATAATTGACTATATTTCAACTGGATTGCTTTTTTCAGGTTTGCTGGTTGGCATTGGAATTCTCAGAAATCTCGAAGTCAGATCTTGGGAAAGGAAATTGTGGTGGTTTGCGATTGTCATCTACTTGGCCCTGATGACTATCGCAGTCCTGATCAATGTCTTCTGGACGAATCACTTTCCTATCAGCAACTACGGCCCGGCGTGATTGCTGACCATTCACTCGGATTAATGCATTCACTAAATAGTTCCTTTCTGTTCACAATATCCTGATTTTATAATTCTGTATTTACTGGGAAAATTTCCATCTTATTTCCATAAAATATTTTCAAAATGGTCGATCTCATCTACACAGCATCACCGCAACTTCCAGAGATGAACTATGTTCACTCCCTGTGAACATTTACACCTGAGTATTGTTGATTGAAAAAAAAGTATTAACATTAAAGAATTATTATTAAATAATATCATAAATAGGACAGGTTGCTCGCTACTGTTTAATTTTTTTCCAATGGAATTAACCCATCCCAATTGATTGCATCTCATTAGTTAATATTTTTTTATGCTAACGTCATTAGTAGTATAATTATTTGTTTGCTTTGTTTTGTTTCTATAACCCCCCTCCTTGCTTCCCGTAAAAAGGAAAAATCCCAAACTCCATTTTATCATTTTAAAATATCAGAATCAATCTTGCTTCATTACTTAAGCAAACTTTGCGATAGTAAGTCCGAAGACGCCCCTGAAAGAGGCGAAACACGTGCTATAATTAATAGCACAATACATGAAATAAACAAATAATGAATAAGTTATTTAAAATTTTATATTAAAATAAACTTGTATAAAAATCGAGTTGTTTTAATTTACAGGAACAAAAATGCAACCACAAACTACACAAATAATAATATTATACAGATACAGACAGTCACATAAGTTTATTATTCAGTACTCATACAATAATCAGTAATATTCTTCAGATTCCACATTTTTATAATAATCCACAAGAACTCAAAGAGTTAAGTCAAAACATAAAATTATAAGCCAGTATGTATACATTTTTTGAGCTTAGCTCGAGAGTATTGGGATTCTGTCCCATGACCATATATCATAATATACCCAAAATTTTGTGTTATAAACAAAAACAACCGCTTTCAAATGATTTTTTTGTACCACCGGTGAAAAACAACGAGTAAATGACAGGTGACAATACAAAATGGTGAGTTGGATAATAAGCAGTTTAGGTTTTAGCACAGCAATGGAGGTATCTAATCTGCTTAAAACGTTTTTCCGATGCACTTAAATAAGTTATGGTTATAAAAAATTTACGGGACATGCACATTGCATGAAACAACAAGATGCCATTATCAAGTCATGTTCAGCAAAAAATGGAGTTGGAGAATGGAAAATTGTGTGTTATAAACAACAACAAAAAAACCATTTAAACGATTTATGTGTATGTACCACCGGTGAAAAACAACTAATAAATGACAGGTGACAATACAAAATGGCAGAGTTGGATAATTAGCAGTGTAGATTTTAGAACGACAATGAAGATATCAAATTTTCTTAAAACCTTTTTCCGAAGCACTTAAATAAGTTTTGGCTATAAAAATTTTACGTGACATGAAAAGATGGCATTATTAAGTCATTTTCAACCAAAAGTGGAAATAACAACATTGCTCTTTAAGCCATCGATAATCCTATTGTTACTTATATTCTCTATAGTTTTTTCAAATCTTATAACTTTGATTCATTTAAAAACAATAACAAATAATTATTAAAATACTTTCTCCCGCAACGGCAAACAATAATAATTAATAGTAGGCGTGAAATGTCAAAAACGAACTGTCTGTGGCTTTTTTAATTTTGATTACTAACAAACTGGGTGTGATATTTTGATATGGAATTAAAATTATGACACAGTCAAATAATAATAAAATTGGCTTGGTTGGTTATCTTATCTTTTAGGCAAAATTCTCATTTATTTCTTATTATCAGTAGGTATACACGCCTGGACACCTCATTGGGAAATAGTATAGTTCGATACATGGACATAAAACTTATGAATTATTGCATTGATTTTCACTCTTAATTTCGATGTATAATTTAAGTTTTAATTGAATGAAAATGTCGCAGCCACAGAAAGATGATCAATCGGTTGTGATACCTTTGCACGAATTGAGCCGAGTAGATGCTCAACTGCGAAGCGCATTTGATAAAGTAAGTGTTTTTTTAAATTTTCACTTTTATAGTTTTATTCATATTTCAAAAATGAGTGAAGACATTTTGCTAAA
This sequence comes from Himalopsyche kuldschensis, assembly GCA_028554975.1. Classification (NCBI taxonomy): domain Eukaryota; kingdom Metazoa; phylum Arthropoda; class Insecta; order Trichoptera; family Rhyacophilidae; genus Himalopsyche; species Himalopsyche kuldschensis. Next base: position 4,716,651 of record JAHFWI010000031.1, on the reverse strand, counting down.
AAGATTTACAGACAATTACAATTTCTGGTTTAATCTTTGGACAATTAGTTTTATCGTTGGCCAAATGATATTTTTGATAGCTTTCTAAAATTACAATTTTTAATCCAACTTAGCATACCTACTTAGTTTATACTGACCGATTAATTAAATAACGGTAACATATATCCTGACATCAAAATAATGCTGTAATGATGATCCTAGCTAAGAAACAATGATGACTTTTAAGGTGTGAACTGTCAATTCTTATTGGATAGGCATCACATTTAAATGAGTAAAAATCAGGACTGGCTCCATTCATCTCAAGCATTTTAACCTTTATACGCCCGGTGATCCATATAGGGATAAGCGAGTGTCGCGACAAGACTTCATTGATTTACAATAACAATATACAAAATATGGATATAAGATCAAATAAGTAATGACTTCAATTCATTGGAAAGAATCGTAATTTTATTTTGGATTTCATGAATTATTGTGTTGACCATGTAGTGTGCGTGGTAGACTATTCATACTATTCATGGTGTTGTGTTTGACTGCCGGACCGTATCGGATGTACGTTAATTGGACAATGCCGATTCTTTTCATCCCGTGAGATGAGAATGTGTATCAAACACGGCCAAGTCATGTTTGTGGCGATGTGCACTTTTTTATTGATTCCAGTAGAGCAGGGGTTACAAACCTTTTAATTCCTTAGAGCACATTTTAAAATATCGGTAGGGCGGCGGGCACCACATACTTTTTCAAATTTGCTTTGTAAAATTTGTGAAAAATTGGTAATAAATAATACACATTTTTTTAAAATTATTGTCTATATTCTATTATATAAAATAAATAGAAGATCTTTGGCATTGCATTTTATTGGCCAGTGCCTCATAATTAGGGGAGAATGATGACGGCGTTCCTGTTAACAAGCAATCATAAAATGGAAACTTTTTTCCGTCCACTGTATTCCAGAAGTCCTCATCTGATATTAAGGATTTTAACATTATATCACTCTGAAGGTCCAAAATCTCTAACTCCAGTTCTTCTGCCTTTACTTGAACAAGGTCTGCAATATATGCAGCTATTTCCATTATATTCATTTGGCAAGTAAAAGGATTCTAGAGCTCTACTACTGGGTTACTCTAGCAGTGATCTATATCCATTTATGCAGACAAATGAGTTCGAATTACGTATTTATTTAATTATTTTTGAAACTATTTTATTTAATTGTTTTAGAAACTTATTCAAATATAGTCAAATACTTTTAAGGTGTTCACTGTCAATACTTGGTGGAAAGGCATTATAATAAAAATAATAAAACATTTTTAGTACTTTTTCCACATGAGATTTATTTCATCAGGACCGGTTTCGCTCATGGCGAGCATTATCAACTGATAAGGAATACAATAAAACAGTGGTATTTATGCAAAAGTTAAGTATGAAAACAAGGTATGACAAACAATTGGTAAATCAACTAAGCAAATAAATTAAAGCAAATTACAAGAAAAATAGACTAAAAATAAAATGTTCAAGACCTCTTAGCAATGCAAAACTAACACATCAAAAATCAATTAAGTATGAATTAACATTAACAAAGTAAAAGCCCAAATTTTATTTTTAGTCTATTTTTCTTGTAATTTGCTTTAATTTATTTGCTTAGTTGATTTACCAATTGTTTGTCATACCTTGTTTTCATACTTAACTTTTGCATAAATACCACTGTTTTATTGTATTCCTTATCAGTTGATAATGCTCGCCATGAGCGAAACCGGTCCTGATGAAATAAATCTCATGTGGAAAAAGTACTAAAAATGTGTTATTATTTTTATTATAATAAAATATATAAAAAATTGTTGTCGCGGTCGAACGGGAATGGGTGCACACAAATCAGGCCCGCGGACACAGGGCTAGTAACCCACGCAGTAGAGAATTTAAATACACTCCAACACGTACAATTCGATATATATTTCCGCCTCAATTGTAAAAAATAAAACAAATTATAAAAATATATATACATATTTATAATTTGGGCTAAATAAAGACGGGCAGGTGAATAGAGACAAAAACAAGGATTGAACTTAAGCACAACTTTACTAAGTATCCAATGTATTTTTTTAACTTTTATACATAATTCTTTACAATGACTATAATACTATCTCTCGAATGACAAAACCAAACCAACTAAATGATTGGCCAAAATTGAAACAACCGTGTTTAAGTTCGATGCCTGCGCATCCTTATTTTTTGACCACTTAAAAACTTCTCTTTTATTGCGCGAAAATTATAATCAATCAAGTTTTTTTTGGTTAATAAGTACCGTGAAACGGGATGAATAGAGACTCGTATAAAATAGAGGTTCATATATTCCAATCATTACAATCTGTATTTTTGTCTCTGTTTACCCTCTCTCCTATATTCACCCCGATTTAATGTGAATAGAGACATCGAACAAAATTGACTGTGATGTTGAATATTTGAAAAATATTGTCATGAATGTTTAGTAGGACCATAGAAACAAGTTTCAAGCCATTCATATTTGAATTATGTGACGCAGGTATAAAGATACAAAGTCGATAAGGGTAAAAACTTTCTCGATTGACCCCGTTTTACGGTAATTAAAATGCGAAAATCACTGAATTGGAAAATGTATTTATATTCTTATCTTAGTATGACACTGACAACGATGGAAAACTTTCAATCGTAGAGCTACGAGCGGTGATAGAATCCCAAGAGTATGAAAGAGATATACCTGCCGAAATTGTCATTCAAATTATGCGTGTTGGCGATGCGGACGGCAACAGATACCTTGATTACAATGAGTTCAGAGACATGATCCGGCAGCCAGAGCTGGAGAACTACTTCAGCCATCTTCTCTTGAAATATGTCCACACCATCATACCCAGCAGGCAACCCGCCCCCAGCGATGGTACAGGTAAACATCCCACGCCGAAAATTAATGAGATACGTATTTATAATAAAACATTCAAAAAAGTTTTCAAATTACCAATCATGGGGCTCGGATCTTAATATTTTTGACTGGAGGTTGTCGAATTCCACCTATGGATATTCAAAAAGAATGTTTGTATTATTTGCAATTGTTAATTTTCAAACACTATCTAACAAAACTAAGAAACATGACGTAATTCTTTTCCTTTCCCATGCTTTATTGTGCTTGTTTTTCTTGTCTGTGATGTTTTCTTTGATTTGCCTGAGTATGGTTACATCTGAAACCCTTAACGCTTTGTACTGTCCGTCGAGCTTTGCTAAATACCCTCAGAGTATTCCAATCCAGACGGCGACTACGAAGAGGCGTATAAGTGTTTCCCGCCTCCGGTCTGCATGGTGCTCTTTTCTCTGGTGGAGATTGTGCTGTTTGCTGTGGACGCTTATGTCAGCCACGTGGACGCGAAGGGTCCTGCCGCCACTGCCCTGATCTACCATCCTCACAAGAGATACGAGGCTTGGAGATATTTAACGTACATGTTCGTGCACGTCGGGTGAGCTGTTATATATTGAAAATTAACCCTTTTGATCCCACTTTTGTTTTTTTTGTTTATTTATATGCTATTACTACCCATATATGTTAATTACTTATTGCACTATACAAAGTATATCATTAAATGATATTACAGTCAATATTAGCTGAGATAAATAATAGAATGCCGTTTTTTGCGAAAAAATGGCTTGGGATTTTTACTTGCACTTTCTAAAATGGTCTGGGATGAACTGATCTGCAAGAAAGTTTTATCAACAGATTTTTAACTTATGTATCTGAAAAATCCGAACGTTCAATATAAACCAGAGTCACCACTACAGTAATAAAAGAGCAGTCAATCAATCCTGTAATAAATAAAATACATTTGTAAGCTTTTAACTGTCAATTCTTGGTGGGGAGGTCTTATAATATATAAAAAAAAACAGTAATCGCCTGAACTCACTCACGTCCATGTGAAATATGTCGACATCCGAAGCAGTTTCGTTTAAAATCACTAAAACTCTTCCCAATGGCATCCCCATTGGCAGACTGGTTGATTTTGTCGGAACTCACTCGGTTGACTGCTTTGAAAATTTCTAATGTGATTTTATTAATTTTTCCTCTCTGTTCTTATGAAAGCAATGTTTTCATCTTGTTTTTAATTAATTTGTGATTTTTATTATGTATTTACAGGTATTTATGTATATACAGAGCTTTTTTTCCCATTTAACGCGGTGGAACGGCGTTCCGGCACCTTTTTTCACAGATTTCAAAATCGATTAGACAAAATTTTACTTAAATGATATTTGAATATAGTTTTATTTAGTAAAAAGCTTGACATGAAGAGAGTTCTGGCAACTTTTTTTTCATAAAAAAGCCCAGTGTATACATGTAAATAAATGTATTTAAATTTGTCAAATGCATGGCGCATTGGTGTCAGCTGTATTGCCATGATTTGTATTTTCTTAAATAAATATACTGACGCTAGATACAGCTGTTAATAAAATTTGTAATTGATTACAGTTGGATGCATCTCATCGTAAATCTTTGTGTGCAAATACTCCTCGGCACCCCGCTGGAGATGGTGCACAAGTGGTGGCGTGTCGTAATCATTTATTCAGCCGGAGTGATCGCCGGCTCCCTGGGCACCTCCATCGCGTATCCCAGGGTCTTCCTCGCCGGCGCGTCTGGTGGGGTTTACGCTTTATTGGCCGCGCACGTTTCTACAATTGTTCTGGTAAGTGACTATCGAGGCGGGACTGTTTTTGTTTTTGTTTCTGAAATTACAAAATTGGAAAAGTCTGATGGGAAGTGAGGCTACCGTGCGAACACGCCGGAGCGTTCTAAAAGTAAGTCAATCTGGTAATTGAATCATATATTTCGAAAACGTTACGAGTCAAACTTTTGTAAATGTTAAGGAGAGTGAAAAATATCTCTCCCGTAAAATTTATAATGAAAATTTTTCGGTAAATTATGGATATTTATGAAAAATAAGAACATTAAATGAAATGAATGTAAGACTTACGATTTTTTTGAAATATTTCGTTTTTAATTTTTAAATTTATTATAATAGAATATCCTAAAGAATACTTCGCAATAAGTATGAAATCGAGTTGTTTTAATTTACAGGAGCAAAAATGCAACCACAAACTACACAAATAATAATATTATACAGATAGAGACAGTCAGGGCTTTTTTTCCATTAAACGCGGTGGAACGGCGTTCCGGCACCTTTTTTCACGGTATTATTTTTTTCAAAATTTATAATCAAATAGTCGTAAAATTTTAGCGCTTACAAAATTAAAATATATTTATATTTATATAATTCGTCAAAATGATAAAATATGGTATTGTAATGAACCGGATGAGATGTGTTTTTTTATATAGTAAAAAACTTGACACTTCCGGCACTTTTTTTTTTCAAAAAAAGCCCTGGAGACAGTCATATAAGTTTATTATTTGTTTAAAATAAAAGGATAATTTTATTATAGGTTAATATTAAAAAACAAATTCTTCTTTCAGAACTCGTAAAATGATCAGTAATATTCTTCAGTTTTAATCATTTTGATTCCACATTTTATAATAATCCACAGGAACTCAAAGCGTAAAGTCAAAACATAAAATTATAAGCCAGTATGTATAAATTTTTTGAGCTTAGCACAAGAGGATTGGGATTCTGTCCCGTGACCATATATCCATAATTAACCTATTTTTCATTTAATTTATACATAACCTTTACTTTTAAATATTCCAAATCACCATGTCATGTAACATGAAAGAAAAAAAGAGTGCCACGTTTTCTTCTATTATTCCGGAAGAAGCTGTTAGGCGAGAAACAGTTATTAATTGAACGTTATCATTTGTGTCTGTAATGTAAGATGTTTTTCAATGTTTTATAGAACTGGTCGCAGATGGATTGCGCATTTCTGCAGATTCTGGTGTTCGTTGGATTAGCCTTTTTGGACACCGGCCGTGTAATTTATGACAGATACGTCCATGATATTGATGAAAATATCGGATTCGTGGCACATTTGACAGGAGCACTCGCAGGTTGGTACTTTGAAACCTTGCATGGATTTTAAGACGCCCTAGCTACATACTGCCATGTCCTCGATATAGGTATCCATAATCAAGAATATGACTCGTCTCCAATCATCCAAAGTCCAATTTTTGTGTACCTTCACAAATTTTTGCATTTTGACTGGGACAACCGGTCCTTTTAGGCGCCGGACGTAAAATCCTTGACTATTACTTATAACTAGGGCTGTGGAGTCGGTTAAAAAAAGTCCGACTTCGACTCCAGCATTTACCAAAACCACGACTCCGACTCCGAAAACATGACTCCGACTAAAAAAAGGTTAATTTTAAAAGGTCCTATTTATGTGTATTCAATTATATATCAACCCTATCAATGCGGCCAAAAGCCAAATTTGACATATTAATGCAAAAATAAAAAGTAAAAACTTTTCAAAATGTCCGACTCCGAGTACGACTCCGGCCAATACGCCGCGACGACTCCGACTCCACAGCCCTGCTTTCAACTTTTCAGACGCCCATGACGGACGATATACGCGCTGCCATTTTGGAGCGATTCTCCGAATGAAATATTTATGTACATATTCAATACAGCTCGTACAGTTCACTTTGTACAGTGCCATCTCTGGATAAGCCTCAATAATAAAATACACCATTTTTCGGGGTTTAACTTTATAACATCCCACACCCACATCCACGTTTGTTAGTTTGCAACGCGTCAGCAAGCGTAACGCATGTCAGTTTCTTGATCATTTATAAAAAAAAATATTAAAAATAAATTTTTTCATTTATTGGTATTGAATTTAAATCTGTAAAGAGTGAATATATATTGCGGCTATTTTTTTTTTTGACAATGTTTAGTGTTGTGACAACTTTACTAGATACCTAACCTAACTTTTGCATAGATTTTTGCACATTTTCGCGAAATCGGATATGAATAAGTATTTGGACTGGCTTTGATTGAAGCCTTTTATATGCATGGGCTTGCTTAATATATTTTCATCAATGAATTCTTTTTTGTTGGTTGAACTGGTTTTCAATACTTACTCACAGGGCTGTGGAGTCGGTAAAAAAAAGTGCGAATCCGACTCCAGCATTTACCAAAACCGCGACTCCGACTCGGACTCCGACATTGACCAAAAACACGACTCCGACTAAAAAAGTTGAATATTGTCTTTTTTTGCCTAATTTTCCTATTGATGTGTATTCAATTAAATATCAATCCTACCAATCCGTCCAATAGCCAAATTTGACATATTATATGCAAAAATAAAAATTCAAACTTTTCTAAATTTCCGACTCCGACTCCGACTCCAACTCCGGTCAAAAAGCTCCGACTCCACGACTCTGACTCCGACTACACAGCCCTGCTTACTCATACTTAGCATGCAGTACAGAAAAAATCCAACTCAAAAATTATGTCCACCTTAATATGCAGCGCATTGATCAGCCAAACAGCCTTTGTGACTGGTGACTCAAATGACCTACGAAACAAACGAGTTAGATATATTTGAATGGGTGTGAGAACGCACTGCGAATAGTTGACAACACCCCTCCTGGTTGAACTGGTTTTCAATACTTACACATACTTAGCATGCAGTACAGAATAAATGCTGCACTAAAATTATGTCCACCTTAATAGGCAGTGCATTGATCAGCCAAACAGCCCTTGTGACTGGTGACTCAAATGACCTACGTGACAAACGAGTTAGATATAATTGAATGGGTGTGAGAATGGACTGCGAATAGTTGATGATTGATGACTTTATTTCAACTGGATAATAATTGATGCTTCTTTCAGGTTTGCTGGTCGGCATTGGAGTTCTCAGAAATCTCGAAGTCAGATCTTGGGAAAGGAAATTGTGGTGGTTTGCGACTGTCGTCTACTTCGCGCTGATGACTATCGCAGTCCTGATCAATATTTTCTGGACGACTCACTTTCCTATCAGCATGTAGGGCCTGACGTGATTGTTGACCATTCACTCGGTATAATGCATTCACTAACACTGTTTCTTTCTGTTGTTCAAAATATCCTGATTATATATTTCCTGGGAAAATTTCCTTCCTCTTTTTTTGTTTTCCCTTAAAATATTTTCAAAATGGTCAATTACATCTACACAGAAACACCGCAACAACCAGAGATGAACAATGTCCACTCCCTGTGAACATTTGCAACTGAGTATTATTGATTGAAATCCTTCCAGTGCGATAGTGAAAAAAAATCGTGAAATTCGAATTTGATAATGAATTATGAGTAGTCTGTTGTAAGAATTAGAAGACTAGAATTAAAAAAACTAAATAATATTAATTAAGGATGTTGACTGAGGGTGCTTGATGAAATTTCAAGTGTCAGTTCAAGTACATCCCTGCATTTGAAATGCCTGAAGTTGCTGAAAAACGAAACCCGGGTCGTTAGCGACAAAACTCATGAAAAAGTACAAAATTCAAATTTAAATATAGTATTAGATTTGGTAAAAGCTTTGCGCTTTAAATTTTTATGCTATAACTAGTATTGCTACCCGGCGTCGCTCGGACTAAGCGACCAATAATTATTTAATGTTATATCATTCGACATAATTATATCACAAAATCTAACATCCAAAATAGAGTTAAAATAAAATCACAAAATTTGACGACAGCCCCATTAAAATGTCCAAATTCAAGGAAAAAATCTAATTTGCTGTCAAAGAAATGTCAAATAATACCTTCACGTAAATAATAAACATTATTATTAATAATAAAAGCCGGGAAAAGTTCAGTAGAATACTAATTTATTACATTTTGACTAAATGTCTTCGCCGATAAAAATTCAAACATATTTTCTTTCATATTCGTTTTTATGGCAACTTGCAACAACAATGCATAAGGGAATTACAGACATACATACATACAGACGCCGTTTCGGTTTTATATATAAGATTAAATAATTGCCTTTATAAAGATATATTAGCTGTTTATTGGATGCAACAAAATTGCAAAATTTTCAATTTAATATACTCTTTTGTAAATTGACAAAAATGCAAATTCCTGACTTTATTTCTGTAAATAAACAGCCGTCAGTCTAGGGCTTGCAATTTACTGTCAAATTCCAATAACCGGTAAACGGTAAATAATTTCAACCATTACCGGTTAACCGGTTATTTAAAGGTAAATGAAACAAAATAGATAAAAATAACTATATGTGGGTACTTTTACTAAAAACGGTATCCTAAAACGTAAATAATTTAAAATACGTTTCATGAAAATAGCAATGTCATGAAATGTACTTATATGTTTGTCTTTTTTGTTTAACTGAGATATGGGAATGGGAGATCAGATAATCTTTTATTTGCCACATAAAGCTTGGTTAAGTTAAATTACGACTGTGTAATATTTGGTTTACCTGTCTGTGAGAAGTTTATAAGCCTAACTTTTAGCCTAACCATCCATTAACTTATTGATGTATGTACATATGTAATTCATACATTAGATGTATGCATGAATACTTTGTATACAAACACCTACTAATATAAACTCTTAGTTAAAATAAAATAATATAACAATTTATTGGTTTATATAGCATGATTTTATGATTTTTCAGAATTAAAATATGCTTTCATGAAACAAATGATATCAATACTTTCATCTTTTAGACATGACCTAAATTTTGTAGATATTTGTCCTGCAGATGAAAACGCTCGTTCTGATTCAATGCTAGTTGGTCGGCAAGTCATCAGATGTTCAAATGTTTAACACGATTTTTTTCGAGTTCCAAATATGACATTTCTCACTGAATAATATTGTTAATATCTTTTTTCAGTTTATTCACTTTATTTTTATGCTTTTGTTATTTATTGCTAATTTAAGCTTTTCCTCCAGCGTTAATATTTTGTCAATTTCTATCTCATCTTCAAATTTTATAATTTTCATCCCTTGAAAATTCATGCTTAGTTTCATCTATGATTTTCGCCATTATTGTAGTTTTGTTTGTTATATTAAATATTCCATATGTATCAAAATCATTAATGGTATCAGGATCACTAAGATAATTAATCACATCGGAAAATATTGTTCTTCTTTCCTTTATTCGAATTATTAGCTGTTCCATGGCTAAAAAAGAAATGAATTTAGACAGTTGATCAAGCATAAATTTCAATGTTATGTCAGCTGTATATAGATTTAGGTTTCATGACACAGAGCTTCTACAGCTACTTTTAACTGGTTGTAATGCCGATATTATGTCCGAGATCTTATCAAATTCGATTCCGCATGCACATCACAATAAACATTCGTTATAATATGCCTGTATCTGTCGTTAATTCGCGATAAAATCATATCCGGTAAAAACATATCCGGTAATTACCGATGGTGTATTTTGGCCTATTTACAGGTAAACCGGTTAACCGGTAATGCAAGCCCTACATCAGTCATGCTGCCATTTAAAGCTAAAACATCATCTGCTGAAATGTGTCATTAACTTTGAAACACACACGTCTGAAATGACAGCTCAAAAATAAAAATGAATTCTTGATAAACAAATAAACAAACCGGAAAGTTCTTGGGACGTTTTAGTATGTGCCAGTTGTAAGAATGAAATTTTTTGAAATGCGCAAATGAGGCACTATTTAAAAATATTGTATTATTCGATGTCGATGATTCTATTGTATTTATTAAGTTTATAGATTTGAACTGATATGAATATTATAATTACTTATTCTTTTTACTGTTAGGCATATAATTTTCATTTTAATAAGGATATTCACGTAAAATATTTTATCGTAAGGTAAATGTACCAGTACCTGACCGTTAAAGAGAAAATTTCAACAAAATAACGATTAAGGTTTAGCATTGTACCGAATGAAGGCAAAGCAAGTATACTCATATTGGATCATATGTCTTAATTAATATTACGTAACAAAAATTACGAAAGGGCCTGTTAAAAAAAAGTTATGTTAAGTCATGTTTTTGTTTCAGTAGTTGAACATCCCACAAATTGAAAAATCTAGGTGTTGATCATGTCTAATCAGGGGGCTTTATAGTGAACTTTCTTTCAGGGCTTTCTGTCACACCACTCTTGGTTGAATCAAGTAGCAATGGGTGGTTCAGGAACACACCGTTTCTAGACCGATCACTTAAGAAATTTTAAATAATACACTTTCCTCACTAGGTGTTGTTTTCAAATGGCCAACCTGGCACTCCATTGACTATATGGTGATGTGTTAGTGGCTCATTCCGACCACAGATGCCTTAACTTGTCTGAGCTTTACAATTTAGAGCAATCCCGCATCTGCATTTCTTATTTTGGACCATTTTATTTTCAAAAGGTCAACTACTGGTACATTGACCTTAATATAAGCTGCCTATGGAGTTTGATCATCATTTAGTCTGTAGATCAGTCATGTTTTAGCAAATCCTCGAATGAACACATTTATGCATTGATTTTTCCAAATTCATGAGTATCTGTGATCCGTAGACTGTCATTACACTCGTGATGAAACCATTGAACTTTTTGTGTGTTTCTTATATGGCTGTGCACAAGCCGAATGTAAAAAAGACAACGTGTGTATATTTTGTATTGAATTTTGTTAATAAATTGTTTTCTAATAATGTTTTGTTTCATATTCTTTATCTCGGATGCGGACAGGGGGAATACCAGTGGTTCTCATGTGCGGCCACGGTGGCCGCATGCAGTCACCAGTGGATTTGGCTGCGGTCACCAACAGCTTCATAGAAAATATTTATATTAAAAAAAAATGTTTTTACAAATTAATTTCTCAGGAAAGACTATGAAAATGAAATGTTTCGTATTAAATTTAAACCAATAGTAAATTGACAACCCTATATAGTTCCATTTGACATAAAACAAACTCAACAAATTCAAAACAAAAATTTGGCGCGGCAACCACTGGGATATACACAGACAATAATAGAATCAATTGCTTGAGCTTGGAGTGGAAAATCCCACATGAAATAAATTTGAAATTGGGGAGCCACCTGTCCTACTTAAAATCTTAACCACTAATATATATTGGCTAGGTCAGTAGTTGATTGTCAAAGTTGTTCAGTTTTGGAGCTCACAGGCTCAAATCCCAGTACGGGCAGTTCTAAGGCAATGATGTCTATCTGTCTTGACTAAAATTCTCTTCTGTCCGACATAGCGAGATCGACCGGTCATATCCTAGCCCTATACTTCTATCTATACTCTCTTCAAAAAAGAGGGGTTGAGCAAGACAAGGTTTAATTTTTTTTGTAAAATAATGAATTATTTAATGGAAATGAACAAATACGTATTTTTTTTTATTGTAATCATGACAAAATACCTCAAAGTTCAAAATTTACCTGCACTAGAATACTGGTAGCTGTAACAGAGATATTTGTTTATTTATTTGATATATAAACCAGGGCTGTGGGGTCGTTCAAAAAAAGTTCGACTCCGACTCCAGCATTTACCAAAACTACGACTCCGACTCCGACAAAAAAAAGTATTATTTTGTCAGGCTTTTTTTTCTTCTCCCTCCGAAACAAAAAATAAACGAAAAGAAAATAAAAAAAAACAATGAAAAAATAGGCATAAATAAAAATAAAATAAGTTCAAACCTCAATTATTTGAATTCATTCTTATGAGCCTGCAGAACAGCATTGCTTCTATCAAATCTGCATTTCGAGTAGCAGGTTCAAAAAATATCGGATATTCCTTCAAACAATGAGAAAGAAAGAGACGAAAACTTTTTTTTAGACTTAAATCTTATATGTTAAATACATTGCAACTTGGTGATTCACTGATTCGGCGCGACACATGCGTCATGACGCCGATGTCGTTCATTTCTATACACAGCTATTTTTAGAAAACTATTTAAAAAAAAAATGGTAAAAAAAGGTGTCGGAGTCGGAGTCGTTGCTCGTTTTACGACTCCGACTCCGGCCAAAAAGCCTCGACTCCACGACTCCGACTCCGACTCCACAGCCCTGATATAAACAAGATTTGCAATAGTACTATTTTGTATTACTAGTCCATGGGAGGCCCGCGAAGATCGGAGACGTCACAGTTTCACCTCCCCCGGTACTGGCCAATATGGCGTAGCACAGTCGCCTGGCCGCTGCTCGCGGTCATGCGATGGATACGGCACTTCGCATCTTGCAAAAGCGTTGGGATGCCTCCCTGAAGGGGCGGCAGGTTTATAAATTCTTTCCTACCATTGAATGGCGCATGGAAATCACCAGTGGTCTGGTTGTGAATCATTGGACCAGCCAGTTTGTTTCTGGCCATGGTGGTTTTGCTGCCAAGCTCTTCAGGCTTGGCCGGATGGTAGATGGCCCGACATGTAGATGCGGCGATATAATGGATGCTGATCACATTCTATGGATTTGTCCTTTTATGTCCTCTGAGCGGGAAGATTTACTCAGGTTGGTCCGACCAGCTGTCGGGCCAGTAGGCCACGCCGACTTGGTAGCCAATAAAAATAATTATTTGGCCTTCAGCAAATTTGCGGCGTCATACGGTGCAAGGACGGACCTATTCGTATAGGTCCGTAACCGGCCTTTGTTGATTGCATTAATGACAGCATTAAATAGCATTTCTAGAATCAGTAACGTATAGGGTTTGCTAATTATTTAGAGTCAGTAATGCACACTTGAGTGCCTTGGCCTCCAAGTCCTGGGCAAATGCTCCCGAGACAACTCCATACTCGCAAACAGAACAGATACGCTTATCGTTGTTACGCCACGGGACACGATCGCTGATACCGAATGTAAGGCCGTGGCGGGTGGTGGTTGGGAGTAGTTTAGTCCATGAGTGTAAGTCTTGATACAATATATTCTCTACAAATGTCTAAATGTAATGATATGTTCAGTATTATACTTTGTTATCCATGTTACAGTGAAACTGTATTCCCAGTGAAAATGTATCAAGTAATAGATTTGTATGACAACATGATTTCACTGGTCACGATCATTGAAATTATTGGCCAAAGTCGATGATTTGCCGGCCTACAATTTTGGTCTGCTTCAGTGAAACAAAATCAACAAGTAGTCCCTTTCATAAAAAGAGAAACAAAGAAAAACACAGACAAACATAGGGTTGACGATAGGGCGGACAAATTTAATTTCAATGACAGCTTGGAGAAAAATATATTTTCACCGAGAATACAGTTTCATTGTAACATTTTTTTTTCTACCTTTACTTTCCTGCTGAAACTATATGTGGAGTCTGCTAGGCAGGTTCCTAGTTTCCTGGCTATTTTTATTGCTAGGGTGGATACAGACTAAGTATTTGTTTCCCTTTCCCGCATGTAAGCTATCTAAGTCTTTCTGAAAGATTCTGTCAGCTGAGGGCTTTGTGTGGGGAAAACACTTAAGAAAAACCCCTTACGAGAATGATTGTCTTGGAATCATTAAAAATTTTCAATTCTTACCAGGAATTGCTCGTAATGTTAAACTTGAGAAGTTTACTTGTTGTTATAATAGACATGCCCAGTCCCTAACTGTAACTGAATCGACGAGCCTAGCTCGTAGCTTAAGATGTATCTCTAAGGGCGTTAGTTTGGAAGCTGGCAGGGCTGCTGGCTTCTTCCACGCTTGCCTTCACTGTTGAAGAAATTGCTGTAGGAGAAAGGTGGGTGGAGCATAAGGTTTGAGACATCGTCGTGACGAGGTTCTTAGAGGCCTTTAGTTGGTTTTAACCAGGGCTGTTGAGTCGGAGTCAGAGTCGTGGAGTCGGAGCTTTTTGGCCGGAGTCGGAGTCGGAGTCGTCGCGGCGTTTTGGCCGGAGTCGTACTCAGAGTCGGAAATTTTGAAAAGTTTGAACTTTTTTAAGATTAATATTGATTGCCTAGGTCAACAGTCCCATTTGCCAACAGTCCCCTTTGCCAACGTTCCCCTTTGCCAACTTCTGATGATGCAAGGTTATAATTTACGCTTAAATTCAATAAAAGCAAAATCATTAACCTAAATAAACCGCATATTTTATTGTTTAAAATCGTAAATATAAAGGGATCATTTTTAATGCCATTAGAGATCCTTAGCATAAAAAATAACTTTCAATTCTGCTCAGCAATGAATTACCTAATTAACAGAATGTTTCAAAAAACCATTAAGACTTTGCCCAATCCGGAAATTCATGAATCCCTTTGTATATGATAGGCGTCCAGAGAAACAGAGCGGCCCAGACAATCGCGATGGAGAGAATCGACGGCCAAATGCCGGCCATTACCTGTAACAAGTCAAATGATATATTGACATGCGGAAAGCATCACTACTCAACAATCACTTTCTTTATATCCGCAAAATACGTACCATTTTTCTGATTGGTATTCTGGCGAATTGATGTGCAATAGCATTAGAGGGATTTCCAAACGGGAAGAGGAATGTTAGGCGGCACCCGTACAGGCCGGCCATCATCAGCAACGATGGATTTGTTTCCGAGAGGATTGCCTGATTGAAAAAAATAATAGAGAATTCGGTGGTTTACGTTTTTGGAATGGATCGGTTGAGGTTTATTTGAGGCAGAACCTTAAATATATAATGACAACACTTTATACCAGGGGTGGCCAAAGCGTCGATCGCCTATCTGATCTGTACAAATCTCTTGTGCCAGTCTCAAGAAGCTTGCGAGACAAGTCGTGTGAGAGGGACAGCATGCTAAAATCTCGAAGCTAGCCGATTATCGACGAAAATCTCTTTCTAAAACCCGGGTCAAACAAGGGTTGGCAATAAGATTAATACAGGCTTTAAATTACTACTTTTAATGTTGGTCGATCGCCGCCAATAATTTCAAATGAAAGTCGATCGTGGGCGCAAAAGTCTGGCTACCCCTGCTTTATACGATGAGTTGTCACTACATTCAATTGATAGCTGACATGTTCATGACATAAAATTTGTGGATGAGACACTACTAGGGAATCCAATTCGGATATTCGATATCCGGATATATTCGACCCTTTTTAATATATTCGGATATTTGGGAATATACCCGGATAGTATTCGCATTCGAGGAAAGATCACATCAAAATTTCTCCACATTCAAAGAATAATTATGAATATCCCAGGTAGTGTTTTTTTTGCCTTCGTCCAACTCGGGTGCTATCAATATCTTATCATAATACTTTATTTTAACGAACTGGCCAGGAGTCGGGTCTAAATAAAACCTTTATTAAATATTGTAATACAATGGAACGGTATTGAAATGTGTATTTATATGTTTTGTCTCTATCTTAGATTTTACAAAAGTGGGAAAAGATTTAGTCTTAAATTATTATAAAATGTATTTAAGTGAGCAAGGAAAGATTGATCGTGCAACATCTTTATTTGCGTGCGAGTTATACGATTATTTATTAAAAACTTCTGAAATCGACACCACTGTCGGCTTGAAAAAGCAAATGGCAATTTCTTTAATTAAGGATTTCGACTGAGGGTGCTTGATGGAATTTCAATATCAAATTTGAATTGTTTGAATTTTGTACTTTTCCATGAGTCTTGTCGCTTACGACCCGGGTTTCGCCTATCGGCATCTTCAGGCATTTCAAGTGCACTTCTTCAGTTCTTCAACTCAGTTCAGTTCTGCAACTTGTATAGTTCAAGTACATATGTGTACTTGAAATGCCTGAAGATGCCGAATGGCGAAACCCGGATCGTTAGTGACAAAACTCATGAAAAGTACAAAATTCAAACAATTCAAATTTGGCAATTTCTTGTTTATTAAAATATGTTTTTAAAATCATAATTTTAATACTATTGTACAACATTTTAGCCATGTCAAAACGATCCGGATAGCTTAAGTTTTACTATTCGATATCCGAATAGTTGATTTTGGAATCCCTAGACACTACTCATCACAAACCATATTGGTAAAAAAGATCACAGTAATTGCTGAAGATAACGCACCGCTTGGGCCGCCAAAGGCATCATGATATTGATGACGGCAATACCAGAAGAGAACTCTGATGCCGTCTTGCTAGCGAGGAGAATTAGTAAAGGCAGGACTGTGTGGTTGGCATTCTTCATCACCGCCGTGCTCAACCCCATCAGGTTCAACATCCCCGAATATTGACACGCTAGATTTATAGAATATCCTGCTCCTGAGGGTTCAATTGTGTTAATTAATGAAAAGAAAATTTTCCACACGGCCCTATAATTGAGCAATATAAATTTCACTTTTAAGGTGTTCACTGTCAATACTTGGCGGAAAGGCATTATAATAAAAATAATAATACCTTTTTAGTACGTTTTCCACATAAAATTTATTAGATCAGTACCGGTTTCGATCATGGCGAGCATTGTCAACTGATAAGGAATACAATAAAACAGTGATATTATACAAAAGTTAAGTAAGAAATACAAGGTATGACAAACAATTGGCAAATTACAAGAAAAATAGACTATAAACAAAATGTTGAAGACTTCTTAGCAATGCAAACTAATACATCAAAAATCAATTAAGTATGAATTATTATTATCAAAGTAAAAGACCAAAAATGAGTGCATTTAATAAAATAAATAAATCTGCATGTCTGTCAACCATAAATAGATGTGGAAATCCCGGTAGTGAGTTCAAGCCAACTTCTTACTTAACTTTTGTATAAATATCACTGTTTTATTGTATTCCTTATCAGTTGAAAATGCTCGCCATGAGCGAAACCGGTCCTGATCTAATAAATTTTATATGGAAAAATTACTAAAAATGTATTATTATTTTTAGTATAAATTTCATCAGAAATTACAGTTAGCGGATTTTCCCTTCCGCATGTGTCCTGAAAAGGTGGCCGAGTTCAGAAGCAGATTTATGGCAGCTGTTGATATTATTTAGGGTGTCGGCACTCAGTGTGGAGCATATAAACCAGGGCTGTGGAGTCGGAGTCGGAGTCGTCGTGGCGTTTTGGCCGGAGTCGGAAATTTTAAAAAGTTTGAACTTTTTATTTTTGCATTTAATATGTCAAATTTGGATTTTGGCCGCATTGATAGGGTTGATATTTAATTAAATACACATAAATAGGAAATTTAGGGGAAAAAGTGACGATATTAACCTTTTTTTTTCGGAGTCGTGTTTTCGGTCAATGTCGGAGTTGTGGTTTTGGTAAATGCAGGAGTCGGAGTCGGGGTCGGACTTTCGGACTCCACAGCCCTGATATAAACTCATAATGGAGCTTATCTCAACAAATGTTCTTTTACAAGAAGTGCATCTTACTCAGTTGCTCAACTAAGGTATAAGTAAGAGAGTAAGGATAGAAGGATAGGGATAGTCAGGAGTAGTGGTCAGCCATGCTCCATTTTCAGGATAAGAAAAGTGGAAGGGAATTTCTTGTGGGAAACCGCAGACATCTTTTTATTTGGACTCAGATCCATGCTACTTTCGAGGCTTCTGAGATTTCAATCGAAGACCATCACCATTCGACTTTTACAAATTTTATACGCATTGCATTTTGACGGATGAAGTGGTAACATAAAATAAAAAAAAGATTATGGTAAATTATGAAAATATGGTCACGGGACAGAATTTTTGTAAAGATTTATGAAAAATAAGCAAATGAAATGAACGTAAGGCTTACCATTTTTTTTGAAATGTTTCGTCTTTAATTTTTAAATTTATTATAATAGAAGATCCTAAAGAATACTTCGCAATAAGTATGAAATCGAGTTGTTTTAATTTACAGGAGCAAAAATGCAACCACAAACTACACAAATAATATTATTATACAGATAGAGACAGTCACATAAGTTTATTATTTGTTTAAAATAAAAAGAATAATTTTAGTATAGGTTAATTAATATTAAAAAACAAATTCTTCTTTCAGAACTTGTACTCAGAACTTCAGTAATATTCTTCAGATTTAATCATTTTGATTCCACATTTTATAATAATCCACAAGAACTCAAAGAGTAAAGTCAAAACATAAAATTATAAGCCAGTATGTATAAATTTTTTGAGCTTAGCTCGAGAGGATTGGGACTCTGTCCCGTGACCATATATCCATAATTTACCCAGATTATTACCCAAAAGGTACAAGAGACCCCAACATATCTTTAAGTGGACCAGATGCCAGTGCAGGACACTCGGTGAAGACAAAGAGGGTAGGTCGTTTCTGCCTGAAATTTAAATACCCAAACGTGCATGTTTGTCGTTAATTGTAACAGAGTAGTAAAAATAATAAAACATTTTTATTACTTGTTCCACATAAAATTTATTGGATCAGGACCGGTTTCGCTCATGGCGAGCATTGTCAACTGATAAGAAATACAACGAAACAGTGATATTTATAAATACAAAGTTTACAAGGTATATCAAACAATTCGTGGGTGTAGGGACATACAGGCGAAACTACAAAAACAACAAACTGAGATAAATGGCAAAACAGTTTTCAATGTTAAACTTTGTTCTTACGGATTTGCAGGAAAGCCGAGCAATATCTGGTAAACAACAAACTCTTCGTACAAGTTTCATATTCTTATATCTTATAGAACTGCATATTTGAGCATGACAATGCCATATTTAACTCAAAATAGCAATTTTTGTAGTTTCGCCCGTATGTCCCTACACCTACGAATTGGTATTACAACTAAGCAAACAAATTGAGGCAAAATGCAAGAAAAGTGGATTATAATTATAATATTGAAGACCTCTTAGCAATGCAAGCTATTACAACAAAAATCAATTAAGTATGAATAATCATTTTTTTTAACCATGTCCGCTACCAACTTGGAGCATATGAGTTTATCTTAACATATACTTTTCCACGAGAACTGCTTGTTACTCAGTTACTCAACCTCTCTTTTTTCGAAGAGAGTATGGATGGAAAGGAGACTAGGACAGAACTAGTGATTAGCTAATTACTGCTATTTTGCTTCACTCTTTGGGATCGGAAAGGTGCGAAGGGATTTTCAACAGCACAGTCACCCATGCCTTTGAACCAGGGCTGTGGAGTCGGAGTCGTGTAAGCGGAGCTTTTTGGCCGGATTCGTATCGGAGTCAGAAACTTTGAAAAGTTTGAAATTTTTATTTTTGCATTTTATATGTCAAATTTGGCTTTTGGCCGCATTGATAGGGTTGATATTTAATTGAATACACATAAATACGAAAATTAGGGGAAAAGGTGACGATATTATACTTTTTTAGTCGGAGTCGCGTTTTTAGACAATGTTGGAGTCGGAGTTGGAGTAGGAGTCGTGGTTTTTTTTACCGACTCCACAGCCCTGCTTTGAACAGATTTATCGACTGAAAAAATCCGCTCGTACTGGGAATCGAACTCGGGCGATCCGGCACGCAAGCCAGCGCCGTTGACACTGCGCCACGGACTATTCAGCAAAGTAAAATATAATCTATATTTTCTTGCATTTTGGTAATATGTGCATGGTAAAGAAGATCTGTTTTGTTGAAACACGGTATGCATAATTATTTACTTTAACCCACCTAAATTCATATCAAAAAACTTCATAAATTTGAGATCTCTCGGAAGCATGAACAAAAGAATTACAACAGCCGTCGAAGGTACAGAATATCCGATTTCACTGAAACAAAAATTATATACAATAAATGAAAAAATGCTGACATTGCCAGTGACATCTATCAGCGAGAGAAAGAATTTAATAAACAAATACCGTAAAACGGGGTGAATAGAGACTGGCAGGTGAATAGAGACAAAAACAAGGATTGAACTTTAGCACAACTTTACTAAGTACCCAATGTATTTTTTACTATTTATATATATATAATTCTTTACAATGACTATAATACTATCTCTCGAATGACAAAACTAAACCGACTAAATGATTGGCCAAAATTGAAACCAACGTGTTTAAGTTCGATGCCTGTGCATCCTTACTTTTTGACCCCTTATAAACTTCTCTTTTATTGCACGAAACTTAAAATCAATCATTTTTTTTTTGGTTAATGTGTACCGTAAAACGGAATGAATAGAGACTCGTATAGAATAGAGGTTCATAGATTCCAATCATTACAATCAAGTCTCGATTTACCCTCTCTCTCTATTCACCCGGATTCAATGTGAATAGAGACATCAAACAAAATTGACTGTGTCTTAATAACAATAGTGAATATTTTAATTTTAATTTTAATAGCAATTTAACTTAGTAATACGGTAAGAAAGATAACAATTTTAATTCTTACCGTATTATAATGGAGTTCTGCCAAGTAAATGCCTACTCAATCAATAACTTAGTAATCTACTTCTATTTTTGTATACAAGTACATCAGTGCGCTCGAAATGCCTGAAGATGCCTAAAGGCGAAACACGGGTCGTTAGCGGCAAAGCTCATGGAAAAGTACAAAATTCGAACAATTACTCTTTTATCTTCATTTGCACTTTGGAGATACGTCATACATTTTGAGTTATCTCTCAAATGTTCCATCCATTTCCACTAAAATAGTAAATTTTATAAATATTGGCAATCTTACGTAATTGAAAAATATTCGGCCCATCCTGTAATGAACCGAGGCTCTCTGGTCGCAAATAATAAAATCATCAATACAAACACGAATGCTGCCAGCTGCAAAGAAACAAAATTCCCTTATTTATAAACTGCAATTTTGAGAATAATTATTGTCTGTTCGTGGGTATATGGACATACGGGCGAAACTACAAAAACAACCATCTGAGATAAATGGCAAAACAATTTTCAATATTAAACATTGTTCTTACAGATTTGCAGTAAAGCCGAGCAATATCTGTTAAACCGCTCTTCGTACAAGTTTCATATTTTTACATTTTATAGAATTGCATTTGAGCATGGCAATGCCATATTTAACTCAAAACAGCCACTTTTGTAGTTTCGCCCGTATATCCCTACACCCACGCGCTGTATGTGTACATGTGAAATTGCTTCTTACATTCTTAAAATAGGCAAGAAATTTCCGAACTTTTTTATTCACGAATAAGATTAACAATCTGCAATATTTATAACGTTTGAAAGAGCCGTATTCTTATTTTAATCTTGTTCAATACCAATGTGGAGCAGATGGACTTTATAACGAAACTTATCTCGACAGAAGTTGTTCAACGTGAATTGCTCAGTCGATCGACCTCCCTCTGTTTCAGAGAGGGCAAGGGATAAGAAGGATAGGGCATGGATTAAGTGGATCAGTAGCTAGTTAACTGGCCTATTTTTAGAATCAGACGGATGAGAGGGAAACTTTCCATTGAAGCATTCTTGGTGTAGGAAAAGTGATTGTATTAGATCCCGTATTTTCCAAGCTAAATCCCTCTAAGCCCGCCTTCTGAAAAAAGAAGTAGACGAACTGAGTCGACCTGCTTTAAATGTCAAATTATTGTTGAAATACAACATGCAGGGTTTGTTTAATTGACTGAAATTGCATTGTGTTTGAAGAACAAAGATATCTAACCGAAAAAAATGATCTGAAAGTATGACTTAATTTGGTATTTAACCGGATGGCTGCCACAAACGTCTTAAGGCGCGAATTATTAAGCGAACGGCACGCCAATCATACAAAAAATGACGTCTTTGGACGCTCGCTTTAAGCGGGATTTCACTAACTAAAATCAATTGTAACTGATGAGTCAAACATATTTTAATTTTGTTATTATGGATAAATGACGGCACAATCGCATCGTAATCGTCATTTTTTACAGATAAAAATTTAAAAAAGATATACATATATAGAACGTTTTATTTTAACAATAAAATTCGTGGCGTGCGAGGTACCGCCATACATGCACATGCTGGCAGTTAAAAAGTTAAGTGTCTTTCAGTGGAAAGACATTACATAAATTAAATATTTGCCATGTTCAATCAACAGAATCTTATGACTACATGGGAAACCATGGGAATTTACCCATGGTTTACCACGCCTGTAATAATCTTACAATTAATAATGACAAAATCAGAAACCATTTCATGGCAAGTGATCGGTCCGAGCTGAACTATCTTAGATGTGATAGCCCTTTTCATGATCTTTCTTCCTTCGTCATCTATCTTACACTGTTTTGCCGCTTTACTGTTTGGCCTAAAAATAAAATAATTATCGATAATTCAATCATATAACCTTTCAAGGATTTCTTTACTTGTTATAAACGAGTCCAAAAAAATATTAGTAACAAGCCCATAACCACTCTCCCAAAGGAAATGAACGGACACGATTACAGAAAGCTGTAAATTTCATGGTTCCGCAAGCAGTGACGGCTGGTGACGGGGTTTTGGGGGCGCAAAGGAAGATTCAACCATTTTTGCAAGAGTTCTTTACTATTCATTGGATTTTAAAACACTTCTATAGCATGGACTTTCAATTCAGATGTTCGCAATACCAACTGTTTCTCTTCCGTAGTACGGAAAAATAGTTGAATCTTCCTTTTGCACCCCCAGCACCCCGTCACCAGCCGTCACTGTCAGCAGGTCTCATCTTTTTTTGCTAAACAAAGTCAAACTGAAGATTTTCATTTGACAGGCTGGTTCATGATGCATAACTGATAACCATTTGAAAACGCTCGCAATGAGCGAAACTGGTCTTACCCTTGTCCATTATATATATCAGGAGTGGCCAGACTTTTTTTGCCCGCGATCAACTTTCGTTTGAAATTATTGTGCGGCGATCGACCAACATTAAAAGTAGTAATTTAAAGCCTATATTAATCTAATTTCCAACTCTTGTTTGACCCGGGTTTTAGAGAGAGATTTTCGTCGATAATCGGCTAACTTCGAGATTTTAGCGTGCTGTCCCTGTCACACGCTTCTTGGGACAGGCACCAGAGATTTGTATAGATCGGATAGGCGATCGACTAGGAATAATTTCGCGATCGACGCTTTGGCCACCCCTGATATATATTATGCCTTTTCATCAAAAGTGTACAGCCATCACCTTAAAAAAAAACCCTGCGTATACCGATAGTAATAAAAATAACGTGTACTTGCCTGCCTAGGCCCATATATGAAATTTGAAAAAATAATATGACACTGAGCTCAACCAGGAGCATGATTGGAGCGGAGTTCAGCACCGTGTAGGGAAGGTCAACAGGGGGTGCTTTCGGAAATAACCTTAAAAATACACATAACACGTGGGTTATATGATACACTACGACATTCACAGAGAGGCTTTTATCGAAATCGTAAATGTGCCATATCATTACTATTTATTGACTGAGTAGGCATTTACTTGGTAGAACTCCATTATAATACGGTAAGAAAAATAACAATGTATTTTTAATCCTACAGAAATTATTTTATATAAATTTGTTGATAGCTATTTCGGCTTACGTCCTCGTCAGAACCATGTTTTAAGCGTGCATTTAAACAAGCTTATATACCTAGCCTAGACAGGGTACACTATATGTACATATTCTTCTCTCTTCCGCCATCTTTATTTTATATGTAAATTATAAGTTATTTATTTATTAAAGAAAAAGCAAATCATGGCATTACAGCTGATAAATATAAATACATGTATTTATATTGATACCGCATGATGTTGTAGGGTATCAGAACTCTCTCGAACGATCTTATTATCAACTCAATCAATGATAATAAGACCTAAACGATTAATATAACGCGAATAAATTCACTAAAATGTTATAAAATCTTGTAACCGACATCTACAAACGACGTCTCCCGATCGGTACTGGAGCCGCCGTTTAGCATCGGAAGAGCTGCTTGCACACTAAAATCCTAAGGTATAAATACGCCTGTTTTGAACGAAATATCCTCTGTTATCCTCGCACAGTCAAAGTCTACAGTCGCGGTCACTCCTGTCCTTCGAACGGCAGGAATTCGCAATATAATCGTTTGGTCTTACGCTTTTAAAATGTGGTTGTAACTGCAATGTATCTGTGTTTGTAATTGACAAAGTAATCTCATTTGAAAATAAACTAGCTGACTAGCCGACTCTGCGATAGAGTACGGAATACCGATTGAAATCTTTACTAGAGATACCTGTCTTCCCATCATGTCCCTAAGTTCCGTCACCGAACGCCTTGGAAGGATGCTATCTGTTGCAATCAGATTGAGAAGAAACCCTGGTCGTCTCAATGTATATAATATATATACATACATACATGTAAATACATAATAAAATCACAACTTAATTGAAACAAGATGAAAACATTGTAGTCATAAAAACAGAGAAAAAAATTATAAAATCATATTAGAAATTTTCAAAGATGTCAACCGAGTGAGTTCTGACAAAATCAACTTTTATTCATAAAACATAGTATTCGTCTGAACTCACTCACGTCAATATGAAATATGTCAACATCCGAAGCAATGCCGTTTAAAATTGTTAAAGCTCTGCCCAGTGGCATTCCTATTGTTACTATTATAAGTTATTGAATGTGACAAATTGATTTGGTGTATTCATGAAGTGAAAGCTAATCTGGGTTTTTACTAAGTGGGAATAAACGTAAAATTAGTAGTGCATCAAGTGAATTTATTTAAAATTGCATTAGTGTTTATCAATGGCTTAAGAAGTGGTGATGTGTTAATTGTGATCTGTTCATTAAAAATGTCATTGGATTACTATTTGGCTAGAAATGTGAAATAAGCCTACAAGTTCGACCAGTCTTTGCATTGTTTGATTCTTTGAATCATGTCTGGTGCCCATGTGTAGCATGTGGAACCCTAATGGAGCATCTCAATAAAAGTTGTTCCATGAGAAATCCTTTTTTTTATTCAGTTTCTCTACTTCCCTTTTACGAAATTGGGGATGAAGATAGTCCGGATAAGGACAAATCCGGATAATCGAAAAAAACATAATTGACAGGAAAATACAAGTATATTCAGTATAAATCATTTTTATTTCTTTAGATTAATACATAGCCTTAATAATAAATTATTTTTTATTGAAAAAATAAATTATGATTTCTGCAGCTAGCTTGTCTTTTCGATGCTGCCAAATCACGAATACTTTTAAGACACATATGTATCTAAGTTGTCTTGAATAGCACTCTTCTTGACTCTCAAGCCACTTCATGGAGGAAAAATATTGCCTTTTCATATAATAATGAACCAGATTTTAATATAATTTAATTTTAATTTTAACAGATATTGGATACCACATAAAAATACACTCTTCAACTTCTTCATTTCGTGATGTTTTCATAACTTTACGCTATGAGCTTCCATCATCTGACATTAAACAATTGGTAAACTTCAAGATTTTTTCACTTTGTTTTTTTATAACCGAGATCGTTGACGTTCCGACACCATATTTTTACCCCAAAAAAACGTCCCGATTCACCCCGTTTCAAAGCATCGAATATATCCAATTTGTCTCTTAATGAAACTACGACACGTTTTCTTTTCGTTGGAATATCGGTAATATTAGAAATAAATATTTTTCAAGAATTTTGTTTTTTGAAAAATTCGTTCAATGCGTATCGAATTTGGACGATGACGAACCAATATTTTACACAGGATTTATTGTTAGAACAAATGCAACGATCAAAATATTAAGACTGCATTCCATCACGTACGTAAACAGTGGACGCAATTCGCCACGTGCATAACATCAAATTTTTAATATTTTTGTTTATTTTGACCAATCCTGATAATCGAGGTTCTACTGTAGTAGATAGCTGATCATTCAGCGTAACCAAAGTTCACCAATATTCGAATATAATAAAAAAAAAACAGATTTGCAATTTGCAAACCACCTCATTAAGGAATTGCATAACATAAATTTTAATTCGGTGCCGAAGTTTTTACATTTTTGCAATAAAGGCCCTAAGCATTGGAACAATTAGAAATTAATGGTATCATCAATCCAATGACATTCTTAACGAACAAATTAACATCAATCAATCACCACTTCTTAAGCCGTTACTAAGCGCAAGTGCAATTTTAAATAAATTAGCTTGATTCAATACTAATTTACATTTATCCCCACTTAGTAAAAACCAAGATTAGCTTTCACTTTGAGAAATACATCAAACCAACATGTCACAAATAATAACTTATTATTACCATACAAAATTTAGGATGGTAGAACAGAGAAGAAGATGTATTGTGCACCTTATCTACAACGGTATACAGTGGAACCCCGATCTTACGTTCTCACATTATACGTTTACCCGCATTGTGCGTTTATTTTCTATAGTCCCGGCATTTAGTTCATATAAAAAACTTTCCCGCATTAATCGTTTTGTCTTATACGGTCCCTTAAAAACGTATAATCGGTGTTTCACTGTATATAGATAAGTGAATGAACGTTTAAACATACATACATAGTACTGACGGTGGCGTAAGCCGAAATAGCTATCAACAAATTTATAAAATAGTTTTTGTACAGTTAAAATACATTGCTATTTTTTTCACCGTATTATAATGGAGTTCTACCAAGTGAATGCCGATTCAATCGATAGTACTCGAGGGCGTTAAACACTCGAAAAACTAAAAATATAATACAGTTTTGCGACTGAGGGTGCTTGATGGAATTTTAATTTCAAATTTGAATTTTGTACTATTCCATGAGTTTTGACGCTAACGACTCGGGTTTCGTTTTCGGCATCTTCATGCATTTCAAGTGCACGGATGTACTTGAATGGTCAGTTTTCAAACAGTTCAAATTTAAAAAATAAAAGTTTGACCCGTGTTAAAAGGTCGCGATGGATGATTTCACACGCCACAAGTTTCCCGCCCGTATTTGACAGCCGTGTCGACTGTTAGCAAAGATGTTACAATATTATGATTATAGTAATGCCAATATACAACACACTCTTCAAAGATCCCTTTGTAGGTCATATTTCCAGTTGTCCCAACCAGCGAGCTCATGGCACCTGTAAAAGAACACAAAAGTTGAAATCGGAACATACCGACATGTAATGGAGTTTATCTCAGCGCGAGATGTTGTTCACTTTTAAGGTGTTCACTGTCAATATTTGGTGGAAAGACATTATAATAAAAATAATAATAATAATACATTTTTAGTACTTTTTCCCCGCATAAAATTTATTTGATCAGGGCCGAGTTTCGCTCGTGGCGAGCATTGTCAACTGATAAAGAATACAATAAAACAGTGATATTTATACAAAAGATGAGTAAGAAAAACAAAGTATGACAAACAATTAATTGAAGCAAATTACAAGAATATTTGCTTAGTTGTAATACCAATTGTTTATCATACCTTGTATTTCTTACTTAACTTTTGTATAAATATCACTGTTTAATTGTATTCCTTATCAGTTGACAATACTCGCCATACCAATCCTTCATAAGAAAAATTCAAGAAAAAATCATTTTATGATAGCCGATCGGGGTGCAAAATTGACATAATATTATAAACTATGTGTGACAACCCTTATCGACGATTCGTAAATACGCCCTAAAAGCCATGTGGTATAGTAATTAACATGGGATTGCTTTCATAAAGGTTCAAACACATCTAAGCCCTTAATTAATGTAAGTAGTTTTAAGGTATTGTCCATTTTTAATTTTTGAAAAAGTCGTAGCTGGCAACAGGTTAGCTCGAATTATTTAGATGAAAAGATTATTATTGTAAGGGACCTTTGAAAATTAATCTGCCGGTAAAACTCTCTTAAAATTCTTACCGATACTAGAGGAATATGTCGCGAGGAGATAGTAGCAGATGGCGATGTCACTCGGTGAACGGTATCTGTAATTTATAATTCAGGATAAATCAATCGGGCTGAAGAGTTGGAGTCGGAGTCGTGGATTCGGGGCTTTTTGGCCGGAGTCGGAGTCGTCGCGGCGATTTGGCCGTGTACTTTTTATTTTTGCATATAAATAGTATGTCAAATTATTGGCTGGATTGGTAGGGTTGGTATTTAATTGAATACACATAAATAGGAAAATAAGGCAAACAAATGTGACGATATTAAACTTTTTTAGACGGAGTCGGAGCTGGAGTCGTGTTTTTGGTCAATGTTGGAGTCGCAGTCGTGGTTTTGGTAAATGCTGGAGTCGGAGTCGAACATTTTTTTACCGACTCCACAGCCCTGGTTGTAAAGCTTTTTCCTTCAGTTCATACTTCAACCTAAGACCGCTATTATAGTCACCACTCTGTTTTCTCTGTGAAAGTTTTAGATCACCTTTAAGGTGTTAACTGTCAATACCTGGTGGAGTGGCATTATAATAAAAATACCAAATCATTTTTAGTACTTTTTCCACAAAAAAAATATTAGATCAGTACCGATTTCGCTCATGGCGAGCATTGTCAACAAAACAGTGATATTTATACAAAGTTTACAAACAGTTGGTAATATAATATAACTAAGCAAATAAATTGAAGTAAAATGTAAGAAAAATAGATTACAATTAAAATGTTGAAGACCACTTGTAAATGTAATGTAGTATGAATAATAATTAACAAAGTAAAAACCAAAATAAGTGCATTTAATAAACGTTAATTTCTATAATCCACGTGGAGTGCTCAATCCAACGACAGTTCTAAGAAAGGAATCAAAAGGGATGAATATCATTTTTTTATAAATAAAATGTCTTCTTAATCTCTTAAATGCATGGCTTACTCTCGGATTGGTAGTCTTGGCTTTTGGCCGCTTATTGATAGAGCAAATAGTTTGAAGTCTTAAATTTTGAAAAGTTTGAACTTTTTTATTTTTGGGTTAACCACTTGCCGGTCCAATTGATTTTTTTCATATGAATTTGGACATTTCAACATTTGAAAATGCAAAATACACACAAATTTGTGATTTTATTTTAATTCTATTTTTGTATGTTAGAATTTGTCCAGTCCTTATGTTGGACTAGATCAAATTCGTAATTTTCGTATGAAGATTGCCCGAGTTATCTCGTGATGTCCGTTTTTGACGATTTTCAAAATGTAAGAAAATAGATTTTCAACTAAAATGTTGAAGACCACTTAGCAATGTAATGGGTTAATATGCCAAATTTACCTATTGGCCGGAATGGTAGGGTTGATATTTAATTGAACACAGATAAATAAGAAAAATTAGGCAAAAAAAAGTGACGATATTAAACTTTTTTAGTCGGAGTCGCGTTTTTAGACAACGTTGGAGTCGGAGTTGGAGTAGGAGTCGTGGTTTTTTTTACCGACTCCACAGCCCTGCTTAAATGTCTTCTAATAGTTATCAGTTGACAATGCTCGCCATGAGCGAAACCGGTCCTGATCCGATTTTTTTTTCTTTTGTGGAAAAAGTACTAAAAAAGTTTTTGATATTGTATAAAGTGGTACTAACGTGTCTCTGGGCATTTTTGTAGCATCAGGACTGCCGTATTCGTCGTCATAATTAGCCTCAGCCGATTCGTCAGGAATTTCTTGGTTGGAGGAATAGTGTGATGCCGAGTGCTTGCCTTCCATGTTGTAAATCTCTATCAAGCCTTCCTGCAAATGATTCAAATTATCACTGAACTTTAACATCAAAGATTCATTAAAACACATTGCTTACGGATAACTCGTATACGAGTCCTTTCGCCCGTCTAACTGAGGCGTCGAAATATAAACATCCAATGCGACAAATGTTTTAGATTATCTACAGAAATTGCATAACAAATGTTTGATGCATCACTAAAAAAAATTGAATACAAAAAAATGTTCACAGATAAGAGATTTAAAAAAAAAATCAGCAGACAGTTAAAATCAGGGCTGTGGAGTCGGAGTAGGAGTCGTCGCGACGTTTTGGCCGGAGTCGTACTCGGAGTCGGAAATTTTAAACTTTTTATTTTGCATTTAATATGTAAAATTTGGCTTTAGGCCGCATTGATAGGGCTGGTATTTAATTGAATACACATAAATAGGAAAATTAGGGAAAAAAGTGTCGATATTAACCTTTTTTGAGTCGAGATTTGATAAATGCTGGAGTCGGAGTCG
Source organism: Himalopsyche kuldschensis (assembly GCA_028554975.1). Classification (NCBI taxonomy): domain Eukaryota; kingdom Metazoa; phylum Arthropoda; class Insecta; order Trichoptera; family Rhyacophilidae; genus Himalopsyche; species Himalopsyche kuldschensis. The sequence goes on along the minus strand of JAHFWI010000031.1, from coordinate 4,685,923 downwards.
GACTTTTTTTTACCGACTCCACAGCCCTGGTTAAAATATAACTTAATTTTTTTAAAGAATTTTTTTTTGTTTGAATGATTTTTATTGAATAATGGATTAAGGATATGTAGTATATATAATAATTTATAAGTACTACTTGGGTTGTTATTTATTACGTTTTCGATGAAATGTATAATTCTATGTCAAATACCCGATTTTCTATCGTAAAAAATACAAAAGGTTGAGATATATACAGTACTAGTATTCGAACCCGGCTTCGCTCGGACCAGTTTGGGGTTATGTTCACCTCGGCGCATAAATTCAGACGGGCCAAGTTGAAACAACTGGCAACTTAATGACCAACAATGCAAAAGGGAATTACAGACCCACATACATACATACGCCGTTTCGGTTTTATATATAAGATATTTTGGTTCATTTGAAACTACTCGAGTATTTTGTAAAATGTACTACTCGATACTCGAGTAATTGGAGTCTCTACACACACATTGATAATGAAACAAATTTACCGTCGAAACTTTCGCGAGCGAAATCAATTCGTTTGTTTGAACTTGCAACAACAATGCAAAAGGGAATTACAGACATACATCCCCCGTTTCGGTTTTATATATAAGATTATGCCACTAAGTGTGTTGTACAGCTGGTGTCCAAATTATTTTTTTAAATGTCTCACAGTTTTGAAGTTTTTTTTTTTTCGAAAGTACCTAATATTTTGCACAATTTCGAAACCCGTAACGAATGTGTTAACAAGAACGGTGTATCCAAAAACCAAATGATCAAAAGTATCAGATTGCAATTTTAAATAAATTTAAATGGTAAACGTAAATGGTGTTTAAAATTGAATGTCTGTATTTATAACCGTGCCATTTCTTAGCTGTGTGATGCTAGCTAAATGTGCCTATCGTTCATAAATCTTCACAAAAATTCTATCCCGTGACCATATATCCATAATTTTCCAAAAAAAAATACATTGTCCATTTCCATTATAAATATAATTCATTATTAAAAAAACACAGTGTCAGTTGCTCAACCCCTCTTTTTTGAAGAGAGTATAGATAGAAGTATAAGGCTAGGATATGACCGGTCGATCTCGCTATGTCGGACAGACAGATAGACATTGATGCCTTCGAACTGCCCGTACTGGGATTTGAGCCTGTGAGCTCCGCAACCGAACAACTTTGACAATCAACTACTGACCTAGCCAATATATATTAGTGATTAAGGATTTCGACTGAGGGTGCTTGATGGAATTTAAATATCAAATTTGAATTGTTTGAATTTTGTACTTTTCCATGACTTTTGTCGCTAACGACCCATTTTTCGGTTTCGCCTTTCGGCATTTTCAGAATTTAAAGTGCACGGATTTACTTGAACTGACGTGTAGTAAACAATTTGTATCGTTTATATACAAAAATAGAAGCAGATCACTAAGTTAAATTGCTATCAAAATGTAAATTGAATGTATAAAAGTTTCAATGTTTTAAGTGGGCTTATTATAATTAAGGGAGTTTTGGAAATACTAATGACCATATAATAACATGGGAATATCTAAAATAAATCTAGGATTTTATCCGACCTATCATTAATGATTTGATTGATTTCAAGTCTTTATATTAATACCTGAATTATTAATATATGACAATTATATAAAGGGGTACAATAATACTTTCGATGGAGTCGGCGGTAACTTTGTGGAAGTTCATTTTAATATAAAATTTAAAATAACTTTGATTATTCCACGGAGACACGTGTCAGAGTTAGTAGCACAATACGTGGAATAATCAAAGTTATTTAAAAATTGATACAATAATGGTGAATTGGGAAGATGAAGTTGTTAGTTTTAATAATATCATTGTACTTAATTTGGAAAATGGTATATCTGTTCTTAGCAAGGCAGTATTAGTAACTGTGTCAAGGATGTGACCATTTCTCATAAAAACAAAAAAAATCCAGGGTTTTATCCGACCTGTCATTAGTGCTTATCCTACTAATTCGTGCGGTCATGGGCTTGAATTCCTGAACAGACACATTGATATGAACCAAATGTGACGACGCATTCTGTTGTATAAAAATCAGTTCTAATGATCCATACCTGATGCATGATGTCCAGGGTGTCTTTGATTACAGGCATCATCAGGGTTGTGACAGCATCATGTGGCAGCCACATTGACAAAAGCATTGCCGTAGCCCCAAATCCGAAGGAGAGACTTAAAAATTGAGAAGCTCAGATTTAACAGTTGAGTCATACACAGTGGAACCCCGATATTACGTTCTCGCATTATACGTAATCCCGCCGTACGCGTTTATTTTCTATAGTCCAATTCATCGTTTCCCGCATTAATCGTTTGTTTTATACAGTCCATTGAAAAACGTAGAAACGGGGTTTTACTTTACATACTTTCGATGATTTCGGCGGTAACTACTTATCAAGAAAAACACGAAAAATGTTTTGTTGGTTGCTTTTTGATCTTTATTCATATTTTCCAATTTCACAAACTGCTCATAAAAGCATGAAATTTAAAATTTGTTTGAGCGGCTACATTGCAACATCACTTACGATATCTTTGTGATTGGTCGAAAGTATGATTGTCCAAGCCATTATAATTTTATTTATTGAGTAGGCATTTACTTGGTAGAACTCCATTATAATACGGTAAGAAAAATAACAATGTTTTTTAGTTATACTAAAATTATTTTATATATTTGTTGATGGCTATTTCGGCTTACGCCTTCTTAGTTCTGACGAAGGCGTAAGCCGAAATAGCTATCAACAAGTATGTAAAATAATTTATGTAAAACTAAAATACATTGTTATTTTTCTTACCGTATCATTATATTTTTGTTTCCAAAGCCGTGAACCGTTCTTATTTTGACACCAACCATCATTTTCTTTTATATTAATATTTAGTAGAAGAGAAAATATTTGGCCTTACAGCTTATGCCAATGCGCCAAATAATCTTAATTGTGAAAGTCATACGAGATTAACGATGATAAATAATGAATCAGTAGTGCACAAAATCAACGATTAATAACATACACCCAGCCCAAGATCTCTTTTTACAATTGAAAAAATCTGACCTTTCCGGGAATTGAACCCGGGCCCCCTGATCGCTAGGACAAAGCTCTTGCCACTAGACCACAGGGACCGACAATTTATATAGCACATGTACGTGATTTTTGAACAAACAATTTATTATAAAACTAATGATGCATTTTTAGTACTAATTCCACATTAAATTTATTAGATCAGGACCGGTTTCGCTGATGGTAAGCATTGTCATCAGTTGATCATTTTCTTTTATTTATTTATTTATAGGCAAAAAACTATATAAAATACATGGCATTACAGCAAGCGCCAATGCGCCATGCATTTGACAAATTAATAAAAATTACATAAAATATTACACAAAAATAAGAAACATATTATTTACATAAGAAGAAAAAAAAAATAAACAAAGCATCAAGTTCACTGCCGAAGATGTCCACATCAATAGGCAGCGCATTTATCAGCCGAATAGCCCTTGCAACTGGAGATTCAAAAGACCTACGTGACAAACAAGTTTTGACAAAGAAAATTGATTTGTCTTTGTTACGACCACGTAGGTAAAAGCTGGGAGCATGTAAATTTAAATTTTCAAGGATGTCAGGGTTATCAACTTGGCCCCGAAGAAGAAGAGAAAAATGTTTTAATATTGAAATTAATCTTCGAGTTTCAAGCGATTATACTTTTATATTTTTATTCAACTTTTACATGATTTCTAAACAAATATTTTATTGCTAGCCATACACTATGGCCAGAAGAATAATGTGACAGGATTTTGTGACATAGTTTTGCTTTTGATACTATAAGACTCAATTATAAAACTACTATGCAGGGAAAGAATTATTTTATTCACTATGAAAAGCATTGGTTATCCTTCAGATAATTCAAGATGGCTGCCGACAGTGTTCCCTACTAATTAATTGCTGATGTGTGGAATAATCCAATTATATATTTAATTAATTGGCTATTTTTAATTTTATTTTAGGTCAGGTTTGATTTGTTAAGTTTAGGTTAGGTTAGGTTTGGTTTGTTTAGTTTAGATTTTTTTTCAACACAGAAATATCAAATTTGAATTTTTTAACTTAAACTGACAGTCAGTACATCCGTGCACTTGGAATGCCTGAAGATGCCGAAAGGCGAAACCCGGGTCGTTAGCGACAAAACTCATGGAAAAGTACAAAATTCAAATTTGATATTGAAATTCCATCAAGCACCTTCAGTCGAAATACTTAATTACATAGAAATATACATCAGCATTTAATTAATAGGGAACACTTTCGATAGCCATCTTGAATTATGTGTCAAATGCAAAAAAAATGATCAAACTCCTCACCTGAAGGATTACCAAAGCATCATATTTACAAGTAAAATAAATAAAAAAAAGTTGTATGAGAACCTACCGTCTATGTGAGTAGCTACAAACTTTCAAAATGTAAAGGCCAAATCTTTTGTGAACGTTGGATCTTTCGAGGCAGCCAATCACCATGATGCAAGACAGTAACATGACAGTCGTCTCTTTAAAGTAACACTCCACTACTGCTTCAGAATCCAAGATGCCCAGAGCGGGTAGCAAAACGATGGGCAGCATGGACGTCAAGTACACCGGTATAACCTCTGTGACCCAAAACACTGACATGAGGACCACCACAAAAATACATCTGTAGTCCTGGAAATGGTTGTATAATTTATAGTCACATGTATTAATTGTCAGAATTTAAATGGTGTGCATTGGTATATATATTTCCTATGGAAAGTGGCTTACCAGTGTATTATACACAAATAATAAAGGTGATAACAATATTGGTGTTACAATTATAGTGATTATACTTCTGAAATGCATTGTGAACAAAATTAATCGTGTCAAAAATGACACATCTTCCATTTTGTAAGTAATCATTTAAATGTTCTTGCAAATGTATTTGGAATACGCTTCATATCTATGATGTTCGGCATTATTTATAATCATGTATTCATTTTTTTGATTATAATTTTGACTTCATTTTCAGAATAACACAGAATTTATAATGTTCCATATAAGATAAATTTTGACAGTTGGAATAACAATTAAAACAGAAGAACACTCTTCTGATGCCAGAATCATTCCAAATTTGAATTAAGTATTGCCATTGACAAGCACTGTACCTAAAAAAAATAGCAAGTCGTCACTGCAGTTCACTGGTAAAGAGGTTTTGGTAAATTATGAAAATATGGTCACGGGACAGAATTTTTGTAAAGATTTATGAAAAATGAGCAAATGAAATGAACGTAAGGCTTACCATTTTTTTGAAATGTTTCGTCTTTAATTTTAAATTTATTATAATAGAAGATCCTAAAAAATACTTCGTAATAAGTATGAAATCGAGTTGTTTTAATTTACAGGAGCAAAAATGCAACCACAAACTACACAAATAATAATATTATACAGATAGAGACAGTCACATAAGTTTATTATTTGTTTAAAATAAAAATAAGAATTGTATTATAGGCTAATATTAAAAAACAAATACTTCTTTCAGAACTCATACAATAATCAGTAATATTCTTCAGATTTAATCATTTTGATTCCACATTTTATAATAATCCACAAGAACTCAAAGAGTAAAGTCAAAACAATAAATTATAAGCCAGTATGTATAAATTTTTTGAGCTTAGATCGAAAAATTGGGATTCTGTCCCATGACCATATATCGATAATTTACCGAGGTTTTAAATCACCCAATGGTCATTAAATAAAACAAACTGTTATTCAAAAAAGTTTTTATTTTACAATAAAAAACATATTCAACATTTATCAACTAACTATTTACATCTCTAATTTACTAAACCTTTATTTTAAAATAACCATTTAAAATATTACATTTCAAAATTCATCCAATAATTGCAAGGAGTTATAAATTTCAGTGTATATTGCGCATATAAAAATAAAAATATTCGGGAAAGAGTATCTTACACGTGAGATGTGAGTTTTTTTTTTTTAAAGATTCAATTTAACAGTAATTCCTGTTGTGTTATTCAAATCAGTTAATGTGTTTTTATAGCTGCCTCCAGGAAGACTAAAAAGAATTTTGAAAAAAAAAATTAAGGATTGAAATACATATGGAATCCATACATTCAACATTCTGTATTGTCATTATATTGAATAAGATGCGATATATTCAGTGGTGTAGCATAAGGGAGGATACGCAATGCAGTGTGCCTTCGAAAGTTAGCGCACAGTATATTTATTTCTTGTAATGTTAAGTTAATCTGTAAATGTATATATGTATGTTACAGTGAGACTGTATTCTCAGTGAAAATATATTCTTCTTCAAGCTGTCATTGAAATTAAATTTGACCGCCCTATCTTCAGCCCAATGTTTGTCTGTGTTTTTCTTTGGTTCTCTTTTTATAAAAGAGACTACTTGCTGATTTTGTTTCATTGAAGCAAACCAAAATTGTAGGCCGGCAAATCATCGACTTGGGCCAATAATTTTAATGATCGTGACCAGTGAAATCATGTTGTCATACAAATCTATTACTTGATACATTATCACTGAGAATACAGTTTCACTGTAACATATGTATATATTACGGTAGAATTCAGCTTAACAATCCAATTTTAAAACTTCCTGCAATTTTTGACAATCACCATTCAAAAATCATGACTAAGATTGGTAATTAAAAACAAAATTTAGTCACGTCGTTAGAAGCAGTTAATATGCACCGAATTAAAAACGGAATCATAATTCAGTCATACGCCACCAAAAAAAATAACAATTATATTTAGTAAATAAAAATTTGGCGAGGCTGATAAATAATTATACAATTAGGAAATTATTATTCGTACCTCTCAGTCGTCAAACAGGTAACTCCGCGAATACAAAAACAATCCAACTAATCAAATGAATGAATCTTTTGTCACAATGGTGTTATTGCCACTTTTCTAGGAGTGGAAGAATTAATTAATTTGCACTGTTGATGGATCTATCAATAGCTGGAAAAAAGATATTACTGAAGATTTGTGTATTGATAAATTTTCAATCCATGTTGAATTTGATAAATTAATTTATTTTTAATAAGGCAATGGCTGGATAAATACAGTTGAACTTTGTGTGCGGCAACAATTCAATCCTTTCTGAAAGAAATTAATACAAATCAGCTGATAATGCTCGCGATGAGCGAAACCGGTACCAATCCTAACAAATAACACCTTAAAAGTGATTAAAGAAATAACTATTTTGACATCGCTTAATTGAAATGATACACCGTGGAGTTGATCAGTTTGACTTCTGAAAGAGTTATTTTAGTTTATACACGAGTCATTTGCGACACCTGTGCCCTTGAAAATGTGCATTAAAACAAAAAGCTTAAATCTAAAGTAATATAATAGAAAACAAATGCTTTGAAAAATTAAAAATAACACCACCTTCTGTCATTTCATACAATGTTATTGGCTTGATTTCATAATGTAGGGATACAACTGCAAAGAAAGTATTGATAGGCCAAGAGGATAACAATTTTTAATAAGAGTTACAATGCTGTTTTAATTATCATTTAAATACAACCGGTGCATAAGCGCTTATCAGTTATTGTTATGAAACATGTATCCTCCATTTGTATTTGAGCTTCCTATAAAAATTCATGTCATTCAGATGACAGTAAACTTCCACTTTGATTAATAATGTTTTCACTGCCAGACTCTATTGGCTACGAATGTCAAATTTTGACATTGTTCTACCAGTTTCAAAATGAAGCCAACACATTGTTTCATCAATAATATCAAATACATTATGGTAATTAATTGCAAATCAGAAAAAAAACTACTTGTTTCATTACATAAATCAATTTTTATGTATCATTAAATTTATAGAACTTAAAAATTTACTATTTCAACATAAAAACACTTATCTACATACATATATCTCAAGACTGAATTTATCTTTAGATTTCAGATTTCAGGCATGCGTGCAGAATTTAGAATGATTGATTTTGTTCCATGATGAGAGAGATACATTTTGCTAAAAACCTAAAATGATTCAACTAAATTCAATCGTTTCTTATATGTAACAGAATAATATGATCATAAATATATTAAGAGTATAGTAAGATGGTCAGAAGAAGAAGAGTCTAGTTTAATCAAGATTAAGAAAAGATCTTAATGGGAATGGCAAATAGATGACATGTTTGATTAATTAAACATCTCTTCTTTAATCGAGACACAACTATGGGTGGCTAATTGAGAACAATCAAAAGCTCAAGTAAATTTTTGTGTATGGTCTCTTTTTCAACAGGCTCAAAAACACTTTTTTAATATCTGTGATGGTTTTCCTTGAAAAAAACTTGTTTTTCTCCAACATCAATAGTCCATTGGTTATTCTGCTTGAGCTTGTATGACTGGTCGGGGATAAATAAACGGTTTACATTTCGAAGAAATCACCGAACGAAGAACATAGAAGAAATAGACAGTAGATTGCGCATTCTGCACTACTCTAGAACCAGAGTTCAAAACAGACAAAGAGTGGCTGCATTCGGGTCACAGTTTAATGTAAAAAAAATATCCATCATCAAAAATATAGAATCTGTGTGTTTTATATTACAAAAAAATATAACATTGTATAAAAATAAGAATATTATTTTTATGCGACACGATATTTGGAAGATGATTTTGCGACCCAAACGGCAGGAACCACTTTTAACAACATGACCCATAATTTATAATAATATTTAATTATAGCTTTTGTTCATAAACCGAAGCTTTGGAGGAAGAACAATATAACAGTGGATGTATAAATACTAGTTGTGAATAAATGGCCATGCATAAAGTACTCACTTTAGTTTGTCGGTATTTTGATATACTGAAGCACGACTTTAAGTAATTAAACTGTAAAATTATTTTTGCCCTTCAGTATCTCAAGGCCATCAGTGCACAGATATATTAATACTGTCATCCAGCAAATGGTAAACAGCTTATATAACAGCAGCAAAAGGTCATTAGGTAAATACATATTGCAAACTATATTGATATAATGTTTGTTCTCACAGCACAATACGTCAATGCTCCCGTCACATCTGTCATGGAAAATTTCACTAATACTGTTGTTAATTAACTGTGTGAGAGTGAAAGAGACCAATGAATGTCATTTAGAGAAATAAACAAAAGAAAAATCAAAACAATAATAGGTAAGGTAGGTTTCTATCAGATATCACTACAATGCATGTCATAGAATGCTTCAAATCATGATTTAGTTTTGTCATAACGTGTGCTAAGGAGCTATTTTTCAACAAAGGTGTCAACATTTAAATTTGAGACATAGTGTATTATGTAAATTTGATCATATAATATCGATGGCTTAGAGAGAAAATTTGCTATCTCCGTTTTTGTCTATTGTGCAGGAGAGTGTAAAAACTGATTATTTTGAAAACGGAAAATTGTGTGTTGTAAACAAAAAAAACCATTTTAAACGATTTTTTTTGTACCACCGGTGAAAAACAGCTAATAAATGACAGATTACAATACAAAAAGGAAGAGTTGGATAATTAGTAGTGTAGATTTTAGAACGACAATGAAGATATCAAATTTTCGTTTTTCCGAAGCACTTAAATAAGTTTTGGTTATAAAAAATTTACGGGACATGCACAGGCATTATTAAGTCATTTTCAGCCAAAGTGGAGTTAACAACATAACTCTTTAAGCCATCGATATGGAGATAGTTCTTAATGTTGATAATATTACTGTCATCATTTGTTATACAAGCAAACACCTCCATTTGTCGGATGATATGAATTTTTCTTCCTCCAGGCTTGACCTAGTTATTTATAAACATTAAATTTTTATTTTATATACATAAAACGTTCACATTGTATAATGCGCTGAGTGTCATTGATGTATGAAACAGATCGTTCAAGACGAGTCTATGCGCAGATACGGTGCACAATATACGGCGAAACTCTACTGGGCCGTGGCCCAGTCGGGGAAGGTCTTGACTTCCGGGAAGATAATGACGCCCCACGTCGGGAAGAATCCCCAGGTGAGGAGAGTCGTGATGAGGGTTGGCGCGATACCGGTGATTGCCTGTAAGGAAGAAATGTGAAAACTGTAGTAAGAATTTTTTAAAATATCAATTTTGAATATGCGAGAACTGAAGAGAAAAATGAAATCCAGCATTTTGAAGATCTACAGCAGGGGTTCTTAACCTTATTGCGGTGGTAGGCACATTTGAGATTTAAGAAATGAGTGACGAGCACTTGCCGGATTTTTAAAAAAAAACAAGACTTAAGTATTTCATATTTATGTATTTATTTAAGTATTGTTCCCCTGGCAGCTTTAAATTTGTTACATTCATTGTATTATAACTTAACTATTTATTATAAATCGGAAGATTTTGGATTTATCAATAATATTCACATTTAGTGCAATATTTGACATAGCATTTCATTAGCTCACTCTTCAAAATGAGGAGTGTAAGTTGATAATCCAAATCGTAAACAATTATCAAGGTTGGCATTGGTAAGCCGAGATCTTGTTTTTGATTTTATTATTTTCATGGTAGAAAACAAAGATTCACACAAATATGTGGAGCCAAAACAGGACTTTATTTTTTAACCTCCTTTTTTCAAAAGAGGTTAGGTACTTTTTATGGTCAGCTAAATTCCAAACCTCAGTCCGTTCGATTTAAAGATGGTGTCATTTTGAAAATCTAAAATTTCTTCTTTAATATTTGGCGTGTCTTCTTGAAGAATTTCCGCTAGGGAATTAGCTATTATTAATGCCTAATGAAAGGATTTAAGGATAAAGGATAAAAACAAGTGCACAATATTGACACTTCATTAACCGCACTAATCATGCTAGATTTATACCCCAAATACCGGCTATATGTGATAAACATCAATGAATTTCGAGTGTTCAATTAAAATTTCCCTTTAACTCACCGACAGTGAAAAATAACCTATTCAGAAAATAAGATAGATATGCAAATATTTTCTTTGCCGGGCGCACGAAAATGGCTTCGCGGGCACGCGGTTAAGAACCCCCTATCTACAGCATTCATCAGGGGGTTGAAACCTCTTTATTGCCATGTATTTATTCATATTACTTTGTGCTGTTTGTTTTGTAACTAAATGAGATACTTTTTAAGGTCAATACTTGGTGGAATGCCATTATAATAAAAATAATAAAACATTTTTAGTACTTATTCCATTAGCTCGCCTTGAACGAAACCGGTACTGATCCAATAAATTTTATGTGAAATAAGTACTAAAAATGTTTTATTATTTTTATTAAAAGAGATACGCTTCATTACTTCTTATTACTTCATTCGAGTACCTTCAGATAAATAAATTGTTAATATCGTTGGCATTAATTTAATTTCTTTCAATATTTTATAAAGAAACAATTTCTGGTTGGGTTGATATATTCTGAAAAAAACGATGTATTTAAATAAAAATCTTTCATTAACGTTCGCCAATAGTTTTGAAACTAGTGTATAAATCAGGGCTGTGGAGTCGGTAAATAAAAGCCTGACTCCGACTGCAACATTTACCAAAACCACGACTCCGACTCCGACATTGACCAAAAACACGACTCCGACTCCGACTAAAAAAAGGTTAATATTATCACTTTTTCCCCCTAAATTTCCTATTTATGTGTATTCAATTAAATATCAACCATATCAATGCGGCCAAAAGCCAAATTTGACATATTAAATAAAAAGTTCAAACTTTTCAAAATTTCCGACTCCGAGTACGACTCCGACTCCACAGCCCTGGTATAAATACTTACAAACTTTTTACTGCAGAAAACAATTGATTTAATCTGAGATGTGAAATGAAGACTTACAGAAGGGTCCATCGAATAGATTCACGATAAGAAAGGACTGTGTATATTTTATTAGTACAATATATAAAGTGTTGAAAAGAAATAAGCTACCATTGTTTTGGTGGGAATGTTGGCAATACCGGCGACGATTGCATTGGGCGGTGTACCGACTGGCATGTGGAACGCCATTGAACAGGCGATGGCTGCCGGCATCATCAGGTACATTGGATGAATCTTGATTGCGACACACTGCAAGAAAAACAACAATATTATTGAGAATATGCACACACAGTGTAGAATACTCCACAACAAAATAGTTTGTCGGGTAAAGATATCCCGGCAACACATTACATTGCAAATTTGAACTTTGTACTTTTCCATGAGTTTTTCGCGACCCGGGTTTCACCTTTCGCCATCTTCAGGCATTTTAAGTGCACGGATGTACTTGAGCTGACGCGCAGTAAACAGTTTGTATCGTTTATATACAAAAATAAAATTATATCAGTAAGCTAAATTACTATTAAGAAAATATTAAGTATTTGACGGATAATTATCGGGATTTTTGAAAGTAGTATCGCAAATTCTAATTACCATATAATAAAATAGGAATATCGATAAATAAATCTAGGGTTTTTTCCGAACTATTATTATTGAATTGATTGATTTCAAGTGATTATTAAATAATGATAATTATTTAAAGGGACCACAATGGTGAGTTTGGAAGATTAAGTTGTTCGTTTAAAATTGGCAAGCTATTAAGCTGAGCCCTATTTATCTCTTATATTTCTTGATAAAACAATTTATATTCGCCCGTGTTTGTATGTAACTCCCGTATCTATCTCGAACGCGTGATTCTCGAAAATTAAATGACTGACCAATTAATCATAATGGATTAAATCGTGTGTGTAGGAACATACGGGCGAAACTACAAAAATGGCTGTTTTGAGTTAAATATGGCATTGTCATGCTCAAATATACAGTTCTATACGATATATAAAAATATGAAACTTGTACGAAGAGGGGTTCATCAGATATTGCTCGGCTTTCCTGCAAATCCGTAAGAACAAAGTTTAACATTGGAAACTGTTTTACCATTTATCACAGTTGTTTTTGTAGTTTCGCCCGTATGTCCCTAAACCAGTGGTGCACAAGCTTTTTGAGAGAAGGGCCAATTTATCCATTTAAAATTTTTCGCGGGCCGCAAAGGGTAAAAGTGAAGAAAAATATTGATATACATATTACACTAGATGAGATATCAATTTTAACTGTATTTTTTTGTCAAGATAATCGATAAATCGTATACTGATTTTTATATATTAATATTATATACTTTCATTATTTGCGGAGATTTTTTAATATCGATTCACAAACGTCATGCACTGACAAAAATCCTGAAGAATTAACAATTAAATCCGTGTGTTGAAAACAATAATCTAAAAATAGATTGCACCTGCATCGCAAATGATATGATTCATTTTAAAAAATGAATTTCAGTCACAAAATTATATCCATGTGAATATAATCATATTAAATAATAAAAAATAACATTGTTTTTTTTAAATACCGTTGCTACTGCATAATTTGTTCACATATCATATACTATTTTTTATCATATTTAATGAAAAATTTGTTGATGAAGTATTTGTTATTTTGGGCCGCAAAAAAATCCATTTCGGGCCGCATTTGTGCATCACTGCCCTAATCCAACGAAATAGTTTTAGCAAAAGCATCCGTGACAGATATGAAACTTTGATAAAATGGTATACGACACTGTGAGATTTTCACCAAATAAACTAAACATTACCAAATATCTAAGATATACAAGTATGAAATGAAATATGCCCTTGAGGTACAGTCTTGACACGCTGCAGGGGTGTCGACACGTAAAATGAATTCAAAAAATACGAACCATCTCCGCGAGCACAGGCAGGATGATGTTGGCGATGGCAACGTTGGAAGTGAACTCGGTGAGCAATTCGCAAATCACAACGATGATGAGCAGGATGATTGACGGCGGGAGAACATCGAGTCCTGTCAGGGACTGGCCGATCAGAGCTGACATTCCGGATGCCTTGCTGCCGTCGGCCAATGCGAATCCACCTCCTGGACACAGCAAAAAAATAGCATATGGATTAAGCACAGACAATCATACTAAATGGCAAATCTTACAACGATAAGGAAGGGATAATTGAGAAGGAATTATAGTTCTGACGATGGCATAAGCCGAAATAGCTATCAACCATATTATTTTATTATTTTTGTAAAACTTAAATACAATGCTATTAATATAAAATTTAAAAAAACTTTTTTCCACGTATTGTGCTAGTAACTGTGACACGTGTTTCGCATCTTTCAGAAGCATCTACAGACTTACTATCGCAAAGTTTGCTTAAGTAATTTACATTACTTAAGCAAACTTAAATTCTTTTACTTTCACTTTATTAATCAATGATAATTATTTTAAAGAGTATAACAATGGTGAGTGCGGAAGATTAAGTTGTTCATTTAAAACTGGCAAATTACTTAAGTGTATTGTTTTATTTTCATTAGAGAATGGTCACAATGAGCGAAAATGGTACAGCAAAATATACACAGTTTGTATATATTTTCTTAAAAAGTAAGAAGTGGGCTTTTAACAGTTCTAAAGCTAACGACACACCGGTGGGCAACTATGTATAAGGTGTCAAAAAATAATATTTCTCAAATTATCACATCGAATATGTATCAGAGATCTCTGAACACATTGGATGCTGAGAACACGCCTAACGTGTACATTTTCATACTAAAAAAACAGGTTCAGCATTGAAAGCGTTAAGGCTTACAAAATTAATATAAACTTTTATAGTTTTCTTAAAAGATATTCAACAAAAAGTGTATAGAGGTTATCAGGGCTGTCAAAACTTTTGATACAATATTCACAATATTAAAGTAACTATTATTGCGCATGTACATATATATGTTTCAAACCAATTGAATAAATATATATTATTCATAAAATCATAAGAAAAATTCAATAAAAATTCATTTTATGATAGACAATCGTGGTGCAAAATTAACATAATATTATAAACTGTGTGTGACGTAAATACGCTCTAAAAGCCATGTGGTATGGTAATTAGCATGGGATTGCTTTCATAAGGGATCAAAGACATCTAAGCCCTTAAATAACGTAAGTAGTTTTGAGGTATTGTCCTTTTTGAAAAAGTCTTAGCTGGTAACAGGTTAAATATAGTATTGAAAGCCTTAAAATATATTTACCGAGCAAGAAGAGGAGACCCCATGGAATTTTGTCCTTCAATACTTTCCAGGTAACAATGCCAGAGCTTGGCTTTGTCGGGAGATCGTTGACTGAAACACAAAAGAGTAAGGGATAAGGATAAATTCTAAATTCAATTTTCAAGAGCCTGACAATAAAGCAATTATGATAATTTTGCCATAAATAATAATATAAAAAGCACACAGTTTTTTTGCATTTTTATATAATAATAAATTAAGACACACAAAGCAAGTACCTGAGCTAAGCAGAATAAAATAATTTGTTTTAAAAATAGAAATATAATTGTATTTATATAACCTTTAGATAAAATCATGTTATATTTAAATCAGATACAGAAGACTTCTATTAATCCTATTGATGAATCTATTTTGAATCATGGACTTAATTTTAAATTATTTATCTATGTATATCAATGATGCACACCCTTTTTGGGAGAAGGGCCAGTTAATCAATTCTCAGATAGTTCGAGGGCCCCATGGGTATAACTGATTAAATTATTGATATTTTTAGTGTATGTATATTTTTTTTTTTATAATGAATATGCCAATAAACGACCCACAAACAGATAGTTTGTTGAATATAATTATTTATGACCGTTGAACCAAATGATTGAACCAAAATTTCATCCCTTTAGTCCGTATTGTAAAATCTCTTTTTTTTAAATTTAAATTTAACACCTCTACAATAAAAAAACTATTATTAGATCTATCACCTTGTTTCTTAATTATTTTGTAATGTTAAACACAATTTATGGTAGTTTCACCCGATCAAAGAATAAAACATATGAAGTAGATTTGATTTCATCCTTGATTATTAGATAACATGTTATTTATTATAATATATTATAATGTATTAATATTGTTTATGGTTGATGATCATTGAATACTTGTAAATATGTATATTTAAAGATAGATGACAATAGGGTATCCATATAAATAAGGTCACAACTTAAGGGAGGGTTCTAATTTAATCAGCTGATTTCTGAGGTTAAGGGGGGAGTTGTGAAAAAATGTAACATAAAAAATTCAAGAAATTCTTTAACTGGTAATGGGGCACCCCAAACCAAATCCACCCCAAAATCGTAACATTATCTATGGATGACGGCTAAATTGAAAACAAATGCTTGTTGGCTTTGTTTATCAAAGATGGACATTGTAGAATAAACAGAGAGGTAATTTAATTTCATACTGGGTTAAATAAAATATAAACAGATCGATATATTTCCAATTAAGCTATGAAACTGGGTATTTCTACTTTAATAAAAAGATTCGAACTTTTGTAATAATTCTTTTGCTTGACATATTTGAATTGACAATTTTTAAGGGTACCCAAATTATCACTATATAAAAACTTAAAGTACAATCAATTCAATTGGTCTTTTAAATGATTTTTTTGTTTTGCAGCTGCAGGTCCAGCCAATGAAATTCTTACAGAGTAATAGAAATATTTGAATACATTTTACGAGTCGACTGAAGAAACACAGTATAATAAATTTTAATTTTTTAAATTATCAGGGAAATTGCGATGATTAACAATCGGGTCTAAGTAAAATTTTCATCCATGTGCAGACGGGTTCCTAGTGAAGTATTTTCCTACAAGCTCAGGTTGTTATTCAGCTGCAGAACGTCTCTTTTTCGGAGGCGATAAAGGAGTGGAGTCAGAAATTGCTGCACACCGTAAACAATGGGTTAATGATCGTATTGGTGACATGGAATGTAAACATGTATGTAAAAGTTTACTCGATTAATGCGTGTTAAAATTAAAGGATGATTTCTCTGAATAAACATAGTGAAATCAGAGACAAATATTTGTATTAATAATAGTAAATTAAACAATGATATAAAATGGAAGTTTCAAAGTACAAGATTGGAGATAGAAATGCATTTTACGATCAGATGCAATTGAATTCAAGATAAGAGTGTGGCATTTCCTGTGGTTACTTGTACCTTATTATGTTTCAAGTCTTTTTCTGTTTCTTTGTAGTGTAAAATATTTATTATACAAATAATTAAAATTAATATTCACACTTCCAAAGAACAAAGCAGTAAAGATGAATAAAGAGAATTTTATTATTATCAACTAAAATTGAATAGGTTAGAATTCATAAAAAAATAAGCTAAGACTGCGTGAGGTTCTGCTTTGTTCCTTGTGGGTATCATAATAATATATAATAGACATATAAAATCTGGAAAAAATGCTACAAATAAGGGTCTATATATGTATGTGTATACCAGAGGTCTGCACGGGCCAAAATTTTAAAATTCTACCCGGCCCGAGCCCGAAAATCTCCAACCTGGTCGGACCCGAGCCCGAGACTCATTCCCGAACATCTTACCCGAACCCGAAAACAAAGCCCAACGGTTTTTCAACTTTTCAACAAAGTTTTAATCAAAATTTTAAATAATTTAAAATCAAATCATCAAATTATAATATGGATGTAATTTAGATATACAATAATGGCGTATACATCAGAAATAATCGAATTTATGTTTTATTTCTTGTGTACCCAGGCCGGAATCCAAGCCTTCGATACTCTTGGCTGCAAAAAGCTCTCTCAGATTTAACACATGTCAGTCAAACAATCGTTGAATAATTTTATCCAAATACAGGTATTTGTATTTTAACTACGTGTTGAGAAATGTAAAGAAAATATATGGTACACTTGGGCCTCGTATAACACAAAATTTTATATTAAAATGAACTTCTACAAAGTTACCGCCGAAACCATCGAAAATACTCGTATAACACGGTTATATGGTTCCACAAAAATGCCTTGTAATACAAATCCGTGTTCCAAAAAAATATTGAATTACGTATTTCCTTATAAGGTTCCAAAATATTTTGTAATTCACTCTTGAATTTCGAGCTCCTTTCCATTATGGCATCATTTTCAATATAAAAAAATCTAGTTTAATAGCTAATTCCAGGCTGTCATTTTATTTTTAATGTGAAACATGTAGCTATTTCGCTGCAACTGCTTTCTGAGTCATTAATTGTGGTAGGTTCATACAACATGTCGACTAATTCTTTTTCGTTCAACGTACGATCCTCCAATTTATCTTGGATGTCATGAATGTCATAACAACCTTTTCCACCAATACCACGACAAGTGTTTATTGTAATTTTTTTTTTTTCACTTTTAAGGTGTTCACTGTCAATACTTGGTGGAAAGGCATTATAATAAAAATAATAATACATTTTTAGTACTATTTCCACATAAAATTTATTTGATCAGGACTGGTTTCGCTTATGGCGAGCATTGTCAACTGATAAGTATTGATTGTATTCCTTTTTATGTGGAAAAAGTACTAAAATTGTATTATTATTTTTTTCCTTAAACCGTGTTATATAAAAATATGTCACAATTTATACATCTGTGTTGTATGAATCCGTGTTATACGAGGCCCAAGTGTACTTAAAAATGAATTCTTTAAGATTAACAATCGAGAAACGTTGCTTATAAAACCATGTGTGTAGTTCCTTTCTGATTGGCTGTCATCAGATTTGTCTCTGATTATATTTTTGAATTTGTTTCGTAGAACTGATTATAATAATACACAATTAATTAATATCAAAGCCGGGTGTAACCACAGGTATATATCATAAGTCTTATAAAGCAACACACACACACAGAGCATTTTAATACATATTTGAAATACAGGGTATATACTAAAAGCAACAAAGGTATAGATAAATTAAATTTATAGA
This sequence comes from Himalopsyche kuldschensis, assembly GCA_028554975.1. Classification (NCBI taxonomy): domain Eukaryota; kingdom Metazoa; phylum Arthropoda; class Insecta; order Trichoptera; family Rhyacophilidae; genus Himalopsyche; species Himalopsyche kuldschensis. The sequence continues at coordinate 4,667,100 of JAHFWI010000031.1, read as the reverse complement.
TTTCATAATAAAATAAAACAGTTTCATTTGAATTGTATAAAGCGATAACACAAAAAAATTATATTTTCAAACCGTTTGCCAATGAAAAACGTTGATTCAAGTCTGACAGATGAATTTGGAGGTTAATTTCTGATTAATACGGTATGAAAAATATATAATGGAGTTCTACCAAGTAAATGTCTACTCAATCAATAATTTCTGATTATTCATTTGCAATATAGAATTGATGAAATTTTTTATTTGTCAAAGTTTGAAATGGATTGAAATGTTAGCTTTTATATGTAGAGATATTGCATTGGCAACACTGTGTTTTGACAGGAGGTAATCGTCTAACATTTCAATCCTGTCCATTGTAATCAACATTGATTGTACATGGACGCTGCAACCAAAGAGGACAACGGTTGATCACTAGACCACATGCCAAGCAAGTTTGATTAAAATCTTTGAAAACGAAACATGCAACAGTCTCAAAATGTCAGGATATTACCACCAATCACTGTCATTCCAAAGTGATTTTCTTAAAATTTCAATTGTTTTTTATAAGTCAGTTAATTTTGCCAATTGGATGAAACTTATTTTAATATTGTGTCAAAATATGTTGGCATAGAACTTTAAAAGATTGAGTTAAACTTTTCACACAATACAAGCTGGTCCATTGTAAAGAGTACGAATCAAACAATTTATTAAATAGCAATACAAGAATGTAATTTTGTTTAACTGTTACAATAAATATAGAAATATAAATTCATTGTCTATGGTACGTTTTACAATGACAAACGATTTCGTTTCATACAACACTTATAGATACAAAGCGTTCACAATAAGCGAAAACTCAGCGGGTCATGTACATTATATAATAGTAGTGTTTTGGTTACAAAAAAGTTTGTTTTATATTATAAAAAAAAACATAATCAACAAAGCCTTCAGCTCCTTAGTATATCTTCATTCAAAATAAATTCTCTCTGTAAATCTGTGGTAATTTTAAATATGAAAAACAATTTTACTTGTCATTAGTCAATATGATACAAATAATTTGTTTTTATATTCCATCATGATTTTTTTTTTAGATTTTTTTTTTTTAAATAAAATTATAAAATATTTGGCATTACAGTTTACGCCAATGCGCCAAATATTCTTAACTGTGAAAGTCATGCGAGATTAACTCGATGATAAATAATGAATCAGTTTTGCACAAAATCAACGATAAATATCATACACCAAGCGCAAGATCTCTTTTTTTTTCAATTGAAAAAATTTGACCTTGCCGGGAATTGAACCCAGGTCCCCCGATCGCTAGAATAAATCTCTTGCAACTAGACCACAGAGACCGGCGTGGTTTCGCTCATGATCATTATAAAATCAGTGGAGGAAGTATAATAAAAAAAATGTTTTATTTATTTGAATGCAATGCCTTTCCACCAAGAATTGACAGTTAAAATATCAAAAGTGTCATATTGCTTGGGAATGATTTAACACTTTGTTTACGGGCCTTTTAATTACTTTGGTAATTAGCATGTTATTTCGTATCCAATGGCCAATTAGCAAACGCACAAATTTGTGCACTCTGTAAGCATTGTGTTAATAAGATTTAATTGATTCTTATTATAAACTTCAAAGGGATTCTTAATCACGTTAATTTAATAGTAGAGTAGATTATTTGATACAAAAACTATTGCTAGATTAAATATTAATGTTTTAATACCTAAAGTAATGGAATTAATAGTAAATTAATACTGATTAAATAAAGGGGGGGGAAACATATATAGTTATAAGAGTTCTGGCACAATAAATACTATTATGACGGATAGTAAAGATAATGACTGTGTAAAAATGAGGCGGGCTAGCCCACTTATGTTTAAAAGGTGACGTTGAGTTTTCAGCTACATACAGAATATTAAAATTGACAACTGGACTATTCCATTTGTTATTCTAGGGTTAAGTTTTCAATTTTAATATCGTGTTGATGATTTCAACCCATTGTTCTGTGCCACTCGAATGTGAAATTGAATTTTGTTCAAGTGTCAAAATTTTTTAAATTCAGAATCATTAGGAATGTTTTGATTTGAAAAATTTAAAAACACATCAGTTAATAACATTCCAGAACGTTCCATTTCAAATTTTCTGAATGATAATAATGACTCTATGCCATGGTATTCTGGTTTTACTTTGGAAACCACAAATGCAGAATACAGAAGAAAAAAGTTTGTTTTTTTAACTTTTAACCTCTAATTGGAATAAATCAATATTTTGATGCTTGTGATATTTAAAATCAATTAGTAATAATATATCTAGGTAGGATAATTAATAGTTATCTTTTTTCATCCCTGTAAAATGATCTGTACATATATGAGATTTGATACCGTGAGAAAAATAGCACCGTATTATAATGGAGTTCTACCAAGTAAAAGCCAACTCAATCGATCAATATGAGATTTGACTTTTACATTTTTTCAGTCAATGGGGTATCAATATAGTATTAATTTAAATTATTAATGGAACCAAAACTCTTAATGTTTTTAGTCACAATTGGCTTTTCTAATCTAGAACCAAAAATTAGTTTTTTATTTTAATTGATTTACCTAATTACTTGATTTATAATATCAATTAACCTACCATTACTATTTTACTTTGAATGAAAATTACTACGATGAAGCCTTACACTTTGGAGACTGTTTTCATACATAAGGTTATAGTAATATTATTGTTTAAAAAGGTCAGAAATGTAAGTGTTAAAACACTTGTTTAAAACCAGTATTTTTTTAAATTTATGGGTTATAAATGAATTATTATATAAATACATCTGTGAGGTATGTAGAAAATATTCCAATGAAAAGAAACCAAAAAAGAGTAATGTTAATACTTTCGATGGATTCGGCGGTAACTTTGTGGAAGTTCATTTTAGTATAAAATTTAAACTAACTTTGATTATTCCACGTACTGTGCTAATAGCTGTGACACGTGTTTCGCCTCTTTCAGAGGCATCTTCGGACTTACTATCGAAAAGTTTGCTTAAGTAATGAAGCAAGATTGATTCTGATATTTTAAAATGATAAAATTACAAAATGGAGTTGGAGACAAAATATTAACTAATGAGCTGCAATCAATCAGATAGGTTTGGGTTAAACCTCTTAATTGGAAATAATGTAAGCAGTGGCGAGCAACCTGTCCTATTAACCCATTGTTTACGGTGTGTACAAATTTATGCGTAATTACTATAGTAATTAAACCCGTAAAGAAAGTGTTAAGAATATTATTTAACAATACTTCTTTTTTTTATTTAATTAATGCCAACATCATTAGTAGTAAAATATTTTTTTTCTTTGTTTTGATTCTATAACCTCCTTGCTTCCCGTAAAAAGGAAAAATCCCAAACTCCATTTTGTAATGTTACAATTTTAAAATATTAGAATCAATCTTGCTTCATTACTTGAGCAAACTTTGCGATAGTCAGTCCGAAGATGCCTCTTAAATTGGCGAAACACGTGTCACAGTTAGTTAGCACAATACGTGGAATAATAAAAGCTATTTCAAATTTTATATTAAGAGTTATGTTATTGATGAGATAATAATTGAAAAATGACAGATTGGATTTATATTATACAATATATTAATAAAAAATGTAAGGTTTAAATAGTGGGTAAAAGATTGGCAATGTCAAATGTATATCTGTAGTTAAAATAATTTCCTTATATTGATTATTATATTATGTAGAAAGAAGTTTCTAGTGAACCTCATAGATGCATTTCCCAAGATCCCCATTTCAAATAGTTAATAGTTTAAGACGATTTCACCAACGGTAACGATGAAACAGTCCTCAGGTGTATTGAAGATTTGAAGTCTAAAGTTGAGAGGGGCAACCTCCGTTCGGGCACCGTTAAAGCGTTCAAGGACCACACAATGACGTTGACAAAGAATACGACCATTCACCAGGGGGGGGACGGTTAAGTACCCTCGGGCCTATCATACCTGTGAGGAACTTCTTCTCTACGAGCGTGTCAACCTCGGGAGAGCCATTATCCGCCGCTTCGTCTTTATCAGCGGCGTTAACCCTGGATCGACCTTTTATCTGCTCACTCTCGGTCACTACAAATTGGCACTCTTTCATAGCACATTGCAAATGGACCACGACGCGGACGGTTTTATCCGACGCGCGCCAGTCGATTCATGGTTAAATCATAAATATCATACAGAATATAAATGAACGGTGAAAGAGAATAAAAAACATTTGTTACTATACAACTAGGTAAGTGTTCCATCAGTCAATTAAAATGATGAAACTAAATAATATGATAATGCAAAATTATACAGCTGTTAATAAGTAATTAAAATTGAAAAAATTCTTACACCTAACCTAACAACAAATATCACATTCTAAGCAATAAAATATTAAGAGCCTCCGTACGCAATGGAATTTTAGGAAGTGAAGTCAATCGATACTTCCAAAAACAGGTTCAAATGTATGATTTTAATATTAACCTTTGAAGGAGTATAGAGATACTTTTGGTTCAACACTGTAGAATGAATTAAATTTAGTATAAATGTCTATTCACTCCTTAACAGGTTAAGATTCAAAACATTAATAACAGTTTGATTACTTGAAGTGAATAACAGAGCAACAATTGTTTGTTGAAATTTTTAATACAACTGACAGTCTTAAGGCCATCCATTGTGTTTCAATCACAGTCTAAAAAGAATATTTTATCTTGTTGTCTAGTTTAGTTTAGTTGTTGTGATGATATAAAGTATATGGTATATTATCTATGGTATATTGTCTAGGGTAAAGTGTCCACGATATATTGTCTATGATATATTGTCCATGGTATATTGTCTAAGGTATATTATCTCTGATATATTGACCATGATATATTGTATATGATATATTTTCTTTGATATGTTGTCTATGGTATATTGTCTATGATATACTGTATTTGATATATCGTCTGTGGTATATTGTCTATAGTAAAGTGTCCATGATATATTGTCTATGATAAATTGTCTATGATAAATTGTCTATGATATATTGTCTGATATATTGTCTATGAAATATTTTCTATGATATATTGTCCATGATAAAGTTTCTATAGTACATTGTTTGTATAGTTATCTTTTTGTCTAGTCGAAGTTTCTAGAACTCAACTAAAATGAATTCTACTTCTGCATGGTATCCTTTAAAGCCTAAAAAAAGTATCGGTCGGTGACGGCTGCTAAAAATTGGTCGCCGGAGGCTCTTTAATTGATCTAATCTTTTGTAATATTTTACAAGGTCATTCTTACGGTTCACAAGCTATGATTAAAATACGTTGATCATAGACAATGTTTTCTGATTGTTGTCAATTGGCAATGTCAAACAATTGAATTAACGAAACAATAAAGTTTGGATTCCTTTTTTAAAAATTTTGTTAAATTATTACTTATGTTAGTTCAGTTTTTTAGTTTTTGCCAAAAGCTGGAATTTTGCCACAGCAGAAAAGTTGTTTATATATAAATAAAAAATTCAACACATATTTTTTTGATGTAAAACATGTCCTATAGTCAAAACATGCCAATACAACAAAAACAAAATTTTGATTAATAAAATTAGGATTAAAGGTAAACAACAATCATTCAGAAAGCGTCTATGGATTTAAAATGATATTTGTTGATCCGTGTTGAACCATTCGCTGCAAATCAAAGCCGGCTTCTCGAGTGCTATTTACATCTACGAACAGATTTGAATGGTGTACCTGATTTTGTTTCGAAGAATTTGAGGAAGTCCAACGAAGCCGGAAGTATGAACATCATTATCACGATGAACATTGCAGTCACTGCATCTTTCACCTTTCTGTAAATCAAATTATAAATTGAGAAAACAAATCATAACTATAAATCAGGTGGTCAAAGCGTCGATCGCTTATCTGACCTGACTTTGGTGCCCGTCCCAAGAGGCGTGCGAGACAAGTCGTGTGACAGGGACAGGACGCTAAAATCTCGAAGTTAGCCGATTATCGACGAAAATCTCTTTCTAAAATCCGAGTCGAACAAGGGTGGGCAATTAGATTAATATAGGCTTTAAATTACTACTTGTAAAGTTGGTCAATCGCCGCCAATAATTTCAAACGAAAGTCGATCGCGGGCAAAAAAAGTCTGGCCGCCCCGCCCCTGCTATAAATCATCAGCTTTATACAACTGATTTCTTCTTGGGCATGCTCACGCTCAATAGTTTGAATGCTCGAAGGGAAATGTACCTAGCCACATATTTCTTTCGGCTTATCCGAGGCCAAAAAGAGAATTCCACTATTCTTGAGAATGTTAAATAGAATGTCCCTGATAAATTTTAAGGAATCGTGAACATGACTTGTTTGTTCTTCCAAGGACTAGAACCAGCCTGCCAATGGGGATACCACTGGGAAGAGCTCTAGTGATTTTAAACGGAATTGTTTCAGATGTCGACATACTTCACATGGACGTGAGTGAGTTCAGACGAGTACTATTTTTTATGTATTATAGTTGATTTTGTCGGAACTCACTCGGTTGACGTGTTTGCCAATTTCCAATATAATTTTTCCTTCCAATGTTTTCATCTTTTTTCACATTGTTAAAGCAATAAAATTATATTTTGTGATTTTCGAAATGTACATATACATATGTATGTATGTATATTTATACAAATAAATAAATTTATTACAAAATTGGTGTTGTTTTATGACGCTGAGATGATGACCCTCACTCCTGCAGCCGAATGATTGACTATCTTGGGCCTTCGTACGAATCCTCACATGTACTATTCCACGAGCTGCCTTCAGATGGAAATGTCGCCGACAATTCCATCAACAAGATAAAAATGATTACTCACAGATCTGTCATGACGTCGGCCCATCCGGGTATAAATCCGGGACTTCTCAGGAAGAACAGGAACACGGCAAGAATGAAAAGAAGTCCGGCACACTGGAAATAAAAAATCAGAAAATAGATTATAGAAATCTTTCATGACTTAATTTTAGAAGTTAAAATTCAAAAGGACAAATTTCAGCAACTCAAATTTGATTTCAACCATTTTATTGTAATATGTTTAAAATTCAAAAGCATCTTTTTTTGAGTTGATGTTTGTCAAATTTAAATTAGTGGATAAAATTGTGGATTCTTTTCGTTTTTAAAGGTTCTTCTTTTCGTTCTTAACAAACATGTTAAGTGCAAAGAGAATACAATTATGCCAACCGAATTTTCATGTTGGGGTGGTGGTTGAACTGTATACCCATTCTGAGTTTTTTAAGCATTGGTTTACTTACACTTTCATGCCAGGTCATCGGTCCGAGGGCGATATACTGATCGTCCACAACTTTTTTGGCAACTTGGGCACCAGTTTCTCCAAGATTTACATCCTTAGCGTCCTGGCTGTTAGGCCTGCAGCATTAAAACAAAATGTATTTAATGTCAATAACAAATCGGTTCAAACATAGTTAAAAATAGACATAAACTAGAATATATCATACAATATAAAAGAAATTATCTTACATTAAAAAAATTGGTAATTATCTTGGTTCTACCGAACTCATGAATTTACCTGAACATTCCCATGTAGAGAGTCTGAAGAATAACCCAGATGGCAGCCTGCATCAACAACATAGCCGGAACGTTGTACAGCATCCAAGAGGGGAAATCTACTTGGGGTGCTTTCGGGAAACGGCTGGAAGTCAACACAAGTCATTCATTGGCAAAGTCTTCTTAGGTAAGCTATGTAGTTGAATACAAATTGAAAACAAAACAAATTATATCATTTTTAGTAAAAAATAGCTCCAATATTGACATACCTTTCAAAGATGCCTTTGTATGTTAAATTAGTTGCTGTTCCTACGACTGTACCAATTCCACCTAAAAATTAAACACAAGATATCAAGAGAAATGGTTTAGGCATTCACGACATAGAGTGAAGAAAGATAAAAATAATAAAGCATTTTTAGTGCTTTTTCCACATAAAATGGATCAGGACCGGTTTAGCTCATGGCGAGCATTGTCAACTGATAATAAATACAATGAAACAGTGATATTTATACAAAAGTTAAGTAAATACATTCTTATTTTTCTTTCCGTATTAAGAAATACAAGGTATGACAAGCAATTGGTATTACAACTAAGCAAATAAATTGAAGCAAAATACAAGAAAAATAGACTATAAATAAAATGTTGAAGACCTATTAGCAATGCAAACTATTACATCAAAAATCAATTAAGTATGAATTATCATTAACAAAGTAAATGCCCAAAAATGAGTGCATTTAATAAATAAATAAAACTTAATGTCTGTCAACCATAATTAGATGTGGAAATTCAATCCAACGAAAATGTTTCCTGCGAAAAGATTAAAGGCCATATCAATGAGGAGTGAAGAATGCTTTGAATCTTTCAGAGAAGTACAAGCCCCGAAGCTAATATTTCAATATTTAGTATTTATCAAGGAAAATTAGAATTGTGATTGCAGTCAACATCCTGCTCTGATAGGGCCTCAATGTATGCAGATAGTTACTGATGTAAATATAGCAACCGAGTCAAGATTTTGGTGTCTCAACTGACCAGAAGTAAATACAATATTTTGTTACAGTAAAACATAATTACCAATTGACGCTGCGTAAGCTATGCTCAGGAAATAGCAAATAGTCGTTTTGCTGGGTGTCGGTAATCTAGGGAATATTAAAAAATGACACATAAGATACAGCCAATGAGAAACTAGATCACTTCAACGTAATCAATACAGCACAGAATGGAGGTGGTTATACTTACACTTCGTCCTCGGCAGGGACAACTTCACCCTCGCCAGTTTTTCCATTAGGCCCATTAGGCCCATTAGGCCCATTTTCTTCGGGATCTTTCTTCTTGCGGATGTACATGTCACCTAAGCCTTGCTGCAGCGTAAAAAATGTATACATTCATTATTTAACATTACTCAGTATATTTTACTGTGTACCGGAAAATGGGGTGAATAGAGACACTTTTTACCCTTCACAACTATGTATCTTCATACCTGCGCCACATAATTCAAATATAAATGGCTTAAAACTTATTTCTATGGTCGTACCACACATTCATGACATATTTTTCAAATATTCAATTTTGTTCGATGTCTCTATTCACATTTAATTGGGGTGAATGGGAGAGGGTGAATAAAGACAAAAATACAGATTTAATGATTGGAATATGTGAATCTCTATTCTATACGAGTCTCTATTTATTGCGTTTTACTGTACTTACTAACCAAATAAACACGATTGATTTTAATTTTCATGCAATAAAAGAGAAGTTTTTAGGTGGTCAAAAAGTAAGGATCCACAGGCATCAAACTTAAACACGTTTGTTTCAATTTTGGCCAATCATTTAGTTGGTTTGGTTTTGTTATTTGAGATATAGTATTATAGTCATTGTAAAGAATTATATATATACAGTAAAAAATACATTGGATACTTAGTAATGTTCATATATATCATGACTTGTTAATGGTACATCTCATTCAATCTGACTGAGCTACTTCTGCATGTCATTTATTATTAATACTCTTATTTGATCATATCAGCTCTTATTGACTGTCCCAGTCATCGTAAGTCAGACGGTCAACTTTTTTTCATAGAAAACAATAGAAGAACAGGATTCGGAAATAACAAGAAGTTAATTACACGCTCTCGCTATATCTAACATTCAGGATGGTAGGGATGTGTTTGGACATGAATGGATGTGTTACAGTGAAACTGTATTCTCAGTGAAAATGTATTCTTCTCCAAGCTGTCATTGAAATTAAGTATGACCGCCCTATCTTCAGCCCTATGTTTGTCTGTGTTTTTCTTTGGTTCTATTTGTTATGAAATATACTTGCTGATTTTGTTTCATTGAAGCAAAGCAAAATTTTTAGGCCAGCAAATCATCGACTTGGGCCAATAATTTCAATGATCGTGACCAGTCATGTTGTCATACAAATCTATTACTTGATACATTTTCACTGAGAATACAGTTTCACTGTAACAGATACATCAATAAAAATTAAATAATGCCCGAATGTGGTAATTCGTGGATTAAGCCAATAACCTGTATAACTCAGCTCTTTTTCTCATCACACATCTTATGCTGACATCATTAACACATGTCTATATGCTGAGTAGTGTCTGATATGCTGAGACGCCTGATTTCAGTGTGTTGCAAATTGGTATTAAAAAATAAATAGAGTTAACAGTGTTAAAACTATAAAGTGAAAGATTTTTTTATTCAAATATGTTTGCATTATTTGATCTCATAGTCTACATGGGTGTATTTAAATCACAGAAAATGATAAATTAATGTTTGAAATCTTAGTTGTTGAAATATTCGTAAATCAGCTCAGCAGGGAAGAGGTTAAGAAAATAGTGATAATGAGCAGTCATTATTACACGTTAGCATTAGTTTGGTTTTAAAAACTTGCGATAAATGAATGCGTACCTGTTCTAAGACTTCAAGAACGGCTTCCGTGATGGGAACCATCATAGTTACAGCCGCGGCGTTTGAAATCCACATCGAGATGAACATGGTAACGAAAGTGAGGCCGAAGTTTAATCTGGAAAAGAAACAATTTTGCTACAGTGTCCAAGCGAAAATATTATGTATTTTTAAGGTTTCGACCGTCAATTCTTGGCAGAGATTCATTGTATTTGTAATAATAAAACCAATTGTGTTGTATTGGTTTGTATTTTATTTTTTATAAATAAACCAATGTAAGTAAGGTCAGATATTGGGCCTCTACAATACCATGTTCTTGAGCTGTCAGTTGTGCTCTCTGAAGTTTAGATGGATAACAAAAGGAGGGAATATACTGTATATAATTTTGTTACATTATAGAGTTGTTTTGTTCTTCAAGGGGTAGAACCAGTCTGCCAATGTGGATGCCACTAGGAAGAGCTTTAACAATTTTAAACAGCATTGCTTCGGATGTCGACATATTTCACATTGACGTGAGTGAGTTGAGACGAATACTCTCTTTTATGAATAAAAGTTGTTATTGTCAGAATTCACTCGGTTGACTTCTTAGACAATTTCCAATGTGATTTTATTTATGTTTTCTCTCTGTTTTGATGACTACAATGTTTTCATCTTTTTCATTCTTATATATTGCAAAACCAATAAAATATAATAATTTGTGATTTTTTACAGGTATGTATGTATATGTTACAGTCAAACTGTATTATCAGTGAAAATGTAAGATTCGTATGACAACAAGATTTCACTGATCACGATCGTTGAAATAATTGGCCCAAGTCGATGATTTTCCGACCTAAAATTTAGTTTGCTTCAATGGAACATAATCAGCAAGTAGTCCCTTTCATAAAAAGAGAACCAAAGTAAAACACAGACAAACATTGGGCTGAAGATAGGGCGGTCAAATTTAATTCCAATGACAGCTTGGAGAAGAATATATTTTCACTGAGAATACCGTTTCACTGTAACATATGTATATATATATATATATTTGTCAAATTCATGGAGCATTGGCGTCAGCTGTAGTGCCATATTTTGTATTTTCTTCAATAAATAAATATATACTTTCGATTGATTCGGCGGTAACTTTGAGTTCATTTTAATATAAATCGATAGGGTTTATTGAGGTGTGCAGGATGTAGTAAAGCCAACCATGTCCACTGTGATTTGAACTCTTCCAAGCCGAGTATGGTCACTGAGCCTAATAAGTTAAATCTTTAGTTTTATAAATTCAATCAATATTTTACCTTCTATGTGAACATCCGACAATTTGGATCGTCTTAAGTGCGACTCTCTTGTGGAGTTTGGAATGCTGAAGTCCAGCGGCGATCATGAGGCCGCCGATGAACATCATGTTGGTTCCTTTCATGTAAGCCTGACACGTCGGCTCCGAGGCTAAAATGCCCATCGTCGGGAATAGCACGACCGGAATCATCGACGTCACGGGCAATGGTAAGGCTTCCGTCACCCAATAGACTGCCATTAAGAGAACTACGTACATGCATTTAAAAGGCTGTAAAGAAAATTTATTAACATTGGATTATAGTCAGAAAAGAAAAATATAAATTGTAAGATAAAATTTAAAGATATTTGATTATTCCACGTATACTAATTGTTAATATGTTACTAATTGTGACACGTGTTTCGTCTCTTTAAGAGGCATCTTCAGACTTACTATCGCAAAGTTCGCTTAAGTAATAAAGCAAGTTGATTCTAATAATATAAAATGATATAATTCAAAATGGAGCATGGTATTTTTCCATTTCACGGGAAGAATGGAGGGCGTTATAGGATCAAAGCAAAGCAAACAAACAATTACACTACTAATGAAGTTAGCAATTAAAAAATATTAACTAATGAGATGCAATCAATCAGGAATGGGTTAAACCTGTGATTGGAAATAATGTAAGCAGTGGCAAGCAACCTGTCCTATTTAGGATATTATTCAATAATTCCTTTTTACTGTTAATACTTTTTTTTATTTCTAAAAATTCTAAACTATTCATTTTTGAACCCTTTTTATTTACTTGGAGTATTTCTACATTACTACTCTTACTAAAATTATGATCGTTTTCTATGAAATGTATAAAATTCAATAATAATTCTAGAATAAAGGGTAAATTATTTTATTGGTACAATAATGATTTCTTAAAATATAGAAGGATATTTTCAGTCATATATAGGTTTCGCATACATCACACATAGATTCTCAATTATGGAATATCAATCTATTATTTCATTTATTATTCGAAGTTGAATTTGACTTACCGGGGAGTTTTTGATAATTGGAAGAGGTAGAAGAATAAGTGGCGTAATTACAATTAAAATTGATTTCCAATAAACTTTGGAAAACATTGCCAATCGAGTTCTGAAAGGGATCTCGTGCAACCTGTAAAAAACCAGAAAGTATTTGATAAGATGACCACTGTACCAAAGATCACAGCTTTAAAGGGAATCTTTGTCGCCGAGTGGCTAACATGGTCCACTTTATTTACACCACTGAAATCCATTAAAAATATTTTTTTTTCTTTTACTATGTGGAGTACAATGTGAAGCATATGTCCTCCTCTTGGAATCATCTCAACTAAAGTTATTTTACACCTCGATTTCAAATATTATAAAAGGGTTCATAGTGGAATTCAAACGTGCCCGAGTATCACGGTACCGTAAAACGGGGTGAATAGAGACACTTTTTACCCTTCACGACTATGTATCTTCATACGTGCGCCACATTATTCAAATATGAATAGCATGAAACGTGTTTCTATGGTCTTACTACACATTAATACGGAAAGAAAAATAACAGTGTATTTTAATTCTACATAAATTATTTTATATATTTGTTGATAGCTATTTCGGCTTACGCCTTCGTCAGAACTATGTTTAAAACGTGTATTAGAGATAGCTTATATACCTTTGCTAGACAGGGTGCCTCCGATCTTATTCTTAACGATCAGATCACAATTAATATTTCACCTCTGTTAAAACCTTTAACAAACAATAAACTTAAAACAATTTAAAATAGATGCACTTAGACATTGCAGATTTTAAGTGGTTTCACACGATCCAATAACCCAAAAATACCCAAATTATTGTTTCCCACCATTACTTTAGACCAATAAATCAAACTTATTTAAATTCTTTCATGTGACGTAGGTATGGTTTCAACAGAAAGAGATTATGTAGGAGGCACCCTGTCTAGCAAAGGTATATAAGCTATCTCTAATACACGTTTTAAACATAGTTCTGACGAAGGCGTAAGCCGAAATAGCTATCAACAAATATATAAAATAATTTATGTAGAATTAAAATACATTGTTATTTTTCTTTCCGTATTATAATGGAGTTCTACCAAGTAAATTCCTACTCAATCAATTAAACATAGTTGCCCACCGGCGAGTTCTTAGCTGTCAGAGAAAGATTAATCCATGTTTTTGTCTCTATTCACCGGCCATTCTCTATTCACCCCGTTTTACCGGTATAAAAGATAATAATTAGTATCATTATATATAATTCTTAACGCTTTTCCTCATTGGCCAGTAGAATTTATTAAAATAAAAAAGAATATACTTACGGTGTTGCCACCGCATTGGACGGCGAATTAGTCGTAGCCATGTTGAGCTATTAATTTAACTAATATACAGTACAAACTCCTTTGTTATCTTAACATCAGTGAAGTTTTGCAATCACAGCTAATTTCTCCTGGCCCACAACTGAAATAATAAAAGAAAATCATAGTAAAATAAATGATTTATAAAAATGATTTCATCAGCAATTGAGGAAAAACTTATGATGAAAAATAAATCGTCAATATAAAATAAAAATATATATACGATTTTCTCTTAAAAAGTATGTATATTATTTGGAGGTATGTAAATCAAAGACACCTGCCGAATTTTTTATAAACTAGAATATTTTGTGCTGACACTTCTTATGTTTATTTTCTGTCTTGAGAACACAATCAAATCGACATTCAAGACTTATTATTACAGATTACAGTCCTTCTTCTTTACTAAGGTTTTCGATGGCTTATCAATAAAATATCAATACATAGAAAAACAAAAGCTTTTATATTTATGCATAACAGAGGTTGGCAATGAAAAATATTATACTTTGATTAATACATACTATAATAAAGCAGAATTTAGGAAAAAAGGTTAGTCTTTCGAAGCCAATTAAAATTATTAATTTACCATCAAACTCGTAGTGAAAGACTATATTTTCAGAACAATCGTTTTGCGCAAGTATATTTTATATCCATTGACTTTTGTTTGCGACGACGACTGTAGCAACAACCTCTGTAGTTAGGACATATTGGAATAACAAAATTCTTTTTATATCCTTTGAAAATCGAAAGATTCTGGAATGAATCAAGAAAGAAATTTCTTTATCATAGATTTTAAATCAACGCCGTATACATATTCAAACAAATGCATGTTTACAATTTGTATTTTTTTTGTTACCAGAAGAAATCTTCTTATCCGACTGTAATTTATGATCACTGTGGTCAGATTTACATGTTTAGAAAATATATAAAGGGTACTTATGTCTAAGAAAACAGAATAGTGTGATGTTTTTAACACCGTTTTTAGATAAATATAAGCTCATTTCATCAGCAGTATCCTGGTATTCTATAAAATATATATAACTCCCATTATGCAATGAAACCATCATATAACTATATCAATGTGATCATAGCGAATTGATAACTGTCGATGAAACAAAAATTAGTGAGAAACGTCAGATCTGATGATAATTTTTATTATGTGTACTTGTCTATGGTTTGGAATGTTTAGATTATCAATATATTGTCTATGGTTTAGAAAATGATATTATGTCTATGGACTAAGATCTGTCAAGTGTCAAAAAACACAACAGACCGGTGTTAATAAATCAAAAAAGAAATTAATACGAACAGTTCGCGTATAATAGATATTGAATATCTATCTAGCAGTTTCGAAAGACTGTCTTAAACCATTAAAATATAATAGCATTATATTTCGTGAAAATTAATATTAGAGTTTGACTTCAGTTTTGTGCAATTGTGTATTGTGATGCCGAAGGAACGAGAGAACGAACCGGCAAAACGAGAGAATGCAGTTGTCGGTGAGCTATTTTAACATCCTATTATCGATTTGTCTACTTACATTATATACCTATATGAATAATTTTATGTCACTATACAGGTAGTCCTTACGACCGAGGTACGTTCCTGAACTTTGGTCGTAAGTCGAATTTGTTACAAATGTTTTAAAATAAATCATGCATGTACATAAAAGATGGCGACAGACACCGTCCACAGGGGAAGTTATGGTAGGAGGGGATGAGGTTGCTCTTCACAAGAGTCTCATTGATTTTGAATAAAGATAATGGTTAATAGAAAAATAATAAAACATCTTTAGTACTTATTCCACATAAAATTTATTGGATCAGGATAAGTTTCGATCATGGCGAGCATTGTCAACTGATCAACCATGCACTGAGCACTGTCAACTGTCAAATGCTCGCCATGATCGAAACCGGTCCTGATCTAATAATTTTTTTGTGGTTTTTTTTTAACCATGTCCGCTCCCGACTTTGAGCATATGGACTCATGACCATATGTTTTTTCTACGAGAACTGCTTGTTACTCAGTTGCTCAACCTCTCTTTTGTCAAAGAGACAAGGGATGGAAAGGATACGAGGACTAGGACAGGACGAGTGATTAGTTAATCGCTGTCACTATGCGTCACTCTTTGAGATCGCAAAGGTGGGAAGGGATTTTCAACAATACAAACACACATGCCTTTGAACAGATATATCGACTAAAAAATCCGCTCGTACCGGGAATCAATTCAGCACGCAAGCCAACACCGTTGACACTGTGCCACGGACCGGACATGTGGAATAAGTACTAAAAATGTTTTGTTATTTTTATTAAAATGCCATTCCACCAAGTATTGACAGTGAACACCTTAAAAGTGATAATGGTTAATGTTTACACTTGAATTGAAGGGTTTTGCATAGATTATATTTACTATCAGAAATGACACCATTAAACTACAAAACTCAATTTAGAAACACAAATTTGGCGAACCTGTCTTTGGCATGAAACGAATCTAGAACTTGATTCGATATAGTGTTATACACAATATAGTTGGGAGGAGTTATACTGAAGAGTTTGAAATTACACGAAAGAAAACACTTGGAGTATACTTTTGTTTCTTTAGAATTTAATTTTTCCTCCGTTTGCTTTTATTTGTAAGAATTGATATAGCCTTTAATCTTTTCGCAGGAAAAAGAAAAAAAAAATCGTTAGGGTTGAACTCGTTCCTGGATTTTCCACGTCTATTTATGGTTTACAGACATTATAATTTATTTATTAAATGCACTTTTTTTGGCTTTTACTTTGTTAATGATAATTCTTACTTAATTGATTTTTGATGTAATAGCTTGCATTGCTAAGAGGTCTTCAACATTTTAATTATAATCTATTTTTCTTGTATTTTGCTTCAATTTATTTGCATAGTTGTAATACCACTGTTTCATTGTATTTCTTATCAGTTGACAATGCTCGCCATAAGCGAAACCGGTCCTGATCCAATAAATTTTATGTGGAATAAGTACTAAAAAATTAAAACAGGTACCATTTAGAAGTTTAGTATGTAATACTTTCATTTTGCATTATTGTTTCTATTCAAAGTAAATCAATTACTTGATTGGTTGAATTGGTCATTTACGTGGTAGTACTCCATTATAATACAGTGAAAAAATTACAATGTCATTTTGTTATTTTTTACACCGCATTAAATCAATTACCGTTTTGTTTTAAACTAGGTACTTATGATTTCAATGAAACTGAATATGATTTTCTCATTTGTTAAGCTTGGAATTATCATATATAGATGTCGCTAGTAGTATTTCACACTATTAATTCTAAATTCAAAAATTATTTTCAGTTAATATTTTCGTAATGTAATAAACACGAGGGACTGCAACACCATAAAAATATATCAATACCAGTTTTTTGGTAAAATTTTATTATAAAAATCTAAAACTTAGTATTTTTTTAAACAATTGATAAATTTAAGATAATGGATAAATAAATAATCACTTTCATCTCAGTTTCAGTATTGCCAGGATTAAAATTCAAGAATATTTATCTAACTTTCATATAAATATCTTTTTTGGCTTGTACTGTGAACAAAATGTCACAAACAAACATAAAGTGTATTCAGACCTGAAGAATGATAATACACAATGAGAACCCTAACTACTTTACATACAGAGGTCAATAACCAGGGTCAGTTGTAAATATATTTAAGGCAGTGTCAATGAATATACTTGACCCTGTAAATGACACGGTGTTGCCATACTTCTCACATTTCTACACAAATTGACGCAATAAATTGGTGAGTGAAAATCATTTAACCTGTTACCAGCTAGAAGAATTCCACATTTTTTGCTCTGTACGCTACGATTTTTCAAAAATTAAAAAAGGACAATCCCTTAAAACTACTTAAGTTATTTAAGGGCTTAGATGTCTTTGATCTCTTATAAAAGCAATCCCATGTTAATTACCATGGCTTTTAGAGCGTATTTACGATTCGTCGATAAGGGTTGTCACACACAATTTATAATATTACAGTAGAACCTCGATTATCCGGATTGGTCAAAATAAACAAAATATTACATATTTGCTGATATGCACGTGGCGAACTGCGTCCACTGTTTATATACGTGATGGAATGAAGTCTTAATATGTTGATTGTTGCATGTGTTCTAAGAATAAGTCCTGTGTAAAATATGCATCAGTCATCGTCCAAAATCGATACGCATTGAACGTTTGTTTCTTGAAAAATTGATCACGATTTAAATATTTATTTTTAATATTACCGATATGTCAACGAAAAGAAAACGTGTCGTAGTTTCATTAAAAGACAAATTTAATACAAGATTAAATGGAGATCCCACCTTCAAAGCAAGCTCGGGCTGGCTTGAAAAATTCAAAGGACGACATGGTTTCAGGTAACTTGATATTCATGGGGAAAGGCTTTCTGCTGACATACCTTCAGCAAACTAAATATATTTATGTCTTTTCCTGTCATTATCCGGATTTGTCTTTATCCGGACTATCTTCATCCCCAATTAGTCCGGATAATCGAGGTTCTACTGTATGTCAATTTTCCATTCCGATTGGCTATCATAAAATAATTTTTCTTATGAATTTTTCTTATGATTTTATGATTATTTTGTATTTATTCAATTGGTTGAAAACATATAGTGAATATATTATAAAAAGTTTTGACAGGCCTGATAACCTCTACATACATTTTGTTAAATATCTTTAAAAAAACTATTAAAACGAAAAGTTTATATTTATTTTGTGAGCCTTAAGAGATGTCAGATCCATATTCGATTCAATATTTTTTGACGCCTTAATCATAGTTGCTCACCGTTGAGTTAAAAGTGATGGTAAAAAGTTGGCCTAGTCTCTATTCCTCATTCATTTATCTTCAGTAAAGTGAAAACTGTAATAAAATCATTCTTTTAAGTGGAAAGCTACTGAGGCAGGCATGTCTGCCCCAAAATGGTAACGAACATCATCGCCAAGAGTTGGGAGCAGCATAAAAAATTAAAAATAATTATTAAGGTAATACGGTGAGAAAAATAACAATGTATTTTAATTCTACAGAAATTATTTTATATTGTTGTTGATAGCTATTTCGGCTTGCGCCCTTATCAGAACCATGTTTTAACCCGTGGCAGACGAACGTCACAGATGTTGTGTCGGGAAAAGACAAGGCCCGTACGCGACTGTCACGACTTGTGTGACGGGAACTTTCAACTGATGATTAAACGATAAATCTCTTGCACACAGGGGTGATTATTGTTTTAAAATATTGCCTTATCTATCTTGCTACCACAAACTCCTTGAGATTGTCAGAAATAATAGATTTAAATATAAAAACATCGATTTCTCGAACAGCTACAATTTTTCGATTTTACCCGTCAGTGCGCTTATTCGTTTGAAAGTTCGCGCGAACTCTCGCGCCTGCGCAGTTCTCATATAATTTCATTCGCGGCTGCGCATATGACGGAACTATTTTACGTGACAAGCACTGCGCGGTATTATATTTATTTTTCGTGCGATCTTTATTTAATGTTTTTATACTTCGTATTGTATTGAGGGACACATTTAAATAAAAAACTATCGTGTATTTATTCTAATTGTGTCGACTATTGTGTTTACTAAAAAAATTATTGGGTGTATTCAATATTTAAAAACATTTAGTTCTGATTTGTGATTTGCACAATGCTCAAATGTAATTCAAAGAAAAATAAAAAAAAACTTTAACAAGTTTCATGTGCAAAGATTGTGATGTATTTGTCGTTATCTTTTCTACAAAATTTATAACTCTTAAACGTGCATTAAATCTTTTTTATACAGGGTTATAGACAGGGTACACACTACATCTTCTTCTCTGTTCCACCATCTTAATTTTAGATGGTTATTATTACCCTTATATTTAGAAGTTTATAGTTCTCTTTTATTGCATGAAAATTAAAATCAATCATATTTTTTTTTGTTAATAAGTACCTTAAAACAAAATGAATGGAGACTCGTATAGAATAGAGAGAGGTTCATATATTCCAATCATTACAATCTGTATTTTTGTCTCTATTCATCTGTCAAGTCGCGATTTACCCTCTCTCGTCTCTATTCGCCCTGATTCAATGTGAATAGAGACATCAAACAAAATAGACTGTGTCTTAATAACTATTGTCTTAAATGTGTAGTAGGACCATAGAAACAAGTTTCAAGCCATTCATATTTGAATTATGTGGCGCAGGTATGAAGATACATAGTCGCGAATGATAAAAAGTGTCTCTATTCACCCCGTTTTACGGTATATGATATTCTGGTCATAAAGACATTATTATAATAATAATACATTTTTAGTACTTTTTCCACATACAATTTATTTGATCCGGACCGGTTTCGCTTATGGCGAGCAATGTCAACTGACAATAAAGTACTAAAAATGTATTATTATTTTTATTATAATGCCTTTCCACCAAGTATTGACAGTGAACACCTTAAAAGTGATCAAAGATATTATTGTCACAAGGTATACATTCCTAGCACTTAAAAATGTCCTTGAATTGAATGGAAGAAAAGATTGGTTCGCTTTCATGAAGAACTAGCCCAAAACACTTGGACCGTTATCAGCATACTTCATTATTTGCTTAGCTTGGTATCTATAACTGCCACAGTTATTCTAATTTCATATTTACATTGCTGAATTTGGAAAGCCTTGACTTTGTCTAAGATAAAATTTATTATAGCCATCATAATTTATTTTCCTCACACAACAGGTGGTGCTAAATTTCAAGATGCACAATCAGAGCATGCAAACTTCATCTGTGACGCATATTAAATGGGATCTTTTGATTCTGGAGTAACGGTACAAGTTGAGTAATTATTCATTTGGACTGTCGTAAATATTGTCAGCCATAAAGATAAACTTTTTTTATTTTTATCTGTTAATAATTTTTTTATGAATAGACATACCGTAAAATTGGGTGAATAGAGACACTTTTAACCCTTCACGACATATGGCCTCCGCTTGGAATTATCTCAACCAAAGTTATTTTACACCTCGATTTCAAATATTATGAAAGTCTTCATAGTGGAATTCGAACGTGCCCTAGTAACACAGTACTGTAAAACAAGGTAAATAGATACACTTTTTACCCTTCACGACTATGTAACTTCATACCTGCGCCACATAATTCAAATATGAATTACTTAAAACTTGTTTTTATGGTCCTAATACACATTCATGACAATATTTATTAAATATTATTAAGACACAGTCAATTTTGTTCAATGTCTCTATTCACATTGAATCGGGATGAATAGAGACTTGGCAGATGAATTGAGACAAAACAACAGATTTTAATGGTTGGAATACATGAACCTATGTTCTACATGAGTCTCTATTCACCCCGTTTTACGGTACTTATTAACTAAAAAGAACATGGTTTTATTTAATTTTCGTCCAATAAAAGATAAGTTTATGAGGGGTCAAAAAGTAACGATACACAAGCATCGAAGGTTTGGCTTTGTCATTCGAGAGATAGTATTATAGTCATTGTAAAGAATTGGATACTTAGCAATTACAAACAGGTCTGTGGAGTCGGATTCAGAGTCGTGGAGTCGGAGCTTTTTGGCCGGAGTCGCAGCGATTTGACCGGAGTCGTGCTAGGAGTCGGAACTTTGAACTTTTTATTTTTGCATTTTATATGACACATTTGGCTTTTAGTCGCATTGATAGGGTTGATATTTAATTGAATACACATAAATAGGAAAATTAGGGGGAAAAAGTGACGATATTGAACTTTTTTTGGTCGGAGTCGTGGTTTTGATAAATGCTGGAGTCGGAGTCGGACTTTTTTTCACAGACTCCACAGCCCTGATTACAAAATACATTGGATACTTAGTAAAGTTGTGCTAACGTTCAATGCTTGTTTTTGTTTCTATTCACCCCGTTTTACGGTATTTAATAAAAAAAAATAGTTGTGTGGCATTGAAAAAAAAGCTGTAAATGCGACACAACAAATTCTTTTATGCCATGGCCAAGGGCTGGAAAATTGAATCAGTTGTGGCCTTCTCTTCTAATTGAGAAAAAATACTAAATGGCTATTAATTTGTGACCCAAATATTGATGAGGTGATGTAAGTGTTAAAACAGCTGCAGCAGTTGCAGCGTTTGTCTGAAGTTGTTGATCTTGGTATAACATTTGACTCTTCTTTCTCGTTTCACTCCCATATTTCTTCAATTACCCTGCATGCTAGTAAACTTCTTGGATTCATAGTTCGGCAAAGTAAGCCATTTAAAAATCCTACTGTGTTTCGTACTCTGTATATTTCCTTAGTTTTAAGCAAGCTTGAATATGGATCTATTATTTGGGGTCCATATGAAAATAAATATATTTCGCAACTGGAGCGAGTTCATAAAAAAATTTATGCGTTATTATTATTTCAAAAATTCAATCTATTTCCTTTTGATAATTCTTTAATGGAATATTATCCAACCAAGTTTCTTTTGGGAATGCTTTCGTTTCACTCTCTTGAAGCTCGCAGATCGATTTCAATGTTGAAACATTTTACTCTTCTTCTTCGGGGCCGAGTTGATAACCCTGTCATCCTTGAAACTTTAAGCTTGCATGCTCCCAGTTTCTACCTACGTGGTCGTAGCCTAGGCCAATCAATGTTCTTTGTCAGAACTTGTTTGTCACGTAGGTCATTTGAGTCGCCAGTCACAAGGGCTGTTCGGCTGATGAATGCACTGCCTGTTGATGTGGACATCTTCGGTAGTGAGCTTGGTTCTTTGTTTTTATATTTTTTCTTTTTATGTAATTAATATGTTTCTGTTCTGATCCATACATTTGTCATTCTATATTTATTTTATTTTTTTCAATTTTGTGTAATACTTTTTGTGTTATTTTTATTAATTGTCAAATGCATGGCGCATTGGCGTCAGCTGTAATGCCATGTATTCTGTTTCATTTTTTACAATAAATAAAAAAAAAAAAAAACGAAATATGTCATCATGTTTTTTTTTATTTAGGTAGCAATATGATTGACCATCTTTGATTTACCCGGAAATTATTTAATAGGGAACACTTTCGACGGCCATTTTAAATTATGTGTCAAATGCAAAAAAAAATACTACTACGACTCCAGCATTTAACAAAAACACGACTCCGACTCCAACATTGACCAAAAACACGACTCCGACAAAAGAAAGTTTAATTTCCTCAGGTTTTTTTTCTACTCTTCATATTTAAGTGTATTCCATTACATATCAACCAACCAATCCTGCCAATAGGCAAATTTGATATATTAAGGTAAATGTACCAGTAGCTGACCGTTTAAGAGAATATTTCAACAAAAATAACGATTTAGGTTTCGCATTGTACCGAATGATGGCAAAGCAAGTATTATCATATTGGATAATACGTCTTAATTAATATTATTTAACAAAAATTACGAAAGGGCCTGTTTAAAAAAAGTTGTGTTAAATTATTTAAAGCCATGTTCCTGTTTCAATTGTTGACCATCTCACATATTGAAAAATCCAGTAGTTGACCATGTCTTATCAGGGGGCTTTATAGTGAACTTCCTGTCAGAGTTGCCTCAGGGCTTTCTGTCACACCACTCTTTGTTGAATCAAGTAGCAATGGGTGGTTCAGGAACAAGGTACACACCGTTCCTAGATTGATCACTTAAGAAATTTGAAATAATACACTTTCCTCACTAGGTGTTGTTTTTAAATGGCACGCCATTGGCTATATGGTTATGTGTTAGTGGCTCATTCCGACCACAGATAACTTTACTTGTCTGAACTTTACAATTTAGAGCAATCCCGCATCTCCATTTCTTATTTTGGGCCATTTTATTTTCAAAGCGTCAAGTACTGGTACATGGTCGATGACTGGTTCCTTTAACTTATATGTGAAAATAAAAAGTTGGTACTTCGTTGTTTTATGCCATGCAGCTAAACACGAAAAAATATCACTGAACCTAAAGGTTGCCTGTCGCTGCACCCTCATAAACATGGGGCGGGAGGCGTCACTTGACGATTTTTGAAATAAAAACAAAGAATTCATTCCTTGCAGCCAGTTGCATAAGAAAACCCAAAGCATGTAAAACTATAAAAAAAAATCGGGGAAGTGCGCGACGTAATATTATTCCGCGGGAGATTATGTGTAGTAATGGACATTTAATGACGCCTTCATTTGAGGTCAGGACACGCTGGGTTTGCCAAGTGTTCTTTGCTGATGGTTGCTGAGTAGGTAGCGGTTCCTGGAGTGCATACTCGGAGATCAGTGCTCATTTTTTACACTTACTATAATTTTATAAACCCCGATACACTTGCAAACACCCAGCAAGTAGGGAGAATGTGGGGATCAGCCAGAAGAGATTTATGTGGTAATTTATTGTTATCAGAAGGTATTGCTGAATTTTGGCAGTTTATAGAGCGTCAACATCACGATGATTGAGAAGCGCTGGCTGCTAGGGGCAAGGCGTAAGATTAAATTATCTGGAATACATTAAAAAATACACGTATACACACATACAAGTATTCGGCCATTAATTTATGATTTATGTGTCGTTTCATATGGATAGCGAAGGTTTAGGCAACCTTTAGGTTCAGTGATATTTTTTCGGTACTTTCGTAATAAGCATACATCATGCATACATTTCAAAAACGCGTCTGTCTTAACGTACTAATTGCCTTACCTAAAAAACCCCCCTCATACCTCATTCTATAACTCTAGCACTACCACATACACATTTTTTTCGATCTTACGTGGACGCTATTTTAGACCTTATTATACGTGACATTATGTTATAGTTTCAAATGAATACAAATCTGATGTTGCGTTGAAGCTATTTTAGACCTTATTATACGTGACATTATGTTATAGTTTCGAATGAATATAAAGTTTTTTATTTTTGTTGTTATTTAACACGTGTTTTTAAGAAGACTGCGATGCGATATTTTGCCGCTTCTCATCTCAATTTG
Organism: Himalopsyche kuldschensis; assembly: GCA_028554975.1. Lineage (NCBI taxonomy): Eukaryota > Metazoa > Arthropoda > Insecta > Trichoptera > Rhyacophilidae > Himalopsyche > Himalopsyche kuldschensis. The sequence continues at coordinate 4,642,055 of JAHFWI010000031.1, read as the reverse complement.
CAGTTTTCATTTTATACAGGTCAAAATATTATCATATTATCTAACCAAACTTCATATGTTCAGTCGACGGGAATTTATAACATCTAAGAAAGCATAGTATTGAGGATATTTGGAAAGTGACAAGATGGGAAAACGACAGTAGATTTATTGAAACACAGACACGTAAGGCTTCATTGGCTTAACCATTTATTAAAAATTCAATGTTCATAAAAATCAAAGGAAAAACTTTCTTTAAACAATTAAATATTAGCAGTCAGGATCTTCCGACGCCCTAACTCACGGTTGAGTTATTGTGTGATTCCCAATATTCGGCAATGTCTTCGAAAATAGCGGAGAACGGATCCCGCTGATTTAATCTCGTCCTCCACATAAACTCATACAGATATGAATCCAAGAAATGTCGATGAGTCCCCCTACGCCGCTTGTTTCCCCACTTGGCTGAGCCCCACATTCGCTCCACATTCTGCGTGTGAGCCTGTGTTACTGGGTCGACAAAGTGAAGACTGTGGTTTACCGTCTGATGATTAAAGTGCAAACTGACTCTGTGGTAAGCACGCCAAGAGTCGCTAATAATAATAGAACCCGGTCTAATTTTTTGTTGCATGATTGGCAAAAGAGTGGCAGCTGATCGATCAGGAACTTTTATCACAAAACATTCTTTAGTTTCCCTACAAATGCCACCAAAAATCCACTGCTGCGGCAAAATTGTGTGTAATTACCATAGTAATTAAAAAGGCCCGTATACAAAGTGTTAAATTTGTCAGTTTGGGGGCATGACAAACTAACTGACGAACTAACCAATCAAAAAAGCACATGTAACGTCTTAATCCCTTTAAATAAAGGATGTATTTGTCCATCTTATTTGGTAATCGATCAATACTACCTTTTCGATTCTTCGATACGTTTTCTCATAGTAAAGTGAGGGTGGTATTAGGTAGTCGGTACAAATTTATAATGGTTTATAGTTGCACCCGTTGCACGCATCTCTAATGCATATGCGTGTGTAAACGTATGTTTATTAGTGTGAGTACCGATATCCGTGAACTTACTGCGCAGAATTTAATATAATTAAAGTTTATAAAGTATATACCGTTTATCACGAAAGTACCATTTTTTCGTGTTTAGCTGCATGGCATAAAACAACGAAGTACCAAAAAGTTTATTCTGTTCAAAATTTCCGACTCCGACCAAAAAACCCCGACACTACAGTCCTGGTTTTTAGGGAAAAAGTGCCTTGGGAGTTTTCGCGGGCACTTTTCAACATAGTCTGGGATCCAATAGAATTAACGCTGATTCGTTTAGCGGACACGGTTTAAAAAATCTGTTTACCTTTTTATAAGTACGGCGATTTATTTTCTTTGAGAATTATGTCTCGTAAATTAAAATTTAAATATCGAACTACATTCGTAGTATGTCTTTAGCGCCACGGGCATTGTGTGACCCAGTGCTTTAAGGTCATTGGTTTCCAGCGGCCATCTCAGTGTCACATTGATAAGAAAATCCAAGAACTTATTTATATACATGCATAATCAATGTATTTACAATTGATTCTATATACATGTTAGGTGCCGGTTAGGATTAGTATGGCCGTACATGGAATGCCGTGGTTATCTTTCAAAAAATAAAACCTTAAAAATATATACTTTTTAGACTTATTTTAATAGTGTATCACAAACACTTACCATATAAATACACGATGTGTCATTTACGCCATCATTCATTCAAAAACCAAACCAAAAAACGTTTAGCAAAACTTTAGGATAGTCACAACACTCACACAGAAAATATGTGAACGTGACTTTAAATCGGAACTGATTCATAATATATTTAATCTTAAATGTATATAGAAAATACACTCACAACTCTTAAAGCAAATTAATAATCTTCCACTGAATGGTATGCCTCAAAACAAGGTTCTACGCATACCCTGCTAGCGACACATTTCCACACAACGAAACAGCTCTTTTGAAAATCAATATATTACAGATTACTACACAATATCTTTAATGTTCAAGTATTACATCACGATTCCAAGAGTTGTCACTATATGCGCGATATTTTAAAATTGTTATAAACGTTGCTCGTGGCCTTTAAGTTGCGTCTCAAATACTGCGTGCATTTTGTAAGGCCGGCCCTACGAGCACGGAATTGTTTGGCGTGTAAACACGACCGCGGCATCGAAGAGATTCAATATAATTGTTTCTTTAAAAAGTGGGCAAAGGTTAGCTCGACCTCTGCCGTAGACGGCGGCCATTTTTATCCAGGCTGTCAGTCCAATGATTACCACCATAAATAATCAATCAATGGACAATTGATTAGCCCATTTCATAGACAATGGTGTCGGTGACATTATTGTTTGTACATAGAAGCCATGATTTCGTCGAGTGGTTTTGTTATCGGATCTATTGATAACTCCGCACCTAAATAAGTAAAAAAGAATATATTTTTGCCTCTTTTAGCACAGCTACCGAATCAACTATTATAATAAAAGATCCCAAAGAATACTTTGAAACATCAAGTATGACATCGAGTTGTTTTAATTTAGAGGAGTAAAAATGCACCATTTATAATTTTTAACTGACCATTTATTTAATATTTACTGACCATTTATCGAATAAGAAACTGACCAAATAATTAGTTGCTGGAGCTTACATATTAATAAACAGCTTCGGAGTAATTTCTTTAATTAATCTTAAAATTCTGAACCAATTTCGGTATATTAAAATGCGCACTCAACTTTTATCAGCTTTAAATTAAAAATAAAAGAAAAAACTGTAAAGCCAGTAGACTAGGATATTAATTAAGTAAAAAAAATACTTATAGATTACTACTAAAGCGAGTGACTCGCTTTAGCCAAGCGTTACACGTCAGCACTGTCTTATCTTCTCATATTTGTCCAGATTAACGTAATACCTTATCTTCTTTTTCATAATACAAATATCAGATTAGATTTACAAAGAAAAAATGTCTTGATAACTAGATTTTTTATATAATACATTCAACTGTTGGTAAATGTACCAGTAGCTGGCCGTTTTAGAGAAAATTTCAACAAAAATAACGATTTAGGTTTCGCATTGTACCGAATGATGGCAAAGCAAGTATTATCATATTGGATAATACGTCTTAATTAATATTATTTAACAAAAATTACGAAAGGGCCTGTTTAAAAAAAGTTGTGTTAAATTATTTAAAGCCATGCTCCTGTTTCAGTTGTTGACCATCTCACATATTGAAAAATCCAGTAGTTGACCATGTCTTATCAGGGGGCTTTATAGTGAACTTCCTGTCAGAGTTGCCTCAGGGCTTTCTGTCACACCACTCTTTGTTGAATCAAGTAGCAATGGGTGGTTCAGGAACAAGGTACACACCGTTCCTAGATTGATCACTTAAGAAATTTGAAATAATACACTTTCCTCACTAGGTGTTGTTTTTAAATGGCCACCCTGGCACTCCATTGGCTATATGGTGATGTGTTAGTGGCTCATTCCGACCACAGATAACTCGTCTGAACTTTACAATTTAGAGCAATCCCGCACCTGCATTTCTTATTTTGGGCCATTTTATTCTCAAAGGGTCGACTGCTGGTAAATTTACTTTAATTGTTTTGGTTTATCGCGAGTAAAATCTAAATTAATACGGCAATCGACCAATTAAAATTGTTTACTGGGAGTTGTATTGACCCTAACGTCGTGAGATTTGTTTTTAATTTCTGACCTATGATCTTTTAAATTGGTGCTTAAAAAGCCGACTTGTCTGTTGTTGAAAGCAATTTCAATTGAATCATTTGGTGCGGTGTGAATGCACTTATGGTCCCTATAATATGTCTGCAATATAATCTATTCCCCGCCATCTTCTTCGCTCACAACTTCCAGTTACTCTGTCGAGTAGGTAAAGGGTATTTCAATAGGGACGCTCAAAATATGTTACTTTGTCCTGCTGAGTAGATTATTCATTGTTTAGTGGCCAAATTTGAGTCAACCAGTTTGGTAAATAATCGTCCAACACCTACCTGTACGTCATCAAAATACAATATCTGGTGAAAACATTGCTGCTGTGTGTGAAAGTGTACAGGAAAACCCAAGGCAGCTTATTTCTCGTTGTTCACAAGAACTTGGCTTTTCTGCGACTTCAACTTGGCGAATTTTGAATCGGGCCTTATGTCTGCACCCGTATAAAATCCAACTGACCAAGGAACTTCAGGTAAACGACCACTGTCGATTGGGTTCTGGAGCAGTTGGAAGTTTACCCAAATTTGTCAAAAAAGTCAACTTTAGCGACATGGCCCATTTTATAATGAATGGATATTGGCAGACATTTGATGCTATATTCCATATTTAATGCCGTAAAATATACTTACAAATGAAATTAAAATTTAGTCGAAATCTCACAAACAACTTGTTTTATTTACATTTCAAAACTAAGCGTCCTTATAAAAAGACCCTTTATATCATATTATGGATGGTCATTCGGGATTCCAACTATTCGGATATCGAATAGAAATAAACTTAAGCTATCCGGATAGTTTTGACATGGCTAAAATGTTGTACAATAGTATTAAAATTATGATTTAAGAAACATATTTTACAGGTAGGTGTTGGCCGATTATTTACCAAACTGGTTGACTCAACTTTGGCCACTGAACAATGAATAATCTACTCAGCAGGACAAAGTAACATATTTTGAGCGTCCCTATTGAAATACCCTTTACATAAAGATATGTATTGGTTTACTGAACCGCATCCGTCAAATGTCTAATAGTTTAAAAATTTCGCAACTGCCGATTGGAAAAAAAATGGCGTAACGAATTCCGATAATTGATTCTATTCGAAATGTATACATAACATAGATTGCCGAGCACAGATGTGTGCAACCTTTTTATCAGTGTTATCACGAATCTAATTTGTCTCTATAAAGTAGAGGTCTGCACGGGCTCGGGTGTGGCCCGCGGGCCGGGTAACGAAGGCTTGGATTCGGGCTCGGACGCAAGCATACATAAAAATATAACAAAATTCGGGCCATTTCCGAATGAGGTCACCATTATCGTAAATCTAAATTTAATACTATAATAAACTTCACGTACTCGTATAAGTCATCTTTCCGGCGTCTTGTTCGTTATTTAAAAACATTCTCACATGAACACCCATTCGAAAGAATAAGATGATTATTTTAGTATTTTTTAATGATGTCTGCTTCATCGGCGTTTTTACAATACGCATAATGAATTTCATAATATGATCCAGGGTATCAGTATGTCTTATATGGTGATTTCGATCAGTCGCAATTCGATTTGTTAGGTTGTTTTTTTTTTAAATTTACCGACAAGAAATGGGCTTCGAAAATATTAAGACAAAACTAAAGAGTGAAGAATATATTTCTTCAGTTAAAAGCCATGGGAAAAGTGAAGTGTGGAAATCATTTAGTGAAATCATTGAGGTGGCTACAAACAAAAAAGTTGGATACGTTGAGTGTATAAAATGTAAATGCATTTTCAGCTTTTCTAGTTCAAAAACTTCTCACTCGAGTCGTCATTCCTGTAAAACAAACAAAAACTAATTCTAATTAGGAAGAAATGTATTTCGCACACCTGCACACACACGATAGTTTGTGAGTCAATTTTTAATTTTTATTTGAAAAAAAAATCGGGTTTTTTTCGGGCAAGGTCGAAAAATATCGGGATCGGTTCGGGTAAGATTTTTGCAAATGAGCCTCGGGCCGGGTCGGAGGTCTTCGGGTTCGGGCCGGGTGAAATTTTAAAATTTCGGCCCGTGCAGACCTTTACTATAAAGTAATATGAAAGTTATCGAATATGACATTATTAAAAAAGAAAAAATACTAGAAAAGAACAGTCAAAACTTGTTATGTTTTTTTTAAACCTGCCAAAATAGATACAATAGAGAATCTAAATATTCGAACTCAATGCTGTTTCTAATTTGTCATACATCACAATTCGTTTCAAAAGTTGTTGGGAAAATGTAAAACTTTAGCATAATATTTCAGACTATTTCAATATTTTTGAATTTTTAATCGCGTAGCATGTTAATTTGTGAATAATTTGAAAATATACGATTACCATTTTTACGACATTTGGATTGTTTGCTAATATATTTACGTTTTACTAAAACGTTTTTTTATCATCTTTTACGAAAACATTAATTATCACTTTTATGGTGTTCACTGTCAATACTTGGTCGAGTGGCATTATAATAAAAATAATAAGACATTTTTATTAATCATTCCACATAAAATTTATTGGATCAGGACCGGTTTGGCTCATGGCGAGCATTAACAACTGAAAAGAAATACAACGAAACAGTGATATTCAAACAAAAGTTAAGCAAGAATTACAAGGTATGACAAACAATTGGTATTTACAACTAAACTAATAAATTGAAACAAAATATACTATTAGAAATTGTTGAAGACCTTTCAGCAATACAAGCTATGTATAACAGCGAAACCGTTTCGCCTTACAGCACCTTCAGGCATTTCAAAGCACGGATGTAATTGAACTGACGCGTAGTTTAGAATTTGTATCGTTTATAAACAAAAGTAGATCACTAAGTTAAATGGCTATTTTATTATGAATTAGTGAAAATTTGATGTAAACGAGTTTCAATGAATTAAGTGGGTTTGTTTATAATTATCGGTATTTTTGTATGTAGTATCGCAAATACTAATTACCAGATAATAACAGGAATATCGAAAAGTTAATCTTGGGTTTGCAACAGACAGCATCCTTCCAAGCGTTCGACGACGAAACTTAGGGACAGATAAGATTTCAATCGGTATTCTCTTGACCGTACTCTATGCGAGAGTAGGCTAGTTTATTTTCTTCAAATTTTTAGATTACATTGTTTACAAAACACAGATACAATTGCAGTTAAAACCACATTTAAAAGCGTAAGACCAAACGATTATATTGCGACTTCCTGCCTGTCCGGAGGCAGGAAGCGACACGTCTGTCGGCTTTGGATGAACGATCACGACTGAGGAAAATTGGTTTTTTTTTTTTTTCTACCTTTACTTTCCTACTGAAACTATATGTGGAGTCCGCTAGGCGGGCTCCTAGTTTCCTGGCTATTTTTGTTGCTAGGGTGGATACAGACTTAAGTCTTTGTTTCCCTTTCCCGCATGTAAGCTAGCTAAGTATTGACTTTCTAAAAGATTCTGTCAGCTGAGGGCTTTGTGTGGGGAAAACACGTAAGAAAAACCCCTTACGAGGAAAATTGGCCTTAGACAGGCATATTTATACCCTACGATTCTATTGTGCAAAAGAGCACAACGGATCGACGCGAAGCGTTCGGGCCTGAACTGAATTCAACCAATCGACGCGAAACGGTCGCGAATGAACTGAACGAGAGACGTCGTTTCTAAAAGTCGGTTACAAGATTTTAGTGAATTTATTCGCGTTATATTAATCGTTTAGGTCTTATTATCATTGATTGAGGTGATAATAAGATCGTTCGAGAGAGTCCTGATGACCTACAATATCAGGCGGTATCAGGTTTTATCTGACTTATTATTATTGAATTGATTAATTTCAAGTGTTTGCATTGTTAATTAATCATAATTATTTATACCCGGGTCGGTAGCGACAAAACGCATGGAAAAGTACAAAATTCAAATTTGATATTGAAATTCCATCAAGCACCCTCAGTCGAAATTCTTAATTATATAATGAGATTGTTAACCAACGAAACCATACAATGTTATTTGCCTCACAGAATATATTATATTCTCTATAAAGATGTCGTTTCTGTATAGGAGCTAGGAGGAGAACAAAATCTAATTTTTTTCATCCGCTTTAAATAAAAATGTTGCCAATCCCGGGACTATCAAGTATGCATTATGTTGCTATTTGACACGGCGGCCGGGCATTGGTTAGCATACATTTTTTAAATTTCTATTATGTAGCTATTTTGTTATCGATGGTTTTTAACCCAAGTTTGTTTGACAAAACGAAAGAATATTGAATGAACAATACGATACTGATACCCAGTGGCGGTCGATGCAGGAGTGTTAGGGAGTACAGAAAAAGATTCAACTATTTTTGCAAGAATTCTGTACTATTCCTCGGATTTTTAAACACTTTTAAACGTGAGCATTCAATTCAGATGTTGGCAATAACTATTTTTTCTCTTCGCCAGTGATATAATATTGAATATTTTAAATTCTTCCATCGTCCGGAAAAAAAATCTAAAGAAAAAAAGACGGTTGATATTTCGTTACTTTACTTTGAAAAGGTTCTAATTGACATTTTTGCCTAGTCGAATAACGGAGCAGAATTCTGGAGTTGCACTGCATTTGCACACTTCTTTTACTAAATTTATTTGACAAAGTTCTATGATTGTCATCATTATTTCGATCATTAGATCTTCAGGATCATTATTTCTCAGCAAGAATTGTGAACAAAATATGCTTTAAATAAGTTATTTGAAACATTTTTACTTGCTCATTATTACAAGCAGGGTCGGTAAAAAAAAGTCCGACTCCGACTCCAACATTGACCAAAAACAAAGTTGAATATCGTCACTTTGTTTGGCTTAATTTTCCTATTTATGTGTATTCAATTAAATATAAACCCTACCAATCCGACCAATGGCCAAATTTGACATATTATATGCAAAAATAAAAAGTTCAAACTTTACAAAATTTCCGACTCGAGTACGACTCCGGGCAAAAAGCCCCGACTCTACGACTCCGACTCCACAGCCCCGGTTACAAGTAAATTTAAATGAATCGAAACTTCAAACGCTCATATCTCAAAACAGTGTCAAGAGCAGTTAGAACCTTTTCAATGTAAGGTGTCGACTATGTAAAATGTAATCGCATTCATCAGTCAGTTACTCTGACTTACATAACCACGTCTAGGGATTCCAATACCGGGATCCCGAGGATTTTCAATGCCTGAAGAATCCTGGGATTAGAAAACATAATCCCAATATTTTCGGGATTGATTAATTTATCAAGCATAAACGTTTTATTATGAAACTGTTGTATTTTGCCGATTGTCAATGGTACGACACACGCGCCACCTACTGAAAGTTAATTGTACTATGCCTATAACCTTTGCGCAAGTGCAACAATAAGTTGTCAAAATGAGCGGTATGTCAGCGCGTAAAATATGAAAAAAACATTGATTTTTATTTAAAAAACCAACTGTTAACTTAATTTTATTATGCCTATAACCTTTGCGCAAGTGCAAGCATAAAGCTGAGAAAGTATTCTCGCAATCGGATGAACGGTATGGCAACGCATAAAATACGAAAAAACAAACACACAAAATTGATTGATATATATATATTTGTTACAGTAAAACTGTATTCTCAGTGAAAATATATTCCTCTTCAAGCTGTCATTGAAATTTAATTTGACCGCCCTATCTTCAGCCCAATGTTTTTCTGTGTTTTTCTTCGGTTCTCTTTTTATGAAAGGGAATACTTTCTGATTTTGTTTCATTGAAGCAAACCAAAATTTTAGACCGGCATATCATCGACATGGGCCAATAATTTCAATGATCGTGACCAGTGAAATCATGTTGTCACACAAATCTATTATTGACACATTTTCACTGAGAATACAGTTTCACTGTAACATATGTATATATAAGATTAGCATGGCTGATATATATAAAAAATATAATTGAAAATACTCCAAATCCCGGAACCAGTCCCGAGATCGACTAATTGCAATCCCGAAATCCCGGGATCAAAATTTTGGTTCGGGATTAGATGGAAGCCCTACCCACGTCTAAAAAAAATTGTGAATCCAAGGTACATATGATATATTTAGCATGTCAAGGAAAAGTGATTTAAAATATTCATTATTTGTCTGTAAATATTATGACATTACTCTTTAATATTGTGACTTGAACGCAACCTGGATTTTAATTTTATTTATATTTTTTATCTGAGACTTATTGAACCACTTCACAGTTTTTTATGAGGATTGGAAACTGAATTTAAATTCTTTCGATGGATTCGGCGGTAACTTTGTGTAAGTTCATTTTAATATAAAATTTAAAATAACTTTGATATATCTATGTATATTATCTTAAATTAATTATTTGTTTACTTTGCTTTGATCCTATAACCCCCCCCCTCCTTGCTTCCCTTAAAAGAAAAATACCTAACTCCATTTTGTAATTACATCATTTTAAAATATTAGATTAATTATTTGTTTGATTTGCTTTTGACTCTTAAACCCCCTCCTTGCTTCCAGTAAAAAGGAAAAATCCCAAACTCCATTTTGAAATTTTATCATTTTAAAATATTAGAACAAACTTTGCGATAGTAAGTTCGAAGATGTTTCTGAAAGAGGCGCAGCACGTGTCACAATTAGTAACACAACAAGTGGAATAATCAAAGTTATTTTAAATTTTATATCAGAATATGCACTATAAAGTTGATAGCTGTTTCGGCTTACGACCTCGTCACAATATTTGTAGAACTCAAATACTTTGGAATTTTTTTCACCATGCAATAAATAATTAATGATACGTAAATAAGTATTTAAATGCCATTTGACTGTTATCTTTTGATTAAAACGCCCATTTCCGTGCAATACTTCAATAACAATAGATTAAAAAAACATTTGGCACTTTTTATTGTCGATGAATGTTAAGTAATTTTACTGCATATCTCATGATGAGACAGCAAGATTTATCGTGTCTTTTCTCAACCATTTCTGTTCTAAATGTGAAGCATATTATAGATTTAAAAATAATTAAGAAAAATATTTGGCATTACAGCTTACGCCAATGCGCCAAATATTCGTAACTGTTAAAGTCATACGAGATTAACTCGATGATAAATAATGAATCAGTTGTGCACAAAATCAAAACTTCAATATCGTCACTTCCACGTATTGTGCTACTAACTGTGACACGTGTTTCGGCTCTTTCAGAGGCATCTTCAGACTTACTATCGCAAAGTTTGCCTAAGTAATGAAAAAGATTGATTCTAACATTTTAAATTATGAAATTACAAAATGGATTAAGGGTTTTTTTCCTTCTAAAGGAAACAAGGAAGGGGTGATAGAATCAAAACAATGCAATCACATATTTTTTTTTTTTTTTATAATCTTTAATATTAAAAAAATATTTGGCATTACAGCTTACGCCAATGCGCCAAATATTCATAATTGTTAAAGTCATACGAGATTAACTCGATAATAAATAATGAATCAGTTGTGCACAAAATCAACGATAAATAACATACACCCAGCCCAAGATCTCTTTTTTTCAATTGAAAAAATCTGACTTTGCCGGGAATTGAACCCGGGTCCCCCGATCGCTAGGACAAAGCTCTTGCCACTAGACCACAGGGACCGAATAATTATAGTGAATATCTCAACGTAATCTGACTTATTATTCGGTTATTCGGTCGCTCAACCCACTTTCCTTCAAAGAGAGGAAAGAATGAAGGATGAGGCCAGGACCAGACTAGTGATTAATATAAAATTTAAAATAACTTTGATTATTCCACGTATTGTGCTACTAACTGTGACACGTGTTTCGGCTCTTTCAGAGGCATCTTCAGACTTACTATCGCAAAGTTTGCTTAAGTAATGAAAAAGATTGATTCTAACATTTTAAATTATGAAATTACAAAATGGATTAAGGGTTTTTTTTCCTTCTAAAGGAAACAAGGAAGGGGTGATAGAATCAAAACAATGCAATCACATAATTTTATTTATTTATTTATTTTTATAATCTTTAATATTAAAAAAATATTTGGCATTACAGCTTACGCCAATGCGCCAAATATTCTTAATTGTGAAAGTCATACGAGATTAACTCGATGATAAGTAATAAATCAGTTGTGCACAAAATCAACGATAAATAACATACACACAGCCCAAGATCTCTTTTTTTTTTCAATTGAAAAAATCTGACCTTGCCGGGAATTGAACCCGGGTCTCCAGATCGCTAGGACAAAGCTCTTGCCACTAGACCACAGGGACCGACATAATGATTCTAACGAGGTGCAATCTATCAGATTGGGATTTTTAATTTATAAGGGAAGCAAGAGAGGGGGTTATAGAATCGAAACAAAGCAAACTAATGAGCTGCAATCAATCAGATAGGTTAGTGATTACTCTATTAATTGGAAACAATGTTAGTAATGGCGAGCAACCTGTCCTATTAAGAATATTATTTAATAATATTTCTTTTTTATTAAGAGTTTTATTTATTTCCATTAGAAGATTATTAGAGATTTCTAGCACAATACGTGGAATAATCAAAGTTATTTAAACTTTATATTAAAATGAACTTCCACAAAGTTTTTAGGATCGGATAGTTGGGAAAAAAAATAACCCGTTGACTGATAGAGTCTCATATGGTGAGACGGCTGATGGCGGTGTGTTGGAAATTGGTATTAAAAAATAATAATAGAGTTAAGAATTTCTACTGAAGGTGTGTGATTGAATTTCAATATCGAATTTGAATTTCAAGTGCACGGATGTACTTGAACTGACCCGATAAGTTTAAGTTCAGATATGATCAGTTCAAGTACATCCGTGCACTTGAAATTCAAATTCGATATTGAAATTCAATCACACACCTTCAGTAGAAATTCTTAACTCTATTATTATTTTTTAATACCAATTTCCAACACACCGCCATCAGCCGTCTACACTTGAAATGCCTGAAATGAAGATGCTGAAAGGCGAAACCAGGGTCGCTAGTGACAGAACTCATGGAAAAGTACAAAATTAACAGTGTTAACAGTGTGGAGTCGGTAAAAAAAAGTCCAACTCCGACTAAAAAAAAGGTTAATATCGTCACTTTTTTCCCCTAATTTTCCTATTCATGTGTATACAATTAAATATCAACCCTATCAATGCGGACAAAAGCCAAATTTGACATATTAAATGCAAAAATAAAATGTTCAAACTTTTCAAAATTTCCGACTCCGAGTACGACTCCGGCCACAACGCCACGCCGACTCCGACTCCGGCCAAAAAGCTCCGACTCCAACTCCACAGCCCTGGTTAAAACTATCAGGGGCAAGATTTTTTTTAAAATAGGCATACATTATTTAGTCTGATAAAACCTCCATTTGTGTATTATATTTAACACATCATTGATGTTGGAATATTTGAAAATCGGCTCAGCAAGGAAGAGGTTAAGATGCATCCATGTCTCCAAATAAAAATCTCGATTAAAAAATAAATTTATGGAAGCGTCCTAAGTACTAGGAACATATACACTGCAACTGAAGAGCATAATATCTTTGAGAAAATACAAAATCTGAAACTTTAATCCTTTATAGACGTTGTGGAAAATAAGCGTGTAATAAAGTGGCAAGTATATTTGCCATAGACCTATAAAGGATTAACGGTACTTTCCACGTGCAGCGTCAACCGGTTTGAAGTGTGTGGCATCGACTGGGTTTAATGCGCTCACAGACTGTGTGATGCTAAAATGCAACAAGAGAAGACTTTTCCAACATTTCAACAGAAAAATGTGACCACACTAAAAGAGTTTACGACTTTTCTGACCCATCCACCACCCGCCACGGCCATATTTCTGGTTTTGGCAGACCCGTGGCGTAAGAACTTCGATTTTATAATGGTCCTGGGAGCAGTCACCTAGGACTTGATTAGCTTCAACAACGGGTTGGACCAACCTGAGCAACTCTTCCCGTGCCGGTGGCATGAAAGGACAATTCCATAGGATGAGTTCCGCATCCTGAATTTCGCCGCATTAACATGTCGTCGGCCCATCTACTGCCCGGCCAAGCCTGAAGAGCATGGCAGAGAAACCACCATGCTCCCTAATGAATTGCCTATTCCAGTGGTCTACCAAAAGAGAAAATTCCCCACTTTTTGACCTGTACGATTTTTTCAAAAATTAAAAAAGACAAAACCTGAAAACAACTTACATTATTTAAAGGCTTAGATGACTTTGATCCCTTATGAAAGCAATCGCATGTTAATTACCATACCACATGGCTTTTAGAGCGTCCTTTTCCTTGTGATTTTATGAATAATTTGTATTTATTCAATTGGTTGAAACATATATACAGCCAAAATAATATTTACTTTACTATTGTGAATATTTTATCAAAAGTTTTGACAGCCCTGATAACCATATATACACTTTTGTAGAATATCTTTTAAGAAAACTATTAAAACGAAAATTTTATATTCATGTTGTGAGCCTTAAGAGATGTCGAATACAAATTCGATGTGATAATTTGAGAATATTATTTTTGGACATAGTTGCCCACCGGTGAGTTCTTAGCTGTCAGAGCTTTTTCTTATGCGGCAAACCGGTGTGTCGTAAGCTTTAGAACGGTCAACGAGCTGTCAGTAATGCGAAAAAGTTCCTCTCGAATTGGTGGTGTTGCCAACTTTGCGAGCGTTTAATTTCCCCAATAATTCATTTGTGCTCTGCGAGAATGTGCGTCATTTTGACGCGTTACAGTTTTTTCTCGTCTCGTTGAGCGGATGCAATTTATCCATACGGCATTATTCTTGAACAAGTTAAACAATTTCGACTAAATGACATTTGACACGACAGGAGAGGATTCATTACGCAGTTTGCGGTGTTGCCAACACGGCGATGACGCCGTTCCAGATGTCATTTGTTTAATCCCCTGACATTTAAAATCAAAAATTCAGTCACAAAATAACAAATTTTTGGCCGAAATTATTTTGTTAGTACAAAATTCATTTCATGACTTGGTCGTCGATGTGCGAGTAGCTTTGAAGCGAAACATTCTTTAATCATCATCAGTCTGGTTCAATTTTACTTTTAACTTGACCTTGGAAGCAAACTTCAAACCAGCGCTGTGGAATTGGGGCTTTTTAACCGGCGTCGGAGCCGTCGTGTCTTTTTGAACGAAGTCGGAAATTTTGAACATGTATGTTAAATTTGGCTATTGGCCGGATCGGTAGGGATGATATTTAATTGAATAAACATAAATAGTAAAATTAGGAAAAAAAAGTGACAGGGGAATTACATGAATTTACAAAACGTCCTTGTCTTCACGGCTATTGTTACCTAGACTGTGGAGGCAGAGTCATGAGTTTTTGGTCGGAGACGGAAATTTTTAAAAGATTGCTTCAGTTTTTTTTATTTAACCCAGCTGTAACTATCAGGGCAGTGGAGTCGGTAAAAAAAATACGACTCCGACTCCAGCATTTACTAAAAACACGACTCCGACTCCAACATTGACCGAAAACACGACTCCGACTAAAAAAGTTTAATTTTGTCCCGTTTTTTTTCTACCTTCCATATTTATGTGTACCAATCCTGCCAATAACCATATCTTATATATAAAACCGAAACGGTGTATGTATGTATGTGGGTCTGTAATTCCCTTTTGCATTGTTGGTCATTAAGTTGCCATAAAAACGATTATGAAAGAAAATATGTTTGAATTTTTATCGGCGAAGACATTTAGTCAAAATGTAATAAATTAGTCTTCTACTGCACTTTTCCCGGCTTTTATTAATATAATAATGTTTATTATTTACGTGAAGGTATTATTTGACAGCAAATTAGATTTTCTCCTTGAATTTGGACATTTTAATGTGTGAGAATGGGGCTAATAAAGTTTGTGATTTTATTTTAACTCTATTTTGGATGTTAGATTTTGTGATATAATTATGTCGAATGATATAACATTACATAATTATTGGTCGCTTAGTCCGAGCGACGCCGGTTAGCAATACTAGTTTGATATATGACGTGTAAAAATAAAAAGTTCAATCTTTTCCAAATTTCCGACTCCGACCCCAAAACCCCCGACTCCACAGCCCTGGTAGCAATAGTCGAGAAGACAAAGTCTCCTACATCATACGCTAAACGTTTTTAAAATTCATGTAATTCCACTGTCAATTGTAAATAAAAGCCTGTCATTTGAATGTCCTGTCACTTACAAAAATTAATCGTTTGATAACCTCGACATTGTGACGTGCGTGGAGGAGGGACGTGCCATACATATTTTTGGCGTATCGTAGGTTAATCCAAGGTCCCAATGAAAGTGATATCATGCTGCCAGGCTCTCACTATGGATCGAACCGGCAAAATCTGCAAACCGATTTCAATGATTTTAAATAAAACAATAAATAGTGAGAAGACCTTTATTCCGGCTCCCTCGTAAATCGAGAAGGAGCCACCTATCCGACACTCAAGAAGAGGGATTTTGGGAAAGGAGTAGGAGAAACATGGTACTCTTTAAAACAAAACACGATCTCAAAGCGTTATGTGGGTGCGCTCATTCGCACCCATTATTTAATCGTCAAGGATTTACACAGACGTTATACAACACACAAATATTACGATAGGCGAAGAAGATATCAGGAATTTTTACGCGAATTTAATTCTTAGGGAGAGGATTAGGCGCGTGCATTCTCAATGCAGTCCAATCTCTCACTGCTGTATGAAAACAAACGGTTACTTTAGAAAGAAACAACAATGGCCGTTTCAAAAATCGTTAACACATGCGCCCGCTGATAAGGAATGATTTATCGCCTTATGAACTTTTTATGAAGCACATGCATTGTCGGGCGTCAAGAGATAAGAGAAATTGAAATAACTCTACATTGCACCGCTATAGATTGCAATATAGATTATTATAAGAATGAATTTATTTTCTGATATCGACTGACTCATCGACTGAGGTGAACAATAGATCGTTCGAGAGAGTTCTGATGACCTACCACATAAGGCGGTGTCAATAGGTACCGTAAAAATGGCCGAATATAGACACTTTTTACCCTACACGATTATGTATCTTCATACCTGCGTCACATAATTCAAATATGAATGGCTTGAAACGTGTTTCTATGGTCTGACTACACTATCATGACAATATTTTTCAAATATTCACTATCCATATTAAGTCAGTTTTGTTCGATGTCTCTATTCACGTTGGATTGAGGTGAACAGAGACAAAACAACAGATTGTAATGATTGGAATCAGTGGCGGCTGGCGACAGAGTATTAGGGAGTACAAAAAAAGATTCAACTATTTTTCCGTACTACGGACAGCCAAAAATTCATAAGACTGGCACTTCGTTGGTATTGCGAACATCTGAATTGTAAGTCCATGTTATAGAAGTGTTTTAAAATCCAATGAATAGGAAAGAACTCTTGCAAAAATAGTTGAATCTTTTTTTGTACTCCCTAATACTCTGTCACCAGCTGCCACTGATTGCAATATATGAACCTCTTTTCTATGCGAGTCTCTATTCATTCCGTTTTACGGTACTTATTAACCAAATTAAACATGATCGATTTTAATTTTCGTGCAATAAAAGACAAGTTTAAGTGGTCAAAAAGTAAGGATGCACAGGCATCGAACTTAAACACGCTTGTTTCAATTTTGGCCAGTCATTTAGTTGGTTTGGTTTTGTCATTCGAGAGATATTATTATAATCATTGTAAAGAATTTTATATAAATAGTAAAAGATACATTGGATACTTAGTAAAGTTGTGCTAAAGTTCAATCCTTGTTTTTGTGAAAAGGGGAAAATCCCAAACTCCATTTTGTAATTTCATAATTTTAAGTTAGAATCAATCTTGCTTCATTACTTAAGCAAACTTTGCGATAGGAAGTCCGAAGATTCCTCTGAACGAGGCGAAACACGTGTCACAGTTATTAGCACAATACGTGGAATAATCAAAGTTATTTTTAATTTTATATTTGATACTTATGTAATTCAGTATCGGCTTAAATTCTACTCCGCGGCAACAATGAAAACATGACTAGTGTCGCAACTATTGGCATGCAAATTAAGTTCCGCTCAAAAGATTATGTTGTTGTGTTGTAGGCTTTTTCGATACTGGTTCAAATTCCATTAACGATATGACACTTCGTTTTCGATATGTCAACGCGTTCACTAATGGACTAATGCACCGAATCTACCATTTTAATACACTATTAACATTCACCAAACCTGTTAGAAAAGTGTGAACTGAATTAAAATTGTTCGCGATTTATCTCCCCACACATTGAAGCGTCCCGTGTAGACTCCATACCAGGGCTGCGGAGTCGGAGTCGGAGTCGTGGAGTCGAGGCTTTTTGGCCGGAGTAGTACTCGGATTCAGAAATTTTCAAAAGTTAGAACTTTTTATTTTTGCATTTAATATGTTAAATTTAGCTTTTGGCCGCATTGATAGGGTTTATATTTAATTGAATACAAATAAATAGGAAAATTAGGGGAAAAAAAGTGACGATATTAAACTTTTTTTAGTCGGAGTCGGAGTCGTGGTTTTGGTAAATGCTGGAGACAGAGTCAGACTTTTTTTTACCGACTCCACAGCCCTGCTCCATACTTAAAACTCGGTTATTTTTAAAAATACTCGAGTAATACTCGTAATTTATAAATGAAGATTTTAGTGTTAAACATTTGCGTTTAACTCTTACGCGAGTCTTACGCATGGATTTTACTCTCAGGTAATATTTATGTCCGGACCGTGGTGCAGTGGTCAATGTCGTCGGCTACCGTTTCGAACCGCCCGGGTTCGATTACCGGAACGAGCAGATTTTTTCAGTCGATTATTCGAAAATTATTTTTATAACGAAAATGGCCAGAAATAAGATCTTTTCGCAACCTCTTTACAATTTAGTAAGATTTTGTTAAAGATGCCATTTTCATTTTAAATATAATTTTAAAGGTGAATGTGGATTCTTTTGTTGATCATATATAAGACAAAAGATCGATTTGTTATATTCATCAAACGCAAGAATGATCCCGATTACTAGTCGGCAGAAAAATAAATAAACGGTACTTGCTCATGTTATGTCCAATGTTATATTGACGTCCAAAGTTACCCGAATTGACTGTAATCAATGTTATTTTATAATAATATTTATCCTACTACGAGTATTTTAAAATTTAGCTACTCGATACTCGAGTAGTTGAGATGTTGTATCGAGACAGTAATTGCAGTCTCTAGTCCCATGTTTATATATTTATGAAAAAGTGTAAATGCATTTGATAAATAATGAATTGATTGTGTTGGCATTTACTTGGTAGAACTCCATTATAATACGGTAAGAAAAATAACAATGTATTTTAGTTCTACATAAATTATTTTATATATTTGTTGATAGCTATTTCGGCTTACGCCTTCGTCAGAACTAAGAAGGCGTAAGCCGAAATAGCTATCAACAAATATATGTATATAAAATAATTTATGTAGAAATAAAATACATTGTTATTTTTCTTACCGTATTATAAATAATGAATGTGTTATCTCCTTGGGATCTCTAATTAATTATTAACTTATTTCATTCGAATATTTATTATTAAAAATAATTTAATAGCATCTTGAATTGCAAATATTATAAATTTTCATATCGACATTGTTGATCAAATACGGAAAATATTAATTTTCAAAATCAGCTGACATTCTAAACAAATGACTGTCATTGGTTGTTTCATATAATTATCGTGTTAAATAATACACCTAGCTTGTAATTACTAAACAATTAACTCACCTGACCGGTATTTAGATGCATCTTGTTTGTTACCAACAATATGAACAATTATGAAGATAATAACAGTTTGAAATAAAAGTGGCATCATTTCGGTGTCTTTCCAAATTTGAATAAATTACACGACGGCCTTGGCTCGTGATTGTACATGATACTTGAATGAGAACTGTCATTGTTTCGCGCCTTTTTATCAAAGTATTATTCGCAGTGTTTCCACCATAAAATAAATTTTGAGAAGACCTTTATTCCGGCTCCCTCGTAAATCGAGGGATTTTGGGGACGGAGTAGGAGAAACATGGTACTCTTATAAAGAAAAGACGATCTCAAAACGTTATGTGGGTGCGGTTAGCATCCATTATTTAATTGTTTAGGATTTACACAGACGTTATAACGTTTACAACACACAAATATTACGATAGCGAAGAAGATATCAGGAATTTGACTCGAATTTAATTCTTAGGGAGAGGATTAGGCGCGTGCATTCTCAATGCAGTCCAATCTCTCACTGCTGTATGAAAACAAACGGTTACTTTAGAAAGAAAAACAATGGCCGTTTCAAAAATCGTTAACACGTGCGCCCGCCGATAAGGGATTATTTATCGCCTAACGAACTTTTTATGAAGCACATGCATTGACGGGCGTCAAGAGATAAGAGAAATTGAAATACTTCTGCATTGAATCGCTATAGATTTCAATACAGATTATTATAAGAATGAATTTATTTCCTGATATCGATTTAAACTCATAGACTGAGGTGAAAAATATATCGTTCGAGAGAGTTCTGATGACCTACCACATAAGGCGGTGTCAATATTAACTCAATAAAGATCGCGTTTTATATCAATTATTGATAAACTACGGCTCATACCGCAGGAACTTTGTCATCCGATTCGTAATATTATGTTTATACATACATGTCCTTCTGAAAAATCACAGCGTTGGCAATATCAAAAATGATTCAAACATTGTGAAAAAACAAATGTTTTACAACTAGAAGGAAAGAAAAAAAATATACTTGAAATTGACAAATAAGTCAACCGTGTGAGTTCCGACAAAATAAACAATAATCCATAAAAAATTGTACTCGTCTGAACTCACTAACTCACGTCCAAGTGGAATATGTCAACATCCGAATCAGTACCGCTAAAAATGGTTAAAATATTTTCTTGGCATCTCTATGGTCAGGTTGGTTCAACTCATCGCAAGAACAAACAGTTTATGTTCACGATTTCTTTAAAAAAATATCAGGAAACATTCAAATTGGAAATTTTCAAGAATGGTGGAATTGTCATTTTGGTCTCGGATAAGCCGAAAGAAATGTATGGTCAGGTACATTTCTCTTCAAATTAGATAATGTGAGCATGCATCGAGAAAATTCGTTAGTTAAAGCCATGGGTACTATCCATAAGAATTTTCAAATAAATCGTATGAACCAGGGCTATGGAGTCGGTAAAAAAAATTCTCCGACTCCATCATTTACCAAAACCGCGACTCTGACTCCAAATCCGACTCCAACATTGACCAAAAACCCTACTCCGACTAAAATAAGTCTAGTATCATCACTTTTTTTTCCTAATTTTCCTTTTTATGTGTATTCAATTAAATGTCAACCATACCGATCCGGCCAATAGCCAAATTTGACATATTACATATTTACAAAAATAAAAAGTTCAAACTTTTGAAAATTTCCGACTCCGAATACGTCTCCGGGCAAGCCGCCGACGGCTTAAAAGCCCTGACTCCACGACTCCGATTCCACAGCCCTGGTATGAACCCTCTCTACCATGAGAGCATATTTCGCAACTCTTGGGGCCCAAACAATCGATTGAGTCACAACTAAAGTTTGAATTTGGTGCTTTTCCATGAGTTTTGTCGCTAACGACCCGAGTTTCGCCTTTCGGCATCTTCAGGCATTTCAAGTGTACGGATGTACTCTGTGAGTTCAATTAAGAGTTAACAGTATATAAGAAGAAAAGCTGTTTGGCCAATGTACACAACTGAGCAACTGTCGCACAAAAATGGCGTTTCAATGTAGTGACCTTGTTTCATACATATTTGCCATTTGATACTACGTTTCTCTACGGCCAAATCGCTGGTTGTATGTTATCAGATAAGAATTTACAGATTTTGTAGTTTATTGTTTTTTTTTATTTATTTCTTTGCCGCGTGACGTAGATTTGGAAAACTGTGACGTCAGTATCTTAATAACACGTGACTGCGGTTGGCAGCATTTCAACGTAAATATTATTTTCGACAAGGCTGATGGAAATTTGTTTTCTTCAAATGAACTTGTAAGACTAAATTCTTTATGAAAGAACGTTACTTCATACTCGCCTCCCACTAGAATAGAGATTACAATTTGAGTATCGAATACTCGATACTCGAGAATACTTATCCATGTTAACCTATTGTTTACGGTGTGCACAAATTTGTGCGTAATTACCATTGTAATTAAAAAGCACCGTAAACAAAGTTTGTCAGTTGTCGTCAACTAGTTAATAATGCTCGCCATGACCGAAACCATTCCTGATCCAATCAATTTTATGTGGAATAAGTACTATTTTTTTTCTATTATTAACAGTTAACACCTTAAAAGTGACTTATCCATTTGTCAAATACTCGATTACGTTGAAATATACTCGAGTAATACTCGTACTTTATAAACGAAGAGTTTTTTTCTGCTGCAGCAATTATAAAAACAAAACTTCGAACCATTTTTTTGATTTGGGACGTTTAATTCTCTATTATTTTTGAAACACATGTTTATAAATTTCCCTTGCGATCAGGTGGGCCCGGGTTCAAGTCCCGACAAGGTTAGAGTTTTTCAATAGAAAAAAAGATCTCGAACATGGGTGTACGTAATTTTTTGTTGAGTTGTTCTCGACTGATATATTATTCATCACCGAGTTTATCTCGTATGACTTTCACAATTAAACATATTTGGCGCATTGGCATTAGCTGTAATGCCATATATTTCATTTAAATTTAAAAAAAAAATTAAATAAATGTATTAATGAAATTAAATAAGCTTATTTATTTATATATCATCTATTTACAATACACAAATTTGAATTAATAATACATACTTTGGTACATATGAAACTACTCGAGTATACTCTAGTAGTCGAGTATTTTCAAATTTTAATACTCGATACTCGAGTTGTTGGAGTCTCAACACTGGGACGAACTAATGCTTTAATCTTTCAACCTTCTAGTTTTAGAATCGGAATTCATCATAGAGCTATGTGTATAGAATCTCAAAGTACAATTTTCACGCAAATAGTTGGACGTATTGATAAAATTTACTGTTTTGTTTATGAGACTCAATGTCAACTTGTAGTTTTCACCTCTAAATCGGTCTTTAGATGCTGTGTATTTCCAGATAAGAGAACAAAGCTATGTAGAATATTGCTTCGTTCGAATAACACAGACTCTTCTATAATCGAATACGGATTATTTTAGACAAAGCGATACTATTTGGCATAGGCGGATCCAAGGGGAGGGCCATGGGGGCCATAGCCATGAGGAGAATTTATTTTCCATTCAATATATTATAACAATAATCTATTAAATATCTTGTAGTTCTCTTTTTATCACGACCCTTTAGTTCAACAGCCTTATATACGACATGTGATAAAATCATAATTACATCCTGATTGTGAGATTTTGTTAAGAACTTTATCAAGCTGAATGGAGTTTTTCTACATTACGACGCATGACAACCTGGCTAAGGAATCGTATGAGTTCGGAAAGACTATAAGTCTGGCTTTGTAAACGTATCCACTGGAAAATTTAATCTGAATAATATTTTTTATTGGGCCGATTTGCAACGTCAAAAAAACGAAAAATTGACTTAATTTTATAATATTTGCAATTTTTCTCTTGTATTAAATTGTTTTTTACATGTTTGCATTTTTGAATTGAAATAAAAAAATAGATGATACTTGTCGGATTCATCAATTTAATCACAAGATTTTGTTCGGGGTCATCACTTCATTAAGCGCAAGGTCATCATTTCTTCTGTAAAAAAAAAGTGGCGGTGCAGTTCAAAAAAATCGCTTAAAAGGGGGACTGGGTGTGTATATTTTTTCATTTATTTTTAAATGTATTATTTATGTATCATTCTTATTTTCAAATTGAATGGCCACCCCCTGGGACAATTTCTGGACCCGCCAGTGCTATTTGGCACCTGCCAATAGATTTGACAAAAAATTATCAGGGACATTCAATTTAACATTCTCAAGAATGGTGGAATTCTCAATTTGGCTTCGGATAAGTCGAAAGAGTCACATTTGACCAGGTACATTTCTCTTCGAATATTCAAACTATTGAACGTGAGCATGCCTAAAAGAAAATCGGTTGGATAAAGCCATGGGTAGTATCCGTATGTCCTCAAATAGAGAATTATCAAAAACTTCTTCTGATGATATATCGATAATGTTAGTATCAGATTGAATAATGGGTTAAGATATTTTACTAAACGAAACTATCAAACAATGTCAATTTTAAGATGAGAATTGTCACTTATTTTAAATAAACACATTCCACAAAACGCTGATTAAGATCAGGGCCGGTTTCGCTCATCGCGATTTCTTAAAATGTGTTATATTTATTTAAAACAAATGATGTCTCATTTTATGTTGAATCTGCACTTATGGGTGGCCAGCCGGCATAAATATATTTTCAAGTATTTCTAAGAACTCACTTGGATTCTAGTATTTATTGTATCCGTCAGTTATGCTGCTCAATAATGGTCAGCAGATTTTCCTCGAAGCGTATATCCTGGAAAGAGAAGAAATACAATACAATTAGACGTACTCTTCTGTCTTTTTATTTTAAGTATACCATTGTGTATAAACATTTTTGAAAAATACAAACGTTGCAGACTGGCAGCTGTGTTGATAGTGCTCGCGATTAGCTAAACCGGTCATAATCTTTATCAAGTTATAATACGGTGAAAAAATACCATGTATTTTAATTCTACAGAAAATAATTTTATATAAAGGGTCTTTTTATAAGGACGCTTAGTTTTGAAATGTAAATAAAACAAGTTGTTTGTGAGATTTCGACTAAATTTTAATTTCATTTGTAAGTATATTTTACGGCATTAAATATGGAATATAGCATCAAATATCTGCCAATATCCATTCATTATAAAATGGGCCATGTCGCTAAAGTTGACTTTTTTGACAAATTTGGGTAAACTTCCAACTGCTCCAGAACCCAATCAGGCGTTGTCTGTGGTCGTTTACCTGAAGTTCCTTGGTTAGTTGGATTTTATACGGGTGCAGACATAAGGCCCGATTCAAAATTCGGCCAAGTTGAAGTCGCAGAAAAGCCAAGTTCTTGTGAACAACGAGAAATGAGCTGCCTTGGGTTTTCCTGTACACTTTCACACACAGCAGCAATGTTTTCACCAGATATTGTATTTTGATGACGTACGGGTAGGTGTTGGCCGATTATTTACCAAACTGGTTGACTCAAATTTGGCCACTAAACAATGAATAATCTAGCTCAGCAGGACAAAGTAACATATTTTGAGCGTCCCTATTGAAATACCCTTTATTTGTGGAACAGAGAAGAAGATGAATTGTGTACCCTGTCTACAACTGTATATACGTAAGTATGAGTAAATGCAAGTTAAATAGTTGTTTTTTTTATTGTATAATATATTTAGGATATGTAATAATAATAAATAAGGCCTACTTGGTTTGTTCTATCTATCTTTTACGTGTTCGATGAAATGTATAATTCTATGCCAAATACCCGATTTTCTCTCTTAAAAAATCCAAAAGGTTGAGTATCACTAATAAAAGCAAGTTAAAATATATACAGAATAATGCCACAAGGTGTTGTACAGCTGGTGTCCGAATTATTTTTTTAAATGTCTCAGTTTTAAAGTTATCTTTTATTTTATTTAAGTACCTAATTTTTTGCACAATTTCGCAAAAATGACGCGTAACGAATGTGTTAATTGGGAATTTCCATCGCCGCTTTTTCACCTTACAACCTTTACAAGGGCCTCGATAAGTTCCCTATCTTATCTTCGAGTTTTTGTTATTTTTCTGACTACTCGTGACCTGCCTCTCGTATGGATCATGAGCGTGTGACGAATTTGTTGTGATTCACAAGCGACAGTAATAATATCTTATCATAGTTGTCATATATATAATTTATGAAGAAAAAATAATATTTTTTTGTTGCGATAGATACCGATTCCGGACATATGACCTAGTATGGCTCGCGGATAAATTGTTAAGTTCGTTTAACCCTTTAAAGCCCGACGTATGGGACCAGTTATTGTGGATCAATGATACAGTGAAACCCCGATTCTACGTTTTTCAAGGGACCGTATAAAACAAACGATGAATGCAGGAAACGATGAATGCGGGAAAGTTTTAAAGATGAACTAAACGCCGGGACTATAAAAAAATGAACAAACCACGCGGGAAACGTATAATGCGAGAACGTAAGATAGGGGTTCCACTGCAATAGCTTTCAACATATGAATATAAGGTTTCAACTCTATTTTGGATGTTAGATTTTGTGATATAATTATGTCGAATGATATAACATTAAATAATTATTGTTCGCTTAGTCCGAGCGACGCCGGGTAGCAATACTAGTAATCTATAATTATGGCCATGAAATTGTTTCAAACATTAACCTGGTGACTGCTAGAAATCAATGATACAATAGAAATGTTTGGTGTCCATAACTGAAGAAATAGTAATAATTCAATAAATAAATAAGAATGGCAATCAAAAATAGATGAGAAAAATACTTGGCCATACAGTGCGGCCATATTCTTTAAAGGGTTAATTATGAGAATGCTAAATTGTGAACATTTTTTTAAGCGACCAAATAGAAGCGTGTTTACAGTGTCAAACGGGAACACTCCAGCTGATAACGATACGATTTTCCGCTACTGTTTCATTCATTATCAGCTGGAGTTCCTGTTACTAGATTAAATATTGACCCGGACGAAGAAAAAGGCATTAATTGTTTATCGCCATATTGTTTCAAACACGATCTACATATAGTCTATGATTTCGTTTGAAATAGGAACACTTTTGTTTTTAAATAATCCTTTCAATTTTGCTTTCGCAGTTTGACTGATTGATTTTTACAAATGATTGCGAAAAAATGTTTCCAAGGTCATCTAAATGTATGTACATATTTTATATTTTCTAATGCTAAACATGGTAAGCCTAAGGTAGACGATTTATTACCGAAAACTCACTCCTCTGTCAGTGCAAAGTGCATGCTTGAGCATTTGATCAGTTGACAATGCTCGCCATGAGCGAAACCGGTCTTAATCCAATAAATTTTAAGTGGAATAAGTACTGAAAATGTTTTATTATTTTTATTATAATGATTCGTTATTGCAGTATATGTTACAGTGGAACTGTATTCTCAGTGAAAATGTATTCGTCTTCAAGCTGTCATTGAAATTAAATTTGACCGCCCTATGTACAGCCCAATGTGTGTCCCTGTTTTTCTTTCGTTCTCTTTTTATTAAAGGGAATACTTGCTGATTTTGTTTCATTGAAGCAAACCAAAATTTTAGGTCGGCAAATTTATTTATTTATTTATTTATTTAAGAAAAAGCAAATCATGGCATTACAGCTGACGCCAATGCGCCATGGATTTGACAAATATAAATACATGCATTTATAAATATATATATATGTTACAGTGAAACTGTATTCTCAGTGAAAATATATTCTTCTCCAAACTGTCATTGAAATTAAATTTGACCATCCTATCTTCAGCCTTATGTTTGCACGTGTTTTTCATTGGTTCTCTTTTTTAAAAGGACTACTTTCTTGCTGATTTTATTTCATTGAAGCAAACCAAAATTTAAGGCCGGCAAATCATCGACATGGGCCAATAATTTCCCTGATCGTGACCAGTGAAATCATGTTGTCATACAAATCTATTACTTGATACATTTTCACTGAGAATACAGTTTCACTGTAACATATACATACATACATGTAAATATATGTATAATAAAAATCACAAATTAATTAAAAATTAAAAATAAGATGAAAATTACAATAGTCATAAAAATAACAGAGGGGAAAAAATATTAATAATATCACATTAGAAATTTTCAAAGCAGTTAACCGAGTGAGTTCTGACAAAATCAACTTTTATTCATAAAATATAGTATTCGTCTGAACTCACTCACGTCAATATGAAATACGTCGACATCCGAAGCGATGCCGTTTAAAAATTGTTAAAAGCTCTTCCCAGTGACATTCCCATTGGCAGACTGGTTCTACCCCTTGGAATCATCGACTTGGGCCAATAATTTCCCTGATCGTGACCAGTGATATCATGTTGTCATACAAATCTATTACTTGATACATTTTCACTGAGAATAATATATACGAATATTTGCCTACTGAAAGCGATACGAAAATTATCGCATTGTGGTTGAACTTTAATCTGTGAACATCGACCGGCTGGTTTATCGCATAATAATTCGCGACGCCGTGAATAAGAATAATAAATGTTTGTTTTCGTTTTTTTATTAGAATTTATCAAAAATATCTAGTTTTATAAACATTTTCACAGAAGCTTCACCATACGTCCCCGTTTTAGACTTTGGTCCCGGTAAATTGTACTGGTTTTTGTTACGGGTCGTCTTAGCTGGGCGAACTCTGGGCGAGGCGATCCGGCGCAGCTTTGAAAGCGGCAGAGTTTTAAAATATCAAACGGTCCTCGCCCATGCAAGTGTCATATGTGGGCGAAGCGATCCGGTCAGGACGGCATA
The DNA here is from genome assembly GCA_028554975.1 of Himalopsyche kuldschensis. Classification (NCBI taxonomy): domain Eukaryota; kingdom Metazoa; phylum Arthropoda; class Insecta; order Trichoptera; family Rhyacophilidae; genus Himalopsyche; species Himalopsyche kuldschensis. Next base: position 4,613,810 of record JAHFWI010000031.1, on the reverse strand, counting down.
TGTCGTAAGTCGACACCAGTGCCTGACTCATGGCGCGCGCGAATCGCTTGAAAATATCAAACGGTCCAAGCTCACCAGAGCGTTAATTGCGTCTGGCCGAGCGATGGCACATAAGACCTTTGATCAACTACGTTACTAACTTTAAATTGACAGGATTCGCCTAAATTCGCTTGCCGGTTCGCGTCGCTTACATAAGACACGGGGTTAGGCGTGGCGAGGAGACGCGTTTCAAAACTTCTGACTGTACTTCCAAATTGATCTCAAAATTCTTTGAACCAAAATTAAATGCCGCTATGAGTTTCCACTCACAAAAACTTTTTTACGTCACAAATAACGAAGAGTGTGATTTGACAAGTGAGTATTATTATTCAAAATATTGCAAGAGAAACGTATCAATGCGCATAATCTAGCTTAAATGATCACACGGAAACTTTATTTCTGCCTGAAACGTCTGCACCTCGGGAGCGGGTTTTCTTGACAATGAAACACATTTGGTCGGATGACCGAAGCCACATGCTGGAGTCAACGGTCAGAGCGTTTCTCCAATGAAAATTGACTTTTGCAGCGACTCTTATGAAGAAAAAAAACCAAGTTAACTGCAACGCGAAGTACGACTGGTAAAATAAATAAAATCATTGAAACGTCTGCTCTAACTCTAAAGTTTTTTATGTACTTGAAATGTTCTGACGAAGGCGTAAAAGAATTAAATCATAAACCAAAATTATTTCTATAAACTTTTTGCTATAAATCTTCAAAACCTATAGATATAAAATAATGAATTTCTTTAGTAGTCATATGCTGGCAGAAATGTTATTCATTTATTATTGAAAACATAAATAAAATAATACACTGAATCGCATAACATAAATTTGAATACAGTAACGATTTGTTTACATTTTTGTTACTGGCACAATTATAAATTCATAAATATTATCAATCCAATGACATTCCTTATGAGCAAACGAGTATCAATCAATCACCGCTTCCTAAGTCGCTACTAAGCGTTAATGCAATTTTAAAATAAATCAACTTGATACAATACTTGTTGATAGCTATTTCGCCTTCGCCTTCGTTAGTTCTGACGAAGGCGTAAGCCGAAATAGCTACCAACAAATATATAAAATAATTTATGTAGAACTAAAATACATTTATACTATTTTTCTTACCGTATTATAATGGAGTTCTACCAAGTAAATGCCTACTCAATCAATAAATCAATATAGTTGAAATGTATTGGTAGGGATTTGTTTCTTTTTTCCCTAAAAATCTCTCCCCTCCCATCCGTCCCAAATTCATGAAAAATTAGTCAGTTTTAATAATAATTTATATCAATCCCACCTTTCTTTAATAAATAAGGTGTTGAATTTATCTCTACATTTAATAAAAATAAAAAGCTTTTTATTCAGGGCTGTGGTGTCGGACTTTTTTTTTTACCTGGACTTTATTTTATTGAGGTTTTTATGCCCGGGTTTTATTGATTATCTCCAATGTTCTTTAATCCACATTGAATGTGTTTTATTTGCCGACCACAATGGCACCAAGATGTTTATCTCAAAACTGTGTCATTGTAGATGGGTCCATGTGATATTTGAATATCCCCACCCCAGATGCCATTCGGACATGGTGTGAAATGTGTTTCTATGCACAATTCAATTGCTTACTACACATTTTCATAATCAGTCGTATGGGCCTGTTATCGTCCATATCAATGCACTTCGATTGCAACTGTCACGTCATAATTACTTCACTTTTACTATCAACACTTATTGTCAATCATTTAAAACTGATAACAGAGAGAGTTGCTTAATATTTGTACAAATACGATAACCGATTGTATCGATGATAAGGTGAACAAATGTCATTGAAAACTGATACTATTGAAACTATTGATAAAACTTGCTAATTGAATATCGGTTCAACCTAGTACAGACTGACCACGCTACCTATGCACTCGAAAGAGTAGCGCTGTGAGAATGTCCTAAATGATGCTGCTAAAAAAATAAAAAGTTCGAAAATTTGAAATTCCCTAATTTGATATAGACTGAACTGAAGTGCGGTAGGTGTATTATTATTTCAGAGGGGAGAACATGTATTTAGTATCAACGGCTGCGGCATACTCGAGTGAACTATTAAAGAAGTCAGAGTGTACTTTGGCCAAGCAGAAGGATGTATGCTACTGACCGACACAAACAAATTAATAAATACAGAAATTCTCTCGATGGATTCGGCGGTAACTTTACGGACGTTCATTTTTATATAAAATTTAAAGATAAATTCGTCTGATAAGATGCCTCTGAAAGTGGCAATACACGTGTCACCAGGGCTGTGGAGTCGGAGTGTTTTGGCCGGAGTTGGAGTCGTCGCGGCGCTTTGGCCCGAGTCGCACTAGGAGTCGGAAATTTAGAAAAGTTTGAACTTTTTTTTTTGCATATAATTTGCCAAATTTTACTATTGGCCGGATTAGTTGGTTTGAAATATAATGGAATACACATAAATAGAAAAAGTAGGAAAATAACGTGACGAAATTTAACTTTTTTTTAGTCGGAGTCGTGTTATTGGTCAATGTTGGAGTCGGAGTCGGACTTTTGGTGAATGCAGGAGTTGGAGTCGCAATTTATTTAACGACTCCTCAAGCCTGATAAATACAGTTATTTTGTCGATGGATTCGGCGTTAGGTTTGCGAAAGTTTATTCTAAGCATAAATTATTCCTTTGATAAGATGCCAGATAAGAGACGAAAAACGTGTCCCAAATAGTAGCACAATACGTGGAATAATCAAAGTTATTATCAATTTTATAATTGTATGCATTTGGCTCTCACTAAAACATTATTTACCATCATAAATGAGCACTAGTTATGTTCCTCGATATTTTTCGTCATCTAAATTCAATTCAATGATTTTTAATATTCGATCCTGTTATCAATGCGAAACGCAACACAAAATGTATTTTCCACGAGTATCTCTGGTGTTCCAACGATGACAACTGCAAGTCCACGAAACCCTACGATTTTGATTATCATAATTCATTTGTGCTTGATATATAAATCAATCGATTGTTTTCTAATCCTGGGACTCATCAGGTAGTGAACATCTTCGGGATCCCAGGATTGGAAACCCTACGGACGATGCATGCTGCTTATATAATTAATATACCAGACCAGCGAAGCGTCTTCCCAAGGTTCAAGTGGTAATTGAAGTCTTCCAATAGTAGTGAATCAAGTTTATTTAATACCGTTTGATTGTTTATTTACGAAGGCTGAGGTCTTTAGCAATAACAATAAACAGAAGTGGCGGAATGCATTACAAGTAATAATGAAACGTATGCGACGACAGTAATTATTATTTATTACACCTTGTGACACGACATGCCGATTTAGGGTTTCCAATCCCGGGATTTTCAATACATGATGAATCACGAATTAGAAACTATAATCGCGAAATATTCTGGATTGATTTATTCATCGTGCACAAACGATTTATTATTTGAAAAAATCGTAATATTACGTGTACTTGCACGTGCCATCTTTGGAACACTGGATGCTCGTAGAAAACAAATTATTTGAGCTATGATGACAGCATCGAATAAAAAATGTCGAAAAATATCAACGTACAATACTGGAGCTCATTAATGAGTGTCAAATACACACAATTCTAAAATTGATCCTTACATCCAGGAATCCTGGATGGTAATGGATTTGTCATAAAAACGTTAGATATTTTCATTAATGTGTCCTCATTTAAGCAATGTATTTTTTTTGAAGTTATACTTCTTTAGGCGCGCTATGAAAATTTATGAGTGAAATTTTAAGATGCGCGCGCATCACCGACAGCCGAAAATTCACGGGGTTCGCTTACGCATGCGCAAGCACATGTTGCAATTGCATTGCATTGGCAAAATGCCCATGTTGACAGCGACGAGCGTCATAAAAGTACGAATTATATATGTGCTAATAAATTATATTCAGTAGTGATTGAAATTGAATATTTTTAGTTTTCAGATTGCATTCGGACGAGACCGATACTCTCTTCCATGATATTTCAATAACATAAGTTTGCTCTTCAATAATGGATAAACAACCGAAGTATAATATTCTTAAAAAATATAGTGACGTCAATTATTTTGAACTATTTTTAATGATAAATTAACATGGCAATAATTTTTAAAAAAAGGATGAAAATTATCGACCATTAAAAACATATTCCAAATCCCGGGAGCAGGCCCGGTATCAAAATTTTGGTCGGGAATTGGAAACCCTATGCCAAATGCGTAATTAGTTTCAGAACCGATCGATATGACGAATGAAATATCTCACGCACATGACATTGACCACATCGATGACTCAATATGAAACAGTCGCCGGTTGTGATTCTAGTTGAATAAAATACATTATGTAACATAAATTCCACATATATTCTGATGCTGATCAGGACAGGTTTCGCTCAGCGCTAATAATCGACAATGCTGGCGATGGGCGAATCCAGTCCTGTTCTTGGCAAAACTATATGTGAAAGTAGCACAATAATAAATGTGTTTTATTTATTTCAAAACGCATTTCCACCAAGAAGTGGCAGTTAAATAAGGCACTTTAACCGAAGTGAGAATGATCATTAACCACTTCAGTAGCGTAACGGGTCGTCTTAGCTGGGCGAATCTGGGCGAGGCGATCCGGCGCGGCTTTGAAAGCGGCAGAGTTTTAAAATATCAAACGGTCCTCGCCCATGCAAGTGTCATATGTAGGCGAAGCGAACCGGTCAGGACGGCATATGTCGCAAGTCGCCTCAAGTGCGCACTCATGGCGCACGCGAATCGCTTGAAAATATGAAACGGTCCAAACTCACCAAAGCGTTAATTGCGTCTGGCCGAGAGATGGCACATAAGACCTTTGATCAACTACGTTTTAAATTGACTGGATTCGCCTAAATTCTCTTGCCGGTTCGCGTCGCTTACCTAAGACACGGGGTAAGACCACTGGTGGCAGCCGCGTACGGACATAACGAATCAAGTCGCAAATATTGTAAAATGTATAAAAAAAATCTTGCCGTAAGAATTCTTATGATATTTTTCTTTTCATAGCGTCTATACACGTCTATACACTGTCTCTAGAAAAAATGGTTCTTCTGTCATCAGTCAGTAGTTTTGACTGAAGTGGTTAACAGTTTAAAAACAAACAGGGATATGTATTTGACAAATGGGGAATACATATCACTTTTAAGGTGTTGGTGGAATGGCTCTATAATAAAAATAATAAATCATTTTTAGTACTTATTTCACGTAAAATTTATTGCATCAAGACCGGTTTCGCTTTTTAAAATCCTGCATGTTAACAATAAATCTTTAAAACTTGATAAACAAGAGATTTTAGAAATTAATAGACATAAATTCTTACCTGACTATAATTTATTAAAAGAGCAAATTGTTTTTGCTAAATCACCTTTGATATATCCGTTTCACTAACCCAATTTTAGCTTATTATATAATATTTCTTTTTGGTATACTTTTATTTCTTTTGAATTTTATGTTTCCTTTGTTTTCCTTTATTTGCAAGAATTGATATTGTCCCTTTAAATCTTTTCGCAGATTTTTTTTCGTTGGACTGAGCATTCTTTCCTTGACTTTCCACGTCTCATTATGGATTAGACATTACGATTTATTTATTAAATGAACTTATTTTCGATGGTTTCGGCGGTAACTTTGTATAATATTATAAAAGGGTTCATAGTGGAATTCAAACGTGCCCGAGTATCACGGTACCGTAAAACGGGGTGAATAGAGACACTTTTTACCCTTCACGACTATGTATCTTCATACGTGCACCACATTATTCAAATATGAATAGCATGAAACGTTTTCGATGGTTTCGGCGGTAACTTTGTGGAAGTTCTTTTTAATATAAAATTTTAAATATTTTTGATTATTCCACGTATTGTGTAACTAACTGTGACACGTGTTTCGCCTCTTTCAGAGGCATCTTCAGACTCTACTATCGCAAAGTTTGTTTATCGCAAAGCATTACTCAAGCAAACTTTGCGATAGTAAGTTCGAAAGAAAGACCTCGTGTCACAGAGTTAAACAACACGTGGAATAATCAAAGATATTTAAATTTTATATATAACTATTTAGGTTATTACTTTTTTAATGATTATTCATACTTTATTGATTTTTGATGTAATAGCTTGCATTGCTAATTGTCTTCAACATTTTAATTAAGGCCGATTTTTCTTGTATTTCGCTTCAATTTATTTGCTTAGTTGTAATACCTATTGTTTGTCATACTAATACATTGTTATTTTTCTTTCCGTATTATAATGGAGTTCTACCAAGTAAATGCCTACTCAATCAATGTTTGTCATACCTTGTAATTCTTACTTAAACTTTGTATAAATATCACCGTTTCGTTGTATTTCTTATCAGTTGACATTGCTCGCCATGAGCGAAACCGGTCCTGATCCAATACATTTTATGTGCAGTACTAAAAATGTATTATTATTTTTATTATATTTCAAAATGATGAGTCAGATGCAAAATGGTGCAACGGTCACGAGGAATCTGAAAATTGTTAAAGAATATTTACAGAAATCAAACTCGCGTACGTTTTTGCGAGTGAAAGTCAAACATTGACAAAATATCGAGATTATATTTTGTGAAAGTGATATAAAATGTATGAATAATATTATTTGTATTTTTTATAATGAGACAATGTCATTTGTGACAGACTTTATTCATTCACGATACTGTTGTTTTTAGTATTTACTTGATCCAAATAACTATCTTGAGGTCAAAGCTTTCTGTGATAACAATATTAACGAACTTTCGTCGCTTTATGTATATATTATATTGGTATACAAATATTGCATACGTAATTGAGAAGAAAAAAAATAAAATTATTGTATATATCTTATATATAAAACCGAAACGGGGGATGTATGTCTGTAATTCCCTTTTGCATTGTTGTTGCAAGTTCAAACAAACGAATTGATTTCGCTCGCGAAAGTTTCGACGGTAAATTTGTTTCGTTATCAATGTGTGTGTAGAGACTCCAATTACTCGAGTATCGAGTAGTGCATATATAAAACCGAAACGGCGTATGTATGTCTGTGGGTCTGTAATTCCCTTTTGCATTGTTGGTCATTAAGTTGCCATAAAAACGAATATGAAATAAAATATGTTTGATTTTTTTATCGGCGAAGACATTTAGTCAAAATGTAATAAATTAGTCTTCTACTGAACCTTTCCCGGCTTTTATTAATATAATAATGTTTATTATTTACGTGAAGGTATTATTTGACATTTCTTTGACAGCAAATTAGATTTTTTCCTTGAATTTGGACATTTTAATGGGCGAGAATGGGGCTGTCAATATATGAAAGGAATTTTGAAAAAAAAAGTTTCAACTTGGCCCGTCTGAATTTACGCGCCGAGCTGAACATAACACCAAAATGGTCCGAGCGAAGCCGGGTTCGAATACTAGTATTGTATAAATATGCTTTTTGTTATTTATGAAATAAACAATATCAATCGGCATAACCAACGTATATGGCTACAGTGATTTACTTATATTAGAGGTCTGCACGGGCTCGGGCTTGGCCCGGCCCGCGGGCTGGTTCGGACCGGGTAACGAAGGTTTGGATTAGGGCCCAGGCCGGGCTCGGACGCAAGTATATAACAAAAATCGGGCTATTTTCGAATGAACTCACCATTATCGTAAATCTAAATTTGATACTAAAATAAACTTCACGTACTCACTCGTAGTAGTCATCTTTTCGACCCATTCGAAAGAACAAGATGCATTGTTTTGAATTTAATGACTTATTTTAGTATTTTTTAATGATGTAAAATACGCATAATGAATTTCATTATATGATCCTGACTTCAGTATTTCTTATATGGTTATTTCGATCAGTCGCAATTCGATTTGATAGGATGTTTTTTTTTAAAGTAACCGGCAAGAAATGGATTCGAAAATATTAAGATAAAACTGAAGAAAGGAGAATGTATTATTTCTTCTGTAAAACCCCAGGGGAAAGAGAAGTGTGGAAATCATAGAGGTGGCTACTAACAAAAAAGTTGGATACGTTGAGTGTATGAAATGTAAATGCATTTTCAGATTTTCTAGTTCAAAAACAGGAACTTCTCATTTGTATCGTCATTCCTGTAAAACAAACAAAAACTAATTCTAATTAGGAAGAAATGAATTTCGCACAACTGCACACACACGATAATTGGTGGGTCAATTTTTATTAGAAAACGAATTTTTTTCGGGCAAGGTTGTAAAATTTCGGCCTCGGGTCGAGTTCGGGTAAGATTTTTGGAAAGGGCCTCGGGCCCGGGTTGGCCGGGTTGGAGGTCTTTGGGTTCGGGCCGGGTGAAATTTTAAAATTTCGGCCCGTGCAGACCACTAACTTACCACTCATACACCCATCCCTCGCTTAACACGGAAGATAGGTTCTGCTAGATGACCATGTTAAGCGAAACCGTGCTAAGCGAGTCTAACTAATGTGAAAAAGAGAGGATTGATTCATTTTTAGAAATATTAAGAAAAAAATAGATAACTCCTGAAAATTTCTTGAATAATTACTAACACGGATAAAATATATTATGCAATGTAACTATCACTATAAGATATTAATATAGGAATTTGCTTTATTTTTATTGGCTGAATGTCATCATCACTACAACTTTCAATTACATTTTCTGTTATGTTATTTGTGATTGTTCATCTATTTTGAAATTCTTGTAAATCTCTCCATATCTGGCAACGCATTGTTTAATGTCTCGTTGAAATTTCAAAGCACGATCCATAACTGGATCATTATTTAGGAAATGCATTTCTATATTTCTTGCCATTTACACCCATGTTTTATTGTTTGAGCAGTAATCGGTGAAATTGGACCAGAACTTTCGATGTCGCTTTCGGTATCGCTTCTGATTTCAGGAGGAACATATCATATCAATTAATTCTTCTTCATTTAACTCTTGTTTTTCAAGCAATTCATCAATTTCGTTGATATTTTTGATGGTTTCGGCGGTAACTTTGTGGAAGTTCATTTTAATATAAAATTTAAAATAACTTTGATTATTCCACGTATTGTAACTAACTGTGACACGTGTTTCGCCTCTTTCAGAGGCATCTTCAAAAATTACTCAAGCAAACTTTGCGATAGTAAGTCTGAAGATGCCTCTGAAAGAGGCGAAACACGTGTCACAGTTAGTTACACAATACGTGGAATAATCAAAGTTATTTTAAATTTTATAATTTCGTTGATAGCTAAATCCTCCAATCCCTCACCTCCTATTGCACTAGCGATATTAATAATTTCCATGTTTATAGGTTATCTTGATTCGATATCATTATTACCGAAAAACGTCGAAAACCATTATTTTTCGACTGAAACTGAAACCGTGCTAAGCGAGTATCGTGTTAAGCGAGGGATGGGTGATATATATACTGTTGTAAGCACAATACATTTTCTTCTCTGTTCTACCATCCTAATGTAATACGGTAATAATAAGTCATTAAATGTGACACAAGTTGAGATAAACGTAAATTAGTATATTGATTGAGTAGGCATTTACTTGGTAGAACTCCATTATAATACGGAAAGAAAAATAACAATGTATTTTACAGATTTATGTAGAATTAAAATACATTGTTATTTTTCTTTCCGTATTGTAAATTAGTATCGTATCAAGTTGATTTATTTTAAAATTGCATTAACGCTTAGTAGCGACTTAGGAAGCGGTGATTGATTGATACTCGTTTGCTCATAAGGAATGTCATTGGATTGATAATATCTATGAATTTATAATTGTTCCAATAGCAAAAATGTAAACAAATCGACACTGTATTCAAATTTATGTTATGCGATTCCTTTATGGGGTGGTTTGCAAATTGCGAATCTGTTTTTTTATTATTAAATGATCTTAACCGCTTGAGACCCAAGGGGACACGGGTGTCAGGATCATGTGCCGACCACCAATCCTAACCGGACACGGGTGTCCAAAATACTTCGAGATAAATAATAATTGGTATTCCAATGGAATATACGCAATATATTAATGAATATGTGTAGCCCCATCTATCGATACAATTTTTAAAAATGTCGAATTTCATTGTATTTTAGGTGAAAATAAAATTCCCCGAAAGATGTGACACGCGCGGGCCAAGGGCTGGCACATACACAGTACATGGCACACATTATCACCATGATTTATGAACATCTCTCGCAGTCTCAAATTCATTGTTTTGTTCATTGGGTATTCGAATTCAATGTCTCTACAAAAAATCCGTGTTTCTGAAAGTTCAGTGTACTTTTTTTTTTTTTTAATGTTTTCAATACATAAATGAATTACATTTCTGCCACCATATGACTAATAAAGAAATTCATTATTTTATATCTATAGGTTTTGAAGATTTATAGCAAAAAATTTATAGAAATAATTTTGGTTTATGATTTAATTCTTTTTTACGAAAATTACTCGTTTGCTTTGTACCAGCCCTGAACTAGAAATTCGTACATAGATTTTGAACAAATATATAATTTATTTTAAGTGTTTGATATAATTTGGTAATTAAATAAAAATAAAACAATATTTTTATGCGGTGTCAACCCTGATTTTTTTTTCGAAATGTTACAATTTTCAATTATAAAACAATTCATTAATATATGTGTAAAAAATATTTAAAAATTATAATTACTTTTACTTATTTTTTTATTGGCCTTCAAAAACATGTGGTTCTGGTGGCATAATAATGATTTTTATGCGCGGTACTCAAGTGGTTAAATGGTTAACTCGAATCGATATACTCCTGCCTGACGGTCCTGATCGATTCAGATGTGCCGCAGGACATCAACTGATCGCGAAAACTTTCAATTCAAATTTGGAAATAATACAAAACAAAAGTGAGCTATTTTGTCACAAATTACCCAGCATTACAGATTAAAGTATGAATTGAGACGGCTTTGCCGTTAATGAATGTTTATCTCTATCCATTATTGTTCGACTTCTTAGCGATTTTTCCAAGACCGAAAGATCACGCAATAGCGAAATGACAGTCGATGGCCTTGCTTGGTCATTCCACGTCGTAGCGGTATTTCTCGCAAAACCGCCGTTTTGTTGTTTTCGTTACGTGATTAATATTAATGTGAAAGAAATCGCAAATATGGAAATGCCCGAATACGGAGTCCTTTATTTATAAACTCTCCTTAATCGGTGTATAGCTCTGTGTCGAAAAAGAGAGCTACGGATATTGAATTAAATATTAAGTCCCCCATTTTTTTGCGTTTCTTGAAACTGGAAACCTAACTTTTTTTGATTTTTATTGTTTGATTTTTGAACTTTTCCGTGAGTTTTGTCGCCAACGACACGGGTTTCACCTTTCGGCATCTTCAGGCATTTCAAGTGCAAATTTGATATAACAATTCCATCAAGCACCCTCAGTCGAAATAATTATCATTATAAATTACTCAATGACAGCTGATTGCCATCACGTCGCCTAAGCTAGTAATTTAACTGAGAAGAACAATTATGTTTTTTCGTTGTTTCTATTGCTATGTCATTTCGCCATGAGCGAAACCGGTCCTGATCCAATAAATTTTATGTGGTATACGTACAAAAAATGTTGTATTATTTTTTTTCTTGTGTTATATATTTTCTTGTGTTATTGTGTCAAATGCATGGCGCATTGGCGTGAGCTAGTGAGTAAATAACCTACGGTGGGAAAAATAACAATGTTTTTTAACTCTAGAGGAATTATTTTATATATTTGTTGATAGCTATTTCGGCTTACGCCCTCGTCAGAACTTTCGGGCGTAAGCCGAAATAGCTATCAACAAATATATAAAATAGTTTCTGTCGAATTAAATAAACATTGTTATTTTTCTTACCGTATTATAATAGAGTTCTAACAAGTAAATGCCTACTCAATCAATAATAAATAACCTTACACTCCTTTTTGCCAAAAAATAAATAATTATCTTGATATTTTTAGTAGTTCTCCTTCCTTCGATTTATGTATATTAATGTTCAACCTGTTAAACCAGCTGCGAGATAATCTGATATACCGGCTGTGAGTGGGTAAAGCGAAGAATTTGCACGACTTGTTTGAATTCCGCATCCTTGCGACACTTGATTCCAATTCATTAAATATAATTACAGCGTGCTGCAGCACAATTTGCACCATTTTGTCATTAAAGCGCACCCGACAGCAAGAATTGTCGCCATTGCTTATTCTCAAAGTGTTCTTTCTTATGCTAAATAAACAGTCCGAACTATTGTTTTCAATCCCGAAATGTTCGGAATTGTTTTTTTTTTAAACCATGTTCGCTCCCAACTTGGAACATATGCAATCCTCACGGAGTTTATCTCAACATATGGTTTTTCTACAAGAACTGCTTGTTACTCAGTTGCTCAACCTCTCTTTAAAATGGAGTTTGGGATTTTTCCTTTTTGTGGAAAGCAGGGAGAATCAAGAGGGTAGAATCATAACAAAGCGATATACAATGAAAATAGTTATACTACTAATGACTATCATTACAAACTAATGAGATGCAATCAATCAGGCAGGGCTGGGTTTAACCCTTTTTAATTGGAAATAGTGTAGCATATGTTTTTCTACGATAACTGCTTGCTACTCAGTTGCTCAACCTCTCTCTTTTTTTCGAAGAGAGTAGAGATGGAAAGGATACGTAAGGACTAGGACAGGACTGGTGATTAGCAAATCGCTGTCACTATACGTCTCTCTTTGGGATCGGAAAGGTGGGAAGGTATTTTCAACAACACAAACACCCATGCTTTCGAACAGATTTGTCGACTGAAAAAAACCGCTCGTACCGGAATCGAACCAGGGCGGTCCGGCACGCAAGCCAGCAACTTTGACAGTGCGCCACGAACCGGACCGGATTTATTTACAATGTCTTTTAAAAAAAATATTATATCATGTAATTGCACGTGTCATCTTTGGAATACGGATTTTCCGTGGAAAATAAATTATTTGCCTTATGCATCATGACAGCATCAAATATAAAATATTGTTTTGAAATGAATTCAGAGGACGAAAAATATCACGTTACAAAACTGGAGCTCATTAATGGTTACAAATATGGTTTTAATGAGTGCACAAATACGTACTTTTCTAAAAATGATCCCAACACCCTGGATGGTAGTCGATGTGTCATCAATAAAAACGTTATTTGGTCTGGTTTTTTTTGATAAAATTTGACTATTGGCTGATTAATATTTAATTGAATACGTCGTGTTTTAGGGAATTGCTGGAGTCGGAGTCGTGCTTTTTTTAACGACTCCACAGCCTTGAATATAACTCATGTCATGCTCAATAATTAAATATTCATTTGACAGAGATACTGAGTGAGACCAACTCACAAAATCCAAGAATCTGATGATGGATTTGTTTGCTTACGTATTTTTTATGCACTCCCTAATATTCTTATCACTGACCGCTACTGCTTCTACTGTTGCAATATATCAAGGTTTAATTTTGTGTCAGTTCCCGTCAGATCATTGACGTCGCATGCAGCGGTACGCGTCTTGACTTTAGATTAAGACGTGTAGTTGATTTATTCCCTACGTAGAAAAATCAACCGGATCTTGCGGAATTGGCGAAACCGTGTTATTTTGATTGGTACGTTGGCCACATTACGGAAGTTTACAATGGTTTTGCGGTTTTTGAATTGTTGTAAGAATATACTGTTTTTATATTCACAAATAAATGACCGCTTGTTAAATAAGATTACTTTGAAAATGTGTTTTTTATTCTAATGAATGCCGTGAGGTATTGACGTTCGTCAGTGGCGGCTAGTGGATAACGGGTCGTCTTAGCTGGGCGAATCTCCGCGAGGCGATCCGGCGCAGCTTTGAAAGCGGCAGAGTTTTAAAATATCAAACGGTCCTGGCCCATGCAAGTGTCATATGTAGACGAAGCGATGCGGTCAGGACGGCATAGGTAATAACTTCAACAAATTGTCGTAAGTCGCATCGAAGTGCCTGACTCGTTGCGCGCGCAAATCGCTTGCAAATATCAAACGGTCCAAGTTCACCAGAGCGTCTTATGTTGACGATTTACCGCGCGTTGCCGCGCGTTACCGCATATGTTTACTTCGCGCGATCGGTTGATTTGATATTTTGAAACGATCTTGACGCGGCGGGCCTCGTCATATTATGACAGATGTAGAAATTTTACTCAGTTAACATACAAATGGACGCCAAATAATGTCGGACAATAAAAACAAAAGATATCATAATCGTTTATTTATTGAAAAATGTATATTTAATATATATGTGCATTACAAAAATAACAAATTATAAGTTAATTTTAAGCAATGGCTTCAACCTGTATTACGATACGTGAAACAGTTCCAACTCTCAAGAGCATATTAATTAAATTGGCATTGACTTGGGTAGAACTCCATTAAAATACGGTGAAAAAATATCAATGTGTTTTAGTTCTACAAAAAATATATAATAATTAGTTGATCGCTATTTCGACTCAAGCCGTTGTCAGACCGACCACTAAATTGATTAAATTTAGAACACGTTTGCAAAAGTGTTGTATACGGGGATTTTAAAATTAAACACCCCGCAAATATCAAAAACCAAAGTGGTGCTTGTTTTAGTTTGACTATGAAAAATAGTAATAACGAAAATATTCAAATTTGAATTGTTTCAATTGACCACGCAAAGAAGCACACAATTTATTGACACTGTGAGACAACTTGTCCTCGTCACATTTACATATTCCAACTTTTGTGTTTATCCACTGTGTGTTTGTGCCGTGTCAACCATATTTTTATTTCACATCATCACAAAATCTAACATCCAAAATAGAGTTAAAATAAAATCACAAACTTTATTTAATTTGATTGAAAAAATCTAATTTGCTGTCAAAGAAATGTCAAATAATACCTTCACGTAAATAATAAACATTATCATATTAATAAAAGCCGGAAAAAGTTCAGTAGATGACTAATTTATTACATTTTGACTAAATATCTTCGCCGATAAAAATTCAAACATATTTTCTTTCATATTCGTTTTTATGGCAACTTTATAGCAATACCCAACAATGCAAAGGGGAATTCCCGACCCACAAACATACATACATACATAGCCGTTTCGGTTTTATATACATATAAGATTAGTGTGATATATTATTCTAATGAACGATAGGTAGGTAGCTTGCCGTGAAATCGCGACACCTTCTTTCACGATATCAGTTTTCAAATAAAAAGCGTTTGCGTCCGACATGATGAATGTAACCCTTTGGTTACGGACCGAATTTTCGAAAAAAAAAAAAGGGAATGGTTTATGGGTTGCCAAAAACAATTATATTTTCTACATTATTCAAATTAAGTCATTGAAATAAAATAATACACATCAAAAAACAGTTTATATTTAAAGGAATCAAAGAAAACAATATAAAAAAAAATAAAAATTGTAAAGATAAAATAAATACATATTTTTTTTTGCATAAATTTTAATTTTGACAAGAAAATGCAATCTTATCCAATATAAAATAACAATATGAATATCTTTTTAAATATAAACTATTAAGGTGTTCACTGTCAATACTTGGTGGAAAGGCATTATAATAAAAATAATAACACATTTTTTAGTCTTTTTCCACATCTGATTTATTTCATCTGGACCGGTTTCGCTCATGGCGAGCATTATCAACTGATGTTCAGTTGATAATTCAGTTGATGATTCAGTTGATAATGCTCGCCATGAGCGAAACCGGTCCTGATGAAATAAATCAGATGTGGAAAAAGTACTAAAAATGTGTTATTATTTTTTTTTTAAATATAAACTATGCAAATATAATCTAGATATAAACATACGTGTGGAAATTTAAAAAAAATCGTTTTTTTTATTTGCAACAAAAAAAACGTGAAAAATGCACAGCACGAAAGGCATTGGTATTAGATATGGTACTTTCAAACAAATATAACTATATAAATAAACAACTTATAAAAATATATATGTTATAATTTCATAGATAAACGTGTATTAGTGCATATTAAAACAATAGTTTGATCGATATCTCCCCGTACGTAAAGGGTACGGTACATTGAATTGGAGCTAAAACAAGCAGCGATAAATCGCTGCGCCGTAACCTGGCGCTGCGAAGTGGCTAGCCATGCTAGCCAGAAGTGGCACATAAGACCTTTAATCAACTACGTTTTAAATTGACTGGATTCGCCTAAATTCGCTTGCCGGTTCGCGTCGCTCACATAAGACACGGGGTAAGACAGCTGGGGATGCTGCGTTTCATACAAAATAAAAATATTTATTTTCATTATATTTTACTATGTGCGGTCCGTGGCGCAGTGGCAACGGCTTTGACTTGCGTGCCGGTACGAGCGGATTATTTCAGTCGATAAATCTGTTCAAATGAATGGGTGTTTGTGTTGTTGAAAATCCCTTCCCACCTTTCCGATTCCAAAGAGCGACGAATAGTGACAGTGATTAGCTAATCACTAGTCCTGTCCTAGTCCTCGTATTCTTTCTATCCTTCTTCTCTTCCAAATAGAGAGGTTGAGCAACTGAGTAACAAGCAGTTCTCGTAGAAAAACATATGTTGAGATAACTCCGTGAGGAGTCCATATGCTCCAAATTGGGATGGGACATGGTTAAAAATAATAATATTAATAAAAAAAATACTATTAACATTAAAATTATCTACATTAAAAACGACATGCATTTGAAATAAATTAGAACAAATAAAGCTTACAGCCGTACTGACGCAGCACTGCCAGTACGGCAGTGAGAAAGACAGTACCAAAGCAAGCTTGTATTTTCGAACTCCCTCCCCCGCGCCCCTCTTTCGCCTACTCGTATATATTCTATCGGAAACGGTACTGCATACAATATATTTGGACCGCGATTTGTGATAATTATTGAATGCATCAGGGCATTCAATAATTCACCAGGCGAGCTTAATACACGCTCAAATACTATCGATATTGTCAAATAATTTATGTATATGCTGCAGTTCCGCAGTGCGTATGGACGAGCCGCCACTGGGTATATTACAATATTTATAACATGTTTTAGGGGGTAAATCCTATGGGAAATAAATTCCAATAACTTTAAATATCACATAATGAATGAGCGCTGTGTAGGTTGGAGTTTTTCCCTTTTTACAGGACGAAGTTATTGTACGAATTGCATTTATACTATAAATCGATATATTATACTTGCAAAGGGTCAATACTATAGGAAAGAAAATTTACAGTTAGTTTTGAGTCACCTGTCCTTTTTAAAATGTTTTTTTCCCATACTTATTCATCATCGTTAATGTTTTCATTGATTTCCAAACAATTTTACATGTTCATTTCTAATCCTTTTTTATTTACCCGAAGGAGTATTTCAATATCATAATTGTTTGACGTTTTATATTAAATGATTAGTAAGCTTTTGAAAATATTACATTTGAAACATCTAACACGGTCTAATCTCCTCCCATTGTAGTGTAAAAAGGAAGATCAATTTAACATTCTCAAGAATGATGGCATTCTCATTTAAGCCTCAGATAAGCCGAAAGAAATATATCATTTGACCGCAGACCGGCATGTGAGATGCACTCGTGTAGTGATAATGTTATTTGATAATGAAAGCAACACAATGAAACACATAATGTGGTAGTTTCGTAAACCATATATGTAGCTAATCTAACAGAATTTATTCCAAGCGAAACATTTTACCACTATACGTCAATGATAATTAAAAAATAATTAAAAATAAGAAATTAATAATTTAGTCATGGCATTAACAACACGATGAATTATTATGTCAGATCGATTCTCGATACACGTTTACCGACAGACATATCCACTAATGTTAACAATATTCCATGAAACAAGATTTTTCTGTTTCGTTGGAATTTATGTAAAGTTCTATAATACGGATAACATCTGAAACAACATTTTTCTGCCACCTGTACAAGCACATTAGCAAATATTTATGGGTATAATTATATTTTGCGGCTAAAAGCTGATTTAGAAATAAATACAATTAAAAATGTCTTCCAAAGCCCAGTTCGTAATGTCACGACGGTATTATAATATTACACATACCAGTTAACGGTTATGTTTTATTCCCACTTAGTAAAAACCCCGATTAGCTTTCATGAATACACCTAATCAATTTGTCACATTCAATAACTTATTATTTCCATATAAAATTAAGATGGTGGAACAGAGAAGTAGAAGTATTGTGTACCTAGGTACATACATATATAAGCTTAATACCTTCGATGGTTTCGGCGGTAACTTTGTGGAAGTTCATTTTAATATAAAATTTTAAATAACTTTGATTATTCCACGTATTGTGCTACTAACTGTAACACGTGTTTCGCCTCTTTCAGAGGCATCTTCAGACTTACTATCGCAAAGTTTGCTTAACCCCCTCCCTTTGTCCCCCTAAAAGGTAAAAATCCCAATCTGATTGATTGCAGCTCATTATAATAATTATGTGTTTGCTTTGTTTCGATTCTATCACCCCCTCCTTGCTTCCTTTAAAAGGGAAAAAACCCGAAATCCATTTTGTAATTTCATAATTTAAAATGTTAGAATCAATCTTGCTTCATTACTTAAGCAAACTTTGCGATAGTTAGTCTGAAGATGCCTCTGAAAGAGGCGAAACACGTCTCACAGTAAGTAGCACAATACGTGGAATAATCAAAGTTATTTTATATTATATATAAGCTTGTTCTAATGCACGTTTAAAACATAGTTCTGACAAGGGCGTAAGCCGAAATAGCTATCAACAAATGTATAAAATAATTTCTGTAGAATTAAAATACATTCTTATTTTTCTTACCGCATTATAATGGAGTTCTTCCAAGTAAATGCGTACTCAATCAATAAAACGGTAATGTTCATTACCAAAGTGACCCACGATAGTGTTTCTGAAATACTTCTTACAGACGTGAAACAATAATGAAGAAGGAAAAAACCCGTAATCCATTTGGTAATTTCATAATTTAAAAAGTTAGAATTTATCTTGCTTCGTTACTCAAGCAAACTTTGCGATAGTAAGTCTGAAGATGCCTCTGAAAGAGGCGAAACACGTGTCACAGTTAGTTACACAATACGTGGAATAATCAAAGTTATTTTAAATTTTATATTAAACAATACATCCTGTTACATACGATTTTAAACAATTTCGAATAGTAATAAAGTCGCGACCAATCATGTTGTATCGACTTTATTGAAATTGCGAACTGATTTAAATTTTGAACAGTACGTAAAAAAATTCAACACATGAAATAGATTTTTAAATAAAGAACACGTAATGGAATTTATGTTTGATTCAATGCTGCGTCTTAGTGATCCGCAACAGTGACGCTCGCCGCATCAGCTGGGCGCCCGATCAAGTAATAATGGGCGCGCACGCCTCCGGTCGACGGAAATAGACGCCGTGTGATCTTGAGGTATCTTCACATTTCTCGATTTTCCGACGCCGCGAGTTAATCGCTGCCATCCCGAAATACGGCATGAATAACATGGGAATATATTTTGTTAACACATTCGTTACGAAATTGTGAGTTAGATAAATGTTATATTTTTTCGAATAATTTAGATACCAGGTGTACAACATCTTGTGGCATAATAATGTTCATATTTTTACTTCGTTTTATTAGTGATACTCAACCTTTTGATTTTTTAGGATGGAAAATCGGGTATTTGACATAGAATTATACATAAAATTTAAAATAACTTTGATTATTCCACATATTGTGTAACTAACTGCGACACGTGTTTCGCCTCTTTCAGAGGCATCTTCAGACTTACTATCGCAAAGTTTGCTTGAGTAATGAAGCAAGATAAATTCTAACATTTTAACATTTTAAATTATGAAATTACAAAATGGATTACGGGTTTTTTTCCTTCTAAAGGAAACAAGGAAGGGGGTGATAGAATCAAAACAATGCAATAACATAATGATACTAATAAGGTGCAATCAATCAATCAGATTGGGATTTTTCCTTTATACGTGAAGGATTCATCTCTCTTGCAATGGGAATTTAATCCATTATTGTAGCCGACCAATACCAATTATCAGTAATTATTGCCTTTTATGAAGGAATGCTTATTTCTTCTGCGTAATTTTTAAAGACATTAAAAATATTAACACCTCTCAAAATAACACAGACAAACTTATATTTGCGCCCGCGGGCACGCGGTAAAGAAAACCCGCTGTAGAGAATCTAAAACATTTGTCGCATTGGATGTTTATATTTCGACGCCTCAGTTAGACAGGCGAAAAGTAACCAATGTGTTTTAATATACATTTTATTTTCTTTATGATACTTCCGAGTGTGCCGCCGTGCCCTTAGAGCTAATGATTCTACTTGGTCTTATACTAGCAGCTAATAGAAGCATCTTGAGACGGATAAAATAAATAGTGATTCTATTTACATTCTCTATAAATTTTTAATCAAGAGGGTTTTTTAAGTTTTACTTTATAACAGTGGTGGCCAGACTATTTTGGCCGCGATCGACTTTCGTTGGAAATTATTGGCGGCCATCGACCTACATTAAAAGTAGTAATTTCAAGCCTATATAAATCTAATTGCCAACCCTTGTTTGACTCGGATTTTACAAAGAGATTTTCGTCGATAATAGGCTAACTTCGAGATTTTCGCGTGCTGTCCCTGTCACACGACTTGTCTCGCACGCTTCTTGGGACGGGCAACGCAGATTTGTACCGATCAGATAGGCGGTCGACTAGTAATCGGTACGCGATCGTCGCTTTAGCCACCCCTGCTTTATAACAATGCAGTTCTGTCAAGTAAATGATTATTCCATTGGCGTTACTTGGCGCGGGCAGAGGGAATCCCAAAGGAAATAAAATTAATTTCGAGGAGTAAAGTCTTGCTGAAAAGATTATTAACCAAAGACTGATATTTATATGTAAGAGTTATCACTCGTAAACAATATTTCAGCGTGTATAGCGAAGCTGAAACTGATTAAACGCGTGACGGCCGATGATTTGATATGATTTATAAATCAAATCACATTTACTCATGTATTAGTCACTTGTCAGGTATTCACTGTCAATACATACCGGTCTTAAATACTGAACTCAGTTGAAAATGCTCGCGATGCGCGAAACCGGTCCTGGTATAAATATTTTGTATCCGTTCTATATAAATATTCTTTTTTAATACATAATATGTTAAGAAAATGAAAATATTTTCAACTATAAAAAAACACTGCTAACATGTAATACTGAACTATGGGTATATTTTTTTTTTATCTCACAATTGGTCGGTGTTGATTTTCCCTTGCATATCAAGACCTCACTAATTGATAAAAAAATCGTTTCTAGAGTAATTAATTGATTGTAAAGCTGCATTTCAATTAACTGGGGTCATATAAATTAATCGTCACCATTTAAATGATCATTAATCGTGCCGTAATAGTTGTATTTTATAATTAATGTTGCCATCAAAATGCACTTCAATAATTAAATCAACAAGTTATCTGGTAAATATTGTTGTTAAATAAAGTCGGTTTACGGACGATAGTTTAACGTGACAACGTCATAAGAAAACATTGATGAAATGATTGCATACTTTTATGAATAAAATGGAATCATTTTTATTGAATTATCGTATTTTGTATATTTATATACGTTAATCAGATTTTTAATATGCAAGAATTAATTACCTTTATTGCCGCAATTGTTGTTGTAATATAAACAGTTAAAACCACATTAACATTTCACTTCACTTTATAAACAGTTGTAAACAGATCACGTGTAGGTACTGTAGGTGTATAAGTTGTGTGCTGCCGCTGTCTCTTTTCTACTCAGACGCATCGACCAATCGAGTGGAAGAGAGATAGATGCGGCACAATCCGAACGGTAGGCCGATCGTGCCTCTCTATCGCTTATCCGCGCTCTCGCTCGCACGCTTGCCTTCGGCGTAACGCGACAAACGGGACAATGAGTCATGTTTTTTCGTGCGTGCAGCGGGCGTTCATCGATTTATAAGACGTTGTCACGTCAAAAAAACACTATTTTTTATACTATTTCCATATACATTGTATAATGGTCCGGACCGATTTCTCTCATCGCGTGCATTATGACATATATCAATATAAGATAGGATGTGTACAAAAAAGTGTGTTTCATTTATTTAAATATTACTTTACATAATCTCGAGATTATAAACGTATTTAATTAGTTCAAGAAGATCTTGATTGAAATTTAGTTTTGGCGATGGCGTTCAACTGAAATAGCATGTTGTCCTGTTACTTTCCTAACTAAGATAAAACTACAGGTTGACCATCTGGGTAACAAGCTGTTCTCGTTGAAAAACTTCTGCCGAAATATGCTTCATTATGATTGATATATGCACCACAATGGAAGCGGACGGTAAAAAAGTTTTTATATCTTTTGAAATCAGTGATGGACAACCTTTTTGGAACGAGGGCCAGCTTATCAATTTTCAGATTGTTCAAGGGCCGCATGGGTAAAAGTGGTTAAATTATCGATATTTTTAGTGTACATTGAAAATTTTAGTATTTTATGTTGTTCTATCATCGTCCGTGAAAAGTTCTGAAGAAAAAAAGGTGAAAGATATTTGATATATAAATTGAGCCGCATTATATGTCAATTCGTGCCGTACGCGGCACGTGGACCGCAGGTTGTGCAGCACTGATTTAAATAAACAAATTTCTGATATAATTTTTAGGGAACTAAATCTAATAACATGGTTGGTTTCATATAATTATAAAACATCATTCTCAACATTTTCAATTGATTCGAAGGTTTCTTCTCATATTGCCAACATCGCCAATGCCAGTAAAATATATTGCATAACACATTTGACACTGAAATTTGAATATTATAGACGTTAGTTATGTAAATAAGAAAAGCGGATATAACAAGGACTTGAATCAATTGGAAATGCAGTTATTTCCATGCAAATTGATTTCCGGTCACGTAGAAACGGTATTTTAATGTATTCTATTGAAGTTTTAGACAGCACACTATTTTATGAAAAAATTGTGGTTATTTTTTCATAAAAAAATAAGTTTAATTAATTCACACGGCTAACGATTTCATCTGACAGTTTTTGGAATTCAGTCCATTTAAAAAAATAACAATAATGTCTGAAAGTAGAATGTTCGTTAGTTGAGGGCCAGTTAAATGAAAGTTTTTTTTTGTTTTTACCATGTCCGCTCCCAACTTGGAGCATATGGACTCCTCACGGAGTTTATCTCAACATATGTTTTTCACTGCTTGTTACTCAAGCTCTCTTTTTCGAAAAGAGTAGGGAAGGAAAGGATGCGATACGATGACTCGAGAAGGACTAGTGGTTAGCTAATCGCTGTTCCTATGCGCTCTTTGGGATCGTAATGGTGGGAAGGGATTTTAATCTCTGAGCAGAATCGATTAATTGATTTACTAAAAAATCTGATCGAACCTCGTGAATCGAAACCTGGCAGTCTGACGCGGTAGCTAACGACGTTAATCACTGCACCACGGACCGGACAAATTGTACGGAGACTCGAGCCCGACAGTTTTTTCAACTTTTCAACAAAATTTTAATCAACATTTAAAATAATTCAATATCAACTCATCAAACTATAATAAATATGTAATTAAGCTATACAATAATGTCGTATACAGACTGACCACGCTACTTATGCACTCGAAAGAGTGGCGCTGTGAGAATGACACCCACAAAAAAAAAAGATTGCCAGAGTTCGAAAATTATAAAATTCCTTAATTTGAAATAGACTGAACGCGTGGGCTAAGTGCGGTAGGTGGATTCTTATGTCAGAGGGGAGAACATTTATTTAGTATCAACGGCTGCCGCACACTCGAGTGAACTGTTAACCCAGAGTGTCAATCAGGAGTCAGAGTGTACGTCCGGAGTAATCTGATTTATGTTTTATTTGTTGTGTACCCATGCCCGAACCCGTG
This sequence comes from Himalopsyche kuldschensis, assembly GCA_028554975.1. Classification (NCBI taxonomy): domain Eukaryota; kingdom Metazoa; phylum Arthropoda; class Insecta; order Trichoptera; family Rhyacophilidae; genus Himalopsyche; species Himalopsyche kuldschensis. The sequence continues at coordinate 4,589,850 of JAHFWI010000031.1, read as the reverse complement.
CTGACCTCTACGTTGCCTTCTTCCAATGTTTATTTTATTATGTTAAAAATAACCTTTTATTATTACCTGTACTGGAACATAATCATTGGCTTCCTCCGTGTGGAAGTAACCTTTCTCCGACCCACGCTGGATAATGAAATTTCATTACAGCAGCCAATAAAACAGTAAACGATGTACACGCATATTTTTGTTCTATCTTCGATCGAGGTTATTTGATGTTTGTTAATCTTTCGTGAAAACGCAATTTCGATGTGTAAACCAGGGCTGTGGATTCAGAGTCGTGGAGTCTGGGCTTTTTGGCCGGAGTCGTATTCGGAGTCGGAAATTTTGAAATGTTTGAACTTTTTATTTTTGCATACAATATGTCAAATTTGGCCATTGGCCGGATTGGTAGTGTTGATATTTAATTAAATACACATAAATAAGAAAATTAGGCAAAAAAAAGTGACGATATTATACTTTCTTAGTCGGAGTCGTGTTTTTGGTCAATGTTGGAGTCGGAGTCGAGGTTTTGGTAAATGCTGGAGTCGGAGTCGAACTTTTTTACCGACTCCACAGCCCTGGTGTAAACGTCCAAGATCAATGATTATATTTAGTTCATTGTTTCTGTGGCGTTGTATTTACTTTTTTTTTAGTTGGTACTTTGCTGTAATAATCACGGTCAAATCATTACCGGTTTCGTCACCGCGAATTTCATCCGTCCGACGATGTAAAAATAGAAACAGTGTTATTTTAATAACTTATTTCTATCAAATTGAGATCACCTTCAACCAGGGCTGTGGAGTCGATAAAAAAGGTTCGACCCGGCATTCAAGTCGGATATGTCGCGGCGTTTTGACCGGAGTCGGATATTTTGAAAAGTTTGAACTTTTTATTTTTGCAAATAACATGTCAAATTTGGAATCGTGTTTTTGGTCGACTCCACAGAGCTGATATTTTTAATTAAAGAAACAAAACGCAATTTTTTAACGACTTCGATTTATATTATATAATAACAATGAACAGAACTGGTTTCAATCTCCGCGATCATTTTATTTTTACCATGTCCGCACCCAGCTTGGAGCATATGGACTCCTCACGGAGTTGAAATCAACATATGCATGTTTAATATAAAATTTAAAATAACTTTGATTGCTCCACGTATTGTGACACGTGTTTCGCCTATTTTAGTGGCATCTTCGGACTTACTATCGCAAATATTGCTTAGACTTAATATTTTAAAATGATAAAATTACAAAATGGAGTTTGGGATTTTTCCTTTTTACGTGAAGCAAGGAGGTTATAGAATCGAAAAAAAGCAAACAAAAAATTAGTTTGCGTATTTTAGAAATACTCCACAGAATAAAAATAAAACTCATAACAAAGCAAACCAATAGTTATACACTTAATGGCGTTATCATTACAAACTAATGAGATGCAATCAATCAGGTTGGGTTTAGTTTGGAAATAGTGTAACATGTTTTTCTACGAGAACTGCTTGATACTCAACTTCTCTTTTTTTCGAAGAGAGTAGGGATGGAAAGGATACGAGGACTAGGACAAGACTAGTGGTTAGCTATCCGCTGTCACCATGCGTCGCTCTTTGGGATATGATAGGTGGCAAGGGGTTTTTAACATCAAAAAACACCCATGCCTTTGAACAGAATTATCGACTGAAAAAATCTGCTCGTACCGGGAATATGTAGAACCCGGGTGGTCCGGCACGCAAGTCAACAACGTTGTCCACTGCACCACGGACCGGACATATAACAATATATTATTTACATAAAAAATCATGATTTCATAAAGAATTTTTAAAATAAAGTTCTGTGCTGAAAATTTCCATTTAAATAGGCAGTGCATTGATCAGCCGAACAGCCCTTGCTACTTTATCATTATATGCATGAAACATTTTCAATAGGTACTAATTCCACATTGGAATTATTGAGATCGGTACCGGTTTCGCTCATCGCGAGCATTATCGAGTTGATTATCTGTGGTCATGAAAATCGTTTGAAATAACATGTCGGAGTCTTGTCTAAGACCGAAGATTGCGGCGTCTGAGAAATAAATTAGAAAATCCCCTTACGAATACAAACTGCGGGTGTTCATTTTAAAAGTGAAGTGCCGTAACGAAATAAATATTACTGACATGCCCGGTCCATGATTGTGTGTGCAGTATCGAAGACCCCTATTGTTTGCAGTAGATTACTTAGGTAGAAACCAATTAACTTTCGACCCCATTTTTAGGCCGTTGCCATGTTGCCGATTCATGGAATAACCCACATAGGTACGGGCTTTAAATTCAATCATAAAATTGCAACAGTGTAAGTCTGTTAAATTGGCGAGATTAGTAAATATTGAACGTCGGTATATTCTGATAAACAAAACATTCGTTTCTAAGATTTAATGGCTTGAAACTTGTTTCTATGGTCCTACTACACATTCATGACAATATTTTTCAAATATTCACAATCGTTATTAGGACACAGTCAATTTTGTTCGATGTGTCTCTCTCATCTCTATTCACATGGAATCGGGGTGAATAGAGACGAGAGATGGTAAATCGAGACTTGGCAGGAGAATAGAGACCAAAATACAGATTGTAATATATGAACCTCTATTCTATGAGTCTTAATTCACTCCGTTTTACAGTAATTATTATTTAAACAAAAACATGATTGATTTTAATTTTCGTGCAATAAAAGAGAAGTTTATAATCGGTCAAAAAGTAAGGATGAACAGGCATCGAACTTAAACACGATTGTTTCAATTTTGGCCAGTCATTTAGTTGGTTTGGTTTTGTCATTCGAGAGATATGTAGTATTATAGTCATTGTAAAGAATTATATATAAATAATAAAACAGTGGATACTTAGTAAAGTTGTGTTCAATCTTGTTTTTGTATCTATTCACCCCGTTTTACCGGTATACAATGCACAATTTAAAATGCAATCTCTGAAAGGCAAAATGCTCGTAAAAGATTTGTTACGAGCTTAGTGGGTGACATACAGGCGGACCTCTACTTTCGCAAAATTCGCTATATAGCACATTTTTAAAAAGTCGTTCTTTTTCATTTTTTTGATGATTATGTACACAAAAACGTTTTGTTTCGAGAACTCTTAAACTTCATACGATTGAAACAAAGATGGATTTAATAATATAAACAGGTCTACGATAAGTTCAAAGTTGTGAAAATATATCTTCAAAAATTGTTCGAAAAGACACAGACAGCTGAAATGGAAAAATCGAATAATGATAAATTCTTCCAGTTTAAAAGATATTTTTATCAAATACATAAGTAATTTATGACAGATAAATATTTGAATGGACAACTTTTGGTGTTTTTTCTACTTTCAAACATTCACTATTCGCACACATTTTCAGGAACCAATTATGTGCGAAAGTAGGGGTCCGCCTGTACTAATGTTTCACGTCAATCTAGCCAACTTTGAGCTATATTCTTAATAATTTAATTATCTTGAAAAAAACATTTACGAAAAATAACTTTTGTTATAATCGTCAGGGAGATCTTTTTTTAAATATGTTATCACAAGATTCGCAGTAGATTGAGCGAATTAAATGCGGTAATTAATAGTGATGTACCAAAGTATGAAAACAAAAAAAAGGGTATCAAGTATCCACTACAAGACCGTTGAATGTCATCAAATACTTTTTTTATTTTAGATAAGTTTGTCATTCAAAAACCCAGTTCATAGAGCAACTTGATAATTTTATTATCTTTAATTATCTAAAACCGGGGTTATAACGCTGGAAGTTGTTACGTCAAATAGAAACTGATAAGAAGGATTTCAACGGCTATTGATAACGATTTTTTGTGTACTTTAAATTTAAAAAAAAAAACTCTTAAAATTAGCTACATTATAATGACTTAACACCTGATATTTTTACAGCCATTGTAAACATTTATTCAAATGCATATATCTCGAGAACACTTGGATATTCACAGGCCTTGTTTATATTTATCATATATTGACAAGTTATTTTAATTTTTTGTCACTGTAAAAATGGCCTATCTTTCAAAAATAATTTATGTCCGAACGATTTCTTCGTGATTTAAACTGTAATCCCGCGCTAAAAATAATGCAGTGTTCAAAAATCCATTTACATGTATGTATGTCTATAATACAGTGAAACTGTATTCTACTCCAAGCTGTCATTGAAATTCAATTTAACCGCCCTATCTTCAAGCCCTATGTTTGTATGTGTTTTTCTTTGGATCTCTTTTTATGAAAGGGACTACTTGCTGATTTTGTTTCATTGAAGCAAACCAAAATTTTAGGCCGGCAAATCATCGACTTTGGCCAATAATTTCAATGATCGTGACTAGTGAAATCATGTTGTCATACAAATATATTACTTGATACATTTTCACTGTGACATCTATACATTCACCCCTTACTTACCACAATATTTGCGTGCGGGAACAGCTGAGAGCTACATATACCTCTCCTGTATATTTAGAAGAACACGTGTTCGAAAATGCACTTTGAAACTAAGAAATTAACTCCCTATGCACTTTGATGACAATTCGAATATTTAAAATAAACACTGCACACACAATAATAAAACAATAGACAATAATTAAAAATATTATGACACTTTGTATTCCTTATTTGAATAACGTTCCATAGAATTCCCGCCGGAATAAGACAGCACGCCGGCTATTTACTTGTGTTATTTTCGAATGCGTTCAATATTTTGTGACCGTTTGTAAGCCAGGAACACTAGGCGCGTTGCGTTTCACACGACCACGCTTCTCGACGATCAGAAGCGTACAAAATTTGTCGTGGCTCGGATATTTGCGTCGGCCGCCCTCTGCGCCATGGCTCATGGAAGCGAGGGTACATGTGTAACGGTGGGGCGCGAGAAAGAGAAAACGATGTATATTTACCCTCTAATAATTATTACCTGGAAAAGCAACTATACGCTATTAACTGTACCTTTACACCTTTTGAAGCTTTTTTGATTGCATGTCAAATAACATCGATTTTCAACTTTACCTCTCTTTTGAACGAAAATAATTAATAATAACAAATATCGTATAAAAAAATGCGATCAAGGATTTTGTATGATTCTCATTTATTTATGAAATGTATTTTAATCTTCCGGTCCGTGGGGCAGTGTCAACGGCGTTGGCTCACATGCCGGATCGCCCGTGTTCGATTCCCGATACGAGCGGATTTTTTTCTGTCGATAAATCTGTTCAAAGGCATGGGTGTTTGTGTTGTTGAAAATCCCTTCCCGCCTCTCCGATCCCAAAGAGTGACGCATAGTGACAGCGATTGACTAATCACTAGTCCTGTCCTTGTCCTCGTATCCTTTTCATCCCTACTCTCTTCGAAAAAAGAGAGGTTGAGCAACTGAGTAACAAGCATTCCTTGTAGAAAAAACAAATGTTGAGATAAACTCCGTGAGGAGTCCATATGCTCCAAGTTGGTAGCGGACATGGTTAAAAAAAATCTTCACACATAAGCTATATTTCATTTTTTTTAACCATGCCGCTCCATACTTGGAGCATATGGACTCCTCACGAAGTTTATCCGAACATATATTTTTCTAAGAGAACTGCTTGTTACTCAGTTACTCAACCTCTATTTTTGGAAGAGAGTAAGGGATGGAAAGGATACGAGGACTTGAAAAGGACTAGTGGTTATCTAGTCGCTCTCGCTATGCGTCGCTTTTTTATATTTAATTATGCATGGGAAATGTAAAATAAATAGAAAAAAATAAACCAATTTGACACATTTACAAAAGCTATCAGTGAAGTGTATTCTTATTTATGATACATCGACGAGTGTCCAATCAACTTAAAACGAACACTCGTCCTATGAAACAATGCGCTACATTTTTGCTCAAATAATTATTATCAATATACAATAAAAAAATGGTTGTCTGTAAAGTCGGTTTACGGACGATAGTTTAACGTGACAACGTCATAAGAAAACATTGATGAAATGATTGCATACTTTTATGAATAAAATGGAATCATTTTTATTGAATTATCATTATTTTGTATGGATACGATATTTTGTATATTTGTTAATCAGATTTTTAATATGCAAGAATTAATTACCTTTATTGCCGCAATTGTTGTTGTAATATAAACAATTAAAACCACATTAACATTTCACTTCACTTTATAAACAGTTGTAAACAGATCACGTGTAGGTACTGTAGGTGTATAAGTTGTGTGCTGCCGCTGTCTCTTTTCTACTCAGACGCATCGACCAATCGAGTGGAAGAGAGATAGATGCGGCACAATCCGAACGGTAGGCCGATCGTGCCTCTCTATCGCTTATCCGCGCTCTCGCTCGCACGCTTGCCTTCGGCGTAACGCGACAAACGGGACAATGAGTCATGTTTTTTCGTGCGTGCAGCGGGCGTTCATCGATTTATAAGACGTTGTCACGTCAAAAATGGCGTAAATAATATGAACGTGACACAAAACTTCAACCAATTGAAAATATCTGATTTCATTAAAATGCTGAAAAAGTTTTGACATACATAAAGTCACAAAGTCAACAAATACATTTAATCTCATTCTCATTAACAAACATAACCATTTTTCAACAAAAGCCCCTTCTGAATCCATTATTGAAACCCACTTAATTCTATCGTAATTTCATATTAAGTAAACGGTTTATATTTCATAATTATTTCTCAGAACCACCTGACTAAGGGATAAAGTGCGCTCTTACTATGTATTTTGTAAGCGGCATTTGCATACTACTAAGAAAATTTGGGTGGCATAATATTACATTATTTTATTGTGTTTTAAAAGTTTAAGCACCGCTGTATTCCTTCCCTCCATCTGAAATGTGCGTCGCCGTATTACGAAACACATTTGATATCACAAACACAACGGGCGCGCCTCACAATATTGAAAAATGCAATATATTACATCTTTTTACGGTTTTAATAAATAGTGTTTAGTTACATATGTAAAAAAAAATTTTACATCATCAGTAATTCGCGTCCTTGCGTAATTTCCGCGCCTGCGTCCAGTGACATCTCAATAAAAATGGCGGGTATGTCGGAATATTTATTTTTAATATATGTGTGTATTTGATTACAACTGTCTTTAATTTCAAATTTAGATGACAATATTGAACGAATTGTGTATATCAATTCGATATTGCAGTTATCAAGAACGTTATTGTGTTTTCTAAGCCGGCTTTTTGCCAAAAATATGAACATAACCTTAAAATATTGGCTGTCAGTGTTGACACTGTACTAGTGTTGCCCGGCGCGTTGTATTTGAATGACATATTTATGTATTATTTGTAAAGGCCTCGGCGTTATCCCACGCGTATTCGTCTTATTTATTTTTAGATATTTTGTTGCGTGAACTTAATTTATGAAATATTTAATTCAGTCTGGTAATACAGGACACCGTTCGGATTGTTCCTTTTTTAAATTTGAATAATGACGTGAAACTATCTGTCAACTATTGATATTTATTATGTTAACGTCTGGCCGTTGAATGTCATTGGTTTTTATAATATTAGCAGTGGCGGAACTAATATATGTTGTTTTTATAAAATATAAATTTTATCAATCAATCATATCCGCTTCCAATATGATGAATATTGAATCTTAATGTAGTTTATCCCAACAAAGAGAACTACTACTTTTTTCTTTTTCGAAGAGAGTAAAAGTAGAAATAATAAAACAAGAGATCTCACAACGTACATTTCTTCTGATCGGATGTGTGTTCGAGGATTTTTAGATTATACATGTCTTAAAATTTAAAATTTGATTAAAAAATCATATTACCAGAATTGGGATTCGAACTCATGAATGTGAGACGCCAAATTCGAAAAACTTGAATGTTTTTGAGCAACCCTGCCGCTTTAAAACAAATACTCAAGATAAAGAACGATTACCCCGAACCTAATATTTTTCGACTTATACCGTACAAAATCAGTTTTTTTTATGAATTACTAGTATTGCTACCCGGCGTCGCTCGGACTAAGCGACCAATAATTATTTAATGTTATATCATTCGACATAATTATATCACAAAATCTAACATCCAAAATAGAGTTAAAATAAAATCACAAACTTTATTTAATTTGATGACAGCCCCATTCTCGCCCATTAAAATGTCCAAATTCAAGGAAAAAATCTAATTTGCTGTCAAAGAAATGTCAAATAATACCTTCACGTAAATAATAAACATTATTATTAATAATAAAAGCCGGGAAAAGTCAGTACAAGACTAATTTATTACATTTTGACTAAATTTCTTCGCCGATAAAAATTCAAACATATTTTCTTTCATATTCGTTTTTATGGCAACTTAATGACCAACAATGCAAAAGGGAATTACAGACCCACAGACATACGCCGTTTCGGTTTTATACATATATACAATTTTAATATGACGTGTCTTATTTAGATTTAAGATAATGGTGTGTACATCCGTAAATAACTCGATATATGTTTGAATGTTTGTGTACACTCTGACTTCTTTAATTAACAGTCCACTGGAGCTTGCGGCAGCCGTTGATACTAACTAATTTTTTCCCTCTGACATAAGAATCCACCTACCGCACATAGCCCACGCGTTCAGTCTATATCAAATTAGGCAATTAAAATATTTTCGAACTCTGGTAATCTTTTTTTTTTGTCAGCGTCATTCAGGACATTCTCACAACGCCACTCTTTAGGGTGCATAAGTAGCGTGGTCAGTCTCTAGTGTGTATCTAGGGCTGGACCTAAACCTTCGTTACACGAACTTATGCGATCCCGCGCAGGCCTCCAGCAAAAGGATTTCATTGCATATTAAAACAATAAACAAAAACATTTTTTTCCACTTTTAGTTTGTAAAGTTCAGGACCGGTTTCGTTCTTCGCGGCTATTGTCAACTGATGATTTAATCCTGTTTCTATTCGCATTTCAGAAAATGCTCGCGATGGGCAAAACCGGTCCTCAATTTGACGTTGGCTTCTGGGCATACACCTGGCTCTTTATATCATCTCTTCACGATTGGAATTATTCATAATGTTCGGCACTGTCGGCTGTGCGAAAAAAACTCAAAAATAAATAGTAATTTTAAAAACCCGTTTTTCCTTATATTACCGGCAAACGAAATCGTCAACACATAAATTGTATAAATATCTGTTTGACACATAAAAAAAATGTTAAATTACAGACCAGTTTTACAGAACAGTTATTGCGTCGCAGGTTTTTCTGCATCGTGACTTTTACTGGCATTTCCTCAAATTATTGACGTAGATTCATTCTTGTTGGCTTTAAACATCCTTTTAAAATAGTCTAGACAAAAACAGTTTTATTGACCCGTTTAAAAGGTGACCTCTTTTCAACAAAATAGAAGGTTATATAAAATTTTAAATAACAGTATGGCCTATACCAGTGATGCACAAATGCGGCCCAAAATGGATTTTTTTGCGGCCCAAAATAACAAATAATTCATCAACAATTTTTTTCATTTAAATATGATAAAAAATAGTATTCGATATGTGAACAAATTATGCAGTAGTAAAGGTATATAAAAAATGGTTGCCTGTAAAGTCGGTTTACGGACGATAGTTTAACGTGACAACGTCATAAGAAAACATTGATGAAATGATTGCATACTTTTATAAACAGTTGTAAACAGATCACGTGTAGGTACTGTAGGTGTATAAGTTGTGTGCTGCCGCTGTCTCTTTTCTACTCAGACGCATCGACCAATCGAGTGGAAGAGAGATAGATGCGGCACAATCCGAACGGTAGGCCGATCGTGCCTCTCTATCGCTTATCCGCGCTCTCGCTCGCACGCTTGCCTTCGGCGTAACGCGACAAACGGGACAATGAGTCTTGTTTTTTCGTGCGTGCAGCGGGCGTTCATCGATTTATAAGACGTTGTCACGTCAAAAATCAACCCCTTCTCATTATCCATCAATGAGGCCGATTCATCATTGCAACTGGAATTGACCGATTTGCAGAACAACGATCAATTGAGTTCGAAATATTAGGAAGGCGATCTGCAGAGTTTTTACAAATATCTCCCCGAAGAGCAGTTTCCTACCCTACGTAAAATGGCTGCGCTTTGTGTAAGTCTCTTTGGAAGCACCTACATTTGCGAGCAAGCATTTTCCATATTAAAACTAAAAAAGTCTCAAAACAGAAACCGCTTGAACAATGATAATCTCAGTGCTGTACTGAGGATAGCAACCACAAACATTGAATCCGACATCAAAATGCTTGCTGCCAGTATAGTGTCAGAAATCTCTCTAAGAAACATCGTGCAAATCTGCACGTAATGTGGAACGGAGAAGGATCGAAGTTGCTGATAATATTATGTAATTATTAAATTAAAAATAAAATAAAATAAAATAAAATATAAAATTTATAACCCATCTAGTATAATATATCAATATTTTTCTTCACTTTTACCCTATGCGGCTCGCGTAAAAATTTTAAAGGATAAATTGGCCCTTCTCTCAAAAAGCTTGTGCACCACTAGCCTATACCCAGTGCTGGAGTTGTACAATTACCAAGGGTATACGGGAAGGCGTTTTTTGTAAAAAATACTGTTCACCAGGGCTCGGATCCACCAGGGTGGAGTCGGAGGTTTTTGGCCGGAGTCGTAGTCGGAGTCGTCGCGTCGTTTTGGCCGGAGTCATACTCGGAGACAGAAATTTTGAAAATTTTGAACTTTTTATTTTTGCACATAATATATCAAATTTGGCTATTGGCCGGATTGGTAGGGTTGATATTTAATTTAATACGCATAAAAAAGAAAATTAGGAAAAAAACGTGACGATATTAAACTTTTTTTAGTCGGAGTTGTATTTTTGGTCAATGTTGGAGTCGGAGTTGTGGTTTTAGTAAATGCTGGAGTCGGAGTCAAACTTTTTTTTAACGACTCCACAGTTCTGATATAAATAGATGATAAATAAACTTATTTATTTTCATTAATATATTTTAATTAATTAATAAAACATTTTTAAAAAATGAATTAAACAATTAAACGTCTCAAATTTGAAATTGGTTCGAAGTTTTGTTTTTATAATTCCCACAGTAGAAAAAAACTACCTGATAAAAAATATTACCTTACAAGTTAAATCCACGCGTAAGACTCAGTTAACCGCAATGGTTAAACATAATATATTTTTTTTTAAATAAGTAAATAAAATTCGGAAATAAATCTTCATTTATAAATAACGAGTATTACTCGAGTATCGAGTACTTGAAAAATGGACGAGTCACTAATATCTAACAAATAATTACATGCTCTGTGTATCGATTTACATTCCCGAGTGAGTCAGGGTTGCCAACCCGACACCGTAGTTGCGTAGAAAATGTCACATAAGCAATAAATATGAACGAATGGGTATGTGCTAGATTCGCGAAATGGCATGATATTCGGTAATGGTTTTGAGAATTATAAATTATGCAACCATGAATTATTTAATTATTGACATTAAAGTGATATTTAATTCAATAATAACAAATATGTATACAAATACATATATATATGTTGAATTCGGTGGTATTTTTTGTGGAGAATTCACTTTCTATATAATATTGCATCGATATTTATAACCTTGTTACTTTCGATTCGTGGAAGTTCATTTTAATATGCAATAAATTAGATTTATTACTTTGTTATTCCAAGTATTGTGTAACAATTAGTGACACGTGATTCGACTGTTTGATAAACATATTCAGAACTATGGAGAGGTAACTTTATTAATAAAGTAAACATTGCCTCTAATTATTATCAGGACACAATATTTTTAGGATACCGGTCTAACTGTTTATCCCGCGTATTGTGTCACAAATAGTGACAGGTTTTTCGTCTCTTTAAGAAGCATCATCAAACTTACTATCGCAAGTCTAAGTCTAAGGTCACAAAGCTAAGATTGATTCTTATATTCTGACATTTTAAATTACATAATAGAGTGTGTGATTCGTCCTTTATACGGGACGCCGGGACTTTTTTTTGTATTTTTTCCGAATTTGTATTCTTTGCAACGGATCAGTGCCAGTTTCGTCCATTGCCATCATTTTAAATTGCTAATTTTAATTTAAACATGGTTATTAATATCAAATTGAGAAAGTCATTGTTTATATAATAAACAGTTAGTGTAAGTGTACACATATGTTAGAGGTCTGCACGGGCCGAAATTTTTAAATTTTACACGGCCCGAACCCGAAGACCACCGACCCGGCCCGGCCCGGGCCCGAGGCTCATTTTCAAAAACCTTACCCGAACCCGACCCCGATTTTTGTTATATTTTGTTGTATGCTTGCGTTCGAGCCCGGCCCGGGCCCGAATCCAAACCTTCGTTACCCGGCCCGACCTGACCCGTGGGCCTGGCCGGGTTAGGCCCGCGGGCCAAACCCGAGCCCGTGCAGACCTCTAACATATGTTCATGGAATCAAAATATCAATACTTAAATATGTTTATGACTTATTAAAAAATAATGGACACTTATCGAGTATCGTAAATTAATCTCACATTAAACATATAATTATAATTAATAAAATAATGTGAGTTTAATGAATTTCTAAAAATATCATTAACTTGAATAAATGGTAAATTTTTCGATCGAACTCAGAACCACTTACAAAGCAATTAATACAACTATGTACATTTATTTTACATATTATATTTAAAAAATATATTATTGCTTGTTTACTCGAAATCAAACTCCAAAACAGGAAAAGATATATCAAGGCATGCACATATGTATGGTGAACATGTTTTGTAATGGTGGGAAATAACAACTTTAGGAAAAAAGACTAAATAAGTGAACAATAAAATTCTTTGTTTTAATTTATGATCAATCGGATAAGATACGTGTTTTTCTGCCAGAATCATCTGTAAAATGCAGGGCTGCGGAGTCGGGGCTTTTTGGCTGGAGTCGGAGTGGGGATTTGGCCGGAGTCGTACTCGAAGTCGGAAATTTTGAAACGTTTGAACATTTTATTTTTGCATTTATTAATAACTAGTATTCGAACCCGGCTTCGCTCGGACCAGTTTGGGACTATGTTCAGCTCGGCGCGTAAATTCAGACGGGCCAAGTTGAAACAACTTTTTTCAAAATTCAAAAGTCGAGGTCAATTATAATGGAATTAAAATGAACATTTCAGAGTGGCATTGACATTTCACAGCCCCTTTCATATATTGACAGCCCCATTCTGGCCCATTTAAATGTCCAAATTCAAGGAAAAAATCTAAATTGCTGTCAAAGAAATGTCAAATAATACCTTCACGTAAATAAAAACATTATTATATTAATAAAAGCCGGGAAAAGTTCAGTAGAAGACTAATTTATTACATTTTGACTAAATGTCTTCGCCGATAAAAAAATCAAACATATTTTCTTTCATATTCGTTTTTATGGCAACTTAATGACCAACAATCCAAAAAGGAATTACAGACCCACAGACATACATACGCCGTTTCGGTTTATATATGTACTACTCGATACTCGAGTAATTGGAGTCTCTACACACACATTGATAACGAAACAAATTTACCGTCGAAACTTTCGCGAGCGAAATCAATTCGTTTGTTTGAACTTGCAACAACAATGCAAAAGGGAATTACAGACATACATCCCCCGTTTCGGTTTTATATATAAGATTTGGAAATGTATCGACCATTCCTCCCGATGCCTCCGTTTCTAAATCTCATCGTTCAATTGTTGATCTGTTTAATTTTCTTTTACTATCCAAATTTGGCTATTAGCCGGATTGGTAGGGTTGATATTTAATTGAATTCACAAAAATTGGAAAATTATGGAAAAACGTGACGATATTAACCTTTTTTTAGTCGGAGTCGAACTTTTTTTATAGACTCCACAGCCCTGGTAAACTGTGTCGGATTTTTAATTATCGTCAAACAAACAAAATTCTGAACGTCGTATAGAGGTAATTTATATCGCCACATCAATTCAACAGTAGGACAATCGACAATAAACTTGTTCAAAGTTGTAAATGCCATTTTAAGGAAAACAAAATTATGAATCCAATCTAACGGTTAGATTACTGTTAATTTTAAATACGACAGATGTGGACATTACTTGGCAGTGACAATGTTTAAATACTATAAATGGTCGGTATCTGTGGTCTAGTGGCAAGATCCTTGTCCAAGCGATCAGGTGGGTTCGCATTAAAGTCCCGGCAAGGTCAGATTTTTTCAATTGAAAATGAAGATCTCGGACTGGGTATTTGTTATTTTTTTGTTAGAAAAAAATTGATCCCATTTTTCTAGAAACCATCTTAAATGGTTGTAGACGGATTTTGGAACAGGATTCGAATCCGCGTTTACCGAAATCAAATAAGACCACCGCTGCCCAACTGTCCAGCCTATTGGTTGTTCTGCGGCTGCACAAAATCTTTGTTTTGAGTTTTGTTAAATGTTCCTAAACATGTTTGAAAATTTTTCCATTGGTATTAATTGCATTCGAAATATTTCGATTAGAGTTTTTGTTGACAAATTAACTTGTAAAACCATAGTGTTTTGTAATATCAATATTAACCAGGGCTGTGGAGTCGGAAGCTTTTGGCCGTAGTCGGAGTCGGAGTTGTCGCCGCGCTTGGGCCGGAGTCATACTTAAAGTCGGAAATTTTGAAAAGTTTGAACTTTTTATTTTTGTATATAATATGTAATGTTTGGCTATTAGCCGGATTAGTTGGTTAATATGTAATTGAATACACATAAATAGGAAAGGTAGGAAAAAACGTGACAAAATTAAACTTTTTTTAGTCGAAGTCGTGTTTTTGATCAATGTTGGAGTCGGAGTTGGAGTCAGAGTCGGCTTTTCGGTAGATGCTACGACTCCAAAGCCCCGATATCAACTGTGATGTTGTTGGTTAGCTGCAGCCAAACCTTCTCCCAAGTGAGGTAATCCTCCCAAGTGTGAGTCCTGGAAAGTAGCCTTCAAGCTCCCAATCCTCCCCCTAAGAATTAATTCTCGTATTCCTGATATCTCCTTCGCTATCGTAAAAGTTGTGTTTTGTCTCCTTGTATTTAAATTCAATGTAACTTGTGTAATATAACGTGTGCAAAGTCTGTGTAAATTCGTAACAATTAAATAATGTGTGCTAATCACACCCCATAACGCTTTGAGATCGTCTTTTTCTATAAGAGCACTCTGTTTCTCCTACTCCGTTCCCAAAATTCTTCTCCTGAGTGTCGGATCGGAGGCTCCCTCTAGATTTACGAGGGAGCCGAGATCAAGGTCGTGTCAATACGAACAAACTTTTTCAAGCATGAATTTTATCAAGAGTAAGCTCAGAAGTCATTGATGAGAACCTGGAATCGTGCCTACAATTAAAAACAACTAATTGTTCGCATTAAGTGTTTGTCAGTAATTATTAAGTGTAATTCAAATTTAATGATACCTTTCTAAAATCTCGAAGCTAGCCGATTATTGACGTAAATCTCTTTCTAAAAGATTAATATAGGCTTTAAACTACTACTTTTAATTTTGATCGAACGCCGCCAATAATTTCAAACGAAAGTCCATCGCGGGCAAAAAAAGTCTGGCCCTCCCTGATCTATGGAAACCATTTATGGAAAACCTCCTATGTATTTATTTATTTTCGCTTCAATAAAATTATCTTTCATTTTGCAGAGTCCATGTGACGTTATTGGTATATATTAAACGCTATGTAAATAAAACAAAATTATCAACTGCCATAAATCAGTTGATTTTTGTGTGAAACGAACAAGGCCCGCGGGTCTAGGTCGATCAAATGTGTGAAAAAAAAATTAATTACACATTCTAAATATTTAGAATATAGCTATTCAACTTTTATGTAAATAAACAATTTTACTTTTAACCAGTCCCGGCTACCAATTACGTTTTGTTTTTGTAAACATGTTTTATAATTTTGTGTTGCTAACCCTTTCCGGTCCTAATCTCATTCGACATTGATTTCTTCCTCGTGGGTCCTATCTCGAATATCATTCGATTTTTTTCTTTCTTTTTATTATTGGGTTAATATCAATAGAAAGTCTATATTTTTTTTTTCATTTAGATCAAAATATAGATAATAAAGACAAAACGTTATATATTTCAAAAATCAATATCATTTTTACGAAAAATCTAGTTTTTATTTTGAAAAAAAAATTAAATTATTAGTTTCTCTCACAAAACTTTAATCTATTGTGGACGTAGTGGAACTTTTTTTTTTGTTGTGGACCGGAAAGCGTTAAAAAATAACATGTTTTTTTACTTACATAAGAAATACAAAGATAGGTACAGGGTTATTTATACAAAAGCTTGCTTTATTACAATAAACCATGATTCCTTGTAAGCGGTTTCACTCGCGATGAACGAAGCCGGTCCTGGTCGTAATAAATCTAACGTGGAATAAGTACAAAAAATGTGTCAAATCATCGGCCGTCACGCGTTTAATCTCTTTCAGCTTTGCTATCCATGCGGAAATATTTTTTACGATTTTTTGATAGTGAACAACTTAAATGTGTTACTTTTAAGGTGTTCACTTTCAATACTTGGTGGAAAGGCATTATAATAAAAATAATAACACATTTTTAGTACTTTTTCCACATGAGATTTATTTCATCAGGACCGGTTTCGCTCATGGCGAGCATTATCAACTGATAAGGAATACAATAAAACAGTGGTATTTATGCAAAAGTTAAGTATGAAAACAAGGTATGGTTGACAGACATTTAGATTTATTTTATTTTATTAAATGCACTTAATTTTGGGCTTTTACTTTGTTAATGTTAATTCATACTTAATTGAATTTTGATGTGTTAGTTTTGCATTGCTAAGATCTCTTGAACATTTTATTTTATAGTCTATTTTTCTTGTAATTTGCTTTAATTAATATGCTTAGTTGTTTTACCAATGGTTTGTCATACCTAAAAAATACCTAACTAGAAAAAGTACTAAAAATGTGTTATCATTTTTATTAAATGTGTTATATTCTTAAACCATTAATACATTATCCATTTAAGTTGGTGACCGTTTTCGCGAGATAATCAATGAACACAATAACTAGTCAATGTGTACATTAACTACACTGGCGTATTCAATTTGTTTACAAGCTAAAAATAATCACGAGTGCATTCATAGTGCACTTAACCTAACCTAACCGCAACCGTTATGTTATTTCTAATTTGACGAGCGGAGTCAGCGTGCTTAAAAACGTACTCAGTCTAATTGAGGATTTCGACTGCAGGCGCTTGATGGAATTTCGATATAAAATTTGCGGTAAAATTATGGATATATGGTCACGGGACAGAATCCCAATACTCTCGAGCTAAGCTCAAAAATTTTATACATACTGGCTTATAATTTTATGTTTTGACTTTACTCTTTGAGTTCTTGTGGATTATTGTAAAATGTGGAATCAAAATAATTAAATCTGAAGAATATTACTGTATATTGAATTGTTTTTTAATATTAGCCTATATGTAATAAAATTATTCTTTTTATTTTAAACAAATAATAAACTTATGTGGCTGTCTCTATCTGGACAATATTATCATGTGTGTAGTTTGCAGTTGCATTTTTGCTCCTGTAAATTAAAACAACTCGATTTCATACTTAATGCGAATTATTCTTTAGGATCTTCTATTATAATAAATTTAAAAATTAAAGACGAAACATTTCAAAAAAAATCGTTAGCCTTACATTCATTTAATTTAATGTGCTTATTTTTCATAAATCTTTACAAAAATTCTGTCCCGTGACCATATATCCATAATTTACCAAATTTGCATTTTAATAGAAATAGGTTGTATAGATTTTAAAACTCATCGAAAAATATATAATTCAAACGATTACAACTTTGAATTGTTTGAATTTTGTAGTGAAGTTTGGATTCTGGCAATTGGTTGCGACAATATTAAAGGTTTTCGGCCAATAATAATCCGACTTATTTTCTTTTTTATTTAATTGCTACGAAACTAGTTGATTGAAATTATATTTTTATAATGCAAAAGGTGTAATAAACAATGATTTAAGAATACCAAACGTTTACACATTGTATCACTAATATTAAGATCGATATTCAAGATAAAGTGGCAGTGGTGGTAAACTCTCTTACCCACCGATACGGAAATGTTAAGCAGTTAGTTAAGTTCATCGTATGATGTTCATCGCAAGGTGATTGGTTCGAATCCAGACGAACGTCCTGTTACGCGCGCCGGTTTTGAGGTCAGTAAACTGTACTAAAGGGCAACAGGACCTCAACGTTGCGTTTTCAATGTTGTGACGCTGCCTCGAAGCCTGTTTGCAATCGCGAATGCAATTTGGATTTTTTGTATTTTGTACTTTTCCATGAGTTTTGTCGCTAACGACCCGGGTTTCGCCTTTCGGCATCTTCAGGCATTTCAAGTGCACAGATGTCCTTGAACTGACGCGTAGTCAGTAACAGTTGGTATCGTTTAAATATAAAAATAGAAGTAGACGACTAAGTTAAATTGCTATTAAAATGTAAATTGAATGTACACAAGTTTCAATGAATTAAGTGGGTTAGTTATAATTAAGCGTAATTTTGGAAATACTAATGACCAGCTAATAACATACAATATATAAAAAATTCAAAAAAAATCAGTTGATAATGATCGCCATGAGCGAAACCGGTCCTGATGAAATAAATCAGATGTGGAAAAAGTACTAAAGAATTGTTAAATTATAATGACCAGATAATAACACACTAATATATAAAATAAATCTAAGGTTTTATCCGACCTATTTATTATTAATGAGTTGATTGATTTCAAGTCTTTGAGTTAATATTTAATGATAGCAAGTGCTTGAATTATTAATAAATGACAATTATTTAAAAGGGTACAACAATGGTGAACTAGGAAGCAGAAGTTGCTCGTTCAAAATTGGCAAACTTTTGCAAACGTCGAATGCAATTATTTGTGAACGTTGACCTAAAATATATGCACATAAAAATAATACCGTTTGACATGAAAATCAGTTGATATAAAAAAGTTCCGGTTTCCAGAAGGTGTTAAGTTATTTCGAACATTTATGTATTTTTTTAAAAATGAAATATGTATTTTATATAACTGGACATGGCAAGTTCAACGGCAAACTATCCTCATACGAGCCCAATAAGCCACGCTGACTTGATCTCAAACAAGGCCAATTTTGAGGCATTCGATAAATTTGCAACATCATATGGGGAACAGGATAATCTTGATTCCTCTTCAGATTCAACGCGAAGTAGATTAAACTTCACGGATTCTCAGTATACAGATACATAGGATACTTAATATCACTCTAACAAAGTGGCTGAGCAAGACACATTTTCTTTTTTTTTCCTTTCTATTTTTTTTCTCTTTAAGCACCTTAGTGCATGGTTCAAAGATCTGTCTCGGGCCAAGTACGTGAGGAGTAAATTCGTTTCTTTTCTTGATCGTATAGCGTTATGGAAGGCGGTGGTGAAAAACGGCTGCACACACATAATGGAAAGGTGGTGGGAGAACAAACTTGTTGTTCTTGTCTGTATTGCCTTTTCTCCAAGAAATGACAGTTAACCCCTTAAAAGTCGTGTATTTTGTTTAAGCCTGCATTTTTTTTAACACAATAGTTTTACTCCCTTTAATAATTGTCATTCATTATTAATTCAAAGACTTGAAATCAATCAACTCAATAATTACAGGTCGGATAAAACCCTAGATTTATTTTAGATTTTCCTATGTTATTATCTGGCGATTAGTATTTTCACAAATCCCTTTAATTATAACAAACCCACTTAATTCACTGAAACTTGTATTCATAAAATTCTCGCTAATGTACATTTTAATTGCAATTTAACTTAGTGACTAACTTCTCTTTTTTTATATAAACGATACAAACTGTTTACTACGCGTCAGTTCAAGTACATCCGTGCACTTGAAATGCCAAAAGGCGAAACCCGGGTCGTTAGCGACAAAACTCGTGGAAAAGTACAAAATTCAAACAATTCAAATTATTTGTGAACGTCAACCTAACAAATATGCACATAAAAAGAATTCTAAACTGATTGACATGAAAATCAGCAGATATAAAAAGTTCCGGTTTCGATAAGGTGCAAAGTCATATCGAACATTTATTTTGTTAGTAAAATATACAAATTTGTTTAATTTTGTCTTTTCTCCAAAAGTGACAATTTATCCTTTATAGGGCAATATTAAATTAAAAATAACTTTGATTAGTCCACGTATTGTGCTACTAACTGTGACACGTGGTTCGCCTCTTTCAGAAGCATCTTTGGACCTACTATCGCAAAGTTTGCTTATTTAATGAAGCAAGATTCATTCTAACATTTTAAAATGATAAAATTACAAAATAACAATCAATCTCCACCTTTACGATAATAGAGCCTAGACAAATCAACTTTTCATTACTTTATCCTTTATTCCATACTCTTCTAGAAGATACGTCAAACTAGTGAACTAAGTTATCATCGAGGAAAAAATGTGAACATTCGATTTACGCATAAGTTTCCAAGAACGCATCCTGTTAACCGCGGTTTCGTTCTATGTGTGACTTGATGCACGTAACGCAAGTCGCTGTCTAAAAGGTAAAAATAACCTGCTCGATTTGAGTTCCCACACAATTTTTTTGTGTAATAGCCAGGAAAAAAGGTTTTATTCGGTGATGTAGAAACAGATGCGCTCCCTTAAACAAAAACCTTCGTGCGGTTAGAATATTATGTATATCGATACGCTGCAATTATCTGAATTATGCAGTGGTGGATCACCAGCTAAATTTCCACCCAGAAGCAATGTCATTATGTATGTATTACGTCTAAAATTAAAAGGCGACGATGGACCTGGCTTGGACATGTGCTGCGGATGCCCCAGGGGAGCCTGAATCCTGCCTGCTTCATCTATCAACCTGATGGATCCCGACGCCGCGGAAGGCCTCTGATGACCATCCATAGGATGTACTCAGGGGTCTAAGGGACGCCGGGATGACCTGGGAAGATGCGAGGAGGTTGGCGGGAGACAGAGAATCTTGGAGGCACCGTGTGGCGGCCATATGCTCCGAATAGGGAGCGGATATGGGAAAAAAAAAAGCAATGTCAATCGTTTTTAGAAGGTTTATGACCAGGAGCAACTGATTCGTCATTTGATAAGAATGTACGATTAGGCATCTTCTTCCAAAATAAACCAGTCTCATCTACATTGAATATTTGACCAGAGGTATATTCTCCATCTTCAATAATTTTGGACAATGAGGAAATAAAGTCTTTTGCAGCATCTTTATCCGCATCAGCTGATTCTCCAGTGAATTTAACATTATGTAAAGAATTCCTTCTTTTATAATTTGAAACCCAGCCGCCACTTGCATGAAACACCGTGTGAGAATTTTGCGGAGAGGTTTGCTTTTGAACTGTTAACGATTTTCTATCGTGGTTATTTTGATACAAATGGCAAATAATTCTTCTGTTTTTTTTTTAAATATTAGAAATTACCAGGTGGCTTGCAGCCTTATACCCACTGAGCTTGTGCCCTTGTTAACATAGCTCATTCTTTTTTCCCTCGTTCAAGAGAATTCTTCTAGATGATTCCGATGAATAACTATCATTATTAATACTTTCGATGGATTCGGCTTGCTTCCCGTAAAAAAAAAAAATCCCATACTCCATTTTGTAATTTTTTCATTTTAAATTATTAAAACCAATTCTGCTTTATAATTAAGTAAACTTTGCGATAGTAAGACCGAAGATGCATATAAAAGAGGCGAAACACGTGGCCTAATTATTAACACAATAAGTGGAATAATCAAAGTTATTTTGGATGTAATGTTAACTATCATTTTTAACTTACAAACGCAGTAAACTTACATTTTAAAAATCAAAATAAACGTTGATCATCTATTCCGTATGTATTTAAAAAGGTTATTGATTTAACTTTGAAAACTAAATTAAACTTTCCCTCAATTTGATCTCGACTCATTGGTTAAAACCAGGGCTCAGAGTCGGAGTCGGAAATTTTGAAAAGTTTGAACTTTTTATTTGATCCGATGACCGCATTGATAGGGTTGATATTTAATTGAATACACATAAATAAGAAATTTAGGTAAAAAAGTGACGAAAAAGCTTTTTTTAGTTGGAGTCGGAGTCGTGTTTTTGGTGAATGTCGGAGTCGGGAGTCGTGGTTTTGGTAAATGCTGGAGTCGGAGTCGGACTTTTTTTCCCCAACTCCACAGCCCTGGTTAAAACCCAAAAAAAATGATACTTCTCGCTAGGCATCACATTATTTAAGAATGAAAGAAATATAAAGTATGTTAACTGCTAAAGTTATTGGACACTTTAACCATTCGAAATATAAAAAAATGCAAAATTTCCGTTGGTGTGAAAGAGACTTCGAAGTAGAGACTCCAATTCGAGTATCGAGTATACTCGTCTTTTTTGACGTGACAACGTCTTATAAATCGATGAACGCCCGCTGCACGCACGAAAAAACATGACTCATTGTCCCGTTTGTCGCGTTACGCCGAAGGCAAGCGTGCGAGCGAGAGCGCGGATAAGCGATAGAGAGGCACGGTCGGCCTGCCGTTCGGATTGTGCCGCATCTATCTCTCTTCCACTCGATTGGTCGATGCGTCTGAGTAGAAAAGAGACAGCGGCAGCACACAACTTATACACCTACAGTACCTACACGTGATCTGTTTACAACTGTTTATAAAGTGAAGTGAAATGTTAATGTGGTTTTCATTGTTTATATTACAACAACAATTGCGGCAATTAAGGTAATTAATTCTTGCATATTAAAAATCTGATTAACAATTAATCATTCTGATTAATTGTAATTAATTAAATGATTCCATTTTATTCATAAAAGTATGCAATCATTTCATCAATGTTTTCTTATGACGTTGTCACGTTAAAATATCGTCCGTAAACCGACTTTACAGACAACCATTTTTTTTTAGTACTCGATACTCGAGTAATTTGAAAAATACTCGA
Source organism: Himalopsyche kuldschensis (assembly GCA_028554975.1). NCBI lineage: Eukaryota > Metazoa > Arthropoda > Insecta > Trichoptera > Rhyacophilidae > Himalopsyche > Himalopsyche kuldschensis. The sequence continues at coordinate 4,566,928 of JAHFWI010000031.1, read as the reverse complement.
GTAATATTCGTTATATATAAATGAAGGCTAATTTGCAAATTTTATTTTTTTTAAGCAGCGGACAGAAAAACGTAATAGAACTATTGAATTTACTGTTATTTTTTAAGCTGACGTCCACAGCAACAGATAGAGTTTTTCTACCGCGGGAATAAAAAAATAAAGCGTCGAACCATGTTAAAAATTTGAGACATTTAATTATCTACTATTTTCGAAATATATGTTTCATAAATTGAAATAAATGTATTAATGCAACAAAATAAGCTTATTTATTTATTTATCATTTATTTTGAGACGACTTCAATCTCAGGCCTCTCGGAAAAGAGGACGTGCCTCCCTGTCGGTCACTCTCGGGATGAGGAAATTGGACTGGGAGGTGAGAAAAAGGAGGGTGCTCTAATTAAGAAAAACGATCTCAAAGGGTTACACAGTGCAAATAGCATACGCACTATTTATTTGTCTTCAGGACAGGTTATACAATTACGATTTACATATAGAATTTAATTTAAAGGTTGCAACAATAATGATTCGACCTTCTCGCCTTTACAAAGGCAATATCAGGATTTAAACGTATTAGAAAGACGATTACTGGCTTGAAGGGCGACCTGAGGAACTTATTGTGGAGAGTTTAAACTCGATCCGTGCATAAGCTTTACCCAACAGATGTACAATCAAAGCGCAATCTTCGCTTTCCAATTCTGACTGATTTTCTGAGAGAAATTACGATGTTATCTGCGCTCCAGCGTCTGTTTGTAGCAGGCGCGACTTCGTCGTTCGTGAGGCGAACGTTGCAGCATTCGGTTAAGTATGCGTCATCTTTGCCATTTTTTTGGTACAGCGGAGTCTGCGTGTAATACTACGTATCTCACGCAGCCAGGGCGTAACAGAGACAAGACATTTTAGAGCGACGTCCGCAGGTCTCATCCGGAGACGTCGCCTCAAATGTCGGCTTTTACAAATTTAGAAATTACTTTATATTGAAATCGCTTTAGATTCCACTATAGAGTATTATAAGACTGAATTGATATCCTGATATTGTCTTGAACTCATAGACTGAGGTGAAATATAGACCGTTCGAGAGAGTGCTGATGTCCTAAAATACTAGGAGGTGTCAATTTATATACACAATTTGAATTATAAATATACATTTTGGTACATCTGAAACTACTCGAGTATACTCGAGTACTCGAGTATACTCGAGTACTCGAGTATTTTTAAATTTTACTACTCGAAACTCGAGTACTTGAGATGTCGAGTAGTTGGAGTCCCTACTTCGAAGCAATGCTTGGATGGCTAAATTTAAAGTTTCCAATAACTAGAGCAGTTACCCTATTCTTATTTTTTTAACTGACAGACTTCTATGACGCACAAACATACTATATTATGTAATTAGTATAGCCTTGTTTTTGTTGATCAATAGTTGAATTATAATAGTTTTAAAGGCGTAATCATTTACTAAAAATTTTGAAACCACAAATCATCAGAATACAAAAATTATATTACATATTTTACAGTGAAACTGTATCAAGTAATAGATTTGTATGACAACATGATTTCACTGGTCACGATACTCACGATCATTGAAATTATTGTCCCAAGCCGATGATTTGCCGGCCTAAAATGTTGGTTTGCTTAATTGAAACAAAATCAGTAAGTAGACCCTTTCATAAAAAGAGAACCAAAGAAAAACACAATCAATCATTGGGCTGAAGATAGGGCGGTAAAATTTATTTTCAATGACAGCTTGGAGAAGAATATATTTTCACTGAGAATACAGTTTCACTACCTCACCAACAAAAAGTTCCGGTGGTCTTGTGAAGGTTAAGCAAAAAAATTGCTCTGACAGCTTTCTTTTCAGAACATCGAAAGGATTTTCGACTGCAAAGCGGTCAAATCAAGCTTTAAACTACCTCCAAAATGATGACGATGATCACCAATATGATATTGATCGAGCCTTTACAGGGGTGTTTGTAACATTGAAGAGCTCGTTTTCAATACTCAATTGTGACCAATCAGATCACTTCAGCTCGATTCTGAAACAATTGACGAACGAGTACTTATCTGTTCCCGTTTAATTTAACATCATTATTGTAATTATCAGTCCATTGACCGCTTTATGAGTAATTTCAATAATATGCGATCTTAAACGCCCTTTATAAAGGATATGACAGAGGTGGCCAACTTTTTCAGCAGCTGGGCCAGATTTTGAAAATGAGATTTTTTTGGTAAATTATGGATATATATGGTCACGGGACAGAATTTTTGTAGAGATTTATGAAAAATAAGCACATTAAATGAAATCAATGTAAGGCTTACAATTTTTTTGAAATGTTTCATCTTTAATTTTTAAATTTATTTTACTAGAAGATCCCAAAAAAAGAATATTTCGCAATAAGTATGAAATCGAGTTGTTTTAATTTACAGGAGAAAAAATGCAACCATAAACTACACAAATAATAATATTATACAGATAGAGACAGTCACATAAGTTTATTATTCAGTACTCATACAATAATCAGTAATATTCTTCAGATTGAATCATTTTGATTCCACTTTTTATAATTATACACAAGAACTCAAAGAGTAAAGTCAAAACATAAAATTATAAGCCACTATGTATACATATTTTTGAGCTTAGTTTGAGTGGATTGGGATTCTGTCCCGTGACCATATCCATAATTTACCTTTTTCCATGTCCACTCCCAACTTGGAGCATATGGACTACTCACAGAGTTTATCTCAACATATGTTTTTCTACGAGAACTATTCGTTACTCACTTGCTCCACCTCTCTTTTTCGACGATATTCTCACGCACGGTGTTTTGTAATGTGAGTTGAATGTTATACTTGGCCGATAATGCTTGCGACAAGCGAACCCGGTGCTAATATTTTCTAGTTAGGTTTACAATGCCGTGACTGAAGTCTGTCTTTCTCACTTAATGTGTTAACCGTCAGTGGTTTTCGGCGGAATTTTAGTATTAATATAATTTTAAGTGACTTAGATTATTCCGCGTATTGTGTAACTATTTGTTATACGTGTTTCGCCTCTTTCGACTCCAACTCCGACTCCAATATTGACCAAAAACCCACCTTGCTTCCCTTAAAAGAGAAAAATCCCAATCTGATTGATTGCAGCTCATTAGTATCATTATTTATTTGCTTTGTTTAGATTCTATCACCCCCTAGTTGCTTTCTTTAAAAGGGAAAAAAACCCGAAATCCATTTTTTAATTTCATAATGTCCGGTCCGTGGCGCAGTGTCAACGTCGTTGGCTTGCGTGCCGGATCGCCCGGGTTCGATTCACGGATTTTTTCAGTCGATAAATCTGTTCAAAGGCATGGGTGTTTGAGTTGTTGAAAATCCCTTCCCACCTTTCCGATCCCAAAGAGCTACTACTACACTAGTCTTGTCCTAGACCTAGTATCCTTTCCACCTCTACTCTCTTCAAAAAAAGAGAGGTTGAGCAACTGAGTCACAAGCAGTTCTCGTAGAAAAACAAATGTTGTGATAAACTCCGTGAGGAGTCCATATGCTCCAAGTTGGGAGCGGGCATGGTTATATAAAAAAAAAAAAACTTAATTTTAAATGTTAGAATAAATCTTGCTTCATTACTTACGCAAACTTTGCGATAGTAAGCCTGAAGATGCCTCTGAAAGAGGCGAAACGCATGTCACAGTTAGTAGCACAATACGTGGAATAATCAAAGTTATTTTAAATTTTATATTAAAAACACAACTCTTTAAATTTCGTCACGTTTTTTTTCATATCTTTCCTATTTATGTGTATTCAATTATAAAAGGTCTTTTTATAAGGACGCTTAGTTTTGAAATGTAAATAAAACAAGTTGTTTGTGAGATTTCGACAAAATTTTAATTTCATTTGTAAGTATATTTTACGGCATTAAATTTGGAATATAGCATCAAATGTCTGCCAATATCCATTCATTATAAAATGGGCCATGTCGCTAATGTTGACTTTTTTGACAAATTTGGGTAAACTCCCAACTGCTCCAGAACCCAATCAGGCGTTGTCTGTGGTCGTTTACCTGAAGTTCCTTGGTTAGTTGGATTTTATACGGGTGCAGACATAAGGCCCGATTCAAAATTCGCCAAGTTGAAGTCGCAGAAAAGCCAAGTTCTTGTGAACAACGAGAAATAAGCTGCCTTGGTTTTTTCTGTACACTTTCACACACAGCAGCAATGTTTTCACCAGATATTGTATTTTGATGACGTACAGGTAGGTGTTGGCCTATTATTTACCAAACTGGTTGACTCAAATTTGGCCACTAAACAATGAATAATCTACTTAGCAGGACAAAGTAACATATTTTGAGCGTCCCTTGTGAAATACCCTTTACATATATGCAATAGTAAAAAGTTCAAACTTAAAGATTTATGACTTCGAGTACGACTCCACAGCCCTGGATTTTAAGAAAAATATAAAAGCAATAGAAGAATCATTGATCTATATAACCGCTCTGTTTTGACGATACAACAACAATATTCAATCTTGTTACAATTATATAATATAACACTATCCTTGGTTCATGTATGCACTACATTTTAACGCAATTATCGAACAGACTCGTGCGTTTGACACTCGACAAAATCGCCCGCAAGCAATAAACTCGCAAAGTGACCTAACCCAATTGACCCGAATTATTAGCATATATACTCGATTGAATCGCTGACGCAACTCGCGGATGAAAGTGCAATTTTAAATAAGACAAGTATGCCACAAATCGATAATTTAAATAAATAGGGATAGCTGGAGCAACATTTAATTCAATGCGGAAAGACTGAGACTCACGGCTGTACTCGGTCAGAACCAAGTGCTACTTACTCAACGCATGCATACTGACTTGCATACTGTGCTGCTTTACGGTTGCGAGTCATGGCACATCACAAAAGCACAAGGTAACCGTATACTGTGCTTCGAAAACAGATGCCTGCGGCGAATACTAGGAGTACAGTGGGTTGACTTTGTTAGGAATACTGAGGTAAGAGAGCGGACAAACCAGCCCCTTATTACGTCTATAATTAAAAGGCGACGATGGACCTGGCTTGGACATGTGCTGCGGATGCCCCAGGGGATCCCTGAATCCTGCCTGCCTCTTCTATCAACCTGATGGATCCCGACGCCGCGGAAGGCCTCTGATGACCATCCATAGGATGTACTCAGGGGACCTAAGGGACGCCGGGATGACCTGGGAAGATGCGAGAAGGTTGGCGGGAGACAGAGAATCTTGGAGGCACCGTGTGGCGTCCATATGCTCCGAATAGGGAGCGGATATGGGAAAATAAAAAAGCGAAACCAATGAAAATGAAAGAGACCCATTCGCCTCTCTTGCGAAGACTGCCAACTTCCTCTCCCTACTTGGAGCATATGGACTCCTCACGGAGTTTATCTCAACAAAGAGAACTGCTTGTTACTCAGTTGCTCAACCTCTATTTTCCGAAGAGAGTATGGATGGAAGGATACGAGGACTAGAACAGGACTAGTGATGAGCTAATCGCTGTCACTATGCGTCGCTCTTTGGGATCGGAAAGGTGGGAAGGGATTTTCATTAACACAAACACCCATGCCTTTGAACAGATTTATCTTATCTTTTATATAGATATATGTAAGTCCGAAGATGCCTCTGAAATGTATCCGTGAAAAGCTAGAATTTTGTACTTTTCCGTTAGTTTTGTTTGGAGGTATTTCAAGCACACTAATGAAATTGAACTGAAATGCCTGAAGATCTCGAAAGGCGAAACCCGGGTCTTTAGCAACAAGGCTAATAGAACAGTCCACATACTACCGCCCTCAGTGTGAAGCAACATATATGGCCTTTGTTAAAGTGAAACTAAACAGAAATTTTCTTCGAAAACCGCTTGTTACTTGGTTGCCCAACCACTCTTTTTCGAAAAAGGTAGCGATGGAAAAGATTGGGCCAGGACAAGTCTAGTGGTTTTTTTGTCGTGTTATTCGAATCCGCGCCAAATGACTCGGCGTGAAAAAATAAAATATTGTAATAAACATCAATGCAGTAACTCAGATTTTTGTAAAGACCGCTTTACAACAGCATTCGTCTGTCCAATTTTGTCTAAAAAACGCCTAATTTAAATTTAGGTATCACTTTATTACCATAATCGCTTTCTGTATTACCTGGCAGTCTATTGTATTCAAATAACATGCCGGCCAATATTAAGTGTGGCGGTTGTCAGTGGCGTATCAAAGTTTTTCAAAGGAGACTCACAAAACTGGGTAAATTATGGATATATGGTCACGGGACAGAATTTTTGTAAAGATTTATGAAAAAAAAGCACATTAAATGTAATGAATGTTAGGCTTACGATTTTTGTTAAAATGTTTCGCTTTAATTTTTAAATTTATTATAATAGATGATCCTAAAGAATACTTCGCAATCAGTATGAAATCGAGTTGTTTTAATTAACAGGAGCAAAAATGCAACCACAAACTACACGCATGATAATATTATAAAGATAGAGACAGTCCCATAAGTCTATTATTTGTTTAAAATAAAAAGAATAATTGTATTATAGGCTAATATTAAAAAACAAATTCTTCTTTCTGAACTCGTTCAATAATCAGTAATATTCTTAAGATTTAATCATTTTGATTCCACATTTTATAATAATCCACAAGAACTCAAAGAGTAAAGTCAAAACATCAAATTATAAGCCAGTATGTATACATTTTTTGAGCGTAGCTCGAGAGGATTGGGATTTTCCCGTGACCATATATCCATAATTTACCAAAAACTGTATACTAAGCGTGTGGACTCACTCAGAGCGTAGAGCGTAGATAGACGAGACTTGCTTCATGATCAAAGGTACTGCAAAGGCTATAACGATGGCGAAAAGTCGAAGCGCAGCGTAAATGCCGAAGTCAAGTCAGTGAGAAATTTAACAGCGCTTGCTTCGGCGTACAAATTATTTAAGCTATGACGCTGCATTCCATCGTTAAAGTCATTGCGGCAACCTTTGATTATGATGCAGGTCTCGCCATGCTACGCCAAAATTTACCCTCGTCACTGTGGCCATAGCCTTAAGGTATGTTGTCTAATTTCTTCTCAACCAAATCATATACCTTTATTGATACTGTTGCGTCCAGGTCCGTGGTGCAGTGATCAACGCCGTTGGCCTCCGTGACAGAACTCACGGACCTGGGTCCTAGTACGCGCATTTGTTTGAATTGATTCATCGATTTTATTTGAAGGCACATGTGTTTGTGCTGTGTAAAAACCTCTCCCTACCATCCTTCCATACAAGCGAGGAATAGCGAGACCGATTATAAAACCACTAGTCCTGTCCTAGCCCTATCCCTATCCTCTCTATCCCTTCTATCCCTTCTATTTCTTCTATCCCGTCTAACTTCGAACGAATAGATATATGTTGACACCTCCTAGTATGGTTGGACATCAGCACTCTCTCGAACGATCTTTTGTTCGCCTCAGTCAATGAGTTTAAGATATCAGGAAATAAATTCATTCTTGTAATACGGGCGGCTCGCTCCCAAATGTCTCTGGCTGTGTCACTTCGAGTGCACGGTATCTCATATTAAGTGCAATAACCCATAAATAAAATTGCTTATCTCGCTTGACGCCCGACTGCATGAGCTTCATAAAAAGTTCATTAGGCGATAAATGATCCCTTATCGGCGGGCGCACGTGTTAACGATTTTTGAAACGGCCATTGTTTTTCTTTCTAAAGTAACCGTTTGTTTTCATACAGCAGTGAGAGATTGGACTGCATTGAGAATGCACGCGCCTAATCCTCTCCCTAAGAATTAAATTCGAGTCAAATTCCTGATATCGTCTTCGCTATCGTAATATTTGTGTGTTGTATAACGTCTGTGTTAATCCTAAACAATTAAATAATGGATGCTAATCGCACCCACATAACGCTTTGAGATCGTCTTTTCTTTATAAGAGTACCATGTTTCTCCTACTCCGTCCCCAAAATCCCTCTCCTGAGTGTCGGATAGGAGGCTCCTTCTCGATTTACGAGGGAGCCGGAATAAAGGTCTTCTCAATGTATAGCAAAAATAATAAAACATTTTTAGTACTTTTTCCACATAAAATTTATTACATCAGGACCGGTTTCGCTTATGGCGAGCATTGTCAACTGATGTGAAATTCATACTTAATTGATTTTTGATGTGTTAGTTTTTCATTGCTAAGAGGTCTTGAACATTTTATTTTTAGTCTATTTGTCTTGTAATTTACTTAATTTATTTGCTTAGTTGCATTACCAATTGTTTGTCATACCTTGTTTTCATTCTTAACTTTTGCATAAATACCACTGTCTTGTTGTATTACTTATCAGTTGATAATGCTCGCCATGAGCGAAACCGGTCCTGATGAAATAAATCAGATGTGGAAAAAGTACTAAAAAATGTGTTATTATTTTTATTATAATGCCTTTCCACCAAGTATTGACAGTGAACACCTTAAAAGTGATCAATGAATAATCTACTCAGTAGGACAAAGTAACATATTTTGAGCGGCACTATTGAAATACCCTTTACTAAAAATGTTTTACTATAATGCCATTCCAGCAAGTATTGACAGTGAACACTTTAAAAGTGAGATATATAGCATTTGTTTTAGCAACTGACTAACATGCAGTCCTGGTACATAACGTATATTTAGATAACGGATTAGGTTGCCATATGCTTCACATTGGGAGCGGAAATGGATTTAAAAAAAAGATACTGCTGTTTCACGTAAAACGACAGCTTGCATATTCTAGAGAAACAAGACTCATCATATTGTAAATCGTACGTGACTTTTCGAGAATAATTCACAAACATGACTTATGTCTTTTTGCCTACTGTAATACGACTTATCTGCTTTTGTTTGGAAAGCAACACCAGTAAGTAGATCGGGCATGCCCAAACCATGGCCCGCGGGCCAAATGTGGCCCAATTGAAGTTTTTTGTTTTGGCCCTTACGAAGATTTCAACTTTATAATTTTTTCTCTTTATTGGTAAAATACAGTAAAAAATCTATGAATAAATTTGTTACGAATTATAATGTAATACAAGAATTTTATCAAAAATATATTCTTGAAGATACATTTTCGTTAATGCAATTAGTAATTTGGATTATAGCTGCATTTAGCACCACATATCGATGCGAGCTATTTCTATCAAAGCCAAAAATCGTTAAATCCAATTGTCGAAATTTGTCCTAGCAATCGGGTTGCAATTCCCAGCAATTTAATCGGTGGATTTTTTTGATTTTTCCTAAGTACGTCGGATACAAACTATTTACTGCGCGTCAGTTCAACTTCATTCGTGTACTTAAAATGCCTGAAGATGCCGAAAGGCAAAAGCGCAAAGCTCATAAAAAGTACAAAATTTAAACGATTCAAATTTCTTATTATTTTTTTTAACCTTGTCCGCTCCCAACTTGGAGCATATGAACTCCTCACTGAGTTTATCTTAACATATATTTTTTCTACGAGAACTTTTTGTTACTCAGTTGCTCAACTTCTCTTTTTTTCGAAGAGAGTAGGGATGGAAAGGATACGAGGACCAGTGATCAGCTTATCGCTGTCACTATGCGTCGCTCTCGCGTCGGGAAGAGATTTTCGACAAACCCATGCCATTGAACTGATTTATCGACTGAAAAAATCCGCTCGTACCGAAAATCGAACCCGGACGGTCCGGCACGCAAGCCAACAACGTTGACACTGCACTACGGACCGTAGCAACAATTATTATGTCTTAAAATATGTATGTGTGGCCCACCAGAGATATTCGATATTTTATTTGGCCCACCAATTGATTTCAGTTTGGCATCCCTGATGTAGATGGACACGGTTACAACACACAAATTATCCGAACGATTTCAGACTGGCCGGTTGGAATTGTATTACCGAAGCCATATAAGAGCTGAAATTCAAGATTGTTTTGTCTGCGAGTCGAAAAAATATCGTTATCATTAAAACAGATATTCCACACATGTGACAATAGTGAGAACGAAGAATAGATCAATTGTCGGCAGGTATACATTTTGAAGCCACAAAACAAGGTTACAGATTGTTCGGGGCCATTTTGAAAAAAAATGTCAAAATGCAAATAACTGTACCTTATTGATTGAGTAGGCATTTACTTGGTAGAACTCCATTATAATACGGAAAGAAAAATAACAATGTATTTTAATTCTACATAAATTATTTTATATATTTGATATTCGGCTTACGCCTTCGTCAGAACTAGTCAGAACTTCTGACGAAGGCGTAAGCCGAAATAGCTATCAACAAATATATAAAATAATTTATGTAGAATTAAAATACATTGTTATTTTTCTTTCCGTATTAACTGTACCTTACCAAAACGATTCATTTTCGTTGCATTTACTTAGTACCAGGGCTGTGGAGTCGGGTCGGAGTGGTGATTTGGCCGGAGTCGGATATTTTGAAAAGTTTGAACTTTTATTTTTTGCATTTTATATGTCAAATTTACCTTTTGGTCGCATTGATAGGGTTGATATTTAATTAAATTCACATAAATAAGAAAATTAGGGGAAAAAAATGACGATATTGAACTTTTTTTGGTCGGAGTCGGAGTTGTGTTTTTGGTCAATGTTGGAGTCTGAGTCGTGGTTTTGGTAAATGCTGGAGTCGGTAGTCGGACTTTTTTTCACCGATTCCACAGCCCTGCTTAGTACAGTGGTACCTTTTTGGGATAAGTGCCAGATAATCAATTCTCAGATAGCTCGTGGGCCGCATGGGTAAAAGTGACTAAAATATTGATTTTATTTTACACACAGTCCTCTTTTAACGTTTTGTACGCCAACGTGTATTCCAACATCTCACCGGTGAGTCGCGATGTTTTTTCGTTGAAAATAAAGATTTTTTTAATACATGAACACGAAATCGAATACACTTTGATGGAATTTCTATTTTCTCTAAAATCGCTGGCGTACAGCCGTAGATCGAATATTTCGATGGCTAACAGGTTAACCCCTTTCTTCGTCACGTGGAAGTCACCGTTTCTTTTTTACGCGATTTACTCGTTTTAACGCGATTTTTTGAAAAATGGCGGATATTACGTATTTTTATGTATTATATTTTATTTGCGATATTTACATAATTCGGTCACTTGTGACGCGCAGGTCATGGGTTGCTGATACCTGTTATTTTTTGTAGTGGTATCGTAATCGATGTTTTATTAAGAGGAAAGGGTGATTAACCCTGCGCCTCCGAGACCTGAGTCACGAGTCCACAGGTTGGCTCAACCCGGTTTTTCTGTCTGGGGTTTCCTTCCCTCCATTATTTTTTTTTGCATTATTTATTCGTCTTTTTTGATAAGGACTTTGGCGTGTAGGCCTAATCCTTTCCACCTATAATCCATGTATTAAGCATATTTCTCGGTCGCAAAGAGCGTTGTTCAAAACTTTCTATGCGCAGGTCCATCATGTGGTGTTTATTCCTGCTATTTTTTTGTGTCGTGATATCGTAATCGATGTGGCGTTATTAAGGTTTCCTTTACCAAGTAGGTGATAAACGGGGAGGTGAGGTATGAATTTAACGGACAGATTTGGGTGATTTTTCATATCTTCAAAGAAAGTTACAGTGAGTTTATGTCGCGGGTCTATTTTTAATCCGCGCCGGATCGTGGAGTTTCGCACTGACCAAGGCGCGTTCACGATACTTCGTAGTGTTTTGTTTTGCACTACTTCGATTCCATCCCATAGTCAGGAGGCTGGTTTTCAGGCGCAGGATGGTTCGCCTTTAGCCCATGGCTTTTTTTTGCATTATGTATTTACTAAGTGTCTTTTTGTTTTTTACCTGTAAGGATTAGAAAAAACATTGTAGTTTCATAGAAGATATATAAAAACTGAAACAGTGGTTTAATTAACTGATTCATGCAACGCCCTCTAAAGTGTGAATAAAATAATTCGCAGTACCCCTGAACCAAAAAACTTGTATTATGTGGCCCCCGGTTTAGGCTTTGGTTAAGTCCGTAGTAGTTTATGTTATTACTAAAATGTTTGGTGTAAAGAAGAAACAATTTGCCTGATACAATTTCCAAGGCTGTGGAGTCTTAAAAAATGTTCAACTCCAACTTTAATTTCGTCACTTTTTTTCATAATTGTCTTATTTATTTTTATTAAATTAAATTTCAACCAATCAATCCGGCCAATGGCCAAATTTTACATAATAAATGCAAAAATATGTCCAAATATTTGAAAATCCACACAGTTTGACTCGTTCATTCTGTGACTCCGAAAAGCCCCCGAAATCCCTGTAATTTCGATTTTGCCGAGTTTGTTGAGTACAAATACATACAGATTCACAAATATAGATTTTAATATTTAGATGGTTCAAAAATAAGATCCACACATTCTCGTTATTCTGTGTGACAAATTATTGTACGCCAATTGCTTTGACAAATACATACGTACAAGTTATAACTGTTTTTATAATTTATTTCTCTTTTCGGTAATTATTTTAAAATTTTATGCGTATATTTGTTAATCGATTTACTGAATGAAGGTTTGTATCAAGGATACATTTCGCAATAAAAGATTACAAATTCGACGATTTCTATTTAACAAAATTTATCAATTTTACGATTGCTTACGGGCCGCAAAGGTCAAACGTTATACGAATACTGATTAGTAAAGGGTCTTTTTATAAGGACGCTTAGTTTTGAAATGTAAATAAAACAAGTTGTTTGTGAGATTTCGACTAAATTTTAATTTCATTTGTAAGTATATTTTACGGCATTAAATATGGAATATAGCATCAAATGTCTGCCAATATCCATTCATTATAAAATGGGCCATGTCGCTAAAGTTGACTTTTTGACAAATTTGGGTAAACTCCCAACTGCTCCAGAACCCAATCAGGCGTTGTCTGTGGTCGTTTACCTGAAGTTCCTTGGTTAGTTGGATTTTATACGGGTGCAGACATAAGGCCCGATTCAAAATTCGCGAAGTTGAAGTCGCAGAAAAGCCAAGTTCTTGTGAACAACGAGAAATAAGCTGCTTTGGGTTTTCCTGTACACTTTCACACACAGCAGCAATTCTTTCACCAGATATTGTATTTTGATGACGTACAGGTAGGTGTTGGCCGATTATTTACCAAACTGGTTGACTCAAATTTGGCCACTAAACAATGAATAATCTACTCAGCAGGACAAAGTAACATATTTTGAGCGTCCCTATTGAAATACCCTTTATATTACAGTCAACCCTGCTATAGCGGGACGATAGGGAGTACGCTCTAACAAATAAACGCTATATAAGCTTAGGCACCCATACAAAATTTGGGTTTAGTTTTTTCAATTGTATTTTGTGATTTGAATCATTCAATCAATTTTTATATTTTAAATACAATTATAAGTGTAGTTTTAGTACTTTTTCCACAACAAATAATATTGACTCAGGACCGGTTTCGCTCTTGGCGACCATTGTCAACTGATAAGAAATACAACAAAACGGTGATATTTATACAAAGTTTAAGTAATAAAAGCAGGGCTGTGGAGTCGGAGTCGGTGCGGCGCTTTGGCCGGAGTCGTACTCGGAGTCGGAGATTTTGAAAAGATTGAACCTTTAATTTTTGCATTTAATATATTGTCAAATTTGGCTTTTGGCCGCATTGATAGAGTTGATATTTAATTGAATACACATAAATAGGAAAATTAGGGGAAAAAAGTGACGATATTAACCTTTATTTAGTCGGAGTCGGAGTCGGACATTTTTTTCACCGACTCCTCAGCCATGGATTTCATTGTCAGGTAATATATTTTTTTAAATGGTTTTGCCGTTAACAATGCTATTCGAGAATTTCTTTTTGTTTCTTTTGCTTTAGGTCCTGCTGACTTATCTTATCAATGACATGCATATGGTGACGTGATTCTAACTGAGCTTATTTATTTATTATCCATATATATTTTGGTACATCTTTAACTACTCGAGTATTTTTAGATTTTACTTCTCGATACTCGAGTAGTTGAGATGTCGAGTAATTGGATTCTCTAGGGTTAAGCTATCGTATATTGTAGTCGGTCCCCAGGGCCCGTTTGCACACCGAATAAATTGAAAGCAGGACTGTAGATTCGGAGTCGGAGGTTTTGAGCCGGAGTCGGAGTCGTCGCGGGGCCTTGGCCGGTTTCGTACTCGGGAGTCGGAATTTTTTTAAATTTTGAACTTTTTATTTTTGCATATAATATGTCAAATTTGGCTATTGGCCGGATTGGTAGGGATGATATTTAATTGAATACACATAATTATAAAAATTAGGGGAAAAAAAGTGACGATATTAAACTTTTTTTAGTCGGAGTCGTATTTTTGGTCTATGTTGGAGTCCGAGTCGGAGTCGTAGTCGGAATCGTGGTTTTGGTAAATGCCGGAGTCGAACTTTTTTTACCGACTCCACAGCCCTGATTGAAAGGCAAGCCGAAGTTTGTCGAACCCTGGTCTATGTCCATAGATAATGAGAACACATATGCCGACTTGGCGCATAGGCTAATGGCATCTTAAAATGAAGTGTTTTATGTAAGCTGGCAATAAAAATGTATACATTTTATAGGGTATAAACGATCAGTCACGTTTTAAAGCAATCGCTCTCAGATTCCTGTTCGAGTTTCCCGTTAAAATTGAATTACAACGACGGGGTATTATAATATCACAAATGTGGAGCGACTGATGTAGCTAGTGCAGTGAAAATTGAGTTAAATTTATAGCCAAGAGACAACTAAGATAGTTTGCTGTATACTAACTGAATCGCTTCCCGGGCGAATTCTTTTAAAACAATCTGTTAAAAAAAATGTATTTATTTTATGTCATTAATGTATAGCAGGAGTGGCCAAAGCGTCGATAGCTTATCTGATCTGTACAAATCTCTGGTGCCCGTCCCAAGAAGCGTGCGATACAAGTCGTGTGACAGTGGCAGCACGCTAAAATCGCAAAGTTAGCCGATTATCGACAAAAATCTCTTCCTAAAACCCGGGCCAAACAAGGGTTGGCAATAAGATTAATATAGGCTTTAAATTACTTGTTTTAATGTTGGTCGATCGCCGCCGATAATTTCAAACGAAAGTCGATCGCGGGCAAAAAGTCTGGCCACCCCTGAAATATATGAATTTCAAAATTATCTATGGTCGAATAACGAAGTAAGCAGAGTTGCACTGCACGTGCACACTTTTTTTACTAAATTTATTTAACATTGTTCTGAAATCGTCATCATCATCTCCACCATTAGATAGTTAAGATCATAATTTCTCAGCAAGAGTTGTGAATAAATATGCTTAAAATAAGTGAATTTTAATAAATCGAAACTTCAAACACTCGTATCTCAAAACGGTGTCAAAGGCAGTTAGAACCTTTCAAAGTAAGGTGTCGTTATTTTAATGACAGGATTATGGATTTCTTACGTAGCATATACAATTAAATTATCTGATAACAGTGTTTAGAGCAGTTAGGACCTTTTCAAAGTAGGGTGTCGATATGCTAACTTATGACTGTAATTCAGTTTTTTGTAATTTGAACCATTTGAATTGTATACTTTCCATGAGTTTTGTTACTGACGATCCGGGCTTCGCCTTACAGCATCTTCAGGCATTTCAAGTGAACAAGTGAACTTGAACTGACTTCGGGTCGTCAGCGACAAAACTTACGGAAAAGTAAAAAATCAAACGATTCAATAAAATTCCATCAAGCACTTTCAGTTGAAATCCTCAATTGTAATTTATGTGTTACATATTAAATACTGGCATTTCAGGTTTTTCTAAAATGGAGCAAAATAAGCAAAATTGTTAACTGAATCATAGCGTTTAAAAAATAACAATAGTTAATAAAATCCAAGCATAAACCACATGTAACTAATACGCTAATCTATAAACAATGAGATTCTAAATGTTATCGCCAATTCAATAATGGGATGGCAAACGCGTGACTGAACGCAAGTCACATGAGAAAACGTTATAACGATTACCGCCTCAGACGGAAAGTGGCCGAGTCGTATACCATACATGCACTCACGCGTTCAAAATACATAATTTGTATGCGAAATCAATACAATTTACATTAAGATTTTGCTTAAAGTTTAAAAATGGTACTGGTAGTGATACCTAGAATACCGAAATCCTGGAATTGCTAAAATTAACTATTCAAACGTCGTGTTATATTTGTTGGGCTATAATGTATACCTTCATGTGTCCCATAAGTATGTATACCTATAAAGAAAATGTAATATAGTATGGTTGTTATAACTTGCCCCGTTTCGTTGCTGGAATGAACTTCAAAGAATGAACGAAGGTGGCGTGGTTCTGGCGCAATAAAACAACTAACAACCAGTGATTGTCAACATGTAGGGGGAAATAGGCCTGACGTGAGGAAATGTAATTTATATCAAGAAAGGCAGGGGATCACCACTTTATTGTTGTATCGATACTTTATTCATTTCTATCATATCTTATCGTATCATGTAATCATCTTCAGGGATTTCAAGTAAACTTGAACTGAAAAAGTGCACGGGTCAACTTATTGAAACAAATTTTGAAGTTCAAATTTAACGAAGCGCCTTCTGATACTAAATTGTATCGATACGATAAGACAGATAATAAACTCAACATTTTTATGTAGCAGCGGTCGTCAAACTATCTATCGCAAGCTAGCAGCATTTTCAGTACCCCGTGTCGAAAAAAAAAATACTCATTTAATTGATCGATCTCTTACAAAGCGAAGTACATACTTAGTTTCACAAGAACTGCGATTTGATATACTTAGTTGATACATATTTTGGCACGCTAGTGTTATTGTGAGGCCTCAGTGACATGACGTCTAGACTACTGTAACACTCGCTACGCTACGCCAGTAGAAGCGCCGCACGCTCACACGGAGGCCCCACACTGTGTGGTTTGTGGCAAATGCATCGTTACCTTCGAAACACACATTTTTAGTTTGCCGTTTAGTCAGTGGTTCTATCCGAAACCCGCCGCCATTCAAAAGTTTCAATATATCAGTAATGTACAACTCACAGCCCGTGGACCACATGCTGCCCTAAGAAACATTTATTGTGGACCACAGACTGAATAAAAAGCTTTCCAAGTTTAGCTCCCAGGCTGATTTGAAATATATTTATTTTATTTGTATATCAAATCGAGTAAAAGTTCTTGGAAACTAAACATAATTATCAAAACTGTCTGAATACCGTTTTTGTGTGTACTGAATATTCTTTTTACAACACGCATTTGAACTGTTAGTTCTCCATAGAGGTCTGCTCGGGTAAGCCCGCGGGTCGGGTAACGAAAGTTTGTATTCGGGCCTGGGTATACAAAAAATAAAGCATAAATCCTATTATTCCGGATGTGTACGCCATTATTGTACATCTAAATTACATACATATTATAATTTGATGAGTTGATTAAATTATTTAAAATGTTGAAAAGTTGTAAAAACTGTTGGGCTCGGGTCGGGTTGGGGTAAGATATTCGGGAATGAGCCTCTGGCTTGGGTCGGCTGAGTCGGAGAATTTCGGGCTCGGGCTGGGTAGAATTGAAATTTTGGCCCGTGCAGACCTCTAGTTCTCCAATAAATTTTCGTGAAAATTTTGCGCGTTGTTCCCGAAGCAATTGCATTCCATTTGCTTACATGTTTCATACACGTAATATCGTGTAAATAATGGGTAGAGAATCTGGTATTTGGTTTTAAAATTTAAATGATACGATACACGCACTGGTTCGGGATAGATTATTTATCATAAACTACAAAACTTTTAACCCCTACGGCTTGTGAAAAATCTAAAAATAGATAAACTGAAATTATCACTGCTCTAGACCAGTGGTTCTCAAGTAAAATTTGGCTGTGGTCGTCAGTGACGGCTGGTGACGGGGTGTTGGGGGGGTGCAAAGGAAGATTCAACCATTTTTGCAAGATTTCTTTCCTATTCATTAGATTTTAAAACACTTCTATAGCATGGACTTTCAATTCAGATTTTTGCAATACCAACTGTTTCTCTTCCGTAGTACGGAAAAATAGTTGAATCTTCCTTTTGCACCTTCCAGCACCCCGTCACCAGCCGTCACTGGGGGTCGTATTAGGAACATCAGCATTTTTGTGATGAATCTTTTTCCCAAAAATACCTATACATGTATGTGTTGGGTTATTTCTAACTATCAATTCTTGATGCACAATGCAATGCATACAAAATATTTAATTTTCAGTGTCTTTGTTGATAAATTTATTTCTAAAACCACATTTTTATTAAATATCAATATTAACTATGAAGTTTCTGGTGGCCGCACATGAGAACCACTGCTCTTGACCCTGGATCAGGGATGCCCATCTGAAATGCCCATCTCAAACAAACAATCATACCTTGTAATTATTACTTAACCTTTGTATAAATATCACCCAAAGAGCGACGCATAGTGACAGCGATTAGCTAATCACTAGCCCTGTCCTAGTCCTCGTATCATTTACATCCCTACTCTCTTCGAAAAAGAGAGGTTGAGCAACTGAGTTCTCATAGAAAAACATATGTTAAGATAAACTCCGCGAGGAGTCCATATGCTCCAAGTTGGGAGCGGACATGGTTAAATAAAAAATTCCCAACTCTAGGAAAGCATGCACTGGATAGCTTCCCTGCATCCATCGTTCGCGAACCAAATTTTGAAAATCTTCGCCAAAGGTTGTTAGCCCTTATACACTTTGCCTCTGTCTTTCGTATTATGTAAGCGATTCATTGTTGTATTTTGTCCTTCTTCCTCTCGTAAGAATTTAGCACGGCAACAGGCAACTGAACGTGCTGCAGTTTTCTTGGGAACTTTTTGCGTAGGTGCACTTAATTGCCGGCCATTGCTGATATCATTACATTGCCACTTGAGTATTGAAATTAAATGCATTATATTAATACTCAGTCCACGTTTTCTTTCTCATGACAAAATGTTATATTAGGTAATGCGACAAGTAATCGCCGTGATTTTGGTACAAAGAAAAAAAAATCCCATAAAATTACAAAGAATTTATATTTGCGAAATATTTTCCTTCGCTATTTATAATGTCTCTCCACAATTTGGACAAATTTCCGATGTCTCTTTTGTAGAATTCAGGCTCCTTTGAAATAAAAAAGGAATCTAGATGATTTCTGACTTCGAGTTCAGAATTGAAATTTTTGTTTCGAAGCGAATGTTCCATAATTTTAAATAAATAATATTCCGATGAACCAATATCAGAAGAGTAAGACGGATGAAACAGCAGTTCTAGGTTGAGCCGTTTAATTTTGTTTTGGGTGATTTTTGCTGCGTACGGTTTTGCCTTATCGATTATTTATTATAATAAATCGTGCGGCACTCAGACTTCTTGTCTATGCTTATTTCCCAATATTTTCAAATGATCCTTTATCTTTGACCATAGACAGCCGATCTCCTGCGATAGTTGTTGAATGGTTTTTCGAGGATCTGATTCCACTAACGATTTTAATACCTCGTCATCGATTTTTGAGGTCTTCCCGATATTGGTTTATTTTCCAAATTTATGTCACCAGTTTTAAATTTGCTAAACCACCATCGACACTTTTCGCGAATTTTCAGAATATGACCAAAGGTTTCACAAATATTTTTTTAACTACATCGGGTTTCAACCCCTTGTCAAATAAAAACAATAAAACACATCGCAACTGCATCTCTTCGATCTCCGGCCGTGACATTTTTTCTATAGGTGTAAATAAAAAAAATATATACAAAGGGTATTTCAATAGGGACGCTCAAAATATGTTACTTTGTCATGCACATTATTCATTGTTTAGTGGCCAAATTTGAGTCAACCAGTTTGGTAAATAATCGGCCAACACCTACCTGTACGTCATCAAAATACAATATCTGGTGAAAACATTGCTGCTGTGTGTGAAAGTGTACAGGAAAACCCAAGGCAGCTTATTTCTCGTCGTTCACAAGAACTTGGCTTTTCTGCGACTTCAACTTGGCGAATTTTAAATCGGGTCTTATGTCTGCACCCGTATAAAATCCAACTAACCAAGGAACTTCAGGTAAACGACCAGGTTCTGGATCAGTTGGAAGTTTACCCAAAAAGTCAACTTTAGCGACATGGCCCATTTTATAATGAATGGATATTATTTTCTACCAATTGTTTGTCATACCTTACTTAACTTTTGTATAAATATCGCTGTTGTATTGTATTTCTTATCAGTTGACAATGCTCGCCATGAGCGAAACCGGTCCTGATCAAATAAATTTTACGTGGAAAAAGTACCAAAAATGTATTATTATTTTTATTATAATGCCTTTCCACCAAGTATTGACAGTGAACACCTTAAAAGTGATATGTTAGTTCGTTTACTTTCTCAGAATTTATTTAGATTATTTAGAATAATTTACCAAGAAAAAACCCTTGCAGGTACCCAATGTAAAATTTTTACTCTGTAACATCAAAACATGAAAATTGGCACGAATAAACAAATGAAGAAAAGCAAGCAATCGGTCAACCGTTCGTATTTAGATTTCCCCATTCAACATAGCCGCATGGCAACAATTTTCAAAACAAAACACATCTATTAGTTATCTAAAACAATGCTCTCGCACTTTTCTTGGAATATTCCGGTTTTAAAATAATGTAAATACGCACAGACAAAAAACGTCAACACTAAATCACTGGCGCGAGGTTAGTTTGTTGAGTGTTGCCATTATGCAACACTGAACAAGAACCGAAAATAAATCAGATTCACTGCTGCCGTTATTTTTATTGTAGTTGTCTTTGGAAAGGTCGTTTTTAAACAGATTATTTGAAATTAGAACACCGCTGAATAGATACAAAAAATAAAGTTTTTTTCAGCAAATAGTCCCAGAATTTATCTATTACTTCGTCGATTTTTTTACATAACAATACGCTTTTCCATTGAAAACAGCAAGTAATTCGCTTCGTTAGTAAGTTATAAACAACATCAATGATGTAAAAATCAATATTTGTTTGTTTGTTTATTTGCATACGTTGCCAAACCGTTTATCCGATCGCAATGAAACTTTGACAAACTTTTTGCTTGCACTCTCGCGGAGATTTTTAGCATAGGATAATTAGCTTACAGTAGGTCTTTAAGTAACAAAATCAATGTTTTTTTAATATTTTATGCGCTGCCATATCGTTCATTTTGACAATTTATTCACTAACTTTCAGTAGGTGGCGCGTGTAGACAATCGGCAAAAGACAAACAGCATACGTCAAACGGCAAATGTTTTCTATGCCGGTTAATGTTAGTGAAATTAAATCGACATTATTTATCTTAGTGTATTTAATAAATAATATATAAATTGGACATGTCCTGCGGATGCCCCAGGGGAGCCTGAATCCTGCCTGCCTCTTCTATCAACCTGATGGATCCCGACGCCGCGGAAGGCCTCTGATGACCATACATAGAATGTACTCAGAGGAGCTAACCGGGATGACCTGGGAAGATGCGAAGATGTTCCGAATAGGGAGCGGATATGGGAAAATAAAATTAGTAAATAAATCTTAATGTCTGTAATCCATAATGAGTCGTAGAAATTCCAGGGAAGAATGCTCAGTCCAGTAAAAATATTCTGCGAAAAGATTTAACGATACCATATCAATTCTTAAAAACAAAAGAAATAAAAGTATACAAATAAAAAATATAATTAGCTAGAACCAGGTTAATGAAACGGATATAAAAAAGGGTGAAGACGCAAAAAAAATATAGTTAGGTAAGAATTTATGTCTATTAATTTCTAAAATCTCTTGTTTATCGAGTTTTAAAGATTTATGGTTAACCTCAGATATCGTAAGGTCGTGATTAACCTCACCTCAATCTGATAGAGTACCTGCAACAGTATTAAAACAAAGGACAGATTCCTTCAATCATAACAGAGAACCTCCTCAAGTCAATACAAGTATTTTCATTATTAATGTTGAGGTGATATAATTTTGAGCGAATTTGTCCCGTGAATAAAAACACGTTTGTCCAAGGTGACTTTGCAGCTGTACAGCCAAGGCTCTGCTCTTGATTTCATCGCAAAGTTGTAAACATAATATTATTAATTTGTAACGAATCGCGGGGCACGTAATACGTTTCATAACATTGTTAAAAAGGCGAAATAATAATCTACTATGTATTGCGGTTTCAAATATCGACACGTATTGGAAACTGTATATGATGTAACTTTATGTTTGAGCGAAGTTCACGTGGAGTTCATCGTTCTATATTATAAAGCAGGGCTGTGGAGTCGGAGTCGGAGTCGTCGCGGAGTTTAGGCTGGAGTCGTACTCGGAGTACTTTTTATTTTTGCATATAATATGTAAAATTCGGCTATTGTCCGGATTGGTTGGTTGATATATAGGGTATTTCAATAGGGACGCTCAAAATATGTTACTTTGTCCTGCTGAGTAGATTATTCATTGTTTAGTGGCCTAATTTGAGTCAACCAGCTTGGTAAATAATCGGCCAACACCTACCTGTACGTCATCAAAATACAATATCTGGTGAAAACATTGCTGCTGTGTGTGAAAGTGTACAGGAAAACCCAAGGCAGCTTATTTCTCGTTGTTCACAAGAACTTGGCTTTTCTGCGACTACAACTTGGCGAATTTTGAATCGGGCCTTATGTCTGCACCCGTATAAAATCCAACTAACCAAGGAACTCCAGGTAAACGACCGCAGACAACGCCTGATTGGGTTCTGGAGCAGTTGGAATTTACCCAAATTTGTCAAAAAAGTCAACTTTAGCGACATGGCCCATTTTATAATGAATGGATATTGGCAGACATTTGATGTTATATTCCATATTTAATGCCGTAAAATATACTTACAAATGAAATTAAAATTTAGTCGAAATCTCACAAACAACTTGTTTTATTTACATTTCAAAACTAAGCGTCCTTATAAAAAGACCCTTTATAATTGAATACACATAAATATTAAAGGTAGGAAAACAACGTGATGCAATTACACTTTTTTTGTCGTAGTCGTCGTTTGTGTTTTTGGTCAATGTTGGAGTCGGAGTCGTAGTCGTGTTTTTGGTAAACGCTGGAGTCGGGAGTCTTAATTTTTTTAACCTCAGCCCTGTTATTAAGCAATATTATCGTATCTTCATTTTGCACAAGATGTTTAGAATAAACGAGGATAATGGTTTAAAGCAGTGTATACCAAACTTTTTCAAGCATCGGCCCCCTAAATCTGAAGCCCTCCTGAATCAAAAACATGCTTTGTGTCCCCAGTTTTTGGGAAGCACTGGTGATAAATAGAATTATATAAAAATATACTGAATTACCTTGTTTGTTTTAATATAAAATTAAAAATAATTTCGATTATTCCACGGTTATAATGGTTTTCAAATGCAAATGTTGCTTTTGTTATAAAGCAATATAAAAATAGAGTTTGGGATTTTTCCTTTTTACTGAAAGCAAGGAGGGGAGGATAGAAACTAAACAAACAATAATTGTACTACTAATGACATTAATCACTTTTAAGGTTGAGACCGCAGTTTCGCGCAAGATTTTACTGGCTTTCCACCACTGAAAGCTCCTCCAAGAAAAACTGCCCTCATCCTGAATCAAAAAACATTCGTCGCCGGAAATTAAAGGGTCCCCAGTTTTTGGGAAGCAAATAATTCCGACAGTGAAATTTATTTAATAAAATTATTAAACGTTGAGCGCAAAATTCATACTGAATTACCTCAGGCGTCATGTTTGTTTTTAATACCGAATAAAAAACAAACACACGATTCTAAAAAAAACTCCTAAAGACCACCATCCTCCTCGCTGATCCAGGTCTAACATCCAGTATTTTATTAACGACCACGTAACGGATGTTTCGCCTCTAAACTTCAGCTCAGTAATAACTTCATGGCTTAACAAATGCAAAGGAAAATTGCTTTTGTTATAAAGCAAGATGTATTATAATATTCTAAAATGATAAATTATAAAAACAGAGTTTATTTTTCGCCGAGCGTCGCAGCTTCACGTGCCCTCCAAGGATTCGGGGCAACTCCACCTCGAAAGCTAACAACCAAGAAAGCCGGGCCGGACAACCCCCACTCTTATCTAACTTTTTCATATCCGGGGCGTTAGGATGGACATTAAAATATGAGGTTTTAAGGTGTTCACTGTCAATACTTGGTGGAAAGGCATTATAATAAAAATAATAATACATTTTTAGTACTTTTTTCACATAAAATTTATTTGATCAGGACCGGTTTCGCTCATGGCGAGCATTGTCAACTGATAAGAAATACAATACAACAGTGATATTTATAGAAAAGTTAAGTAAGTTATGACAAACAATTGGTAGAAAAACTGCAAAAAGTGAAATAATATTTATAAAAAAAAAATACAAGTGAGTAATTGTTACTGTTCTGCATACGATGAAACACATGCGCAGAAAAAAATATGATGATATCATTGTGCAATCTGAATGAGGTCGAGCTATAGTGACGCAATAAGCTTCCGTTGCGTAGACGCTCGTAGAGGCCGCGTAGATCGATGCTACGGATTTCGGGGGCGTTGGTGGTAAGTTCAAGGGTCGTTCTGTGCGATTATCGAGAGGGTATCATTTACGGTGGCTTTGTACACTTGGAAAATGATAAATCGACCGTATTTTTTGCCGCAAGCGTCACCTATCGCGAATGGAGACAAACGTTAGATTTGTATCTAGTTCAATATTGAATTGTTTAAATTTTATACTTTTCCATGAGTTTTGTCGCTAACGACCGGGTATCGCCTTTTGGCATCTTCAGTCATTTTAAGTGCACGGATGTACTTGAACTGACACGCAGTAAAGAGTTTGTATCGTTTATATGTGTTACAGTGAAACTGTATTCTCAGTGAAAATATATTCTTCTCCGAGCTGTCATTGAAATTAAATTTGACCGCCCTATCTTCTGCCCAATGTTTGTCTGGGTTTTTCTTTTTTTTCTTTTTACGAAAGGGACTACTTGCTGATTTTGTTTCATTGAAGCAAACCAACATTTTAGGCCCGCAAATCATCGACTTGAGCCAATAGTTTCAATGATCGTGACCAGTGAAATCATGTTGTCATACAAATCTATTACTTGATACATTTTCACTGAGAATACAGTTTCACTGTAACATATACAAAAATAGAAGTAGATCACTAAGTTAAATTGCTATTATCGTAGTCAATATGAATTAGCGAACATTTGATTTAAACCATATTTCAATGAATTAAGTGGTTTTGTTATAATTATTGGGATTTTTGAGTGTAGTATCGCAAAAACTAATGACCAGATAATAGAGGTCTGCACGGGCTCGGGTTTGGCCCGCGGGTTTTACCCGGCCTGGCCCGTGGGCCTGGTCGGGCCGGGTAACGAAGGTTTGGATTCGGGCCCGGGCCGGGCTCGGACGCAAGCATACAACAAAATATAACAAAAATCGGGCTATTTCCGAATTTCCATTATCGTAAATCTAGGTTTAATACTAAATATAATAAACTTCACGTACTCGTAATAGTCATCTTTTGGAAAAAAAATCGGTTTTGTTTCAGGCAAGGTTGAAAAACATCCGCCACGGGTCGGGTTCTGGTAAGATTTTTGAAAGTGAGCCTTGGGCCCGAGCCGGGTCGGAGTTCTTCGGGTTCGGGCCGGGTAAAATTTTAAAATTTCGGCCCGTGCAGACCTCTACCAGATAATAACATAGACATAACTAAAATAAATGTAGGGTTTTATCCGATCTATTATTACAGGGTTGATTGATTTCCAGCATTAATAAATGACAATTATTTAAAGGGGTATAACAATGGCGAGTTGGGAAGATTAAGTTGTCCGTTTAAAATTGGTAAACTTTTAAGCTGGGCTCTATTTATCTTTGACATAACTAATGCAAAAGTACAAATTCAAGCAATTCAAATTTGATATTGAAATTTCATCAAGCACCCTCAGTTGAAATCCTTAACTGATTAGAATTATCATGACCGGCATAGCCGATTGCAAGCATTTTCGTATTCTTCGTACTTCTCTCTCTGGCCGTAGCTTCCATGTGTATTTGTAGTTTTGTTTGTACTATATCTAGTGTAAGGGCGATCGATAGCAACCCTCGTTGCCTGAATGCACCCCTCTGACGTCACCGCTAGGGTGTATTATTACACCTAGTGCTTCCTTTCTATTCGAGTATTGATTGCTCGATTCCCGTGACGTAGTCACGTGTGTTTACACATTTCAAGGACACTATTCACGTATCCCTCGATTTACGCGGTACCCATTATACGCGGCTTCACTTTTACGCGGTTAGGAAAAAATCACATTTCAAAAAAAAATCAAACATATTTTGTGACACTTGTTACACAATTGTGAAATATATAGGATTAGCAAATAAAAAAATTAAAAAGTCAACATTAAATGCTTGTTGGAGAGCAGTATGGCCAGAAGTAGTTGAACCTGATCATATAATTCCAGCAAGAGATGAAACATTTAAAAACATTTTAACTACAACAAAAGCGTTGGGACAAGGGTTGGAGAATTTGGAATTCAGTGACATCGATGAATTGTTTGTTAATAGTGAAATAGACGAAGAAGAATTGATTTATATGGTGTCAACCAACGAAATAGAAAATGTTGAAAGTTGTGATGATAGTGATAAAGACATTACTAATAAACCAAATAAATTTACGTCTAAAGACATTTCTGAAATTTTACAATTGGCCAATAACTTAAAAATAAAGTTAAGGCTACTGATCCGGTTATTGAACGTTCTGTCAAATTTCAGCGAGACATTAAAAGCCTGTGCGCGCAATACGGTGAAATTTAAAAAGACTTAAAAAAAACACAACACAAAAATTAGTTACGGACTATTTAATAAGACGAGAAGAAGAGCCTTTTTGAAAGATTTTTTTTTCTGGAACCTATCTTTCGTTTTTGTATGAGCTTGAAGTCTCGATTTACGCGTTTTCTCTAGGAACGTATTGAGACTACCTTTATTCCGGCTCCCTCGTAATCGAGAAGGAGCCTCCTATCCGACACTCAGGAAGAGGGATTTTGGGGACGGAGTAGGAGAAACATGGAACTCTTTAAACAAAACACGATCTCAAAGCGTTATGGGTGCGTTAGCACCATTATTTAATTGTTTATGGTTTACACAGACGTTATACAACACACAAATATTACGATAGCGAAGAAGATATCAGGAATTTGACGCGAATTTAATTCTAATGGAGAGGATTAGGCGCGTGCATTCTCAATGCAGTCCAATCTCTCACTGCTGTATGAAAACAAACGGTAACTTTAGAAAGAAAAAACAATGGCCGTTTCAAAAATCGTTAACACATGCGCCCGCTGATAAGGGATGATTTATCGCCTTATGAACTTTTTATGAAGCACATGCATTGTCGGGCGTCAAGAGATAAGAGAAATTGAAATAACTCTACATTGCACCGCTATAGATTGCAATATAGATTATTATAAGAATGAATTTATTTCCTGATATCGACTGACTCATTGACTGAGGTGAACAATAGATCGTCCGAGAGAGTTCTGATGACCTACCACATAAGGCGGTGTCAGTATCTACCGCGTAAATCGAGGGATGAGTGTATTGTATTATTACTCACAGCAAACAAATGCAAGCAATTTTAAGATAGTGTAACACTTGCTACGCCATAGTTAGTTCAGCTTAGTGACTCCAATTACGTGACATCTCAACTACTCGAGTATCGAGTAGTAAACATTAACAATACACGAGTATACTCGAGTAGTTTCAGATGTACTGAAATATATATTATAAATTCAAATTTGTGTATATACTTTGATAATGATAATTCATACTTAATTAATTTTTGATGTATTAGTTTGCATTGCTAAGAGGTGTTCAACATTTTATTTATAGTCAATTTTTCTTGTAATTTTCTTCAATTTATTTGCTTAGTTGTTTTACCAATTAATACGGTAAGAAAAATAACAATGTATTTTCATTCTACATAAATTATTTTATATATTTGTTGATAGCTATTTCGGCGTACGCCTTCGTCAGAACTATGTTTTAAACGTGTATTAGAGATAGCTTATATACCTAGTCTAGACAGGGTACCCCCATACATCCCCATACAGATGTGGGAATATGACTGTATTGACGAAACGTCAGCTGCTATTGTTGGTTTGAATTTTTGCCCACGGAAATAAATGCAATAAATTCTATATTAAAACACGTATGTACTAAAATAAAAGTAAATCACTCCGAAAATATATTTTTGTTCTCAGAATATTCCGCCAACGCTCGAGGTATACGTTGTGCGTCATATGTTTGTACTTAACCCTCCCCATACTGTGCTAAAAACTTCCGCGAGCTCCGGTGATATGTATTTACTACACCATATGAAAAAGTTATTTAAAAACCGGAAAAATGTGAATATTTCTAAACATTGCTTTGATTGACTATGGTTGAAGTTGAAATATAACAATTTTTGTAATCTAAGTGTCTGAAAAGAAGAAAAAACATCGCAATTAGCTGCCGCTCCGACGTGGTCACCCGTCGGCAGTCGAATTCGTCATGACAAAATGTTTGCATAGTTCGAAGTCTATCACTTCTACGCATGCGCTTTCGCGCCGGGGCTGAACACCTGCAAGAGTACTTACGCACGTTTGTGTGTATGGGTGATTCTTGCCCTAATTATTTATTTCCATCGCTGCAAATAAATAACCATAGATAACTGTAATTTTATTAAATACTTAATAACATTACTGAGGAATACAAAAATTCTCAGATCAGTATCTATTATATTTAATAGAAATATTCTCATTATTAGAGTCGAGTTGTAGTAAATACATATCATCGTGCAGCGAGGGTTAAATAAATTATGTTTACCTTACAGTATGACTTATACACAGTGCTGGAGTTGTAAAATTAGCATGGGTATACAGAAGCGCATTTTTGTACATAATATTGTTCACTCTTTATTAAAACGTTCTAATGCTAACGACACACCGGTGGGCATCTCTGTTCGAAAGCGTCAAAAAATAATAGTTCTCAAATTATCACGTCGAATATGTATCCGAGATCTCCCAAGGCTCACAAAATGACTATAAACTTTTCGTTTTAATAGTTTTCTTAAAAGATATTCAAAAAAAAGTGTATTGAGGTTATCAGGGCTGTCAAAACTTTTGATAAAATATTCACAATATTTACGTAAATATTATTTTGCATGTATATATGTTTCAAACCAATTGAATAAATACAAATTAGTCATAAAATCATAAGAAAAATTCAACAAAAATTCATTTTATGATAGTCAATCGTTCTGCAAAATTGGCATAATATTATAAACTTTGTGTGACAACCCTTATCGAGGATTTGTAAATACGCTCGAAAAGCCCTGTGGTTTGGTAATTAGCATGGGATTGCTTTCATAAGGGATCAAAAACATCTAAGCCCTTAAATAACGTAAGTAGATTTAAGGTATTGTCCTTTTTTAAATTTTGAAAAATTCGTAGCTTAAACACATGCTTACATCAAAATAAGCCAAATTAAATATTTCGGTTTTGTTCTTTACCATGCCGTGGATTAGAAAAGGTAAAATAAACTTCGACCAAAAACGGATAATTTTCCATTAAAAGACGCGACGAATTCTTATCGCTCCATCGGGCTGTTTTGACATTCTTTCGACCTTATTTATTCGTCATGATCGAACATATTTGTCTGGCTTACATTACATTTAAATCCTTCTGATGGATTCGGCGGTAACTTTGTGGAAGTTCATTTTCATATAAAATTTAAAATCATATTTTTCATGCAACGGCCCCCTTAAAGGCTTCCCTGGACCAAAAACATGCTAAATGCGGTCATCAGTTTGGGATGCACTGTTGAGAAGAAATATGAACAAAATACACTAAATTTTTTAATATAAAATGTATCTTTGATTATTCCACGTATTGTGTTACTAGTTGTGACACGTGTTTCGCATCTTTCAGGTGCATCTTCTGACTTACTATTGCAAAGGTTGCTTGACTATTAAAGCATGATTGATTGTAATATTCTAAAATGATAAGTTACAAGAATGGAGTTTAGAATTTTACCTTTTTACGGGAAGCAAGAAGAGGAGGATAGAAACAAAACAAAATATAATTATACTACTAATGACGTTAATATTACAAAGCTATCAACCAATGAGATGCAATCCCATTTGATTGCGTTCATCGATGAACATACGCTTTGGCACTTTAGAAAATGGCAAAAACGCTCGTATATCTATCTAAACTGAGATTACAATGTTATTTCCTATAATGCATTCGTACAGTGGAACCCCCAATTACACTACTTCGAGTTACGCACTAGCTTAAAATATTCGCCGCAAATCTCCTAATTGAACGGTCGCATTTACAAGGTAATTAGTAACTAAATATTTCGTCAATATTTTGTTTTGGAAAACTAAAGGTAATCTTAGTTTTGCATTTTTCGCACAAAATCCCTAATTATGTATGACAATCGCTCCCCCAATTACACGGTCCCGACTAGGGATTCCAATCCCGGCCAAAATTTTGATCCCGATTTCGATTGTAATAAGTTGTTCCGGGATCCCGGGATCAGTCCCGGGATCTGGGATATTTTTCTTATTTATTTAATATTAGCTATGTTATTTTATCGATAAAAATAGCTTAAAATGAATAATACAATTTATTTTGACATTTGTTTATTGTACAATGTATAATGTACGTATAATTTTAGACTTAAATAGAGGTTAAACTTTAGGGTTAAAATGGAAAATAATATAAATAAAAAAGTGACAAAATTAATTGAAAAAAAATATTTTGAAAAAAACGCACGTAGTAATAACAAAGCATCAAGCGTTTCATCATTTAGCCTAGATCTAATTTTTTTTCCCGAACAGCCTACTGCTGAAAAAGCACGTTCAGCCTCTACACTTGTTGGGGGTATAGTCATCAAATATTGATATGCCAGTTCGAGGTGATGACCACGTGAGTCTCCATTATCAAATAACATCATCTCTTGGTTTATAACGGACATAAGCCTTGTGCAATTTTGAATTTTTGGTTCGCATGTCATCAAGCTTATTGCGATTTCATCCTGTAACTGTTGTTTCATTGTTTCTTGTTCAATTGGGTGGGATGACTGCATTGAAGGAATTTCGATTGATGACTTTTCTAGTGGCTATGATATTTCGATCATATCTTGATCTTCTTCTTCATTTAATCTTTCAATAAGTTTTTGAATAGTTTCTTTTATAGTTTTACGAGTTGTTTTGTTGTCATTGAATGATGAAGGATTATATAAATATTTTAGTGTATCAGTTAAATCTGTTCGGCTTCGTTATTCAACATGTTTTTGTAGAGAAATTCATAAATCTTTGCGAAACGCGATTACAGACATCTGGTCCTAGAGGTGGGACTGGTGGGAGTAATCTGATGCAACATACGCGTTTGTGTGACACGTTCCACAAAATATGTTTAAATAATTCGATCGTGCTTGATAAATCAGCTAATCCCGAAATTTCGGGATTGTGTTTTCTAATCCTGACCATCAGGTACTTAAAAACGGCGGGATCCCGGGATATCGGGATCCGGGATCCCGGGATTGGAATCCCTAGTCCCGACATTAGTGTAAATGGGGGTTTTACTGTATTTTAGTCTTATTTTTATCAAGCTCGAGGGTATACGTTGTCTCTACAAATACATCAGAAGGTATACAAGGTCCACTTCAGCCCTGTGCCTATATTCTTGGCTTGATTTATTGAAAAGATTATTGTACACAAATATGTGATCAAAGCGATATTAAAAACTGTATTTGTAATTCAGAAAGCTAAATATATTCCTTATTACTTCATCATACTTCTTCCGGGAATAACACAGAGTCCTTCTCAATCTTCTCATGAAGTCGCTTTTAGATTATAAATATATTCTTTTCAGGACGGTGTTTTTTTTTTTTTTTAAATTTAGTTTAACAAAAAAATATTTGGCATTACAGCTTACGCCAATGCGCCAAATATTCTTAATTGTGAAAGTCATACGAGATTAACTCGATGATAAGTAATAAATCAGTTGTGCAACGATAAATAACATAAACCCAGCCCAAGATCTCTTTTTTTCAATTGAAAAAATCTGACCTTGCCGGGAATTGAACCCGGGTCTCCAGATCACTAGGACAAAGCTCATGCAACTAGACCACAGGGACCGACAAACGCACAGTTATTAAAAATAACCTCACACACTATTCCGGATTTAGCTGTTAATAATTAGTGGAAAAGCATTACAAACAGCCATAAAATGAAAACGGTATCACGAGTATTTTCACTAGATTTCTGTTCCACCAAGCATTGACAGTTAACACCTTAACCCTCAAAAGACGATCCCTGAAAAATAACGCGCCTGGCGGAGGGGGGTCTAAAAATGCCCCATTGGTATGGCTTTATTGACATAGATTGCATTAAAAATTTTTATATAAAAATCGATAGTTTTCTTATAATATTCAGTGTTGACAGACTAGCGTAATCAAAACTGTGAGCGTGAGCGCTTATCTACGCCATTTAATGTTAAAAGCATACATTTAATTTGAAGCGTACGCTTGAACGAGGCGCGTTTAAGATAAAGTTATCTAATCGCGTATGGGCAGTGAGGTTTGAATCCTGGCAATTTGTAGCGACGATATAAATGGTTTTCGGTCAATAATAATCCGACTTCTGCAAAAGATGTAATAAACATTGATTTAAGAATACAAAAAGCAAACAAATTGTATTACTTATATTAAGATAAAGTAGCAGTGGTGGTAAACTGTTTCACCCTCGCCCGGCAAAAGTTAAACGCGATTGATTAAATTTATACTAGCCAATTCTTGACGTGTAATTTGTTTCACTTGTCCGATTTATGCCTATGATAATGACATTAATATCTGTGAACGAATGGGGTTAAAGGGTAACCCTTTAACTGCCTTAGGTCATAGGGCCCCCAATTACAACACTGCTCCCAATTCCCAATAAAGAAACGTGATGAAATCCAAGGATTTATTGTAATATGTCAAGTATTGCCTCACCTA
This sequence comes from Himalopsyche kuldschensis, assembly GCA_028554975.1. Taxonomy (NCBI): domain Eukaryota; kingdom Metazoa; phylum Arthropoda; class Insecta; order Trichoptera; family Rhyacophilidae; genus Himalopsyche; species Himalopsyche kuldschensis. The sequence goes on along the minus strand of JAHFWI010000031.1, from coordinate 4,533,951 downwards.
CTCATGGTCCTTACGAAGTCTTTGACTATCAAAAATCTCGCAGGACATTATATGGAGCACACGTGGAGCAAGATGGCCGAGCCCTCGAAACAGGGCGCTTGAAATAAATATGTGTAACACTGTGATGTACTTGAATTGACGCGCAGTAAACGGTTTGTATCATTTATATATGTTACAGTGAAACTGTATTCTCAGTGAAAATATATTCTTCTCCAAGCTGTCATTGAAATTAAATTTGACCTTATGCTTACGCCATCGTCAGAACTATGTTTAAACATGCATTTACTTATCTATATATATCAGGGGTGGCCACACTTTTTTGCCCGCGATCGACTTTCGTTTGAAATAATTGGCGGCGATCGACCAACATTAAAAGTAGTAATTTAAAGCCTATGTTGATCTAATTGTCAACCCTTGTTTGATCCGGGTTTTAAAAAGAGATTTTAGCGTGCTGTCCCTGTCACACGACTTGTCTCGCACGCTTCTTGGGACGGGCACCAGAGATTTGTACAGATCAGATAGGCGCATTTTTTCGACGCAGCTGGAAGTGCTAAAAATCACACATTTATAATTTGTGTATGTGTCACAGTGAAACTGTATTCTCAGTGAAAATATATTCTTCTCCAAGCTGTCATTGAAATTAAATTTGACCGCCCTATCTTCAGCCCAATGTTTGTCTGTGTCTTTCGTTGGTTCTCTTTTTATGAAAGGGACTACTTGCTGATTTTGTTTCATTGAAGCAAACCAAAATTTTAGGCCGGCAAATAATCGACATGGGCCAATAACTTCAATGATCGTGACCAGTGAAATCATGTTGTCACACAAATCTATTACTTGACACATTTTCACTGAGAATACAGTTTCACTGTAACATGTACAAAAATAAAATTAGATCACTAAGCTAAATGGCTATTAAAAAGTAAATTGGCGAAAATTTAATGTAAGCGAGTTTCAAAGAATTAAGTGGGTTTGTTATAATTATCGGGATTTTGGCATGTAGTATCGCATGGTAGTAAGTGTTTGAATTATTAATAAATTGTAATTATTTAAAGGGGTACAATAATGGCGAATTTGGAAGATGAAGTTGTTCGTTTAAAATTGGTAAACTATTAAGCGAAGCTCTGTAAATTTCTCATATTTATTGATAGAATAATTTATATTTGCCTCTGTTAATATGCAACAAATCAATGCATGAGTCCAAATTAAATGTGTTATTTTCAAAAAGTAAATGATTGGCGAAGGTGACTTTTTTTTTTTTTAACGAAAAGCGGCTAAATGTCTTTAACGACAAAACTCATGGAAAAATACAAAATTCAAACAATTAAAATTTGATATGGAAATTCCATCAAGAACCCTCCGTCGAAATCCTTAACTATTTATATTGCAGTTCTTCGGCGATGATTATTAAGCATATACTTTTTGGACCGCACGGAAATGGACATTGCTCGATTCCGTACATGATTTTCGGCACGCAGCTCCAGCGGTGACCTCTTCGTAGGTCAAACACACGCGACAGGATCAATAGAGTGAATGAAACGTGATTCGCGGACCGTAATTCGGTGATCATAGGAGATATTTGGGTCAGCTGGTATCTAGGTCAGTAGTGTTTCCTCTGCCGTGTCTGAAAATCGAGAAGAATTGCATTCGATATGTTACCGGACATGTTTTGTACTTATTCCGCAGTTAATTTATTACGATCATGACCGGTTTCGCTGATCGCGAGCATTTTCAACTGGTGAAAGTTATGTATCAGATGAAGATGCTCGAAATCAGCGAAACCGTTCCTGATTTTAATAAATTAATTCTAACAAGTGCAAAAATGTTTTACTATCGTTTATTATACACGGGCATGTCTTTTTCAATTCGATAGAAATGAGCGAAATCGGCCATGATCTTTACAACATATGTTCGTATGTGGAAGTAAAATAAAAAAGTGTTTTATTAATTTAAATATACATTCCACTAAGAATAATTTGACTTGGCTTGAGAATTAATTCGAGAATATAAAAAAGTTTAATTTCGTCATGTCTTTATCCCTAATTTTGCTATTTATGTCTATTCAATTATATATAAACCAGGGCTGTGGAGTCGGAGTCGTGGATTCGGAGCTTTTTGACCGGAGTCGGAGTCGTCGCGATATTAACCTTTTTTTAGTCGGAGTCGTATTTTTAGTCAATGTCGGAGTCGGAGTCGTGGTTTTGGTAAATCCTGGAGTCGGAGTCGGATATTTTTAGACCGACTCCACAGCCCTCATATAAACCAACCAATCCGGCCAAAACCTAAATTTTACATAATTTATGCAAAAATAAAAAATTCTCCGAGTACGCTGCGACAACTCCGACTGCGGCTATAGAACCCCGACTCCAACTCCACGGCCCTGGTAGATACCAATATGTCAAGCCCCGAAAGAAATCCGCGTGACGTCACATCCGGCGGGGGCGCGACCTCTAGACACACACAGGCGAATCATGTGTCTAAGGTTTCCCGCCAAATCGTTGTCTCATGTCTGTCGCCAACGCAAAGAAACACATTTTCAGCATTTTTTTTGGATAATCCGTACGACGTGGCTATTTTCGTTTGCATGTGATTTTTCGTCAGCTTATTCTGGCTTTTCATTTTTGCGATGATCATCACCTCGTGTGGGAGGTAGGGCTTCCAATCCCGGGATTGCAATAAATCGATCTCGGGATCCCGGGATATGGAATATTTTTTAATGGTCGATAATTTTAACCGGGCTGTGGAGTCAGTAAAAAAAGTCCGACTTCGACTCCAGCATTTACCAAAACCACGACTCCGACTCCGACATTGACCAAAACCATGACTCCGACTAAAAAAAGGTTAATACCGTCACTTTTTTCCCCTAATTTTCCTATTTAAGTGTATTCAATTAAATATCAACCCTATCAAAGCGGCCAAAAGCCAAATTTAACATATTAAATGCAAAAATAAAAAGTTCAAACTTTTCAAAATTTCCGACTCCGAGTACGACTACGGCCAAAACGCCAAAACGCCAAAACGCTGCGACGATCCGACTTCGACTCCGGCCAAAAAGCCCCGACTCCACAGCCCTGCCTAACATACGAGATATTTCAGATACGAGCCGTCAAGCGAGCGAAGTTTTGCTTTGAAATATGTACGAGCCACAGTTGAGATACGAGGAACGGCCGGGTAAGGGGTGCATACGAATAATTGATGGCAAATCCGTATATTTATATCTGTGTTGGTATCGGATTCTACTTCGACTGTCATACTATAAAAAAACATAATTCGCTCCATCTCTTTCGCACAACCGACAAATCCCATACGTAAGACATAGATGGCGCTCTACAACTGCTCCACACGCCACATTTTTAATAAGTTCTCCATCTTACTTCAGTTCATAATTCTCGACATGAGCGAAACCGGTCCTGATCTAATAAATCTAATGTTGAATAAGTACTAAAAATGTGTTATTATTTTCCGTTTATGTTTAAGAAGAACACACAAATTCGAGAGTATTAGGGAGTACAAAAAAAGATTCAACTATTTTTCCGTACTACGGACAGCCAAAAATACATAAGACTGGCACTCCGTTGGTATTGCGAACATCTGAATTGAAAGTCCATGTTATAGAAGTGTTTTAAAATCCAATGAATAGGAAAGAACTAGAAATAGTTGAATCTTTTTTTTGTACTCCCTAATACTCTGTCATCAGACGCCACTGCACAAATTAAAGGGTAAAATTGCAATGGGTTAATATTTATTTGTCAAAAATCATAATATAAAATCGTGTTTTTTTTTTTAAATTTAGAAAAATAGTCATTCGAAATTTGAACGAATTGGCAAACGAAAAGAATACTTTTGAGTTTTATTTTTAAAGAATGAAATATTATCATGTCAAAAGTTGTAATTTGTGACACTGTCTGAATGAAAATATATGTTGATTGATCTACATATTATAAATTCGTCTGCGAAAATCCCTATTAACAAAATCTTATTGCTAGTAAAAAAAAAAATGTAATAAAGAATAGAAAAATACCATTGGTGGCGCTTAGTTCTATGTGAGGGGTGTAAAAGCATAACCGCCTCTATCCATATATTATCATTTTTGAGATAATGATTGATTTATGATCCAGTTCTTACGTTCTATGCCCTGCAATCTTCAAACCAACAAAAAATTACGTCTAAGCCATTTAAAATCGTCATCGAAAATGACGATCAAATGCATAACCGCCTATCTCCACCATATGTGAAATTCAAAACCGCCACAATCTAAATGCATAAATCACGAGCCAGGGAACACTGACCTACCGCCCTTTCACCATACAAACGTTTTGTGTTCCCTTTGCAAATCATTCTAATATTATACTTGAAGATTAAAATCGTTTTTTTCGATTGCTGAACAATTTGACTTTGTGGAGAGAGGCGGTTATGCATTTAAACCCCTCAGTAGTCATATTATCCAAATAGAGGTCAGACATGCATTTAATAAGAACGTGTACTACAGGGGTCCCCAACCGAATTGGATCCGAAACAGCATTTTTTTGAAAATTGGGGCGGCAGACGCCACCTATTTTTTACAAGATATTTTCATTTCCGTCCCGGTGGGTAAGACAGTTTACCACCACTGCCACTTTATCTTAAATATCTATCTTAACATTAGTGATACAATTAGTAAACTTTTGGTATTATTAAATCAGTGTTTTTTTACATTTTTTGTAGTAAAAAAATACGATTGTGATCGACTAATTTCGTCGCATTTAAATAAAAAAGAAAATGTGTCGTATTATTATTGGCCAAAATCCATTTATATTCTCGCTACCAACTGCCAGGATTCAAATTTCACTGCCCATATTTGATAAGATAACGTTATCTTATTTCAAATGCGCATCTTTCAACGTACGTTTCAAATCAAATGGATGTTTTTTTTACATTAAAAGGTGTATATAAGCGGCCACGTTCACAGTTTTGATATCGTCAGTCTGGAATAAACATGAGCGCGATCACGTTGTCTCATTCACGCGCGACCTAAAATATGAATAATTATAAGAATTGTATCGATTGTTATATATATATATATTTTTTAGTAAGATTTTTAAAGATACGTTAAAGTCCCCCTACGGATCACATGTTATTTTTGATTTTTTCAACCATGTCCGCTCGTTACGTAGAGCATGTGGACTCTTTGCGGCGTTTATTTCAACTTCTTAAAAAAATATATTTGTATGTATATCTCTAGCTCATATTGGAAGTTCCGCGAAAATCCGCGCCCGCGGGCACAGTGTTGGGAATCCCTGGTGTACTACAATAACCAGTGTTATGAATATTTATAGCTGCATTTTAATTCTTCGACTATTCCACACGAACTGGGCGACAGAGGTCAGCCAGTATTGAGAAATTATATTGTCCACATCGTGATATTATTTTTACGCAACCAAGTTATCTCTCTACTGTCGGGCAAAATGGTAAAATCAATTATATTTTTAACCCGTCTTCTTTGTCAGAATGCCAATTTTTTTTTTTTGAGTAGAACTATTCTAAAATCAGTTTGAAGATATGCTCTTAAAAAACGGCACGGTACTAATAAATGCTGTAGATCTAAAGTTGACGAATTATTCGAACCATGGTTCATGTCACGGGTTCCCAACCCATGGGTCGCGTCCCGCAAAAGGGTCGTAACGGGTTTTCGGTGGGGTCGCCAACTTCAATACAGTCAACTAAAAAAAATATTCACTTTAATTGATTTTCATTGTTTTTTTAATAACCTTATTAAAAATGCCTTTTTCATTTGCCTTAGGGGTCGCCACCCGTAAACGGTTGGGAGCCTATGGTTTAAGTTGTTAATTAAATGCAAGGAATTTAACAGTTCAATTAGAATTCAATTAAATCGTATGTACAAGCGATGAAAAATATTATCATATAGCGTCATAAAAAAAGTGTGGATTGAAAAAACTCTTTCAGATGGTACGGTGAAAAAAATAACAATTTATTTTAATTCTACAGGAATTTTTGATAGATATTTCGGCTTACGCCATCGTCAGAACTATGTATAAACATGCATTTACTCATCTATATACATATATGTTACAGTAAAACTGTATTCTCAGTGAAAATATATTCTTCTCCAAGCAATGTTGCACCTGCCGCATTGCAATGGATTTATTGCCCTTTATTGACTTTTTTGTATATGTTACAGTGAAACTGTATCTTCAGTGAAAATATATTCTTCTCCAAGCCGTCATTGAAATTAAATTTGACCGCCCTATCTTCAGCCCAATGATTGTTCGTGTTTTTCTTTGTTTCTCTTTTTATGAAAGGGACTACTTGCTGATTTTGTTTCATCGAAGCAAACCAAAATTTTAGGCCCGCAAATCATCGACTTGGGCCAATAATTTCAATGATCGTGACCATTGACATCATGTTGTCATACAAATTTATTACTTGATATATTTTCACTGAGAATACAGTTTCACTGTAACATATATATACCGTTGTAATACAGTTGTATATACATAAGTATGTAAATGCATATTCTTTAAACAATGTTGTTGCCCAGGCAGATTATTACTGATAATTCTTTGAGAATCCGTGAACATGAGTTGTTTGTTCTTCCAAGGTGTACAACCAGTCTGCCAATGGGAATGCCACTGGGAAGAGCTTTAATATTTTTAAACGGCATTGCTTCGGATGTCGATATATTTCATATTGACGTGAGTGAGTTCAGACCAATACTATATTTTATGAATAAAAGTTGATTTTTAAACTCACTCGGTTGACATCTTTGAAAATTTCTAATATGATTTTATAAATTTTTTCTCTCTGTTTTTATGACTGCAATGTTTTCATCTTGTTTGTAATTAATTTGTGATTTTTATTATGTATTTACATGTATGTATGTATATATATATAAATACATGTATTTATATTTGTCAAATGCATGGCGCATTGGCGTCAGCTGTAATGCCATGATTTGCTTTTTCTTAAATAAATAAATTACACGTTTGTTTTATCCTCCAACGAATCGTTGATATGAAATTATCACTATTATGTTGCCGTATTTTTTTCATTCCTGTATCGCATAATTTTTTCATTGTTTTAAATCATTTTAGTACTCGAGTACTAATTGTTCAATTACCCATATAATTTCCGCCATTTTCATTGTATGTACGTCACCATTACATGCTTATTTAGATGCCGACGATTTTTTACTTGGGGCAATATAAGGTAAATGTACTAGTAGTTGACCATGTGCCAGTAGTTGACCTTTTGAGAATAAAATATCCCAAAATAAGAAATGCAGATGCGGGATTGCTCTAAATTGTAAAGTTCAGACAAGTTAAGGCATCTGTGGTCTGAAATTGAAATTTTCTCTTAAACGGTCAGCTTTTTTTTTTTAACCATGTCCGCTCCCAACTTGGAGCATATGGACTCCTCACGAAGTTTATCTCAACATATGTTTTTCTACGAGAACTGGTTGTTACTCAGTTTCTCAACCTCTCTTTTTCCGAAGAGAGTAGGGATAGAAAGGATACGAGGACTAGGGCAGATAAGCTTATTGCTGTTACTATGCGTCGCTCTTTGGGATCGGAAAGGTGGGAAGGGATTTTCAACAACACAAACAGCCATGCCTGTGAACAGAATTATCGACTGAAAAAAATCAACGGTCAGCTACTGGTACATTTACCTTTTATCAATGTAATTTATTTCGAAAATCGGATTCTTTTTATGAATAACGTTTATAAGAAATTTTCTCTGTTATTAAGGACATAATTATCATTGATGATTGCATTGGAATTTACTTGGTAGAACTCCATTATAATACGGTGAAAAAATATCTATGTATTTTAATTCTACAGAAGTTATTTTATTTATTTGTTGATAGCTATTTCGGTTTACGCCATCATCAGAACTACCATGTCCGCTCTCGAAGTGGAGCATTGGTCTCCAAATGAAGCTTCTCACAAGAAAGCTGTTTTACGAAAACTGGCTGTTATTCAGGCAAGCATATAGTAAGATAGGACTAGAACGAATGTTTTCGAACTGTAATTATTAATGTGATGATGGTGCTAAGAAAGGATTTAATCAATATTTAGAAAAATAAAATTTAAACTGTTATTATCAGGGCTGTGGAGTCGGTCTAAAAAATTCCGACTCCGACTCCGACTCCAGCATTTACCAAAACCACGACTCCGACTCCAACATTGACCAAAAATACGACTCCGACTCCGACTAAAAAAAGGTTAATATCGTCACTTTTTTCCCTAATTTTCCTATTTATGTGTATTCAATTAAATATCAACCCTATCAATGCGGCCAAAAGTCAAATTTGACATATTAAATGCAGAATTAAAAAGTTTAAATTTTTAAAAATTTCCGACTCAGAGTACGACTCCGGCCAAAACACCGCGACGACTCCGACTCCAGCCAAAAAGCTCCGACTCCACAGCCCTGGTTATTATACAAAAATTGTATTATTTGATCAGTACCGGTTTTTCTCACCTCGAGAATTTTCAACTATAATTTTCTCTATCAATGTTGATTCCAGGAAGCGTATCAAACCAAAACGAATTTTTAAGCTTAATAATATATATATGACCAAAAATTATTTGCCAAATAATATATTTTTTCAAATTCTTTACTTTATTTAAAACATATAAAAATTATGTGACTTTCAAAAATCAGTTTCAATATATGAAAAAATAATAGCATTTCAATGAAAAATATGAGAATGGATGACAAAATACCTCCTCAAAGGGTTATACTAAGAAGATGTCATATGCCCCAGAAACCAAGAATCAATTAAAAATTTGGACCCATGCACTTTGCACCGGCAGTGGTTGAACTCACAAGAGGTTTGACCAGTCGGCTACGGGATCGATATTAGTCTTTACCTAACTCAAAGTTGATCACAATCACAATCTAAAACAGCGGTCTTAAAACTTAATGCTACAACATCTCCCTTTTGAAAAATCCATCATTAAAAGATACTATTAATTGAGTAGGCATTTACTTGGTAGAACTCCATTATAATACGGAAAAAAACAATGTATTTATTTCGTTCTTCATGACGAAGGCGTTATTTTATATATTTGTTGATATTATTTCGGCTTACGCCTTCGTCAGAACTATTCTGACTAGTTCCGACGAAGGCGTTAGCCGAAATAGCTATCAACAAATATATAAAATAATTTATGTAGAACTAAAATACATTGTTATTTTTCTTTCCGTATTAAAAGATACTTTGAATAACTGACTAACCAATTGCTTGATTGATCAACAAACATGATTAAAAATATTCTTTCATGATATCGGATATCGCATGTAGCAGATTGTATTTGCTAAGTAATTGGTATAATTGGACATGGATAACAGGGATATTAAAAAAATAATGATCCGACGGTGACCTATGTGTATGTTTATTTATAAGAATGATCACCCTTGATTGACAGTTCGTGGTATGTTTAATTCTCGTCTATTTCCTCTATCAATTATCCCATACTTTGAACAATATGCAGCGATTTTTGTCCAATGTCACTATTGTATTTAAATGCATGCATTCCGTGGCATAGTGGTGCCGCACTCTGCTTACCAAAATATTCATATTTAATTTGAGTTACTACTCCGTAAAACACGCTTGCCGAAAATATTCGGCGCAAATCCCCCGATGGCACGGTCGCATTCCATTGTCGTTGCTATGTAACGTTGCCGGCTGTTATTCCGGGGCGGATGCCGATGTACACACACAGCCAAACGGCTGACCGTCTCTACGGTGCATACTCTCGCATACACTCAAACAACACGTGCCAGACAATACACGTCTACGTGCTGACTTCCTGTTTGCTACATTTTGCGAGCGCTATGCATTGTATCACCTAGCAACCAAATATATTTACGTAAATATTTCGTTCAAATATTTTTTTTGCAAAACTCGTATATAATCTTAGTTTGGATTTTTCGCGGAATAAGACGAAGTCCCAAATTTTCTATGAGATTCACGCCCCTTTTTACACTACTTCTTATACCACGGTCCCGACTATAGTGTTAGCGGGGGTTTAACTTTACTTTTCGTGAGTTTTGTCGCTAACGACCCGGATTTCGCCTTTCAGCATCTTCAGGCATCCTCAGACATTTCCGAAAGGCGAATCCCGGGTCGTTAGCGACAAAACTCATGGAAAAGTACAAAATTCAAACAATTCAAATTTTATATTGAAATTCGATCAAACACCCTCAGTCGAAATCCTTAAGTATATTCACAATTGTTTTAAAAGGAAATAATAAAATATTCAAAAAAATATGTATTAATGCCAATGAATTACTTGCTGTTAAAACCTGTACTTTTGGCTCTCCTTAAAAGAGGAGAAAAATGAGTAAGGTTGCTCTGTGTCTAATGGACCGAATTATATGCAATGAAGGAAAATTTAAATTATCTCCCAGGGATGTGGAGTCGGTGTTTTTTGACTGTAGTCGTACTCGGAGTCGGAAATTTTTAAAAGTTTGATCTTTTTATTTTTGCATATAATATGTAAGATTTGGCTATTGGCCGGATTGGTTGATTGACATATAATTGAATACACATATATAGGAAAGGTAGAAAAAAAACGTGACGAAATCAACCTTTTTTTAGTCTGAGTCGGAATCGGAGTTGTTTTTTTGGTCAATGTTGGAATCGGAGTTGGAGTCGTAATTTTTTTTTAACGATTCCACAGCCCTGTTATCTTTAATAAAAATAAATGCACGCTTTTTCAATAGGCTTAACCCTCCAAGGATGAGCGTGACCATACGGTCACAGTGATCCCTATTGTCTATTTGTCCCTATTTCCATCTTTTTTCTATCTGAACATCGTATCTATCACTCAGTTTCGATTAAAAAGGGTTAAAAAGACTCTTTATATCACGATGTTCAAGTAGAAGTAGTAGGGACAAATGGACAATAGGGATCACTGTGGCCGTATAGTCACGCTCGTCCATGGAGGGTTAATTTTTAATTTCTGATGGATCAGCTCTTGTTGCTGTCTTTCACCTATTGTTTATAAATAAACCTGATTTTATTTATATTTTATCAGCTGTTTGCTGATATTTATTTAAACATATAATGTCCCAATATTAATCTACGAATTAATAACTAAAATTTCCATAGGAAAACGCATTTCAAAAATATACTGTACTAATCTTTTCCTTTATGGCTTAATATTTACGGATTAATTCTGTGTGTGCAATAATGATAATTGATTGTTTGTTTTGTGCGTTGTTTCAGAAGCATACAGGATGTACGCCAGCATGTCCTTCGTGGCTGTAATGATCATCGTTGGCATCCCCCTCTGGTGGAAAACAACGGAAGTTTACAGGTAAAATATTTTTAATATAGAATGTAAGGTCAATTATGGATATATGGTCACGATCAGAATTTTTGAAAAATAAGCACATTAAATGAAGTGAATGTAAGGCTCACGATTTTTTTTGAAATGTTTCGTTTTTAATTTTTAAATTTATTATAATAGAAGATCCTAAAGAATACTTCGCAATAAGTATGAAATCGAGTTGTTTTAATTTACAGGAGCAAAAATGCAACCACAAACTGCACAAATAATAATATTATACAGATAGAGACAGCCACATAAGTTTATTATTTGTTTAAAATAAAAAGAATAATTTTATTATAGGCTAATATTAAAAATCAAATTCTTCTTTCTGAACTCGTTCAATAATCAGTAATATTCTTCAGATTTAATCATTTTGATTCCATATTTTATAATAATCCACAATAATTCAAAGAGTAAAGTCAAAACATAAAATTATAAGCTAGTTTGTATAAATTTTTTGAGCTTAGCTCGAGGGGATTGGGTTTCTGTCCCGTGACCATATATCCATAATTTACCGAATATAATATTGATGTTGCCGTGAAGTTGTGAATGGAATGATCTGACACAAATTACTGATATTATGAAAATAAGTAAAGAAATAATTACTTGACCTAACTGTTCCAGTTCACTTAATCTTAATTATTCAAAACATGTTATTGGAAATCGGCCCAACTCATTTCTCTATACTTTTCATGAGAATCAAAAAACAAGTTTCATGAGTAATCAATTTTACACATTGAGAGTGATATACATACATATGTACTAGCTAGGAATTATTACTAGTAAATAACTATTTCACTTGATAACCATAGCTTTTTCGTAATGGCTATAATATTTCGTAACTGCTAACGTTATTAGCAATATAAATATTAATAAAAATAATAAACTATTTTTAGTACATATTCCACATAAAATTTATTGGATCAGGACCGGCTTTGCTCATGACGAGCATTGTCAACTGAATTATGATCAGCTGACAATGCTCCCCATGAGCGAAACCGGTCCTGATCCAATAAATTTTATGTGGAATAACTATTAAAAATGTTTTATTATTTTTATTATAATACTATTCCACCAAGTATTGACAGTGAACACCTTAAAACTATAAATATTAGTTTGCTTTCCTTTGATTCTATAATATAATTTATTTGATCCTTGCTTCCCGTAAAAAGGAAAAATCCCAAACTCAATTTTGTAATTTTATCAATTTTAAAATATTAGAATCAACTTGCTTTAATACTTTGCGATAGTAAGTCCGAAGATGCCTTTGAATGAGCCGAAACACGTGACATTATTAGGAACGCAATATGTGGAATAATCAAAGTTATTTTTTAATTTTATACACACCTAACGTTTGGAAAGTCAGAGGGAATATTGATCCTAACCATCTTTGAATCGGCAGGTAGAGCTACTAACATAAATTATTTGAATTGGAAATGGTAACGAATAAATGTTTTTTGTTGTTTTTCTGCATTGTGCATTTTATTGCCGATGTCCTGATTTACAGAGTGTCTCTTCCTTATGGCAGAATTGCGGATCTGGACCAAATTCCGATGAAGATATCCATGCCAATTCAGCTAGCGTTCAAAGACCAGACGAGGGGTGCCTTGATCAAAGAAGAACTCGAAGATCAATTTGCTAATTCAGGTAATTTATTTTGGACTATTTTCGTAAGAATACTAGCAAAGTGTCATCTGCATTTTCATTTTTTTTCAATTAATTAACCTTATGGATCCGAGACCATTTGTGAAGTGACAGCGAAAAATCTCAAGGCATTTTCTCACATAAAAACAGTAGTGTTTATTCTATTATTTATTTCAGCTTTGGTAAATTATAGATATATGGTCATGGGACAGAATTTCTGTAAAGATTTATGAAAAATAAGCACATTATATGAAATGAATGTAAGGCTTACGATTTTTTCAGGCTAATATTAAAAAACAAATTCTTCTTTCAGAACTCATACAATAATCAGTAATATTCTTCAGATTTAATTATTTTGATTCCACATTTTATAATAATCCACAAGAACTCAAAGAGTAAAGTCAAAACATAAAATTATAAGCCAGAATGTATAAATTTTTTGAGCTTAGCTCGAGAGGATTGAGATTCTGTCCCGTGACCATATATCCATAATTAACCTCAGCTTATATTAACTTATCAGTGTTCATTTTTTGTATTGTCATTTTATGGTGTGTAGTTTAATTATAAGAAGTATAAAATAACTTTGATTATTCCACGTATTGTGTTACACATATAATTAGTAACACAATACGTGAATAATCAAAGTTATTTTAAATTTTATATTAAAACTAGTATTGCTACCCGGCGTCGCTCGGAGTAAGCGACCAATAATTATTTAATGTTATATCATTCGACATAATTATATCACAAAATAGAATAAAAATAAAATCACAAACTTTATTTAATTTGATGACAGCCCCATTCTCGCCCATTAAAATGTCCAAATTCAAGGAAAAAATCTAATTTGCTGTCAAAGAAGTGTCAAATAATACCTTCACGTAAATAATAAACATTATTATATCAATAAAAGCCGGGAAAAAGTTGGTAGAAGACTAATTTATTACATTTTGACTAAATGTCTTCGCCGATAAAAATTCAAACATATTTTCTTTCATATTCGTTTTTATGGCAACTTGCAACAACAATGCAAAAGGGAATTACAGACCCACATACATACATACGCCGTTTCGGTTTTATAAATATATAAGATTAACTTCCACAAAGCTACCGCCGAAGCTTAAAAAGTAATTGTTTTATATTGTGTAGGTTGCAAAAGCATACAAATGAACAAGAAAACTTGGTTATATTTATTTATATTACAGATGTTTATGACCTACAATTCGACCTGATCGCTCTCCCGGAAAACTTCAAATGGTCTCCGGAAAATCCTTCAACCGTCAACGAGGAAGCCGGATCCCTCCGCTTTATAGAGTGGCCCTTGCTTCAGTCGGATGTGAAAGTCACCCTCTCTAGAACTGTTCTTGTCTCACCGACCGCCTGTGAGTCTAATATTTCTATTGACTTTCGTTGAAACTTTTCTATTTAACTGGTTTACAAGTTATAAATATCTTCTTCTCTTGATAAATGATAAAGAAAGTTGTGTCTAGAATTATGGTAAATGTACCAGTAGCTGACTGTTTAAGAGAAAATTTCAACAAAAATAACAATTAAGGTTTAGCATTGTACCGAATGATGGCAAAGCAAGTATACTCATATTGGATCATATGTCTTAATTAATATTATGTAACAAAAATTAAAAAAAGGCCTGTTGAAAAAAAGTTAAAGTCATGTTATTGTTTCAGTAGTTGACCATATCACAAATTGAAAAATCTAGTAGTTGACCATGTCTAAACAAGGGACTTTCTAGTGAAATTTCTGTCAGAGTTGCCTCAGGGCTTTTTGTCACACCACTCTTGGTTGAATCAAGTAGCAATGGGTGGTTCAGGAACAAGGTACACACCGTTACTAGATTGATCACCTAAGAAATTTGAAATAATTCACTTTCCTCACTAGGTGTTGTTTTCAAATGGCCACCCTGGCACTCCATTGGCTATATGGTGATGTGTTAGTGGCTCATTCCAACCGCAGATGCCTTAACATGTCTGAACTTTACAATTTAGAGCAATCCCGCATCTGCATTTCTTATTTTGGGCCATTTTATTCTAAAAGGTCAACTACTGGTACATAGTCAACTACTAGTACATTTACCTTAATTGTTTTGGTTTATCGCGAGTAAAATCTAAATTAATCCGGCAATCGACCAATTAAAATTATTATAAGACAGAGTGAAAAATCTTCACTGTGTCATTTTCGTTTTTTTGCGGTCGTCAGAGTTAAAAAGACTTCATTTTTAGGATTTATCATGAAGTGTTCATGACATATTTATGGGTCATTTGTAGGTAAAGGACTAAACCACATAAGACTGCATAAAAAGATATGATGTTATATATGCATATGTTACAGTGAAAATGTATCAAGTAATAGATTTGTATGACAACAAGATTTCACTGGTCACGATCAAGGAAATTATTGGCCCAAGTCGATGATTTGCCGGCCTAAAATTTTGGTTTGCTTCAATGAAACAAAATCAGCAAGCAGTCCCTTTCATAAAAAGAGAACCAAAGAAAAACACAGATCAACATAGGGCTGAAGATATGGCGGTCAAATTTAATTTCAATGACAGCTTGGAGAAGAATATATTTTCACTGAGAATACAGTTTCACTGTAACACATATACAAATTATAAATGTGTGATTTTTAACAATTCCAGCTGCGTCGAAAATCGGACGTGTTCTCAGTGAATGGCTGCTGGCTGAAGATTCACTGCGGGCTACCGTGGCCGCCATGTCAACTCCGGCAGCATCCCGCCATGATGCTGCAGGCAGGAGACGAGCACCGCCTTCCAATGCATTTGATGTAACCCTGAGCGTTGTCGCCCCAAATCCCGATTCGATCAAAGTCGATTGGGCCCCGCTGGAAGCTTTACAACGTAATCATAGTTTTTAACTTATTCTGTGCATCTTTATTACTTAATACAAACTTCCGAAACTGAATCTGTTTCATCTACCGAACATAATATACTATATATATTAAAAATAATTTATAATACACTTTCCCATTGTTTAAGGTGTGCACAAATTTGTGCGTAATTGAAGGCCCATAAACAAAGTGCTATTAAAACAAAATATATATTAAAACTGATTTATGCTCAATAAACCAAGATTTGCTTTCATTTCAAAAACTACATCAAATAAATTTGTCACAATTAATACCATATTTTTCAATATAAAATTACAATGTTAGAATAGATGAAAAGATGTATTGTTTATCTACCTCTTCTACACCAGTATATATAAGTAAATGTGTTTAAACCAGGGCTGTGGAGTTGGTAAAAAAAAGTCCGACTCCGACTCCAGCTTTTACCAAAACCACGACTCCGACTCCAACATTTACCAAAAATACGACTCCGACTCCAACTAACAAAAGTGTAATTTTGTCACTTTTTTCCCTAGTTTTCCTTTTTATGTGTATTCAATTAAATATCAACCCTATCAATGCAGCCAAAAGCCAAATTTGACATATTATATGCAAAAATAAAAATTTCCGACTCTGAGTACGACTCCAGCCAAATCGCAGCGACGACTCCGACTCCGGTCAAAAAGCCCCGACTCCAACTCCAACTCCAGAGCCCTGGTTTAAACACAGTTCTGAAATAGCACTATATATTACATAATTTCTGTAAAACTTTAACCCTTTCCAGTCCACAAAAAAGAAAAAAAAGTTCCAGCGGGTCCACTATAAATTTACAGTATTTTGAGAGAATCTAATATTATCTTTTTTTTTTTAAATAAAAACTAGATTTTTGGGACAAATTAAATTGATTTTCAAAATATACATAGTAATGTCAATAATATCTATATTTAAAAAAATATACAGCTAAGGTCTTCATTTTCACTGTCAACAAATAATTCAAATTCACTCCATTCAATAGTCCAGTTCATTTATACAATCTTCATCTTATAGATTCAAATTTGTTGTCAACGCGATTTTTCTAAATTTTAGGCATTTTTGCTAGTTAGAATTATTAGAACAATAGTTTTTATCGGTAATAGTTCGGTATTTCAGAAAGTTGTGTCGCCTGTGCGGCAATTGCTCTATGCAGGCCGTGCCAGCCCCTAAAACGACCCTTTTGTATCCCTTCCAAGTAAACAGTTTAAACAGTTACATATTCTAAACGTCAAAAAATCATTTGGTCCTGTGCTCAAAATACGGTTGTAATAGGTACGAGTGAAAAAAAAATGTGAACTTGCATATTGACTGAAGAACAAAAAATGTCGAACGACATTCGACATAGGACCGGAAAGAGTTAATACATTACTAGTTTTTCACCATTTTATCATGGAGCTCTAACAATTTAATCAATAAGGTATTGAGTATATTTCTGAATTTGTATTTGGATTTATTTGTGTAAAATTGTAAGCTCTTTGGATAGCTGTGCTGCAAATAAGGATTTGAATTTGATGGTTTTTTTTTAAATTCTTATTTGTTTTCAGAATATTTGCAGCCGTTTGTTTCCGAGCTGAGCGCCATTCACAACTTCACGCTAAAATCGCAATGGCTGTATTTTGTTCGGTTGGATTTTTTTCCTCCACAGGTAATAGAAAATATATACCAATTAGTTTGTGTGTTTGCAGTGTGTCTAAAACAGTGGTTCTCACGGAAAATTGTCCTGTGGCCGCATCGTAAACATAAGCGTTTCTACGGAAATGTCTGGTGGCCGCACGAAATTTTTGTGTTGAGTCTTTTTTGTCAAAAAGAACTTAACATGTATGTGTTGAGTTTTTGCTAACTAGTAATTCTTGATGCACAATACAATGCATACAAAATATTTAATTTTCAGTGTCATTGTTCACAAATAAACTTGTAAAAACACATTTTTATTAAATGTCAATTTTAACTACCAAGCTGTTGGTGGCCGCAGCAAAATCCTCTGGTGGCCGCATATGAGAACCAGTGGTCTAAAATACATCAGAAAATATCTGAATTTTTTTTATACTCAAAAGATGTTTTTACCATGTACGCTACCATTGTCAAGGATATGTGTTACAGCGAAAGTATATTATCACCGAAAATATATTCTCACTGGCACTTATAAGTGAAATCATATTCTTCTCAAAACTGTCATTGAAATTAAATTTGACAGCTGTCAAATGATCATCAAATCGGATGATCGCATTGCCAGTACAAAAAAACTTCTTATAGAGCTGACTTAAACTGTAGTTTTTCTACTTTAATACTTCTTAGTCAAATGATCAACATTTTTTTTCAAATATAGTGGAAATAGAAGAATATGCTTGGAAAATGACTAATGGTTAGCTAATCTCCCTACCCGTCTTTATCGGGAATTGGATGGGCATTACATTCTGAAGAATGGTGCAATTCTCATTTTGGCCTCAGATGAGTCGAAAGAAATATAACGCCAAGTACATTTCTCTTAGAGCATTCAAACTATTGAAAGTGAGCATGCCTGAGAGAAAGTTAGTTGGATAAAGCCATGGGTAGTATATGTCCTCAAATAGAGATTACTCAAAAGTGTATAATGATCTCTGCCGACCAAATTCATCTTTGCATTTGCAGAAGCAAGACGATACACCGTTCAGACGTCACTATGTGCTGGATGAGGACACTTTACCTCACTTGATCACGCCCCTGGAGAAGAAACTGGCTTCACATATATCGAAAAATCCCTGCTTGAACTTGGTCCTTTACACACCAGCTTGTAATGATGCACCTATACACATCTATAATAAAAAAGGTAAGGCAAAAGATTTATCTGAACACAATGTCAAAAGAACGGCTCTTTTTGACAGTTTTGCTTTTTTACAATGCTTACGATTGGGATAAAAGAAATGAAAAGGAGTTAGTTAATTGATCTTGCTACCGCCCTGTTCTTACCAGAAGTTATAGTCTGCAAACGTTTGCATAGCAGCAGACCTTTTTTAGTGTCTTTGTCAAAATCTTAGCTCTTGATATTTAACCTGTTAGCCGCCAAAGTCGAAGTATTCGATCTACGTCTGTACACCATCGGTTTTAGAGAAAATAGAAATTGCATAAAAAATGATTTAACTTACATACATAATATATAGTTTGGAGATGTTTTCGTGTGTCCTGGCACATGTGTGTACAATACATTCTCGTCGGTCCCTGTGGTCTAGTGGCAAGAGCTTTGTCATAGCAATCGGGGGGCCCGGGTTCAATCCCCGGCAAGGTTAGATTTTTTCAATTGAAAAAAAAGATCTTGGGCTGGGTGTTATGTTATTTATCGTTGATTTTGTGCACAACTGATACATTATTTACCATCGAGTTAATCTCGTGTGACTTTCACAACTCAGAATATTTGGCGCATTGGCGCAAGCTGTAATGCCAAATATTTTTTTTTTTAAATTTTAAAAATAAAATATATAAAAAAATAAATATATAAATTCTGTGCTACGGGACGATTTTTGGGCTTATTCGATTTCGAGTTGTATTAAAAACATGTAGTCAGTTTATGTATTAAAAAAACCTTTATTTTCAATAAAAAAATATTGTGACTCACCGGTGAGACGTTGGTGTATGGAGTCAATACACATGCGATTCACGGGTGGGACGTTGGCGTACAAAAGGTTACACTAGAAACTTTGCGCATATTTGCCTCTTAGATACAGTGAAACGTAACTCATTTTTCTCTACTTTTCAGAAGAGCCAAAAAACAGGTTTCACCAGTAATCAATGTAACCTATTTTTTAACAGATACAAATTGTCTTTTCATTATATTTAATGGCTTTGCTTTTAGCTTTTTGATCAATTTGTTAAATAGTAATATATTCTAATGTTTTGATCTTATGATTTTGTGGAGCAATGAACAAGAAAGTAATTTTAATATGTATCAAATTATCTTCGTATCCACTTCTCCTATTGATATGGTCTATGGTCTTTTTGATACATTATTTTCTGGTGGCATTCATAACTCAAAACCAGTAAAAATCGGGATTAGTTTCTTTTAACCTAACGACCCGGGTTTCGCCTTTCGGCATCTTCAGGCATTTCAAGTGCACGGATGTACTTGTAACAGTATGTATCGTTAACGTGCAAAGACTATATCGATAAAATCAGGGCTGTGGAGTCGATAAAAAAATGTTCGACTCCGACTCTGACTCGGCATTTACTAAAACCACGACTCCGACTCCAACATTGACCAAAAAATACGACTCCGACTCCGAATAAAAAAGAATAATATCATCACTTTTTTTTGCCTAATTTTCCTATTGATGTGTATTCAATTAAATATCAACACTACCAATCCGGGCAATAGCCAAATTTGACATATTATATACAAAAATAAAAGGTTCAAACTTTTCAAAATTTCAGACTCCGAGTACGACTCCGGCCAAAACGCCGCGACGACTCCGACTCCACAGTCCTGGATAAAATTAATGTTTTCCTCTCTTATAGTAAAATCATAGAAATTAAAAAAGAAGTTATGGAATTCAAATTTGATATTGAAATTTCATCAAGCACCGTCAGTCGAAATCCTTAATTATATTTGATTCATATTATGTGTGCAGAAGACAGTAGTAATAATGGGAAATCGGTTGAATAGTTTTAGTTTCTAAAAATCAAATACAGTGAAACCTCGATTCTACGTTTTTCAAAAGACCATGAAAAAAAAATAATACATGCGGGAAAAAAACTCTTATGTGAGTTTCGCCGGGACTTTAGAAAATGAACGAACCATGCGGGAAAACGGCTTATGCGGGAACGTAAGATCGGGGTTCAACTGTATTAATGTTTTGTTTTATACAATTCCAGGAGTAAAAGCAAATGGAGCATTCGATGCTTTCCTGTCTCCCAGATGGGGCGGCGTTGTGATCGGGAACCCTTCTGCGAGCGTGTGCGAGACATATTTGAACGGTGATCAGGAAAGTATCCCCACATATCAGCCTCCGACGAGGGAAATAATGGGATACTTTCTAGCCCAGCTACGGCTATTGCTCGGTATTCAGGAGCAGGTAGGCTATCTTTATAATTGTTAACTATAAATCGAATACAAAATTTCAAAGATAACTTTTGGTAACTAATTAAAAATAGTTTTGATGATGACGTAAGCCGAAATAGAAAAATATAAAAAATAATTTCTGTAGAATTAAAACATTGTTGTCGGGACACGGCATTTGCCGTATTTTTCGGACTGTTGGTTGAATGCGGGACACGGCAAATGCCGTATTTGAACAGGTCAGCACAGAATTGTTTGCCGGCGTTTCATTTCACGCCGCAACTAATTACAATTAGTTCTACTTCTTTGCTTAGATTATAAGGGTCGAAGTTTGAGCGAATAAATAAAAAAAATAAACAGTCTTATAGATTTATTTTGCGATCCCCGTTGCGTTTGAGTCCTGACACATGTTGGAATATTTTTCATTCCGTTCGCGTTGCTTTGTTCACCGTTTCGTATTTTGTTATTTGAATTTATATAAACATTGCATAAGAAGTTATCCTTTCAAAAATGTCTTCAGAAAATAATAATAGTGACGATGAAGTGTATGCCGATAATTTATCAGACTTCATGGAATAATGATTTGGAAGAGTTTGGATCGGGAATCAGAATCGGCTTAGAAATATATTGCAATAATGATTTAAAAAGCGTGTTTTTTTCAATGATTAAATATCATTTGTGATTTCTTTGAAAATTTCAGTCGAAAATATCGTTTTGTTTAGAAGTTGTGTTGATTTTAAGAAAGTAACATATTTTTGCGCTTATCGCTAAAAAACGCCCGCTACAGGCTTGAGTCTATTGTTCGAGGTGCCCGACAACATAGTGTTAAAAAGAAGTATAGTCATATTTTCAGCCACATATTGACACATTGTTTCTATATGTGTCTTGATTTACCTCTTGGCCAATGTGTCAATGTATAGCAGCCATTAAAAAAACGCATCTCCGATATTGTCTCAATCCAATCTTAAAAATCACCAATTCTTGGTTTTATGATGTACAGCGGGGATTACCAACCCCGTGATATATATATATATATTTGAATAAGTTTCTAAAATAATTAAATAAAATATTTTCAAAAATAATTAAATAATTACGTAATTCGAACTCATTTGCATAAATCGATATAGATCACTGCTAGAGTAACCCAGTAGTAGAGCTCTAGAATCCTTTTACTTGCCAAATGAATATAATGGAAATAGCTGCATATATTGCAGACCTTGTTCAAGTAAAGGCAGAAGAACTGGAGTTTGGAGATTTTGGACCTTCAGAGTGATATAATGTTAAAATCCTTAATATCATATGAGGACTTCTGGAATACAGTGGACGGAAAAAAGTTTCCATTTTATGATTGCTTGTTAACAGGAACGTCATCATTCTCCCCTAATTATGAGGCACTGGCCAATAAAATGCAATGCCAAAGATCTTATATTTATTTTATATAGTAGAATATAAACATTAATTTAAAAAATATTTTTTTGTGTATTATTTATTACCAATTTTTCACATATTTTTTCAAAAATATGTGGTGCTCGCCGCCCGACCGATATTTTAAAATGTGCTCTAAGGTAAAAAAGGTTGGTAACCCCTGATCTACTGATTACTTGGATTTCTAAGTATGCTGCAAGAGCATTTTGAAATGTTGAAGTCAAGTTTGTTTTTGATAAACCAGCTTCAAGTCTAAATTATCTCCCGTTTTTTGTAAGTGGCGCTCTGGTGACTGGAATGTCTTTTTATAATGTGCAAAGACTCGAAGGTTAACATAGACGTAACTCCTTTTGTTATTTTGGTGAAATTTTATCAAAACTTGTTTTACAATAAATTTTAATGTATTGCAGGAAATGATCCCTGGAGCAGAAATTGAACCGATTACAACTGTGCTACCAAGAAAGTGGGAACTGGATGCGCTCGCTAGAATCAGAACCATTGAGCGAGTCACATCAGCCAAATTGACTCTTCGATCGCTCTCTCAACTTCTGGGTTTGTATTTATTCTAAATTTAAAATAACTTTGATTATTCCACTTATTGTGCTACTAACTGTGACACGTGTTTCGTTTTTGTGTTTTCTTTTAGAATTTTTTAGTTAGAAAAAAAAATATTTGGCATTACAGCTTACGCCAATGCGCCAAATATTCTTAATTGTGAAAGTCATACGAGATCAACTCGATGATAATTATACTACTAATGACGATAGCTTTACAAAATATTAACTAATGAGATGCAATCAATCAGATAGGATACAAAAAAATTATGAACTCTTCATTTTTAAATACTATACATCATAAAATGACATTACAAAACAATTCACATTGATATGTTAATATAAGCTGAGATAAATATTAGAATAAAGACTACCGTTATTTTGCAAGAGTATGCCTTGGGATTTTTGGCAGGCCCATTCCAAAATGGTTTGGAATCCAAAAGGTTAATTATTTTATTTTATGCAGGTGAAATTTCCAATATTGTGATCGACGACGAGGTTGGGGCGTCCATCCACAAAGCAGTTGAGAATGTGGAGATGACTGGCGTCCATCTTAAAAATGGCGACCTCATGAGTGCTCTCGAGACTTCTACAAATGCATTCCTGGCAGCCGAAGCTGCCTTTACGGATCCTAGCCTATTGGCTCTGTTGTACTTTCCAGATGATCAAAAGTAAGTTTGAGACTATTTACTTTTCATTGGGAAATACATGGCATTGCAGATGACGTCAATATGCCATGCAAAAAAGTGAAATAGACCAACAAAACCAGTGTAGAAAAGCATTGATCGAGGTGAGATTAAAATAATTGGTCTACATTTTCGGCTACGCAATAAAAAATGATAATATGTAATAGTATGGCTTCGGGAACTTAAGGATTGCAAATGCAATATTTGAAATCATAGTTTCTCAAAATGCTTTGGCTTCCACTCATTCTGATTGCATTCCTGGTTGATTAACCCGTGGACTGCTTATCCGTGTCTCATATGCTGAGACGCCTGATTTCGGTGTGTTGCAAATTGGTATTAAAATATAAATAGAGTTAAGCGTGTTAAAACTATCATGTACAAGATTTTTTTTATTCAAATATGTATGTGTTACAGTGAAACTGTATTCTTTGAAAATATATTCTTCTCGAAGCTGTCATTGAAATCAAATTTGACCGCCCTACGTTTGTCTGTGTTTTACCTTTGGTTCTCTTTTTATGAAATGGACTACTTGCTGATTTTGTTTCATTGAAGCCAACCAAAATTTTAGTCTGGCAAATCATCAGCTTGGGCCAATAATTTCAATGATCGTGACCAGTGAAATCATGTTGTCATACAAATCTATTACTTGATACATTTTCACTGAGAATACAGTTTCACTGTAACATATGCATTATTTGATCTCATTGTCTCCATGGGTGTATTTAAGACAGAAAATGATAAATTAATGTTTGAAATCTTAGTTGTTGATATATTCGCAAATCGGCTCAGCACGGATGAGGTAAAACTACATATAATATTTACGGTGTGCACAAATATGTGCTTTAGCTAATAATTAATATCAAATGCAAAATAACATGCTAATTACCAAAGTAAGGGCTTGTAAACCAAGTGTTAACATATCACAATATATATGAGAAATAGTTATAAATAGAAATAATAGATACCAAACTTGTTCGAAGTTTAAAGACTCACCCTTAATTTTCAACATGATGGAAGCATTGCCTTGACAAAGAATTCATGTATCGGCAAACTTTTAAATTTTAATTTTGTACTTTTCCATGAGTTTTGTCGCTAACCACCCGGGTTTATCCTTTCGGCATCTTCAGGCATTTCAAGTGCACGGATGTACTTGAACTGAAGCGTAGTAAACAGTTTGTATCGTTTTCTAGAATCAAATGATTGGCGAAGGTATCTTTTTTTAAGCGAAAACTTTTAAAGTTATAACTGTGCTTCTACTAAGTAATATTTATTTTTAGATATGCTGTCTACATTCCACTATTCCTCCCGGTGATGATTCCAGTTCTTATCTCGGCCAAGAATGTTTGGTACTGGATGAAGAGTACACCGTCAAAGGAAAAAGCCGAATAAACAAATTCCTTAACTTAATTTTTCAAGTAATAAATGTGTGATTGTATTTATTAAATAAATATACTTCCCTCTGGAAAAAATTGTCTTTATTATTTCCGCATACCTACACAGTTAACATGGAAAACGAATCAGTTGGAGTCAATTGAGTAATTTTAATTAGATTTTCCAACATGATTATAATCTCACTATGCCACAAAGCGTGTCAGAAACCACACGACTTTGGCTTGATCCCTATTTGATTACCTGCGAATCATTAGTTTTCCCACTCCTTCATCTAATAAATAAAAATCAATGTTTTTTGGTTTGTATTTTGTGCGTTGCCATACCGTTCATCCGATCGCAATGAAACTTTAACAAACTTATTGTTTGTACTTGCGCTGAGGTTATTGTTGCATTTGCTCAAATGTTATAGACATAGTACAATGAACTTTCAGTAGGTGGAAATTAGCGAGATTTGATTGAGCTTTTAAGATCCGGATAAGCCTTTGTGTTGGTCGAGTAACATCCCAAACCTAAGCCACGGAAAGAAGCTCTCAATCTCCTAATCCTCCCCCTAAGTTAGCATCCTAGCTACTGATATCTCCTTCGAAACGCAATCATCGAATCGCAATCTGGGTATTATTCTTAAAACTAAATTCAGTGTATAATTGTAACTTCAACTTGCTTATTGTGTATTTTAAATCAACGTGTAATTCTTTCTATGTAAATTCATTTATTAAATATGTGTGCTAATCGCACCATCTTAACGCTTGAAATCATTTTTCACTACAGAGCATCCTGTTTCTCCTACTCCGATCCCTAAATTACTCTTCCGAGTGTCGGACCGGAGGCTCCCTGAGAGCCGAGATCGAGGTTGTCTCAATATATAATTGAATACACATACATATGTACATAAATAGAAAAGGTAGGAAAAAAACGTGACAAAATCAAACCTTTTTTAGCCGGAGTCGGAGTCGTAATTTTTTTTAACAACTCCTGCCCTGAAAATGGGTGTATAAAAAACACATGAAATGCTCAAATATGTATATTTCATATATTAACGACACTGATTACAATTAAATTTGTACGAATTATACGATAATAGATTTTACAAGCAGTCACTTTGAAAAAAATACATTTCAACTTTGTAAAACCATTTAGTCATCATCAGCTAGTGAATTTTTCTACTCCAAATGCATTAATAAAAATAAGCAAATAGAATAAAATTGTAAAATTAATATTAACGTGACTAGATTCATTAAAGTGTATTATACATTATTAAATCTATGATAAAACTATGTCATATTGTTATTAGTAGTCTCAGTAATCTGATTAAAAATTGGAAGATATAAGTCTATAGTTGTTTTGGTGATACCCTAAAGCAGCGATTCTCAACCGTTACACTTTTTTTTGATTGAAGAAAATAATATCATAAGTCAATATATCTTGCTGTAGTATTATAGTGTTAATCTTTGGTGAAAGGGCATTATATTAACCCTTTGAGTGGTGAATTGAATTTGGATAAAATTAGGTTTTTTTCGATAAATTTAATAAAATATTAATAGCAAACAAAACAAATATAAAACATTATTTTTTTTGTTATCCGTAAATCTAAGAAGAATGTTATTCCTTATTGAAGGAATTGATATTTCTTCCGCAATTTTAAAACGCAAATTCTAAAAAAATATTCAAATATTACTTTTAAATAATTATCTAGAAGCTTTACATCCAATTTGGGTCTGGATCTTTATTGCATTCATCTGCCAACATGTGGTTCTCTATTGACGGTGGTTCCAGGAAGCGTGTCGAACTGAAATGGATTTTTACACTCAATAATATATGGCCACAGATTTCGTACCAAATATTAACCTTTTTATAAAGCACTTTTGCGTATTTCAAACATATAATAAAAATAATGTGACTACCAAAAATCACTGATTGACACCTCTAGTTTCAATATATGAAAAAATAATAACATTTCAATAAATAATAAAAGAATGGCAATAGATAATAGATGACAACATACTACCTTCGTACCGGTACGGCGATACTAATCAAAAGGTTAATAAAGGTAAAACATATTTTTATTTGTAAGTATTCAAAATACTTGTGTTAGTTAGTTTAGGGGTCTAATTAATCCACATATTGAATGTATGGCGAAGTAACCTGAAGAGATGGACAATCACTGGTGAGGTCGAAAGAAGAATTTATTCAACAGCTTTTGTTTTGATTTTTAGAATTCAGGAAAGACTAGAGATGTTATCAAATAAAAAACGATACTTGAGAAGAGTCTGAATAAAAAAATGACTGAAAAGTTAAAACAATAATTTTGGATTCCGCGGCTACTATGGAAATTGCTGCATTTTATAAGATCACGTAGATTTCATGGCTCATTTGTTTATATTCATATTATTGATTTATATAAAAAGGTTATAGATAGGATAGGAAGGTTTGAGAACTTGATATTTGTTAAATTGTGATTGTGATTAATTGAGTGTTGAGCTGTTTTTTTTTATTTGATATTTTCTTCCTGATAATTTATAAATTTGAAATGAGGAAGGTCTTAAAAACCGGATATGGGTATATTAAAAACCGGATATTAAAAACATCACAATGGGTACCATATTATTTTAAGACTGAGTCTCCTTCATCTTTTATCTGGAGTGCTTTTATTTTACACACTTTGTTAGCTGTTTTTTAAATAAAATGACAAAACATCTTATGAAATTATAGGGTAAACTATCATTATGGCAATGTAAGATATGTATAAAAAAGTGCATGTCATAAGTTGAAAAACGTTTTGAGAACCGCTGCCCTAAATAGTAAATATGTAAAAACCGTGGCTTCCTTTCAAAATGTTGGACCTACAGAACCTCGAACCGATAACGACTTGTAAAATTAATTATATGATAATATCGCTACTCTGTTCATGCTTCGTTCCACGCAGTCTCGGTCAATATTGCTGTATTCTCACCGTTTTCATCGGGGATGTATTCGAAGTTCCACAGCGAATTGGCCAAGACCAACGTCTCGCTTTGCCGGACGTCGAACGTCAGCACAGGACAGACGTCTTCGCAAGGGTTTCTCGGTGTCAGCTGCACCAACGTGGAACCTTTCAACTGAGACAGTATTATCAAACCCGTATCCAATTCGAGATGCTTGAATCTCGGCGCAGAATACTTATCCGACATCAACAACCAATTGAAATGAGCGGGAGGGACGTGGGGTGACAAAAAATACGGTCTGGGTGCTAAAACCCGTAAAGACTTCACAGCTTGCAGGTCACAATTTTGAAAATGAACAAACCAATTTGGTATTTGTATATTGGTGATCTTTGTCAGTAAGTTGTTTAAGTCTGCCGGCTGTTTTCCGCATCGCAGGTTCGTTTGAAGAATACATGGTACGGAATCACGCAGTCTTTCGTCGTTGGACAGTAATCTGGTGAGATTAATGTCCGGGTACTTTGAAAGCGACCAGTCGAGGTTGGCGTCGGTGACGATGACTGGGGCTCCCCGTATTAAATGCTGGTTGAGGACATTGTCGTAGTTGGTTTCGGAAATGTGTTGCACAGATGCTGTGAACAAATAAAAATATCAAGTTATTTTTTTGATATAATTATGCTTTGTAATCTGAAGGAGTTGGTTTTAATGTGTAAGTAGAACAAATTTTAATACCTCTCTATCGCATCGTACCAATGAAAACAATCCAACTACCATTATGAACGTATCTTACCCATGAATGGGTATATTTGGGTTAATTATTACGAGTATTTAATTATATATTTAAAAAGTGACAATTTTTTTAAAATAAATAAGACATTTTTTTTTGTACGAATTTCACAATTAATTGCATAGTTAGGTAGGTATGTGAATGTTTTTTTTTTAAATATTTTTTAGACAGCGGCGCAGCTATATATTTTTAATTATTTTAAATGATGACTTGAAGATCATGTTGTAGGCTTAAAATATGTACATATAAAAAATAAACAATTTTTTACAACACACAAATTGAAAGACTGTTATTTTTTTTCGGAAATATAATTTCAATATTTATAAAAATAATAAATCATTTACAAAATAAACTGAATATAATTCCTCATAGAGAAGATCGATGATTCGATTTTTTTTCGTAGTTTTAGTCTCAACTTAATATTATTTTTTCTAATTTAACTCAAAATTAGGTCGCGTAAAAATGTAGTGGACACTGTTGGCATAATTGTTTTATTCTATTTCAAATATAGAATACTATGCATTCTGATTTGACTGACATAACTATTCATTGGCATTTGAGTTCATTCCAACAATTAATATTATATAAAATCAAAGTATAAAAATATATATCAAAGAAAACATGACATTTCGTTTTCTTATATTGAACAGAATTTAATATAATATATAAACATCTTACCAACGGCTTCGCAAGCAGCACAGTCCGACAAGGTAAGGGAATTCGGTAGATCGTTCATAATTTGATTTTTACTAATCAAACATGGTTTGTAAAAAAGGGGCGTCCAATCCCAAATGGGCAGAATTCTTATCATGAATATTCTACCGATCGCTGAAGCGTGCCATGCGACATTATTAACGTTGCTTATTCCGTACAAGGTGACGATTACGAACACTATCGCGACGATGATCCGAAACCATTTTCGAAAAGACACCCTCCTTACAACGTTCGTCAATGGACGGCAAATCGCTTCCATTTCTTCATCGGTAAATCCAGCCTGTTGGCAATATTCGTAGAAGGATTTCAATTCGGTATCCATCAATTGAAGTTTTTCCCTATGTGACATATCTGCCCCAGTTCTGGATGACATGTCGAAATGACCCAAAAACTCCAACGTAATCAATAAGGGTTTCTCTTGCACTATCTCATTGATTTGGCCGCGCGCGGGAAACCGACGGTGCATTTATGTGGCCAGTGATAGGCTGTTTATTTAGAGGTCAGTGCCTTATCCGCCATTTTTGAACACTGAAATTTATAAAAATAAATATTTATAAATTTGGTGACTGTGATAATTTTTAATTCAAAATAAAATATTCGATATTAATTCGGCTATTTTTTAGAAGCCTCTAAAAAAATATTAAATTGAATATTGAATATAATGTCACATGAAAAGTTTGCCATAATGCAAACAAAAGAAGATTGAATACGTCACCCCGCCATCTTGTATATGTATCCTTCGCGCATTGCAGACACGAGAGATTTGCCAACCATTTATTAATCGGGGACTCACCCCGTAAATAAATTTATTTGTGATTTTGTACACAAATAAACTCGAATTTGTAGTTGTTGGCTGAATGAAATCTTTGTTGATGTTGTACGAGGGGCAGTGCTTTTATAGCATTGGTGTTATCTTTTAATATAAGTGCATTTTTGTGCATCCGCGAAAGTTGAAAGAACTGTGTTGTCTCGAAAGTGCAAGTAATCTGTCAAAATTCCGGTCCCTACGCGTAAACGAGAAGGAGCCTATCCACCAGGCCAGTCGGGCGAGGCCGACATGAATAATAAACGCAAAAGTCGAACGGCACCCCAGAGGTAAGTTTTCGACTTGACCTAACCTTCTCTTACATGCCACAACCCTTTGTGCATTTTCCGATAAGACGACGCTGTTTTCAGGAAAATTCCTCGCGCAATCATCGATCGACATGTTTCGCTTGGAAATTCCTGAGAAAATTCTGTCACTTTACCGTAATTCAATTTTAATTTGTCAAAATCTATTGTCCATTGAAAAAAGCCACGACCCTACCAACTGTCATGGTGGTTATTTATTTATGATGTTTTTATTTGTATTCAGATTACTGTGAAGACACTCGATATTGATCTATCTCAGAATGTTTTCCACGAAAATTATTTACTCATAGGTGTTTATGTAACCTCGCAGTCACTTATTAAATTCTCGCATAATTCTTGCTACATTTTTATTGTTGTCTGGTGTGCGACGTACATCCATAATAATAATGCAAAAAAACATTTTCAAATTCAGAACATTCATTGTGCTAAGAAAGCAGTGGTTGAGCTAATTTTTTCACTAATTAGAGTGCATTTTTGTAGTAATGGTGCCTAATTGGTTTGTATATAAATGAATGAAAGTTCTTGTGGCCAATGACCAAATGGCTATATTTTTACATTTATTATAAACAAATTAATGCAGTCACATTATCAAATCACAAATACTGTTACAAGGAACGACATTAAGTTTCCATTTTTTTAATATGTAAGAGAAAAATTCACCATAAAATCAATGCAATATAACATATTATTTATCTTGAAAAATCTTGCGTGGACAGGTACAAATATTATTTTCTATGCTTGACTTTCACCATACAAGTATATTACACCGATAATTTGTGGAAGTAAAATTCACCATAAAATCAATGCAATATAACAAATTATTTATCTTGAAAAATCTTGCGTGGACAGGTACAAATATTATTTTCTATGCTTGACTTTCACCATACAAGTATATTATTACATCGATAATTTGTGGAAGTTGAATCCAAGACATTGACATGATAACTGACCTTGAGAAATTCAGATATTTGCTGGCCATTATTGGAACTCAGTGACTATTTGATTGATGTCAAGGGTTAAAATCCCCCCAAGTGAACACTTACACACGTAGATACTCAAATCAATTCACAGACATTTATCCCAAGTCCACACTAATGTATGACATTTTTATTAATTCTCACTCCCTATTTGATCCTGAAAACGGGAAGAGAGAAAGTGGATATTTTACAACTGGTTTTTGCGAATCCTTTCCGTTATCACATGGTGTATTAAGTTTGGACGGTTCAAATATTATTTCTTAGTGATGAATAACCTTGAAAGGATGTTAACCTTACGAAATGCACGATTGACTGACTTGACAAATATTGTTGTCACTATAACTTTGCAAACCCAGTGATTGGTACTTCAAGTTGAATTTCATATCCACAATGTCAGTCTATTTTATATAGATAGAAACCTTAGTAAAGGAAAAAAACATCAATACTTGCATTAATATATATTTGGTCATATCATTTTGCTTGTTAATATATTAAATGTTAAATAAGAACAGTAAATATTAGGAGATTGAAATTTGGCCCATTCCGTAATTTTTACCCGAATAAATCTTAGTTTTGGTAGGTAATTGACAATACATTTTCACTAAATTGCATTTCCAATTATTTCTTTTTTGTAAGATGATGTAATATACTATAATAGTAACAAATGTACTGTGATACTTTCGATGGATGCAGCGGTAACTTTGTAGAAATTCCTTTTAATATAAAACTTATTATTATTCCACGTATTGTTTTACTACTTGTGACACGTGTTTCGCCTCTTTCAGAGGTATCTTCGGACTTACTATCGCATAGGTTGCTTAAGAAATAAAGCAAGATTGATTCTAATATTTTAAAATGATACAATTACTAAATGAAGTTGGGAATTTTTCCTTTTTACGGGATGCAAGCATTGGGTTATAGAATCAAAGCCAAGCAAACCAATTATTATTACCAATAACTCTTTCAGAGGTATCTTCGGTCTTGCCATCGCAAAGTTTGCTTAAGTAATTCGTTACTGAAGCAATCTTTCCCATAGTTATTTAAAATTTTATATTAAAATGTATTGTATATTGTCAGCATCCAATACAATGTAGTCATGAAGTAATTCAAAGACCAAGAGTCTAGATGTTGCCATGAAGTGGCTTGAGAGTCGAGAAGATTGCTATTCAAGACAACTTATGTGTCTTAAAAGTATTCGTGATTTGGCAGCATCGAAAAGAAAAGCTAGCTTTAGGCAGAAATCGATAATTGATTTTTTTCAATAATCTATTTTTTATTTTTAAAGCTATGTATTAATCTAAAGAAATACAAATGATTTATACTGAATATACTTGTCTTTTCCTGTCAATATTAATTTTTCGAGAATCCGGACTATCTTCATCCCCAATTAGTCCGGATAATCGAGGTTCTACTGTATGTGATATCCTTCAGCAGATGCAACGCGCTGACATTACGGTTGGAACCGTGCAACTGTTTTGTGTAGTTTATTTTAGTTGAATGTTTCATTTGATGTTTTGCATTTGCAGGCCACCCGTAGCCGCAGAGGGTGTATACAAAAATGCCTTCTTCATGCACGCGATCGCCGCACACGTCGGCGACACCGTCCAGGTGCACACACAATCCGACAGTATATGGGAGGGAGTATTCAGAACCTTCTCCTCAAAATTTGAAGTGAGTCTTTTGTTTGTTTGTTTTTATCAAATATTTGCACCACCGTTGGGCCTAGTAATAAATAATCTAGGCTTAAAGTGGTTATAGTTTTCAATTTTAAACATCTGTTGTTTCTGTGAATACGGATTGCTATATGGAATCAAATTATATCTATCTGATCAGTGTTGATACTTAAAAACATTGCCTCAGTTCTTAATATCAGAGCTGTGGAGTCGGTCAAAAAAATCCGACTCCGACTCCAGCATTTACCAAAACCACGACTCCGACATTGACCAAAAACAAGACTCCGACTAAAAAAAGGTTAATAGTGTCACTTTTTTCCCTAATTTTCCTATTTATGTGTATTCAATTAACCTTTTGAGTGGTGAGTTGTTTTGGATAAGATTAGGTTTTTTTCTATAAATTTGATAAAATATTAATAGCAAACAAAAAAAAATTACAACATATTTTGTTTTGTTTTCCGTAAATATAAGAAGCATATTATTACTTATTGAAGGAATTGATATTTCTTATTCAATTTTAAAACGCAAATTCTAAAAAAATATTCAAATAATTAAATATTACTTTCAAATAATTATCTAGAAGCTTATGCATACAGTTTGGGTCTGGATCTTTATTGCATTCATCTGTCAACATGTGTTTCTCTATTGACGGTGATTTTAGGAAGCGTATCGAACTGAAATGCATTTATACACTCAATAACATATGGCCACAGATTTCTTACCAAATATTAAACTTTTTATAAAACTCTTTTGCTTATTTCAAACATATAATAAAAATAATGTGACTAACAAAAATCACTGATCGACACATCTAGTTTCAATATATGAAAAAATAATAACATTTCAATAAACAATAAGAGAATGGCAATGGATAATAGATGACAACATACTACCGCCGTACCGGTACGGCGATACTAATCAAAGGGTTAAATATCAACCCTATCAATGCGGGGCCACAAGCCAGATTTGACATATTAAATGCAAAAATAAAAAGTTCAAAATTTCCGACTCTAAGTATGACTCCGGCCAGAACGCCGCGACGACTCCGACTCCGGCCAAAAAGCTCCGACTTCACAGCCCTGCTTAATATTCACGTCATGACTGTACCAGTGGTTCTCTCGTCAAATTTGGCTGTGGCCGCATTTGGAACATTAGCGGTCCTACGGAAATGTCCACCAAGTTTTTGTGTTGAGTCTTTTTTGTCAAAAAGACGTAAACATGTATGTGTTTCAGTATTTGGTAACTAACAATTCTTGATTCACAATACATACGAAATATTTAATTTTCAGTAAATTTGTTGACAAAATTAGCTTCTAAAAACACATTTTTATTAAATAAACTATGAAGCTGTTGGTGGCCGCAGCAAAAATATCCTCTGGTGGCCGCACATGAGAACCACTGCTGTAGACGGCTCATCGGCAAACAGAATTAGCTACTTTATTAGTTACTTATATTACAATCAACAAAATTTTCAGTTTTTAAAATATATTTTTTAAAATTTTGTTTTCAAATCGCTTATAGTATGTTAAAATACAAAGGTAATCTTTAAAATGCAGTTACAATAGTGAAATAATAACGATCAAAGGCACTCGTTTTACTCGAACTCTAAAGAAGACTAAGACAAATCTAGTGGTAAGCTTGCGGCGTTGACCACTGCACCGTGGTCCCGGCATTGCATGCATTCTATGGGAATTTTTTTTCTACGACTAGTATATCCATTTAAAATCTTTTCGATGAGTTGTAGGCACCTAGAATAAAATAATTGTAACTTGCTTATTATCAGCTTGCATTATTATCTCTTTCTGAAAATTGATAGTTAAGTTAATGTTGTGCATATAAATACATGCAATAGAAATCTTGTTGACTCGCAAGGTTTTTACCGATGATTCTTATTGTGTTTTTAGCTTCTTTTTTTTGACCTTTGCACTGTGCAATGAATATACTATGATTTCAAAACGTGTGAAATCACTAGCTCGTGCATATGTTAATAATTCAAACACTAAACATGCGTTTTATTTCAAAGAAACACACCAGAAGACTAACTGACCTTCCCTAACTGTTACATATTACAATTTCCAAATGAAATGTCAACTTTCATATTTACCGCCAAGCGTCTGTTTGTTTGTCTAATATGTTTCAAATTGGCTTCTGCATCCGTATGCAATAATTTTCTTTCGACTACTGCAGCTAGTGATAATGCTGACACAATATCTGAGATTTTGCCCATGCTTAAATTGATACCCGCTAGATTTATTTTTCAATGCGCTATAATATTCATCCTATAGCCATCGCACTCTGACTGACTCGAGTATTTATTTTCTTTCAAGGGATTTAAACAAGTCAATCTTCGTTAAATTGAGGGTTTCTGAATCATTGGCCAAGCGAACGCCATCAATAAAGATTCCAGTGCACATATTATATTATGCTTGTAATATGGTGAGAAAAATTACATTGTTATTTTTCTCACCGATAGCTATGTCGGCTTACGCCCTCGTCAGAACTATGTTTTAAACCTGCATTAAATCATGTACATATATATACAGTTGTAGACGGGGAACTTATTATTAACATATAAAACTAAGATGGTGGAACAGAGAAGAAGACATATGATGATTGTGTACTCTGTCTTCAACTGTATATATACATGATTTAATGCAGGCTTAAAACATAGTTCTGACGGGGGCGTAAGCCGAAATAGCTATCAGCAAATATATAAAATAATTTCTGTAGAATTAAAATACATTGTTATTTTTCTCACCGTATTGTAATGGAGTTCTACCAAGTTAATGCCAACCCGATCAATATATTATTTTTGCTTTATTTCCAACAGTGCAGCGTGTTGAGAGGACAGTGCACTGTGGAAAATCTCTTCAAGCCTTATAGAAATTAAACTAACTCAAACCTCGAGCGGATTGTGTAGGTGATAGATGTTCAATTGCATCGCCGATAATTTTTCGACTTCGCTGGCCGTATAAGCTTTTGGGGCATACGGCGGCAGGCACGTTTCCAATCTTAGCCGGGATCCCGCAGTCAATATATTCAAAGGCTATAGAATACTAGCTACTACAGAACTCCTTCTTACAATCAATAAATCGTTTCATAGAAGCAGGCATCTATAGTTATCAGTTTCCGCACAAGATTTAATGATTAGCTAATCAGAATATCCATTCCCAAAAATATTGCAGCATATCTGGCGGACCATTGAGATATAATGTAAATAGCCTTATCAAATTTCTCAGGAAATGTGTTATCCAATTGATATACGATGAATAGATATCATGTAATTTTCAGTATTCTTTGTGCAAGATGGGGGGAAACACAGTAAATGTAAGCATATTGTTAAATATTGATTGTAATTAACAGAGTAATTTACTTATGACATATAACAATTAAATTATTTTGATTACGTACGTAACTTGAGTGGATGTCACTGTAAAATATTTTGGTTTTACTCTATTTTTGGTAAATACGAGAATTTTCGAGAGTAATAATGAATCCTAACTATGAAAAATCTTATTGCATTACATTCTGACTATTAGATAAATGATTTAATTTAGAAGTTCTCCTTTGATGGCGCTGATTTGTTGTACATTGATTGTTGCTTCCATGTTTGTTTTGATAAAACCTGAATAAAAATAAACACTCCATTAAAAACAACAAAAAATCTCATCAGTGTAAAGGTCAACGAGATTCATCGCTTCTTTTGTTTACACAACCGTTCCTGTGCCTCATTTAAAATGTCAAATTTGCTGATTAAGAAATCCACTCCGGTCATTGTTGCACTGCACATGCAAACCGTCTGCCATCGCATCAGCTGATTGGTCAATTTTTATCTTGATAAAAGAACTCCGCATCCTATGACTCACCCCTGATAATTTTTACTCGGCTGCCTTGTTCTAGGTCATTGTTTACGTTTTGATAAAATGTTTTCGCCGTCCAAAGTGCAGTGCGGGGTGACTCAGCTCCTCGGTTTTCAGTGGGTAGATCGTTGAGCCGTCTTGTTTCTTACCATTGATAACTGAAATATTTGCTGACTCGTCACTATTGTAAATCCATAATGTCGTTAAAAAAATACAGTGGGCACGTAAATATATCTATTTATGTGGTCAGGCAATGATGGGTGGTCGTTTTATAAGGTCATTCATCTTTTGGGTCCCTTGCAATATTATTAGCCTTCCAAAAAGAATTTACAATTCCTTCAGTGTCTTTACGTGTTTCGATACAACGCCAAAATCTTGGTATGCATTTGGTACAGCTTTTTATGCTGTATACACAAATTTTTTATTCAATAGTATAAAAATCAAATTTTGTTTGTTTGTTCGCACCCTATGCACTGCCATACTGTTCATACGATCGCAATGAAACTATAACAAACTATTTGCTTGCATAGTACAATTAACTTTCAGTAGGTGGCGCGTGTGTCGTACCATAGACAATCGGCAATAGACAAACAGCAAATGTCCATCGGCGTCGTACCATAGACAAACAGCAAATGTCATCGATACCGATCAATGTTATTTGAAATTAAATCAAAATTATCTATCTAAAATATTGTGCATCTGAAAGCACTTCAATAAACACAAACACTTTCTTTGAGTGGCATTGCAACGCTTTTACCTTCTAGTTTAATATAAAAACTTTGGCATATTAGACTAATTGTTGTATTTTAATATCAACCAATTTGTCCTGCAATTTCTGGCTGAGCTCTTTCCTGCCTAGCCGCTTGACGGATATTCCAACAACTGAGATTTCAAAAATTAATTTAGCGGCGTCAAATGAACTCACATAGGTTATCAGGACAAATAAGGCACACCTATCTGAATATAAAATTATCTCGCATGTGATAGTTTTAACACTGTTAACATTCTTTTATTTTTGGGTATCAACTTTTCAACACACTGCAATTGGCCGTGTCAACAGTTGAAATGTTAGCAGTCAACGGGTTAATGGTGGTATCAGTCAAATCGCTGTAGAAAAAAATGAAGAATAAATAACAATTAAATTTGAATTTTGTACTTTTACATGATTTTTGTCGCAAACGACCGGTTTCACCTTTTGGCATCTTCAGGCTTTTCAAGTGCACGGATGTACTTGAACTGACGCGCAGTAAACAGTTTGTATCGTTTATATTATATACAAAAATAAAAGTAGATCAATTTGATTGATACATAAAAAAGTACAAAATTCTGTCAATTGAAATTCCTTCGAGCACCCTCCGTTGAAATCCTTAACTAAATATAAATTAATTCACAAAAATGTTTAAACCGACATAAAATATTTTTAACCAATGAAATAATGAGCTCTGTTTATCATTCGAATTTTCATCACAAACCTTCACACATTTTGGTCCTGTTTCCTGGCTGTTAAGTTGAAATCCCAACCTCATCCTTTCCCTGATTGCTAAATTTCTTGTCTAGACTTTTTCGCCGAATACACATCTAATCAATATCTGTTTTGTATGATTTCAGGTAGTAATAGAAGTTGCGCACAGAGTGGATAGAGACGGAACCTCACCTATGGATTCCTTAGTAGATAAAATGATTTTCAAACCCGTTGATGTGGTTTCAATAAAAGTTAAAGACTCCGACTTGGAGTACGCGACCAGGGGCACGTTTCAGACTGATTCTGTCATATCCAAATATAATGGTAATGTCATAATTATGTTTATTTAAAATAAAAGTCTGTTCCTTATATTGTGACCAGTGCAGACCTCTTACATATGGGGTCAAGCAATAGGACCCCGCTCGCCCATCCTCGTCGGTCCCTGTGGTCTAGTGATCAGGGGGCCCGGGTTCAATTCCCGGCAAAGTCAGATTTTTTCAATTGATTTTATCGTTGATTTTGTGCACAACTGATTCATAATTTATCTTCGAGTTAATCTCGTATGACAATCTAAATATTTGGCGCATTGGCGTAAGCTGTAATGCCAATTTTTTTTTTCACTGTCACTGCCTGATTATAAAATGTATGAAAGAACAAATGAATGTTTACTGTTAGAATTAGACTCTGGAAATATCATTTGGAAAAATTTGTCCATTTGCAATGATTTTAATCAGTTTAAAAAAGAAATGATTTCAATAAAAAAGGCTCAAGGAACATGCCATTCTGACGCCTCTGAACGTCAATACTGATAAACTCAACTATGAAAATTCAAGAAATGTTTTTCTTAAACTGACTTTTCCTTCATGTTGAGGCCGAGTCTGGAAACTTTTTGAATTTGCTGTCCGCTTTAAAATGTTTTGTATCACTGTGAGAAAATATCTGTGCTTTTGACCGAGGTGTTATGTTATCGCAGGGCGGAGTGCTCCATTCGGCGAAGGCAGACACCTGCAGCCTTGGGAGGGTGAATCGACAACCCCCAACGGAGACTCGGGCGACTGTTCGTTGGAGCAATTGGATCTGGACCACCGGGCCAACGGCTGGGACGTCCACGAGATGTTTAGGAAGAATGAGCAGAAATACGGAGTGCACAGCACTTTCGATCACTCCTTAGCTGGTTACACGGTGCCGCTGCAAAAGAAAGACACACCAGACTATAGGTCGGTTCAACTTGTAGTCAGTACAGTTTTGATAGTCGGTTACAGTACTGAAGATGTTAAATATAGTGTAGTTCATAAAATTGTTAAAAACATCCCGCTTCATATACAGTCAACCCTGCTATAGCGGACACTTCTATAGAGCTTTTTGCTACAGCGTATGCGGTGGTGTTTCATACAAGGCATGTGTCGCTTGCTTACAAACTTAACACTTAATTTTATTTAAAAAATAAATATTGGAAAAATGTTTGATTTGCTTCAAATCACAAAATGGAATTTAAAAAATCCTAACCCCAAATTTTGTATGGGTGCCTCAGTTTATATAGTGTTTTTTTTATTATAGCTTACTGCCTATCCTCCGGCTATAGCAGGGCTGACTGTACTTTGAATATGTAATGCTGGCAAACTAATGCCAACAAAATCCTACTTAAATCAGACTCGCATACGAGATACTTTTCATACTTAATTGTAGTCCAATTTTACCATATCACATGTTTGTTCAACACTGACACTGTGTTGGAATATTTGTTATCCGGCTTGGCATGAGGATAGGGGTTAATAAATTGTTTCTATGTTTTTCCAGGGAAAAAGAAGCCAAAGCAGAGGAAATAGCGGCCGCCATCGAGAGCCAGCCGACGTACAAACAGAGAATGGACCTGGAGAACGGCGACGAAGAGGAGAGATACTCTGCCGTGGTGCGGCCGGGCGGACGACATTCCAGACCCTCACCTCCACCGCTGCAACAGCACCACCAGTCGCACCAATCCCACCACTCCCAGCAGTCCCAATCGCAGACGGCCAACGGCGGACCGCGGCAGGTTGACGCGCCCGCCACCGATCGCTATGTTGCACCAAACAAAAGGAAGAATCCACAGGTCAGATTTTTATTTTATTTATTAAAGAAAAAAAAATCATGGCATTACAGCCGACGTCAATGCGCCATGCATTTGGCAAATTTATATATATATACATACATACCTGTAAATACAAAATAAAAATCACAAATTAATTAAAAACAAGATGAAAACATTGTAGTCATAAGAACAAAGAGGAAAAATTAATAAAATTACATTAGAAATTTTCTAAGCAGTCAACCGTGTGAGTTCTGACAAAATCAACTATAATATATAAAAACAGTACTTGTGTGACCACACTCACGTCCATGTGAAATATCTCGACATCCGAAGCAATTTTGTTAAAAATCACTAAAGCTCTTCCCAGTGGCATCCCCATTGGCAGACTGGTTCTACTCCTTGGAAGAACAAACAACTCATGTTCTCGATTCCTCAACAAATTTTCAGGGACATTCAATTTAACATTCTTCAGGTGACATTCTTCAATTAATGTTCAGTAAGAGAATCGCCTTGAAAGATTACAAATTTCGAATTGTTGTTGTGACACATCGATACACTAATACAGTGGTCTCCAAACTCAATAAGGATGTGAGCTACTTTCAGAAATTGAAATTGTCTGTTGAGCTACATGAAAACTATTTTTATGCCGTTAAGTTTAATGCAGAATTTTGATTTCCCCTAACTAATGGTCAGGAATCATCATTGATTTTTTACCTACATATGTAGAAATATAGTTAAAAACCTTGTATTGGACCAAGTATGAATTGTATATTATCTATGAATATTTTTGAAACACAAGAACTATTTATATTTTCTTTTAATCACTTATTTATTATTGTAAATTACAATTATATTTAGCTTACCTAAACACTATAAGTGTTTAGGTTAGGCTCCACAATTTCCATGGTCTACCTGCCATCTTAACTGACTGACGCGAACTGATTGTTCGAACAGGTCAATAAAAATGTCAAACTTTGGCGGTTTAAATTGACAATTATAATATTAAGTGAGCTATAATTAACCATAATAAACAACATGAGGAAAAATAAATCATTAATAGGGAACACTGACGATGGAATCCAATTTTTATTTGAGCTGTCAGATTTGGGTGCTTCGCCTAGACAAATGTTTGAATGAATTGAAACTGATGATATTTTGTTGTCATTGCAGACTGGAAAGTTAATAAAGTCATCTCAAGTACCGCAACAGCAACAACAACAACAACAGCAGCAGCAGCAACCGCCCCAAGTGGGGAACAACTCAAATAGCAATAATTCTAATAATGTAAATGTGAGTGGCGGAGGGCAGCCGAAGGGTGTTCCGCCCCCCGGACCCCACTACCCGCCCCTGCCACACCATCCCCAACATAATCCACACCAGGTAATGAATCAGTTTTGTCACTGTGTTAACAATATACAAAAACTAACGATGAAAGGATAATGAGCATGTTCTATGAGCAGACTTGGAATGGGATTTTTCATCAAAAAATAAGTATCAAACCCATTTGTCATATCACTCATATCATATAAACCAGGCATGGGCAACCTTTCCTAGGTCTGGGGCCAAATTATCATTTTTTCTCCGAGTGAAGGGCCGGACCAAATTATTAAACATAAAAAAGTAATATTTAATTCAACAAAACACAATGTTACTACTTATATATTTTTTTATTTACCTCCATAAGAATTATATGTGATGTTTGTGTGAGCTGATGGACTAGGAAAACGGTTTTAAAAAATTATTATCCTTCTCTGGAACTATTAATTTCTTTCTCCTTTACTTTGCTGAGATGAATCAGGGCCGGATAACAGTTTAGGGGTGAAAAGACAATGTTTTATATAACGTAAAATATCACATACATTTCGTGGGTGTAGGGACATACGAGCGAAACTACAAAAACAACGAACTTAGATAAATGTCAAAACAGTTTTCAATGTTATACTT
Source organism: Himalopsyche kuldschensis (assembly GCA_028554975.1). Lineage (NCBI taxonomy): Eukaryota > Metazoa > Arthropoda > Insecta > Trichoptera > Rhyacophilidae > Himalopsyche > Himalopsyche kuldschensis. The sequence continues at coordinate 4,491,462 of JAHFWI010000031.1, read as the reverse complement.
TGTTCTTATGGATTTGCAGGAAAGCCGTGCAATATCTGGTAAACTGCCCTTCGTACAAGTTTCATATTTTTATATCTTATAGAACTGCATTAGAGCATGACAATGTCATATTTAACTCAAAACAGCCATTTTTGTAGTTTTACCCGTATGTCCCTACATCCACAATATTTAGCCATTGCTGGCTAGTACCACGGCCGTGGCATCCAAGAGATTAAGAACCATTCAATTTACATTTAAAAACAGCTTGCTATACAAAAATCTTACCTATTATAAAAACGAAAAATGAAAAAATATCAATCATGTCTATAATAATTGCAGGTGCACGTGTCTATGGGCATAAGCGGAGGAAGCGGTCCTCCAGTCAAGAGTTACGCGGCTGCTGGCGGAGGCAGCAGCAACAATTCTGTCGGTGTCAGCCACGGAGTCGTCAGCGGCGGGGTAAATGTTGTCGGCGTGGGTGGAAACGCCCCCGGTGGGCTCCCCCCGGCACCTCAGCCCCTCTCCTACCCCACCCCGCCACCTTTCACCTCGCATCATGTGCACGGGTAAGCGAAATAAATAGTTTCTATTTTTTTATCAATAATTTTATCCGCCGTCCAAACTGGGTGCAGTCTTTACACATTGGATGCTGAGAACACGCCTAATCTATTGCGTACTAAAACACAGGTCTAGCATTGAATGTGTTGATACATTGGCTATGGGCAATGTGGAATACGCATCATTTATCCAGATATCCCTGTAGCCAATGTGTTAACATTCAATCCAATTGTTCAAGAGTCCTTTTGCGAGCTGCGATAGTCATCCAATAAGACTTTAATCAAGTTCCATAGATTGTTGTGTTGTTAAACAGTGCATCAATACATAATAAAAAAATCTTCCCTCTATTCTATTTACAATGTTTACTCGATCGATTCGGACGTCTTCTGCAATAATGGTTTATGAAGTCATCATTATCTTTTTTTATTTGACTCGGCATAAACTAATTTTATTCTTTTTGTACTTTTACAGTGTACAAAGTGGAGGCCCGTCAGTTGGTAAAGGAATGAACGGTTCTGACCCTACGAAGCCCGTCGGTCCAGGAGCGCCACTCCAGCAGAGAGCCCCCCGCCACGCTCCCTTACCTGCGCCCTTCCCGCCCCCGCAGCAACCTCTGCAACAACCGCAGCAGCCGCCTCAGCAGATGGTGCAGCAGATTGTCGTGCAGCACGGGGACAACCAGCAACCCATGCCGCAGCCGGTAAACATTTATTACAGTCGGCTCTCTCAGTAAATTAATATTACCTTTTCCAGCATTACATTTTCAAAAAGATCGATAGTAAATAATCGTATTTTGCTTATTCGTATAAATTGTACAGTAAAAATATCAAGGCTGTGGAGTCGTTAAAAAAAAAATACGACTCGGATTAAAAAAAGTTAAATTTTGTCACGGTTTTTCCTACCTTTCCTATTTATGTGTATTCAATTATATTTTAACCAACTAATCCGGCCAATAGACAAATTTAGCATATATGCAAAAGTTTTCTAACTTTCTGACTCCAACTCAGGCCAAAAATCCTAACGTCACAGCCCTGGAAAATATCACTCTCATACTGTGTGAAATAATTAAAGTCCATTTTGATAGCCAAAAAAGTATTCAAAATCATTAAAAAGATCACATAGTACCAACACTGTAAAACATCATCAGCTCTCTTGAGAATATGTGTTTAACCTTTCAGATGCTTCGGCACGTAAACGTTGCTAAGAGTTTAGTCATGAATAAATAACATGCTTTTTTTACTGCTTGAAAATCAGTATTTTGAGCTGTTTTATTGTAGTCGGTTAATCAGGATATTGATAAGAACAATGATAATTATGGCTTTGTATATTATTAAAATTTTCCCCCTTTCGGTATGTGAAATATGATTTTACTACAAACGGTCGATTGAATGTTTTTGTATCTCTTTCTAGGTAATCCCGCATCAGGTGGCCCTAGTAGACGGGCACGGAGTCGTCTCCGGTCTCCCGGCTGGTATGCCTCAGCACGCTCCGGCCAACTCGATAGCTCAGCCTGTTCGCGAAGTGACGCGGCAGCAGCGTGATATGAGGCTCAATGAAGATGTCGATGTGAGAGTCGGTTTTCTTAGATGCAACATTTAAAATTCAAGTTTTCTTCATTGAATAACTGACTCACTTATGAAACAATCAAATCTTTCATTTGAGAGGCATTCAGAAATGTCTTTGGCTGTAAGATTTTCTTTTACAACTGCAGGTTTTAGAAAAACAAATATTAGATGAATAGTTAAGAATTTTTAGAAATAAATAAAACTCTTAACACAAAAGAAGTATCATTAAATAATATTCTTAACCCATTGTCTACCGTGTGCAGAAATTTGTGCGTAATTACTATGGTAATTAAAAATCCCCCCATAAATAAAGTGTTAATAGGACAGGTTGCTCGCCACTGCTTACATTATTTCCAATTAATTAGTTTAAACACAAACCCATCCGATTAATTGCAGCTCATTAGTTTAATAGTTTGTAATGTTAAAGTCCTTATTAGTATAATTATTTGTTTGCTTTGTTTTGATTCTCTAACCCCCTCCTTGCTTCCCGTAAAAAAGAAAAATTCCAAACTCCATTTTGTAATTTAATCATTTTAAAATGTTAGAATCAATCTTGCTTCATTACTTAAGCAAACTTTGCAATAGTAAGTCCGAAGATGCCTCTGAAAGAGGTGAATCACATGCCACAGCTAGTAGCACAATACGTGGAATAATCAAAGTTATTTAAAATTTTATATTAAAAAAATATTTATTTAGAAGTATTTTAGATACTTATACTGAGTTCCTCTCTGTTACGCCCAGGACCTGCGGAAGTTCCACAACGACTTCAAGCTTGTCCCCGATCAGTCGTCGGATCAGGTCGAACCCGCTCACAAGCCGCCCATTTCGGGTCAGATGCCGCAGCAGCAGATGCAGAGAGACGGGCAGCACGGGAAGGTGCCGCCACACTCGCAGCCGCAGGACGGCCCGCCCAACAAGGGCAGAGGATCACCCGCCGACTCCCAGCACTCGCACACACCAAAGCAGCACAGTCCGCAAGAACATAATAATAAGGTATCGTATCTTGAGCATTCCAACATTAAAATCTGTTCTTTTTTTACACGTCGTGGCTGAACGTGGCAATTGTCTTAACTATCGCTTTGTCCTTAGTTACATGAATGGCATTTGATTCATTGTATGACTACATGAACTGGCTGGAGTATTTTTTTTGTCTATTTTTTCAGGCCAAGACCCAAAGTTAATTATGATTAAAAATTAATAAACGGTTACAATATTAGGAAATATTCATATGTATCGAACTCTTACATTATTTCACTACCTTAATAATGTTTATTGTGTACAGCGATGATTGTCCGGTCCGTGGCGCAGTGTCAACGTTTTTGGTTGTGATTTTTTCAGTCGATAGATCTGTTCAAAGGCATGGGTGTTTGTGTTGTTGAAAATCCCTTCCCACCTTCCTATCTCAAAGAGCGATACATAGCGAGAGCCATTAGCTATCCACTAGTCCTGTCCGAGTCCTAGTATCCTTTCCATCCTCTACTCTCTTGGAAAAAGAGAGTTTTAGCAGCTGAGTAACAAGCAGTTCTCGTAGAAAAATATATGTTGAGATAAACTCCGTGAGGAGTCCATATGCTCCAAGCTGGGAGCAGACATGGCTAAAAAAAGAAACAACAATGATAATATATTAGGTTTTTCTTTGGGGTTAACATTTCTATGAATTTTATGTGTAACACATTTTTTTTAATTTTATTGCAGATAGTGCCTCGTCCGGATGTTCCAGCCACCCCGCCCGTTCAGCATATGGCCGTGGCATCTGCCGCCGCTCCCCTCGAACCGCCGACGCCCACTCCGTCTCCTCTGGACAAATCCAACACCACCCAGAAGATTTTCATCCTCAATCCCAACGCTAAAGAGTTCAATCCTGCAGCTAAACCCTTTGTTTCTAGGAGTCCAAACACTCCTAATCCTTCAAGGTTTGTTAAATACTATTGCTTTCACTCTTGACATTTCTTGATCTAGAACTTATTCAGTAAATTTAACAAGTTACTGCTATGGAAGCTTTTGTATAATTAAGGATTTTGACTAAGGGTGCTTATGGGACTAAGGGTGGGGGATCAAATTTGAATTATTATACCCCTTTAAATAATTGTCATTTATTAATAATTCAATCACTTACTATCAAAGACTTGAAATCAATTAACTCATTAATAATTGGTTGGATAAAACCTTCCATTTATTTTAGATATTCCTATGTTATTATCTGTTCATTGGTATTTGCGATACTACATTCAAAAATCTCAATAATTATAACAAACCCACTTCATTCATTGGAACTCATTTACATCAAATTTTCGCTAATTTACATTTTAATAGCATAATAGTGATCTACTTCTATTTTTGTATATAAATGATACAAACTGTTTACTGCGCCTCAGTTCAAGTACATCCGTGCACTTGAAATGCCTGAAGATGTCGAAAGGCGAAACCCGGGTCGTTAGCCACAAAACCTATGGAGAAGCTTTTGTAGTTTTTTGTATCGCCATATTGTTATGGTACGTGCACTTCCTAATGGGCAGAATTCCATCATTGCATGTGCATTTTATTACCTGTCTTCATCAAGCGGATGATTGAGAATATTTGATTTACTATAATTCAATGTGTAAACTTCTAGGCCTCACACTCCGGCTACGCCCATCAACCAACACGGGCCACCGAATCACTTCATGAACCAGGCTGTGGCAGCACAGCACGCCGTTCCTCACTACACGGCTGCGAGCGGCCATCACGCCCATCACCTGACGCCCGCCAACGCCACGGCCGCCACTGTCATGCTGGCCGGGGGACAGGGTGGAGGACCGCAGGCCGCCTACGCTGCGGTCATGCACCATCCTCACGCGCAGCAGGCGCCCATCTACCAACAGCAGCAGCCGCATCATAGGCCTTACAGGAAAAGTCAGTATATTTGATCATCCTCCAAAATCATGTCACTATGTAAATCGGTACAGCTCGTTAATCCGGTAGGCTATAAATCTGTTTTTCGGAAATTCTCTTCAAGTATTTTTTATTCTTCGCACGGACTACATACTAAAAAATAATATGTAAATCTATCAAATAAAAGTTAAATTGGTTTTGTATAATTAAACACAGTAATATCTCAATATAGGCTGATCAACCGATTTGGGCAGGGCAGGACAGGGGTGTCTGATAAAGCTGAAAGTCCATTATGTATCAAAGGGTGACCAGACCAATCGACACATTGCATGTCAACATATGTCAAGTCGACACATGGCAAGTTGACAGCTAGACAACTTGACACACCGCTCCTCTTTTTATTCGATCTCCGTCAAAATACTGCAGGAAGGGGATGTTTTATTGGAAGAAACACCTTCTGGCCACTAAGGGATGTGAATGGCCTACATAATTACGTAAAATTTTCATGCTAGATTATGAAAAATCAAGTCGTTATTACAATCTAACATAGCCGCGTCATTGCTCCCAGTACAGATTTGCTTTCATTTCCAGAAAAACATAAAATCAATTTGTCACAATTCAAGCAATATTATGAAATAGCCATCAACAATATATCATATTATTTTTGTAGAGCTCAAATATATTTTTTCATCGTATTACAAAAAGGAAATTTTCTTTGTGTCAAGTTGTGTATGTGCTGAATCTTCTGTGTCAACTTGTCATGTGTGGACTTGACTTGTGTCGAGTTATCACGGAACCGTATCAAAGTAGGTTTACAAAAGTGTTTTTATGAAAAATCAAAGGCACAAATTCACACAGTCACAGGGGTAGCGAAATTTCCATGAATAAATTATTAAAGTAAATTAGAGTTTCATCCAATCATTCACCTCCACTTTGCACAGGTGCCTCCTAGATTCAGACTGTTAAAAGTGCACAGTAAAGGAGGTGGAAAAAACGAAAATGACTTATAACGTGGGACCTAAAAATATTTCATGCATAATCAACTCTTGCCTTACCTATAAAGCTCAAAACAGCATCAAATTAGGTAAACAGAATTGAAGGAGTGTATACCGGTTAATCCAATGTGTACAGTAAGATTTCTTTTTATAGGGATATTTTTGGAGGTACAGCATACTGTATTGATGAGCTTTACAAGTCTACATAGTTTCATGTGTTGTGTTAAGGAAATGAGGAAATTTTTTAAAAATAAAACAATAATCTCTTCAATTATTCTAGTTCTGACTAGGTTGTGTTTTAATATCTATTTTATTTAGTATTTATGTCACTATGCATATAAGTGACGGCAGAATTGTTTCAACCGCACCGCTCTTTAACCCTTTGAGGAATACGGCCATATATCTATGAGTGATTTTTGGCAGTCATCATGATGTATAAAACTTTATAAAAAGGTTAATATTTGGAAACAGATCTGTTGCCATGTAATATTGAGTGTAAAATCCAATCTGTTTCTCAATAGAGAAACGCATGTTGGCAGATGAACGCAATAAAGATCTTGGCCCAAATTGGAAGTAAAATCTTCTGGTTGATTATTCCGAAGTAATAATTCATTATTTCATTTATGCGTTTTAAAATTCTTCACATTGACTCTTGACAAAAAAATGTTCAATTTATTCAAAAACCTAATTTAAAACAAAGTAAGTCATGACTCAAAGGGTTAACGGGTAAACATCGGGTGTGTAGTTGTTAAAACAATAAATATATAATCAAAAGACTAAGAAACTTAGATTAAAACAGTGAAACATATATGAAGAGTTTTTATTTGTTAACTCAAAAGTTTGACAATCTCTGTTTGTATACTAAAGGAACACTATTCACATTTATCAGCAAAAATCAAATCTTCTCGAGCATATTGGCACCCAATATGGTATTGATAGTATAAAAATATCTACTATTTCATGACGCCTGAGATTTTCTTTCTAATAGTGCCATGGGCGACTAGCGACGGCTCCGAGGTCGACCTGTCCTCACCGACATCCCAGCAATTCTTGCAGCGTAGAGTCATCAGGTTCCAAGGTTATAAATTGGCCTAGGATTTTCAATATCATGACGATCATTCCAAATTTCATATTCAAAACGCTGAAAAGTATTATTTCTCACTCTCTCTCTCTCTCGCTCTCTCACCCTCTCACCTGTTGCCCATCTAACCGTTTGAGCTCAGATTTATTGAATAATTCATGCCTTGACAATGAAATAGCAACATTATTTATTAAAGGAAATAAATTCGCAGCTATATGGCAAGTATGAAGGCAATTTGATATTACACGCCTGTTATTGAGTTTTGTTGTTTCGCTTACTATGTACGTATTGCATACAGGCTTTTTGTCTCATTTCTCAAAAGTCAGTGTAATTGTTTAAGTTGCATTTTGAAAATACGCTTCTCATTTATCCACAATTTTTCTTGTGCTATTTTAATAACATACAGTAAACTCCCAATTGTCCAGGTGTGGATTTTCCGTGCAAAAATGCTATGTGCGCGATCCGGCTCAAAGTGAAGTCGGTACGAATAGGGAGCGGCTATAGTGTAAAGAGTATACCTGCCATTAGAAGTCTCAATAAAAGTGTCGTTTAGTATCTCACATATATCTTTATATGTTTTCTGTCAGCAAACACTATCAATTGAAATGTTTGCTGAACGACATTGGCATCTGTTGGCTTTAAGTTGACCGATGGTGATTGAATGTGAATTACAGCTGCATTAAAAACATATATCATACCGTGGGTGTAGGGACATACAGGCGAAACTACAAAAACAACAAACTGAGATAAATGGCAAAACAGTTTTCAATGTTAAACTTTGTTCTTACGGATTTGCAGGAAAGCCGAGCAATATCTGGTTAACCGCTCTTCGTACAAGTTTCATATTTTTATATCTTATAGAACTGCATTTGATTGAGCATGACAATGCCATATTTAACTCAAACCAGCCATTTTTTTAGTTTGGCCCGTATGTCCCTACACCCATAATATGATCCGTGTTTTTCAATTGGCGGCCGTGCCTCACATCCCCGTCATTGGCCTGGATAATTGGGAGTTTACTGTATTTTTGCCATCAATATTTAACCTACATCGTCCCGCATTCATCGTTTCCCACATTTTCATTGGTCCCTTGTAAAACTGACCGATAAATAATTCACTGCATCGTGGATTTGAAAGAATATCAAGGTCGACATCAAAAATGTACATTGAACGTGGGACTTTCACGGTACACACTCAACGGGAACATCCCTGCGACCGTTCAACTATCGATCTGTCAAAGGTCGAGCTCCGACAGGTGTGCGCGACGAAGAGCGACACTCTGATGACTTGTCGCGAGTTCTCTGCGACTAGATTTAAAGACTATCCTCGGTTTATATTTTCATTTTCAGTGATGGCATCGCCTATGCAAGTGGCCGCAGCGACAGGACAGCCGCTGATGGCTCCCGGTCCGCTGCCGCAGTACATGGGGTACCCGCATGCCGCTCATCCTCATCAGCCCCCGCAGCACTATCCGCCGATAGTCAATTATGTGAGTTACATATTTATCTAAATTAATCAATACATAAATATTTTGATAATTTCGGGGCAGTAACTTTGTGGAAATTCATTTTTACTTGGATAGTTAACGAATGAATATGCTCAGTCACCGAACAGTAGAGGTCTGCACGGGCTGGAATTTTAAAATTCTACCCGGCCCGACTCAAGCCCGAAGCACATTCCTGAACATCTTACCCGAACCGGGCCCAACAGTTTTTTCAACTTTTCAACAAAATTTTAATTAACATTTAAAATAATTTAATATCAACTCATCAAATTATAATATTTATGTAATTAAGATATACAATAATGGCATATACATTCGGAATAATCGGATGTATGTTTTATTTTTTGTGTACCCAGGTCCAAGCCCGGCCCGGGCCCAAATCCAAACCTTCGTTACCCGGCTCGTTACGGGCTCGGGCTGCGGGCTTACCAGAGCCCGTGCAGACCTCTTTTATTAACGATTTACTTTTCGTATAGGTCATCACCAGAATCATTTTAGCAAACAAAAAATATAGTCATGAAAACCTATTTTTACTTTTATCTACCTTTAATAACGTGCATATTAATATTTTATTATACTCATAAATTACTGATTCAGAGATGTGATATTGTCTGGAGCAAACGATAAAAAGTGTCGCTGTCACTGGAAGCAGTTACTCATTCTTAACAGTCATTGCCTTTGCAGTTCACCAACTGGGTTCCGCCGATGCCGATGTACCGGCAGCACCATGAAGGAGGCGGCGGGGGCCGGGGAGCGAACGCAGGCGGCGTCGCAGCCCAGATTCAGTATTTGGGGGCGCCACCGCCCACTCCTTCGACGCCGTCCCCGTCACAGGCGGCCTACCATCCTCCGCCCAGCCCCGCCGTGGGAGTCGGGGTCGGCGGGCAGCAGCCCCAGCAGGGGCAGCCGGCCTATCAGCCCGCGCCGCCCCCGCAGTCCTTCCAGACCGTGCTCTGCCCTGTCCTGCCCCCGCCGCCGCAGCAGCAACACCAGCTATACCTGCCGCAGCCGCCCCCACAGCAGCCCCCGCAACACCAGCACCCGCAGCATGCCCCCCATGCGCCACACGCTGCTCATGCGGCTCACGCCACACACGCCCTGCAGGTAATGTCACAATTTCACAGCACTCATACTCATATGCGTCCGTCTGTCTGAATTGTTTTAACTGAAAAGTCTTAACACAATCATTACTGCATTAGCGCTCCGCCTATTATTCTATCTATGGTCGTATGACTATCGATAGAATAAATAGACGATAGATGTGAACGAGGCTGATACCAGATAACATAATGGACACCATAGAACATATTCCAAACACGCTAGCAATGAATGAGTCTTAAATATGGTAAAATTTGTTCTTAAACTCTCCTTTAATTAATACGGTAATAGCAATTTCGGCTTACGCCCTCGTCAAATCTATAGAAAAAAAGAACATCTTAAGCCGAAATCATAAATACATAAAATAATTTCTGCAGAATTAAAATACATTGTTATTTTTCTTACCATATTATAATAGAGTTCTGCCAAGTAAATGCCTACTCAATCTCCTTTAATTATTGACTTTAATGGACCCTACCTCATTGCTGTCCGCTTTGAACCTTACAGTCACTACATGAACCTTACAGCCGAGTGTTCGGTGTCTCTGTCAAATAAAAGATTCACATCTCAATCGTAAACGAAGGTGGTAAAGATTGTGTTGTTACTCGCCATTTCTAATGATTCATAAATAAAACTGTAAATATCACCTTTTTAACTACACCTAGGTAAATGAATTAATTTATAAATTATTTTAGGTTTGTATTATATTCTGGCAATAATAATGAATACAAACACTGTTTTTAATTTTAAATTAAATAAGATCCGAGAGAGAAGAGCTGTATTATTTGTATAATTTTAGGGAATAACTATTGTGTGCGCTGCTCGACTTTGAGAGAATAACAGAATGAGTTTGAGCTTGAATTGAGTTTAAGCCGCTCAATACAATTATTTGATTGATACTAAATTATCTATATAAAAGTTATCTTATCAAACCCTTTGCTCATTCTGTTGTCTTCCGAATTACTCCTTAAGATATGAAAGGATTATCGTCAATGTCTATATATATTCAAAGCATGTAGATATAATGTCAATAATAACATTTTAGGTTGTTCACTTAACAGTAATGGTTTTTTCTTCTTTCAAATTGTTTGACTCACTCGATCAAATTGTCGCCTCAATGCAGAAACAAACATAACTCCACTTGTAGAATCTCACTAATGTCTTAACATTCCAATATTCTTTGTATACCTCTCACTATAGTTCACGTTGGCATCTCTTTCACACAGATTTAAATCACAAGTTCGAGTTTGCGTTTGGAGTCTAGCTTTATACTCGCACTGTAAATTTACTTATTACTGAGTTGCCGAAAGTTATCTCGTCTAGATTGCCAACTATATTTCTGATTTAAATTGTTTGAATTTTGTACTTTTCCATGAGTTTTGTCGCTTACGACCCGGGTTTCGCTTTTCCGCATCTTCAGGCATTTCAAGTGCACGGAATTACTTGAACTGAATGTAGTAAATCGTTTATATACAAAAATAGAAGTAGATCACTAAGTTAAATTGCTTTTTAAATGTAAATTAGCGAAAATGTACACAAGTTTCAATGAATTAAGTGGGTTTGTTATAATTATGGGTAATTTTGGAAATGCTAATGACCAGATAATAACATAGTCTAAATGCCGAAGATGCCGAAAGGCGAAACCCAGGTTGTTAGCGACAAAACTCAAACAATCCAAATTTGATATTGAAATTCCATCAAGCACCCTCAGTTGAAATCCTTAATTATGTATTTCTGGTGGCTTTTCAGGGAAAACAAATATCATCATTTTCTAACGTTTTCTATGAGAGTGAGTTAGGCTAAGTCTGCATTGCGGCGACATTAAAGCGTTTACTACATTTATTTTTTTCCTACAAAAATAAAAATGTGCATACTGGATATGACCATGAAAGTAATGACAATAATAATAAACCCTTCATTACAATAATATTCATTTATTTTTAAAACTAATAATGCTATATTGTCTGTGGCTCTGAATTGAGCTGTTTTGGATTGTTATAACGTATGTGTTTTAATTTTATTGGGTTTCACCGCTGCAATGTGCTACGTGGATGCTTTGGATCTTTACACTATTCCTGACTATCTATGGGCGTTGACTTTCTTTACTCTGTAGTGTCGGTATATTAGTATGATAAGATTAATGCAGTATTGTGTAGGGAAAATATTAAATCAAATCCATCTTAGGAAATCATTTGATTTATTTTTGTTATAGTCGGAAATAAGGTAAAAATTTTAAAAATGCTTTAGAAAAAAGAATTGTTAACACAAATTTGTTCTTGGATTCATTCTATAGATGGACATTTGTAATATCGACAACTTACTTTGTAAATGTTCTAACTGCTCTTGACACTGTTTTGAGATATGAGCGTTTGAAGTTTCAATTGATTAAAATTCACTTGTAACAATGAGCAAGTAAAAATGTTTCAAATTACTTATTTTAGGCATATTTTTTCACAACTCTTGCTTAGAAATAATGATGAAAATCTCAGAACTTTGTCAAATAAATTTATTAAAGACTCTAGGGTGGGTGGAAACATTAAACGCATGTAGGTTGCTCTTACTGAATCACAATATTTGGGTCAACGGATAGGAAAGATTGATCGGTCAACGGGTACTCAATTTCCGATGTCGATAAATATTTTTGAATACGCTTAAAACACGCATCGTTATGTTACGGTTCCTTCTGATATCTAATAATTAATAATCATTAATTGCCATAATCGTTGGAAACGTTAATTGGACACAAGAAACTTGTATTCAGTCGGGCGTGGTACAATTGCAGCGGTGAACGATATGTGTTGTCTATTTTTGTGTGCTATATACATATTTAGTGTCTAAAAAAAAAAAATAACCATTTTTGTTTTTCCTCTTATCAAATGTGTGACGAATTGTGTTTTTTTTACTCCCTAACCGGTGATGTGTTTTTTTTTCTGTATTAATGTTTAGTGGTCAGCAAACACAACTCTCCGACTACCGAATATGACACACCAATCTCGACTCCTCAAAGTTCACCAATATACTGACTAAGGCACGTGGAATCCTATTTACTCAACACCATGCTTTTTAAAAAATATGTTATATAATTATGAATATGTCATGGAAATTATACTGTTTTTTCTCTCTCATTGATGTTTTTTTTTTTTTAACAGCATGTCCGTTCTGCCCTTTGTCTTGTACTTTATGCATTTTTTTAATTATATTTTTAATGTATTTTTATTCTGATCGAGAGGCTAGGCTTCTTCCTTGCGTGTTGATATTCAATTGAAGTAGCCGTATTTTTGTAAGAATTCAGTCGTAGTGCTATGCAGTTTTTTTTTTTTTTTGTATCCATGTTGGAATGAAGAGTATATATTCAATCTGGCTCATGCTATAGATTATTTTCTTCTGATTTCTGATTCTGTCGGGACTTGCGATATTGTCAAAAAACACAAGTCACAACAATGGATGCTCGCTCCCTATCCCTCCCCATCAAAATATACAGTAGTTGAGAGATTAATTATTCTGCACCATTTTCATCAGTTGACGGACAATGCAACTATTCCTCCACTGACAACTGGTAAATCTCGTTTTGTTAACCCTTTGAGTGGTGAGTTATTTTGGATTAAATTAAAAGCAGACAAAACGAATATAAAACATTTTTTTTTTTGTCATCCGTAAAACTGAGAAGAATATTATTACTTGCTGAAGGAATTAATATTTCTTCCATAATTTTAAAACGCAAATTCTAAAAATATATTCAAATAATTAAATATTACTTTCAAATAATTATCTTCTAGAACAGTGGTTCTCATGTGCGGCCACCAACAGCTTCATAACAGCTTCATAGAAAATATTGATATTTAAAAAAATGAGGTTTAACAAGTAAATTTCTCAAGAAAGACTATGAAAATGAAATGTTTTGTAAACAATTAAAACCAATAGTAAATTGACAACTATGTGTAGTTCCATTTGACACACCTCAAACTCAACAATCTCAAACAAAAATTTGGTGCGGCCACCAGACATTTTTATAGGACTCCTTATGTTTATGATGCGGCCACGGTGCAATTTTCTGTGAGAAGCACTGTTCTAGATGCTTTTACATCCAATTTGGGTCTGGATCTTTATTGCATTCATCCGTCAACATGTGGTTCTCTATTGACGGTGATTCCAGGAGGTGTATCGAACTGGAATGGATTTTTACACTCAATAATATATGGCCACAGATTTCTTACCAAATATTAACCTTTTTATAAAACTCTTTTGCTTATTTCAAACATATAATCAAAATAACGTGACTACCAGAAATCACTGATTGATATCTCTAGTTTCAATATACGAAAAAATAATAACATTTAAATAAACAAATAAGAGAGAATGGCAATAGATAGTAGATGACAACATACTACCGCCGTACCGGTACAGCGATACTGCTCAAAGGGTTAACATTTTAGAATAATTAATCTCTGCTTATGATGTTAAGCTTATTTAAAACATGTTATATCTTGAAGCATTTGCAATTCGGTTGATCAAAACTATTGTCATACAGGATACAGGACGGGTTAAAGTGACTTCAAATTGTGTAACATAGTTTTAACATTTCTTCGTTTACTGCACAATATCTCCCATATGTATGAAAGAGCACATCAGGAGATAATCAATAAAAATTGTTTAAAAAATTCAACCGTTCTTATAAATTGTAGACTGACATTCAACACCTTGTTCATAAAAGAAAAGTAGAATTAATATAAAATTTCTGCATAAAAAGCCAATACCAAGTTGTCACATAGGATATTTTGTGTTCAACAATAAATTATGAATGTCGGAACAATTTATTGGAAATCAGTATATCTAGGATACCTACCTACCTAGGAAATCAAATATTCTCAATTACCATAAAAAAATTATCCAACGGTGTGAATAATATTGTCGGTCCCTGTGGTCTAGTGGCAAGAGCTTTGTCCTAACGATCAGGGGACCCGGGCTCAATTCCCGGCAAGGTCAGATTCTGTCAATTGAAAAAAAAGAGATCTTGGGCCGGTTGTATGTTATTTATCGTTGATTTTGTGCACAGCTGATACATTATTTACCATCGAGTTAATCTCGTATGACTTTCACAATTAAGAATATTTGGCGCATTGGCGTAAGCTGTAATGCCAAATATTTTTCAAATTCAACATATTTTGGCCAAAAATGTCACAGGAGATAGTGTGTGGGAAACGAAGATTTGTTTTCTATCTTAAAAGCCCTCGCATTCCTTAATATTTTTATTTATTTTCGGTTGCATTCGGTTCTATTTTAAGTTTGACATAAAACTGAATCGCTCTGTTGTTGATCGAAAAATGCCAGTATTTCTAGTTCATTGTAAGGCCAAAAAGACCACCGACAATCGATCACAAGGTCGTCATTGCTGACGGATTGTCGATGGTGATGCTTATTTAGATTGACAGCTTCGCTTCAAGCTTGAGATAAATTCTTGAGCTAGCCTCACGATCAGGATAATTTTCGTCTTGTAATGAATGTATTTTGGTTAGGTGCGCAAAACAATAATTTGTAATAATCAAAATTAATTTTCTCCATTCTACTCGCTAGAAAATCTTTGCGATCGCTTTGCTTTTAAAGTATAATAATATTGTATATCAATCAACACAAATTAGTTAGTAAAAAAAAAAATAATAAATAATCACTCAATTATAATTCAATTCTAATATTGATAAATTAAAACACTCGATCATCATACTTTTCCGGAAAGGTCCATTACATGCAAACGGTTTAAATATCTGGCAACTCACGACGCATGCAAATATTTATTGCTGCAGTTTTCTGTTGGTATTTATGAAAACGCTTATTCCTATACTGATCTATGGATACAGACAATGCACATGGCATCTGAAGATTGTAGAAATTCAATTAAATTCTTGTTAAATAGCAGGACAGCTGCGGATAACGAATGGCGATTTCAATGAATCATAACTCTGTATTGTATAGAATATTAGCACTGACTGCCATGCACTCAAAGAAAGGAAGTGTTTCTGTTTATTTAAGTGCTTTCGGATACGCAATATTTTAGAAAAATAACTTCAATTTAATTTCACAAACATTGATAGGTATCGATGACATTTGTTGTTTATCTTTTACCAATTGTCTATGGTACGACACACGCGCCAGCTACTGAAATTTAATTGTCTATGCCTATAACCTATACGCACAGTGCGATAATAAGTTGTCAAAATGAACGGTATGTCAGCGCATAAAATATGAAAAAAACATTGATTTTTATATAAAAGACCTATTGTTGCCAAAAGTATCCGCGAAATTGCAAGCAAAATGTTTGTCAAAGTTTCATTGCGACCGGATGAACGGTATGGCAGCGCATAGTGATAAAAAACAAACATACAAATGTTGATTTGTATATATTAGATTGACAGAGGAAGAATACTTCTAAATAATTAATAGTGTATTATTAAACAATTATATCACAACTGAGTGCCTTACATCTCAGCGTATATTGTTTACTATTATTTTTATCAGATATCCTCATCTGATAAAATCGTTCAGAAATTAGACTACTGAATTGCTGATAAATATTGTGAAAATGGTCTCTCTGAATTGTCAAATATTAAGATTACATGTGATGGTATCTAAGAACGGTGGCTATATATGATATTTACAAACTATTTTGTACTCAAATCAAATGGTAAAATTAGTACAGCCATATTTTTTGATGTTATTTTAAGATAGATAGGGGGACCTCGCTATCACCGATTTTGTGTTTTTATTCCCGTCTCACTGGCATGCCCCCCATCTCTGTGCACTCATTATTTTACACCTATCGACTGACTATTTCGGTTCCATCTCCGAGAGCTATTTTTTCTGTACAAATTACCAGTGTATTTCGAACATCTCCCAATATATATTGATACCAAAACATAGGGATGAAGGAATTCAATCGTGACCTATGCAGAAAAGCAGGTCTCACTGTGTCAGAAGACTGTAGCTGTATACTCTATAGACATTTTAGAATTATTGCACAACCATATTTATAATTATGTTAGTCGAAGATCGAATCGATCACTTTCAAAATGACTCATTCAAATATTCTGAAAACAGCGGAGCGAATCAATTTGTCACATTCAATAACTTATTACCATATAAAATTAAGATGGTGGAACAGATTAGAAGATGTATTGTGTACCCTGTCTAAACGGTATATATATGTTACAGTGAAACTGTATTCTCAGTGAAAATGTATCAAGTAATAGATTTGTATGACAACATGATTTCACTGGTCAAGATTATTGAAATTATTGGCCCAAGTTGATGATTTGCCGGCCTAAAATTTTGATTTGCTTTATTAAACAAAATCAGCAAGTAGTGCCTTTTGTAAAAATAGAACCAAAGAAAATCACAGACAAACATAGGGCTGAAGATAGGGCGGTCAGATTTGATTTTAATGGCTGCTTGGAGAAGAATATATTTTCACTGTAACATATATACATGATCTGATGCACGTTTAAAACATAGTTCCGACGAGTAAGCCGAAATAGCTATCAACAAACATATAAAATAATTTCTGTAGAATTAAAATACATTGTTATTTTCTCACCGTATTATAATGGAGTTCTAGCAAGTAAATGCCAACTCAATCGATACAGCGGGGACTTTATTTTATAGCTATTTTTGACTGCAGGATAAAGAAAGTTTTAATATTTTTTTTCCCTATTGTCTTATTGATACTTGAATTATATGAGAGTTGTTGTGATACTTAAACATTTTTGTAGTTTTAAATGCATGATTTTTCATCGTTATTTTTGAGCACTGTTTTTTTTTATTATATTATATTTTATTAGTCATTTATTTTTTTATCAGCATATTGTGGCCAAACCGTGTTTTTCAATGTTCCTGCGGCAGCGCTGAACATCCTTCACCTGGAATGTCATTTCATAATCATTACAAATTGATTGAAATGTTTTTAATTATCCATAGATGTATCTCAAAGAATCGGAATACATGTCGCAACACATGGGATGAACCGTTTCCTGGGCAAATTATTTTTGCAAAATGCCTAAATTAACTTTCAATTTAAACAATACGCCAAAGAATACAGTGAAATGGGGACACTTTTTTCACAAAACTACACCAATTGCGTATTTGTGTGACCGCCTGAAAAAATGCGACGTCTTTATACGAATGCACATTTGTCCAAAATGGTACACCTTTTTTAATCGGATATGAAAGACTTCGCTAGTGGTACAGCATGCGGACAATCGACCCAATATTCAATTAGTTATGTTGTTGTGTAGTCATGTTTTTACTATTAAGTGCGTAAACTTAGTGAGAGTTATTAACACTTTCAAATCATTGGTAGTCTATATTCAGTTGAAACTTAGGCGTTGTGTCCAAATCATTTTTTCCACCGATTATTCTCTGCAGGAATATATAGCATGAGTTGTATAGTATCAAAAACTATCGAGAATTCATTTTTCTTTCACAGTAATTTTCTTTCGTGCATAATAAATGAACACGCAATATATTTTGCCAATCGACGTTTATTTATTCGACATTTTGCCAATATAAAACATTAATTGTTTGGCTGTTTTTCAAATTGAATTGTGGACAGCTCTTCTTTTGACACTACGTGATGCTAATAATGCCATAGTTCTGATGATGGCGTTAGCCGAAATAGCTATCAACAAATATATAAAATAATTTCTGTAGAATTAAAATACATTGTTATTTTTCTCTCCGTATTATAATGGAGTTCTACCAAGTAAATGTTAACTCAATCAATAACAACAATAGATATAAGTTGTTTTATAGCAGAGGTAATTTCACCCCTGTGAAAATGAAGTTTTAAAAAAAACTTCATTTTCAAAAAATGTTAATTTAAAATTTAAGAAGATCTCCTGAAATTAAATGAAATAGAAATTTATTACTATCGTAAGAATTGTCGATTATCCATGAAACTGTTTACGCATGTTCTTAAATACCTGACTTGTTTAAAGATATTTTTATTTTAGTAATTTTTTAAATAATATCGATCTACAAACAACAAAATGTCATAATACTGTTTTACCTGACGAGATATTTGATGCGGTCAGAGAGTCAAAGACTACATAGAGTAGAATTGGATGAAATTATTAACATGCATCTCTCATAATAATGTGGCTTTGGTGTCAGGCGTCCTTATTTCTTATTACATGGCGAGTAATTCAAACGGTTTATAAAATTTTGCTGCCGAGCTTTAACAGGCGTGGCAGATTACAAATGTGGTAGTTGTTAACTACGGGAAGTTTGATAAAAGGTAAGAATTATGTCAGTCTGACCCACGATTGGGCCCAATGAATTTTAGTACATTTCACCTCACCCATTGAGTGGTTTTGCGTTCAGTTATCGTTTGCGAGACGTGTATTTTTTTTTTATAAAATAATCATTATATAGATACTGAAAATATCTATGATTGTGATTTTTGGCAGTCACGTTATTTTTATTATTTACTACAAAAAAATATCACTTTTAAGGTGTTCACAGTCAATACTTGGTGAAATGGCATTATAATAAAAATAATAACACATTTTTTGTAAATATTCCGCATACATTTTATTGGCAATCATAACATGATACACTGGCTATGGGGGAAATCTGGACACATGAAGAAAGGGCACATATTCCACGCTCCCCATTGCCAATTTGCTAATTTCAATATTCATATCATACAGTTTTGTTCTGAAAGAGACATGAACTTGGCTTAAGGCATGTCATGTTTGTTGAATGATACTATTTTAATTGATTCTCAATATGCTAAGTACACAAATGATTTAATTAAGGATTTCGACTGAGTGTGCTTGATGGAATTTCCATATCAAATTTGAATCGTTTGAATTTTGTACTTTTCCATGAGTTTTGTCGCTAACGACACGGGTTACGCCTTTCGGCATCTTGAGGCATTTCAAGTGCACGGATGTACTTGAAATGCCTGAAGATGCCGAAAGGCGAAACTCGGGTCGTTAGCGACAAAACTCATGAAATGTACAAAATTCAAACAATTCAAAAAAAAAAAAACCAATGATTAGTTAGTGAGGTTCATTGGATGCGTATTTTGATTCAAATACTTTTATTGATCTCGGGATAATCCAAAAGTGTTTGGTCTTCCTTATTTGTAATGAAATAATCATTTTAAAGTAATCTGTTTGAAGTGACTATTTCACAGCAGACCTGGCTGTCGAAACTGTTTGAAAAAATAATTGTTTACTGGTATCTACAACCTTCAGTAGATGCTTTTATAAAAAAAAAATCTTACAATGATCTTTATAAGGCTGTTGAAGTGATGTTATAATAAACATAGCCGGTATAACCTCTTCGGGCCCCGGGTATAACCTATGATACTATTGATTGAGTAGGTCATTTACTTGGTAGAACTCCATTATAATACAGTAATAAAAATAACAATGTATTTTAATTCTACAGAAATTATTTTATATATTTGTTGATAGCTATTTCGGCTTACGCCCTCGTCAGAACTATGTTTTAAACGTGCATTAGAACATGTATATATCCCACTTAGACAGGGTACACAATACATATTCTTCTCTGTTCCACCATCCCAACTTTTTATGGAAATAATAAGTTGTAACTATATAAAATAATTTCTATAGAATTAAGATACATTGTTATTTTTCTTACCGCATCGTACCTATGAATGTCACTCATAGTTTTTATAAAATATCCCGGTTGTAGAATTGAACATACCAAAACCAAAAGTATCATATAATGAAGGAAGCAGTCTTACCAACTGAGTATATCCGAAATATTTCATGTCTGTATAGAAGTCACTGCTGTTAAGTTGGACCTTTTTAGCATTTAAAATGCTTCAACACTTACAATACAAATACAACAATATTTTTCTCTACATCATACATTATTATTCAATTTATTGCTTCAATAAGAATTACTTTAGCATATTGTTTATAATACAGCATGAAATAAATTGTTGTGGTACGCTCAATTCAACAGCCGGGTTGATAGTTAATAAAAACCATGAGTATCATAGGAGACACCCAGGGTCCAAAGAGGATAAATACATAAATGCCCATCTCATATACAGTGAAACACCGATTCTACGTTTTTCAAGGGACCGTATAAAACAAACGATTAATTTGGGAAACGATAAATGCGGGAAAGTTTTATATATGAACTTAATGCCGGGACTATAGAAAATGAACGCACCACGCGGGAATACGTTTAATGCGAGAACGTAAGATCGGGGTTCCACTGTATAACCAATGTCGGCATTCACACCTTTCCCGTGCCAAAATATTGAACAAAATATGCCAATAATATTGAGTATTAATCAATTGAATAACTTTTTGAGGTGGTGTTTTAAAATGAATCTGATCTCTATTACCAGTTAAACGGTTTCGGTTGTTAATATTCTTAATGCTTTTGAGACAGAAATAAGGGAGACTAAACTTGTCCTAATCTACAGCAGTGCCATTGTCTAACATTACAGAATAACGGTCAGCTAGATGAAAGAACAATTTACCATCAAATTTAAAATCGCCTTCACTTATTTTTCTTAAGAACTGAAAATCCAAGTAGATTATGCAATCTAACTTGATTAGCTTATGGAGGCTAAAGAAATGCAGAATCGTTTTGTCAGTTTAGGTTTAAGTCTTTCATTATGTAGCCTGTGTAGCCTGTGTAGCCCAGGGGTTCTTAACCCTGTGCCTGCGGAGCTATTATCGTGCGCCTGCTACAAAGTATCAAATCAGAATTGTTTTTTATTTAAATGTAATGCATATTTGAAGTTTCCCAGGAAACAATGATAAAAATTAATAAATATGTACAAGGTACTTACGATTTGTTTTCTTTTTTAAATACGGCCTGCTCCTGTCACTATTCTCCTCAATCTCAAATGAGCCCGGAGTCGCAATAAGGCTAAGAACCCACGGTGTAGCCTGTAATGCTGATGCAGAAATTCTGTAATGTTCAATGCGTCGCTGAACAAACGCTCTGTCGATTTCTAATTTTCTAATTTTTACAATCCATCGTCTGTTTGTTTGCTTCCAGATGCTCCTGCCGCCGCCGCAGGGTCAAGTGTCGGGGCCGCAGCACGGAGGGCAGCACCCTTAACGGGGTCGGGACCACGCGTCCGCGCACCCCAATCCCGACTGCCCCCACAACTTCCCCCCCTTCTCTCCTCCGTTGTGCCCGCAAACGACGCTCTCCTACCGTCGCCCCTCCGCCGCAAACAATTCGTTCAGGCATTGAACTGATACACTTTGCGAGGCGGAGGGGGCATTCTGTTTCACACGGCAGGCTTAGGGCGTAACGCCGGTCGACATTTACATAAATATATATATTATTATAAAATTCTAAACTGTCGAACGTGCTAAACACTCAACTTTGTATATTTACTATAATTCGTTATTGCTAAAGACGCGTGTTTTGCAGTCTGCTTGGCTGCTCGACAATATCAAAGCAATAATTCAACAATATTAGCAGTGGGCTAATAACTATCATAAGCGGAGTGAAGATTCAACTTTTCACTGTCGGACTATTCAACGCTGAACACACCTCTCATCGTCATGTATATTCACTTTTGCAATTGAAAGTTTTGTCCAATGAACAGACAAATTCTTGAGTCTCTTCAACTCACTTTAAGACGGTAAATAATTTGTTGATAGTCTATGTATCTTTAGAGATGGCAATCAAAAGATTTTTTGGCTAACAGTACAGTTTTGATTGTACGTATGAATATACATATGAATAACTGGCCATTTTTAAGATGTTGGTTTTATTGAATTATCCTGTCTCAATATTCTCTACTGGAAAAGCAAAAGGAATTGAAAAACTAGTTTATCCTTTCAATTGATAACAATTCATTGTCGTTTTTTTTCATCCACAATGGAAAGTTGGCAATTTTTAAGTCTTCAAAGAAATATCACTGTTGCTGGTCATTAAATATTTCCCCCAATTTGGTCCCATTTCAAGTTCCATCTCGTATATCCATTTTCTACTGTGCTAACCAAGTCTCTCAGGTTGATCAAATAAACTCTCGGCTGAGAGAAAAGCAGTCGTTCATTTCGCAGAGCGTCTGTCGTTGAATAGTCCAATCTTGAAAAGATAGTTAAGTTTAGTTGAAATAATCGTCAATAATCTTACGCTAGCCGGTACGTTGGTTTAATATTGTGTGATGACGGATGTATGAATTTGTTAAACGTCTATCGTGTTCTATTAGAGCGTTTTTTTTTTTTATATAAAACAGTTATTAAAGTATTTTATAGGATTTTTTTTTATATATATCATCTCAAAGGAAGAGGCGGGCTCGTTTTTAATGCCGAGCCGAGAAAATCTACTGAGTACTTTCATCTAGTGAGCCGAGTATCATTTGCGCTTGGTGTTACCGAAGAGTGGATTGCGAACAAATGATTCGATGCGTCAGTTTTTTTCTCGCGTGTTCAAACAATGGCGATTATCAACGGAGACTAGTATTAATTTAGTGCGGATCGTTTAATTTTGGCGCTGGATATTTTTCCTCTTTTTGAAGCCTTACCAAATCGTTATTAATTTTCTTTCAGTTATATTTCTACTGTTAGATCTTGAATTCTTTGTAAATAGTAAAAATACGGATTAGTGTTTTTTTTTCTTTCCAAAGATGCGCACGGATGGATGCTGTATGGTGTTGAAATTTCAACAAGAGCATCTGAGGCTCTGCAAATGGACAATGGCGCTCGAAAATATTGTCTGATTTTATAAATTGGGGATAAAATGAATCGATTGTTTCAAATATTACTAAAAAATCTTGCAGCCATTTGGGAGAAATCTCAATCGGATATTGAGAACAAAAGAAATTTGTACATATTCTCAAGAATTGAAAAATATATACACCATTATATGTCAATAAATATAATCAAATTGATTAAATTGATTGAATTCAGTTGTTACATATTTTGAATTTTAAATTTCCTTGCTAAAAAAGTTCCTTGGCAGTTTGCTCGAGCCTAGAATTATCGAAAAGAAAAAATCAATTAACTCTCCAAGGACCAGCGTGATCATACGGTCACAGTGAACCCTATTGTCTATTTATCCCTATTTCCATCTTTTTTCTATCTGAACTAATGTTCAGGTAGAAAAAAGATGGAAATAGGGACATATAGACAATAGGGATCACCGTGACCACGGTCACGCTCATCCTTGGAAGGTTAAACATGTTATCGTAACAGTTATGATTGATAAAACTCTCACATAATTGTATTGGATGCACTGCAAAAATATAATGAGAGCATCATAGCCTCGATGCCTGTCTATTTCAGTAAAACAATAATGTCTGATTTTGCTTTCTCACAAAAGAAATAATATCGCTGTATCAATACCGACAAATCCGTGAATGCTTGTATAGATTGACTCTGAGAGCGTGAAACTGTTCATTTGCAGAGTCGTGTCCTTGCCGAGAGCTTCGTTAAGTCTGATATGCTCATTCCTTATGGAATCGTATAGATTAGGTTAGGTTAGCGGTTGATTATGGTTGGATGTGAAAAAAGACGATATCGGTTTTATATTTAGCGGATTGTTCTGTTCAAACATCTGAATCGAGAAGAAAACATCATCGATCATTACGTGGGACGTCGTCGAACCGGGATTAATCTTAGAGAATTGCCTGTGTGAATTTTGTAATGCTACATTATGTCGTTTATAAATTAGTAAATTCGGAATTCGTTTTGATGGAATTCTACAGTAATAAAATATACTAAAACGTATTTTATACCCATCTATCATGTATGCTTTTAGATTTTTAAATATGTGTGCTATTAAATACGTGTCGAAGGATTGTATGAATCTATATTGAATATAAAATATGCTTAAGGCGATATAATTTATCATTCCGTCTTTTTTTTTTTTTTTTTTTGTCGCCTCGTCTCGCACTTATTTATTTATTTATTGAGGAAACCTCTTGTATTGTCTACATATTGTCAGATTCTTAACCGACGAGGATCAAAATCGATGATCCCGTTCTCGAATTGAAAACCGACAGCGCTATTCTATAATTTTCAATCGGTCAACGTCTGAGTTTCAGTTTTTGCACACCCTATAATAGATTCTCTAGTACAAAACAGCCAACGATTAAAAAGAAATATGTCTAGTTTTGAATGTATATTAGATTATCTCCCCAAATCACTATTTTTGTACAGAATTAGCGCAGAATTCAATTCCTTACGAATATAGCTATTGACAATTTGATTTAACGTATATTTATTAAAAAACAGATAAATCGAGATTGTTACACGTGTTGCCTATATATGTTGATTCTATTAATTTCTATTGGAAACTAGGCAAAAAATACATGTCCAAAATATTAATTGACACAGAGCTTGTGTCATTTTACAAAATAATGGGATGGCAATTAAATATATTGAATTTATTCCAAAACCGGCCAAAAAACGTTAGCTTTCATGAATACCAATACGACAAGTCTTGAATAACGGCCACAATGACTCAACGAATCTTATGCCGAGACTCAATCCAGTATTTTAGGTATTTAAATTTTTCAAATAAACTTATCAAACCGTTTGCATTCGGACAATGAAGATCTGACATACTTACAGGAATTGTGTCGAATACCGAATCTATCGTGATAAAATACGTAATGCGAGTCGAAGATTTGCTTGGAACTGTCAAATTGCACATTCATAGAATAAGTCGCGGCTTCATATTTTCGTTAGAGGGCTATATATTATTTACTTTTTGAGTTTAAATAAAATCTATAGTGTCGCCGCTGGACTTGAAGAGTCGACAAATCCGCTTTGACTATTATGTTTCTTGTTAGTTTGCGGGCACGCCGAGACAGCGAGAAAACTCCGGGCTAGATCCTTTAATCTAAACATGTATCCCTTTCCCCCTTCGCTTTTATGATTGAATTACATCCATGTCGAAGTAGGCTGTCTTTTTTTGTGTGTTTAATGTAGATAATGTATTATTACTATACCTAATTATTGTTCTGATGAAAGAAAATTTAGTCTCCTGTCTCCTTGTTATATTATGTAATCTTTTTATTGTTAATGTTTCTTTCCATGTTGTTTTCCTTCATATTCTTTTCTTTTTGTTTTCAATGTATAGTTGTTTATGAACGGGTGGCCGTATATTTATTGAATCGTATCATCAAATAACGCTTCAATGAATCAACACTCGCATGCTCTCTTTGAGAACAATGTCAGAAAGAGAGCATTCGGATCGATCGAATCAATGTGAACGAATCATTCTCTGAATATAAATTTTACCTCTCTTTCTGAAGTGTTCTTGAAACATGTGCCAAAAAGAGACATTGAGTGAATCTTTTCTACAGCATTAACATGCTCATCAAATAAAATGGATTCTATAGTGTTTGTAGGGTGATTTTTTGACGGTTATATTAATTGCATGTGTATTTCTTGAACACGATTATAATGTAAGAAAGAGACAACTTGATTAAATCAGTTAGTATGGTAAGAAAAATAACAATGTATTTTAATTCTACATAAATAATTCTACAAAATTCTACAATAATTTATGTAGAATTAAAATGCATTGATATTTTTCTTACCATATTATAATGGAGTTCTACCAAGTACATGCCTACTCGATCAATAAATCAGTTAGTTTCACAATCAAATACTTGCGGATGCACATTCAATATCTTTTGGGTTAATATATATACTTGAAAGCAATTTAAAGTTCTTCTTTTTGTATGGAAATAAATTAAAGTCAGAAATAACGTGTTTTATCATTGAAAACATGTTTTTAGAACATCAAATAATATGATTTTTTTAAATTTACATATAAATTATTACAATATATTGTCTGGTGATACGGTTCAATTTAGTATATCAATTCAAAGCCACTTGTATTTTTATATCGTCAATCGAGATATAAAATTAATGAAGAAAAAAAAACAGTATTTGTAATATATATTTATGATAATATATAAGGTTAAAAATCTATTGTAAAATCTCTGGCACCTGTATAATAAGTGAAAAGGTGTGAGTGAACACATTCTCACTTTGCCGGAATGATCTGATAGAAAAGAGGATGTATTTGTGTTTCTTTTCCTAATCGGAACTCTTTTTTGTCATTGGTAACACTTTGTCAGTATTTTTGTTTTTTTTCACTGAACTCGGATTGGATATTTTGTTCTCGTGGCATATTTCCTCACTGCGGTGTTACAATGCAAAGGCGCTCGGTAACTTAAAACGCTGCTGATTTGAGACTCCGTCAGTGATGCAAGAATAAATTTGGATCTTGGAGTGTTTTTTCATTGTAAGGCCGCGATATTAGATTGTTTATATGGTGAAGCAATCAAATGAGTAGATAACAGTTTTGTAAAGCTAATTTCACTTTGCCTCGTTGCAACAAATGCAATTGCAACTTGTTTAACTGGCATGGTATATTTTCCAAATTTGTAAATAAATCTGAATATGCGTTTTCAATTACTATAGATGTACCATCATAACTTGACCGCCGTTTGAATTCAGGACTAAAATTGTCCCCATATAGTAGATACATTTAAAAACCTTTGAAGTTATATTGTTTTAATAATAATATATTTGCATGAACATTTTGTTTCATTTAAAGCTTGCATATAAAAATGTGTTAGTAAATAAACAAATTTGATTGAGTATTACACACTGTTTACGCGATGGTGGCGCCCTCACAAGCGGTCAAGTTATAATGGTACATCTAAAGTCGTCGCTGCCCTTGTATTAATCGATGATTCGGAAACACTTCAAAAAATTAAAGCTCACGCTGCAGCTCGGAGGTAAAAATAATTGCCGTTCAGATCAGGGATTGTTATAGGATATTCTGGCTTGATAATTGTATAAAAAAAAATGGAATTTGTCAATTATACGGCATGCTCGACTTTTACTCCTGATGACGATGCACTACCAACCGTGCGCCAAGCGAAGGCCAATGATTACTAGGAGTGTCTCGTTAGTGATTTTTCTCCATGTCACAGAACCTTCAGTCGATAATGCCAAAAAGTATCTTTGAGTTGAAATCTCTTTGCTCTGTTTACGATTTGGAGAATTTATTAAAAGCAATTTGATTTGATCTCGTGTCGTCCTATCTCAGCTTGCCTGCGGGCTAGCTTAACAGTACCTCTGAATACAAGTTAACCATCAAACTGGGACACCTGACTCGTCAAATTGGGTTTTGTCCCAAATAATATGCACATTTATTCTCGCCGCAAGCCAGAATAATTCTCTAACTATCATTTTTTTAATCTACGTACCGTTGCGATGATGTAAGTCATTTTGTATGAAAGTAAACAGTTAACTAAATGAATATTTGTTTGGTAAAATTGAAGAGTATGAAATATTCAAACAAACGATGTAAAGACAGTGTATAGTATTTTTCTAAAACGATTGAAACAACTTTGATAAACCAAAGTTGTCACTACTGGCTTATTCTTACCACATGGTAATTTTTTGGTAATGCATTTTCAGTATGAAATTGGAAACTGGCTAATTTTTAAATGTAATGTGTTTTACTATAAGCGGTACATATTTTTCGCTTTTCATTACACGGTAGATTATTTTTATGATTTAATAAGTCAAGAGATGCATCACTTATCTTTACACAAATGAGTGGTATTTGCGATACAGTTTTATATTTCAATTCGCTTCTTCATAAAATGTGTTTTTGAAACAAAAGGAATCGGTAATTACATCTAAATCTTTAATGAATTTGGTATATATCAGGGATGGCCAAAGCGTTGATCGCCTATCTGATCTTTACAAGTCTCCGGAGCCCGTCTCAAGAAGCGTGTGACAGGGACAGCACGCCAAAATCTCGAAGTTAGCCGATTATCCACGAAAATCTCTTTCTAAAACCTAGGTCAAACAAGGGTTGGCAATTAGATTAATATAGGTTTTAAATTACTACTTTTAGTGTTGGTCGATCGCCGCCAATAATTTCAAATGAAAGTCGATCGCAGGCAAATAAGTCTGGCCACCCCTGGTATATATAATAGAGCGACGTATTCAATTCTACAATCTACCTGTGTCACATATTACCTCCATTTGTGGTGTCTCATTCATCATACCATGGTTAAAATTAACAACTTTTTTGTGCCATTTTCATTCATTTTATTGATACTGTGAGAAGAAGTAGATAAATTCAACTTATCCTTTAGAAATACATTCATTGTTATTTTGACGGTAGGTACACTTGTGTGCTTTTTCTTCTCAACTTATATGCAATTATTCAATCAAAATGGTATATCACAATGTTAGCCGACCTGACGGTGGCCACATATGTGTCGTTTCTTTCGATTTGACTTTTTCCTGCGCATAGCTATTGACAATTTTCGAAAATATATTTTACAGTGCTATGCATAGCGATGCCTTAATGTAAAAAATTCTAAATACATGTCTTGTGTTATCAAAACGGTTTACGTGTAAATAGTATTTATAAATTCATAACGTAGGCTTTTTATAATAGTGATAACTAAGCTTAAAACAAAATCATCCGACTCATTCGCCGTGTAGTCCTCGGGTAATAACTTATCATCAGAATCAGTCGTATCAAATCGGGCAATGCCATTGTGGCGCTTTAATACTTAGAAGTTCAAATTTAATACAATTAAATTTTCCACCCTTTGATTTGCAGTAATCTTTCGTTTGAAATCGTTGATTCACTACTGTACTTTTTGTTTATTCATATTCGACGTTTGAGAAATGTACAATTTTAACTTCTCCGGACCCCGGGTATGACCTATGATACTCATGGTTTTTATAAAATATCAGCCCGGTTGTAGAATTGAACGTACCAAATCATATCGAGGGTTTAGGGACATACGGTCGAAACTCCAAAAATTGCTGTTTTGAGTTAAATATGGCATTGTCATGCTCAAATGCAGTTCTATAAGATATAAAAATATGAAACTTGTACGAAGAGCGGTTTACTAGATATTGCACGGCTTTCCTGCGGCGTAAGAAGAAAGTATAACATTGAAAACTGTTTTGCCATTTATCTCAGTTCGTGGTTTTTGTAGTTTCGCTCTTATGTCCCTACACCCACGATATAATGAAGGAAACTTATTTACCAACTGAATATATACGAAAAATTTCATTTCAGTATAAAAGTACCTGCTGTTGAAGGTAGTTGGTCCTTTTTAGCATTTAAAATGCTTTGACACTTACAATACAACAATATTTTTCTCTACATCATACACTATTATTTAATTTATTGCTTCAATAAGAATTACTTGTAACATATTGTCTATGAAAAAAAATGTTTTGTGACATATATTCAACAGCCGAGCTGATTTTTAATAAAAACCATGAGTATCATAGGTGATACCCAGGGCCCGAAGAAGTTAAACTGATCTATTGTGTTCTGTGAATCGACAATCTCAAGTCTGCGAAATAGTATTTTTTTTAGCGGGTACCGCTGCATTTAAAACGATTCTGACTGTGTACCATTTTATCTGAGGACTCTTTACCATCATCCTGATCATAAGCCATCGATTGATTTTTTGATCACTTGTTAACGGTTGTGCTAATATTTACAACTACGAATAATAATTAACCTGACACTGTCTCGAGAGTAAATAGTAATCATTCAGCTTGATCGGTTCTTCGGAAGCTGAAGGATCCGAGTTCAAATACTCCACCTTTATCGGTTTCCATTGAACGATGCGCAGTGGAGAAACAGTGAAATGGAATAAAATTTCATCCTGACAATAATCGCGACATTGTGATGGTCTAAAAGAATTGAACTCGCATCCTTTCGATTCCAACATACCAGGTCACAGTAAGCTGAAAAAAAGATAGCAATAAAACATTTACAATCTCTCCCTCTCCGCTCACTCGTAATATTTGTATAGTATAAAATGGAAAATATCTTAAGATCGCACATCTGGTGAACGACTACTATTGTACATCTGATGTAAAAAATTGTTACATATATATATATATACATACATACATATAACACTTTCTTTTATTGTTTTAAATTGAATGTATATAAATCATTAAAGATAAACGTGGGTTGATTTAAATATTCCTAAAATTGTATTCCATTCGACTAAGTTTCAAATGTTACTCGCCCGATGAATTGAAACGTTAACGTGACGCAGTAAAATATCTAAACTTATCATTGTTATGATACGCCTATTTCTTTCACGAATGAATTCTCCCGACGGAAGATAAAACAAATGAATACAATGCGAGGCCTTAAGTATCAGCGATGGTACATTTTTAGTTGCGTTTGAACGATGAAGATTTCAGAAAAAAATTATCAATTCAGATAGTTTCTACTATTTCGTACCACATTTGAGCTAGTGAGGCTCTTTTCTATATGAGAAATTATAATATATCAAGTGCTCGTCTATAAAAGAACTATTTTCTATGAAATTATGTCTGTTAAATGCAATGAACATTTTTACTTAAAAGTAGTAACCTAAGATCAATCAATCTCGAAATGATAATACTTATTACTATACGAATAATCTGAAATCAATAATTTATTTGTGATCAAAAACTTATCTAGAGGATTCTCATTTCCAATGGGAGTCGACATATTTAACCTTTAAAAGAGTATGGACGTACTTTTGGTTCAAAACACAAGAATAAATAAAATTTAATATAAAATAATTTTGATTATTCCATGTTTTACGTTGGTAATTATGATACGTGTTTTGCCTATTTCAGAGGCATCTTCGGACTTACTATCTCAAAGTTTGCTTATGTAATGAAGCAAGATTATGTTGAATTACATTCGGTAATCACTCCTTGAAAGGTTAAGGTGTTAATCAGCAGACATGTGGTCTAATTTTAAATTAATAAATCACTTATCATTACTAATAGATGAAAAGAAAACCCCCCGTTCAATAGCATGATGTTTTTTCTGGAATGCTTGATCTGTTGATGTTTTCCTGTATCACTTTGCCGAGGCGAAGCGACACGGCCGTAACAATAGCCGTGTTGCCTTTATATGACGTTCGGTAAATACTATTACATGCCTTGTATGATATAAAACTTGTAAGTATATTTACAGTTAGTGTATATTTCAAAACATTGTACATTTTCATTACTGGCGAAGGTTTATATTATCATTATGAAAAAGCAAAAACAACGCTCCATACATCGCAATAAATTGAAAACGCTGACTTTATGGGTCTGTTTGAATTTTGCATTCAAAAACTATTCTTTCTGGTAGGTTGTATTTATATAAATAAATTGTTGAAATTTCCATTGAATTCAATGTCAAAAGCAGCTTTTTTCCTAAACATTCTAAGATATACTCATTAGATTCATATAATTTAAAAGTCTGTCCATCTGTAGATTTATCCTAGATAGTCGCTTTTTTGTATTGCAACATGAATCATTGACTGATAAATTGTCATTATGCTTAGAATTTTTCTAATTTGAATTGTTTGAATTTTGTACTTTTCCATGAGTTTTGTCACTAACGACCGGGGTTTGGCATTTTGGCATCTTCAGCACATCTTAAATAATTGTCATTTATTAATAATTCAAGCACTTACTACCATTAAGTATTAATTCAAAGACTTGAAATCAATCAACTCATTAATAATAGATCGGATAAAACCCTACATTTATTTGAGATATTCCTATGTTATTATCTGGTCATTGGTATTTGCGATTCTACATTAAAAAATCCCGATAATTATAACAAACCCACTTAATTCATTGAAACTTGTTTTTGCTAATTTACATTTTAATAGCAATTTAACTTCTAAAAAGATCTACTTCTATTTTTGTATATAAATAATACATACTGTTTACTGCGCGTCAGTTCAAGTACATCTGTGCACTTGAAATGCCGAAAGGCGATACCCGGGTCGTTAGCGATAAACCTCGTGGAAAAGAACAAAATTCAAATTTGATATTGAAATTCCATCAAGCACCCTCAGTCGAAATCCTTAATTATAGAATTTTTCTTATCCGCATCCGCTCCCAATGTAAAACATATCTACATCCTAATGGATCTCATCTAAACGGGAGCTTTTCTGCAAGAGCCAATCAAAGAGAGTTAAGATCACGTTTTACACGACGGTGAATTAAACCAATCGGATTCAGTATTCTCATTGTAACAAAACACTATTGAATTTAGAATCATTATTGCTTATTCCTGAACCGTTTGTTTTTTTTCTATAGATAAATTTGCTGAGTATGATAA
The DNA here is from genome assembly GCA_028554975.1 of Himalopsyche kuldschensis. Lineage (NCBI taxonomy): Eukaryota > Metazoa > Arthropoda > Insecta > Trichoptera > Rhyacophilidae > Himalopsyche > Himalopsyche kuldschensis. Next base: position 4,458,651 of record JAHFWI010000031.1, on the reverse strand, counting down.
TAAAATCCTGTGCGCTTTTTTTTTTAATTGCCAAATTTCAACGTCGGTTAAATTCATCTTCTTTTAGACATGAGCCGGTGAAAAAGACTCAGTGTTACCAATTCGGTGAGGTTTCTCCCTTCTTCGTTTTGCAATCCTCTTCCCGGCTGCCGGGAGACAGCAGTCCGTGCGTGGCCGCGAAATAGATTTTTGGTTGAATTTGCATTCATGCTGTTTTCTTCAACAACTCATTTTTTACATTGCACAAGAAATTAAACATCTTCTCAATAAAACTGCATTTTTTTTTGTTTTATTTCGATCAGCCTTTTTCGAACGGATTTTTCAGTATTATTAATTACTAAAACTGGTAAATGTTTATTGATAATTAACTATGTATAGTAAACGCCTACTTTATTTTATATTATAAATGGGGGGGAAGCATTTCATTCCAAAAATCTATTTAAATAGTTTTGTTATTTGTAGAGTATTTATTTTCCTCAAATTTTGAGAAGAACAATCAGCGCTTGAAGCCCATTGTCTGAAGTGAGAATAATCGTCATATATATTTTTTCTTATACAAAACTTCTCGATTTTTGTTGTATTAACTTAGATATAAATAGTCAAAATCAAACAAATATATATTTAGCGTACATATTGATACTGGATATTTTACATGTTAAATTATTTTAGCTAAAACCGTAACGTCTTGTTTTGAGGTATTTAAAAAGGAAAAGATCAGGTGAAGACGATGCGGCATCAAATTCCTAGTGTCAATGTGTAACGTTTATTTCTCCATTTTTATAAAAATTTAAATGGAAATGGATTTTGTCTGCTGAATATTTATTTTTTTTTTGTACGAGGTCATTCGTATATAGAAATATTATAATATAGGAAATGTAAAATTCCATTTTACCAAGATCAATGTAAAGTTTGTAAAACCCCTTTTTATATAAACATAGTGTTTCAAGATTTATTTTGTTATTTTATCACAAAAAAAAAATGTATATTTGAAATAGTCGGAGGCGTAGCTTCTGAAATTTTGCACTCGTTGAGAAATGCCATCATTTTGGAGATTTTTTTTCTATTAGATTGTAAAAGATATGAAATTATATAGAACGTGCGGATGACGCCAGTCTAAAATTGCGGGCCGTCAATTGCCGCCGCCCCTAGTTGAAAACACGTTTTATACTTTACCATGTCACCGAATGAAATCATCCGACGCATCGCATGCGAATGCGTACGGTTGTTATAAATAAATTTATATATTGATTGCAAACTGTTTTGTTTGCGTAATTTAAGAGGAAGCGAATGTGTCATTGGTATATTTAAAAAACACGATGAAACATTGACAAGTGAATATGTACAGAGTGTATAAAAATGTTGTATGTATTTTGTTGTGGAAATGTTTAAACGCTAAGCATTGTATATGATATGTGCGGGAGGCGTACACGAGGGCGCGCTCGTGTAGACGTTTTGGAGTGAACAAATGCCGCGGTCAACACGTTGAATTTGTGGCGACGCGGTCGTCTGTTACCAATAAACTTAGTCTACTATTATTTATTAACATTTATTCACTAACACGAGACCATCTCTTACATTTATTTGTGTGTACGATGCGCACATGTATCTGCATGAAGCGGCCGCCTGTGACGGTCGATATGAAAAAAAAAATACAATGTATTACAAAATGTGTAGTAAAAAAACAAATTGTGAAGCCGCCTGACGCGTCTCTAACACTGAATACGGCCGCCGTCTTGCGTGTCTAACACCAGCAACGCTGTGATTTCATCGGTGATGGCCGCGCGTGCGTCAGGCGGCTAGATTTAAATGTGAATCCGAACTGGACTTAGGATCCATTTGATGAGACGGACGAAGGTCCTTTAGATCTTCGGTGGAATGAGAGTAGGCCTCAAACACCTAGGCCGATTTTTTTATAAAAAGAATTAAAGAAAAAGTGTTTCATGAACACACAAAAATATGGCTTTTTATTTCGATTTTCCTCAATTTAAAACACATTCCCTCTTCAATTAGGATTTGTCCAGAAAAACTCACGCCCTCCGGAAACCCTGCACGGGTGGAAGTGATTTGCAGAGATATGCACACTGGTATTGTATATTGTAGTGGTAAATAAGATTTCAACACAAACTAAAGGATTAATTTTTGATGTAATAGCTTGCATTGCTAATAGGTCTTCAACATTTTAAGTCTATTTTTCTTGTATTTTGCTACAATTTATTTACTTAGTTGTAATACCAATTTATTGTCACGTCTTGTAATTCTTACTTAACCTTCGTAAAAATATCACTGTTTTGTTGTTTTTCTTATGAAACCGATCCTGATCCAATAAATTTTATGTGGAATAAGTACTAAAAATGTTTATTTTTATTATAATATGTCACTACACCAAGTATTGACAGTGAACAAACTAAAGGTATAAAATAATAAACAGCGGGGCATCAGAAGAATCAATCAATTGAAATTTTCATATTCTTTTGTGATATTATAAATTTTATTGAATATTATATACATGGTTGAATAGTGGTACATAAAAATAAAATTACATCTAGATAAAAAGACAAGCTTTATAAATTACTTACACTATTGCTGCATATTAATTTGGTGTAAAATGGTGACATATTTATGAGGATTTGATAAAGTCTGCAGGTCAGGGGGGTGGGTTATAAAAGCATGAGCAGGGCCAATTGAATGATAATTGATGTAACAGGAATTTTAAACTGGTCCTGATCTTAAACAATATAATATTTTATGTGGAAGTATTAAAAACAGGGCTGTGGAGTCGGAGCCTTTTGAGTCGGAAATTTTGAAAAGTTTGAACTTTTAATTTTTGCATTTAATGTGTAAAATTTGGCTTTTGGCCGCATTAAATAGGGTTGATATTTAATTGAATACACATAAATAGGAAATTTAGGGAAAAAGGGTGTTGATATTGACCTTTTTTTAGTCGGAGTAGGGTTTTTGGTCAATGTCGGAGTCGGAGTCATGGTTTTAGTAAATGCTGGAGTCAGAGTCGGATTTTTTTACCGACTCCACAGCCCTGATTAAAAAAGATTGTGTATTATTTTTTAAATATGACTCCACCAAGATTTGGCAGTTAGCACCTTAAAAGTGGTAATTTGATATTTACATATTGAATATTATGAAAAGAATATTTAAATGGTGAGGTGTAGAACCAATAAGGATAAAAGCTTTAAAACAATATCTTGCTCGTGACATGGGGCCCTAAGACAAGTATTGAGAAAACAAAGTTAGATCATGGGGTAAGTATGGTGTGCAGACTGAGACAGTTAAATCAGGATAACAAACCCGGTAGGCAGGCATCTTAGAGGTTCCGTGTGGTGGCCGTATGTTTCACATAAGGAGAAATTGGAAGCGGTTAACAGATTCAAGCATATTATATCTTAAAATTATTTTGGTTGGTAAATTAGTACTTTATATGTTTGAAATAAATTTTATACAAGGAATGAATGATGAATCACAAGATTAATTAACTAATATAAACCGTGAGATTGCGGTATGTACATACACACAACACAGTGTCACGACACAGCATGCTTTCTGGGAGTTATTTACATATAAGGTAAATGTACTAGTAGTTGACCATGTACCAGTAGTTGAGAATAAAGTGGCCCAAAATAAGAAATGCAGATGCGGGATTGCTCTAAATTGTAAATTTAAGACAATTTGAGGCATATAGCCAATGGAGTGCCAAGGTGGCCATTTGAAAACACCTAGTGAGGAAAGTGTATTATTTCAAATTTCTTAAGTGATCAATCTAGAAACGGTGTGTACCTTGTTCCTGAACCACCCATTGCTACTTGATTCAACTGAGAGTGGTGTGACAGAAAGCCCTGAGGCAACTCTGACAGAAAGTTCACTATAAAGCCCCCTGTTTAGTCATGGTCAACTACTGAAACAGGAACATGGCTTCAAATAATTTAACACAACTTTTTTTAAACAGGCCCTTTCGTAATTTTTGTTACATAATATTAATTAAGACATATGATGCAATATGAGAGTATACTTGCTTTGTCATCATTCGGTACAATGCTAAACCTTAATCGTTATTTTTGTTGAAAATGTCTCTTAAACTGAACTGGTACATTTACCTTAGTATCCCAATTTTTTGTATCTCTCACTATCGCCTCAAAATAATGAAGTGGATTTATTTGAAAATTATGACCACTAGTTCCAAAAGTTAGACCATATTGACAACTAATGGAACAGTTTAACAATATCTCACTTGCAGATATTGCAGTTTCAATGACAATGTTCTGCCATCTTTACCGATGTACCCATCCACGTTTAATTAAAGAACACTCATCATACGTTCCTGATGTTTCTCGTGTGAGTTCTGGGGATACCGTGAGTGGCAGTTTGAATCTCTTCCAAGAAGCTCTGCGAGTTATGAATGGTGGTGCCGCCTAGAATGATTCTCACGCCCGTGTTTGATTGGTTGATATTGTGGACGCACAGCGATTCCTCGTACGTGACACCGCCCACCATGAACACGATGATGTCTTGGTACCGTCTGCTCGGATAGGCGTCGTCGTTTCCCAAGCAAGGGTACAGCGATTCTTTGATCTTTCCTTTGGTGATGTCTTCCAGGGTTTCTTGAATGAGCGGGGTATGCTGCGTGTAAATGTTTTCAACTCCGTTTAAACCCTGTAAAAAATATACATAATAATTTAATATGTAGTCAACTCATTTGGCAAATATTAATAGTTTTAGGCGTGTATATAATGGGTCAGTATCTAATTCAAGTTTTGGTCAGTGAAAAATTAAAATGGTCAGTTAATATTATAAACGGTCAGTTGTCATTGTATCAGTATGAATGTGGTCAGTTATTAAATAAAACGGTCAGTAATGTATTTATAATGGTTAGTTATTTATTAAAAAACGGTTTGTATTTAAATTAAATGGTCAGTCATTTTAAATAAATGATATGTTTTAGTTTGACAGCTTGTGAATTTTATCAAATATGGTCTATGAAAAATAAGCGCATGAAATGAAATAATTTCTTAAGTTCAGGTATTTGAAAGCAGACAGTTTATTTTAATGTTTTATTACTGACCATTTTTTTATTTTTAGCTGACTATTTATTATGTTTTACCAACCGTTTTAAGTATGTTTTACTGACCATTTATTTAATATTTACTGACCATTTATCGAATTAGAAACTGACCAAACAATTAGTTGTCATAGTTTTATTAGCACACGATATTCATTCTTTTTTCCTTAAAATATGAAAACCTTGGCAGACGATCAAATAGAAAATAACTTCTTCATACAGGACAATGTTTTCAAATAAAAAATATTCAAGAGCTTTTACAATATTCATGATCAATGCAAAATATCACATATGCTGTAATACCAATTGTTTGTCATACCTTGTAATTCTTACTTAACCTTTGTATAAATATCACTGTTTCGTTGTATTTCTTATCAGTTGACAATGCTCGCCATGAGCGAAACCGGTCCTAATCCAATAAAATTTATGTGGAATAAAGTACTAAAAATATTTTATTATTTTTATTATAATGTCATTCCACCAAGTATTGACAGTGAACACCTTAAAAGTGATGTTACATATCGTTTCAGTTAACAATATCTTGTCGGATCCATTTGTGCAGTGGTCAACATCTTCGGCTTCCGTGACGGACTTTACTGGTTCAAGTCCAAGTACGAGTGACATATTATTCAGTTGATTTATTGATTGTTTTGAAGACATGGGTCTTTCCCACTCATCCGATCATATAAGCGGGCATAAAAATTAACTTAACTCATAACAGTTGAAGATTAAGGCTGAAGGTCAAATCATCAGCTAAAGTTCATTCGAGCACTTGAAAAGCCTGAAGATGCCAAAAGGTGACAAAACCAAGAGAGAATAATAAGGTTTGATTACCAAGCAATCATATGATGTTGATTCCAGGAAGAAAATCGGATAGAATCAATTTTAACAGATATTAAAAATAAAATGCTAGAAACATACCTTGAACAGACGTTTAGTTATTTTGGCAGGATCTTGCAATCCAAACAAATCCGACTGCCGAGCGTGTGCCCCTCCGTACTCCAAAGCGTTGACGACAGCCTTCAGCAGGTTCTTATCCACTCCAATTTTTTCAGAGTCTCCAACAGGCCGACGGTATCATTGTTAGCGTGCCTCTCGTAGCGGAGGGCGTAGAGGATCACCAGCTTGATGGCGTCAGTGTGGCGGACCGTCTCCATGGCGATGACTTTCTTGATTTGCTGATGACAAAGACAATTTTTTATTTTTATTGACGTGGTATTTGTTTAAGGTCCGTGGTGCAGTATCGTTCGTATTTTTTTTTTCAGTCGATAAATCTGATCAAAGACATAGTGGCAGCAATTAGCTTGTACCGGGATCCGCTCGTACCGGTAATCGAACCCGGGCAGTCCGGCACGCAAGCCAACAACGTTGACACTGCACCACAGACCGAACAATAATGTATAAAATACTATCTGTATACTATTCCTCATAAACACTGAACCTATCCATCCATGGGTTGTGCAATGCAATCATATAAAATGTGTAAATTTTGAGATAAAGTATAAAAAATATAATCACTAATGTTTCAGAAAATGAAATTCCACAATGATGTTACCTGCAATTGTTTGGCGTGTTCACTCTGACAGGCCAGCTCCTGCTCTAGCTCCGACACTTCCAAAAGACTGTGACGGGAGACAAGTGACGATAGTTCACCGACGACCGTCACGTGCTTAGAAACTGTTCCAGACATTTTCTTAAAGAATGAAAAATTGCATTTTAATTTTACTAATAAATACAGTAGAAACTCGATTATCCAGATTGGTCAAAATAAATAAAAATATTACAAATTTGCTGATATGAACATGGCGAATTGCGTCCACCGTTTACATACGTGATGGAATGCAGTCTTAATATTTTGATTGATGCATTTGTTCTAACAATAAGTCCTGTGAAATATGGGTGAGTCATTGTCAAAATTCGATACGCATTTAACGATTAAAATATGTCAACGAAAAGGAAACGTGTCGTAGTTTCATTAAAAGATAAATTGGATATAATCGATGCTTTGAAACGGGGTGAATTGGGATGTTTTAAAAGATTGTTGATTGTTGTTAATTAAAGAAATATCAACCTCAGTGGAACAAGATCAAGAAGACGTAAAAGAGATTTGTGAGGGAGGAGATATTGGTCCTACACATTCTGATGCTTTTCAGTGTCTAGATGTCGCCATGAAGTGGGTTGAGAGTCAAGAAGAGTGCTATTCAAGACAGCATCGAAAAGAAAAGCTAGCTTTAAGCAGAAATCGATAATTGATTTTTTCAATAAAAAATAATTTATTATTATAGCTATGTATTATAGCTATAGTGACTATCCGGATTTGTCCTTATCCGGACTATCTTCATTCCCAATTAGTCCGGATACTCGAGGCTCTACTGTAATACTATATGTGACACACATCTTCGGTCAATGACGTTTCGGAACTGAACCATAATAAAGAGTAAGGTATGTTTGAAGGAGAAATACCTTGAATTGCGGATATTGTTCAACAAAGTTCTTCATATCGGCTATGCTCTCAACTTTCTGATGGCTCTTTGCTTTCTTCTGGAATTCTTCCATTAAATCTTTGATTGTTTGTCCAATCTCTCCAAAATTTTGATACAAACTCTGAAATAACAACAATCTATTATTAAATTTGATTTGTTTGAATTTTGTACTTCTCCATGAGTTTTGTCGCTAACGACCCGGGTTTCGCCTTTCGTCATCTTCAGGCATTTCAAATGCACGGATGTACTTGAACTGAAACATAGTAAACAGTTTGTTATCGTTTATACACAAAAATTGAAGTAAATCACTAAGTTAAATTGCTATTAAAATGCAAATTAGCGAAAATTTAATGCAAACAAGTTTCAATGAATTAAGTGGGTTTGCTATAATTATAGGGATTTTTGAAAATACCAATGACCAGATAATAACATAGGAATATCTAAAATAAATCTAGGTTTTATCCAACCTATTATTAATGAGTTGATACCTTCGATTATTCCACGCATTGTGTTTAAAATAGTGTTCCGCCTCTTTTAGAGGCATCTTCGGACTTACTATCGCAATGTGTAATTAGTAATAAAGCAAGATAATGTTGAATTAAATTCAGTATAAATTTACTCACTCCTTTAAAGTTGAACAAAGTTGTTTCTTCGAGAAATACTTGATAATCTCTCTTTTTCAGTGAGGAGAGAAAGGATAGAATTAAGACAAGACTACTGGTTAGCTAACCGCTCTTGTTACATCCCGATTTTACACAACAGATATCCATGTCACCGTATAAAATATGTTTCATTGATTATAATATACAGTTTGTAATGATCTGTTTTTTATTTACTTGTGACGGCAGTAGACAAATAGCATACCTTAGCGTAAAATTCATCTTGGTCTGCCGATAGAACCACTTCTCTGAGTTCTTTGGAGATGCCAGGAATATTTGACAAATTGACTCTATTGTTAGTTATAGTGAGCTGTTCATGTACCATCGCCTGATAGGTCCACTGTAAACAAATTCGAAACAATATAATGTGGTTCTCGGGCCAAATAGTTTGTTTAAAGTTTTGGGCTCGCATCCTGTACGAATCTATGAATGTATAAAAAATTTTAATGATAAAACAAGTTAATTTTTTTTGAAATTTCATTTCAGAACACATCGTTTTTTCTACCCGCACCTTCGTCGTTTTGAGCCTCTTCACAGCCATGGTAATCTCACCATGTGTGGGCGTGCCGTCTGAAATTCTGGTCACTGGGGAGAGGTCCATAGTAAAAATATTTATACATCCGTGTTATACGAGGCCCAAGTGTATTCATAAAGGAACTTTCGCAGGAATAGCATTTGTAAACACAGCCATAAATTTTAAGAAAATCTATCAGAGAAAAGCAAAGACAGCTCTCAATTAACCTGATTCAGCAGTGGAGTCACCGGGTCGTCACGTCTATCAAGCAGCAGCAACAACGGCGGAGTGTCTCCGACACGGAATTCGAAAAGCGCCGACTCCCTGCACATAATTTCTCTAATCTTTTCTCCGAGTCTTTTGCACAGGTCAGAGTTGTGTTGGTATCTTAATACCAGGGCGCTTTTTTAAGGACAGCAGTAAGGCAGTGATTCCTTGAGTGCATCGCTGGAGGCAGGGAGCGTTCCAAATCATACCTAATTCATCAATGTAAAAATATATATTATTTACATTTCCGTTTTCATATAGAGCAGGGGTGGCCAAAGCGTCGATCGCCTATCTAATTTGTACAAATCTCTGGCGCCCGTCCCAAGAAGCGTGCGAGACAAGTCGTGTGACAGGGACAGCACGCTAGAATCTCGAAGTTAGCCAATTATCGACGAAAATCTCTTTCTAAAACCCGGTTTAAACAAGGGTTGGCATATTAATTAATATAGGCTTTAAATTACTACTTTTAATGTTGGTCGATCGCCGCCAATAATTTCAAATGAAAATCGATCGCGGGCAAAAAAATCTGGCCAGCCCTGACATAGAGAAACATATTTTGGCAATAAAATTCTCTAGCTTGTTAGCCGGTTATATCAAAAACAATTTTCTAGTGTGGCAAATATTCATTTGAATACATAGAATCGTTACCCTAGGAAAAGATAAATTTTAATAATTGTACAACAATTGAAATATCAAATTTGTATTTTGTACTTTTCCATGAGTTTTGTGCGCGACCTGGGTCAGTTCAAGTACATCCGTGCACTTGAAATGCCTGAAGATGCCGAAAGGCGAAACCTGGGTCCTCAGCAACAACACTCATGGAAACGTACAAAATTCAAATTTGATATTTAAATTCCATCAAGCACCCTCGGTCGAAATCCTTAATTAAATGAAAAATCAATTTAAATAATTTTCCCAAGTTATAAAAACTTAGACAAATGAATAGGTAAATCATTTATGCAAGATTTTCATCTATGATATTATATTTATATGTTTTACTATCACAAATACAAACCTTGAAATGGTGATTCGATGTTAAATGAAAACAAGTGTGGTCCGACTGCCAAATAGTCTCCGTAGAACTCTTGAACCTCTCTCACAACTTCTTGTTCATCACATTCTGCGAGGGTCTTCACGTCCACTTTGGAAATGATGTTGCTAAAATCTGATGAAGGAAAAACATGTCGCATAATTACACCTGACAGTTGTATGAAATTATATGGCAAAGAAGTAGACGTTAACTATGTTAAAATATGCCAATGTCAGAGTAAATGGCAAAAAAAATGTGAATACCTTCTGTAACCTAGTGGTATCTCTAACCACCAAACTCTGGCTAAAAAAAAATGGTAATCCTTCAGATGAGGGGTTTAATCAAAAAAATTGCATTTGACACATAATTCAAGATGGGTGCCGACTAGAGACTCCAATTCGAGTATCGAGTACTCGATACTTTAGTATACTCGTCCATTTTTCTAGTACTCGAAACTCGAGTATTTAGAAAAATACTCGAGTAATACTCGTAATTTATAAATGAAGATTTATTTCCAATATTTTATTTACTTATTTGAAAAAAAATATTGAAGTCTTACGCGTGAATTTTACTGTCAGGTAATATATATTTTTGAATGGTTTTGCCGTTGACTATGTATGCTATGCGAAAATTTCTTTTATAACTCCTGATATATTCCTTACCCAACTTATCTTAAGAATAACAGATTTATGATACGACACAAAATGAAATATTGAAAAAAAATCTTTCGTTTCGCCTTTTATTTTGTTAAAGTCAAAAGTATCAGTCAAATCTTAATCCCTTAAAAATTATTTTAGCCAGAATAAAAAAAAAGGTTTCAGAAAGTCATTTAAGCAACTGCGGTGCAATAACAGATGCACATTTTTAATTCATTGAAAAAGCCGACGTTCAACTGAGAGTTTTTTCTTCCGTGGGAATTATAAAAACAAAACTTCGAACCAATTTAAAATTTGAGATGTTTAACCCTCTATTATTTTTGAAATATATGTTTTTATAAATGTATTAATGCAATTTAATAACCTTCTTTATTTTTTTATATACATACATTTCAATTATTAATATATATTTAGCTATAGAATAATAGATATATATCTAGCCCGGGATCGATTGCCGGTACGAGATAAATCGTTTTTACTGAGGCAATGGGTGTATGTGTTGTTTAAAATACCTTCCCACCTTAGTGACAGCGATTAGCTAACCACTAGTCCTATCCTAGTCTTCGTATCCTTTCCATTCCCCTTTCTTCGAAAAGAGAGGTTGAGCAACGGATTAACAATCAATTCTCGTAAAAAACATGGTATTAAAAAAAATGGTACATCTGTAACTACTCGAGTGTACTCGAGTACTCGAGTATTTTTAAATTTTGCTACTCGATACTCGAGTAGTTGAGATGTCGAGTAATTGGAGTCCCTAGTGCCGACAGTGTTCACTATTAATTAATTGCTGATGTGTGGAATAATCAAATTATATATTTGGTAAATTAAGCCCCCAAGCTGCAGCCTTCTCAGCGCTTCAACGTGGAGCCATGAATTTGACGTTACATTCATGAAAAACGAAAATCACTTTTCAGAGCTCCACAACTGTTCATGAACATTCTGGTTGAGATCCTCCTCGGGATCTTTCTGTGGATGGACCACAAATTCTGGCATGTGGGCATCGTTTTCCTGGCGGGTGGCCTCGCCGGATCCCTCACCTCCTCAATCTTTCTTCCGACTGGCACTTTGTCTGGGGCTTCGGCAGGATTGTATGCCTTAGCCACAGCCCACATAGCTAGAATAATTCTGGTTAGTAGCTAGATAAAAAATTGTTAAATTATGGATGTATGGTCACGGGACAGAATCCCAATCCTCTCGAGCTAAGCTCAAAAAAAATATACATACTGGCTTATAATTTTATGTTTTGACTTAACTCTTTGAGTTCTTGTGGATTATTATAAAATCTGGAATCAAAATGATTGAATCTGAAGAATATTACTGATTATTGTATGAGTTCTGAAAGAAGAATTTGTTTTTTTAATATTAGCCTATAATAAAATTATTCTTTTTATTTTAAACAAATAATAAACTTATGTGACTGTCTCTATCTGTATAATATTATTATTTGTGTAGTTTGTGGTTGCGATTTTGCTCCTGTAAATTAAAACAACTCGATTTCATACTTATTGCGAAGTATTCTTTAGGATTAGAATAAATTTCAAATTAAAGACGAAACATTTCAAAACAAATCGTAAGCCTTACATTCATTTCATTTAATGTGCTTATTTTTCATAAATCTTTACAAAAATTCTGTCCTGTGACCATATATCCATAATTTATCATTACTCACCTGAAGGATTACCAAAAAATTTTATCTGTTAAAAAAATTTTTTTGGCACTCCTGAAAATTAGAGAAAAATGAACTAAGTTTCTCTGCTTCTAAGGGGTTGAAGTAAAAAGTGTCAACGATATTAGTATTGCTGTAGGAAAAGGGGTTAACCCTTTGAATAGTATCGCCGTACTGGTACGGCGGTAGTGTGTCGTCATCTATTATCTATTGCCATTCTCTTATTGTTTATTGAAATGTTATTATTTTTCCATACATTGAAACTAAACGTGTCAATCAGTGATTTTTGGTAGTCAGATTATTTTTATTATATGTTTGAAATAAGCAAAAGTGTTTTATAAAAAGGTTAAAAATTGGTAAGAAATCTGTGGCTATATATTATTGAGTGTAAAAATCCATTTCAGTTCGATAGGCTTCCTGGAATCACCATCAATAGAGAACCACATGTTGACAGATGAATGCAATAAAGATCCAGACCCAAATTGGATGTAAAAGCTTCTACATAATTATTTGAAAGTAATATTTAATTATTTGAATATTTTTTTAGAATTTGCGTTTTAAAATTGCGAAAGAAATATCAATTCCTTCAATAAGTAATATTCTTCTCAGATTTAACAAAATAAATATAAAATTTATATTTCTTTCGTCTGATATTTTATTAAATTTATAGAAAAAAACCTAGTTTTATCCAAATTTAACTCACCACTCAAAGGGTTAAAGGAAAATTTGATAATGAATTCTACTCACAAATAAAGTAAACCCCGTATTTTGGATATCGGAGTTCTCTTGAGAGCAGGGCGATATTTTCAGAAGTGGGTCGAAGGTATACAATACATTTCAGGTGCTTCAGGCCTTCGCCTTGGTTTGCCGTGTCGATCCTTTCAAACAGGTACACCTCTTTCTGCAGTATCTCCGACTGGCCGTAAACCATGCTAACAATGCTGGTCTGAAAGAAAACAATTATCAAAACTAGTTGCTAAAATTGAGGATATATCTGAAGGTGCTCGATGGGATTTCAATATGAATGTAACAATCTATTTTAATTTCATTCGAGTAATGAATTGTAGCACACCTGAATAAAAGAAAAGTTTACCATAATTTATTTTTAACAATGAACTAACCAAACAATGAGCGAAACTGATTCTAATATTTATAACCAGTGGCGGCTGGTGACGGAGTGTTGGGGGGTGCAAAACGGGATTCAACTATTTTTGCAAGAGTTCTTTCATATTTATTGGTTTTTAAAACACTTCTATAACATGGACTTTCAATTCAGATGTTTGCAATACTAACGGAGTGCCAGTCATATCAATTATTGGCTGTCCGTAGTACGGAAAAATAGTTGAATCTTTTTTTGTACTCCCTTAGTACTCTGTCGCCAGCCGCCACTGTTTATAACATATGTATGTAAGTATTGTAGTACACAAAAAATGTGTTTTAATTAGTTAAATATAATGTATGGGATGCATTGTTCTAGTTTAGTCGGGTTCGTGGTTCAAATGGTCAATGTTGTTAGCTTCCACGATGGACCTCACGGGTTTGAGTCCGATTACGATTGGACAACAGCAGGCATGGATGAAAAACAAAATAGTACTAAAAAATCCGAATATGTGGCTTCCATAGTCCGTGCCTCAGAAATAGGCATTGAATAAAAAAATCTCGCAGGAGGACCCAACTCATAGAACTCACGAGGTAAAAAGATTCCAACAACAATACATTTATTTATATACATATTTTATATATATGGTGCAGTGAAACTGTATTCTCAGTGAAAATATATTCTTTTCCAAGCTGTCATTGAAATTAAATTTGATATAGACTGAACGCGTGGGCTAAGTGCGGTAGGTGGATTCTTATGTCAGTGGGGATAACATTTAGTATATAGTATCAACGGCCACCACACACTCGAGTGAACTGTTGAAGAAGTCAGAGTGTACTTTTATGTTTGTATATATTACAGTGAAACTGTGTTCTCAGTGAAAATATATTCTTCTCCAAGTTGTCATTGAAATCAAATTTGACACATATGTTTGTCTGTGTTTTTCTTTGGTTCTCTTTTTATGAAAGGGGCTACTTGCTGATTTTGTTTCATTGAAGCAAACCAAAATTTTAGGCCGGCAAATCATCGACTTGAGCAAATAATTTCAATGATCGTGACCAGTGAAATCATGTTGTCATACAAATCTAATATTTGATACATTTTCACCGAGAATACAGTTTCACTGTAACATATATAATATAGGTTATGCAGTAGAACCTCGATTATCCGGACTAATTGGGGATGAAGTTAGTCTGGATAAGGACAAATCTGGATAATCAAAAAAATCATAATTGACAGGAAAAGACAAGTATATTCAGTATAAATCATTTTTATTTCTTTAGATATTAATACATATCTTTAATAATAATTTAATTTTTATGAAAAAATCAATTATCGATGCTGCCAAATCACGAATACTTTTAAGAGACATAAGTTGTCTTGAATAGCACTCTTCTTGACTATCATTAAACAATTGGTAAACTTCAAGATTTTTTCACTTTGTTTTTTTTAATTCCGAGATCGTTGACGTTCCGACACCATATTTATTAAACAAAAAATGTCCCGATTCACCCCGTTTCAAAGCATCGATTATATCCAATTTGTCTTTTAACGAAACTAAGACACGTTTTCTTTTGGTTGACATATCGGTAATATTAAAAATAAATATTTAAATCGTGATCAATTTTTCAAGAAATAAACGTTCAATGCGTATCGAATTTGGACGATGACTGACGCATATTTTACACAGGACTTATTGTTAGAACTAGAAAATACTAAGCCTGCATTCCATCACGTACGTTAACAGTGGACGCAATTCGCCACGTGCATATCAGAATATTTTTGTTTATTTTGACCAATCCGGATAATCGAGGTTCTACTGTATATGTCTCTCTTTGACTTGGGTCATGCAATCCATTAAAACCATTTATGGCTTTTGACATGGAGATTGGAGATTTCAATAATTTCTCCTCCTCACTAGATGAAAAATGCATATAGTAGAAATAAGTTTAGTAATAGAAATAGGAGACTTTTGGTTTTGTCATATTAAATATTTGTTCCGTAAAAAACATTTTTATACGGATTTAAGTTATCTTTTTCATGCAATCACTACAGAGGATTGGAAACCTGACGATTAAGTTTTTATTCAAGACATAACGTATGGTTGCCACTTACAGTTTCTTTATCCAATAGCAATATTTTCATCCCTGGCCCACTCTCCTCTGCCATTTTCGTAATATACATTTTTACAGCTTGTGTTACATTCATCTTGACTGTTCTTATTTTAAAAACTGTATCGAACCAACTCGGTAAAGTGTTTTAATTAAACGTCACTTTCGCCCGACACCATTTATTATGACAGCTGATGTGAGGGTTGCCTTGTACAATATTTACAAATCTTTTGCTAGAAGAATTCCCCACATTTTGCCGTGTAAGCTACGACTATTCCAAAAATTAAAAAAGGACAATACCTTAAAACTGCTTACGGTATTTAAGACAAGTTGTCATTGTTTTATTTTTATGTTATCGTTAAAAAACGCGAAACGCAACCACCAAGAGACAAAAGGGAAATGAGGGTTTATCACCTTCGGTCCCCCACATAGTGAGAATATAAATCATGCCAACTTGTCATGTGTCGACTTGACATTTGTCGACGTGCCATGTGCCGACTTGACTTATTTCGATTGGTCTGGTCACCGCATTTTTACATAGAATTTTATAATATGACCAAAGTTGTATGTATATTAACTGTTATAAAGCTAACGACACACCGGTGTGTCGCATTAGAAAAAGCTCTGACAGTTAAGAACTCACCGGTGGGCAACTATATTTAAGGCGTCAAAAAATAATATTTCTCAAATTATCACATCGAATATGTATCCGAGATCTCTTAAGGCTCACTAAATGACTATAAATTTTTCGTTTTTATAGTTTTCTTAAAAGATATTCAACAAAAACCGTATAGAGGTTATCAGGGCTGTCAAAACTTTTGATACAATATTCACAATACTAACGTAAGTATTATTTTGCATGTATATATGTTTCAAGTCAATTGAATAAATACCAATTATTCATAAAATCATGACAAAAATTCATTTTATGATAGTTAATCAGGATGCAAAATTGACATAATATTTTAAACTGTGTGTAACACCCTTATCGAGGATTCGTACTTACGCTATAAAAGCCTTGTGGTATGGTAATTAACATGGGAAGGCCATCACTTCGTCGTTAAGAAGGCCTACATCAAAATTCATGTTATTCTTTTCAATATCGTCATCTTGATTTTCTTACATCATATAACTTTGCAAATTCAAATCCTAACGTAGCTTAGTTGTTAAATATTTTTTGTTTCCATGTAACATGGATTTTCTATAAGCAAAATACATTTTTTAAATATTTCGTAAACCCTGAAATCGGCTCTTAAATTTCATGGATGATAGAACAGTTTTTCAAAGTAATATCAATAACCATCTTGTTTAGCTTTTATGCAGGGCTGTGGAGTCAGCGAAAAAAAGTCCGACTCCGACTCCAGCATTTACCAAAACCACGACTCCGACTCAGACATTGACCAAAAATACGACTCCGCTAAAAAAGGTTAATGTCGTCACTTTTTTCCCCTAATTTTCCTATGTATGTGTATTCAATTAAATATAAACCCTATCAATACGGCCAAAAGTCAAATTTGACATATTAAATGCAAAATAAAAAGTTCGGACTTTTCAAAATTTCCGACTCCGACTCCACAGCCCTGCTTTTATGACGGTTGGAAAGTTTGATTTTTTACTTCCTCGTTATAAATGATAAGGTTTTATTCAAAGGCAAATACTCTATTTGCCATCTGCGAAATTATTTTATTCTCACCCTGTAAATGATCATACAGTTTTTCTTCGCATAGACAGGCAAAAAGACACTGGCAACACTGCACCGCTCGCACCGACTTGCTAAACGACCGATGCGACACAATATTGAAAACATGTTGAAAAAAACATTAAAAATATTTCATAACCTTTTTTAAATTTTATTTTTATGACTATTTCCCGTTTCTTTTCGTTGTTTAACATATAATCTTCAAAATAAAAAATAATTCATTGAAATACACTAAACAGATATCGATAAATCATTATTTTACTGAAACACCAAAAAAGTACACATAATATATCAGTAATTTGGTAGCCTGTGGTATTTTTCGAAGCATTCTGGAAGGTGTAGTGTGACATTTTTCGCTTTTACACGTAGTCTCGCTTCTATTTTTATTTTTGGTACACAAGCTTGTGGCATTTTTTTCCGTTGGTGGAATATGTCTGGCAAAATAGCTCGAGTTTTTGCACTGTAATCTAAAGGTTAAATCAACAAATGATGGTCTTCTTTAGATATCTTCGAGTGCAATACATATGAATTAAAAATAGCCACATCCAACAAACAGTAGATTTTTTTCGGATATCCTTTGAAAAAATCAGGATACCTACCTACATGCTTAAATACAAAATAAATCTTCAAGACATAAAGCTATTTCTATTTTAAAATTTTTCTTTTCAGGGCAAAAGAGGGGATAAATGGATTGACAATAAACAGGAAACCATTGGCTTGATTGTCATAAACTGCAAAACCCTCTCTTGAAACTTAGTAATAAGAATTATATTAATATATATCGTTTATAAGAGATCATGAAAAAATTAGTACATTGATTTGTGTTGTGTTTGTATGAAGTATCATCATTGGTACTTTATGTCTATACCAGGCTTGCCCACGGGCCACTTGTGGCCCTATTGAAGGTTTGAGTGGCCCTTTTGAGGTTTCAATACATTATGCTATCGATAAAACAAAATATATGACGAAGTTTTGGCCTGGGTGCAAATTTCTAAAGACCACAAAAAAGGTTTCACCATAAGTATATACCAGGGATGCGGAGTCGGAGTAAGAGTCGTGGAGTCGGGGTTTTATGGCTGGAGTCGGAGTCGTCGCGGCGTTTTGGCCTCAGTCGAACTCAGAGTCGGAAATTTTGAATATAATATATGAGATTTAGCCATTGGCCGGATTGGTTGGTTGATATTTAATTCAATACACATAATTAGCAAAGGTAGTAAAAAAAAACGTGACGAAATTAAACTTTTTTTAGTCGGAGTCGGAGTTGGAGTCATTTTTTTAGTCAATGTTGGAGTCGGAGTCGGAAAAAAATATAAAACGTAAATCTAGGAAGAATATAATTGATACTTTCAATGAATTCGGCCGTAACTTTGTGGAAGTTCATTTTAATATAATTTTTTAAATAACTTTGATTATTCCACGTATTAGTAGCACAATACTGTGACACGTGTTTCGCCTCTTTCAAAGGCATCTTCAGACTTACTATCGCAATGTTTACTCAGTTTTCTAAAAATTACTTATTATCACTGACTGAGAATGAATCTAGATTGGAACGGACACAACCACGGAGTCCATAACCTGCAGTAGAATATCAACCGATCAATGAGAATTTAATTGAAAATCTAGACTGAAGGTGCTTGATGAAATTTTAACATCAAATTTGAATCATTTGAGTTTTGTCGCTAACGAACCGGGTTTCGCTTTTCGAATTCTTCAGGCATTTCAAGTGCACGAACGTACTTGAACTGACGCGTACTAAACAGTTTGTATTGTTTATATAAAAAATACAAATAGACCACTAAGTTTGATTGTTATTAACAACTTAATAATGTGTATAAATTTGCGAAAATGTTTGATGTTAACGAGTATCAATGGGTTATGTGCAGGGCTGTGGAGTCGGAGTCGGAGCGACGTTTTGGCCGGAGTCGCACTCGGAGTCGGAAGTTTTGAAAAGTTGGAACTTTTTATTTTTGCATTAAATATGGCAAATTTGACTTTTGGCAGCATTGATAAGGTTGATATTTAATTGAATACACATAAAAAGGAAATTTAGAGAAAAAAGTGATGATATTAACCTTTTTTTAGTCGGAGCCGGAGTCGTGGTTTTGGGAAATGCTGGAGTCGGACTTTTTTTTACCGACTTCACAGCCCTGGTTATGTAGGTAAATTATCGGGTATTTTAAATGTCGTATGACAAATACTAATTTCCAGATAATAACATGGAAATGTCAATAAATAAATTGTGGGTTTTATCCATCCTATTATTATTGAATTTATTGATGTCAAGTGTTATTTAAAGGGATGAGTTTGGAAGTTTAAGTTGTTCATTTACAATCAGTAAACTATTCAGTTGAGCCCTATTTATTTCAAATATTTCTAGATAAAATCAAGTTCATGTACATTCGTGCACTTGAAATGAGAGGGTATAAACCAGGGCCGTGGAGTCGAAGTCGTCGTGGGGCTTTGGCCGGAGTCGTACACGGAGTCGGAAGTTTTGAAAAGTTTGAACTTTTTATTTTTGCATATTACAGTGGATCCCCGATCTTACGTTCTCGCATTATACGTTTTCCCGCATGGTACGTTCATTTTCTATAGTCCCGGCATTTAGTTAATATATAAAACTTTCCCGCATTTATCGTTTCCCGCATTAATCGTTTGTTTTATACGGTCCCTTGATAAACGTAGAATCGAGGATTCACTGAATATGTCAAATTTGGCATTTGGCCGGAATTGTAGGGTTGATATATTATGATAATTGAATACACATAATTAGTAAAATTAGGAAAAAAGTGACGATATTAAACTATTTTTAGTCGGAGTCGGAGTCGAACTTTTTTTTACCGACTCCACAGCCCTGGTATAAACTGATTATTTTGATATGTATTTTCAAATTGATCGGGAATATTTCAAACGATTTTTTTGTACCACCGCTGAAAAACAACGAATGAATGACAGGTGACAATAGAAAATGGTGGAGTTGCATAATTAGAGGAGTATGCTTTAGAACGACTATGGAGTTATCAAATTTTGCTAAAACGTTTTTTCGATGCACTCAAATAAGTTTAGATTATATAAAAAATTTACAGGACATGCACATTGCATGATACAACAAGATGGCGTTATTAAGTCATTTTCGGCCAAAAGTGAAGTTAACAAAATTACTCTTTAAGCCATCGATATGTGATACCCCCTACCCCTCGAGAACGAAAAACTTTCAACCATTTACTTAATAAAACATAATGTTCTACCTCTAAATTTAATACGAACTACTTGGCTTTGAAAATAAAAAAAACCCTAAAATAACACCTTACCAACTGGCAGATCCAAGAATTGTCCCAGGGGGTGGCCATATTGAAAATAAACATTAAAAAATATATATACACCCAGTCCCCTTTTTACGCGATTTTTCGAACGGCACCGCTACTTTTTTTTACACGCTTTTTTTTCGATTTTTTTTACGGAATAAATGATGACCCTGTGGTTAAAGAAGTGATGAACAAATTTATGTGATATAATTGATGTCTATGACTATTATCATCGATTCTTTTATTTCAATTCAAAAATGCAAATATTAAAAACATAATATAAAAAAGTCGGTTTACGGACGATAGTTTAACGTGACAACGTCATAAGAAAACATTGATGAAATGATTGCATACTTTTATGAATAAAATGGAATCATTTTTATTGAATTATCATTATTTTGTATGGATACGAAGAAGGAGTGAAATGAAATCTACAATTTTTTATTGATATATTTTATTCGCACTCATTAATTCAAATATGTTTATTACTTTGAACATTTCACTTCACTTTATAAACAGTTGTAAACAGATCACGTGTAGGTACTGTAGGTGTATAAGTTGTGTGTTACTACTCAGACGCATCGACCAATCGAGTGGAAGAGAGATAGATGCGGCACAATCCGAACGGTAGGCCGATCGTGCCTCTCTATCGATATCCGCGCTCTCGCTCGCACGCTTGCCTTCGGCGTAACGCGACAAACGGGACAATGAGTCATGTTTTTTCGTGCGTGCAGCGGGCGTTCATCGATTTATAAGACGTTGTCACGTCAAAAAAATATTGTTTAATTCCAGAGAAAGGTCGAGTCGAGAGTTACATAACATTAAACAATTAAGTCGAATTGACGTTACAAATATGCCCAAAAATATTCAGGCTAAATATCCATTTTCCAGAGGATATATTACAAAGCCAGACCATATAATTTTTACGAACTCATACAATTCCGACACGTAATGTGGAAAACATGCTTTCCGCGGAGGCAAAGCTGATTGTCAAAATTCGTAACAGAATCTCACAATAACGACATCACTAGAGACCCGTGTTTTTAGCATCTATTTTTTTTGATTTTCGCATTTTGTAGCATTTATAATTGTAGATTTTAGCATCTATTTAGCATCTATTTTTATAAAACACAAATATCAAATAATTATCAATTACAATACATTTTAACAATTTATTAATATAAAATATTAACAAATATACATAAAAGGGTAAATAACATTGTTTGTTTATTCTATATTATAGAAAAAAAAGGATTTACAATCAGTGGCGGCTGGTGACAGAGTATTAGGGAGTACAAAAAAAGATTCAACTATTTTTGCAAGAGTTCTTTCCTATTCATTGGATTTTATAACAAATCTATAACATGGACTTTCAATTTAGATGAATTTTTGGCTGTCCGTAGTACGGAAAAATAGTTGAATCTTTTTATGTACTCCCTAATACTCTGTCGCCAGCCGCCACTGTTTACAATGTACGCTGTTGAATCTTATCTTACTTATTTATTAAAATTAATCATTGAACATATTTCAACGGATGAATTTTTTAGATTAGTGCGACGATCGGTTACTATTGGATTGTATTCAGGGCTGTGGAGTCGGAGTCGGAGCCGTGGAGTCAGGGCTTTTTGGCCGGAGTCGGAGTCGTAAAACGAGCAACGACTCCGACACCTTTTTTTACATTTTTTTTTTTAATATTTTTCTAAAAATAGCTGTGTATAGAAATGAACGACATCGGCGTCATGACTCATGTGTCGCGCCGAATCAGTGAATCACCAAGTTGCAATGTATTTAACATATAAGATTTAATTAAAAAAAAAAGTTTTCGTCTCTTTCTTTCTCATTGCTTTTTTTATCTTTATCGATTGTTGTGCGTTTAGTTTATTGTTTTTTTTATTTTCTTTTCGTTTATTTTTTGTTTCGGAGGGAGAAGAAAAAAAAACCTGACAAAGTAATACTTTTTTTTTGTCGGAGTCGGAGTCGACCTTTTTTTGACCGACTCCACAGCCCTGATTGTATTTACTAAAGAATCTTTCAACATCAACACTATTTACTGGACACCAAATTGATTGGATGGCAGCACAACCAAATTCTTTATACTTTAATTTTGTGGCCATTAATAATTATAAATATCTAGTTTTAAATCATTTTTTATAATTTCCAAAAGTTCTTACATTGGGATTCTGTTAATACATTGAATAAGGGGAAGTTTTTATAAAGTAAATACAATGGTTTGTTTGATGTGTGTTTGAACACTCTGGCAACCGCATTTATCGGGCCAAAGTTACACGTAATACCGCACATTTTTCACGATTTTGGTTTTTCGCGCGACATTTAGAATTATGCTTATATCTTTTTAATCGGTTGAGTAAATTGGATAAAATAAAGTGTATTGTGTATTGTATAGTATAATATATCTATTTAAAAACAATTAGTTCAAAAATAAAATTCATTAAAGCTGTAAACACATGATTTATTTATATTTTTGAAAGAAAAGCGAAACAAATATTTCTTTTCCATTCATAAACACATAAAGCGAAGTCAAATTCTTTTTAAATGTGGTCTGCGATCATTTTACACAATATTGTATAAAAATATTTGAAAAAAATAGAGTATTTATTGAGAGCCGCTAGACTTACCATTCATCCATCAGTCGTATACATTAGGAAAATTTACTTGTCATCACAATGCCACAATAACATTATAACTATTACTTTTACCAGCCAAAAAGGGTTCATTTATTGTTATTAGTTTTTATAAACACTTAAATATTATTTTTTAATGAAAACAGAAGAAAAAATTACACACATATTACTTATCACTACTAACTATACTATACCATACGTCTACAATAATCACTAAAATTTTATCAATATTTTTTGTGTGGTAATCTTCAAAACATTTTCCCATGTGTAATGGAACATTACAAAATAAACACGTCGTCTTCCGATATATTGAGTAATATGATAAGTTTTGATCGACACGATCAACGCCTTTCATATTTTTGTTATAATCTAAAATACAATTGGGTTTTATTTTTGGTTCTACGATTTAGTTTATAATATATTTATTTCACAAAACACGTAAATTTAAACTCTTTTTCCACAAATTATAAGATTATATACCATTACTATAGCACGTATGTAAAACGATTTTACATAGAAATACGCAATAATTATAAATACAATCGCGGAGTAATTACATAGGATGTATTCTATTCGACCGATATTTTCAAACTAATTCTAAACTACAATTCTTATATATAAGTATGTATATAAAATGGGGATGGTCAACATCAAAATGTGTAAAGACTTCGCTAATTGTTTAAAAATACAATGGTAATTGCTAGAAAGCAAAATGCCATACATACCTCACACATGCCCGGTAATTTGATTTTTATGATACGCGTATTTTTGAAAATAGGGTTCAGCAATAAATCTGTCAAAAAACATTATGCAACCATTCATCTCAAACATGCGATTGAGAAATCCATTCATCTTTTTACAGAAATTTCGACTTCGCTAAATGTTTAAATATACAATTGAAATTTCTAGAAAGCAAGCTGTCATCAATACCTCAAACATTCCCGGTAATTTGAGTTTTATGATTGGTGTATATTTGAAATAGGGTTCAGTAATAAATCTTTTTAAAAACTTAACGCAGTATGCCCCATTCACCTCAAACATGCGATTGAGAAATCCATTCATCTTTTTACCGAAATTAGTTTTACTGTCCTAATTCAAATATTTAGACGCAGAGTAGACAATAAAAATATTTTGCCGAGATAATAAACAAAAATACTTAGTTCGTTTCAGTCGTTATATTTCAATATAGGAAACTTTTTGACTCAACAAATATATTTTATTTCAAGGACGTTTTTGAGCCATAAGCTTGTGAGAAATTGAATAAAAAAACACGGGGAGCTATTAACCAGACAGTAATGGGTCGTAAAAAAAAAAAAAAAATCCAAAAGTGTCATGTAATGTGCCAACAGATGCAAAGACAATGTGTGTGGCGTAAATCCGCGCGAACGCGGGACCGGTTGTTAACCGATTGCGATAATTTCCGCGCGAACGCGGACCGGTGACTTGAGTGTTAATGCTAGATTTTGATCCAACTACGGATGGATTAAAAAGTTGACTTAATACAAATTGATTTCATTTATCACCAAATGAGACTCAAGTTTGAGAAGACTTTTTTTAGCAGCATTAGTCAAATAAAATTCCAGTTCCTTTTTTATTGTTTCACTAGTGAGAGAAAGTATTTGACTATTAATTATTTGGTCAGTTTCTAATTCGATAAATGGTCGGTTATAAATACTTAAAACGGTCAATTAAAAATATTAAATGGTCAGTTAAAATAAAAATAACAATTCATAAATTTGCCTATTAAGACCATATTTGATCAAATTTACAAGCTGTCAAACTAAAACTTATCATTCTTTTTAAATAGCTTACTATTTAAATTAAATACTACCCATTTTTAAATAATAACTAACCATTAAAATATATTACTGACCGTTTTATTTAATAACTGACCACATTCACACTGATACAATGACAACTGACCGTTTATAATATTAACTGACCATTTTGATTTTTAACTGACCAAAACTTGAATTAGTTACTGACTCATTAAATACATGCCTAAGTATTTGTTTTGTTTCAGCAGAAAAACCTCCATTAACATGATTTTGTAGGCTTCGTTTTATGTCGTCAATTTCCTCCCATAGTAAATGTGCAAAATGATATGGAGAGCCTTCCAATTTATCTATTAAATCTATAAATTTAATACAAATATCACCCACATATTTTGACTGACTTTTGAGGAATGTTCGCTTTGAGACACATATTCACAGTATCTTTAATAAAGACATTTTAATCATTGAATACTTTCGACTTTGATTTTAAAATGCCTGTGATTGTAGATTGGATGCTGGCACTTGTAGAAGGCTTTGAAATTGCATCCTGAATTTTGGATTTTAGATGCTTTTCTATATTGTCCTTTTAATCTATTCCACTCGACAATTGCAATGCTTGAACATCATGATATTGGCATAATTAACATAAATTCCGTTGGATTTGTATGCATTTTCTCTTTCGCGTATAGATATTTTTGTACGCGCTTCGATTTTTAAAGACTAAAAAATTATATATATTTTATTTTAAAAAATAAGCAAATAATTCGAAATAATTAATAGATATTTAATAAATATTATATGTACTTACCAATGGATAAACTAAATAATACAGATGGAATCAAAATGTCAGACGAAAACAACGTCAAAAACATGATCAACCTGACATGCAACGACAATGCATGCAACGACAATGCGCGTTATGGGCAAAGTTGCCGGTATAAAAATATGAAGATAACGATGCAACGTATGTCCATATACGATATGTGTGCAAAATCTATCATTTTATATGTAGGATAGTAAAATCTCTTTTAAAAAACATGCAAATTTTGCAATTATTTGTGATTTTAGCATCTATTTGCATATTTTATGAAATTCGCATTTATTAGCATCTATTCCGTATTTAAGCATCTATTTCGCATCTATTGCAAAGTGCTAAAAACACGTGTCTCTACTTATCACATATCGTAAATACACAGTAGCGGCAAAAGAAATCCGCGCACTCTTCACAATTCCATTCATTTGCAAATATTTCCTCGAAATTTTTACCGATATCCATTTTTTTCTTCTTCTAGAACTACAACATATTTATTTAAATAAAAATCATTTGAAAATTAATGTTATAATATTTTGAATGGAATAAATTATTCTCAGGGGGAGGCAGCCCCCCCACGCACCGTAATAAGTATAATTTTTTGGACCTCTATATCTAGACCAGTAGCTCTAATATGCGGCCACTAGAGGACCTGGCTGCGACTACCGACAGCTTATAATATAAAATATTATTAACGAAGACTGAAAATAAAAAATAGTAAATTGACAATCGTGTTTATGTCCATTTTATATACCTCACACACAACAAACTAAAAACAAAAATTTCGTGCGACAACCAGACTACGATTTATCTTGACATGTACAATTCACAGGGAATCATGGTGAATCTGAACAGTGCTCATCGATATATGCTTATGTGAAAATATAAATTTATCACTATAAAATATAAGTACGGCTATTAATATCGAGATGAACACGCTGACGGCAAACCACCGAAGCTTCGTCTTCCAGCGTTTCTCTTGCACAATCTGCAGCACACCTAATCCAACCAGCAGACCTGCAAAATAACATTTATTTATGAGGTAAAAGCTGAATGAAAATTCTAGCATAATGTATGGCAGGGGTTCTTAACCTTATTGCAGTGACGGGCGCAGGCCGGATTTAAAAAAAAACAAGATTTTAGTAATACATATTTATGTATGTTTTAATTTTTATTATTGTTCCCTTGACAGCTTTAAATGTTTTAATACTGTGTGTCTTAATTATTTATTTTAAATCAGAATATTATGTATGCATTTATTTACAACTAGTATTGCTACCCGGCGTCACTCGGACTAAGCGACCAATAATTATTTAATGTTATATCATACGACATAATTATAACACAAAATCTAACATCCAAAATAGAGTTAAAATAAAATCACAAACTTTATTTAATTTGATGACAGCCCCATTCTCGCCCATTAAAATGTCCAAATTCAAGGAAAAAATCTAATTTGCTGTCAAATAATAACCTTCACGTAAATAATTATAACTTTATTATATTAATAAAAGCCGGGAAAAAGTTGGTAGAAGACTAATTTATTACATTTTGACTAAATGTCTTCGCCGATAAAAATTCAAACATATTTTCTTTCATATTCGTTTTTATGGCAACTTGCAACAACAAAGCAAAAGGGAATTACAGACAGACATACATACATACGCCGTTTCGGTTTTATATATAAGATTACAAAAAATTCTAGAAATAAAAAAGCACATTTCGTGTTATCTTTGACATTGCATTTCACGAAGAGCATTTTAAATTGACAAAATCATGTTAGGTATATCAGTTTTTCTACAAGAGCTTTTAATATTCTGTGAGATAAAGGTTTTGTTCAAATATTGTTCATTATTTTCAGAACGACATTCATGACATGTTCAAAGAAAAATATTTTGGCACATAATGCTTCTTGATGAATAATACAATAATAGTTCATAAAGTACGTTCTTTTACGATCGGTGACAATTATAATTTATTGACTAAAATACCAATCAGCATCCACACTATTAAAGAAACACCAAATTGATTTTAGAGCTGCACAACTAAACTCTTCATATTAAAATTTGCTGTCATCAGTGATAGCAATATATCCGACGTGGATTTACTTTTTAATCTATCTATTAATTGTCCTAAAAAGTGCCAATCATTCCAAACACTACGCCTCTGTTAATACATTAAGAAATTGCAGGTTTATAAAAAACAAAACGATTTAAAGAAAAAAGAAAATCCTGAGCAAATATCAAACTCTCTTTTGAGAAACCATCCTGAGGAATGCGTTTTGAGCAGGGCTGTGGAGTCGGAGTCGTGGAGTCGGAGCTTTTTGGCCGGAGTTGGAGTCGTCGCGGCGTTTTGGCCGGAGTCGTACTCGTACTCGTACTCGGAGTCGGATTTTTTTTTAAAGTTTGAACTTTTTATTTTTGTATTTAATGTCCAATTTTACTTTTGGCCGCATTGATAGGGTTGATATTTATTTGAATACACATAAATAGGAAAATTAGGGAAAAAAAAGTGACGATATTAAGCTTTTTTTAGTCGGAGTCGGAGTCGTATTTTTGGTCAATGTCGAAGTCGGAGTCGTGGTTTTGGTAAATGCTGGAGTTGGAGTCGGACTTTTTTAGACCGACTCCACAGCCCTGGTTTTGGGTATTATTGAAATACAGGATAGTAAATATTTCAAGCGCACTTAGCTTTGGTGTACATACCTGCGCCTGCACCCCCCAGATTAGCAGCGTAGCCAGTGTGTTCATGAGATGTGTTTATTGCGGTGGTGGTGTCGTAGTTAAATTGAGAGACAAACAAGACCAGCCTCAAGCACGCGTACTGGGTCTCTGACCAATTCTGAAAAATGATAAATATTTTTTCTCATACTTTTGATAGATTCGGCGGTAATTTTGTGGAAGTTTTTATTTAACCTCTTACCGGCTACGACTTTTTTAAAAATTAATAAAGGACAATACCTTAAAACTACTTAGATGTCTTTGATTCCCTATGAAAGCAATCCCATGTTAATTACCATACTACATGGCTTTTAGAGCGTATTTAATTAAGAATGATCGATAAGGGTTGTCACACACAGTTAATAATATTATGTCAATTTTGCACTTCGATTGGCTATCATAAAATGAATGCTGGTTGAATTTTTCTCATGATTTTATGAATAATTTGTATTTTATTCAATTGGTTTGAAACATATATACAAGCAAAATAATATTTACGTTAATATTGTGAATATTTTATCAAAAGTTTTGACACCACCGATAACCTCTATACACTTTTTGTTGAATATCTCTTAAGAAAACTATTAAAACGAAAAGTTTATATTCATTTTGTGAGCCTTGAGAGATCTCGGATACATATTCGATGTAATAATTTGAGAAATATTACTGTTTGACGCCTAAAACCTAATTTCCCACCGGTGTGCTATAGAACAGTTAATAGAAAACTTCAATAGATTTAATAGAAAACAATCATAATTTTAATCACGGTAGTAATGAAGAAATACTGTAAATAAAAAGGGTTTAAAACTGAATAATTTAGAATTTTAAGAAATAAATAAAAGTATTAACAGTAAAGAAGTATTATTAAATTATATCCTAAATAGTTGCTCGCCACTGCTTACACTATTTCCAATAACATGTTTAACCCATTCCTGATTTCATTAGTTAATATTTAGTAATTGCTAACATTAGTGGTATAATTATTTGTTTGCTTTGCTTTGATCCTATAACCCCCCTCTTTGCTTCCCGTAAAAAAGTAAGAATCGCTTGCTTTATTACTTCGTCACAATACGTGGAATAATCAAAGTAATTTTAAATTTATATTATGTTCAAAGTTCGAGATATTTTCCCAATGTAGAACTTAGGGCAGTCACTACACTGTGATTTTTAAATGCCAGATTTGTTTTTATAATGAATGTTATCTTTATTGTTAATTAATAATTAAAATATTGAATTCTTTCAATAGAAAGCTGGTCTAACACTTTTAGAGAGCTGTTAATACGCCAAAACCTAATATCACCCGATACTTTCGTCATTATCCCATACGATAAACGATACGAAATGTTTATTACGCGTCAGTTCAAATGCCTGAAGATGCCGGAAGGCGAAACCCGGGTCATTAGCGACAAAACTCATGGAAAAGTACACAATTTAAGCAATTCAAATTTGATAATGAAATTCCATCAAGCACTCTCAGTCTAAATATTTAATTGAACATAAGTATGAGTGGAATAAAGTATCTGCTCTCTGCTGATGATTCAAAACTGTTTTCAACCATGTGGAATCTTTCGGATTACGCTATTAGACGGCATAATGTAAACTTGATTCTAAATTGGTCCATAATAAACAAACCCGACTTCAACACTGAGGGAAAACAAAAAAATTCAAACGACTCAAATAGAATTATACGGTTTAGAATCAAAACACAAATTCGGAATTTTTTTGGTAAATTATGGATATATGGTCAAGGAACAGAATTTTTGTAAAGATTTATGAAAAATAAGCACATTGAATTAAATGAATGTTAGGCTTACGATTTTTTTTGAAATGTTTCGTCTTTAATTCTTAAATTTATTATAATAGAAGGTCCTAAAGAATACCTTGCAATTATTATGAAATCAAGTTGTTTTAATTTAAAGGAGCAAAAATGCAACCACAAACAACACAAATAATAATATTATACAGATAGAGACAGTCACATAAGTTTATTATTTGCTTCAAATAAAAAGAATAATTTTACTATAGGCTAATATTAAAAAAAAATCTTCTTTCAGAACTCATACAATAATCCTTCAGATTTAATCATTTTGATTCCACATTTTATAATAATCCACAAGAACTCAAAGAGTAAAGTCAAAACATAAAATTATTAGCCAGTATGTATTGAGATGGCCAGGGTTTTCTTCTCAATCTGACAGCAACAGACAGCATCCGTCCAAGGCGTTCGGTGATGAACTTAGGGACAGGATGGGAAGACAGGTATCTCTAGCAAAGATTTCAATTGGTATTGTCTTGACCGTACTCTATCTGAGAGTCGCCTAGTTTATTTTCTCAAATTAAATTGTCGATTACAAAAACACCGATACACCATTGCAGTTAAAACCACATTTTAGAACTTAGGACCAAAACGGTTATGTTACGGCTTCCTGCCTTCCTTGAGGCAGGAGCGACACGACTGTCGACTTTCGATGACCGATAACAACACTCAATATTTCGTTCTAAACAGGCGTATTTATACCCTTAGATTCTAGTGTGCGAGTAGCTCACCCGACCGATGCGAAACGGATGCTCCAGTACCGACTGGGAGACGTCGTTTCTAGATGTCGATACAAGATTTTATTTTAACTTTTTCGTGAATTTATTTGCGTTTTATTAATCGTTTTGGTCTTATTTTCATTGATTGAGGTGATAATATGATCGTTCGAGAGAGTTCTGATATCCTACAATATGAGGAGGTATCAGTATGTACATATTTTTTTTTTAGCCTAGCTCGAGAGGATTGGGATTCTGTCCCGTGACCATATATCCATAATTTACCAATTTTTTATCTAGCTACTAACCAGAATTAATGTAGCTATGTGGGCTGTGGCTAAGGCATACAACCCTGCCGAAGCCCCGGACAAAGTGGCAGTCGGAAGAAAGATTGAGGTGGTGATGGATCCGGCGAGGCCACCCGCCAAGAAAACGATGCCCACATGCCAGAATTGGTGGTCCATCCACAGAAAGATCCCGAGGACGATCTCAACCAGAATGTTCACGAACAGTTGTGGAGCTCTGAAAAGTGATTTTCGTTTTTCATGAATGTAACGTCAAATTCAAGGCTCCACGTTGAAGCGCTGAGAAGGCTGCAGCTTGGGGGCTTATACTGATGGCATGGCAATGTCGAATACAGTGGAGCCCCGATCTTACGTTCTCGCATTATACGTTTTCTCGCGTTGTCCGTTCATTTTCTATACCCCCGGCGAAACACTCATAAGAACAATGTTAAAAAATCCCGCATTATCCGTTCCCCGATTACACGATTTCCTCGATTTAACATCGAAATATTATGGTCCCGCCACAAATATTATCCGGTTTTATCGTTTTGTTGATTTTTTCTTAGAAACACTTTCGACTACATCCCATCGGTTCGCAGAAAAGAAACGAAACTACACGTGTGCTATTGTTTTCGATTCATTGACTTTGACTTTTTTAGGGGCCACTTTAACGGGGACTTGGGCGGTAGCCTAATCCCTTTCATCCGTGTTAATGTTGGGGTGGTGAAATGGTGTCGGTTTCTTGAGGGTGGTCGCCCAGAGCGGTGATGCAATAACCTCGAGTGGAAATTTTTTGTTTTATAGTTTTTTTTGGGG
Organism: Himalopsyche kuldschensis; assembly: GCA_028554975.1. Taxonomy (NCBI): domain Eukaryota; kingdom Metazoa; phylum Arthropoda; class Insecta; order Trichoptera; family Rhyacophilidae; genus Himalopsyche; species Himalopsyche kuldschensis. The sequence goes on along the minus strand of JAHFWI010000031.1, from coordinate 4,426,517 downwards.
CTATGTTATTTATTATGATTTTTTATAAATATTCATGTCAGCTGTGTTATGCAGCTGACATCTATATTCTTTTTTGCCCTCTTTTTTTTGTTATTTAGACTCGAGAGGAGGTCAAACGCTCTGGGTGCCATGTGATCTGGAAGATCTCTCTTCTTCTCCGGGAGTCGAGATGTCATCTGCTTCTTGCTGGTCCGGGTCACGCGACGTCGGCCAGGTTTGGTCGGATGCTGGATGGGAGGGTAAGGGTAAGACTAGCTAGGGTGGGTCCCGACGTAAGACGTCGAGAGGCCTAGGGTGATGTATGTGTGCGAATTTAATGTAATATCGTGAGAGTTTCTGCGTGTGCTCTTCGAGAGAATCTATCTTTAAATCGCGTTCTAGTGTGGTGGTGCGCACATATCACGGGAAGCGGTAACATGTTAACTTTTCAAAGATGTCTATCGTATAACTTGCTAAATAAGTATCATTTCGCGTTTTTCATATAAAAACTCACGATATCAAATGATTTCATGAATCTCTTCATCTCGCCATCTCATTGCAGTATGAAACAATAGTCTGCTGTCTTCAGCATTTTTCTTAATGCAACACATTTGAATGATAAAGGATTTCGACTGAAAGTGCTTGATGGCATTTTAATATCAACACTAAAAACTGGGCTACAAAATGTAAATTTAAGTAATAAATAACCAAATGAAATACAGTCAATTCGGGCAACTTTGGACTTCAATATAACATTGGACAAAACTTGAGCAAGTACCGTTTATTCATTTTTCTGCTGACCAGTAATCGTGATCGTTCTTGCGATTGATGAATATAACAAATCGATCTTTTGTCTTATACATGGTAAACAAAATGAACCACATTCACATCTCAAATTATTTTTATACTGTTATGATATTTTGTGAAATAAACCAAACATCTATGAAAATATACGACTTTTTCATTTTCTCGGAAAATGTGGCTTCGTAAAGCCAGGTGTTACGGATAGGGAATGGGCAAAAAGTTGTAATTTTTTGAATATTTTCCATTGACAGACTATCATTCTTTATAAAAGTTCAATTCAATGTCACCGAGCTGGATGATTCAGCTAAAATTCGCTTATCGAATGTGGTGGTGACTCAATTACAAATTTAGCATTGGACCACCCGTAAAAGCAGTTTTAAGTTATTTTTCCTTGTATTTTCATAATATGTTTTTGAATTCAAAATTATATAAAGGAAGTGGTAAGAACACATAATAGTCTAAAAAATGCAACTTACTATAACTGAAAATAAAAATATCAAAAAAAAACCTGAATAGTGTCCAAAGTTACCCGAATTGACTGTAATATAACCGTGCAATAATATGACCATGCAATATGAAACACCCCGTGCAGGACTCCAAAGGGAATAAATAAAAATGTAATAGCAAATGTTATATGTACCGAGATGTGTTTTACAGCACGGTGACCATAGTTTCCTTAGTAAGAATCCCTGATTGTGTCCTGTAAATCAAAATAAACATCGAACACAGGAGGTAAAGAGAACATTTAAAGAAAACGTAAGAGTGTACAGTCAGACTTCAACATTCGCACATGATTGGTTACTGAAAACGTGTGGATAGTTGAATGTTTGAAAATGGAGGGAGAATAAAAATAATGTTTTCTGAAAAAACTTTTCAAGAGTTTGTTGTATTTTATGTTTTGCATGATCGTCAATAAATCGAAAAAGAACGAATTTTTAATTGTGCGAAAGAAAGTTTAAAAAAAATAGTTTTTTTTGTCCGTGTTATTCTGAAACCGTGCAAAAAGAGGATCAGGTGTATAATGCCTCTCCACCAAGCATCGACAGTGAACACCATGTGACAAACCGTAGTATCCTTAGAATGTGAAATCACTAATTTAAAAAAAGGACAAATTACAAAAAAATATTGATGACGGTGGCATGAATAGCAGTTGAGTCTACGAAGTTGAGATAGGCGTTCTCCATTGGGATCACATCCTTTCATAGTACAGTGGAACCCCGATCTAACGTTCTCGCACTAACCGTTTACCCGCATGGTTCGTTCATTTTGTATAGTCCCGGCGAAACACCCATAAGAAAAATGTTAAAAAATCCCACATAAACGTTCCCTGATTTATCGCTTTCCACGATTTATCGTCTTAAATTTATGGTCCCGTCACAAATATTATCCCGATTGACCGTTTTTGCTGAATATTTCTTAGAAACAGATTCGACCCCATCCAATCGATGCGTAGAAAAAAAACTAAGACTACGAAAGTGTGCAATTGTTTACAATTCATTGTTATAATGTTTCGGTAAAAACTGAGCATCTGAGTCTTCTGTAGAAGAAGATGGCGAAAAACGCAATAATGAACCATGGAATGATATTTACAGACCCCCTTCGAAAAAATAAAAAAAGACTTTTGAAAAAAATGTATAATAAGAAAGTCTAATAAATAAATAAGTTTTTATATGTTTGACTTTTTATATTTCATATTTTAAACTTTCCCGCATTCGTTTGTTTTTTGTGGTCCCTTGAAAAACATAGAATCGGAGTTTCACTGTATACCGTAAAACGCAGTGAACAGAGACTGCGGGGTGAATAGAGACAAAAACAAAGAAAAATTGTCTGCTCCAAGGATATAGATGAATCTGTTAAAAGAACATACGAATTTGAGGGACATTTGCAGGGCTGTGGAGTAGGAGTCGGAGTCGGAGTCGTGGAGTCGTGGAAATTTTAGGCCGGCAAATCATCGACTTGGGCCAATAATTTCAATGATCGTGACCAGTGAAATCATGTTGTCATACAGATCTATTACTTGATACATTTTCACTGAGAATACAGTTTCACTGTAACATATATAAACGATACAAACTGCTGAAGATGCCGAAAGGCGAAGCCCGGGTCGTTAGTTATAAAACTCATGGAAAAGTACAAAATTTGAAGTTTTTTGTTGAATAAAGTAGGATGTAGTGCAAAAATTAAAACAAGACAATTTAAAAAAATGATGCAACCATTAAATATGTAATAGTCCGTGCAAACCTTCATACAGAATAGATAAAGAAGAGAATATGATTGAAGCGGTTAACATACGTTTTGTGAACCAGCATGTAAGTCAGGAACCTCCATATCTCGTGCCTTTTCTGCGGGTCGTACACAAGCCCGGCAGCTATTGGTCCGGTGGCTTTTTTGCGATCCTCGGATGCATCAGCGTAGAACAGGTAAATTTGCATAGTCAGAATCAGCACCAGGCAAATAGCTGATAGCCATCTGAGGCATTCTTTCAGGAATTCTGAGGATTAAAATGAGATACATTTGAAGAAAATGGTGTAAGTACAAAAAATGGTAAAAACCCTAAAATAGTTTTTCAATCCAAATTTTCACACTTCATCATTTTATGATATCCAATCGGGATGCAAAATTGACATAATATTATAAACAGTGTGTGACAACCCTTATCGATCATTCTTAATTAAGTACACTCTAAAAGCCATGTGTTATGGCTTTTAACATGGGAATGCTTTCGTTGGGGATCAAAGACATCTAAGCCCTTAAATAACGTTAGTAGTTTTAAGGTATTGTCCTTTTTAAATTTTTGAGTCGTAGCGTACAGAGCAAAAAGTGGGGAATTCTTCTAGCTGGTAACAGGTTAAAAGGGCCCATAAACAAAGTCAATACAAAAAAGTGAAAAACGCATATGCATTTTTCAGGGCTGTGGAGTCGGTAAAAAAAAGTTGCGACTACGACTCCAGCATTTACCAAAACCACGACTCCGACTAAAAAAGTTGAATATCGTCACTTTTTTTGCCTAATTTTCCTATTTATGTGTATTCAATTAAATATCAACTCTACCAATCCGGCCAATAGCCAAATTTGACATATTATATGCAAAAATAAAAAGTTCAAACTTATGGTTAGTAACAGTACTGATAAGGTTGGAATATTTTATACGGACGATGAAAATTCATATGTATTAAAAAAAAAACATATTAATCATTAAATATAATCAGAAATAATTGTGGTCACAATCTTTTTTATAAATATAATACTTCGGTTGTTTATCCATTATCGAAGAACCAAAATATTTTATTGAATTTAATGTACACGAGTAACGGTCGCGTTCGAATGCGGGACCTGATAACAAAAATAAATTAAAAATATGACCGGTTATGCACATTTTAATTTCACATGGTTAAAATGAGGCCGCATTAGTGCTAACCATGACCATCCAGAATGCTGGGATCAATTCATGTAAAGGGTCTTTTTATAAGGACGCTTAGTTTTGAAATGTAAATAAAACAAGTTGTTTGTGAGATTTCGACTAAATTTTAATTTCATTTGTAAGTATATTTTACGGCATTAAATATGGAATATAGCATCAAATGTCTGCCAATATCCATTCATTATAAAATGGGCCATGTCGCTAACGTTGACTTTTTTGACAAACTTGGGTAAACTTCCAACTGCTCCAGAACCCAATCAGGCGTTGTCTGCGGTCGTTTACCTGACGTTCCTTGGTTAGTTGGATTTTATACGGGTGCAGACATAAGGCCCGATTCAAAATTCGCCAAGTTGAAGTCGCAGAAAAGCCAAGTTCTTGTGAACGACGAGAAATAAGCTGCCTTGGGTTTTCCTGTACACTTTCACACACAGCAGCAATGTTTTCACCAGATATTGTATTTTGATGACGTATAGGTAGGTGTTGGCCGATTATTTTCCAAACTGGTTGACTCAAATTTGGCCACTAAACAATGAATAATCTACTCAGCAGGACAAAGTAACATATTTTGAGCGTCCCTATTGAAATACCCTTTATTTCGTACTCATTAAAATTGTTTTATCACCATTAACCACTAACCTAATTAAAACACTTTTTTTTAACGACTCCATAGCCCTGGTTAAAATATAACCATAATTTTTTGATTGGTGATTTTTATTGAATATTATATTATTTTTAGGATATGTGGAAAGAGAGAAAGGAAAAGAAATTCTATTTGATGAAAATCGATTAAAAACACTTTTTTCTTTCAGTTCGTATTTCAGTTCGTTTCAGCAAAACACGAAAAATTATCATTTAACCTACGAGTTGCCTAATCCTTCACCATCCAAATGAAATGACACATAAATCACCAAAATCCAAAATGGTGCAACCCGTGTATGTGTGTCTGTGAATACATGTATTTTTGTAAATATATAAAGTACTAGCCGGTACCGGCAAGCGTTGCAAATCCAATCACAGAAAAAAGTATTTGTGTCTTAATTATTGTGTTTATTGAAGTGGTTTTGGATACACAATATTTTTTCTTATTTTTTTTGGTGCGTATGCGAATAAATCGGAAGTGCTTCCGACACGTGAGCAGGCCACGGTATCGGATCGCATACGGTACAAAAAATCGTTCATTTTAATATACATACTGACACCGCCCTATATGGTAGGTCATCAGAACTCTCTCGAACGATCTATTTTTTACCTCAGTCTATGAGTTTAAGTCGATATCAGGAAATAAATTCATTTCTAATAATACTCTATAAAGAAATCTATAGCGATTCAATATAGAGTTATTTCAATTTCTCTTATTTCTTGACGCCCGACAGTGCATGTGCTTAATAAAAAAATCGTTAGGTGATAAATAATCCCTTATCGGCGGGCGCACGTGTTAACGATTTTTGAAACGGCCATTGTTTTTTCTTTCTCTTTAGCCGTTTTTTTTCATACAGCAGTTAGAGACTGGGTAGCAGGGAGAGAGCACGCGCTTGCCAGAGAAGTCTTACAGTTGTGGTAAGCGCTGGAAGTGGCCTGCAAGCTCCTAATCCTCTCCCTAAGGATAAATTCTAGTAAATTCCTGATATCGCCTTCGCAATAATAATAATAATAGTCGTGTATTATGTGTGCTAAATCCGTGTGTAAAGTCTGTGTAAACTATAAACAATTAAATAATGGATGCTAACCGCACCCACATAACGCTTTGAGATCGTCTTTTCTTTTTAAGAGTACCATGTTTCTCCTACTCCGTCCCCAAAATCCCTCTTCCTGAGTGTCGGATAGGAGGCTCCTTCTCGATTTACGAGGGAGCCGGAATCAAGGTCTTCTCAATACATATAGGTAAAAAAAAAAATTGTGGGCGTCCACACAACAAATTAGCAAAGCTTTATCGCAATCGGATGAACGATTTGGGAATCCTAGAACCCTTCCGGGCTTCTACACAACAAATTACCAAAGTTTCAATAGAGTACGAACGAACAAACAAACAAATATTGATTTTTATATATAAGAAGATTATGCATCAAAGTGTTGTACAGCTGGTGTCAAATTTTTTTTTTTAATTGTCACACATTTTTAAAGTAATATTCTTTTTTCAAAAGTACCTAATTTTTTGCACAGTTTCGCACAAATGGCCCGAAGTAGCAGTGTTAGTAAACGTGCCCGGCATGTGGTCATCTAAATGCGTCAATGACAAACTTATTAAAAAAGTACATGTAATTAAATTTTATTATATGACAGATTAGTTTCAAACGGAGTGGCAATTCTGAAACAAAAAAATAATGTAGTCATCAAAATTGGCCGACCGGTTTATCCTTATGTAGTATGCTTTTTCACGTCCCTTCCAAAATCTTCAGTGGGTCCTGATTAGAGACTCCAATTACTCGACATCTCAACTACTCGAGTATCGAGTAGTAAAATTTCAAAATACTCGATTACTCGAGTAGTTTCAGATGTACCAAAATATATATTTTTAATTCGAATTTGTGTATATAAATTAGATGATAAGTAAATAAAGAAATATATTGAATATCATTAAAACATTTATTTCAATTTATACCACATATGTTTCAACAAATTTTTAATTAATTTTAAGTTTTGTTTTTATATTTCGCGCAGAAGAAAAAACTGTCTACGATTATTACTAAAACGAGTATTACTCGAGTATTTTTCAAATTACTCGAGTATCGAGTACTTGGAAAATGGACGAGTATCGAGTACTCGATAATCGAATTGGTGTCCTGATGGTATTCGACCGTGGTTATTTAAAGGCAGCAGGGAAATATGTAATAAATCAATGCCTGGGTCTATATTCTATATTAATCCAAACACTTGAAATCAATCAACTCAGTAATAATAGGTCTGATAAACCCCTACATTTATTTTAGATATTCCTATATTATTGTCTGGTCATTAGTATTTGCGATGCTAGATTAAAAAATTTCGATAATTATAACAAACCCACATAATTCTTTGAAACCTTTTACGAACAAATTATTGCTAGTTTAAATTTCAACGAATTTCATTCCTTTAGCCATCTGGAATCTATCGGATTACGCTATTCTACAGCATGGTATACACTCGATTCTGAATTGGTCCATAATAAACAAACTCTAATACGTTAAGAAAAATAACAATGTATTTTAGTTCTACATAAATTATTTTATATATTTGTTGATAGCTATTTCGGCTTACGCCTTCGTCAGAACTATAAGAAGGCGTAAGCCGAAATCGCTATCAACAAATATATAAAATACTTTGCTATTTTTCTTACCGCATTATAATGGAGTTCTACCAAGTAAATGCCTACTCAATCAATCAATAAACAAATATAAATATGGGATGTTGAATATAACTTTACAGCGTTTGTCTGAAGTAAGTATCAAATTTGAATTTTGTACTTTTCCATGAGGTTTTGTCGCCCGGGTTTCGCCTTTCGGCATCTTCAGGCATTCCAAGTGCACGGATGTACTTGAACTGACGCGTAGTAAACAGTTTGTATCGTTTATATACAAAAATATAAGTAGATCACTAAGTTAAAAGGTTATTAAAATGTAAATTAGCGAAATTTGAATGAATACAAGTTTCAATGAATTAAGTTGGTTTGTTATAATTATGGGGATTTTTGAAAATATTAATGTCCAGATGATAACATAAGAATATTTAAAATAAATCTAGGGCTTTATCCGACCTCGTTAGCGACAAAACTCATGGAAAAGTACAAAATTCAAAAAATTCAAATTTGATATTGAAATTCCATCAAGCACCCTCAGTCGAAATACTTAATTATATCAACATTGAAGTAAGTATGTATAGCATTGAAGTAAGTATGTGACTCTTCTTTCTCGTTGTATTCTCATATTTCTTCAATTATCCTGCATGCTAGTAAACTTCTTGGATTCATAGTTCGGCAAAGTAAGCCATCTGAAAACCCTACTGTATTTCGTACTCTTTATGTTTCCTTAGTTTTAAGCAAGCTTGATTATGGATCTATTATTTGGAAATACATATACATAAGTCGCAAGTCGCGACTCGCAACTGGAGCCAGTTCATAAACAAATTCTTCGTTATTATCAGGGCTATGGAGTCGGAGTCGTCGCGGGGCTTTGGCCGGAGTCGTACTCGGAGTCGGAGATTTTTAAAAGATTGAACTTTTTATTTTTGCATATAATATGTCAAATTTGGCTATTGGCTGAAGAGTCGTCGAAGAGAGGAGTCGTGTTTTTGGTCAATGTTGGAGTCGGAGTCGTGGTTTTGGTAAATCCTGTTGTCAGACTCGGAGTCGAACTTTTTTTACCGACTCCACAGCCTTGGTTATTATTGTTTCAAAAAAATCAACTATTTTCCATATGACAATTCTTTAATGAAGTATTATCCAACCAAGTTTCCTTTTTACGAATGCTTTCGTTTCACTCTCTTGAAGCTTGAAGATCGATTTCAATATTGAAACATTTTTCTCTTTTTCTTCGTGGCCGAGTTGATAACCCTGACATCCTTGAGACATCAGTTTCTGCCTACGTGATCGTAGCCAATCCAATCAATTTTCTTTGTCACGTAGGTCTTTTGAGTCGCCAGTCGAATGGGCTGTTCGGCTGATGAATCCACTGTCTGTCCGATGTGGACATCTTCGGCATGAACTTGGTGCTTTGTTTGTATTTCTTCTTTTTATGTAACTAATATGTTTCTAATTTGAATTGTGTGCATTTTGTACTTTTCCATGAGTTTTGTTGCTAACGACCTGGGTTTCGCCTTTCGGCATCTTCAGGCATTTCGAGTGCACGGATGTACTTAAGCTGACAGTTTATACCTTTAAACTGTACTTAAACTGTCAGTTTAAGTACATCCATGCACTTGAAATGCCTGAAAATGCCGAATGGCAAAACCCGGGTCGTTAGCAACAAAACTCATGGAAAAGTACGAAATTCAAATTTGATATTGAAATTCCACCAAGCACCCTCAGTCGAAATCCTTAATATGTTTCTGTTCTGTTTCATATATTTTTTTTAATATGTTTTGTGGGATTTTTATTAAATTTGTAAATGCATGTCGCATTGGCGTCAGCTGTAATGCCATGTATTATATTTTTTACAATAAATAAATAAAACTATTTTGGAATTACAAGGCAGATCCAAAACCATAATATGTAGATATGAATCCTTCCAAAATGAATTGTATTGCTTAGGGCTGTGGAGTCGGAGTCGGAGTCGTGGAGTGGGAGCTTTTTGGCCGTAGTCGGAGTCGTCGCGGCGTTTTGGCCGGAGTCGTACTCGGAGTCGGAAATTTTGAAAAGTTTGGACTTTTTATTTTGGAATTTAATATGTCAAATTTGGCTTTTGGCCGCATTGATAGGGTTGATTTTTAATTGATTTAACATCAATAGAAAATTTTGGGGAAAAAATTACAATATTAACCTCTTTTTAGTCGGAGTCGTGGTTTTGTAAATGCTGAGTCGGATTCGTAGCCGGACTTTTTTTTACCGACTCCACAGCCCTGGTAAAGCTGAAGAAAAGGATTTCTCTTTCAGATGAATCGTCTTGAATTATATGATTACGAATATGTTTTTGTACGGAGAATATCGACCCCGATAGTTTATTACCTTTGACTTTGATGTCGTCTTGAATTGTCGTTTTGAACTGACGGATGAAGTACTTGCACAGCTCCACACCGCGTACTTTAAATACCTGAAAAGTCAGCATAATTACTATAAACCAAAGTGGTGATCTATCATACAGTTTCAGATCCAGAAATTGTCCCAGGGGGTGGCCATTCAATTTGAAAATATACATAATAAACAAATAATATATCAAAAAGTATACGACGACTCCGACTCCGACTCCACAGCCCTGGTATAAATTCTACTCGAGTCCCTATGCGACATGTGATAAATTCATAATAATATCCTAATTGTGAGGTTTCCCTGGAGGACAGCCCTGGCAAACACACATGATCACACAATTTTTCGGGCCCCTTTAGGCAATTTATTCTTGGCCAATACAGCTACTACAGTGTACTCACATATCGCCTTCATTACCATCAAAATGAGTAGGGCTGGCAATTAAAAAATATAAATATATTTTTTTAATTATTTTTATACGAAATCCCAACCTAAACCCAGCCTAACTGAATTTTACCGAACCCAAACTCATCTAAACCTAACCTAAATTGACCAAGCCTAAGCCAAATCTAGCTTAACCAAACCGAACCTTACCTGACTCAAACCTAACCTGTACCTTACTTAAATTGACCAAACCAAACCTAAGCCAAATCTAGCTTAACCGAATCTAACCTAACCTAACCTTACTTAATCAAAGCTAACCTCAACTAAACTCACCAAATCCAAACCTAAATCTAACCTAACCTCACCAAAAACAAACCTTAACTGAACAAATCCTCCGACCACTACTGATAACGGACCGTTTTTAAATATTTACAGACTAATTTACAAAAAATTACACACCATTTTCAAATTAAATACTAACATAAATGAATTATTTCCTGACCTTTTGTATTTTGAAATGACGATTTGTTATTTTTTCCTGACAGTTTTATATGTTCATGAATGACTATTTCACTCATCGTTACTGACCAACAATTTAGTTGCCTAAATTAAACATATGGAAATAATTTTAAAAAAAATGTTTTTTCTTATTTGGGCTTATTACAAATGCTCCTAATTATTGATTTGTTTCCTCAGCGCTCTCAGTATTGCCGATATTTTATTTTTATGGCAGCCCAATTTGAATTTGGGGAATCTTATATATAAAGCCAAAACGAGGGATGTATGTCTGTAATTCCCTTTTGCATTGTTGTTGTAAGTTCAAACAAACGAATTGATTTCGCTCGCGAAAGTTTCGACGGTAAATTTGTTTCGTTATCAATGTGTGTGTAGAGACTCAAATTACTCGAGTATCGAGTAGTACATATATAAAACCGAAACGGCGTATGTATTTCTGTAATTCCCTTTTGCATTGTTGGTCATTAAGTTGCCATAAAAACGAATATGAAAGAAAACATGTTTGATTTTTTTATCGGCGAAGACATTTAGTCAAAATGTAATAAATTAGTCTTCTACTGAACTTTTCCCGGCTTTTATTAATATAATAATGTTTTTATTTACGTGAAGGTATTATTTGACATTTCTTTGACAGCAAATTAGATTTTTTCCTTGAATTTGGACATTTTAATGAGCGAGAATGGGGCTGTCAATATTTGAAAGGGGCTGTGAAATGTCAATGCCAGTCTGAAATGTTCATTTTAATTCCATTTTAATTGACCTAGACTTTTGAATTTTGAAAAAAGTTGTTTCAACTTGGCCCGTCTGAATTTACGCGCCGAGGTGAACATAACCCCAAACTGGTCCGAGCGAAGCCGGGTTCGAACACTAGTTATTTATATTCATGAATGAAAAAATATGTGCATAATGTCTTATTTGTGTCACCCCTATCATGACTAACACATTTCTAACTATTTTTTTTTTCAAAGCCATTGCAAATGCCAGAAATTATTTTTTGCAATGGCAACCGTATTTATATTTGGCGGATTGTTTATGTATGCATAATAGAGTCTGCACGGGATCGGGTTGGGCCGGGTATCGATGGTTTGGGTTCGGGCCTGGGTATACAACAATTTAAATATATTTGGAAATGAGCCTCGGGCTCGGACCGGGCCATATTGGAAAAACGGCTTGAAAATATCAAACGGTCCGATCCAATAAATTCTATGTGGAATAAGTACTAAAAAGTGTTTTTTTCTTTGAATATTAATTAAAAAATTGTGATAAAATGTATGGGTCGGGTTGGGTTCGGGTAAGATTTCCAGGATGAGACTTGGGCTTGGGTTGGGCTGGGTTAAAGCTTTTCGGGCTCGGGCCTTGCATAATTTTGAAATTTTGGCCCGTGCAAAACTCTAACATGTAGTAGACAACGGATTCGCTTCTCATGATTCATTTTGATTCATCATGACGATGATGTTATTGTTATGATGTTACTTACTAATCATTTTTGTATGAACATCCGCTTAGCGTACGGACTTGTGCCAACAGCGTAGAGCGCTAAGAGCGTATGAACGAGACAAAGGTGCCACCGTCTTATCAACGATATTTAACGATGTCTGCTAACGGGTGACCAGACCAATCGGCACAAGTCAAGTCGGCACATGGCACGTCGACACATGCCAAGTCAGCACATGACAAGTTGGCATATAGACAATTCAGCACCTGGACAACTTGACAAACCACTCCTATTTTTATTCGATCTCCGTCAAAATACTGCACGAAGGGGGTGTTTTATGGAAGAAAACACTTTCTGGCACACTAGGGGAAGTGAATTCCTACATAATTACGTAAAATTTGCATGCTAGATTATGAAAAGTCATGTCGTTATTACAGTCTAACATAGCCAGCCATAGCCATATCTAGCTTCCAGTACAGAATTACTATTAATTGGCCGTTAGATAAATGCATTAGAACGGTTGGAAATTAGTAGATATAATCAATCCAATGACATTTTTAATGAGAAAACAAACATTAATCCAACATCAATATTCTGATCATCACAGAACGCCAATGCCATTTTACTAATATCATCTTGATGTAAAACTAATGTACGTTCCCTCACTAAAAACCCAGATTTGCTTTCATTTAGAAAAACTTATATCAATTTGTCACAATTCAAGCATTATTATGAAATAGCCATCAACAATATATTATTTTTGTAGAGCTCAAATACATTTTTTCACTGTATTACAAAAAGGTAATTTTGTCAAGATGTATATGTGCCGAATTGTCTATGTGTCAACCTGTCGTATGCCGACTTGACATGTGTCGACGTGCCATGTGCCGACTTGACTTGTGCCGAGTCATCACGGATTCCTGCTAACGAATGCCCGTCTGGGAGGCCGATTTCGCGCGTAAATCCGAGGTCAAGTCAGTTTGAAATATAGGAGCGCTTGCATAGGCGTAAAAATGAATGAATGATGTCGCTCGAAGAAATTATTACTGGAATACAATCTATGTCTGAAATATGGGTTTTTCTCACCCACTTTACAAAATGCATTTGACAGATATAATTTAGATTGTGCAAAAATATAATTGGACAAACTATATAATTGAAAAACAAATTTTAAAATTAAAAATCATATAAAATATCTTCAGGCCGTTCATTCATTGATCAGCCGAGGAACAATTGTAGCTGCTCAATCAAATGACGACGCGAAGAACATGTACACAAAAATGTAAAAATCGGGAGCATGTAAATTTATAGTTAATTAAGGATTTTTAGCACGGATCCGAGGGGGAACAGTGAAGTGATCTCCAAGGCTCATGAAATTTAACGAAAGCATTCCTAATGAAATTTATGAATATATTCGTCCGGCAATGCAATCCATTCACCAAACGATTATTACTCATTTTTTCCAGACCATTTTTTGATAGCTTTTAATGTTTTTATCAATCTCCGTTTTGTTATATTTGGCTGTCATGACGATCCCTAGGGCCGAAAATATATATAGAACATAATATTCGTTGACACATGTATTTTATAAAGAACATTATGATGTCGCGCCGAAATAATATTGAGTGAATAATATTGTTGATAACAAAAGTAATAGTGTAAGTGTCGCCGATACCGACTATGCACGCGATAAGGGGACTTTTATTATTAATTTTATGTCTTGGCTACACATTACCAAGGCGCCATTGTTAATGGCTTCTGCGGATGCCTTTGAAGAAGCGCTCTACGCCCGTCATACGCTTAGCACCAGGCCGTACCTTTAGGCAGATCCATGGGGGCATGGGGCATTCGAATAATTCTTATTTAAAAAAATATGGTTCTCCATTTTTTCACGACCTTTAACCTTACAGCTATATATACGACATGTGATAAATTCATAATATATCCTAATTGTGAGGTTTTGTTACGAATTTTATTAAATTTGACTATCAGCGTAGCCTCCACTGAATTGATTTTTTCTACATAACGCCGCATGAAAACCTGGCGAAGGAATCGCCAAAGTGCCGAAAGACTATAGGATCCGGTTTTGTAACATACACACTGGAAAATGAATATTTTTTGGGTCGATCTGCAACGATAAAAAATGAAAATTTGACTTTTTTTGTATTTATGTTTTATTATGTTTGCATTTTTGAATTGAAATAAAAGGCTTGATGATAATGATAATGGTCATCAATTAAATTGGATGATTTTGTTCGGGGCTATCACTTCTTTAAACGCAGGGTCATCATTGCTTCTTTACCAGCCCGTAACATGTTAGTTGTTTGATTTTTTGGTTTGAATATTTTTTTGTATATTCATAAAATATTAATAAATATCCGGTAAAAAAATGGACGCCAAATTGTTATTCTTTTTTTCTATAGCACTTGCAAAAACACCTAAAATTTCAGCATCTAGAGGTCTAGACCAGAGTACTGCCTTGAGCAAACTTTGAAAATTTGATAACTCCATTGTCGTTCTAAAACCTAATCTGCTAATTGTCCAAGTCCACCATGTTCTATTGTCACCTGTCTGTCATTCATTCGTTGTTTTAAGCGGTGGTACAAAAAAAAGTCGTATTTTAAATTTTCCCGATCGGTTTGAAAATACCAAAATAATCAGTTTTTACCCTCACCTACACAATTGACAAAAACGGAGATACCATAATTACTTTTTAAGCCATCCATATGTATATTTTTACATGAAATAAAATAGTTTTATTTTGACATCATAAATTATGATTCATAATACATACAAGTATGTGTGTGTTATATTTACAGATTACTATAAATATGTATGTTACGAATACAAATGTACTTATTTATTAAAATAAGGAAAATACGAAATACGCTTAAATTTATGTTCAATAATAACTAACAAAATAATTCTCTATGGTAATATATTTTTTTTGTACCCAGTATTTTTTTGAATTCATTTATATCTACGAATAAACAAAAAAAAAGGTACTTCGTTGTTTTATGCCAGTTGGCTAAACACGAAAAAATATCACTGAACCTAAAGGTTGCCTAAACCTTCGCTATCCATATGAAACGACACATAAATCATCAAATTAATGGCCGAATACTTGTATGTGTGTATACGTGTATTTTTTAATGTATTCCAGATAATTTAATCTTACGCCTTGCCCCTAGCAGCCAGCGCTTCTCAATCATCGTGATGTTGACGCTCTATAAACTGCCAAAATTCAGCAATACCTTCTGATAACAATAAATTACCACATAAATCTCTTCTGGCTGATCCCCACATTCTCTCTACTTGCTGGGTGTTTGCAAGTGTATCGGGGTTTATAAAATTATAGTAAGTGTAAAAAATGAGCACTGATCTCCGAGTATGCACTCCAGGAACCGCTACCTACTCAGCAACCATCAGCAAAGAACACTAGGCAAACCCAGCGTGTCCTGACCTCAAATGAAGGCGTCATTAAATGTCCATTACTACACATAATCTCCCGCGGAATAATATTACGTCGCGCACTTCCCCGATTTTTTTAATAGTTTTACATGCTTTGGGTGTTCTTATGCAACTGGCTGCAAGGATTGAACTCTTTGTTTTTATTTCAAAAATCGTCAAGTAACGCCTCCCGTCCCATGTTTATGAGGGTGCAGCGACAGGCAACCTTTAGGTTCAGTGATATTTTTTCGTGTTTAGCCGCCTGGCATAAAACAACGAAGTACCCAAAAAAATATATAAACAAAGTTATTTTGCCAAAGGGTGCATAAAAATCAATTGAAGTTAGCACAAAAATCTGGGTTAATATTTCTTCCCTAAAAGTGAGGATTTTTTTAGACAATGGTAATACCGTGGTTTCTTAGCTGTCATTTCTCCGACCCGTTATTTTCCTTTATCTAAAGAAATAAAGAGCAATACATGCATCTTTTCTTCTTCATAAAGCTTTGAAACTTGACGATGATATTTTTTATTCGAGAGCGCAAATTTTTAAAGCGATAAACAGTATGGTGACGGTACGACACTTATCGGTACGTGATTATGTTATCAATGACTGTTATTAAGATAAGAGTTCTGTACGGGTTCGGACTTGGCCCGGGTAACGAGGGTTTGGATTCGGGCCCAGGTACATAATAAATGGTTCCATGACAAATCAGAACATGACTTTTCAGAACATGACATTTCAGAAAAAGACTTTTCAGAACAATCGGCCTACCTACGAACACCGTCCGAGCGCGCTCGCTTTATAATGGTTCCATGACAAATCAGAACATGACAAATCAGAACATGACAAATCAGAACATGACAAATCAGAATATGACAATTCAGAACATGACTTTTCAGAACACGACTTTTCAGAACATGACATTTCAGAACAAGACATTTCAGAACAAGACATTTCAGAACATGACATTTCAGAACATGACATTTCAGAACATGACATTTCAGAACAATCGGAATCGGAATATTGGCAATTGGGAATAATTATCTGCTCTCGGAGTTAAGGAAAGATTTTATTTTTGGTGACGGGACTTTTGACAAAGCCCCGTCCATGTTTTTCAACTATACACATGGCATGCGAAAGTTGGAAACTCGTATCCTCCATGTGTATATTTTTTACTAAAAAAAAAAGATACAAATACTTACACCAGAATGTTCAGCATTTTAAAGCAATTGGTGCCCAATATATCCCCACAGCATATTATGCTAGATTTTGAGAAAGCGTGCATGACTGCTGGACAAATTGCTTTTCCACAAGCACAAATAAAAGGGTGCTATTTTCACCTGTGTCAGAGTCTTGGACGCAAGATAAATAGCGTTGGCTTAAAATCAGTATACGAGTCCGATAGCAGCATTAAATTAATATTAAAATCCCTACCTGCGCTCACATTTGTACCAATACCGGATGTAAAATTAATATTCGACGAATTAGCTGCAATATTTCCTGATGGAGACGAATATAGTGACATTTTAAGCTATTTCAAATCAACGTATATAGAAGGAGTTGCAGGAAGACCACCGCTATTTCCAATTCAAATTTGGAATCATTTCGATGCTGCTTCTGTTGGTAACCCAAAAACAACTAATTGTTGCGAGGGTTTCCATAATGCATTGAATTCCATTTTTCAATGTAGCCACCCAAGCATCTGGTCTCTGTTGGATGGGATTAAAAGAGACATTGCTTGCCAACAGCTAATATTGGCTAATGCTCAGACAGGACGCCCTTAGCTTAGAAGAAAAAAATATGAGAACCTTGCCATTCAGGTGGCCATCGTGGTGGATGATTACCATAATCAACCAAATAAATTATCATATTTACGTCGAATGGCAAATATGCAATAAAAAGTGTAAATTTTAGTCTTAAGATTTTTTTATGATACTTTTCTTCTATGTTGTTATTATTAATTAATAATTTTTATTATTATTATTATCATCTGTATAAAAATTCTGTGCAAGTCGATCTCGATACGATATTTGAGAAGCGTGTAAAAATATTATATACATGTAAATTTTAATCTTAAGATTTTTTTTTATGATACTTTTCTTCTATGTTGTTATTATTAATTAATAATTTTTATTATTATTATTATCGTCTGTATAAAAATTCTGTGCAAGTCGATCTCGATACGACATTTGAGAAGCGTGTAAAAATATTATATAAATGTTAATTTTAATCTTAAGATTTTTTTGTTATGATATTTTTTCCGCCAGAATAAGCCGGTGTTGAGACTGTTAATAAATAAAGACGTATTATAAAGCTAAAACTTTCGTTATTTTGCCCGACTCCACCGCCAGATCCCACATACATATATATTTGTGCCAGCCCAACGAATGAATTTTAAAATGCACGCGAACTAACTACAATAGTTAGTAAACATTTATTTTAATTTCGGCGATCTCATAATTACAGTTATTTTCTTGTTGTGGCAGCCCTATTCATAATTGATAAATTAAACATATTGATAGCTTTTATTCCCTTTGTCTCCATAATATTATATTTTTGTATTTTATTGGTGCGCTTTTGCAATTAAAAATTTAAGCTATCTATATATAGCTGAATTTTAGCCTGTGAATGAGCGAAAACTAAAATCAAAACCTAAAACGCTACATATAGATATATATATATGCAAACAAATGTAAAATTGTCTGTGGTAACATTTTCAAACATTTGTCTCGTTTGTTTATGGTTCATTCTGACATGTCAATTTTAAGATTACCCAGCTGACATGAAGCTGAAATTTATGACCCATGTCTGATGATGAAATGATATTATGACTTTATTTTTGACGTTTCAATTTTAAGATTGCCAGCGAGGATATGAACACCATATATTTTTAATGTTATATGTTATAATATAACTTATATCCATCGTTTAAAGATATCTACTGACCCATTCACAGAAAATTATTGACCATTTTACAATAAAAAACTGACCCAAAATTAATTATTAACTGACCATTTATAATTTGTAACTGACTATTTATTATTTTTTAACAGACGATTTATTATTTAAACTGACCAATTATCGAATTAGAAACTGACCAAATAATTACTAGTCATACATTTTCAATGAGAATACAGTTTTACTGTAACATATATACATACATGCATCATGTATACATACAGGTTATGGAGTGAAATTATTTGAAAACACTTACTTGATCTTGTCGACACGATTTGTTCAACGGTAACATCACAGAACCTTGACTACGCGGTCGCACAACTTTTTGGGGCATTTTCACACGTTCGCAAACTAAAGTTTCGGTTTATACGTGCAACCGCCGCGAGCAGTCAAGACCATGTCAAGACTCAACCACTCAATACAGAATTCGAGATCTTTTAAATACACGATTCATTGTATCAGCGATGGCCGAACTTTTTTTGGTCTGAGTGTTCCGAATCATTAAAAATTCACTTTTAAGGTGTTCACTTGGTGGAATGGAATTATAATAAAAATAGTAAAACATTTTTAGTACTTTATCCACATAAAATTAATTTTATCAGGACCGGTTTCGCTCATGGTGAGCATTGTCAACTGATAAGGAATACAATAAAACAGTGATATTTATACAAAAGTTAAGTAAGAAAAACAAGGTATGACAAACAATTGGTAAAATAACTAAGCAAATAAATTGAAGCAAAATATTTTATTATATTGTTTATTATTCTTGTATTTAATAGTGTTGGGTTTGTAATTTATTTGCAATAAGTTTGTAATTTATTTGCAGGGAATAAATCTACACTGGTGGATTCAGGAATTTTCCTAGGGGGTGAAAATTTTGAAAATAACCCATTCCCCTTATTACGCGATTTTTTGAACAGCACCGCTACTTTTTTTTACACGGTTTTTTTTACGGAATAAATGTCACGAACAAATCATGAGATATAATGCAGTGCTCCGCAACCGGTGTGCCGCGGGGCAAATTTGATAACGGTAGTAAAAAAAACAAATAATTTGCCCACAATAGTACACATTTTTTGAAGCAAACGGCAGCAGAAATAATTATTTTTGCTATCTGAGGCTTTGTTTTCAGAGTATACTCGGTCAATGCGGATGAAGCGGCTTAAATAATAAATTATTAAAAATACTGGAAATAAACAGAGTACCGCTGAATGGTTTTCCATTTTTTGATGAGCAGCTTAATCTTCCTAATTCGCTATTTTTATATGATTAATTATAAATTCAAACAACAAAGGTAGTTCCGCAATAATACGTTGAATAAAACCCACATATTAAATTGGAAGGCGTCACTTGGTAATTAATTTTACCGGTATCATATTTTTTTAAATGCCTGAAAATTTGAATTTCAACATCAAAACATTCACTTATTCATCCAAATTCCGTAACTGACAATTGAACTTAGTGATAGATTGAATTGGCATTTACTTGGTAGAACTTATATGTTTAGTTTCTATTTCGGCTCACGCCTTCTTCAGAACTATGTTTAAACCTTCTTTGTCCAAGCTATACATACTGGCGTAGAATAGGTATATAATACATCTTTTCATGGATTCAAACATACCAATTTGTTGTGTAGTGTGTACCATATTGAAAAATCAAGTACATTTTTTTTTATTTTTTTATAAATATATATACATAACTAAATTGTAAATAAAGAAAATGAGATCCCTAAGCGAGTACAGTGAAACCCCGATTCTACGTTTTTCAAGGGACCGTATAGAACAAACGATGAATTCGGGAAAGTTTTATATGTGAACTAAATTCCGGGACTGCGTTGTTCCCAACCACCACCAGCCACGGCCGTACGTTCTGGTTTCAGCAGACGTGTCCCGTGGCGTAACAACGTGAAGCGTATCTGTTCAGTTTTGATCGCAGGAATAGTCCGAGAGCAGAAGCTCAAGTACTTGGAGGCTTGCACTTAAGTGTGCTGACTGTCTCTATCATTTAAGTTTAAAATATTAAAAATGCAAAACAGTGAAATGACTCTAGTTTCCGATCGCGAAGCGGGGGGACTATACGAATAGGTCCGCTCTGTTGCCGTACGACGCCGCAAATTTGCTGAAGGCCGCGTAATTCAATTTACTAGCCACCAAGTCCGCATGTCCCGTGGGTCCGACAGAAGGTCTTACCACCTTGAGCAACTCTTCTCTTTCTCCCGACATTAATGGACAATCCCACAGTATGTGGTCAACATCCTGTATTTCGCCGCATTTGCATGTCGGCCCATCTACCCTCCGGCCAAGCGGGGAAACGTATAATGCGAGAACGTAAGATCGAGGTTCCACTGTATAAAATAACTTTAACAGAGCACACAAAAAGTAAAGAAAAATAAAATATGTATCGTAAATATTATTGAATTTTTATTGTTTACAAATAAGAATAAGAAAAGCTTATTCAACGTGGTAATTAGATGGATTGCGTAATTGCCTGTGTATCAAAAACTACTTGGGAATAAGCCATAGTCAACAAAACATGCATTATTTGATTTGACATGGTACCTAAATAAATGTATTGCGTAATTGCCAGTTTTTTAAAACTATTACGGGTCGTCTTAGATGGGCGAGGCGATCCGGCGCAGCTTTGAAAGCGGCAGAGTTTTAAAATATCAAACGGTCCTGGCCCATGCAAGTGTCATAGGTGGGCGAAGCGAACCGGTCAGGACGGCATATGTCGCAAGTCGCCTCAAGTGCCTGACTCATGGCGAACGCGAATCGCTTTAAAATATGAAACGGTCCAAGCTCACCAGAGCGTTTATTGCGTCTGGCCGAGCGATGGCACATAAGACCTTTGAGCAAGTACGTTTTAAATTGACTGGGTTCGCCTAAATTCTCTTGCCGGTTCGCGTCGCTTACCTAAGACACGGGGTTAGTGAAGAGTTACAGTCCATAAAACATTATTTACAATTTATTTATGTAAATCAGGTGGTAATTTTACAAACTGGTCAATTCCAAAACTATTTTCTTTAACTGCCAATTTTTGATTGAACTTTTGTGGTTTTTTATACATTATCTGTTATTCTTTAATTTAAAACATATTTTAGTAATATTGCATGTAAATACAAACTTATGAAGAAAAAGTTATGAAAATATCTCAATTTCTCAGTTTGTCAAAAATTGGATTTTTCCAAATTTGAAAACTAAATCGTGATTTTTTAGAAACTAAATATCTTTTTTTTTTTTTTATCCAATTCTATATATTGAGAAGACCTTTATTCCGGCTCCCTCGTAAATCGAGAAGGAGCCTCCTATCCGACACTCAGCCAGAGAGATTTTGTGAACGGAGTAGGAGAAACATGGAACTCTTTAAAACAAAACACGATCTCAAAGCGTTATGTGGGTGGTGTTAGCATCGATTATTTAATTGTTAAGGATTTACACAGACGTTATACAAAACACAAATATTACGATAGCGAAGAAGATATTAGGAATTTGACTCGAATTTAATTCTTAGGGAGAGGATTAGGCGCGTGCATTCTCAATGCCGTCCAATCACTCACTGCTGTATGAAAACAAACGGTTACTTTAGAAAGAAAAAACAATGGCTGTTTCAAAAATCGTTAACACGTGCGCCCGCCGATAAGGGATTATTTATCGCCTTACGAACTTTTTATGAAGCACGTGCATTGTCGGGCGTCAAGAGATAAGAGAAATTGAAATAACTCTACATTTGCATCGCTATAGATTTCAATATAGATTATTATAAGAATGAATTTATTTCCTGATATCGACTTAAACTCATAGACTGAGGTGAAAAATAGATCGTTCAAGAGAGTTCTGATGACCTACCACATAAGGCGGTCTCAAAATGTACTTTTAATTACTGTACCTGACGCTTGTTGCTTCACAATAATTGGGTTATTAAAACTCCACAAACTACCGACATTCGACATTGTCTGCCAAAATGAAAATGAATGCATACCAGCTGCCCAATCTCGCCTTCTCGAATCACTTTTTTTTAATAATTTTATGTAAATAAACTTTTCAGCCAACATAGTGTGAAGTTGTAGGATTGTTTTTTTATCCAATCCCATAAACTTTTCAATACAGTGAAACCCTGATTCTACTTTTTTCAAGGGACCGTATAAAACAAACGATTAATGCGGGAAAGTTTTAAATATGAACAAAATGCCGGGACTATATGAACGGAAAATGAACGCACCACGCGGGAAACGTATAATGCGAGAACGTTAGATCGGGGTTCCGCTGTATTCTATTCCCAAAACTGAATATTTTTTAAAACGATGAAAAAATTTAGACTAAAAAAAATGGTTGTCTGTAAAGTCGGTTTACGGACGACAGTTTAACGTGACAACGTCATAAGAAAACATTGATGAAATGATTGCATACTTTTATGAATGACTAGTAATGTAGAAATACTCCACCGAGTAAATAAAAAAGGTTTAAAGATGAATAGTCTAGAATTTTTAGAAATAAATAAAACTCTTAATAAAAAAGATATATTATTAAATAATATTCTTAACAGGACAGGTTGCTCACCTCTGCTGACATTATTCCCAATTCAAAAGAGTGATCACCCAACCTAACTGATTGATTGCAGCTCATTAGTTTATAGTTTATTAGTTTGTAATGTTTAACGTCATTAGAAATATATTTGTTTGCTTTGTTTCGATTCTATAACCCTCTCTTGCGTCCCTTAAAAGGAAAAAATACCAATCTAATTGATTGAGTGATTGCACCTTATTAGTATCATTATGTTAATGCATTTTTTGATTCTATCACCCCTTCCTTGTTTCCTTTAGAAGGAAAAAACCCGTAATCCATTTTGTAATTTCATAATTTAAAATGTTAAAATGTTAGAATTTATCTTGCTTCATTACTTAAGCAAACTTTGCGATAGTAAGTCTGAAGATGCTTCTGAAAGAGGCGAAACACGTGTCACAATTAGTTACACAATACGTGGAATAATCAAAGTTATTTTAAATTTTATATTAAAATGGAATCATTTTTATTGAATTATCATTATTTTGTATGGATACGAAGAAGGAGTGAAATGAACAGTGATGTAAACAGATCACGTGTAGGTACTGTAGGTGTATAAGTTGTGTGCTGCCGCTGTCTCTTTTCTACTCAGACGCATCGACCAATCGAGTGGAAGAGAGATAGATGCGGCACAATCCGAACGGTAGGCCGATCGTGCCTCTCTATCGCTTATCCGCGCTCTCGCTCGCACGCTTGCCTTCGGCGTAACGCGACAAACGGGACAATGAGTCATGTTTTTTCGTGCGTGCAGCGGGCGTTCATCGATTTATAAGACGTTGTCACGTCAATAAATAAGGAACCGGTAAAACGGGGTGAATAGAGACTGCGGGGTGAATAGAGACAAAAACAAAGATTGAACTTTAGCACAACTTTACTAAGTATCCAATGTATTTTTTACTATTTATATATAATTCTTTACAGTGACTATAATACTATCTCTTGAATGACGAAACCAAACCAATTAAATGATTGGCCAAAATTGAAACAAACGTGTTAAAGTTCGATGCCTGTGCATCCTTACTTTTTGACCCCTTATAAACTTCTCTTTTATTGCACGAAAATTAAAATCAATCTAAATGTTTTTTTTGGTTAATAAGTACCGTAAAACGAGGTTCATATATTCCTATCATTGATATCTGTTGTTTTGTCTCTATTCAACGGCAAAATCTCTATTTACCCAATCTCGTCTCTATTCACCCCGATTCAATGTGAATAGAGACATCGAACAAAATCGACTGTTTCTTAATAAGGAATTGTAGAGGGTGCGCGGATTTCTTTTTCCGTAACTGTAGTTGTTAAACTAAAGATTCGTGAAAAAAAAGAGAACTACCCACAACATATTTATTTAACACTTTTAAGGTGTTCACTGTCAATACTTGGTGGAAAGGCATTATAATAAAAATAATAACACATTTTTAGTACTTTTTCCACATGAGATTTATTTCATCAGGACCGGTTTCGCTCATGACGAGCATTATCAACTGATAAGGAATACAATAAAACAGTGGTATTTATGCAAAAGTTAAGTATGAAAACAGGGTATGACAAACAATTGGTAAAACAACTAAGCAAATAAATTAAAGCAAATTACAAGAAAAATAGACTAAAAATAAAATGTTCAAGACCTCTTAGCAATGCAAAACTAACACATCAAAAATCAATTAAGTATGAATTAACATTAACAAACTAAAAGCCCAAAATTAAGTGCATTTAATAAAATAAATAAATCTACATGTCTGTCAACCATAATTAGATGGAAATTCCGGTAATGAGTTCAAATGAGTCAGTTCCTGTAACAGAATAAAAACATATCAATTCTTACAAATTAAAATCAAACAATGGAAAATAAAAATTATCAGGGATAAAAATTGGAAGAAATACAATAAGCTTAAGTTTAATGAATTGGGTATAGCAATGGCGAAGAAACGAAGACTAACTGATCATTTAATAGATTAGAATTGGGAATAAATTTATAACGGTTTATTTCAAGGATTTCTAATTTATCTAGTTTTAAAGATTTATCAATAACATGCAGGATTTTAAAGTTTTTAGTGATATCAAAAGTATGCTTATTTAGGAACAGATGGTTTCCAAATGAATATACTACATTCCAGTGACGGCTGGTGACGGAGTGTTGGGGGGTGCAAAGGAAGATTCAACCATTTTTGCAAGAGTTCTTTCCTATTCATTGGATTTTAAAACACTTCTATAGCATGGACTTTCAATTCAGATGTTCGCAATACCAACTGTTTCTCTTCCGTAGTACGGAAAAATAGTTGAATCTTCCTTTTGCACCCCCAGCACCCCGTCACCAGCCGTCACTGCTACATTCCCTTTACGTGAACAAGCTAGATGTTCTTCCCATTTGACCAATATACCTGGCTCCACAGGATTCGCAATCAAGTAAGTAGATCCCACTTTGGTTGAGAATATTGATTTTATCTTTAGAATTTACTAAAACATTTCTGAGATTGAAAGGATTGTAAAACGTTACATTAAAAAGATTTTTATCAATTTTCCTTGAAATCTTTTCTGAAACTCTACCTAAGTAACATAATTTCACCCACTGTTTCTTAACAGCGTGATCAATAGTCACCAAACTAGAGCTTACATTTAACAGAGCTATTTTTTGGTTTTTTTTAAGTAAAAGTCGATCTATTAAATCCGAATCATAACCATTATTCATTGCAATTTGTTTTATTGTATTTAATTCAAGATCGTAACTTGCTTTACTCATCGAAATCAAAAGAAAACGATGTATAAAGCAATGAAAGGTGGCTAATGTATGCGAGATATGATGTCTGGAAGAGTTATTAATGATGTTATCACTATATGAATCTTTTCTAAAAATACTGAAAAAATGCCGATTATTAATAATCTCGAACGTTAAATCCAAAAAGTTTATTTTATTCAACCCCAACTCCATTGTAAATTGGATATGCGGGTTAACACTATTAATATGTTTTAAGAATTGATTAAGTTGTCTCTCCGTACCTCCCCAAAGTACTAAGATGTCATCTACGTATCTATACCAATAAATGAAATTTCTAAAGAGATCAATATTACTGATTTTAGATTCTAAAAAATTCATGAAAAAATCAGCTAAAATAGGAGACAAGGGCTACCCATAGCCAACCCATAGAACTGTTGGTTAATTTTACAATCAAATTTAAAAAAAGTTTTGGTCAATACAACAATTGACAATAGATTTAATATCTTTAACTAATATGGGATTTAGATTTTTACTATCAACAAAGTCTAAAAAAGCTAACTTTAACTCAGGAATAAGGACACTCGTAAATAAACTCACTACGTCAAAAGAAACAAGCTTGGAATTTAAAGGCACTGTAATATTTTTAATTTTATTTACTAATTCAATCGAATTTTTAATACTAAATTTAGGACTGAAATTTAATTTATATTTAAAACGTTGGTTCGCCTTTTTTGCTAATTTGTAAGAAGGTGCTGAATTGAACGAAACTACTGGCCTTAAGGGAGTATTAATTTATTTTATTTTTTTATATTTATTTAAATATGCCCCCCCCCCCCGTGGATCCGCCTATGGCGGGTGAGGTTATTTTTGAGTGTTTATGTTAAAGCCTCGTCATTTACGCGGCATCCGCCAATCCCTCCCAGATTTCCAGACGAAAACAAACGTCGGAAATGCCATACATAGGTATGTGTGATTTCAATCGTCATCGGGACGTTCTCCGGGCTTCTTCTGTAGAGACGAATTTAGATTCAAGCATGTTTTTCAGGTTCTTCACACAAAATATGATCCTTATATCTCCTTGGACGAGATTCAGCCAGTAACACTATGTGCCAACATGAAATCAGTCTATTTCGGGACGATATGGGAAGTATTAATCTGGTTAATATTTCGTCACTTTTGGCGTGTATTTAATGGGTCAGTATTAGAGACTGCAAGTATCTTTTTATCGGATCTATCGATGTCCTCGATTTATCGTTTAAAAATTACGGTCTCGTCACAAATATTATCCCGATTGACCGTATTTCAAGAATATTTCTCATAAGCACATTCGACTCCATCCAAACGCTTCGAAGAAACAACATTGAGACTGCAATTGTGTCTTCTGTATGAGAGGATTGCAAAAAATGAACCTGGAATAACATTTACAGAACTCTTCGAAAAATGGATAAAGATGAATCTGTTGGTATTAAGTATAAAGGACTTTTGAAAAAATTAATGTTATAGGTATATAAGAAAGTCTAATATACATAAGTTTTTTATATGTTTGACATTTTTATTTCATATTTTAAACTTTCCCGCATTTATCGTTTGTTTTTTGTGGTCCCTTGAAAAACATAGAATCGGAGTTTCACTGTATACCGTAAAACGCGGTGAATAGAGACTGCGGGGTGAATAGAGACAAAAACAAAGATTGAACTTTAGCACAACTTTACTAAGTATCCAATGTATTTTTTACTATTTATATATAATGCTTTACAATGACTATAATAATATTTCTCGAATGACAAAACCAACCCAAATCAATGATTGGCCAAAATAGAAACAAACGTGCATAAGTTCGATGCCTGTGCATCCTTACTTTTTGACCTCTTATATGTATACTTCTTTTTTATTGCACGAAAATTAAAATCAATTATGTTTTTGACGTGACAACGTCTTATAAATCGATGAACGCCCGCTGCACGCACGAAAAAACATGACTCATTGTCCCGTTTGTCGCGTTACGCCGAAGGCAAGCGTGCGAGCGAGAGCGCGGATAAGCGATAGAGAGGCACGATCGGCCTACCGTTCGGATTGTGCCGGATCTATCTCTCTTCCACTCGATTGGTCGATGCGTCTGAGTAGAAAAGAGACAGCGGCAACACACAACTTATACACCTACAGTACCTACACGTGATCTGTTTACATCACTGTTCATTTCACTCCTTCTTCGTATCCATACAAAATAATGATAATTCAATAAAAATGATTCCATTTTATTCATAAAAGTATGCAATCATTTCATCAATGTTTTCTTATGACGTTGTCACGTTAAACTATCGTCCGTAAACCGACTTTACAGACAACCATTTTTTTTTAGTTTATAAGTACCGTAAAACGTGGTGATTAGAGACTCATATATGTAGAATAGACGTTCTATTTTCCAATCATTACAATCTGTTGTTTTGTCTCTATTCACCTGCCATGTCTCTATTTACCCTCTCTCGTCTCTATTCACCCCGATTCAATGTGAATAGAGATATCGAACAAGATTAACTGTGCTTTAATAACGATAGTGATTATTAGAAAAATATTGTCATGAATGTGTAGTGGGACCATAGAAACAAGTGTGAATCCATTCATATTTCAATTATGGTAAAAAGTGTCTCTATTCACCCCTATTACGGTAAACTATTTTTTTTACGAAATAATTATATATAATGTCTAAATATGTTATCTTTAAGATAGAATGTTTTAAATAATTCATATTTATAACTTGAGGAATGCCATTTACTAAATTGATAATGGGTTTTTATATTCAGCTAAGAAATTTATTGCAATTATGATGTAATCTTCTAATTTTCAAATATCATATACATATGATTACATTGAAAATTTTAATTGAAAATATTGTTTCGTTTAGAAGTTGTCTCGATTTTAATAATTTAATACCACCACAAGCCGCCATTGCTTGTGCCGGATGGTGCGGCCGTATTTATCTATTACAAAAACAGCAATTAATTTTCCGGGAAGTTTCTACAATTAATTAATTATGAATTGCAGATAATTGTGTTTAGTTATTTAGAATTTTTGTGCGTGTACATTCCCAAAGGCGGCGCAAAAATATATTATTAAAATTAAGTTATTTTTGAAATATCCACAACAAAGCCATATTATTTTCGACACCTATAATCTTATATATAAAACCGAAACGGCGTATGTATGTCTGTGGGTCTGTAATTCCCTTTTGCATTGTTGGTCATTAAGTTGCCATAAAAACGAATATGAAAGAAAATATCAAATTAGATTTTTTTTTTTTTTTTTTGACAAGTCAGTTCAAGTACATCCGTGCACTTGGAATGCCTGAAGATGCCGAAAGGCGAAACCCGGGTCGTTAGCGACAAAACTCATGGAAAAGTACAAAATTCAAAAAATTCTAATTTGATATTGAAATTCCATCAAGCACCCTCAGTCGAAATACTTAATTATAGAAAGAAAATATGTTTGAATTTTTATCGGCGAAGACATTTAGTCAAAATGTAATAAATTAGTCTTCTACTGAACTTTTCCCGGCTTTTATTATTAATAATAATGTTTATTATTTACGTGAAGGTATTATTTGACATTTTTTTGACAGCAAATTAGATTTTTTCCTTGAATTTGGACATTTTAATGGGCGGGAATGGGGCGGGGCTGTCATCAAATTAAATAAAGTTTGTGATTTTATTTTAACTCTATTTTGGATGTTAGATTTTGTGATATAATTATGTCGAATGATATAACGTTAAATAATTATTGGTCGCTTAGTCCGAGCGACGCCGGGTAGCAATACTAGCAGTGGCGGCTGGTGACGGGGTGTTGGGGGGTGCAAAGGAAGATTCAACTATTTTTCCGTACTACGGAAGAGAAACAGTTTGTATTGCGAACATCTGAATTGAAAGTCCATGCTATAGAAGTGTTTTAAAATCCAACGAATAGGAAAGAACTCTTGCAAAAATGGTTGAATCTTCCTTTGCACCCCCCAACACCCCGTCACCAGCCGCCACTGAATACTAGTATAATATATTCTGATACAAAAAAAATATGGAGACGATCATTCACCATTGTATTCTTTTATTTATTGACGTGACAACGTCTTATAAATCGATGAACGCCCGCTGCACGCACGAAAAAACATGACTCATTGTCCCGTTTGTCGCGTTACGCCGAAGGCAAGCGTGCGAGCGAGAGCGCGGATAAGCGATAGAGAGGCACGATCGGCCTACCGTTCGGATTGTGCCGCATCTATCTCTCTTCCACTCGATTGGTCGATGCGTCTGAGTAGAAAAGAGACAGCGGCAGCACACAACTTATACACCTACAGTACCTACACGTGATCTGTTTACAACTATTTGTGTAAGTGAAGTGAAATGTTAATGAAGTGAAATGTTCAAAGTAATAAACATATTTGAATTAATGAGTGCGAATAAAATATATCAATAAAAAATTGTAGATTTCATTTCACTCCTTCTTCGTATCCATACAAAATAATGATAATTCAATAAAAATGATTCCATTTTATTCATAAAAGTATGCAATCATTTCATCAATGTTTTCTTATGACGTTGTCACGTTAAACTATTGTCCGTAAACCGACTTTACAGACAACCAATTTTTTTATATTTGTTTTTATTATTTATTTTTATGACGAATGATTACATTATTTATGTATTTTGTGTCATTAATTATTAATTTTACACCAAGTTTCTATATTTTTTTTCGATTGATTTGAAGATATTTTGTTGCTAGTATAATAAGATTACATTGTCACCACGAGACGCATTTGAACATATGTAAGATGTCATGTTGTGGTAGTCAGAAAAATGGGTGACTTATTTATGGCTTATTATCAGTGTTTTTAAATGTTAATTTTAACAGACTTTTTTTTCCAAAATTCATCTTTAAAGCAGGCATGGGCAACCTTTCCTAGGTCTGGGGCCATATTATCATTCTTTCTCCGAGTCAAGGGCCGGACCAAATTACTTAACATAATAAAGTAATATTTAATTCAATAAAACATGTTGCTACTTCTTACATATTTTTTATTTATAAAAGGTATTTCAATAGGGACGCTCAAAATATGTTACTTTGTCCTGCTGAATTATTCATTGTTTAGTGGCCAAATTTGAGTGAACCAGTTAGGTAAATAATCGGCCAACACCTACCTGTACGTCATCAAAATACAATATCTGGTGAAAACATTGCTGCTGTGTGTGAAAGTGTACAGGAAAACCCAAGGCAGCTTATTTCTCGTCGTTCACAAGAACTTGGCTTTTCTGCGACTTCAACTTGGCGAATTTTGAATCGGGCCTTATGTCTGCACCCGTATAAAATCCAACTAACCAAGTAACTTCAGGTAAACGACCGCAGACAACGCCTGATTGGGTTCTGGAGCAGTTGGAAGTTTACCCAAATTTGTCAAAAAAGTCAACTTTAGCGACATGGCCCATTTTATAATGAATGGATATTGGCAGACATTTGATGCTATATTCCATATTTAATGCCGTAAAATATACTTACAAATGAAATTAAAATTTAGTCGAAATCTCACAAACAACTTGTTTTATTTACATTTCAAAACTAAGCGTCCTTATAAAAAGACACTTTATAATAAACTTCATGTACTCGTATTAGTCATCTTTTCGAAAAAAAATCGGATTTGTTTCGGGCAAGGTTGAAAAATGTCGGGCTCGGGTCGGATTCGGGTAAGATTTTTGAAAATGAGCCTCGGGCTCGGCCGGGCCAGGTTGGAGGTCTTCGGGTTCGGGCCGGGTAAAATTTTAAAATTTCGGCCCGTGCAGACCTCTACTAACCGCTGCCATTACTCGAGCAGCAGATCACTTCTATAAATAGAATTTAATCATAGGCAGTGGAAATTGTTCGCTTTAAAACGCAATGCTATCTTTCCAGCGTTTAGTGGTGTTTACAATTGTCGGTACGAATACAGCGCTTTTACGGTTAGGTATTATTATAGACCGTTAGACAATTCGTGACGACGATATGGAGTAAGTGTTTTTAAATTTCACTTCATAAAACTATTTAACTTAACAGTGAACAATTTTTGGCAATCTCATAATAAATACTCATAGGGATGGTGTCTGTATACGAAATTGTAATGTTATGTTGATTTCACCATTTTAAAATGAAATGCAATTGTTTATAAATGGGAACAAAATAAATGGTCATAATTCAAATGATGTTTCGGTCAGAATTCAAATGATCTCTTTGGTCAGATTACAATTCAATATTGGGTCAGAAAAGATATAGTAACGGTCTGAATAAAATTAATGATTGTCAGAATAAAATTATTAAACGGTCGGAATGAAATTATTTAGTGGTCTGAATAAAATTATAAAATGATCAGAATTTGTAACAATTTTGGTCTGAAATGGTAAATAAAAACAAAACGTCAGAATATAATTCGGTAAAGGTTTGGGTTCATATATTTTTGTATATGTTCTTTAGGTCACTCATAGTATCGTAATGAAAGCTGCTTGGAGCTCCAGGGCCATATTTACCCATAATATTTTCTCAAAGATCGACATGACAGGTCCAATTTTACTAGGGATTGATGCATCTGAAATCGAGTATTTTAAACTGATCTCTTTATTATTTTTTTCTATTTCATTAATAGAGATTGGAAGACAAACTCATAATTGCGTGTGTTCTCACCAGAGCACACAGCCATTCCCCTTGGATGGAACTGTCTATCCATATCCGTGGTTCCAAGAACAATGACGGGCATCCCTTCCCATTTTAATTTATATGTTGTATCAATATGAACATTATTTTTATTATATATTATTAGAAGCCGATTGGTTGAAATTAAAAATTTTGAATTCTCGGTGACTTTCATCATCAAAATTCTCCTCATTTCGATATTTAATTTGGTAACCGGACAAATCAGACCATGACAAATCAGAACATGAAAAATCAGAACATGACTTTTCAGAATATGACAATTCAGAACATGACATTTCAGAACAATCGGCCTACCTACGAACACCGTCCGAGCGCGCTCGCTTTATAATATTGGGTTTTCACATACATATTTGTCTATAAACAATTTACCAATTATGAATAGGGCTGCCACAACAAGAAAATAACTGTAATTATGAGATCGCCGAAATTAAAATAAATGTTTACTAACTATTGTAGTCAGTTCGCGTGCATTTTAAAATTCATTCGTTGGGCTGGCACAAATATGTATAATTATATTAATTAATAATATAATTATATTAATTAATAATTTTTATTGATATTATTATGTGTATAAAAATTCTGTGCAAGTCGATCTCGATACGACATTTGAGAAGCGTGTAAAAATATTATATAAATGTAAATTTTAATCTTAAGATTTTTTTTTATGATTTTTTTTCCGCCAGAATAAGCCGGTGTTAAGACTGTTAATAAATAAAGACGTATTATAAAACTAAAACCTTCGTTATTTTGCCCGACTCCACCGCCAGATCCCACATACATATATATTTGTGCCAGCCCAACGAATGAATTTTAAAATGCACGCGAACTAACTACAATAGTTAGTAAACATTTATTTTAATTTCGGCGATCTCATAATTACAGTTATTTTCTTGTTGTGGCAGCCCTATTCATAATTGGTAAATTGTTTATAGACAAATATGTATGTGAAAACCCAATATTATAAAACGAGCGCGCTCGGACGGTTTCCGTAGGTAGGCCGATTGTTCTGAAATGTCATGTTCTGAAAAGTCTTGTTCTGAAATGTCATGTTCTGAAATGTCATGTTCTGAAAAGTCGTGTTCTGAAAAGTCATGTTCTGAATTGTCATATTCTGAAAAGTCATGTTCTGATTTTTCATGTTCTGATTTGTCATGGAACCATTTAATTTCATATGAAACAACATATGAATCGTCTTCATCGTCTTCAGATGCTTTCGAAGGCCCGTCGATAAGTGTGTTAACTATGAACAAGTGTCGAAGGTTGAGAACAAAGTAGGTATATAATAATATCCATGTTGAGAGCTGTCAAATTTACATAAATACTAGTGATTTGTTCAAAGGCCGCGGCGCTAGTAGTATCTCTCGCCTATTGGACCATTTGTCGTATGACATCACTTTGCACCAATAGAAACGCTATGCGATCTCCAAAAGAAATTCTGACAGATGTCAACATAAATATGTCCAAATAATTTTAAATATTACCAATTTCATTTAAATTCTGCCCAATGTTATTTAAATTCTGATCAATTTGTTTAAATTCTGACCATTCATAATTTATTCTGCTCTCTGTATTTTAACCAACACATTATGACCATTCAATATAAATTCAGACCACTGTTATTATAATTCTGACCATATTAATATAAATTCAGACCAGACCTGTATTACTATTTTGACCGTTAAAATACTAGCCTTTATAAATTATAAATAAATTACATTTATATCGTTTGAATCTGAATACATAAACAAACCACCAAATATAAATACGGTTGCAAAGGCAAAAAATTATCAGTTACAAGTTTATCTCATTTTAATCCTCAGAATCCCTAACAGAATGTCTCAGATGGCTCCAAGCTATCTGCATGATGCTGATTCCGATTATCCTTGTTCTACGCTGATGCATCCGAGGATCACAAAAATGCCACCGGACCAATGACTGCCATGCTTGTGTGCGACCCGCAGAAAAGGCACGAGATCTGGCGGTTCCTCACTTACATGCTGGTTCACAAAAAGTATGTTATCCGCTACAATCATATTTTATAGATTTGCATGGACTATTTCATATTGAATGGTAGCATCATTTTTTTAATTGTCTTGTTTTTTTGTTGGCACTACATCCTTACATATTTAACAAAAAGCATCAAAGTAATAGGAGACTATAACTCTAGAAAAACTCCAATTGAGATAAATGTACTAGTAGTTGACCTTTTGAGAATAAAATGGCCCAAAATAAGAAATGCAAATGCGGGATTGCTCTAAATTGTAAAGTTCAGACAAGTTAAGACATCTGTGGTTGGAATTAGCTACTAAAACATCACCATATAGCCAATGGAGTGCTAGGGTGGCCATTTGAAAACAACACCTAATGAGGTAAGTGTATTATTTCAAATTTCTTAAGTGATCAATCTAGAAACGGTGTGTGTATCTTGTTCCTGAACCACCCATTGCTACTTGATTCAACCAAGAGTGGTGTGACAGAAAGCCCTGAGGCAACTCTGTCAGAAAGTTCACTATAAAGCCCCTGATAAGACATGGGCAACTACTGGATTTTATCAATATGTGAGATGGTCAACTACTGAAACAGGAACATGGCTTTAAATAATTTAACACAACTTTTTCTAAACAGGCCCTTTCGTAATTTTTGTTACATAATATTAATTAAGACATATAATCCAATATGAGTATACTTGCTTTGTCATCATTCGGTACAATGCTAAACCTTAATCGTTATTTTTGTTGAAAGTTTCTCTTAAACAGTCAGCTGCTGGTACATTTATCTGAATGTGTGCGAAAGTTGAATGTTCGAAGGCAGAGTGATGTAAAAAACGACACCAAAAATCACACAATTCAAAATGTTTGTATTTTTAATGATTCCGAGTGAGATTCAATCATCTCATTAAGATCTTCACTGTTCACATATAAGTTTAGTTCATATGCATTTGAGAGTGCGACAGGGAGCGGAGGAGAGAGTAACAACGGCATGGAAACAAAGCATTTTGACTCGCAACCGTAAAGCAGCACAGTCAGTATGCATGCGTTGAATAAGTGGCACTTGGTTCTGACCGAGTACAGCCGTGAGTCCCAGACTTTCCGCATTGAATTAAATGTTGCTCCTTTCTCGTAGTCGACAAAGCAACACGCAAGCGAGCTATTGAATTCATTGCTTTGCTGGAGAAGGCATTTGAGGTTGTGGATTTGGTCCGCACAGGATCGGCCAGGTAGGAACCCGGCCTGATTTTCCCTGAGGATACGCATTATTGGGATCCTTATTCTCGCCAAGACTATCTGTGCCAAAACCTTGCCGGGCACGCTGAGCAGCGTTATACCTATTATCGTAAAAAAATCTAAAAAGAACGATTTTTTAAAAATGTGCGAAATAATGAACTGTGCGAAAGTAGAGGTCCACCTCTATATTGAGAGCAGGCATGGTTTAAGAAAAGGGATGGTTGAAACTATTCAACCATCCCTTTAAAGGTCAATTAAAAAAATATTTACTCTTATTTACATTAAAAACAATATTTAAAAAACTCCTGCTTCATTTTGGTGAAATATTTTTGGAACACTGATTTCTGAGCAATTTGTGTTGGCTCAAATGCTACCGCTCGATTATCCCCAATTATAATAACTGGTTTTTTTATGTTATACTCTTTCGTAACAGACATTTTGTTGTACAAATGAGACATTTTACAAAATATTGTACACCCTTAGTTTCTTGAAATGTTCTCTTCGCCTCCTGAAAACACTTTGTGTTTACCTGAACTTGATCACCGTGCTGTAAAACATATATCGGTGCGTATCACACGTGTTATTCCAATCCTTATTTATTCCCTTTGAAGGTCTGCACAAGCTATTTCATATTGCATGGTTATTTATTTGTTAAAATTACATTTTTTAGCCCAGTGTTTCCCAACCGGGGCTTTTTGAATGTCTCAGGGGGCAATGCACAAATCATTAATATTTGTTACATTTATAAAAATGCTGAACACAACAGACTATTGTTTCATATTTAAATAATTGTCACAAAGGAATTGCCTGAAAAGATTCATGACATCATTTGATATTATGAGTGAGTTTTTGAATGGCATACCCGAAATGACATGACTCTTAAAATCTGTTAATTGTCAAGCATTTATTTGACAAACATATTTGAAAAAGTTAACATGATTTTTTTTGCAACAATCTGTTATATCATTAATTTAAAGCATGGATGGCCAACCTTTTCAGCAGCTGGGCCAGATTTTGGAAATGAGATTTCCTACCGGGCCGGGCCGCACGGCAAAATTTCTTTTTTTATTCAAAGCAAACAAGAAATATATTGTTTTTTTAAGAAGATATAACAAAAATGAGAATAAAACATACTTATTAGAAATTATTTTTGAGAAATTACATTCATGAAAAATGAAAATCACTTTTCAGACATTCTGGTTGAGATCGTCCTCTGGATCTTTATGCAGCTGGACCACAAATTCTGGCATGTGGGCATCGTTTACTTGGCTGGTGGCCTCGCCGGATCCCTCACCACCTCAATATTTCTTCGGGGCGTCAGATTGTCCGGGGCTTCAGCAGGGGTGTAGCCACAGCCCACATGGCTACAATAATCATGGTTAGTGGTATTAGTTAGTTAACATTTTTTCGAATTTGTTACGTTTCCGATGAAATGTGTAATTCTATGTCAAATATCCGATTTTCTACCGATAACTGTCCGGTCCGTGGCGCAGTGTCAACGGTGTTGGTTGCGTGCCGGACCGCCCGGGTTCGATTCCTGGTACGAGCGGATTTTTTCAGTCGATAAATCTGTTCAAAGGCATGGGTGTTCGTGACTTTAAAAATCCCTTCCCACCTTTCCGATCCCAAAGAGCGACGCATAGTGACAGCGATTAGCTAGTCACTAGTCCTGTCCTAGTCCTCGTATCCTTTCCATCCCTACTCTCTTCGAAAAAAGAGAGGTTGAGCAACTGAGTAACAAGCATTTCTCGTTGAAAAACATGTTGAGATAAACTCCGTGAGGAGTCCATATGCTATATATGAAAAATACAAAACACAAACAAAATTCTATTTAATTGTCTTCTGACACTCGTCGTAGAGTGACGTTGGTGTTTGATATCGACGCACTTGCTTTCGGTTATCCTACTTTGAAAAATGAATCAAGTTTTGATTGCACTTTTGAAGTAAGCACCTTATTATCGCAAATATCCCTGGAAACATTTTTTTAATCTTACACTTTTTTCTCTCTTTGAAAACCAAAAATAAGTCGGGTATAAAATAATATTCCGGGTATGTAATTTGGCATTTTTATGGAAAAATCGATAGTTGAAAATGGTGGCCTATGGCAAAAATCCATGCATTTGGCTTGGGTAAATTATCTATCGCTCTCACAAATTTAGATTCGTACATCTCCATCACATTCCGACATTTAAAAAGCATGGAATCAATTGCAATGAACGTAATATTTTTGAACATTAAATGTTATTTTTCTTTCCGTATTAAAATAACGTTTGATAATTCCATCTACAGACCTCTACTTTCACTCATATTTGGTTCCTGAAAATGTGTGCGAATGTTGAATGTTCGAAAGTAGAGAGATGTAAAAGAAAACACCAAGAGTTTTCCTTGAATTTTTTTTCTATAAGTTCATTCATTTGTAATGGGTTCCGATGGAGATTCAATCTTCTCATTAACATCTTCACTGTTAACATTTGAGATTAGTTCTAGTTAATTCATAAGGCGCACTAGTACTACTGCATTGAATATTTGAATCGGGGAATAGTCTCCATCTTCCATAATTTTGGATAGTGAGAAAATGAAGCCTTTTCCAGCATCTGCTATCTGCACCAACGAATTCTCCACCGAATTTTATATTAGACAAAGAATACCTCGTTTTTAATTTGGCAAACCAGTCGCTACTTGTGTGAAACACCTTGTTTGGATCTTCTTTTAGTCTTATTTTCCAATCTTAATGCAAACTACGAGCCTTAGCTTGAATAATTGAAGAACTCCGAGGGATATCTTTTTGATGTTGGTCACTATCCATCACTATGTCGTGTCTTTGAGAATCTATTTTTGAAGATATACATATTTCCACAACTATGAACGTTTTCTTTAATATTATTCATTTTTATTTGAGAGTGCGACAGGGAGCGTAGAGTAGAAAGTCTGTATTATGTTGTGATACGTTGCGATTTGTGATACGTGTTTAGCCTTGTTTATAATAATTTCAAAATTTCTAATAACACAAAATACAAAAATATACACATTGGGAACAAGTGAAAAAATCAATTAACTAATGAAAGTGAATTTTGAAGCAACAATACATTTTATAACTTGAGATGGATTCAGCGGTAACTTTGTGGAAGTTCATTTAAACACATCGTTGTCGGGACACGGCAAATGCATTTGAGTGGCGAGTTGTTTTGGATAAAATTAGGTTTTTTTCTATAAATTTAATAAAATATTAATAGAAGACAAAAAAATATGAAACATTATTTTTTTGTTATCCATAAATCTACGAAGAATATTATTACTTATTGAAGGAATTAATATTTCTTCCGCAATTTTTAAACGCAAATTCAAAAAAAATATTCAAATAATTAAATATGGCATGTATTTAATGGGTCAGAAACTAATTCAAGTTTTGGTCAGTTAAATAAATAAATGGACAGTGAAAAATTAAAATGGTCAGCTAATATTATAAACAGTCAGTTGTCATTGTATCAGTGTGAATGTGGTCAGCTATTAAATAAAACGGTCAGTAATGTATTTTAATGGTTAGTTATTTATTAAAAACGGCTAGTATTTAATTTAAATGAACAGTTATTTAAAACAAATGATAAGTTTTAGTTTGACAGCTTGCGAATTTTATCAAATATGGTCATAAGAGGCAAATTTATGACATGGTATATGAAAAATAAGCGCATGAAATGAAATAATTTCTGAAGTTCGGGTATTTGAAAGCAGATAATATTATTTTAATAAGTGTAAAGTTTACGATATTATTTGAATTGTTTTGTTTTTAATTGTTAGAATAATTATAATAGAAGATCCCAAAGAATACTTTGTGACAACTTTGTATGAAATCGAGTTGTTTTAATTTAAAGGAGCAAAATGCAACCATAAAATCTACCTAATAATATT
Source organism: Himalopsyche kuldschensis (assembly GCA_028554975.1). Taxonomy (NCBI): domain Eukaryota; kingdom Metazoa; phylum Arthropoda; class Insecta; order Trichoptera; family Rhyacophilidae; genus Himalopsyche; species Himalopsyche kuldschensis. Next base: position 4,386,794 of record JAHFWI010000031.1, on the reverse strand, counting down.
TCCAGATAGAGGCAATCACATAATTTAATTATTTGCTTAAAATAAAAAGAATAATTTTATTGAATCCGTGATAACTCGGCACAAGTCAAGTCGGCACATGGCACGTCGACACATGCCAAGTCGGCACATGACAGGTTGACACATAGACAATTCGGCACCTAGACATCTTGACAAAATTTCCTTTTTGTATTTCAGTGAAAAAATGTATTTGAGCTGTACAAAAATAATAAATTGTTGATGGCTATTTCATAATAATGCTTGACTTGTGACAAATTGATATTATGTTTTCTGGAAATGAAAGCAAATCTGGGTTTTTATTGAGTGGTAATGAACGTACATTAGTTTTATATCAAGATGATTTTAGTAAAATGGCATAAGCGATCTGTAATGATCTGAGTATTGATGTTGGATTAATGTTTGTTTTCTCATTTAAAATGTCATTGGATTGATGATATCTATTCATTTCTAATTGTTCTAATGCATTTATCTAAGGGCCAATTAATTACATACAATTGATCGGAATTCTATACTGAGGAGCTAGATATGGCTATGGCTGGCTATGTTAGATTGTAATAACGACATGATTATTCATAATCCAGCATGCAAATTTTACGTAATTATGTAGACATTCACTTTCCCTAGTGTGCTAGGAGGTGTTTTCTTCCATAAAACACTCCCTTCATGCAGTATTTGACGGAGATCGAATAAAAATAGGAGCGGTTTGTCAAGTTGTCTAGGTGCTGATGTATCTATGTGCCAACTTGTCATGTGCCGACTTGACATGTGTCGACGTGCCATCTGCCGACTTGATTTGTGTCGATTGGTCTGGTCACCAATTTTATTATAGGCTAATATTTAGAAACAAATTCTACAGCCATAAACAATATTCTTATAAGATTTACGTTCGAATTTGAAGTGAAAGATTTCATGATTTTTTTTTTATATATATTTCCCCTAATATGCGTTTAAAAATTCCGAAATAAATTCAGTACTCATACAATAATCAGTAATATTCTTTTCAGATTAAATCATAATGATTTCACATTTTATAATAATCCACAAAAAAAAATAAGCCAGTATGTATAAATTTTTGTTTTTTCAACATATTGACGGCATACGTTCCCTCTGTCCCCATAATATTACATGGTTGCGCTTTTACTATTTAAAATTTAAGCTATCTATATATAATTAAGTATTTCGACTGAGGGTGCTTGATGGAATTTCAATATCAAATTAGAATTTTTTGAATTTTGTACTTTTCCATGAGTTTTGTCGCTAACGACCCGGGTTTCGCCTTTCAGCATCTTCAGGCATTCCAAGTGCACGGATGTACTTGAACTGTCAGTTCAAGTACATCCATGCACGCAAAACTCATGGAAAAGTACAAAATTCAAAAAATTCTAATTTTTCATCTATATATAGCTGAATATTACACCGTGAATGAGCGAAAATAAAAATCAAAACCTAATACGCTACATATATCCGTCGGTCCCTGTGGTCTAGTGGCAAAAGCTTTGTCCTAGCAATCGGGGGGCCCGGGTTCGATCCCCGGCAAGGGGACAACTAAACAAACTATAATATATATTATTGTGCTATTTAATGCGGTGTCGAGGTAAATATTCCCGAAATGACCCGTTTCCTGAAAATTTCCTTCTCCTGTCGCGGATTTCATTCGAAAATACGCAATATAACCAAATACATAACCCCAAAGTCCTGCAAAAAAAACTGACAGCTAGCAGATAGACGGATTCCGGGGGATCTCAAAGGTGCGTGTTCCTGACAATTTCTTTACGATATTAACGTTAATATCATGTGCATGTTACTATAAATTAGATTACACACACTTCAAATGTATAATTAAAATTCAATGAGGCTGCACATATTCCATCAGCTGGATATAGAATTGGTTTAACTGCTTCACTGGCAATCAAAGGTGTGATGACAGCAGCATTAAGTTGATGGCTCATAAATAATAATACTTTTATTCAAACATCATTCTGCCAGTGCCTCGACTATAACATTGATTATATTCCATTATTCATGTTGTTTTCTCTTGTCTTAGGTATCGGGAAGGGAAAAAACATCCAGATACAGCTTTTACTAGACAACTGCTGTATTCATTGCCAAATACATCACTGGATTTCCAGAGAGCACCGATCCAAGCCTGCAGGAGTCTTCATAAAGAAGCATTTGAATTTCTATTTGATTTATTATTATTCATAATCCTCTACAATGGTCCTTTTTATAATATTGTATAATTTGTTGCAACCATTTTCCATGTACATATAATGTAAATATTTGTTTGGAATAAATTTAGTTGAATGTCAGAATGTCTTGTTATTTAATTTTTAGAAAAATATTTAAAAAAAAAAATGGTAAAAAAAGGTGTAAATTCTGCATCAAATGTATGTAATTGCATTTTACCGACGAGGATTTGAATACGAAGAACAATCCATCGATAAAGTTTTACATAGAATGAAATATTGATAATGTAAGAGCCTAAACAAACCATACCAATAATTCACACGTAATACATAGATATATTACTGAGCATTGAACTTAAAGCGCGGCAAATAATAATAGTTTTGTTATATTCAAATAAATTTCAGCGCATAAAATAAGTGGTTGAGTTTAAGCTTTTGTTTTAAAATAAATGACAATCATACTTATTTACATAACGATACTATTAAAATCATAATAGCAACGCGGTATTGTTTTAAAAACTTTTAGTGTGACAGTGGGATTTTTTAAGCTAACTTCAAATGTCATATGAATTCTCATTCTTGTATATTTAATGGCTGCAACAAACTGCACAAATCATCACATATGTAAAAAAGATAATAAAACATATTATGAATAAACTATTAAACAAAAAGCAAAGTTTACCTTTTACACTAAGGCTGTTCAGAATCTGTCCATATATTAACACGATAAACCATTCATAACACCACAATCGATTTGAATAAAAATCATTAAGACATTATTTTAAATTCACTTTCATACCATATTACAATGTAGTATTGTAAAACAATATTTGCAAAATGATTATACCATCACAAAATACCAGTTTTGAATAACTTTTTCACTGAACTTCACATTATATGGTACAAAAACAAATGTTTGTATCATTTACTATACACATGATACCGGGATATTTGAAATTTCGCACTAATTTAAAACCTTATAAATGTAAGTTACATAAAATGTTTGTCAATAAAATAAATCCACGATGTTGTTTGTTTGAAACAAGAATTTATCAGACTCAACCTCCGGATGCAAACGTTGGCTTCAGTAACGAGTGAACGTTTGCACATAGATAAAGCCAGTATGCAGTTGTTATGTCTGGTTGCTCGCGCGCATGTATTCCGAGCGAGCTGCCCAATACTAATGCATACTGTATACTGCGCTCGCATGCAAGCGCTTACAAATGCGACTGTATGCAAAATAATATATCGCTTTATGCTCTAAGTTTTCTAAATTTATATTTTGGATGATTTTGCAGGTGTGCCGCACACCTAGCACACCCTGAATATACGCCCCTGGAAAATACTTCTAAGTTATTGCCCCCCCCCCCTGCCTTCACTTCCCCCCCACCTACCCCTGCACTTCAGTACTTGAAATGAATGATATAAAATAAAGGTTAAATGACAAGACATTCTGACATTCAACTAAATTTATTCCAAACAAATATTTACATTATATGTACATGGAAAATGGTTGCAACAAATTATACAATATTATAAAAAGGACCATTGCAGAGGATTGTTAATAATAATAAATCAAATATAAATTCAAAGGCTTCTTTATGAAGACTCCTGCAGGCTTGGATCAGTGCTTTCTGGAAATCCAGTGATGTATTTGGCAATGAATACACCAGTTGTCAAGTAAAAGTTGTATCTAGATGTTTTTTCCCGTCCCGATACCTAAGACAAGAGAAAACAACATTAATAATGGAATATAATCAATGTAATAGTCGAGGCACTGGCAGAATGATATTTGAATAAAAGTATTATTATTTATGAGCCATCAACTTAATGCTGCTGTCATCACACCTTTGATTGCCAGGGAAGCAGTTAAACCAATTCTATATTCAGCCTCATTGAATTTTAATTATACATTTGAAGTATGTATAAATCTAATATATTGATTGAGTAGGCATTTACTTGGTAGAACTCCATTATAATACGGAAAGAAAAATAGCAATGTATTTTAATTCTACATAAATTATTTTATATATTCTTCTGACGAAGGCGTAAGCCGAAATAGCTATCAACAAATATATAAAATAATTTATGTAGAATTAAAATACATTGCTATTTTTCTTTCCGTATTATAAATCTAATGTAAACATGCACATGAACGCTCCTTTTTGTCAGCAATGTTGATAATTGTTGTAAACATTGAATGTGGTTTTCAGTTAAACAAAATCAACACTGTCCGGTAAGAACCACGAGGAGGAGAAGCATATATCTCACCACAAAGGAAAGGGACCGAAAGGAAAGGCATTTAGGGTAAATGAAAGGAGTACATAATATAAATCGTTCTGACTTGCAAAATATATTCAGAGTCTCTTTCAAATGGATTCATTTCAAATCAAATTTATATTAACTTCCATAGTATGCAAACCGTCAGAAGCGTGCAGAAGAATGTACTTTTTGCGAGCTAAACCAATTATATGCGACTGACTGTCCAAATAGTAATAATATGAAAACCATTAAGCCACCAGAAAATAGAGCAATCTCTTAAAATGAAGGTAAAATAAAAAAAAATCAGTACATTAAATAAATTGAAATTAGGATTATACACGTCAAACAGACTGAAGGGGTTCTTGATATAGTCTTCTTTTTAATCTAGTGCGATTTTTACGCACTGCATAAGTGAAAAATGGGTGAGTGCCATTATATGAAAGCTTTCCTCTTAGTAAATTATTCATATTGCGGTCAAAAAAGTGAGTCTGCAAGGAAAGCATTGCTTTTATATATTTTTTAATCAATATATCGCTGTGCAGAGTGCAGTGTCGGTCCCTGTGGTCTAGTGGCAAGAGCTTTGTCCTAGCGATCGGGGGGCCCGGGTTCAATCCCCGGCAAGGTTAGATTTTTTCAATTGAAAAAAAAGATCTTGGGCTGGGTGTTATGTTATTTTTCGTTGATTTTGTGCACAACTGATACATTATTTACCATCGAGTTAATCTCGTGTGACTTTCACAACTCAGAATATTTGGCGCATTGGCGCAAGCTGTAATGCCAAATATATTTTTAAAAAAAATTTAAAAAATGTTAATTAAAAAATTTAAAGAGTGAAAGGTCGACGGTTTTATAAATTTCACTATTTCACTATTCATATTGATTCAAATGCTTATTTTTGTTATTGTTACTTACTCTCATAGCCTGTCGCAGGTCTTAGTCGAGCAGTATCCTTGCGTAGCATATTTGTTGCAGCTTGGTTCGTGGAGCTCTGATCGCACACAGTTGCCACAATGTTCAATCCTGGAAATAAACACTTTGATTATTACTCCAATAATGTAAGGTACAGGTGAATAGTCTAGTACAGTGGTTCTGAACTGACAATTCTTGATGCACAGTACAATGCATCCAAAATATTAGTGTCATTGTTGAAAAATTAACCTCTAACACATTTTTATTAAATATCAATATCTATGTGTTTTTACTCTTATAATTCATGTACTATCTTGTATCATATTAGTCAGTTGCATGACACATTGGTGTCCGCTGTATCAGAATGATTGTCATTCGCAATAAACAATATTTGGAAATATTGAGTAAAATATCCATCCACATAACAATAATTTCAATATCAAGAGAAATTGGGTAAAGGTTGATGCGAAGTTACGCGAGCTGTCAAGCTCAAATACGCAATGGAATCTATCGTCAGTGTTCCCTGTTAATGACATATTTTTTCCTCATATTGTTTATGTATGTTTTTATTAGAAATAAAATAGTAGAAATTACGTAAGTAATTTTAAAAAATATGTAAAACTGTCTTACTCTTTTGAAATATCCATTTAGAAGAAAGAAAAAAAAAACTATCATTCACTTAATTATTAATGTTACTTAAATATCCTTATCTAAGCACTATAATTATTAATTAAAACCCCCAAAAATGGACCGAACAGAATGCCGTTACAGGACCGAAACAAATTCCGAAACGCGAATTCAGCCAAATAGGACTCAAAAAGAGGACGACGCGTTCCAAACTGCCGTTTAAGCTTACGCTTGGCACGCATCCACATATTCTCAATATTCTGAGTGTGGATGTACGGATCAACTTGGTGCACAAAACATTCTCTGTGCACTAAAAACGAGTGGGTGTATATCCCATTCTCAATACTAGAGATATTGGCGTATGCCGCCCAAGCGTCCGAAATGATGTAGGTACCCGGCAGTATGTAACGTACGATCTCATTCATTAGAGTAGTGTAATTTCTACTATTTTATTTCTAATAAAAACACAATATGAGGAAAAAATATGTCATTAACAGGGAACACTGACGATAGAATGTGCTCACCTGTCGAGACTAGTCATTTGTATACATCTTTGATGCACCTAACCAATTGAGGCGATTTGTAAGTACTCGGAAGTAATATTTAACGAGTTTGGTAAAGCATGGCATGTCATCCTCGACTTACAGCCGGCTACCCAACAGGTAAGAGGCATGCTGAGATCTGAAAGAAAGATTCAAATATTAATGAAATGATATGTCTAAATATCTCCTAAATATTTACCTCGACACATCAAAGAACACAATAATATATATTTATAGTTTGTTTAGCACTCGGGAAACATCACAATGTTTAATGGCAAATTGGGCGGATATAAGCTATGGATATAAGACAATCAAAGTCAATATATAGTTATCTATGAAGTCAATAGAGCGGTAGTACTGGGAAGCATAGACAATAACTGGGAAGTACTGCCACAATAGAAAACAAAACTCTATTTTCAATCAGTCACTTCTTATGGACAGACTTTTAAATGGCGGCCAAAATGGCGGCTGACGATCAGCTGCATAGATAACCATGATCATGCCGACGGCAGCGCTAGCTGGTGATAGAAAATAAGACGGAAATACATCGCTGTGATTGGTTGATTTTCATTTCTTTAAGTTACGAGCCGATGTTAAAGGTGGGGGCCAGTCTATATCGTCTATATTCTCAGCAGTTCTAGACTGTTATTCGAAGACTCCCTACCGGAAAGGGACATTTATTTTTTCGGATGAGACTGTTTTTATTCTCTTAAAATCTGAGTCATATTATCTGATTGATAAGTTTGTGAAACAAGTTTCGGTATAATCCAAACAGAGTCGTGTTAACTATTGTTAAGAATTTTGACTTGCGTTGCTACTTTTTAATATAATATATAATAATTTTATACTGTCAGAAAAACTTACAAACGAACTTAGTGCCAGAACGAAACGAAATCCTGAACATAAATTCGGGCAAATACGACGTGAAAAGATCGCGACCTAAGTCATAGTTTTAACAATAATAGTGGAATAGTCAGTTGTAGATTCAACAATGGATGTACCGGGTTTTGAAATTATTAGAAGGGTAATGCCGCAAGGAAGCTACCGACAGCGAGATGAGCATTCGGTAGAGATGCAAACTACAGTAAGTGCTTTTAAATTTCACTTAATAAATATATTAGCTTTCTTAAATTGTCATTTTTAAACCGGATAAGCATACCGTGTCGATGTTATAAGTGAAGATGATCATGACTAAGGAACTAGTTGGGGACTAGTACCGAAGGGTATAAATGTGAGTAAATTACCCTCTAGATGGGAATATATACCGCAGTCATTCATTCATTGAGGAGTTGCTGTATTGGCCGAGAATAAATTGTTTAAACAGGCCCGTGACATTAATCACGACTGCAGATAATACAGATTTATTTATTTATTGAAGTTATACTTTTGAAGTTATACTCTTTAGGCGCGCTATGAAAATTTATGAGAGTGAAATTTTAAGATGCGCGCGCATCACCAGCCGAAAATTCACGGTATGCGCTACGCATGCGCAAATGGTTTCAAGAATTATGCTAACCCCGCGTCTTAGGTAAGCGACGCGAACCGGCAAGAGAATTTAGGCGAATCCAGTCAATTTAAAACGTAGTTGATCAAAGGTCTTATGTGCCATCGCTCGGCCAGACGCAATTAACGCCATAGATAACTATATAATATAATATAGTTATGTAACTATATAGATTGACAAGTCCATAGCTATGGTCCATAGACTACAAGCGTCGAATATTTTTAGTACACCTATGCGCTAAACCGAAAGCTATGGCCCCCCCCCCCTGCCATCACTTCCCCCTGCGCCTACCCGTATACTTCAGTACTTAAAATAAAAATAAATAAAGGTTAAATAACGAGACATTCTGACATTCAACTAAATTTATTCACAACAGATATTTACATTATATGTACATGGAAAATTGTTGCAACAAATTATACAATATTATAAAAAGAACCACTGTAGAGGATTATGAATAATAATAAATCAAATTGAAATTCAAAGGCTTCTTTATGAAGACTCCTGCAGGCTTGGATCGGTGCTCTCTAGAAATCCAGTGATATATTTGGCAATGAATACAGCAGTTGTCTAGTAAAAGCTGTATCTGGATGTTTTTTCCCTTCCCGATACCTAAGACAAGAGAAAACAACATGAATAATATAATCAATGTTATAGTCGACGCACTGGCAGAATGATGTTTGAATAAAAGTATTATTATTTATGAGCCATCAACTTGGAATATGTGCAGCCTTATTGAATATTAATTATACATTTGAAGTATGTATAAATCTATTATAAAGTAACATGCACATGAACGCTCCTTTTTGTCAGCAATGTTGATAATTGTTGTAAACATTGAATGTGGTTTTCAATTAAACAAAATCAACACTCTGTCCGGTAAGAACCACGAGGAGGTAGAAGCATATATCTCACCACAAAGGAAAGGGACCGAAAGGAAAGGCATTTAGGGTAAATGAAAGGAGTACATAATATAAATCGTTCTAACTTGCAAAATTTATTCTGAGTCTCTTTCAAATGGACTCATTTCAATTTATATTAACTTTCATAGTATGTAAACCGTCAGAAGCGTGCAGAAGAATATACTTTTTGCGAGTTAAACCAATCATATGCGACTGACTGTCCAAATAGTAATAATATGAAAACCAGTAAGCTACCAGAAAAGAGAGCAATCTCTTAAAATGAAGGTAAAATAAAAAAAAATCAGTACAGTAAATAAATTGAAATAAGGATTATACATGTCAAACAGACTGAAGGGGTTCTCGATATGGTCTTCTTTTGAATCTAGTGCGATTTTTACGCACTGCATAAGTGAAAAATGGGTGAGTGCCATTATATGAAAGCTTTCCTCTTAGTAAATTATTCATATTCCGGTCAAAAAAGTGAGTCTGCAAGGAAAGCATTGCTTTTATATATTTTTTAATTAATATATCGCTGTGCAGAGTGCATTTAAAGAGTGAAAGATCGACAGTTTTATAAATTTTGGCAGTCAATTTTCGCCAAATACTCTTACTATTTGGACTGTCCGCCAAATACGCTCTGATCAATGATCCAGTTGCTTGAAAGCACTGAACCATCTTTGGAGACGCATATCTCAACTTCTTCTCCTCGGAGTATTCCAAGCTGGCTGTAACACGGTGCATTTCGGTAGGATCACTCATAAGCGTATGCTGACACTCTCGACAAGGAGAAGTTAAGATTTTTTTTACAATATATCCAGCAGTGTGTACCTTTGCACCAGATAATGAAATATTTTCATTTGATGGATGGTCAACTACCACTGGATCTTCCGTTTCATCAATACAGTGTTGTGGGTCAAGATCTTTTTCTTCGATAAATGTCAACAGATTGTCAACCAGACCCACAGCACTGTCATCCTCGCAATTCGATTTGAGGGAGTGCTTCGACATCAAATTGTTAATTAGAAGGCTTTTAAAAGAGCCTGCAAATTGATAAGGGGTGGGATTTATATTTCTTCCACCGTGGCTCCTTATGTTTCCAAAGAAATTTTCAAGGGCATCTTGGTTAATGTTACGGGGAGCTAAATATTTGAAACCGTCCGTTTTCAAAATGTCCCACAACTTTAAAAATCTTCCAATGTAACAATCCAATTCTTCAGGGATGGCACAGCAGGTGTCGGTTGCCTGGTGGTTCGATCCACAAACCGCATGTGCTTCAATTGCTTAATAGCATTGATCCAATAAGATTTGTGGAACGATGTCTCAGTGACACATATTCTTTTCGTCTTACCCTTTACCGGATGCAAAGAACTACCATTGACTGAATCAAAAAGTTCATCCCAAAATAGCAGACTCTTTCCCGTATATTGAGCTTCAACTGGAATAGCATCTGGAATAGATAAAAATCATCACACTTAAAAGTAATGACGTGAACATAATTCAGTCATATAAAAAAAGGTCCCGAAGGTGTTAAGAATAAAAGTCTTACCTGTTGCACGAGCAGTAAAAGATAAGATTTTACCAAGTCGGCTACTGAGCACCTTGGCACAATCCGACACTTTCATTTTGTTAATTTTGTGCTCCACAATGTGACTGTCATTGAGTTGGGAGACAAGCCGCTCATTTCCAAAGTTAAATTGAGTGTCATAATTGTAAAACTGTACTATATGTGTCCATGATGCATATCGTTTTACATTTTGTTCATCATTATACTCCAAGTCTTTGGTCAGCAAATTGTTCCGAATCCCTTTGAGCAAATGTGGCACATCAAACAAAACCACCACTTCTTTCCCAGGAACAATTTCAATTGTGTTTCCTGAAAATGAAACACATTTCACCATTAACTTGAAAGTTTTTCACTCACTGTCACTATTTTACTATTCATATTGATTCAAATGCTTATTTTTGTTATTGTTACTTACTCTCATAGCCTGTCGCAGATCTTAAGCGAGTAGTATCCTTGCGTAGCATATTTATTGCAGCTTGGTTCGTGGAGCTCTGATCGCACACAGTTGCCACAATGTTCAATCCTGGAAATAAAGACTTTGATTATAACACCAATAATGTAAGGTACATGTGAATAGTCTACAGTGGTTCTCACGTGAAATTTGGCTGTGGCCGCATTAGGAACATCAGCGGTCTTACAAAAATGTCTGGTGGTCCACCAAATTTCATTTTTGATAAAAATACCTTAACATTTATGTATTTGAGCATTTGCGAACTGACAATTCTTGATGCACAGTACAATGCACCCAAAATATTAGTGTCATTGTTGAAAAATTAACCTCTAACAACACATTTTTATTAAATATCAATATCTATGTGTTTTTACTCTTATAATTCATGTACTATCTTGTATCATGTTACTCAGTTGCATCGCACATTGGTGTCAACTGTATCAGAAACAATATTTGGAAATATTGTGTAAAATATCCATCCACATAACAATAATTTCAATATCAGGAGAAATTGAGAAATCTATACAACACTATGAATGTTCTCACCTGTCGAGACTAGTGCTTTATATACATCTTTGATGCATCGAACCAATTGAGGCGATTTCGTGCTAGACTCGCAGAAGTAATATGCGACCGGTTGCTTTTTATGTCCGGTCACACTTCTGATCATGAAGACTTAACACGTGATCAGCTATTCTTTTAGTTCTCAAATGTTGAAAATCTTCAAAACCTTCAATCAAGTCATTTTTACGGTTATAATCTAAATGAGGTTCTAAGCTCATTTCATCCCACAGAAGAGTGAAATACTTTTCCTGTTTGGACATACCTGTAGCCATTTTTTTCAAGCTAGAGATAATTACGGGTGAAATTCCGGTTACTATTGGGACTTTCGATAGCAAGTTTTGTAATGTACGAATCGAGGGCAGTGCCAAAAGGTGTGAGAGAAATTTATATGCTCTTCCACTTTGCTTAAAAATAGTGAGTGCCAAAACTTTCTCACTATTTAAATAACGACGCCCTTTAGGCTTCCGTTTGGATGATTTTAACTGCAAAAGAATGAAATCTTTCTGTATTCGGGTTAAATCTCGCGTGACTTGATGGAAGTTTTTGGATTTAACAAAATTTTGCACGCTACTCAAAGAATACTTGGTTTTCTGGTGAAGTCTCCTCAGGCGGTCATATTTAGCGCGAAACCTCTTTGCATTTGGTGTCAAGGGGATCGCCTTCCGAATATTTTTTTCAGGTGTTGTGTCTAAATAAAATACAAGATTTCAGTATAAGGCATCAAACAAGAGCAATGATAAAGATTAATAGGTCTGCAAAGTGTTTTACATTCAAGAGCAACTACTCGGCACCTTAGAAGCAGAGAAACGTACACGTAACATTGTATTTTCTATCTGGTGGCATTCGTAACTCAATACCGGCAAAAAACGAGATACGTTTCATTTATCCCAAAGGGGTAGAACTCAGTAATGATTCTACACTTTAACCATGACGGGTCTTATTCGTCTATCATCTGCTGTGATGGTGACTTCTGAGGTATATACAAACAAAATTGTACACAAAAGAGTAGCAAGATTTTACATCATCCATATCGGATCCTGTATTATAAGAACCAGTTCTCCAAACTAATATTAGTTAAGCAGCCAGTTCAGCAGAGCCGGTGCTAACTACTACATAGAGCAACACATCACTGGTACTACACCTTAACACTGATTCAGCAACAAAATCACACAAAAATCAGAATAATTTCAGGACTTACCTTTCACAAAATTGAATGATGAACTGGTGGAAGTCATCGTCATGTTTTGTAGTGTGGTTGATTTTGGGCTACGTACGTGCCTAGGGCTCCATTCCAGGAGGCTGCCATTTTTTACCGGACTATTGTATTTCATAGGGCTTATACGATATTTACAAGGCGACGTGTGGTTGACGAACGAGATATCAATTGTGCTATCACGAGGATCATTTTGAGCCGGCAGATCAATTCCGAAATGAGAACTTTTTCTTCATCTACCGGTGGTAAGTTAAGTGTTGGAATGACGCCACGTTTTAGATTGGTATGGTTAATATAGTCTTCTTTTCGGAAATGATTCTTGCAAACGCCAAAATTTGGAATATCATCTAATGCCAAGCCTGCCAACAGTCTATTCGACATTAACCGAACCCATTGTGATTTAACGAATTTGTCTTTCGGTAAAGCATGGCATTTCATTCTAGAATTACAGCCGGCTACCCAACAGGTAAGAGGCATGCTGAGATCTGAAAGAAAGATTCAAATATTAATGAAATAATATGTCTAAATATCTCCTAAATATTTACCTCGACATATCAAATAACACAATAATATATATTTATAGTTTGTTTAGCACTCGGGAACAGCACAATGTTTAAAGGCTATTTGGGGCGGATATGAAACAATAGCATAGACAACATGACAGTATGACATTAGAGGGGAAGTACTGGAAAGCATAGAACCATAAGAACTGGGAAGTACTGCCATAATAAAAAACAAAACTCTATTTTCAATCAGTCACTTCTTATGGACAGACTGTTAAATGGCGGCCAAAATGGCGGCTGACGATCAGCTGATCATGCCGACGGCAGCGCCAGTGGGGAAAAACATCGCTGTGATTAGTTGATTTTCGATGACGTTTTCATTCCTTTAAGTTACGAAATGGTGCCCCGCGTCTTAGGTAAGCGACGCGAACCGGCAAGAGAATTTAGGCGAATCCAGTCAATTTAAAACGTAGTTGATCAAAGGTCTTATGTGCCATCGCTCGGCCAGACGCAATTAACGCCATAGATAACTATCACCGGGTTGAAACTTAAAGGAACGGATACGTCGTTGAAAAAATTTGATGTTGCTCGGCAAATCCGCTAGGCAGTAAGACTCCTGCAGGCTTGGATCGGTGCTCTCTAGAAATCCAGTGATATATTTGGCAATGAATACAGCAGTTGTCTAGTAAAAGCTGTATCTGGATGTTTTTTCCCTTCCCGATACCTAAGACAAGAGAAAACAACATGAATAATATAATCAATGTTATAGTCGACGCACTGGCAGAATGATGTTTGAATAAAAGTATTATTATTTATGAGCCATCAACTTGGAATATGTGCAGCCTTATTGAATATTAATTATACATTTGAAGTATGTATAAATCTATTATAAAGTAACATGCACATGAACGCTCCTTTTTGTCAGCAATGTTGATAATTGTTGTAAACATTGAATGTGGTTTTCAATTAAACAAAATCAACACTCTGTCCGGTAAGAACCACGAGGAGGTAGAAGCATATATCTCACCACAAAGGAAAGGGACCGAAAGGAAAGGCATTTAGGGTAAATGAAAGGAGTACATAATATAAATCGTTCTAACTTGCAAAATTTATTCTGAGTCTCTTTCAAATGGACTCATTTCAATTTATATTAACTTTCATAGTATGTAAACCGTCAGAAGCGTGCAGAAGAATATACTTTTTGCGAGTTAAACCAATCATATGCGACCGACTGTCCAAATAGTAATAATATGAAAACCAGTAAGCTACCAGAAAAGAGAGCAATCTCTTAAAATGAAGGTAAAATAAAAAAAAATCAGTACAGTAAATAAATTGAAATAAGGATTATACATGTCAAACAGACTGAAGGGGTTCTCGATATGGTCTTCTTTTGAATCTAGTGCGATTTTTACGCACTGCATAAGTGAAAAATGGGTGAGTGCCATTATATGAAAGCTTTCCTCTTAGTAAATTATTCATATTCCGGTCAAAAAAGTGAGTCTGCAAGGAAAGCATTGCTTTTATATATTTTTTAATTAATATATCGCTGTGCAGAGTGCATTTAAAGAGTGAAAGATCGACAGTTTTATAAATTTTGGCAGTCAATTTTCGCCAAATACTCTTACTATTTGGACTGTCCGCCAAATACGCTCTGATCAATGATCCAGTTGCTTGAAAGCACTGAACCATCTTTGGAGACGCATATCTCAACTTCTTCTCCTCGGAGTATTCCAAGCTGGCTGTAACACGGTGCATTTCGGTAGGATCACTCATAAGCGTATGCTGACACTCTCGACAAGGAGAAGTTAAGATTTTTTTTACAATATATCCAGCAGTGTGTACCTTTGCACCAGATAATGAAATATTTTCATTTGATGGATGGTCAACTACCACTGGATCTTCCGTTTCATCAATACAGTGTTGTGGGTCAAGATCTTTTTCTTCGATAAATGTCAACAGATTGTCAACCAGACCCACAGCACTGTCATCCTCGCAATTCGATTTGAGGGAGTGCTTCGACATCAAATTGTTAATTAGAAGGCTTTTAAAAGAGCCTGCAAATTGATAAGGGGTGGGATTTATATTTCTTCCACCGTGGCTCCTTATGTTTCCAAAGAAATTTTCAAGGGCATCTTGGTTAATGTTACGGGGAGCTAAATATTTGAAACCGTCCGTTTTCAAAATGTCCCACAACTTTAAAAAATCTTCCAATGTAACAATCCAATTCTTCAGGGATGGCACAGCAGGTGTCGGTTGCCTGGTGGTTCGATCCACAAACCGCATGTGCTTCAATTGCTTAATAGCATTGATCCAATAAGATTTGTGGAACGATGTCTCAGTGACACATATTCTTTTCGTCTTACCCTTTACCGGATGCAAAGAACTACCATTGACTGAATCAAAAAGTTCATCCCAAAATAGACTCCCACACTCTTTCCCGTATATTGAGCTTCAACTGGAATAGCATCTGGAATAGATAAAAATCATCACACTTAAAAGTAATGACGTGAACATAATTCAGTCATATAAAAAAAGGTCCCGAAGGTGTTAAGAATAAAAGTCTTACCTGTTGCACGAGCAGTAAAAGATAAGATTTTACCAAGTCGGCTACTGAGCACCTTGGCACAATCCGACACTTTCATTTTGTTAATTTTGTGCTCTACAATGTGACTGTCATTGAGTTGGGAGACAAGCCGCTCATTTCCAAAGTTAAATTGAGTGTCATAATTGTAAAACTGTACTATATGTGTCCATGATGCATATCGTTTTACATTTTGTTCATCATTATACTCCAAGTCTTTGGTCAGCAAATTGTTCCGAATCCCTTTGAGCAAATGTGGCACATCAAACAAAACCACCACTTCTTTCCTAGGAACAATTTCAATTGTGTTTCCTGAAAATGAAACACATTTCACCATTAACTTGAAAGTTTTTCACTCACTGTCACTATTTTACTATTCATATTGATTCAAATGCTTATTTTTGTTATTGTTACTTACTCTCATAGCCTGTCGCAGATCTTAAGCGAGTAGTATCCTTGCGTAGCATATTTATTGCAGCTTGGTTCGTGGAGCTCTGATCGCACACAGTTGCCACAATGTTCAATCCTGGAAATAAAGACTTTGATTATAACACCAATAATGTAAGGTACATGTGAATAGTCTACAGTGGTTCTCACGTGAAATTTGGCTGTGGCCGCATTAGGAACATCAGCGGTCTTACGAAAATGTCTGGTGGTCGCACCAAATTTCATTTTTCACAAAAATACCTTAACATGTATGTATTTGAGCTTTTGCGAACTGACAATTCTTGATGCCCAGTTAGAGACTCCAATTCGAGTATCGAGTACTCGATACTCGAGTATACTCGTCCATTTTTCAAGTGCTCGATACTCGGGTATATTGAATAATACTCGAGTAAATACTCGATCCTAGCTTTAAAACATCTCTATCCAAATTTTATTTACAAAAAATATATACATAGGCGTAAGAAACCTTGAATATGTCTCGAAGACGTTTGAAACTTTACAAAGCGTGATCGTCGCGTGTTGTAATTGTCGGTCGACAAGGGGCACTGGCGAAAGGGGCGGGGGGCCTGGCGGAAGGGAAATGGATGGAGACATGTGTGTCAAAATAAAAAGCACAGCCGCTGTAAATTCGTTCTCTGAATGAACAATTTTATTACCATAAAAACACATTACAAATCTGTCACTCAAATGTGCTTGAACATTTGCAATAAAAAACACAAACTCTTAATGGAAACATATTTTTAATTATAAGAAATAACAAAATATCGGGATCTTTACTAAAATACTAACTAGATTATATTCATTCTGTGAATTTGTGAACATTCCAAGAAATTATATTTAACTGACGCAGTTTCATCATATTCAATGAAAATATTTTTAAAATTTGTTATATTATTAGTAGGTATTCCTTAAAAATATGGTGACCACAACATTCATCATTCTCCATATCTTTGGCATCCGAAATACCGCAATGTTCTCAAAATCTTTATCGGAATCAGTATCACTATCACTAAACTCTTCAGCAATTTTATTCATTTCTTCCTGTGTCAGATATTGTCTGGCCATTGTGAAAATTTTCCGAATCACAAATAAACAATGTTATGACAGTTAAAAAACTTGGCAAAAGTTAGATAACGGAATAAGCTTTTTAAAAGTTTGTAGCATGTAAGAACAATGTGCACGTGTACTTCCGCTGTTGTACCGCCGCGATCTCAATCGAATATTGTATGTATTGCACTCTCTGTCTAACTCATAACATTTTTTACGACTGTTTCGCTCGGCTAAAATGCAGTGGTTGCTACTCACACATTACTGTTTGTATATTTCTATCTCCCCCTAAATAATAAGTATAATAAATAATAATCTTTTTTGTAAGATGATTTAAAACGTCATTTTTTATTGAAACTTATACTTCCGCTATATAGATTAAATATAAACACGTGTTACACTTCGTTGTCAAACAGAAAGAAAAACAAAGTCTAATAAAGAAGCTTTTGTTTCCGATATTTTATAGCAATAATTTTTCTTTCCTCGTCATTTTACATGTAAAATGAGGTTAAGTTCATCGCGAGAACATTGTTTCGTTTGTAGAACTTTCTCATGTTTTTTTAATTTATTGTATCTCCCACTTAGCGCGTTTTGCTAATTGAGCTTTCAGAGGAGCGAATATCGCACTTGGTATACGAAGACGTAAGTAATTATTATTTGGCTTCTTACGTCCTACCATCCCATACAATATGTCAGTTGTTGAATTATTCTGCTAATGAAATTTATCTCTTAATTGTCTTTCGCCTTCTTCCTTCCCACCATGCGTGCATTATTGAGCTATTGTATTTAAGTAAATATTCACTTATATCTCCGAAGTAAATAGTTACCTATTGTATTTTTCTGTGGTAAAATCGACGTGGCTTTCGAATTATGATTGATTACACAAAGAAGACATGGAAAATATTTATTTTTTATTTTTTCTACACATGCTCAACTATTTTTTTTTTACAAATAGCCAAATTTTCAGTTCTCTATATGCCCTATTATATGTATATTTTAAAGATAAAGATCCTATTCAACAAGAGTTGAAAATGCCATTTCATCGATATCTCATAAACCGAAAACTAAATTCATTAAACATTCTTGTAGTCAAAATTTAAAAGAAGATTTAAAAAGTTAGATTCTTTTAAGCAGCGGACATATAAATTAGATACACTATTCAATTCATTGCTAACGATAAAACCAACGTCCACAGCTACCGAGAGAGTTTTTCAACTGCGGGAATAATTAAAACTAAAATTAGAACAAATCTTAAATTTGAAACATTTAATTCTTTGTTATTTTTAAAATATGTGTTTAGTAAAATGAATTAAATGTATCAATGAAATTAAATAAGCTTTTTTATTTATTTATCCCCTATTTATTTCCAAAAATGTGAATTAATAGTATATATTTTGGTACATCTGAAACTACTCGAGTATACTCGAGTACTCGAGTATTTTTCAATTTTACTACTCGATACTCGAGTAGTTGAGATGACGAGTAATTGGAGTCCCTATGCCCAGTACAATGCATCCAAAATATTAGTGTCATTGTTGAAAAATTAACCTCTAAGAACACATTTTAATTAAATATCTATGTGTTTTTACTCTTATAATTCATGTACTATCTTGTATCATATTAATATAAAATTAAAAATATCTTTGAGGCACATTGGTGTCAACTGTATCAGAATGATTGTCATTCGCAATTAACAATCTTTGGAAATGTTGTGTAAAATATCCATCCACATAACAATAATTTAAATATCAGGAGAAATTGACAAATCTATATAACACTATGAATGTGCTCACCTGTCGAGACTAGTGCTTTATATACATCTTTGATGCACCGAACCAATTGAGGCGATTTCGTGCTAGACTCACAGAAGTAATATGCGACCGGTTGCTTTTTATGTCCGGTCACACTTCTCATCATGAAGACTAACACGTGATCAGCTATTCTTTTAGTTCTCAAATGTTGAAAATCTTCAAAACCTTCAATCAAGTCATTTTTGCGGTTATAATCTAAATGAGGTTCTAAGCTCATTTCATCCCACAGAAGAGTGAAATACTTTTCCTGTTTGGACATACCTGTAGCCATTTTTTTCAAGCTGGAGATAATTACGGGTGAAATTCCAGTTACTATTGGGACTTTCGATAGCAAGTTTTGTAATGTACGAATCGAGGGCAGTGCCAAAAGGTGTGAGAGAAATTTATATGCTCTTCCACTTTGCTTAAAAATAGTGAGTGCCAAAACTTTCTCACTATTTAAATAACGACGCCCTTTAGGCTTCCGTTTGGATGATTTTAACTGCAAAAGAATGAAATCTTTCTGTATTCGGGTTAAATCTCGCGTGACTTGATGGAAGTTTTTGGATTTAACAAAATTTTGCACGCTACTCAAAGAATACTTGGTTTTCTGGTGAAGTCTCCTCAGGCGGTCATATTTAGCGCGAAACCTCTTTGCATTTGGTGTCAAGGGGATCGCCTTCCGAATATTTTTTTCAGGTGTTGTATCTAAATAAAATACAAGATTTCAATATAAGGCATCAAACAAGAGCAATGATAAAGATTAATAGGTCTGCAAAGTGTTTTACATTCAAGAGCAACTACTCGGCACCTTAGAAGCAGAGAAACGTCAATGTAACATTGTATTTTCTATCTGGTGACATTCGTAACTTAATACCAGCAAAAAACGAGATACGTTTAATTTATCCGAAGGGGTAGAACTCAGTGATGATTTCCACACTTAACCATGACGGGTCTTATTCGTCTATCATCTGCTGTGATGGTGACTTCTGAGGTATATACAAATAAAACTGTACACAAAAGAGTAGCATAATGTCAGGACCTTTCACAAAATTGAATGATGAACTGGTGGAAGTCATCGTCATGTTACGTAGTGTGGTTGATTTTGGACTACTTAAGTGCCTAGCGCTCAGATTCCATTCTAGGAGGCTGCCATTTTTTACCGGACTATCGTATTTCAAAGGGCTTTTACGGTATTTAAAAGGCGACGTCTGATCGACGAACGAGAGATCAATTGTGCTACCACGTTGATCAATTTGAGCCGGCAGATCAATTCCGAAACGAGAACTTGTTTCCTCCGTGTTTACCGGTGGTAAATTGAGTGATGGAATGATGTCACGTTTTAGTTGGAAAGGGTTACAATAGTCTTCGTTTCGGAAATGATTCCTGCAAACGCCAACATGTGGAATATCATTTAATGCAAAGCCATCCAACCGTCTATTCGACATTAAGCGAAGCCATTCTAATTTAAAGATTTGGTTCCGCGGTAAAGCATGGCATCTCATCCTAGATTTACACCCCGATACCCAACAGGTAAGAGGCATGCTGAGATCTGAAAGAAAGATTCAAATATTAATGAAATATTATGTCTAAATATCTCCTAAATATTTACCTCGACACCACATCAATTAGCACGATAATATATATTTATAGTTTAGCACTCGGGAAACGTCACAACAATAATGCAGTTTAACGGTCAATATGCAGCTATGGGGCGGATATACGACAAAATAGAAGCGTAAGTACTGCCACAATAAAAAACAAAACTCTATTTTAAATCCGTCACTGCGTATGGACAGACTGATTTGACTTTTAAATGGCGGCTGACGATCAGCTGATCATGCTGAGGGCAGCACTACCTGGTGGGGAAACCCGAGCAACATCAAATTTTTTCAATTACGTTTCCCCTCCTTTAAGTTACGACCCGGTGATTAACGCTCTGGTGAGCTTGGACCGTTTCATATTTTCAAGCGATTCGCGTGCGCCATGAGTGCGCACTTGAGGCGACTTGCGACATATGCCGTCCTGACCGGTTCGCTTCGCCTACATATGACACTTGCATGGGCGAGGACCGTTTGATATTTTAAAACTCTGCCGCTTTCAAAGCCGCGCCGGATCGCCTCGCCCAGATTCGCCCAGCTAAGACGACCCGTAAGCGTTACAAAGATATCCGGATTAATTTGGAAAATAATGATTATCATGATATTGATTCTTTTTATAAGAGTAACAATATATATTCAGATGATGATTATCACAAAATACTTCGAGCTGGAATTAAAAGGCCACGAGTTTTTGTCAAGCGTCAACCATGTGAAAAATGGCATAATCCGTTTAACCCCTTTATATTTAACATTGTTAAATCCAATATGGATATCCAATTCATTACCGAAGAATATTCATGTGCTAGTTATGTCGCAGAGTATGTCAATAAAACTAACAGAGGCATTAGTCATCTTCAGCGATTGATTATTGAAACTATGAATGAACATCCAGAGTTTGATGTTGTTGAAATTACAAGGAAAGTAGGTGTAAATATGCTCAATAGTGTTGAGATAACAAGTCAAGAGGCGGCTTGGTATCTCTTGCGAGAACCGATGTCAAAGTGTTCTACTGTTGTCACCACTATTCCCACCATGTGGCCATGTGATCGTCAACGTATAAGAAAAACACAAAAAGAATTAGACGCGATAGGCGTAGGAGAAGATTCATCTAATATATTCGAAAAGAAAATTGGTTTGACAAATATGAACGCCGACACGAAGATTTGGACAATATTACCCTTGCTCAGTTTGTTGCTAATTACACAATTAAAGCAGATGGTACTTATATAAAAAGAAAAGTGCCACGTGTTATTCGTTACCGAAATTTTGATATGGGACAAGATCTTAATGAATATAAACGTGAAATGGTAAATATTTTCGATGGTTTCGGCGGTAACTTTGTGGAAGTTCATTTTAATATAAAATTTAAAATAACTATCGCAAAGTTTGCTTAAGTAATTCTGAAGATGCCTCTGAAAGAGGCGAAACACGTGTCACAATTAGTTACACAATACGTGGAATAATCAAAGTTATTTTAAATTTTATAGTGAAATGGTAACGTTACATATTTCTTTCCGAAATGAAGATGCGGAAATACTGGCTGAAATGAAATTTATCGATATATATAATAGGAATGAAAATGAAATTTTAAATAATCGAAAAGAATTTGAATCTAATTTGGATATCCAGAAAGTAATTGAAATTTCTCAAAATTTATGCCGAGAAGATGGTTTTAATGATGAAACTGAAGTACAAGATGTGGATAACATCGCATCTGAACCAAATCCGTTTCAAAATTTATAAAAAAATCCTCTTTCCGATATGAATAGTGATCTTCGTCTAGCTGTACTTAATAAACTTGGACCTATCGCTAAAAAACGAGAAAATTTAATGCCAAATATAGAGTTTTACGAATAGATGAGAATGGCAAATGATAAGCAAAAAGAGCTCTTGCTACATGTCATTTCAAATCTATTAACTCCAAACCGTAGTTCATTTCAAATATTTTTTACGGGTCCAGCTGGATGTGGTAAGACTTTCGTCATAAAATTTATAATTCACCTGCCAATTCAACATCGCCTGTGCTTCAACAGGTAAATCTGCTGTTGCCATTGACGGAACTACCGTACGTACCGCCCTAAAAATATCTTTGTCGAGATTACTTCCACTAAGCACTGAAGTAGCACATCAATATAGAGCATTATTCAATATATCTCAAAGTGTTAATCATCGATGAAATAAGTATGATTGGTGCTGAATTACTTCTTCAGATTGACTCAAGATTGAAGCAAATTACTGGAGATTTCACAACTAATTTTGGTGGTTTAGATATTATTATGATTGGAGATCTACGCCAGTTACCACCAGTACGAGCTACTCCAATTTACAAACAGCAGAAGCAGAAAATTGTTGGACCTATTTTATGGCGTGGATTCCAATTTTATGAATTAGATCAAGAAGCCGAAGTAGAATGTCCACATGGAATCAGATTATTCAATACAAACGAGGCTGTCACAAGGTATAATTACCGAATTTTAAGTGCTGCTCAAAATAAAACTACTTCAATTGCTAAAGACATATTTGTTGGTTGTACTTCAGCAGAACTAACAGCTTTTGTACGTCAAAAATTATATAAAATGTCGCTCATTGATACGGGAGGATTGCCTTATGAAACCGTATTTGTGCCGAATGTTTTTTATATGATCACAACAAACATAGATGTGTCAGATGGCTTGGCAAATGGAGCTGCTGAAAAATTAGTTCATCTTGAATTTAATGATGAAGGAGATGTGAATGTTGTATGGCTTGATTTCCCAAACTCACCAAAAATTGGTCAAAAAATAAAGAAAAAAGTTGCTGGAAATGTGGCTTCTCATCAAATTTGTACAACTGCTGTACCGATAGTAAGAAGATCTGCAACTATTCCACTTAATAACAACAAAACAATAAATGTTAAGCGATCGCATCTACCTTTAGTTTGCGCTTGTGCAACTACGATTCATAAATCTCAGGGAAGTACATACCCAGAAATTGTTAATGAATATGATAAAAGACATCAACTATCATTAGTGTATGTTGCATTGACGCGGGTGACTAGTCTTCAAGGTTTGTACATTACAACAACAAAAGACAATGATTAAACTTTCTATCATGGCCGAAGAGCATCCACAGCTATAAATAGTCTTCAAGAAGAGTTCCGTAGACTCGTAATCGCTAAACACAAACTATCACCAATGATCTGTTAGATTGTATTATTAATCAAAAGAGAGGGTTGACAATATATACTTTTAACTGTCAAAGTCTTCGTGCTCATTCCATTCATCTCATTGATCCAATTATGAAAAAATCGAATGTTTTACTTTTAAATGAAACCTGGTTAGCCAATGAAGAGTTGATTAGTATACCAAATTTCAATTGCATAATACAATATAAGCGATCAAACGTTCGAGCTGGAGGAGTTGCCATTTATCAGAATATGCATGACACTACCAATATCATTACTCCAAACATTGATATGACTGTGAGACAGGCGGAATTGGCAAGTTCAACAGTGAAATCAGTTGGTGAGTTTTGTGTTGCTGAATGCATAATGAAAGATGGTAACAAAATTGTTTTGATGGTAATTTACATTACTCAAAATCAAAAAATTAACGACATCATTCATTTCTTGAAGAATATTATTGCCATATACAACAGCTGGAGGAAAATATTTTGGTAGAGGAGAAGACAAGTTACCGGTAATTTTAAGTGGAGACTTCAACGTCAATTTTTCCCGTGAAGATGCTTGTCCACTTATTGATTTCCTCCAAAATGATTTGAATCTAGCCATAAATAATAATCCTCTGAACACGACATGGCACTACCATAGATGCTGTATTTACACGATATCTCGACGCTGTCAATACAAAACTTTTCGTATCATATTTTAGTTATCATAAGCCACTGATAACTGAAGTTCCGATTCAGTCATTACCGGAAGATGCTATGGCAGTAAACATAATTTAAAAATAACTTTCGCATAATGAGAGAATTTATGTTACACTTAATGTAAGAAAATATATATATATTTATTTAATTTTTCAAATTTAAAATGAGTTTAATTGACTGTGTTGACTATCCTTCTCCAGTCCTTTTATTATTTTATTGTAATTAATTATTTGCATCCAATTAAAAATTGTTTTTTAATGATGCAAAAGAAGTATAACTTCTGACGGGCGTATATAAGTACACGCACCCATTTTTTTATTTAAGAAAAAGCAAATCATGGCATTACAGCTGATGCCAATGCGCCATGTATTTGACAAATATAAATACGTATTCCGGTAATGATTGAATCGGAACTTCAGTTATCAGTGGCTTATGATAACTAAAATATGATACGAAAAGTTTTGTATTAACAGCGTCGAGATATAGTGTATATAAATACATTCACAATATGCAAATCACCTTATAGAATTAGCACATAATCCGAATTCGGTCCCGATTCGTTTACATTCCTGCAATAAGGGCCTAAAACTGAATGCATTGGAACAGCTTGAAACTAATAGATATAATCAGTCCAATGAAATTCTTAACGATCAGATCACAATTAATAGCTCACCTCTGTTAAAACCATTAACAAACAATAAACTTAAAACAATTTAAAATAGATGCACTTAGAAATTGCAGATTTTAAGTGGTTTCACACGATCCAATAACCCAAAAATACCCAAATTATTGTTTCCCACCATTACTTTAGACCAATAAATCAAACTTATTTAAATTCTTTCATGTGACGTAGGTATGGTTTCAACAGAAAGAGATTATGTAGGAGGCACCCTGTCTAGCAAAGGGTATATAAGCTATCTCTAATGCACGTTTTAAACATAGTTCTGACGAAGGCGTAAGCCGAAATAGCTATCAACAAATATATAAAATAATTTATGTAGAATTAAAATACATTGTTATTTTTCTTTCCGTATTAAATACGTGTATTTATATATATATATACATACATGTAAATACATAATATTAATCACTAATTAATTAAAAACAAGATGAAAACATTGTAGTCATAAAAACTGAGAGAAAAAAAATTATAAAATCATATTAGAAATTTTCAAAGATGATTCTGTTTGTGTGTTTTCTCTACTTTAAACAACCTTAAGTAATCTAACTGTGATCTACTCCAGTAACCAACTTGTCTTAGATAAGCAAAAACAGTCGAGAAGGAACAAGCATATACAGTGAAACCCCGATTCTACGTTTTTCAAGGGATTAATGCGGGAAAGTTTTAATTATGAACTAAATGCCGGGACTATAGAAAATGAACGCACCACGCGGGAAAACGTAAAGGGTTTTTCATTAAGGGCGCTCAATTTTTTTTTTAAATAAAACAAAAACGAATGAAGATATCTAAAAGAAAATTATTATTTTTTGAAGTACATTTAGTGGCAATTATGTATGAAATTCAATTTCCCTCTCAATATTTTCTCTTAGCTCTTGTAACGTCGCCGGCTTGTTGGTATAGACCAAAGATTTAACATAGCCCCAAAGAAAATAGTCCAATGGTGTTAAATCGCATGATCTAGGCGGCCATTGAACTGGTCCATATCGCGAAATAACACGCTCACCAAATTTGGTTTTCAATAAGTCAATTGTTGCGTGTGCCGTGTGACTGGTAGCGCCGTCTTGTTGAAACCACATATTGGCCAAGTCCATACCTTGCAATTGAGGCCAAAAATAATCAGTTATCATGGAGCGATAACGATTACCATTCACAGTAACATGACGATTAGCATCATCAACAAAAAAATATGGTCCAATGACACCTCCGGCATGTAATCCACACCAAACAGTGATTTTTCCGGGATGCAATTGTGTTTCGTGAAGCACGTGTGGATTGGTGCCTGCCCAATAACGCATATTTTGCTTGTTTACATATCCATTGAGCCAAAAATAAGCTTCGTCGCTAAAGATGATTTTTCGATGGAATTCAGCATCATTTTCAAATTGTTGTGCAGCCCAATTGAGGAATTGGCGACGCTTCAAATGGTCAAGCGGCTTTAGTTCTTGTTTCAACTGGATCTTGTATGGATGTAGGCCAAGATCTTTTCGCAAAATTCGCCACAATGACGTCACAGAAATGCCCAATTGTTGAGAACGTCGTGTCAGTGACTCATTTGGGTCATCAAGAACAGATGGCACTGGAACATTGTGTAGCGACAATGTGCTTTCAAATTTTTGCACCAAACGTTGAATTGTTGATGTGGCAGGCAAGTGATGACGACGATAAAATGGTCGTAATGCTCTTAAAGTTGCGGTGAGCGAACGCGAATTTTGGTAGTAGATTTGAATAATTTGCAAGCGTTGCTCCGGTGTGTACTGCTCCATGATGATTTGCCAACTAAGTACATCAAAATAAATTCTTCTTTCAGAAGACCACACATCCATATGTAAATGCATTAATGATTTAGGCGTCTTGATAATTTTCTTTTCAATATTAGCATATAATAGAATTATTCTTTTAATTTTAAACAAATAATATACTTATGTGACTGTCTCTATCCATATAATATTATTATTTGTATAGCTTGTGGTTGCATTTTTGCTCCCAAAAATTAAAACAACTCGATTTCATACTTATTGCGAAGTATTCTTTAGGATCTTCTATTATGATAAATTAAAAAATTAAAAACGAAACATTTCAAAAAAGATCATTAGCTTTACATTAATTAAAATAATGTTATCTGCTTTCAAATACCTTGCTACGTTACAAAAGTGGTTACTTGGAGCCTAGAGAGTATAGGGGCGGAGCTAAGCAGGAGAGGATTGGGATTCTGTCCCGTGTACCTATTACCATATTTTACCGACAAACGTGGCCCGCGGGCCCCGCGTTAACCACCCTTGGCTTAGAGCATTGCCCAATTATTATGTGGTTGCAGAACCTCTCAGCTTATAGTGCATAGTCTTGTTATTTATCCAGAGAGAGAATTCTTAATCTCTTCGATGCCGCGGCGGTGTTTACACGCCAAACAATTCCATGCTCGTAGGGCCGGCCATACAAAATGCGTAACAGGTTAAGGATGTATTGCACCCACTTAATCATTATGATGGATCACCACTGTACATGCATAGTTTTCATAAAAACCATTATGATTTCAGGGACAAGTGGTATGCAGTATGGAGCTGTACAAGGACTTCTATCAGTCGATCAGATACGCCGTCAAATCCAAAGGTAATAAACCCACATTGAAATTTCAAGCAATCAATCTAGTATGAAATCTTTAATAACTGATGTATTTGTAAAACGTTTTGTCAGGTGAATGAAAGCTACGACTGTGAACTCTGAAGTCATCAACAAACAAAAGATTTTATTTTTACTTGCCTAGTCCCTAACTGACTTTTGAGAGAGGTTCAAATGCTTTACTGCCCAAGGTTATTGTCTGTAGCATCGATTTGCAATTTTACAACGTAGTAGACAGTCTTCGCTTAGGAAAAAATGTTTGTAATAGAAGGGGAGGTGGTGCATAGAAAACTTGGCGTCGCCTCAGCAATTCTTGAGGCTATTAATTTTGGTCAGCGCCTCTCGACAGTTTTCTGCAAATTCTTTGAATGAGTAACGCAGCATTGTCAGGAATCAAAGGGTATATGTGTAATTTTAAAATTTGAGTAGAAAAAATAACGAATGGTGTTTCTTAAAAGCAAACCAAAACCAAACTTTCATCAGTTGTGTTATTTTGCAATAGGCGTGAGGGCGATTTTTACAGTTTGACTAGTGCTCACAATGCTTATGGCATACAAAAAAATTGTGCTTTTGCTAGTCGGCAATCGAATATAAAAAAACACGTCAATAAGCAATTAAAAGTTCATATAATATATGAACTACACATATACATTCGATGGTTTCGGCGGTAACTTAGTGGAAGTTCATTTTAATATAAAATTTAAAATAACTTTAATTGTGCTACTAACTGTGACACGTGATTCGTCTCTTTCAGAGGCACACTTCGGACTTACTATCGCAAAGTTTGCTTAATACATTGTTGTCGGGACACGGCATTTGCCATATTTTTCTGACTGTCGGTTGAATGCGGGACACGGCAAATGCCGTATTTGAACAGGTCAGCACAGAATTGTTCACCGGCGTTTCATTTCACGCCGCAACTAATTACAATTCGTTCTACTTCTTTGCCAGATTATAAGGGTCG
The DNA here is from genome assembly GCA_028554975.1 of Himalopsyche kuldschensis. NCBI lineage: Eukaryota > Metazoa > Arthropoda > Insecta > Trichoptera > Rhyacophilidae > Himalopsyche > Himalopsyche kuldschensis. The sequence goes on along the minus strand of JAHFWI010000031.1, from coordinate 4,357,954 downwards.
AAGTTTGAGCGAATAAACAGTCTTATAGATTTATTTTGCGATCCCCGTTGCTTGTTCAGTTTGAGCCCTGACACATGTTGGAATACTTTTCATTCCGCTCGCGTTGCTTTGTTCACCGTTTCGTTATTTGTTATTTGAATTTATATAAACATTGCATAAGAAGTTATCCTTTCAGAAAATAATAATAGTGACGATAAAGTGTATGCCGATAATTTATCAGTCTTCATGGAATAATGATTTGGAAGAGTTCGGATCGGAATCGGCTTAGAAATATATTGCAATTCTGATGTAAATAGCGTGTTTTTGTAAATATCATTTATGATTTCCTTGAAAATTTCAATCGAAAATATCGTTTCGTTTAGAAGTTGTGTTGATTTTAAGAAAGTAACATATTTTTGCGCTTATCGCAAAAAAACGCCCGCTACAGGCTTGAGTCTAGTGTTCGAGGTGCCCGACAACATACATACATACATAGTGTTAAGTAATGAAGCAAGATTGATTCTAATATTTTAAAATGATAAAATTATAAAATGGATTTTGGGATTTTTCCTTTTTACGGAAGCAAGGAGGGGGTTATAGAATCGAAACAAAGCAAACAAATAATTATACTACTAATGACATTACAAAATAATAACTAATGAGCTGAAATCAATCAGATAGGTTTGGGTTTAACCTAATTAATTGGAAATAATGTAAGCAGTGGCGAGCAACCCAATACTTCTTTTTTGGTAAGAGTTTTATTTATTTCTAAAAATTCAACTTTAAACCCTTTTATTTACTCAATGTATTTCTAAATTACAACTCTGATTAAAATTATGATCGTTTTCTATTAAATGATTGGCAAACTCTATTTCTAACTATATTATATGAACTTTTAATTGCATATTGAAGCGTTTTTTTGTATTCGATTGCCGACTAGCAAAAGCACAGTTTTTTGTATGCCATAAGCATTGTGTTAGTCATACTGTAATCGCCCTCACGCTTATTGCAAAATAACACAACTGATGAAAGTTTGGTTTTGGTTTGCTATTTTTTCTACTTATATCATTTTTTTCAGTTAATTAATAGTGCATCTCATTTTAATCCGTAGAATTCCAAAAAATATGTCTCAAATGGCCACCAGCTATTTTCCTGGTGCTGATTCTGACTATAGAAATTTGCCAGTTCACCGGACCAATAGCTTCCTGGCTTGTGTACGACCCGAAGAAAAGGCTCCAGTTATGGCGGTTCCTTACATACATGATGATTCACACTGGGTATGTCCCTCCCTCGACAAATTCGATTATCTACTACAGGAATGCCTTACTGAAATCACTTTTAGTGCCACATAAAATAATGCATGTGTCTGATGATAAGCCTACATTTATATTACTAATATTGTAAATACCTATGTTTATTATATATTAACAACAAACTGAACTATCTATTAACCCAATGATGAGTATCGCCGTACCGGTACGGCGGTAGTATATTGTCATCTATTATCTATTGCCATTCTGTTATTGTTTATTGAAATGCTAATATTTTTTCATATATTGAAACTAGAGGTGTCAATCAGTGATTTTTCGTGGTCAACTTATTTTTATTATATGTTTGAAATAAGCAAAAGAGTTTTATAAAAAGGTTAATTTTTGATAAGAAGCCATATATTATTGAGTGTAAAAATCCATTTCAGTTCAATACACATCCTGAAATCACCGTCAATAGAGAACCACATGTTGACAGATGAATGCAATAAAGATCCAGACCCAAATTGGATGTAAAGCTTCTAGATAATTATTTGAAAGTAATATTTAATTATTTGAATATTTTCTTAGAATTCGCGTTTTAAAATTGCGCAAGAATTATCAATTCCTTCAATAAGTAACAATATTCTTCTTAGATTTACGGATAACAAAAAAAATAATGTTTTAATTTTTTTTGCCTGCTATTAATGTTTAATTTAATTTATAGAAAAAAACCTAATTTCATCCAAAACAACTCACCATTCAAAGGGTTAAGGATTTCGACTGAGGGCGCTTGATGAAATTTCAATATCAAATTTGAATTGTTTGAATTTTGTACATTTCCATCAGTTTTGTCACTAACGACTCTGGTTTTGCCTTACAGCATCTTTATGCATTTCAAGTGCACGGATGTACGTGAACTGACGCTTAGTAATCAGTTTGTATCATTTTTATACAAAAATAGAAGTAGATCACTAAGAATTGCTATTAAAATGGAAGTTAGCGAAAATTTTATGCAAACAAGTTTCATTGAATTAAGTGGGCTGGCTATATGTAATTATAGGGATTTTTGAAAATACTAATGACCAGATAATGACATATGAATATCTAAAATAAATCTAGGGTTTTATCCATCCTATTAATAATGAGTGGATTGATTTTAGGTCTATGAATTAATATTCAATGATAGTAAATGCTTGAATTATTGATAAATGACAATTAATAGTGATTTCTGAGCATTTTAAAGATTTGTGTAGACTTCAATTTTACTCGATTATCCCCAATTTTAATATCTTTAGTGATTTGTATTATAGTATTTTTTTATGTTTTCAAATGAGTCTGTAAACAATATTATTTTGTTGTACACTCCATTTTTCTTTAAATGATCTATCTCTTGACCTCCTGTGTTCCTTCCTTCTTCTAAAACTTCTATTTCGATAAGCTCTATAAGAGCCCATATACTCCATGTCGAGAGAAGACATGGTTAAAAAAAGGATGGTTGAAACTACCGTTGTACCATCAGTATTTGCCCTAAAGCTGCAACTTTCTCAGTGCTCAAAAGTAATTGATTTTCACTTTTTCTCAATAAATCACATTTCAGACATCCACATCTGTGGCAGAACATTTGTATTCTGTCCGTCGCCGGCATCCCTCTGGTAGCAGTCAACAAATTGTGGAGTGTGGTTTTCATTATCTTGGCTGGTGCCGTCGCCGGATGCCTCACCAATTCTATCTTTGTACCGGACGCCAGTTTGTGCGGAGCTTCGGCGGTGGGTTACGCCTTAGTCACAGCCCACATAGCTACAATGATCCTGGTTAGTAGTTAGTTAACATTTTTTCCGGATTTGTGTTTTGATTCTTAACCGTAATAATGCCATCGGCTGACAGTAAATCTATTCAACAGCCTACAAAACCCTCATTAGTCATACTGTAAAACCCCCATTACACTTAAATCGGGACCGTGTAATTTGAAGTAGTGTAATTGGGGGCGTGAATTAAGGATTTCGACTGAGGGTGTTTGATGGAATTTCAATATCATTTTTGAATTGTTTTAACTTTGTACTTTTCCATGAGTTTTGTCGCTAACGACCCGCGTTTCGCCTTTCGGCGTCTTCAGGCATTTCAAGTGCACGGATGTACTTGAACTGACGCGTAGTAAACAGTTTGTATCGTTTATATATGTTACACCGAATATACGAAAAAGAGAATTACATGAAATTGGCAAAATTTTGCATCATTCGTGAAAATTGCAAGCCCATTAATTCATGAAAACGACAAATTATCGGCCAAGTGCATGAATTCAACAGTATTTTTATGCCTATATCATGCATTGGACAAAAAGATAGTGGTGCCACGGAGGTGTTTTTTGCAACTAAACCAAATGTGTCAAATGTTATAGATTGTATGAAAATATACCAGTCAATAACTACAATGATTTTCATGACAAATTACATCGTTTGGGTATGATTTATATTTTATTGATAAATATTAACAAGAATCAATAATAATAATTCACGAGTTAGGGTAATTTATTTATTTAGTACACTGGCAGCACTGACAGAACTGTCACGAACTTCATTTCTTATAAACGTCAAAATATTTCTTGAATTGCTTTTTTCTGATTTTTAATACCCCATAGCGTTTGAATAAATAAACATTGTGCTTTATTTTTTATTTTTTTTAACCATGTCCGCTCCCAACTTGGAGCATATGGACTCTTGGTTTATGTTGTTAAATCCCTTCCCACCTTTCCGATCACAAAGAGCGATGCATAGTGACAGCGATTAGCTGATCAATAGTCCTGTCCTAGTCCTCGTATCCTTTCCATATCTACTCTCTTCAAAAAAGAGAGGTTGGGCAACTGAGTAACAAGCAGTTCTCGTAGAAAAACATATGTTGAGATAAACTCCGTGAGGAGTCCATATGCTCCAAGTTGGAAGCGGACATGGTTAAAAAAAAAAGTACTTGCACATAAATCAACATATGATTAGCTATTATTAAAATAACTTTATATTGATATTATCTGTTTATTTTCAATTTACTATATGTATACCTGTTCGAAATAATTGACATATAACCTGACGATAAAACTATTATTTTTTATCAAACTCTAAATTTTTAATTATATAAAGAGGTTGGTAATAATACAGAAACTCTCATTTCATTAATTTATAAGATTTTTGAATATCATGAAGAGCCTACAAATACCAAATGTTGTAGGACATAACCTGAAAATTTCATCAAAATACGCCAGGGTTGAAAAGATATCCGTAGGTCCGTATTTATATTTTTAAATATAAGAACCTACGATACAAATACAAAATGTAAGTATGTTGGACATAACCTCAAAGTTTCATCAAAACACGTCAGGGTAGAAAAGATATGTGCATTTATCTAGAATTAAAAAATACGCGGTACGTACAAATTTGTAGAACTGTTACATGTCCAATTAATGACACAACCTTAACCCGAAGCCGTCCCGCATCCTAATAAAACCATCCGTATTGAAATTACTTTTTCTGCTGTCACGTTGACAGTTTGAGAATTCTTTATCCTTACGATTTCATGCACTCGGCAGATAATTTTTCTAATTTATGAATAAGGTAATGGACTTTTTGCAAAATTTTGCCAATTTCATGAAATAATTGTATTTCGTATATTTGGTGTAACATATACAAAAATAGAAATAGATCACTTAGATAAAGTTAAATTGCTATTAAAATGCAAGTTATCGAAAATTTTATACAACCAGTTTCAATGAATTGAGTGGGTTTGCTATAATTTTAGGGATTTTTGAAAATACTAATGACCAGATAATAACATAGGAATCTTATATATAAAACCGAAACGGCGTATGTATGTATGTGGGTCTGTAATTCCCTTTTGCATTGTTGTTGCAAGTTGCCATAAAAACGAATATGTTTGAATTTTTATCGGCGGAGACATTTAGTCAAAATGTAATAAATTAGTCTTCTACAGAACTTTTCCCGGCTTTTATTAATTAAATAATGTTTATTATTTACGTGAAGGTATTATTTGACATTTCTTTGACAGCAAATTAGTTTTTTTCCTTGAATTTGGACATTTTAATGGGCGAGAATGGGGCTGTCATCAAATTAAATAAAGTTTGTGATTTTATTTTAACTCTATTTTGGATGTTAGATTTTGTGATATAAGTATGTCGAATGATATAACATTAAATAATTATTGGTCGCTTAGTCTGAGCGACGCCGGGTAGCAATACTAGTATATTTAATAAATCTAGGGTTTTATCCAACCTATTATTAATGAGTGGATTGATTTCAAGACTATGAATTAATATTTAATGATAGTAAGTGCTTGAATTATTAATAAATAACAGTTATTTAAAAGGGTTCAACAATGGTGAACATTGTAAGTGAATGTCGTACAAAATTAGGGATTTTTTTTTTCTGTGAAAAATGCAACCGTTCAATTGGGGGATTTGCGGCGAATATTTCAAGCCAGCGCGTAATTTTGAGTAGTGTAAGTAGTGGTAGCTCCACTGTATTTTACTAATTAATTTTAATTTTCAGAATTGGCACGACACCAAATACAGAGCTTTGCGGATAATCTTGATTATAAGTGTACTTAAAGAGGGAAATTTGATTGTAATGAACGACAAACATGATTTAATCACTGGCCACTGGTCGCATAGGGGCGGGGCAGTCGCAGGTATGTACACCAACGCAAAGTTACTTGAAATATTTATTATCCCGTATTCCAATATGATCACGGTAGAAATATGAAAAGCAGCATAATAAGTCAAATTCTAAAATAATGAACATATAACCTGTCACCGCTTAACCACTTGCCGGTCCAATTGATTTAACATATGCACACATTTGAAAATGCAAAATACACACACAAATTTGTGATAGCATATTTTTTATCTGTTAGTCCATAGGTTCCCAACCTTTTTCGGGTGGCGACCCCTTTTCAAAAAATCCATGTGACCCGCGACCCCCATACAATCCAAAAGTCATTTATGATAATTAGAGAGGTAATTAAAAAAACCACCGAAAATATTTTTTTAGTTTAATTTTATTTCAAATTATGTATGTTGAATAATTAATTTAATGAGATGGTTGAAATTGCATGTTGTTAACCAGTCTCAAAATTCGCGGATGAGTTTTGGTTAACGCCAACCTCATGTCATTTTCAACATTTAATTGGTTTCTTACTTTTGTTTTTAAATAAAAAAGCGATGCGTGTGCATCGGTGCATCTGGTAAAGTGAGCGACCAATCACAAAATATATTTTGAAGAATACGTGACAGTCACACGTTGAATTTTGCTTAGGAGCGCCTCAAACAATGGAGATATTTAACCGTTACCCGCAAACTCTGCGCCACATGTTTCAACCAACTGTGAGAGAATAGCGTACCAGGATTACACTTATTTTAATTTTAAAAATATATATGAAAATCTTCAAACTTCAAGAGACCATTATAAATAAAAATTGCAATTTAGTGAATATTTTTTTAGTTGTCTGTATAAGTTGGCGACCCCCCAAAAAACCCTTCGCGACCCCCTTAGGGGTCGCGACCCACAAGTTGGGAACCTATGTGTTAGTCTGTGTCCAGCCCTAGCTTGGACTAGATCAAATTTGTATGAAGTTTGCCTGAATTATCTCGTGATGTCCGTTTTTGACGACTTTCAATACCCGAGTATACTCGGGCGTGCCCGGGAAGTGGTAAAAGTTATCGAGCCCTCACAACTAACTAGGGCGATCTTATTATCACCTCAATCAATGAGTTACGACCAAAATGATTACTATAACATTATAAAACATTTAACAGAAACGGAATCTTTGCGTAAGAGATACCTTTCTTCTCATCCTGTCCCCCAAGTTCCTTCACCAAACGCCGTGGACGGATGCCGTCTGTCTCTGTCATAACAAGACGACAACCCCGGTAGTCTCGAAACGTATCCCGAAAGATGAGATAGCTTGATATTTGCTTAGGAATTGCTCGAGCTACATTTAATCCAATAAAAACTGACTGGTGCACGCGGTCGTACATGGCTAAAAACGAATGCTTTTTATTCAACATTTGAATTCTACCAGTGTTGCTTTACGGTAGTGAATCATGGCACCTGATGAAAAGTCTAGAAGACCACACACTGAAGGTGAAAAAAGATTTGTGCGTCGGATATTGTCCTCTAAGACTTTGAATTTTCTGCACAGCTCCCCTCGTACCAATGAGACAGTAAATGTGAAATATTGACCAAAAAATCAGGATCAGAATTAAAATTCCCTTGCCGCTTAGAAGTACCGGTTGTCGAATAGGGTATTTATACATTTCCCAATGAGTCAACCTCGATCTCGGCTCTCGTAAATCGAGAGGGAGCATAGAATCCGACACTCGGGAAGAGGATGTTAGGAATCGGAGTAGGATGCTCTTATAATAAAAGAAGGTCTCGAGCGTTATGGGGTGAGATTAGCACACATTGTTTAATAAGGAATTTACAGTACAGAAGTTACACGTTGATACATTTACACAATAAGTTGAATTTAAAATACACTGAATTTAGTTTTAAAATAGCAATATCTCGATTACGATTACTGGTTGATATCAGCTCGCTACTCAGACTCTTACCGGGCTTCACTTGGGATTTCTCCGCCAACACGAAGACTTACCGAATACCAAGAGCTGACGGAGCTGACTGAATTACTGATCTGACTGACTGAGCTGACTATTATTTAAAAATGCGTGGTATTTATGCCCACTATCGCCTGATCTTAGCAGTTATTGCCGGTCTCGCCATCATCTGAGCGTAGCAGATAGGCGGTCGCCGGACCGTTCGTTCGGTCCAGCGGAGTCTGCGTGTAATACCATGTATCTCACGCAGTCGGGGCGTAAAAGAGTCAGCTATATCTAGAGCGAGACGTCGGCCTCTGTATCAACCTGGAGACGCCGGCCTAGATGTCCGAATAACATGATTTGAAAACGGCTCTATATTGAATCGCTATAGACCTCAATAAAGAGTATAGTTAGACTGAATTTAATTACTGATATCAACTAAAACTCATAGATTGAGGCGATTAATAGATCGTTCGAGAGTGTTCTGATAGCCTACAATATAGGTGGGTGACACCATACACGATGTTAGAATTTTCTTTCAGCTTCTAACCCTGTAAATACGTGTTATTTTGCAGGTCTGCTGATCGGAATCGTTGTGCTGCAGATTGTACAAGAGAAACCTTGGAAGAAGAACCTGCGGTTGAATGCGATCAGGGTATTCTTCATCCTGATGTTGATAGCCGTGGGCATACATCTATTTTGGAGTGATCATTTTTCAGCTAGCACTGAAAAAGGCAGCAATGTCACAGCTGTCGTTGAGTAATGATGATTCACTTGTTCACAAGGACATGTCGGCATGCAATTACCCTTTGACGAATATGGCCGTTCATGTACTTCCAAATATGTTATCATCTATTAACTATTTCCATGCTCTTATTGTTTTAATAATAAGAATAAAACATTTTTAGTACTTATTCCACATAAAATATATCGAATCAGGGCTGGTTTCGCTCATGGCGAGCATTGTCAACTAAATCAGTCGAAACCGGTCCTGATCCAATAAATTTTATATGGAATAATTACTAAAAATGTTTTATTATGATGCCATTCCACCAAGTTATTATTATTATGTTATTATTGAAATGTTATTATTTTTTCCATTATTTAAACTAGACATATCAATCAGTGATTTTTGGTTCAAAGTAAGCAAAAGAGTTTTATAAAAAGTTAAATATTTGGTAAGAAATCTGTGGCCATATATTATTCAGTGTAAAAATCCATTTCAGTTCTACAGAATCACATGTTGACAGATGAATGCAATAAAGATACAGACCCAAATTAGATGTAAAAGCTTCTAGATAATTATTTGAATATTTTTTTAGAATTTGCGTTTTAAAATTGCCAAAGAAATATCAATTCCTTCAATAAGTAATATTATTCTTAGATTTTCGTATAATTAACAAAATAAATACAAAATTTTAATTTCTTTTGTCTGTTTTTAGTCTAATAAAAATAATAACACATTTTTAGTACTTTTTACACATGAGATTTATTTCATCAAGACCGGTTTCGCTCATGGCGATTATTATCAACTGATAAGGAATACAATAAAACAGTGGTATTTATGCAATAATGCCTTTCCACCAAGTATTGACAGTGAAAACCTTAAAAATGTTTTTAGTCTGTTTAAATTTATAGTAAAAAACATAATTTTATTTCAACACCTCAACGGGCTGTGAATTAGTATGTAAAAATACATGGTTGTTTGTGTTTTGATAACTACTTGTTTTTCAGTTCCTATTTTTTTTATAAAAAGATACACGATTATGCCAATTTATTTTGATCCAGTAAAAGTTAACACTTAAATCGGGACCGTGTATTTTGGACTAGTGTAATTGTGGGAGTGAATGCCATACAAAATTAGGGATTTTGTTTTTTTCCGTGAAAAATGCAAAATTAAGATTTCAATGTATGGACAAAATATTTAGTTACTTGTAATTTTAATTTATAATAATATACGTTTTAAAAATATTCTATATTTTGTTTATTTCCTCCCCTCCTAGTTTCCCGTAAAAGGGAAATATCCCATTCTGTTCTATAATACATAGTAAAACCACTCTTGCTTTATTACTTCAGTAACCTTTGCGATAGTAAGTCCGAAGATGACTCTGAAAGAGACGAAACACATCACAAATCGAAACGCAATAAATGGATTCATCAAAGTTATTTTATGTAGAGTTAAGTACTTCTAGGCTCTTAGTTTGCATAAAGATTGGAAGATTAGACTAAAAGAAGAAGAAAGTCGGTCTCTGTGGTCTAGTGGCCAAGAGCTTTGTCCTAGCGATCAGGTGGGCCGGGTTCAATTCCTGGCAATGTCAGATTTTTTCAATTGATAAAGCGATCTTGAGCTGAGGTGGGGAATGTATTTATCGTTGAGTTGCTCATGACTGATTTATTATTTATCATCGAGTTAATCTCGTATGACTTTCACAATTAAAAATATTTGGCGCATTGGTATTAGCTGTTATTATTTAAAATAAAAATAAAAAGATTCTAACATGGTGTTTCATAGAAGTAGTTTGCCAAATTTAAAACGAGGTATTCTTTTCATAATACATTTTAAATTTGGTAGAGAATCGAGTTGGTGCGGATAGAGATGCTGGAAAAGGCTTTATTTTCTCACTGTCCAAAATAATGGACAATGGAGACTTCCCCTATTCAAATATTCAATCCAGTAGTACAAATGCGCCTTATGAATGAAAAAAGTTTCAATCACACAGTGAAAATGTTAATGAGATGATAGAATCCTACTCGGAACCCTTAACAAATGAATATCTAATCGACCAACAGTAGAATGAGAATGAAAGGGAGGAAGAACCTGATAAAATTTAAAAGGATGTATTCCGCCGTCCCAGAGGGCCACTGATTACCATCCATAGGATGTACTCAGTGGAGCTACGGAACGCCGGGATGACCTGGGAAGAAGCAAGTAGGTTGGTGGGTAAAAAAGAATCCTGGATCTTTGAACAGTGGATGCACGTTGAAAATATTTATTTGCGCTGTGCATTAATGACAGCATCGAATATAAATATATTTTCAATAAAGAGATGCTTTCTATTAAAATGCTGTCATGATTTAATAATTGTATTTTATTAAATAAATAAACTATTCTTAGCAACAAGGTAGCATGTTTTTATTATTTTAAAATAGTATTGTCATTTTGGTCTTAACTATGATAAAAATTGTTATATTTTCATAAATATCCAAATATAAATTAACAGAGAATTCCAACATCCGAACAATTGAGAGCTTACTTAAGTACAATATAAAAGTAATATTTCTTACACACAAAATTGTAAATATTATAAAAATTAAAACAGCTTTTAGTAATAGTGACAATGTCAAAGTCTTAGTTGACATCTTACATTTTTAATTAGATATATAGCTAAAAAAAGGCAACACGCTAAGTACAATTGCAAATTCCCATAGGAAAAATCATCTCTAGATATTTTTAGGCAAGTTGATTTTTTGCTTCAGTGACAATTAGAGATTCTAACTATTCGTTAAAATCAACTATTCGAATATAGAATAGTAAAACTTAAGGGTAAATTATGGATATATGGTCACGGGACAGAATTTTTGTAAAGATTTATGAAAAATAAGCACATTAAATGAAATGAATGTAAGGCTTACGATTTTTTTTTAAATGTTTCGTCTTTAACCTTTAACACTCGAGCATTTTTTTGTATGTGGGTACCGGCAACTCGAGGCATTTTTCCGTGACGAGCATATTTTCAATGTAAAACATTCAACTGATGAAAAAAATGTTAAAAAAAATGGAAAAAAAATGTTTTGTTATTATTTCTGTAAAATAGATATATAATGAATATAATGTAGTTATTTTCATTTAATTTGTAATTCCTCATTGTGTGGTATTTCACATAGCCATCTCCAATATGTAATCTTGGCTTAAGATGCAAGTCTCGCAAAATAGTCGTGTTTCTGATCTCTCACCTGAGATTTTTTTCTATGTTTACACTCTGCACAGTCTATTTTAGTCCCGGGAAGCAGTACATGTGACTTATCTGTAAGTTGGTCTTCTGTGGGAAGATTCGAAGTGCGCCTACGAAATCCACCTAGCCAAAAATCTCCCACTTATTGGTCAACCAATAATTTGAAAAATTTCAAATGCGTCATTGGATTTTCATTTTTCTCTTCATTCGAAACTATATATAACTAGTATTGGAACCCGGCTTCGCTCGGACCAGTTTGGGGTTATGTCCAGCTCGGCGTGTAAATTCAGACGGGCCAAGTTGAAACAACTTTTTTCAAAATTCAAAAGTCTAGGTCAATTAAAATGGAATTAAAATGAACATTTCAGACTGGCATTGACATTTCACAGCCCCTTTCATACATTGACAGCCCCATTCTCGCCCATTAAAATGTCCAAATTCAAGGAAAAAATCTAATTTGCTGTCAAAGAAATTTCAAATAATACCTTCACGTAAATAAAAACATTATTATATAAATAAAAGCCGGGGAAAGTTCAGTAGAAGACTAATTTATTACATTTTGACTAAATGTCTTCGCCGATAAAAATTCAAACATATTTTCTTTCATATTCGTTTTTATGGCAACTTAATGACCAACAATGCAAAAGGGAATTACAGACCCACAGACATACATACGCCGTTTCGGTTTTATATATGTACTACTCGATACTCGAGTAATTGGAGTCTCTACACACACATAGATAACGAAACAAAATTACCGTCGAAACTTTTGCGAGCGAAATCAATTCGTTTGTTTGAACTTGCAACAACAATGCAAAAGAGAATTATTTATGTATTGTTTTACTCGTTATTTTGCACATCAACCCACGAATGCCAAATTCATCTTCTCGTCAGTCGCATTTCCCCAAGTTTATGATTAGCATAAGCATTTGTATCTTTGAAAATATCGTTCACTAATTCTTCAGTAAAAATAATTTGAAAAAGAATCCATCGACTCTTTTGAAGGAAACTGCTGAAGTCTGTTTTTATCTGGAAAGGTTCATTATCATTTTTTGTGACGTCGATCCATTCTCCTGTATTTTGTCCTATCCTGCTACTATTTCCACATATTCATCACTATTACTTTCGATAGCAAGTAATCTTCTTTTTTCTCATTGGAGGAATTATATCACTATCAATACTATCATTGACGCAATTGAGTGCATCATTGTTATTAACACCATCCTGATCAACGTTAAAAGTAAATTCATCATCGCCACTATCAACATTATCACTGCTTTTTATATGTTTATTCGACATTTTTTCGGTACAAAATATAATTTTGCGGGAACTGATATGCTGAACTGATATGGGAAAGGATCTCGTGTATTTCTGACGAATGAATCCTGAAATGATCCCGATGTATTTTTACATAATTAATATAAAAAAACAGGGTGATGGCTAAAATTTTTAAATATTGCATTCATTTCGTTAATCCAAATGAAATGCTTTCAAATAGTTCAAATACACTTGTTGTACGAGCTGCTGTCTCATAAATTAACATCAGTCAAAAACAACTCGTTCCCAGTGCAGTATGCATTGTCAAACGATTCCTCACAAAATAGTAAATCAATAGGTATTTCATTAGGTTCGTATCCTTTCAATCCTTACTCTCTTCGAAAAAGAGAGGTTGAGCAACTGAGTAACAAGCAGTTCTCGTAGAAAAATATATGTTGAGATAAGCTCCGTGAGGAATTATATGCTTCAAGTTAGCAGCGAACATGGTTTCTTACTTCATTAGACAGACATGTGAAGACCGTGGGTCGCTTCAAACTAATATTTTTTTTTGAGGGCCGCAGAAAATGTAACATTCTGAAAATATTTTGACGTATAAATCAATAAAATTTTGAATATCATTACCCCCTTAACTTTCGCGCCGCGGGCCACAAAAATATCATTCACAGACCGCATTTCGACCGCGGGCCCCAGTCTGTAAGTCACTTCATTAGAGTATTTTATATTAGTTTTGTAAGTTTCTAAATCGATATACCATATTAGTCAGTATTGTCATCAAAAACTGAAATGAATATTCAAAAATAAAACTGTGAACTGCACGTTACGCCCTTGATTTTAAAAACAAATAAAAGGGAGCACCATCTTGAAAAAATAATATACACACTTCAGACCATGCGTAAAACTTCAGTTCAAACACTGTGAGAACGTTCAATAAATAAAATTTATGACCAAATGTGACATAAAAAAATATCGCTTGCAACGAAAAATTCACAAAAAAAACACATGTTGAAATTAAGAACGCCGTCACTTTTTATGACTTTTTATTATCTAAATGTCTAGATCAATTAGTATTTATTTTATCTTGTCTGAAATCGCAAAATAGAAATTGGTAAAAATATGAATAAAAAAACTTTATAGTCTTGCCGCCATAGAAGCGGCATTCGAGTAATACGGCAAACTTCCAATGCCGCTTGTATGGCGGCACTCGAGTAGTAAGAGTTAATTGTTAAATTTATAATAATAGAAGATACTAAAGAATGCTTCGCAATAAGTATGAAATCGAGTTGTTTTAATTTACAGGAGCAAAAATACAACCACAAACTACACAAATAATAATATTATACAGATAGAGACAGTCACATAAGTTTATAATTTGTTTAAAATAAAAAGAATAAATTCTTCTTTCAGAACTCATACAACAATCAGTAATATTCTTCAGATTTAATCATTTTGATTCCACATTTTATAATAATCCACAAGAACTCAAAGAGTAAAGTCAAAACATAAAATTATAAGCCAGTATGTATAAATTTTTTGAGCTTAGCTCGAGAGGATTGGGATTCGGTCTCGTGACCATGTATCCATAATTTACCAAATTAAGCTATCCGGATATATTCAGATATCCGGTTAGTTTTGACATAGCTAAAATGTTGTAAAATAGTATTAAAATTATTATTTAAAAAAAATATTTTAATGAACACGAAATTTCCAGTTGCTTTTGCCAGTGGTGTCGATTTCTAAGTTTTTAATAAATAATCGTATAAATGACACGCAAATAGAGATGTTGAACGATCAACGTTTCCTTGTTCACTTATGTACATTTTAATAATTTAAGACTAAATCTTTTCCCACTTTTGTAAAATCTTAAATAGAGACAAAACATATAAATACACATTTCAATACCGTTCCATTGTATTACAATATTTAAAATTTGCAGCTGCATAATAAATGAAATTACGGCAATAAAGGTTTCTTTTAGTCCTAGCTGGTTTGTTAAAATAAAGTATTATGATAAGATATTAATAGCACCAGTGTTGGGCGAAGGCAAAAAAACCACTACCTGGAATATTCATAATTATTCATTAAATGTGGAGAAATTGTGATGGGATCTTTCCTCGAATACGAATACTATCCGGATGTCGAATAGTTTAAAAAGTGCTGAATATATCCGAATTGGAATCCCTAGTGACAATGGTTCATATAATCAACCTCCGATTGTTTTAACAACATAAGTAGAATTTATTTGAAGCATAGAACGTTAACGCTAATCCAACCGATGTGATTGTAACAGTGTTTGAGTGTTCAATAACACAGTTGATAACATAATGTTACAGTTTTGTGACCGCTAAAATAACTTAAGTACATTTTTACCAAAATAATTCGGTAAGGTTAAATAGAAATATACTTAAAATATACATCTGCAATTTATTAATAGGGAACACTTTTTTCGGCGGCCATCTTGCATTATGTGTCAAGTGTGAAAATTTTGATTGAACCACTGATTTGGGATTTTACCGGTAACATAATATTACCGTTTTGTGACCGCTGAAATAACTTACAAAGTACATTTTTATTTTATTGACTGCTTATTTGGAAAAAGCAAATATGCCATACAATAGACATTTTATTTACCATTAATTAATTAATTAAATAAAATACAGATATATAATGTTGATTTATTACAATTAATCAATTAATTAAATAAGGATCATTTTTTCTTATGTAAAATTTACAAATTGCTTGATAAGATAATTTTGCTGCTAGCCACCAATATGCTTTACATCGGGAGTGGACAAGGTTAATACTAATAATATCTATAATTAATATATAATTAATCACGAAATATTAGAGATAAATAGGGCTCAGCTTAAAAGTAGGCCAATTTTAAACGAACAACTTAATCTTCTAAACTCACCATTGTTATACCCCTTTAAATAATTATCATTGATTAATAATTCAAACACTTGAAGTCAAACAATTCAATAATAATAGGTCGGATAAAACCGTAGATTTATTTATCAATATTCCTATGTTATTATCTGGTAATTAATATTTGCGATACATACTACATTAAAAAATCTTGATAATTATAAACAAACCCACTTAATTCATTGAAACTCATTTACATGAAATTTTTGCTAATATACTACGTTAATAGCAATTTAACTTAGTGACAGTTCAAGAACATCCGTGCACTTGCACGTCAGTTTCTAATTCGATAAATGATCAGTAAATATTAAATAAATGGTCAGTAATAAATAATAAGTGGTCAGTTAAAAATAATAAAACTTTACACTTAAAAATATTATCTGCTTTCAAATACCTGAACTTAAGCAATTATTTCATTTCATGCGCTTATTCTTCATAGACCTTGTCATAAATTTGCCATATTTGATAAAATTCACAAGCTGTCAAACTAAAACTTATCATTTAATTTAAATACAGTTTTTAATAAATAACCAACCATTATAAATACATTACTGACCGTTTTATTTAATAACTGACCACATTCATACTGATACAATGACAACTGACCATTTTGATTTTTCACTGACCATTTATTTATTTCACTGACCAAAACTTTAATTAGATACTGACCCATTAAATACACGCCCACTTGAAATGCCTGACGATGCCGAAAGGCAAATACCTGGGTCGCAGGCGACAATGATTAAAATTAAAATTTAATATTGTGACAAAAAAAACAATGCTGTTAGTTACATTGAATTTATGCCAAGAGTGTTTCCAATACACAATGACAAAATTAAAATTAAGTTATACTATCAAATAATAAACGGTGGTAATTCGAATAGGTCGGCATTCCGTTCACAGGTGAATCATCGGTGCTCATCGACAGCTGTGACATTGCTGCTTATTTGACAGCTGGAAAATTCTCCCTGTAAAATATATGCGTGCACACGGCTACCAGCATCAGGATGAAGAACACGCTGACCGCAATCCACCACAGCGTCTTCTCCCAAGACTTCACTTTTATATTCCGCAGCACTCCGATTCCGACCAGCAGACCTGCAAAATAACACACATTTACAGAGTTAAAAGCAGGGCTTTTATTTAATTCAATGTGAATAGACACATCGAACAAAATTGACTGTGTCTTAATAACGATAGTGAATATTTGAAAAATACTGTCATGAACGTATAGTAGGACCATAGAAACAAGTTTCAAGCCATTCATATTTGAATTATGTGGCGCAGGTATGAAGATACATAGTCGTGAAGGGTAAAAAGTGTCCCCGTTTTACGGTACTTTGTGTTTTTGCACATACCTGCTACTGCCCCGCCCAGATGCGCAACATAACCAGTGTTTTCATCTGATTGGTTGTATATTGCAGTGCCAGTGTTGCCGCCGAGGAGAGCGAAAAACAAGAGCAGTTGCAAACACGCGTAGTCCATCTCGGACCAGTTCTGAAAATTGACAAAAATATTCATTCTCTTTGACCACAATACAGTAGAACCTTGATTATCCGGATTGGTCAAAATAAACAAAAATATTACAAATTTGCTGATATGCACGTGGCGAATTGCGTCCACTGTTTACCGATATGTCAACAAAAAGAAAACGTATTGTAGTTTCATTAAAAGACAAATTGAATATATAATCGAAGCTTTGAAACAGGGTGAATCAGGACGTTTTTTGTCTAATAAATATGGTGTCGGAACGTCAACGATCTCGGATATAAAAAAACAAAGTGAAAAAATCTTGAAGTTTACCAATTGTTTAATGTCAGAAGATGGAAGGTCAGAGCGGAAAGTTATGAAAAGATAAAGAAATATCAACCTCAGAGGAACAAGATCAAGACGACGTAGAAGAGATTTGCGAGGGAGGAGATATTGGTCCTACACATTCTGAAGCTTTTCAGTGTCTAGATGTCGCCATGAAGTGGCTTGAGAGTCAAGAAGAGTGCTATTCAAGACAACTTATGTGTAAGTCACGGTCACGGGACAGATTTTTTGTAAATATTTATGAAAAATAAGCATAATAAATGAAATGAATGTAAGGCTTACGATTTTTTCTCTATCTGTATAATATTGTCGGTCCCTGTGGTCTAGTGGCAAGAGCTTTGTCCTAGCGATCTGAAGACCCAGGTTCAACTCCCGGCAAGGTCAGATTTTTTCAATTGAAAAAAAGAGATCTTGGGCTGTGTGTATGTTATTTATCGTTGATTTTGTGCACAACTGATTTATTACTTATCATCGAGTTAATCTCGTATGACTTTCACAATTGAAAATATTTGGCAGATAGAGAATATTTATTCATATTTATTGCGAAGTATTCTTTAGGATCTTCTATTTCAAATACAAAACATTTCAAAAAAATCGTAAGCCTAACATTCATTTCATTTAATGTGCTTATTTTTCATAAATCTTCTAAAAAATTCTGTCCCGTGACCATATATCCATAATTTACCTAAATGTTAACCTGCCAATTACTAACCAGGATGATTGTAGATATGTGGGCAGTGGCCAAGGCGTAGACCCCTCCCGAAGCCCCGGCCAATTTTACGGTTGGAACAAAGATTGAGGTGCTGAGGGATCCGGCGAGGACCCCGGCCAAGTAAACGATGCCCACACGCCACCACTTGTGGACCATCTCCAGGGGGATCCCGAGGAAGATCTGAACCAGAATGTTGACGACCAGGTGTGCAGTTCTGAAAAATGATAACATTGCATTTAACACTTTGTTTACGGGCCTTTTTAATTACTATGGAAATTACATAACAGTAAGCAATGGGTTAAGTAACGTCAAATACGTGGCCACACGTTGAGGCACATACGAGGCTACACCATGGAGGCAAATACTGATGGTACAGCAAATTTTTCAAATATTGACTAGTTTCAAACAGGGCTGTGGAGTCGGTAAAAAAATTCCAATCCGGCTGATAGCCAAATTTTACTTATTATATGTAAAAATAAAAAGTACCACTCCTAGTACGACTCCGGCCAAAACGCCACGACGACTCCGACTTCGACCAAAAAGCCCCGACTACACAGCCCTGGTTTCAACCCTACTTTTTTTTAACCAAGTCTCCTCCCAATATATTAGGGCTGTGGAGTTGGATTCGGAAATTTTGAAAAGTTTAAACTTTTTATTTATGCATATAATATGTAAAATTTGGCCGGATTGGTTGGTTGATATTTAATTGAATATACATAAATAGGAAAACAAACGTGATGAAATTAAGCTTTTTTTAGTCGAAGTCGTGTTTTTGGTCATTGTTGGAGTCGGAGTCATGCTTTTGGTCAATGCTGGACCCAGAGTCGGAGTCGTGATGTTTTTTAACGACTCCAAAGCCCCGGGCAAAACTCATGGATAAGGTAACAATGTATTTTAATTCTACAGAACTTGTTTGATATATTTGTTTATAGCTATTTTGGCTTACACCATCGTCAGCACTATGTTTTAAACCTGCATTTACTAATCCTTATATACAGTTGTAGACAGGGTATGTAAAATAAAATGGGACACATTTATAAATTTTTAAATATGCAAATAATATTTTGAAAATGTTAATGTAATTTTCAATCAGTCTGTAATGTTGTTTCTCCATAAAATATAAAATGTCTTTATTTTTAACACTTTTTTATGAATTTACGAAAACACTAAAAAACAGATAATTTCCAGGGTATTTTTAGACAACCTATTTATTTATTTATTTATTTATAACAAAACATTGCAAAAATTACAAATTATGAGTATATTGCTTTTGCAGTGTGAAAAAAGATGAAAACATTGAAAGAAAAAATACTTAATTTACAGATATAAGAGTGAAAGAAAAAAAAACATTGGGAATTGATGAAGAGTGAGTTCCGACAAAATCAACAATAATAGATATAAAATAGTACGCACTCTCATCCATGAAAAAATATAGAGTATTAAAAGGGTCAGCATACCCAACGTGAACCAGCATGTAAGTCAGGAATCGCCAGAACTCGTGCCTTTTCTTCGGGTCGTACATGAGCATGGCAGCTTTCGGCCCGGTGGCATCTATGTGATCTTCGGAAGCATCAATGGCAAACAGGATAATTTCAATAACGGAAATCAGCAGCAGACCAATAGGCGGTGGGCAGCATGAATATTTAATTAGCATTCGCGATCCTGGGGGTACAAAAATTATATTACTCCATAATTATATTACTCTTGTTCGTTGTTTTTGTATTTTCGCCCGTATGTCCCTACATCCACGAATTGTGGAATAATCAAAGTTATTTAAAATTTTATATTATTCAACAACTACATTAAGTTGTAGAAAGAAATCTAAGTTTTTCTAGTCACACTTTTTCACTTATTTTTTAGCACAATGGGAACACATGTACATATCAATGAAATCAATTAAGTACAGTAGAACCTCGATTATCCGGACTAATTGGGGATGAAGATAGTCCGGATAAGGACAAATCTGGATAGTCGAAAAAATTATAATTGACAGGAAAAGACAGGAGAAGTATATTCAGAATAAATCATTTTTATTTCTTTAGATTAATACATAGCTTTAATAGTACATTGTTTTTTATTGAAAAAATCAATTGTCGATTTCAGCATTAAGCTAGCTTTTCTTTTCGATGGTGCCAAATCACGAATACTTTTAAGACACATAAGTTGTCTTGAATAGCACTCTTCTTGACTCTCATTAAACAATTGGTAAACTTCAAGATGTTTTCACTTTGTTTTTTTATATCTGAGATCGTTGACACCATATTTATTAGACAAAAATTGTCTCAATTCACCCCGTTTCAAAGCATCGATTATATCCAATTTGTCTTTAAATGAAACTACGACACGTTTTCTTTTCGTTGACATTTCGTGGTAATATTAAAAATAAATATTTAAATCGTGATCAATTTTTCAAGAAACAAACGTTCAATGCATATCGAATTTGGACGATGACTGTCCCATATTTTACACAGGACTTATTTTTAGAAAAAATGCAACGATCAAAATATTAAGACTGCATTCCATCATGTACGTAAACAGTGGACGGAATTCGCCACATGCATATCAGCAAATTTGTAATATTTTTGTTTATTTTGACCAATCCGGATAATCGAGGTTCTACTGTACGTTAAACATAGCCCCTTAAAACTTTTTGACTGAACAAACTCTAACCTATTTTCAGCTTGAGCAAAATAGTTGTGAAATAAAACATATATACCATCATTACTTGACCGCCATCGAATACAGACTAAAATTGTAACCATAGAGTAAATATCTCCAATAGTAATTAACCTTTTAGGGCCCCGGGTATCACCTGTGATACTCATTGTTTTTTATAAAATATCAGCCCGGTTGTAGAATTGAACGAATCAAAAACAAAAGTATCATATAATGAAGGAAACGGTCTTACCAACTGAATATATCCGAAAAATTTCTTGTCAGTATAGAAGTCACTGTTGTTGATGGAAGTTGGTCCTTTTTAGCATTTAAAATTCTTCAACACTTTCTCTATATCATACATTATTACAAAATTTATTGCTTCAATAAGAATTAATTTAACATATTGTATGAAATACAGCATGAAAAAAAAAAATTTGGTATGTTCAATTCAACAGCCGGGCTGATATTTATTAAAAACCATGAATATCATAGGTGATGTCCGGGGCCCAAAGAGGATAAGTTGTATTGTTTTAATAAACAAAAAATCAAATAAACATTTTTTTTTTTGAGTATTGCAACATCACTCACAACGGTGGCGCCCTCAAGTCAAGTTATAACGGAACATCTTTAGTAAGGTTGCTACTCTGCAAAAAAAATCTTAGAGTATATTAAAAGCACATTGTTGATCAGCCATAAAAGTAAAAAGCAGAAGTGAAATGTGAAAAATTCAAAATAAATTGAGAATGGTATAGAATAGTTAAATTGATATAAAAAAAAACAAGCAATAATTTTTAGAAGATTAATTTCAGCCATAAACATAGAATTAAAAATAATAAACAATTATAGAGCCTAAAAAACTATTTGATTAATCAATCCCACATTGGGACAGAATCCCTAACCTAACCCAATTGAAATTGTTCTACGAGAACTGCTTGTCTCTGAACTGTTCGGCCCCTTAGGATAAAAGAAACATTCGTTTTTTGCCAGTTTTGAGTTATGAATGCCACTAGATAGAAAATTATATTTTACTTTAAGTGAATACAACAACGCATTAGAATAATTTATATCTGTTATAAATAGGCAACATTGATTACTGGTGAGACCTGTTTTTTGGCTCTCCTGAAAAGTAGAGAAAAATGAGTTAGGTTTCTCTGTCTCTAAGGGGCCGAGTTGTTCTACCTCTCTTTTTTAGAGAGATTAACGATAAAAGATAGGGCTTAGATAGCTTGCTTAGCCCAGGCATTACACACATTCATGTCTTCAAGCTCAAGCAAGGATATATTGATTGAAAAATTAATGTATGAAGCTTTCTGTACTAGAATTAAAACCAATTGACACCACAACCAAAGAGGACCATATGGATCCTTAATGGAGCTTATCTCAACAGACAGTTGCGGTTTACCCCATAACTGCAAGAGGCGCATGCTTGGGGCCCTCAAACATAACTTATATACAGCCCCCATCATATATTTTGAAAATGTTAAAATATTTGATTCAGAATAAAAACTAAGTTCACTGTCGATACTTGGTGGAAAGGCATTATAATAAAAATAATAATACATTTTTAGTACTTTTTCCACATAAAATTTATTTGATCAGGACCGGTTTCGCTCATGGCAAGCATTGTCAACTGATGACAATGCTCGCCATGTGCGAAACCGGTCCTGATCAAATAAATTTTATGTGGAAAAAGTACTAAAAATGTATTATTATTTTTATTATATTATTATGTCACACCGAAAACTGCATTTTCAATGGTAGATATATTCAATAACAGATGCTTCAAAAATCTAATAAAATATTTTTAGTACTTATTCCATATAAATCTTCTTGGATCAGGACCGGTTTCGTTCATGGTCAGCATTGTCAACTGATCATTATCTGATATCAGTTGACAATGCTCGCCATGAGCGAAACGGGTCCTGATCCAAGAAAATTTATGTGGAATAAGTACTAAAAATATATTATTATTTTTATTATAATGCCATTCTACCAAGTATTGACAGTGAACACCTTAAAAGTTTTCAACAAATTCTGAATTGTTTCTAGTGAACTGCAGGGAATACCGTACATTACTCTAGATCACATATGATAAAAAATAAAATTACAATTTGAGGAATCAACCAAAAAGGAAATCTCCAATAAATTTTGTGACGCCTTTTTTAAACATACGAAAATGAGGGCCTCCAAAATCATATTGCGCCTGGGGCCTCCCAAGTACTTAATCCACCACTGTCAACAGAAGTGTAGGGTTAGAAAGATAGAACTATTGACAGTGAAAATAGTGGATTAATCGTTACCTTACTTTGAAAGGGTTCTAATTGACAATTTTGCCTAAAATGACCTTTTGGTCGGAAAAGTTTGTGTTTACTGCATTCTATCATATATGTATATGAATTTCAGAAAAATATATAGTTGAATAACGGAGTTGCACTGCATCTGCACACTTTTAATGAATTTATTTGACAAAGTTCAAAGATTGTCATCATTATTTCCATCATTAGATCTTTAAGATCATTATTTCTCAGCAAGGGTTGTGAAAAAATATGCTTAAAATAAGTAATTGGAAACGTTTTGACTTGCTCATTGTTACAAGTGAATTTTAATCAATCGAAACTTCAAACGCTCATATCTCAAAACAGTGTCAAGAGCAGTTAGAAACTTTTCAAAGTAAGGTGTCGTAATGTTTAATAATTTCCACTGTTTTATATTTGCATATGTACTTAGAGCAGTGGTTCTCATGTGCGGCCACCAACAGCTTCATAGTTAATATTGATTCTTAATAAAAATGTGTTTTTACAAGTTAATTTGTCAACAAAGACACTGAAAAATTTACATGTTGTATGAATTGTATTGTGCATCAAGAATTTTTAGTCAGAAAAAGCTCATACATGTTTAGGTGTTTTTGACAAAAAAAGACTCGGCCACCAGACATTTTCATAGGACCGCTGGTGTTCCTAATGCGGCCACAGCCAAATTTTACGTGAGAACCACTGACTTAGTCTTAATTTTATCTACATTGTTAGCAACTAGTTCCCGAAAATAAATTAGTGTGATACATGCAAAGCGGACCTTATACAGCGATAGATTCAGAGATGATTTCCGTGCCCAGGAAGACATTTTGTTTTGTGTTGCCCTGAAATGAAAACAATGTTAAATATATTTGTTCACAAAAGCCAAAGAATAGTAAGAGTTCCAAAGTTGAATTATATGAACACATCTTAATTGGGTATGAAAGTTAGTACAAAGAAACGTGCAATTTTGCTTTTGTTTGTAAAAATACGTAATAATACAAGGATTTGAGAGGACGAGTCGATGTTTTAGGTACCTGGGAGTACACATCACGGGAGATGGCAACCCTTGTAAAGAGCTCGCGATCCGATTAGGGACAGCTGGAGCAACCTTCAATTCAATGCGGAAAGTCTGGGACTCAAGGTTGTACTCGGTCAGAACCAAGTGCCATTTATTCAACGCATACATACTGACTGTGCTGCATTACGGTTGCGGGACATGGCACATTACAAAAGCACAGGGTAACCGTATACTGTGCTTCGAAAACAGATGCCTGCGGCGAATATTAGGAGTACGGTGGTTTGACTTTGCCAGGAACACGGAGGTAAGAGAGCGGACAAACCAGCCCCTTATTACGTCCAAAATAAAAAGGCGACGATGGACCTGGCTTGGACATGTGCTGCGGACGCCCCAGGGGAGCCTGAATCCGGTCCTGATCCAATAAATTTAATGTGGAATAAATACTAAAAATGTTTTATTATTTTTATTATAAAGCCATTCCACCAAGTATTGCCAGTGAAAGCTGTGAAGTAGGCCATGGCCTAAATTAACCGAAGCGCCAGCCAAACAAACATATAAACATTGCTGGTTTGGTATTTGATTATCTGTGACATTTACACTTTTGTGTTATGGGTTGCTATGCCAACAACCAACAAGCGCTTGGCTTTAACTATTCACTGCTATGACTTCATCACAGATGTCACATGAAGTAACTCTACGACATATATGTATGTACTGGAATTGATGAAATGCATCATCTTTTTCAAACGATAGTTTATTTCACTAATATCTATTACTTGGTTTCCAGAAGGCAAACAATAAATTCTTCTCTACCCGCATAAGATGTGTTAATAAGAACATTTTCTGTGCATTAGCAAAAGAATATCAACAACCTGTTGTGACCCTGTGTATGTTTAAAAAAGGTCAATCCTATCACTAAGCCACATCCTTAGATAGGGTAGTATGTAGGGATTCCAATTATTCGTCATTATCAACTAATCGGATAGTTATGACATGGCTAAAATTTTGTACAATAGTATTAAAATTATGATTTAATAAACAAGAAATTGCCAGTCCCTTTTGCAAGCCGACAGTGGTCTCAATTTCTAAGTTTTTAATAAATAATTGTATAACTCGCACGCAAATGGAGATGTTGCACGATCAACGTTTCCTTGTTCACTTACATACATTTTATAATAATTTAAGACTAAATCTTTTCCCACTTTTGTAAAATCTTAGATAGAGATAAAACATATAAATACACATTTCAATAACGTTCCATTGTATTACAATATTTAAAATTTGCAGCTGCATAATAAATGAAATTACGGCAATAAAGGTTTCTTTTAGTCCTAGCTGGTTTGTTAAAATAAAGTATTATGATAAGATATTAATAGCACCAGTGTTGGGCGAAGGCAAAAAAACCACTACCTGGAATATTCATAATTATTCATTAAATGTGGAGAAACTGTGATGGGATCTTTCCTCGAATACGAATACTATCCGGATATTTTCCCAAATATCCGAATATCGAATAGTTTAAAAAGGGCCGATATATCCGGATATCGAATATCCGCACTGTTGAGTTTTTAGATGTAAACATTGAAAGGGTTAATTGACAAATTGTTTTTTGCACTTATTGCCTCTATATACAAGTAAATTTAATATATTTTTAGCAATGCATTAAATTTATTTTCAGTAAGCCTTACCTGTAAATGACTTTTGTCGTAATGGGACAATAGTGTTGACATATCTGTTAACAAGGTGACCAAAGAACTTCTGTAGATCTTTGCTACGCATCATATCTAAGAATTCGTTGAACTCTAAATATCCTGAATTATCCGTGTCGCACTTCTCCATGATGTGTTGCGCCACACACTCCGGTATCTCATCTTTGAAGTGTTCAGAGTCTATGGCGTTCCTTAGCTCGTTCATCGATATCTTTCCATCCTTATTCGTATCAATCTGAAACAAACTTGTCAATTTCAGTAAAATATAACATGGTAATCTTTAACCCTTTGAGTGGTGAGTTATTTTGGATTAAATTAGGTTTTTTTTGTTATCCGTGAATCTAGGAATAATATTATTACTTATTGAACGAATTGATATTTCTTCCGCAATTTTAAAACGTAAATTCAAAAAAAATATTCAAATATTACTTTCAAATAATTATCTAGAAGCTTTTACATCTAATTTGGGTCTGGATCTTTATTGCATTCATCTGTCAACGTGTGATTCTCTATTGACGGTGATTCCAGGAAGCGTATCGAACTGAAATGGATTTTTACACTCAATAATATATGCTGGCAGTTACAAAGTTAAGAGCATCTATGGTTTTTCCGCATCCTGTTCAAAACTTAATAAATAAACCAGGGCTGTGGAGTCGGAGTCGGAGTCGTGAAGTCGGGGCTTTTTGGCCGGAGTCGGAGTCGTCGCGGTGATTTGGCCGGAGTCGTAGTCGGAGTCGGAAATTTTGAAAAGTTTGAACTTTTTATTTTTGCACATAATTTGTCAAATTTGGCTATTGGCCGGATTGGTAGGGTTGATATTTAATTGAATACACATCAATAGGAAAATTAGGCAAAAAAAGTGACGATATTAAACTTTTTTGGTCAGAGTCGGAGTCGTGTTTTTGGTCAATGCCGGAGTCGGAGTCGAACTTTTTTTAGCCCTGGTTTTTCCGCATCCTGTTCAAAACTTAATAAATAAACACAATTCTTTTTTCAAAAAATGTACGTCAGAAATTAATGTTAGAAAAAAATTATATTTAGTATAAATAAAAACATAAATCATAATATCATAAAATCTGTCATATTAATATCTTCAGCGAACGACATCGTCATATTCCGAATTTGCATACATTCAACTTTCATAAATAAAAAAACGGAAAAACCAAACATCTAGTTCCTTCTTTGTCAGAGTATAATTAAAACGTTAGTTGTTTACACAATTTGGAATTCCGCCCACATTTATTATTGAGGTTACGCAAAGCGCTACTGTCGACATCGTATTTATGAGGATATTTGCCAAATATTCAATTCATAAACATTAAACATACCCGTTCGAAAATCGACATCCATTCCGTTTGAGATAACTGGTTGAGAGGAATCCCATTCTCGCTAATCTGCCGTCTATAAAATTTCATCATTTTCGAAATATTTATAAACACCGAGCAATAAGCAAGACGATAATGTCACCTTATGAACTCTCGTTAAATGGATCAATTATAAACCCGGAATTAATTATCTTATAATGAGTCATCGAATGAAGAAAATTTTGTAGTTTACTGAAGTTTCGTACAACTTTTCGAACTGAAATTTCAGTTTATACTGTTTTGACAGTGACATATGTAAAGCAGGTTAGCCAACATTCAGACATACATGAACTTTTTTGTCTATGGTTAGATCCTTAGGTTATGGCCTTTGAATTTTGAGAGTGTTTTTCTTTTGCCATTTTGTAAATAATGCAATGTGAAAATTATTTCCTAAAAGACACATTCATTAGATGATTTTCGATGGTTCTAACAAGCTGATATTTTACGATTTATATTGACAAAAAAAAAAACATTATTTAATTCAATGTTCAGTTGAAATTGCTCGCGGTCAACTATGTATACCTGTTCTGGTCAGATGATTGAGCAAGAATAAATAACTATGTTTTTTTTCCAATATTATGTGGTCATTATGAATAAAATTGTCATTCGGTGGTGTATACATACATAGTAATATTATTTTTATTTTGAAATTATTGTAAATACTAAATATGATGCTATTAAACTTTGTAATCATTTTATGGTCTTCTATCGTTAACATCAATTAAATGATATTTATTTGTTGCACAAGAACACCTTTCTTCGTAGATTCTTCCTTCGTTTGTATTTGAAAACTGTATCCATGACAACAACAATTATGACAATATTCCAGAAACAGTTGTGATACAATTTTTTTATTATTATTTGTACATAAATCTCAGAGTAGGTTTAATGTGATAAGAAAATGAGTAATTTTACAAAATCCAACAAAACATCCGGTCAATATATAAGTTCTGATAATATCAAAAATCTCAAATTTAAGTAAGTGCATTAATTTTTTGTATCATGTGGTCTCAAAATTTTAAATATAGAAAATATTGAAATGCAAATTTGAAAGTGAATGGTGTTTGTATACTTCGGTGACACGTGATGAATTGAACTGCCTAGTGATATCACAAAAGTATTTGTAGAAATTCAAGAATCACTAATTGAATATATAACTGATTTGCCAAACAAACTTTGATATGAAGAATTTTTAACACTTCTACTTGCTAAAATATTTACTTAGACCTTATAAAATATCAATTAAATAAAATCAACAGTTTTCTTTTTTTGAATTACTTGAATTTTGTACATTTCTATGCGTCACTTGAGACCCAATATTCACCTTCCGGCATCTTCGTGCATATGCAAGCGCAACCTGGATTAATTTACTGAGTAGTGGTTCAATTGGATCATAGAAACACTACAATTTCTGTTGGAAAACAACTGTTTGAACAAAAATAAAAATTTTCACCCTTACATGGAAATATACAAAACTTCAAATTTGATATTAAAATTCCATCAAGAACCTTCAGTCGATATCCTTAAAAGATAGACAATGCCTGAAAATATACACTTAAAAGGGCATAGAGAGAAGTACCAGCCCTTATGAGTCCAATCATTACCATCTCCGATACAAGCAGTTCTTATAAACGACTTCTGTTTAGCTGCTCCATTGGGAGTACATATGGTCCAAAATTTAAGTTTATCTAGTAGAAAACATACAATTGGAGCATTTATTAATTCAAAATATCATGCAATAATTTATGAGTTTGAAGATAATCTTGAGCTGCATAGGGCCCATAGACAACGAACAATACATCAAATGAGGGTGCTTAGTGGAATTTCAATATAAAATTTGAATTTTGTACTTTTCCATGAGTTTTGTCGCTACCAACCCGGGATTCGCCTTTCGGCATCTTCAGGCATTTCAAGCGCACAGGTGTACTTGAACTGATGTACATCCGTGCACTTGAAATGCCTGAAGATGCCGAACGGCGAAACCCGGGCCCCGACAAAACTCATGGAAAGTAAAAAATTCAAACAATTCAAATTTGAGCAATCCATCACTGATCTAAGAATTAAATACTATTCAAAATTCAATAAGGTATCTCTGGGGGCCGTCTTAATATCAATAGGTACTGTATGTAGGAATAAAATGCCATTTGAAGTTCATGACAATAGCAATGGTTACTATATTAATAATTTACATCTCTTTAATTAATTTCAGAGTGAAATTTAAGGAAATCAACACAACCATCCCTCTGCCTAAATTTGAAACGTTTATGTCATCGGACAGACAGGATGCGGAGAAATCATCAGGATACTATGACGAGAGAATATTTGAATGGCAAGAGAAAATTCTTAGTCCAGCTGAGATCTATCAATACACCGATACAAATAAATGCATATCAGAATTACAAAAAACGTACAATGAAATTATTGATAAAAATAGTTTATCTTTGCAAAACTATACAAAGAAACTATTTTCTTATATTGAAGAAGATAAATATGAAGACAGCTCTAAGTTGACAACAGACATAATGCCATATGGCAATCTTTTCAGTGAAAAAATGGAAGGAATCAGTTTTGAAAATAAACTTGGAGATGATAATGACACTGGAGTAGTTTTGGATACAGAGTTAATTACTGAAAACCATGCTAAGTTTATTCTACAAGCTGCTGAACACAGGACTGCTGCTTCAGTGAATATGTTTATTCTAGTTGATATGAATAATAAAGAAAGGTAAACATATTTTACTACCTGGAAATTACATACTTGTAATGTTTTGTTATAAACGATATATGTATGAATTTCGATCTATATGTTCCTTTCATCCCCTTCTACAAGTCTCATTGTTGAAAACCCTAGTAGCCCTTCGATTAATTTATCTTTTAAAAAAATATCAAATACTTAAAACCCCATTGGTTCTACATATATTGGCAGAGGAAACAGTTTAGCAAAATGAAGAGAAATATTGAAGGACAAGAATATATTCAGTGCTAGTTAATGTTACCGTCTTTATCCCTTACATAAATTTCTACTTTTGAAGATGAGGCGTAGAGAGACCAATTAGCAAATTGTTTGTCCTATTCTGACCGCATCTATTTTTACCTACTCTCTTCCAAACGAGGGGTTGAGCAACTGATTCAAAACCAATCTACGTTAAACTAATATTATTGCAATCCTACACTAAGATTTAACTAACGCTTAAAATAAAAAATTTGACAGTGAATGGCGCTCATAAAATTACCCAATACTAGCAACGCCATTTATAGACTACCAAAAAACAATAATAAAGATGTTTATTAAATTGTAGTGATCCCACATATTTGCTGAAAAGAGAAAACGTTCTCTTCACACTGACCTGGAATGCTGACACACGTTCTCTCTCGGTCACTCCAGACTTTAACGACATAGCACTCAATCCATATTTTCTGGAAATAAGCTACGATTCAAAGCAACTGTTTCATTACTCTATTGAGCAAGTTATCGGTGATCAGCTTGACGAGGCAAAGTTAGCAGAACTGGACCTTTTCAAAAAGGTAAATCTTCACTATCAAACATTATTTATTTACGATGGTATATTTTTGAATTGATTTTCAGACTGCTACCTATTGCTGCATATTATTAGAAATTGTATGGTATCTTCTTTAATATTATGTTATAAACATAGGATAATCACTTTTAAGGTGTTCACTGTCAATACTTGGTGAAATGGCATTATAATAAAAATAATAAAACATTTTTAGTACTTATTCCACATAAATATTGCCCCCTTTTGATTCTTTTTGCAGAACTTTTTTGTTGGATTGAGCATTCCCTGGAATTCTCACGTCGCATTATGGATTACAGACATTAAAATTTATTTATTAAATACACTTATTATGGTTTTTACTTTGCTAATGATTATTCATACCTAATTGATTTATGATGTAATAGCTTGCATTGCTAAGAGGTCTTCAAAATTTTTATTATAATCTATTTTTCTTGCATTTTGCTTCAATTTATTTGCTTAGTTGTTATACCAATTGTTTGCCATAACTTGTATTTCTTACTTTGTATAAATATCACTGTTTCGTTGTATTTCTTATCAGTTGACAATGTTCACCATGAGCGAAACCGTACCAGATCCAAAATTTTTTTTTGTAGAATAATTACTAAAAATGTTTTATTATATTAATACGATAATCTACAAAAGAAGATAAATACCATAGTTTTTCATAAGATACGATAAAAATTGGCATATACATAATATAAATAGTTTACCCAGTTTTAATGTTAGAATTGTTTCAATATCAATTATTGTTGTCCAGGTGGCGCAGTCACGGAAAGAGCTGCGCAACCGTAAACTGTTCCGCACTTTTCCCGTACCCCCAAAAGAGGTGCTGAAGTGTTTATACATGTGTGAAATCGTCTCTGCCGATTCCTTTGAATACGACAATCTCTATGTAGAGTACAATTTAGAGCTTCCGTATGGGTTTACATGCGATGACCCGCTCAAAGGCGTTACACAAATATCTTCAACTCGAGGGGTTGACAAAACTGCCCATTTTAACCATTTGTTTGAGCTGTGCATTTATTACCAAACAGATATCGTTGGAAATGACAAAGGTGAACTGTTTTTAATTTTCTTCAAAATTTAGTATGCCGATTATCTTGGCAGTATTGTAATACTTAACCTTTATAATCCCACAGTGCCATTCTATTGGCCCTGCCATCCTTCCTTGAGTTCAAATCCTTGAGGTCCCAGTTTTTTTTAACAAGTTTTAACAGCATTTGTTTTTTTTTCTTCATTTGTATGCTTTGATAACTTACATTACTTCTTGCGCTATACATAATAAATTGACAATTCAATTCAAACAATGAAAACTCATAAGATAATATAAGATGATATAAATACTATCAACTGTTTTGTATTTTTAGAGAGCAAAAAAAGAACAGAAATGATTTTTATTTGTACAGCACTGTTAACACTTTGTTTACGGGACTTTTAATGACGTCGGTAATTAGCATGCTATTTCGTATTTGATGGCCAATTAGCAAACGCACAAATTTGTGCACTCTGTAACCATTGTGTTAAATTTATTTTCTATTGTATTGACCCTCCCAAACAGAACTTATAAATTTTTAATTTTAGTGTTATCAGTAATATAATTATGGTTTGTATCTAGCCACCTCACAACAACAACGGCTCAATTGCTGAGTTTATATTATCAAAACAAAAAGATAAATTAAATCTTTCGGTAATTTAATTTTTGCTTCCCATGCCAGTGGCAACCACTTAAGGCATGGCATGACCCTGATTGCAATAATTGATAACTTGTTTTTATCTTATGAAACAGATACTTTTCCACAGGAGCCCGAGATGTATATAGAGGTGCTGTCGTGTGACTCGTGGGGCAGAAATCGCACCGAGGGGTATTGCCATACAAAACTTCCATTGATGAAACCGGGAAGTCTCCGTGCTACATTGCAGTGTGTCAGGCCGCAGGGCAGCAATCAGCGGCTGTGGGAGATGCACAGGTTCTTTGTTGGTGGGCGGCATTTGCTCAATGATATCACATGGGCCGGAACACCGTCGACTTTTAAAGTAACTATTATTTAAGTGAGGATTTCGACTGAGGGTGCTTGATGGAATTTCAATATCAAATTTTAATTGTTTGAATTTTGTACTTTTCCATGAGTTTTGTCGCCAACGACCCGGGTTTCGCCTTTTGGCATCTTCAGGCATTTCAAGTGCACGGATGTACTTGAACTTGTACTTAACCTAGCCGAAAGGCGAAACCCGGGTCGTTAGCGACAAAAAAAAGTACAAAATTCAAACAATTCAAATTTAACTATTATTTCATTGTCAAATAAATAAGAAATGCCTGCCTAGTTAACAGTTATTGTAACTTAACACTTAACATGTGGCCTGTTGTGAGATAAAGACCAAATTATTATTTAGATACGGTGAGAAAAATAGCAATGTATTTTAATTCTACAGAAATTATTTTATATATAATCTTTTTCTCGATTTGTTCACATCTTTGTAATAAGGGCCTTAAGCTAAATGCATTGGAACAACTAGAAATTAAGAGGTATAATCAATCCAATGACATTCTTAACGAACACATTACCATTAACGCGTCACCACTTCTTAAGACGTTAATAAGCGTTAATGAATTTTTGCATAAATCAACTTGAAACAATACTAATTATACGTTTATTCCCACTTAGTAAAAACCCAGATTAGCTTTCACTTCAAGAATACATCAAATCAATTTGTCACATTCAATAACTTATTATTACCATATATAATTTAGATGGTGGAACAGAGAAGATGTATTGTGTACCCTGTCTAAACGGTATATATACATGATCTAATGCACGCTTAAAACATAGTTCTGACGAGGGCGTAAGCCGAAATAGCTATCAACAAATTTATAAAATAATTTCTGTACAATTAAAATACATTGTTATTTTTCTCGCCGTATTATAATGGAGTTCTACCAAGTAAATGCCAACGCAATCAATACATTATTTAGACATCCGGAAACGCCCCATAGCTTATTGTATACTTTATGTATTGTCACAATTAGTAACATAATACGTGGAATAATCATAGTTATTTTTAATTTTATATTACCAATGAACCCTTACTTACTTTTTTTTTTTTTTTAGGGGAATAAATTGAGCAAACTCGGTGTAAAATGCATATCCAGCGGTCAATTGGAAATAAAAATAAATGCTATTCTGCAGAGTGAAAAGTTTATGAAAAAGAAGCAAAATAATATTGATGACGAATTGAAGGAGCCCATCGAGCACCTCAGTGCGGACTCTTTGTTCAAAAGTGTGAATACTGTTCTGAAAGCATATAAATATGCCAAGGAAAAGCTTGCTTCTTGTCAAGCAGGTGCTGGCGATGATCTTTAAGATATTTAAATGTCTGCCGTTGGATAATCTCTGGCTGTAAATAGCATAGCATCAAACACTGAGCCACAGAGAAACAACCAGTGTATAGCAACTTGATTCCTCATTTCTTCTTATCCTTGTAATTTTTATATTATGCGACTCTTACTCCATATTCACTGTCAAAGAATAAATATATTTGATAAAAAAAATCTTTTATTTCTTTAGTTTTGTAATAATGAACCAAAAAGTAAGCATTTCCAAAATTAATAAAATTAAAGGCATTTTGATATGGAAGTCAACTGTTGGAAAAAGACTTTACATTCATCAAAATTTAGCATGATTTTTTTCGATATTCAAAAATGTTACCAATTTTATTTTAATTGGCACCATTAAGTCAATAAAAATCATATCACATTGCTTTCAGCTAATCCTGAGATGAAATAAAAATTTCTACAATAATTATCGAAAAGGAATATTTACCCATTATGAATAGCAATTAGATATTTTATGAATTAAATAATACTGGTGAAGGTTTTATAAATATTCTACAATTTTTAATGGACAATGTAGGATGATGATTATAAAAATTTACATGAATGAATAAAATTACGACTAAGGGATAATGAAAAAAATATTAAAGCAAAATTTGCAAAATTTTAGCCAAGTATGCTGAATAAACAAAGTATCCCTTGATATATAATTAAAAAAACATCGGCAATAAACTACGCGAGTGAGGGGTCTTCAATTTATTTTTAGTATTGTTCTGTCAAATAGTGCGGCTCGTCCCTCGTAATGTTTTTATTCGCGACCCTTAACCACACCAATATTCTTTGAAAAAATATTGACGCATTTAATATTGCATTTCAGGTATTTTTTTTCAATCAGGCATTGAAAGAAAAACCTTCTATAAAATTGAACACTCATATAAAGTCAATGATTGTGCGTTGTGCAACATTGTTCCTGTAATAAAGACATAAGTTAAATAATTACATAAAATGTATCACAGAATATTTAACTGTGCATACAAATTGGAGCAGCAGATGAAAAGGAGCTTAATCTGTAATAGATCACACACATCTTCAGCGAAATTGTACACATCCGCACAGGCGGACATAGCTTTGCAAACATTTTTAAAACAGTGGACGAGGTTATGTGAAAAGGCACCGAAAGGTTTTGAAAAATATTTTAAACCGAATTCTCAAGACGGCGCAGCGAAAACCGATAATGAACCGACTAAAGAAGCGAAACCGCAACCGAATAAAGCCTCCAGCGAACCTCCGAGACCGAAGGCTTCTATTAAAACCGGCAGTAATAAACAGTCGAATGAAAAATGGAATTTAGGAATGTTCGGCCTATCCGGCGGCCAGGGCAGTGGAAAGAGTGGACCGCAGGCGGACGGAGCGGGGAATGAAAAAATGATGTTTTACGCGGGTCTCGCCGTCGCTGGTGTCATAGCATCGATCGCCATTATGAAAATGGCATACAAAGAAATTTCATGGAGAGATTTCTGCAACTCGTATTTACAAAAGTTCACAGTTGACAGATTGGAAGTCGTAAATAAGAAATGGGTCCGCGTGAATCTCCTGCCCGGAAGCACGATGGACTCGCAGATCCTCTGGTTCAACATCGGCAGCGTGGACTCGTTGGAACGGAACCTCGAAAATGCACAGATTGAAATGAACGTCGACCCGTCGAATTTCTTACCCGTCGTCTACAAGACCGAACTCGAACTGTCCAGTTTGAGTGGAATATTACCGACTTTACTCTTCATGGGTTTTATTTTCTACATGATGCGTCGAAGCATGGGAATGATGGGCGGTAAGAGCGGTCAAAAAGGAGGCGGGCTATTCGGTGGAGTCATGGAATCTACAGCCAAACTTATCAATTCTTCAGATATCAATATTCGTTTCAAAGACGTGGCGGGTTGTGAAGAAGCTAAAATAGAAATTATGGAGTTTGTCAATTTTCTTAAAAATCCTCAACAGTATATGGATCTAGGCGCCAAAATACCTAAGGGAGCGATGCTCACTGGCCCTCCCGGAACCGGTAAGACTCTCCTGGCCAAAGCGACGGCTGGCGAAGCCAACGTTCCATTCATAACCGTATCTGGATCAGAATTTTTAGAAATGTTTGTCGGCGTAGGACCATCAAGAGTTCGGGACATGTTCGCCATGGCCCGGAAGCACGCGCCTTGTATTCTTTTCATTGATGAAATTGATGCTGTCGGCCGTAAACGTGGAGGCCGCGGTTTCGGTGGAAACTCGGAACAAGAGAACACTCTCAATCAGCTGTTAGTAGAAATGGACGGTTTCAATACGACCACCAACGTAGTTGTTCTGGCCGCTACTAATAGAGTGGACATCTTGGACAAAGCCCTCATGCGTCCTGGAAGATTCGATCGACAGATATATGTCCCTGCTCCGGATATTAAAGGCAGAGCGTCCATCTTTAAGATTCACTTGGGTCCCTTGAAATCGGAACTCGATAAGAACGATCTCGCCAGAAAAATGGCTGCACTTACTCCTGGTTTTACCGGGGCTGATATTGCTAACGTTTGCAATGAAGCTGCGTTGATAGCAGCACGAGACATGCACACTCACATTGGAATGAAGAGTTTCGAGCAGGCGATTGAGAGAGTTGTTGCAGGTATGGAAAAGAAATCAAACGTCCTGCAGCCTGAAGAAAAACGAACGGTCGCTTATCATGAAGCTGGACACGCAGTCGCCGGCTGGTTTTTAAGACACGCTGATCCTCTTTTGAAAGTTTCAATCATCCCAAGAGGTAAAGGACTAGGTTACGCACAGTACTTGCCAAAAGAACAATTTTTATATAGCAAAGAGCAGTTATTCGACCGAATGTGCATGACTCTTGGAGGAAGAGTCAGTGAAGAAATATTCTTCAACCGTATTACGACAGGCGCCCAGGACGATCTCAAGAAAATAACGCAGAGCGCTTACGCCCAGGTCGTTCATTACGGTATGAATGAGAAAGTTGGTAACGTTTCGTTCGACTTACCGCAACCCGGAGAAATGGTTCTCGAGAAGCCTTACTCGGAAAAGACTGCTGAACTTATTGACTTTGAAGTGCGCGCACTTATCAACACTGCCCATGACCACACCACGAAATTGCTCGTTTCCCACAAAGAGAACATAATCAAAGTCGCCGAACGACTATTGAAACAAGAGATTCTCGGCAGAGACGACATGATCGAACTGCTCGGTGCCCGACCTTTCCCTGAAAAATCCACGTACGAAGAATTCGTCGAAGGCACCGGTTCGTTTGAAGAAGACACCACCCTCCCTGAAGGATTGAAAGATTGGAATCAAGAAAAGGAAACAACTGATGGAAGCAAAGCAAAAGAAATACCACCACCTAGCTCTAAAAAGTAATAATATATTCTTGTAAATTATTGTAGAAAAAATATGTGTCTTAGCAATCGCATTGTAAATGTTGTAATTTAATCACAAATACATTATTTCATATTTATTTGTCTATGGTTAATTTTAATTGTTTACCATAGTGACATTACGATGCGGAAAGAAAAATAGCAATGTATTTTAATTCTACATAAATTATTTTATATATTTGTTGATAGCTATTTCGGCTTACGCCTTCGTCAGAACTATAGTTCTGACTAAGGCGTAAGCCGAAATAGCTATCAACAAATATATAAAATAATTTATGTAGAATTAAAATACATTGCTATTTTTCTTTCCGTATTATAATGGAGTTCTACCAAATAAATGCCTACTCAATCAATACATAGTGACATTGTTACATGATAATAATTATTAATTCTCTTTTCATATATCCATTTCAGATAGGTTATAAAACACAAGGTGACTCAATTGGAAATTAGAAGAATATAAGTGAAGCAAGAACTATCCTAAGAAGACATTAATGTTCATTTCTATGTTACAAATGAAAATAATAAAACTTAAATATAACTATAATAATGTGTATTTAGACAAATTAGATCCACTGCCAATAGATGAATGTAAATATGTACTGAGAAATCTATAAATATATTGCTAAATTATTTACAAATAAATTACGCATTTAAATGTTCACTTTTTCTGTATTTTATACCTTATTTTATCAATATACATGATACAGAAGAGATAACTTAGCAAAAATTGTGCTGAATAACCAAGGCGAACTTAATTTTTTATTAAAATGAGACGTCTGGAACAAACTCTTAAACGCCATACCAATTCCATGGATTTTAGCCATACGTCACCATTTTAAATCATGTCAATCAAGAGATAATATGGTACAAGTCCTCGTGACAACTATTAACTCAACACTAAATAAAATGCCTCTCATTGCTTTCAAAAGATATCTGCATCAGGTGTCATTATTTTTTTTTGTTATTTATAAATAAACTCAGGCGTTTGCATGCATGCCGTCGTGCTGGTGGTGAGACCGATTCGGTGTCCGTGCACGCTGTTTTCTTTTAGTTTTTTTATTAAATAAAATTAGTCCTACGGCGTGATGGTCATGTGTGTTCCTTTGGATTAAGTATCCTTATATAAAAAAAAAAAATATCGACTTGCTGGCCGAAAAGCTATCTTCTTTATGGTCTAAAATTTAAATTGACACACAGGTGACGTTTCATAACATTCCAAAAAAGTATCGAGTTCGTTAAGTAAAAATTAAATGAAAAATATAACTTATCATATGACAATGCCTAGATAAACAACATTACAATAATAAGATGGCATCTGAAATTTCTGAAACACGATCGAACAAGATGTGGAAACCTGAATGTAATAACAACAGTTATACTCTCGATTTAAAATTTGAAATCTGAAAACATGTCAAATCAATCAATGTTTTTAGACTTATTACAAGTCTGACTAAGCTAAAAACGGTATCGTCAACTCAGCGTAATCGTATTTAAGAATTATTAATCATAAGCGATAAATTCCGTGTCACTTTTTCATAGATATTGCACAATATCTAAATTGTTACATGCACCACTCTAACGGTGTTTACTTTCAATTAATGGCGGAATGGCATTAAATTTAAGAAATTATTATAAACTTTGAAATGACAAAGTAAAAGGTGGGATTTTTATTTAAATTAGTGGCGGATTTGCCACAAACAACAACAACCAGTGGAATAAAAAAGTTATCAATGTCGTGAATTTCTTTAGTCCATTCTCCTATATTGTTTATGAACGGTCTGCTCCTAATCTGCAGCCCATGGATTCCTTGGGGATATTATCTCAATAGAAGTTACTCGTTATTCAGTTGCTCAACCTCCCATTTTCGAATGATTAGGGATAGAAAAGGTGGGACTGGGACAGGACTAATATACTCGCTATAAGGATTGAACAGGCTTGGAAGGAAATTATAGACAACAACACCGACCAACAGGAATATTCATAATATCAGTTGGTTGATAGAAATAAAAAAAAAAATTAAGCAATGTTCTGCTTTTTTTAACAAGCTGTGGAGTCGGGAGTCGAAGTCGTGGAGTCGCGGTTTTTTGGCTGAAGTCAAAGTCGTCGCGGCGTTTTGGCCGGAGTCGTACTTGGAGTCAGGAATTTTGAAAAGTTCAAACTTTTTATTTTTGCATATAATATGTCAAATTTGGCTATTGGCCAGATTGGTAGGTTGATATTTAATTGAATACAGTAAAACCTCGATTCTACGTTTTTCAAGGGAGCGTGAAAAAATTTCGATAAATGCGGGAAACGGTCAATGCAGGGAAAGTTTAAAATATGAAATAAAAAAAGTAAAACATTTAAAAAACATATTTATTTTACCTTTTACATACATTTTCCAAAAAAGTCCTTGATCATTAGTTGCTTCTTTGCAGTTTTGCACTTCAATTTTAAAAATGATCCTTCGAATTCGCATAATTTCCAGATTCATCTTTGTATGTCCTTAGAGTAGAAAAACGTTTTTATTTTTTCGAAGGCTAATAACGCTTCTTCAAATGAAATGACAGGTTCATCATTGCATTCCTGGTCATCTTCTTCTTCGCTGCTCTCATTAGTAGCATCACATAATGACTCGATTGTTTGACGCCATATGTGGCTAGCTCGCTGTCACACTGCACATATGTATTAAAGTCGAGGTCATCACCAAATGAATCATTTGATTCCTCTTCGATTTCTATCAGTTCTTACCGAAAAATTGATTTTCAATTGACACTTCAAACCACCACATCACCACAAAAATCATACTCAGAGTTGATGGTGTCAGTTCCAGACGTTTT
The DNA here is from genome assembly GCA_028554975.1 of Himalopsyche kuldschensis. Taxonomy (NCBI): domain Eukaryota; kingdom Metazoa; phylum Arthropoda; class Insecta; order Trichoptera; family Rhyacophilidae; genus Himalopsyche; species Himalopsyche kuldschensis. Next base: position 4,317,296 of record JAHFWI010000031.1, on the reverse strand, counting down.
GCTATGTCAACTCGTTTTTCTCCTGGATTTTTTTCGAACTCTTGAATTATTCTCAGTTTCTCAGCGAGAGTTCTAACTTTCTTCGTGGGGAGCATGTTAATTGGGAATTTACGAAAAATCAGTGATACGACTGGCGCTGATCGACTTGAGTAAACACAGTTACGTGACTGGAGTCTGTATGTACACAGGACACAGTGCTGAGATCACTGAAAACATTATGATCATAAACCGTAAAAAATTGCACTCTTGCAGTGCTCAGTAAGTGATATATCACCGGAAACATTATGACTATAAAACGTTAACAATACCACACTTGTAGTTTCAGTTCTTTTCTGCCAACTGATGGGATTGAGCCGAACGTGTTTCTTAGAAAAATTACACAAAACGGTAAATCGGGGTAATATTTATGACGGGACCATAAAATTTCAACGTTAAATCGAGGAAATCGTAAAATCGGGGAACGGATAATGCTGGATTTTTTAGCATTGTTCTTATGGGTGTTTGGCCGGGACTATAGAAAATGAACGGACAATGCGGGAACGTAAGATCGGGGTTCCACTGTACACATATGTAAATAGGAAAATTAGGCAAAAGAAGTGACAATATTAAACTCTTTTAGTCGGAGTCGTGTTTTTGGTCAATGTTGGAGTCGGACTCGAACTTTTTTTTACCGATTCCACAGCCCTGATATAATATGTAAAATTTAGACATTGTCCGGATTGGTTGGTTAATATTCAATTGAATGCACATAAATAGGAAAGGTAGGAAAAAAACGTGACGAAATTAAGCTATTTTTAGTCGGAGTCGGAGTCGTAATTTTGGTCAATGTCGGAGTCGTGGTTTTGGTCAATGCTGGAGCCGGATTCGGAGTTGTGCTTTTATTTTTACCAAGTCCTGGTGTCTACTCCCAATGTGAAGGATACAGACTCTTAACAGCGTTTATCTCGGCTGATGTTTATCTATGAGAACTGCTTGTTTCTCTTTTTCGAAGGGAGTAGGGCTAGAAAGGATAGGACTAGTGGTTGTCTAATCACTGTCTCTACGTTCCATTCTAACGATTGGATGGGAATGTTGAGAATTTTCGTTGAATCGGGAATGTTGAGTCTCTGAACAGAAATCAATAATTCAATTGTAAAATGAAACTGCCCGGACTGGGACTCAAACCCTTGACTGCGCAACCAAAGCCAACGGCATTGACACTGGACATGGTCCCGACTCGATATTTTTCTATGAATTTTCGTGTAGAAAAAGAGTAGCATTTTGAACCATATTTTCTCCCTATGTAGGGCATATGACCACCACAAATGAAAAGCATTTTTAGCATAGATTGTGCCAAGAAGAAAATTAGAGCTGATACGTCTGAGTGTCTCAGTGTCATGGAATGCCAAAGCTTTATGAGTCACACACTTAAAATTGTTCTCGCCTTGAATGCAGGTCACATTAATTTGTGTTTTTTTATACCCTCGGTTGTTTGTTTGAGCAAAGTACATCTAGAATATAGAAGTACAGTGGCACCTCGAAATATGAGTGCCCTAACATACGAGATACAGCCGTCGAGCAAGCGAAGTTTTGCTTTGAAATACGAGCAACATTTGAGATACGAGAAACGGCCGGCTATCTATGTGCGCTTTTTGTATGTTTGGAAGGGGTGCATATGAATGTATCAGTGGAAAATCCGTATATGTTTATCTGTGTTGCTATTGGATTCTACTTCGACTGTCAAACGCTATGTACCTACTATAAAAAACATACTTCGCTCCATCTCTTTCGCACAACCGACAAATCCCATATGTAAGACATAGATAGCGCTCTTCAACTGGGGCTGGAATAGATTAATGGCATTTCAATTAATTTCAATGGGAAAAATTGCTTTGACATACGAGCAAGGTTACGGAACGAAGTAAACTCATATCTCGGGGTACCACTGTATTCTAGAAGTGTAGAATACATCTATTGTGTGAAATCTAAAGTATAGAATTCATCTATAGATGTATTCTATACTTTAGATTTCACACTTCCAGTGATTCTAAAGTTGTAGAACTTGCAAGTATGTAATATTATTAGTATGCCAGTAGAAGCACAAGAATTAATTGCATCATCTATAAAAATCGTATTGTTTTAGGTGAAATACTAAAAGAATAACTCTATTTTCAGTGTATAAACTACAATTGGAAGCCCCCACACCAAAAGTGATGGTGTGTTTCAGTGAAATGAAGAAGCCATTATTCTTCAGCTCGGAATATCACGGAGTCATGTCCCACAAGGAAGCAGCTTCCCTCCTTGAAGGTGAACCGAATGGAACTTATCTGGTCAGAAAAGGCAGTGATAACAATGAATTCTACACATTGTCATGGCGGTATGTTTGTATTAATATAACTCATAGGTTCCCAATCTTATCCGGGTGGCGACCCCTTTTTATAAAACCCATGTGACCCGCGACCCCCCGATGTAATTGAAAAGGGCATTTTTAATAAGGTAATTAAAAGAAACAACAGAAATGCATTGCAGTGAATAGTTTTTTCAGTTGACTGTATAAGTTGGGAACCCGTGGTATAAATGATATACATTTGTGATGCAGAGTATTTTAAGTCAGGATTTTTAACCCCATTTAAAAAGAGGTTTTAAGGTCACAAAAGATATATTGAAAATTTCGAGATTAGATCTCTCTTGAGTCCATTTTGTTGAGTTTTTGTCAGCTTAATTATTAATTCAAACACTTGAAATCAATTTATAGATATTCCTATGTTATTATCTGGTAATTAGTATTTGCGATACTATAAATATGCCATAATTATAAACAAACCATTGAAACTCATTTAAATAAAAAAAATTGCTAAATCATACAGGGTACTTTTATTTTTGTACATCAACAATATAAACTGTTTACTACGCATCAGTTCAAGTACATTCGTGTTTTTGAAATGCCTGAAGATGTCGAAAGGTGAATCCGGGAGTGTTAGCAACAAAACTCATGGAAAACTACCAAATTCAAACAATTCAATCTGTTTTCGAAGCACAGTATACGGTTACCCTGTGCTTTTGTAATGTGCCATGACTCGCAACCGTAAAGCAGCTCAGTCAGTATGCATGCGTTAAATAAGTGGCATTTGGTTCTGACCGAGCACAACCGTGAGTCCCAGACTTTCCGCATTGAATTGAATGTTGCTCCAGCTATCCCTATATCGTGACCTCTTTTCGCGGGTTGCCATCTCCCGTGATGTGTACTCCCAGGTACCTAAAACCATCAACTCTCTCGATTTCTTGTCCCGCACTCATCAGATAGTAGTCTGGGTCTGGACAGGCGCTGTTGCAGAGCACGTTGGTTTTACTCGCATTGATTTTAAGGCCAACGCGATACGAGTTGCTCTGCAGTCTATCCATTGATATTGTTTACTTGCCTTTTAAACATACATAGCATAACAATCATTTTGAAATATGACATTCTTTATTTGCAGATTCAATGACAAAATCCAACACTACAAGCTGTTTTATGATGGAAGGTATTATGTGAAAGAGAAACGGTACGAGTCCATGCAAGACCTGACGGCTGACGGTCTCGTGGCTCTACACATGGACCTCCACGCAGCGCACATCACGGAAATGATGCACGCCAAGGCCGCTTACCAGGAGAGTCCTTACGTCACACTGAACCGACGAAAACTAAAAGCCCTTTCGAATCGGTAAGTGATTGCTTGATTTTTATTTTTCAGAAATAAACCCGATCCTCTCTTTGCAAGGTTTTGAAATAATTGTTGATTGAATTGGCGTTTACTTGGTAGAACTCCATCATAGTACGGTGAAAAAATAACAATGTATTTTTATTCTACAGAAATTATTTTATATTTATATTTGTTGATAGCTATTTCGGCTTACGCCATCGTCAGAACCAAGGTTGTGAAGTCGGGGTTTTTTGGCCGGAGTCGGAGTCGTCGCGGCGTTTTTGCCGGAGACGTAGTAGGAGTCAGAAATTTTAAAAACTTTGAACTTTGGCTATTGGCCGTATTGATTACCAAAAGCACGACTCCAAATTGAACAAAAACACGAAATTAAACTTTTTTTAATCGGTGTCCGAGTTGTGTTTTGGTTAATGTTGGAGTCGGAGTCGTGTTTTTGATAAATGCTGGAGTCAGAGTTGTAATTTTTTTAAACAATTCCGCAGCCCTGATTAAAACGTATCCCCTGTACAAAAGGAGGATTGGGTGTCTATCGATATTACCTGAGAGTAAATTATTGCTGGTGATTAAATTATTCTTTTAAAAAATATTTTGCAGAGCTAAAGACAAACGAGCCACGAAAAACCTCCTGGTCGAAGGTGACCCCGGCGATAACAACAACCTTGAGCTGACGATACAACCCCTCGTCATCAGCACACCCGAGGCAAACATATCCATCTCCGAAGCTGTTTCGAATGCTATCGGCAAATATAGCAAGGAACACACGTTCCGGGTTCACACCTTCAAAGGATTGACCTGGTGCGAATTGTGTGCCAATTTCCTGTGGGGTTTCACCGCCCAGGGTGTCAAATGCGAAGGTAACCTTTTAGTAAATTCGATTTTGTTTTAGTTCACACTCTCAGTCCATTCCACTTAACATGATGCAGTCTGGAGGACTCCTATGAGCGTCCTCGCTGGGCAAACACAGTGGTCCGGTTTTATAAAATGGTTTATATTTGGTAAGAAATCTGTGGCCATATATTATTGAGTGTAAAAATCCATTTACGCTTCCTGGAATCACTGTCAATAGAGAAGCACATGTTGACAGATGAATGCAATAAAGATCCAGACCCAAATTTGATGTGAAAGCTTCTGGATAATTATTTGAAAGTAATATTTAATCAATAGAATATATTTTTACAATTTGCGTTTTAAAATTGCGAATGAAATATCAATAAGTAACTGCACGTGCACTTGTAATGCCTGAAGATGCCGAAAGGCGAAACCCGGGTCGTTAGTGACAAAACTCGTGGAAAAGTACAAAATTCAAACGATTCAAATTTGATTTTGAAATTCCATCAAGCACCCTCACTCGAAATCCTTAACTATAGGTATCATTTAAAAAAATAGTTATAATAATTAAATATAAAATGTGGCATATTAAAATATATTTAAAATTTTTAGGACTTGGGTCATTTTTCCTTTCTCACAGAGATATACTGTGAACTTAAATTTGGTAACCCAACTAAGCATTGTAAATGACAGCTAGGTCCTCGATTTGGTTTCCATTTCTTAAGATTTGGCACAAACAACCTGCTGCCTCGGTCAACCGCTAGCCCAGTCAAATGGATTTCTCTGTTGAATGTATTTTTCTCCATTGTCAATCTCCATCATCAATAATTACAGATTGCGGCTTCATCGCTCACTCAAAGTGCTCTAAGCGGGTTCCCAATCACTGCATGCCGGATCTGAAGAAGCTGCGCGGCGTCTTCGGCATTGACCTCACCACGTTGCTCAACGCTCACTCCAGCACGCTTCCGTTTGTGGTGAAGAAGTGTGTCCTTGAAATTGAGGAACGGGGCATGGAGCAGGAGGGTATATACCGCATATCTGGATTCGCCGATGAGATCGAGGCGTTGAAAATGGCTCTGGACAAAGGTACGTGAGCTTTTTTTTAATATGTTTAACATCTTCCCTGCTGAGCCGATTTACGAATATTTCAAACGTTAATGCTATCATTTTCTGTGTTAAATACACCCATGTAAACTGAGTTCAAATAATGCATACATATTTGAATAAAAAAAATCTTGTACATGATGGTTTTAAACCAGGCATGGGCAACCTTTCCTAGGTCTGGGACCGGATTGTCATTCCGTCTTCGAGTCAAGGGCCGGACCAAATAACTACACATAAGTTATATTTAATTCAATAAAACACGTTGCTACATCTTATATATTTTTTATTTATTTAATGAACGACATAATGTTAATATTACTGATTACAAAATTTTGTGTGGCTGAGTGTGGTTGAGTGTGGAAGTAAGATTGGCCTTGTACTTGAATTACAAGACACTCCATATTGGCGATGATATTGCTTAAGGATAATCGCATAGAATTTTCGAGATTTTCATTTGTTATTCTCGTTCAAATTTTTGATTTAGTGTGTTTCATCCTCGAAAAAAACTGATCGCACGTATATGTGCTGCCGAAAATACAAATTATTTTTTATTCAAATGCGCATACATTTGTATATTTTTCATCCACCAAATATAATTTATAAAAATCTGTCAAAGTCAATAAGTTCCATCTGCAAATTTCGAGGAAAGATTTCGAGGAAATTTTCGCAAATGAATAGAATTGTGAAGGGTGCGCGGATTTCTATTGCTACGACTGTATATGTGTTGTTTGTATGAGCTGATAGACTAGGAAAATTGTTTTAAAAGAAAAATCCTCCCTGGAACTATTAATTTCTTTTTCAATTATTTTGCCCAGATGTATAAGGGCCGGACAAAATAGCCCGGCGGGCCGGTAGATGCCCATGTATGTTTTAAACACTGTTAACTCTATTTATTTTTTAACCGATTCTATGCCTGGAAGAATTAGTATGGCCGTGCATGGAGGGCCACGATTTTCTTTCAAAATATGAATTGGATGTATTATAGGATAATATACAATATCTTTCCAGTTCAAGTATTATAACATGATGTTAAAAGATGTCACTGTATGCACGACAAATTTAAATATTTAAAAGAGGTACTGGTGACAAGTAAATCAAGTAGAGCGTATTAACTCGCGCATTTTGTATGGCTGGCCCCACATACACAGAATTGTAGAGCAATTAAACTCGCTTGTGGCAGAGAACCGGTTAATACCAATTTGCAACACACCGAAATCAGGCTTCTCAGCTTATGAGACGCTAGCACTCCACGGGTTAATACCAATGGTGCATTAGTTACACGTTCACTGTGGCGTACGCTATTAAAATAGTCACAGAATGAATATAAATTTACGACTCCGACTCCAGCATTTACCAAAAACACGACTCCAACTCCAACTAAAAAATGTTTAATTTCATCACGTTTTTTTCCTACCTTTCCTTTTTATGTGTATTCATTTTTATATCAACCAACCAATCCGGCCAATAGCCAAATTTGACATACATAAATGCAAAAATAAAAGGTTCAAAATTTTTAAAAGTTCCGACTTGCAGGAAGACTCCGGCCAGTATATAAATGAACATACTAATTACACTTTACGATAGTATGTCCAAAGATGCCTCTGAAAGAGGCAAAACACATTTCACAATTAGTTAACACAATACGTAGAATAATCAAAGTTATTTTAAATCTTAATTTCAATTCTGCCAGTGTTGCTTTACGTTAGCGAATCATGGCACCATACAAGAAGTCAGGAAGACCACATACTGAGGGATTTTTTTTAAGTTATTGCAAATTTTATATCGAATTTAATTCATTCTACTGTTTGAACCAAAAGTACGTCCATACTCCTTCAAAAGTTTAGACGTTTCATCGGGAGTCTGTTAGCTCTACATTTCCAAGAGCTGGCTTAGGAAGACTTCCAAATAGATCGAGTACCCTCAAGATACTAGCTTCACCTATACTACTTTACTGCATAACTCATTGATTCATTATTTGACTACAGATGGAGAAGCCGCCAACTTGAGCGATTATAGCAATATCAACGATATAGCAGGGTGTCTCAAACTTTACCTGAGACTACTACCGATCCCACTCTTGACTCATCAGCTTCATCCGAAACTCGTCAGCGCAACATGTACGTATTAAATCTATCATCAATTAATTCCCTTTGGTTCTGCTGAGTTCATTCTATATATATGTAGTTATATAGGATGAACTATAGATTTAAAATATCAATACAATTACTTATCCGATTCATTGAAACTCGTCAACATCAAAACTTTTTTAAGGTGTTTACTGTCAATACATTTTTAGTACTTATTCCACATAAAATTTATTGGATCAGGACCAGTTTCGCTCATGGCAAGCGTTATCAACTGTTAATAAATACAACGAAACAGTGTTATTTATACAAAATTTAAGTAAGAAATACAAGGTATGACAAACAATTGGTATTACAACTAAGCAAATAAATTGAAGCGAAATACAAGAAAAATAGACTATAATTAAAATGTTGAAGACCTCTTAGAAATGCAAGCTATTACATCAAAAATCAATTAAGCATGAATTATCATGTTAATGATTAATTTTTAATTAATATGGTAATTATGCACAAATTTGTGCGCACCATAAACAATGGGTTAATAACGATAGTGAATATTTGAAAAATATTGTCATGAATTTGTAGTAGGGCCATAGAAACACGTTTCAAGCCATTCATATTTGAATTATTTGGCGCAGGTATGAAGATATATAGTCGTGAAGGGTAAAAAGTGTTTCTATTCACCCCAGAATTTGTGAAAATGAACCGGAAAATTGATCTTGAATTTTCTTGTTCGAAGTAAATAGGTTCTACAGAAATACATAGCTGAGAGTTAGGCGATGTTTGAAACAACTGATCTGAATGCTCGCCATGAGCGAAACCGGTCCTGATCAAATAAATTTTATGTGGAAAAAGTACTAAAAATGTATTATTATTTTTATTATGATGCCTTTCCACCAAGTATTGACAGTGAACACCTTAAAATTGTCATAAATGTTTAGAAGGACCATAGAAACACGTTTCAAGCCAGGTATGAAGATACATAGTCTTTAAAGGTAAAAAGTGTTTCTATTCATCCCGTTTTGTGGTACCTCAAAACTGCAGTGGTAGAATAACGACAATTGGTATTCAGTATTTCTGCCTCACAATTTGAAACTTTGATTCCACTTGGATAAACGCGTCAACTCTGCAAACAACTGTGAACTGTCAAATTACTTTGCTTTACGTTTAACTCTTTTCCAGACATTAAGTCGCCTGTGGAGCAGATAGCGGCGTATCGTGACATCTTGACCGGGCTACCACCTGCGCATTACAACACCTTGCAATACATGATCGAACATTTACACAGGTAACTATTATTCCAATATTTTAGAAGGTGATTGGTATTGGTCGTATTTTTTCATAACATTTGCATGTCTTTTTCAGAGAGAGTCTTTACTCTAGGTCACGATTAGTAATTACCAGGGCTGTGGAGTTGTTAAAAAACATTACTCCGACTCGATCATTTCTCAAAAATACGACTACAAAATGTTTAATTTTGTCACTTTTTCTCCCTACCTTGCCTATTTATGTGTGTTCAATTAGTTGTATTCAATTTTACATTCCTGTAATAAGGGCCTAAAGCTGAATGCATTGGAACAGCTGGAAATTAATAGGTATAATCAGTCCAACGAAATTCTTAATGATCAGATTACAATTAACAGTTCACCTCTTTTAAAACCTTTAACAAACAATAAACTTAAAACAATTTAAAATAGATGCACTTAGACATTGCAGATTTTAAGTGGTTTCACACGATAAAATAACCCAAAAATACTCAAATTATTGTTTCCCACCATTACTTTAGACCAATAAATCAAACTTATTTAAATTCTTTCATGTGACGTAGGTATGGTTTCAACAGAAAGAGATGATGTAGGGGGCACCCTGTCTAGCAAAGGTATATAAGCTATCTCTAATACACTTTGAAACATAGTCCTGACGAAGGCGTAAGCCGAAATAGCTATCAACAAATATATAAAATAATTTATGTAGAACTAAAATACATTGTTATTTTTCTTTCCGTATTATAATGGAGTTCTACCAAGTAAATGCCTACTCAATGAATATATCAACCAACCAACCAATCCAGCCAATAGCCAAATTTGACATATTTTATGCAAAAATAAAAAGTTCAAACAAAGGGTGAGTTTCATTTGCATAAGGGTGAAACACGCTTGCGAAAACTGTTTTCCCACCCGAATAGCGAGCTCTTTTTTGGGTTGTGTACACCGAGGTATTTGAAGCCAATAAATCAAAAACATCGACACGTATTCGGTAATATGCATGTGTTTACAATCATTTCAGAGTATCCCTCTTGGCTAGCGTCAACAAAATGACCGCCCACAACCTCAGCACCGTGTTTGCCCCGACGCTGATCGCGATGCCCCCCCAGTGCGTCGACGTCACTCAAGAGATCCACTGCCTGGAAATCCTCATCAGCAACTCTTCCAAAATATTCGGACCCCCATCTGTGATACCGACGCCCAGTTAATTTATATACCGGTTCCCAATTTGAAACCATTTCTTTCAGACAGCTTCAGTACTATTTTTTTAATTATTACGGTAGATATAACAGTTTCAAAATTTTAGTAGTGTTGACTGGAAATTAAAATATTTTTAACTATAAGAAATTTATTGTTCGCAAACAAATATTTGAAAAAGTGAACAAAGGTAACTCGTTCGCCAATATTAGAAACATTAGAATCGTCGCAAATGACTTTCTTTCTCACTCTGACACTGCTTTATAAATTTCAGACAGAGTGAGAAAACAAATGAATCGCAAATAATCTGATCGAAATCCAAGCAGAGTCAAAACGCAAATGACTCCCAGTGAATTGATCGAGAATTATAACAGATAGTTCTGACGAGGGCGTAAGCCGAAATAGCTATCAACAAATATATAAAATAATTTCTGTAGAATTAAAATACATTGTTATTTTTCTCACCGTATTATAATGGACTTCTACCAAGTAAATGCAAACTCAATCAATAAATTATAACAGTATTTGGGACATTAGAATTGTCACAAATGACTTTCTTTCTCACTCTAACATTGCTTTATAAATTGCAGACAAGAGTGAGAAAACAAATGAATCGCAGATAATCTAATCGAAATCCAAGCAGAGTCAAAACGCAAATGACTCCCAGTGAATCGATCGAGAATTGTATAAACAGTATTTGTGACTCAGTGAGTGGTACGAATCGGAGATGACGATCGACTCTTAAGTGGTCGATTCACACCTGACTGACTCGTTTCTCAACTCGAAATTTGTGTATTTTGTAGTTTTTGTACCTTTTATATCAGTGATATAAATATTTATATTCATGTGAATGATTGTGATAAGAAATAAAATGATCTTTTGAAAAGACGCACGTGTTAACATAGACATTCCTACTTCTAGCATATTTGTTTCATTGGAATTGATAATAGTTAAATATTGTGCCTAGCATAATGTATTTGTTTTTATTTTATATATATCGAATGTATGTATGTATGTAACCAGTTCAGTTGAAATTAAAACTTACACTTAATAACTTTGATAGTTGATAATTGTTATTTCCTCCCCTGTTAACATTTTGTGTCCTGACTCAAATCATCAAAGCAATTTTCAGTCGATAATATCAATAACTATATTTCGAATGGTGTAGGTCTCTACTATTATTATAACTTGCAAATGTTTCGAAAAGATTTACTTAGATAGCAGTAATACGATCATATTTGTAGAGACAGAATATCACGTCAAAAAACACGTTATTTGGATTCAACGCATAGTTAACGTATCACGTCAAAACACGGCTCCGGGGTGGATAGTGTTAACATAAAATATTATGCAACCATCATATCTCACCAATAGTCTGGGCTAACTATAAGAACGTCGATACCAACAGATGATACGAGATGCGAAATATGTTCTTATGGTGTAGGCCGTAGGGGTTCAGAAGATATTTTTTATTCTTGAGAATGTAAAATTGAATATCCCTTTTTTGAGTAATCGTGAACATGAGTTGTTTGTTCTTCCAAGAAGAAGAACTAACCTGCCAATGGGGCTGCCACTGCCATGAGATATTCTATTAGGTGCTGATATGGTCAACATACGTTTCCACATGTTTGGTAAAAATAGTTCAATTATCTTGTATATACAAATAAATATATAATTTATTTAGAAAATAATAGTCGTGGATATTTCATTGTAAAATTATGAATTTTTAATAGAAATACAGTTATTAATTGAATACACATGTTCAACAGTTTTAAACATTTAATATTTTCACACATAAAAATTGGAATTTATAAAAAAGTACTGCACTTTAAGTCTTTCAAATATTAAATACAGAATTAGAGAATTTGAAATGACTGGTTCAAATTTGAATATTACTTTGATGCCTCGTCAAGGTCCTACAAATCTTTCGCCATATCCATCAATGAGTCAGGGACAGCAAGAATTGATGATTAATGTTCAATTCTGAGCCCTGTTATCTATATGAAGTCATCAGCGGAATCCATTGAATGAAGATTAGGCAGCGCATGCTCCGTCATGTAAGCCGTTAAAAAAGTGATGTCCAAAGATTCAATCTTAGCTGAACTATGATGACTGGACACTTTAGTCCAGTGATGCACAACCTGCGGCCCTCAACGACATTTCATGCGGCCTGCATCATTTTCCGAACAATGGAAGAACAGTAGAAAACAAATTTTCAATTTTAGGTACAAATTTGAATTGTTTGAATTTTGTACTTTTGTGTTGCTAACGACCCGGGTTTCGACTTTCGGCATCTTCAGGCATTTCAAATGCATGGATGCACTTGAACTGACACACAGTAAACAATAATTCAAATTTGATATTGAAATTCCATCAAGCACCCTCAGTCGAAATCTTTAATGTTAAATACATTAAAAATAAAGACAAATTAATCAGTTTTACTCATGTGGCCCTTGAACTATCTGATAATTGATTATCTGGCCTTTCTCCCAAAAAGGATGTGCATCACTGCTTTAGACAGTTGATAAAAGCAGGCAGGACCAACTGGGGGTTGCCACGAATCGGTATACGAATATTGAACCAAAACTTTCAATCCAATATGGCCAGGTTTCAGTTTGTGCCTGAACCTCCATCGAGGAACATTGATTCTTCGCAACCGTAGCAACAAAGTTCGCACCTCCATCAATTGGTGTTTGCTTCTCCAGCTCTAGAAGAATTAGTTGCACATTCCATTTTTTATTTAGGCAACGCCTCAAAATACAGCTAGGCTAAGATATCACCCTTGCATTCAAACTTAGTAATAATAAAAGAAATAACAAAATTGATTATCTGAAGTTGTTTTCCACAAAAAAAAACATTGAAAATTACACTATTTTAAACCAAGAAGCGCTTTACACGAATTTTTAAATGGGGTTTCATTGTCATTGATGATCTTTACCATATTCTTTCTAAAATCTGAATCTTGAGGAATATTAACGAATGTATCTTTAAGATTTTGTGTAACAGCATGAAGTATTTTACCAAAATTAATATTCTTAAAAAATCTGTCATTTCCGGATAATAAAAATGGTATCATTTCTTTGGTAATATCTCCATCCTTCCTGATCTGGGAGACAGATTTATAAAGCATCAAAATAGCCGGAAAATGAACATCTTCACAAACACTTCCATGTCGTAAATATTCAATCAAAAGATTTTCCTTACTTTTGGTATTTATTTTCGATAACACGGCAACTTTTAGAATACATGACTGTTCATTGGTCAGCATCAATGGAACAAAGATATATTTAAAAATATCTGCATCATATTTTTCAACACGTTCAAGTATAGCTTGTTCTAAATTTCTATTAACTTCATCTTTTTTCAATATAGGCAACAAAATATGTGTGTAAAATATTTCGTTTTGATTATGTTTGAGGTTTTCGGGAGAAATTAGAAGAAAAGCAATGCAAATGTTTACGAGCAATTGGTTACATGACACTTTTATTAGTTGATTAATGACTTTTTCATAATTCGATTGTTCCAATAATTGTTCTAAATATGAAACATTCGAGTCTTTCACAATTTTAAACTCGATGTGCAATTGTTCAATTACTGTAGAAATGTCTACCCCGTCAATAGAAGTGCGAGAATTTAAGGAGTTTTGTGATTTCGCTTCTGTTATTTCCAGTGGATCATCTATGTTTGATACGTCTGTAGTAACCGTTCCACGTTGATTATTAACGTCAATATCTTGACTATTATCTGGCGAAATACTTAGTATGCTCTTCTGCGATAAGCACGGCTTTTTAATAGATATATTCCTCTGGAAGAGAACCGTCCAATCATTGGATAACCCTGCTTTTACGCGTATTTCATTTCGTTGGTCCACAACTGAAGTAAATTTATATAGAACATCTTTCGAGCGGTGATTGTAGATCCAACCTTTCATTTTGACAGGCAAACAATATTGCAATTAAATCGCTAATTCCGATCGATTCCAAATTTGATACAATTCGAGTTGACATGCGGGTTTGACGTTCGAAAGTAAATAAACTTGGCGTATTATTAGGTGTTGTAATTTTAAAAATAATGATTCAAAAGTACTCTATTCAACGAATAGACTATTCATACACATATTAATGCAATACATAATTATAATTATGTACTATGAATTAAATTTACTAATAAAAAAAGTCGTATGATTCCAAATTTTATTAAAGATGTAGTTATGCTTATAATGAGCAAAAATAAGCAGCAAAAAGAATCATCGTAAAATAAAAAAAAAATTGAATGAGATGAAAAATATATCTAACTTTTTTAAACTTTCCATTATTTACGAAATATAAAGATCAATTTGATTTAAGTTTGTATGAGAATGAAATAAAAATGAACATGACTACATTCAAATTACAACAGTTTTCCTAATAATTTTTAATCTTCTCTACTAAAATTTTCAGTTAACTACTAAACTTAAAATGGCATTCATCTCGACAAAAAATGATATTCAATATACTAATGTGAAGCCATGAATCCAATTCTTTCACACATTTCATGACAGATAATATATCCTTTCGTCATAAGCAATACATAATGGTAATTTTTTTTAAATTTTGAATAAATAGACCAAAGAAATGCTGCCACGTACGATAACGATTCAGAGATGTCGCTTGATATTTGTAATGCATATTATTATTGTTATATTCTGTACTTATCACGCAAATACTAGATGGCGTTGCGTAATATAACATTGTTTATTGGAAAAAGAATCGTAAAATGTACTCTCGCGAGCTGGTACGAACACGACATTTAGTTCCGAGTTCAGTTCTGAGTTTCATTATACCGCATTATACGATCAATTCCGGTAAGAACTAGTCGTTTTACGAATCCAGCGGAGAATCCTTAATTTGACCTTCTCTGTTGAGAGATGTGTCTTATAGGTCGAGGTGTCAGTCCATTGTCAGTTTGGATTGCGATTTCTTCGTGAATTCATCGTAGCTCAGAAGAGAATCCTATAATTTCCAATAGACTGCCATCTAAGTTCTCATATAAAACTTATTTATTATAACTGCATGACAACCTTTCGAGACTTTGAATCTTATACTCTTATCATCTACTGCGTGTGATTACTACTCTGACAAAGAAAATCAGTAACCAATCCTCATGTCTACAACGAAAAAACACAAACATAACAAAACGTCAGAAGCCATAAGCGCGCATAAAATAAGTAATATATTTGCATCAACGGTATGTTCCTGATTTATCAAGGTGGTGAAGCGATTTGAGGTAAATTCAAAGAACTAATACTTTCAAGCGTTTCATAAATTCTACCAAGCGAATGGTCATTCAATCAAAAAGATACACTTATTTCCGATTCGCTGCGTTATGTTGAAAAATAATTTGCCCACCTCTTTGATAGTCTGGCCACCGTTTATAATGCTCGCAATGTGCGAAACCGTTCCTCATAGTTATCAAATTGTAAGTGGAAATAATAAAGAATTGTATTTATTTGAAATAATGCATTTGCACCAATAAGTGACAGTTTACACCTTAAAATTCATATTATCACAAGTTGTCATACAAGCATAGCAACGCAATTTATGACACTTCAAGAATAAAAAAAACCTAACCTAACTTTAATTTACGTCCTACGATAATACAATTGAGTGGTAAAAAAACATTAATAATATAAGTGCGGCAACGTCGAGCGGGATTTACAGCAACTGTTTCTGCTTGCATTGTGCTATCGATTTTGCCTGCTATAGCGGCTTCAACTAACTACCATGAAATCTCTAACAGCTGCAAACCACGTCAACGAAATATGGTCTTTTTAAATTAATTAATTTGTATTTTATGATAACAGGTATATCATCGGGAAAAAATAATTTTGGATTGATATCTATCGAATGAAATGTATTCTTGTGGAAAGACGGTGTATTGATACAAGTAAAGCGTATTTTTTCACTTATTCCATCATCATCATCATCAGGAGTCATCTCGGCTCACTTGTTTGGGTCCGATATGACATAAACTAAATAAACAAAAACTAGCACTTGGAGCCTTAATTTTGAAGTTATTAATGCTCAATATTTAACCGAAACTGGCCATGGTAAAACACTAAAATATATTGATGGCAAAAATTACAATCCATGGACGTCAAATTGTATTGACGCTACTTAATGATATTGAAAATAAAAAAAAAAATACAAATAAAGCCCGGCTTGTTCGTGTTTTAAAATAACTCATATTTGCATCACAATTAAATCGGTTTTTGGTTTCTTTAGTAATAATTTATCTTATTTATAACAAATATATTCTAAAAAAAAAAATGTTAAAAAAGTGACGCGTTTTTATGAGCATTAGCATTTTAACCTTTCCAGCGTAGGTATACGTTTGTAGGTACTACATTCCGTCTGTGCGACGATGCCATTCTTTCGAGTTTATAATGTAATAATAGTAATATTTTCGGAAAAAAAACAAACACCACTGTCACAATCATCTGTCACCGGTGATACTTTGAAGAACAAATTATTGCTTTGATTAGTTCGAATGTCTACCTGACATAGTATTTTATATTCACATAACATACAAGCTCAATAATTAATATATTCATACATGAACAGAACCGACTTTTACCAAGCCAGTAAGCAAAAATATCTAACATTTATGTTTTGAATTAAATATCATCATTGTTTAATTCTATAATAATCAAACAAAAAGTATGTAATATCAACGCGAGAGGAAAACACATCACAACAAAATCAAATAAATGTACGATATTGACAGTGTTCATTACTCATAACTCGAACCCAATCAATTGATATCTAAGTGGAGTTATCACAGCTGTGATATAGATATCGACTGTTTGATTAAATCAGCTTAAATATTATAGCACACATAAACAAGGTCAATAAGGAAGAAAGAGAAAATAGATGACTGAAGGAGAATCCAATTTAAATTTAACATTGAATCTTAAAATTTGCTCACTTCAATGGTGGTTTGATAGAAGCTGAAAACGAACCGTGGATCGTTTGTTTCGTTCACGCAGTGTTTACAAAGTACCAATTATATGCCATATGCGTAAGAAACGAAGTGTAAATTAAAACATTGACATTTTCACTAACCTTACATTGTACAATAGCGTAACACCTAAAAAACTGTCAAATATATTTGATAATTCTTTTAGAATTTTATCTATAATATGCGTATTTCTGTATTCAAACCCTGATTATTGATTATGAAAAGAAAATCGAAATATGTATATGGGATTACAGTTGACAACAATGTGCCTAGGTGTGAGCTTTTTCGTGACAGGAGAAAAAACGATTAAAAAGCAGGGCTGTGGAGTTCGCGTCGACACGGGGTTAGTTGGGGTTTCCAACCCATTATTGTTGATTATGAAAAAGAAAATCGAAATATGTATATGTTTTTGACTGGAGTCGTCACAGGAGAAAAAACGATTAAAAAGTTTGAACTTTTATTTTTCCATATATGTAAAATTTGGGTTTTGGCCGGATTGGTTGATTGATATATAATTGAATACACATAAAAAGGAAAGGTAGGAAAAAACTTGACGAAAATAAACGTTTTATAGTCGGATTCGTGTTTTTGGTCAATGCTACAGTCGGAGTCGTGTTTTTGGTAAATGCTGGAGTCGGAGTCGTAATTTTTTTTAAACGACTCCACAGCCCTGCTATTAAAGCAATACGCAATGTTAACAGAGCAGTGCATTGATCAGCCGAGTAGTCCTTGCAACTGGCGTCTCGAATAACAAACGCTAAGAACAATTGTTGAGATAGAAAAAATGTCATGGTTCGACAACATAAGAGAAAGCATTTGCGTTTATGGTCTTGAGAATTTCTGGTTTCTTAACTAGACCCCGTAAAAGAAAAAAAAGACTAACATTGAAAATGATCTTCGAGATTCAACAGAAGGAAACGATAGTGCAGAAATTGCAGTCTATCGATTAAATTTCAATGCCATCGAGATATTGGAACAAAATACTAGTGGCGGATCCAGAAATTGTCCCAGGGGGTGGCCATTCAATTTGAAAATAAACATGTATACGTTTGATGGATAACTTTGTTGAAATTCCATTTAATATAAAATTAAAAATAACTTTGATTATTCCATGCATTGTGTTACTAATTGTGACACGTGTTTCACCTCTTTCCGATGCATCTTTGGAGTTACAATAACAAAGTTTGCTTAAGTAATAAAGCAAGATTGATTCTAATATTTTAAAATGATATAATTACAGATTGGAGTTTGGAATATCTCCTTTACACAGAGCAAGGAAGGGGTTATAGAATCAAAGCAAACAAATAATTATATTACGAATGAGGTTAGTTTTACAAAATATTAACTAATGAGATGCAATCAATCAGTTAGGGTTAAACCCTTCATTGGAAATAATGTAAGCAGTACCGAGCAACCGGACGGAACCGCTACTTTTTTTTTATAGAAGCGTTTAAAGAAGTGATGACCCCGAACAAAATCATGTGATTTATTAATTGATGACTCTGACCGTTATCAACGATTCATGTATTTCAATTCAAAAATATAAGTAATAATATAAAAAAATACAGTTAAATACCAAAAATAAAAATGCAAATATTATAAAATTAAGTCAAATTTTCGTTTTTTTTTGACGTTGCAAATCGGCCCGAGAAATATTCAGATTAAATATCCTTTTTCCAGTGGATATGTTACAAAGCCAGACCCTAAAGTCTTTTCGAAACCATAGCCAGGTGTTCATGCGTCTTTATGTGGCAAAACTCATTCCATCAGATGCAACGATGACTGTCAAACTTGATAAAATTCGCAATTAGGAATAATTTATAAATTTATGACATGTCGTTTAAATAGAAAAATGTGGCACACCCTGTTTAAAAATTATAGAACACATTATACCAAGGTATTTTTAATGACAGAATCGAGGCAATTCTCGCTAATTTATCAAAAAAGGCGTGGCAACTAAAGGGTTAAGCTAAAGGGTCGTGAAAAAAAGAGAACCATAGAATATTTTGAATGGAAGAAAAATTCTCCTTAAGGGGATCCTCTTGGATCCACCAATGCAAAATACAGTGCTCCACATTCTACAAATAATATCATGTACATTGTACATACTGAAACAACGACAATTTGCATATTAAAAATAATTAAACAAAAACTAAGCAAAAAAAAATGTGTATTCAATGTCAATACAAATAAAGTGATTCCTATTCAGTAGGTTAATAACCACTGACGTAATGAGGAATTAATATAGAATGGACATTAAAAACACACATTTTTTAATAACGTATATTGTAAAACGATCTCAAAACCTTGACATTAAAATGGCCGAGAAATACGATAGTGTCATGTGATATAATTTTTAATAATTCGAGAAATCAAATTCTGTATTGTATTGCGCTCGGAAATTTAATCGCGTCATGAAATTTTGTAAACACTTAAAATTATTATCATAAAAACACTGCGGTTGTTTATTGCGTGGCGGTAAGGTGACAGTGCAAAATGGTGGGCATATGATTGTATGGACAAAACGAATGAAAAGTGGGCTAGAAAAATATGGTACTGTCCAAATTGGTACAAGACACTTAACTTTTCCACGGTAGATACATTCCAGTCATTCCACAGAAAGCCGTGTAAAAATAGTGATCGAATGCAAGGATCATAATTTAAGATTGGTTCCCAGAATTTAAAAATATAAGCTATTTGTCATAAAAGAAGAAAGTCGTGCAAACGTAACTAACTTAATAGTAACACATTATGCATGATATTTATATCAATTTAGAAGAAAAAACAATTATTTATCGCAAACAGCTATGTCTTTTGTGAGGGACTGGAGATAAATCGCTTGCGTCGCCAGAAATGCCTGTCCCTGTCGAACCGAGCACGTGTCACTCACACGGTCAATCAAGGTCACCGATGTCAATGAGAACTGACTTGTCAAACGCACACGTGGCCGATTGTGGCTGTGACATGAGAAAGTTGGGTAATTTGTATTTACTGTTCGATAGCAGAGCAGACCAGTCGGCGCAAAAAAGCACCGGATCATGTTGGTAGATTCTAGTGACGTTTGTTTCAAATTTGCTTTGTGGACCCACTTGTATTGCAATAATTATAATTGTATAGCCTAGCCATACACCCATGACATTCTCAATGATTTGGTTTTCTTCACTTCAGCCTTCGGATTTATCCACATCATCATGTCTGTCAGAAATGTGAATAGGTTTTTAAAGTAAGGATGTCCGGTGGAAGGTAAATATCACGGTTAAGCTTCTATTAATTTGTATCCCAAGGTTTGGGGTTTCTAAATCTGGTAATATGCTACAACGACAATGTGTACTACAAAATACAACGAATAGATTTTTATCTTTTAGGGTGAAGTTAGCTCATTCTTAAAAAATGCTGTTCTTGTATATAAGTATGTTTTAAAGATTCAGAACTGACAGATACAAACCTTTCGCAAAACATTATTTTTTAAACCACCTGTAACTAAGCAACCCAGTTTGACCTGAGCCATCTGGATCCTATAAAAAATTGTGCTATCCATCTGTCTTTCCCTGAAGTTTTTTTCTTTCTATAAAATAAACCAAATGGCTGCTTTATAAATTATATTTAGATCGGGAATATAACACGGAAAGAAAAATAGCAATGTATTTTAATTCTACATAAATTATTTTATATATTTGTTGATAGCTATTTCGGCTTACGCCTTCGACAGAACTATGTTTAAAACGTGTATTAGAGATAGCTTATATACCCTTTGCTAGACAGGGTGCCTCCTACATAATCTCTTTCTGTTGAAACCATACCTACGTCACATGAAAGAATTTAAATAAGTTTGATTTATTGGTCTAAAGTAATGGTGGGAAACAATAATTTGGGTATTTTTGGGTTATTGGATCGTGTGAAACCACTTAAAATCTGCAATTTCTAAGTGCATCTATTTTAAATTGTTTTAAGTTTATTGTTTGTTAATGGCAATATAACGTTAACGTTTCATGGGATTATTATTTTACTTTAAGCTTGCTTGCTCTCAGAATTTACCTACGTGGTCGTAGCCAAGGCCAGTCATTTTTTTTTGTCAGAACTTGTTCGTCACGTAGGTTTTTGAGTCGCCAGTCGCAAGGGCTGTTCGGCTGATGAATGCACTGCCTGTTGAGGTGGACATCTTCGGCAGTGAGCTTGGTGCTATGTTTCATAAATATATATTTTTTTATTTCGTGTTATATGTTATGTGATATTTTTATTCAACATGTCAAATGCATGGTGCATTGGCGTCAGCTGTAATCCCATGTATTGTATTTTTATTTTTCCAATAAAATATGTTACCTAGAGACTGTTTGGTCGTGTATATTATTTCGGAGATAAGGTAAATATTATATATAAATTTTCGTTTCAGTTCTGTAAGGCATATCTCAGCTCTTTTATAAAACCATGTAATTTTCGTTTTTTATTATTTGACACATGGAAGAAGATACATATGAAATATTGTTTTATATATTTTCAAATGGACACAAATAATTTACATTCTTCGATTGATTAATTTTTACTAAACAAATTGTGACTGTACACATTGCAATGAAAGCCCGAGACCAAAGATTGTACTCAAAGAGACGAAACACGTGCCACCTTTCCTCACACGGCTTCTTTGCGACAAGGGCACGGATACTGTGAAGGTCATTAAGTCAGTTACGGGAGATTATCAGCATCTGGGCCATCCTCGCAATAGTTGGTCGTGAGTCTCTGAAGTGAGATGTCTAGAAGCTGATTTGAAGGTCTTTGACGTCAACTTGTTGCGATGTTAATTTATGTTGCCCCCTTTTTTGCTGCATGCAACATGCAACAAACTCGAATCCTCGAAAGTTCGTGGCAAAATTTTAGAGCTCGATTATTTGTCTTCTTCATCCAAACGCGGTCGTCAAGAAAGTGCCTTCATTTCCTTTGACAATGCAAGACAATTGAACCAACACATCATGTTGTTTATCAAGGTAATATTTTAAACTCGAAACGAATTCTCAACGACATCATTTGTCGTGAAGTCAATTTATTTCTGTTTTTATTTTTACATTTTCATAAAGAGGATCCGATATTACATTCGAACTGATGTTCAAGTTGCCTCTTTCTGCTTCGATAATGGTTTGATTGATTACATTTTTACAGAATATCGCCATTTCTTTGGAGAGTTGGTGCAGCTTTTGAGAGACGTATTTTCCAAAGTCAATGTGCTCTTGCGATATTTTCACATCAAAATTATTATAGTCCATATCGATTATGTCCTTTTCTTTTATTATAATCCCAGTGACTGAACTTTGTTCTGAATCGGCAAACGAAGCTTCCACGATCTGAGCCGAAAGAAAAAAGACAAATTTTACAACTGTGTCAAGTATATGGTTAAAGTAACTTTTTGACGTGACAACGTCTTATAAATCGATGAACGCCCGCTGCACGCACGAAAAACATGACTCATTGTCCCGTTTGTCGCGTTACGCCGAAGGCAAGCGTGCGAGCGAGAGCGCGGATAAGCGATAGAGAGGCACGATCGGCCTACCGTTCGGATTGTGCCGCATCTATCTCTCTTCCACTCGATTGGTCGATGCGTCTGAGTAGAAAAGAGACAGCGGCAGCACACAACTTATACACCTACAGTACCTACACGTGATCTGTTTACAACTGTTTATAAAGTGAAGTGAAATGTTAATGTGGTTTTCATTGTTTATATTACAACAACAATTGCGGCAATAAAGTATGCAATCATTTCATCAATGTTTTCGTATGACGTTGTCACGTTAAACTATCGTCCGTAAACCGACTTTACAGACAACCGATTTTTTTTTCAGTCGGTTTTAGAATCGGAGTCGCCGCGGCGTTTTGACTGGAGTCGTACTTAGAGTCGGAACTTTTCATTTTTGCATATAATATGTCAAATTTTGGCTATTGGCCGGATTGGTTGGTTGATACTTAATTGAATACACACAGAAAAAACGGTAAATGATATGAGTCTAATAAGTATTTTTTTAACGACTCCATAGGCTCTGGTTTATGTAACCTTTTTTTTTGAGTGAGAATAAATAAATGTAATCCTTACACTGGACTGAGTGTCTGCTGTTTCCGTGTTTTCTAGCGTTGATGTGGACGGCGTATTGATGTCTTCCTGCAGATAGAAAGAGATAATTAATCAATGGCCTAAAGGAGCCTACATTATAACACTAAACATGAGTTCATAGTTGAATCTTGGTGGGAGTGTTTGAAGAATTACCACATAAAGAGTCTTTTTATAAGGACGCTTAGTTTTGAAATGTAAATAAAACAAGTTGTTTGTGAGATTTCGACTAAATTTTAATTTCATTTGTAAGTATATTTTACGGCATTAGATATGTAATATAGCATCAAATGTCTGCCAATATCCATTCATTATAAAATGGGCCATGTCGCTAAAGTTGACTTTTTTGACAAATTTGGGTATACTTCCAACTGCTCCAGAACCCAATCAGGCGTTGTCTGTGGTCGTTTACCTGAAGTTCCTTGGTTAGTTGGATTTTATACGGGTGCAGACATAAGGCCCGATTCAAAATTCGCCAAGTTGAAGTCGCAGAAAAGCCAAGTTCTTGTGAACGACGAGAAATAAGCTGCCTTGGGGTTTCCTGTACACTTTCACACACAGCAGCAATGTTTTCACCGGATATTGTATTTTGATGACGTACAGGTAGGTGTTGGCCGATTATTTACCAAACTGGTTGACTCAAATTTGGCCACTAAACATGCGTTGTTCCCAACCACCACCCGCCACGGCCGTACGTTCTGGTTTCAGCAGACGTGTCCCGTGGCGTAACAACGTGAAGCGTATCTGTTCAGTTTTGATCGCAGGAATTGTCCGAGAGCAGAAGCTCAAGTACTTGGAGGCTTGCACTTAAGTGTGCTGATTGTCTCTATCATTTAAGTTTAAAATATTAAAAATGCAAAACAGTGAAATGACTCTAGTTTCCGATCGCGAAGCGGGGGGACTATACGAATAGGTCCGCTCTGTTGCCGTACGACGCCGCAAATTTTCTGAAGGCCGCGTAATTCAATTTACTAGCCACCAAGTCCGCATGTCCCGTGGGTCCGACAGAAGGTCTTACCACCTTAAGCAACTCTTCTCTTTCTCCCGACATTAATGGACAATCCCACAGTATGTGGTCAACATCCTGTATTTCGCCGCATTTGCATGTCGGCCCATCTACCCTACGGCCAAGCTGGAAGAGCTTGGCAGCGAAACCACCATGGCCAGATATGAACTGGCTGGTCCAATGATTAACAAAAAGTCCTCTCGAGACTTCCATTCGCCACTTGACGGCAGGAAAAAATTTATAAGTTTGCCGCCCCTTTAGGGAGGCGTCCCACCGCGTCTGCCAGACCCGAAGCGCTTCCTCCACTGCATGGGCGCGAAAGACGTCCAGGCGAAGGTACCTGTCAATATTTGCAAGCCCCGGGGGGGGAGCCATCATCTGGTCTCCGATCATGGCAGATCTATTAGGTAGGTAACTGGTTGACTCAAATTTGGCCACTAAACAATGAATAATCTACTCAGCAGAACAAAGTAACATATTTTGAGCGTCCCTATTGAAATACCCTTTACATGCACGCGTACGACTCCTCGCCATTGAGAAAAGTAAAATAAAGTATGTCAGACATGCAAAGTTGGACACGGAGAAAGAATGTTTGAACATACAGCAGTAGTCATGACGAAGACGTAGGCCGTAAAAGCTATCAATTGTTTTTTTTTATAATTTTTCTAGAACTACATAAAATACATTGCTACTTTTTAATCGTGGTATAATGGAGGGCCCTGTCCGTGGTGCAGTGGCCGACGTCGTTGGCTACCGTGTCGGACCACCAGGGTTCGATTCCCTTTACGAGCAGATTCTTTTAGTCGATAAATCGATCGGCAATGGGTGTTTGTGTTGTTAAATCCCTTCCCGCCTTTGCGATTCCAAAGAGCGACGCATAGTGACAGCGATTAGCTAACTACTCGTCGTGTCCTAGTCCCTGTATCCTTTCCATTCCAACTCTCTTAGAAAAGGAGAGGTTGAGCAACTGAGTAACAAGCATTTCTCATTGAAAAAACAAAGGGTAAAATTGCAGTATTCAGACACGTGGCTAATATTGTTCTGACGCTACTTTTGACCTATAAAAGAAAATAAAAAATTTCCGTGACCTAACCTAACCTAACCTAACTTAACCTAACCTTCTTATTGCCCCTTCCACCACGACCACAAAATCTAACGAAATCCATCTGCGCCATAGCCGCCAGTCGTACGCAATTCCCCAGATTCAAACAACAGTTGGCAATACTTAGCTCCCCAAATTCAAACCACAGTTGGCACCACTGAACTACTCGCGAATGGCCGACCGCTCGACTGTGAAATACGCACAAAATTGCTTCAAAAAAACTTCAAAACTACACCACGACCACAAAATCTAACGAAATCCATCTGCGCCAAGCTATATAGGTCCAAAATGAAGCAAGGGATCCTAAACTATCATCAAAAGTAAGGTCAGAACAATATTAGCCACGTGTCTGTATTCTGGAAATTTACCAAACAAAGTGAGGAGTCCATAAACTTCAAGTTGGGTTCGGACATACAATGCAAAAAATAAATACAATGCAACATTCATAATCTTATATTTTATTCAAAACAATATTGCCCAGATTATATTTACCGGTTTTCTCGAATCTATCGCAGCTCTATTTGGTCTCGATACTCTTGATAAATTCAATGCAGCCTATAAGAAATAATAATTATTACCAAGAATGTAATCTGGTCTAAAAACTACAGGCACCATAAAGCAATGGAATCGTAAACAGTAATAATATGTGCCGTTCATCCTCAATAAACGGATTCAAGTCCACAGTAACCCCGTGTCTTAGGTGAGCGACGCGAACCGGCAAGCGAATTTAGGCGAATCCAGTCAATTTAAAACGTAGTTGATCAAAGGTCTTATGTGCCATCGCTCGGCCAGACGCAATTACCGCTCTGGTGAGCTTGGACCGTTTGATATTTTCAAGCGATTCGCGTGCGCCATGAGTCAGGCACTTGAGTCGACTTACGACATATGCCGTCCTGACCGGATCGCTTCGCCGACATATGACACTTGCATGGGCGAGGACCGTTTGATATTTTAAAACTCTGCCGCTTTCAAAGCTGCGCCGGATCGCCTCGCCCAGCTTCGCCCAGCTAAGACGACCCGTAAGTACAATATTGTAACGGTGTATTCAGCCGTTTAATTTAAATCTAACCACCACTTTCAAAAGAGAATTCTAAGCTAAAACTTCTTTCTCTATCATAAATCATCTTCATTGGATTCATTTTGTCAATGAAACTTATGAA
The DNA here is from genome assembly GCA_028554975.1 of Himalopsyche kuldschensis. NCBI lineage: Eukaryota > Metazoa > Arthropoda > Insecta > Trichoptera > Rhyacophilidae > Himalopsyche > Himalopsyche kuldschensis. The sequence goes on along the minus strand of JAHFWI010000031.1, from coordinate 4,290,783 downwards.
ATTCCAAGTTTGAACATTAAAATTTTTGTACATTGCCATGGGCTTTGTCGCAACGACCGGGGTTTCGCCCTTTGGCATCTTCAAGAACTTCAAATGGACGAATTAATTGGAAATGACGTGGAGTAAATAGTAATAATCCTTACATATGTATAGGAATAAAAGTAAGTTACTAAATTCATTTGCTATCTTTGCAATCTGAATGGATTAGCAGATGTCTCTATATCAATCAGTTGAAAGACTTGTGTGGATAAATTGAATGTGATATCGTAATAATTAATTACCACTGAAATGCCTACAAATTTAATTGGTGGGTTTTATCTAACGTATTATTAAAGAATTTGTTTATTTCTTATGTTTGTATTTATAATTTATGATAATTATTTAAATGGATATAACAAGAGTGAGTATATATATATAAAGAAATATTCAGCTGTGCCCTATTTATTTCTAAAATCTCATGGTAAAATAATTTATGATCACCCGTGTTATGATGTAAAATTTAAGCCCTTGATCTCATCCGCGTTGATCGAGTAAGTTTTCCAATATGAATGTAAATGGACACTGGATGAAATGATCAGCTGTCAAAGAAGAGGTAAATTTTTGTAATGTCTATATTTTAATTTATAAGATATAACATCGAAAGACAAAACGTACCCGGACATAACGTCCCCGGACAGAACGCTCCCGGAGAAGTCGTCCTCGGACTAAATGTATCCGGACAAAACGCTAACTGTTGCCAATGGTAACTTTTATTTATTTATGTGAATTTCGAATATTTTCGCTACGCAAAATGAATAAAACAATTATGAAACTGTGAAAGCAATTTAAAAATTAATATTCATTTTTGTATTCGTATCAAAAAAAAAATGCCGGGGACGATTTAGTCGCGTGGAAATGTTGCCTGGGTATGATTTGTCCGGGGACGTTATGTCCGGTGACGTTTTGTCGTGGAACCAGTATTTTAGATATAAATTAAACAGTATTCCAATACTCTTGAGATTACCATTTTATTTGATATCCCGTGCCGTTGTTTGAATCTCGTCAACCACCCGGATGAGGCGTCAAACTTGCCGACCAGTTTCAATTGTTGGAAAAAGTACTTCGCTTGGACCGCGCATGCCGCCCAAGAAACGGTGATCCCCTCAGCCCTTTGCTGCGAGAGCCACAACACCATAACCCTATCCAAGTCGTCGTAGGTTGAGGTCTTCATTGTTTTTCTTTGGGGCAGACCGCTGGCGCCATCCGAAAAACCGGCGAATTCAATAAGCTTTTTTTTTATTTTTATTATGTCACGGACTGTTTGTTGACCAACGTTAAACTCATTCATTAGCGACTTCACAGATAGTCCTTCTTCGTGTTTTTTTATTATTTCATGCTTTTGTTCAAAAGTAAGCACAACTCTTTTTCGTTTCGACATGGCCAAATTTTTTAACCAGCCCTCTATGACATTTCATGCGGCCCGCAATGACAGATATCAATCACCTTTTTTCTTTAGAACTTTTAACGGACGATGCAAGAACAATATAAAACGACAAAAAAAACAATTTTACATACACTAAAAATATCGATAATTTAATCAGTTTCAGCGGCTCTCAAACTATCCGAGAATTGATAATTTGGCCCTTCTCCCAATAAGGTTGTGCATGCCTGCGCTAGACATTCCACTTTCACAGGCCCGTGACGTATAGTATACGAGCTGCCGTTTTAGAGCGTTTCTCGAAATTAAATATTAATCTGGATAAACTTCAATCATAAAATACACGAATTTTCGAATATATGGCTTGAATAAAGGGATTTCTCTTGAGGCAAAATCAGGGTTCCCGCGTTTCATTACAATACATGTCTCACATCGACGTTCGTTAGTACGCGACGCGTCTGCTTGGCTAATGCATGTCAATTACTTGATAATTCATTTGAATTTTAATAATATCAATCGTTATTGAAAGTTCCGGTACCGGAGTTTGGTGGGAGGTATGTTCATATACTCAAAAAATAAATTAATTTTAATTGTTAATAGAGAATTTGCGATTTTGTCTTTGACGAAGGGGTACTCGATGTTACAAAAAATTAAAGAAAAGGTACACAGATGTCAAAAGTTTGAGAATCACTGCTCAAGTAGTTCGCAGCATAATCACTTTTACTGACTTAACGTTCCGTCCGTTGTTCGATTTTTTTACGGCCCGGTTAATCCGCAACCCGGATGAACGGGCGACTACTGGTGTACTGTCTCTTTCGTTCCCTTTTCCAACTTACTTCAATGCCGGCCTGGAACGTAAACGAAATGAGTGGGGGTACACAGTGGCGTGCTCAGAATTCAAGTCAAATGAAAATGATTCATTTCTTGAGACTCATTTTGCCATGTTAAAGTGGATTCTCCCTTTTTCACTGATATGTTGCCTAAATTTATTTTGTAAATATTTATTTCATCCATTTCATAGTAAATTGCAGGGCTGTGGAGTCGGAGTTTTTTGGCTGGAGTCGGAGTCGTCGCGGGGTTTTGTCCGGAGTCGTACTCGGCGTCGGAAATTTTATTTTTGTATAAAATATGTTAAATTTGGCTATGGCCTGATTCGTTGGATGATATATAATTGAATACACATAAATATGGAAGTTAAAAAAAGGCGTGACGAAATTAAACCTTTTTATAGTCGGAGTCGTGTTTTTGGTCAATGTTGGAGTCGGAGTCGTGTTTCTGGGAAATGCTGGAGTCAGAGTCGTAATTTTTTTAAAACTCCACAGCCCTGCTAAAATGATAATTGACGGTCAGCACATTCACTCGTTAATAAAAACGAATGACTCCGCATAACTTTGAAATCGCATATAAAGAGGTTTGAGTTTATGTGTATGTGTTTATAATTAGGGCTGTGGAGTCAGTAAAAAAAACTTAGACTCCGACGCGTAACTTTTTATTTCCTAATTTCCTTAATTATGTGTATTCAATTAAATATCAACCATACCAATCCGGCCAATAGCCAAATTTGACATATTATATGCAAAAATAAAAAGTTAAAATTTCCGACTCCGAGTACGACTCTGGCCAAATCGCCGCGACGACTCCGACTCCGGCCAAAAAGCCCCGACTCCACAGCCTTGGTTTACTACATATTCGTAATACATGCATTTTTGAAATGTTCTAAATTGCTATAATAACATACATACTTGGAACATTATCGTATTTAATTTGTGTATTTAGGTATTCTGAAAATTTCCGACTCCGAGTACGACTCCGGCCAAGGCCCCGCGATGACTCCGACTCCACAGCCCTGGTTATAATGATCACCACTAACCACAGTAGAACAAATGAAAAGATATTTAGTAACTTACCCCAGGAGTTATCTTCTCTACTCTTATGAAAGACTATGACCAGAATTCATACTCAATCAGAGTCATACCTAATTATTTATAATACCCGCACTGCATTACATTGATAATACTTAAATAAAGTACTTTTTGGCGTGTCTTGACCGCACGCCACTGGGAGTACAGCCATAGCCAATGTAACAAGGGAGTTTCAATATTTTAAATAAAAATTCGAATTGGCTATACTTCTTCCTAATGTTTCAGTTCAACATTGAATTATTCTAGATTGCTTTTCAGACATCTTCGTTGCTTTACCACATTTAAGTATCTTAAACATCCGTAACATAGTAACATAGTAAGTCCGAAGATGCCTCTGAAAGAGACTAAACACGTGTCACAGTTAGTAGCACAATACGTGAAATAATCAAAGTTATAATAAAATAATAAAACATTTTTAGTATTTTCCACATGAGATTTAACACATCAGGACCGGTTTCGCTCATGGCTCAATTTATTAAATGCACTTAATTTTGGGCTTTTACTTTGTTAATGTTAATTCATACCTAATTGATTTTTGATGTGTTAGTTTTGCATTGCTAAGAGGTCTTGAAGATTTTATTTTTAGTCTATTTTTCTTGTAATTTATTTGCTTAGTTGATTTACCAATTGTTTGTCATACCTTGTTTTTTCATTTATTTCATCAACTTTTGCATAAATACCACTGTTTTATTTGTATTCATACCTAATTGATTTTTGATGTGTTAGTTTTGCATTGCTATGAGGTCTTGAACATTTTATTTTAGTCTATTTTTCTTGCTTTAATTTATTTGCTTAGTTGATTTACCAATTGTTTGTCATACCTTGTTTTCATAACTCTCATAAATACCACTGTTTTATTGAAAAATAATGCTCGCCATGACTAAAAATGTTTTATTAAAAATACTTTTTTATTATTTTTATTATAATGCCTTTCCACCAAGTATTGACAGTGAACACCTTAAAAGTGATCAATCAAAGTTATTTTAAATATATCATCTTAAACATCGCCTAACTCGCATCTATGTATTTCTGTAGAACCTATTTACTTCGAACAAGAAAATTCAAGATCAATTTTCCGGTTCATTTTCACAAATTCTGGGGTGAATAGAGACACTTTTTACCCGTCACGACTATATATCTTCATACCTGCGCCAAATAATTCAAATGTGAATGGCTTGAAACGTGTTTCTATGGTCCTACTACACATGCATTACAAAATTTTTCAAATATTCACTCTCGTTATTAAGACACAGTCAATTTTGTTCGTTGTCTCTATTTACATTGAATTGGAGTGAATAGAGACGAGATAGGGTGAATAGAGACTTAGCAGGTGAATAGAAACAAAACAACAGATTGTAAAATTAGAATTTTTTGAATTTTGTACTTTTCCATGAGTTTGGTCGCTAACGACCCGGATTTCGCCTTTCGGCATCTTCAGGCATTCCAAGTTCACGGATGTACTTGAACTGACGCGTAGTAAACAGTTTGTATCGTTTATATACAAAAATATAAGTAGGTCACTAAGTTAAAAGGTTATTAAAATGTAAATTAGCGAAATTTGAATGAATACAAGTTTCAATGATTTAAGTGGGTTTGTTATAATTACGGGGATTTTTGAAAATATTAATGACCATATGATAACATAAGAATATTTAAAATAAATCTAGGGTCCTATCCGACGTCTCGTTAATGAGTTGATTGATTTTAAGCCTTTATTATTATATTACATTAATGATAGTAAGTGAATTGATATTTAATAATAGCAAGTGCTTGAATTGTAAATAAATGACAATTATTAATAAATGTCAATAAATTAAAATTAACAATTATTTAAAAGGGTACAACAATGGTGAAGTAGGCAAATAAAGTTGCTCGTTCAAAATTGGCAGACCGTTGAGCTGAGCTCGATTAATCTCTAAGATTTCTTGATAAAATAGTTTAAACTCACCCCTGTTAGTAAGTAACCACTTAACAGATTGTAAGATTGGAATATATGAACTTCTAATCTATACGAGTCTCTATTCACCCGTTTTACCGTGTACTTGGGATGCCTGAAAATGCCAAAAGGCGAAAACCAAGTACAAAATTAGTATTGAGTTGGAATATACTGGAGTTTCACCAAGTGAATTCAAAGAAACTACTCACTTTTTTTAAATCGATCCAATTATTAATATAAAATTTAAAATAACTTTGATTATTCCACGTATTATGTTTCTAATTGTGACACGTGTTTCGCCTCTTTCAGAGGCATCTTTGGACTTACTATCGCAAAGCAAGATTGATTCTAATATTTTAAAATGATAAAATTGCAAAAATGGAGTTTGTGATTTACCAAATTCTCGTTTGAACTGCAACATTATGAATCTCCCACAGTGGAAAAAAAGAACTACTATTCTCCGTTACTGAAATGATATACAGTAGAACCTCCGGACTATCCGGATTATCCGGACTAATTGGGGATGAATATAGTACGGATAAGGACAAATCCGGATAATTGAAAAAATCATAATTGACAGGAAAATACAAGTATATTCAGTATAAATCATTTTTATTTCTTTAGATTAATACATAGCTTTAATAATAAATTATTTTTTATTCAAAAAATCAATTATCGATTTCTGCTTAAAGGTAGCTTTTCTTTTCGATGCTGCCAAATCACGAATACGCATGAATAGCAAGCACACTCTTCTTGACTCTCATTAAACAATTGGTAAACTTCAAGATTTTTTCACATTGTTTTGTTACGACACCATATTTATTAGACAAAAAACGTCCCGATTCATCCCGTTTCAAAGCATCGATTATATCCAATTTGTCTCTTTTTTCGAAGAGAGTAGCGATTTGATAGGAGACTAGGACAGGACTAGTGGTTAGCTAATCGCTCTCGCCACGCGTCGCTTTATGGGATCGGAAGGGTGGTAAGGGATTTTTAACATCACACAAACACTCATTGCTTTCGAAGAGAATCGAATTATCGAATGAAAAATTTGCTCGTGTCGGGACTCGAGCCCGGACCATCCCGGAAGACAACCAATTCACCACGGGGACCGGGCTTACAGATTACGCCTATTTATAATTGGAATTTATTTTCAACGTGGATATAACAGACTGCGATGATATTTAATTACTACGACACGTTTTCTTTTCGTTGACATATCGCCCATATCGGTAATATTAAATCATGATCAATTTTTCAATTGTTCAATGCTTATCGAATTTGGACGATGACTGACCCATATTTTACACAGGACTTATTGTTAGAACAAATGAAAAAATCAACAGATGCATTCCATCACGTACGTAAACAGTGAACGCAATTCGCCACGTGCATAACAGCAAATTTGTAATATTTTTGTTTATATTGACCAATCCGGATAATCAAAAATCCGGATAATCGAGGTTCTACTGTATTCTATTTTATAATATGTACTGGTCTTTTGCTGGTGCATAAAAAAACCCATACTGCTATTTTTAAATTGTCAAAAATTCCAACGTTAGTTAAAGGCGCAGCGGACAACCACCTGTAGCTCCAAGTTTCGCGTGGGCGTCGCGAATTAAATAATTTAAGACTAGGGCTAAACAATCTTGCCTAGAGTTGCAAAAAATGCGCCGGCCCTGGATTTCATACACGACTAGCCTGTACCAGACAAGCACTGGCGGATCCAGGAATTGTCCCAGGGGGTGGCCATTTTGAAAATAAAAATGATACGTTAAAAATATATACAATATATACATACACCCAGTCCCCTTATAACGCGATTTTTTTAACGGCACCGCGACTTTTTATACTCGATTTATTTTTACGGAATAAATGATGACCATGCGTTTAAAGAAGTGATGACGCCGAACAAAATCATGTGATATGTTTGATGACTGACTATTGCAAACATTAAAAAATATTCTATAAAAAAATCTGCTTAACACACATTAATTAAAATACGAATTATCTATTCTGGAAAACACGATGTGAATTTCGATCTCGGTACTTGAAGCTCTTTTTCCGGTTTCAAAATTTCCAGCTTTGTTTTGTAATTTTGCAGTTTGATGTGTTCAATTTCAAGTTCCATCTTTTCCTTCCGGAGCTGGTATAATGGGTCTTGATTCCATTGGAATTGCCGTACACTCCGTGAACCTGAAAACAACCAATGGGCTATTAGTTAAATTAGCATAAATATAAGTATGGATTGTTTTAACTCTGCACGGGTTGCTATGCATTTCCCGGCGATAGTCTTAGTGGTTTCATAACTAAATCGATTAGAATGAAGAATACTGACAGCCGAAGCATGCTAATCTTTTGTGCTCCACAAAAATTATAAGATATTTGCTGTTACACGGTAAGCGTTGCAATGCCACTTAAAGGAAGAAATTGTTTGTGTTTTTTAAAGTGCTTTCGGATGCACAATATTTAAGATACATAATTTCGATTTAATTTCAATAACATTGATCGGTATCGATGACATTGGCCGTCTGACGTTTGCTGATTGTCTTTTGTCGCTTGTATATGGGTCGACACACGCGCCACCTACTGAAATTTAATTATACTATGCCTATAGCCTTTGCACAAGTGCAACAATAAGTTGTAAAAATAACGGAATGGCAGCGCATGAAATATGAAAAAACACTAATGTGTATATACAAGACCTAATATAAGATGATTTTACTACGCCTATAGCCTTCGCGCAAGTGCAAGCAATAAGTTGACAAAGTTTTATCGCAATCGGATCAACGGTATGGCATAGCATAAAATACGAACAAACAAACATTGATTTCTATATATTAGATATGATAGGTATTTATTTCGGCTTACGCCATCGTCAGTTCTATATTTAAAATACATTTACTTATCTTCTCTACTGGTGAAGAAAATGTACACAATACGTCTTCTCTTCTGTTCGAACATCCTAATTTTAAATTATTCAAATTTGACAAATTGATTTTATGTATTTCTCAAAGTGAAAGCTAATCTGGGTTTTTATAGAGCGAGAAACGTAAATTAGTTTTTTGTCCGTGTTGAATGTCAGATATTTCTTCTATGCAGAATGAATAAAACCATGATAAAACTTTGTCATTCTGACGATGACGATATTTAAGCCGAACTTAAATATTAATTTTTGTATTCCTAATAAAACTGATTTAAAAATGTAATTTTTGCCAGTTTGCTTTTTGTCCGGGAATGTTTATTTCGGGAATGATTTGTCCAGGGGCGTTCTGTCTGGGGACATTATGTCCGGGTAATTTTTTGCCAGTTAGCTTTTCGACCTTTGTCGGGGACGATTTGTCCAGTTCTGTCTGACAAAGTAATGCCAGTTTTCAATCAATTTTGTCGGCAATCTTCAAAGTAAATGCAACAATAAATAAGCAACGAATGTTTAAATAAGATATTTTACAACCTAAAATATGTGGAGATTCATATCCCGAGTGTGCTTCTGTCATTAATTGCTCATGTTTCCCCAAAAACGAGTCAACATTGACAGGCTTGAAATCATGACTGAAGGATGAATCATTTTCTATGGGGTCAGAATCAATAGGTTCCAGTTTAGGTTTGATGAGTGAATCCGTCCCCACGTCAATATCTTCGTCGTATTCTTCTGACTGAAAAATAAAAAAAAGTATTTAAAAAATATCAGGAACCGACTGCTGCTGGTATTAACTGCGAGCATTTTTTGAGAAATATCCGCGCGACCCGTAGCTTAGTCAACCTATGTGGGTAAAATAAAAAGCATTAGCAAAATAAATGATTGCTTATAATTTACGGACAAATACCAGCACCGTAAAATTTGCGCTTTCTAATTCTCTAGGTAAACAAATAAACGGATCCATTTTAGCTACAGAGCTATCTTGAAAAAAGAATCGGTCAAGGCAAAGGATAAATTTCTCGGTATGGAAAAAAGTCTGTATTCGCATAAAAAAATGTATTGTATGGTGTGAATAAAGCTGATTTAACACAACGCATATTCCAAAAGTCATCCTTGTATCGCAGAATTTTATATTCCTCATTATGACACAAATATTTAACGACACCGAAAATAAAATTATGGATCGGTATCTCAAAGCCCTTATTTATGAAATCTTATATTCATATGTTGAAAACTGTTATCATAAATCAGTGTAATCTGAAGCGAAGTGCACCACAATCAATGGTCCCATATGGGACCGTAGGGCTTTAAAGGGTTAATACCAACTGTAAGGATGGTATTAATAGCAGATTAGATAATTTTATGATTTGGCATCAAACGTTGCTCTGTGAATATGTCTTGAATATATTATTTCCTCTCAGCAAACAATAGCTTTAATCGAAAGTGCTGAAAGAATTTCAATAAAAGAAACACATTACACCTAAACCATTTTTTGTGCGGTAAATGCATTCCGCGGAAAATCACACAAAAAAGCTATGACTTAATATGGGAACATAGCAGTGCAAAGACGCACGTGTCAAGGTCACATTTTAATAAACAGGTGAAACAGTGGATTTTGCATGTACAGTATGTGAACAGCGCGCTGTTTATGACTTTATAACATCTGTACTTTGAAGAAGTCTCAAAAAAACTTATCAATCTCAAAATTGCGCAAATAGAGGTTTGGGTGTATGGTTGAATTTTGTTCAAATCAATTTGATACCTACATCCAAACTCGAAGAACGATCAGGAGTGCCACGATCAAGAAGATTACTCGTACCAGTGGTGCCATCTGCATTTAACATCTGAAGTGAGTCGACAGGCTGAACTGGTTCATCACACCCGGATAATTGCTTAAATCTTATTTGATTTCTGTTCTTCCATCTTGACAACCAACCATCGGAAGCTTTGAAATCCTCGAATCCCAGGTGCTTCGCCAACTCCTCTGATTTAGATCTCAACGCTGGACCACTGAAACGTTCTCCTCTTCCAGTTACAGCGGTGTACCATTGATTAAGAGCCTCCTCGATAATCGGATTCCTGCCTTTGCGTTTTCGTTTTTGGAACTTTCCCTGTTCTCCTCGCAACGCCCATTCTTCTCGTAGCTTACCTTCTAAGCACATCACTCGTCCGATTGTTGATTTAGGAACCCCGTCATCTCTGCAAGTCGTCGTTGGTTTGTGTCAGAAGGTTGACGTTTAATCAGATCGAGTAATGCTATTTTTTCAGCTAACGTCAAATCCTTTCGAGGCATCTTTTCCAGTGGTTATCTCCCCTCTATATATTTGCCTTAATATGCAATAATATATGAATTTAACTCCAAAAAAAAAGTTTTTTCGTTGGCCACATTATTAACTGTAAAAAATTAAAATAACTGATTATTTAATTCCACACAATAAGATGAATAACTAACTATTCACGATTACATATTTTTTTGACGACAGCCTTCGTAACTATTTTTATCTTTTTATACCCGCTCCCAACTTGGATCATATGAACTCCTCTAGTCGTTAATCTCAACAGGACTAGTGATTAGATAATCGCTGTCAATATTCGTCCTTCTTTGGGACCGGAAAGGTGGGAATGGATTTTTAACAACACAAACACTCCATTGCCTCTGAGCAGAATCGATTTATCGACTGAAAAAATCTGCTCGTACCTGGAATCGGACCAGGGTGGACCATTACAGTGGTTGGCTACGTTGACCACTGCTCCATGGACAGGGCATTGAATTGCCTGAATTGAATCTATTGAAATAAATATGTTTCGTGAATAAAACGAAAATACATTGATATTTTTTCTATGTATCATTAATTTTACTCAAAATCACAACTTACCAATCACCGGAGATAATATGATGGCTGTGTCCCAATAAAGCGGCGTGATAACTGAAACGAAGAAAACAAACGGTTTTCTTCATATTAAATTCGATCTGTGATTGTCATTCGACGGAAAATAAAAACACTCACGTCGTTTTGATCAATATTGAAAGAGGGACGATGTAAAAATAACCATTTTGTTCTGCTGTTCAAGTACACGCGTCCTTCCCTTTCAATATCTCGTCACTGACTACTTATAACGCAGTATACGCGTGCGCGATGCTCAATCTACCGCGACCGTCTCGATTAAGCGAACGAATTAACTGAAGATGTAGGGTTTCCAAAAATAAATACCGCGTAAAATCAGAATTAATAACTAAAATCGATTTATACACGATACACAAGAAATTGTCTTTGCTTTTCGATTACAGACATTAAGATCTATGTATTAAATGCACTTATTTTGGTTTATACTTTGTTAATGATCATTCATAATTCATGTTATAGCTTCCAATGCTCAGAGGTCTTCAACGAGAGGTTTTAATTATAGTCTATTTTGCTTCAATTTATTTGCTTAGTTGTTATACCAATTGTTTGTCATACTTTATAATACTTGCTTAAAAACCTTTGTATAAATATCACTGTTTCGTTGTATTTCTTATCAGTTGATAATGCTCGCCATGAGCGAAATCGGTCCTGATACAATAAATAGTTTGTGGAATAAGTACTAAAAATGTGTTACCTTTATCAAATCATACATTTTTCTTGATCGATTTAGTTCATCATGAGCATTTGATTTCATTTAGTGAAAATTTGTATACTTTCAAATTTCCTTTACAATATTATTATTTTATATATTTTGTTGATAGCTATTTCAAATGCAGTGGTCGCCTTCGTCAGAACTAGTTCTAGACTTTAATTTACTCAACACTGACAAATCACGTGGAATACGTGGAATAATCAAAGTTATTTTAAAAATTTATTTAAAATGAACTTCCACAAAGTTACCGTAAAATGGAGTTCTAAATAAATGCCTACTCAATCAATAATTTTTATTATTATTACATTTGTAAATTGAGTTACCTTTATCAAATCATATATTTTTCTTGAAGCTTTTCGACATATTGAATAAAAATCATGATCGATTTAGTTCATCGTATGCATTTGATTTCATTTATGTGATGATTAATTTGTATACTTACATATATTATGGTGTATTTTTCATTAAACTTTCCTTTAGCTTTTACATCCGTCCTTGCAATTATATCGTCAATATTTTCCGGGACTGCTTTACGTTAGTGGGTTAGTTAAATTTATTTCAAAAGGCAAATGTTTTGGCAAAAATCGGTCGTCTTCATTCTATTAATTTATCAACACTGAAAATATTATCGATTGTCCTTACCACGTCTCAAAATAATGTTTTTCAACTTTAGGAGAGACAATCTATTCGCTGTCATAAATATTTATTATGAATAGAAAGCTGGTTTTTTTGGTTCAGTACATTTTGATTTTAAAAACTCTCTCATTTAAATTTTGAATGAAAAAATTCAAATGATGTTTTGCAAAAAATCGGTCGTCTTCATTCTATTATTTATCGCAAATATTAACTTGCCAATGTTATTTTTTTGTCACTTTATGACGTCAGTGGAATGAGTATTTTTTTAAATAAGTTAAAAGCATTTAAATGAAGAAAAACAAATGATGCCAAAATGTGTGAAAAAAGGGTTCGATAGATCGGACCCGTGGGATTAAAAGGGTTAAATTATGCTAAATACATAGAAGTTTGACCAGTTTAAAAATTGAATTTTGATACTATGTTTTTTTTATAAATTGTAGTCTTGCCAGTCTTGCATGATTTGCGGGGGTGGGGATACTTACTCACCATCAGCACGAGTAAGTTTGCAGTGTTGACACTATTGTAAGTTAATCTTTGCGCCACAATACGATGGCAAGAATCTTTGTAGCATTTCGCGAAGCTTCTTTTCACTAACCTAACAACAACAGTCAATCAAAAATAATCTCCAATATTACGAGTGTCATCAAAAAATCATTTCTTAAACAACATTAAACTCATCCTTGTTTCCTATCGATTTTCCGATGGGTTAAATTGGGAGTACTGATGCGAGGTTACAATCATCAAACTCCACGGAATCCTAGCAGCTTAGTTCTAATAGTTGGCAAGTCAATTGAGCTACGAATAACAACGTCTCGAATGTAGCAAATGTGAAGGGAGCAAATGGGTTCAGCAGATTAAGCCACTTTGACGAAATGAATTTTCACGTTGCATATTTTTATTATTTATAAAATAATTTTCTACATACATCTGAAAATAAACATTTGTAATAAGTCTTTCTTTTTAAAAAATATGACGAATAGGGCAAAATAGGTTTTACCATTACAAAACCCATAGTGCATGGTATAATTCTGAAGCCATCTCGAGAGGTATGGTTTACGCAAAATACTCCGGATCCATACTGGAATAATCCCTGGTTATGGGTCACAAATTACCAGCATTTCTCGACTAGATAGATGAAAGGTAAGTTGGACCACTAGAAAGGCTGCTGTTCTGATGCCACTGCCTTCAACACTTCTAAGGAATTCCTGTCTACAGTTGGGTGGAAAACTTCAATAAGATTGATACAGATAAATGGTCGATGCAATCACATGAAGACGAAGCATCTCAACCATGCAATGAAGGAATACACCGAGATGTCACTGCATTAAAAATTTACGAACTATCTAATCCGAGAAACACAGAGTAAATTCAGATCTTTGAAGATGCAGCTCTTTTTCCAGTTTCAAAATTTCTAGCTTGGTCTTGTAATTTTGCAATTTGATGTGTTCAATTTCAAGCTCAATTTTTTCTTTCTGCAGCTCTAATAATGGATCTTGACTTCCCGGGAATTGTTGTTTTGTGGGTGAATCTGAAAATGGCAGAAAGAAATTTCAAACGTTAATTGAAAGTTGTTAAAAAAGTGCTCTCTGAAAACATTTTACAACTGCAAGTGAACGTTCTTCTACCTGATCTGTGCGGAGATTCATATCCCCTGTGAGGCACTGTCATGAACTGTTCATGTTGTTCTGACATTGATTGAACATTGACAGATTCAAAATTTCCATAATTGTTTCGCGGTGGATCGTTTTCTATCGGGTCTATGCGTTCCACTTTAGTTTTGACTAGAAATCCAGTCTCCACGTCGAGATTCTCGTCATACTCCGCTTGTGACTGGAAAACATATGCGAATCAATTATATGTGGGCAAGCAATCGGCAACTGCATCTTCATCTAATTGTTCTGTGTCTTCGAAGACTTCGTTAAATCATTCTTGATCTTTTATAAGCCGAAACAATCATCCTTTGCTTTGTAAATATATTTAGAAAATATGGGGTCGTACAATAAGTATTTAAAACAAAATAATAAACAGCACGTAGAATGGTGTAAACCAGTGATGCACAACCTTGTTGGGAGAAGGGACAGATAATCAATCCTCAGATAGTTCGAGGGCCGCATGGGTAAAACTGATTCTTTTATATTGTTCTTCCATCGTACGTGAAAAGTTCTGAAGAAAAAAGGTGATTGATATTTGTCATTGCGGGCCGCAGGTTGTGCATCACTTGTGTAAGCACTGTTCACCGTTTATTCAAGATGTGAAGCAATATATCTTTTAAAAAAGAGTTCTTCACTTATATGTATAATATTATCTGGCCATGTGCTGCACTTTCGGTGCACGTATGATTAGAAATAAATAATAATACAAAAATAGATGAATAAATTTGAATCGAAATTACCGAAAGAAACAGAACAAATCATGATGGCGGTAATTAAACTTTCCCTTACGGTACCAAAAAAAGTTTGTTCCAAAGATGTGGAGTCATTACACGTCAGGTAACGGTGGTGGTTTATAGTGATTTTGGCCAAATGCTTAACGGATATTTTTAAACTCATCGAAGTGGCTTTACGCGATTCAAGTCGAACTGTAAAATAATTGCTGTTTGATTTCCTGAAAACATGAAAAAAGTCATTCCCATTTGATCAAAAGTACGTCTGTAAATTAAATCCATAACACACTTGCACGAGTTTGATTGTATTGGTGTGAAATTATCCAGGAATTTAGACAAAATCTCCGCGCTGCGACCGAAGAGTGGTTAATTATTCCATCTGTGAAGATAATGGTTTTAAAAGGTATTTGGGAAGATAAGCTCAAATATAAGCCCAGAAATTCTTAAATTTCTAGAGATAATTCATTTTTTGAAGCAGTGAGGATTAACTACACATCGTTAGAAAAGAAAAAGGGGTGTTAAAATAGCATAGGTTTAGGTCTCACTGATGTTAACAATGGATGTGATTTGAAAACAAGTTTCGCAAAGTCGTTCGATATATTTGAGTTAAAGATCCCGGGCGTTCCCTCGCCAACCGCGGTATTCACGGATCTAACGAAATTGTCAAGCATAATATTTTGGCTAGAATATATTTCCTAACAATAATTGTCCATCTGTTCAGATTAACGCACGAATGCAGACCTACCTCGTCCATTTCGTCGATTGGCGATTCGTCTGCCCCATCCGGTGGAGTAAAACCATGTCTGTAGTACCTCTTTTTGAAATTTTCCGAGCCACCCTTTGCTTGCATGAAACTCTCTGTTCTTTTTTCTATTTTGATTTGGCGTTTTCGGGCTGCCTCAAAAAATGTTCATACATCTGCTTGGCCGTTTCGCGTATCATTAATCCGCTGACGGTGACATTTCTATTTTTTTGATCTTCTATCCACGTGCGGAGATCCTTCTCCGTCTTTTCAACATTGTGATCTCGAGCCATACGCGTCACTTTCAAGCTTGCGTTCGTTCCGCACCTAAAACTGGCTCGAATCGAGTCTGCGTTTTTTTTAATGGTTCGAATAGTGGACTCGTTTACGCTGAAAGCTTTTCCAACCGCTATAACTCTCTCTCCTCGCGCTAGTCTGTCAAGAATTTTATTTTTTTGCGCCAGAGACATAACAGTCCGTCTCTTCTTCGCGCGAATTACCGCCAATGTTGGTTGAGATGTCATCATGACGATTATATTTGTAAAAATACCAATAACAATAGCTGTTCACCGATAACAACGTCCAACTCTGAACGTGCAGAGCGGCACACTAAATACAGCGTTGAATATAGGTCTATCTCCCTCACTATGCGCGTGGCGAAATGAAATTGTTTTCAGTGTTACGCGATCAAATCGTGTATGCCTGTGTGCCCGCGGTTGCTAAGCTGCGGTTGGCGAGGGATTCCCGCCTAGCTAGTAGATAGTCCGACGAATCTCGCGTAACGCAAATTTATTAAAAAAATCCTCCACTCAGCGCGAATAAATAATATTCAAGATTATTGAATTACCTTTCTGGAAAAATAAACAAAACTGTATTTAAATAGATGACACGGTGTTCATTAAAATAAATACAGGTATACAATTATTCTTATCAGCGCATTACTCATGTTACCTAGATAGCCAAGATAATATTTATTTATACATATAGTAGACTATGACATGTCAGTCCTGCGTATAATAAGTATTTCTTTCCAAAAGACTCATCCACCACCATCACATGATAATCAATGAAAATCTTCCAAATAAAATACATTTTTTTCAACTCGATTTAACGCAGTAGGCTTTCCATATCATAATGATGATTTTTTTTTTTCGATTGATCCAAAGATGTCAGTCTGAGATCTATTTTCATTAAGCTACTTTCAATCAAATTGAGAAATTTTAATTGCAGTCAAGTGATCAGAGCTTAATAAAAGGGTTTTAAAAATGATAAATTAAAACCTCCTTTTTAAAAATCCTTAAGCCGTTTTGGCTTCGGAATTGATATAGCTGCCAGCAGCCATGGAAAATACCGGTGTCTCATCACTTTTTGTCACATCATTTTGATTCCACTCTCTATTCGCATATAGCCCTAGCCGCGTCCGACCAATTCGGCTCCTGGTTTTGCAGAAGTGGTCTTAAAATATCTAGATACCTATCTTGAGCTTGCCCTTGGATGAATACAGATCCTTTGCAATTATTTCCACTTAATTTTTTTGGAATATTGCGCAAATCTTTCAATCGATTGAAATTATACTAACAGTCGATTCGTTCACTTTGTTATACCTTAGCAACGAAGCTGAACTTCTGCCACTAGTGAGAGACTATCCAACAGATCGTCCTTCATCCACGATGAATTTTAGCGATGCCCTTGCTATAAAATATAACATGTTTTTTTTTTAATATTATAAACAAGCTGTGTGTCAATCAATTATGGTGCTTTTCTCAAAACAATCGAAAAATACTTTTGCTCGCAATTGCGTTTTACTGCTTTTGCAATTCGTCCAGCGTCTTATATTCTAAAATTCCAAGCAAAATATAAAACTGCCTATTTCATAATTAATATACACAGAGACAAATTGTTTTTATCAATTCTCACCGCAAATACAAAAATCACGAATAGCGAGGGTTTACTGGAATGACATTGGCATGTAACTTCTACAACATCCCTCATACATACCACTAGTATTTCTCACCAATATTACTAAGTTATTTTTGTATTCAAGCGTAAAGCGCATCGCACACAGTACGAAAACTTGAGGCTCTTTATAGAAGTTAATATGAAAATAATAAATTCAAAAATATAGCAACATATTGTATATGGTTATATAATATTGTATAATATTATGGCTTGGAACGCAGTCACTGTTTTGAATCAAAATGATGAAAATTTTAACGATGCAAATTATTAAATTTGAATTTCATCAACTGAGCTTTAGAAAGCAAATAATGTGAATTAATATAAATTCAATATTTTGAGAGTGTTAAATGTACTGACTAAATTAAATCGATGACAGAAATCATTGAACATGGCTCAAAATTTACCTTAAACAGTAATGGAAATAATTATAAGAAATCTATGAAAGACAAATCAATGTAAATGAGTTCTTACTTCTAACGTTAGTTAAATCATTACAGATAAATTATAATTGGTACAGAGGCAAATTCAAATTATTTTTTGATTAAAAACACTATGTTTATGATAGACTTCTTTAATGATAGTGAATATTTCATATATCGGGAGGTACTATTTAAAAAAATGACCGATCTTACCATGTTTTGAAATTGTTCTTCATTTTTTTTTCAATTTTTCCTTTTCATTGTTATTAAATTAATCATATGTCCATTTTAAATTCACTATTTTGAATACTTAAAAAACACAAAGCTCACTATAGTAAAGTTAGAGTAATATAAAATAACTTTGATTATTCCACGTATTGATGTCAATACGTGGAATAATCAAAGTTAGTTTAAATTTTATATTAAAATGAACTTCCACAAAGTTACCGCCGAAACCATCGAAAGTTAGAGTAAAATTGATTGTAGTATGGACGATACAATGAAAACATTAGTATACACTTATTCAAATGGTTGCATTTTGTAACACTTTTATTTTGAAATATACGATCAATCATGTGCCACCCACATGATGGTTTTATTATTGATGAAAAAAATAAAAAGCAAACATTAATTTTGGCATTTAGAATATGTCTATTATTTCTTAATCACTGTATGTAATATGCTGATATACTTACTTTGACCATAATGAAGCATATAAATATTATTAATAATAAATGTCAAGTGTAAGCTACCCCTTACTTGCTGTGTTGTATAGCAAGCCTATGTATATGTAGGAATGTGTCTGTGTAGGTCATCGTGAGTATTTCGGGTGGTGCTGTCTCGCTCTGACGCGAACGCCCCCCGGTGGCCGCTTTGGACTCGCCCGACCGCTTCCCCTCTCCTCTTACTGCAACCATGTATATGTTGGCTATACAACGTTGCCTGTCGTATAATTTTACTCCACGTAAATTTCAACTGGAACAGTTCAATGGACTCTCGAAATAACTTTAAATACGTTTTTTTAGTGAAATATTAGGTGTGTGATTGTTCCGAGACGGTGTTTTTGATTTCAGAAGGTGTATTTTGATGTTGGGTTGTGTTTTTTGTGTAAGTGTTGTTCGTTGATACCTTAAGCCCGCGATCCATTCTGGCCGACCAAAATTTTGTTCTCTATTTCCCTCGTAAATATTTTCAAAATATTCTTGACAAGTCATCAAACAGTGTACAAAATGTTCATAGAGTGTATTTCCAAAATATAAAGCGATTGTCCTTAGAATAGATCGCAAATACGATTCAATATTTGTCTCATTGCTTAGATATTTCTATACTTTTTAACGTGTTGCTAGTAAAGATTCGTATCAAACCGTTTGGAAATGATATGAGAAGATCAGCGATCCACAAGTACAGATGTTTAACTAAAAAAAAATACGTAAAAATCTATCTCCGAAAAGGTTGATTATTTTATAAGTTTTATTACATTCCATCGAAACCCTCGATCATAGTTAACGAAAGAAAGAAATCCATGTGAAATATTTGAAGCAAACGTTATTTTATTCGTGTAAATCGATAAAAACAAGTGGGTGAATTGTTGAAAAAAAAGTGAACCACTACGATTATTTCAATGTAGAAATCATAGAATATGGTTAAAATTAGACGATAGCCTATAATTACGTATAAACAAGAGATACTGCGCGTATTTCGAGTTATTCGAAAAAAATCTCCAAAACTTGTCACAAGTTGTTTCAAATAAATAATTCAACAATGTGTACATGTTTTGAGAAAACGAAATAAAAATAAAATACTCGAGAAAATTTCTAAGTGTCAAAAAATATACGAAAATAGTTGTATTTACCATCGATCCTATCTAACTTCATTTACACTCTAATTTTTATCAATCATCGTAAGAACTAACCCTTATTTTAACTGTGTAATTTAAATTGAAAATTGTTAAAATTTTGAGTTACGTCTACATGTTGAAAAGTGAAAAAGCATAAGTTTCAATAGGAAAAGTGTGAATCCTTGTTGAAATATATAAGTTTGAGAACAAGAATAAATCAAAAATATTTTAACAAAAAAAAGTTGAAAGTACGAAAATTTTGTCTTATTTCAAAATCTTCATAATCGTTATTTTCGATTATATGTACTATTTTTAAACAAAGAATTACTTAAAGAAAGACTTAATTTGAAACAAAGAATTATAAATATTACGAAAAAAAAAAACAAATGTCGATGGTGTAGTATAGTAAGTCTCCGAAGTTTGTCGTACATACTAATAATTGTTAAATCGAATTATTTTTGATTCAGTGACTATTATAGTGATAAAAAATATCGATTAAAACTACGGCCATGTCGCGGACGTATATATCTCCGAGAAAAAAGATTAATAGAAAATGCATCGATTTGTATATAACTATTATGATCAGTGCATGAAATGCAGACGGGCTGCAAAATAGCTTTGAATTAGAATATTTTGGTAAATATAACGTACTGTTCAGCAGAAAAGAAGGTACATATATCGAAATGCCAAACAGCTGTCAATGGATTGAAAATATTGGATATGCCCTATATACACCAGGATCCTGATATTGCAGCAGAGCATGAAGCTGTCAAACCAACAGTTATTACCATTGTCCATGTCTCAATGTGCATGATTAATCAAATTTCTTCAATGATTGCCTATGTTCTATCAGAGCTTTCTTGACATGCGAAAAAGTACACAAATTGGGCACGAAATGAATCTTCAGTTTCTCCCTTCACCAGACTGTGAAAGAGTCATGGGAAATAAAATAGCAAAACAGTGAGTGCATCAAAGTGATATGCGACGTGGAAACTCTTACGAACTAATTTGTGGCGATTCTTATTCCATATGTCGACGTGGTGAAATTTTGATGTATAATATCATTTTCTGCTTCTATTTACAATACAAATGCTCATCTCACGAAATACACGGAAATAATTACCGGATTCCTAGTTGTTTGCTTCGTCTCAATAAATTAAATAATCATCGAATTACCCTCACATTTTCTAAATGTTCCGAAACTATTTTTTTTTTAAATATTTGTTCAATGTGAAATTGTAATCTTTCCGGCAGACACTTACTGAATATTATATTTCCAATCACACACGAAAAGATGAAGCGAAATTTTGATTCGCGTTGAAAGAATACATACGTAACTACATTATATTTGATCGAATTCACAGTACATATTTATTATTTTGTGTGAATCGATATTTCTTTTGAATCGTTTTCGATTGTATTCAGATATTCTCCATATTGTTAAATTGTCAACGTTTACTAGTTAATCGATTGTCAAATTAAAAACCTACACGATACGTATTTAAAAATCCAATCATTTCACCATATTTGATCAATTCCTCCATGACTTCCAAGTTGATTTCATTGGTTAAAATATCAGTTGTTCGCTCTTTTGCTGTCAAGCCATCTTGTAAATTGGTTTCGAAAAAAGTAAACACTAAAACAAATGCTTAGTTTGAAATTTGAAAATCGAACACCTGTAAAACTAACGTCGTATCTATTAATTATCGTTTGTTTATGCTAAAAAAAACGCCACGTAGGTAGAATTTCAATGAAAAAAAGAACAATTAAAATACGTTTGAATTTGCGTTTTTGGTGCGGATAAATAATTTTACCCGTGTAATTAAAAAATGCTTGCTTAGAGAACTACAGTTAAATTTTAATTAAAATATTATTCCCTCAACTCAATTTGCTAATAGCTGCTATTTTAAATCGTTATTATAACGACTCGTCGATTTAAATATAGTTAATGAATATCAATTAAATACAAAATATGAATGTTCTTATTGCGTATTTCTCACAAACCTAAATCGACACATTGTATTTTTTTTAATTCAACACGATACAAAGAGAACGATGTTAGGTGTCTCGAAAATCATAATGGAAAATTTCTTTAATACTCTTTTACAAATTATTGCTCGTCTAGTTAATATTGAAATACATATTCATGTATTTTTTAAAATTATAAGCTGGCAATAAGTCTTCGGCACGTTCAATTGGTCGCGCGATAAATTTTCCGCATGAACACGTTTCCATGTTCAGTTTCTTCGATAATATGATGATTGCTTTGTATGTACTCTGTACGAACACCATTATGGGCAGATTGATT
This sequence comes from Himalopsyche kuldschensis, assembly GCA_028554975.1. Lineage (NCBI taxonomy): Eukaryota > Metazoa > Arthropoda > Insecta > Trichoptera > Rhyacophilidae > Himalopsyche > Himalopsyche kuldschensis. The sequence continues at coordinate 4,268,686 of JAHFWI010000031.1, read as the reverse complement.
AGCTAACCATTATTCCAGTCCTAACACTGACCCTACACGAAAAACTTGAGAAAATGCAACACTTTTACTAAAATAAACTCGATTACGGGTCTATATGCCCCAAAAGTCGAAGATACCAGAAATATATTTTCAAAACCATTCACGTGGATTGGACGCATGTTTATTTTGCATGAATTTAATGATGTTGGATTATATAACTAATTAATTTTTGTATTTCTTTTTCAGGTGTCATTTCGGCGACGAAGTGTTTATAAATAATTTAAAAAATAGATCCTTTACTTTACTTGGGTAATTTAATATATTAATTATAACGTTCGTCGAATCCTCTTCCTGTGAAAGTTTTCCATACACCTTTCACATCAGATCATTTCTTATCATCCCGTACCCCCCTTCCCCACCCGCCTCCAACTTATGATAAATTGTCACTTTTTTAAATTACTTTTTTATATATACATAATTCAGCTGTGATCGAATACTTGAAATTTTAAAACATATATTCAATGTGTTAATTTTAAAACAGATGCATCTGCATGTTAAATAGCCACTTAACTTAATCAAATCATTTTTTTAATCGTATAAATAAGTTAAAAGCTTTTTTCTATATATATCATGAAAAATCTAATTTATTTTAAGTGAAATATTTTATGTTGGTAAATTTCTTACCGAAAATTAACTGAATAAATAAATCAAACAGTCTTCCTGCATTACTTAAAAAAAACTGCCGTAGATAAGAATTTACAAAAATATCTTTTTTCTATTATTAAATATTAAAAAAATTATCTCACCCTAAATAGTGCGTATCTGAATATATTCTTAACGTATTGAAGAATTTTAATAATAACAAAAAAATTGCCGTGAAGTCTAAGCAAATATATACCGGGAAGTGAAAGTTTAATATGAGCGTCGAGAAACCGAAGCAGCGTTAAAAATCCTTGACGATTCCAAACGAGAATAATCACATTCGTATCCTTGATACTGGCAGGAAGAATAAATCGCAGTGCCGCAGGAGTATTGGATCGGGTCTAAAAATTGCGCGTCAAGATCGGTCAGCAAATTTCTTCGCCGGAGCGGAGACAGCAGACATCGGCGCAAGACGGAAGGGTGACTTCCTTAACGGGGTGTAAATCTGACCAAAGTTGCCCGGTGCTGTGTGTGTGCTTGTGTTTTTAACCGGGCAACGGTCGGTGTGATGCCCCCGGTAGTCAGGTGGTAGCCATGCTAGGTCCTAACGTGTCACCTTCCGTCACGACCGCCCATCGCCATACACCGCGCGCAAATGGCGCAGTACACGCAGCGATCGCAGCCTATGCACAGGTAAATTTATCCTTCATTCCATTTTAGTCTCCATAAGAAAAACCCTCGTTGACAATTTACCCTTGACATCCAAACCAGCGCAATATCAAAGGGGTCATCATACTGACACTCCTGACCAATTTCGATCTTTTCGAGACAAATATGTCACAGCATCCTATTACATATCAAAAAAGTTGCCATCGTTTATCTTGAAGACATATTCCCTCAAAATTATGATACTCAACTAACAAAATGGGATATATCTGCATGAACACTCAAAATTGATCAATTTGCTAGTCAACGTGTGGTGCGAAATTTCACACCAGTTGAGAATACAATCCACCGATAATCCTGCTGTGATTCAAAGAGATAATTTAGATTATTCTGATTATTAAAACGAAGGAACAATTGAATCAATTTAAGGGTAGGTCTCGACACCATCGATGTTATCTTGAGTATGCCAGTGAAAAAATGAAAATTGAGATCAGAGTTACGGGCAGTTTGAAAGATATTGAAAAAGTTGTGTTCACTTGTTTTATGCATCACTGTCAAAAAGATCGTTGAATATGATGGCAAACATTTTTTCACACAATCAGTTTTTTTGACAAAACCAGAGCAATATGCAAGCAGGTCATGAATGCGGTGCCGCTTCGTTATTATTTATGAATATAGCTTATCCTGTCTTCAACTTCTCTTTAATTGCAATGTTAACGTTTAATTTCAATATCTTCTATTTATTCCTTCATAACCCAGCACTCGAAAATTCATTTTTTCCACATTTTATTTGGAAATATTTATTATTGACCGTTTTTGCTAATCGCGCTCAATCGCTCATCATTTTCAACTTTTAACTGTTCTGGTTGCACCTAACCTTGATAACATCAGTGGGGAAGATGTACAAAAAAATGTGTGTTATTGATTTGAATCTCATACATTTTCAACAATAATAATTGAAAGCTAAAATTGACACCTTAAAAGTGATCAATCCACTCACGTAACGGCTTACTACCAAGGCAAATGTGTTCATGTCCTTCAGTCCTTATCATCTCGTTATTTTTATCTTCTTATGTAACAAAATCCACACTGGTCATTCCCATTCATAAATCCAACTAATATTTTAATAAAGCACACTGCTAAATGAGTCTCGAATCATTATTTCTTTACGACGCACGCCGACTCCTGTTTCAATACTCATATTTATTTCCATGCAACAATTCACAACAATAATATTATGATATTCGACTCCATTGAATCTTGGACGTGTTTTAAGTTCATTTGCCTTTTGTGAATAAAGAGCGACCTTTGCCTGCATATATATTATGTACACAAGTGCATTTATCTATAGATTTGCCAATTAGCATTATTAGAGAATATAAAAACCCTGAAACACTATAAATAAGTAATGCTACCTGTATAAGTATGTACAAGGTTTTCGAACAATTTATCGATACGTTAGAATATAGATTCTATATTATTAAACATCCAAAAAAAAGTATATATTATAGAAGCTTCAGACTTTTTTGGATGTTTAAATATTGATGGGTTTGAACCACAATCTCAACGTAGAAATTAAATCAAAAACACGTTAATTTAATATATCTTCCTGATTGACGGAAAGTATCTCTTATTTATATTATAAATGGACCAAAATCTTTTATTAGAAAACGTCCCACATAAAAACAGTGTTGTGTCGATTTCTATGGAATACTTGCAAGCGATTCTCCTTAAACTGACCTAACCTAACTAATATTTAAACACAGCACATACTAATTCGTTGGTACAAATTATGTTCTAAACGAGGTACTTACCAGATGGTATATATTTATATTTCTTGCGATATAAATACGACTATAATTTCAAATGGCATAGGTACATACTGTTTTTTTTAAATACAGATAATTCCATACGGAACGTTGTCGTATTCGAATGCAACGATATTCCAATAGTGAAATATGTATATCTGAAGAAACTAAAGGTAACCTAATGATAAAATAAATAAAAAAAATCTTCTAATATATCGATTGGTTTCCTTTACTTAGGCCAAAAAACTACATCCGTGAACCGACATTCGCCTGTGAGAATCGCAGTAAAACATTTCGTTTGATTGTGTTTTAAAATTATCCACTGAATAAAATATGCACCGAAGAAACAAAATATTCCGATCGCCGGTTTACTCTCGCAGACTCGGCGCTTGCGTTGCAGCTCCACGCGTTCGGATATAAATTTTACACTGTTGCCGGATGACAAAATTTGCCATGCAACTATGGCCGATTGTTAAAAAAATATTGTATTTATTAACGATGGTAAATTATAGAAAAATTGCATAATTTTTACGTTTCGTCATAAATTATTGACTCGAAAATATGTACAGCCTTGGTGACATGCAATTTACATAGTTGACCTTGATGCCTAACTGAAAGTTAAATTTCTTTCTAAATACTATCGGAAATATATGTATGTATGTATTATACATATATCAAAGATCAGCGATGACTTTAACAATATTGCTTAGTCATGCTGAAGCCATTTCAATTGATTAATTAAATAAAATAGAAAATTATGCCATGTACATTTCCAAGCATATTTTTCACAGATAGCAATGTATATTAGATTAGTTCTACAAACAATATTAGTCAGAATATGTATGAACTAAGTTATCTATTTTTTCACCGTGTTATCATGGAGTTCTACTAAGTATGTGCCAATTCAATCAATAATATTTCTCGCTTCTAAAGTCGATTGCGGCTACACCACGGCTTGACACGATATTTTTCATAGTAGCGTGTTTCGGGTTTATGTACATCATGGAATTGTGTGAATTTAACTATCTTTAGATTTGATGGTAACTTTGCCAACGTGTTTAACGAGATAATATGACTTGGAAAAAATCTTCGATTTTTTATAAATAGGTTTTTTTCCTAATAATTGTCCGTTCGGGTATTCGAACCCTTGTGCAACGAAACCGAAGTCGGTGACGTTTATATGGATTTGACTATAACGTGAGATCCTGTCAGTGTGAATTAGAGGTCTGCACGGGCCGAAATTTTAAAATTTCACCCGGCCCGAGCCCAAAGCTCATTTCCAAAAATCTTACCCGACCCGAGCCCGACATTTTTCAACCTTGCCCGAAAAAAACCCGATTTGTTTTCGACAATTCTACAAAAATTAAAAATAATTAAAATTGACCGACCAACTATCGTGTGAGTGCAGTTTTGAAGAATACATTTCTTCTAAATTATTTAATAACTCAGTGACATAAATTGGTTACCAGTTCCCACTATTTTAATTGTTGTGTAAGAAAAGCCCATTTCTTGTCGATAAATTTAAGAAAAATCAACTTAACAAATCGCAATAACCATTTAAGAAATACTGAATTCGGGATCACATTATGATATTTATCATGCGTATTGTACAAACTCCTCAACAGCTGACATCATTAAAAAATAATATAGTATATAATGACTGCTGTCGCGAATTCATTAAATTTAGAACAATGTGTGTTCCATCGAATGGATGTGTTCATACAAGAATATAAGGTTTTCAAATTACGAACAAGGCGTCGAAAAGATGACTGTAATACGAGTACGTGAAGTTTATTATTGTATTAAATTAAGATTTACGATAATGGTGAGCTCATTCGGCAATGGCCCGATTTTTGATAGATTTTTTGTGTGCCTGGGCCCGAATCCAAACTCTCGTTACCCGGCCCGCGGGCCAAACCCGTGCGCGTGCAGACCTCTTCTGTGAATAATGATTTCGTAACTGTTATGGGCATACCAAACATCAATACAAATCGAATGTGACCAGATGTAAGGATTATTTTCTCAAGGCTTTCTGGTACTATTGCGTTCCGAATTGGCAGAAGTATCTCGCTCAAATAAATATTTATTTATTTCATTTCCTATCGCGTAGATTTAAAAGCATTCCAATAATCTGCACTGTCTTAAAAAATGAAACATATTACCTGGAATTATTTAATTGTAGCAGGAAATGAATTAGAATAGTCATCATTTTGATATTTTCGTTGCGCTTGCTAGACACGATATAAAATGGCGATTCGACAACAAGAAGTTACCTAGCCGAGTCGACTATATTTAGACGTCCTTGGCGCGCGATAGTTAGAAAGAGAACGTATTTTTGATGATTGTACTCGTTTTTCAATAATATTGTTATTTAAATTGAGCAAAAATTCTCGAGAACGCATTTATTTCATCGAGGTGGCTCGCTGATTGATTTTTCATAAATTTCATCGCTCACTTACCTGCTCAATTTTTATTTATTTTGATACTCGGCAAGAAATCATTTTTGCGAACCTTTCAATTCAACGTAGTCGTAATATATTTCAACCGATAAAAATGTCCAACACTGAGTTATAGGAAATGCAATATCGGTACTTTTTTGATTCCGGTAGTTGATGAATGCTATCCCGGGCTATCTATTTATTGCGTAATCTAACTATCTTAAGGTGGATTTAATTAAGGATTTCGACTGAGGCTGCTTGGTGGAATTTCAATATCAAGTTTGAATTATGTACTTTTCCATGAGATTGGTCGCTAGCGGCCCGGGTTTCGCCTTTCGGCATCTTCAGGCATTTCAAGTGCACCGGTCATTGGTATTTGAGATACTACATTCAAAAATCCCGATAATTATAACAAACCAACTTAATTCATTGAAACTCGTTTACATCAATTTTCGCTAATTTAAATTTCAATAGCAATTTAACTCAGTGATCTACTTCTATTTTTGTATCTTAACGATACAAACTGTTTACTGCGCGTAAGTTCAAGTACATCCGTGCAATTGAAATGCCTGAAGATGCCGAAAGGCGAAACCCGGGTCGTTAGCGACAAAACTAAAGGAAAAGTACAAAATTCAAATTAAGGTGTTGAGTTTTCGATCCTGCAATTTCGGGACAGGAAAACCATGGCGTAACTAAAAACATAACAAAATTTGCATAAACGTATCGAAATTAAATCTAATCAATATTGTAAGTAAACAAATTATGCAACGATTTCAGCGCATATTAAAAATAATGTATAGGAAGTTACAAGTGCGACTGCAACATTCTTATGGCTTCTCTTCGCTCGGTGTTACTGCGTTGTTTCTCAGCCGGCGAGGTCACGAGTTCGAATCCTATTCTTCCATTGTTGAAGCTGCATTGCCTATATTTGGCATTGTTTTATCTCTATAATGTCAGAATGGAGAGGGTGGCACCGTTTTGCACTTTTTCTCGAGGCCTTTGAGTGCAGGTTAGCACTCGAATATTACTGATTTTCAAGCTCCACACTTAACAACCATTAGAAATGTAGAGATTTTGGCCTTTTTTTTTTGTTCGTGTTTGCCGAGAAGAATTCGAATGGCGCATTATTATTTATTTACAATCGGAATATTGATTAGGCAGCGATTTTCTGCTTAAATTATTGACCACCTATTTCCACAGTTCTTCTCAGATCTACAAGCAAACTACTAATTTGTACTTTCGATGGATTCGGCAGTAACTTAGTCAAACTTTGCTATAGTAAATCCGAAGATGCATCTGAAAGAGGCGAAACACGTGTCACAGTTAGTAGCACAATACGTGGTATATTTTATAATACTAATAAGTACTTTCAAACTTTATGACTCTCCATATCCCCTTACATCAAGAATTGAGCGGTGGGGAAACTGAAAAACACAGTTTTTGCTTAAAACTCGATATCTTAGATAAAATAAAAATTATCTTCACAAAGTATATTCTGGTCTGGACCGATTTCGCTCGTCGGGAACATTGCCGCCAGGATAAGCAAGACCGAACCTAAAAATTTAGCAATGTACATATTTGGACGTATTACTAAAAGATATCTTTGAATTATTTTTAATATTGCCTTTTCCACCAGAAATTGTCAGTATTATAAGTGACTTATCGACATGTTGAATTATAACTCCAAATACTGACAAACTATCCGACAGTTAATTTCTTCAGATTCGATCGAGTTACTTTTGATTTACTATTTGAATAAAAAAAATAGTAAGCCTATCAGAAAGATGCTTCTAATTGACTTGACAAATGCATCCAATCGAGTCGACGTATCAAAATGACAGACAGAATATTTATGTAATAGCGTTCATAATTACCTACATCGAATGTTAAAAAAATGTTAATTCCAATTTTAAAATCGCAAATGAACACCGTCATACGTAACTTGCATGGCATAAAGTAGACGCATACATACATAACTTATAAACTTCGTCCGCTGGCGATTGTTGGTACGTTCCTCCGATAATATTGATTTCGTAGTGTGCATGTATTCGCTTGCACACACTCAAACGTAAATCCGGCAACGCCGCAACACGAACGTACAATACAGAGGACACTATCCAACCAGACAGATAATCAATTTAACTTTGCGTAAAAGAACTTTGAATTGATATTTGTTAACAAATATCACCTATGAACAACAATTTAATTTTCTTAATTACCTTCAATACATACATCCATTATAACACGCTGAAAAATAGCAATGTATTTTTGTTCCACAGAAATTATATGATATTTAGTTGATAGTTCTGTCAGTTATCTATATAGTACTGACGATGGCGTAAGGCAAAATAGCTATCAAACATAAATTATAATTTCTGTTATAAAATTGATAACTGGTGTTGTAACTATTTGTGACACGTGCTTCGCCTCTCGCTAAAAGAATCGTCATACTTTTATAGCTTCACAACCAGTGGAATAGCCAAAATATCAATTATTTAATTGTTTATCGGTCCCTTAAAAGCAGAAGCACAACGCATTTTTCTCTACTTTACAGAAGAGCCAATTTTAAAATTTATCAACATCAAAATTCAAGTTTCGACATCGCAACACCTATGTCCATTCCTGCTCTACATTTGGTTGGGAAAATATTATTTTTTAATTTACAATTATTATCTGTATTTCAAAAACCGTATTCATTGGATTGTGTGCCTTAGTCAATGATTGCAACATGTAAAATTAGGCAAAAAAAAGGACGATATTCAACTTTTTTAGTCGGAGTCGGAGTCGTGTTTTTGGTCAATGCAGTCGGAGTCGTGGTTTTGGTAAATGCTGGAGTCGGAGTAGAACTTTTTTTAACCGATTCCACAGCCCTTCTTTATAATGAAAACAGCTGATCAAATAGAAATATACGTTAAAATATACGTCTTTGAAGAAGTAAACGGATGTAAAAATTCACAATTTTAGCTTTACTGGTCAAACATGACACTTATTCCATCGTGCCAATTCGAATGGCGTAATTTTTGTTTATCCAACTAAAATTTTACACGATATTCCTTTATGCAAATGTAGAATAGCACTTTTCACTTCGTATACAAATATGTATGTACCATAAGGAAAATCGTTATTTTATTTACCATTGTCGGATGGTTTTTTGGCTCTTAAGAAAACCAGTATTTTTTTCTGTTTTGATCATTGAATCGGGGAAGTTCTATATGCAATGACTAGTCTTGAATTTATTTTGATATTTAATACTCTCCATGAGATATTAATTTATTATTTATGTAAGAATTTTCCTTTTCACACATAAAGCATTTTTAATATCATTCCACAGTTGTTAAGAAGACTCATAACCTCGTGGAACTTGTATTCAATAGATTGTAAATCACTTGAAATAAATTGGCAAAAATGTATACTTGTTAATATTATATCTATATAGTCTTGGTCTAAATGCATTATATTAAAAATGAAATTATTGTTCTTGTACACTTTATAAAGATCATACTAGTTACGCTCGTCAGTAGCAAGATAAAAAATAAACAGTTGAATAATATAAAGTTATTTACGTACTATTTGAGTTGAATTCTGATATGGTATATAAAACCTTTAGTACATTCAAGTAGAAATAACAATTATAAATAGGCAGAATTAGCACACAAAACAGCTTACTCAAAAGCTTCACTGACAGTAGAAATGCCTGAAGATGTCGAAAGGCGAAACCCGAAACGTTCAAGTGACAAAGCTTGTGGAAAGGTTGCAAAATTATAACGATTTAAGTTTGATATTGAAAACTCAGTGGAATTCCTCAATAAAATTTATAGATCTGTAGATTAAATTAGCGAGACGGTTGTGAAGACATTATACGTATCACTATTTAATAAAAATAATAATACATTTTTAGTACTTTTTCCACATAAAATATATTTGATCAGGACCGGTTTCGCTCATGGCGAGCATTGTCAACTGATAAGGAATACAATAAAACAGTTATATTTATACAAAAGTTAAGTAAGACAAAGAAGGTATGACAAACAATTGGTAAAACAACTAAGCAAATAAATTGAAGCAAATTACAAGAAAAATAGACTATAAATAAAATGTTGAAGACCTCTTAGCAATTCAAACTAATACACTATTTTTTACACAATGCGTGGAATAAACAAAGTCATCGATTTGATTTTAAATTAATTGTCCTTTCCTAATTCTGAAATGCTTTATGACTAAATGGACATTATGATGATAGTACTGATCAGTAATAATGTCAAATATCTGTGCATGGTTTAATAAGAATGTATAATATAACTATTGCCGTATTGGCAATAAAATAAACACCCAATGTCCACGTTATCAGCTATAGTTTGAAACGTGATAAAGCGATGACGCAAATCAATAATTGTGTTATTATTTTTGTTAGATCTGTCGTAATCATATCTGCACACTCTACTTCCAACGTTATTTCGCGAATGCCATAATATACAACATTTTGATAATCCGTTGCTTGTTTAAATATCGTATGGAGCAGTGTTCCCCAACCGGTAGTCCGCGGCCCACTGCTGGGCCGCAAACAATATGCCAAATTACAATCATTTATTACAAACCCAAACACTTGAAATCAATCAATTCAATATTAATAGGTCAAATTTACTTGGAATGCCTGAAGATGCCGAAAGGTGAAACCCGGGTCGTTAGCGACAAAACTCATGGAAAAGTACAAAGTTCAAACAATTCAAATTTGATATTGAAATTCCATCAAGCACCGTCAGTCGAAATACTTAATTAATAGGTCGGATAAATCCCACGAATTATTAATCAACATTACCATGTTATTATCTGCCAACTAGTATTCGCGATAAATATAATTTACCCAGATAATTCATGAAAACTCATTTGCGTTAATTCATAAAGATAACGTCCATATGAATTATACTTAGTGATCTACCTCCATGCTTCTCGTAAAAAGGAAAAATACCAAACTCCAGGCGAAACACGTGTCACAGTAAGTAACACAATACGTGGAATAATCAAAGCTATTTTGAATTTTATGATAGTGATCTAATTTTTGTATTTAAACGAAACAAACTGTATACTACGCGTCAGTTCGAGTACATTTGAGCGCTTGAATTGCCTGAAGATGCCGAAAAGCGAAACCCGGGTCGTTAACGACAAAACTCATAGAAAAGTACAAAATCTCATCAAGCACCATCAGTCGAAATTATTAGTTTTAAAAAAATATGAAATAAAAACCATTTTTTATTGCAGTATTAGTGGTCCGCGATTTGTTTCCCCTTTTTTACCGGACTGCAGCTGTAAAAAGGTTGGGGAGCACTGGTATGGAGCATTCGATAATATTCATATTTTGATTATAAATAAGCACTACGCTGCGACAGTTAATGGAAATGTCGTGATTATTTTGATAAATTAAATTTCGCATTTCTGTGTTTTGATAACGTGTTCAATTAAGATGGTAATATTATTTCATAACGTATCCTAACCTAACCCAACGAAAAGCTATGTATGTTTTCCAAATATGCATTTGCATGTTGTATTTCAAATATGCAACCCCAAAACAGTGGACAGATCCCAAAATACTTTTTTTCAACTGCCAGTTTCAGATTAAACTTTTGAGACCTTTTTTTATTCACATGGAAAAGTTTGAATTGTTACACATTATCCGTAATTCCTTAATTTAAAACATATGTTAAAAATATTAATAGTAAAAACAAATTTATGAGGAAAAAGTAATGAAAATATCTCACATTTTCAGTTTTTCAACAAATGGATTTGTCCACTTTTGAAAATTAGCCCCTCACATGCATCCCCAAAACAGTGGACAGGTCCCAAAAAACCAGGGCTGTGGAGTCGGTAAAATAAAGTCCGACTCCGACTCCAGCATTTACCAAAAACACGACTCCGACTCCAACATTGACCAAAAACACGACTCCGATTAAAAAAGTTTAATATCTTTTTTGTTGCCTAATTTTCCTATGTACGTGTATTCAATTAAATATCAACCCTACCAATCCGGCCAATAGCCAAATTTGACATATTATATGCAAAAATAAAAAGTTCAAAATTTCCGACTCCGAGTACGACTCTGGCCAAATCGCCGCGACGACTCCGACTCCGGCCATAAAGCCCCGACTCCACAGCCTTGGTTACTACATATTCGTAATACTACATGCATTTTTGAAATGTTCTAAATTGCTATAATAACATACATACTTGGAACATTATCGTATTTAATTTGTGTATTTAGGTATTCTGAAAATGTTTGCATACTTAACTAATTCTTGGAAAAAATTGTGACTCGTAACGTTTTCGAAATACACGACTCAAAAGAAGCCGCGTAAATTGAATTATCAAATTCATTCAAAATTGCTGAATACATTCGTGGAAATCCAGAAATTATGTAAATTCCGGCTCATCAACTTCTGTGACCTTATTTTATATTTGAGAAAATAAAAGACAATGTTTCATATCTCTTATGCAAATACTTGTTTTGTGTGTGTGCAGGGAGGGGGTGTTGTTGGGTCTCATGACCCAAGTAAAGTATTTATTTATATGTGCAATATTCAACATTTTTCACTCTCTTCGTTGCAAGGTCTCGTCATATGACGTCGTCTTCATTATTTCGTTTTATCCGTCAAATAATGTCAATACGATACATAACGGAACTCTGTATACCTCAGTAACTCATAATTATTTCCGAAAAATATTGTCCCAAGCTTGACAATGTCATTGACAGGTCACGGGAATTTTTATTTATTCATGAAAATGCGAGAGAATTGTTTCCAGCTTATGTGTTGAAAAAGGCTTATTTAATAATAAAAATAACATGATTGAAGACTAAAAAACAAATATTTATGTGTTTTAATATGTTAACTGTCAATTAATTATTGTTGGAAAGATGTGGTATTTAAGTAAATAAAAAAAACCTTATAATATTCTTCACTTTATTACTGAAGCAACCTTGCTATATACAGTCGGTCTGATAATGGTTTTTTAAGAGATGAAACACGAGTCACTATTGGTAACACATACGTGGACCAATAAACACAGTTATTTTTAATTTCTCAATTAACAATGCTCACGATAAGTTTTGTGTTTTTGTATATTCGTGAATTTTTATGTGGACGAATGGTCACATTAAGGATGGTTGAATTATATACGTACTAGTATTGCTACCCGGCGTCGCTCGGACTAAGCGACCAATAATTATTTAATGTTATATCATTCAACATAATTATATCACAAAATCTAACATCCAAAATAGAGTTAAAATAAAATCACAAACTTTATTTAATTTAATGACAGCCCCATTCTCGCCCATTAAAATGTCCAAATTCAAGGAAAAAATCTAATTTTTGTCAAATAAATGTCAAAAATACCTTCACGTAAATAATAAACATTATTATTAATAATAAAAGCCGGGAAAAGTTCTGTAGAAGACTAATTTATTACATTTTGACTAAATGTCTTCGCCGATAAAAATTCAAACATATTTTCTTTCATATTCGTTTTTATGGTAACTTGCAACAATAATGCAAAATGGAATTACATACCCACATACATACATACGCCGTTTCGGTTTTATAGATAAGATTCTATAAAATATATTCAGATCTTGAAGTTAAATAGTGCCAGAGAAAAAGTTCAATTAACTAATCGTTGGTTTTAGGCATCCGAAATTATTTTGCAAATGCATATTTTTTTGGATATGTACATGACTTGCAAAATAGATGCTAATAACACTGCTTTATTTTACTGGTGCGCGATAAGATACTAATGGAATTTGGTCGGTCTATAAACTCTCCATGCACTTTGTCAAATTGGCAAAAAAAACATATTCGTTAGGTACCATTGGCGTGATTGGAAATCTTTAACAGATAAACTTCAAGTTTGCTGAATATGTTATAACAATACGGCGTATATTTTTCTTGTGATATTTCACCGTTCTTTTGATATACGTTGATATTGAATGCAATTCTTTTTTTAAAAAATGTTTATATGTAACCGTAAACACGAGTAAGAATGTTCTAAATTTAAATTTATTGAGCTAATAAAGCTGTAAATTGCTCGTCACATCTGAGGTGATGCGAAGTGTAAGGCACATATATAAAAGCAATAATTATCATACTCTAGAGTAGAGCTAGAGACGTTTCGAAGTTTCTAATTGACGAATTATTGAGATAATAATATATGGAGCAAGCGAAAACTTCGTAGTCCCTGTTTGTGGCAAGCGGCACGCTATATCGAGCGGGCCAGCGCGGCGTTGCCGGATCGAGGCGCCGCGTCCCCCCTTCCCCTCCTCCTACTGCATCCCAGCCCGCGCAACCTTTCCCGGCATTCATTCGACCCGACCCGTCGGCAACGTTTCATTTCTCGCCTCCACCTACCTACAGCGTGGCCGAAAACAAGACGCAGATATGAATGGATTTGTTTTATTTTATTATGTATTAGATATATTCTGTAAGGTTATGGAGTGCCCCTCTGATAACAGTTGGCACGTGAAATATTTGTTTTTTTCTCGATTTCAATTATTGATATATAAGATATTTGAAAATGAAGAGTATCAGCCCATGGCTGATGCGATGTTCACCTTACAGCCCAATCTATCATATTATCTTATTTGGCTCGAAGTTTTAATGAAAGCAGGAGATATGACAAAGCATAAAAAACATTTTTAAATGTTTAAACCAATTCTTAAAATATTTTAAAGACCTAAAAATTAAAACTACTAGTGGAGTTGAAATTGAAATTTTGTTCTTCAAAAACTGCTTGTTACTCAGATGCAGTAGGAATATAAAGTATGTATAGGGCAAAAAACAGACACGGTTAGATGAAATACTCTCAATACGCCTCGTTTTTATGGTCAGATGGCCGCCGGTGTGAATAACTGAAGACACCTAGTACATTTTTCGAGCATATATCAATCATTTTATGGAAAAATTTAAAAGAAAAACTGTACAAGATAGGACTCAAACCAGTGAGCTCTGCACCCTAAGCCAACGTCTTTGACATTCAACGTTCGGTTTTAGTATTTAGGAGCTTTACAAATTAACATGCGTTGGCGGTTAGTAACCGTGTAGTTTGGTTATTCTTTCAGATAGAAAACAATGTTTTTTCGTATTTTATGCGTTACGGTATGCCGTTTATCCGATTGCGATAAAACTTTGTCAACTTATTGCTTGCACTTCCGCAAAGGTTATAGGCATAGTAAAATCAACTTATAGTAAGTCTTTTACGCTGCCATACCGTTCATTTTGGCAACTTATTTTTGCACTTGCGCAAAGGTTATCGGTAAATTACAATTAAATTTCATTCGATGGCGCGTGTGTCGCCCATAGATAATCGGCAAAAGACAAACAGTAAACGTCAACCGGCATCGATACCGATCAATGTTAGTGAAATTAAATCGAAATTATTCCTCTCAAATATTATGCATCCGCAAGCACTTTCTTTCCGCCGGTACCGCCTAGAACTAAATAAAATTTAAAAAAAATCGTTCGCAATGATATAAGTTAGAGACCCCACACTTGTGTTTATCGGCATTCGCTTTAAAAGAACATGGCGTCAAAATATCGCATAACATTTATGATTGTTACATATTGTTTCATATTGTTTCACTGGAAATGCAACACCAAGTAGTCGTATTTCTTTCGTTCATAACAATACAGCAAGTGTATTTCAACGCAGTGGCAAAAATAAAATGCATGACCTTGACCATGACTGACTGTAATCTGATTATGTCAACAAATGCAACGTGATTGTAAATTTTCCCTTACAATTATTTATTGTTTATTGTATCGGGTTCCTGAAATGTGTGCCACGTTATATGCTGACGTTTAAAGATTACATCGATTAAATTTTGATATTGTTTTCAAATATGCTTACTTTGCTTTTAAAGAAAAAAATATGATGCCAAACTATACTTAAGTTAATTTATTTCCTCGTTGAATACAATATGATTAGAGAGAATCTTTAATAAGTTTAAATAGCTCCAAGTACACTCGGAAAATATATAAAACAATTTGATGTATTCAAGCAATAAATTTATAAAGCCAGGAATCTCAGAACCCACTTCGCGAGCTCCACTTAGATTTCGGAGGAGACAAAACTACTGCAGTCAACACGAATCTTTTTATTCATAATATGTTCATTGTAATTTTGACAAATTTATTTCGTGTGAAAGAATTTACATCGGGGATGCCTTCCTTTAACCAATTAAGTTATAGTATAATTATAAAAATAGTTCAAAGGTTTTAAATACGGAATGGTATAAGATATAATTCCTAGTATGAATTATATTGACATATTTATTTGTAAATGTGACAGTTGGATTGCATGAAGATGCTGAAAGGCGAAATCCGTTTCGCTAGCGACAAAACTCGTGAAAAAGTACTAAATTGAAATTAAATCAAGCACCAAGTCGCATATAGTGCACATCTCTCGTATTTTTACCTATTAACGCCCATAAGTAAACTGCCAGCGAAAAATATTGTTTAATGTTATTTATTGTGACATAAATTTCCTAATGTTTTATTGATTGCATTAATGCATTGGCATACTGTGAAAAAAATAGCAATGTATTTTAATTCTACAGAAATTATTTTATATATTTGTTCAATGCTATTTCGCCTTACGCCATTTTCAGAACTATAGTTCGTATACTGGTATACAAATATATAAAATAATTTCTTTAGAACTAAAATACATTGTTATATTTTTAAGAAGAGCTGAGATGAGAGGCGTATCGGTTCGCCGTGTTAGAAAAAAATATATTAGATTGATAAAAACTGTGAAACTTCTTCGTGGTCGTTCTGTATTATAATAATATGAAAGATCGCAACGTTGTCTGTCTATATAGCACACATACATACAAACATACCAAAGAGTGCATACATACATGCATACATGTTTCTTAGTTATTTACGGTGACTACGACTGACCACCGTTCGTACATAGTCGGACCCTGTTTACCTGAGAGATACAATACAAAGATGCTGTGTATTCCAATTGTTATGTGATTATTTCAAAAGCACATTTTGCTATTATTACACACCATGTACCTGAGAACTGTATTCCACATCTCCGCAAGCAATCGTGACGACAAACAGATCAACGAAAAGTTGTTTGATTTCGTCGCCTCGACCGTAAAAGATTGCAACCGATGTGGAGTACATAGATACAAGGACTCATCTTTGAGCGGATCTACACTCGTTGGTATTCAGTCGCTCGTCTCTTGGTTTCAAAAATAAACAATTGATAAACGGGTCTACGAAAGAACTAGTATTTTGCCCCCCCCATAGTGAAAATGTAACCCGCGTAATGAGCTCGCGATCCTGCAGCAACCTTTAATTCAATGCAGAAAGTATGGGACTCAAGGTTGTACTCGGTCAAAACCAAGTGCCACTTATTCAACGCATGCATACTGACTGTGCTGCTTTATGGTTGCGAGTCATGGCACATCACAAAAGCACAGGGTAACCGTATACTGTGCTTCGAAAACAGATGCCTGCGCCAAATATTAGGAGTACGGTTTGACTTTTTCAGGAGCACTGAGGTAAGGAAGCGGACAAACTAGCCCCTTATTACGTCCAAAAAAAAAGGCGACGATGGACCTGGCTTGGATATGTGCTACTTATACCCCAGATGAGCCTGAATCCTGCCTACCTCTTTTATCAACCTGATGGATCCCGACGCCCCGGAAGGCCTTCGATGACCATCCATAGAATGTACTAAGGGGAGCTGTCTGTTTATGTGTATTCAATTAAAGATCAACCAACCAATCCGGCCAATAGCCATATTTTACATATTATATGCGGCATCAGTTGGTTGTTGTTTTACGACCCTGGTTTCGAATTTCGGCATCTTCATGCATTTCAAGTGCACGAATCAACTGTGAACTGTCGCGTATAAATTAGTTTGTATCGTTTATGTATAAAATAAAAGTATATCACTGAGTTGAATCGGTATTAACGTAAACTAGATTCCGTGGTGCAGTAGTCAACGCCGTTGGTTTCCGTGACGACGGCCTATATATTCAGTCGATAAATCGATTCTGTTCAAAGTAAATGAATGGGTGTTTGTGTTGATAGAAATCCCTTCCCACCTTTCTAATCCCAGAAAGCGTCACATAGCGAGAGTGATTAGCTAACAACTAGTCCTGTACAAGTCCTATTATCCTTTTAATCCTTAATCTCCTCGAAAAGAAGTGGCTGAGCAACTAAGTAACTTAATAACTACAAAATAAATTGAATTGACTATCATTGAAATAAAAGAGGAATCAGAGATGTGTACAGTGGAACCCTGATCTTACGTTCTCGCATTATACGTTTTCCCGCCTGGTGCGTTCATTTTATATAGTACCGGAATTTAGTTCATATTTAAAAAAAAATCCGCATTCATCGTTTCCCGCATAAATCGTTTGTTTTATACGGTTCCTTAAAAAACCTACGTAGTATCGGGGTTTCACTGTACATCAGTACGCCAGACAGGCGGGCGACTTAGAATAGCTACGCGATCGACACTTTGGCCACTCCTGACATATATGATCGAGAAAAAAAATCTCAAAATAAAATAAATAGTTTCCTATAATATTCCCTTCATTTCATACATCCATCAAAAACGCAGGTGGCAGTGTCACTTGTTAACATTCCCTGACACTTAAAATTCTACTGTATGAGTTTAGTACGAAAAAACTTATTCTAATAATTCCCTTAATCATGATAAATGGAACAGAGTCTTCACAATAAGTACGTATTTAACTGTTGGATCTTGGCTTTTCATTTATCGTTATTCTTGTATCGGATCTTATTCAGGGTGTCTCGTTTCCATTGTTAAAATAATTCTCACAAAAGAGTAGTCCGTTCATTGATTCAACCTGAGATTGTTTACTTGGTATTGTCTTAAAGCCAAAGCAGTAGCGTGCCGAACTGTGGAAAAAAATCACTAAAATAATATACCAAATCTGCCTGCACCCTTGCGAAGTAATTCTGCTTATAAAAAAACCAGTGCCTTATCATTGTCAGTTTGGAACACCAGAGTAAAAATATTGCTAAAAATATATTCAATGTTTTTGTTTTTCATTGGCGTGGTCCTTTTTTTATTGAAGCTTTTTTGTAAATATATTGTCCTATTCTAATGGAAATGCATTTTTGATACAGAATTAGCATCATTCTAAATAATAATAATAATACAAAATTTTAAATTATGTACTTTGATATTTACACGTAATGTGTTCTTTTTTGTGACATTTGTTTGTTCTCTTTCAGAGGCATCTTCGGACTTACTATCGCAAAGTTTGCTTCAGTAATATTCAGTAAACTTTGCAATGCCGAAGATGCCTCTAAAATAGACGAAACACGTGTCACAATTATTATTATTAGTAACACAATACATGGAATAATCAAAGCAATTTAAAATTTTATTTACTTTATATTATATACATAATATGAAAATAATCTTTCACAAAGCTACCGCCGAATCAATCGAAATTATTTATTATAATATAATTTGTATCAATTTCACAATATATTTATTTAGATCTTGACCGGTTTCGATCATCAATTATTCAGATTAAAAAGTTCGAGATAAACGCCACCGGTCAAGATTTAAATAAATTTACTGTGAAAAAAATGTCTTAATAATCTATTTTTTTTATACAATGCTTTTCCACCAATTATTGACATTGGACAATAAACATCGATAACTTTGTCATTCCACTTGTTGTGACACGTGTTTCGCCACTATGAAAAGCATCTTTAGGCTTTTGACCAGTCTATGAAAAATAGCATCAATCAAATCAAATCGTCTTGTAAGACAGTGTCAATTTATTTGAATGTGAGACTATAGATTCTGGAAATATAATTTGAATGATAATTATTGTATACCGTACGGCCTCATATTAAATTTATCGAATATAAATCGTAGCAAAACATCTTTTTAATGGAAGAAAGTTCCTCGTAGGATGAGTATTATACGTCATACTAGTATAAATTAATTAAAACATATTCAGATTACGTGCACGCTACTGGTTGCTATTATTTACTGACTTACTCAAATTTATATTACTCAACTACCACCGCTTGCCTCAGGAATCACGCGCCATCTTTTACCCCATGTCTGTTATGCTTCGTGTTAAATTATGCTAATTAATTATTGATTGATCAACATACACAGCCGATGTAGGAATAAACGTGTAACAACCATGGAATTTGTTTCACCTCATTAACCTTCCCTTACGGTAAGAAAAAAAGTCTCCTCCGGCGGTGTGTTGTCATACATAACACATTGTGTAAAGGTGGTGTTTATATAGTGACTTAAAGATATATATCGAAAATTATAAATACTAATGGAAGTGGCTTCAACCAATTCAAGTTGAAGTCGGAATTTAATAAAATCACAGTTTAATTTCCTGATGTCAGTGAATGACAGAATAATCCGACTAAACAAATCCCAAAGAGTGAGAGAGCGCGTGTCATTGTCACGACGTGACACGCAAATGAACTTGTACCGAAAAGTGGTTTTTTTTGACTATTTGTTATGATGCGATTTCGACATTGTTGAGTATACTACTCGACAGAGCGTCCCGAGGGGGGTTGTAGAACACTGTGTCGATATCTCAATTTTTCATCGATACGGTACTGTTTACCTCCAATGTACAAATATGCTCCACGTTGGTAACGGATATGGATAAAGACACTAGTAAATTTCCTGCAAAATTTAATTTTCAATATATTTTTATGTTAATTATAAAAATAATTTAACATTTTTAGTAATTATACCACATTGAATTTATTAGATCAGGACCGGTTTCGCTCAAAGCGAGCATCCGAATCATCCGAAAAGAAATACAGCGATAAACCAGATACTACAGCTTGTATTGACAATACGTCTTCAACATTTTAATTACAGTCTACAGTTTCTCATACCTAGTAAATCTTGCTTAACTTTTGCATCGCTGTATATTTGTATTTTTTATCAGTTGATAATGTTCGCAATGATTGAAACCGGTCCTGATCTAACAAATTTAATTTGGAATGGGTACTATTTTTTTTTATCATAATGCCATTCCACCGAGTATTGACAGTCAACACCTTAAAAGTGATATTTTGATGTGTTATGAAAATGTATGTTGGTGTGTAGTTTATGTTTTGTATATAAATAGGAATGAAGTCTGCGGAAATGTTCAATTACCATTTTACCCTGCTCGCTTTTTGCAAATAACGTTGGCTTTTTGCGCAGTGTCATTTCGCTGTTGCAATTAATTTATTGTCGTATACGGTTTTGTTCTATGTATAGTGTTCTCGAAATCGGCATACGACATAAGTCGTCAGAAAAGGCCATTATCATTATGTGATTTACACCTGATCTCTTCATAAACGCGAAACGGTCTAATCGTTTTTCTTTCACACGGTAAAAGTTGAATTATTGTCACTTAGAAAGGGATTGGAAACCTAGGAATGTTGGAAGGCCGCCATTTTTTGTTTTGCTTGACAATGGAAGTAGATTTTAAAAACTTCCAATCCCGGGATTTCAATAAGTCGATCCCTTATATAAGTATATATTTATTAAATATTAGCCATGTTAATGTGTCATTAAAAATAGTTAGGAATAATTGATGTCACGATCTTTTTATGAATATTATATTTCGGTTGTTTATCCATTACTGAAGAGCGAAAACATTCGACTGAAATGTAATGTACGAGAGTATCGGTCTCGTTCTAAAACGAACTGATAACTAATTGAAATTAAAAACATGTCTGGTTAAGCACATTTTATACTGCTAAAATTAGGACAAATTAATGGAAATAAATTACGCTTTTATTAATGACAAATGAATCCAGAAAATTTCGGGCTTTTTTTCTTATCCGTCAGGTATTGAAAATCTTCGGGATCCCGGGATTGGAAACCCTACCCACGACTGCACCGCCAGAATTGATTTGAAATGATATTTATTGGTTTGGTAAAAATCAATTGCATGAAAATGTTTAAATCATTGTTGTAAGAATTAATTTATAACAGTTATCATTATACCACGGTATATGCTTACTTTATAGTATTGAAAATATTATGTGGCCGACTGGTGTTACACCACGGCATAAGCAATATTCTTCAGTACGGCGTAATTTGATGCTGTGTGGCTGAAATCGTTAAACATGTTAATTGAAATGATTCGTAAAAACAAAATAAACGCGTTCCCTTTGTGAAAACTTTTTCTATCCACATCCGCTCCCTATTCGTAACATAAAGCCGCCAAACTGTACCTCCAAGATTCTCTGTCACCCGCCAACGTAACTTGCTTCCCCCGTAGCTCCGCTGAGTAGTACACCATGTGGATGGTCATCAGCGTCCTTTCAAAGCGACATAATCCATTCATAATAAAAATAATAATGCTTTTTTAGTACTTTTTCCACATAAAATTTATTTAAATATCACTGTTTTATTGTATTCCTTATCAGTTGACAATGCTCGCCATGAGCGAAACCGGTCCTGATCGAATAAATTTTATGTGGAAAAAGTACTAATTTTTTTTTTTTTTTTTTATAATGCCTTTCCACCAAGTATTGACAGTGAACACCTTAAAAGAATCCATTCAGTTGAAAAATAGTCAGATACATCGTCCGATGGGCTGGTTTGTCCGCTGTTACATCCTAATTCCCAACAAAGTCAAACCACCGTATATACTCACAATATTCGCTCAGCAATCTCTGTTTTCAAAGCACAGTATGTACAGTGAAACCCCGATTTTACGTTTTTCAAGGGACCGTGAAGGGAAAGTTTTATATATGAAATAATGCCGGGACTATAGAAAATGAACGCACTACTAAGGTGAATGTACCAGTAGACCTTTTGATAATAAAATGGCCCAAAATAAGAAATGCAGACGCGAGATTGCTCTAAATTGTAAACTTAAGACAATTTAAGGCATCTGTGGTCGGAATGAGCCACTAACACATCACCATATAGCCAATGGAGTGCCAGGGTGGCCATTTGAAAACAACAGCTAGTGAGGAAAATGTATTATTTCAAATTTCTTTGGTGATCAATCTAGTAACGGTGTGTACATTGATCCTGAACCACCCATTGCTACTTGATTCAACCAAGAGTGATGCGACAGAAAGCCTTGAGGCAACCCTGAAAGAAAGTTCACTTTAAAGCCCCCTGATAAGACACCTAGACTTTTCAATTTGTGAGATGGTCAACTACTGAAATAAAAACATGACTTCAAATAATTTAACACAACATATTTTAAGCAGGCCCTTTCGTAATTTTTGTTACATAATATTAATTAAGACATATGATCCAATATGAGTATACTTGCTTTGCCTTCATTCGGTACAATGCTAAACTTTAATCGTTATTTTTGGTGAAATTTTCTCTTAAACGGTCAACCACTGGTACGTTTACCTTAATACGGTCACTACTAAAAAATATCTTTGTTGAAAATTAATGTTCGCCAACTGTCATTCACGCAGCACACACGTCATTCAGCGACAGGTCTTTGGAATAATTATGTCTCCAATCTATCACTTTTATTCACAGTTAGTTTCGGTGGACATTATATGAATGATCTCAACCGCCTTCTCATTTATTTTCAAGCTGGCTTCATTCCATTATTTCTGCAACTGATAACTCAAATCGATGAATAATAGCTACCTTTATCCAAGATCGTTCACATTGTACTGTACATGTCTCACTAATTATTTCACCAGGTTAGTGTTGATAAATAAGGAAAACATTAAAAGCACCTATGTGTACTTCTACATTACATGGTCTTGTTTTTGTTTCATGGCTATTTTTTAATATACAGAACAAGTTCATTAATGTTATGGCAGAAGTTTGTTGGGAAACATAATAAAATTACAGCTAAGCCAGCATCGCATCGCGTTCGGAGCGCACCTCAATGGAATATAACCAAGCCTCTCAATTGAGCGGCGTTGCCGAACGTCCGATCTCCCCGCTCCCCGCCCGCGGGGATTCTCCTGCGGCAACACCGCACGCCGGTCTTCCACCGCGCTCGTTCGGGGGGTCGCGAAGGGCCCGGGGAGAGTCCGCTGCGTTGCCGGATCGGCGGAGTGCGCTCTATTCGCGAGCGGCGGCTCTCCCGGAGCGGCCGCGGAGCCGGCAACGTCGCGCTTTCGCTTGTTTTTCTTTCCCTGGGATGCGGCGAGAAGGGCTCGAGTAAATTTGGAACTATGTATGCTCGCTTCCATAGAAGAAAGTTCAAAACAAAAATAAATTTGTTTTTCGTCCTTCTTTTCTCCGTTGGAAAAACTTGTTGGCACTTTTTTCTTCTTCGCTGTGTAGTTTCCCTTCTCATGGTTTTTTACCATTTTACCTAACTAATTTAATTATATATATTTTTTACAATATTTTCTTGTTCCTAACTCCATATCGACTGTACTGAATCTATAAAGTGTTGCAATAAAAGAGTTGATCTGTCGTTTCTTTCGTGGATCGATCATATTTTTTAAATTATCTAGATCCCTATTTCCGTGGCTCGTTCGTATCTTTGTCAAAATTTCTAGCGGCTAGTCGCCAATTCTTCGTAGAAAAGCAATACATTCGAATTCAAATAACCTTCACGATATATTTTGTAAAGATCAGGACCGGTTTTGATCATCAACGGCATATATCAGTCGAAAATGCTCACGGTGAGCGAAACCGAACGTGACTACATAAAAATATAATTAAGTATAGGTCGTACAATAAAAATGTGTTTTATTTGTTTAAATTTATTTAAAGCATTCAAGTTTTCACTGTCGCTTAGGTTTATCCATACACACTTCCAAAATGTAGCATATGGCCTCCTAGTGGAGGTATCTACATATGTTTTTCTACATATCTGCTTGTTACTCAGTCCTTTCTTTAGTTCGGCTAGAGTGTGGATAGAAAGGATAAAGGCTAGGAAAATACTAGTGATAAGCTAGTCGTTCTCGTTATGCCCCTCCCCTCTTAATTTGTTCAGTCCCTCTCAATAGAGGGTTCTGAGCCTTTGCCCAAAAATTATACACAATTTCCGCGCTCAAAGTTCACAATATCGACTCTTCATTATGAATCTTGCATCAACAAATGTTTTTGTATGAGGACTGCATGTAACTCAGCTTATCAACCAGTTATTATTTCGAAATGAGTGAGGTAAGGACGAGTTCTTTGCCAGAATCTGTCGAAACAACCCGTTATAAAGGATATGATATGCGGGGAAGAATTTTAGTCATCATCGTAAACATCCATCCCCTGACCGACCGTCTTTCAAACAGTGACCAGGAACAGCGATTAGCTAACTTGTCGGTCCCTGTGGTCCAGTGGCAAAATATTTGCCCTAGCGATGAGGTGGGCCCTGAGGTTCAATTCCCGGGAAGGTCAACAATTGAAAAAGATATCTTGGGTTTTGGGCGTATGTAATTTATCGTTGAAATGTTCACGAATTATTCCTTATTTATCATCGAGTTTGACTCGTATGACTTTCACAATCAAAAGTATTTGGCGCTTCGACATACGCTGTAATGCCATTTTTTTTTTTAATAATAAATAAAAAAAAACTTCTATGACATCCTTATATCCATAACGCTCTCCATTGGACTTCCCGTTATAATAACTTCTGCTGAGACAATTCATCAGTAATCCATATGCTCCACATTGAGAGCGGATATAGAGAAAAACGAGTTTGAATTTGTAATAATTTACGATAATTATACACCTTTATTAAAAAAAGAGATAATATTATCTTCCATTGACTGTGTTGTCATGTTTACAATTTAGGTACGTGCTATTAAGACAACGTATCATGTGACACGCCCCTACAATTGCATTCCTACTCAATACTCGACTTGTTTTACCTGTTTCATTATCAGTTTTAACCAGGGCTGTGGAGACGGTCTAAAAAAGTCCGACTCCGGCTCCAGCATTCACCAAAACAACGACTCCGACTCCGACATTGATCAAAAATACGACTCCGACTCCGATTAAAAAAAGGTTAATACCGTCACTTTTTTCCCTAAGTTTCCTATTTATGTGTATTCAATTAAATATCAACCCTATCAATGCGGCCAAAAGTCAAATATGACATTGAATGCAAAAAAAAAAAGTTTTTTTTTTAAATTTCCGACTTCGAGTATACGACTCCGACCAAAACGCCGCGACGACTCCGGCCAAAAAGCTCCGACTCCGACTCCAAAGCCCTGGTTTTAACGAATTTTATTATTTGTGTTAAAATTAATTATCATTTTAGTATGTAGAACAATGTTCCGAATCTAATATATAAAAATCAATGTTTGTTTGTTCGTATTTTATGCGTTGCCATGCCGTTCATCCGATTGCGATTAAACTCTGTCAACCTATTGCTTGCACTTGCGCGAAGGTTATAGACACAGTAGTTCTTTTATACAAAAATCAATGTTTTTTCATATTTCATGCGCTGCCATACCGTTCATTTTGACAACTTATTGTTGCACTTGCGCAAAGGTTATAGGAATAGTACAATTAACTTTCAGTAAAACAGCAAACGTCAAATGGCATCGATACCGATCAATGCTTGTAAAATTAAATCGATATTATTTATCTAAAATATTGTGCATCCAAAAGCACTTCAATAAACACAAACATTTTCTTCAAGTGGCATTGCAACGCTTGCTGAGTACCGGCTGGTATCTTATAAAAGATATCTCGATAGAAACATAGAGAGTTAATTCTTATTCTTGACTACCAGGAAGAAGTTAATCCATCTTCAGTTCATCGTTTTCTTCTTCGTATTCATAATTGATCCAAGATTTCACGATGAAGATAGTTACATATATACGAAACAGCAAATCTTAGCAAAGTCGATAACGTTTCGTGCCAATATATCGAAGTTTCAGTCACAAAATCTCAGAAGTGGATAGAAGCATATTTCGAGGTAGTCAATATAAATATAAACCGTACAAAAGAAATCATGAAGCTTGTTAATTTTTTTTTTAAATTTTAAATTTATTGTAGAGTTACA
Organism: Himalopsyche kuldschensis; assembly: GCA_028554975.1. Lineage (NCBI taxonomy): Eukaryota > Metazoa > Arthropoda > Insecta > Trichoptera > Rhyacophilidae > Himalopsyche > Himalopsyche kuldschensis. The sequence continues at coordinate 4,242,170 of JAHFWI010000031.1, read as the reverse complement.
TATAACACCTTATTTGTCAAAGAATAGAATAAACATAAAATTTCCATTAAAACTGACTATGTATATTTTAATTTTGCACTTTTTTTGTGCCAGTAACCATGCTCGGTAAAATATCCTAGGTCGTGTGTTTTCTTCACCAGGGCTGTGGAGTCGGGGCTTTTTGCCCGGAGTCGGAGTGGTCGCGGCGATTTGGCCGGAGTCGTACTCGGAGTCGGAAATTTTGAAAAGTTTGAACTTTTTATTTTTGCATATAATATGTCAAATTTGGCTATTGGCCGGAATAGGAAATAAGGCAAAAAAAGTGACAATATTGAACTTTTTTAGTCGGAGTCGGAGTCGTGTTTTTGGTCAATGTTGGAGTAGGAGTGGGAGTCGTGGTTTTGGTAAATGCTGGAGTCGGAGTCGAACTTTTTTTGACCGACTCCACAGCCCTGGTTTTCACATATGATTTATTGGGTAGCACAATTGTGTGTGTCGGTACATAAGATGTATTAGAAATCAGTATCTTTTGGAAACAGAAAGAAAGTATTCTCCTGAATAATATTGTGTCTGATGGAAAAAAATCCGATTCCAATGTTGTGAATAACTCATGTTGGCCAAAAACGTCACACGGAAGAAAGTGTGCGGCAAACGACGATATTTGATTGTTGATTGAGTAGGCATTTACTTGGTAGAACTCCATTATAATACGGTAAGAAAAATAACAATGTATTTTAGTTCTACATAAATTATTTTATATAATTGTTGATAGCTATTTCGGCTTGCGCCTTCATCAGAACTAGTTCTGACGAAGGCGAATATATAAAATAATTTATGTAGAACTAAAATACATTGTTATTTTTCTTACCGTAATTTATCCAACATGCTATAAAACTGTACATTATATTTTCTACGTTTTCGAATATTACGAAGTGTAAGTTCACATTCAATATTATATTATTGATTACACTAGGTTATGTCGCACTATTTTGGCAGGCACCTGAGTAAAACTGCGAGGAAAATCGATTTCCCTCGCTTTGTCTCCATTGCAATTTCCGCCCATATTTATCACTATGGTTTTACTTTTTGAGACACGTTTTATGCTCAATTTTGATGTTTTTATGAACTGCCAGTCTTATTGAATATGATAAATTTAAATGAATTAAAATACTGGTACTCCTCGATTTACGACCGAGATACGTTCCTGAAATTTGGGCTTTAGTTTAATTTCATACAAAGTATGTATTGACACTTTATGTCAAGCTTAGCTCGACGTCGTGTAGGTAACGCGCAATTAATTAATTATTATCCTTAATTTATAAACCGTATTGATTAGATTGTGTGCCTCAGTTAAATTTTATAACACGTAATAATGTGGTATATTTTTCGGTATTTTATTTTACCATGCTAATAAATACGCAGACCCTGTGATATTAATCAATTTATAAAATCTATTGAGAAGTTGCTGAAAGGAAATAAATGATATATGGCGGAGTGCAAAGGGTTAATATTAATCATGTACGTATACATACACAGCTTACAGTCATACAACCAAATCATCAATGGATTATTTAACATTTCGTAGATGGGTCCAAGTTTTTTTTGATGTTGTTATTATTTTAGATTTTAAAATGGTGTTAACAACAGATCCACTCATTCTTACTTTATTCTTCAAAATTGTATAGATTGTTGAATGTGTAATTGTAGATCGAGAGCTCTGTCCTTCACTTCTTTACCACTATCATACTGTTAAATTATTCAATGTTATATTTCCTATAAATATAATCCACTTCTACGGCGTTTACAAGTCATGATGTTCACGATTTAATAATTAATAAATTTAATAATTATTATTCACATCAGAAATTCAATGCCTATATAATATCTCATTATATGCACAAAGGTCTAAGTTAGAAAATGCAATTATTTTTTTAAAAAAAGTGCATGATTTTTTCATTCGTAAGTGCGAATTGTCGAAGTCGAAGACTACCTGTACTCGATTCCCAAGTGTTACACCTTTAATTGATGGCGCATCGATGGAATGGGACTTTCTTTTTACTGTTTTTCTTCGACTTGACTGCATGGAATTGTTGTAATATGTTAAATTATATTTTACCCATATATTTTAAATGAATAAAAGAACACAATGCATTTACTGGAATGAATTCTGAATTACTTATTTCGTTCGTTTACGGCGAATTTATCAAACTTATTTAAGGAATTCATACAAAACTTTTACTTTCACACACGTGCCAGTGTTCCTCAAAGTGGATCAATTTAAATAATTGAGCCCATGACACTGAGGTTTGGACCCCGGTAGACAAGCAATGTTCAGAAATATTAGACTGTCGTATGCAGAATTGAACTATCGCCGGGCATTTTATCGCAATCCGAAGGTTAAAATTCGCATATTATGACGAATTATGGGGGCCCCTGCATTATGTATGTGCGGCTCGGTCGGGTGCGTGGGTGGAGAGGCAGGCAGCAGAGGCGCCGGCGGTCGCTCTATCGATTGCTCCGAGGATTCCCCGCCGGCGCCCCGTCCCGCGCGGCCCCGCCGGCGAAGCCCGGTAACAACACCGCCCTCCCCTGGTGGCGCCCCCGCCCGTCTCCAGCGCGGGGTGATATTGCCGGGCAGCGATCCAGAAGGGCGTCAACGACATTTGCACACAGCAGTATCTGGGATTAATATAAATTTGGGATATTTTTAAAATCCGGTCGAGCGTACACGAACTTCTTTTTCGGCCGATATGAATTGAGAAACGATGCAAAAATTTTACTAACTTTGGAGATTTTTTTTAACCATGTCCGCGCCAACTTAAAGCATATGGACTCCTCACGGAGTTTATCTCAATATATATTTGTCTACTAGAACTGCTTGTTACTCAGTTGTTCATTCTCTCTTTTTCGAAGACAGTAGGGGATGGAAAAGATACTCGGACTCGGACAGGACAAGTGGTTAGCGAATCACTCGCTATGCGTCGCTCTTTAGTATCGGAAAGGTGGGAAGGGATTTTCAGCAACACAAACTCCCATGCCTTTAAACCGATTTATCGACTGAAAAAATCCGCTCGTACCGGAAAATGAACCCGGGCAGTCCGACACGCAAGTCAACAACGTTGACAATGCACCACGGACCGGATATCGGATATATAATAGTAATAAATATACCAATAACTACAATATGCCTAGTCTTATCATAATATTGAAGCTCTAAACCGTGGTTGGGGTAGACTCTAGTATGCAGCTTCGGTCATCCGACCAAATATGTTTCATCATGAAGAAAACTCGCACCAAATGCCCGGATGTTCCAAACAGACATAAAATGTATTCGAACATTTAATCCAGATTTTGCTTCTATATGTATATAAATTTTAGATTATTTTGAATGATTGGGCCCAATCAAAATACTAAACCGACCGGGGGACGCCGTGACCAATGTCTCAAACCGAGACGTTAGGTCAGCCTAAATATGACAAACTTTTTTCAGTATCTATAGATTACTTTATGAGATGTGTCTTTATATGTCATACATATCGAAGCTGAATGTTGAAGCTGATATGAACGAAAGGTCTACAAAAAAACATAATGTGAGATATTTTATATGAGTACATAAACGGCAGAGTATTTAAAATAATATGACATTGCGACCCATTAAGAATAGGTACATAGGATGATATTTAAAAGATAATCACGCATAGAATTTCATGGAAATGTATTTTCGTAACAAGTAATAAAAAAAGGAAAAATACAGAACTTCTATTTTGCGTGTTTTGTGCAAACGTTTAGTATAATTATCAAAACATTAGATTACTGAATTGCTATTTATGGTGGAGTCGGGTGTCAATTATTGATTTAAAACTTTAATATTGACTTAAAATTATAATCTTTTTTAAACGTGACACTCGTCTAGGTCAGGGATGTCGAACAGAAATCATTAGGCGGTCAATTAATAATTGAAAGTCTGTCTCGCCTTGCTATAAATGACTAGGTTTAAAATGTTCGCTACGAGCGAAACCGGTCCTGATCTTTCTTAATTAATGGTTTAATAAGCACGAAAAATGTTTATCTTTCACACATTGGGTACGTGGAAATTCGATATGCATCTCGACACTTACATTACCTGAAATAAAAACACAATACAGTCAGTTCTCGAACATACAGACTTACGACGGAGACCAAAATTCAAATAAAAAAAAAATTACACTCGATTTCAAGACTGTTTTTGATTCACGAAAAATTGCGAAGAAAAAGAAGAAATAGATTTCAAAGTATTGTTGATTATTGACAATGCTCCGGGGTCATCTTCCACACTTAGTCGAATCCCATCCAAACATAAAATTATTTATTTACCCACCCAACACTACTAGCATTTTACAGCCGATGGATCAAGGGGGTATTGCTAACTTAAAATTGCATTATTGAAGAAATACCTTTGCTCAAGCAATAGAAAAAGACCAGACATTGAGAGAATTTTGGAAAAACTATAACATCACTTAAAACGCTATAACAGCTTATAGCCAAATCAACAATGGCATCTAACGACATGTATATTACTTATGGTGCATATTCTGAAATAAATATCACTAACGTACCACGCACTTTTTATGTCTTTTCATTTCATTATTTTGTTGTATGAAATTCGGCTTACGGCCATTTCGACCACCGTCCTAGGTGGAGGAACGGAATCCCGTCGTAAGTCGAGAACTGACTGTAATAGATTTTTTGAACTTATTCCACATTAGATATATTACGATCAGGACCAGTTTCGCTTATCGCTAGCATTATCAACTAATTTATCTGACTTTTTTCACCTAAACATATAAGGTTTTTTGATAAAACTGTTGTACGTATATACGCGTTTTAGAAGGGTTAATTAAGTGTACTTTTAATGTGCACTCGGATCTCAGGCATGAATACAGCTCCGTCAGTGCCAGGTGTATATATGTATTATATAACTCAGTGTTTTCACCTACCCGCCCTCTCCCGGTGGCAGAATAAATAGCACACACCTCTTCACACCTGCCCGCCGAAGTTATTCCCTGCAAGTTCGCAGGCGGTTTGCTATGTAGGTGGGTACTAAGGCACGTGGAAACGTAGTCCCACTTTCTTGTCTAACTATCCGAGACGCGATCGCGGGAATGCGACGTGAATAAGAAGGGTGTATTGACTACCCTAAGGCGGAGGGCGAGCGGCGAAGATGAATGGAATCTGAACGAACGGTGGATCGGTATTGTGTAATGAATAAAATATACTAACCTATCGATATCGAAGATATTTTATCGGTGGTAATTATTATTATCAGGGCTTTGGAGTAGTTAAAAAAATACGACTCCAACTCTAGCATTTACCAAAAACACGACTCCGACTAAAAAACGATTCATTTAGTCACGTTTTCTTCCTTCCTTTCCTATTTATGTGTATTCAATTATATGTCAGTCAAAAAATTCGGCCTATAGCCAAATTTGACATATTATATGCAAAAATAAAAAGTGGAATCCTTGCAGAGTTTATCTCAAGAGAAGTTTACTATATTGATTGAGTAGGCATTTACTTGGTAGAACTCCATTATAATACGGTAAGAAAAATAACAATGTATTTTAGTTCTACATAAATTTTATATATTTGTTGATAGCTGTTTCGGCTTACGCCTTCGTCAGAAAGAAGTTTACTAGCTTATCGCTCATAGCAACACTGACATCCATATTTTCGAACTGAATTCAATACAAACGAAACTGAACTTGACAAATGAAACTGCCTGAACTGGGATTCGACTGACTGTTAACATGCAAGGGTGTCAAAAAATCCCTCCCACCCATCCTATCCTGTATGCAGAGCGTAACGATGGATATTTTTTCTATGAATAAATCCATAAGATGATTTTTTCTAGCTAATACTGATCTGTTGATTCTTATTGTTTATCTTTTGTTGGCGAACGACCAACATTAAAAGAAGTAATTTAAAGCTTATATTAATCTAATTGCCAACCCTTGTTTGACCCGGGATTTAGAAAGAGATTTTAGAAAGAGATTTTAGCCTGCTGTCCCTGTCACACGACTTGTCTCGCACGCTTCTTGGGACGGGCACCAGAGATTTGTATCAGGACTGTGGAGTCGGTAAACAAAAGTTCGACTCCGACTCCAGCATTTACCAAAACCACGACTTCGACTCCAACATTGGCCAAAAATTACGACTCGGACTAAAAGACTTTTAATATCGTCACTTTTTTTTTCCTAATTTTCCTTTTTATGTGTATTCAATTAAAAATCAACCCTACCAATCCGGCTAATTGCCAAATTTGACATATTATATGGAAAAAGAAAAAGTTCAAGCTTTTAAAATTTCCAACTCCGAGTACGATTCCGACCAAACCGCCGCAACGACTCCGACTCCAAAGCCCTGATTTGTACAGATCAGATAGGTGATCGACTAGGAATCGCTACGCGATCGACGCTTTGGCCACCCCTGCTCAGAACCTATATTATGTAAAAATCAGAACCAGTTGGCTCATCACGAAGCTGCGACCTTTCAAACGGAGACGTCCTTTGCGAATGTGGCCGGTGACAAAAAAAAGGAAGTGCATCAAGAAACTACCCTTCGCCTGCTTCAGAGCTGCGTTGAGAAAAACTGAACCTTTTCTAAACGTAATTCGCTCGGCAATCTTTTTTCGGGTGATCTTATCACCCATTCAAAACATCTCTGTATATTTAAAATACTGACGTCACAAAATATATTTTACTGTCAAGTGTTCTACTCTGTTTGGACAATTGCCACCTCCAGTGTCATTGGCTGTCTTTGACGAACGTATTATCATTATTATAATTTTGGCGCAAAACACGCACGCACACGCAAAAATAATTAGTAAATTGATATATTTATTTTGAAATTGGTTGAATATAAATGGGGAACCAGTGCACCATTGCACCATTGCACCACTATAGCAGCGTTTGGATCGCCTTATGTGGTCCGCAAATGCAATGTTAACCCGGAATTAGACTACACAACATTTTTATTATATGTGCGCGATCCAACCTTATCAGAATTACGAGTGTATAATATCCGCCCATGTAATAGTGACACCGTAAACAATCGCCTATGGTTGCATTTTTGCTCCCAAAAATTAAAACAACTCGATTTCATACTTATTGCGAAGTATTCTTCAGGATCTTCTATTATAATAAATTTAAAAATTAAAGACGAAACATTTCAAAAAAAATCGTAAGCTTTACATTAATTAAAATAATGTTATCTGCTTTCAAATAGCTTCCTACGTTCCTACGTGGAATTATTTATTTATCTATCTATAAACTCACATCAAATGAATTTCGTAAAAAAAGTGTTCAGATGCAGTGCAACTCCGGAATTCTGCTAACACCGTTATTCAACCATAGATTGTTCTGAAATTCATATATTTGATAGAATGCTTTAAATAAAAACTTTTCCGACCAAAACGTCATTTTAGGCAAAAATGTCAATTAGAACCTTTTCTAAGTAAAGAAATAGAGTCATTTCGTAACATTCTTTCGCCTGGCGACTCCGCCATTTCCAATTAACGAAACCGATACCGATCCAAAATAATAATATTGATAATTGGAAACTGGAGGCACTTGTGAATTTTGCAATGGAAGCCCCATGCAAATAATCACGATTCCATTTAATTTTAATTAAAATTTCGACTTTGATATTTTTTCCAATCAACGCTCGATTTCCCTTCCTACCACGATATGGATTTTATCATTAATGATTGTTTCACCGCACCACACCGAAATGTTGAATCGTATCAAACCTACCACAGCTCCGTAGAGTAGTGCTATAAGCAGACGGATATATTTTTTTGTAATTATAATGCACTTATATTGAATGGGGGGGGGGGGGAGTAATGCTTAAGACGATAAATTTTCTCTCTTAGCTGATAAGCTAGCCTGGTTTTTTCTCTAGCTGGAAAGGTTAGTAAGACTGGTCAGGACAATCCAACAAATGCGCGGCATAATTTCAAGCGTCGAGCAACATATGCTGAAATGCTTCATTATGAGACCATATACTCCACATTGGGAGCGCATGTAGATCAAAAAATAAATTATTTTAATTTATGCTTCCCTATTTTATAGATCTTTATGATATTTAAATACAAAGTCGTTACATTCATTAACTAGAGCGTACAACTTGCAATTATTCCGCGAGGGTTTTCAAACTGCTGCGCGGCCGCGGACGTTGCTCAGAGGAAACATTAAAGACGATATGACGGTGAGTCGGTCATTCATTGGGCTTCATGATGTCCAAACAAAGGGGAATGTAGTAATTCTAGTTTTATATTGAATATGTTTTCCTCGTACGTTCAGGCTCAGAAGGGTGCGAAGCTGAGTAGTTGGTAAAACCTACCCTTAAGTAAATCAAAATAAGATGTTACATGCGTTAGAATAAATCATTGCACGCACCATAAGTACTTCAGGAAAAATAATATCCTTATAAATAAAGTGCTGTGGTTGGTTAACACAAAAATATTTTCTTGTGGTTCCTCGCTTTTCCCCACTCTCTTAGAATTATTTTGGACTGTTTTTTTTAAGACTAAGGTATTTCAACAATAAATATGTTACTCCAATGCTTTCTTCTGTAATTAAAACGTATCAAACTACTATCAATGATACCAATATCACTTTTATGTAAAGTTAACTACACCAATCTAATTTTTTCTTTCCCTCTGTTTCAGGTAATTGACTTATCTAAAATATCTATATGTATGCACGATTTTATGGCAGGGTAAGATTCAGTTTTATTCATGAATATATTATAAGAATGTGTGATATTAATCATATCATATGGTGGACCTGAAGCCGAATGGTCAACACGTTGCTCTTCGCAGTACAGACCAGTTTGCTCCAAAAAGATTTGACACGTGTTTCGCCTCTTTAAGAACCATCCTATGTTATTTCAGTAATAAGGAACGAATTTTTTTTTTATTTATTATTTAATTAAATGAACTTCCACAAAGTGACCGAAAAGTATTTATTTAGTGTCCTTTCCTAGTGCCGTTTTGCTATTCTTGGTCATTCCGAAAAGAAGAAGTTGAACGACTAAATAACATTTAACTCTCGTAAGAAACACTTTTTCGGAAATTTTACATTGAGAGTCTGTATGAGTTTTTCGAATTTCACACAAATAAATCCATGGGTTTGCTCATTGCTATTTATTTCAATATTTCATATTTCGATTCGTATAAATAATTGTAACTTATTCTCAGTAAGAATAATTGATAGGTTTAAAAAACAAATAACACTGATTCATTGTATTAAAAAGTAATAATATATTTTGTGCACTTATTCGTCAAGATCAGAGCCGGTTTCGCTCATCACGAGCATTTTCAATCGACGTCATTGTCATGATTGAAGTCATTTTAAGTTGAATATACTCGCGATGAACGAAACCGGTTTTGATATCTGTAAATTATATGTAAAATAAGTACAGCAAAATGTTTCATTTTTTTTTATTTATCCACGAAGTATTGACAGTGAACACATTAAAACTTATTCATACATATATCTTTTATAGCCTATCGATTTCCAATTGTTATATTTTTCGTAATACAGTAAGGTTGTAAGAAATACATACAATGTGAATGTATGTGAACCGTTTCAAAAATAGAATTTATACCTGGCTTTCATAACACCATTGTAATCTTCGGATACACATTTGAAACACTTCGTCGGACGTCGCATTCCTCGCGCTACGAGGAAGTTGTGATTGTTGTGCATTCCCTGGTATTCGGACTTTCGCCCGTTCTGGATGTATTGATCGCGATATCGATGTGATGTGATAACATCGACCTACATTTCAAACTACCCACATGTTCTATTGTTGAATATAGAACAATATGGAATATTACTATAAAATATTATATCAAATCGATAAATTTATTTATTCCGCGTATTGTGTATTCAAATTATTAAAAAGCATCTGAGGACTTACTGTCCTTAGGTTATTTAATTAATAAGGTGAAGATCGATTATATTTCTTATATTATAAATTACAAAATGGAGGTTGTTTTTTTCCTTTTTACGCTATGCAGGACATACTTACACCTACTAATAAAACAAAGACTACAAATTACTGAGGTTGAGAGGGTAAATCCCATAGGACACGGGTTCCCAACCCATGTGTCGCGACGGGTTTTCTGAGGGGTCACCAACCTATAAAATCAACTATAAAAATATCCACTTTAATGCATTTTCGTTGATTTTTTAACAACCTTATGAAAAATACCCTTTTCAATTTGACCTTGGGGTCTCGGGTCAAATGACTTTCATAAAAAGGGGTCGCCATCCGAAAAATGTTGCAACCTATGCTATAGGAAATAAATTTAGCAGTGGTATTAACCTGTCGTATTTGTAATGTTATCGATAAGAATTGAAATTAGAATCGTTTTAATTTTGTTTTTTCCACGAGCTTTGTCGCTTAAAACTCGGTTTCGCTCTTCGGCATCTTCAAGTTCATTCGATTAAAATATAAACGATTCAAATTTAATACAGAAATTCCAATTTCAGGGTGAATTTTTGTGGACCGACCAGTTTTAACATGTTAATTATAACCTATTAAACGTATCAATTAACAGTTTGCCAATTTTAAACGAGTAACTTCAGTTACATAGTTTACCATTATTGTACCCTTTTAAATAATTGTCATTTATTAATAATTCAAGCACTTACTATCATTGAATATTAATTCAAAGACTTGAAATAAATCAACTCATTAATAATAGCTCGGATAAAACCCTAGAATAATTTTTAGATATTCCTATGTCTACATTCAATTTTCGCTAATTTATATTTTAATAGCAATTTAACTTAGTGATCTACTTATGTTTTTGTATATAAACGATACAAACTGTTTACTACGCGTCAGTTCAAGTACATCCGTGCACTTGAAATGCCCGAAGATGCCGAAAGGCAAAACCCGATCGTTAGCGACAAAACTCTTGGAAAAGTACAAAATTCAAACAATTACAATTTGTTGATTGAGTAGGCATTTACTTGGTAGAAATCCATTATAATACAGGATTCGCCCGCGCGCGCATTCAGGATTACACCAGATCAATACTTATTCTTTTTTTCCATGTGGGGTTGGGATGGTGGAGCAGAGGGGGGGATGTATGGTGTACCCTGTCTAGCCTAGATATATAAGCTATCTCTAATACACGTTTAAAACATAGTTCTGACGAGGGCGTAAGCCGAAATAGCTATTAACAAATATATAAAATAATTTATCTAGAATTAAAATACATTGTTATTTTTCTTTCCGTATTATAATGGAGTTCTACCAAGTAAATGCCTACTCAATCAATACCTTAAAAGTGGTTATATTTAGTTATCATGCATGTGATGATTTTAATGCCAACTGATACATATATGTACTGGCTTATTTGAGATAGTCCAAACATTATAATTGTTCCTTGTATGAAGAAAGAGGATTTTTGAAAATGGAACACGGAATCTTCTTATTTTCAGATACCATCTGGCAACCCTAGGCTTACGTAGGTATCAATTATCGTCTTATATAATGCAATTTTTTTTTATCATGTCCGCTCCCAACTTGGAGCATATATGGACTCTTCACGTAGTTTATCTCAACATTTCTTTTTTCTAATAGAACTGCTTGTTACTCAGTTGCTCAACCCCTCTTTTTCTTAGAGAGTAGAGGGGTGGAAAGGATACGAGAACTAGACCAGGACTAGTGGTTAGCTAATCGCTGTTACTATTCGTCGCTCTTTGGGATCGGAAAGGTGGGAAGGGATTTTAACAACACAAACACCCATTGCCTTTGAGCAGATTTGATTTATCGGCTGAAAAAAATCTGCTAGTACCGGGAATCGAACCCGGGCGGTCCGACACGGTAGCCAACGACGTTGACCACTGCACCACGGACCGGGCTAATAATGCTAATATATATACTTAATGTCTGAATTAATAGTTTTTTTCCCGCGAACAAACAAAACATTTACACATTCACTGCAATGCCATTCGGAAGGTCACTAGCGAGCGGGCTCGATTCATGGAGAAAATTTTCGCTTCGGAAACAAAAATAAAACGCTGCCTTATCATAGGCTATCATCTCTCGCACACGATAAATATAAATCTCACCTGCGAGTCGACGTGGTGGCGGCCCGTAACCCTGAAATGGGACGATCGATCGGCCCGGCCACCGGATGAACGTGGGGGTGGGGCTGATATTTCGACCGGGTACCCCCGGCGGCCGGAGAGTGAGATGCCGGAATTCGCAAGTGCGTTGGATTGGTTTTTCGCCCCCCCTTTATATACATTCGTATATCTGTCTCAAAAGCTATTCGGTCATTTGTATTTCGACACCTTACTTTGAAAAGGTTCTTACTGTTCTGGACACTGTTTCAGATGAGCGTTTGATAAAAATAATAAAGTATTTTGTTTAAATATTATGTTTCGTTGCATTTCTCAGCAGTTGATAATGCTCGCCATGAGCGAAACCGGTCCTGATCCAGTAAATTGTATGCGGATTTTAAGTACTAAACATGTTTGTATCATTTTTATTTTAATGCCGTTCCATCAAGTATTGACAGTGAAGACCTTTCAAGTGAGCGTTTGAAGTTTCGATTGATTAAAATTCACTTGTAACAATGAGCAAATAAAAATCTTTCAAACTACTTCTTTTAAGCATATTTTTCACAACTCTTACTGAGAAAAAATGATCTTAAAGATCTAATGATGACAATCTAAGAACTTTGTCAAATAAATTTAAAAAAAAAAAAATGCAGATGCAGTGCAACTCTGGAATTCAGTTAACTCCGTTATTCAACCATATATTATTCTGATTTTCATATATACGTATGATAGAATGCGCAAATGCGATGCGAAAAGCTTGTTTTTACAAACAAGCTTTTCCGGCCAAAAGGTCATTTTAGGCCAAAATGTCAATGAGAACATTTTCAAAGTAAGTTAACGATTTGTCAATGTGAGTTTTTTCTATTAATCTGTGTGGCGTCGGTATTTTTTAGAAATGTAAATCATTTTCAAAACTTTAACCACTTTGATTATAGACGTAGAAAAGTTTAATGAATAAAAAATATACTGGAAGGCAGCGGTTTCCAAACTGAGAGGCGCTGTCTTAATACAAGATAAATATAGGGCAGTAATTCTCACGTTAATTTTTACTGTGACCGAACGAAAATTTTTGCTTACATTATATTGTATTGCATTAACCTAATCCAGTTGGAAATTCTACATCATACTTTTAATTGCACAAGAACGACTACAATGTCTACATTAAAAACAATCCTTCGAGAGCTTAGCTGTTAGCAAAGCTGTGCGTAGATGTGGAAGCAAGGTTGACCTCATTTCTGTAAGAAGTTCTCAAGTCATCTAGCTGGTTATTTAGTTCAATATTGTTTCAAAGGATTTTTTTTAACTCAATGAAAAAACCAGGGCTGTGGAGTCGGGGCTTTTTGGCCGGAGTCGTAAATTTTGAAAAGTTCAAACTTTTTATTTTTGCATTTAACACGTCTAATTTGGCTTTTAGTCGCATTGATAGGGTTGATATTTAATTGAATATACATAAATAGGAAAATTAGGGGAATAAGTGACGTTATTCAACTTTTTTAGTCGGAGTCGTGGTTTTGGTAAATGCTGGAGTCGGACTTTTTTCCACCGACTCCACAGCCCTGGAAAAAACATCAACATTTATTGAAGAAAATAACCATGCACATTTATTTATTTACGAGCAATAATGTGTGTTTTGAATAAATCAATGCAAGGACCACTATAATATCCACTAGTTAAAAAAGTAAAACATTGGACTTCCTTCGTATTCATGCTGATGTGATAGATGAAGTAATATTTAATTAAAAAAACTAATAATACATTTTTAGTACTTTTTCCACATAAAATTTATTTGATCAAGACCGGTTTCGCTCATGGCGAGCATTGTCAACTGATAAGGAATACAATAAAACAGTGATATTTATACAAAAGTTAAGTACAGTCAAACCTCCGAAAACACTACTCCGTAAAACACGCTGGCCGAAAATATTCGGCGCAAATCCCCCGATGGCACGGTCGCATTCCATTGTCGTTGCTATGTAACGTTGCCGGCTGTTATTCCGGGGCGAATGCCGATGCACACACAGCCAAACAAACGGCTGACCGTCTCTACGGTGCATACTCTCGCATACACTCAAACAACACGTGCCAGACAATACACGTCTGCGTGCTGACTTCCTGTTTGCTACATTTTGCGAGCGCTATGCATTGTATCACCTAGCAACCAAATGTATTTACGTAAATATTTTTTTTGCAAAACTCATATAATCTTAGTTTGCATTTTTCGTGGAAAGTCCCTAATTTTGTATGAGATTCGCGCCCCCTTTTACACTACTTCTTATACCACAGTCCCGACTATAGTGTTAGCGGGGGTTTAACTGTAATTGAAAAACCAGGAAAAACAATATTTGCTTAATTTTGGTACGGTTTTGAGTCAATTTTGTCGTCGATATAAGTCGAGGTGGTCGTCGGTCGAAAACTGTCTATACTAATACATACGAAGGTTTGTTTATATTGTGTGTATATTATAAATATTCTGTTTTTGTTATATTTTTTTAAAACGTGTCTTTTAAACATTTCTCTCAGGGAGTGGTAGTATAAACTTCGGAAACCAAAGCTGTAAGGCGTTTCATTGATCGTGTTTTTCTTCAGATTAAATGACTTTTCGAATATTCTTATCTAGGCAGAATCTCCGCTCATTATTAAAAAAAAACTAATTATTTTAAAAATAAATATTTGGCATTACAGCTTACGCCAATGCGCCAAATATTCATAATTGTGAAAGTCATACGAGATTAACTGGATGATAATAATAAACTATTTCTTCAATTGAAAAAATCTGACCTTGCCGGGAATTGAACCTGGGGCCTTTGATCGCTAGGACAAAAGCTCTTGCCACTAGACCACAGGGACCAAATATTAACGACAAAATATCGTAGCTAGAAGAAATGTTGACATTTTAAATTACATATGATACGCCTTGTACCCAAAATCGTTAAGTCATCTTTGTAGTGTTAATGAATGGCCAACGACGTTTATTCACGTAATATTTTTGTCACCAATCAATTATTGGAACAGGTATATGCGAAATAAAAAATACGAAATTCGTTTGATAGCCATTTATTGCATCAGGAACTTCGACTAACAAAAGTTTAATTTCGTCACATTTTTTTTCCTACCTTTCCTATGTATGTATGTGTATTCAATTATATATCAACCAACCAATCCGGCCAATAGCCGAATTTTGCATATTATATGCAAAAATGAAAAGTTCAACTTTCTGACTCCGACCAAAACGCTGCGATGACTCCGACTCTACAGCCCTGGTCACGAGTGTCAGGACGACTAAGAAAATTCTTACAAGAAAGTTGAATCAGCTGAAAATGCTCGCGATTGCGAAACCGGTCTTAGTCTTTCACAATAAAGTGTGTTTTATTCATTTGAATATAATTCAGGGTCCGCGGTGCAGTGGTCAACGACGTTGGTTTCCGTGACCGACCTCTCGAGCAGCATTATTTTCATGCGATTTATCGATTCTGGAGTGTTTGCTGTCTAAAAATTTCTCTCACCTATCCGATCCTGTAAGCGGGGCGTAGCGATGGCGATTAGCTAAACACTTGCCCTGTCCTAGACTTTTCTATCCCTACTCTTATCGAACTTAATGATTGGTTGAGCGAGTTATAGAAAAACGATATAGTGGCATTGAGAGGCCACATGGTCCACATTGGGGATGGGCATCGATTATTAAAATTACAATGCCATTACACCGAGAATTGACAGTGGACACATTAAGATGTTCACTGTCAATACTTGGTTGAATGACATTGTAATAATAATAATAACACATAATATAGTTGAGTATAAAGCAGGTTGATTCTAATATTTTAAAATGATTGATTACAAAATGTAGTTTGGAATTTTTCCTTTTTACGGGAAGCAAAGGGAATAGAAACAAAATAAACAAATAATTAAACTACTTATGACGTTAGCATTATAAAATATTTACTATTGAGATGCAATCAATTGGGAAGGAACCCATTTGAGCAATTGGGGAGGGACCCATTAAAATACCCATTTGAAATAAATTAAGCAGTGGCGAGTAACCTGCCCTTATTAGGATACTATACTTATAAATAATAAAACATTTTTAGCACTTTTTCGACATAAAATTTATTGGATCAGGACCGGTTTCGCTCATGGCGAGCATTGTTACTGACAATGCTCGCCATGAGCGAAACTGAAGGATTGACAGTGAACACCTTTAAAGGGATACTATATTTTGTGGTTTCCAATGGAACTGATATTCTCTTTTAAATACTCGAACAATTTTATTGCGTAAACTTTGCCTTCGCAAAAATAAGAAGAAAAGATCTGGTAAAATTACCTTTATTGCCTTTTTTATCGTTGACCCGTCATATAATAAATAAGTCCTCCGCTTTAAAGTCTCCCGGTTGCCTGACAACCCACCCTCCAGATCTCGCCTCCCAGTCGCGTAACAGACCCGGCGCGGGCGGGAGATAATTAGTTATTTATAAAGGTGGAATAACTGTTGTTGTGTGAACAGCTGTTTGCGACTTCGCTGTGTCAGTCGATCGGCAGGTGGTTAGAAGCAGAGCGAAGGGGGGCTGAACGAGGCTCGAGCGACGCCGGCCAATTATGTCACTTCTCAACTGGGACTTTTTGAGTGGCGCATTATGTAACACAATTATGCTAGATTGTTACTTATATTAGTATTTTTTGTAATAATTTCATTTGATGATAATAAATAATAATTGTGGATTGCATTATCAAAGAAGCAAAGCGATATAATATGTTTCCACATTTTTTATACTCATTATTACCACGGCTTGTGGAGTTGTTAAAAAACTTACGACTCCGACTTCAGCATTTACCAAAAACACGACTCCGACTCCAGCATTGTCCAATAACCCGACTCCGACTTATTTTTTTTTAAATTTCGTCACGTTTTTTTCCTACCTTTCATATGTACATATGTGTATTCAATTATAAAGCAGTCAAAAAATCCGTCCTTAAGCCAAATTTGACATATTACTATATGCAAAAATAAAAAGTTCAAACTTTCCAAAATTTTCGACTCCGTGCTCGTACTCGACTCCGGCCAAAACGCCGCGACAACTCCGACCAAAAAACCCCGACTCCACAGCCCTGCTTATAACAAACGTATAGATCAGTGGTTCTCAAGGGCGGCCACCAACAGCTTCAAGGGAACTCACTTTTAAGGTGTTCACTGTCAATACTTGGTGGAAAGGTATTATAAGCATTATCATTTTATTTTATGTAAATATATACGAATGTGTGTCTATATTTTTGTATTTTTCAAAATCACAAATAACAATGAACAACAGATAAAAAATACTTAAAAAGTATACTAAAATACTAATGTATCCAAAATCTTGAATCATTTAACTTAAAATGAATGTGAATTTTGATATTGAGTCAAACTTTTAACTATCTTCGCCAAGCTACTCTTAATTAATACATCATCAAGGTGAGAATCAGTAAGCCGATTTATATATGTTACAGTGAAAATGTATCAAGTAATAGATTTGTATGACAACATGATTTCACTGGTCACGATCATTGAAATTATTGGCCCAAGTCGATGATTTGCCGGACTAAAATTTTGGTTTGCTTCAATGAAACAAAATCAGCAAGTAGTCCCTTGCATAAAAAGAGAACAAAAAAAAAACACAGACAAATATTGGGCTGAAGATAGGGCGGTCAAATTTAATTTCTTTGACAGCTTGGAGAAGAATACATTTTCACTGAGAATACAGTTTCACTGTAACATATATACGCTCTTCGCATATTTCATTTTAGAATAAGACAATTCATAGAGATATGTCGGTAAGAATAATGTGAGCAGAAGATGGGGGCTCATTTTTGTATTTTTCGGGTACGAAATTCTTCCAACTCTCCTTCCTGCCTCTTTACTTTAAAAAAAAAAATCCAGGTTTGTAAAAATTATTTGGTACCTCGTTGTTTTATGCCAGGCAGCAAAACTCGAAACGAACGTTGCTGGAACCTCAACGCACACAGGGGCCGGGTTGTCACTCGACGAATTTTGAAATAAAAACTAAGAATTCATCCCCGTTGTGAAAGAGGAGCCAAAGCATTAAGCACTGAAAAAAATATTATAAAAAGGGACATTTTTACAATCACATAATATTATTCCGCGAGAGATTATGTGTAGTAATGGAAATGTCACCCCGCTTTCATTTTCGGTTCCTGGACACGCTGGGTTTGTCACAGCGAACGTGCAATTCTCAAATCAGTGTGAAAGAAAAATCCTGGATCCAAGATTCCAAATAACCATGTAAAAATAGCAGGACTGTGGAGTCGGTCTAAAAAAAAGTCCGACTCCGAATCCAGCATTTCCCAAAACCACGACTCCGATTCTGACTAAAAATGGTTAATATCGTCAGTTTTTTTCCCCTAAATTTCCTATTTATGTGTATGCAATTAAATATCAACCCGTTCACTGCGGCCAAAAGTCAAATTTGTCAAAACGCCGCGACGACTCCGACTCCAAAGCCCTGAAAAATAGTATTGTACCTTTCATATTTTGTTAGACAGAAGAATTGACGTGGATGATGATATGAATTTATGCGAAGGACATGGTTGCATTTATTGTTATGTCAGAAGACATTGCTCAACGTCAAAATCTCGATTATTAAGAAGCGCTGCCGGGGGCAAAGCACATGAACCAATCTTCTGGAATACATAAAAAAATACACGTATATGTTACAGTGAAACTGTATTCTCAGTGAAAATGTATCAAGTAATAGATTTGTATGACAACATGATTTCACTGGTCACGATCAGGGAAATTATTGGCCCAAGTCGATGATTTGCTGGTCTAAAATTTTGGTTTGCTTGTTCATAAAAAGAGAACAAAAGAAAAACACAGTGAACAAATGATTTCAATGACAGTTTGGAGAAGACTATATTTTCACTGAGAATATAGTTTCACTTAACATATACACACATTCACGTGTTACACCATTATTTTGGTGATCTATGTGTCATTTCATATGGATGGCGAAGGATAAGGCAACTCTTAGGTTAAGTGATAATTTTTCGTGTGTTGCTGCCTGGTATAACAACGAAGTACCAAATATTTGGTGACTATAATTATTTTGGGCCGCACATAAGAGCTGATTGGGCCGCGGATTGAGTATGGCTGCTCTAGTGGACAAAAACATAACACAGAGATGCCATCATTATCATCATCCCACGTCCCGCTGTCCGGTTTTGGTGCGGCCGTACCGCGCTCGAGGAGGCCTCTCGACCCTCGCGCCGCGCGCTCATCGAACCATCCACGCTCTCGCACTCGGAATGGAATTTTATTATGATTCCGAAACTGGTTTGACCCATACGGTAGGTAAATAGATACACTTTCATGACCATTGGTATACGTTAATTGCTTATTATATAAATTTATTTGGTCATTCTGATTCTCAATCGGGCACTTTAATTAATAGGTTTATTGAGCATCGGTGTAACTACAAAACTAAGAATCTGCACACATTTAACCAGGGCTGTGGAGTCGCGGTTTTTTGGCGGAGTCGTCGCGGAGTTTTGGCGGAGTCGTACTCGGAGTCAGAAATTTTGAATAGTTTCAACTTTTTATTTTTACATGTAATATGTCAAATTTGGGTATTGGCCGAATTGGTAGGGTTGATATTTAATTGAATACATATAAATAGGAAAATTAGGAATAAAAATGACTATATTAAACTTTTTTTTAGTCGGAGTCGTGTTGTTGGAGTCGTGGTCGAACTTTTTTTTACTGACACCACAGCTCTGCTTTAATTAATAGGTTTATTGAGCAAACATCGGTGTAACTACAATACTAAGAATCTGCACACATTTAGCCAGGGCTGTGGAGTCGCGGTTTTTTGGCGGAGTCGAGTCGTAGGTACTCGGATCTGGAAATGTTGAAAAGTTAACACTTTTTATTTATGTATGTAATATGTTGGATTGGTTGTTTTATATTTAATTGAATACACATACATAGAAAACAAGACGAAATTAAACTTTATTTCGTCGGAGTCTCGGTGGTTGTGGTCAATGATGGAGTCGGAGTCATGTCTTTTTTCAACGGCTCCACAGGCCTGCTTTTAACTCGTAAAATTTTCTTTCTATTAAGTCTTTAAAAATCGATATGTAACACTTCTAATAAACGCTCTAATTGTATAAATTTGCTAAGTGTACGCACATGCACGAAGTCCATATTGAATGTTTTTGTAAATTGTAATTTTTTTTCAAACTTTTCATGAGCTTGGTCGAAAACAACCCGGGTTTCACCTTTCGGCATCTTCAAGCATATCATTTTCATGAATGACTGTGAACTCAATTTTGAAGGATTCAATGGTAACTTTTTGGAAGTTCATTTTTTTATAAAAAAATTATAACTTATTATTATTCTACGTATTTTGTAACTATTCATGACACTAGCCTTTCAGATGCGTTTCTTATTTTGTTTTTTTCTTAAATTTATTTTACTGAAATTCGTCAGATTAAGTTCATTCGTGCACTTGAAATCCCCGAAGATGCGGAAAGGTGAAAATTTGATGTAATAATTCCATCATACGCCTTCAGCCGAAACCCTTAATGTTTGGAACGCTTTAAACAATTACTCAGCAATCACCTGCCAACTTCCTCGCTTCTTCCCAGGTCATCCTGGCGTCGCGTTGCTCCCCTGAGGACATCATTTTGATGGTGATCAAAGACCTTCCGGGGCGTCGGGATCCACCAGGGTGATAAAAGAAGATTCAGGCTTCCCTGGGGTATCCGCAGCACATGTCCAAGCTACAGACTGACCACGCTTCTTATGCACTCGAAAGAGTGGCGCTGTGAGAATGTCCGACAAAAAAAAGATTACCGGAGTTCGAGCATTGTGAATTCCCTAACTTGATATAAACTGAACGCGTGGGCTAAGTGCGGTAGTTGGATTCTAATGTCGGAGGGGAGAAAATATATTTATTATCAACGGCTGCCGCAAACTCTAGTGAACTGAGAAGTCAGAGTACATTTTTATTTTGTACGTCCAAATTACTTACATTTCAAAAACTACTGCTTCATATTCTGATGCAAAAATGCAGTTTTTCTGACTACAATACTATGCACATTATGCGGTCAGCGGCCATATTCCTTCCCCGTACTAATTTCAACACCAATAAATAATAATCGTCCGCGCTGTGTGACACCAAATTTCTCCATGACTTACTGCGAACGGGTCAAACCGGTCTGCGGACGGATCGTGTCGGTGTTTTTCTTTTTCACTGCCACTCTGGCCGACTTTTTACCCAATACCCATCGTAAACATTTTAAACTCTTGTCTTCGAGAGGAAAAGCATCTCCGCATCAGAATATCTTGCTAAAGTACTATTTATTTATTTATTTTTGTCGTCCTCTAGTTACGACGGTTCATTATTTCATATTCAGATTTCGACATTTGTTTATTTTTTTCAAAATGCATAGTTTACGCATTATATTTCTGAAGTTAACAATTAATTAACTTTATTTTGGAATATTTTTTATTTTAAATGCATAAATAAAATGTTTTAACCCCTCAAAACAATTTCGTGGCCAAAAAACTGCGACTCCACTGCCCTGGTAAATTCTTATTTTGGCCTTGAATAAGCGAAAGAAATATATGGCCAGGGACATTACGATAGTATTTGCTTCATGGAAATATCGATGAGATGTTTCTTTTTTATTTTCAAAAAAATCCAAACGTCAAGTTTGTACGTACGTCAGCAATCCTTATTTTTAAGTACATCTGAACGTAAGTCTGAATGTGATGGAAAACTTTTATGTTTTTATGACAGCGATGTATTAAATACCACTTCATTGATTATGTATAAATTCCAATAAATCTTGTACACCTATTATGAAAAAAAACTGTTTCGTCAAAATCTGTTATCGGTTAAAAATGATCGCGTTGAGCGAAACCGGTTATGATCGTTATGATATATAAATATATGTAGCAATAAAAAATATCAGTTCAAGTACATCCGTGCACTTGAAATACCTGAAGATGCCGAAAGGCGAAACCCGGGTACAAAATTAAAACAATTTAAAAAATATCTGCTTTATTTATCAAAATATAATGCCCTTCCACCAAGAGTTGACATAAATTTTATGTTTATTTTAATTTAGTATCATGCCATTCCACCAGTATTGACAGTACACCTTAATAGTGATGTATAAATACACTCAAAAAATATCAACATTAAACAATGGTAAATTTTACAAAATAACTGAGAAACCACTTTCAAAACAAAATAAATAAAAACCTTGCTATCGATTAATATCTTTTCTAGTAAAGGGTATTTCAATAGGGACGCTCAAAATATGTTACTTTGTCCTGCTGAGTAGATTATTCATTGTTTAGTGGCCAAATTTGAGTCAACCAGTTTGGTAAATAATCGGCCAACACCTACCTGTACGTCATCAAAATACAATATCTGGTGAAAACATTGCTGCTGTGTGTGAAAGTGTACAGGAAAACCCAAGGCAGCTCATTTCTCGTTGTTCACAAGAACTTGGCTTTTCTGCGACTTCAACTTGGCGAATTTTGAATCGGGCCTTATGTCTCACCCGTATAAAATCCAACTAACCAAGGAACTTCAGGTAAACGACCACCGACAACGCCTGATTGGGTTCTGGAGCAGTTGGAAGTTTACCCAAATTTGTCAAAAAAGTCAACTTTAGCGACATGGCCCATTTTATAATGAATGGATATTGGCAGACATTTGATGCTATATTCCATATTTAATGCCGTAAAATATACTTACAAATGAAATTAAAATTTAGTCGAAATCTCACAAACAACTTGTTTTATTTACATTTCAAAACTAAGCGTGCTTATAAAAAGACCCTTTATTTATAATGCACTTTTCATAATAACATTCCTTTTGCAAAAATCATTTCACAACAGTATGAATTACCGGCAAATGAAATTGCATCGGTGCACTATTCATACTTTGCGTACGGCCCACGCCGCTTGCACCACTACAAACAATCATTCTCGGGTTTCAATGGATTATTGCAAACTATGTTTTTAGTATAGCCCTACTACGTTGCTATTATTATTATGCTTACTATAAAATATTTACTATGAAATTACGTAGAAACGGAGTAGTACTATTTTCCTACGATTCTACGACAAAATATTTTTGATCTAATACGATGAAAAAAATAGCAATGTATTTTAAGACTACTAATTATTTGGTCGGTTTCTAATTCGATAAATGGTCAGTTATAAATACTTTAAGCGGTCAGTCGGTCCCTGTGGTCTAGTGGCAAGAGCTTTGTCCTAGCGATCTAGGGACCCGGGTTCAATTCCCGGCAAGGTCAGATTTTTTCAATTGAAAAAAGAGATCTTGGGCTGGGTGTATGTTATTAATCTTTGATTTTGTGCACAACTGATTTGTTACTTATCATCGAGTTAATCTCGTATGTCTTTCACAATTAAGAATATTTGGCGCATTGGCGTAAGCTGTAATGCCAAATATTTTTTTTAAATTAAAAATTTCTAAAAAAAATTAAAATTAACTCTGACCAAAAAAAAGTTTAATTTCGTCACGTTTTTTTCTACCTTTCATATGCATATACATTGTGTATTCAATAATATATCAACCAACTAATCCGGTGAATAGCCAAATTTTACATAATAAAAAGTTCAAACTTGTCAAAAATTCCGACTCCGAGTACGACTTCGACCAAAACGCCTCACGACTCCGACTCCAAAGCCCTGCTATAAAGCTTACAATTCGCTTACTGCAAAATGCACAATTAGTTTTTTCTATTAGACGCCTCAAACAGAAGAACCAGTCATGATTATTCTACCAATGACTGCCAAATATTTGTTTTCTTTCTAAAAATAAATAAATACTCAAAACGGTCAGTTAAAAATAATAAATGGTCAGTTTACATTTATTAAAATAAGATTATTTGCTTTCAAATACCTGAACTTAAGAAATTATTTCATTTCATGCGCTTATTTTTCATAGCAGATATCATAAATTTGCCTCTTACAAACCATATTTGATAAAATTTACAAGCAGTCAAAATAAAACTTATCATTTTTTTTTAAATTACTGACCATTTAAATTAATTACTGACCGTTTTATTTAATAACTGACCACATTCACACTGATAAAATGACAACTGACCGTTTATAATATTAACTGATAATATTTTGATTTTTAACTGACCATTTATTTATTTAACTGACCAAAACTTGAATTAGTTACTGACCTATTAAATACATGCCGTATTTTAATTATACAGAAATTATTTTATATACTTGTTAGCTATTTTGCAGGGCTGTGGAGTCGGTAAAAAAAAGTCCGAATCCGACACCAGCATTAACCAAAACCACGACTCCGACTCCGACTAAAAAAAGGTTAATATCGTCACTTTTTTTGGTCGTAATGTCATGTTCATTCGTTTGTATCAAGTGATACAAATTTAAATTTATGACAATTTGATTCCATTTTTGTAATGTCTGCTAAAACCAGACGCATTGCCGTGGCGGGTGGTGGATATTTCAGGTAGTATTTATTCCACATAAAGTGTATTGAATCAGAACCGGTTTCGCTCATGGCGATCATTATCAACTGATAAGAAATTCAACAAAACAGTGATATTTATACAAAAGTTAAGCAAGAATTACAAGGTATGACACACAATTGGTATTACAACTAAGCAAATAAATATAATAAATATACTATTGTTAAAATGTTGAAGACCTCTTAGCAATGCAAGCTATTACATCAAAAATCAATCAAGTATGAATGATCATTAACAAAGTAAAAACCAAAATAAGTTCGTTTTATCAGGGCTGTGGAGTCGGTAAAAAAAAATCCGACTCCGCCTCCACAGCCCAGCATTTAATAAATAAACTTGGCTAACTATGTCGAAATGACGAAATGACAATTATCTGTATGCTTTTTCGTTCTTTCTTTCTATCTTCTTAGCATTAAGGTATGATAATGATCGCATTGTGCGAACCCAGTCCTGATTCTAATAAATCTAATGTGGAATAAGTACAAAAAAATGTGTAATTACTTTTTAATATCATACCATTCCATTCCGTATCGACAGTGAACACCTTAAAATTGAATGTTTATGTGGGAATTAATCAACGGAAACAGAGCTATGGGGGGCATCCAGGGTATCCCCCCATCTCCACTCCCAAATTCTTAAAATGTCATGTTTTAATTCGTCGTTCAAATGGTCATTTCGTCCAGCTTCGATAAATCATGACCAGCGGGTGGCTTGGCTGACCCGCCACGAATTGCGAACGTGTTATCTCAATTTATCCTCGAAATATGATAGATTTTATCAGTCTCAATAACTTATGTTTTATCATAAAAATAATAAAATATTTTTCGTATTTATTATTAGATCAGGACCAGTTTCGCTCAAAGCGAGCATTATCAACTATAAGAAATATAAAAATACAATACGGTAGGGAAAAAAAATGTATTTTAGTTCTACATAAATTATTTTATATATTTGTTGATAGCTATTTCGGCTTACGCCTTCGTCAGAACTATTAGTACAGTTATGTATTGACTAGTATATTCGCTAAATATATCTCCTCTCTTTTGGCGACTTGTTTATTTGAAATAATTATAGTGTTCAATCAGCGAAAATGCTTTTCCCATGCCAATTGGAATCATACACCATAAAACAAATTCCTCGATACCGAGAAAACTAAGCTGCTATGTATAAATAGAACTCTAGTTATAATTGGATAAATGTTTATTGCCAATTTCCCACACCGTTATATAATTTTGAAATGTTTGTGTGTTATTTTTAATGATTCTCTCCCACGCGAGATAAGTAATTTTCCGAATTAGTTCTCGAGAGAAGAATGTTAGTTACGTAGGCACATTACTTTCGCGTCGTCCTGGTCGTCTCTCTATGTACATCCGAGTTAGAGGTCTGCACGGGCCGACATTTTAAAATTTCATCCGGCCCGAGCCGAAGGCTCTTTTCCAAAAATCTTCCCCGAACCCGACCCCGATATTCTTCAACCTTGCCCGAAAAAAACATTTTTTTTTTTGAAAATTCTAATAAAAAATAATTAAAATTGACTCACCAACTATCGTGTGTGTGCAGTTTTGCAAAATACATTTCTTCTAAATTACTTACTTACTAAACTACTTAATTGAACATAAATTGGTAACCAGCAATGTCTCTCTGGTTACCAGTTCCCACTATTTCAATTTTTGTGTAAAAAATCCCATTTCTTGCCGATAAATTTAAAAAAAATTATCTTAATAAATCGAATTGCGACCGATCGAAATAACTATTTAAGAAATACATTCGTGATCATATGATGATAATTATCATGCGTTCCTCATCACTTATTCCCCAACATTATTAAAAAAATAATATAGTATGTAATGACTGCTGTCGCGCAGTTAATTGAGAACAATCTGTGTTGTTCTATCGAATGGATGTGTTCATACGAGAATATAAGGTTTTTAAATTACGAACAAGGCGTCGAAAAGACGACTTTAATACGAGTACGTGAAGTTAATTATCGTATTAAATTAAGATTTACGATAATGGTGAGCTCATTCGTAAATAGTCCGATTTTTTAAAATATATTCTGTGTGCCTGGGCCCGAATCCAAACCCTCGTTACCCGGCCCGCGGGCCAAACCCGAGCCCGTGCAGACCTCTACTCTATGTACATCCGAGTGTTTCGATGCTTTGTTGCTTTTGGCGCCGTGCCAACTCCGTCTCTTCGGACGGCAATGCGGCGTAATGATCAATTCATGAATGACAGCGCCCGAAGCACCCAGCAGCCCTGGTGCCTCCGTCTCTTTTTCGCCCCCATCTTTTAGTTTTTGATATGTCTACGTGGCACAGTGAATTATTTTGGAGAGCAGTGAAGATGAGAAAGCAGCGATTTTATTGATAAAGTTCACGTGATATGAACAGTGACAAGTCGTGTGAATCCACGGAAATACCTTAATCGACCACTTCAATGTATTAAGGTTTTTCAAAAGTTATAAGATACATTGTTGAAAACTATTTCGGCTTACGCCCTTGTTGTGCATCTCATCAAGGAATCGCATACCAAAACTTTAAACTCTGTACCCGCATGTTTATATTTTTGTAATACAGGCCCTTAGCTGAAGGCATTGGCACAATTAGACATTAGATATTATCAATCCAATGAAATTCTTAGTGTGAAAACTAATATTAATCCATCACAAGAGAAATAGTTCTCAATTTTTGTAGAAATAAAATATGTTGCTAATTTACCATATTATAATAGAGTTCTACCAAGTAAATGCCAATTCAATCAAAGTCATTATATGCGCCTATTTTAGGAGCAAGGATAAAAGTTATGCTTGGAAATTTATGCATGGTAATTATAGCAGGGCTGTGGAGTCGGGGCTTTTTGGCCGGAGTCGGAGTCGTCGCGGCGATTTGGCCGGACTCGGAGTCGTAAATTTTGAAAAGTTTTAACTTTTTATTTTTGCATATAATATGTCAAATTTGGCCATTGGCCGGATTGGTAGGGTTGATATTTAACTGAATACACATAAATGGGAAAATTAGGCAAAAAAAAGTGACGATATTAAACATTTTTAGTCGGAGTCGTGTTTTTGGTCAATGTTGGAGTTGGAGTCGTGGTTTTGGTAAATGCTGGAGTCGGAGTCGGACTCTTTTCACTGACTTCACAGCCCTGAATTATAGTATTATTTTAGCTTTCATTTAATGAATTTCAATGGCTTCACTTAAATTGGCTATCTGAAATTAAAAGATCCTCGTCATACTCAAAACGTATTTTTTTATGATTGAGCTACATATTTTGCTTATTCACTAGATGTTGGATATGACAACGCCACCTAATAAATTCTGCGTTTTATTTCTGTATACATAATTTTTTTCTTGTTGGGGAATTAATTCATAAGTCAGTTTTATAAAAATATTTATAATTTATTGTGATAATATTATATCATAACAAACAAATCAGTTGAGAACATAATATTTTGTAAGGTCACAAAGAAAACAAATTTTTATATCAATTGTACGTTTAAGTGGAAATAAATGAACAAACATGATACATACGTAATGTTTTCGATTGTTCAACAAATGGTTGATTTATGCCTTTACCGCTTCTTTGATTTCATCTACTCCAATTTATTTCCTCTTTATCATCATCAAATGTATGTATTTTGAAAATAAACGGTGGCATAAAATGTCAATATAAAAAGATGTCATGAATGCAATATACAATCTGCCGTTATTTGGTAAAAGTTTCCATACCCTACTCACAAAATTTCATATTAACGGACAAAGAACAAAGTGACACGTAAAAATAATAATGACATACAGTATTTGTGTGCCCCGGTATTACTGGATGCAGTCACGCTATGTCGCGAGCTCGGCGCCTGTCCCACAACATCGCGCCGCGGCTGAGCTAGGACACGCGACACTCGCTTGATAGTTTGGCCACACCGCGTATTTTTTCGCATCACTCGCATCGCGATCACACGAAAACTATTATTATATGTCAGAACTGATTCAAAATAATCTTCTGCCCCTGGTCAAGTGACTATCACACGATTAAAGTGTTTCCAAAGACTGTTTCGGCTAAGTATAATAATTAAATGTCTTAAGTTGAAACTTGGATGTCTTTATCAAGCTTCATTAATTAACAAAATAAAGCAATGGGACACATCTCTCCATGGGATTAACGGTACTATTTCAAGAGCACAAAATATAAGGTCTTTCGATATACATTGACTTAGCTAGAGACAAAAGATTTAAGAACCTCAAATCAGTAACGATAAAACTTCCGCACCCTCACACCGTTCCCCATTCGGAGCATATGGCCGCCACACGGTGCCTCCAGGATTCTCTATCGCCCGCCAACTTCCTCGCTTCTTCCCAGGTCATCCCGGCGTTCTGTAACTCCCCTGAGTACATCCTATGGATGATCATCAGAAGCCTTCCAGGGCTTCAGGATTCATCAGCCGAAACAGTAGTACCGAAACATATTGGCAATGTTGAAATAAGCTTGAAATGATCGAATATGCCACAAAACTTATGGAAAAGTACAAAATTTACACGATTAAAATCAAGCACCTTTATTCGAAATCATAAATTAAAATGATTTTTGTGTTTTGACAACTTTGAATTAAACACTTTCATATTTTCGATGGTTTCGGCGGTAACTTTGTGGAAGTTCATTTTAATATAAAATTTAAAATAACTTTGATTATTCCACGTATTGTGTAACTAATTGTGACACGTGTTTCGCCTCTTTCAGAGGCATCTTCAGACTTACTATCGCAAAGTTTGCTTAAGTAATGAAGCAAGATAAATTCTAACATTTTAACATTTTAAATTATGAAATTACAAAATGGATTACGGGTTTTTTTCCTTCTAAAGGAAACAAGGAAGGGGTGATAGAATCAAAACAATGCATTAACATAATGATACTACTAAGGTGCAATCACTCAATCAATTAGATTGGGATTTTTTTCCTTTTAAGGGACGCAAGAGAGGGTTATAGAATCGAAAGAAAGCAAACAAATATATTTCTAATGACGTTAAACATTACAAACTAATAAACTATAAACTAATGAGCTGCAATCAATTAGTTAGGTTGGGTGATCACTCTTTGAATTGGAAATAATGTTAGCAGAGGTGAGCAACCTGTCCTGTTAAGAATATTATTTAATAATATATCTTTTTTATTAAGAGTTTTATTTATTTCTAAAAAATTCTAGACTATTCATCTTTAAACCTTTTTATTTACTCGGTGGAGTATTTCTACATTACTAGTCTGATTAAAATTATGGTCATTTTCTATTAAATGATTGGCAAACTCAGAAAAATTATTACTCTTTAGACATCTTATATGTTCTTTAATTCTAATATTAAAGTTTCTACCTGTCTGTCCAACATAAGACGCTGGACAGTCTCCACAAGAGAGTCGATAGATACCACTCTGTGACGATGCATCTACGCGATCTTTACTGTTCAATAAAATTTTTCCTAAATTATTTACTGTGTAAAACGCGGGTTCTATATTGTCTGGCAAAAACTTAACTATCTTTGACGAAATGTCTCCTAAATAAATGATTCTACGCCAGTGTTTAATATTTTCGTTTGCTTTCTTCTCTCCTGAAAAAATATTATTAACTATGAGTTGTTTAACTTGCTTACGTTTAAGTAAGTTAACGACTATATCTGTGTTATAACCATTATTTACAGCTATCTGTTTAATAATGTTTAACTCTAATTCAAAGTTGACTTTAGTGAGAGGGATGTTAAGCTAATCTATTAATCATTGCATGGAATGATGAGAGCTTTTGTGACCACGGGTGAATCGATTGATGGTGAATGACTACATCTGTATATGTAGGTTTTCTATAAATGGCAAATTCTAATCTGTTGTTATTATTAATCTTTAATGTTAAGTCAAGAAAATTTAAGGTTTTTAGTTGCTCAATCTCTAATGTGAATTTAATATTTGTATGCAATGAATTTATGTGACGTAAAAAGGAATCTAACTGTCTATCTGTCCCTGTCCAAATACAAAAAGATATCGTCTACATAACGATACCAAGTTTTAACATTTTTAAGTAACGCGTGATTTGACTTAAAGAGGTCATTTTCAAAATGATCCATAAAAATATCCGCGAGCAAAGGTGAAATAGGACCACCCATAGGTAATCCTACTGATTGTTTGTAAATTTTTTTATTAAACAAAAAATAGTTTTGTTCAATACAAATATTAAAAGCCTAAGCATTTCTTTAACGACGTTGCTATTAATATCCGAAAAGGTTAAAATTTCACTGACTATATTTTTTGCACTCTTCCGTTGGTACGTTAGTAAATAAATTTGTCACGTCGAACGATACTAATTTACAATTACTAGTTAATTGTATGTCTTTGATTTTTCCGTGAAATCAAAGCTATTCTTAACTGTATACTTCGGTCTAAACACGTTGTAAGAATTAAAACGTCATTTAATTCACGGGCGATTTTGTAAGACGGAGAACTACAAAAAAGATACCACGGGACGAATCGGTATCAAAGGTTTGTGTAGTTTGGGTAAGCCAAATAATCTCGGAGCTTGCGGGTTTAAATTAATAACTTTAAATTTATTTGAGTTGAAAATGATAGGACAGTTTTTGATAACCGTTTTTACCTCATCTTGAAATTTGGATGTAGGATCCTTGTTTAGTAATTGGAAATGATCTCCTTTCGACAAGAAGTCTTCCACTTTCGATGTATAATCTAATGAGTTTAAAATTACTACGGAATTGCCTTTATCTGCTTTCGTCAGAGTAAGGTTTTCTCTACGTAAAATATCTTTGATATTTTTCGCCGTCCGCATATCGGAATTCGATGATTTTAATGAGTTAAAGTCTAATTCTTTGATTTGTTGGGCACATATATGTTTAAAAGCAACTGGTTGTTTGAATAGAGCAACATCTAAATCTACTGCTAGATTTTCAACACATTTGTCTAATTTACTGTTGGAAATGTTAAATTTAAGGCCTTTTGACAAAAGTTTCATTTCTGAGGCACTAAATGTATGTGATGAAAGGTTCTTAACACGATCAAAAAATTTATGAGAACTAAAATTTCCTGACGTCTGTGTACCCGAAGACGTTTGGATTTTATGGGATTCAATTAAAACATCTAGTTTTTTATTTAATGCTAGTCTCTTTGCATGGGACAATTTGCTAGCTAGTGCTCTCACACTATCATCAAATATATCCCATTCAATTGGATGTAAAACATGAACTAACTCGGAGTGTAAAAATTTCAAAAAGAGCTTAATATTATCTCTCACTACAAACAATGATTTCACTTCACCCTTCAACCATTTCACTTTCGCGAACTCCAATGCACTGTTTGCCGCAAAACTCTTGCACTTTGAATTTAAATTTAAATTGATGTATTTAGGAATCACTTTATTTTTCAGACAATTCTGATTAAAAAAGATTTTTTGACAAACTAGGAGCATTTAATAAACAATTTACGATATAAAAGCGCCTTTTTTTGCCGTACTGGCTATTTTAATATTTTCGATGGTTTCGGCGGTAACTTTGTGGAAGTTCATTTTAATATAAAATTTAAAATAACTTTGATTATTCCACGTATTGTGTAACTAATTGTGACACGTGTTTCGCCTCTTTCAGAGGCATCTTCAGACTTACTATCGCAAAGTTTGCTTAAGTAATGAAGCAAGATAAATTCTAACATTTTAACATTTTAAATTATGAAATTACAAAATGGATTACGGGTTTTTTTCCTTCTAAAGGAAACAAGGAAGGGGGTGATAGAATCAAAACAATGCATTAACATAATGATACTACTAAGGTGCAATCACTCAATCAATTAGATTGGGATTTTTCCTTTTAAGGGACGCAAGAGAGGGTTATAGAATCGAAAGAAAGCAAACAAATATATTTCTAATGACGTTAAACATTACAAACTAATAAACTATAAACTAATGAGCTGCAATCAATTAGTTAGGTTGGGTGATCACTCTTTTGAATTGGAAATAATGTTAGCAGAGGTGAGCAACCTGTCCTGTTAAGAATATTATTTAATAATATATCTTTTTTATTAAGAGTTTTATTTATTTCTAAAAATTCTAGACTATTCATCTTTAAACCTTTTTTATTTACTCGGTGGAGTATTTCTACATTACTAGTCTGATTAAAATTATGGTCATTTTCTATTAAATGATTGGCAAACTCAGAAAAATTATTACTCTTTAGACATCTTATATGTTCTTTAATTCTAATATTAAAGTTTCTACCTGTCTGTCCAACATAAGACGCTGGACAGTCTCCACAAGAGAGTCGATAGATACCACTCTGTGACGATGCATCTACGCGATCTTTACTGTTCAATAAAATTTTTCCTAAATTATTTACTGTGTAAAACGCGGGTTCTATATTGTCTGGCAAAAACTTAACTATCTTTGACGAAATGTCTCCTAAATAAATGATTCTACGCCAGTGTTTAATATTTTCGTTTGCTTTCTTCTCTCCTGAAAAAATATTATTAACTATGAGTTGTTTAACTTGCTTACGTTTAAGTAAGTTAACGACTATATCTGTGTTATAACCATTATTTACAGCTATCTGTTTAATAATGTTTAACTCTAATTCAAAGTTGACTTTAGTGAGAGGGATGTTAACTAATCTATTAATCATTGCATGGAATGATGAGAGCTTTTGTGACCACGGGTGAATCGATTGATGGTGAATGACTACATCTGTATATGTAGGTTTTCTATAAATCCTCTCTTGCGTCCCTTAAAAAGGAAAAATCCCAATCTAATTGATTGAGTGATTGCACCTTAGTAGTATCATTATGTTAATGCATTGTTTTGATTCTATCACCCCTTCCTTGTTTCCTTTAGAAGGAAAAAACCCGTAATCCATTTTGTAATTTCATAATTTAAAATGTTAAAATGTTAGAATTTATCTTGCTTCATTACTTAAGCAAACTTTGCGATAGTAAGTCTGAAGATGCCTCTGAAAGAGGCGAAACACGTGTCACAATTAGTTACACAATACGTGGAATAATCAAAGTTATTTTAAATTTTATATTAAAATGAACTTCCACAAAGTTACCGCCGAAACCATCGAAAATATTAAAATAGCCAGTACGGCAAAAAGGCGCTTTTATATCGTAAATTGTTTATTAAATGCTCCCTAGTTTGTCAAAAAATCTTTTTAATCAGAATTGTCTGAAAAATAAAGTGATTCCTAAATACATCAATTTAAATTTAAATTCAAAGTGCAAGAGTTTTGCGGCAAACAGTGCATTGGAGTTCGCGAAAGTGAAATGGTTGAAGGGTGAAGTGAAATCATTGTTTGTAGTGAGAGATAATATTAAGCTCTTTTGAAATTTTTACACTCCGAGTTAGTTCATGTTTTACATCCAATTGAATGGGATATATTTGATGATAGTGTGAGAGCACTAGCTAGCAAATTGTCCCATGCAAAGAGACTAGCATTAAATAAAAAACTAGATGTTTTAATTGAATCCCATAAAATCCAAACGTCTTCGGGTACACAGACGTCAGGAAATTTTAGTTCTCATAAAAATTTTTTTTTTTTGGTGTTAAGAACCTTTCATCACATACATTTAGTGCCTCAGAAATGAAACTTTTGTCAAAAGGCCTTAAATTTAACATTTCCAACAGTAAATTAGACAAATGTGTTGAAAATCTAGCAGTAGATTTAGATGTTGCTCTATTCAAACAACCAGTTGCTTTTAAACATATATGTGCCCAACAAATCAAAGAATTAGACTTTAACTCATTAAAATCATCGAATTCCGATATGCGGACGGCGAAAAATATCAAAGATATTTTACGTAGAGAAAAACCTTACTCTGACGAAAGCAGATAAAGGCAATTCCGTAGTAATTTTAAACTCATTAGATTATACATCGAAAGTGGAAGACTTCTTGTCGAAAGGAGATCATTTCCAATTACTAAACAAGGATCCTACATCCAAATTTCAAGATGAGGTAAAACGGTTATCAAAAACTGTCCTATCATTTTCAACTCAAATAAATTTAAAGTTATTAATTTAAACCCGCAAGCTCCGAGATTATTTGGCTTACCCAAACTACACAAACCTTTGATACCGATTCGTCCTGTGGTATCTTTTGTAGTTCTCCGTCTTACAAAATCGCCCGTGAATTAAATGACGTTTTTAATTCTTACAACGTGTTTAGACCGAAGTATACAGTTAAGAATAGCTTTGATTTCACGGAAAAATCAAAGACATACAATTAACTAGTAATTGTAAATTAGTATCGTTCGACGTGACAAATTTATTTACTAACGTACCAACGGAAGAGTGCAAAAATATAGTCAGTGAAATTTTAACCTTTTCGGATATTAATAGCAACGTCGTTAAAGAAATGCTTAGGCTTTTTAATATTTGTATTGAACAAAACTATTTTTTGTTTAATAAAAAAATTTACAAACAATCAGTAGGATTACCTATGGGTGGTCCTATTTCACCTTTGCTCGCGGATATTTTTATGGATCATTTTGAAAATGACCTCTTTAAGTCAAATCACGCGTTACTTAAAAATGTTAAAACTTGGTATCGTTATGTAGACGATATCTTTTGTATTTGGACAGGGACAGATAGACAGTTAGATTCCTTTTTTACGTCACATAAATTCATTGCATACAAATATTAAATTCACATTAGAGATTGAGCAACTAAAAACCTTAAATTTTCTTGACTTAACATTAAAGATTAATAATAACAACAGATTAGAATTTGCCATTTATAGAAAACCTACATATACAGATGTAGTCATTCACCATCAATCGATTCACCCGTGGTCACAAAAAGCTCTCATCATTCCATGCAATGATTAATAGATTAGTTAACATCCCTCTCACTAAAGTCAACTTTGAATTAGAGTTAAACATTATTAAACAGATAGCTGTAAATAATGGTTATAACACAGATATAGTCGTTAACTTACTTAAACGTAAGCAAGTTAAACAACTCATAGTTAATAATATTTTTCAGGAGAGAAGAAAGCAAACGAAAATATTAAACACTGGCGTAGAATCATTTATTTAGGAGACATTTCGTCAAAGATAGTTAAGTTTTTGCCAGACAATATAGAACCCGCGTTTTACACAGTAAATAATTTAGGAAAAATTTTATTGAACAGTAAAGATCGCGTAGATGCATCGTCACAGAGTGGTATCTATCGACTCTCTTGTGGAGACTGTCCAGCGTCTTATGTTGGACAGACAGGTAGAAACTTTAATATTAGAATTAAAGAACATATAAGATGTCTAAAGAGTAATAATTTTTCTGAGTTTGCCAATCATTTAATAGAAAATGACCATAATTTTAATCAGACTAGTAATGTAGAAATACTCCACCGAGTAAATAAAAAAGGTTTAAAGATGAATAGTCTAGAATTTTTAGAAATAAATAAAACTCTTAATAAAAAAGATATATTATTAAATAATATTCTTAACAGGACAGGTTGCTCACCTCTGCTAACATTATTTCCAATTCAAAAGAGTGATCACCCAACCTAACTAATTGATTGCAGCTCATTAGTTTATAGTTTATTAGTTTGTAATGTTTAACGTCATTAGAAATATATTTGTTTGCTTTCTTTCGATTCTATAACCCTCTCTTGCGTCCCTTAAAAAGGAAAAATCCCAATCTAATTGATTGAGTGATTGCACCTTAGTAGTATCATTATGTTAATGCATTGTTTTGATTCTATCACCCCCTTCCTTGTTTCCTTTAGAAGGAAAAAAACCCGTAATCCATTTTGTAATTTCATAATTTAAAATGTTAAAATGTTAGAATTTATCTTGCTTCATTACTTAAGCAAACTTTGCGATAGTAAGTCTGAAGATGCCTCTGAAAGAGGCGAAACACGTGTCACAATTAGTTACACAATACGTGGAATAATCAAAGTTATTTTAAATTTTATATTAAACACTTTCACTTCGCCTCCGATCGACATACAGATTTCTTCTCTTTTTATCGTTCATTCATCTTCTCGAATTTCAGTTTGTAGAATTCTGTCTTTCTTCTTCCTGTTCAAGTTCTTCATTCATGAATAGCTCGGCTATTTTCATCTTTACTATCGCCTGTCTCCGGGGACTGAACCCTTTCAACGTTTTAGCGTATCCCAAAAATATCAGTTCTATTGCATCGACCTCGTCAATCCTTTGCTTTTTATTTAAATATTTCTCGACGTTGTCAAAAGCATCTTCTTCTTCAGTATTAGAAAAACTTCTCTTGGGGCTTGGGTCTCGAGGTTCTATTTTTACTGTTGAAATATCTATATTGTCGCTGTGGATATCAGATTTTTCCAACATTTGTTGTTCAAAATTGTTGGATGACAAGCTGGAAAAATCTATCTTCGCGAAAGAGAAATAAGGAGCGAACACCTCCATGTGCGGCGCCCAGTACCACTGTTTGTAACATTGCATGTGCTTTTCTGCCAGTGGGTTGATGCTTCTTATATGCTTCGCGTATGTGTCTCGTAGGTTTTTCCACTTCTTTTTTACACTCTCTCCTGTGGACATGGAATGAGATATCTTTTTAGACAGACAATTGCTTAAGTTGCAGTATTAAACACTTAGCTCGCAGTAACAAGTCATTTGAGCCATTAAATTATATAAAATAGATCGAGGTTAAAATGATTATTTAATTTTTTATTCTGTTCCCTGTATGGTGATTTTTTGAAATGTCTATTCTCTGGAAAATAACGATTCCACGTTGGTGGTTTTTCAATAATTATTGACATAAAATCACACATTTCTTTGTCTCATATTTGAAGTGTGTTTCAAGTACTATGTACTTATACTGTTTTTACCATTTTTAAATATATCAATAACAAAAATAAAACAATAAGAAAATCTCGCATGAATACAAATTCTACCTGTAAAATTTTTGCAGTTTGTAATAATGGCAAAGTAGGTTCCTGGTTTTTACTCAACTAAATGATAATGCATTCGAATATCAATTTTTAATCTGTTTGAAAGAATGGAATCTTTTTATGGCAATATCGGTACTTTTAATTTACAATAACCTGGAAGTCTGATTAAACAACTGGTTGAGTGATTCGTAAAACAAATTGTCTGTGTGACACAAATAATTATCAACCGAGATATTTCGCGATCATCGTATCTACGTCGCATGTTTATCAAAATACTACAGTCGAGTGTCTCTATTGACTACTATTCGATAAGAAACGCGAAATGATTGCGAACACGGCGAATCAGTCTCACCAACATCGATTGATCCAAACATCATCACCATTCACCAATATCATCATCTTTTTTAAACAAGCAAAACCCAACCTCGAGAGACGAAAGGGAAATGAGGGTTTACCACCTTTGGTACCCCGTACAGCGAGAATACAAATTATCAAACATTATAAATCATCAAACATAACAAAGGATCGAGTTCACTGCCGAAGATGTCCACATCAACAGGCAGTGCATTCATCAGCCGAACAGCCATTGTGACTGGAGATTCAAAAGACCTACGTGACAAACAAGTTTTGACAAAGAAAATTGATTTATCTTGGTTACGACCACGTAGGTAGAAATAATAGGTTTTAAGCTCTAATAGAGTGCGAAAATTATGAGACAGCACTTGAGAGAATCCGTTTCGTCAGGCGTTTCCGCGTGGCATTGATCAGGTTAAAATAAACAAATAATATTGTCAGTATCTTACCGCTCATATTCATCTCCTTTCCAATGCGAATCCACGTCTTGTCCCTCTTCTTCAGGTTCTTGAAGTCCAAATACTCCGTGTCGTATATGATCGGATTGTTCTTGACGATCTCGATTAAGCGCTCGATCGACATTCTGTATCTGGTAATTTTCCTTCGGGTCAGCGCTCGCATCGACATTCCAGTGACTACTGCGGTAACGCGACGCGAATCGCCGAGGCGAACTCGGGGCGGAGCCGCGATCAACGCTCCGCCTTTATTTCGCGTCGCGGTTTCGCTAGGCTGTGAGGGGACACCAGCGCTTCAAAACCATTTATATTTCTCGGAACAAATGAAGAACGTTTTTTTGACCGAAATTTAACGATCTACATAACTATTTTACTCCTTTTCTTGTGGCGCTTTAATTTATATGCACATAATAACACGTATTCCACAATTTTATAAACGATCATGACCGGTTTTGCCAATTGAGAGCATTTAAAACTTCTTTCGACTTTTTATAAATGTGCCCTTTAAACAGAAAATATTTGATATTTTGAGTTTTCCCACAAATTTTATAGTGGAAGTTTAAACTATTTTCAGACGTCAACAGCTATACAGCCAGTGGAATAGCCTGATATTTAATTGTACATATATCGACTCCTTGAAACAGAGAAACTCATTTTTATGTCAACAATATTACTTATTTTTTGTCAGAAACAAATTGTCTATTTATCATCTTTAACGGCGACTATTTGGCTTTATGGCTTATTTGTTAAATATAAAATTTGATACGTCTTTAATACGTCATGAAATATCTTCTAAATCGTTTCTATTGATTCGTCTCTTTACCACACACCCTAACATATTATTTTGTGTGTTTTATTCATAACTGAGCACCGGCAAAAATACGAGATACGTTACATTTTTTTTGAAATTGTCTCGGAAACCTTGTCAAGAAACTAACCAATAATGCATTACGATGAAACAAAAACATGTCATCATTTCCATTACTATTTCAATTACTAAATTTACTGGCGTTACCTCGTGAACTACTTCCCTTTTGATTACGATTTGTCATGAAACCTTATGTCAAACAAATCCATTTTCCATTACTATTTTCAATGACTTTACTGTCGTTAAATTTGACGGCGACTATCCCAGAACTTAACCGCTCAGCTGCGGCTTTCAGCATCCTGCCATTACCCGGTGCCTAAGTACCTCGAGTCGTTGGCTTATCAGCACGACTATCCCAGTCGAACTTATTTCAATTTGTCATACGAAAATATGCCAGCGACTTTCATCAATACACCTCAAAAACAGCTAGGGTTATGCCTTGTCACGTTGAAACAAAAATTGTGAACGGTCCTGGAATAATACAACCGATACCCAATAGTTTAGCATCGTTTTCGCCCATCTGTCCCGGACTTTTTACTGTCGTTAACATGTCCCATTTGAATCACCCTTTGTGAACGTCTCCCTTTGACGACTATCCCAGAATCTCAACGCGATGTTTTTCGTTGAAAATAAAGATTTTTTATACATAAACTTATTATATGTTTTTAATACATGAACACGAAATCGAATAAGCCCATAAATCGTCCCGCAGCACAGAATGTATTGTACACATGTGCCAGGACACACGAAAACATCTTCAAACGATAAATTATGTAAGTTAAATTTATGCAATTTTTATTTTCTCTAAAATCGCTGGCGTACAGCTCTAGATCGAAAACTTCGACTTTGGCGGTTAAAGCTCTCTGTTAATCAAGCTCTTATCATACATGTAACATACATTAATCGAAGCCGGTCAGAATACTTCTTCCGATGAATTTTTTCGAAAACGTGCGAAAATCACGAAAATTTCTTCTATTTCTACTAACTTCGAAAAGGAAAAATTGAGCAATGGCCTTGATGCTGATCAGCTTATTTTTCTGCGAGCAATGACGTAACCCAAACGCGGTAATTCAATTATGTACATTGCATATTTTATCCTTTTCTCTGACAATTGAACTAACCTAAATTTTCTCTCTTTTTCAGGTAAATTACCAAGGATAAAAGCAGTCTTTTTATGAGTGTCAACTGAGAGTAAGTTATTTGTCAAGTTAAGTCGGTCAATTAAGGCAGTATTCTGGTCTAGAGGCCGAAATTTTAGATGTGTTTGCAAGTGCTATAGAAAAAAAAGGAATAACAATTTACTGCCCATTTTTTGACCATATTTTTATTTATATTTTAAAAATATACAAAAAAATATTCAAACCAAAAACCAAAAAACCTGAAAAGTTACAGGCTGGTAAAGTGGGGGGTCTCAAAAAATGGTGCTCACATTGGTTCTGAACGGGTTCTGAACGTAATACCTGGAATGGGTTCAAAATAATCGTAAGACGATCTATTGTTTCAGGGTTCAATAGATTCACATTAGCATATGTGATTGAATGTGGAGACCGTTGTCGAGTGTTGACGTCGTTGGTTGTTGAACTGGCCTTTATGAGACGGCCTTTAGCTACTCATCGAATGTAAACGTGCCTTTTTCAGTTGAGCCTTTTCGAATGGCATGTCTAGCGTTATAGGTATATACTTTATAAATTATATACAAGTTATATAGATGCACAAATATGAAGATTCTGAGTCATGATGGTCGTTTTTTAAGCAAAAATTGATATTTCTTCGACGTCCTTCATAGGCACCAACTCGACGACTTTAATTAAAGTAGCAAATACTACCACCAGGCAAGACATAAAAAATTGTTTAATGGATTGGCTTTTCTGAAGCAGTGTAAATAAGAATTGACTGATATCATAATTATAGAATATAATATGTATCAAGCCCGGTTTCGCTCATCGCGAGCATACATATTTTTAGCTGATGAATCGCTCGATAAATTCATTGAAAGGGAGAGTGTTTGTATATCTTTTTTACGATGTGGAGCATATGGACTCTTCACTGAGTTTAACTCAATATTTTTTACGAGAACTGTTACTCAGTTGCTCGACCTCTCTACTTCTAAGAGTGTAGGGATTAAACATGTGCTGCGGATGCCCCAGGAGAACCTAAACTCTGCCTGTATCTTCAGTCAATCTGTTGGATATCGGCGCCCCAGAAAGCTGCTGATGACCATCCATAAGATGTAATCAGCTGAGCTATGGAAAGCCGGGATTACGTGGGAGGAAGCAAGCAGAGAAGACAGACTAATCTTGGTTGCACCGTGTGGCAGCCAAACATTCCGAATATGGAGCGGATATGAAAGGTACGAGGCCAAGGACAGGACTCGTGGCTATCGCTCTAACTACGTGCGGCTTTTGTGATCGGAAAAGTGGGAAGGGATAGTTCTTACAACACTGACTGGAACCCGTGAGGTTCGTAGCGGAAGTCAACGACGTTGATCACTGCACCACGGACCCGTTTTTATATTTTTTTTGTTTTTAACCATGTTCGCTCCTAGCTTGGAGCATATGGTTTCCTCACGGAGTTTATCTCAATATATATTGTTCTACGAAAACTGCTTGTGACTCAGTGGCTCAACCTCTCTTTTTCGAAGAGAGTAGGGGATGGAAAGGATACGAGGATTGGGACAGGACTACTGGTTAGCGCAATCGCTCTAGCTTTGCGTCGCTCTTTAGGATAGGACAGGTAGGGAGGGATTTTCAACAACACAAACACCCAAGCCTTTGAATAGATTTATCGTCTGAAAAAATCCGCTCGAACCCGGGCGGACGGATTCCTTTAGGACTGTCCTTACTACTTTATCGGACAGTAATTTACCTTTAATAATTCATACATAGCTGAAAATTCGCAGATTGACAAAAAAGCAATCATAGATATTTGAAAACATGGTCCACGTTATTTGTTGTGTAATTTCAAATAAATTACGTACATTTTTCTCCTACGACATTCTGACGGCGAACTGTTTGTTATCAGCGTGATCTGGCTTCCAATCGATACCATTCGTTAGCGAGTATGGTGGGATGAGGGTACTGGCGTGTCGTGATCTGTCTAACATCAGACGGCGCTATCCATTAATACTGTTCACGTCAACTTTATCTCGGCTCTGTCAAAATATCGATGTGGCCTCCCGCTCGCCCCCCCCAGCCTGCAGGGCTCGCTATTGCTCGAAAGGCGACATTATCGGATTTGCCTAGGGCTGTGGAGTCGGAGTCGTCGCGGCGTTTTTCGGAAATTTTGAAAAAGTTCAAACCTTTTATTTTTGCATATATTATGTGAAATTTTGTTATTGGCCGGATTGACACATTTTCCTTTCTATTTTTCTTATCTTTAAGCACCTGCATGGTTAAAAGATTAGTCCCGTGCAGCCCTGTCTCGGGCCAA
Organism: Himalopsyche kuldschensis; assembly: GCA_028554975.1. Lineage (NCBI taxonomy): Eukaryota > Metazoa > Arthropoda > Insecta > Trichoptera > Rhyacophilidae > Himalopsyche > Himalopsyche kuldschensis. The sequence continues at coordinate 4,199,529 of JAHFWI010000031.1, read as the reverse complement.
GTAAGTGATGAGTAAATTCGTTTCTTTTCTTGATCGTATAGCGTTATTGAAGGCGGCTGTGAAAAACGGCTGCACACACATAACGGAAGGGTGGTGGAAGAACCAACTTGTTCACCCAAATATATATTGGCTGGATTGGTCGGTTGATATGTAATTGAACAAATATAAATTGGAAAGGTAGGAAAGAAACGTGACAAAATTAAAAATTTTTAGTCGTGGTTTTTGTCAATGTTGGAGTCGGAGTCGTGTTTTTGTTAAATGCTGAGGTCGGATTCTTAATTTATTTAACGACTCCACATCTCTAGTTATGCCCCAGGGCTGCCATCTCAGGCTAAGCCAGTGATGCACAACGTTTTTGGGAGAAGGGCCAGATAATCAATTCTCAGATAGTTCAAGGGCCGCATGGAAAAACTCATTAGGTTATCGATATTTTTAGTGTATATAAAATTGAAAATTTCATTGTTTTGTATTTTCTTCCATCGTCCAGAAAAAGGTGATTGATATTTGGCATTGCGGGCATCATGAAATATCATTGAGGGGTATGATTATAAGTACAAAAAATGTGTATATTTTATCATATGGCATGATAATGCAATTTGTAATTATTATTTATCATCATTCAATTAAATTGATTTCCTTGCCATATCGTAACCTTACTTTGAAAAGGTTCTAATTGATATTTTTGCCTTAAATGACCTTTTGTTCGGAAAGCTTGTATTTACCGCATTCATATATATCAGGGGTGGCCAGACTTTTTTTGCCCGCGATCGACTTTCGTTTGAAATTATTGGCGGCGATCTACCAACATTAAAAGTACTAATTTAAAGCCTATATTAATCTTATTGCCAACCCTTGTTTGACCCGGGTTTTAGAAAGAGATTTTCGTCGATAATCGGCTAGCATCGAGATTTGAGCGTGCTGTCCCTTTCAAACCACTTGTCTCGCACGCTTCTTGGGACGGGCACCAGAGATCTGTAAAGATCAGATAGACGCTTTGGCCACCCCTAATATATATCATATACATATATGAATTTCATAATTATCGATGGTTGAATAACGGAGTTACGTAGAATTCTAGAGTTGCACTGCACCTGCACACATTTTTTACTAAATTTATTTGATAAAGTTCTAAGATTGTCATCATTATTTCCATCATTAGATCTTTGAGATCATTATTTCCCAGCAAGAGTTGTGAAAAAATATGCCTGTAATAAGTAATTTGAAACATGTTTACTTGCTCATTGTTACAAGTGAATATTAATCAATCGAAAATTCAGAACGCTCATATCTCAAAAGGTGTCGAGCTGGTTTACTTTAAACACAAAACATATCAACTCAATGCATTCATTTTGATATCAGCAAAAAACATTACCATGTTAATAAATCGTCTTTGTTTTCACGAAAATAAAATCGTAAATTAATATTTTATCGCTGACTAAATGGCAATAAATTAACTCTCTGAATGAAATCTGATTCCCTTACGATATTTGGCGCGTGCCTGCTGTAAAACAAAACACATATTTTTATTTGCAAACTCGCAAGAAACGCAGTCATTGTTTGCGGTAGGTAAGGTAGTGTGTGTGCCGTGTGGTCTCTTTTGTGCATTTATTTATTTCGTTCAATAAACAATGTAATACTTACTCTATTTTACGGTCAGAACTGGGTAACCTTGACACGTAATTTATTACCAACCTTGAGATAATTATGATTTGATTACCACGACACAAACTTTAAATTGACTTGTCGCATATTTTCAGCGGGAATGTTTTTAAACGAATGAATCGGCTTTTCGATTGAGTTTTTCGAATTTCAAAGCTGGGGAACGCTTTTGTGAATTATCTAACGGGTCGTCTTACCTGGGCGAATCTGGGCGAGGCGATCCGGCGCGGCTTTGAAAGCGGCAGAGTTTTAAAATGTCCTGGCCCATTTAATGTAAGCGAAGCGATCCGGTCAGGACGGCATATGTCGCAAGTCGCCTCAAGTGCGCACTCATGGCGCACGCGAATCGCTTGAAAATATGAAACGGTCCAAGCTCACCAGAGCGTTAATTGCGTCTGGCCGAGCGATGGCACATAAGACCTTTGATCAACTACGTTTTAAATTGATTGGATTCGCCTAAATTCTCTTGCCGGTTCGCGTCGCTTACCTAAGACACGGGGTAACAAATTCATTCTTAAAATTTATTTAATTATTCATCACTAGCCGGTACCCGGCAAGCGTTCTGCACAATAAGGTATTTCTGTATAATAATTGATTCTCGCGATGGGTTCATTCCAGAAACGCCATCAACATCGATATATAATATTTTCTGCTATCATAATTACTTAAACTGCTTACTTTCTGTTTACTTATTATTTAATTACTGTTTTAACCGCAGTCAGTAAAGTCAATAATTTCAGTTATGTTAATATCCTACCAAGTAAATGCCCTACAGTAATCGGAAAAGAACCGACGCGCTCGCTGACACATAATCTCTAGTGCGCGAAGATGAAACCGCGTTAATCGAGAATTGGATGCATATTTGTATCACTATTCAAAATAACAGTAGCTCTTTCATTGGCATTGGAAGTTTAATAAACAATGCATAGACATAGACGTTATTACACACTTGTTTAACGTCACCTGGAATCGTGCCAAAAAAATAGCGAATGAATTTAATTTGCTTAATTTGTATGTGTTTCTAATTTTAAACAAATGTTATTGAAAATACCGTTCTTTTCATAATTCTTATAATTTCATACATTTACTAAAACTATTTTTAATATACACTTACAAAAGTAATTTAGTTGATTTTATAGCACACTGGATTAAAACGACTGATATTAAAAATCTTCTTTTCATTTCAGTACACCAGAGTTTCCCAATGTATAGTCTGCGTTACACCAGTGTTCATTCGTTGTAATTTGTATTACAAATATGCAAAAACTTTGAATTTTTTGCACATTCGTATTCCCGATTGTTGAGTTGATAATGCTAGCTATGAGCGAAACCGGTCCTGATCTCAATGAATCCAATGTGAAATGAGAACAAAAATGTGCTATTTTAAAAAAAAAATTCAAGCTAAAATTTGTGGCGTTTTGAATTTTACCACACACTTGGTCCAGCAATATTATATATTGAATCACACAATAGCATTTACCAGAATCACTATGGGTCTAGGAATTCTTTTGTTTTTGCACTAACTGGAAAGAATGAATCAATAGTGATTCTGAAAATAAAAAAAAATCGCGGAACTCTGACGTCATGAAATTTTTAATCGTTTTTTTTTTATGTGGAGCAAATAGGCAGAACGTTGATAAGTTTATCGTGTGTGGTTTATTTGAAAAATTTATTACTTGCATGTATGTACGTCCGGCTTGTGCCCCGTACACGTGCAAATTGCTCATGAAATTAAAATCAGTCTCGAATTTGTATTAAGTTTCAATTTTACAGCGGGAAAAAATTTATTCCAAATCATACAAAAAAACTGCATAGAAGAGTCGAATTTTATTGATAAACTAAATATTTACGTTGGCTTCCGTTGTCGAGTGTCATCCTCGAAACCGGTTGCGAAGTCTACGAATTAGAATAGGAGTTCATATGCCTCGCATTAGGTGCGGACATGGCTTAAAAAAACTCATCATTTTATATGAATGTCTGACTTTATGATGTATCACACAAGAAATATGTCCATGTGGTCTAGTGGCAAGAGCTTTGTCCTAACGATCAGGAGGGCCCGGGTTCAATTCCCGGCAAAGTCAGATTTCAATTGAAAAAGAGGTCTTGGGCTGGGTGTATGTAATTTATCGTTAAGTTGTTCACAACTGTTAATTATATATCATCGAGTTAATCTCGTATGACTTTCAACTTGCAAATATTTGGCGCATAGCCATAACTGTACTGCCAAATATTTATTTATAAAAACAAAAAATCTTAAGATATGACATTATTGAAAAGCGATGCCCATCTGTGATAAAATTGATTAATAAAGAGTATATATTTTTATGAATTTTTGTATTGATAGTTTTAATTAATAATAGTCGCTGTCCAACTTGATAGAATACTGAAAACTTCTTAGTTTATCAGTGTAATTCACTTTCGATGGATTCGGCGGTAACTTTGTGATAGTTCATTTTGATGTAAAATTCGAAATAACATCACCAATAAGTAATTACATAACCAACATTTGCGTAAGAAAGTTCGAAGATTTATCTGAAAGATGCGAAACACGTGTCACAAATAGTAGCACAATAAGTGCCAGTAGTGCTATGATTAAGTGACGTATGATTGTTTTTTAAATAAATTACGGCGACTTTTATACCCGACAGGGTAGGGTGCTCACGCGTTAAAAAACCTTCTGATTTGTTCGTACACGCACTTGACAGAAAAACAAAAAAATATTTTTTATCCAAAAGCACGTCAATAAATACAATTAAAAAACTAACCCTTTTTTTGAGTGGCATTTCAACGCTTGTCGGGTGCTGGCTAGTATTAAATTATTATCTCGTGAAGTAGACTTAAAGTTTTTTACGAATCGCAAGAATTCGTGTTGATCAAAATGTAGTTAAGTATCAGATAATGTATTTTAATTCTACATAAATTATTTTTAAATATTTGTTGATAGCTATTTCGGCTTACGCCTTCGTCAGTTCTGACGAAGGCGTAAGCCGAAATAGCTATCAACAAATATTTAAAAATAATTTATGTAGAATTAAAATACATTGTTATTTTTCTTTCCGTATTATAATGGAGTTCTACCAAGTAAATGCCTACTCAATCAATAATATCAGATAAGTGTCTTGAAATTTTACTATGATCACTCAACTTAGCAAAATAACAGATGGTGAAATCCTTTTTATTGTTAATTCACATAAATTGCTCACCATATTTAAATAAATGATTACGCTATCACTACAAGATTCATTGAATCAATAACAACTTCTTGAATCATCACGTTATTGTGTTTGGTTTTGTTGTAATGAATCATTCTTTGAGTCAGCGTGAGGAATTGTTTAATTCAACTCGAGAGTAATCACGATTTTGTTAAAATCATTAGATGATTCATTATTTTTTTAAATCATTAAAACGTTCTCCATCTCCGCTGAAGACTTGTGGTAAAAAAAACTTAGACATTACTATGGGCGAGCTGTTATCGACAAATGAACGAATCTTACCGAACTTTGTATAGACCGATAATCACCGAATCTCACCATCGCTACTAATTTGTTTTCCTACTATTACTTTTTTCTACGAGAGAATGAGTTAACATATAACACATGTAAAAAGCAGTAATCAGAGAGAAGCAAGCAATTTCTATGCACGTTGCGCTGTCAATATAAGGTGAATCTTATTCGAAGTGAACCAGTTGTCTTTTGTTTTCGTTTCGCAATGATACGAATCGAATGAATGAATCGTAGAGGGTAATTGAGTCGAATTTTCGATTCTCGCTTTGACGACTCATTGCCCACGAAACTAAGAAGGGGTTGGTCATATTGAAATGATCTATCAACGAATATTGCCTTTCACCATTCAATATGCTCAAATTTGGACCATCCTTATTTCGTTTCATTTTAAAATCATTTCCATTCTGCTCTATATATTTGGTAGCGCTATTAGCGGTGGCTTAAACCGGTTTTGACGCGGGATCAAAAATCCTACCGTGTACTAAAACTGCTGACCTTAAATAAGTGCCTTTATTTTTCGAAACCCAGCAAAGTTGGCACAATTCGATTCATTTCCAAATATTTAACATCAAGCAAGGTCGTTCGGTCCGGGCTTGTTTGTTGTTCCAGAAAAAGCCAGTGAATGGAAACCTTTCGTATTATTAATTCTTTATTTTATAATGTGCAACATACTTAGTTCTTATGAACATATATATGGTGACTGCTATAGTGAGTTGGACGGGTTTAGTTATTGGACAGTTATATTTTACTTTTAGGGTGTTCACTGTCAATACTTGGTGGAAAGGCATTATAATAAAAATAATAATACATTTTTAGTACTTTTTCCACATAAAATTCATTTGATCAGGACCGGTTTCGCTCATGGCGAGCATTGTCAACTGATGATTAGTTTGTAGTAAGAAATGTATTAGTTTGCATTGCTAAGAGGTCTTCAACCTTTTATTTGTAGTCTATTTTTCTTGTTATTTGCTTCATTTATCTGATTAGTTTTTCTACCAATTGTTTGTCCTACTTTACTTAGCTTTTGTATAAATATCACTGTTGTATTATCAGTTGACAATGCTCGCCATGAGCGAAACCGGTCCTGATCAAATGAATTTTATGTGGAAAAAGTACTAAAAATGTATTTTATTTTTACTTATATTTTAATCTTCCTAAATAAATACGGTGAAAAAAATAACCAACCTAAATAAATACTACAGAAATTATTTTGTAAATTTGTTGGTAGGTATTTTAGCTTTCAGCTTTTATATAACGGTCTTTCTGCTTTAACGGACACCCCCACCCCCTTCCCACATTTTGTCCGTTATATCAAGGTTTTACTGTACTTACAAACATTCATTAAAAAAAAATTGAAGTCGATTATTATTGAATTCATATACTATAATGGGACGCTAATTTGATATTAGAAGCTTTTCAAAATTCTTTAAAATACAGTAAAACTTTCGCGACCCATATGTAAAAGTGGTCGGTTAAATTCGATGCAAACTTCTCTGCGAAACAGCCGGCTGGTTTTAGATCTGCCCGCTCACTTCTTTGGAAATATGAGACCCGCTCAATCATTTTGGACAGGTACAGGGAGGGGGGTAAATTGGCAGCGAATGCTAAGGGTGAGAGGTGAAGGATGTCTGCGCCAACACAGACGGGGTAAGTTTCGCGAATGACATAATGTGTAAGTATTCATTTGAGAGATAGAAATGGTCGAGATAACAAAGGAAATATTTCAACTGTTTAGATCAGTGAAAAAAAACCTGCGGCCCGCAATGACATTCAATGCGGCCCAATATGGCAAATATTTATCACATTTTTTTCTCTTTCTCTTACAAAAATAGTAAAATTGTATCCTCATTGAAATGTATTGAATGGTATGAATAAAGCTGATTTATTACGCTCCACCGGATATAACACAACGCAAATCACAAGAGTCAACCTTGTAGCGCAGATGTTTATGTTCCACATTATGACAATGTATAACGAAACCGAAAATAAAATTATGTATCGGTATCTCAAAGGCATTATTTATGAAAGCTTATATTCATATGTTGAAAACTATTATCATAAATCAGTGTAATTCGATAGCGAATTGCACCATAATCACTGGTCCCATACGGGACCGTAGGGCTTTAAAAGGTTTATAAGAAATATCGATTGCGAGGAATTTCTCTTGTATATTCAAGTATGTGTTACTAAAACTAATGATTCCGTTTTAATTATCCTGAAATATTATGAATATAATATACGAATTTCGTTTGAGTCTTCCTTACTCCCTTCTTTTAACAACACTCATTATAACGGGTATTTCAATAGGGACGCTCAAAATATGTTACTTTGTCCTGCTGAGTAGATTATTCATTGTTTAGTGGCCAAATTTGAGTCAACCAGTTTGTTAAATAATCGGCCAACACCTACCCGTACGTCATCAAAATACAATATCTGGTGAAAACATTGCTGCTGTGTGTGAAAGTGTACAGGAAAACCCAAGGCAGCTTATTTCTCGTTGTTCACAAGAACTTGGCTTTTCTGCGACTTCAACATGGCGAATTTTGAATCGGGCACCCTTATAAAATCCAACTAACCAAGGAACTTCAGGTAAACGACCACAGACAACGCCTGATTGGGTTCTGGAGCAGTTGGAAGTTTACCCAAATTTGTCAAAAAAGTCAACTTTAGCGACATTTGGATATTGGCAGACATTTGATGCTATATTCCATATTTAATGCCGTAAAGTATACTTACTAATGAAATTAAAATTTAGTCGAAATCTCACAAACAACTTGTTTTATTTACATTTCAAAACTAAGCGTCCTTATAAAAAGACCCTTTATATACTTATATAAAAAGCAACACCTGTTACGCGAGTAAAAGGTTATGCATGTGACGGCGTAAATTACAAAAGAAGATATCCTTATTATAGTCCTGATAGAAATGTTGCTATTGTTCTCCGGGCGAAGGCGTGACTAGCAGCAGCTGACGCTCATCATCCTCTCCGGTCTAGTAAACGTCAAGGTCTCAATTAAATGTTCAAAATGTCAATCACGCCATAAACAGAAGTTCTATATACAACAGTCAGATGAATGTGTTTGTTAACCTTTTGCCTTCGATAGCTCACCGTTGATTATTAGCTTCCCTCAATCTAAGAAACCGTAATTATTTCGTTGGGTGTAAAACTGTAAGAAAAGATTTTGGACAGTCGTTTCTGTTTGCATTAATCGACATTTGGATGTGTGTTCGAAGGCGGAGGTCTGCACTAATCGGGCGAAATTTAAAAATTCTACCCGGCCCGAGACCGAGGCTTATAACCAAACATCATACCCGAACCTGACATTATTTAATATAAACTCATGCATTCAATTTAAATTTACGATAATGGTGTATACTTCCTAAAAAATTGGATGTCTTTTTTTTACTAGACTCGAGCCCGTCCCGCGCCCGATTTAAATTCATCGTAACGCAACCCACGGGTCGGCTCAGTCCCTGGCTCAGTCAGACGTCTAGTTCGAAGGCGTATATGTTATAATGTGATGTATACATTTCCTGACAACCATATCCCAAAAATGGCTTTGGAAAAAACGCGATTCGATCGTCATTTTGATTGCCAAAATAATCAATTTTAAGATGTTCACTGTCAACCATGGAAAAGCATGAAATCAAAAAAATATTTTAAGAAAATACTCTTGCGATGATCGAAACCGATCCTGATCTTCATAAATTAATAGCGAAATAAGTACAAAGAATGTCGGCATTTGGGTGCGTTACAATCGAATTGTATTTGCATTATTGGTTTTCGCCGTTAACACGGATAAACTAAAACCGTTCACATTGCAATTTCAACTAAAATCAGTAGTATTGCCTACGTACATACATATAACGCTTCGAAGGAAAGGGGTTAAAAGTTGTGATACGAAAGGTCACCGTGAGCCTCGGCTATTGTTGTTTGTTGTTGTTACTCGAATAATAATTCAAACCACGTAACGTTGTTTTCTTGCATCTCTGCCGCACCTACCCACGCAACTTTCTTATCCCCCCGGGACCCCCTCCATTCCCGAACCACCCTGGGGGGGGGCGCCTGTCGTGAAGGGCGGTTTTCCTTTTTCAATGTCAGCTGGATGGCAATGGGCCGACCTCGTTTCTTCACCAGTCCCCCCCGAAACCGCCTTGCTTATTTATTCGGTCAGAAATTTCGAACACCCTCTTATGTAGTGATTCTGGAATGCTGTTCCCTGTATTTCAAACATGTAAATTGCGTATGGGATATATATTGCGGATTTTTTAACATTTTATGTACTGTTTTTATGATTATGTGCGCAGTTTGATTTGGATTTTTTACTAAGGTATGTTTTAATATTAAATTCAAAATAACTTTGATTATTCCACGTATTGTGTACTGTGTTGTGCCCGTTTCATGGCGTAGTATCAACGGTGTTGGCGTGCATGTCGGACCGCCCGGGTTCGATTCCCGATACGAGCGGATCAGTCGATAAATCTGTTCAAAATCATGGGTGTCTGTGTTGTTGAAAATCCCTTCCCACCTTTCCGATCCCAAAGAGCGACGCACAGTGACAGCGACTATCTAATCACTAGTCCTGTCCAAGTCCTCGTATCCTTTTCATCCCTACTCTCTTCAAAAAGACAGGTTGAGCAACTGAGTAACAAACAGCTCTCGTAGGAAAAAAAAACATGTATTGAGAAAAACTCCGTGAGGAGTCCATATGCTCCAAGTTGGGATGAAAAAATTGTGCAACTTAGTGTGACACGTGTTTCGCCGCTTTCACATGCATCTTCGGACTTACTATCGTAATGTTTGCTTAAGTAATAAAGCAAGATTGATTCTAATATTTTAATATTATAAATTACAAAATGGAGTATGGGATTTTTTCCTTTTTACGGGGAATCAAAACAACGCAAACAAATAATTATACTACTAATGCCGTTAGCATTACAAAATATAACTAATGAGATGCAATCAATCAGATAGGGTTGGTGTAAACCCTTTAATTGGAAATATAAGAAGCAGTGGCGGTCACTATTTATATGATTATGTACACAGTTCGATTTGTATTTTTAATTAAGGTATATTTCAATATGCGATTCAAAAATTTTGAGATAACTTGGAACCCCTTCAGTTTGAAACTTCGTAGACAACAATACAATATACGTATATCTCCGAAATGATTGAAGCTTTAGGCATTTGATCTTTAACGAAATCATACAATATGATATCGGAATATTTGGTACCGACTATCTGATATACATAATTTTATAGATGAAATAATATTGTACTTTCTAAAATAACTTTGATTATTCCACATATTGTTTTACTAATTGTGACACGTGTTTCGCCGCTTTCCGAGGCATCTTCGAACTTTTTATCGTAAAGTTTGATTAAGTAATAAAGCAAGATTAATTCTAATATTTTAAAATGATATTGAGAATTAAAATTATGCTCATATCTAGACTTGAACCTGTGGGATCCGTCACGCAAGCCAACGACGTCGTACCACTGCACCAAGGACCTGGCCACTATCAAACTAATACTATTCATTTCTGATAAAAAAATAACACAAAATCGTATAATCGTATAATATGATATCGTAAAATGATGTATTAGTTTGCATTGCTAAGAGGTCTTAAACATTTTATTTATAGTCTATTTTCCTTGTAATTTGCTTCAATTTATTTGCTTAGATGTTTTACCAATTGTTTGTCATACCATGTTTTTCATACTTAACTTTTGTATAAATATCACTGTTTTATTGTATTCCTTATCAGTTGACAATGCTCGCCATGAGCGAAACCAGTAGAAATAATGTCGAATAAGTACTAAAAATGTATTATTATATTTATTTTAATATAAAATTACTTGTACTCAAGCTGTCACTTCCAAGTACCTATACAGAAATGGATCACAAAAAATTACCTACCAGCATTAAGAAAATTTGTATGGAAAGAAAGGTTTCATATAATGAATAAAACGAAACATACGTTTTTATTTCTTCCCGAGTTCAATACAAAATCTTTTCACTTCATCGCTTCTATGTGCTATGTAGATCGTCATGAATGGGAGAAAGAAATGTGCGTTGTAGTAAAAAAATACTTTTTTACGCCACAATAAATAATAATTATTTACGTACCGACTTTTTTATTTCACTTAAGAGCTTCTATAATATTGGTAAGCGGCTTTTCATACAATTTCCTTTTTAAGTTTTGGTATTTTGTTTGCACCAGGGGTAGGAGAACTTTTTTCGGAAAGAGCCAAACGTATAAAAATGATAATTCGAGAATAGTCAAATCAGTTATTTCTTTTGCGTCGTATCATTTTTTTAGTATGCAGTACTTTTGTGTCAGTAGAAAATAGTGAAAAGCTACGTAAATTTTAAAGTATTTATAACTAACCATGGAAGCGAAATTTGAATTTGTCTCATTTTAGAAGACGACTCAAAATAGAATCATGGAAGCGAAGAGGTAAGCCTCTGTGACGGGCGTAAATTTTGGGGTAGCGTGCTGAGACATGCTTCAAAATCAAAGAAACCACAATGACTTTAACGATGGCGCCGTCTGAGAATTCGAATCGCAGCGTAAATGCCGAAGTCAAATCAGTTTGAAATTTAACAGCGCTCGCTTCATCATACAAATTGTTTATGTTATGACGCTGCGTTTCGACTTATCAGACGGCGCCATCGTTAAAGCCATTGCAGCAACCTTTCATTATGAAGCAAGTCTCGCCACGCTACGCCAAAATTTACGTTTATCTACAAAAATCCATTTCACTAAATATTGTTAGTGAAATCCGTGTGAAAATGAGTGTTTAATTTGTTTGTAATGTGTTATTATCAGGGCTAAACTACTCCCAACCACCACCCGCCACGGCCTTACATTCGGTATCAGCGATCGTGTCCCGTGGCGTAACAACGTTAAGCGTATCTGTTTGTTTGCGAGTATGGAGTTGTCTCGGGAGCATTTGCCCAGGACTTGGAGGCCAAGGCACTCAAGTGTGCATTACTGACTCTAAATAATTAGCAAACCCTATACGTTACTGATTCTAGAAATGCTATTTAATGCTGTCAGTAATGCAAACAACAAAAGCCGGTTACGGACCTATACGATTAGGTCCGTCCTTGCACCGTATGACGCCGCAATTTGCTGAAGGCCAAATAATTATTTTTATTGGCTACCAAGTCGGCGTTGCCTACTAGCCCGACAGCTGGTCGGACCAACCTGAGTAAATCTTCCCGCTCAGAGGACATAAAAGGACAAATCCATAGAATGTGATCAGCATCCATTATATCGCCGCATCTACATGTCGGCCCATCTACCATCCGGCCAAGCCTGAAGAGCTTGGCAGCAAAACCACCATGGCCAGAAACAAACTGGCTGGTCCAATGATTCACAATCAGACCGCTGGTGATTTCCATGCGCCATTTAATGGAAGGAAAGAATTTATAAACCTGCCGCCCCTTCAGGGAGGCTTCCCAACGCTTTTGCCAGATGCGAAGTGCCGTATCCATCGCATGGCCGCGAGCATATTATCAGGGCTGTGGAGTCGGTGAAAAAATTTCGACTCTGACTCCGACTCCAGCATTTACCAAAACCACGACTCTGACTCCGACTCCAACATTGACCAAAAACACGACTCCGACTCCGACTACAAAAGTTTAATATCGTCACTTTTTGTTGCCTAATTTTTTTCATATTTATGTGTATTCAATAAAATATCAACCCTACTAATCCGGCCAATAGTCAAAATTAACATATAATATGCAAAAATAAAAAAGTTCAAACTTTTCAAAATTTCTGACTCTGAGTATGACTCCGGCCAAATCGCCGCGACGACTCCGACTCCGGCCAAAAAGCCCCGACTCCACGACTTTGACTCCGACTCTACAGCCCTGGTTATTATACATTCCTGCAACTGGCTAACGAGGCAAATAATCATCGTTAGCGAATTAATTGTTTTGATAAATTTCACCTGCTACCAGTGGCGCCTAACGGGTTACGTAATTGGGTCCCCTGTCCGGCGATCAATCAACTAATTAATTGCGAATCCCGCGTTGGTCGTTGGACGCTACTGATTATGCCGTCGCATACATAATTGCGCCGATTCACAAGCGCGCTGACTGTGCAGCTAATAATGTTTTACTTATTTGTCAATTATCGGAACTGTAGTGCCAGCCGAAATCCAATTATCCATTTCACTCGGCTGCAGGTTGTCTGTGATGTCTGAAAATCAAAAAGTCCTCTTATTTTCTAAAAGTATCATCCCTTTTTTTAAAATTATTATTTACTTGGTAGAAATCCATTAGTACCATCTGGATCTGGAGCGGAGCAACATGTCTTTGAGCTCCACTGCTCCGATAAATATATATTTTAGTTTTATTCATTACATTACATCAAATATTGAATTTTTGATAAATTCAATATTTGATGTTTTTATAACCCTGTGATCATTTGATACAAGTCTAATTCAGAGGGAAATTAATAAATAATTTGCCCTACTATCAAAACTGAATCATGTAGTTAGGTTTCGGAGCGGAGCAACTCAAAAAAGACGTTGCTCCAGATATCTTGATGAAACACGGTGAAAAACTCCCAATGTATCTTAGTTCAAATTTGAATTGTTTGAATTTTGTATCAAGTACACTTGTGCACTTGAAATGCCTGAAGACGCCAAAAGGCGAAACCCGGGTCATTAGCGACAAGACAAATTTGATATTGAAATTCCATCAAGCATCCTTAGTCGTAATCCTTAATTGTATTTAAGTTCGACAAATATATATATATATTACCATGTCCGTTCCCAACTTGGAGCTTATGGACTCCTCTCGGAGTTAATCTCAACATGTTTTTTTCATCCCATTTTTGAGGATCAAATTTGAATCGTTAAAATTTTGCACGTTTCCATGACTTTCATACAGGGCTGTGGAGTCGTTAAAAAAAACATGACTCCGACTCCAACATTGACCGAAAACACGGCTAATAAAAGTTTTATTTCGTCACTTTTTTTCTAATTTTCTTATTTATGTGTATTCAATAAAATATCAACCAACCAATCACCCAACAGCCAAATTTGACATATTATATGCAAAAATAAAAACTTCAAACTTTTCAAAATTTCCGACTCTTGAGTACGACTCCGGCCAAAACGCCGCTACAACTCCGACTCCGACCAAAAAACTCCACAGTCCTGCTTTTTTCGCTTACGATCGTCGTTTCGCCTTTCAGCATCTTCAGGCATTTCAAGTTTACGAATGAACCTGAACTGCCGCGTAGTAAATAGATTTTATCGCTAAAATGGCAGAAATAGACACAGACATTCCATCAATTTAGCAAGAAAATATGATATCCTTGGGAAGCCCTCCGTCTTAATTTAATCTTGGCTGGATTGAGCTACTATAATGTAGAGCTGACTGCTTTAGAAACGGAGCCTTGTAGTCAGTAATTGCTTATTACGGCTGTATTTTTAGTCCACCCCCGACTACCCCCAGCGGCCGCAACACGCAACCCTTTGAGAAAATATTGCGGTTAGGTAATATCTCGTACTCTTTGATTTCGCTTATATCAAAACATTTACTACGCATTTTGCCAGTTTGTGGTTTATTTTGGACTAATAATTATTTTATTGTGCTTGGCTTTTGTATTGAACCGTGGGTTTGATATTTTGTCTACCTGTGTCGAAAGAGAATGCATGACGACAAATATTACAATTTCTTGAACATAAATATGCCTTACCTCCTCCCCTCCGGTGCCTCACTTCGTTGTATAATATAACACTGTGGAAAAATAATAATATGTTTATTTCGAGAAAAATTATATGTTAACCTTTTCCACTCTGACTTAATTTTCTCATGTCTGGTAAGTTACTCTTATTTAAAAAAAATGTGTTTGGTCAAGTGTGATGGTTTTCAATTGGGTTGGATGACGTACATGATTAATTAAAAACTACAAAAGTATTTTTTATTAAGATAATAATTTTGGTTCATTACACTTGGTACACCCTATCTGATCATTTGTATGACCATCGGATAGTTGGTACATTACGATAAAAATATTAATATAAAATTTAAAATAACTTTGATTATTCCACGTATTGTGCTACTAACTGTGACACGTGTTTCGCCTCTTTCAGAGGCATCTTCAGACTTACTATCGCAAAGTTTGCTTAAGTAATGAAGCAAGATTGATTCTAACATTTTAAATTATGAAATTACATAATGGATTTCGGGTTTTTTTCCTTCTAAAGGAAACAAGGAAGGGGTGATAGAATTGAAACAATGCAATCCGATAATGATATTTATGAGCTGCAATCAATCAGATTGGGATTTTTCCCTTATAAGGGAAGCAAGAGAGGGGGTTATAGAATCGAAGCAAAGCAAATAAATAAACATATTTCTAATGAAGTTAAACATTACAAACTATTAAACTATAAACTAATGAGCTGAAATTAACTAATTAAATAGCGAAATATGTTAAAACATACATTAACCGATCGATATATACTCGTGCTTTAAAGGTACACATAGCATCTTCTCATACATAACTTACCAATTTTATATTGCAAAATATAGTATTAATTGTGACAGATTCATTTTATGGATTTCTTCATAGAATAAAATCTGAGTTAATTGAGTAGTAATTAAGTTAATTGAGGTAAAATTGTATAAGCCTTCTGTAATTAGGCTGTGTGAGTAACGGTGATGGATTATTGTTAGTTTGACCATTAAAAATGTCATTGAATCGATAATATCTTTTAATTTATAAATTTGCAGTGTATTTTGATTCGTGTCTTTTGCAACAACTAAGCCAGTGATTCTTAACCATATTAAAAGAATAGCCCCCTTTACCATACTAAAATTATTCAGCCCCCCCCCCCGAAAATTTAATAACAAATAAATAACATTAGAAATACGAGACAACGCAACGCCCACTTGAACTCGTGCAGCGCCCCCCAAATGGTAAAAATTTAAAAACACCCTCCATACAAATAAAACGCCCACAAGGGGGCGCTAGCGCCCCAGGTTAAGAAACACTGGTCTAAGCGAGTACTTAAAAAACATATTCTATGTGATTCCTGATTAGGTGGCTTGAATATTGAGAGTCTGTCTTTCTACTGTTATAATTGACCCTAAATGTTCTTTCTACCGAGTTGATATAGTTCTGCCTGTCTGTCCTATGTATATCACATCGCACGAGCCACACGACATCTTATAGATACCACTTCTGTCAAGTGTATTTATTTGGTCTCAACTATTTAGCATGGAGCTTTCAGACACTCATTAAAAGGTTATTTTGCGAGAATTAATTGACATCCTTTCAGTTGTATAATCTTTGCCACTTTGTTCCATTTGATTTGAACTCGCTGTGAAGGAATGTCAATATTGCATGCAACTTTGCTTTGCAAGTATCAGTACACACAGATCCCTTGCAGACAGTGGCGGCTGGCGACAGAGTATTAGGGAGTACATAACAAGATTCAACTATTTTTCCGTACTACGGACAGCCAAAAATTTATAAGACTGGCACTCCGTTGGTATAGCGAACATCTGAATTGAAAGTCCATGTTATAGAAGTGTTTTAAAATCCAATGAATAGGAAATAACTCTTGCAAAAATAGTTGAATCTTTTTTTGTACTCCCTAATACTCTGTCACCAGCCGCCACTGCTTGCAGGTTCAGGTTCTTACTTTGGAAGGATTAACTTTTTTATGAAATTCTGTGTAATAAAAAACACACTTATTCCAGAGCGAGAATTAATCACTTTCAATCCCTTAATATGTTTTTAATATATTTCAACGTTCGCTGACACGCCAATGCTGGATGCCAGCGTTTCGAAAACTTTAAAAGCATTGCCGTGTCGAAAGCACGTTAATGTCAAATTTGCATTATCTGCACTCTTTTTATATATGTTGTGTATAAAAATTCCCGGCGCATAAATTGCATTTGATATTTTTACGCCGCTCGCTACTGCAGAGCATAATATAATAAAATAATAACGTCTAACAAAAGTTATAAAAGCACATATGCCTTTATGTGCAATATTTCTTTGGACGCGAAGTTTTTTTTGAATTTTTAAATGGTTTTAAACTTTTACCATTATTTATTGCCGCGCTCGTTTTCAGTATTTATTTATGGGAAACCTTTTATTGTCTCTGTTGGATTTTAACAAGAACTTTACTTAAGAAGAAGCTTCATTCTCGTTTTCATGAATTTTGTACTTTTCCATGAGTTTTTGCGGTAACAATCCGGGTTTCAACAATTAAATTTCTATATTGAAATTCCATCAAGCACCCTTAGTCGAAATCATTAATTCATTCTTTTCATTTGACATTCGTATGTATATGCGCTGGAAAAATCTCAGTGTGCAAACTCAGTGGGAGCGCTTGGCGCTACTTCTGGCATAGCTGTCTTCTTCTGAAACACTCGGTACGCTACGCCAGAATCAGCGCCAGACGCTATCAATGAGGCCTCACACTTTGAATAAATCAAAACTATCATAGCCGATGACATTCGTTGAACGTCGCCCTCAAAGATGTGTCGGATACAACAAATACATCCAAAATTAATATAATTCTCTAGTCAAAACTTTTCTTCTACTCGCCATCTTCCGATACT
The DNA here is from genome assembly GCA_028554975.1 of Himalopsyche kuldschensis. NCBI lineage: Eukaryota > Metazoa > Arthropoda > Insecta > Trichoptera > Rhyacophilidae > Himalopsyche > Himalopsyche kuldschensis. The sequence continues at coordinate 4,181,762 of JAHFWI010000031.1, read as the reverse complement.
ACGTTCAAACTGATTTTAATTTATCTATATTATAAACTGGATTGGAATATATATACTTACCTTCTTTTAGTCCACTCCTTCCGTAAAGCATACGAACTCCTCACGGAGTTTATCTCAACATATTATTTTTAACCTCTACTTATTATTTACGACCAGTGGTTCTCAAAGAAATTTTCACTGTGGTCGCATCGTTAACATAAGCGGTCCCACAGAAATGTCGGTTGCCGCACCAAATTTTTGTTTCGAGTCTGCTGTGTTTGAGTTATGACAAATGGACTTTAGGTCCATGTCTATCAATTAGCCATTGGTACAAATTGCATTCAAAATATTTGAGTCTTTGTTGACAAATTATCGTGTAAAACTACATTTTTTTTGATATCAATATTTTCTATGAAGCTGTTGGTGGCCGCAGCCAAATCTTCTGGTGTCTGCACATGAGAACCACTGATCTAGACACATAATTCCCTCAAGTTTTATTTTTGCATTGTATTGAGTATCGTAATGTTTCACTAATTTGAACAATCTTCTTCTTTTCAGGTAATGGAACAGTCTAGTATAGTTGGTCAGAGGTACTTATGACCGAAAACCCGCTTCTGCACCTGGTAAATATTTCTCCGTTTATCCTCATACGTAAAACTAAAAAAAAAACCCAAACGCTATTCTAGACATCGAATCTCCCGGCTAAAAACTTATCCGTTTGGTCATGATTACTGATTCATTCCCGCCCATTAGTATTCGACGAGTATTTCGACTCGTCCGCCCGAAGGTGTTATTCGTGGAAAGCATAGTCGTATGTACATATCTCCGTCCGCCGGGACGTGATCTGCATCTTCTCTACGCCCTCGGATACGTGGTCACTGAGCTTCTTCGCAGCGAGGCTCTCGAATACCACCAGCTCTGTACTTAGTCATCGATGAGGCGTTTTTGAGCGGCTGCTACGTAGTTTGAAATGGCAATCTCGTTAATTAATAAAATCTCAATCAAAAACTTTTAATTTTTTTATTTTAGATATTCCTATGTTATTATCTGGTCAATAGTATTTTCAAAAATCCCTATAATTACAAGAAACCCTCTTAATTCATTGAAACTTGTTTACATTAAATTTTCGCTGATTTACATTTTAATAAGAATTTAACTTAGTGATCTACTTTATTTTTGTATTTAAACGAGACAAACTGTTTGCTACGCGTCAGTTCAAGTACATCCGTCCACTTGAAATGCCTGAAGATGCCGAAAGGCGAATTCCGAGTCGTACAAAATTCATACATTTTAAATTTGATATTAAAATCTCATCAAGCACCTTATTTAAATAAATAAGCCATAAGCATTTAATTTATTGTCAACTAGCCGGTACTCGGAAAGCGTTGCAATGCCACTCATGCGAGCGTCAGCTGCTGCTAGTCATGCCTTCGCTCTGAGAACAATAGCAACATTTATAATAAGGATATCAGATTTTGTAATGTACGCTGTCACATGCATAACTTTTTACTCGCGTAACAGGTGTTGCTTTTTATATAGGTATAGGGCAGTGGAGCCGCATGCGGCTCTTGGGCTCCTTAAGTGCGACTCAGACAAAAATAATAATAAAAAAAAAAAATACAAATATCCACTTAGGGCGCGCAATTCCTGCCGAGGGTATCGACTGTTGGGTGCCGACTTCAAGGTACGGAATTGGTTAATACGATTATCAACTCTAATTTTTGCTAAAGCTCTTAATCATCGCATATTCAAAGAATTTTTAGTTGAAATGGAGAGTGACGTAATTCAAAGATACGTTGGTTATCAAGGGGAACGTTTTAAAGCGTTTCGCATCAATATTACCGGAAATCAAAACGTTTCTCATAGAGAAGGGTGTTTACTATTCAGAATTAACAGACGATCAGTGGATACAAAACTTTTATTTCATGGTAAGACGTCACGTCTCATCTAAATCAACTTAGTCATTAACTACAAGGGAAAGGAAACACATTTTTTTCGATGTTACAAGAAGTAATTTCATTCGAAAAAAAATTTTCGTTTTTTGCTTAAGATTTCGAACATTGTTTCACTTTCCGAGTCTGCTGAAGCATCGCGAAGAAAATAATTCAAAAATTAATAAACAACCATTTTAAATATAAGGGAAGCATTTCTCAGCAGGTTTCAAGAATTTAAAAACAGCAAAGCGATCTTAGCATTCGTCAAAAATCCTCTTAATTCTACTAGAACAAATTTGAAATTTTCTTCTTTTGGCATCGACATTGGTAAATTTGAAATACAATTGCTCGATTTAAAAAACAAGGAAATATTGAGCTCAAAATTTGAACCTCTCTGTATTGATAAGGAAATACTGGCGAAAAAGAAATTTGAACTTAGTTTAAAACATAAATGGTCTGCTTTAAAAGACCTGGAAAAGGAAGATATGATAATTTTCAACGCTTGGAATAGTATTCCTGACTCTTATGATCAGCTGAAAAAATTCGCGTCGGCTGTTCTTTCCCTTTTCGGTTCTATGTATTCATGTGAACAATCTTTTTCAAGTATGAATTTTATCAAGAGTAAGCTCAGAAGTCGTCTGTCTTATTGATGAGAACCTGGAATCGTGCCTAAAATTAGAAATAACAACCTACAACTGACTACAACCTGACTTCCTCAAACTTTCCAAGAAGATGCAAAGACATTGTTCGCATTAAGTGTTTGTCAGTAATTATTATGTATAATTTAATTTTAAGGATACCTTACTTTCATATTATTTGTTTATAAATATAATATATAAATCAATGAAATATTTATTAAGTATAAATTCGAGTTTTATTCAGTGTATAACTAATGAAGGTCTAAAATTATAATAAACGTGTATTAAATTAATCGAGAGATTTGGCTCCCAATTTTTTTTTTGATCGTTGCAATGTTTATATTTGGCTCTTTGGCGAATAAGTTTGCCGACCACTGGTATAGGGGGTCATAGAATCAAAACAAAGCAAACAACTAATTATACTACTAATGACGTTAGCATTACAAAATATTGACTAATGAGATGCAATCAATCAGATAGAATTGCGTTAACCCTTTTAATTGGATATAATGTAAGCAGTGGCGACTCTCATTGCTTCTCGTAAAAAGGAAAAATCCTATACTCCATTGTTTCATTTTAAAATATTAGAATCAATCTTGCTTCATTACTTAAGCAAACTTTGCGATAGTAAGTACGAAGATGCCCCTGAAAGGCGAAACACGTGTCACAGTTAGGTACACAATACGTGGAATAATCAAAGTTATTTTAAATTTTATATTAACTTATTTTTCTCTACTTTCCAAGAGAGCCAAACAACATGTTTCATCGGGACCTAATTTGACCTATTTGGAAATTTCTTTGGCGAAGCTTTGGCTTTCTGATTTTTTTGTTAATTATAAAATATATTTTATTCTAATGTGTTGTTTTAAGGCTTAGTGGATATATGGAGAAACAAGTGATTTTAATACGAATTGAAATTTCTTGGTATCCACATGTCCACATTTTCAATCGATAAATCTGTTCAAAGGCATGGGTGTTTGTTTTGTTGAAAATCCTTTCCCACCTTTCCGATCCCAAAGAGCGACGCATAGTGGCAGCAATAAGCTAATCACTCGTCCTGTCATAGTCCTCGTATCCTTTCCATCCCTACTCTCTTCGAAAAAGAGAGGTTGAGCAACTGAGTAAGAAGCAGTTCTCGTAGAAAAACATATGTAGAGATAAACTCCGCCAGGAGTCCATACGCTCCAAGTTAAGAGCGGTTAAAAAAAAATGTCCTTTTGATATGATTATCATATTATTTTTTATTAAGTGGTATTCGTAACTCAAATCCGCTTGTCTTGATACATGGGTGTCTAAGCTAATTTAATCAGTTTTTCTTTTACTTTGTTTATCACAAAAGACCCACATCTGCATCCTGTGACTTTAATATCGCGTCATATTTAAGCTAACAATAAAATATTTGCAATACTGCTCCAACGTGAACGCGTTCGTAAACCTCTGAGAAAACGTTACCTCACCATAACACGCCGAGGCAAACAACACGGCCCAACGAAATAAATCTATTGACCATACATGGGTAACCACCAGTCTGCGGGCCGGATACGGCCCGCCGATCTATTTTGTCCGGCCCTGATTAATCTCGGCGAAGTAATGATTTGATACGAGGTTTGCCGACTTCGAAAACAAAGACTCTGCATTCGCTATATTTGCTCGTCCAATGGATGCAGATGTAAATAACATGCCAGCAAATTTACAGATGAAACTTATTGAGCTTTAGGGGCATTTAGTGCTAAAAACACGATTTAACAAAATTGTTTTTATAAATTATATTTGGTGGAAGAAAAATATATAAATTTACACGCAAAGATTTGCAAGAAAAATCATTTGTCTTTTTGGCAGCACTTATACGAGTGAACAGTTTTTTCGAGGATTAAAAACACTTAATCAAAAATTCAAACGAGGATAACAGAAGAAAATCTCTTCTATTTCTATGCTATTATCCTTAAGCAATATCAACGCCAATATTGATAGTCTCGTGATTCAAGTACAAGGCCAATCTTCACATTAACTTTTTTAATCAGGATATAATATTAATACTTTTTCGTTCATTATATACATTAAAAAATATGTATGAATTTGCGACATGTTTTGATGTCATTAATTATTACTTTGTTATGTTCAATAATTTGGTCCGGCCCTTGATTCGAAGACTTTGGCCCCAGACCTAGGAAACGTTGCTCATGTCTGCTATAGCAATAGTGTACCGTGGGAAGAACACAGCAGAAAACACCATATTTTGTATTGAACCACTATGTGAATCAAACGCGTGTTGCGTAATCGAGGTTTTGTTTTCTTTGTCCGTCGATGTCACTTTGATATTCGCTCTCGGTTCGTGTGTGCGTCATGAGGTGGCAGTGGGCTGCAGGATGGCATCGCAAGTGCAGCGTGCGTGACTTGACGCCGAGTGCCGCGCCCTGGGTGGGATGTGAACCTGCCGCCTCCGGCATGCCTCGGCTGATGCACTCGAGAACCAGTGGCGGACTGACGGTGCCCGCTCACATTTATTATTTAATAAAGAATAAGTTAATATTTTAATATCACGTAGGTCAGCATAGGTTCCGTACTTTTTCCGGTGCCGATCCCTTTTATAAAAAGCCATCCGACCCGCGACCCTATGACAGTTGAAAAAGTCATTTTTAAATAAAATAAACACTGAAAATCCATTCAAGTGAATATTTCTTTTAGTTGACCATAAGTTGGCGACCCATGGGTTGTGAACCCGTGACGTAGAGAGAAACTAACGGAATGTATCGATTGCATGCTAATGATATAAGATTCTAGACTATTAGACTATTCTTAGTTCTAAGATACTCCGCGAAATGTTCTTAATTTAGCGTAATGCAAATAAAAGGGTTATAAATTTACATCATGACATGGCTGATTAAAAATTGTTTAGTATGGTACAGCTAAATATTTTGACAAATTTCAATGCGCTTCTAATTCTTCCTAAATCACCCTAGTACATCTTATATATAAAACCGAAACGGCGTATGTATGTATGTGGATCTGTAATTCCCTTTTGCATTGTTGTTGCAAGCTCAAACAAACGAATTGGTTTCGCTCGCGAAAGTTTCGACGGTAAATTTGTTTCGTTATCAATGTGTGTAGAGACTCCAAATACTCGAGTATCGAGTAGTACATTTTACAAAATACTCGAGTACTCGAGTAGTTTCATATGAACCAAAATATCTTATATATAAAACCGAAACGGCGTATGAATGTCTGTGGGTCTGTAATTCCTTTTTGCATTGTTGGTCATTAAGTTGACAGTTGTTTCAACTTGGCCCGTCTGAATTTACGCGCCGAGGTGAACATAACCCCAAACTGTTCCGAGCGAAGCCGGGTTCGAATACTAGTACAATATAAAATCAAGGAATTACAATTTTTTGAATTTTGTACTTTTCCATGAGTTTTGTCGCTAACGACCCGGGTTTCGCCTTTCGGCATCTTCAGGCTTGAACTGACAGTTCAAGTACATCCGTGCACTTGAATGCCTGAAGATGCCGAAAGGCGAAACCCTGGTCGTTAGCGACAAAACTCATGGAAAAGTACAAAATTCAAAAAATTCTAATTTGATATTGAAATTCCATCAAGCACCCTCAGTCGAAATACTTAATTATAAAATCAAGGAATCAAATTAAACCAATTTTGACATAACTCGTCATTTCAGTTCATGAAGATATCTCATTTGAAAGACATCCAGAAAACTTAAAATATCCATAATTTATTATGTATTTCACGGAACCTCATTGATATAAAAAAAATCGATAATTAATGCCGACTGCGATCAACAACATTCAAACATCATCACTGGTATCGTAATGTTAGGGACGCAGACTATTCACTGCGCGTCAGTTCAAGTTCATGCACTTGCAATCCATGTAGAAACCCGTGTCGTTGGAAATGTTCTGAATTAAAACGATTCAAATCCAACTACATGTAAATGTTTTACTCTACGCCACTGTATGCAATAAATGCGACGCATTTTTATTTTACAAGTTGGCTTTAGGATTAGAAGGGAGCTTTGAATATTATGAAATTTACGCATAATATTTCCATGTTTTCGTTATATTACTCGTTCAATAATACAAACCTTGTGCGAATGTTGCATATTTTTTGGCTTTACATCAAAAGGTATTTTATTTAGGAACCGAAGTAAGACGGTTACCGTAGGAAATATTTTCAAAATTCAGGATCGTTTCATCTTTCGAGCAACGCGCGAAAAATGCATTTGATAGCATTTAAATACATCGCAATGCGGTTCATTTGATCTGTATGTGAATAAATATTTGACAAACTCTACAGTGAAATTATAACAGATCGTAATATTGACACCTTAATCTCAAAAGGTTCTAACTGTTCTTGACACTGTTTTGAGATATAAGCGTTTGATATTTCGATTGATTAAATTTCACTTGTAACAATGAGCAAGTAGAAAAGTTTCATACGTTCGATGGTTTCGGCGGTAACTTTGTGGTAGTTCATTTTAATATAAAATTTATAATAACTTTGATTATTCCACGTATTGTGCTACTATCTGTGACACGTGTTTCGCCTCTTTCAGAGGCATCTTCAGACTTACTATCGCAAAGTTTGCTTAAGTAATGAAGCAAGATTGATTCTAACATTTTAAATTATGAAATTACAAAATGGATTACGGGTTTTTTTTCCTTCTAAAGGAAACAAGGAAGGGGTGATAGAATCAAAACAATGCAATCAGATAATCTCTTGCTTCCCATATAAGGGAACAATCCCAATCTGATTGATTGCACCTCATTAGTATCATTATCAAAAAACAAAAATGTTTTTTTTAACTACACATGTCCGCTCCAATCTTGGACTTTATCTCAACATATCTATTTCATTCGAAAACTGCTTTTAACTCAGTTGCTCAACCTCTCTTTTTCGGTGAGAGTGGGGATTAAAAGGATACGAGGACGTAGAAATAGAGATTTATTTCAAAGAGAGTAGGTAGGACAAGTGGTTAGCTAATCGCACTCGCTATGCGTCATGTATAACAAAAATTAAACCGACCGACAGAACTCGTTCCCAAGGCTGTGGAGTCGGAGTTGATGTCGTGGAGTCGGGGCTTTTTGGCCGGAGTCGGAGTCGTCGCGGCAATTTGGCCGGAGTCGTAAACGGATTCGATAATTTTGAAAAGTTTGAACTTTTTCATTTTGCATATAATATGTCAAATTTGGCTATTGGCCGGATTGTTAGGTTGATATATAATTGAATACACATAAATAGGAAAATTAGTCAAATAAAGTGACTATATTAAACAATTTTTATCGGAGTGGTGTTTTTGGTCAATGTTGGAGTCGGAGTCGTAGTTTTGGTAAATGCTGGAATCGGAGTGGGACTTTTTTTCACCGACTCCACAGCCCTGCTCGTTTCGCTTTCTGAACTTAAAAGATACCACATTTGTTCAAAGTAACAACTGGTAACTAGCTTACCCTTTGTAAATCGAGCAGCAGATGTAAGCATACTATTTAAAGGATTCTTGGAAGGTCTTTGAAAGACGATGATGCCCCACGTGTCGAGTAAAACTGTTTATAGAAGGAGTAAAACGATCGACTGGGACTGAGGTACGGATCTCCGGAATAATCGGAGCATGTTTGTTTCAGTTCTACAATCATCCAAGACTGATTGATGTTTAGATTAATAAAACATATTATTTTGTACTGTCCGTCCGGTCCGTGGTGCAGTGGTGAACGTCGTCGGCTTCCGTGACGGACAGCCCGGTTCGATTCTCTGGTACGAGCATATATTTTCAGTCGATTAATCGATTCTGCTCGAATGCAATGGGTGTTTGTGTTGTAAGAAATCCTTTATTATCTTTCCTATCCCAAAAACAGGTTGTGCATCACTGTTGTAGTTAGCGAGTTGATGACAAAGCTGCCGATTCATTTGCATTTTTTTGGGCTAACATACAAAGCGCACATCGCTCATATTAACGAAGCAAGAACTGTAAAAATAAAAAAATCACAATAAAACAGATTCCACGTGGGAGTTTGAAGCACTTCGCAGGATGTTAAACGAAAAAAGAAAAATAAAAGCGTTTTGGGTTAAGGCCAAGGCGATGTGTATAGAAAATAATATATATATAAAATAGCTAGAGAGGCGTGGGTGATGGAATTACAGAATTACATTATTTACGACGGGCGCCTTGACGATGACGCCATGATAACGATACGATCACGCCATTATGTCATCATCGGATAACTACGTGGCCAATATCGTTGGCACGTAAACTTTTTAACCATGTTGCAGTTGAGAATCTTCCAGATCAATTATAACAAATGAGGTGCAATCTTATTGCACCATCCTTCCATACCAATAATATAATCGATACAAACTCGTTACCTTACTTTGGAAAGGTTCTAATTGTCATTTTTGCCTACTATGACCTTTTGGTCGGAAAAGCTTGTATTTACCGCACTCTATCATATATATGAATTTCAGAACTTTCTATGGATGAATAACGGAGTTCCAGAGTTGCACCGCATCTGCACATTTTTTTTATTAAATTTATTTGACATCATTATTTCCATCATTAGATCTTTACGATCATTATTTCTCAGCTAAAGTTGTGAAAAAATATGCTTAAAATAAGTAATTTGAAACATCTTTATTTGATCATTGTTACAGTAAGAACCTTTTCAAAGTAAGGTGTCGAACTTTTAACAACGCGTCAATTCATACACAATCGTGTACTTAGAATGATTAAGATGCCGAAATGCGAAACCCGGGTCATTAGCGATAAAAATCTAACCTAAAAATGGAAAAGAACAAAATTCAAACGTTCAGTCATCAGTTTAAATCCTAAATTGTAAGTTTTTTTTATGTCCGCTCTTAACTTGTAGCATATGGACTCCTCATAGTACCGTTACTCAGTTGCTTAACCTCTCTTTTTCGATGAATATAGGTAGGGATTGAATGGTAAGAGGACTTATGAATCGGAAGGGGGGATTTATAAGTAAATGTATGGTTAATCGTAGATTTGCCGAAGGTGTCAACCAATATGGCGATCAAATTAATCAGCTGATAATGCTCGCCATGAGCGAAACCGGTCCTGATACAATCAATTGTATGTGATATAAGTATTAGAAATGTGTTATATATCATATAATTTGTGTACAACTAAAGTACATTGCTTTTTTTTCACCGTCTACTGAATTCTTTTAGTGACGAAAAAATACGTACTTTCTAACTGTGAAAAAAGTGCTTAAACTTTAAGGCAAGAATTTTTTTGAGCCTGATCACAAAACGATAAGAGTCTCAAATCTGAATAAATAATGTTTTTAATAGTGTGAAAATGTTAATTCTAGGGGTGTACATTTTTCCGATTGCCTCATTAGTTACTATAATTATTGTTAGTTGGTTGTTTCTAGTCACGGGCGCTATGTAAACATTTCCATACGCGACGGGCGTGGATCGTTTGTGTCGCCCTCTACTCGGGGGGTCAAGTGATTAATTAATCAAACGACATTGTGTTATTGCTGCTTTATTTGCGCCAGCCAGTCAGTCAGTCAGTCAGTTTGTTTAGTCATCCGACACTCAGATGCTCTCCGAAGGATCGATGACAACACCCATTACAGACGATATCATGTTCAATTACTCTCATAATAGACAATAAAGTCATAATTAGACATTAAACATTTTATTTTATCGAACAAAAGCTAACTGATTGAATCAACACTGACTAGTTAGAACGTAGTATCGAAAGTGTATGTATTTGTTGTATCCGATACATCTTGGAGGGCGACGTTCAACGAATGTCATCGGCTATCATAGTTTTGATTTATTCAAAGTGTGAGGCCTCAGTGGAAGCGTCTGGCGCTGATTTTGGCGTAACGTACCGAGTGTTTCAGAAGAAGACAGCTACGCCAGAAGAAGCGCCAAGCGCTCCCACTGAGGTTGCACACTGAGAGTTTTCCAGCGCATAGACATACGAATGTCAAATGAAAAGAATGAATTAATGATTTCGACTGAGGGTGCTTGATGGAATTTCAATATCAAATTTGAATTGTGTACTTTTCCATGAGTTTTGTCGCTAACGAGTCGGGCTTCGCCTTTCGGCATCTTCGGGCATTTCAAGTACACGAATGTCCTTTAGCTGACGCGTAGTAAACAGTTTGTATCGTTTATATACAAAAATAGAAGTAGATCACTAAGTTAAAAGGTTATTAAAATGTAAATTAGCGAATATTTTATGTAAACGAGTTTGAATGAATTAAATGGGTTTGTTATAATTATAGGGATTTTTGAAAATACAATAACATAGGAATGTCTAAAATAAATCTAGGGTTTTATCCGACCTATTATTAATGAGTTGTTTGATTTCAAGTCTTTGAATTAATACTTAATGATAGTAAGTGCTTGAATTATTAATAGATGACAATTATTTAAAAGGGTACAACAGTGGTGATTTTGTTAAATGAGGTCGCTCGTTTAAAATTGGCAAACTGTTAAACTGAGCTCTATTAATTTCCATTTGTTTGATAAAATCAACCAAATTCGCCCTTGTTAATATGCAACCAATCAATGCCTGAGTTAAAATTAAATGTGTGATTTTCAAGAATAATTTTTCTGAGTTTGCCAATCATTTAATAGAAAACGACCATAATTTTAATCAGGCTAGTAATGTAGAAATACTCCACCGAGTAAATAAAAAAGGCTTAAAGATGAATAGTCTAGAATTTTTAGAAATAAATAAAACTCTTAATAAAAAAGATATATTATTAAATAATATTCTTAACAGGACAGGATGCTCGCCTTTATTAACATTATTCCCAATTAATAGAGTAATCACCCAACCTAACTGATTGATTGCAGCTCTTTAGTTTATAGTTTTATAGTTTGTAATGTTTAACGTCATTAGAAATATATTTATTTGTTTGCTTTGTTTCGATTCTATAACCCTCTCTTACGTCCCTTATAAAGGAAAAATCCCAATCTGATTGATTGCACCTTATTAGTATCATTATGTTATTGCATTGTTTTGATTATATTACCCCCTTCCTTGTTTCCTTTAGAAGGAAAAAAACCCTTAATCCATTTTGTAATGTCATAATTTAAAATGTTATAATTTATCTCAAGCACTTTGCGATAAGTCTGAAGATGCCTCTGAAAGAGGCGAAACACGTGTCACAGTTAGTTACACAATACGTGGAATAATCAAAGTTATTTTAAATTTTATATTAAAATGAACTTCCACAAAGTTACCGCCGAAACCATCGAAAATATTACTAATTTGAATTATCTATTCGTCACACAATAGTGGAATAAAAGTTATTTTCATTTTTATGTAGAAATGAACTTACACAAAATTACCGCTGAATCCATCGAAAGTGCTACAATCTGCCATGCGGTGCCACGAAATAATTCACATCCATAATCTTGTTTTTTATATTTAAGATTGAACCGTATGACTGGCTCAACTTGTCTAGACTGGTTTAAATTTAAATAATTTTGCATCATCAGCCCAGCCCGGTGAGTGTTTTGGCATTTCCGTTCGATCGTCTGCGGATGCCGGAACCACCCCAGCCATCTGCATTCGAAATGCATTTATTTATAATATCACTGCATTGGCAATGCATTTACTATGATTCACATCGTAAACTTTAGAGAAGCATCTCACTGGGACTTTGTTGGTTTATTCATAAAGAATAAATTTCTAACCGTTCTATTTAATAACTGACCACATTCATATTGATTCAGTGGATACTGATCGTTTATTTATTTTACTGACCAAACTCGAATTAGATACTGACCAATCCGAAATCCATTTTGTAATTTCATAATTTTAAATGTTAGAATCAATCTTGCTTCATTACTTAAGCAAACTTTACGATAGTAAGTCTGAATATGCCTCTGAACTCTCGAACACAGGTTAATATTAAGGCATGTATTTTTAATGGGTCAGTATCTATTATAAAATAACTTATTCCACGTATTGTGCTACTAAAAGTGACACGTGGTTCGCCTCTTTCAGAGGCATCTTCGGACTTACTATCGAAAAGTTTGCTTAACTCTTTATAGGAAAGTGGTAAATATAAATACCGATCACTATTACGGTGTTCACTGTCCAATACTTGGTGGAAAGGCATAATAATAAAAATAATGATACATTTTTAGTACTTTTTCCACATACAATTTATTTGATCAGGACCGGGTTCGCTCATGGCGAGCATTGTCAACTGACAATCAGTTGCAAATGCAGTTTCAAAAGCAGTTTGAAAAGCAAATTCAAAATGCAAAAAAATAGCCCCGTCCTATAAAGGGTTAAGTAATGAAACAAGATTGATTTTAACGTTTTAAAATGATGAAATTACCAGGGATGTGGAGTCGCTGAAAAAAAGTTCGACTCCGACTCCAACATTGACTAAAAACACGACTCCCACTCCGACTAAAAAAGTTTAATATCGTCACTTTTTTTGCCTTTTTTTCATAATTATGTGTATTCAATTAAATATCAACCCTACCAAGCCGGCCAATAGCCAAATTTGACATATAATATGCAAAAATAAAAAGTTCAAACTTTTCAAATTTTCCGACTCTGAGTATGACTCCGGCCAAATCGCCGCGACGACTCCGACTCCACAGCCCTAGAAATTACATTTCAAATTTATGGTGTACCCTGTCTACTACTTTATATAAGGATGAACAAATGCAGGCTTAAAACATTGTTCTGACGATGGCGTAAGCCGAAATAACTATAAAAAAATATACAAAATAATTTCTGTAGAGTTAAAAAATACATTGTTTTTTTTCTCACCGTATTATAATATGGAGTTCTACCAATTAAAAGACAACTCAATCAACAAACCATACTTAAATAAGTAACATGGAAACATAATTACTTGCTCATCGTTAATAGTGAATCCTATCGCTTATATCTCAAAACGGGTCAAGTGCAGTTAGAACCTTTTGAAAGTAAGACGTCGTTATTACAAATGCATAAAATATTGCAGATCCATACTTTACGTCCCCATTCCGAATCCTCTTCAGCCGTTTATGATGCAGCGAGTATAAAATACACCGACTACTCTTGCAGGTGTATAAAAGCACTAAAAGCCTCTATTTTTATGTCCCCGGAAACACCCCCTCCGCTCGCACGCCCGTTCCACTCGTAAAAAACCCCACCCCCAAGGAAACCCCTTCTTGCGAGGCGAAGTAACTGCGCTAGACAGGGGTTTCCATGAAGCCTCACGCCACTTTTTATTATGCCACGCGATGGGAAAATTTTGACGGCATTTTTGATACCCTGTTATTTCCAGTCGATGTTCTCATGACATTCGCGGGTTGTCTCCATTTTTCATTGTTTGATATAAGTTCGTGTTATGATACGGTTTAATGTTACAAAGTTATGTTATATTCAGCATATCTTTTGATATCCATTTTACGTTCTTAACCACTGTATTATAAGTCTGCACGGGCCGAAATCTTATATTCTACCCGGGCAGAGCCCGTATGTAATTTATATGTACAATAATGGCGTATACATTGGAATGAAGACTTTGAAGTTATATTGTTTGAATAAAAATATATTTACATGAAGATTTTGTTTCATTTATACCTTGCATATAAAAATGTGTTAGTAAATAAACAAGTTTGATTGATACGGTAAGAAAATGGAAAATGGAGGAATATAATGGAGTTCTACCAAGTAAATGTCTACTCAATCAATAAGTTTGATTGAGTATTGCACATCACTCATGCGATGGTGGCGCCATCAAAAGCGGTCAAGTTATAATGGTACATCTATAGCAGTGGTTCTCACGGAAAATTGGACTGTGGCCGCATCGTTGGCATAAGCGGTCCTTAGGGAAATGTCTGGTGGCCGCACCAAATTTTTATTTTGAGACTGCTGTGTTTGAGGTATGTAAAATGGACCTAAACGCTAACGACCCGGGATTCGCCTTTCGGCATCTTCAGGCATTTCAAGTGCAAGGATGTACTTGAGCTGACGCGCAGTAAACAGCTTGTTTCGCTTATATACGAATATGAAACGCACGAAGATGCCGAAAGGCGAAACCCAGGTCGTTAGCGACAAAACTCGTGGAAAAGTACAAAATTCAAACAAGTCATATTTGATATTGAAATTCCATCAAGCACCCTCAGTCGAAATCCTTAATTGGACCTAAACATGTTTGTCAATTTACTGTACGTTTAATTAATTGCATACGAAATATTTCATTTTCAGTGTAATTGTTGACAAATTAACTTCTAAAACTTTCTTTCACTTTTTTCTTAATTTAAATATTTGCTCCTTTCTGTTGCTGGTCGCACATGAGAACCACTGATCTATAGTAAGTTGAAATCCTGATGTTGGTCGTACAGAGCGCTGATGCAGAACCTTGAGCTTAAATTTAAAAAATAAATTTGTCACAATGTCTTTTCACATTAATTCAAGTCGTTTTGCGAAAAGTATCTTTCGCGGTAATTCAATTAACGAAATCGAAAAATAAAACGTTTTTACTGAGAGGCCCTGCCCCGCGCGCCCTCATTTACCAGCAATGAAAGAAACCGCCTTTTTTAATTGCGCCACCCGTTCGCCAGCGGATCCCTCCCTCCCGCCGCCCCTGCCCGCACTTTCTTTTCCGCCCCAAATTACAAACCATTCATCACCCTTTATTATGCTCGGCGGGTATTCCCGGATTTATGGGCGACGCTCCTTCGCTACACAGTCTGCAGCGCCGCCTAACTCCTCGAACATTAGGGCGCGCACTTTGGTTAGCTACGCCGGCAACCTGAACGGGAGCGAAGATAAATGGAAATGGATCCCCGGGCCGTGTGGTATTACGTCAATTTTGTGCCAGATACCTTGGGCGGGATGCACTCCACTCTGGAGTCGCGGAATGTTTATGTGAAGTCTTTAGTTATTGATTGAATTGGCATTTACTTTTCAATAATTCAAGCACCTACTATCATTAAGTATTAATTCAAAGACTTGAAATCAATCAACTCATTAATAATAGGTCGGATAAATCCCTCGATTTATTTTAGATATTCCTATGTTATTATCTGGTCATAAGTATTTTCAAAATTAACGATAATTATACCAAACCCACTTATGTAATTCATTGAAACTTGTTAACATAAAATTTTCGCTAATTAAAGTTTAATGGCAATTTAACTTAGTGATATACTTGCACATCCGTGTTTTTGAAATACCTGAAGTCGCCGAAAGGCGAAAACCAGTTCGTTAGCGACAAAACTCACGGAGAAGTACAAAATTCAAATTTGATATTGAAATTCCATCAAGCACCCGCCGTCGAAATCCTCAATTTATTATTTTATTTATAGAAATTATTCAGTGACAATTTTATCATCTCAAGAGGCTCATTCGGTGCGTAGTGTACTTGCCGATCCACCACCCGCCACGGCCATACGTCTGGTTTTAGCAGACATTTCACGTGGCGTAACAAAGTGAGGCGTTATACAGTTTTAGTTATGGAAGTGTCCTGGGAGCAGTTACCCAGGACTTGATTAGATTGCACTTAAGTGTGCTTGATTGTCCCTAACTTTTCTTTTATACAAAAAATCGAAAGTAAATTTGCTGAACGCCATGAAGTTACTGCGGTTAGCTATCAAGTCGGCATACCCCGGTTCGGTTTGTAGTGTACGGACAAATGAGTCATTTTGACACAAGAAAGATTAATTAATTAACCTTTATATTTCAAAACAGAAAAATATGCAAATGTTCCTATCTGCCTCTGACTATCAACCAAACTAAAATACGTATGTCTGGCACTTTGACTTTTATCATTTAATTTTTACAAAAAAAATATTTTCTGATACTAACCTATGTCTGTAAGTGTCACTTAGTCATTGAAGTAAAAAAAATATATTCAATATCAATTTACTGTTGCTCTAAATATTGTCTAGGCTTTTTTTCGCAATCCCTGGACGCCTCAGTAACCCTTTTATGATCGGAGGCTCTTGAGCAGCAGTCCACCGTCCTTCCATCTGTTAAATATTTATGACGAAGGATATTAAAAATGCGAAACATGACAGCTGTATCATAATATATATTACGTAGAAAGATTGGCACATCTTCGAAAAACAATTTTCCATCTCGACGATTTAATTGACGGCGCATTGTAAGCGTATACATACGCCGCCTGCTGAATAAGAAACAATAATAGAGCAGGGCCGCGCCTAGGAAGCCGATCGCCCGCCCGTGCGCAACAAAACTGAGCAAACGAATATGATAGATTTATCGATTGAGTTGGTATTTACTTAGTAGAACTCCATAATAATACAGTGAAAAAAATGTCAGTGTAATTCGATTCTACAGATATTATTTTATATATTCGTTGATAGCTATTTCGGCTTACGCCATCGTCAGAACTATGTTTTAACCCTGCATTTAATCATCCTTATTACTGTTGTAGACAGTGACGGCTGGTGACGGGGTGCTGGGGGGTGCAAAAGGAAGATTCAACTATTTTTCCGTACTACGGAAGAGAAACAGTTGGTATTGCGAACATCTGAATTGAAAGTCCATGCTATAGAAGTGTTTTAAAATCCAATGAATAGGAAAGAACTCTTGCAAAAATGGTTGAATCTTCCATTGCACCCCCCAACACCCCGTCACCAGCCGTCACTGGTTGTAGACAGGGTACACTATACATCTTCTTCTCTGTTCCACCATCCTAGTTTTATATGAGAACATATGGTGGAGCAGAGAAGTAGATGTATCATGTACCCTGTCTACAACAGTATATAAGCATTCACCCTAGAATATGGAAGACATTTAGAAAAACATTTTTTTACTATGTCCTCTCCCAACTTGGAGGATATGCAGTCCCCACGGATTTATCTCTACATTTTTTTTTCTACGAACACTAGTAGTTACACCTCTTTCTTGTGAGTGAGTAGAGACTGAAAAGATACAAAGACGAGATTATCGAGGTCGCTATCAGGACCCTTTTTGCTCATCGATCTTGAGAGCAGTTAGAAAAATTTCAAAGTAAAGTGTCGAGTTGATAATGCTCGCACATTAGCGAAACCGGTCCTGTTCCAATACATTTTATGTGGAATAAGTACTAAAATGTGTAATTATTTTAATTAACACAAACAACCATTGCCAGAATCGATTTGTTAACTGAAATAATCTCCTCGTACCGGGACTCGAACTCGAATTGATATGAACGCTCATCTCGATTATAGTAGTATTTTTAAGCTGACTTTTTATAATAATTTAAATAGCAAATAATTTAATTTCCACGCGGAAATTCGGTTGGCAGTTTTGACACGACACAAGAAACGACTGAGGAAATTGTATTCATCCCTCTGCAAACTCATCCCGCGTGGCTATCAACTTACTATACATATGTATCAAACTTACTAAATGTATCTTTAATTATTTATCATCAGGGCTGTGCAGTTTGAGTCCTGGAGTAGCGTTTTTTTGGCCGGATTCGGACTAGGAGTCAAAATTTTGAACTTTTTTTTAACCATGTCCGCTACCTACTAAGAGCATATGGACTCATCACGGAGTTATCTCAACATTTTTCTACTAGAACTGCTTGTTACTCAGTTGCTCAACCTCTCTTTTTCGAAGAGAGTAGGGATGGAAAGGATACGAGGACTAGGTTTAGGACAAGTGGTTAGCTAATCGCTGTCATGCGTCGCTCTTTGGGATCGAAAGGATTTTTAACAACACATACACCCATTGCCTTTGGACGACGGAAAAAATCTGCTTGTACCGGAGTCGAACCTAAACGATCCGACACGTTAGCCAACGACGTTAACCACTGTACCACTGAACTTTTTATTTTGGCATATAATATGTAAAATTTAGCTTTCGGCCGGATTGGTCGGTTGATATTTAATTGAATACACATAAATAGTAAAGGTAGGAAAAAAACGTGACGAAATTAAACTTTTATTAGTCAGAGACGTGTTTTTGGTCAATGTTGGAGTTGTAGTTGGAGTCGTTTTTTTTTATTAAAAATGCTGTAGCAGCGGGCGCACGAAAATAGCTCAGCTGGCGCACATGTGCTCTTGGGCATAGGGTTAAGAAACCCTGCAGTAGACTAACTGCCCACTCGACGATTTCATAGGTCAATTATTGGGTTTATCGATTTATTTAATTCTTCGGTTGTTTTATGTTGACTTCATTTAGACGTGTCGAGCTTTTTTTATTCTATTTGCCTTATGTACTTTATGTATTTATATACATCCACTGAAGCCATATAATGGCTGGTAAAGTAGTCAATCTTGTTAAGAGTGTCTATTAGCAGGATCAGTTAGTTTCAATAGTTATCAGAGCGACAATACATTTTCAAGAGAATTGATTAATAATATTACTGACGATTTCGCTCATCGCGAGCATTGTCAACTGTCCATCGGAACGATCATTAATAAGTAGTTTTAATAAATATTAGTGTGAAATTTGTATTGTTATTGCCATGTAGACGTTATCTTTATATTTTAAAATATGTTTAAGAATGTATGAGATAAAAATGAACATGGTAAATTGAAACATAATAAATTTTTCATTATAATTTTAAATATTTTCTGTTTAATTAACGATGTACTGTTGTATTTCTAAAAAGTTGAACACGCCCGTGATTAGCGAAACCGGTCCTTATCGAATCAATCTATGGATATCATATGAACATCAAGATATATATTATAAATAAATATAATACTAATAAACATGTCACTTTTTTTTTAGGTGCCCCCTGTCAATGCTTGGCAGTGTGCATTAAAATAAAAATAATAAATCAATTTTAATACTTATTCCACGTTAAATTGTTTAGATCAGGACCAGTTTCGTTCATAGCGAGTATTATCAACTTTTAAGAAATACTTCATTACAATGTTATTTACACAGAAACAAAGCAAGGCTAAATTTAAAAAGGATTCGTTCTAGAATGATCTTCTTATTCTAATGTAATGCAATCACTTGATAATACTCGCTATGAACAAAACCGGTTCTGATCTATTAAATTTGATGTGAACAAGTACTAAAAATGTTTATTGTATGTACTATTGTATGTGTTGATTTTTTTAAATAAAGCTTAAGAAATACGACAGCGACTTGCACTGACAATCACCTTCAATAATTTTCCATGTTTTCCTGTGAGAACACAATGAGGCAAGGCGAGCCCCTTTCTTCGTCCTTGCCAAAGCTTCCACCCCTTCCATTAAAAGAAAGCCCCGGGGGACTCTGATAAGGCTGCTTACTTACGAGCCATGGAACTTACTTATCTCCTCTGTTGTGATGTCGCCTCCCCCCACTCCGCCTCTCGCTAACTAAATTCCGCTCGTTTCTCTCGTATCCAGGGACGAATAATTGGTATTTTATTTCGGCAAGATTACTCCACGCTGAGATATTATGATGAATAGAATAGCAATGCTGTTTTTTTTTGCCTCAGTGACAATGACACGATCACGAATGAACTGGAACGTGAACTGAGTTATTTTTTATCTTTTTTTTAACCACGTCCGCTCCCAACTTCACTTTTAATGTGTTCACTGTCAATACTTGGTGGATTGGCGTTGTAATAAAAATAAAAAAACATTTTTGGTACATAAGTATAATAACAATCCACGTAAAATGTAATGGATCAGGGCCGGTTTCGCTCATGGCGAGCATTGTCAACTGATAAGAAATACAACAAAACATTGATATTTATACGAAGGTTAAGCAAGAATTACAAGGAAGTATGACATACAATTGGTATTACAACTAAGCAAATAAATTGAAGCAATATACAAGAAAAATAGACTAATTAAAATGTTGAAGATCTCTTAGCAATGCAAGGTATTACATCAAAAATCAGTACGAATAAGCATTACCAAAGAAAAAACCAAAATAATTAATTCCTTGCAATTCTTACTTAACCTTTAATGTATAAATATTGTATAAATATCACTGTAATATTTCTTATCAATTGACAATGATCGCCATGTGTGAAACCGGTGCTGATCCAACAATTTTTATGTAGAATAAGTAGTAAAAATGTTTTATTATTTTTATCTCAACATATATTTTTCTACTAGAACTGCTTGTTACTCAGTTGCTTAACCTCTTTCATTCGAATGGCGAAGATACGAGGAAGAAGACAAGACTAGTGGTTACCTTATCGCTATAGTGACGCGTCGTTTATTAAGATCGGAGAGATGCCTTCGAACAGAATTGATTTATCAATTGAAAATTGGTTGGTTGATATTTTATTGAATACACACATAAATAGGAAAATTAAGAAAAAAGTGACGGTGGTTTTGGTCAATTTTGGGGTCGGAGTCGGAGTCATGTATTTTTAACGACTCCACAGCACTGGTTAAAATGGTCTCCAAGAGTTAAATTGATTTGTGGTAGTGGTACACAAAATTATTGACTATTTATTTTATAAACTCGATTCAAAGATGTAGCGATGAAGATAGACAAAGTTTGGTGAATAACTGCAATCAAAATAAATCTTTCTTACTGGAACAATAAAAAAACAACGAATCTATTCGGACCGGCTCAAAGAATGCTAGAAAACTATCTATCTACGGCAGCGTTGTCCAACAGAAATCGTTTGGTGGGCCACATAAAATATTACCGGTAAATGGTGAGCCGCATAAAAAAAAAACAAACGTCATAAAAACAATTTATTAATTAATAATTACAATGACACTTTTTATTTTAAAACAACCAAAAAACTTATCAAAACATTTAATTCACTTAATAATTTATATGACACTTGTTTTTGTATACTACTTGATATTTTTTTTTACATCGACTAGTAATTTATTCGATGCACATCGCAGTTGATGGATCAAGTTTTCATCGGCCAGCCTGTTGCGACATTTCATTTTTACAATTTTCAATTTTGTAAAGAAAAGAGCAGCTGTAATGTACATTGCCAGCTGTTTTAAATTTTGGAAATTTATCCTCGAGGATATATTTCTGATAAAACTCATGTTTATATGCTTCAAACATGCATTTTGACTGTAAACCGACTGTCATGTCATGTCATACACAAAATGCTGATATAAATTCACGCCCCTGCATTGTTTTGTTTGATTTATGAATAACAAAATTTAAAATATATTTGTAGAAGGCTGCAAACTCCGCGGCAGAAAATATTAAATTGGGCCGCTGAAAATCTTAGATTGGGCCGCGTGTTGGACAACGCTGATCTATGGCATATATTTCCGAATCGTACCAAAAGTAGTATTTTGCATAATCCTACTACGTTGCCAATAATACTCCGACCTATATTCTTCACTCGAGTAAATTTATGTAGGCAAACATCGTTCCAATAAAAATTTATCACCGCGCTTTTTCACATATTATTCTCTCCACTCAGGCGATGTTTTCAGACGAGGAGCCAAAAATACGCACCGCTGATGATCCCTAGGGCTCGAATTCCTCGTCTCGTTTTGTTTATCCTCTTTCTCTCAGACTATCGTGATCACAAAGTGGTAGTCGGACGATTCGTTATACTGGAGTAGCGTGCCTATGGCCGGATATTTCAATATTAGCTGGAACAAACTTTGTTCGTGACGCCTTTATAGGTATTATTTATATCAGGGCTGTGGAGTCGGAGTCGTCGTCTTCGCGGCGTTTTGGCCGGAGTCGTACTCGGAGTCGGAAATTTTTAAAAGTTTGAACTTTTTATTTTTGCATTTAATATGTCAAATTTGGATTTTGGCCGCATTAATAGGGTTGATATTTAATTGAATACACATAAATAGGAAATTTAGGGAAAAAAAGTGACGATATTATTTTTTTTTGTCTGAGTTGGAGTCGTGTTTTTGGTCATCGTTGGAGTCGGAGTCGTGGTTTTGTTAAATGCTGGAGTCGGAGTCGGACTTTCTTTCACCGACTCCACAGCCCTGCTTTATATAGTGGAAAATTTATTGTGGACCTTTTCTACACTGGTATATATATCGATAAATAAATGTATGTTTTAACATCAACCTACCATCTTTATATCTTATATTAAATAAAAAAAAAATGGGCTTTTACTTTTTAATGATAATTCATATTTAATTGATTTTTGATGTATTAGTTTGCATTGCTAAGATAGATATTCTGTAATAAAAAAGATGGTTGACACGGCACAAACACACAGTGGATAAACACAAAAGTTGGAATAAGTAAATGTCCCGACACATTATTAAACATTTTATTTATAGTCTATTTTCCTTGTAATTTGCTTCAATTTATTTGCTTAGTTGTTTTACCAATTGTTTGTCATCCCTTGTTTTTCATACTTAACTTCTGTATAAATATCACTGTTTTATTGTATTCCCTATCAGTTGACAATGCTCGCCATGGGCGCAACCGGTCCTGATCAAATAAATTTTATGAGGAGAAAGTACTAATAATGTATTATTATTTTTATTATAATGCCTCTCCACCAAGTATTGACTGTGAACACCTTAAAAGGTATCTAATATTTTGTAGAACTTAAATACATTGCTGTTTTTTCACCGTGATATAATGGAGTTCTACCAAATAAATTCAATTTAATCAATTATAATTTGTTGTATCATAATACTGTTCCTTTAATCCGGAGTTTTAGTATTCTAAATAATTTATTAATTTAATAAGAGTCCTTAAAGTGGTTAAACTGCGCCCTTCTAGGAAGTCGCGTTTTGACCGTTGACATTTAATTGTATTGTTTTCATTCATTTGACATATTAAATGTACATTTAAAGTATCTTACACAAGAGTTCTTTGAATGGGAGCATATTAAATTACAACTAAACAAATTCGACCTTTTCACATGAAACGGTTTCCCCCTTCCTCAGGACCTAACTTAGCCTATATTTCCATAGAAACATTCCTGTAAACTAAATAAATTTTTAAAGAGGGAAACGCCTCATGTTAACCAAGTGTGTACGTACAATACATATTCAAAAGCGCTTAATTACTGAGTTTCCTTTTTATTTATTTTCTAAGCTTCATTGCTTTATGCATATAGAAGTCGATGGCGTAAGCCGAAATAGCTATCTACCATATATAATATAATTTATTTTATAGGACTAAAATACATTGTTATTTTTCACCGTGTTATAATAGAGTTCTACCAAGAAAATGCCAATTCAATCATTAAAAAAATAAGATATTCCAGTAACGCTAATTAAAAACAAAAACAATTTGATATTGCAAGTTTTCTAGCTAGTTTTAATCGTTTTTTTATATAATAAGTTGGTTATTACCATACGGAAAGAAAAATAGCAATGTATTTTAATTCTACATATTTTTTTTTTTTTATATATATATTTGTTGATAGCTATTTCGGCTTACGCCTTCGTCAGAACTATTGTTATTACCGTTATTACTTGGTTATTACCGTTATCTCGTAGCCATTATTAAGCGCTATGCGTTCTATAGTGTGTAGTTCGATAGTATAATCTATCTGACTCATAGGTACAGATAGTAATCTATGTATCATAGAATTTTATGCTGAAAGCTTATAGTTCCATGAATGGAGCGGAGCGACTTGGCGTGAATTGTAGTGTGACAGAAGGTTGGTTTTCTGAAAATTTTAAATGTATGCCTATTCTCTACTCTAGTGAAGTAGGTTAAGTCCAGAAAATTGATGTAGTGTGGTCTACACTTCATAAATACACCAAATCAATAACTTTTTTTTTCCATATAAAATTAAGATGGTGGAACAGAGAAGAAGATGTATAGTGTACCCTGTCTAGCTGAGGTATATAAGTTTGTTCTAATGCACGTTTAAAACATAGTTTTGACATCAATAAATATATAAAATAATTTCTGTAGAATTAAAATACATTGTTATTTTTCTTACCGTATTATAATGGAGTTCTACCAAGTAAATGCCTACTCAATCAATAATAATGTTCTGCGTTACGCATTGATGACAGCATCAAATATAAAAATTATTGTATTGAAATAAATTTAGAGGACGAACAATACATATTATGAAACAAAACTAAAACTTATTTATCATGATATAAATGTTCGATGTTTTAATATGTGCAGTTTTCACACAATTTTAAAATTGATCCTAACTTCCTGGATGATCAAAATTTTGCAGCACGGTATTAGAATCCCTACGCTTATTTTTTCAACCGTGTCCGCGTTCGCATCTTGGAGTAAATGGACTACATGGAGCTTATACCACCACATGTTTCGATTTTCTGCGAGGACTGCTTATTAGTCAGTTGCTCAACCTCTCCTTTTCGAAAAGAGTAGACATTGCAAAGATAGTAGTAGTCTATAGCAAAGATAGGAGTAGTCTCGCCTCTTTTTTGGGATCGGAAGGGTGGGAAGGGATGTTAAAAACACAAACACCCATTGCCTTCAAACATAATCGATTTATCGACTGAGAAAAAATATATTCACTCCCGGAAACGAACTCGGGCGGTCCGTCACGGAATCCAACAAGGCTGACCACTGCACCGCGGAACGGGCAATACTACGCTTATACAACCACCTAATGCAAGGGTTCTTAATCCTGTGCCGAATTGCGCCCGCGGAGTTTTTATCGTGCGCCCTCCTCAAAGTATCGAATAACAAAAAACTTCAGAATTTCAGTATCAGATTTTTTTTATTAAATTATTTTTCGAAGAAGTTTTCATTCCAATTTAACTGTATGGTTGTTATAACATTTTTAAAGGTAAATTAAAAAAATAGTACATGAATTGAGCACATGTGAAAAGCTTCCCAGGAAACACTGTTAAAAGTTAGTAAATATGTACAAAGTATATTGATTGAGTAGGCATTTACTTGGTAGAACTCCATTATAATACAGTAAGAAAAATAACAATGTATTTAGTGCTACATAAATTATTTTATATATTTGTTGATAGCTATTTCTTTTTTTTTTTGTTAAATATAAGAAAATATTTGAAAAATATTTGGCATTACAGCTTACGCCAATGCGCCAAATATTCTTAATTGTGAAAGACATACGAGATTAACTCGATGATAAGTAATGAATCAGTTGTGCACAAAATCAATGATAAATAATATAAAACCCAGCCCAAGATCTCAATCTTTTCAATTGGAAAAATCTGACTCTGTCGGGAATTGTACCCCGGTCTCCAAGATCGCTAGGACAAAGCTCTTGCCACTAGACCACAGGGACCGACTACTACGAATAACTACTACAGAATAACTACTAGTTCTGACGAAGGCGTAAGCCGAAATAGCTATCAAACTAATATATAAAATAATTTATGTAGAACTAAAATACATTGTAATTTTTATTTCCGTAATGTACGAAGTACTTAAAATTTGTTTTTTCAAAATCCGGCATCCGCCCATAACTATTCTCCTCATTCTTAAATGTTCCCGGAGTCGCAAAAAGGTTAAGAAACCCTGACCCAATAAATATACAAAACAAAATGTAGACAATCGCACATTCCTAACATCGATTCTTTTTACAATACACATGTACTTTGGTTACATTTTTACGCTCTTCCATAAAGTGTTGAATGCGTATTTATGAGAAATATTCAATGATTCTAACCGTAAATTCTTGTGTCATTGGACCCGGATTTAAAATTATCCGCGCGGTTTTTTTATTGCATAATATTTATTATTTTATCCAGCGGCAACATTATTTTGGAATAATTTACAGTTTCGTTATGTGAACCGCTCTTCGCCCAGTTATAACTGAGCAATTATTATTGAGTGCGATTCGTGAATCACCACATCGAGGTTCGACTCCCCGAGTGGGCTGATATAATTCCTATGAATAATGCTGTCGCATGAAACTATTTTGTACACCGTGGCAACAAAGTAAGTTGCGCGTTAGTTTTTTTATACATAAAATGTTAAATAGCTTTGATTTTTCCACGTATTGTGACACTTGTTTAAGAGGCATCCTCGGGCTAACTTTCGCAAAGCTGCTTAAGTATTTCCAAATTATAAAATTACAAAATGTAGTTTGCGGTTTTTCCTTTTTACGGGAAGCAAGGAAGGGGGTTATAGAATCAAAATAAAACAAACAAATAATTATACTACTAATGACATTGGCATTACAGACTATCAACTAATGAGATGCAATAAATCAGGTAGGGTTGGGTTAAACCTTTAGTTTTGTTTTATAAACAGTCGATTGAAACACGTCAATAATTCTGTTATTAATAACAGAATTATTACTCAAGTATTTATTATTTTTTCCCTTGAATAAATTGAACTAGAAAAAGTTGAAATCATCAGTCGTAAATGATCGCGATGAGGTAACCAGTCCTGGTCGAGATAAATTATTTGCTTAAAACTTGTGAGATATTTTGAATTGTTTGTCACCGAATAATGTCTTTGAATAAAAATAAATAATCAAGGATTTCGACTGAGGGTGCTTGATGGAATTTCAATATCAAATTTGAATTTTGTACTTTTTCAGTTTTGTCGCTTACAACCCAAGTTTCGCCTTTCGGCATCTTCAGGCATTTCAAATGCACGGATGTACTTGAACTAACGCGTAGTAAACAGTTTGTATCGTTTATATACAAAAATAGATCACTAAGTTAAATTGCTATTAAAATGAAAATTAGCAAAAATTTGCTGTAAATAAACGGGTTTTAATGAATTTGTTATAATTACATAACATTTTCGCTTATTAACATTTTAATAGCAATTTAATTTAGATCATACAAAATTCAAACAATTGTAATTCCATCAAATGCGGCCATTGTGATGTATGTAGTTATAAAGAATACCTCGAGCCGCCACAAGAATTTGGGAATATTGATTTAAACCCTAGCTTCTCCTATAATAAATTTGTAAAATGAACACTTGTTTCATTTCCAGATATGATTTATTTCTAAATATTTGGTGTTGGTAAACAAGTAATCATCATATACATACATACATCGATCGATTATCTGATGTTTCTCACTTAATTCTCGTGAAAATAATTCATGAAATAATAAATCCCTGTTTCGCTCATGGTGAGCATTATCAGTTGTGTTATTATTTTTACTATTATGCCATTCCACCTTTAAATAATTCATTAAAGGTTTTAAAGTATGTCACTAAAGTCACTAAACCGTCTGAAAAATCTAAATAAAAAATTGATATTTATTTTATTTTAGTAACATTCGATCCAATTATATTTGGGGCAGGCTGTATCGATATTATTTTTACATATTGATGATTCAAAGCGGCCCACGCCCACTTTGTTTGCTTTAGATAAATAAAATGGTAATGGCCAAATATGTACAACTTATTTTTTTATCTCACATCATTGTTTTTTTCACACACATCAGTTTCAAAATTCGTAGTAAGATTCTCTTTTTCCGTGTTTCGAAACGTTTGAGATGACCAGATACCTACAAGATACATATGAGGAGCTAATTTTCAAAAGTGGACAAAACTATTTGTTGAAAAACTGAAAATGTGAGATATTTTCATTACTTTTTCCTCATAAATTTGTGTTTTCTATCAATATTTTTAACATATGTTTTAAATTTAGGAATAACGGATAATATGTAACAATTCAAACTTTTCCATTTGCATAAAAAAGGTCTCAAAAGTCCAATCTAAAACTGGCAGTAAAAAAAAAGTATTTTGGAATTGTCCACTTTTGAAAATTAGCTCCTCATATATGGAATAGCTGAAACTGTCTGTGCCACTCAGCTGTATGCCATTGAAACCAAATGCCATTTATTCACCGCTCGCATTCTAACAGTGCTGCTTTACAGTAGCAAATCATGGCACCTGGCGAAAAACCAAAAAACTGAGATTTGATAATTGCATGCGTCGTATCACTACACTATTACGGGTGAGGTGGTTTGACTCCTTGAAGATTTTATCTTTTATATTCTTGCAAACTTTACCACGCCTATGGGTTCCAGCCCGGTCCGTGGTCCAGTGGTCAACGTCGTTGGCTACCGTGTCGGACTGCCCGGGTTCGATTCCCGGCATGACCAGATATTCATTCGATAAATCGATTCTGCCCAAAAGCAATGGGTGTTTGTGATGTTAAATCCCTTCCCACCTCTCCGATTCCAAAGAGCGACGCATAGTGACAGCAATAAGCTAATCACTAGTCCCTGTATCCTTTATATCCCTACTCTCTTCGAAAAGGAGAGGCTGAGCAACTGAGCTACAAGCAGTTGTCGTAGAAAAAACATGTTGAGATAACTCCGTGAAGGGTCCATATTGTCCAAGTTGATACCGGACACGGTAAAAAACACGAAAAAGGTAACTTTAATTAAATTATATCAATTTCAATACAGGGGTGGCCAGACATTTTGCCCGCGTCGACTTTTGGTTGAAATTATTGGCGGCGATAGAAACATGAATAATAGTAGCCTATATTAATCTAATTGCCAACCCTTGTTTGACCCGGGTTTTAGAAAGAGATTTTCGTCGATAATCGGCTAGCTTCGAGATTTTAGCGTGCCGTCCCTGTCACATGACTCTTGTGACAGGCACTAGAAATTTGTACAGATCAGATAGGCGATCGACGCCTTGGCCACCCCTGATATAGTACAATGTATTTTACGGTTTGAAATTCGAACGCCGCGAAGATCTGAGCGATGGCAACTGCGCAAAATTTTGTTTTTTTATATATTCTTGCAAATTTCCCCACGCCTAAGGGTTCCAGTGCCGTAGTAAAAATTACCATAAAATTAATTTCAATATAAACGTCATAAAAAAGTGGCATCATAATGCATTCAGTGCCCGTCGAGTGGGCGATCTTTTTAAATGTTAATGAGGTCGATGTGAAGTCGTAACAGCTGCCGCACAGTGGCGTTCTTTCATTTAACCCAAAAATGCCCAAAACAAAAAAAACATCCCGTTTTTACACCGCAAAAGATGTTAACTTGAAGTCTTCGTGGAAAGGCATTATATAAAAAAAATAACACTTAAAAATTCCACATTTTTATAAATCAGAAATCATAACTTGCAACTGATTTTCCCGACACACGGTTAACAAATGAAATGTACAGTGGTTTTGGTGTAGAGAACAAATATTCATTGTGACATTCAATATTAGTTAAATATGCGACTGATTAAAAATTTGATTGTGACATAAGGAGCTCATATGATCCACACTAAGAGCGGATATGACTTTAAAAGAAGTATAATATCATGTCATCGTTCACTGTCAGCATTTGGTTGAATAGCATTATATTAAAAATAATAATACTTTTTTGTACTTATTTCACATTACATTTATGAGGCTGAGGACTGGTTTCGCTCAACGATAGCATTTTCAACCCATTTGAAATACAACGTTACAGCGTATATCTTATCATACGAATAAATTTAATGTGGTATATCAAGTCATATTTGAATTGTTTGAATTTGGTATTTTTCCACGGTATTGGTCGTTAACGACCTGGGTTTTGCCTTTCGGCATTTTCAGGCATTTAAAATGCTTGCCTTATTAGTTTAAGTTCATTCATGCCCTTGAAATGCGATACAACTCATGGAAAAATAAAAAAAAATCAAACGTTTCAAATTTGATATTGAAATTCCATCAAGCACTTCAGAGGAAATCCTCATATCTTACATATACATAAATGCAGCAAATATAGACAAAGGAAGATGATATATTTCATATTGACGTGAGTGAGTTCAGACGAATTCTTTTGTTTATGAATAAAAGTTTTTCTTGTTCTTTGAAGATTTCTAATGTGATCTTTTTTAATAATTTGTGATTTGTGTTATGTATATTCAGTTATGTATGTATATGTTACAGTGAAACTGTATTCTCAGTGAAAATATATTCTTCTCCAAGCGCTCATTGAAATTAAATTTGACCGTCCTATTTTCAACGTTATGTTTGTCTGTGTTTTTCTTTGGTTCTCTTTTTATGAAAGGGACTAATTGCTAATTTTGTTTCATTGAAGCAAACCAAAATTTTAGGCCGGCAAATCATCGACTTGTAAAACCGAAACGGCGTATGTATGTATGTGGGTCTGTAATTCCATTTTGCATTGTTGTTGCAAGTTGCCATAAAAACGAATATGAAAGAAAATATGTAATTTTTATCGGCGAAGACATTTCGTTAAAATGTAATAAATTAGTCTTCTACCAACTTTATCCCGGCTTTTATTGATATAATAATGTTTATTATTTACGTGAAGGTTTATTATTATTTGACAGCAAATTAGATTTTTTCCTTGAATTTGGATATTTTAATGGGCGAGAATGGGGCGGGGTTATGTCATAAAATTAAATAAAGTTTGTGATTTTATTTTACTTAATTTTGGATGTTAGATTTTGTGATATAATTATATCGAATGATATAACATTAAATAATTATTGGTCGCTTAGTCCGAGCGACGCCGGGTAACAATACTAGTATGTATATAAATAAATACATTTGTCAAATCCATGTCGCATTGGCGTCAGCTGTAATGCCGTGATTTGTATTTTCTTAAATAAATGAATAATGATATTATTTGACGAATGACCTGTTTGTAGGTATCCCAACCGTTGCATGTTGGTTTGTCTAATTGTGTCAATTAATATTACAAAAATGGTCGTAAAAATATATTTATTTTTACACCTGACTCACGAAGCTGCGCGTGATTGGGCGCATTTTAATGAAAGTTTCATTAAAAAGGCTTGCCAGGTGTCTAATGAAAAATATTCATTAGTTTCAGACAAACAAATGCGATCCTAAAATTCATTACAGTGAGTGCTCTTCGTAGTTATTTATATGTATGAAATATTTCCTAAAGATTTATAGTATGCTTTTAAGCGTTCTCGAAATAGCATGCCCAGTTGGCAAAAAAAATCATCAGTTATCATGCCTTTTTAACAATTGCATTGATAATAGTTATTACTGTATTGCATGGTTGAATAAAACGATAATTCAGGTTTTACCATGCGGTGCTCGAACTATTTGTGAATTGATTATCCGGCTCTTCTCCCAAACAGGTTGTGCATCACTGCTTTACATCCTTTTGTTGTGAGATATATCGCCATGTATAGATGATACAATTCTACATCGAATAATTGTTGCTCAGTCAGTGATATCGTTTGACATGTCTTATTCGAAAACGCAAAACATGGCATTTTGGGGGCTGGAACGGATTAATGGCACTTCAATTAATTTCAATGGGAAAAAATGCTTTGAGATACGAGAAAATTGACATGCGAGCAAGGCTACGGAACGAATTAAACTCGTATATCGAGGTAGCACTGTATAAAGCAGGGCTGGCCAAAGCGTCGATCGCCTATCTGATCTGTACAAATCTCTGGTGCCCGTCCCGAGAAGCGTGCGAGACAAGTCGTGTGAAAGGGACAGCACGCTAAAATATCGAAATTAGCCGATTATCGACGAAAATCTCTTTCTCATACCTGGGTCAAACAAGGGTTGGCAATTAGCTTAATATAGGCTTTAAATTACTACTTTTAATGTTGGTCGATCGCCGCCAATAATTTTAAACGAGTCGATCGCGGGTAAAAAAGTCTGACCACCCCTAGTATAAGGTAATAGTAAGAGATGGTTGAGTACGTATCGGCAAAATATGATATTTTTCAGGGCTATGGAGTCGGAGTCGTCGCGGCATTTTGGCCGGAGTACTCGGAGTCGGAAATTTTGAAAAGTTCAAACTTTTTACGAACTTATTTTAATTAACTACACATAATGAAAATTAGGAAAAATTTTAATGTTATTTTTAGTCGGAGTCGTGTTTTTGGTCAATTTTGGAGTCGGAGTCGTGGTTTTGGTAAATGCTGGAGTCAGAGTCGAACTTTTTTTAACTGACTCCACATCCCTGATATTTTCTTTGATACCGCACTCGTCCTTTCATTCAGGGTGAAGTGAAAGCGTCACTCGCTGAGTAATATTACGATCAAGGATGCGACTATTTATGTACAGCGCATGCACTCAAACTGCCGCAGCGATTTGAGCCTGTCTGCGTGTCACAGGGTAGCTACCCCATCCGCCCCCACCCTATAATCAGGTGTGTGTATTTGTAGCCACTTGAGGGAGGTCGTATTATTTATAACTCAGGTCGTAAACAGCAATGAAGTTTACACGTTTCCCAGGAATTAACGAACTGGTGATTTCGCTAAAGTATCAGGGCGAGTTCATATTCTCGACGTCATCATGATATGAGTATGTTCCCCTTTTTAATCTATGTATGTTAATAAAAATGAATCTTTGTTTGTCCCATTTGCGTTCCTATACCGTTCATCCTACTGCGATAAAACTATGGTTATCTGTTGTGTGACGCCCAAGAAAGTTTTCGCGTTGCGAGACCGTTCATCCAATTAAGATTAAACTTTGGTGATTTTTTGTGTGAAAAATTTTTTGTTTGCGTTTTTTTACCCATCATCCGTTTGCGATCTATATATTTTGTATCCAGAAGCACTTTATTTCTTTGAGTGGCATTGCAACGAATGCCGGGTACTCGCTAGTATGTTACAACTTTTCTACATTAACAATCAACTAGAAAACAATACAAACTAGTTATATATTAAACATTTGAATCCATTTTCCAGGGAATTAATGTTTGGGGAACGAGCCTTTGCAAGTAGCCCTAAAATATTCTCCTAACTTAAAGCTATGTCTGCTCCCAATGTGGAGTATATGACGTTCTCAAAGCGGTAACTCGAAATAGTTGTTTTT
Organism: Himalopsyche kuldschensis; assembly: GCA_028554975.1. Taxonomy (NCBI): domain Eukaryota; kingdom Metazoa; phylum Arthropoda; class Insecta; order Trichoptera; family Rhyacophilidae; genus Himalopsyche; species Himalopsyche kuldschensis. The sequence goes on along the minus strand of JAHFWI010000031.1, from coordinate 4,148,672 downwards.
CATTAGTAACCCGTTTGTTACTCGGTCCCTCAACCTCTCTTTCGTTCGATGAGAAAAGATAAGGCTAGGACAGGCCTGGTGATTAGCAATGCCCTCTCACTGTCCTCGTATATACGATCTGATGTCCGTGAAAGATTTTTCCAAAGCGCCTTTGAAAAAAGTCGATAAATTGACTGAAAAAATCTGTTCGTACTGGTACTCAAACCCGCGAAGTCCGTCACGGAAGCCAACGGCGTTGACCACTGCGCTAACTTATTTATTCACTCAAAACTAAACTTGTGCAATTCATCTTTGAATTACATGAACGCTGATAATTAACACATAATTGATTGTTGATGTTATAGCTTGCATTGCTAAGAGATCTTAAACATTTTGATTATAATACGGTAAGAAAAATAACAATGTATTTTAGTTCTACATAAATTATTTTATATATTTTTTGATAGCTATTTAGAGATAATCTTCAATAGTTCTGACGAAGGCGTAAGCCGAAATAGCTATCAACAAATATATAAAATAATTTATGTAGAACTAAAATACATTGTTATTCTTCTTACCGTATTATAATGGAGTTCTACCAAGTAAATGCCTACTCAATCAATAATATTTTGATTAAAGCCTATTTTTCTTGTATTTTACTACAATTCATTTGCTTGGTTGTAAAATATCAATTGTTTGTCATACCTTGTAATTCTTGCTAAACTTTTGTATAAATATCACTGTTTCGCTCTATTTATTGTATATTGACAATGCTCGCCATGAGTGAAACCGGTCCTGATCCAATAATTTTTTTGTGGAATAAGTTCTAAAAATGTTTTTATTTTTTTATTATAATGCTATTCCAGCAAGTATTGACAGTGAACACCTTAAAAGTAAAAAAGGATTATTATCGTCACTTTTTTTTCTAATTTTCTTATTTATGTGTATTCAATTAGATATCCACCCTACCAATCCGGCCAATAGGCAAATTTGACATATTACATATATGCAAAAATAAAAAGTTCAAACTTTTCAAAATTTACGTCTTCGAGTACGACTCCGATTCCGGCCAAAAAATCCCGACTCCGCAGCACTGATTCTGACATTATGCATACAACTTGTGCAAAAAATCTGAAGATTTCAGCTTGAATAACAAGAACGCTGCCTTGAATTCGATTCGCTGACGATAGCTACGTTAGGTTAGTGTACAGTAGAACCTCGATTATCCGGATTAATTGGGGATGAAGATAGCCCGGATAAGGACAAATCCGGATAATCGATTATTTTTTATTGAAAAAATCAATAATCAATTCCAGATCCAAGCTTGACATTAAACAATTGATAAACTTCAGGATTTTTTCACTTTGTTTTTTTATATCCGAGATCGTTGACGTTACGACAACATATTTACTAGACAAAAAACGTCCCGATTCATCCCGTTTCAAATGCATCGATTATATCCAATTTGTCTTTTAATGAAACTACGACACGTTTTCTTTTCGTTGACATATCGGTAATATTAAATCGTGATCAATTTTTCAAGAAACACGTTCAATGCTTATCGAATTTGGACGATGACTGACCCATATTTTACAAAGGACTTATTGTTAGAACAAATACAACGATCAAAATATTAAGACTGCATTCCATCACGTACGTAAAAAGTGGACACAATTCGGCACGTGCATATCAGCAAATTTGTAATATTTTTGTTAATTTGATCAATCCGGATAATCGAGGTTCTACTGTATATAGTTCGAGATGGTTAGGGGTTATATTTCAGCTGTTGAGAATGCACGGGTGTATCTGTGGGGACCTTCCCCACTTCCGCCTACCTGTCCCATTCACTTTCCGGCGCCCTTCTCCCGCCATCCGCCCACGCGCGCACATTGCGATTGTAGATTGTTTGCGTGGCGGTGCGCTCACTCACCTCGCCGCCCGCCCCTCCTCGGCCCATCACGGCGCGCTCGCTTACCTGTACCTAGCTACATATTTACTAACTCGTAACGAATCTGAATCAGCTCCGTCGACTTGTACACAATTGCGTAACGTTCTAGAAAAAATGCAAACTTCCCATCTGAACCAGATGAACACAGACATTATCCATCGAGATCTTTTGTTGACAATGTTGAAATGAATGACGAGAAATGTACCTGGCCACATATTTCTTTTGACTAACAAAGTTACCGCCGAAGCCATCGAAAGATTTAAATATAACTTTATTATGTTTTATAATTTGGTCCGGCCCTTGACTCGGAGACAGAATGATAATTTGGCCCCAGACCTAGGAAAGGTTGTCCATGCCTGATGTAAAGGAACACGTCAAGGTAAAATTTTGGATTCTATTGTTTCGTTACAAATGCATAAAATTATTGATAAGAATAAACAAATTTCCATTATGGGTATTCAAACATTTGCGTTGCGAAACAGCTTCGCCATGAACTCCTTTTTGCATTCCAGTTGATCATGATTAATGAATCTCTCGAATGTCAGTTGAGGTCATTTTTTATAATTTCTGATTCGCAGTCAGTATTCGTAAGGCTTGTTTAAAAAAAATATATTCTTTTCTCATAGTTATACCTTCAGCAGTCTTAATCTTTTAATGGACTGTACTTTCGAGGTGTTCAATTCTCAGTGGTACAATATTTATATAAATCAATCATATTCTTTGAACTATTTCAACAACAATTATAATCAAAGTTCACTATTTCATTATTTCACAGTTCTTATTCCATTGGAACTAGTTAACATAAAATTTTCGCTAATTTCAATTTTATTAGCAATTAAACTTAGTGATCTACCTCTATTTTTGTATATAAACGATACATACTGTTAACTGCGCGTCAGTTCAAGTACATTCGTGCACTTGAAATGCCTAAAGATGCCGGAAGGCGAATCCCGGGTCATTAGCGACAAAACTCATGGAAAAGTACAAAATTCAAACAATTCAAATTTCACAAATATTTTGTTATTCAACACTATTTTGAAAATGGATTTGTCAGTAATTTCTTGTGTTGGTGTCTTTACTACCCTTATCGTTTGTATCTACCCCACTCTGCGTTCTGCGAAATTGGAAAATCTCAACCTCACTTTTGTCGGACGATGTTTCTTGAAGAGGCGGAACACGTGTCACTAATTATACCTGGAATAACAAAGATTCTTTATTAAGTATCTCTTTAATCTCAGTTGGTTAACAATCAGCCACAGTATCTCTCACCCGAAGGCCTAAATGATAAAGTTGCGTCAACATGGCAACGCAAAAAATATTACTGTACTCATTTCCACGTAACAATAATCATTATGATATAAAAAAGGTTATAATGCTTGTTCAGTCACGGCTGGCCTGGTTTCAGATCTATTCGCGGAATATGCACACCAATTATCTCTAACCGATGTCTAATTTTCTTCTTTTTCTTCCTCGTTTCAGGTAAGAAGTGTGAAAGTCCACCATGTTTGACGAATGCCTTTTCATGATGACGCAAGAGCTGCTTGATATGACATATGCAACTGTTGTCCAAGTAAGTTCCGACGAAAAGAAATAATATCTTATACTTGTACATTAGAGGTCTGCACGGGCTCGGGTTTGGCCCGCGGGCCGGGTCGGGCCGGCTAACGAAGGTTTGGACTCGCGCCCGGGCCGGGCTTGGACGAAAGCATACATAAAAATATAACAAAAATCGTGCCATTTCCGAATGAGCTCACTATTATCGTAAATCTAAATTTAATACTATAATAAACTTCACGTACTCGTATAAGTCATCTTTCCGACGCCTTGTTCGTTATTTAAAAACATTCTCTCATGAACACCCATTCGAAAGAACAAGATGAATTGTTCTTAACTTAATGACTTTTGACGCAATTATTTTAGTATTTTTTAATGATGTCTGCTTCATCGGCGTATGTACAATACGCATAATTAATTTCATAATATGATCCTGACTTCAGTATGTCTTATTTCGATCGGTCGCAATTCTATTTATTGGGTTGTTTTTTTTTTAATTTACCGGCAAGAAATGGGCTTCGAAAATATTAAGACAAAACTGAAGAGTGGAGAATATATTTCTTCGGTGTGGAAATCATTTAGTGAAATCATAGAGGTGGCTACAAACAAAAAAGTTGGATACGTTGAGTGTATGAAATGTAAATGCACTTTCAGCTTTTATAGTTCAAAAACTTCTCGCTTGAGTCGTCATTCCTGTATAACAAACAAAAACTAATTCTTATTAGGAAGAAATTTATTTCGCACATTTTATTTGAAAAAAAAAATTCGATTTTTTTCGGGCAAGGTTGAAAAATGTCGGGGTCGGGTTCGGGTAAAATTTTTTGAAATAAGCCTCGGGCCGGCGGTCTTCGGGTTCGGGCCGGGTTAAATTTTAAAATTTTGGCCCGTGCAGACCTCTATTGTACATTATAAATACAAACTGACCAGTGGATGTCTTCCGTGACGGACTGATCTGATTTTTTCATTCGTTCAATCGATTCTGTTCGAAGGCAATGGGTGTTTGTGTTCCCATTCCGACCAAAAAAAAGCGGTGAACATAGCGATTAGCTAACCACTAGTCCTTTCCTAGTCCTCGCACCCGCTCAATCAAAACTCTTCGAAAAAGAGAGGTTGAGCATCCGAATAACGAGCAGTTCTCAAATATTATCATTCGTACAATGGCAGAGATTGTAAGAAGAAATTTGACTTCTTTGAACTCACAAATACTAACCAAGCTTTATGGAAATCTTTTCATGTGCATAACATACACACTAAAAGTTTAAAAAAGCTCTGCGGGTATTAATGAAACCTTTCACGGCCACACAAGGACCGTGGACCATTCGTTGACCACCAATGACATTTATAATAAATTCACTTAATTTTGTTAATGTTAATTCATACTTAATTAATTTTTGATGTGTTAGTTCTGCATTGCTAAGAGGTCCTGAAGATTTTATTTTTAGTCTATTTTTCTTGTAATTTGCTTTAATTTATTTGCTTAGTTGTTTGTCATACCTTTTTTTCATACTTAACTTTTGCATAAATACCACTGTTTTATTGTATTCCTTATCAGTTGATAATGCTCGCCATGAGCGAAACCGGTCCTGATGAAATAAATCTCATGTGGAAAAAGTACTAAAAATGTGTTATTATTATTATTACAATGCCTTTCCACCAAGTATTGACAGTGAACACCTTAAAAGTGATCAATGACATTTATGACAATTTGTAAATTCTTATTATTTTTCGATCACCAATTATTGTCTTGTATATCGTAATTTATATCAATAACTCTGTTTCTATTTGGATGCCATCAGTCAAAATATTAACGCAATGATTATACATAGTTGTACAAATAAAAGCGTTTCCCTCAGTTGTTAATAATCTTCAGACTTAAAAAATATCATTGATCTTCAACCAGTATTCCTTGGACTCGAAAGAGCTTATTGCTAGTCCGTGAAAAGTTCAAATATGTGAAGGAAAAATCCCAAACTCCATTTTGTAATTTTATCATCTTGAAATATTAGCATCAACTTGTTTTATTACTCCTTTCCTTTTAAATACTCCTTTAAAGGAGTATGGGCGTACTTTTTGTTCAAACAGAAGAATTAATTAAATTCAATATAAAATTACTTCGATTATTCCACGTATTGTGTTAACTAATTGCGACATTTATTTTGCTCTTTTCAGAGTCATCTTCGGACTTTTTATCGCGAAGTTTAATTAGTAATAAAGCATTATAATTTTGAATTACATTCAGTATAAATTTATTCACTCATTTAAAGGTTTATTATAAGCAAACTTTGCGATAGTAAGTCCGAAGATGCCTCACAATTAGTAACACAATACGTGGAACAATTAAAGTTAATAAAAATAATAACACATTTTTAGTACTTTTTCCACATGAGCGAAACCGGTCCTGATCCAATAAATTTTATGTGGGGGAAAAAGTACTAAAAATGTGTTATTATTTTTATTATAATGCCTTTCCACCAAGTATTGACAGTGAACACCTTAAAAGTAGTCAAAGTTATTTTAAAATAAACTTGAACAAAATTTTAATGTGTTCACTGTCTGTCAATACTTGGTGGAATGGCATTATAATAGAAATAATAAAACATTTTTAGTACTTTTTCCACATAAAATTTATTGGATCAGACTTTGTCATCAGTTGACAATGCTCGCCATGAGCGAAACCGGTCCTGATCCAATATTTTTTTCGTGGAAAAGTACCAAAAAGGTTTTATTATTTTTATTCAACAAAGTAACCGCCGAATCCATCGAAAGTATTTGTAGACTATCTGGCAGACGCCAATCCGCGAAATATTTTTCTAGTTTTCACCGGCTTAGATTACACTGTCATGGGACGGGAAAATAACATTCTTCGATCACCGAATAGCACTCGATCTCGATCACCTCCATCTTTGAAGAATTCGGTTCGGCTTCTTCCGCGTTGTCTAGCCTTCGGCGCCAGTGCCGGATCAGAGTTTGGACGCTGCGTCGGTGGAGACTTTCACCTTTTCGTTGGTTTTTGTTCTCGCGCCGTGCCCTACATTGAGGTCACGCCGAACAACACAACAACAAAAAAAAACCACTCCACGGCGCGATGGTGTCTGACTGGTGGACGATGCGATCGTGATTGTACCCCTCCCCTTTCCTTTCCGCCTGCGCCCCGCAGCGATCCGTCGCTCTCGAGTGACGCACTCATCAAAATGCCATCGCGAGACGTTTCTTCAATAGAAGAGGTCGTAGCCAGCCGAAATGACTGTACACTTGGGCCGCGTATAACACGGTTTTATACAACACGGATGTATAAATTGTGACATTTTTTTATATAACACGGTTTAAGGGAAAAAAATAACATGTTTGATTTGTACGTCCATGCCACGTGCCATGACAAATCGTACCGAATTAGACGAAATTTTGTATGAACCTAAAAAAAAGAAGTAGCTACATGTTTCACATTGCAAACAATAAATGACGGCATGGGATTGGTAATTTTTTTTTATTCGAAATTCGGAATCGGGGCCGGGTCACTTGGCTTTTATTTAATGGGGTCGCCACCCGAAAAGGTTTGAAACCCATCAAGGTATCTCCTCAAGGTATACAATTTTCTTTGAGAAAAGGCAGCAGCTCAAGTTTTCTCAGGTTAAAGGCAGTCAATGCAATTACTTACTGCATGTTGACAAAAAAAAATATTTCTTTTTCCCATCAACCGCTCTTAGTAAATTCTAAATTCTTGTTTGGAACGGCAGTGTAGGGCTCCCCTTGAAAAATAACAAGCGGCCGGTATTGGGACATTATTAACCAGGGATGTGGAGTCGGTAAAAAAAAGTTCGACTCCGACTCCAGCATTTACCAAAACCACGACTCCGACATTGCCAAAAACACGACTCCGACTCCGACTAAAAAAGTTGAATATAGTGTCCTTTTGATGTGTATTCAATTGAATATCAACCCTACCAATCCGGCCAGTAGCCAAATTTGTCATATTATATGCAAAAATAAAAATTTTGATCTTTTAAAATGTTCGACTCCGATTACGACTCCGGACAAATCGCCGCGACGACTCCGACTCTGACTCCACAGCCCTGTTATTTACAAAAGAAAACTTGAAATCCAAACCTAGTATATAGTAACAAATTCCATCCCTACCATCTTCGAAGAAGAAAAGTTAACACATTGGCTACGGGCAACGTTAGATACTCGTGAAAAAATGTGAACACAGTTTGGCTTTGCTTATTTGTTTGAAATGTTGTTCTAAGTCATAAGACAAGGTTCGCACGAATGATTCCGATTTTTGATTACATTGACAAGGTTGATCAATGACCAGCGCCGGAGTGACACAGTTCAGCTGTCACGGATTGGGTCACGTTTCACTAAGCACGCAGGCCATATCTCTGTTTAGTCTTACAATCGTTCAACAGTATTCAGATTTATTATGAATATATAAAAACGCTATTATTTTACTAGTTATGATTAACAGTAGCGAATCATGGCACCTGACTGTGCTTCGCGAATATATGCTCGGGTAATGAAGGAAAGGTGGTTGATTTCATGAGGAACTCAGAGATTAACCGCTTCAGTACCAAGCAAAATGGACGCATTGATCAAATCTACCACTTTGCAATATTTGCGACGGCGTTACCGGTCACCAGTACCCAAACCTGCTTGCCTCTTCGATCGGTTTTTTTTTTCTTTTATGAAAACGGATTGACACTGGGTTTCTTAATCTCTCTTTTTCGAAGAGAGTGGGGATAGAAGGATAAGGACCTACCCCGCTACCCGTCTTACCTTATCTTTTTGACTAGTCTAAACACCTCATTAAGTGTGACAGGCGTTAATTCTAGCGTGGTGTAGCCTAACATGCTTCAAAATCAAATGTACCGCAATGGTTTTAACGATGGCGCCGTCTGAGAAGTCGAAACACAGCGTCATAACGTAAACAATTTGTACGCCGAATCAAAATCTGTTAAATTTAAAACTGATTTGACTTCCGCATTTACGCTACGCTTCGACTTCTCAGACGGCGACCTTGCGGTAACGATGATTTTATACTCGAAGCTTCGCGATGTAACTCAGGCCACAGCCTATCGTTCGCTAATCTTCTTGTGACACAATACGTAAGAATTATGAAGTTATCATGTGACTGTTGTGCATCGAAAAATAACCGAGATTGTACAATGAAGATAATAATCGTTATACAAAAAAAAACGATAAAAGCAATCATGTATAAATAAATTTCAAAGTTCAAAACCGGGTCAATGAGTTCAAAAATAGTCACACTTAATGAGGTGTTTTATATGATGAGATAGCAAATACAAGAATAAATATTCACTAATGGATATTCAATTAAGTTCGTATAAATTAGTCGAATTGCGCTGTAGCTTTTAGGATCGGCTATTTATTTAACACGTTGAAGGCCGGATGACTCGAATGCGCGTCCTCGCTGAACAAACGCAGCGGTCCGGGGGACTCGTATGCGCGTCATCACTGACACTTATGTTTCCGGGGATTTGATTCACTGTACAGATCGAACTTATTGCCAAACATACCGACAGGGTTCACTTTGTCGTCAGTTGATATGATAACTCCAGCAAATACAATTTTTTGCTCGAATAAAATATGAAATAATCATACATTACAATTTACTTACTTTCGATGGATTCAACGGGAACTTTGTGGAAGTTCATTTGAATATAAAATAACTTTGATTTTTCCACCTATTGGTACGTGGAATAACCAAAATTGTTTTAAATTTTATAATTTACTTATATATTTCGTAAAACAAGTTCAAATGGTATTGTTATTAATATTTTCGATGGTTTCGGCGGTAACTTTGTGGAAGTTCATTTTAATATAAAATTTAAAATAACTTTGATTATTCCACGTATTGTGTAACTAACTGTGACACGTGTTTCGCCTCTTTCAGAGGCATCTTCAGACTTACTATCGCAAAGTTTGCTTAAGTAATGAAGCAAGATAAATTCTAACATTTTAAATAATGAAATTACAAAATGGATTACGGGTTTTTTTCCTTCTAAAGGAAACAAGGAAGGGGGTGATAGAATAGATTTTGATTCTATCACCCCCTTCCTTGTTTCCCTTAGAAGGAAAAAAACCCGTAATCAATTTTGTAATTTCATAATTTAAAATGTTAAAATGTTAGAATTTATCTTGCTTCATTACTTAAGCAAACTTTTCGATAGTAAGTCTGAAGATGCCTCTGAAAGAGGCGAATCACCTGTCACAGTTAGTTACACAATACGTGGAATAATCAAAGTTATTTTAAATTTTATATTGGTATTGTTATTATTTTTCGAAAATGCCAGTATCTCCAGCCTCTCGCTGCTGGATCAATATTTTGCCTTCGATCCTGTATTTAAACCATGTCCGCTACCAAATTGAAGCATTATTTATTTCTTTGAGTGTCATTGCAAAGCTTACCAGGTACCGGCTAGTATAGAATAAATAATAAAGAGCCTAACGGAGGAAAACAGCGATCATGCATGCAAGGCGATGTCGACGAATCGCGTTTGTAATACCACTTGGGACAGATAACAGCTACACTGACAGCTAACTTGATAAACATAGCCAGTTGCATTTCTATGCATATCACTGTGCGAATATTTTTATCAGTTTATCATTCGCATGACCTTTCTTTTTATTAGGCTACCTACTACAATCCCCTCATATATTTCTCCGTTATCACGTTTTACTATCGTATCAAAAAACTGCCATATCAGCGTGGCAGACATGCGCGATACTATTAACCTATCCATCCCGAACACTATAGATCAGTGGTTCTCATGTGCGGCCACGGTGGCCGCATGCGGCCACCAGAGGATTTTGTTGCGGCCATCAACAGCTTGATAGTTAATATTGATATTTAATAAAGATATGTTTTTACAAGTTAATCTGTCAACAAAGACACTGAAAGTTTAATATTTTGTATGCATTGTATTGTGTATCAAGAATTGTTTTTTCGCAAAAACTTTTACACATACATGCTTTTTTACATGGTATTTTAGACAAAAAGGCTCAACAAAAAAAAATTGTGCGGCCACCAGGCATTTTCGCAGGACCACTGATGTTCCTCATGCGGCCACAGCCAAATTTTACGTGAGAACCACTGCTATAGATGTTGTCCCAACAGCTACTTTACCTTAAATATCTATCTTAATACTAGTGATACGATGTCTAAACTTTTGGTATTCTTAAATCATAGTTTTTTTACAAGTTTTGCAAATATGATATTTATTGGCTAGTTGCGCCGTAATCGATTAAAAAACTAAGAAGTCGGAATTTTTCAGTCTAATAAGCGATAAGAGAACGTGACCAAAGTGAGTCATAAATAAAATGGACGGAGTGTTTCATATCTGGCAACAATAAAAGGCGATAAGATAAGAGATAAGGTAATGTGATTTCGTGCACGTCTATTGGCTTGTTAGTCCGCTATAACCGTTGGAGTGGACACGTCGTCGTTTTCATGCGCGACTTAAATACGAATAATTACATATATGAAAAATAGGGATTTTTATGATTTTTTTTTTCAGAGGTAATTTTTTCACAGTCCTGATAAATAGCCTTGTATTGATATAAGTATGTATATTAATATCAGGTGAAAATACTCGCGATGAGCGATACCGGGCTTGATCTAAAAACTATATGATGAGTACAAAAAATAATTCTCTATGAATTTATCTACATTCAACAAATAAACTACATATTATTTTGTTGCAGTATGGGCAGTGCAATTAATTTTATATTGAACATTTTCAATATGACATACTAAAATTTTTACTTACACGTAAAAATATTTTTTTTATAGTCTTCGTGGATGCAAAACCACGCATCGGAAAATTCGCAAACTTCTTGTGCGGTCGATAAAATGTCTTTTACATCTTTGAAGTTTTTACGAGCCATTTTAGTGGCACTACCGAAGAACGGTGTCGTGTTTTGTATATTCTGTTGGACAAACCGGAAGTAATGACGACGCTGAAAACGTTAGACTGTGTTCCTAGAATAGAGTCTTGAGAAACGCCGTTAGATTATGTTCTTGTCTATTTTGCATCATTTTGTTGCTGCATTCCTAGTTTTATCATTATTAATAATATATATTTTTTTTACCGCTGCCAACATGGACCATATGGACACCTCACGGAGTTAGTCTCATCATTTTTTTTTCTAAGAGAACTCCTTATGGAGCATGTTTATTAGATGCTCAAACTCTTTTTTTCGAAGAGAGTAGTAATTGAAAGATTACAAGGACTCGTACAGGACAAGTGGTATTGCAGTTGACTATGCTATGCGAGAATTTCTTTTGTTACTTGTGCTTTGGGTCCTGCTGACTAGTCTTACCAATTACAAGTGTATGATGACAAAAGACTAAGTAAAATATTGCATATGTATGTATTTAAAGACACAAATTTGAATTAATAATATATTTTGGTACATCTGAAACTACCCGACACCGAGTATTTTAAAATTTAACTACTCGATACCAGAGCTGTGGAGTCGGAGTCGTGGAGTTGGGGCTTTTCGGCTGGGGTCGTACTCGAAGTCGGAAATTTTGAAACTTTTTATTTTTGCATATAATATGTCAAATTTGGCTATTGGTCGGATTGGTAATGTCTATATTTAATTGAATAAATATAAATAGGAAAACTAGGAAAACAAAGTGACTATATTAAACGTTTTTTAGTCGGAGTCGTATTTCGTCGTCGTCCACAGCCCTGCCCGATACTCATGTAGTTGAGACTAAAATTTATTTTAAAAATATATATATATTTATTCGGCATTACAGCTAATACCAATGCTCCAAATATTTTGGAGATTTCGAGTAATTGGAGTCTCAACTGGTTACGTCTTTTTTGCCTTTCTGCATACGATATGTGTTGGAAGATGAAGATAATAATGTTTCAATAGACTGTATATCCTTTTATTTCGATCCATTTTAGAATTGTCAGTAAATACATAAATATTACATACCAAACGCAATCTATTTGTAAATAAATCCACTTTAGATACTGTTTTTGACAGATCTGTTGTGTACATAATGTATTCCACTGCCGCTGCAGTCTCTACGTCATTATCGTTCCGTAACATTACAGCAGCCCCTTCTCCCTCTCTCTCCTTCGCCCCACGTGACCTTGCAAACAATCCCCCCCCCCGCCGCGATTTACGCAGCCCAGTCACGTGCACCGATCGACCTACCCGGCCTCACCCCACCGGCGGTCCCGGGACAACACGGGAATAAAAACAAAACTTTGCACCGCGATTGTTTCGTCGTGATTTATTGGGGGTTGCCTTTTGCTGAGCTCAAATCGTGATGATGCGATACCTATTCACCGAATGCTGCAACCAGGGCTGTGGAGTCGTTAAAAAAAAGTTTGACTCCTACTCCGGCATTTACCAAAACCAAGACTCCGACTAAACAAGTTTAATATCGTCACTTTTTTTGCCTAATTTACCTATTTATGTGTATCAATTTAAATATAAAACCTACCAATCCGGCCAATGGCCAAATTTAACATATAATATGCATAAATAAAAAGTTCTAACTTTTCAAAATGTCCGACTCCGAGTACGACTGCGGCCAAATCGCCGCGACGACTCCGACTCGGACTCCACAGCCCTGGCTGCAACACTGAGACTTGTTCACTTGTAAGGTGTTCACTGTCAATACTTGGTGGAAAGGCATTATAATAAAAATCATAATACATTTTTAGTACTTTTTCCACATTAAATTTATTTAATCAGGACCGGTTTCGCTCATGGCGAGCATTGTCAACTGACGTAATCTGTCTGAATTGTCATCAGTTGACAATGCTCGCCATCAGCGAAACCGGTCCTGATCAAATAAATTGTATGTGGAAAAAGTACTAAAAATGTATTATTATTTTTATTTTTACTGAGACTTGTATTATTTATTGATTGACAATATGATTGGCATACCAGAGCTGTGGAGTCGGAGTCGGAGTCGTGAAATACCCTAATCTCTTTATTTATGCATATATGTATGTACAGTGGAACCCCGATCTTACGATCGCGCATTATATGTTTTCCCGCGTGGTGCGTTCATTTTCTCTAGTCCCGGCATTTAGTTCATATATAAAACTTTCCCGCATTAATCGTTTGTTTTATACGGTCCCTTGAAAAACGTAAAAACATTTAAAATCTTGGTTGGGTGATATTCGATGTTGAAGTAAGCGCCATATATCTAAAATTTATTGGATCAGGACCGGTTTCGCTCATGGCGAGCATTATCAACTGATAAGAAATGCAACGGAACAGTGATGGTTATACAAAAGTAAACCAAAAATCAGGGAGCGGCCATGGTTAAAAAATAAATGAATAACTGTAATTAGGAAAGGTTGGAAAAAAACGCGACAAAATTTAACTTTTTTTAGTCGGAGTTTTGTTTTTGGTCAACCTGAGTCGTGCTTTTTTAAACGACACCACAGCCCTGATAAATAGAACGATACTTGTACACAAATTTTCTACAATTGTACTTGAATCACAATTTGTATGATTTTTCTTATAATAATCCCTTTTACAAACATTATTGATTATTCCTTATGATATTTTTATTTTATCCATGTCCGCTCCCTACGTTGAGCATATGGACTCTTCGCGGAGCTTATCCCAAGGTATGTGTTTTTCCACGAGAACCACCCGCTGCTGTGTTTGCTCAAGTATTTTTTTTGTGTTTCCATTTCCTCGTAGAAAATGTGTTAATATGAACTTCAACAATCTGACCGCTGAATCCATCGAAAGTATAAGTGGTATTTTGCATTTGCACGCTGCATGTGATGCGTCGGGCGACCTTGAGAAACATTGCTTTTCAGTCTTTACACTGCAACGCAAATGCGGCGTTTTTATTTACAAAAAAGCATTTTTTTACGTACAACGCTATCACTTACAAAAGAAGATTCAAAGTCAAACAAAGTTCGACTCAAGTTCAAACGAATAAAGTTTAAACACACTTATCATGTACAGTGTCCACTTATCATAGTTGTTACACAGTGAACAAAGGCATAGAATCGTATCCGGTGGTTTCGGGTTCTTCTGTATATTCATGTACTCATGGGTAGAGACTCCAATTCGAGTATCGAGTACTCGATACTCGAGTATACTCGTCCATTTTTCAAGTACTCGATACTCGAGTAGTTTCAAAAATACTCGTCATATATAAATGATGACTTAATTCCAAATTTTATTTTGTTTTAAGCGGCGGACAGAAAAAAGAGATTGCAAAATTTTATTGATTGTTAACTTTTAAGCCAAAGTCCACAGCGACAGAGTTTTTTCTACTGCTGGAATAAAAAAAACAAAACTTCGAACCAAATTAAAATTTGAGACGTTTAATTCACTTTTATTTTTGAATTATCTGTTTCATAAATTGAAATAAATGTAATAATGAAATAAAATAAGCTTATATATTTGTTTATCAACGCATGCATACTGACTCTGCTGCTTTACGGTTGCGAGTCATGGCACATCACAAAAGCACAGGGTAACCGTATACTGTGCTTCGAAAACAGATGCCTGCGGCGAATACTAGGAGTACAGTGGTTTGACTTTGTCAGGAATACGGAGGTAAGAGAGCGGACAAACCAGCCCCTTATTACGTCTAAAATTAAAAGGCGACGATGGACCTGGCTTGGACATGTGCTGCGGATGCCCCAGGGGAGCCTGAATCCTGCCTGCCTCTATCAACCTGATGGATCCCGACGCCGCGGAAGGCCTCTGATGACCATCCATAGGATGTACTCAGGGGAGTTAAGGGACGCCGGGATGACCTGGGAAGATGCGAGGAGTTTGGCGGGAGACAGAATCTTGGAGGCACCGTGTGGCGGCCATATGCTCCGAATAGGGAGCGGATATGGGAGAAAAAAAATTGTTTATCATCTATTGATAGATACAAATTTGAACAAATAATATATATTTTGGTACATCTGAAACTACTCGAGTATTTTAAACTTTTACTACTCGATACTCGAGGAGTTGAGATGGTGAGTAATTGGAGTCCCTACTCATGGGGTACCGTAAAACGGGGTGAATAGAGACTCGTATAGAATAGAGGTTCATATATTCCAATCATTACAATCTGTATTTTTGTCTCTACTCCCCCCGATTCAATGTGAATAGAGACATCGAACAAAATTGACTGTGTTAATGATGAATATGTGAAAATTATTGTCATGCAAGTGTAGTAGGACCATAGAAACAAGTTTCAAGCCATTCATATTTGAATTATGTGGCGCAGGTATAAAGATACATAGTCGTGAAGGGTTAAAAGTGTCTCTATTCACCCCGTTTTAAGGTATGCATTTACATTCACCCTCACTCACTCAGGCTTAGTGTGCGGACTTACTTTAAGCGTAAAGTGTAGAGCGTAGATGTGCAAGACATGCTTCATAATCATAGGTATCGCAATGATTACAATTTGATTCAGCAGTTACACTTGTTCCTCGGCTGATCAATGAATGCACTGCCTGAACATATTTTATAGTATTTTTAATTTAAAAAAATTGTCCTCTATTCCATCCATTTTTGTTATTTTTCATCATAATTATATCTGTCAAATGCATTTTGTAAAGAGGGTGAGAAAAATCCATATTTCAGGCACATAGTGTGTTTCAGTAATAATTTTAAGGGTAGAATCCCATCCAAACATACAAGTTATTTATTTACCCCCCCCCCAACACTACAAGCATTTTACAGCCGATGGATTAAGGGGGTTTGCTAACTTTTTAATTGCATTATTTAAGAATTACTTTTGCCCAAGCAATCCAACCAATAGAAAAAGACCAGCCATTGAGAGAAATTCGAAAAATCTTTCAAGCAATTAAAAATATCTCAGAAGGATGTTATATTACTTATAGTACTGAGAACGACCTTGATTCGGCTCCCTCGTAATTCAAGAAGGAGCCTCCTATCCGACACTCAGGAGAGGAATTTTGGGAACGGAGTAGGAGAAACATGGTGCTCTTATAAACAAAAGACGATCTCAATGCGTTATGTGGGTGCGGTTAGCACCTATTATTTATTTTTTACGATTTTTCACAGACTTTACACACGGATTTAACACAGATAGATTAACAATACATGTTACGTTCTATAATACATAACACACGACTATTATTATTGCAAAGGAGATATCAGGAATTTACTAGACTTTATCCTTAGGGAGAGGATTAGGCGCGTGCATTCTCATTGCTGTCCAATCTCTCACTGCCAACTGTATGAAAGAAAGCGGTTCCATTAGGTACCAAAAGACCGTTACAAAAATACCGTTAATCGTCACGCGCGATAAGCTATTATTTATGTCCCATCGAACTGTGCATTAAGTACCATGTACTCTCATGCACTCAGGGCGTGAAAGAGTCAAGAGACATTTAGACCGAGACGGCCGCATAAATGTCTCTCTTACAAATTTGAATCACTATATAATCGCTATAGATTTCAATATAGAGTATTATTAAAAATGAATTTATTTCCTGATATCGACTTAAACTCATTGACTGAGGTGAATAATAGATCGTTCGAGAGAGTTCTGATGACCTACCACATAAGGCTGTGTCAGTACATATTCTGAAATAAATACCACTAACGTCCACGCACTTTTTATGTCTATCATTTCATTATATTTTTGTATGAAATTCGACTTACGACCATTTTGACTTACGTCATAGGCGGTGGAACGGAACCCAGTCGTCAGCCGTGAACTGACTGTATTCCTATATGGGCTGATTATAATGTTATTGCGATTTTTTTTCGTAGCACTTCAGATTAGCACCAGCTATCCATGTCACCCAAATATAATACATACAATCTAATCTGAAAACAAACTTCGTATCTCTTTATGCCGTTATTGCCACAAGGTTAGGTTAGCTAATAATGATAAACAAAAACAATATCACACGGGCAATTTTATTTTAATCAATTCGGCGCCCTAACTTTTATAAAGAGTGAGTCTTAGATATAGAACTTACGATTAAATTGCAGATAGTCTATCTTATCTCGAAAAACTGTCTGTAATTATCACGTGTTTTTAAATAATATTAAAAATATTTATCACGTTTTTTATCACCAGCTATAATTGAAGAGCTCTTTTGGGTGTACACATTTTTAATACCAGTGAAAAAATGTCTGGTGTTAATGGTTGTTTTTAAACACAGAAATCCTGTAGAAAAAATTCTATGGGGTTGTAATGTTATGTCAGTTTTTCAACAACCGCTATTTTAAAAAATTCTTAGCCAATAGGTGATAGTATTCAATTGAGCCATTGACATGAATGAAGTAATGTAATGAACCAAGAACATTATTGCCATTATTAAATAATACATTTCATATAAATATTTTAAAGTGCATATCTGAGTTTTTGGCCATTCGAAATTAGAAAATTCTTTCGAATACTCTTTCTTTTAATTTTAGAAATCTCTCCGCCATTAGATTCAAATTTAATGAAATATAAGTACAGCTAATTTTTATTTCAAAATAATGATGATATGGAAGACATGTATATTTTAAATAGATACCAGGGCTGTGGAGTCGGTGAAAAAAAGTCCGACTCCGACTCCGACTCCAACATTGACCAAAAACACGACTCCGACTCCGACCAAAAAAAGTTCAATATCGTCACTTTTTTCCCCTAATTTTCCTATTTATGTGTATTCAATTAAATATCAACCCTATCAATGCGACCAAAAGCCAAATTTTACATATAAAATGCAAAAATAAAAAGTTCAAAATTTCCGACTCCGAGTACGACTCCGGCCAAATCGCCGCGACGACTCCGACTCCGACTCCACAGCCCTGATAGATACCATACATTTCAATAAGCTTGCAGAAACACATCGCCAAAATATTTTTAAATACAAACAGTTACCTATACTGAGCGATTGAAATATTAATTTGACATATACACTTCTAGCATTAGGCGCAACATATAATATAAGCCATAGGACAAAATGTATGTTCCAAAAAGTTTATAATAGGAAGATTTAAAACGTTTTCTATGATATACCGGTCGCATGCCGTGCCGTTTAAGTTCGACTGCCACCAGAATTCTTAAAATAATGCGGCACACCTTTTTATATCGATAATCTTGAATTGTAATCCTGCAAATGTAGAAAATAAATAGCTTAAAACGGTCTCTCTTCTTCTATCTTCTTATTAACTCGATTTTATTATTACGAATAAATAAAAACTAGGTGCCAAATTTGATATTCGTTTTATGCACTAATGCACTTGCCAGATTAAGAAAGTGTCGGTCAATAATTTCAAACGGTTCTTTTTTCTTACTTTTCATACAATATATTTTAAATGAAAATACATACCAGCGGCGAATTTTACCAGTGACGCAGAAGGTATCTTGGCTTGACGATTTTATCAGCAACGCAGAAGGTATCTTTCCTCGGAAGGTACCCTGTATAAAACGGCTTGGTTTTCAGCACATGTCGGTATAGTTAGATTACCAGTCCCGTATCAGCCGTATATGGTCAATGTGTTTCGAGAGTGTATTGCGCAGATGGTCTGATCGTGAACGAAGGGCTTTGGGTACGACCCGCCCACGCCGGAGCGAAAGACACCATGGCAGCATGCGATAATCCGTCTCTCCGAAGGCGGCCGCGGCTCCGTGAGGGTGGCGCGGGCGGATCTCCTGCAGATAAAGCTTAATTGCCGCCCGCAAGCGAACGCTATCTACTATCTAGCAGGCGCTCCCAACATTTTTTGGGTGCGGGCGGACTCATTGCCAAATTTCTACCAACCTCGTTACGCGATTTGAAAGATATAAAAGAATTGGATATATGCATTTCTAGAAACCGCATTCACTTAAATATAGACTCACTGAAGAGCATAAATATATTCATTTTTTTTCAACCTATCTACAGCCCAAGATTTCAAGTGTGGTTCTTAAACAAGCACTTACAATATGCATCAATCAAAGCTGGTCAAAGTACATTTCCCTATCCAATTTCGCGAAAATCTATGCAAAAGTTAGGTTTGCCACAATACCACTCTACAGATTGAAAATCAATACCAATAAATGAAAACTCTTACTAATAATCCAAACAAATTATCATTTTGAACTGATATGCGTTTTTCCAGCTAACGCGTCGTGGACTAATGAACGTTGATGTGAGATATTGTAATGACATGCTGTAACCCTGATTTTGCATGATGACATGTTTATTAAAAAATATATTTCATTCACACGATTGCTCCAAAATGGCAGCGCGTAGAATGTAAGTCACGGGCACCTGATGAGTTAAAAAGAACACGATTCAAACCCGTCGCTCAGTCCCTTATCTCAAGGACTGCATGTAATGAATTAATGAATGCAATTTTTTTCGTGAATTTTGTATTGAGAAAAAAATAAGCCGATTGCAGAGAGGACTTTAATTATAAAAGACATCTGAAACGGATGAAAAGGATTCGAATCCTTGGCCGCGGGTTAGCGATTGAGGACACCTGCCGTATCTGATTGTCAGTTGTGCTTACTTATCCATGTAGGATTTTATCTAGCCTGACTGCCAGGAATCCTCCGACATCTTTTCCATTTCGCTCTGTATCTATGTAGCTTTCCTACGTGGTTTTCCGCTCGGTTTTCAATGCCTTTTATCCTTGCAGGAATTGCTGATTTCGTTTCATATAACCTACCTTACCAACGATGTACTGTTTTTTGTTAACTTCTCGTTTGCAATGACATAATGAATGAAAATAAATACTGTCCTCGGTCCCTTGCGAAAAATTTGAAGTATTTTGTTTCTTTGACAAAATAAACTATGGACGACATCTGTCTGACTTATGTGTCGTTCAGAAGTCGAATTGTTTTGTATCGTAAATTCATATTGTTCACCTCCAAATACACTTTCCGATTAGGGATAGCTGGAGCAACATTCAATTCTGGGAGTCACGGTTATACTCCACTGCCACTTATTCAACGCATGCATACTGACTGTGCTGCTTTACGGTTGCGAGTCATGGGACATTACAAAAGCACAGGGTAACCGTATACTGTTTTAGAAAACATGCCTGCGGGGAATATTAGAAGTACGGTGGTTTGACTTTGTTAGGAATACGAAGGGAAGAGAGCCTGCCTCTTCTATCAACCTGATGGATCCCGACGCCCTGGAAGGCCTTTGATGACCATCCATTGGATGTACTCAGGGGAGCTACGGGACGCCGGGATAACCTGGTAAGAGGCGAGGAAGTAGGCGGGTGAATCTTGGAGGCACCGTGTGGGGGCCTATGCTCCGAATATGGAGAAATATGATATATAGCTTTCAGTATAACTGTGTCAACATTAAATCACACACATTTTTTTTTACTATACCCGCATCATATACACTTAGATAGAAATTATATGACTAGGAGAGGAGATTTTTTTTCGTTTTAATGATCGGGGTATGGGAGATAATTTAAAGACAGCTTATTCGATTTAAAAATAAAACTGCTCCGACTGGAATTTGAACCTGTGAGCTTTCAACCCGAAGTCAACGTTGTTATCACTCGACCACGGAACCTTCAATTACGCGTAGTGAATTTAAAAATATCCAAACAATAAATCATGAGATATAATAGATTTTTTTGGGAGGTTTTAAGCTTCCCAGATGAAATTATTTCTCTTTGATAAGAAGCATTATTCGTTTGGGTTTGATTCGGGAATTACGGCCTCCGCCCTCTACCCCGTGCGGGCCATTCGGCGCCACCCCCTCGCCCATCTATTAATCCGATCCTTCGCCATTTTATTGTTTTCGATAGTTACGAGACGTACTTTCATAGTGCTTGCCATTTGCTACAGGATGTATAATTTGTAGAATGTGCGGTTTCATTCTTCGGTAACATATTTGGGATATCTAAGTAACTAAGGCTACGTTCACATGGGACCATTCGATGCGACATTTTAACGTATACGGTTTTTGTCGAATACGGTGCACCTGTTCACACGAGACTGTCCGGTCGATAATTCTCGTATTCCGTATTCTATGTATTTCGACCAGTTGTCAGTTTATAGTTATCATGGATTCACGTGTTGCGGCACTTTTATCCATTTACCATGTGTTTAATTAATACGAATACGTTAATGTCAGCGTAAAAGACGCCGCAGAAGATTCTGGGGACATTTTATTTACTTAATCCATACTGACGATAATGATCAGTTGATAATGCTCGCGATGATCGAAGCCGAACCTGATCGAAATAAATTCAATGTCTAATATTAAGTAATTAAAAATTAAGATTATGGACATTAAGATTTATTACCTATTTATTAAATGCACTTATATGTGGATTTAACATTGTTAACCTGATCATTCATACTTAATTGATTTTTGATCTAATCTTAAATGCTTGCATTGCTTAGGCTGAGGTCTTCAACATTTTAAATATAGTCTATTTTGTTTTTATTTCGCCTCGATTTATTTGCTTTGTTGTAATACCAATTGTTTGTCACGCCTTGTAATTCTTGCTGAACTTGGCAATGCTTCGCCACGAGCGAAACCGGTCCTGATCCAATAATTTTATAAGAAATAATTACTAAAAATTTGTTATTATTTTTTTTACTTGAAAATATTTTCGAAGATTTGAACCCGCGACCGCGCAACCGAGCATGGTGAAAGCCCACTAGTTCACTATTGCAAATGAAAACCGTTTCTAACATCAGGCTGTGCATATAGCGTATTAATAAAAACAAAGAAACTTCAATAAAGATGCTCCAATAGAGCGAGCGTAGCTTTTATACATACAAAATATGTACATTACAGATTTTACGCATTCCGTAAATGTTCCGCGAGGGATTCCGTATTCTAATAATGGCAACACTCGCTCGCTGCTTATTATGTTTCATTTAAATATTTACACGTGTATCGGGAATTGAAATCGACTGTAAAATAATATCTTACATTCTATGGAACATAGCTTCTACGCCCGTTTTCAAACCACGGGTCAATAAAACATTTCGCGTTTGAAATAAATTAGGTTTTCTGGGCCATTTCAAATAGTCTTGAAAGTAATGTGCACAACTCTATAGTCTATACCAGTGGTTGTCATGTGCGGCCACCAGAGGATTTTGCTGCGGCCATCAACAGATTCATAGTTAATATTGATATTTTATATCAAAAATTAATATGGATATTTTTTATAAGTTTTTAATTTTTGTCAACAAAGACACTGAAAATAGCATATTTTGTATGCATTTCATTGTGCATCAAGAATTGCTAGTTAGCAAAAACTGAGCACATACATGTTTAGGTCTTTTTAGCAAAAATGACTCAACACAAAAATTTGGTGCGGCCACCAGACATTTCCGTATGACCGCTGATGTTCCTGATGCGGCCACAGCCAAACTTCACGTGAGAACCACTGGTCTATACTAATGTATTCTCCAATATTCCAACCTACTTAGTGCCATAGACCTAAATAGGCAATATTTATGATATATTTAATTATTAAAATAACAATGTATTTTAATTCTACAGAAATTATTTTATATATTTTTTGATAGCTATTTCGGTTTACGCCCTCGACAGAACTATGTTTTAAACGTGCATGAGATGATGTATATATACCGTTTAGACAGGGTACACAATACATCTTCATCTCTGTTCCACCATATAAAATTAAGAGTCGTGTTTTTTAACGACTTCACAGCCCTGGTAATAATAGCACTAAAAATGTTAAATTATTGAATTCATACATAGCTAGAGGTCTGCACAGGCTCGGGTTTGGCCCGCGGGCCGGGTAACGGGTCGGGCCGGCTCGGGTAAAATCGGGCCATTTCTGAGTGGGCTCACCATTATAGTAATTCTAAATTTAATACTATAATAAACTTCACGTACTCGTATTACAGTCATATTTTCGACGCCTTGTTCGTTATTAAAAAACCTTATCTTCACGTATGAACACATCAATTCGATAGAACAAAACTCATTGTTCTTAATTTAATGACTAATGTCGCCAGTATAGTATTTTTAAATGATGTCTGCTGTTTGAGGAGTTTGTACAACACGCATAATAAATTTCATAATATGATCCCATTTTCAGTATTACTTAAATGGTTGTTTTGATCGGTCGCACTTTTCTTAAATTTACCGGCAAGAAATGGGCTTTTTTTACACAAATATTTTAATTAGTAAACTTTTGTCAAGCCATTTACTTATTGAGTAATTTAGAAAAAATGTAATTTGCAAAACTTGCACACACACGATAGTTGAGTCAATTTTTAATTTTTATTAAAATTTTCGAAAAAATATCGGGCTTTATCGGACAAGGCTGAAAAATGTCGGGCTCGGGTCGGGTGCGGGTAAGATTTTGGAAATAAGCCTCTGGTCGGGCCGGGCTGGGTTGGAGGTTTTCGGGCTCGGTCCGGGTGAAATTATAAAATTTCGGCCCGTGCAGACCTCTATAATACGGATTAAAAATGTTAAATTATTGAATTCATACATACTAATACAAAAGTTATGTGTTGACACCGCCTTATGTGGTAGGTCATCAGAACTCTCTCGAACGATCTATTGTTCACCTCAGTCAATGAGTCAGTCGATATCTGGAAATAAATTCATTCTTATAATAATCTATATTGCAATCTATAGCGGTGCAATGTAGAGTTATTTCAATTTCTCTTATCTCTTGACGCCCGACAATGCATGTGCTTCATAAAAAGTTCATAAGGCGATAAATCATCCCTTATCAGCGGGCGCATGTGTTAACGATTTTTGAAACGGCCATTGTTTTTTCTTTCTAAAGTAACCGTTTGTTTTCATACAGCAGTGAGAGATTGGACTGCATTGAGAATGCACGCGCCTAATCCTCTCCCTCAGAATTAAATTCGCGTCAAATTCCTGATATCTTCTTCGCTATCGTAATATTTGTACATAACGTCTGTGTAAATCCTTGACGATTAAATAATGGGTGCGAATGAGCGCACCGCACAGTGCCATGTTTCTCCTACTCCGTCCCCAAAATCCCTCTTCCTGAGTGTTTGCCAGGAGGCTCCTTCTCGATTTACGAGGGAGCCGGAATAAAGGTCTTCTCAGTGTATACACAAAGCGTATCAATGTATTGTATTATAGTAAAAACTTCAAAGTTATAACGAGTGCACTATACAATCTCTACATTTTCTCAAAGACGCGGGTTCCCAACCCATGGGTCGCGACGGGTTTTCTTTTGGATCACCAACAACTGATTCAGTTAACTAAAAGAAATATTCACTGCAATGCTTTTTAGATTTTTATTCAATTTCCTTATTGACAATGCCGTTAACAATTGTATGAGGGTCGCGGTTCACATGGCTTTTATGAAAAAGGGTCGCCACCCGAAAATGGTTGGGAACGTATGCTCTACGTTCTCTCGAAGATAAATATTGCAATATCAAAGATTGATCAGCAACGTCCGCTGACGCCCAACAGAGATATGCAAAACGCGCTCATATAAGAAATGGCGATACTAAAACAAGAGCAGCATTACAAGGGTGCATTTTCCGCAGCAATAAACTCATAACTCCCGCATCGGGCATCGCAACCCGTCTCCTTGTCGGCCATAAAACCATGCGCCACCCCCTCGCTCAATTTGCATTTTCTTTTATTAATCCCGGCGAAGATTTAGCCCAGCGTGCAAGAAAACTAAATGCCTGGCTGGGTCGGTGCTGGCTTTGGCGCTTTATTTGACGATTTGGCGGCGAAGAATGACTGAATTAAACGGTTTCATTTTTCGCAAAATGGCAGAGGAGATTTTATCAGAAATATCAAAACGAAATGCTAGTTTTTATATAACATTTAAAATAACTATGATTATTCCACGTATTGTGTTACTAATTGTGACGCGTGTTTCGCCTCTTTCAGAGGCATCTTCGAGCTTACTATCGCAAAGTTTGCTTAAGAAATGAAGCAAGATTAGTTCTAATATTTTTAAATGATGAAATTACAAAATGTAGTTTGGGATTTATCTTTTTTTTGTTAAGCAAGGAGGAGAAATAGATACGTTCACACTAGGGACTCCAATTACTCGTCATCTCAACTACTCGAGTATCGAGTAGTAAAAGTATAAAATACTCGAGTAGTTTCGGATGTACCAAAATATATATTATTTGTTCAAATTTGTGTCTATCAATAATAGATAATAAACAAATAAATAAGCTTATTTTATTATTACATTTATTTCAATTTATGAAAAGGATAATTCAAAAATAAAAGAGAATTAAACGTCTCAAATTTTAATTTGGTTCGAGATTTTGTTTTTTTTATTCCAGCAGTAGAAAAAACTCTGTTGCTGTGGACTTTGGCTTAAAAGTT
Source organism: Himalopsyche kuldschensis (assembly GCA_028554975.1). NCBI lineage: Eukaryota > Metazoa > Arthropoda > Insecta > Trichoptera > Rhyacophilidae > Himalopsyche > Himalopsyche kuldschensis. Next base: position 4,122,911 of record JAHFWI010000031.1, on the reverse strand, counting down.
AACAATCAATTAAATTGTGCTATCTATTTTTTCTGTCCGCCGCTTAAAACAAAATAAAATTTGGAATTAAATCTTCATTTATATATAACGAGTATTACTCGAGTATTTTTCAAACTACTCGTGTATCGAGTACTTGAAAAATGGACGAGTATACTCGAATTGGAGTCTCTAGTTCACATGCAAAATTGTATCCACTTATCAGAGTTATTTTCTGCTGTCACTGTCATATTAATATATTGAATAATGAACTGACAGTTCAAGTCCATCCGTACACTTGGAATGCCTGAATATGCCGAAAGGCGAAACCCGGGTCGTTAGCGACAAAACTCATGGAAAAGTACAAAATTCAAAAAATTCAAATTTGATATTGTAATTCCATCAAGCACCCTCAGTCAAAATACTTAATGAAAAGCTAGTTAGTTATACTCCACGAAAATATTAATTGCAGTATTGATCTGCATTCTAAATTAACCTTCTTCGGTGCGGTGCTCTGGCGCAATAACTCCATCAGTGTTTTTTTTACATACCATGGATCGTTTATCGCTGGAAAGGCGACTATCTTATCATTAATTCAAATTTCTGCTGTAAATACGTATAAGAACTTTTAACCTCTCAGACGCCTGTGACGAGACACGTACACGCTAGGCGTTCGAATTACTAGCACACGCATTTTAAAGCGACTCCGAATGAAATATTTATTAATTCAATTTAAATACTAGCAATGCAATCTCTGGATAAGCTTCAATTATTGAATAAATCGCTTGAATAATAAGATTTCCCTTGATGCAAAATCAGGGTTCCCGTATTTAATTGTTTTATCTCTCATTGACGTTCGTTATTTCGCGACGTGACAGCTGACATGACACATATCCGTTACTTGATTAAAGAAGATTCAGAATTTAGTTTTCATCTTTATAGAGGGAACAAATATTTTTTGACAACGCATGGTGTTGTAGTTGGGCAGAACAGAGATCATCTTTTGCTTAGATTTTCGCGAAATTTGAAGAAGTACTTTGACGGTTTCGATTGTATTTAAATGCTTGTTTGACATCTCAGTTATCAATGTTTTATTGGTGTGCCACTCCACAAGTATTAACAGTATACACCTTTAAAGTGGTTTAACTATGTATTCTATTTTTTTTTAAGATTATTGTAGTCTGTGGGCTGTATACCTGCTGTTTCAGCCGGGGCTGTTGAAAGGTTAACAATGAAATCCGTTAGTGAGTGGAACAAACAAAACCAACTACCTCGAATGAAGTAATGTATCTTCGCTGAATAAATTCACACAAAAGAAAGAATGCGATTTGCTTTACATTCGTTCCCCATCCGGCGCAGAAGAAAAGAAATCAGGATAATGCGTTCGTATAAAAATGCGGAAAGGGAGATAAAAAAAACAAAAAACTTTTTGCATACACGCAGAACCGGGTGAGATCGTCCGGAATGGCGGCGCGCTATTATGGCCTACGAATTTGGAAATATTCCAAATGGAGGCTTTTAAAGTGGAATCAGCGAGAAGAGAAAATGATATTTCTTCATTAAAGTGTTTTGTTTGCCTTACCCGCATCGGGCTATATGTTTTTACTGCGAGCAATAAATACGCCAGCGATCGTCATGTTATTATTGTTTGCCTCCCCGGTTGTATTGTACTCACTGCTAGGTCAGTCAGACTCTTGAGATTTTGTCGCCCGCACGATGGCATGTATTAGGTAGTTCGGATAGAAATGACCTTTTTTGAGTCAGTTTGTCACCGGTTGCCGTTGAGTTAGCACGTCGTGGTTGGTATAATTTTAAAGCTCTATTAGTACAAGGGCTGCAGAGTCGGTAAAAAAAAATACGACTCCGGCTAAAAAGAGTTTAATATCGTCATTTTTTTCCTAATTTTCCTATTTATGTGCATTCAATTAAATATCAACCTAACCAATCCGGCCAATACCAAAATTTTACATATTATATGCAAAAATAAAAAGTTGAAACTTTTCAAAATTTCCGACTCCTAGTACGACTCCGACCAAAACGCCGCGACGGCTCCGACTCCGGCCAAAAAGTCCTGACTCTTGAGATTTTGTCATATGTACATATTTTACTAATTTGCTTTAAAAAATTTTGCTCTCGAAGCACATGGCTATCACAAGATGCCTCGAAGATTATCTCTCTTACCAACCATCAACTCATTCCAGTGTCATGGAACTCCGACGAGTATATTCTATGGATCAGCCACGGCATCCATCTGTTTGGAATAACAGACAGGCATAATCCACCTCCTCTTTTGAAGGACTGGTTTGTTCGCTCTCTTGCATCAGAGCTCCTGACAAATTCAAAAGACCGTACTCCTAGTATTCAGCGTTAACATTTGTTACAAATTTGAATTGTTTGAATTTTGTACTTTTGTATACGAGTTTCAATGAATTAAGTTAGTTTGTTATAATTATCGTGATTTTTGAACATAGTATCGCAAATACCAGATAATAAATACCATTGGAATATCTACGATTTTCGCTAATTTTAAATTTAATAGCAATTTAACTTAGTGATCTACTTTTATTTTTGTATATAAACATACTTTACTGCGCGTCAGTTCAATTACCGTGCACTCGAAATGCCTGAAGATGCCGAAAGGCTACACCCGGGCCGTTAGCAATAGAACTCATGGAAAAGTCCAAAAATCAAACAATTTTGAAAAGTTTTATCTGAAGAAATTTTTAGCGAGCTGGATTTTATTAATTACAATGTCGATGCCTTTTTTCTTACCAGTATATACAATATGTCAAGGAAGATTCAGAATAACTCTCTCCCTTGATATAGCACAACTTCAAATAAATTCTTATTTTTTTTTTTGTTCATCACAGCGATATCATTTCACGGTTTTCTTTTTCTCCGGGCGATGCTCTCGGCTGATGTCGTAAGCTGGGGATCTTTGTGACCATTACAAATTCTAATACGATATTCCGAATCGTCCTGGTCTAGCAATCACATAGATTGAACTGTGTATTTTTCTTTTTAAATTATACCACATCTCCTATAAGCACAAAATATTCGAACAATATAATTTTGATACAGTTAAAAAATTAGCAATGTATTTTAATTCTACAGAAATTATTTTATACACTTGTCGAAATATTATTCGGCTTACGCAATCGTCAGAACAATCTTTTTGTATAATAGTTTGTTATATTTCTAGTTGTACTATTTCTGAACTATAGTTCTGACGATGGCGTAAGCCGAAATAGCTATCAACAAATCTTTAAAATAGTTTCTGTAGAATTAACCGTTCATACGCCACGGCGTGCATGTTTAAACCTGCATTTACTCATCCTTATATACACTTGTAGACAGGGTTCACAATACATATTCTTCTCTATTCCACCATCCTAGTTTTAAATGTTAAATAAGTTATAATTACCATATAATAAAACTAGGATGGTGGAACAGATAAGAAGATGTATTGTGTACTCTGTATATAAGGATGAGTAAATACAGGCTTCAACCTAGTTCCTGACGATAGCGTAAGCCGAAATACCTACCAACAAATGTATAAAATAATTTCTATTGAATTTAAATACATTGTTATTTTTTCACCGTATTATAATGGAGTTCTACCGAGTAAATGCCAACTCAATGAATAATATAATTTTGCATGGAAAATTAAGTGAAACCTTTTGAGAAAATAAACATAGACAAAATTATCAATATTTCGTCGTTTCCCGCACACTATCTCACATGCGGATATCAGGAGATAATCAATAAAAAGTGTGTAAAAAATTCCACACGTATGTTTAAATATATTTATTATCTTTAGAAGAGTTACAATTTAGAATTTCGACTGAAGTTGCTCTAAGGAATTTCAATATCCAATTTGAATCAAATCATTTGTTAGAGACAAAACTCAAGTCAGACCTCTTGTACCGTTATGAACTCTTAACTTCAACAACACGGAACCTGTTTCCGCGTTATATAAGGGTTGACTGTATAACGAAACTGATGTCTTCCGACAGTCACTCACGTTACCTGACGGGTGGAGTAACTTGTTTTTTTTTTTTTTGTCCGCGTTCCTTGACAACAAAATGAATTCATTCCCGGCAACAACAACAACCGACTAATATTCTTTTTTCTCTTTTTTGTTTCAGGTGAGGACTGTCATTCTTTTTTGTGTTCGGACCGCAGAAAAAAAAAACGGAAAATGCAGAAGGTTAGCCAACGGAAAACCGACAACTTCCGGCCACCGTCGCATCGGCGCAAATAATTGTAATAAATCCATATTACTTTTTTACCAAGCATCAAACTAGGGACTCCAATTACTCGACATCTCAACTACTCGACTATCGAGTAGTATTTTTTTAAATACTCTAGTAGATTCAAATATACCAAAAGATATGTTATTTGTTCAAATTTGTGTTTATTATATAGATTATAATTTTTGCTTTTTTACTCCCGCAGTAGAAAAAACTCTCTGTTGCTGTGGACATCGGTTTAAAAGTTAACAATCAATTAAATAGTGCTATTTAGTTTTTCTCTCCGCACCTTAAAACAAAATAAAATTTGGAAATAAACCTTCATTTATAAATTAAGTATTTCTTGAGTATTTTTAAAAATAATCGAATATCGAGTACTTGAAAATTGGACGAGTATACTCGAATTGGAGTCTCTAGTGACCAAACCAACTGCGGTATTATTACTTTTATAGATTTTTACTTATGTTGAATCGGCTGCTTAAAATGGACTTCACAATCTACGAAGTATAATTTCTATTAATTTTTATAATACTTATGGTAAGCGTAAAAAAATGTTTTTAAATCATGTTCGCTTTCACTGCAGGGCTGCCAACTGTCCCGGACTAGCCGGGATCGCCCGGGAATATTGTAAAGTAGATTTTCACTTTATCAGTGTGAATAACTGGATTTAAGGCACTTGCTTCACCTGCGACGATTGAATAAGGGTATTCAAATTAGCTTCAGGATTTGAACCCTTGACCGCGCAAGCGAGTGATATTAAACCCCAAGAGGTCTAGCACTGGGATAAAATAAAATTTGAATCGCTTCTATTTTTCACCATGTCATGCGTCCATGTCATCGCTAACGTCCCGGGTTTCAACCTTTAAACATCTTCAGGCTTCCAAGTGCACAGATTAACTTTAACCGATGGGTTGTTGCAATACGCATGATATGGTAAATTAAAACGATTTAAACATGAAATTGAAATCCCGCTATGGAACTTCGGTCTAAATTCTCGCCATATCTAGTAGCTGCATAGCGACATCGTCAAACTCTATTACTGTTGCAAAATTAAGTATCTTTTTAATGAAATGAAATTCACATGCCACGAAGGAATTTTACTCTCGTGCGATAGTATCGCCACCGTCTACGGCGCATTGTTTCGCATAATGGCACCCCCGCTCTCGTCGTCGGAATTAACTGCAATAATAACAGTTAAATCCGAATAGTTGGCGAGAACTATGGCGGGCGACGAGCTGCAGGGTACTCCACGCCTGCATTCACATTCGCTGGCACTTGCAGCCAATTTCAGTGTTGCCTACCCTAAATTTCGCTCCTCATAATAAAGTAGTTATTATTTGGCTATTTAGTGATGAATGAAAATTGATGAAAAAAAAAATATATACGTCATCGACTGAAGTTTTTCTAAGCTAAATTTTAGTTTCCACACTTCCATAAGTTTGTGTGAACTTTTGGTATCTTCATGTCTTGAATGTTAGGAAGTTATTTTAACTGCTAATCCTGCTAATTTTAACTGCCATCTGCGATAGTGTGATAGATAAATCATCAGAGGTTATTTTTGGGAATAGAAAAGCTGTTGTTCTAGTCACCGCAATCCATTATAATATAAATTTGAATGCGTTACGTGTGTGTAAGCGTAGTTAGATAGTAACAGTCTCGGCAGTTGACATAAAATTAATGACTTACCTGTGAAGTTTTCAATAGTCGTCTGTTCGGGCGACGGTCGATACGCCAACTCGGCTGTGTCAATTTTGAAAATAGCACAGCCGGCTGCATGGCCGCCTCCTTTGTGCCCGCGCGCACCGCACTGGCTGCTGCAGTCACTGCACTTTCCCTGCGATACCATCGCTTTAACCTGTTAAAGCCCTACGGTTCCCCTATGGGAAAGTCGTTATGGTGCACTTCGCTATCGGATTACACTGATTTATGATAATAGTTTTCATCGTATGAATATTAGCTTTCATAAATTATGTCTTTGAGATACCGATACATGATTTTATTTTCGGTTTGGCTAAATATTTTTGTCATAATGAGGAATATAAACATCTACGTTAAAATGTTGACTTTTGGGATATGCGTTGTGTTATATCCGACGGACCTGCATTACCCATCCACCATTCGCCACGGCCATACGTCTGGTTCTAGCAGACATTTCCCGTGGCTTTACAACGTGAGCCGTTTTTAGTTTTGCTTTGGAATTGTCCTGGGAGCAGTTACCCAGGACTTGTACTAAAGTGTGCGGAGGACCGTTATAAATCAGCTATATTCACACTATACAGATACTGATTCTTTTTTCAAGATAACTGTTGCTAAAATGGATGCGTTATTTTGTTTAACCGGATGGATGCCACATACGTCTTAAGACTCGAACTTTTTCCTGAACGGCTCACCAATCATACAAAAAATGACGTCTTTGGACGCTCGCTTTAAGCGGGATTTTACAAACTAAAATCAAATTAACTGACGTGTCATAAATATTTTAAATTTTTATTATGGATAAATGACGGCACAATCGCATCTCAATCGGCATCTCAAGTTTTTACAAATAAACATTTTAAAAAGATATATCTTTACAATGAAATTCGTGGCGTGCGAGGTACCGCCATACATGCACATGCTGGCAAATAAAGATTAACTTGAGATTTAGAAAGCGTACAAGTTGTGGTGCTGGTCCTTGTTAGTTATTTATAAGCAATCTTTAATATTTAACCCACAAAGGGCAGACTTGTTTTAGAGATTTAATTATTTTTGTAAGAGTTACGGGTTGCGTGGATATTTCGCAAAAATTGCTCGGGCGCTAAAAGGTTAATGCACTTCATTTTATGTATTACCATGAGTGTAGTTACTGTTAGATCTTACGTGCATTCGGGCGATAGCGGTGGAAAAAGATCGATGCGGATTTCCGCCTCGACCTCGATCGTGCCCTTTGATACGGCAATAATGTATACGAGAGCAATTCGGAATACAATTTGTACCTTTCAAAGCGGTGCATAGTTTTTTTTTGTTAACAATGTAACGCGATTAGCCTGTTTCAATGATTCAAAGAGATACTATGTATAATCAAGGGTTACAAAGAATAATTTAAACTATTATGGGATTATCAAATGCGAATTAAAAACGAGAAATAAATATTATTTATTTGTTCTAATCTGAAATATAATTCTATAAAGAACTGGTTTCGCTCATCGCATTTTCAACGGATTATTTCGTCAACTTTATCAACCGGATAGCCGGTCCTAATATTTATAACTAAGTCGGAGTCGTCGCGGCGTTTTGGCCGGAGCGGTACTCGAAATCAGAAATTTTGAAAAGTTAAAGGCTATTAGCCGGATTGGTTGGTTGAATAGGAAAAAATAGGAAAACTTGCAAAAAAACGTGACGAAATTGAACTGCTTATAGTCGGAGTCGATTTTTTAACGACTCCACAGTCCTGTTTATAACAGTAAGTGGATATAGTTTAAAAAAAAACATATTTATTTTAAATATTGCCTTTTAACCTAGAAGTGACAGTTACTCCTAAATGTGGCCTATTCTAGCAACTATATATGACTACCAATTCCACGTGGAAGTTCGAATTTATCAGCGATATTTGAGATGTTTATGCCGTTGTGTTTTAACCATTTAGTCGTGAATAAAGTCGCAAGCAAATATTGCGAAATAATTTTAAAAAATCTTCCTACAAGAACTGTTAGATTTCAACAATGCGACCAGTTTTCTCGGTACTGAAGCCGAAAATCTCCGACCCGAGCCTCTTTACCGAACATCTTACCCGAACCCGACCTGAGCCCGAAAGTTTTTCAACTTGTCGACAAAATTTATAACAATTTGATGTCAAATTATAATATGTATAAAAAAAGGAATAATCGGATTTATGTTTTATTTTTTGTATACCCAGGCTCGAGCGCGGCCCGGGCCCGAATCCTAAGCTTTGTTACCCGGCCCTACCAGGTCCACGGGCTAACCCGAGCCCGTGCAAACCTCTATTATCGACAAAACTTTTTTACTGAAGTTTGTCACTTAGTTGCTCGATCTCCTTTTCCAAAGAAGGTTTATAATAAGACAGAACAACGACGACAGGACTGCTCATCGCGATCATTTTTAACTGATGACATGCAAATAGAAACAGTGAGGAAGAAAGACGAGACAAACAAGACTAAGTAAATATTATAAATAAGTGGTACAAGTAAAATAGCAAATCAAAATAAAACGGAACTTTGTAAATCATTACTGGCGGAAAACATTTATTGTTGATTGTGTAGGCATTTACTTGGTAGAACTCCATTATAATACGGTAAGAAAGATAACAATGTATTTTAATTCTACAGAAATTATTTTATACGCCCTCGTCAGACAAGCATATATACCTCGCATAGACAGGGTACACAATACATCTTCTTCTCTGTTCCACCATCTTAATTTTATATGGAAATATTTTAATAATAATATTAAAATAATACGGTGAAATAAAATAACAATGTATTTAAGTTCTATGTACATAAATTATTTTATATATTTGTTGATAGCTATTTCGGCTTACGCCTTCGTCAGAACTAGTTCTAATATTAATAGTAATAGTTCTGACGATAGTCTGATAATAGTAATATAGAAATTACTATTAATATTAGAACTAGTTCTGACGAAGGCGTAAGCCGAAATAGCTATCAACAAATATATAAAATAATGTATGTAGAACTAAAATACATTGTTATTTTTCTTACCGTATTTTAAACTTTTATTGCTTTGATAGTTAGTATTTATGATAATCATTTTACAACTTTGTATTGCTCAATACAGATTGCAGTGTAAATCATTATTATTTTTATGAAGTCAATGAACCCGATCTCAAATCCGCATTTTCTCTCACTAAACTCTATATATATGTATATAATATTTAACTGGCCCATAAATTTTGCGTCGCATATAAACGCGCGTATGTTTTTTCATTTATGTATCGTACCAACTAGGGTTTCCAATCCCAGGCAACAAAATTTTGATCCCGGGATCTCGGGACTGGTCCCGGGATTTTGGATATTTTATTAATGGTGGATAAATTTCATACTTTATAGCGTAATTCTCTATCTTTTTTCGCAATATTATATTTCGGCTCTTTATCCATTATTGAAATGCAAAAATATTTTATTAAAAATTAATGTTAGAGAGTATAGGTCTCGTTCGAATGCGATCTGAAAACTAATTGATATTAAAAATACGTTTGGTTATGCACATCGCAAAAAGAGAAGCATTTTTTTTTAATTTCACATTCCTCAAATAAGGACATGTGAATGGAAATATATAACGTTTTTAATGATGAAAATTCCATTAACATTCAGTATGTAAGGATCAATTTTAAAATTGTATTTGGAACTCATAGTTACGGGCGTAAGCAACAAACACATACACTAATTTCTGTAGAATTAAAATACATTGTTATTTTTCTCACTGTATTATAATGGAGTTCTACCAAGTAAATGCAAATGCAATCAATAAATCAATACATTATTCATCATAATTAATAAGCTCCTGTTTTTCTACTTGATTTTTTTCTTCCTCTAAATTTATTTCAAAACAATATTTAATATTCGATGCTGTCATCAATGCATAACGCAAACAAATTATTTTCCACGAGCATATCCGGCTTCCAAAGATGACACGGGAATGTACACGTCACGTCACATTACAAATATTTTGTTTTATAAATCATTTATGCTTGATAACTGACTCAATCCTGATTATTCGAAACCCTAGTAATAACGAATCTCATTCACTTCCATCGCGCAGCGGTTACCATCACAATGACCCTGCCTCAGCCTGCATCTGATGGACTTCGTCAATAACTCGTATAAATAATAATGGCCAAAGACCAGGCATGGGCAACCTTTCCTAGGTCTGGGGCCAAATTATCATTCTGTCTTCGAGTCAAGGGCCGGACCAAATTATTAAACACAATAAAGTACGAGAATAAATTACGAGACTATCAATATTGGCGTTGATAATTGCTTAAGGATAATCGCATACATTTTTCGAGATTTTCAACTGTTATCCTCGTTCGAATTTTTGACTTAGTGTGTTTCATCCTAGAAAAAAAACTGTTCACACGTATATGTGCAGCCAAAAAGACAAATGATTTTTCATGCAAATGCGCGTAAGTTTGTATATTTTTATTCCACCAAATATAATTTATAAAAATCCTTGTTAAATTGTGATTTTAGCACTAAATTCCCCTGAAGCTCAATAAGTTCCACCTGTAAATTTGCTGTTTTGAAATTAATTTCTTTCTCTATTACTTCGCCGAGACGAATCAGGGCCGGACAAAATAGCTTGGCGGGCCGTTGGTTGCCCATGCATGTCATAGACTGCAGCGCACTGTTTTATCTTCTACGTATATTCCAATCGGATCGCTTTGTGCGATGAAAGTAGTTATCCTTGTATTTTATCGCGCGAGAATTCGGCGTCCAATTTTTCGAACGATTCTTTTGTTACAGATCAGCGATTCTTTTCCGCCGAAGGATTGTTTCAGTCATTCACAATTACAGTCAGTTCTCGACTTACGACAGGGTTCCATTCCACCACCTAAGGCTTACGTCGAAGTGGTCGTAAGTCGAATTTCATACAAAAAAAATACTGAAATAATAGACATAACAAGTGCGTCTTACGTCAGTGGTATTTATTTCAGAATATTTACTATAAGTTATATACATATATGTTATATTTATAATATAATAATAAGCAAATTGTACAATGATATTCGTTACTTCTCCTACTTTATTTTCTCTATTAAAATTCATAATAGTATTACGTTTTAATAGTGTGTTCCGTATGCCATTCATACATGATGTCGTTACATTTGACCATCCTTCCGAGATTTGAATTTCCTGAAAGATAGTATAGCTTTTCCAAAATTCTCTCAATGTCTGGTCTTTCTCTATTGCTTGCTGATTGCTTGGGCAAAAGTAATTCTTAAATAATGAAATTTAAAGATAGCAATACCCCCTTCATCCATCGGCTTTAAAATGCTTGTAGTGTTGGGGGATACATAAATAACTTTTATTATGTGTGGAGGATGACCCGGAGCGTTGTCAATAATCAGCAATAATTTTTCAATTTTTTATTTTTTTTATTTTTTTGTAAATTTTGGTCCCCGTCGTAAGTCTGACTGGTCGTTTGTTAAGGTGGTCGAGAACTGACTGAGTTTTATTTTCTGACCAATCTTTAAGGTCATGCTTGTATCCATGTGTGCTGATGAGGTAAGCTTTTGATATGCTTAGGTAATTAACGTATTGAAGTTTAATGAAAATTACCTAATCAGTGGTAAATTGAATTAAACTGTTGGAAGCCCCAGTTTCTTAAAATGTGTATGTTAGTTATTTTAAATTATTCATTGGAGAATTTATTAAGTGTCACCTTTTCATTCCTAATAGAAATTCATTTTATTTGAAAATGACTGCGATGAACGAAACTAGACAAAAAAGACGCACAAAAAAATACAAGTTAAAACTTGCAGTTGTGGATGTTTTGCATAACACGATCGATATACTCAGTGGCGGCGATGACGAGCATGTTAGGAAGTGCAGATAAAATGTATTTTTCAGGGCTGTGGAGTCGGTAAAAAAAAGTCCGACTCCGACTCTGATTCAGCATTTACCAAAACCACGACTCCGACTCCGATATTGACAAAAACACGATTTCGACTCCGACTAAAAAAAGGTTAATATCATCACTTTTTTCCCCAATTTTCCTATTTATGTGTATTCAATTAAATGTCAACCCTATGACCCTATGAACGAGTTAAGCAGACCGAGGATGGATTTCTTGCATAAATACCAGGGCTGTGGAGTCTGAGTCGGAGTCGTCGCGTCGATTTGACCGTAGTCGTACTCGGAGTCGTAAATTTTGAAAAGTTTGAAGTTTTTATTTTTGCATTTTATATGTCAAATTTGGCTTTTGGTCACATTGATATGGTTGATATTTAATTGAATACACATAGATAGGAAAATTAGGGGAAAAAGTGACGTTATTGAACTTTTTTTGGTCGGAGTCGGAATTGTGTTTTTGGTCAATGTTGGAGTCGGAGTCATGGTCGTGGTTTTGGTAAATACTGGAGTCGGAGTCGGACTTTTTCACCGACTCCACAGCCCTGGTTTTTGCAATGACGAATAAGATCGAAATCTGACTGAATGTAGAAATAGAAAATCGATAATAGTAACTATTATTTATCCAATCGAGGGCCGGATTAATGTCGCATGTGATTAAAGCGATAAGATTATTAATTAAGTGATAGGAAAGGTTTCGGAGTGCTCCTTAAATACAGATATACTCGAAACCTTATCTATTGAAGTAGTCTCCTGGCTAAATAGACTTTCGATTACATATCACAGTGCGTGGCTAGATAAGTTGTCTGTAATCGTAATCTTCTTAATTCTAGTGTAGTGCTTCCCAAAGTTTCATCCAATGACCCCCTGAATCAGAAATAAATATTACTCGGCCCCACTAAACAAAAATCACGTTTTTTGCGGTCTCATTTGTCTAGCGCAGGGATCGCCAGGGGCGGCTCTTCTGACATAAACTACAATTTCACCTAATCTTTAGATAAAAGATAGTTTTGGTATGCTTTTGGTAGCTCATAATCTCTGGCTGTATATCTTTATGGGAACAAGCATTTTCAACAATGAACCAAATAAAAAATCAACGAAGAAGCAGAATAACAAAGCTAATACTGCCAGGTTCACCATCAAATTGTTACTTACATAAAATATTTCCCTCGATTAGGACTGTCAATTTTTAATATAAAATTAAAAATAACTTTGATTATTCCACGTATTGTGTTTCTAATTGTGACACGTGTTTCGCCTCTTTCAGAGGCATCTTTGGACTTACTATCTCAAAGCAAGATTGATTCTAATAATACGGAAAGAAAAATAACAATGTATTTAATTCTACATAAATTATTTTTTAAATATTTGTTGACACGCCTTCGTCAGAACTATATATAGAACTATATATATAGTTCTGACGAAGGCGTAAGCCGAAATAGCTATCAACAACATTTAAAATAATTTATGTAGAATTAAAATACATTGTTATTTTTCTTTCCGTATTATAATGGAGTTCTACCAAGTAAATGCCTACTCAATCAATCAATTGATTCTAATATTTTAAAATGATAAAATTGCAAAAATGGTGTTTGTGATTTTTCCTTTTTACAGGAAGAAAAGTTATAGAATCAAAACCATTAATTATACTTTTAATGGTTTTAGCATTACAAAATATTAACTAATGTATAGTAATGAATATTAATATTTAGTACATAATCAGTGGCGGCTGGTGACGGGGTGTTGGGGGGTGCAAAGGAAGATTCAACCATTTTTGCAAGAGTTCTTTCCTATTCATTGGATTTTAAAACACTTCTATAGCATGGACTTTCAATTCAGATGTTCGCAATACCAACTGTTTCTCTTCGATAGTACGGAAAAATGAATCTTCATTTGCACCCCCCAACACCCCCCCGTCACCAGCCGCCACTGTACATAATGCTGTTTCGATTCTTCGTCATTTCGAGTGTAAGGTTGTTCCCGAAACTGAGATAACGGAATTTTAGGAGACAAGCTGTACGATACATTGTACCTATTGAATCGCAAAGTCCAGATATCAGCCGTCTCACAGCAAATTAATAAGATGTATCCGAATTGCAGCTGTCGAATGTCCTGCATTGCCGAGGACATCATTTGTCAATGAAATTCCATGAACGTCCAGAACCCTTGTGAAGTTGTGAACGTTTATTTTTTTACTATGATCCATCTATGATCGACTCATTCGCCGCCTGCATGAATGCCTAATTCGTTTTTCAACCCCTTCGGCTGCAGCAATAGTGCGCAACCAAGTGTTGTTGTGCACGTGAAATAGGGAAACCATTTTTTGAGAGACTCTTTTTTGTGTTGCCCACTAACTCATTTGAATGTTTCATTCGATCAAAGAATTTCTTCCTATTATATTGTACCCAAATAATTATCATTTATCCATAATTCAAACACTTACTATCATTCATTGACTTGAAATCAATCAATTCAGTAATAATAGGTGGGATAAAACCCTATATTTATTTTAGATATTCCAACGTACGACCACATGGTCATTCGTATTTGCGATACTACATTCAAAAAATCATTGAAACTCGTTTACAAAATTTTATAAATTTACAAATAGCAATTTACTTAATTCATTGAAACTCGTTTACATAAAATTTTAGCTAATTTACATTTTAATAGCAATTTAACTCAGTGATCTTCTTCTATTTTTAAAATTTAAACGTTGGTTACTTGTATATTATGTACTACTGCAATGGTCGAAATTTTAAAAAATTATCCCGCCCGATTGACATTTTCAAACCTCAAATCTCACCCGAACAAAACACGAGAATTGATTGTTAAAAATTTAATAATATAATTTTTAATAAAATTTAAATATGAAAATAAATAAAATTTACGACAATGGCGTGAACACTCAGAAATAATAGCCGGGACTATCGAAACCATCGTTGCCCAGCTTTACCCGAGTCCGTGCTACAACTCCCTATACTACAATAATCACTTTCTCTTTCTTATCAGTTGAATATATTAGCGTCTAGCGAAACCTGCCCTGATCCAAATAAATTTAACGTGGCATAAGTACGAAGCATACGTGGCATAAGTAGCTGCTTTACGGTTGCGAGTCATGGCACATAACAAAAGCACAGCGTAACCGTATACTGTGCTTTGAAAACAGATGCCTGCGGCGAATATTAGGAGTACGGTTTCTTTGACTTTGTCAGGAACACGAGGTAAGAGAGCAGACAAACCAGCCCCTTATTACGTCCAAAATTAAAAGGCGACTTTGGACCTGGCTGGACATGTGCTGCGGATGCCTCAGGGAGCCTGAATCCTGCCTGTCTCTTTTATCAACCTGATGGATCCCGACATCGCGGAAGGCCTCTGATTACCATCCATAGGATGTACTCAGGGGAGTTCCGGGACGCTGTGATGACCTGGGAAAATGGGAGGAGGTTGGCGGGAGTTAGAGAACATTGAAGGCACCGTTTGACGGCCATATGCTCCGAATAGGGAGCGGATATGGAGAAAAAAAAAGTATGAAAAATCTCTTATTTTTATTTAATATCTTTTAAATTGTTCATAGAACTGCAAATCAATTGTGTTTTTTTAATGAAACAATTGCTGCGTCATAACGACATAATTGTCGCGTCTAGAGCGTGGTTAACACGGAAAATGCTCTGTGGCCGCATTGTAAACATAAGTGGCCGTACGGAAATTTCTGGTGGCCGCACCAAATTTGTGTTTCAGGCTGTTCAATTTAGTATTGGTATTAATTGCATCCGAAATATGAGTCTTAATTGACAAACTAATTTGTAAAACCACATTTTTTTCAATACCAATATTTTCTATGAAGCCGTTGGTGGCCGCACAAGAGAACCACTGATCTGGATGATTTGATTAAGTTTGTTTGAAAGCCAGCCCAAACCGAATTTCAAAACGTCTGAGAACAATGTATAGATTCTATACTATAGAATCTTCTCACGTAGCCAAATAGTCATCCAGATGTGCTTTGTGAAATCTTTGATACTGCAATTGTCACAACGCTCCGATGATGAAACAAAAAAAATCCCGTGTCTGATCTACTTTTTTACGCACGCTCCACTCGGTGCTAAGTTAATTTCGTGAAACCGTAAGGTCACCCCACTGACAGAGCCTCCCCCTCCCGTCCCGCAGCCGCGCCCCCCCCGCTCCCCGGCGATTGATTGGTTTTTGATGGCGCCGCGTTGCCATGGCGACTGTTTATGACTTGCTGTTCGGCACCGAGCCGGTTCGAACCACTTCCACTACTTTGCCCAGTCCTCTTATTATTACAGCCTACACAATAAATATAGACGCATTACTTTTTAGCCTATCTAAATGAAACCTTCGCGTAGCGGTAAAACGTTTTGCTGTCATGTTTTAGAACACCGATCGAATCTATAGGTTGATGGTGCACCAAGTTAATACAATGATTTTTTTACATGTATATGTTACAGTGTAACTGTATTCTCAGTGAAAATGTTTCAAGTAATAGATTTGTATGACAACATGATTTCACTGGTCACGAACAATGAAATTATTGGCCCAAGTCGATGATTTCCCGGCCTAAAATTTTGGTTTGCTTCAATTAAACAAAATCAGCAAGCAGTCCCTTTCATTAAAAGAGAATCCAAAGAAAAAACACAGACATCTTGGAGAAGAATATATTTTTCACTGTAAAATAATTATACGAATACACCATAATTGTTATGATAAAGAAAACATATTGGTTATTTATTTTGACACCAATAATATGAGATTACAATATATTCGATGGAGTCAGCGGTAACTAGAGTTTATTGATTGAATTGTTATTTTTCTTACCGTACTAGAGTTTATGTTTATATAAACTTTAAAATAACTCCTAAATTACAACTAAAAATCTCTGAAACAGGCTAAACACGTGTTACTTATAGTACCAAAATACGTGGAGTAATATAAGTTATTTTAATAATATGTATTAGGTTTTATGAATTGCTTGAATTTTGTACTTTTCCATGATCTTTGTCTCTAACGACAATAGTTTCGCCTTTCGGCATCTTCAGGCATTTCATGTGAAACACACTTTTTCTACTATTTCCATATATTATTTACAAGGATCAGGAGGGACAAGGACTTTCAACTGATAAGATATTTTTTATAATTTCTGATTCGCAGTCAGTATTCGTAAGGCTTATTTAAAAAAAATATTCTTTTCTCATAGTTATACCTTCAGCAGTCATTATCTTTCTGAACACTTACAAGGTGTTCAATTCTCAGTGGAAATGTACAATATTTTACTTTTAAGGTGTTCACTGTCAATACTTGGTGGAAAGGCATTATCCTAAAAATAATAATACATTTTTAGTACCTTTTCCACATAACATTTATTTGATCAGGACCGGTTTCGCTCATGGCGAGCATGTCAACTGATTTTTTTATGATAAGATATATCGAATAATAATAATATATTCAGTCAGCAAACATATTATAAGCTTATGTTTTTTTAAATATCGTCAACAACATGTTATCAATTCGATTATGTGTTGACTTTTCAATTGAATCAAATTTTAGCCAGAATAATAAAACATTGTCATATGGTTTTCTACGAATTCCACTTCCACAAATATGATGATGATACAGAAAAACTACAAAAAAACGCGTCCTCAATTTTATGGAGTCTTAATAAACCAGGGATTGTCAATTTTTTTAAATCAGACGACCACCGATGGCGCAGTTACATAGTTACTTGCCCAACTGCGAATACATTTTTAAAGGGAAACAGTCGGTTTTTACTGCAAAATAGCAGGCATTTATTGTTTCAAAAAACTCAAGCCTGTGCTTTGAACTATGTGTAAACATGCATTTACTTATCTATGTACATATACTGTTTTATACAGGGTACATGAAACATCGTCTTTTCTATTTTGACATCCTAATTTTATATGCTAATAATAGGTAATTAAAGTTCACACATTGATTCTATGTATTTATCGAATTGAAAGCTATTATGGGTTATTTTTTTATGAAGTGATAAACGTAAATTAGAATTGTACTAAGTTGATTCATTAACGCTTTGGTACGGCTTACGGGTCGTCTTAGAAGGGCGAATCTGGGCGAGGCGATCCGGCGCGGCTTTGAAAGCGGCAGAGTTTTAAAATATCAAACGGTCCTGGCCCATGCAAGTGTCATATGTAAGCGAAGCGATCCGGTCAGGACGGCATATGTCGCACTCTCATGGCGCACGCGAATCGCTTTATGGTCCAAGCTCACCAGAGCGTTAATTGCGTCTGGCCGAGCGATGGCATAAGACCTTTGATCAACTACGTTTTAAATTGACTGGATTCGCCTAAATTAAGAATGTCGCTCAAGACACGGGGTTAAGTAGTGGTGATAGGTTAATATTAGTTTGCTTATTAAGAATGTCATTGGATTGATGAAACCTATTAATTTCTAATTGATTAAGTTACGTTATCATACTAAACATTACTGTTTTAACTTGTGCCTTATTATCCCATGCTGCTCATTTGTACTGCGGTGATTTGACCTACTACTGACTAAATAAAACCTGAGATAAAATCAATCAGATCGAATGACTCGAAAATATTTTTCAAATTTTAATTCGGCATACTGATAGATTTAAGAATTAATTTTCACGCTGTTCGTGCTGCTCATTTATGAAGGAAAATTTCAAAAGTTCAATTTCTCAATGATTTTTTTAGTAAATTCATGTCAACATATACTAAGTAGATACTTTTTTTAAAGATATGAAGCCAAATTTCATAGACTCCAACTCATAAAATATGTTTAGTTATAAATGGTTTTCAAATTAACAACCTTCTTCAAAAACTCTCGAACTAAAAATATATTCATATATATTCGTATATTACTTACTTTTTAATGTGTTCACTGTCAATACTTTGTGGAATGGGCGTTATAATATAAATAATAACACATGTTCAGTACATATTCCACATAGGATTTATTTAGTTCAGGACCGGTTTCACTCAGCGCGAGCATTATATCAACTGATTATAAATCTTTTTTATTGTGTAATACGTACCAGTATTGTGTTATTATTTTTATATTTGTCTATGATTCCAAATTTCAAATTCATCAGTTCGACACCTTTCTTTAAAACTGTTCTTAGCTCTGTTTTGAGCTTTGAGCGTTTGAAGATTGGATTGATCATACATACTATTTAATTCAAAAGATAAAATTCACTTGTAAGGATGTTACAGATGACTTATTTTTAGCATATTTTTTCACAACTCGAACCATTCTACTGAGAAATAATGATCTTAATGATCCAGTGACAATGATCCAATCCGATGACGATCTTATTAATAATAAATGTATCATATATGCTATAATATGTTTAGTACACACTTTTCATTTCAGGTCATTCATTTTGTTGTAATAATTTCAGTTAGAACCTTTTCAAAGTAGATTGTAGATATAAAAATTAAATAATTAAGTATTGACAGTGAGCTGTTGAAATTGTTTTATTGAAAACATTCATTTATTTCGTTAAGGAAAATCGTTAAAATATCTATGCTGTAATTCAAATAAAGAACACAAGTATGTAACGGTAACGGATATTCAAAAACAAATTAATGTTAACCAAGTCAAGACTCTATGGTTCGAAATTCGAACGTATTTACATCTCAAATTGGTCATTAATATTTTCCAAACTTGTATGCATCACAGTTTTTTTTAAAATTAATCTAATCGTTCAATTAATAGGCGCCAGAATTATTATCGCTCTCTTATCTCCGATATCAAAATCCCCGCGCGCCCTTCCTCGTATTCGCGGCCATACAACCATTCACCTTTCGCCCTCCGCTCCGCAACTTCTTCACTCGTCTCACACGTACACCGAAACAAGTTTCTCTGCGCTAGTGTTGGTGTGCGTGCGTATCCGTGAGCGTAGAAATCGGGGAATGCTACGGCGACTGTGTTGCAATTCGGTTTTTGTAACTGCTCCCGATATTCGCGCACGTTTATTTTATTTTATAAAATAAACGCAATAAATGTTTTGTATTCATCTGGCTGAAAAAGATATCGGTGTGATGTATTTATGGATTGTTTGATTGCAATCATTACATATTTTTTTTTGCTTATAAGCACGAGACATTACCACTCATTTGGCTTGAGCTATAATGTATTTTTTTCAAACACAAATATTGAAATTGGATATTTTTACATTATATAAAAATGAATTTTTATGCATAATTTGTGTCGTTGGTCGCAATAGTTTTCAATCTGTGGAGTTCTTATAACATATCTTCATACAAAAGTTTTGAAGACAATAAAATAAGATTTAACATAATTTTTGCAAAATATCTGAATAAAAAAGTGTTTATTAACTCGATCGTCGGTTTCCTCCAGTTCTGTACACATGAAGGATATCTTCGTGCGTCAAACCCGTCCAAGAATTAATTGTAGCCATTTTATTTTTATTTTTAATTTCTCATACCTAAGAAACTTGCAAGATTCTTGAAATAGGAACACAAGCTTGGTAACCTCCAAAACAAACCATTCATAATCTGCTAAGCATTTAGTTTAATCACTATTGCGCCTTTAATCCAAACAAATTTTTACAATCTCCGAGGTAAACAACTCAACGTTGTATCCACAAACACCATGAATCATGGCATTTTTGACTCGTGTATACACGAAACTTATTATGATTGTCATACTGTCATCAGAATCAGTATTATACACATGAATCTCCTGACATTATATTTGGATCCCTCTTGAAAGGATTTTTGATGTTTCATGATCATCAATCATCCTGAATCCTATAAAATTTCTCATGACTTAAAATCGTTCTGTGTGTTTGAAAATGTATTTTTTTGAAATGACATCGAATTCAATATTCGGGTAATGTGTAAGTTTATATTGTTTGATGTGTTGGTAAATTATTTTGTCTGTAATTACATACAACCTCGAGAGCAGAGACTTGAAATTAACCGATGTGATTGTAGTAGACTCCCTTTAGAAATCGCCCCTTTCCGTCACACACACAGCCACATACACAGACGTACGCACAGTAAAGTTATCAGATAGAGCGTGTCTATTTACTACGTTGTACCGGGCGAAATTTGAATCGATGATTCCAGCAATTATTCCAAAATAGTTTCAATACTCTTCAAATTCGTTCCATTTTCGAAAGTAATATTCCGTTGGAATCAATCGCGGTCCCGCGTTTTTTGTGCGCCCGCAATGTTGTTTTGGTGCAGAAGAAGTGTGGCGCGCTCTCTCGGCGGTACATACAGATAGATACGTACCTACGTAGTGAGCGGAGCGCGTGTTTTCGGCTCTTTCGTCTGGACATAACCTCCAAAAATTTCGCCGACGATCAATTATATTATATTCTAAATCCGTGTGCTCCTCTCGCCGGCGCGCATTCCCTTCCTCGACGCCTCCAGTTTTTTTCTCTATCTATCCCAGTGTGTGATTGTTTATTTATTATCATTGGATTTGAGACAGTGTTGTGTTTGGTGATTATTTGTTGTGATTATGTGGCGGCTGTGAATTGAATTGTGTTTGTTTGGGGGTAATTTGTTTATCAACTGGATCACATCCTGTCGGGATACACACATACGAAAAAGTACACACACGTAAATTTATACTATAAACAAATAGTTTTACTACGATATATTTTGTTCTTACTATACCTCAATTTGTCCACGTTTTTAATTTTACACAATTTCTATAATATAAAAACATATTGGTGCTTGTTTCTACGCTGATTCAAAATTTGTTCTTTTAACAATCGTTAAGATGTCGGTCGAATCTTCATGCATTCTCAATTCAAATACTTTTTAGCGCATTACAATTTTAATCCGAAACATATCATATGAGATAAACGACGTTTTGAATAGTAAAGTATACTTATTGCAAGCTTCCGATGTTTCTATTTCGATATGTAAATATTACAACACGTAAATTACGAATATTATCTTTAGTAAGGTAATAAATAGTGTGAGAGGTCGGTCGTATTTATGATTCTTTATACTCCAATCAAAATTGTGTAGTGTAAATATTTCTACAAGTGCAAGTTGTATATTGTTTTCTCACTGTGAAACCTGGAATGGTATGAACTGTATCTATTTGACATTAATAATATATTATATTTAATGTATAATATTTTACATTCCACGAATATCCAAGTAACTTTGTTGTGATATATATAATGTGGTGTAAAATAGTGCTCGGTTATAAAATAACGTGATCAAGGTTCTCTTAGATCTAAATTCTTTGGTTTCAACGGCGTTTTATCATGAAGTTCTACCTAGAAGGTATACGAATAGCAAAATGGCGATGCATAAACCCACTAAATACAACGGTTCAAATTTATTTTTCATAAAATGCAATAAGTACTACTCGACGTCTTAAAATTTTACAAACGCATATGCAATATAAATAATTTGGCCCCTTAGGATTAAAGAAACACATCTAGATGTTTGTGCGTCATGACTTATACGTACTAGATACGAAATAATAAGTTATTCAGTCTTAAATCACATTCTTGTTTCTAATAATTCAATAATAATGAAGAAAAAATGTATCTATTAAAAAAAATAGATAAAATTGATTACTGGTGAAACATGTTTTTGGCTCTCCTGAAAAGTTGTGAAAAATTAGTTTAGCTTCTAATATTTCTTCTTTCACAATAGCATTTCTATCCTTTGAAGAAAGTATAGACGCGTAAAAATAACTTTTTACAGTAAAACCCCGATTCTACGTTTTTCATGGTACCGTATAAAACAGATGATTAATGCGGGAAAGTTTTAAATATGAACTAAATGCCGGGACTATAGAAAATGAACGCACCACGCGGGAAAACGTATAATGCGAGAACGTAAGATCGGGGTTCCGCTGTATAGTGACACCCCGATTCTACGTTTTTAAAGGGACTAAAAAAACAAACGAATAATGCGGGAAAGTTTTACACTTGCAGTCTCAGTTTTTTTTTCACGAATCGATCGGATAGGTTCGAATTTGCTGCTAAGAAATATTCAACAAAAACGGTTAATCGGGATAACGTTTGTGACGCTACCATATTTTTTAGACGATAAATCGGAGTTGTTAACATTGTTCTTATTTTGCCGGGACTGTGGAAAATGAACGAACCATGCGGGAACGTAAAATCGGGGTTCGACTGTATTGTGTTACCTAATTGTGACATACGTTTCGCATCTTTCAGGGGCATCTTCGAACTTTCTATCGCAATATATAAAACCGAAACGGCGTATGTATGTCTGTGGGTCTGTAATTCCCTTTTGCATTGTTGGTCATTAAGTTGCCATAAAAACGAATATGAAAGAAAATATGTTTGAATTTTTATCGGCGAAGACATTTAGTCAAAATGTAATAAATTAGTCTTCTACTGAACTTTTCCCGGCTTTTATTATTAATAATAATGTTTATTATTTGTTGAATTTGGACATTTTAATGAGCGAGAATGGGGCTGTCATCAAATTAAATAAAGTTTGTGATTTTATTTTAACTCTATTTTGGATGTTAGATTTTGTGATATAATTATGTCGAATGATATAACATTAAATAATTATTGGTCGCTTAGTCCGAGCGACGCCGGGTAGCAATACTAGTTATTTAATAGAATAAACACCCACAAAGCTACCGCCGAATTTATCGTATGTAGTAAAATTATTATTACACTGAAAAAAAAGCAATTTATTTTAGTTACACAGAAATATTCATCATCATATTCATATTATTTCTGTGGAACTAAAATACATAGCAATTTTTTCACTTTACTTTCATGGAGTTCTACTAAGTAAATGCCAATTCAATCAATACAATTATTATTCATGATTTTTCGCCGCTCTCAGCAAAATATCATAAATACACGTAACACAAATTGTACCATATGTCACATAATATCTGTGGAACTAAAATACATTGACAATTTTTTCACCGTGCTATAATGGAGTTCTATCAAGTTTACTGCCAATTCAATCAGTAAAATTATTATTCACGATTGTTCACCGCTTTAATCAGAATATATAATACTTGTAATATAAATCAAACTGTGATACTGTATCATTATTTATCTCGGTTCACTTTCCGAGAATGTTCTGGACAACGATGATAGTGTCGTCAATTAATAATGTGCGCGCAGCTGTCATTGTGAAAATAAATGATACATCGGCGCCTCGTATAATCATATTTTATCAATACTAAGATAATTTATAAGACTTGTAATAATACATCTTAGCATTAAGCAGATATGATAAAAATAAATGATTGTATCTAAATAAATAAATCACTGCATCCGTACGTGCGCATTGTATAATGGTCAGCACCCGTCGCGAGCGTTGTCCAAATATGGCGAAAATTTTACAAGAAATAAATTAGCAAGGCATAATAAATAAATTTTATATTAAAATGAACATCCACAAAGTTACCGCCGAAACTATCGAAAATATCATAATAGCTGGTGTTGGAAATTGGCACAAATTAGCAGACAATCTTTCTTCAATTAACATGTTAACGACTTGCTGCGCCAAATTGACACCAATCACGAATGCATTAATTCGTATCTTTAGGAAAATTAATAAGTGCGATAATTTTTCAATATAGCTGAGAAGCATTTAACACATTAGCTACGGTTTCATAACATTTAGAGAAACCACGCCAACCCGTAGCCAATATGTTAAAAACACTGATATTTTTAATAAATAAATCATTTTTATTTATCCTCAGTTGAAAATGCTCGCGTCGTGCGAAACCGGTCCTGGACATAATTTAACATAAATGTGGAAGTAGTAAAATGTTTCTTTATTTAATTTAGAATAAATATGCTCGATGGGACTTCCGTATAAAATTTAAATAGTTTTGTACTTCTACATTGAATTTTGTCGCTACCGACCCTGATATTGAGTTTCGGCATCTTAAAGTTCATTCGTGCCCTTTAAAAGCTTGAAGATGCCGAAATGCACAACCCGGGTCATCGACGACAATCGAAATTCCATCAAGCCCCTTCAATCGAAGTCATAGAAAATGTTTATGGATAAACTATTTCACGATATTCAACAATATATAATTATTTTTGAAAACCACATAAATCAAAAATATTAGTTTATGAATCAAGATTTAAAATTTTAGATTATTTTTTGCCATTCATAGCATTCAAACACCGCAATTGGTTTCGTAGTCGACGATTCTCGATAACTTGCCAATGAAAGGCGTAACGTATAAACATAATGTTTGCCTGAGAACAAGGCTTTTACTTCCTGAATCATTTAATATCGCTGTAGCACAGGGATACCCCACTGAAATCACTCGGTGGGCCTAACAAAATAATCCATATCTCTGAGGGCCACACATAATTATTTTGAACTTTCATTATAATCAAATTGAGTGTTGACATAACGACTTTGGTTTCGTCTAAACTTCAACTGACAGGTAATTTTGACGTTACGCTTCGTAGTAGATAAGTTAAATTGAACACCAGTCGACCTGTTACCGACACTGAGATTTAACGATATTTAACAGGGCTGTGGAGTCAGAGTCGCAAATGTTGAAATGTTTGAAGTTTTTATTTTTGCATATAACATGTCAAATTTGCCTATTGGCCGGATTGTTTTGGGTTGATATTTAATTGAATACACATAAATAGGAAAATTTGGCAAAAAAAAAAAGTGACGATATTAAACTTTTTTGGTCAATGTTGGAGTCGGAGTCGTGGTTTTGGTAAATGCTGGAGTCGGAGTCGAACTTTTTTTTAACGACTTCACATCCATATTTAACTTTGAGAAAAATGACTCGTATCGATATTGGATACCAAACTTTCGGAAATGTGTTTTCTGCAAGGCTGTAGAGTCGTTACTAAAAGATGGACTCCGACTCCAACATTGACCAAAATCGCGACTCCAATAAAAAAAGATTAAATTCCTCACGTTTTTTCCTTACCTATCCTATTTATGTGTATTCAATTATCTATAAACCAACCAACCGGCCAATAGCCAAATTTGACATATAATATGCAAATTAAAAAGTTCAAACTATTCAAAATTTCCAACTCTACAGTCCTGGTTTTCTGGCATATACGTTTGATAAAATTCTTGTATTACATTGTAATTCGTCAGAAATTTGAAATAGATTTTTTTTAAATATATTTCCCATAATAATATCCAAAATGTAAAGAATGTTGAAAACCTCGCAAGGGCCACACAAACCTTCAAATGGGCAACGTGTGGCTCGCAGTCCAAGGTTTGGGCATGCCTGCTGTAGTATAACAAAATGTATCTCTCGATATACGAAATAAAGCAACAACCATACCAAGTATAAATAAATCCTTGAACGAAAAAACACTACCTACATAATAATATTAAATAGTTATAATTATTATTATCTGATAATCTCTAGAATGGTCACGGTCAAGATTGGAATAATGTGTAAAGTTTCCATATGCTTATTTTTTATTGCAATCTTATCTCGCTAAGAAGAATGTTTTAATTAACGCGCTATTCGTACGATTTATGTTTATCATCAATCGGATAGATATAACAATTCGCAAAGTACGAAATGTAATTTTATATTTACGAACGAAGACTATGTATAATGTAGTATTTGAACGACTTTATGCACTCTCATTTCGTGAAGTAAATAAAACATTAAAAAAAATATTGACCCAAATACCGTTTCCATCTATTTTGGCATACTATTGAATTGTGTTGTTTTTTTTTTTTTTAATTTCGACTTCGGAATGTTGGGATGTTTATTGCACTTCTAATGAAATAGAGCTTCATATACCTCAAATATAACATTTATTAATTAGTTAAAAAAAAACTATTTTATTTTTAAATTAATATTAACCCTGCGGAAATTTAAACAAAATAATGTGATTTCTAGATCATTTGATAAATAGTTAGTCTTAAATTTTTAAGGTATACCACTGCCAATACTTAATCATGGTATGACAATATAATTAAAATAATAATACATTTTAAGTGCTTATTCATTATTGGATTTATTGAGATCAGGACCTGTTTCGCTCATCGCGAGTAGGCTAATAAATCAATCAATACAGTCTATTTGATATAAATTATGCTTATTTTGTTTTCATTTGAACATTTTAAGTTCAGTCTATTTGATACAAATTATGCTTATTTTGTTTCATTTAACTACTTGACCAGTCCTGATCTCAATAACTCCAATTTGTAATCAGTACTAAACATATGGTATTATTTTTACCGTCTTAAATGATTGTATTCAATGTCATCTGGAATGCAGTTGAAATATGTTATTCTGGACCATCCATAATCCTGTCGATCAATAAATAGCAATGCAATATGGTATTAATTGCACGTCGTTGAAAAATTATCAACAAAAACACACAAATTTTAGCAGATAAACATCAATTTACACAATGAAATATAAATATCATTACCAAATAAAAGTATTGAGAAGAAAACAAACTCCTACTCATCTTATGTACATACAATATTTAGTAATTAAAATTATTTAATTCAACCGACACTAAACAACACTTACATACCTAAATGCTATATATCGGGAACTGACGTATCACACACACACTGGCTCGCAATCTTTTATGATGTGTATTTTCCTTTGTAACAACTAACACAGTTTTTCTCGCAATATCGATAGCAAAACTAATATTTTATATTTACGCACTATTTCCGGCTTCGATTTACATATAAGTATGATCGGTTTATTTATTGGATAAGTCTATCCAATGAAATACTCGACGATATAGTATCGTCCAATTTAATTTGCTATCTATTCTTCGAACCAATCATAGCGGTCGTTTATAAAGTTTTGTTTTTATTGTATATCTAACTTTTAAATTAAACATGCACTTTATAGTAAATCATTCAACATAGAGACTGCATCACGATTAACCGTTATA
This sequence comes from Himalopsyche kuldschensis, assembly GCA_028554975.1. NCBI lineage: Eukaryota > Metazoa > Arthropoda > Insecta > Trichoptera > Rhyacophilidae > Himalopsyche > Himalopsyche kuldschensis. The sequence continues at coordinate 4,095,192 of JAHFWI010000031.1, read as the reverse complement.
TTTGCATGTATTATGAAGCTATCTTATTTAGGTTAAGTCGTAAACACGGCACTTGTGTCAAAATTACGGGTATTGGAATAAATTCCCACCCAATGCTGTTGGTAATTTTGATTGAAGGGTCCCGGCTGCGTGCATGTGTCGAATGAATTAACGAATTCTTTCCGTACATCATTAACCACACTGGTTGCTAATTGAAAGCTTAAAACACGAAACAAATATCATTTAATTTACTTTTTACAGCTGTTGTGACAGAACTTTTATTTTTCGGCAAAATGGCCGACGCGCGGATTGCGTTTGCACTACAAGGTCTACCGTCACGTCGTTGCAGTTGTATACAAACAAAACAAAGTACCTGTACTGCATTCCCATATTGTAACGAATACTCATGCATCTCAATATCGATATTTTGGCTATTTTTTTAGAAAAAAAATATATTTAAGATAGTTTTAGTAAAGCCCATTTTTGATTTTTCGCTGGTTTAATTCAATCTATCTTAATTTGGAAACAATTAACCATACAGTACAAGACTAAGGCGTCTACATTAAATTAAATTTATATTCCAACTTGATAGCTCCTGCTTATTATAAAATTATAAATTGAATATAATTATAGCAAACATGTTTTTTTCAGTATTGCATTGTTCTTATTATGAATAGTAGCTTGATATACAAAGGTTTTTTGCTAGTGTATCATTATATCTCGATACTCATTGCATTATTTATAAGTTTGCATCATCGTGTAATGTAGTGATCGTAGTTATAATTCAAAACATTGCGCAACTAACTTCACGTCGGTTTATAAACTATATAGGTAATATTCGAATAGAACAAGTATGTAAGAATAACTCATCCAATGAATTTGCCATGACCTTTAACTTTTATATAGGTTCTTTTATAAAGTCACACTAAATATATGATGTATTTTATTGTTAAGTTTGACAATTTACTAGCCAGTACCGGACATGCGATGCAATGCCACTAAAAGAAAGAAAGTGTTTGTTGTTTTAATTCTGTTAATTGAAGTACGTTTAGACACGCAATGTTTTTGTTTTTTTGTCGTGCGTATACGTATAGCTCAGAAGGTTTTCCATCGCGTGAGCAGGCCACATACACCTGCCCATGTCAGAAGTATGGAATTTTCAATTGTTTCCCACACACTTGTAGCGATTTTCCTTGTAGTTTTTGATAATCATTGCAAATACGAACCGTTCTGGAAGCTAAAACGTTTAAATTGGAATGACATATCTGTCGGAATCATTGGTATGCGTGGAAACAGTACATTTCTACTTTGAATTTTTTATTTCAATATATATATTTATATATTGAAATAGATATAAGTTGGTTCTCCCACCACCCTTCCGTTATGTGCGTGCAGCCGTTTTTCACATCTGCCTTCCATAACGCTATACGATCATGAAAAGAAACGAATTTTCTCCTCACTTACTTGGCCCGAGACAGAGCTTCTCGGGACTGATCTTTTAACCATACATTAAGGTGTTTAAAGAGGAAAAAATAAAAGTATTCTATGTATCTGTATACTGAGAATCTGTGGAGTTTAATCTACTTCGCGTTGAATCTGAAGAGGAATCACGAGTATCCCGTTCGCCATATTATGTTGCAAATTTATCGAAGCCTCAAAATTTCCATTTCAATATGTAGCTTCGATGATATCATTATCTCCATCATTATGTTCATTACCCTTTTCACTTTTTTACGGTCATTTACGGTTGTCACTGTGGCCATAGCCTCAGACGGCCCCGTCGTTAAAGCCATTGCGGTTCCTTCGATTTTGAAATCTCGCCACGCTGCGCTTGAAGCTTCGCGGTATGACTCAGGCCACAGCCTTACTTTGCTTCTCACTCGGTCATAGAATCGCATCCAGCCACCCGATTCCACACATGTCACGAGAGGTCACCCGATAGAGCGAAGAGGTCGTATGTTGTTTTTTGTGCATTATAATAAAAAAAACTGGTTGTTACCCCGGCTGAGATATTATTAATTATTTTATGACTCACCGCTGTCGCACATAAATCTTTAAATGCATCGCACATTTGCTAACAGCACAAGCAGATTAAAATGAAAACATTATTGATAACTGTGATAAGAGGTTTGTTGTTTCTCCGTATCATGCAGAATGTCTGCGACGCACTTAAACATGTCGAATCGTTACCTTACTTTGAAAAGGTTCTAAATGACATTTTTGTCTAAAATTACCTTTTGTTCGGAAATGCTTGTATTTACCGCATTCTATCATGTATGTATATGAAGTTCAGAATTATCTATGGTTGAATAACGGAATTAGCAGAATTCCGGAGCTGCACTGCATCTGCACACTTTTTTTCTACTAAATTTATTTGAGAAAGTTCTTAGATTTCATCATTATTTCCATCATTAGATCTTTAAGATCATGAGTTGTGAAAAAATATGCTCAAAATAAGTAATTTGAAACATTATTACTTGCTCATTGTTACAAGTGAGTTTTAATCAATCGAACCTTCAAACGCTCATATCTCAAAACAGTGTCAAGAGCAGTCAGAACCTTTTCAAAGTAAGGTGTCGAGTTGTTAAACATAAAATTTATTATAGAACTAAATATTTTCGTTATCGTTATTTTGTCATCCACATTTTGTCCGTTTCGATAGTGACACGTGATTTGCTTTCATAAGCAAAATCAAATGCCAATTAAATTAGTTTGTTTTGATAATAATCATATTATAAACAGAATCGCTAAGCTTACTACATAATCGATTGCGTACTTTTAGCATCATTTTTATGACAAAATTTAAATATATCACTTCTAGGTGTTCACTCTCAATAATTGGTGGAATGGCATTATAATAAAAATAATAAAAAAAAATAGTACGTATTCCACATACAATTTATTGGATCTGGGCAGGCTTCGCTGATGAGCGATTACGGTCCTGATCCAATAAATTTTATGTGGAAAAGTACTAAAAAAGTTTTATTATTTTTATTTTTATATATACTTTTCCACGTATTGTGTTGTGCAGTGGTCAACGTCGTTGGCTTCCGTGACGGACCTCACGGTTTCGAGTGCCCGTACGAGCATATTTTTTAGTCGATTCATCAATCTCGTTCGAAGGCATGGGTGTTATTGTAAGTATTACTACTAATCCTGTCCTAGTCCTCGTATTTTTTCAATCCACACTCTGTGCTGGAGTAAAAATTTCATCCAATCCTGTGTCGCTATATAGCGACTAGCTAACTACTCGTCTATTCTTACTATCATTGAACCCAAGAGAAGAGGCAACTCAGTAACAAGCAGTTCTTGTAGATCAAAACATAATTTGAAATAAACTCCGTGAGGAGTCCATATGCTCCACGTTGGGAGGCTAAATAGTTAAAAAAATAAAAGTGATACGTGTTTCGTCTCCTTTGAGAAGCATCTTCAGACTAACTATATGAAGGTTTATTTATTCTAAATGTGACGAAAGACGTGTTTCTTCTTGTTACCGAATACGTGGAAAAGCAATATTGTCAATTTAAAAAAAATATTAAAACCTGAATTTCTTTTCTTCAACACTTTTCTATCGTTCTTTGGAATATTCAGGCTAAGGTTAGGATATAATCTTGTTGGCCGCTGCAATTAATATGCCGCATTGCATTTAACATTAAACGGTTGTAACTTTTTGTGGAATCCGTAGTTGATTATAATAGTTTTCCTTATCGCGGTCGAATTCGTGCACGCGTTCGCCAACTTGGCTCGTGTTATTTAATTTCCGCGCAATAGGAATGAATGTGAAATTCTCATTCTCGGTAAACGAATTGTGTGATAGCCGATAACATCTAATCTTTACTCAAGGCTGCCAGCTTATCACAACTTGTTATTTACCAGATTTATATATGTATTCTGAATTCAAATTTAGCAACTCAATGAAGTGTATTGTGTACCCTGTCTATGCGAGGTATACATGCTTGTTCTAGTGCACGTTTAAAACATAGTTCTGACGAGGGCGTAAGCCGAAATAGCCATCAACAAATATATAAAATATTTTTTGTAGAATTAAAATTCATTTTTATTTTTCTTACCGTATTATAATGGAGTTCTACCAAGTAAATGCCTACTCAATTAAATCAAATAAGTGTTTTTTATTCACAGTGTATTCTTTTAAATGAATCGTTCTTAGTGCTTTCCTCCGGCCTTAATTACCGTTTCAAAAGATCGAATATACGCACATTTTTATTGTTTTCCATTACACTATGCACTTCCTCAAAAATGATTACGCCAGTTTCTCGCGTCTGCCAAAAGACAGATTTAATCCGCGCTTTTAAACAAACATAGTAGTTCGGGATTTCGACTGAAGGTTCTTGATGGAATTTGAATCTTCAGAATTTTATACTTTCCCACGAGTTTTGTCGCTAACGTCCCTGGTTTCGCTCTTCGAAATCTTCAGGCATTTTGAGTGCCTAAATGAAATTGAACTGACCTGAACATGGAGATGCCGACAAGCTAAACCCGGTTCGTTAGCGACAGAACTCATGGAAAAGTACAAAATTCAGACGATTCAATTTTAGTACATAGTAGAATTGTCAAATGGTCAGTGAAGCACTCTAGAACTGTAAGACTTACCAACTCGCAGATTGGTGGTAATAGTATACTAGTTTCAGGAGATCCTGTAGTCTTAGTTCAAAAGTTTAAATTACTGGAGTGTATTTTTCAATAAGGGAAATGTGAGCATACATAATTATTATATATGATCTTTAAAAGTTTGAAATAAGCATCTATTCTGTCGAATAGATTGTTTTTCTGGACGACTTTTCTTTGACCGTTACTGTGAACTGTTTTTATTTAACACAACGTAAAAATATATTACGTATACATACATGAAATATCGTATTTACAGATTTTTATTTGTTAAGCAGGACGTGATTACTGTATTAAATTTAATAACACATTATTTTAGTACTTTTTCCACATCTGATTTATTTCATCAGGACCGGTTTCGCTCATGGCGAGCATTATCAACTGAAGCTCGCCATGAGCGAAACCGGTCCTGATGAAATAAATCAGATGTGGAAAAAGTACTAAAAAAATGTGTTATTATTTTTATTATAATGCCTTTCCACCAAGTATTGACTGTGAACACCTTAAAAGTGTATTAAATTTGTCAACGCTGATATCGTTTTTACAAACGTAAAAAAAGACTCCGACTCCAACATTCACCAAAAACATGACTCCGACTAAAAAATGTTTAATATCGTCACTTTTTTTCCTATGTATGTGTATTCAATTAAAAATCAACCCTACCAATTCATCCAATTGCCAAACTTGACATATTAAACTTTTTCCGACTCCGAGTACGACTCCGGCGAAAACGCCGCGACGACTCTGACTCCACAGCCCTGGTTTTTACGGTTAAAAGTCAGTTTCAATAAGCTATCCAAAATTGTAAACCTAAACAATTTCTCGAGGAACTTTTGACCAATGGCCACACAATTGCAATATATATATGCCCAGCTTGCTAACTGCTGCGTTCACATCATTGCGGTATGCTCGATATGCACATCTGGAATAATTAGATATATTCATTCACCAGCAACTTTCGAATAATTACGAAACCTGTAATTTCTTTCGCCTTTGTTCACGCTCCATGAGCCACGGTTAACATTCGAAACAATGCATAATAATAATTACTAAGCATATTCGTATTCTGAATTGTGATTTGATCATTATTATTTTATAATAGTAAGCTCGTACGTATTGTCTGAATAGATGATCTCCATATTAAAAAGATAGCATAATATACAGACAGAAGCGTTCTGTAATACTTTTAACGATGAATTAACTGTAAAAAAATCATTTAAAATCCTAGTTGTATCGATTGAATCGGTACTGTTTTATTTATTGGTAGAACTCAGCATTGAAAAGCTTAACATTATATGTACTGGCATTCCTTGCAAGCACTCAGTAAGTGACTCCGACAAACTTTTGAAGAAATTACATTTTGTGTTTTTATAGTTTTAGTATTTAGAACAGTCATACTTAACCTTTTTTTCCTCCGGGCCGCATTCCAATTTTTCTTCTCTACGTGGGTTGCAACATATTTATAGTAAACTGTTAATATAATACAATTTTTCAAAGTAAAAAATAACAATAAAAAATACTTTAAAAGTACACGAAAATACCAATGTACCCAAAATCTTTTTGGTAATTCCACGTATTGTGACACGTGTTTCGCAATTAGTAACACAATACGCGAAATAATCAAAGTTATTTTTAATTATATATTTAAATGAACTTAAACAAAGTTACCGCCGAATCCATCGATAGTTAGTTTGAAGAGGCGAATTGCGTGCCACGATTTGTAACACAATACCTGGATTGGTAAAGATATAAATTAAATACGGAAAGAAAAATAACAATGTATTTTTTTAGTTCTACATAAATTATTTTATATATGTGTTGATAGCTATTTCGGCTTTCAACAACGAAAACACACGAAATAGCTATCAACAAATATATAAAAAAAATTATGTAGAACTAAAATACATTGTTATTTTTCTTTCCGTATTATAATGGAGTTCTACCAAGTAAATGCCTTCTCAATCAATTTAAATTAAATTGTATATTAAAACGAAATTCCGCCGAATCCATCGAAAACATAATCAATTCGGAACTGAATAGTCTCCCGAATGGGTGGGTGAGTAGTGATGAGAAGTCGATTGCATGTGATGCCAGGTTCGTTGGCGGTCGCAGTCGCTGATGCAGCTATCTGTGCGAGATAGTGAGCGAGCGAGCGAAATGGTGGGCGCCGACCGGTTTCGCGGAACCCGTTACGTTCCCGTTTACCGCTGGTTCAAATCCGCGCCGGGTCGCTTCGACTCGCCCAAGAACGACATCTCGCTCAGAGGATTACTATACTTCATGCATCGCATTATGTGTAGTTTGGCACACAAGTAAATAACAAGTATTGAAACACACAAAGGGGAAGGTAGGATCAGTTGCAACATTTTTAATTCCGATAGAAAAATTCTGTATCTAAGACTCAGATACTTTTAGAAATTAGATGTAATATATTATATTACAAAACTTCCTATTTTAGTCGAGGGCGCATTCGAAATTTGGGGACATAGGCTGAATAATAAAAAAGGATGTATTTTATTGATAATCATATAAATTTATACAAAAATCTATGTCTGAAAAGAAAAATTTTCGTACCAGTATTATATATTTGTTTATACTTCAATGCACAATGTAAAATCATTTTCAAACAGTGATGCAGAACCTCCGTCACGCAATGACATTTCATGTGGTCCAATATGGCAAATATCAATCACCTTTTTTTCTTCAGAACGTTTCACGGAAGAACAATATAAAATAATAAAATTTCCAAATTTACGTACACAAAAAATATCGATAATTTAATCACTTCGACCCATGCGGCATTCGAACTATCTAAGAATTTATTATCTGGCCCTTCTCCCAGTAAGGTATACATCACTGTTTTAAAACCTTCATCACTCTTGAGACGTTCAAAGTCCAGACTTGATAAATCAGTTTTTTGTGCTTATTCTACGGATAATTAATTGAGAACAGAACCGGTTTCGCTCGTCGCAAAAACCTTCTTTGAATGACTTTACTTTTAATCGAACTCTTGGTCACCGCAATCGAAGAGCCAAGACATTGACCACTCAACAACTTTTCATTTAAGTAAACCGTCTATATTAGCCTCCATACATTTTAATGTTTTTTTTTCGCATATTGTTCTTATATTACTTTGACTCATCGACCGGCGTCCATTTTACGATCGTTTCAATTCAGATGTCGAATCTACCTTGAATATTCTCGAAGCATACAATTTGTCTTTCGCATTTTCTTAATGCATGATGTGTGTATGAATGGGACGTAATTAAATTATTTGGCATGTCTGTCGGATGTTGGGAAAAAGTGGATTCTCAGAAAATTGTTTCAAGAACGTTAAAATATTAAGAATAATTTAATACGACTGATCCATTTTGAAGTTATAGTAGAAATTACTTTCCATATTTTCTATTATTGAGTGGTTGTCTTTTCCTTCATGTTTAATGAGAAGCTGTTGTCGATAATTTCTCTATATTATCACATACGTATCAAACTGTATTAGTTGTTAGTGAAAATATCAGGGCTGTGGAGTCAGTAAAAAAAGTCCGACTCCCAACTCCAGCATTTACCAAAATCACGACTCCGACTCCGATATATACCAAAAACACTAAAGAAAAAGGTGAATATTATCACTTTTTCCCCTAATTTTCCTATTTATGTGTATTCAGTTAAATACCAACCCTATAAATGTGGCCAAAAGCCAAATTTGACATATTAAAAGCAAAAATAAAAAGTTCAAGCTTTTCAAAATTCCGACTCCGAATACGACTCAGGCCAAAATGCCGCGACGACTCCGAATCCAGAGCTCTGGAAAATATGCTTAGTAAATCGTACTTTGTACATGCACATTTGCTTACTAACCTAACGCTTCGACGTTTATTTAGTCTTTTATCGGAAGCTTGTGGTTCTTACAAAGCTGAGCCAGCTTACGCGTCGCGAACTAACGAACGTGGATGACAGATATTTTAATGAAATTCGCGAACAATAATTTTGTCGCAAGGGAAATCGCTATATTCCAGTGATATACTCGATAATCGATTTATTTTATTATTGAAGCCTCTCCAGAGATGGCATTACTAGTGTTTCAACGAACAAAATAATACATCATTCTAAGAAACGCTCCAAAATGGTAGCGCGTACATCTACACGTGTCCAGTTAAATGTAGGTTTTTTTCGTGACATTTTTCAAATTCTACATTATACTTTTAGTGTATCAAACTGTAAATCGTCCTGATTCAAAATTAACACAGAATACCATACGTTTAAGTGTATGTATGATTTATTAAATCGTATTTCGTACATGCAAATATATTTACTATGTTAGTAGTCTTTTGTCAGAATCGAGTGGCTCTGACGATATCATCAAACCGAAGAAGATTTTAAGTTAAGCCAGATTATGCGTCGCGAACTAACGAATGGTATGACAGATATTAGAATGAAATGCGCGAACACTTTATTGCCTTCTCAAACGAATCCTTGGTAAATTCGATAATTGAAGATCACCCAGAGAAGGCATTGCTATTATTGGACGAAGAAACGCTCCAAAATGGCAGTGCGTATATCGTGCGTCACTGGCGTGTAATTTGGAATGCATAACGTGTCAGTCACGGGCGTCTGAAAGGTTAAGCTCATATTCTTGAAACGACACGTGTTTCTACGTGGTGATAGTGGATAATAATCAATTACTGTTCTACTTCTACCCACAGTAGACATCATATTCTATTAAAGTAATTAACTTGGCGCATATAATAAATTACGCTTACAAATGAGTTATAACATAGTTAAAATGCACACACATGTCACTAAATACTGCACCTGTTCACACACACTTTAAAAATACACACAGAAATTACGTAATCAATTTACTAAAACATACATCTATTTCAACACACACAGGTTTTAGACGAGGCGTTTAAAATAAATAAAAATGTCTCCGCAAAGTGTACAGTGAATAAAAAAAAAAGCAAAGAAACAGTGCTTGCCTTTGTCAATACAAATGTGTGATCGTGATGTCAAAATGAAGTGAAGTGATCCCATCACCGCCGGTGAAGTGTTCGATTATTGAAGGAGGGCCCTCGTCAATATGTATGGTTGTTCAGAGGCTCCGTTGTTGAGAGTGTCGAAAGCCAGGCCCCTCTGGCTTAGGTAGATGTGCTTGTGACGAAGTGAACCCAGAGGGCGATGGTGCTAAGGCAAATAATCGTGTTGGATTGCTTCGATGCTGAGATTTCGGTTTGTTACGCATTTTTTTTTTTTTACTATGTCCGCTCCCAACTTGGAGCATATGGACTCATCACGGAGTTTATCTCAACATTTGTTTTTTCTACGAGAACTGCTTGTTACTCAACCTCTTTTCGCGTTGCTTTCAATCGCGTCGCTTTTTGGGATCGGAAATGTTACTCAGTTGCTCAAGCTCTCTTTTTCGAAGAGAGAAGGGATGAAAAGGATACGAGGACTAGGACAGGACTAATGATTAGCTAATCGCTGTCACTATGCGTCGCTCTTTAGGATCGGTAAGGTGGGAAGGGACTTTCCAACAACAAAAACACCCATGCCTTTGAACAGATTTATCGACTGAAAAAAACCGCTCGTACCGGGAATCGAACCCGGGCGATCCGGCACCGATCCGATAGTAAGTCTGAAGATGCAAAAACACGTGTCACAATTAGTAGCACAATACGTGGAATAATCAAAGTTATTTTAAATTTTACATTTATTTCAATTTATGAAACATGTATTTCAAAAATAATAGAGATTTAAGCGTCTCAAATTTTAATTTGGTTCTATTTTTTATTCCCGCTGTAGAAGAATCCCTCTCTGTTGCTGTGGAAGTCGGCTTCAAAGTTAACAATAAATAAGATAGTGCTATCTAGTTTTTTCTGTCCGATGTTTAAAAAAATATTTTTGGAAATAAATCTTTATTTATAAATAACGAGTATTTTTCAAATTACTCGAGTATCGAGTACTTGAATTAAGCTCGAGTCTCTAGATATCGCGTTATGATTGACATTCACTTCTACCAACACCATTCACGACAGTGACAGCAAGACTTGTGATTACTAATAATAATAATCGTTGAGGAATAACGTATGTAATGGAATCTGTAAACAATACACTTTGCGGTGTGTCAGGGTTTTAATGTCATCTGTGCGAGGGGAACAATTGAAGACGTTCGAGGGCGGGGGTGGAGAGCACGTCACGTGTCACCTCGCAAGCCACGCCACGCGCTCTGAGACAGGTGGGCGACCACTATCGTGAATAAATGTCATCTAGCCTCCTTATCTTTAACTCGAAAGTAACCCTCCGTCACCCTCCCACCTGCCCGTCGATCCCTAACAGCTGTTTTGAGTGATTGTCTAGTTCGCTGAACAAAATTACAACATATTTTGTAGCAGTTTTAATTTTAGGGCTTTAAATATTTACCCGGTCCGTGGCGCAGTGGCAGCGTGTCAACGTTGTTGACTTGCGTTCTTGACCGCCCGGGCTCGATTCCCGGTACGAGCAGATTCTGCTCAGAGGCAATGGATGTTTTCGCTGTTTAATCCCTTTCCCACCTTTCCGATACTAAAGAGCGACGCATGACACGATTACCTAACCACTAGTCCCGTCCCTTGACCTCGTATCCTTTCCATCCCTACTCTCTTCGAAAAAGAGAGGTTGAGAAACTGAGTAACAAGCAGTTTTCGTAGAAAACCGTGAGATAAACTCCGTGAGGAGTCCATATGCTCCAATGCTATCATATAATTTCTTTTGATCTGAAATAATTTGCTATTTTTCACCGTGTGATACGATAAACAGGGCATGAGGAATCCGTATTTTCCATGTTGGGAGCAGACATGATTAAAAATATATATACATATCTACATGAGCTTCATATGCGCTTACAGCTTTCCGACATTGAACATTAATTCGTAATGCTGTAGAGATATCGTTTTTTATAATTTAATGTTATATATAAAACCGAAACGGCGTATGTATGTATGTGGGTCTGTAATTCCCTTTTGCATTGTTGTTGCAAGTTCAAACAAACGAATTGATTTCGCTCGCGAAAGTTTCGACGGTAAATTTGTTTCGTTATCAATGTGTGTGTAGAGACTCCAATTACTCGAGTATCTAGTAGTACATTTTACAAAATACTCGAGTAGTTTCATATGAACCAAAATATCTTATATATAAAACCGAAACGCCGTATATGTCTGTGGGTCTGTAATTCCCTTTTGCATTGTTGGTCATTAAGTTGCCAGTTGTTTCAACTTAGCCCGTCTGAATTTACGCGCCGAGGTGAACATAACCCCAAACTGGTCCGAGCGAAGCCGGGTTCGAATACTAGTAATATATAAAAATAATAAAACATTTTCAGTACTTACTCCACATAAATGTATTCGATCAGGACCGGTTACACTCATGGCGAGCATTTTCCACTGATTTGACAATGCTCATAATTGTAGTTGAAGAATCATTTTTTTTAACCATTTCATATCTCAACATATGTTTTTCTACGAGAACTGCTTGTCGTCCGTTTTCGAAGAGAGTAGGGATGGAAAGGATAAGAGGACTAGGACAGGACTAGTGATTAGCTAATCGCTGTCACTATGCGTCGCTCTTTGGGATCGCAAAGGTGGGAAGGGATTTTCAACAACACAAACACTCATGCCATTGAACAGATTTATCTACTGAAAAAAACCGCTCGTACCGGGAATCGAACCCGGGCGGTTCGGCACGCAAGCAATTTATTTTTGCTTAGTTGTAATACCAAATGTTTGCCATACCTTGAAATTATTGCTGAACTTTTGTATAAATATTACTGTTTCGTTGTATTTCTTATCAGCTGACAATGCTTGCCATGAGCGAAAGCGGTCCTGATCCAATAAATTTTAAGTGGAATAAGTACTATTTTTTTTTATTATTTCTATTATAATGCCATTCCACCAGGTATTGACAGTGAACATGTTAAAAGTGATTAATACTATATACTTGAGTATTTGGTACGGCGGTGAAAAATAAGCGAGCGTCTCTGCCAAAAGCATGAAGTTAAAAAAAAGAAAAAGAAAAATGTTCATCCCTGCGGCATAATTTAACTATGTATTTCGCGAAAGCACTCTCCTGACGTCATCATCCGTTTGACTTTGGAAATCTTTGAGCTAATGGCCAGTGGCTGCGAGCGACGGGTGCAGCGATGCGCGTGCGAGCGGGACGGCAATCGCTGAAAATCCGCAGAAGAAAATGCCAAAGTTTTCGGCTTTCGTTAAGTTTTGAACCCTGCTGGGAAGTTTGAAACTTCTCTCAAGACGAATGTGCCGGGAGGAAATAACTTTCGATGACTAAACTCGCCCCGTTTGGATTGCGCAACTATTTTGCACAATCTTTGCGCGAAAACAAGCAAACGATATTAGGTACAAATTATAAAGTTTCTATCACCGTAAAATCTACTAATGATTAATAATTTCTTTATGATTGAATTCGACGGATATATTCGTATTACAATGGATACAATCCAGCTAGCTAGAATAGAAGATGCTTGTAACGTCTCAGTTGGTGGTATCATTTTAAATACTGATTCACTAGCCGCCTACTGAATTTGAATGAACTCGAGGTGAGGGATTATTGGCAGATTAGATATTATATAGAGCAGTGATCGCCAAACGGTCGCCCGCGAGCTACCGGTAGCTCGCGAAGGATACATTTGGAAAATCCAGGCTTCTTTTATGGACAGCTGCATGTGTCCTACTCACGCGTTGAAAAACCTTCTTCTTTAAAAAAGATATATTATTAAATAATATTCTTAACAGGACAGGATGTTCGCCTTTATTAACATTATTCCCCATCAATAGAGTAATCACCCAACCTAACTGATTGATTGCAGCTCATTAGTTTATAGTTTATTAGTTTGTAATGTTTAACGTCATTAGAAATATATTTGTTTGCTTTGTTTCGATTCTATAACCCTCTCTTGCGTCCCTTAAAAGGAAAAATCCCAATCTAATTGATTGATTGATTGCACCTTATTAGTATCATTATGTTATTACATTGTTTTGATTCTATCACCCCCTTCCTTGTTTCCTTTAGAAGGAAAAAAACCCGTAATCCATTTTGTAATTTCATAATTTAAAATGTTAAAATGTTAGAATTTATCTTGCTTCATTACTTAAGCAAACTTTGCGATGGTAAGTCTGAAGATGCCTCTGAGAGAGGCGAAACACGTGTTACAGTTAGTTACACAATACGTGGAATAATCAAAGTTTTTTTAAATTTTATATTAAAATGAACTTCCACAAAGCTACCGCCGAAACCATCGAAAATATACCTTCTGATTTATTCGTATACGCACCAGACAGAAATAAAATATATTGTATCCCATAACACTTAAAACAAAAAACATCTCTTTTCTCATTCTTTCGTTGAGTGACATTGCATCGCCTGCTGGGCAGTCGCCAGCTTTGTTTATAAATTCGTAATTAAAGTACGCATTTTATGTTTTATTGGAAGTTTATTTATGTAATATAATAATAAAACAATATACCAAAGTAGCTCGCATCCTCATTGAGCTTGGATACCACTGATATAGAGCCTCGGTGATAGCGTTATTAACATATTTTCGTTTGTCTGTTTGAAATATAATACGACGTTTTAGCTTATAATGAAATAGAATCTGCTGAATTAATATTTGTTAAAAGTATAAGAAACAGCAAATATACAACAATTTTCATTTTGTCTTAACATAATTGCTCCAGGGAAATCAAAACACATACGGAAACGACGTGTTTTCCCCGATCCCCGTAGTTATGTGTTGTAAAAATCCATTGATGGTAATTTTCATAATTTCACTAACTGCTTGAACATTTTTAATGCAATGATAAACGTCGGTCTTTTTTTAAACTTATAACCATCGACTTTTTTGTTAAAATCGTCCAGATTATTACATGTACTCGATTGATAGTTCAGGGTTCAAATCCTGGCAAGGTTAATACCAATATTTGAAAGTTTTCAACTTAATATTTTTAGTAGTAGCTTATTTTTTCGTAATTTTGAAATATTTCAAATATTTGGTGCATTGGATAGCTTCGACTAACTGAAGGTAGTTAATCATAAAATGTTTTATTGATTGAGTAGGCATTTAATTGGTAGAACTCCATTATAATACGGTAAGAAAATTAACAATGTAAATATTTTAATTCTTCAGAAATTATTTTATATATTTTTTGATGCCCTCGTCAGAACTAGTGACGATGGTGTAATAGGTAATCAGGGCTGTGGAGTCGGTAAAAAAAAGTCCGACTCCGACTCCAGTATTTACAAAAACTACGACAGCGACTCCGACATTGACCAAAAACCCGACTCCGACCCTATCAATGCGGCCAAAAGCTAAATTTGACATATTAAATGCAAAAATAATAAGTTCAAACTTTTCAAATTTTCCGACTCCGAGTACGACTCCGGCAAAAACGCCGCTACGACTCAGACTCCACAGCCCTGGTTTTAACCGTCCAAAAGAAACAAATACATAATTTTAAAATGCAGCGAACGTAATTAATTATACTGGCGTCAAATTTATTGCATAAGTCATTATTAATCCACAATCATATTTCCTCTCTGTCGATACATAAAATGAACGCGTACATAAAAAAATGTGTCACTGAATTGCATGAGAATTATAATTCGCTGCCGTGTGCGCGAATAAAAAATGGCCAGTCGACAAGGCCAGTCCAAATAGATTTAATAAAAAAAAAAATCGCACACGTTTACCGAGTCGTGGGTCATCCGCGCGGCCAACATCCCAACAGGTGTGTGCGTCATCGATTCGTTATTATTATTTTTACAACGAGGTAAATATTCCTCCGAGGTGTAGCTATAATAATATATTGGATTGGGTTGATTGCGAAAGTTTATACGTTATTGATTTAGTTGGCATTTACTTGGTAGAACTCCATTATAATACGGTGAGAAAAATTACAATGTGTGTTAATCAGGGCTTCGGAGTCGGGAGTCAGGCGTTTTTGGGCGGAGTCGGAATATTGAAAAAATTGATTTATTTATATTTAATATGTAAAATTGTTCTATTGGCATGATCGGTTGGTTGATATACAATTGAAAACACATATATATATGATATGATGAAAACGTGATGAAATTAATCGTTTTTTAGTCGGAGTCGGAGTCGTAGTCGTATTTTTGATAAATTTCACAGCCCTGGTTTTAATTCTACAGAAATTATTTAATAAATTTGTTGATAGCTATTTCGGCTTACGCCCTTGTCAGAACTATGTTTAAACCTGCACTTACATATCCTTATATACAGTTGTAGACAGGGTACACATTACATCTTCTTCTCTGTTCCACTATCTTATTTTTATATGGTAATAATAAGTTATTAAATGTGACAAATTGAATTGATGTATTCTAGAAGTGAAAGCTAATCTGGGTTTTTACTAAGTGGGAATAAACACCAGGCAACTGTGCGCCACATGAACACGGCTCCCGTGATCAACGCGCGACTACAATTTTCGAATGGATTCAGAGTTGTGTTTGGCATATTTAACTCACTGTTTAACTCTTCGTTATCATCATTATACAAAAACGTGAAAAGTTTTGCATCAATCTAATGGAATGTATATATTACCCTGTTCAGGCCGCTGCTTCCAATCGCGGAAGTGTTGTCGTATCTATGTATGAATTAATAGCTGATAGAATTTTTCCTTGTAAGGAATAACGGGTGCCTATTTTGAACTGTGTAAGTCTTGCAATATATATGCAGTCGTTGGTTTTAGTCATTATCATATATATAATCTTAAGTTTTCTTCTTCCTTTTTGTCCATCTTGTTATAGCTACGGTACTAGATTTGTCTTTTTTTCTACAAAATCACGTCCTTCTTCCACGGATAGATGGTACGAGGACGAAACCTTATTATATATAAATAATAAAAAATACATTAGCTACTTAGTGAAGTTATGCTTAAGTAAAATCCTTGTTTTTGTTTCTATTCATCCCGTTTTACGGTAAGTTTTCGATATGTATTCGCTTAGAAACAGTTGCACTCTGTGAAGATTGCCATTATCACGGTAAAAACTGATTCAAGAAAAATTGCAATCAACTGTTTTATGGAACCTAAGATACTTGAGCTAATAAACTAGTCTGTACAAATAATAACAACAATAAATAATAAAATAATAACGTTTAGATCGACGGCACCGTTGCCAAACCGGGAGATAATCAGCGAACGAGACGGAGATGTTATTATTATTACACTGCGGCGTTGCCCGACGGTCGCCTTGAAGGACGCGGTGGGGCGCAGCGCGAGGGGCGGCGGAGAAAGCCGGCAACGCAGCCCGGCCTGGCTGACGTGGCCCAACCGACAACACAACGCACACACTCGCAAACAGATAGCGTGTGTGCGCGCACACAAAAGGGATCGTTGCTGTGTGTGGGAATCGTTGAAAAGCCGGCGCTCGCACAGCACACATGCAAAAGAGTCTATTGTGGTGTATATTAAAAAAAATATTCAAAAAACGAACGTATATACAGGAAGGTTAGAGATGTGTATCTCTTTTTTTAGCACTGCAAGTTGTTTACGTTTACTTCGTATCGATCAAATAATCTTGTAGTTGGTCAAATTGTAGCGAGTTTACAAATGCAATCATTTTGACGGCGTTGTACATTTGTTTGTTTCCAGAACGTATACCGGTCGCCCTCGGAGAACTTCTATATCTCGTCACTATCCGAATAATCCGTAATCCACGCTAGAAAATTAAAATAATCGCTGTACTTTCCCATAAGTTTTGTCGCTTACAATCCGGGCTTAGCATATAGACGTCTCTAGGCTTTCAAGTGCACGAATTAACTTGAACTGACAGTTCAAGAAAAATAAAATTCATATTAGATATTGAAACCTAGCACTTTCAGTCGAAATTCTCAATTAAACAAAATTATTTATGAAATTCTGTATTGTTGTTAGGTAAATAACAACGATTAGACAATCTCTTTGTATCCATGATACTGTACTAATCAGCTGAATAAATCGAATCTCATGAAAAATAATAATTATTAGATAACCTAGATCTGTATAAATTCGTATATGAACATTGACGATCATTACTTTTTTGTCAATTGATTGTGAGAAAGCATTACATGTATAAAAGACAAATGGTTTTGTAATTAGATCGGGACCGGTATCGCTCATTGCGATTGTATTAAATAAGTTATTCCACCACCACCACGCAGAAGTATCAACAGTTGGCTTCCGAGACGCTATTCACTGGTTCGAGTACCAGAGCGAGCATCATTTTTTCAGTTGTTTTATCGATTCTTTTCGAAGGCATGGGTGTTTATGTTGTTTTAAAACTCTTCTCCATCCATCATCCATCCGATCACATAAGCGGAGTGTAGCTAGAGCGACTAGCGAATTACTAGTCATGTCCTAGCTTTATTCTTTCTACACCCTTTCTCATCGAACTTAACCTAGATTAAGTAACAAGGAGTACTAGTAAAATTATATATATATGTTACAGAGAAACTGTATTCTCAGTGAAAATGTATCAAGTAATAGATTTGTATGACAACTTGATTTAACTGGTCACGATCATTGAAATTATTGGCCCAAGTCGATGATTTTTCGGGCTTAAATTTTGGTTTGCTTCAATGAAACAATATCAGCAAGTAGTCTCTTTCATAAAAAGAAAAACACAGACAACATTGGGCTGAAGATAGTGCGGTCAATTTTAATTCCAATGACAGCTTGGAGAAGAATACAGTTTCACTGTAACATATACACCTCCAATAAGAGACCCTAAGTTCCAAATGTATTTTAACTGCCCTCTCTTGCATAGCTTATAGCGGACCGCAATCTTTTTTTAATCATCTCTGCCAATATATAAGTGTGGCCATCCCTGGTCTACGATCTCACGTTGAATGACGGAAAACGTTTAAAAGTGCACTGTAATTTTATCTCCTGCGCTCAATTCTAAATCGCGAGCGGCGGGCGGAGGTGACGGTTCTCATATTTCAAGACAAAGCGGTCTGTGTAGGTTAGGTTTATAATACTTAATTCATTATTTGAATGTCCATCCAGACGCGATGTCTCTCATGATATTGCCCAACTTAATTATTTAATCGAACGGTTTTCCTCATTTGACCTTGAGGCAAATGGCCATAGGGCACATAATCTACACATATTATTAGAAACTAGGATTATTGTCTCACGATACTCATTTCAACTTTATATTTACCATGATAACTTGAACGTTCGCGAGAGCGCCACCATCGCGCGAGTGAAGTTCCAGTATTAATTTTAATATGCAAGATATAAATGAAGAAACATAATATTGTATATAAATTTACAGGAAAATAATCCAACTAAAATGGGTATTGCAGATATATACTCTTATGTTGACAATTTTAGTTCTGAATTCGACGTCGGTCAAGTTATGATGGTCCAGTAATGAGACAATTTTTGTACTTATTCCACAATAAATTAAATTCGCTCATCGCGAGAATTTTCAACTCACTCTGAAAAAATGTCTCGGTCTGAAAGTTACTATATATTTGTTTCGATTTGACTTTTAGGCGTGGAAGACGCCAGGGCTGTTAAGTCTTTAAAAAAAATACGATTACGACTCTAGCATTTCCCAAAAACACGACTCCGACACCGACTATAAGAAGTTTAATTTCGTTAAATTTTCCCCTACCTTTTCTATTTATGTTTTTCAATTATATATCAACCAACCAATCCGGCCAATAGCGAAATTTGACATATTATATGCAAAAATAAATAGTTCAACCTTTAAAATTTTCTGACTACGCCTCCGGCCAAAAACTCCCGAATCAACGACTCGGGCTCCACGCTAAAAGCAATTTTTTTAACCAATTTCCAATTAAATTAAATACATATGTGCGCTCTGTTATGATTCAAATATTGTGTTTTATATACTGACATTTTCGCGCTGCCAAAAAAGAGTTACGATGCATTATTGAACACCTTGTTCGATGTGACATACCTCCTCCTCCGGCAAACACAATCGCAGCGTTATTTTGAATAGAGAACACAAAAGAATATGAATGTTATTTTTACCGCCCGTACAATACTACGTAATTCTTATTTGATGGTATTGGTGTATCTCCTGTGCATACTTTTCACTATCCATACATACAAGCCTCTGCAACAAATTAACCTTTTTAATGCCCCTAGGCAAAATTTCATATCGCATTATATTTAGGAACGCCGCACACCCTACTCAATCGATTCAAAACGTTTTGTATTGTAAATTTTTATTTTGATTGTTTTTCACTAATCTTCTTGTCGTTAAAATAAACTAATTTTAAAATAAAATCTAAACCTATTCGGCAATAGCGTTTGGAGAAAATTGAATGCTCGGAAGTGGCTCGGGAGCACCGTCAGTGTCATTGAAAAAAATAAGTGCAATGGATACACATTCAACACCTTCATGTCGAACATTATATTTAATTTAACTCTTATGCGTGTCGAGCAGGGCTGTGGAGTCGGGAGTCGGTACTAAATTCTTAGATTGTTATCATTATTTCCATCATCTTTAAGATCTAATGATGGAAATAGATTTCTCTGCAAGAGTTAATGTATGCTCAAAATAAGTAATTTGAAACATTTTTACTTGCTCATTGTTACATGTGAGTTTTAATCAGGGCTGTGGAGTCGGAGCTTTTTGGCCGGAGTCGGAGTCGTCGCGGTGATTTGGCCGGAGTCGTACTCGGAGTCGGAAGTTTTGAAAAGTTTTAACTTTTTATTTTTGCATTTTATATGTCAAATTTGGCTTTTGGTCACATTGATAGGGTTGATATTTAATTGAATACAAATAAATAGGAAAATTAGGGGGGAAAAGTGACGATATTGAACTTTTTTTGGTCGGAGTCGGAGTCGTGTTTTTGGTCAATGTTGGATTCGGAGTCGGAATTTTTTTCACCGACTCCACAGCCCTGGTGTCGAGGCTTAAAAACGAATGTCGTGGTCCGTGGTCGGGTTTCAACGCCCTTGACTTCGGTTGTGGAGCTCACGGGATTGAATCCCAGTCCGGTCAGTTTCATTTTACAATAAAAATATTAATTTATGAGTCACTCTCGGTTCTCCGATGAATAGTCAATATGCTACATTAATGAACGTGAACACATGTGATAACTTATTGATTGAATTGGCATTTACTTGGTAGAACTCCATTATAATACAGTGAAAAAATAACCATGCATTTTAATTCTACAGAAATTATTTTATATATTTGTTGATAGCTGTTAAGAAATAGTTCTGACGATGGCGTAAGCCTAAATAGCTATCAACAAATATATAAAATAATTGCTGTAGAATTAAAATGCCTGGTTATTTTTTTCACTGTATTTTCACATGTGATAACGTTCGGAAAACATTTTGTGTGGAACATTTATGTAAGCTTATTTCAAAAAATATGAGACTATGAATTGCCACGTTTTAGTATGGTAATATGTAAATATTCATATATACTATTGACAATTTGATGGCTTTGAATAACAATAGTGTGGAATGATGATCGGTCTGGTGTAAATAATGAAACAAGCGGGATATTTAAATTGTAATTAAAAATGGCGCTGCACAACCAATTTTCTTGTTATTATAACGTTCTTTTGTTTACGTGTAAGATAAAAATTATGCCGGAATAACAATTGTTTATTTATTCAATCAATTAAGGTCGCCTTTAATGAGATGTATTTGTTTACCGATAGTAGAAATAACTGGATATATTCCAGAAACATAATATTGACGTTACAAATAATGAAATCATAAACATTTCAATGATACCTACCAAAGGAATAACATGTCGAGGTATCAAATAAGAGTGATTCCAGTATTCCAGAGATTGTAATAAAGAAATCCTCTATTTCATGGATATTTGTAATGGTGTCTATCAAGTATGTACCTTAATTTTTACCTGATTTTTCCGTTACTAAATTTCTTCCAAATTCAAAACTTTCCCAGATGGCAAACGCTACTATGCAGCGATGGCCTAGCCAGGGGTAGGGAAGTTTTTTTTAATGTTATCTAACAGACTTAAATCACATATTGAATAGAATGAAAACAATCGAATGAATTATTTTGACTCCTCCATTTCTGATTTGGTCAGCTATTTTTTCCGCTCCCATCGTGGATCATATGCACTCTTCACAGAATTTATCAGAATATCTTTTTTTTACGATAACTGTTTGTTACTCAGTCGCTCAACTTCACTTCGTTTCGATGATAGTAGGTATAGAAAGGAGGAGGGAACGGCAGGACTATTGAATAGCTAGTCGCTCTCGCTACGCCCCACTTATGGTATCGGATGGGTGATGGATTGGAAGACGATTTTAGAAAACACACCGATACCCTCGAACAGAATCGATGAATCAACTGAATCTGGTCGCACAGGAATTCAAACCCGTGAGGTCCGTCACGGAAGCCAAAGACTTGGACCACTGTACCACAGACCCGACTAAATTTATTCCGATATGATTGTTTCCTTCTTAGATGAGTGTTTAATTTGTATTGGCGTACCTCAATCTTATATCATATCCGCTTCTAAATCGAACCATATGTCCACCACACGGTGTTTAATCAATTATATATCCCCGCCAGTCTCCTAGCTTCCTCCCAGGTCAACCTAGAGATCTGTTGCCCTGCTAAGAAAATCCCCATACATCTAATTAATCAATCTGCATTTATAACTGTCATATTCTTCAATTTTCAATCCACTAAGATGTAACGTTGCAAATTCAAAATGGTGTTGTCACCGTATTGTACACATGCAAATTTATACAATTCTGAAAATGGTCTCCAGGCAAATTCAACCGGCAACCTTGTGATAACATCTTAACGAATTTTATTAGCTCGCCTAAAAACGCCACACACATTGTCTTCCATATTCAAAATAATGAAACGTTAATTTGTTCCTAGACACGTCAAAATAGCGACACACACACACTTATACGAATAAATCAATACACATAAAAAAATGCGCCCAACAATTGTATTGTTACGCCATTATAGAATCATTGAAGTGCAAAATTAAATGCACATGTGTGCAGCCACGCCGACGGATGCGCATTGCAAATGTGTGTTGGTGGTTGTTTATTTGATTAAAATAATAACAAGCGCGCCGAACAGCGAAATAACAGCCATCGCGTAAATTCCGCGCGAGAATGTGTGTGTAAGGAATAATGTAGGTGTGTGCGGGACCCGTCAGCTGATTCGAATTGTCAATTCGAAGATAAAAGTAATATTGGTATATGCTTTGTGTGTGTGTGTTCAGTATCTTTTATTATTCTATTGGCGCACATAGGTTCATAGGTTCACACGTAATATTACTTCTATACAAATTTATTATGTATAATAGAACGCATGTGTTAAATATGTACAATATATGAGGCGTCTAGAAGCA
Source organism: Himalopsyche kuldschensis (assembly GCA_028554975.1). NCBI lineage: Eukaryota > Metazoa > Arthropoda > Insecta > Trichoptera > Rhyacophilidae > Himalopsyche > Himalopsyche kuldschensis. Next base: position 4,072,185 of record JAHFWI010000031.1, on the reverse strand, counting down.
GAAAACCGATATTTGTAATAAATCTCGTTTATCTGCGATGCCGTTAGATCAGTGATTTCATTAGGCCCAATATGAAAAATTTTGATACCGCATGATGTTGTAGGGTATCAGAACTCTCTCGGACGATCATATTATCACCTCAATCAATGATAATAAGACCTAAACGATTAATATAACGCGAATAAATTCACTAAAATTTTATAAAATCTTGTAACCGACATCTACTAACGACGTCTCCCAGTCGGTGCTGGAGCAACCGTTTCGCGTCTGTCGGAAGTGCCGCTCGCACCCTTGAATCGTACTGTATAAATACGCCTGATTAAAGCCAAAATAAGTTCAGTTATCCTCGCACAGTAAAAGTCGACAGTCGCAGTCGCTCCTGCCCTCCGGACGGCAGGAATTCGCAATATAATCGTTTGGTCTTACGCTTTTAAAATATGGTTGTAACTGCAATGTATCTGTGTTTGTAATCGACAATGTAATCTGATTTGAAAATAATCTAGCTGACTCTCCGGTCAAGACAGTACCGATTGAAATCTTTACAAGAGATACCTGTCCCTAAGTTCCTTTCATCGAACGCTATGGAGGATGCTGTCTGTTGCTGTCAGATTGAGGAAGAAACCCTGGTCGTCTCAATATCAATCACCATTTTGCGTCAGAACTTTTTTACTGACTTTGTACTAAAACTATTTTTATACACTAAAAATAACGATCATTTAATTACTTTTACTCATGCGGCCCAGCTTCTGACAAAAAGATTGTGTATGACTGCGTTATGTGTTAGCTGTATCGATAGTTTATTTTTCCACACTATTATGTTCGCAAAAAAGATCTCCATGTCTATTCTGCTGCTTATTTGCTTAGTATATGCGTTTTAAACTGTTAACTGTCAATTATTTGTGGAGAGGCCTTATATTTAAAACTGGTTTTTTACTACGTCCACATATATATATAACATATGACATTAATTTAAAATTATTCGCGTAGCGAGCGAAACAGGCCCAGATATTTTTAATACATAATATATGTATGTAGTAGTAGAACAAAATAATACATCTCATAAAAAAATATGTGAAATGTGAATTGATAGAGTCTACTATAATAATCTAAAATAATAATTTGTACTATAACCAAGTACAAATTTTTTTTTTCTCCCATATCCGCTCCGTTTTCGGACCATATGGCCGCCACACGGTGCCTACAAGATTCTCTGTCTCCCGCCAACCTCCTCGCATCTTCCCAGGTCATCCCGGCGTCCCTTAGCTCCCCTGAGTACATCCTATGGATGGTCATCAGAGGCCTACCGCGTCGTCGGGATCCATCAGGTTGATAGAAGAGGCAGGCAGGCAGGATTCAGGCTCCCCTGGGGCATCCGCAGCACATGTCCAAGCCAAGTCCATGGTCGCCTTTTAATTTTGGACGTAATAAGGGGCTGGTTTTTTCCGCTCTCTTACCTCCGTGTTCCTGAATAAGTTAAACCACCGTACTCCTAATATTCGACGCAGGCATCTGTTTTCGAGGCACAGTATACGGTTACCCTGTGCTTTTGTGATGTGCCATGACTCGCAACCGTAAAGCAGCACAGTCAGTATGCATGCGTTGAATAAGTGGTACTTGGTTCTGACCGAGTACAACCGCGAGTCCCAGACTAAACCTAATTAAATATTAATTATTATTTCTAAATTTCATTGTAATACTATTTTCTTGATTGAGTAGGCATTTACTTGGTAGAACTCCATTATAATACGGTAAGAAAAATAGTTCTGACGAAGGCGTAAGCCGAAATAGCTATCAACAAATATATAAAATAATTTATGTAGAACTAAAATACATTGTTATTTTTCTTACTGTATAATACTATTTTCCTTTCGTATGTCTTTTTGTGGATAGTGTTTATCCAATTCAACTCAGGTGTGTAGAATAAGACACTCCTATATTAAGCTGTATATGTAACGCCTAACCCACTTTTGGATGATTGCCAAATGCCAGCCCTGGAGCATTTATTAGACTGCACCCAATGAATGGCATTAAAACTTCTTTATTATTATTAATCTAGCCGGGCCATTAGGATGATTAGTATGCCGGCTAATTGAATCCATTTATTCTCTTTGCTAAGTATATTTTTACATTAATATGTTATAAAAGGTACAGTCTAGTTTTCTAGGCGTTTACGTGACCAGTGAGGAACAACCTGCGGCCAGCAATGACATTTCATGCGGCCCAATATGACAAATATAAATCACCTATTCAGAAATTCATTCGACGATGGAAGAGCAATATAAAATACTAATTTTTTTAATTTGATATACACTAAAGTAAAAATTTTACTCATGCGGATCTAGAACTATCTGAGAATTTATATCGAGCCCTTCAGCCAAAAAGGTTGTGCATCACTTACTAAGCGCTGGCGTCACACCGGTGTTTATTTTTCTTTGCATATGCATATCTCTGCACGAACCTAAATTTTTACATTCTACTCGGCCTGATCCCGAAAATATCCGACCCGACCGTTTTTTTTTTAACTTTTCAACAAAATTCTAATTAACATTTAAAAAACTTTTTAAATTATATATTTACGATACTGGCGTATACATCTGGAATAATTGGATTTATGTTTTTATGTTCTGTACCCGGCCCGGGCCCGAATCCAAACGTTCAATACTCAGCCCGACCTGGCCCACGGGCCGGGATTGAGCTTTCGGGCTTTCCCGAGCCCGTGCAGACCTCTAGCATAGCAAGTGACATCCATACACTGTCTCGAGAAAAATGGTCATTCTGTCACCAGTCTCTTACTGAAAAAAGTAAGTTTTTCTGAAGAACAGGTCGAACGGTAGATGTAACTAGGACCATCACTTTGTTCGGTACTGAAGCAGTTACGTTACGAGTACGACTCCAGCCAAAAAACCCCGACTCCACACACCAACCAGTGCATAGCCCTGCAATTCAAATCCACTGTTGATTTATTTTGGCTTAATTGTTTCATTATTTATACAGCTAGTTCTATTTTGTCGTTTCAACTTTGTGTACATCAGAATGAGTTCACTTCCGAGGAATTATGCTAAATAAGAGTTACGCCACTGCCTCCGTGACGAATTGTTTATTTAACTTCATGTAAATATTAATCTTCAATATGTGCGGAGCTTTGTTGCCAGCGAAATGAATAATAACAGAATCCCACGTGTTTAAATTTTGCGTTTCAGCCATACCCTCTCGACTTCTCGTGTGACGTAAGCCTAGGGTTGCCAGATGGTATCTGAAAATAAGAAGATTCCGTGTTCCATTTTCAAAAATCCTCTTTCTTCATACAAGGAACAATTATTATGTTTGGCCTATCTCAAATAAGCCAGTACATATATGTATCAGTTAGCATTAAAATCATCACATGCATATGCGATAACTAAATATAACCACTTTTAAGGTGTTCACTGTCAATACTTGGTGGAATGGCATTATAATAAAAATAATAAAACATTTTTAGTACTTTTTCCACATTAAATTTATTAGATCAGGATCGGTTTCGCTCCTAAAATAATTATTAAAAATATTCGAATCGCCCGTTTCGTGGTGCAGTGGTCAACGTCGTTGGCTTCCGCTACAGACCGTCCGGGCTTGATTCCCGTTACGACAGATTTTTTCAGTCAATTAATCGATCCTGTTCGAAGGAAGTGGGTGTTTGTGATGTTAAAAATCCCATTCCCACCCTTTCGATCCCAAAAAGCGACGCATAGCGAAAGCTAGTAGCTAATCACTACACCTGTCTTAGTCATCGTATACCTATTGTCTTCGAAAAGTCAATTTTTAACGAGGTAATCGAATTCGTTACAGAGTCTATGTAAATTACAGTCGCTAGCTACTCAACTACGGGACTAAAACACTATATGTCTTCCATTTATCATTTTTTGGCCGCTTAACCCTACCCATACAACCCACGGTCTCACTCCCAGCGTCTTGGAATAATGAATCACTTTTCGTATTCGGTATATGTACATGCTATGTTCACCTTCCCACATTGTCGGTCGCGTTCATTTCTTTCGGAATGGCCACAATGCCTCGCTCATTATTCCACGGTAATGCGATCCATTCAATCAGGGCTTATTTTTCCTACGGTTCAATGGTCTTCGCAAATGACAGCACCGCGATAATTTGTTTTTCAATCATTTATTATTAACTCCTTTTTATTATTTTATGACGTGCCGTGCTCAAGTCGTTCCTCTTTCATTGCCTTTTGTCTTGAACAGCTCACTGACCTTGTTGGCTGTATATCTTGGAATCATTGATGATAAATTACTATATCGAAATGCTTAAGTGCTCATATAATTACACTTACAATAGCTTAATATTTAAACAACGTTAAAAAAATAATAGGCATCAATCAAAGCCGGTCAAAATACTTCTTCCTATCAAATTGCACGAAAATCTATGCATATGTTAGGATTGTCACACCATTCATGGCCCCATATATTTATGTACCCATATTCACTAATTAAAGATTCAAATTTAATATTTTATTTATTTTTTATATACAATGCAGATAATCGATCAAGTTACCGCTACGCTTCACGCCAGCTTACGCGTCGTAAACTAACGAACGTAGATACCACACTAGTTTTATGAAATGTGTTTACCCTGATTTGCCTCAAGGGAAATTTCATTCCAACCTTTTCCGAAGTCGGTGTTTTTTTGTTGAAGCTTATTCAGGGATTGCTAGTATTTAAAGTGAAATAAATAAATATTTAATTTAGGGAATCGCTCCAAAATAACAGCACGTATATCGTACGTCACTGGCACCTAACGGGTTAATTTCAACCTTTTTGAATGTATAAGCTATACTGTAAAAGAGATCATCGATGAATAATATGTTTAAATCTTGATGTGCTCGTTTTATGAAAAATAAACTCTAAGAAGATTAGTAACTATGACCATATATATCAAAAAGGACTTCTTGATGGAAATGCAGTTTATAATATGTAAGCATGTTTGCTCTACTTTCACACATATAATATAATGCTCAGAACCGGTTTCGCTCCTCACGATCTTATCAATGAGAAATGAAAGGCTGAGAAACTTCTGGCCCAACGCTGCGTGGTAAAAAAAAAGCACTAACTAATTTTGTCATGCATGGAAACCAGGGTGTGGAGTCGGTAAACAAAATTACGATTCCGACTCCAGCATTTACCAAAAACACGACTCCGACACCAGCTATGACCAAAAACACGATAAATTTCGTCACATTTTTTTCTACCTATCATATTTATGTGTATTCAATTATTTATTTATTTATTTATTTATTGGCAAAAAACTATTAAAAATACATGGCATTACAGCAAGCGCCAATGCGCCATGCATTTGAGAAATTAATAAAGATTACATAAAATATTACACAAAAATAAGAAACAGAACAGAAACATATTATTTACATAAGAAAACATAATTTTTAAACAAAGCATCAAGTTCACTGCCGAAGATGTCAACATCAACAGGCAGCGCATTTATCAGCCGAATAGCCCTTGCAACTGGAGATTCAAAAGACCTACGTGACAAACAAGTTTTGACAAAGAAAATTGATTTGTCTTTGTTACGACCACGTAGGTAAAAGCTGGGAGCATGCAAATTTAAATTTTCAAGGATGTCAGAGTTATCAACTTGGCCCCGAAGAAGAAGAGAAAAATGTTTTAATATTGCAATTAGTCTTCGAGCTTCAAGTGAGTGAAATGACAGCATTCCTAAAAAGAAACTTGGTTGGATAATATTCCATTAATGAATTGTCATACGGAAAATAGTTGAATTTTTTGAAATAATAATAACGCAGAAATTTTTTTATGAACTCGCTCCAGTTGCGACTTAAATTTAAATTCATATGGACCCCAAATAATAGATCCATATTCTAGTTTGCTTAAAACTAAAGAAACATAAAGAGTACGAAACACAGTAGGGTTTTCAAATGGCTTACTTTGCCGAACTATGAATCCAAGAAGTTTACTAGCCTGCAGGGTAATTGAAGAAATGTGGGAATGAAACGTGAAAGAAGAGTCAAATGTTATACCAAGATCAACAACTTCAGACAAACGCTGTAAAGTCATATTCGATATCTCATATTTATATTTGATAGGAAATTTTGAACGAGAGAATGAAATGCAGAAACATTTCGAAATGTTGAAGTCAAGTTTGTTTATTAAGGACCAATTTACAATTGAGTTTATATTATGCTGTAGAATAGTACAATCCGACTCATTCCTGATGGTTGAAAACAGTTTTAAATCATCAGCAAAGAGCAGATACTTTATTCCACTCATACTTAGCACAATGTCATTTATAAAAATGAGAAATAAAATAGGACCAAGGTTTGATCCCTGTGGCACTCCAGAATATGTTGGAAAAATTTGTGATACGCACCCAGCATATTCAACATATTGGCGTCTATTTGACAAATAAGAATGAAAAAAATTGATAACCTTGTTCGAGCTTCCTATTGCTTTTAATTTATTTATTAGAATAACATGATCAACCCGGTCAAATGCTTTGGAAATATCCGTATAAATGGCGTCAACTTGACAATGAGAATCAAGAGAATGCAAAATATACTCACTATACACCATAAGATTGGTTACAGTAGATCGCTTTGATCTAAAACCATGTTGGGCATTAGTTAGCTGACAATCAACATGCATATAGATATATCTATGCAAAAGTGATTCAAAAAGCTTGGCTGGTGCTGATAAAATAGCTACAGGCCGAAAGTTTGTTATCTCTGACAAAGAGCCTTTTTTATGAACCGGTCTTATACGGGTCAAACTCCAACATTCAGGAAAAGTGAAGGTACTTAAACTTAAATTGAACAAATACAGTAGTGGGGTAGTTAAAATTTCAACCAACCAATCCTGCCAATAGCCATATTTGAAATATTAAATGTAAAAATAAAAAGTTCAATCTTTTCAAAATTTCAAACTCCGACCAAATCACCGCGCCGACTCCGACTCCGGCTAAAAACACCCCGACTCCACGACACCGACTGCGACTCCACAGCCCTGATGGCAACATACACATGGTGTCATCTTTACCGTTACTTCGTTTCAATGGCTCAATTGAAAATCGCTAGGGCATGGCTTTGCGAGTGTTAACAAAGTAACTGGTATATCATAAAACTTCTGCAATTGTTACGTTTCTTTGTTAAACTTCACACAGTCTGCCTTTCTAATGATTCATGCACAGTTCCACGTATTAATAATTATCAGATCTATATCATACCTATCTAACTCGGGTGATGTTTTTCTAATATCCGTGTGTGTGACAGCAAGGCATTGAAACTATTCGTCAGAATCAACTATTCGGATATCGAATAGTAAATTTAAGCTATCCGGATAGTTTTAACATGGCTTAAATGTTGTACAATAGTATTAGAATTATGAACAAAATAATGATTTAAAAAACATATTAAATAAAAAGAAACTGCCAGTTTCTTTTGCAAACCGACAGAGGTCTCGATTTCGAAGTTTTTAATAAATATTCGTATAACTCGCACGCAAATAGAGATGTTGCAAGATTAATGTTTCCTTGTTCACTTATATACATTTTATAATAATTTAGGATTAAATCTATTCCCACTTTTGTAAAATCTTAGATAGAGACAAAACATATAAATACACATTTCAATACCGTTCCATTTTATTACAATATTTCTAAAATTTGCAGCTGCATCATGAATGAAATTACGGCAATAAAGTTTTAGAGTCCTAGCCGGCTCGTTGAAATAAAATATTATGATAAGATATTGATAGCACCCGAGTTGGGCTAAGGCAAAAAAAACATTACTTTGGATATTCATAATTATTCTTTAAATGTGGAGAAATTGTGATGTGATCTTTCCTCGAATTCGATTACTATCCGGATATTTTCCCAAATATCCGAATATCGAATAGTTTAAAAAGTGCCGTATATATCCAGATATCGAATATTCGAATATCCGAACTGGAATCCCTAGACAATTAACAATAACTGAATGACAACTGTAATCATGTTCATATGATTATGTTAATGATGATGATTAAGATTAATTAGTTATTTTTTGCGATCATTTTGTCACGGTGTCTTATGCACCCGGGGGTTATCTGTCATGTATTTTTTTTACATGGCTGCGCGATTTGGCGTGTGTTTTGGGATAACAAAAATTCAAATTAATGTCGGATTAGTGTAAAAATCTATTCGTTTGCTACGTTTATTCCCACTTAGTACAACCCAGATTAGCTTTCACTTCAAGAATACATCAAATCAATTTGTCACATTCAATAACTTATTTTTACCAATTTAAGATGGTGGGACAGAGAAGGGAGGTGTATTGTGTACCCTGTCTGAAAGTTTCATATACTTGATCTAATGCACGTTTAAAACATTGTTCTGACGCGGGCGTAAGCCGAAATAGCTATCAACAAATATATATAAAATAATTTCAGTAGAATTATAATACATTGTTATTTTTCTCACATTATTATAATGGAGTTCTACCAAGTAAATTCCAACTCTACCAGTAAAAATCTATCTTACACGTAGGTATAATGACTCGTATACATACATAAACCAAAATGGGCTCTTATTATTTTTTACACAAAAACTTCAGCTATTATCATTGATTAGTAATTCAGTTAATATCCAGACTTTATGATTTAAATAAATAAAAAAACACATATTTTGTAAGATCAGCGCTGGTTTCTTAAACGAATATATCAATACTAATGTTACAAAAATACATAAAAATGCCATCAAAAATCAGAATAATAATTACGGGGTTCATTGAGTTTGAAATACGGATCTAAAACATTACAAAATAAATATTTCAATATAAGATAAGCATAAACTAAAATTAAGGATTTCGACTGAGGTGCTTGATGGAATTTCAATAACAAATTTGAAAAGTACAAAATTCCAACAGATCAAATTTTAAATTAAAAGGGTATATTGCGACTATCTTGAAAAAAAAATGCACTTTTGAAAGGACCAACGCGTGACTGAAATTTAAATTCAAACTTTTTGCTTGTAAGTTAACGACTTAAACTCTGTCTATCACCCACCATCCTATAACTTTTACTCAATTCGCGCCCGTAATGGGGTGAATTAGACGTTTTAGAAAATTATTATTCACACAACAATATAATTGAATTTTACTTTTTTATATAATTTTCTTTGTTTTGTTTATGGTTCATAAACTAACACAAGTGATATCCTGCGTGCGGTTGATTGGTGAGACACTCGACCGCGGTAATCTGCTCGAATCCAGTACAAATATTTGTCATATCCTTTGATAACGTTTACACTTTGATATAATTGTTATGAAATACATTTTCCCGACATTTTGACACACTTTTTGTATATCAAAGCGAATACTGTATTTATTATCCCCGACTTGTTATATATAACGAAAATAAATTAATCTTTTATTCGATCCTAAAAAGGAAGGAGGAAGGTTATTAACGTGAGAAGAAAAATCTCTACAAATGGATGCAAATTCAATAAAAACAATGAAACCTTGTTGTTTTTTTTATTACATTGTAATCGCTTACTTTGTCCGGTCCGTGGTGCAGTGGTCAACGTCGTTGGCTACCGTGTCGAACCGCCCGGGTTCTTCAATCGATAAATATTTTCTGCTCAGAGGCAATGGGTGTTTGTGTTGCTAAAAATCCCTTCCCACCTTTTCAATCCCAAAGAGAGACGCATAGTGATAACGATTAGCTAACCACTAGCCCTGTCGTAGTCCTCGTATCCTTCGAGAAATACATCAAATAAATGTCTCACATTTAATAACTTATTATTACCATATACAACTAGGACGGTGGAATAGAGAAGAAGATTTATTGTGTACCCTGTCTACGACAGCATATAATGATTAGTAAATGTATAATTTCTGTAGGATTAAAATACATTGTTATTTTTTTCACCGCATTATAATGGAGTTCTACCAAGTAAATGCCAAATCAATCAATAACTTTGTGGAAGTTCATTTTGATTCACGCTGCCTTATCCTTGGAAAACAGTACTTTCTTGCTGAGACGATGATTTTTATAAATTATTATTCTACTGCCTATGTTAATTATTAATGATGGAATTCTTTCATCCATTCATTGTTCATGTTACCCGTTATTAATTATTTTGTTTTCTCTTGTTTCAGGTAAACATCTTTTTCGTCTTACAATGAAATACATCCGTTCCGTGAGCGATTGCCTCGAGCGGTCCCATCCATTGCTAACATGGCTTCATTTATATACATTCTACTGTAATAAAAAACACAAATAACTATCTACTACACGTAAAGGTAAAATCTGCCTATAATAATATTTTTAGAAACACTACGAATATCAAGTTTTCTTTTCTTTTTTTACGTAGGATACATATACATGTTACAGGTCTGCACGGGCTCGGGTTTGGCCCGCGGGCCGGTCAACGTAGGTTTGGATTCGGGCCCGGGCCTGGCTTCGACGCAAGCATACAACAAAATATAACAAAAATCGGGCTATTGAATCGGGCCGAATGAGCTCACCATTATCGTCAATCTAAATTTAACACTATTATAAACTTCACGTACTCGTATTAGTCATCTTTACGACCCATTGGAAAAAACAAGATGAATAGTTCTTAATTTAATGACTTATTTTAATAACGCCATTATTTTAGTATTTTTTAATGATGTCTGCTTCATAGGAGTTTGTACAATACGCATAAAGAATTTCATAATATGATCCTGACTTCAGTATTTCTTATATGGCTATTTCGATCGGTCGCAATTCGATTTGTTAGGTTGATTTTTTTTTAATTTACCGGCAAGAAATGTGCTTCGAAAATATTAAGACAAAACTGAAGAGAGAAGAATATATTTCTTCAGTAAAAGGGAAAAGTGAAGTGTGGAAATCATTGAGTGAAATCATAGAGGTGGCTACAAACAAAAAAGTTGGATACGTTGAGTGTATAAAATGTAAATGCATTTTCACCTTTTCTAGTTCAAAAACAGGAACTACTCACTAGCATCGTCATTCCTGTAAAACAAACAAAAACAAATTCTAATTAGGAAGAAATGTATTTCGCACAACTGCACACACACGATAATTGGTGAGTAAATTTTTAATTTTTATTAGAAAAAAAATCGGATTTTTTTCGGGCAAGGTTACAAAATGTCGGACTCGGGTCGGGTTCGGTAAGACTTTTAGAAATTAGCCTCGGGCCCCGGCCGGGGTTGAGGTCTTCGGGTTCGGGCCGGGTGTAATTTTAAAATTTCGGCCCGTGCAGACCTCTAATACATACAAAATAATAATATGTACATTTATTGTACTTACCAGAAAAACAGTCCAGCGAGCGCATCTCGGCACGGTTAATCCCGATCAGTCCGTTGCGAGATTGGCGATCATTTCTAAATTCATGAAATATCGGGTATATTAAACCGCGCATTTTTAATTATTAAATCAGTTTGAATTGACTGAGATTTGAGTGATTAAGTCTTCGTGTTGGCTGAGAAATCCCAAACGTAAGCCCGGAAAGACGCTCTCGGTCTCCTAATCCTTCCCCTAAGTACAGTCTTCCTTGTGAAACTGATATTTACTCGCAATCGAATCGAATGGTATTTTAGATCTAAAACTAGCTTCAGTGCTGTAATTGTATTAATCTTTTAATTTAAATGTCTAAAGCAGTGGTTTTCACGTAAAATTTGGCTGTGGCCGCATAAGGAACCTCAGCGGTACTACGGTAAATGTCTGGTGGCCGCACCAAATTTTTGTGATCAGTCTTTTTTGCCAAAAATACCTAAACAAGCATATGTTGAGTTATTGCTAACTAGCAATTCTTGATGCACAATGCAATACATACAATATATTTAATTTTCAGTGTCTTTGTTGACAAATTTAATTGTGAAAACCCATTTTTATTAGATATCAATGAAGCTATTGGTGGCCACACATGAGAACCACTGGTCTAAATTGTGAATGTAAATTCTTCGTGTAATTAAATATAGTGTCCTAATCAAACACTTTTTAACGCTTGCTTTCTTGTTTATTATCAGAGCCTCCTGTCTCTCGCACCTCCGATCCTAAATTTCCTTATCCCGAGTGTCTGGCCGTAGGCGCTCCCTCTCGATGTACGAGAGAGCCGAGATCGAGGTCATCTCACATTGTAGTTGTAAATCTAGAACTGGCTGTAAATGTGTGTTAAAAGCTTGACGAACTCTGATGTCGAGAACTTATCATGTTGTCGGTGATTGAATGGATGAAGAGACATGGTTTTCTCAGAATGAACAGTCAGTCAATTCGGAATGATAGGTTAAAATTATATTGGTTGCAACAGCAGGTTTCGCATAAGTTTATTAAAATAAACCCTTTGTTTTTGTTAAATTTTAATTGCATCAGACTATTGTTTATTTGTTAGTTATAATAGTTATAAATGTTCATCTGTCCGGTCCGTGGCGCAGTGTCAATGTTGATGACTTGCATGCCGGACCGCCCGTGTTCCATTTCAGTCGATAAATCTGTTAAAAGGCATTGGTGTTAGTGTTGTTGAAAATCCCTTCCCACCTTTCCGGTACCTAAAGAGCGACGCATAGTAACAGCGATAAGCTAATCACTAGGACAGGACTAGTCTTCGTATCCTTACCATCCCTACTCTCTTCGTAAAAGAGAGGTTGAGCAACTGAGTAATATGCAGTTCTCGTAGAAAAAAATATGTTGAGATAAACTCCGTCAGGAGTCCATATGCTCCAAGTTGAGAGCGGACATGGTTAAATAAAAAATAAATCTGTCACACTATAAGATTGAACTAATTTTTCCTTTTTTTACCGGTCCGCAAGTGTAAAAAGGTTGGGGAACACTGATGTCTAGAACTCGTCATGTTTGCAGACTTCGAGAACCGGCTACCATGCCAATACGTAAATTTTGCTTTTTTCTTAACAATAATAAACAAACGGCAATAATGCGTCGCGCGTGTTTACTAATCCCGGTATCACATGATTGTTCTTTCCGGGTCATCCGGGGCGGGGGGGGTTTCATTGCTCACGATTTTAAACATTGGCTGGTGCCCAAACGTTTTTTTACACAGCCGACCGACCGACGCCACCTGTTGGGTACGCGATAAATATAGGCGAGCGTCTCTGTCCTCGGTCCTCGAGCACCCAAATTAATTATCAAAAATTAGGGCTTGTCGGTTTTCAAAAACCGGTTTTTTTTTTGCTAAACTTGCGACATTCGAAACCCGGTTTTTTTTCTAATTGCAACTGGTTATTAACATATTTTTTACTGATTGAGTTGCATTTACTTGATAGAACTGTATTATAATACGGTGAGAAAAATAACAATATATTTTAATTCTACTGAAATCATATTATATATTTGTTGATAGCTATTTCGGCTTACGCCCTCGTCAGAACGATGTTTTAAACGTGCATTAGATCATGTATATATGCCGTTTAGACAGGGTACACAATACATATTCTTCTCTGTTCCACCATCTTAATTGTATATGGTAATAATAAGTTGTCCGGTCCGTGGCGAAGTGTCAACGTTGTTGGCTTGCGTGCCGGACCGCCCGGGTTTGATTCCCGGTACGAGCGCATTTTTTCAGTTGATAAATCTGTTCAAAGGCATGGGTGTTTGTGTTGTTGAAAATCCCTTCCAAAAATAATAGGTTATTGAATGCGACAAATTGATTTGATGTATTCTTGAAGTGAAAGCTAATCTGGGTTTTAACTAATTGGGAATAAACGTAAAATTAGTATTTTCGTTATCGTGTTTTCTTGTGCATATATTTTTTTCGCTATTTTCATTGAACTATCCATTTTCTTGAAAAACGTCCAAAACCGGTTTTTTCAAAAGTCGGTTTTTGTATAAGCCCTGTAAAGAATATAATAATAATCAAAGAAAGATAAAAAAGAGAATATTCTAAAAATATTATTGTATTATACTGAAAGAGTTTATTTTTAATATGCGACTAGCAACCGATATTGGAATTAACTGAGTTTAACATTGATTCTATCAGTGGGATGAAATCCTTGAATGATTTTATTTTTACTACGGGTTATTTCCTGGGAAGGGATCGTCGAACTACAACTTGAATAGAAATAATGCAATTTTTCACTTTTTAGGTTCACTGTCTAGACTTGGTTGAGAAGCATCATATTGAAAAATATAACATATTTTGTAATTATTTGACAGATAATCTAATATCAGGACCGGCTTTCTCATCGGGATCAGCTGAACATGCTCGCGATGAGCGAAACCGATCCTGATCATTAAATCAATTGTGTAATACAAAAATGTTATACTATTTTTTAAGTTATTGATCTCCACCAAGTGTTAGTTAGTAAACATATTTGAAGTGTTGAAATACGTTACACTATTTGTAACATAAATCCTGAAATTTTCTACCTTATTTTAAATTTCATATAACCCTAAGATTGATGGTTGACGGCTAACTCTTGGTATATTGAAACTGTTGAAACGGTACAAGTAGAAATTGCAACATCGTGTAAGCCTGTATTAGAAGACTACACCCGTGCCCGAAACTCTCTGATCCGGTCCGGCCCCGAGCCCGGGGCTCATACCCGACAATTTTCTCAACTTTTCAAAAATGAATTTTAAATAATTTTATATTTACCCAGCGAATCAAAACATTAATGCAATTTTGATGTACGATTATGGCGTACACATCTGGAATTATAGGATTTATGTTTTGAATACTCAGGCTCGATCCCGGTTCAGGCCCAAATACAATCCTTCGTGTTCCAACCCACGGGCCTTACCCGAGCCCATTCAGAACTCTAGCCCAGTGGTTCTCACGTAAAATTTGGCTGTGGCCGCATTAGCAACATCAGCGGTCCTACGAAAATGTCTGGTGGCCGCACCAAATTTCTTTTTTGTCAATAATACCTAAACATGCATGTATTTGTTGAAAAATAAACATGTAAAAACGCATTGTTATTAAATATCAATATTAACTTATTGATTGAGTAGGCATTTACTTGGTAGAACTCCATTATAATACGGAAAGAAAAATAGCAATGTATTTTAATTCTACATAAATTTATGTAGAATTAAAATACATTGCTATTTTTCTTTCCGTATCAATATTAACTATCAAGCTTATGGTGGCCGCCGCAAAATCCTCTGGTGGCCGCACATGAGAACCACTGATCTATATCAAGCTGTTGGTGGCCGCAGAAAAATCCTCTGCTAGTCGCACATAAGAATCACTGCTCTAGCCTGTATGTTATTGTCACCAAAGATATTCCATCCTGATGAATTGGGCCAGCGAATTTCGTACCATTCCAGACGTTGTCCACAATTTGACAACCGTCCCTTATTGCCAAATGTCACTTCATCTGAAGAACACTACAGCACGGGATAGAATATTATCTATTTGCTCATTCAGTGGCTTAGTCGTATAATTTGAAATGTTCCGCTTGGACGAGGGAGTCTGAAGTCTTTCGCGGTTCACCTCGCAAATAATCACAATTATACTTCCCATTATTCCTCGATGCGTGGTATCAATAAATTGATATTAAAAAAGTATATTTAATACCGGGATATCGTTTTCCGCTCTGTCCTCAAATTACTTTCGCTACAGCGGATATGAACGACCTCACCCCAACTTCCCCTATTTGTATCGTTGGTCGATTTATATCAATTCAATACGTTCATGTAAATTAAGATATTTTGTGAAGATGTCTTGGTTATTATGTTAAGTAAAATAAAAACAATTATTGATATATAAATTGAGTCATTGAGAAGTGAAGTAAGTCAAGTCTAAGAGTTGTGAATCTTTTATATTGGACTTAGTTCAATCACATATTTGTGTGACCAGTGATTCTCAAATAAAGGGGTTAAATTGTTACATATAAACATAAATCATTTTATCAGGCGATATAAGAAATAAATAAGGCTCAGCTTCATATTTGGCCAATTTTAAATGAGCAACTCAATGTTCCAAACTCACCATTGTTATTAAATAGATTCATTTATAATTGGTCGGATAACCCACCGATTGTATTCGTCGGCATTTCCATATTATTACCCGATAGTATTTACGATACTACATTGAAAATACGTGATAATTCTAATTCAACACATGATTCATTGAAACTGATAATATACTCTTTTTTAACGATACAAACTTTATGTGTATTCAATTAAATATCAAACCACTAATCCGGACAAAAGACAAATTTTCCATAGGTATTATCTGCAATTATCGGCGAATATTAGTATACTGTGCATCGAAAACAGATGCCTGCGGCGAATATTAGGAGTACACGGTGGTTTGACTTTGTCAGGAACACGGAGGTAAGAGAGCGGACAAACCAGCCCCTTATTACGTCCAAAATTAAAAGGCGACTATGGACCTGGCTTGGACATGTGCTGCGGATGCCCCAGGGGAGCCTGAATCCTGCCTGCCTCTTCTATCAACCTGATGGATCCCGACGACGCGGTAGGCCTCTGATGACCATCCATAGGATGTACTCAGGGGAGCTAAGGGACGCCGGGATGACCTGGGAAGATGCGAAGAGGTTGGCGGGAGATAGAGAATCTTGGAGGCACCGTGTGGCGGCAATATGCTCAGAATAGGGAGCGGATATGAAAAAAAAAATTATCTGCAAAATTCCGACTCCGAGGACGACTCCGGCCTAAACTCCGACTCCAACTCCACAACCCTGGCCTTAACCATTCGACCATGTAACTGCAAGCAATTCGAACATTTCTGCCCATTCAGTCATAATTATGTAACATTTTTTTCCTCGATACATATCTCCACATCGCATCGCTATAATACATACTTGCTTTGAGAAACGAATTTATAATGTTAAATTTACAACATGTTTCCTCGTTTATTACCGAATATCTCAATATTTATGAGCGGTGGAGACGCAGTCGACGGGATTGGTGTGTTGGTAAATTTTACCGCACAATAGAAATAACCCATTTCTATTCATAGTTTATGACGCGCCACGCGATTTATGCCTCTAACTGCCTACTTAACGTTCCACGAATTTAGAAAACGGAATTCGCAGGTGAAAAAAGTTCCCGCCTTGCACGAACACATTTTAAGCGTAAAATAATAATCCAGCTGCACACCGGTTCGCCGTATTAACTCTTACAACCAGGGCTGTGGAGTCGGAGTCGTCGCGGCGTTTTGCCGGAGTCGTAAATTTTTAAAAGTTTGAACTTTTTATTTTTGCATATAATATGTCAAATTTGGCTATTGATCGGATTGGTACGGTTGATATTGAATTGAATACATATAAATAGGAAAATCAGGAAAAAAAATGACGATTTTAAACTTTTTTTAGTTGGAGTCGGAGTCGTGTTTTTGGTCAATGTTTGAGTCGGAGTCGTGGTTTTGGTAAATGCTGGTCGACCTCCTTTTTACCGACTCCACATCCCTGAGTTTAATCATAAAATAATAATCCAGCTGCACACCGGCTCGCCGTGTTAAACCAGTGTCCTTCAACCTTTTAATATATCAGTCCCTGTGGTGTAGAGCAGTGGTACTCACGTAAAATTTGGCTGTGGCCGCATTAGAAACATCAGCTGTCATACGGAAATGTCTGGTGGCCGCACCAAATTTTTGGTGTCTTCTTTCTTCTCTGTCAAAGTTTTCTTTTTAAAAGACATAACATTTGATGTGTTTGAGTTTTTTCTAACTAACAATTCTTGATGCACAATTTTCAATGTCTTTGTTGACAAATTAACTTGTAAAAACACATTTTTATTAAATACCAATATTAACTATGAAGCTGTTGGTCGCACATGAGAACCACTGGTCCAGAGGCAAGAGCGATCAGGTAGATCCGGGTTCAAGTCCCGGCAAAGTCAGATTTTTTCAATTCAAAAAGAGATCTTAGTTATGGGTGTATGACATTTTTTGCTGGTTGTGGTTCTCGACTGATTCATAAGTAGCAGTTTCGCTCAACGCGTGAATTATTATCAGTTTATAATTTTCGCAATGAGCGAAACCAGTCCTCATCATAATAAATCTTATGTAGAATAATACTAAAATTGTGTAATTACAATGCCATTCCACCAAGTATTGGCAGTGATCTTACAACTTCAGCGCAGTAACCGATCAGTGGTTGTTATAATTATTGATTGAGTTGGCATTTACTTAGTAGAACTTCATTATAAGACGATGAGAAAAATAACAATGTATTTTACGCCGAAATAGGCAACAACAAATATATAAAATAATTTCTGCAAAATTAAAATACATTGTTATTTTTCTCACCGGGTTATTACAATAACTGTTATACTTTTCGATGTATCATGAATACCTTAAATCTAACGCCATAATTTCTTATAAATATATATATAGTGATTTTTCAATTATAAGAAGCTATGCGTATTAAATACACTTCTTAGTAAAGCAACTGTTACAAAAACATTCCAAGCAAGCAATGAATGGCAAATTGATGATATCTTATATATAAAACCGAAACGGTGTATGTATGTATGTCTGTAATTCTTTGGGGATTATTGGTCGCTTAATCCGAGCGAAGCATTATCGTTATAAAATAAAAAAGATCACCTCTGCGTCCGAGATTCGAGCCGGGGCCGGGCTATCGCGACGGTTGGAATCTCCGACATCGACCGCTACGCCACGATAGTATTCTTTACTTATGTACATATTCCAAATCAACGGAAAAGGAACTTTTGACGTGCGAGTTCTTAATATCATATATAAACCCGAAACGGTGTATGTCTGTAGGTATGTAATTCTTTGGGAATGATATAACATTAAATTATTATTGGTCGCTTAGTCCGAGCGGAGCCGGGTAACAATACTAGAAATACTGAAACGGCATATGTATGTCTGTATGTATGCTGTGGGTCTGTAATTCTTTGGGAATGATATAACATTAAATAATTATTGGTCGCTTAGTTCGAGCGAAGCCGGGTAACAATACTAGTTTCTTACATTAAAAAATCGTTTTAATTTTTTGACACAAGCCAACTTAACCGATATTGACAATTCGGTTTTAAATTTAATTGGATGGTACAAAAGAACACATTTTTCTGCGTAGCGTGTAGAGACTCCAATTCGAGTTTCGAGTACTCGATACTCGAGTATACTCGTCCATTTTTTAAGAACTCGATTCTCGAGTATTTTGAAAAATACTCGAGTAATACTCGTTTTAGTTAAAATCGTCGAGATTTTTTGTACTGCCGGAATTATAAAAACAAAACTTAACCAATAATAAAATTTGAGACGATTAATTATTTATTATTGTTGAAATGTATGTTGTATACACTGAAATAAATGTATTAATGAAAATAAATATGCTTCTTTATTTATTAATCTTCTATTAATATACACAATTTCTATTTAATAATATATTTTGGTACGTCTAAAACTACTCGAATATTTTAAAATTTTACTACTCGATACTCTAGTAGTTGAGATGTCGAGTAATTGGAGTCTCTAGTTACGTGGCTTTCATAATATACGTATGTATATTAACCCGTACCCGAACGTATCCAACATCCCTCCGAAGGTTAGTCGATGGGAGCTAGCGGGCGCCCCCGAGCGCCACCCGACAACCCCTAGCCGCCCGCATGACGCATTTCGATTTAGTTGCGCTATTATTATTACCTACTATGTTATCAATGAAGGGATGACGTGACGAAAACAACCCCAACATTTTCCAGCGAAAACGGCGTAGAGAAACGAGAATCGATTATGTATGTAAAAAACTTGCAACGCGTTTTTATAAAATATACTGGAATAAATTATGCCGGGTCCGCGGTGCAGTGGTCAACGTCGTCGGTTCCGTGACGGTTACGAGACCCTGTACGTGCAGACTTTTTCAGTTGATTTATCGATTCTGTTTTAAGGCAATGGGTTGGATATCGTTAGAAATCCCTACCCACACGTCCGCTCCCAAAAGCAGCGCCCAGCGAAAGCGATTAGCTAACCACTAGTCCTTCTAGTCTTCGTGCAATTTCTTCGTTAAAGAGATGTGGAGCAACTGAGTAACAAGCAGTTCTTGTAGATAGCATCATGCGATGAGATTAATTGCAGGTTGGGAGTGGACATGGATAAAAAAAACTCCAATTCTACCAATACGTCTACATATACTGCTTTTCCAATTAAGAAGGCAGTAAGTGACTTTGGTAAACTTTTACGAATAATGACATAATATGTTTGAAAGAGTTGTAGTAATTTGAGTTTATAAAAAAACGGTTGATACGAAAATGGACTAACTTATCTTTAAACAAGCACTAAGTAGTTGCATCGACTGCCTCATTGCCAAGAAAACTAGAGTTACCGGTTTTTTAATGAGAATTTTTTATACTCCTCACCAAGGATTTTTAACCTATTACTGCTATAACTGTCAGCACTATAATAAAGCTTTCAAAAATGTTATCAAATGGCATTCATAACTCAATTTTAGATTTTTTTCGAGTTAGTGCCTCCTACATCTTTGGGACGGCAGCATAGTGCATAGTATAAAAATGTTCTAAATTTAAAAACATATTGACATCTTTGTGTGTAGAAAACGTTTTATTAACCTAACTTTTGTATCGGCATTTAGAATTGAGGCGACGCTAAATTTAGAATTGGCTTATTTAAACACATATTGACATTCATTGAATCGGCATTTACTTGGTAGAACTTCATTAATACACAATGAAAAAAAAATGTTTTGTAGTTCTGCAGGAACTATTTTATATATTTGTTGATAGCTATTTCAGCTTCATTCATATATTTGTTCAGAACTAGTTCTAGACAATGGCGTAAGCCGAAAAAGCTATCAACAAATATATAAAATATTTTTTTCAAGATCTAAAAAACGTTGTTATTTTTTTCACCGTGAATATTGACATCTTTTGTGAATTGAAAACGTATGCTTAACCTACGTTTGTATTTGCACTACAATTGTGTCAACGCTAATTCAAAATTAGTAAATTCAAAAACACATTGAGATATTTGTGTATAGGAAACGTATGCTTAACCTACGTTTTTATCTACACTATTATTGTATCTACACCAAATTTAAAGTCAGTAAATGTAAAAACATTGACATCTTTGTGGATAGAAAACGTATGTTTAACCTACGTTTTTCCGCATTAAGAATTGAATCATATATCTGCATTTAAAATTATTAATACGCTAAATTTAAAGTTTTTACATTTAAAAATATATTGAAATCTTTGTATATAGAAACATATGTTTAACCTAAGTTTGTATCTGGATTAAGAATTGAATCATGTATCTGCATTCAAAATTGTATCTACGTCAAATTTAAAGTTAGAAAATTCAAAAACATATTGGCAATACATATATGTGTGAGAAAACGTATGTTTATCCTTAGTTTGTATCTGCATTGAAAATTGTATCTTCGTCAAATTTAAAGTTAGTAAATTCAAAATCACATTGAAATCTTTGTGTAAAGAAAACATATGCTTAACCTACGTTTGTATATAATCCATTTAGAACTATGTCTACGCTTTCGTTAGTAAGTAGCTGAGCTCGTTCGCAATCCATAGTGCCCTCCAGTCATATGCCATTACTTATAAATATAGTAAAGTTGTAATCCTGCAGAGTTTGTACGCAGGCGGGCGCGATCGATTGAGGGGTGGTACGCCCGCCCCCGCCAACTACCTCGCCGCCGCTCTACAATTTTGATGTATGATTCACATGCAAATAAAAACGTTCCGCTCTTTAGATGTGTCTGTATTTTTATTAAGTTTTCTGTTGTATTGATGTTGGACGTCTATCATAGTCATGATAATTTTGTATGTTTACAAGAAATTGAACATTTACGGCCAACAATTATTCAATAAACTACAGTTTTTCGAGTAAAGTTAAATGACGTACAGTGAACCTTCCTACAGCACCGAGAAATGGAATTTTCTATGAATCACTTTATGAAAATTAAAGGGACGTATAGCTTCTGATAAATATTATTGATTGAGTAGGCATTTACTTGGTAGAACTGCATTATAATACGGTAAGAAAAATAACAATGTATTTTAGTTCTACATAAATTATTTTATAGATTTGTTGATAGCTATTTCGGCTTACGCCTTCGTCAGAATTATGTTTTAAACGTGTATTAGAGATAGCTTATATACCTAGGCTAGACAGGGTACACCATACATCCCCTATGCTCAACCATCCCAACGCCACATGGTTTTTTTTTAAATAAGTTATTGATCTGGCGTAATCCTGAAGTGAACGTTAATAAGTGAGTATTTTTGGGTTATTTTTATCGTGTGAACCAACTCAAAATCCGCAATGTCTCTTCGTCGAATGCACATATTAATAAAACTTTCGACGGATTCGACGGTAACTTTGTGAAATTGGCCCCTACTCTCTTCGAAAAAGAGTGGTTGAGCAACTGAGTAACAAGCAGTTCTCGTAGAAAAACATTTTTTATTTTCCATACCCGCTCCCTATTCGGAGCATATTCGAATTCGAGGAAATTGAAGTTTTTCGACGTCGACGACAAGCAGCTCATGATCGCTGTATATGTCGGCACCCCTGTAGGTTCGTACGTCAAGAAGTTCCCTTCGGTGAGTCGTGCTGTAGAGGAAGTGGTCGATTTGCGCATATGTTGAGATAAACTCCGTGAGTAGTCCATATGCTCCAAATTGGGAGCGGACATGGTTTAAAAAAAATGTACGTTTATTCCCTCTCAATAAAAACCCAGATAAGCTTTCACTTCTCGATTTACGTGAATTCAATTTGTCTAATTGTAAAATATAATATAACAATATACAATTATGTTGTAAAAACAGTAGAGAAGATGTATTGTATACTCTTTCAAAACCTCTATCTATAGATAATTAAATATATTTTTGAACATAGTTTTGACGATAGCATAAGCCAAAAAAGCTTTCATCCATATACATATTATATAATTCCTAATAGTTCGGCAGAAGTAATAGTTCGACGAAGGCGTAAGCCGAAATAGCTATCAACAAATATATAAAATAATTTATGTAGAACTAAAATACGTTGTTATTTTTCTTACCGTATTATAATGGAGTTCTACCAAATAAATGCCTACTCAATCACTAAAGTATAGACATTGCTATTTACTATAACGCGCCTTGGTTTGTACCATTTCATGTGTTATATGTCGGTCGTTTAATTTTTGTAGATCCAAGTTACATTGCTATTTTCATCGTGCTATAATGGAGTTCTGCCAAGTAATTGCCTATTCAATCGACAAAAGGAACAAATTGCTCTTTTTCTTCTTCAATAACGATATCCTATCGTTCTAATAATATAAGATTGAATATTAAACAAATGTATTTTAATGGAAAACTTAAATAAGTAACGCTATTGGCAAAAACACAAACATGAGATATTTTCATGATTTTTAAAGCAAAATTAACTACTAGTTAAGCGAATTCATGTATCTTCGGTATATAATAAAACATTTTTAGTACTTATTGAACATAAAATTTATTGAATCAAACTCAACAATCAACTGATCAGTTGGCAATGCTCGCCATGAGCGAAACCGGTCCTGATCCAATAAATTTCATCTAGAATTAGGACTAAAAATGTTTTGTTATAATGCCATTCCACCAAGTATTGACAGTGAACACCTTAAAAGTGTATATGTTACAGTGAAACTGTATTCTCAGTGAAAATAAATTCTTCTCCAAGCTGTCACTGAAATTAAATTTGACCACCCTATCTTCAGCCCAATGTTTGTCTGTGTTTTTCTCTGGTTCTCTTTTTATGAAAGAGGAACTACTTGCTAATTTTGTTTCATTGAAGCAAACCAAAATTTTAGGCCAGCAAATCATCGCCTTGGGTCAAATAATTTCAATGATCGTGACCTGTGAATTCATGTTGTCATACAGATCTATTACTCGATACATTTTCACTGTAACATATATAAGTAAAGAAAAACCTTCAACATAATTATCGAAGACTTTTAAAATTCGGCAATCGATCTTATTTGTAATAACGTTACGCTCGAATGCACGTCCGTCTCGCGCCGTGGCTCATCTCGAATGCATTCGGCGAACTTTCGCCCCGAACATCAACACCGCAAAGGGGGCGTGGCCACCGAGTCACGGCCTCTGCGATTGGCCCGGCCGTCTCCATTCAAAATGGCCGCGTGCTCTTGGCCAATGTCATATAGCGAAAGAGCGGGCGCGGAGTGATCGCGTCCCGCTCTGCTCGGCGGATGCAGGCTGTGTTTGTATGCCCCGCAGAACTGTTATTTTGTAGGAAAAAAAATAAAATAAGAACTAATGGTTTTATTTTTTACGCAGTATGGTCAGTTCTGAAAGTGTTTCTCATTCAATGTTATTTTTATTATTTACGATGCCATTTCCACCCTTTTGAGATGTTGGTTTTTATTTAACGTAAACTAAATTCGTTGATTTCTTGCATATTAATTGACTACGTAAAAGCACGATTTTGTTGTACATTGCAACCCCATAGTCACCATTTTGAAAAAAAAACGGGTTTCTATTCTTCTATCCAATTAAATTATTGCATCTGGTGTTTTGGGTAAATATAGGTCAGAGATATTTTGCCATGCAAAGAATTCCATTGTAATATTTATTTTTTAAACAAAGTTTAAAGAGTAATTCCTATATTCATTGGAAACTTCATTTTAACAATCCAAAATATAGGATTTCTTAAAATTCCCATTTGCATGTGGTGACAAATATATCTAGTGCTTAACACAAACGAAAATTCTAAGCAATTATTTATTTTTGATGGCGACATTTTAGTCCAATAAATATAGCAGTCACCCTATTTTACGTAATAACTGGTCGATTGTGAACTCATCATTGTTGTTTTCGATTACGGAGCTCGCGGACCCGAATCCTAGTTCTTTAATTTCACAAATTGAATTCTGTTCAATGTCATCGATGTCGAAAATTCACTCACTCCCGTCTTCAAGTCATGTTCTAACCATTATAAGAGTGAAAAACAGTTGAAAATTAAGCTGTATTAGAAAACCTAATTCTCCACATTAGGGTTTGCATACTAAAAAAATAACATTTCGGTACCATTATCGGTTCCATGACAAAACAGAACATGACTTTTCAGAATATGATTCTAACCTAACACTTTCGATGGTTTCGGCGGTAACTTTGTGGAAGTTCATTTTAATATAAAATTTAAAATAACTTTGATTGTTCCACGTATTGTAATACTAACTGTGAGACGTGTTTCGCCTCTTTCAGAGGCATCTTCAGACTTACTATCGCAAATTTTGCTTAAGTCATTACTTAGAGTCATTATTAAGAGGCGAAACACGTGTCACAGTTAGTAGCACAATACGTGGAATAATCAAAGTTATTTAAATTTTATATTAACCTAACCTAACCTAAATATTCTGAAAATCATGTTCTGTTTTGTCCGGTTACCACCATTATCATGTCATACATATTGAACTTACCTGACGAGCGAAGATGTCCCTAGTTATGAATTCCATGTTTTTTTAGATGCTTTTCAACATACCACGATCCATCCCCAAATAAATGATTACAATTAATTGTTTTCCCATCCGTTGACCACTTTGCAAAAATACTCCAAGCATTAATCACCATAGAAATTAGTTTTATTTGATGTTCACAAAATTTTAATGCTACATACAGATCTGTAGAGTCGTTTTTGTTAAAATTTCTTTTTTAATCATAATTTTAGTACTATTGTACAACATTTTAGCCATGTTAAAACTATCCGGATAGCTTTTGTTTTACCATTCAATATCCGAATTGTTGGAATTCTTAGTTGCAATCATTCTAGGATTTTTTCAATCTTGCTAGCAGGGGTGTGGAGTCGGAGTCGGAGTCGTGGAGTCGGGGCTTTTTGGCCGGAGTCGTACCCGAAGTCGCAAATTTTGAACTTTTTGTTTTTACATTTAATTTGTCAAATTTGGCTTTTGGTCTCATTGATAGGCTTGATATTTAATTGAATACACTTAAATAGGAAAATTAGGGGAAAAAAGTGACGATATTAACCTTTTTTTAGTCGGAGTGGAGTCGTGGTTTTGGTACATGCTGTAGTCGGAGTCGGACTTTTTTTTACCGACTCCACAGCCTTGGTTGCTAGTATTGGTGCTTGATGTATGGAAAGGTTACTGAAGGGCGAAGGACGGGATATGCTGCATTCTATTCCAATCTTTTATACGCGATTGATTATGTGTTGGTAATATCAACAATACATAAAATATACTGTGCGTGTGTTAGTATGCACGCTTGTCCGCATTATGTTATAAGTTGGCCGAATGATTCACACACTAACTAAAATATAGTGTGTTCCAAAACTCATGTATTTTACTTATTTTAGGAATTTATATTATTAAATTCCAATTGAAACCGTTGTAACCAGGGCTGTGGAGTCGGTGAAAAAAGTCCGACTCCGACTCCAGCATTTTTCAAAACCACGACTCCGATTCCGACTCCAAAATTGACCAAAAACACGACTCCGACTCGGACCAAAAAACGTTCAATATCGTCACTTTTTTCCCCTAATTTATCTATTTATGTGTATTCAATTAAATATCAACCCTATAAATTCGACCAAAAGCCAAATTTTACATATAAAATGGAAAAATAAAAAGTTAAAACTTTTCAAAATTTCCGACTCCGGCAAATCGCTGCGACGACTCCACAGCCATGGTTGTAATACTTTTAAATTTAGCTTTCAATTATTGTTGGCAATGCAGTTTATAAAATAAATAAAGCATTTTATAAACTGCATCTTAAACGAATATTCGTGTTGCTTTTCCGTAATGGATAATTTGTAGAAGTAAACTGAAATATAGCACGTTATTATAAATCTTGGCTGTAGGATCCGAATGGAATATCAATATCAAATTTGAATCGTTTTAATTTTGCACTTTTCATTATCGACCCGCATGAACTGTAACATTTAAAAACTTAAGAGTCTTAACAATCTTATCAGCTTCTTTTATACAACTATGAAAAAGTTTCTATCACGAACCTTTTACACTCCTCAATATATATTTTTTTTCCTTCTAGCAACTCTTAAATATAGTTGAGAAATTGATTTAAATCACAGGGTTTGCGTATTATTTACCGCGTTAAGACATGGAAAAAAATACCACATTATGACACGTTACTACTAAGGCACACAATTCAATAAATACGGTTTTGGAAATAAGGAGAGTTAAAAATTATTTTCCATCCTTAATATACATTGTCGTGCAGGACTTATAATTGGACCAAAAGTATCCAAAGAACAGGCAATTTTTTCTGTAATATATTTAAAAAGAAATAATAATAAATAAATTATACACTTCGAATACTTTTTTCTAAACATCCTGTCACACATACTTTGCGTTTATTAAACGTTGGAATTTATACATACATAAACCGGTTCGACATACGTTCGGATTGTTTGTACACTCACACATTCAAAAAAACTCGCATACGATGATAGTTTAACAGTAATGATATCGCTATTTTTTATAAGTATGCGTGTTATGTCTATCTCGCTTTAACTTACCTTTAGTGAAGGATAGAATGTTAAATTTCGTCAGTATGCCACTTCCCACAGGGCGGAATGGTTGTGTTACAGTTTGAGAGAAAACAATGCAAAAAGATATTAATGTAACGAAATATGTCTGAGATGTTGACACATTTATCATAAAAGAATCTACAGATCTCGCTCGATTTCCAATGGTTGAAATTCGAGATGACTGTCGAAGTCTTGGGTGGAGTGGAGAAATTGTCGAGGGGATCATGCAGCATAACACAGAGCATGCTAAAAGCAGTACGCCTTTAAGATTTATCAAGATATCTCCAAGATTCTATGTACATCGACAGTTTCCTTGCTTCTTCCCCTGTCATCCCGTAGCTCATTAGGGTCAACCTTTGGATGGCCATCAGCGGTTTTCCAAGGTGACTGAATCTATCGGATTGTCAGAAGAAACAGACTGGATTTTCCAAGGGTATTTAAAGCACACGTGCTTTCTAGAATATTATACAACCTAAATTAACTGTTAATCTAGTCAATTTTTCATTTTTGAAAAAGGGAAGGAGTGACTATATAATCGAACACTAAATAAGAATTGCGAAAAATTGCCATATCAATTGGGAGTGTCTTGAAGATGAAGGATAAATAAACGAAAACACACTTTCGTATATTCATTCCACTTTATTTATTTCATTCAATAAGTTGTTGAATTTAACTTTAGAATTAGTAAAAAAAAATAGTTAAACATTGAAAACGTTAGTCCTTAGTCCCTAATTTTTAAACTGTTATTGATTTTATCCTGATGTCCTTTTATGCCATTTTCAGTCATTTAAAAAAAAATACGACTCCGATTCATTGACCAAAAACACAACTCCGACTAAAAATAAAGTTTAATTTCGTCACGTTTTTTTTCCTACCTTTCTCATTTATGTGTATTCAATTATAAGTACATATATCAACCAACCAATTCGGCAATATATGCAAAAATAATGCGACTTCGACTCCGGCCAAATAACTCCGACTCCGACTCCATAGGCCCTGTTTTATACACATCGGAGATAGTGTGCGGCAAACGACGAAAAGTATAATTTGAAATTATTAGTTTCATCCCATTCCATTGTTATATGTACATTAATATTGCATTTAAATTGGTAGCACGCCCTTCCTTTTCAATTACTTTGGGTCCTTGCTCGCCTATAACGCCATTTTATAGTCAGAAAATATTTTTTTCAGTGGGAATAGACAGATAAAAACGTTTTGGCAAAACATAAAAGTTTTTTGATTTATTCGTTGGAAAGTTTTTGACAGTTAAAACTTTCTGACGTCTGATCGATTTATTAAAATGAAATGTTTGAAAAGACTTCTACAATATTTCACGCATGAATGTCTGTCTGTTTTTAAATGAAATATAAATTATATAATGTATACAAAACTTTTTTTCACAAACTCATTGGAAATTTTAAATATTTATATGTTTGTAAATATGTCAAGGTCCGTGGTCGAGTGTCAAATGTCGTTGGGTTTGGTTGCGTAGCTAACGGGTTTCTAGTCTCCTCAGCAATGGCATTTTAATGAATATTGTGATCAGCACCGGTTTCGCTCATCGCGATCTTAAGAGTATTTGTCCCACTTTACGCCTGACTCATCATTATGAAATACATTCCCCATTTGTTAAATACACACCTGTTCTCTTTTTAATCTTATCTATAAACGATACAAACTATTTACTACGAGCCATATTGGTCTATTTAGTTAGGGACTGGGCATGTCTATTATAAGAATAAAAAACTCTTCAAGACCTAGAAAAAATCTAAAGGAACTAAGAGCCTGCTTCACGGACTCAAGGAAAGGTAGGAAAGTAAAGGAAGAAACAAACTACTATTTGCCGGGCGTCAGTTCAAGTTCATCTGTGCACATTTGTGAATCCTGGGTCGGAAGTGATAAAACCAGGGATTTGGAGTCTTTAAAAAACACGACTCCGACCCCGACGAAAAAAAGTAAAATTTTGTTACGTGTTTTTTCCACCTTTCCATTTTATGTGTATTTAATGAAATGTCAAACAACCAATCCGGCCGATAGTCCAATTTTACATGTTATACGCATAAATAAAAAGTTTAAAAGTTTTTCATGAGTTAGACTACGACTCCGGCCACAATACCGCGACGACTCTGACTCCGACTCTTCAGCTCTGGATAAAACAAATAGAATTGTACAAAATTCAAATTTGAAACTTTGTTTATCGTAATAATTATTACCGGGTAGTCGATGGGAACAGTTGCTAATGCATTGTACGATGCATGCACTGTGCATCAGAACTTAATATAAACCGACCGACTGTTTGAAACGATGCCAAAGTTCCCGAAATACCCACTGGTGCGTCTGACATACCTACATATATTATATCGCTTCCTATACAAAAACAATATTTCTAGTCTTAAGTGCACCGTAAGAATATGATATTTGCATGTATTTATTACACCCAGTCCTCCTTTAACCCGATTTTTTGGACGGCACCGGAACTTTCCTGGATCCTGCGCAAACTCATATAATGTAATTGGTGACACTGCTCTAAAACCTGTTCTTACAATTCAATAAATGCGTTAAATAGTACTTTTTCACAGAGATACATGTGTTAATTTAATACTTTCCTATGAGTTTCCCCGGTCCGTCGCGCAGTAGTTAACGTCGTTGGCTACCAAGTCGGACCGGCCGGGTTCGAACCCCGGTCCGAGCAGATTCTTCCGTCGATTCTGCTCAGAGGTGTGGGTGTCTGTGTAGTTAAAAATCCCTTTACATCTTTCCTATCCAAAAGAGCGACGCATAGTGACAGTGATTAGCTTACCATTAGTTCTGTCCTAGTTCTCGTATCCTTTCCATTCCTGCTCTCTTCGAGAAAGAGAGGTTGAGACAAAGAGTAACGAGCAGTTCTCGTAGAAAAAAACATATGTTGAGATAAACTCCGTGAGGAGTCCATATGCTCCAAGCTGGGAGCGGACATGGTAAAAAATATGTATTTTACTGAACTATTTCATGCAGTGCCCACAAAGTTACCAGCCACCTGGTATTTATTGGTCTATGTCTTGCACAGTTACGTCGCTACACGTTGATATATTATAATCTGTCAACTTTGGGTCCAGACGTTCCACCGGGATTCGTCGCCGTCTCTTCTATTTCCTGCACAAATAAATAAATAAATAAATTGTGGCGTCTGCATGTTTCACTGCAGCGGCGGCGGTCACTCATTCGAAATGCATCGGTCTCGGTCGGCTTGCGCCCTATTGGCTGGCCACACCCCGCATTGAACTAACTGCATTTATATTATACCAATACCACACCCGATATACCAAAAGCTTCGAGTTAGATTTTAACAGTTTAACCAGTGGCGGCTGGTGACGGGGTGTTGCGGGGTGCAAAGGAAGATTCAACCATTTTTGCAAGAGTTTCTTTCCTATTCATTGGATTTTAAAACACTTCTATAGCATGGACTTTCAATTCAGATGTACGCAATACCAACTGTTTCTCTTCCGTAGTACGGAAAAATAAACACCCCGTCACCAGTCGCCACTGAGTTTAACAGTTGCTTTACGAAGATATATAGCTTTTATCAGGGCTGTAGAGTCGCTAAAAATATACGACTCCGACTCCAGCATTGACCAAACCTGCCAAAAACACGACTTCAACATTGATACGACTCCGACTCCGACAAAAACTAGTTCAATTTTGTCACGAATTTTTCCTACCTTTCCTTTTTATGTTTATTAAATTAAATATCAACTAACATATCCGGCCAATATCCAAATTTTACATTTTAAATACATTAAAAAGTTCAAACTTTTCCAATGTTTTTCACGACTCCGACTCCGGCCAGAACAATGCGAAGACTCCCGACTCCACAGCTCTGGTTAATACTCATGGTTTCTTCTAATTGATATATTTCTATAAATGTAAGAAATACTGGGCTTAGATTTTAAGTATTACTCCCTTATATTATACATTAACAAATAGAATAGAATTGTAATGACCACTGTACAATAAAAAAATACAAATTATAATTTTATTGCTTTTGCAATGTAAAAAAAAGATGTCTGCTGCAATGTAGAGCATATAGCCTCATATTGGAGGTATCTAAATCTACGAGAACCGCTTGTAACTAAGTCGCTCATATTCCAGTTTGATGACATCAGTGATAGAAAGAATAAGGCTAGGACAGGATAAGTGGTAAGCTTGTCGCTTTTGGTAAACACCCATGCCTTCGAACAGGATCCATAAATCGACTGTGAAAATGCTGCTTGTACGACTTGAACCCCGCAAACGACATTGACCGTTGCACCACGTACTCGACATAGCAATGTAGATTAGATTCTAGTTAGATTAGGCTACGCAGCGACTGCCAACTGCCTAAATATTTATTAAATTACCTTTAATTCAAGGCAAGAGCAAGCAATCTGACAGTTGAATAAATGGCAGGAAACTTACACCCTAACCTTTTTTATTGTGCGGTAGATGCGATACGCGGAAAATTGCACGAAAGAAAATCGCACAAAAAAGCCATGGGAATATGCCATGTACAAGGACGCACAAGTCAAGGTCACATTGTAATTTACAGGTGAAACACCTGATTTTGCACGTACAGTATGGGAATTACGCGCTGTTAATGACGTTATGACATGTAAGTTTATATAATCCCAAACATATAAACATAGAAAGATTAAAAAATTGCATCAAAATAAACCGCATGACCTTGAAATGCACAGAGAGAGGTTTGGGTGTAGAGTACCATCCATCCTGCGATAGAAACATTGCAGGTAAAAATAATAATTAAATTTTAAATGTATGTTACTGTGTCGTAGTTGCGCCACTGATCGTCGATCACTATGCGCCAGTGTCTGAAAAGCTAGCCGCCTTCTATAAATAATCTGTGAATGTGACCGAGGGTCATCTATTTTGGAACGGGGTCAAAAAACTCAAATACCATATCAGCTGATTAAATAAAGTGAACCAACTTACCAATTTTATGGTCACAAAAATATACCTAATCGCTATCTCGCCCTTATCTTTAATTTTGTGATAGATATTGTATTTAACTGTAAAGATTAATTTTGATTCGTTTGAATTTTGTACTTTTCCATGAGTTTTGTCACTAACGACCCGGTTTTCTCTAATTGAATTTATCTGACTCTTATATATTAAATAATAAGATAAAATCTCTAGTGTAAAGTGTAAAGGTGTTTTTAATGACGCTTAATCGACTGGATAAGTGAGTCGAATAGTGTCAAAATTAGAACTATCCCATATTTTTCGAAACTGAACTAATACTGTCACATTATTCTTCTGGGCATGGTGCATGACTAGTAATAAAATATTAGTATAAAAATCATGTGCATGTGGTACATTAAAGAAAATTAGGTACTTCGTTGTTTTATGCCATGCAGCTAAACACGAAAAAATATCACTGAACCTAAAGGTTGCCTGTCGCTGCACCCTCATAAACATGGGGCGGGAGGCGTCACTTGACGATTTTTGAAATAAAAACAAAGAATTCATTCCTTGCAGCCAGTTGCATAAGAACACCCAAAGCATGTAAAACTATAAAAAAAAATCGGGGAAGTGCGCGACGTAATATTATTCCGCGGGAGATTATGTGTAGTAATGGACATTTAATGACGCCTTCATTTGAGGTCAGGACACGCTGGGTTTGCCAAGTGTTCTTTGCTGATGGTTGCTGAGTAGGTAGCGGTTCCTGGAGTGCATACTCGGAGATCAGTGCTCATTTTTTACACTTACTATAATTTTATAAACCCCGATACACTTGCAAACACCCAGCAAGTAGAGAGAATGTGGGGATCAGCCAGAAGAGATTTATGTGGTAATTTATTGTTATCAGAAGGTATTGCTTAAATTTTCCCAGTTTATAGAGCGTCAACATCACGAAGATTGAGAAGCGCTGGCTGCTAGGGGCAAGGCGTAAGATTAAATTATCTGGAATACATTAAAAAATACACACACACATACAAGTATTCGGCCATTAATTTATGATTTATGTGTCGTTTCATATGGATAGCGAAGGTTTAGGCAACCTTTAGGTTCAGTGATATTTTTTCGTGTTTAGCTGCATGGCATAAAACAACGAAGTACCGAAAATTATGGTTGGTATCAGAATCAGAACGGTTCACGACCTAAGTAACTAAAGTATAACGTATCGATTGAATTGGCATTTACTTGGTAGAACTCCATTATAATACGGTGAAAAAAATAACAATGTACATTTTTCATTCTACAGAAATATTCCACCATCCTAGTTTTATACAGTAATTATAAGTATATGGTAATAATAATTAATAAATTATTATTACACTAGGATGGCGGAACAGAGAAGAAGATGTTTTGTGCACCCTGTCTACAACGGTATATTTAGCATAAGTAAATGTAGGTTTAAACATAGTTCTGACGATGGCGTAAACCGAAATAGCTATCAACAAATATATAAAATAATTGCTGTAGACTTAAAATACATTGTTATTTCTAACCAAGTAAATGTCCTATTCAATCAATATGCAATATGATTTTACCAAATCAATGGTAAACCCAATCAATGGTGTCACACTGTTGCAGTATAGCGAGACGGTCATCCGAGATTGCACAACCGACTGCATTGCCGGTTGGCAGGGTGCACGGTTCGGATCCCCGTTAATTGTTTGCGTCTTCTATCGTAAGGCGAGTTGCACTCTGGAAAATTGGCAACGCTTTTTGTGGCTTCCTGCCTCTGTGCTGTGTCGGAGGAAACTGCACTGGTCCGAGGTTGTGGGCCACATATCAGAATGTTTCCCTTGCCAAAATCGCACGAGAAAATTATGAATTTACGGCATGTTCTGTTAGTTAAAGGAAATATCATGAATATTTTTTGTGTAGATCATGGGTGGCCAAACACAACTACGGTGGACATTTTTAGCGGCGGTCGACTCGCAAAATAAATTGAATTTATTATTATTGAAATGAAAAATGAATCGGAGATGTGTACATTAATACGACAGGCAAGCAGGCGACCTGGAATAGCTACGTGATCGTCACCGGTGTACATAAATGCACATTGCATGATTTAAATTATCGCTATTCATGCAGGATAAACTCGAGACCAGCCAGCGGTGCAAAATAAATATTTATTTAAGAAATCCATTCCACTTCTGTTCAAGACAGTGATGAACAATTTTTTTGACAGCTTATCAAACTTTAGATTGTTCGTGGGCTGCATCTATAATTTTACATTTTTTTTCGAAGGTTGTGCATTATTTGGCTTAAGGGGGTCAACCCATGTGATACCCGGAACTGGTTTTGCTCATTGCGAGCATTTTAAATCTGAACATACGTCAATAGAAACACATTTATACAGAACTAAGACTCATTACAATGGCGTGACAAAATTGTTATTCAACCATAGAAAATTCTGAAATTCATATATATATATATATGATAGAATGCGGTAAATACAAGCTTTTCCGACCAAAAGGTCATTTTAGGCAAAAATGACAATTAGAACCTTTTCAAAGTAAGGTAACGGTTTGTCATTGGATGAATGCGACGAAGTCCGGCGTGCAGGTATATGGGAAAAGGTGTGGCCGGTTCGAATTTTTCGCCTCACCTGCCCCTCCCCACTCCGCTCACCTGAGCTCGCGTGACCTTCGGCTCACTTTTATTTATTGCCACAGCTCGAAATTTCGTCCACTTTAAGTAATATTTTTTCACTCAAATAAATCCACTGTTCAGGTCCGCTCAACTGTTTGATCTATCATCCGGAGCAGGGCTGCCAAAACGCTCACTACGTAATTAATTAGTTATTTTATTTTTCAAACTCATCCCACATTCCATCAGGGATGTGTTTTTCATTAGTTAACGCTATGCACTGCTCAATACACTATTTTTTCCAGCAACTCCTCAATACATTTGAGAAATTGATTGATATCACGGGGCATTAGCATGTTAAACAAAATACCGAAAAATATACCACATCATAATATTAACTTAGGCACACAATCCAATAATTAAGGATAATTTAACATTAATAAAAATATTTTCCCAACCAAGTTTTACTATGTTGATTAGAACTCGATATAGGAGTGCTAGGAGCGTCAGCGATTTAGTTTAATTTTGCTAAGCATAACACAAGAAAAGTAATGGTATATTTATATATAGTGTGAATTTGAATGAGTTTTGTCGCCAACAACCCGAGGCTTGCATTTCTGAATTATCAGGCATTTCAAGCGCACGAATGAACTTGAACTGACTCATAGAAAAGACTGGTAGATCAATATAAAGTTAAAAATAACTTTGATTTTTCCTCGTATTGCAATACTAATTGTGTCACGTGTTTTGCCTCTTTTTGATGTATCTTCGGACAGACTATCGCAAAGTTTGTTCAAGTAATAAAGCAAGATCGATTCTAATACTTAAAAATTATAAATTACAAAATGGAATTTAGAATTTTTTCCTTTTACGGGAAGCAAGGAAAGGAGGATAAAAACAGTTCAAATTCATTCGTGCACTTTAAATGCCTGAAGATGCCGAAAGTGGAAACCCTTGTCGTTAGCGACAATTCACATTTGTTTATTAGTTTGTATCTACGATCTTACGCCATTGAAGAATGCGTTGACTTCTCATTTTATAATATTGTCGTTTTTCCATTCACAATACATAATTGCTAAAAAAACTACTTCAACTGTCAAATTAAGAACGTCTTTTTTTATTCGGCCAAAAAGTCTATTAATTAAAATAATTTACACCGGCAGACGGAAAATTAGCTGTTTTTGATTTTAGAATTTTGACATAACGTAAACAATGTCACCTGCCAAAGTTTCGATGTAAACTAACCGCACGCAAACATCAGTAGAAATCGCCATGCCCTACATATTTACCGTGAGTTTAATATATAAGCTCGATTTGTTTTTTACTTTTCAATCACTGGCCATAAACGCTTACTTCCAATGCTCCAGATATTTCTTTACATGTTTTTGAAATAAGCTCCACGACAATTTGACCGAAATCAATTCGCCTTTTATGTGTTCGTGTAAAACGGTTCTTTGACATGTATTTTTATTAAATAAGGACCGCTCTCGCTCACCACTGATTACATACCAATAGAAACAAGGCTATTTATATCACATTTATGTACTTCGCGTTGTATCATCTTTCTCAGTTTGACAATTAACACATAATGAATGATGCTCG
Organism: Himalopsyche kuldschensis; assembly: GCA_028554975.1. NCBI lineage: Eukaryota > Metazoa > Arthropoda > Insecta > Trichoptera > Rhyacophilidae > Himalopsyche > Himalopsyche kuldschensis. The sequence continues at coordinate 4,035,525 of JAHFWI010000031.1, read as the reverse complement.
CGATGAGCAGCAAAGTAAAGAAAATTGTATTTTTTAATACTTCTTGGTTTGTACTACTTCCACATATACATATATACCGTTTTTCACATCCGTCCATTTTTTTTACCGTGTTAAAATGGAGTTCTACCAAGTAAATGCCAATTCAATCAATAAACCTTCACGGTCTTCCAAGGGGTACACTCAGTGCGATATGGTCGCCAACTAAGCAGAGATATTCCAGCTACTCTGACCATATTTATACCAAAATATTGTACATCTCTTGGAGACGATGAGTTGATTCTTCCAACTGTATTTCATAAACTCTACAGCGTTTCAAATACCCGAGAAGACTTTTTCAGATAAATAATTGGATCCAGAGATTTTGTTGGACTTTGTTGCTGATTTGTAATATTGTATTATTTGATTTTGCTGTCCGTTTTAATGTCGGCTTTGTTGGAATCAACTAATGTGTTGTTGTCGTTGCAGGGGCGGTCAGGCGGTGGATCACGCGAGCGGTGGCGTCGTCGGGGGAGTTGGCGTGGGTGTGGGGGTGGGCGTCGGTGTGGGCGGCGGGGGGTACGCGGGCGGCAAGGCGGCGGCCCCGCTCAGCCCCGCCAACCCCCCGCAGTCGCAGCCCCCGCCGCAGCTTCGCCTCACGCACCACCTGCAGGCGCCGCCCTATGCGCCGCAGCCCAGGCCTTATAGGTAATTCAACACTTCCAATATTATCCATCAGACAGCAGAAATCGACAGTGACGAAAAAAACTGTTCAGTTAAAAATGCTGACGATGGCGTGAAGCCGAAATAGCTATCAACTTAAGCTTATGATTTTTTTAGTTTTCAATGGTCAACGTCGTTGGCTCACGTGAACGACCGCCTGGGTTCGATTCCCGGTACGAGAAGATTTTTTCAGTCGATACATCGATTCTGTGATTAACCAATGGGTGTTTGTGTTGTTAAAAATTCCTGCTCACCTTTCCAATCCCAAAAGTGATTAGCGATTAGTTATCTATTAGTCCTGTACAAGTTCTCGTATCATTTCAATCCTTACTCTTCGAAAAAGACAGGTTGAGAAACTGAGTAACAAGGTGTTATAGTAGAAAAAAATTGTTGAGATAAATAACGTGAGAAATCCATATGCTTCCAATTTGGGAGAATACATAATGTGACCATTTATTTTTGTCCTCAAAACGGGACATCTACCAATTTTTACGTAATAGTATGTATATTCAAGAAAACACGTATTTTTTCATAGTTTTTATGTATTTATAAAAAGAAAAGTAATGTTGATAAAGAAAATAACAGGAATAAATAATATAAATATGAAACAAAATATGTTGTTTTATATTTTTCTGATGAATGAATTTTCTTAAGTATAACTGGGTTTGCTTTTAAATAAGAATAACTACAATAACACACGCCAATAAAAAAACCAATCTTCAAGAAAGACGCGCCAGCTGTCAACGTGTTGTCGTGTACCCACAAACGAGCAAACTGCCGAATTGTAACAAACAAATATGAATGTGTGGGTGTGACGATTGCGTATGCACATGCACATGACTCACCAGCCACCCGCTGTAGCCATACGCACCACCGTCAATTTTTTGCACTGTTTTTTAAATTGTTACGGGACATTTTGACGCCCCGAAGCTGTACTTGGGGACAACGGGACAGGCTACCTAAAAACGGGACGTATGGTTTTTTAAGCATACATGGTAAAAAAATATTTTCACTGGTCCACAGATTTTTATTTTCGATGAAAAACCGCCCCACACAGCTTGGCATTTATACCTTCATTATTGACAACGTCTCTATAAGTGCAGTGCGTGCCAGAAATAAATTTTATTATCCTTTTTTTGTAAATTATCTTTTAATCGTCTTCATCGGTGTACACTTCGCATACTTGATTGATCCACTCTGTAGAAACTAATCATAATTATAAACGTTTATAAATGAAACCTGTTCGTGCAGGCTTTATGGCGTGGCAGACATTCGATTGAACATGCTGCATTTAGGGATGGGCCATCAAACGGTTCGCTTGTTTACAATCTTCAGAGTCGATTTACGAATATTCCAACAGATATGATTTCAAATTTATTTCATCCGCAACCATTTATTTTATATAACTTTGCGATAGTAAGTCCGAAGATGCCTCTGAAAGAGGCGAAGCACGTGTCACAATTAGTAACACAATACGTGGAATAATCAAAAGTTATATTAAAATTAACTTCCAAAAAGTTACCGCCGAAACCATCGAAAGTATTATTTAATCAGAGTTAGTGCTAAAAACACTATCACACCAAATAATGCATACCTATATTCTACACAAAAAAATCTTTTTCTTAATAGATTTAACACTGTCAACTCTTTTTATTTTTGAATATCAATTCAATATATCAACCGCAATCGTGCATCTTAACATATGAGACGCAGTGCATTGATAGTTCCGTGACGGACCGTCAGGGTTCGAGTCCCGGTTCAAGCAGATTCTTTCAGTCTATACCAGTGGTTCTCATGTGCGGCCGCATTGCGCGAAAATAAAATATTTTATATGCATTGCACATTGTGCATCGTGAGAACCACTGGTCTTTTGGCAAAGGACTCGACACAAAATTTGGTGCGGCCACCAGACATATCCGTAGAAGGCAATGGATGTTGTTGTTGCTAAAAATCCCTTCCAACTTTTCCGATCCCAAAAAGCGGCTTGCAGAGAGAGCGATTTGCTAACCACTAGTCCTCATAGTCTATCAATATTTATTTTTTACCATGTCAGACTCGGAAAGGACTAGTAGTTAGCTAGTCGCTCTTTGGGATATGAAAGGTGGGAAGGGAGTTTCAACAACACTAACTTTGAACAGATTTATCTAAGGAAAAATCTGCTCGTACCGGGAATCGAACCCGTGCGGTCCGGATCGCAAGCCAACGACGTTGAACACTGCGCCACGGACCGGAAGATCAACCTTTAATCTCTTTGAAAAAAGAGAGGTTAAGCAACTGAGTAACAATCAGTTCTCATAGAAAAACACATGTTGTGATTAACTTCGTGAGCAGTCCATATACTCTAAGCTGGAAACGAAAATTATAAACAAAAATTAAGAAGTTATCTGCCGATGCATGGTTATCATCGATTTATCATCCGGCTCGCGCGAACCGGAGCGAACCAGCCGTGGTACAGCATGGATCATAAGTAAGTACGTACACGCACTCATGAGGTTATTCACGCCATGCCGTGTTTACTGAGTGACGTACGGAGTGGCCCGAGGGGAGCGACCACTTATGCTTCGTTGTGGCTTGGAATTTTCTAGCCAAGCTCGTTGCGCTTCCCACACTGTTCGACTTCCATTCGCCATTGAAGAAAGTCCACTTCGGGAGACAAGATGCGCTTCAAATGCAACAGACTTGCTTGGCCATGGAATGGCCGTGGTTAATTCAGCCATGGCAATTGATTGAATAAAGAAGAAAATATAATTAATTACAAATAACACGTTTACAAGCTTAACCTTTCGGACTCCGGGTATCACATATGATACTCATGGTAGTTATTAACTCTCTTAGCCTCAGAGCGCCGATCTATCGGTGTATACTTTGAAATATCATACACGAGATATAGAGAAAGCAAACATAGTGAAACAAAAAAAGGCCATTGGAGTAATGTTTTATCATTAAAATAAACTAATTTATGAATTATTATTTTTTAAAATTCAGGTTTTTTTAACAGTTATATTTTGAGTTCTGCGCGTGTATTTCGCTCCGATGATCATTATCCGTCGGCGTGACTTTTGATAAACCTAAGACTGACCATTTACCAATAAAACTTTTTTTTAAATTAACACGTAAATAATATATATAATACTTTTACCATATTTTTTGTTAGTTTTTTTTGTGCAAATAGGCGATTTTTACGGGGTTATTAATACACACAAGTCGATAACGAATATTTTGCCGATATCCAATATTCCTAATGGAGACACCCAATTAGAATAAGTGAAACCGGTCCTGATCTTTAAATTTTATAAGAGCGATGTGGCGGTTGGTATCCTTCGCGTACACGTCGGACTGCAATCAAAAAATAATAAAAACAATATTCAATGTACTTTCTGATACTATCCTCTTTCCACAAAATTTGTTCGCCTTTGTAAATCTAGTTTGTTTTTTTATTTATCTTCGCCGAATTCTGGCAGACTAGCCAGTAAGTTATGAAGCGGGCTAGTGTGTGGAAATGGATGGAGTAGGAAAGAGTGGCGCCGGGCTGCCCATCCGCTTGGCCTCGCGCCAAAAATGCGCCGCTGCCGATCAGTGGCGTGCATGGGTTTTTCACGTTCAACTCGCGTCTTCGGATCTTTCCTCTGATACTTGAAAAATAGTCGTGATCAATGTTCCCAGAAAGCCTAGAGGTTGGTTGCGCTAAAAGCTCAGACGTTGAGCGGCCTAATTTTACTTATGTATATGTACTAAGCGACTTTTATTGAGGTTTTTCACGCTCATCTCGCGTAATCGATCCTCTGATACTCAACCCTCTAAGGACTAGCGTGACCATGCGGTAACAGTGAACACTATTGTCCATTTGTCCCTATTTCACTCAGTTTCGGTTAAACATACCTTTTTAATGAGAGATAGAAAAAAGAAAGAGTTCAGGTAGAAAAAAGACGGAAATAGGGACAAATAGACAATAGCGTTCACTGTTACCTTACGGTCACGCTAGTCCTTGGAGGTATTTAAGATAGTCTAGATCAATTTTCCTTCTGAGCCTCGATTTTGGTTACGCGAAAAGCTTAAATCGTTGAGCCGGCCAATCCAACAAATGCGTGGCATAATTTGAATACTTTTGCAAACCTCAATATGTCACAAATTCTATCCATATGCTCACCCAACTAATTATAGGTTAAGCAGCTGGGTCACAATCAATACTCGTTGAAAAAAATATGTAGAAATATCCACATTCTGAGTCCATATGCTCCACATAGAAATCGTGGATGTATTAAAAAAGTAATGTTATTGACATGTTTAGTTAATTTATTCTTCTTTATTTTGTGGATCTTTACCCCGTTTTAGGTAAGGACGCTCCGGCAAGAGAATTAGGCGAATCCATCAATTTAAAACGTAGTTGATCAAAGGTCTTATGTGCCATCGCTCGGCCAGACGCAATTAACGCTCTGGTGAGCTTGGACCGTTTTTTTCAAGCGATTCGCGTGCGCCATGAGTGCGCACTTGAGGCGACTTTGCGACATATGCCGTCCTGACCGGACCGCTTCGCCTTAGATATTTTAAGCAGCAATTCAAGTGCACGGATGTACTTGAACTGAGTCAGTACAAGTATATCCGTGCACTTGAAATGCATGAAGATACCGAAAGGCGAAACCCGGGTCGTAAGCGACAAAACTCATGGTAAAGTACAAAATTCAAACAGTTCAAATTTGGTAACGAAATTCCATCAAACACCCTCAGTCGAAATCCCTAAGTATTTGTAAGGGTGATAAATTCGCGAGTGTGCTCTAACCCGGGATATTTGCGCGGGGGTTTGAAACTGCTGCGCGGCCGCATACACGCACTCTTTTAAAAACCTTCACGTAGAAAAAAATGCCACCTGAAACATTGGTTATGTACGGCCAAAATCACTTTCAATTATTATATTTTGAAACTGAATTTCCACAAAGTTTAAAATCCCTTTTTTGCTACGCCACTGTCAAAGTAAGCACCTCTCTCCCATTTCTCCCCGCCCGGCAGAGCTCTTTGACAGAATTATCGCCGACTTCTTCGCCCTTATTATGTTTCTGTTTGTTTGTTTGTTTGTTTGTTTGTCAAATGCTGCTGCGAGATTCTGCCTTTTCTTCTTTACGTCACGTGGGAATCGATTTGATGACGTAATATCCTGGCCTCGGTGTCAACTGACATGTTCTGCCGCAATGCAAGTTTTCTCAATGAATGGATATCATCAATCCAATGACATTCTTCATGAACAAACTAATATTGATCCATCACCGCTAGTCCGACCATTACGGATGGTTATTGCAATTTTTACTAAATCAACTTAATACAACACTAATATATGTTTATTCCCACTGCATAAAAATCCAGATTAGCTTTCACTTCCTAGTCAATTTGTCATATTTAATATTTTTTTATTACAATACAAAATTAGGACGTTCGAACAGAAGAGATGATGTTTTGTGTACATTTTCTACACTTTTATATATAGCATATAAATTTTATATAAATATAAGTTAATTTATGTTGTAACATAATTCTGACGATGTCGTATGCCGAAATAGCTATCAACCATATCTTATATGTAAAAATCAATATTTGTTTGTTTGTTCGTACTCTATGCGATGCCATTCGGTTCATCCGATTGCAATGACACTTTGGTGAGTTGTTGTGTAGACGCTCGGGGAGGTTTTTACGTTTCCAAATCGTTCATCCGATTGCGATAAAGCTTTGGTGAATTGTTGTGTGGACACCAGCGAAGATTTCTTAATTATCTATCTATCTATATGTACATATACAAATGAATGATTGTTTGTATATCCCGTGTGCGCTCTTATAACGTTCATCAGATTGCGATAAAACTTAAATGAATTGTCGTGCAAATACCTTCGAAGGTTTTTAATCAGTTCAGCCATAGACAATTAAAACACGCTTGCCGGGTACCGACATTCATCGCATTGTTTTTCACCGTGTGATATTTTTTTGTCTGTATGTAGTTAAAAATTTCCTCCCAGTCAAGTAATCCTAAAATCAAGGCTTAAGCGAGAACGAATTACTAACCACTATTCCATCTTTAGTCGTATCCTTCTCATATTGATAAAAAATCCTAATTGTTTATATCAATCTGAGCTCTCGAGTTAGTTCTCTGTTCGGCCGGCGGCCGCCATTTGAGATCGCATATTGGCCATGTGCCAAGATTTCTAAAAACACGTGGATCCTCTCTACTCACTCCTTGGCCTCTGTTGCACCGTTCATTTCTGAAGAAAAAAAACAGAAATATATATACTAATATATTTGTGCGTACTTTTGGCTCGTCGCGGCGAAAGTGCGGCCAAAATTTCGAAGAAGACACTCGTTCAGGCCCGTCTTGATTGACGTGGAATGATACGTTGTTATTTTTGGCTCCAGTCTTAAATGTAACGTTTATGTGAGAGACAATCACTCAACGATTTTAAACGTCCCTTTTTGAGTGCAGTTTTTTCCCGTCTATGATGTTTCTCTTATTTTACCCACAATATATCTGGTTAGGTCATGACCGGTATATTTTTAGAAATTTAAATCAAGAAAACTATTTTCATCCGTGGCGCATTGGTCTACGTCGTTGGCTATCGTGTCGGACCGCCCGTGTTCGATTCCCGTTACGAGCAGTTTTTTTTCAGTCGATAAATCGATTCTGCTCAGAGGCGTTGGGTTAAAAATACCTTCTTAGATCGGATCCTAAAGGGCGACGCATAGTGACAGCGATTAGCTAACCACTAGTCCTGAACTAGTCCTCGTATTCTTTCCATCCCTACTCTCTTCGAAAAAGATAGATTGAGCAAATGAGTAACAGTTCTCATAGAAAAAAAACACTAATGAGATAAACTCCCGTGAGGAGTCCATATGCTCCATGTTGGGAGCGGACATGGTAAAAAAACATTTGTTTCTCGCAGCAGCGTTGATTCGTAATGCCATATAAACAATTATCAGATAGTTCGAGGGCCACATAAAAATTTGTGTGTAAAATTTTAAATTTTATTGTTTTATATTGTTCTTCTATCGTCCGTGAAAAGTTATGAAGAATATAGGTGATGGATAATTCTCATTGCAGGCCGCAGGCCACAGGCTGTGGATCACTGAGTTAAACACTAGTCATCATATGGCCGTATTTCGTTTTTCAAGACGTTTATTAGGGATTTCGCCTGAAGTTGCCTGGTGGTATTTCAATATCAAATTTGAATCGCTTGAATAACCGTAAAACGTGGTCAATAGACACTTTACCCTTCACGACTATGTATTTTCATACCTATGCCACATAACTCTAATATCAATGGCTTGAAACTTATTACTATGGTCCTACATACTACACATTCATGACAATATTTTTCAAATATTCACTTTTGTTCGATGTCTTTATTAACATTGAATCGGAGTGAATAGAGACGGGAGAGGGTAAATCGAGGATTGGCAGGTGAATAGAGACAAAAATACAGAATATATTAACCTCTATTCTATACGAGTATCTATTCATTCCGTTTTACAGTACTTATTATCCAAAAAAAAACATGATTGATTTTAATTTTCGTGTAATAAAAGAGAAGTTTATTAGGGGTCTAAAAGTAAGGATGCACAGGCATAAAACTTAAACACTTTTGTTTCAATTTTGGCCAATCATTTAGTTGATTTGGTTTTGTCATTCGAGAGATTATATTATAGTCATTGTAAAGAATTATATATAAATAGTAAAAAACATATTGGATACTTAGTAAAGTTATGCTAAAGTTCAATCCTTGTTTTTGTCTCTATTCACCTGCCAGTCTCTATTTACCCTGTTTTACCGGTATGTAATTTTTTCACGAATTTAATAAGTTCGTTCGTGTAAAAGTACTATATTCAAATTCAGATAAAATGTGCGAAACGTCGAATTGTGCGCAAGTAGAATGTTCTAATTCAGCTTGGCGACCGTCTACTGTGCCGGGCTTAATTGGTAGGTTACGGTCTAACGGCTGTGTCGTCAGCAATTTGAACTTCCAATAACCTGCCGCCGAATCTTGTAACTAGCGATACAATAATAATAATAGTAATGAAAAAATCACAGCTGATCTGGTACGCCGCCGTTTTGCGAACAATGCAAAAGACTACGTTTGATGATTGTCATTATTATTATTATTATCATTATTATTTAGCCGTCTGCCCGCGCGACCTTGACATTGTCGATCTATGTTTTACTTCACCGAGCCCCCCCCGCCCCTTTCACCCCGCTGCACAACGCTCGGGTGAGTGTAGTGGTGCATCGAACGTCCGTGTGAATGACGCTAGCAGCCGACTTGACTTTACTCTCACGCACACACATACGCGCACAGTAATTTATTTTTTAGTGGGCAATGTTTGAAAAAAAATATCATCCGTGTGTGCGGGTAGGTGATTATTTTTGCGGTCGCCTCTGTGTGTGTGTGTGTGTGAGCACTGTTTGTGGCAGTGGCGGAAAAACTTGGGAACGGAAATAATTTCAAATAATTTTGGAACACATATTTAAAATAATTAAGACAAGCTTAATATACTTGACAGAAGCAGTATCTATAGGATGTCGTGTGGCTCGTGCAGTTTGATATACATGGGTCAAAGAAGATATAAGGTCATTTTATAGTAAAAAGATCTCTTAATTTGCATACTACTTTATCAAGAATGGTATAGAGTAACTTTCAATTCAGTACCCACATGTTTACATTTTTGGAGTAAACGCTGTAAGCCAAATGTATTGAAACAATTAAAAATAATAGATATGCTCAATCCACTTACATTCATAATGAGCAAACAAAAAATATTTCTTCACCGTTACTCAGGCTATATCAAAAGCCTAATGCAATTTTACCAAAATCAACTTGATGCAAAACTAATTTACGTCCATTACCACTCAATAAAAACCATTTCAAGAAATACATAAAATCAATTTGTCACAATTGACACAATATTACTTCAATTTAAAATTACGAGAGTCTGGTACTCACGGCTGTACTCGGTCAGAACCAAGTGCCACTTGTTCGATGCATGCATACTGTGCTGATTTACGGTTGCGAGTCATGGCATATACGAAAATTGTAGAAGTAGTACACACATGTTGATAGTTAGGTTAATAATGCTTTCAATTTTCGAAAAATTGTAAATTTAACTTTTCGTATGGATGCGTGTTTTACTATACCATGTCTACAAAAAAAATGTTTTGATATACATATATTATAATCAATTTACAAATTGTTTCCTCTCCACCGACCGTCATGTTTAACGGTACCTTTCGACTTCCTTCACTTTTTACGAGCTTATCGATCGTCTACAACAGGGGTTCTTAACCTTCTTGCGACTCTGGGCTCATTTGACGTTGAGGAAAATAGCGACGGGCGCAGGCCGGATTTTTTTAAAAATAAATCTTCAGTACCTAGTACATATTTATTACTTTTTATCATTTTTTCCTGGGAAGCTTATGTTTTACTTTCTTATAGTATTTTTTAATTTACCTTAACAAATTACAAAAATACCACACAGTTTCGTTCGACTAGAATAGATAAAATACAATTCTGATAAAATTTGAGTATTTTAGTAATTTGTTACTTTGGAGAGGGCGCACGATAATAGCTCTGCGGGCGCAATTGTGCCCGCGAGCTCAGGGTAAAGACCCCTGGTCTACAATAATTCCATGTGAGAATGTCACGATGTTCAATGTGATATTAAAGAATAATGTGTTTTGTTTTCAGAGAAAGCCAATACGGCAGGGTGTCGGGCGTGGAGTACATGCGGCTGCCGGACAGGCGGATATCCATGCTGCCGGCGGGCGGGGGGCGGGGAATGGGCGGCGCGGAGCAGTACGCGGGCCCCCGCTACGCGCCCCGCCGCCTCCGCCGCCCGCAGCGCCGCCCCCTCCGTCGGCGGGCGGCGCGCCCCAGGGCCCCCTGCTCTCGCAGGCCTCGGCCGCCCTGCCCGACCAGCCGCCCTTCAAGAAGATCCGCCTCGGTGAACACCAGATGATGATGAACAAGATGATCGCCTCAGCCGAAATGCAGCCCATCAGGATGGTATGACAATCAACCTTTATGCCTTTATACAGGTTTAGATAATTAATTCTAATGAATAGTTAGGTATTTTTTTGACTCCCTTCCTACTGTCCACCACTCAAAAGTAACCAATTCCACCTTTTTTTTTTACACTGACCACACATTCTCAAGAAAATACAAAAGTAAGATTGTCAGGGATAATTCATTGTTCCAATTATTTACAGATAATTTGTAAATAAAGTTTATGTATAGGAATATTCCCTTCCAACCTTTCCGATCCCAAAGATCGACGCTTAGTGACAGCGATTAGCTAATCACTAGTCGTATATTTTCCATCCCTACTATCTTCGAAAAATGACAGGTTGAGCAACTGAGTAACAAGCAGTTCTCGTAGAAAAACATATGTTGAGATAAGCTCCGGGAGGAGTCCATATGCTCCTAATGGGAGCGGACATGGTTATAAAAAATAGGAATATATTTTTTTTAAAATTTCATGATTTTTTGTGAATTCAAGACAAATTTTTAATTCAGTTCACCATTTGGGAGGAAGATATGATCAGGTAGCGGACCCTGTGTGAAAACAGTGTGGTACAAAAAGTATTTAGCAAATTGGAGCATATGAACTCCTCGCAGAGTTAATTTCAACTTTTTTTTCTACGGGAACTGCTTGTTACTCAGTTGCTCATCCTCTCTTTTTTGAAGATAGTGTTGGATTGGAAAGATAAGAGGTCTAATGGTTAGCTAATCGGTCCCGTTACGCACCGCTTTTTGTCTATATACGGAATATGATCGATACATTGTTGTTACTAGTTATTTCAATCGTTTGAACTGAAATTCATTTCTAATTCATTCGTGCACTTGAAATACCAGAAGATGCCGAAAGGCGACACCTTGTGCATTGGCCAAGTCCATGGGATCGGAAAGGCTAGAAGGGATGCGATACAATTGGATACGATCTCATAATAAAGTGAATCGATGCGAGTCATAAAAATAATTATAAAAATTATTGTAAACATCGATGGTAAGATACGCGATGCCGGCCAGTTGGCTACCACTGGCGCACACAATACCCTTTAACGAGTGACAATGATTGAAAAGTACAATTTAGCCAAAAACACATCACCGATATTAAATTATTTTCGTACAATATATAAATTATTATTGCGTAACTTTGCCTCGGCAATAATTCGATTTCGGCGAAACCCTTTTCTAAGAAAGCCAATAGGCGACCCGACAGGCTCGTTTTGAAGACGCGGGGTTTCTGCTGATTGAATAATTTGATCTTGGAGCTGAACGAAGTGTACGTAAAGCACTGGCTGGTTTCGTATCGATTTTGAATGTCGCTAATTGACTGCGAGTCCCACGGTATGCTATGGTGATGGTAACGGGTTCGGTCGTGCTTTTCCCCTTAATTCTCAAAAAATGCTAGTATGCAATGACTGTTTTTCAGCACCATTAGCCGTTACTTTGTTTACTCAATTTCTCTTTTCGAAGAGAGTGTTGAAGGGACAAGACGAGTTATTTAGAGTTTTGTTAAAATTTATTAATGTGAGAATAAAAACTGGCATCGGTACGCTTATTCTGTTATTCTATATTATGTATAACACTAAATAGAATTGTCTATTTCAATGAATAAATGAATTGAAATTATATTGTGTTGTTAATTATTGTCATTATTAAAAAATAATCGTTTCGTTTAGTACAGGGAGGCCCAACTGAAATTATTTGGTGGGCCAAATAAAATATAGGGTCACAAATAAATATTTTACGGCCTTTTACTAAAATAATATTTCTTTACATGAATAATAAGCAAACTACACATATGTAGTTAAAATATTTTTTATTATTTTATAAAATCCTTTTAACTTGTGTTTCTTTTTTACTGTGAACCGATAATTGGAACGTCGCGCATCGCAGTAGATTGGTAAAATTCAGTCAACGTTCTTCGAAACGAAATTAAAACAAATGACTTGCAGCCATATTTGGTGTCACTGCAGCTATGATTAATTTCGGAAACACAGGCAAAAATTCCGAAAAATCGTCATAAATTTATTACAATTATTTTTTATGTATTTTACCAATAACAAAATGCAAATTTTAAAAAGTGTGAAAACCTCGAAAGCAGGGCTGTGGAGTCGGTAAAAAAAAGCCCGACTCCGACTCCATCATTTACCAAAACCATGACTCCGACTCTGACTAAAAAAAGTTTATAACTTTTTTTCCATAATCTTCCTATTTATGTGTATTCAATTAAATATCAACCCTATCAATGCGGCCAAAAGCTAAATTTGACATATTAAATGCAAAAATAAAAAGTTCAAACTTTTCAAAATTTCCGACTCCGAGTACGACTCCGGCCAAAACGCCGCGATGACTCCACAGCCCTGCTCGAAAGGGCTTCACAAACCCTTCAATTGGGCCACATGGGGCCCGCGTGCCAAGGTTTTGGCATGCCTGGTTTAGTACATAGGTCGAAATACCGATATATGGCGCACATTTTTTTTAAATTTCCTGAAGAAGCTAAGGGAACATTTAATTAGGTTCGATTTTGATTTGGAACATTTTGTCATCACTGTGATATTGTTTCATAAAAACGGCACACATTTTTTACGCGTAGTTTTTGTCGTATTTTTAACATTCAAAATCGTCGGTCGATGTATTTAGTGCTATCTTTATACGTGATATAATAATATCATGCTTCAGCTTAGTCATAATAACATGATCTGATAAGGGTAACTTTTCACATGTAAACGTAAAACTCGGGCTCGCTCCGATTTGCAACGGCACCCCCGAGACGCCGATAGTAAATGGAAGAAAAAAAAATATTCTTTTTTTATCGCCTTCTTCGTTAAACCTTTCGCTTTATTCCGTGAAAACGATTATTTTTTATGGCTTTTTCCCGAGAGCGTGGGATGTTTTATGTCCCTATTTTGACATTCGCCCAAATGAATGCGAAAAACATAACGATTATATTTTTTTTTTACTTTCACGTCCGCCTGCACTGCTTTTTATAGTGTTGTTATTGTCATATTTCAATCGAATCCTTCATATTCTGTGCCATCGTTAAATTTATCTACAAAATGTATATGTTACAGTGAAACTGTATTCTCAGTGAAAATATATTCTTCTCCAAACTGTCATTGAAATTAACTTTGACCGCCCTGCCCTATCTTCAGCCCTATGCTTGTCTGTGTTTTTCTTTGGTTCTTTTTTTATGAAAATTTTATTTATTACTTGCTGATTTTGTTTCATTGAAGCAAACCAAAATTTTAGGCCGGCATATCATCGACTTGGGCCAATAATTTCAATGATCGTGACCAGTGAAATCATGTTGTCATACAAATCTATTACTTGATACATTTATATTGAGAATACAGTTTCACTGTATTTTTATTTCATATTTTTTTAATAAAGAATTTCGACTGAAGGTGCTTGACCGAATTCAAATATCTAATTTGAATCGTTTGAATTTTGTACTTTTCCATGAGTTTTGTAGCTAACGACCTGGGTTCCGCCTTTCGGCACCTTCAGTTATCACAAGTGCACGAATGTACTTGAACTGACAATCATTTAATAGTTAAATAGGGTCAGTTAAAGTACATCCGTGCACTTGAAATGCATGAAGATGCCGAAAGGTGAAACACGGGTTATTTACGACGTTATGATTTTTGATGTTATTCCATGTGTACTCGTCACAAAATCTTTTTTTTTCGATCTTAAATAATAACTCTACTCTTAAATTAGTACATACTCACATGAGGAATATATACTTATATATCCTGCGAAAAGTACGCAGTGACTAAACAAAAAAAAAATAGGTCCATTATAAAAAATCTTTTCTTTTGCACTGATGAATTTTTTATGGTATCAATTTGATATTATATTTCCGCGGTTGTTGCGGTTTACACTCTTTCGATGGCTTCTTTCTGACAAAGGAAATTGGTTAGGTTACCCAAAGAAAAAAACATGTTTTACACTCTAATCTCTGCATTGAACAAATATAGCTTTTGATAGTTTTGTTCCTAAATTAATTGAGTATTTTTTTTTTAGTTTTGTAGTTCTTTTGAAAATTATTCGAACTTTTGATGAATATTAGGTTTGTGTCCTTGCTAAAATAAACTTCACAATTTTGTCGCTAGATGCTATGCTATATTATACTGATGAATTACTTTCTGTAATTTTTTATTGCAATGCTTATGATAATAAAAATAACTTGATGATTTGTTGTTATTTGATATTTATTTTTTTGAAATCATTTTCAGGAACAGATGAACCCAGTCTACCAGCCCCAAGTGGAGCCCATCTCTCCTCCACTGCCAAACGACATGATGGCAGAGGACCAGTCCTTTCGGACCACCAAGGACGACCTGCTTCAGCAGATCGCCAAGGTGGACCGAGAGATCGCCCTTAACGAACAGGCGCTCGGCAAGCTCAAGAAGAAACAGGCCGAACTGGAAGAGGTGGCTTCCAAGCCCACCGTCAAGAAAGAAGTCGAGTCTGAAGTCATCCCCAAACATCAAAGCCTTGCGCAGAAGATCTACTTGGAGAACCGGAAAAAAGCCGCTAGTTCGCATGCCGTCCTGGACACCCTGGGTCCCCGGGTGCAGTTGCCTATATACAACCAGCCCTCCGACACTGAAGTGTACCACGAAAACAAAAGAAAGCACCTCACTTATAAACGAAAGCTACTTGAATATTTTAAGAAGAGACGAGCGGAAACTGAATGCAGGGAAACTTACCTTGTTCAGACTTATTCCAAACTCATGACTGAGTGGCTGCGGAAGGTGGACAAAGTCGAGAACAGTCAGAAGAGAAAGGCGAAAGAGGCCAAGAACAGGGAGTTCTTCGAGAAGGTTTTTCCTGAGCTCAGAAAACAACGGGAAGACAAGGAGAGATTCAACCGGGTGGGTGCGCGAGTGAAATCAGAGGCAGACGTTGAAGAAATCGTTGACGGACTTCAAGAACAGGAGTTAGAGGACAAGAAAATGAGAAGCTACGCTGTCATTCCGCCAATCATGTATGACGCCCGGCAGAGAGCCGCGGTGTATACTGACACCAACGGAGTATGCGCAGACATGGCATCCGATTACAAGGAGAGGCGGCTGCTTAACGTCTGGGCTTCGGGTGAGCAGGAGATATTTAAGGAAAAATACCTCCAGCACCCGAAGAACTTTGGCGTGATCGCTTCGTATTTGGAAAGAAAAAGCGTGCAAGACTGCGCTCAACATTATTACTTGTCCAAAAAGACTGAAAATTATAAGCAGCTTCTTCGAAAGTCACGACAGCGGACCCGTTCTTCCAGAAATAATCCTCAAAAGCTTAATCAGAACCCCAATTCTATTATTGTTGATATCCTGACAACGGGAGTGACGACGCGGTTACAACGGGAGCAGCAGCAGAAAACGGGCGGGAGCGGGAAAGATAACAAAGAGAACAGACAGAGTGCCTCCTCAAATTCAGGAGACGACTCCAAAAACGCGAGAGATCCTCTCGCCATCAGCTCGAAAGATCTGGCAATGGCCGCTGCAAAAGAAAAAGAGCTTGCGTCATCAGGAGACCTCAAAGACTCGGACCGTGATGATTCAAAAGCATTCATCACGCCGGTCACTATTTGCATGTCCATGGTTGACGGTGGTCTATCCGATTCGGCGGCGGTTTCGTCGGCCGGGAGTCCGAGTCATCCTGCAGGCTACGGCATGAACTCTGCGCCCGACTCCTTAGGCTCGGCTGGTCAGAGTCCGGATTCCCGAAGTTCCCCGGTTGTTGTCGGGATCAACTCCGGTCATGCGATAATTAATCCTCAACCGGGTAATTTGAACATAGTTAGCGGTGGAGTGAGTCAGACGACTTTGGGCAGTAACGGTTTACAGTGCATGCCCTTGCCCACCACCTACATGGGCCAAGTGAAACAGTCTCCCGGGGAGGCGACAGTGAGTAGTGGAACCGGTGACGAAAGTTCTCGAACTCTGATAGGTTCGTTGCCTCCTTCTCCAGCGTCCACGCCGGTGCAGGGAGCAGCCGACGACAGCATCATGCAGGAAGTAGAGAACAAAAGGTAAGCCCACGGCTTATCCCCCTATATATTTCAATGTTTTTTTTGATTTGAAATGTTTTTATGATACTTTTTATGATATTTCGTTGGTGTAGGGACATACGGGCGAAACTACAAATATGGCTGTTTTGAGTTAAATATGGCATTTTCATGGTCGAATGCAGTTTTATAAGATATAAAAATATGAAACTTGTACGAAGAGCGGTTTACCAGATATTGCTTGGCTTTCCTGCTAAATCCGTAAGAACAAAGCTTAGCATTGAAAATTTTGCCATTTATCTCAGTTTGTTGTTTTTGTAGTTTCGCCCGTATGTCCCTACACCCACGATTTAAAATACTTGTTAATCATAATTTACCCAAACAATTCATAGACACTCATTGACATCAAAACTTTCACTAATTCATACAGTTTGCGATTTTAACAATTTAGTTTTCTATTTTTATTCATATATTGATAATGCGATACAAACTATTTACTACGCGTCAGTTCAAGTTCATTCGGCATTTGAAATAACTGAAGATATCGAAAAGCGAAACCCCGGCCGTTAGCCACAAAACCAATTTGATATTGAAATTACATCAAGCATAAACAAATAAAATATCATTTAACTTAGTGATCTACTTTTATTTTTGTATATAAACGATACAAACTGTGCACTTGACATGCCTGAAGATGCCAAAAGTTGAAACCCTTTTCATAAGTGATAAAATTCATGGAAAAGTACAAAATTCAAACGATTCAAATTTGATATTGAAATTCCTTTGAGCACCTTCTAGTAATAGAAATAATTAAACATTTAATTCATTAGGACTGGTTTCGCTCATAGTGCGCATTATCAACTGAACCGTTGTTTAATGTGGAATTATTATTATAAATATTTTTTTATATTATAATGCCATTCCACCAAGTATTGACAGTGAACAACTTAAAATTGATCCTTAACTGAGGTATATCTAAAATCAACTTAACATACATAGCTTACTACTTTCGATGGATTCGGTGGTAACTTTGTGGAAATTCATTTTAATATAAAATTTTAAATAACTTATTATTATTCCACGTATTAAATAACACATTCAATGCTGAAGCTGTTTTTTAGTATGCAGTTGAACACACTAGGCGTGTTATCAGCATCCAATATGTTAAGCAGACTTGGCGATAGTAAGTCCGAAGACGCCTCTGTAAAAGACGAAACACGTGTTACAATTAGTTACAATACGTGGAATAATCAAAGTTATTTTATATTATACATAGCTAAATTTCTATTCTGAAATACTGATATTTCAGTATGGCTATCCCTAAATGGATCTCACAGCAACCGGAGATGGCGACATTGAGTAAACCCACTGAAGTTACAATCAATGATTAGTATGTTGTTACAAGTTATACAATTTAATCGCAAGTAACCTAAGTTGCTGAATTCTTGAAGTCAGCAGCACGGTTCGGCTTGCAATACGATATGATAAACATCGTTTAATCTGTATCCGTAATTATATTTTCGCATTTTGCACACACATCATTATGTAAAGGCGTTGTCAAATTTCACTAAATATTATAAAATGGAGTCATATTTATACCTTTTATAATTATTATTGTATGACCAAGCGAAACAACAACTTCAGAAATACATTCTATGAAGTCAGTAGTGTTAATACAGTCAAAGTGTTTGGACGTCTGTTATCAAGATGGATCTCTCTTTTAGACGGTAAATTGTTTTATTTTCTAATAATTATCTAAATTAATAAATTGGCAATTTAATTGGTAGAATTATATTAAAAAACTGTGAAAATAAATATAACAATGTATTTTCGCTGTATCAAAATTATATAATACTAGCCGGTATCCGGCAAGCGTTGCAATGCCACTGAAAGAAAGAAAGTGTTTGTTTTTATTGAAGTGCTTTCGGATGCACAATATTTTAGACATTATTTTGATTTAATTTTACTAACATTGATCGGTATTGATGACGTTTGCTGTTTGTCTTTTGCCAATTGTCTACAGACGCGCCACCTACTGAAAGTTTATTGTACTGTGCCTATAAACTTTACGCAAGTGCAACAATAATTTGTCAGAATGAACGGTATGGCAGCGCATAGAATATGAAAAAACATTGATTTTTATATAAAAGACCTACTATGACTTGATTTTACTATGCCTATAACTTTCGTGCAAGTGCAAGCAATATGTTGATAAAGTTTTAACGCAATCAGATGAATGGTATG
This sequence comes from Himalopsyche kuldschensis, assembly GCA_028554975.1. Taxonomy (NCBI): domain Eukaryota; kingdom Metazoa; phylum Arthropoda; class Insecta; order Trichoptera; family Rhyacophilidae; genus Himalopsyche; species Himalopsyche kuldschensis. Next base: position 4,016,541 of record JAHFWI010000031.1, on the reverse strand, counting down.
GCAACGCATAAAATACAAAAAAACATTGATTTTTATTTTAGTTGATAGCTATTTCGGCTTACGCCCTTATCAAAACTAGTTCTTAAATACATTGCAGTTATCCAAATATACGTTAGCCCTTTAAATGGATTCGACATTAACTTTGTGGAAGTTATATTTAATATTGAATTAAATTCATAACTTTATCATTGTTTGTGTAGCAGGTAGTGACATGTGTTTTCGCCTCTTAGAGAACTATAAAAGCAACAGTTATTTTCTATAACAATCATAGCATTCTCTGTGTTCCCCCTTCATTGTTGATTGGCTTACTAGAGACAGAAAAACGTAACTCTTTATTCTCTACTTTTCAGGAGAGCCAAAAAACAAGTTGCACTATTATTTTCTTATTCACTAAATTTAAAGGTGATGTTTTCGCTTTCTGATTTATGTATCCGAATATCTTTATATCCACATCTATTGATATGCCTTGTCACATAACGTAACATATTATTTTGTACCTAGTGGTATTCATAACTCAAAACCAGCAAAAATCGTAGTATGTTTCTTTTATTGTAAGGGGCTGTAATGCTTGTGTTGAGGACTTTCCCACTGCCTTTTTTACTAATTCTAACAATTAAATTATTTGAATCGTTACATACCTATATTATTTCAAATAAATAAATCATTTTTTGTACAACTTTAAAGCAAATAATATTTTTAAATCAGGATCCATTTCGTTTTTCACGATCATCTTCAGTTGAAAATGCAATTGTGGAATTATAACACTGTAAAAAATGTCATAAAATGTGGAATTTTATAAATAAGATCCCTTAGTATTTTTTAACCATGTTCGTTTTCAATATAGGGCATATAAATTCCTTATGGAGTTTATCTCAAATAAAGCGATAATAAATCAGAATTTCTGTAGAATTAAAATACATTGTTATTTTTCTCACCATATTATAATAAATCAGTATATGAAACCATAAGTACTTGGATTAAAACTTGTGAGGATCGTATTCAAAGGTAACGACATTGACCACTCAGCCAAATGTATTTTAGTGTTGCAAGCGAGTAGCAATAATGTGGGAAGCAAAGATGAATATATAGGATCCATTTCTTTCATTCATCCCACGCTTTTCAATTGAACTTCTGGAATTATGTGTCAAGTTACGTTCAAATATCTCAGATCGTGTTACAGTTTTTAAAGATCCTTTTGTAGCATTAACAATGCGATAGATAACGATAAGAAGGAACGGTGCCCGGTTCCGCTTGTTTATATGGTGTCATATTATAATGCAGATAAAATATATCAAACGCTGTGTCAAATCATCTCTATAAATTTTATGAGTCATTGTCCTGTGAATTGAAAATCTACACTGGAATGAAAAGTGGATGTGCATGTTTTATGAAAACATTGTGCACTGAAAGTTATTAAAAAAATACTTTAGTTTAAATGCGATGCCAACAATTCTTCATTAATAATTATCAAAACAATTTATTATAAACCGGAGGCAAAGTATGACTGATCCGTGGCGGAAATGAGGATTAGACTATAGATCAGTGGTTCTCACGTAAAATTGTACTGTGGTCGCATCGTAAACATAAGCTGTCCCACGGAAGAGTCTGTCGAGTTTTGTTTTACAATTGACTAATTGGTTATTACGAAATATTCCATTTGCAGAGTATTTGTTGAAATATTAACTTGTAAAACCACGTTTTTTTAAATATCAATATTTACTATGAAGCTGTCAGCGGCCGCACATGAGAACCACTGTTAACACACTGGGTGCTGAGAACACACCAAGCGTGTTCCTCAGCGTATTAAATCATAGGTCTATTATTGAATTTGTTAAAGATAATCTATCATGCAAAAATAATGCCACGTCTTACTTCCCGAGGTTCTTAACCTCGGAATTTAATTTAAAAAAAAGCCTTAGAACTTTTTGTTTATTAATTTTTCTTGATATTTTGAACTATTTTTTAATTTACCTTTACAAATGTTAAAGACACCATACAGGAATAGCGCTGATTTTTTCATCATTTGATATTTTGTGGAGGGCGCATGATAATAGCTGCGTAGGCGCAATTGTGCCCATGGGCACTGGGTTAAGAACCCCTGGCTTACTCCATCTGACTTAATGATGATGAAAACATTGTCTCATTTTGAAGGTATTCATTGTAAACTTCTTGGATTGGCATGTACTTATCCTACATTAAATTTATTTAAATCAGGACCGGTTATCAGGAGACTTGAATGGGTTTAATATTTAAAATTACCTTCCACTTAGAAAGGGACATAGTAACAAAAGAAAAAGAGAGAATCTTTTTTTTCATACTGTAGAAGAATCTTACTTTTATAACTGTCTAAAATAAATTCGTGCCACGAAACCAACGGTAGACTTGGGGTTCTATTTGCTTTGCATTTTTTGAATTTATAATTCCACTCAGCGATATTGGGTGGGACTGCGGCAGGGGTTGGGAACACAACCCCTAATACATTCACCTTCTATTGATATTGTAGAGAATTATTTGATTTGCTCGTCGAAAGTTGGGCCAATCAAATTGATTTGTGCCGCCGCACTCCAACCATTATCTTTATTAACTCTCAAATATGAATTTTGATTTCAATCTCGGCCGATTGTCAACAAGTGGGAATCACTTTTAAGGTGTTCACTGTCAATACTTGGTGGAAAGGCATTATAATAAAAATAATAATATATTTTTAGTACTTTTTCCACATAAAATTTATTTGATCAGGACCGGTTTCGCTCATGGCGAGCATTGACAAATAAGTGGGAATCGGTTGAACATTTCTCTTCTGTTGTATATCAGTTATATCGACATTGAACTAACCTATGCTGCATTTGTAAATAAAATATATCAGATATATTTTACTGAACTTGGTAAAGGTTTAAACCCTTTTTATTAATAATAGTGGCGAACTCGAAATTATTCTGTCATGTGTACGTGAACTACATATTCATCTATTGATTGAGTTGGAATTTACTTGGTAGAAGTCCATTATAATACGGTGAGAAAAATAACAATGTATTTTAATTCTACAGAAATTATTTTATATATTTGTTGATGGCTATTTCGGCTCGTCAGAACTATGTTTTAAACGTGCATAAGATCATGTTTATATGTTACAGTGAAACTGTATTCTCAGTGAAAATATATTCTTCTCCAAGCTGTCATTGAAATTAAATTTGACCACCCTATCTTCAGCCCTATGCTTGTCTGTGTTTTTCTTTCGTTCTCTTTTTATGAAAGGGACTACTTGCTGATTTTGTTTCATTGAAGCAAACCAAAATTTAAGGCCGGCAAATCATCGACTTGGGCCAATAATTTCAATGATCGTGACCAGTGAAATCATGTTGTCATACAAATCTATTACTTGATACATTTTCACTGAGAATACAGTTTTACTGTAACATATATACCGTTTAGACAGGGTACACAATACATCATCTACTCTGTTACACCATCTTAATTTTATATGGTAATAATAAGTTATTGAATGTGACAAATTGATTTGATGTATTCTTGAAGTGAAAACTTATCTGGGTTTTTATTAAGTGGGAATAAAGTAGTTCTGATGAGCCGAAATAGCTGTCAACAAATTACATAAAATAATTTCTGTAGAATTAAAATACATTGTTATTTTTCTCACCTTATGAACTATATTAAAATACTTAAATATATACCACATTATGACATGTTACAAACTTTATTTAACCCTTTAAACGCCAAGCCAATTCCATGGATTTTTGCTGTACGCCACCATTTTTAATCATCGATTTGAAAAAAATATATCAAAAGTGCAAGATTTAAAAAACGTCTCTAGGGATGCCAAAAACAATAAATATTATAAATAAAAATATAAAATATATATAAATATTTTTTCTATAATAAAAAAATTGTATAGCTAGCACAAATTGCATCTAGGGCTGCCACAAAAAAATAATGTAATTTATGAATATTTTAGAATTATTTTGTTATGACTGGAAAGTTATTTTTTACTATATTTTATAAATAGCACACAATGCTATGTGTTGTCTAATAACACTTACTGATATTTAGCTATTCTCTTTTCACTCTGATGTGCTCTATCAATCGAGCGATCATTGCGATAATAAGGTGCCAGCCCTAGTGACATCTGTTAGCCCAACTTCAAATAAAAAGAAAACGGGTCAACATATGGGTATTCTAACAATCCTGCAAAAGGTGTCTCTGCATAATATTGTATTTAAAAATATTTAATTTAGTGATTAATAAGCTCGTAATTGCGTTTGCGTGCCCGCACGCCGTGGCGCTGGTGGTAGCACTGATTTTGCGTGCCTGCACGCCGTGGCGTCTGAACGGTTGAGGAACACAATTCAATAAATACGGTTTTTGATATGAGGATAATTTAAAAATAATTTTGGAGTTGCGCGTTACTTTTACCATGTCGAGCTTTTGGCTTGACATATGAGTTCTAGTAGTTAAATTTATTTGAATGGACAAGAATGAATCACTATCAAATAATATTTAATATTTTAAATAGGACAGGTTGCTCACTACTGTTTAATTTATTTCCTATGGGATGGATTATTAATTTGTAGTTTTAGTGTCATTAGAACTGTTAGTGTTTGTTTGTATCCCCTCCCTTCGTCCTGTTAAAAATTAAAATCTTAATACTTTCAAAAAGTTCAAACTGTTCTTGACTCTTGTTTTGAGATATGAGCATTTGAAGTTTGCGTTGATCATATTATTTAATTCAAAATATACAATTCACTTGTAACAATGAGCAAGTAAAAATGGTTCAAATTACTTATTTTAAGCAAACTTTATCACAACATAAATTACTGAGAAATAATGATCTCAAATCATCTAATGATGGAAATAATCATGAAAACTTAGAACTATTGAATAATTTCAGTAAAAAAAGTATGCAGATGAACTCTAGAATTCTGCTAACTCAGTAATTCAAAAATACAGTAGAACCTTGATTATCCGGACTAATTCAGGATGAAGATAGTCCGGATAAGGACAAATCCGGATAATCGAAAAAATCATAATTGAACGGAAAAGACAAGTATATTCAGCATAAATCATTTTTATTTCTTTAGATTAATACTTTGAAAAAATCAACTATCGATTTGTGCTTAAAGCTAGCCTTTTTTTCGATGCTGCCAAATCACGAATACTTTTAAGACACATAAGTTGTCTTGAATAGCACTCTTATTGACTCTCAAGCTACTTTATGGCGACATCTAGACACTGAAAAGCTTCAGAATGTGTAGGACCAATATCTCCCCCCTCACAAATCTCTTCTGCGTCGTCTTAATCTTGTTCCTCTGAGGTTGATATTTCTATAATTATTTCGTCATCATTCAAAATTTTGAATCCAGTATCGTGTTTGCATCGCAATTTAACCACTCGGTTATAAATTCTTCTCCGAATCCGAAAAGAATTTCCCCATGAATCTCAAGTTACCTGATACCTTGTCGTCCTTTGAATTTTTCAAGCCCGCCCTAGCTTGCTTTGATGGTGGGATCTCCATTTAATCTTGTATTGAAAAATATATTATAACATTATTTTGACCAATCCGGAAAATCAAGGTTCTACTGTACATATATAATTGTGAAGTTATCATAAATATATGCTAGAATACTGTAATTACAAACTTTTCCGACCAAAACGTAATATTTTGCCAAAATGTCTGTTGGAACCTTTTCAAAGTAATGTAACGAAGTGTCACTATATATTATACACTATGTGGAATAAACAAAGCTATTTTAATTTTACATTTAAATGAACGTCCAGAAAGTTACCGCTGAATCCATCAAAAGAGTAACAAGTAGCTCTCATGAAAACTTCTGTTGACAAAATAATGTCTGAACGTTCCACATTGGGAGCGGACTTGTCTTAAAAAAAGCACAGTTTAGGATGTACTGTCTGCTAAGCAATCGGCAATGTAATCTGATAATAGAGAACCGGGAATGAAATAAAAATCACAAAAATCGTATTGTTTGAAAAGTGGCCGTTGTTTGAGCCACCAATCAAATACCCATTTGCATGCCGATCAATTCTTTTGAGTGCTTCCACCATCCTATCCATTCCTTCCTTGTATTACGCTTATGGTAATTGAAACACTCTTGTTATTTTAGTTTCACCCTCGGCACACAGATGGGACTGTCTGAAATAAAATAAAATTATATTTATTCAATAAATTATATTTGCAGTGGCAAAGTAATTTCTTTTGATGTAGAATTTTTTTTTTTTTTGTAACTTAGAAAATTTAAAATATTTTCTTTTTAACTTTTAGGAGTGAGTTAATCTATACTGAATGTAATTTAACATTTTGCTTTATTACTAATTACTAGGGCTGTGGAGTCAGTGAAAAAAAGTCCGACTCCGACTCCGACCAAAAAAAGTTCAATATCGTCATTTTTTCCCCCCTAATTTTCCTATTTATGTGTATTCAATTAAATATCAACCCTATGAATGCGACCAAAAGCCAAATTTGACATATAAAATGCAAAAAATAAAAGTTCAAACTTTTCAAAATTTCCGACTCCGAGTACGACTACGGCCAAATCGCCGCGACGACTCCGACTCCGGCCAAAAAGCTCTGACTCCACGACTCTGACTCCACAGCCCTGCTAATTACACTTTGCGATAGTAAGTCCAAAGATGCCTCTAAAATAGGCGAAATACATGTCACAATACTAGGATTAATCGAAGTTATTTAAAATGTTACATTGAATTTTATTCATTCTAGTGCTTGAACCAAAAGTGCGTCCATACACCTTTAAAGGTTAAAATTTTCAAAAAATATTTTTTGTCAGTTGTTTCTGTGTTGTATATGAAACCCGTCCGGATCTTAAAAGTAGTGAGAGCCATTGGCCAATGACTAGTCCTGTCCCAGTTATATTCCTAAATGACTGACAACCAGTTCTCGTAGAAAACTTTTGTTGAGGTTTATCTTCTCACAAGGATTGTATTCAAGAGAATATTTTTTCAACGCGAATTTATTGCGAGTCAATCGTTCTTTTTGGGGAACGGTATTCATTATACACATTGTCACGACTAACCCCGTGTCTTAGGTAAGCGACGCGAACCGGCAAGAGAATTTAGGCGAATCCAGTCAATTTAAAACGTAGTTGATCAAAGGTCTTATGTGCCATCGCTCGGCCAGATGCAATTAACGCTCTGGTGAGCTTGGACCGTTTCATATTTTCAAGCGATTCGCGTGCGCCATGAGTGCGCACTTGAGGCGACTTGCGACATATGCCGTCCTGACCGGATCGCTTCGCCTACATATGAAACTTGCATGGGCGAGGACCGTTTGATATTTTAAAACTCTGCCGCTTTCAAAGCTGCGCCGGATCGCCTCGCCTAGATTCGCCCAGCTAAGACGACCCGTAAGGCGCCGATTTAAATCGGCGGTCGCCTTCTGCGCCTATGCGTAACGCTGGCACTTTGTATAGCACTGGCTAGGTTGTGCGGTACTGAGTTTTAATCACATCTTATTTGAATAAAATACTTACCGATATTCTATTCTATATTATGTAATTTTTCTCTTTGGGGCCAAGTTAATTATCCCGACACAATTCAAATAACAAAATTCTAATTATATCAATCGCATGGCGCATTGGCGTCAGCTGTAATGCCATGCATTGTATTGCTCAATTGTATATATTTGATAAATACAAAACATTTTGTATTTATGAAATGTATATATCGTCTGAATTTTTTTTTTTTTCATGACTTCTGTTGCTAACGATCCTGGTTTCGCCTTTCTGCATCTTCAGGCATTTCATGCGCATTTGGAAAGTATTAAATTAAAATTCCATCAAACATTTTCAGTCGAAATACTCGATTGTATATATTATATTGCTAGTATTCGAACCCGGCTTCGCTCGGACCAGTTTGGGGTTATGTTCACCTCGGCGCGTAAATTCAGACTGGCCAAGTTGAAACAACTGGCAACTTAATGACCAACAATGCAAAAGGGAATTACAGACCCACAGACATACATACGCCGTTTCGGTTTTATATATAAGATATTTTGGTTCATATGAAACTACTCGATACTCGAGTAATTGGAGTCTCTACACACACATTGATAACGAAACAAATTTACCGTCGAAACTTTCGCGAGCGAAATCAATTCGTTTGTTTGATCTTGCAACAACAATGCAAAAGAGAATTACAGACCCACATACATACATACATACGCCGTTTCGGTTTTATATATAAGATTAATACAAATCCGTCCACTTTTGATGATTATTTTGAAAAAATACCGCCGAATCCATTGAATTTTTTTATCATTACTAATTTAACAACGCAGCTAAATAAATAAATAGTATGACTCCATCTTAATTTTTGAAATAAATGATTTATTTTCTGTGTTTTGGGCAATTTATGCTGTTCTAATCAAATACCAAATGCCACATGGCATCCTAAATAATTATCAGCTCAATTATTACGAAATTCATATCACGTGTTTCATCTCTATTGATGCGTTATTAAATAACAATTTGTGCCCAATTTACCTTATATCACGGTCCTTAACCTCTTGACCGCGGCTAAGAATATAGAGAACAACGTACATACGCGGCACCTTTTTGGCGAATTTGTTAATACGATTTACGACCATAAATATTGGTTGAAATATTTTTACAGGTATCCAGATATGTAAATTTACAACTATAGTATTTTTTTAAAATCATGAAAAACATATTATTTCTAATAGTTTCGGTATAATGTTCAAATAATCATTCTTCATACAATTGGATCAAATGGCCGCCATTACTCCGCTATTGCTTACGGGAAACGGAGAACACTGCGCCATCACCGTGCGTAAAATAATATTTTTCGGAACGCAATATTTTTATCCGCACTCGCTCACTTACAAACGTTTTTGTTTTTGGACGTAATCGGTAATTTCGTAGGTGTTCACGGAAATAATATTTTAGCTGTTTTGGTTATTTTTTCATGTAAATCCAACAGATGTCATTGATAATATACAATATTAGTATATTCAAGTGTTTGAGCTCTAAAACACTTATAATAGCTGAGATCAGTGGCTGGTGACGGGGTGCAAAAGAAGATTCAACTATTTTTCCGTACTACGGAAGAGAAACAGTTGGTATTGCGAACATCTGAATTGAAAGTCCATGCTATAGAAGTGTTTAAAAATCCAATGAATAGGAAAGAACTCTTGCAAAAATGGTTGAATCTTCTATTGCACCCCCCAACACCCCGTCACCAGCTGTCACTGGCTGAGATACAAGACTCAAAGTTCCGTGCAGGCACACGGCTGCCATAGCAGCCGTGCGCGTATGAGCCATGTTAGCTAGGGCTGATATGGCAGCTAGCCGCGGTCAAACAGTTTAACACCTCGACTTTCATCAAAAAAATTCATACCAGGGAGATTATTTTTAACCGCTTCAGTACCGTGCAAAATGGCCGCATCCATCACATCTACCGCCCGACTTTAAACTAAATCCTTTTTTTCAACAAGATTGACTGATGACAAAAAACCATTTTTCCAGAGACAATGTATAGATAGATGTCACTAGCTATGAAAAGAAAAATATAAAAAATTTTACAGGAAGATTTTTTGTATATTTTGCAATATTTGCGACTTTATTCGCGACGTCCGTATGCGGCGGCCTTCAGTGGCCTTAAGGTACTGAAGTTGTTAGTACCAATATGAGCTTTCTAAAAAATAATAAGCTAGATTTTTTTACTACTTTCAATCCAACACTCTCTTCGGAAAAGGGATGTTGAGCAACTGACTAACAAGTAGTTCTCGTAGAAAAATCATATACTCAGATAAATTCAACAAGCTAAATTTAATATGAGTCTCAAGAGAAAGTTCATAAGCACCACGTTGGGAGCGGACATGGTTACAATTTTTTTTGAGAAAAACAACAAAATTTTTATAATTGAAATTAATAAGATGATAAATAAAATGTTTGTGATTCGCACACATATTCAGAAAATAATAATGTGCGAAAGTCGAGGGTTGTCTGTATTTCCGGCCGAGTACTACAGTACTACTGTAAGCAGGTCCATAGCGAGGTCTTCTGGCGCCTAGGGCAAGGAGTACATTTTGCTCATCCTGGCATCATTTTGGCGCCCCCTATGCTCTACCGCAGTCGCCCTACTAGCCAGCCCCTAGCTACGGCCCTGACTGAAAGTTGCGTTCTGAATATTTCGTATTAGGCCGAGTCCACTCTCTCAACACGTGTAATAGAAGCACAACACATGCTTTACAATAATTCAATTAATCTAATTCAGTGCGTACTTCAAAAACACTAGCTTCACGCGGTAATACTTGTTGAAATAGTCCCTTAGGCCCTCGCCCCTCAGCCGATCGGGGCGCTCCGCCCCCCGCCGGATGATCCGCTCAATGTTTGCCAATCAAAAATCTCATAATTAATTATATTTTACGGCAGACCGCGATGTTTGAACAGTGACGGCGAACGGTCGAGGGAATGGGGCCCCAGGGAGCGAGAGGGGGCGATACACGATCGCTGAATACATACAATGAATCCGTTCACTTGTATACATAGATACAGATTTCACTTACTGTGAAAATTAATTAATAAATAAAATAATTGGTACAGCGTGTACTTGGGGTGGGATTTTTTTACCGCCGACGTAAGAGAGGGACGGATTTGTTTTAACCTTTAAGCGCCCGAGCATTTTTTGCGAAATATCCGCGCGACTCATAGCTCTTATAAAAATAATTATATCTCTAAAATGAGTAACGCAGATTTTTATACTCCTCATTATGAGAAAAATATTTAACGAAACCGAAAATAAAATTATGGATCGGTATTTCAAAGACATTATTTATGAAAGCTAATATTCATATCAAATTTGAACTTTTTGAATATTGTACTTTTCCATGAGTTTTGTCGCTAACGACCCGGGTTTCGCCTTTCGGCATCTTCAGGCATTCCAAGTGCACGTACTTGAATTGAAGCGTGAAATTCCAAACCGCGTGTCCCAAACTTCATTTAATTTGATCGTAATGCAATCTTTGCGATAGTTAGTCCGAAGATGAGAGGTAACACGTGTCACAATTAGTAACACAATACGTGGAATAATCAAAGTTATTTTAAATGTTATTTTAAGTACATTAAATTTGTATAAATAACCCTGTATTGATGTATATTAGTTGAAAATGATCGCGACGAGCGAAACCGGTACTGATGTTAATAAATTAACAGTGGAATAAATATATAATATGCTTTTAATATTTCAATTTAACGGTAAAAAAACATTGATGCTGTCAATGACATTTGTGATGGTGTCGAAAAACTATAATAATACTTTCATTCAAAGTACTTGCGAGTATTATTTACAAAAGGGAAGGAAAGACAGATGGGGCTCCTGTTTTTTGATCTTCTTTTTTTTTTTTTTAATTTGTTCCTTATTTTGTTTGTTTCGCAGTGTGACGTGTGTATCAACATTAGCAGAAAACAAAAGAAAAAACTCGAGACGGAAAGAGAACTGCGGCGGGGAGCCCATGGAGACCAGCGACGATGACCTGCCGGATAAAGGTAAGAGCCTCATACTTCTTCGATCATTTTACCACTGCCCATGAACATGCTTGCATCGTCTACTTTTACATGACTTCGTATTTACAGTTCAGCCCTGTGGTTGTTTGTCTTAAGGTACGGCCTGATTGACCAGCGTATGAGCGTATAAGCGTATGAGCGAGACTCAAACGTACCGCAATGGCTTTAACGATGTCTAACGATGTCTGATAACGAAAGCCCGTCTGGGAAAGCGATACGCGGCGTAAATCAAATCAGTTTGAAATTTAGCAGCACTCGCTTCGAAGAAACTATTACTGGAATACAATCTGTGCCTGAAATATGGGTTTTTCTCACCCTCTTTACAAAATAATTAAGATTGGGCAAAAAATTAAAAAAAAAATGAATGGAATAAAGGACAAAATATATAATTGAAAAACATTCATTGATCAGGCGAGGAACTGTTCAAGTAACTGCTCAATCAAATGACCGACTCGAAGAACATGTTTTAGTACACAAAAATGTAAAAATTTGGGAGCATGTAAATTTATAGTTAATAGAGTTTTTAGCCAGGACCCGAAGAGGAATCTTCGAGGCTAATGAAAGTGAAACGAAAGCATTCCTAATGAAATTTGATCAATATCTGGTAATTTCTAATTTTTGAAATTTTTCCAGACAATTTTTGACAGTTTTTAATGTTTTTATCAATCTCCGTTGTGTTATATTTGGCTCAAAAAAACACTTCTGAAAATCTTATATATTTTGCAATATTTGTGACGGTATTCGTGACGTCCGTACGCGGTGGCCACCAGTGCCCATACGGTAATTTAATTATTTAGAGTCAGTAATGCACACTTGAGTGCCTTGGCCTCCAAGTCCTGGGCAAATGCTCCCGAGACAACTCCATACTCGCAAACAGAACAGATACGCTTAACGTTGTTACGCCACGGGACACTCTTCGCTGATACCGAATGTAAGGCCGTGGCGGGTGGTGGTTGGGAGTAGTTTAGTTTAGTGCCCACACGGTACTGAAGTGGTTAATTATGAAAATATATATATTTAACTTTTGGATTGTGTGGAAATGAAAAACAGTTAAATCTTTAATGTTTTATTTTACATTTGATTGCTTTCGATTTGAAATTTATTATTTACATTAAAAATGATATGGCATCGTTTTATTTACTTCGAGTACATTCACAACTGTTCTATGAATTTATAATGATTTAATACATTAGAGAAAATTATATTTTTCGAAATACATACATACAAGCAATACATATAACATATACTTATGAATCTATGGAGGGTTCTACAATTATATATTTAATTTTAATATTCTATATTTACATTTTAAAAAAGTCCAAGATTGAAGTTGTATATTTATACAATTTTGCCGAATGATAATAATAACACATTTTTAGTACTTATTCCTCATTGAATTTATCGAAATCAGGACCGGTTTCGCTCACCGCGAGAATTATCAACTGATGAATCGTGCTTTGAGCGAAACCGAAGTCCTGAACCTAATAAATTCAATGTGGAATAAGTACTAAAAATTTGTTGCTATTTTTATGATAGTGCCATTTCACCTTGTATTGACAGTGAACACTATATCCTCATAACATTCATGTAACTTATCATAATATGGAAGTAAGGTAATTTAGTAGATAACCTAAAAGTGCACATTTTAAGATCTATTAAAATGATTCCCAATATAGTTAATATTTATGCCAATTATTTAAAAAGATATATAAACCGGTCATAATTATTTTATCATAGATAATTTGGACAAATAGCTTAGTCCAAAAATGTTCTAGAACATGCTTAAATATCGTAAAACATAATACAGTTTTCACCAAGAACTTACAGTCAACAAACACACTTGATTACGAATCAAAGAATTCATAATTTTTATAAGTGTCATGAATGATTTAATGCCTTTGTTTCATTGAACTAAACACTTATTTACGACACTATCTTCTCCTGCGCTTCTATGACTACTGATTGTTCTTCTGGCACTTCGACAATTTCCCTGACCGCGATTCCAACTTCTCCCACTTCGTTTCCGCTCGTCGAAGCTTTCTTCTTCTTCTCCGTTCCGACCGGAGGCTTACCGGCCGTCTCGCTGCCGTCCATCTCTTCGGCGTGACACATCTTCCGATGCTTGTGGACGAAATAGTACGAAGGGAACTTAGACCCGCACGTCTTACACGGATAATACTGCACGTTCATGTCGAGGAGTCTGACTTCCCTGCGAGGGCCTGGCGCGGCCGGAGCCTTGCCACCTGACAATCTGCGAGCCTTGCAGCAGGTTTCTGAACTCGCGTCGGGTGTCACTCTGTTTACAGCGTCGATGGACACCGGATTTAGATGTCGTCTCGCGTGTTTTTGGTAGCAGTATTGCGATTTGAAAGTGTGGTTGCAATACACGCACGTGTATATAGTTTCGGCTGGGTATCGTGCCGGTTCGTCACCTTCGCGTCCCGGTCGGTTTTCATCTCGCTTCATCGTCCTGATATCTTCGCTCATCTGTTTCTGTAAACTTCTGCTGAACGCGTTGCAGTTGTCGTACGGAGAACTGGTGTCTTCTTCGATCTCCACATAACTATCTTCAGAATCGCTGGCGTCCTGGTGGCTCTCTCCGCTTCCGCTGTAAGCAGTGTTCAGGACTCGGTGGAATCTTACAGGTCCATCACAACACGCAACGTCCATCACTATTTTATCATCGACAGTTGAAAGACCGACTTTAACAGATTCCTTTTCTTTTGGTTCTTGTGATGAAACGCTTGGTTTTGGAATTATAATACTCGCTTTCGAAGGCGTTGTTTTTGATTTGTTTTTTAGTAAAACAACTGCATCGGATGCTGTATTTATTGCTTCAGGTGTTGTTATTACATCTAAACTACTTCGACTACCTTCAGAATCTGTCACATTTTTATTTTCTTTATGTGAATGAATTTCCGACAAACTTTTAACTTCATTTTGATTCGAAATAGATGTGTTTGTTATGACACTTTCTTTTCTGACATTCAACTCAGTACTGTTACTTAAAATTGGGTTATGTGGCTCTTCAGATCTGCTTGGAAAATGCAGTGGAATTAACTGCTCTATCGGTCGGAATGGCGTATCATGAGTCGGTCTCATGAAAGACGAAGGGATTAGAGTGTCGTTCATGTGCAGCGGCCGAAACGAGGCAGGCGGCGGTAGATATGGCGGTAATTTTCTACTGGCTATTGGCTTCACCACCACCGTGGCTGGTGTCTGCGGTGGCGCTGATCTCCCCTGCGCCAGGAAGCTTCTACACAACTCCAAAGCGCGTGGCATGTGTAATAAATGAGTCGCTAATAAAACTTGGTAAATATTCTCCGGTGAAAGCTCCAAATATCCCGTATACATATACGCTAGCAGAGGCCAGAACTGTTGTGCTGATATATTCGGTATGTGCACCACGGTTTCTTCGTTCGGTCGGAGTATCTGATCGTTCCTAGTCGGGTCGTATCGTATCGAAGAGTTGCTGTCGGACGGTGCTCGTTTCGGGTCTTCGGCCGGCGGGAGAACGGATTTGAAGTATCCGCTGTGAGCGGCGAGGAGTCTGCAGTGGGCGGCGAAGCGGACGCCGCCTGCGTGGACCAGGGCGTCAGGAGCGCCCAGGGCCCCTAACGCGGCGCCTCCGCAGGCCGCCCAGGCGCGGTACAGCGACACCATCGCAATAAACTATTTCGGAAACTGAATAAAAAATATCTTTTGTATGCAATTATTTTTAGATGACAAAACCTCACTTGTTACCACACACTTTTTTTTAAATCCACCAATATCCACTGCATTAAATTATTTTTATATCTTCATAAATATAAATCAATAAGATTGTTTATTTATATAATATTGCGCAACAGACAAAATTATTCAATAATCTGTTGATAAATTTGTTAAATTCGATTGTTAGTATGTTAAATGTAGTAAATTTATGAAAAAGATGACAATCTAAGAACTTGGTCAAGTAAATTTAGTAAAAAAAGTGTACAGATGCAGTGCAACTCCGGAATTCTGCTAACTCCGTTATTTAACCATAGATCATTTTCAAATTCAAATATATGATAGACTGCGGTAAATACAAGCTTTTCCGACCAAAAGGTCATTTTAGCTTTTCGAAGTAAGGTAACGCCATGTCCTGAACATATTTATTCTACGAGAAATGCTTGTTATTCAGTCGCTCAAACTCTTCTTACTGTACTCTTCAAATACTACGTTATTAAGTAAAACTATTAGAACATGGAATGGTTGCTTTTGCTCAGTTTTATGACATCATTAGTATATTACTCGTGCACTGCATTTATTTATCAATGACTATTATTGAAATGCATTATCATCATTAAATAAAAAAAAAGCCATTCTTTATAGAAACAGCAGTGGGAAAATATATCCAGTGTTCAAATTAATTAAAAATCAATCAATTTTAAAGCTCGGATCGATACTCAAACATAATTGCTTTTTAAAAGGGCTCTGCATATATAATTACTTTCGAGTGATATGTTTTTTGTTTCGTGATTATTTTATAATACGTTCTGAAAAAAATGAATTTGAAGTAGTAATCCAATTTAAATTGTTTTTGATGGACGTTCGGAAAATGGTTTTTTAATTCGTTCCTCTATTTTTATTGCCCGTTTTTATTTTCGTAATCGTGTACTTTGTTTTAAATTGTGAGATGAATACGTTGGTCGAGTGGTTTTAAAAAAAATATCAATAAGATATATTATATCAAAAGAAAGACTTTCACTACATACTAAAATTTTAATCGTTTTAATTTTGTACTTTTCTATGCTATTTCTTTTCTATATTTACGATTTATTGATTTAGTTGGCATTTACTTGGTAGAACTCCATTATAATACGGTGAGAAAAATAACAATGTATTTTAATTCTACAGAAATTTCTGTAGAGCTAACTTATTAATCCATCAAATTTGCGCTAACACATATCGATTAACTAAGAATTTCGATTGCAAGTGCTTTCAATATTAAATTTGAATCTTTGAATTTTGTACTTTTCCATGATTATGTCTTTAAACAATCCTGGTTTCGCCTCACGGCATCATTGTTTTTGCGATACTACAACAATTATAATTAACCCACTCATTAACATTTACGCTAATTCAAATAGCTTACGTTAATAACGTTGCACATTTATTCATTGATTGAACTGAAATTTACTTGGCAGAACTCCATTAAAACACGGTGAAAAAATAGTTTTTATTTTAGTAGTAAAAAAATTATAAGATATATACAGTTGATAGTTATTTCGGCTTACGCCTTCGTCAGAACTATCAAAATATTTTTTTATAGTTCTGACGAGAGTTTTAACCATATTTCTTATAATTTGTTGAACTAAAATACTTTGCTATTTTTCACCGTGTCAAATTTATATAAATAGAAAAAACTTTAATCTATCCAATTTATAAAATATTAACACTTTTATTGTTAGATTATTCTAAATTCTTTGATATAATATGACTTTCGTTTTAATAATCGAAATGTATTTGTTTGCCGGTATCAAATCACAGACTGATAACCCAAAACTTGTGATTTTATAATAAAATCTAAACCTATTTAAAATATCACTTTTATGGCACCATTTATTGTTAAATTATTCTAAATTATTTGATATACATACTATGATTAAGTAAATATTAATTCAAAAGCTTAAAATCAATCAACTCATTAATAATAGGTCGGATAAAACCCAAGATTTATTTTAAATATTCCTATGTTATTATTTGGTCAATAATATTTTCAAAAATCCGCAATAATTATAACAAACCCACATGTTTCACATTCATTGAAACTTGTATACATTCAATTTTGGCTAATTTACATTTTAATAGCCATTTAACTTAGTGATCTACTTATATTTTTGTATATAAACGATACAAACTGTTTACTACGCGTACATCCGTGCACTTGAATGCCTGAAGATGCCGAAAGGCGAAACCAGGGTCGTTAGCGACAAAACTCATGGAAAAGTACAAAATTCAAATTTATAATACTATGACTTTCGTTTGAATAAAAGAAATATATTTGGTTTGCCGATATTATATTACAGTTTAATAACCAAGTGATTTTATAATACTATTTAAAATATATATTTAATTCACTTTTGAATATACAAGTATACGCGTATTTTTTGCGACAGGGATGATAAATAGGGGTTGTTAATTGACCAGCCCTCGCGAAGGTCCACCCGCAACTGACAGAGCGTTTCAATTGCACCACTTGTTATAGTGAAAAATGATGGAGTCTTCATTGCTACCCCCGGCCAACCCCCTCCTCACCTGCATCAACCCCTCGCGATATCAGATCTCTGTGTTGATATTATCAATTTGAATAAGCCGCGCCGCCGCGAAGAAAGATCAGCTCGAGCCCTGAGAAAATCAGATTCACGGTTGTGGGAATAGTATCATAAAACCATCGTAGTTTTTCACTTTTAAGGTGTTCACTGTCTATACTTGGTGCATTGACATTATAATGAAAATAATAACACATTTTTAGTACTTATTCCACTTTTATTGGGTCAGGAGCGGTTTCGCTCATGGCGAGCATTATCAACTGATAAGAAATACATCGAAACAGTGATATTGATTGAACAAGAATTACAACGGAAATTGGTTTTCAAGACAAACAATTGGTACAACAACTAAGCAAATAAATTGAAGCAAATGTTGTTAATGATTATTCATACTTAATTGATTTTTGATGTAATAGCTTGTATTGCTAAGAGGTCTTCAACATTTAATTAATGTCTATTTTTCGTGTATTTTGCTTGATTTATTTGCTAATTTAAAATACCAATTGTTTGTCATATCTTGTAATTCTTGCTTAACTTTTGTATAAATAACACTGTTTCGTTGTATTTCATCAGTATCAGTTTATAATGCTCGCCATGAGCGAAACCGGTTCTGATCCAATAAATTTTATGTGGGAAAAAGTACTAAAAATGTTATATTATTAGCTGTAATGCCAAATACTTTTTATCTTAAAAAAAATTTAAAAAGGGGGTCACCACCCGAAAAAAGTTGGGAGCCTATGATTAATAAGTTTGATTGTATATGAGTGTACCTTCGCTATTTACAAACCGCGACGACAACAAACTGTTGATCTACCTTCCCCCGAAACGACGCTCCCAGAAGACGTACAGCAAAAAAAAAATGAAACGCATCGATCTGATTGCGCGATTTTATTTTATTTACCGACAAACCTTTTTGGGAATATTAAAAGCCGGCTTTTGTACTGTTATCATTTCTCCTTCTTCCTCTGTCCTCACTTCCTGGTCCTTGTTTGAACGGTAATTCCCCGTCCCGCTTTCTACTCTCAATGTTGACTCTTTCTTCTCGTATATAAATTATTAAACAAGGAATGCGCCCCCCCCGCCTCGTTTCGCTGAAAAGCCACTGCCAAAACATTAATCGTGATTGAACGGATTTTTTTTTTTTTAATTTCAATAGTAATAATTTTAGATTTCTGTTCAATAATTTTTATTGTGAGCCCAACTACTCTCAATACGTTGAGTATAGCGTTGGAAGAATGCAAGGCCTAAGATACTGAAACATTTTTTAGTCCTTTTTCCATAACTGAATCAATTGAAAATGCTCGCGATGAGCGAAACTGGTTCTGGTCTTAATATATTAATTGTGGAATAAGTACGTTTTTTAAATTTATTTAAAGAACCAGGGCTGTAGAGTCGGTCAAAAAAAGTCCGACTCCGACTCCAGCATTTACCAAAACCACGACTTCCGACTCAGACTCCGACTCCGACTAAAAAAAGGTTAATATCGTCACTTTTTTCCCCTAATTTTCCTATTTATGTGTATTCAATTAAATATCAACCCTATCAATGCGGCCACAAGCTAAATTTGACATATTAAATACAAAAATAAAAAGGTCAAACTTTTCAAAATTTCCGACTCCGAGTACATCTCCGGCCAGAACGCCGCGACGACTGCGACTCCGGCCAAAAAGCTCCGACTCCACGACTCCGACTCCGACTCCACAGCCCTGAAAAGAACTATTGATTTCTGGCCGAAGACATCCACACTCTCAAACTAGTCTTGTTCTAATACTTTCGATGGATTCGGCGGTAACTTTGTGGTTCAATTAATTAAAGTTAATTTCAATATCAAATTTAAAATAACTTTGATTATTCCACGTATTGTATAACTAATTGTGACATGTGTTTCGCCTTTCGCAATGTTTACGTTAGTAATGAAGCAAGATTGATTCTAATATTTTATAATATGATAAAATTACAAAATGGAGTTTGGTATTTTTCCTTTTTACGGGAATCAAGGAATGGGTTATAGAATCAAAGCAAACGAATAATTGTACAACTAATGACGTAAGCATTACAAAATATTAATTTATGAGATGAAATCAATCAGCCACGGTTGGGTTAAACCCTTTTAGGTTACCCTTAAAAATACCAAACTCCATTTTGTAATTTTATCATTTTAAAATATTAGAATCAATCTTGATTCATTACTTAAGCAAACTTTGCGATAGTAAGTCCGAAGATGCATCTGAAAGAGGCGAAACACGTGTTACAATACGTGGAATAATCAAAGTTATTCAAAATTTTATATCGTCTTGTTCTACCCACTATCACTACTCTATTAAATGAAGACATGGTTGTGTAAAAGATGTGCGGAGATAAGAGATAAACTCCATAAGAAGTCCGAATGCCCCAGTTAAAAAAACTGACAGGTGTCTCATGCGGCCCTGTCCCCGCAATTTCCCGGCCAATTATATTTTTCCGCGGCATAGATGGGAAACCGTGCGGTGTGTGGTGGCAGCGATTTTTTGTCAAAGCGAAATGTAATATCGGTAATTGAGAGAGCACACTCCCGAGTCAATATTTGGCAACAATCCTCCGATTGCGGGGGCGGCGGCCGACTGCGCTAGAGCGAGAGGGTGCGCGCCTGCCCCGCCGTTGAATTAATTATATTTCAATGCGCCGATTGACTTTCCCGCTACACACAGCGACCGTGTGTCGTATTGCATTGTGAACAGGGCTGTGGAGTCGGAGTCGTGGAGTCGGAGCTTTTTGGCCGGAGTCGGAGTCGGTGCTCCGTTGTGGCCGGAGTCAGAAATTTTGAAAAGTTTGAATTTTTTATTTTTGCATTAATATGTCAAATTTGGCTTTTGGCCGCATTGATTGGGTTGATATTTAATTGAATACACATAAAAAGGAAAATTAGGGGAAAAAAAAGTGACGATATTAACCTTTTTTTAGTCGGAGTCGTGGTTTTGGTAAATGCTGGAGTCGGACTTTTTTTTACCGACTCCACAGCCCTGATTGTGAATATGCTGCCGAATCTATCGAAAAATCCATCAAGTATCTGTTAACCCTTGAGTCTCTCTTTGAATGGGCTCAGGGCTTTGGAGTCAGAGGTTTTTGGCTGGAACCGGAGTCGTACTCGGAGTCGGAATTTTTTTATTTTTGCATATAATATGTCAAATTTGACTATTGGCTGGATTGGTAGGGTTGATATTTAATTGCATACACATATGTAATTAGGAAAATTAGGAAAAAAAAATGACGATATTAAACTTTTTTGAGTAGGAGTCGTGTTTTCGGTCAATGTTCGAGTCGGAGTCGTGGTTTTGGTAAATGCTGTAGTCGGAGTCGAACTTTCTTTTACCGACTCCACAGCCCTGGTAAAAACACCAGCATTTCAGATTTGCTTTAAAGTTAGGATATATATGTAGAATAAATTATCATTAACAAATAATATCATTAACTTTTACTTTGTTAATGATAATTTCTTACGTAATTGATTTTTGATGTAATTAGCTTGCATTGCTAAGAGGTCTTTAACATTTTTCTTGTATTTTGCTTCAATTTATTTTCTTAGTTGTAATACCAATCGTCTGTCATACCTTGTATTCTTTAACGTTTGTATACATATCACTGTTTCGTTGTATTTCTTATCAGTTGGCAATGCTCGCCATGAGCGAAACCGGTCCTGATCCAATAAAATTTATGTGGAATAAGTATTAAAAATGTTTTATTATTATTCTTCCTCGTAATATATCGCGATTTGAGGAAAAGAATACTTTGGGACTCAAAAGGCTAAACAGTTAATATTATATTTCATCCTCCTAGAATTAAAAACAATCCTGCTTAACACTTTTTAGCCATACAGTAGACCAGCGGTCACCAGACTTTTTGAGAAACGGGCCGGATTGAAATTTTTAAAACATGGCGGGCCGGTTGACAAATAAATTCGTGATGGAATCCAGTTAGAATATTAATTTATATGATTATATAATCATTATGCTTACTTTATGTTTATCCCAATTGATAAATTGTAACACATGTCGTATTGTAAAATGACAATAAAATCTTAAATTTCTTTATAAATTAATATTTTCTATATAAATAATTTATACAAAAATTCAAATTTTTTTTGGGGGCCGGATCCGACCCGCGGGCTGTAATTTGGTGACCGCTGCAGTAGACATAGTTTGTTTACTCATTAAAATTAATAAAATAAAAAGTGAAAGTGATCCATTGATATTGATGTGTATATTTTCAAGCACACATAAAAATTTAAAAATATTTTTTAGCTTTTACTATAATATGTTTAAATAATGACAATGTCAAGTGGTCGTTTCAGGCTAATCCACAAAAATGCACGATGGCTTGGTAATGGTTAACCCTCATTGAATGCCAATTGAATCAATTTGAATGCTTTAATTAAATTATTTTTCCATATATTCGAGTCCACGTTATGGATGTTGTTGTGACAACCAAACGTTCACGGAAGATAAATTCGTTTGCAGATTTTAATCGAATTGTACTCTCGCAATTACGATTGACGTCGCAGGCCCGGTTTCGTCCGCTCGTCCGTGCCGTGAAGGTAAATTGCGCAAATTTTGTATTATGCGAATTTGAAAAGCGAGTCACTGATCCGATTACGGCGTTCGTCCCGGAGGACAGCGGTGAGCGGTTAAGCTATCAACCCGCTACGCTGCGATGTAGAGCTAAATCCCTTAGTATTGCAACTAGCAGGGTCTGTGGTCGAGTGGTTAACGTTGTTGACATTGCATGCGGTGCTCACGGGCTCGAAAATTAGTAGGGGAAGTAACTTACCCAGTCAACTTTGGAGTCTCAAATGGCGCGACGTCATGTAATATGTTCAGTTAACATTGGTTACGAACGTTTAGTCCCATCTATGCTTCACCTGAATAAATTAAAATATCACAGAATTATAATACTTTCGATGGATTCGGCGGTAACTTTGTGGAAGTTCATTTTAATATAAAATTTAAAATAACTTTGATTATTCCACGCATTACGCTACTTACCGTGACACGTATTTCGCCTCTTTCAGATGCCTCTGTTTTGTAGCACAGAATTATGTTACAATGAATCAGATAATAGAATTACATTTGTATATGAAGTTGACTGGAAATAATCGCTAAATTAACTCGAAGTGTGATGTGGGTAACAAACAATAAATGTGTTATGCGACCTGTGGTCATAGAACAATATAAAACCGAAACGGCGTATGTATGTATTTATGTATGTCTGTGGGTCTGTAATTCTTTGGGAATGATATAACATTAAATAATTATTGGTCGCTTAGTCCGAGCGAAGCCGGGTAGCAATACTAGAAATACCGAAACGGTGTATGTATGTATGTATGTCTGTGGGTCTGTAATTCTTTGGGAATGATATAACATTTAAATAATTATTGGTCGCTTAGTCCGAGCGAAGCCGGGTAGCAATACTAGTAGAACAATAAAACAAAATATTTATTTTAATTTGATTTATTTGAATAGTTGTAATAACATATTTTTGTATTTATTGATTGAGTAGGCATTTACTAGGTAGAACTCCATTATAATACGGTAAGAAAAATAACAATGTATTTTAGTTCTACATAAATTATTTTATATATTTGTTGATAGCTATTTCGGCTTACGCCTTCGTCAGAACTATCTTGTCTTGTCTTACCAATAACTGTGCATCTTTGTATTTCTTATCAGCTGATAATGCTTGAGATGAGCGAACCGGTCCTGATCTTTACTAATTCACCAAGTCACCAAGTATTTGAACACCTTAAAAATTATGATCATTACTACCGGTTTTATTTAATTTTGTCATCGTAAGGTTTTTACTTTATCTGTATTTTATGCTTTGTTTTTGCGTTCATGATGAAAAAAAACACCTGCTTGTTTTGCCAATCGGTCTTTGAAATCATCCTCGGTTGTACTGATTTTAAATAAAAACAAGCTGTTCAAAGGAGGGCGTAGGCCTCCCGGGCCTCCGCAGTCGGGAAGCGATATAGTCTCCTTCCCACGGGAGTCGGCGCTCCTGTTGCGGCACCGCTGTTTGCCGACCATTATGACAATTGAGTAAGGGACAATGCATGGCTGATATTTTATTCCCTTTCGCAAGCTCGCAACTATATAAAAATCATGATCTGAATTAACTTGAATGCAAGAATACTAATTTGGTGCGGCCACAAGACATCAGGACCGCTTTTGTTTATGATGCGGCCACTGTACAATTTAACGTGAGAGCCACTGCTCTAAAACTTAGGGCAGAGGTCACCATACTTTTTGAGAAACGGAGCCGGATTGAAATTTTTAAAAACTTGGCGGGCCGAATGACAAATAAATTCTTGTTAGAATACAATTAAAATGTTAATTTATATGTTCTAATATATAATATAATGTAATTTCTATTGAAATTTATTATATTTTATGGCTTCATAGGTTGTCTTATATTATAGGTACCAATTGATGAATTGAAATAAATAGTTGTGAATTCACAAACAAATCATGAAATTTTTTCTTATTTGAATAATTTATTTTCAAAAATCGAGAATTTTTGGACGGCCGGATGAAAATCATTGGTGGGCTGTAGTTTGGTGACCGCTGACGCATATCGATATCGATATGATATCACCACAGTTTCCAATATCTTCAATTAAAAAAAAACTTGGTCACAGAAACAAATGAATGCCAGGGTATAAAACAGTGTAATTATAAACTTTCATCAACTCGATTCAACATTTAAAGCATTTTTTCTTGATTTCAAAGATATCGAATGAATACTTGCCAATGTTTTTAAATGGGCCAGTGCTTTACCGCAGAGTAAATTAAGTATCCTCCGCGGTGTATCACTTGATGGTCAGCAACTGAAGCACTGTGCATACACCTCACTGGTTCGCGGTTCGATTCCTTTCCCTTTGAATCTTCGCAAAAAGAATTCAATAATTTTTCCCAGCGTCAATTCAATATTGTTAGTTGTATTTTTTTTAATACATACATTGACTCTCAAAACAAAGTTGCTGATGCATTTCGGCCACACATTTTATATACAATGGCGGTCCTTAAGCATTCATTCTACTGGGTTGAGTCTTAATTTCAATTAAAAATGCAATATTTGATATTATAATTTACTATTAAAACCAATACTGACATTTTCCATAACGCCAAGACTTTGTTTGAAATATACATATTGTAATTTGGCCGGTTACGTGGTGTAGTCTTCAACGTCGTTGGCTTCCGTGACTTGACTCTCGGTTTCGAGTCCCTGTACCAACAGATTTTTTCAGTTGATAAATCGATTTTGTTCGAAGGCAATGGGTGTTACAATGTTTGTGCTGTTAAAATACCTCCACCTCTTCCGATCCCAAAAGCGGCGCACAACGAGAGCGATTAGCTTACCACTGGTCCTCCGTATCTTTTCAATCACTACTCTCTTCGAAAAAGAGAGGTTGAGCGAAGCTTGAAGTAACAAGCTTTACACGTAGATAAAATATGCTGACTCCGCGAGGGGTCCATATGCTCCACGGTTTCGCTCATGGCGAGCATTATCAATTGATAAGAAATACAACGAAACAGTAATATTTATACCAGGGCTGTGGAGTCGGTGAAAAAAAGTCCGACTCCGACTTTTACCAAAACCACGATTCCGACTCCCATTAAAAAAAGGTTAATATCGTCACTTTTTTCTCTTCGTCTCAAGACCTCTTAGTAATACAAGCTATTACATCAAAAAGTGTCATTTAATAGCTTGTATTGGTAAGAAATCTTATACATTTTAATTATAGTCTATTTTGCTTGAGTTGAGTTGTAATACCAATTGTTTGTCATACTTAATAATTTAAAAATTATGTTTGTGATTCTTGACTAACTTTTGTGTTTCGTTGTACTTCTCATCAGTTGATAATGCTCGCCATGAGCGAAACCGGTCTTGAACCCATACATTTTATGTAGAATAATAACAAAAAATGTGTTATTATTTTTATTAACTTGACATTAAATAATCCGACAGTGATATTCGGCAAGACGCTAAAAGCTCACAGTCGTCGGCGTGTTGGAGTGTCCCCCAGGATCTAGTTAGTTAGGCGGAATGTCCTTTGTCCCGGTTAATGGTCTGAAAGATTGCGCTGCAGACAATGTCTCTCGGTTTGTTTGCGTTCAAGTGTCCCGCGGGACTGCCCCGGCTAGGGAAACACCCAACAAAGACGCCTACGAGATTTTAGGGAACACTTGTTCATATTTACATCATAAATAGATCCGGCGCAATCTTTTTGATGCGAAGAATATTGCGCGTCTTGATTTTTAAGTTATTATTTTTGTGGATGTCAAAATTTCTTTACCTAAAAATAGACAGCGATTAGCTTTACACTTACAAGTTCTAACATCGGTCTTTTGAGTCGCTAGTCGCAAGGGTTGTTCGGCTGATGAATGGACTGCCTGTTGATGTGGACATCTTCGGCAGTGAAATTGGTGCTTTGCTTTTTTTTATGTAATTAATATGTTTCATTTATTTTTTAATTTTGTGTAATATGTTTTGTGATATTTTTATTAAATTTGTCAAATTCATGGCGCATTGGCGTCAGCTGTAATGCCATGTATTATATGTATATATATTTTTTCAATAAATCCATCATCGGTTCGTGGTGCAGTGGTCAACGTCGTTGGTTTCCATGACGGGCCGCCCGGGTTTGATTCCCGGTACGAGTAGATTTTTTATCGTTTCTGTTCGAAGGCATAGGTGTTGTTAAAAATCCCTTCCCATATTTTCAATACAAAAAAGCGACGAATAGCGAGAGCGATTAGCTAACCACTAGTTCTGTCCTAGTGCTCGTATCTTTTCAATCCCTACTCTGTTCGAAAAAGAGAGGTTCAGCAACTGAGTAACAGGCAGTTCTCGTAGGAAAGACATATGTTGAGATAAACTTAGTGAAGAATCCAAATGTTCCAAGTTGGGAGCGGACATGGTTTAAATAAAAGTTTATATCATAGCCCTCGGCATCCTACTATTCATACTCTAATGCAGTTTATCTCAAAAAAGATTTTCTCTGTCTCTTTTTATCAAAGAGATTAAGGATAGAAAGGATAGCATTAGGGCAGGACTAGTGGTTAGCTTGTTATATCGTCCTCGCTACGTCCCGTTTTTAGGTTCGAAGGGTGTGCGACGGAATTTTAGACAGCACAGCTATCCATGTCTCTGATTAGAATCAATAATTAGATTATACAATCTAGGATGACGACTGACGCTTGATGGAATTTCAATATCAAATTTGAATCGCTTGAATTTTGTGCTTTTCCATGACTTTTTTTCCGCCAACCACCTGGGTTTCGTCTTTCGGCATCATCAGGTATTCAAATTGCACGAATTACTTGGTGGAATGGCATTTTAATAATAACACATTTTTGTTATTTATTCCAATCAGTTGATAATGTTCGCCATGAGCGAAACCGGGCCTGATCCAATAAATTGAATGTGGAATAAGTACTAAAAAAGTGCTTTTTTTTAGTTACTTATACTAGTGTATTATAATTTTTAAAATTAAGATTGAAAATCCGACTATGCCAGGACTTGAACCCAGGCCCACAGCGTGGGCGAATGCTTTGTCACTAGACCACAGAGAAACTAATGAATAACGATGGTAACTTATTATTATTCGTCGTTATTAGAATCAATTCAATAACTCTGCTAGTCGGCGCCGCTGCAGGTGGCTCCATCTACCGTCTCATCTCGGCACTTTTGCTGAGGTGCTCGCGGTCCTCTTAAACACCACATCCCCTTCGGGGGTGTCCGCCCTTCCCTTACTCTCTCGCCACTTTTCCGAAACGTGTTAATAATTTGCGGAGCTGGCAATTATAATCCACCCCGACCGTCCCCCCCCATCGCTCCTATCCCCCGCCGCAGTAGTTGGCAGTTTGCTCAAACCCCCAGCAAACGATCCGCCAACTTACTTAGTGGTTATTTGCCAACGGGGCTTATCACTTGTAAAATTAAGCTAATTATAATTTTCTATTTGATTTGAGCTAACAAGTTCACGAATTTAAACTATAACACATTTATATTATTTCTTAAGGGTTCGTTACGCTAAAAAATAGAAACAGATTTTTGCAATTAATCCCTCATTATATTTATTAGGATCAGTACCGGTTTCGCTCATCGCGAGCATTGTTAACTGAAAGTTCCGTCCTGACTTTAATACATCTTATGTGGAATAAGTACTAAACATGGAGTGTTATTTTTACTAAACTTAGTGACCTACTTGTAATCTTATATATTATTATCGATTAAGTATTGACAGTGAACACCTTAAAAATTATCATTTCGTTTAATTATATAGTTTTAATGTTAACCGTTCATACGCCACGGTGTGCAGGCACGCGAAATCGGTCTAACCACCAGGACCATGGCGTGCAGGCACGCAAACGCCACTACAGCTTAATTTATGCATAAATATCGTATTTTTAAAATATCGATATGTTAAGCCGTTTTATTTTTATTTTGAGGTTAAGCTAACAGGTGTCACTAGGGCTTGCACCTTACTATCGTAAATATTCTTGGAAACATTTTTTAAATTTACACTTTTGATATTGTTTTTCACTTTTCTTTGAAAACCAAAAATAAGTCGGGTATACAATGATTTCCGGGTATGTTACGTGGCATTTCCATGTAAAAATCGATGGTTGAAAATGGTGGCCTGTCGCAAAGATCCATGGAATTGACTTGAAGTTTAAAGGGTTAATGAGGTTCAATGAATTGTGTCGATTAATTAATGCCGAAAGCAAAACGCGGGTCGTTTTTGAAAATACTTATAACCAGATAATAATATAGGAATATCTAAAATATATCTAGGGTTTTATCCGCCCTATTATTAATGAGTTGATTGTTTTCAAGTCTTTGAAGAAGAGTCAATTTTTGTTTAGCCGGTGGGTTGCTATAGCAGGGTTGACTGCAATAGTGTTTTTTGTCTTCTATTAACCAAATAATAAATACGTATGTCCGTAAAGGAAACCCCAAACTCGAATGATACTAGTGTTCAATAAATTATTGTATCGAGTTTTCGCCTCGCGAAATGCCCATGCTTTGATTTGTAGTTTGACGTGATAGCTCTCGCTTTATTTGCCCAGGCATTAGTGTAAGTTGCGCCTTGCGGGCGGGCCCCGCCGCCCTTGGGATGAGGGAGAACGGCGTCGGCTCTGGGCAAACACGCCTGCCCGACGCTAATTAGCGCTGGATTATTAAATTAATTCGCCGGTTTAACTTAACTAAACATTCGCGCTGACGGAACCGAACTTCTTCTTCGTTCAGCTACTTCGGACGAGACGCGTGCGCCGATCGTCTGATATGGATCGAGCGTTAAATTAATACGTTTAAAACCAGATTTTTTTTAAAGGACTGGTTGAAATAACCGAGCAGCTTTTACCGGTTTGTAGTGTCGCAAAGCTAACTTACTCGAGGAGTCGTGCTATAGTAGGTCTGATAATGTTTCTGAAAGAGGCAAAACACGTGTTACTATAATTCACACACTACGTGTAATTAACTAAAATAAAATGTGTTTTCTATTTAAAAAAAAAATGTTAACCCTTGACAATTCTTGATGAAAAGTCATCATGTTATCATTGATAATATTATACATCAAGTGGCAGTAGCAAATGTCAACGTGCTTAGCCCTCATACACACACACACGCACTCTGTCTGTCACGCATTGTTCGCATGTTCAGTAATATGCTATCAAGATCAAAACAAATTGTTTAAATATTTACTTATTTAAAAATCCTACAATGTATAAATCTATTCCCCTTTCCTATTAGCTGCAAAGATATTTCTAGTATACTTTCTCAAAGAGAATCATAAAATTTTGTGATTCATTAAGAAGAACTAAGCGAATGACAATATCCTGCAAGATTTAATATACAAGAAAATTCTTGTTCGCTGTATATCGCAAAATGCCGGTTTAAATGCATTTTTATTCCATTTGAAATAAAGCTTACTCAAACCTCATTATGACAATACCACAACCTTTTCAAATCCCCAAGTCTTCCGAAGCGGTAAGACTGCAAGCAATTTTAATGATGTTGAATGGACAAAGTTTGTAGATTAGAGATCTTAATTAATTGTTTTATCTTCAATCTTTTCCCTTACATGTGTAATATAATGCGCCTGATACATAACAGTATTTTTGACTACAAAGAGACTGAGAAACTTTACTCATTTTTCTTTACTTTTCAGGAGAGCCATAAAACTGGTTATACCTAACAATGTTTCCTATTTTTTAACATAAAAAAATGTTTTTTTATTTTCTTTTCTTAAAAAGTATTCACACATTTTTTATAAGTATACCACATTAAATTTAGTATGATAAGGACCGATTTCGCTCATCACGAGCATTATCAACTCAGTAGAATTAGTACAGTAAATGTGTAATTATTTTATAATATAATGCCATTACACAATGTATTGAAAGACCTGAAACGTTTTCATTATCTCAATGTTTTTACTTTCTGGTGTATTTATTAAATATAAAATAAACATATTCTTATGTGTTGTTAAACTCATAATATTTTTTAAATAAAATACTTTTTATTTACCATGTCCGCTCTCAATTTGGAGCATATGGACTCCTCACGGAGTTTATCTCAACATATGTTTTTTTTTCGAGAACTGATTGTTGCTCAGTTGCTTAACCTCACTTTTTCGAAGAGAGAAAGGGTGGAAAGGATACGAGGACTAGGACAGGACTAGTGATTAGCTAATCGCTGTCACTATGCGTCGCTCTTGGGATCGAAAAGATGGGATGGGATTTAACAACACAAGCACCCATTGCCTATGAGCAGAATCGATTTAACTACTGAAAAAATCTGCTCGTACCGGGAATCGAACCAGGGCGGTCCGACACGGTAGCCAACGACGTTGACCACTGCACCATGGACTCGACATTACTTAAATATTACGAAAACCGATTGGTGTCCACTCTTTCGTAAACGCCTTTTACACTTGTATTTATTTCAGTTTATTATTGATTCTTATCGGCGCAGTGGTCCGATCAAGCAGCGGAGTATCTCTGTTTCAAAGAGTTGATCTTGCGGAGTACATCGCCAGTTATAATTAATCGACGGGGCGGGGGTGCGAGGTAGCCTCAAAACGCGCCCCGCCCGTCTCCCCCCGCCAACCTGGGAAATTTTAATTCTATATTAATACATTCGTTACGGGTTTGCGAAACTGTGCAAAAAAGTAGGTACTTTCGTAAAAAAAATACAACTTTAAAACTGTGAGACATTTAAAAAAATAATTTGGACAACATCTGTACAACATCTTGTTGCATAATACTGTATTAATATTATAACTCGCTTTTATTAGTGATACTCAACCTTTGGTATTTTTTATGATAGAAAATCTGGTATTCGACATAGAATTAAACATTGCTTCGAAAACGTTATATATTACAAACCAAGTAGTCCT
Source organism: Himalopsyche kuldschensis (assembly GCA_028554975.1). Taxonomy (NCBI): domain Eukaryota; kingdom Metazoa; phylum Arthropoda; class Insecta; order Trichoptera; family Rhyacophilidae; genus Himalopsyche; species Himalopsyche kuldschensis. The sequence goes on along the minus strand of JAHFWI010000031.1, from coordinate 3,985,234 downwards.
TATATATTATAACATAATATACTACATATCCTAAATATATTATTCATTAAAAAACATTAAAAAAAAAACTTCTTTAAAAAAAAAATATTTTAACTGTGCTGATTTTTTTTAATTTATATGAAAATCACCGAATTAAAATATATTTATGACATAAACATTTTTTATGCCATTTCTGTAGAGAATCTAAAACATTTGTCGCATTGGATGTTTAGATCTCGACCCCTCAGTTAGACAGGCGAAAAGACTCGTATACGAGTCATCCGTAACCAATGAGTTATTACGAAGGATCGTCGTGCTAATTTTGCGTAAAACGCTTCCCGCACCACAGCTCTTCATTTGGAATATCTTACTAAAAACACTGGATCGGTTCCGTTTTCGCGAAGATCAAACAGAAAAACGCTTCAACGTAAGAAATATTAATTATTAATTTCGCCCCCCCCCCTTATGCCAAAGTACTTGCGTCACCGAAAAATAGCAATGAATTAAATAGATTTTTATCCACTCCGAAAGATGGGAAATGATTCGATATTAGCCGCATTTATTTATCTGCAATCTTGTACCGTTGATATTCATTTTAAACAAACATTAAAATTATTTAATTAAAAATAACTTAGATTATTCCACGAATTGTGTTATTAATTGTGATACGTTATTACTTTGCGATTGTACATATGTCCGAAGATGCCTCTAAACCAGGGCTGTGGAGTCGGTAAAAAAAAAGTCCGACTCCGACATTTACCAAAACCACGACTCCGACTCCGACATTGACCAAAAACACGACTCCGACTAAAAAAGGTTCATATCGTCACTTTCTTCCCCTAATTTTCCTATTTATTTGTATTCAATTAAATATCAACCCTATCAATGCGGCCAAAAGCCAAATTTGACATATTAAATGAAAAATAAAAAGTTTAAAATTTCCGACTCCGAGTACGACTCCGGCCACAACGCCGCGACGACTCCGACTCCGGCCAAAAAGCTCCGACTCCACAAACGTGACAAAATTATAAAATAATCCGTGGAATAATCGAAGTTATTTTTTATTTTATGTAATGAACTTCCACAAAGTTACCGCCGAATACATCGTATGTAACAAACATTCGAATGTCGAATATTTTAACCTTATGATATTCGAAAACATTCAAATAATATAATATATAGTTTATAGCTATTTCGGCTTACGCCCCGTCATAACTATAGTTGTGTATATTATATAATTTTTGTAGACCTAAAATTCATTTGTGTGCTACAATTGAATTCTACCAAGTTAATTATAGTTCAATCAATTTATTAATGTGTATCAGACGAAATCAATTTATTTTAAATACGTTTTAAAAACATAAATAAAACGCATATACATAGTTCTAAAGGTTTTAATTCTACAAAAACTATGTTATATATCGTGGGACATACGGGCGAAACTTCCAAAATGGCTGTTTTGAGTTAAATATGGCATTGTCATACTCAAATGCAGTTATAAATGATATAAAAATATAAAACTTGTACGAAGAGCGGTTTACCAGATATTGCTCGGCTTTCTTGCAAATCCGTAAGAACAAAGTTTAACATTGAAAACTGTTTTGCCATTTATCTCAGTTCGTTGTTTTTGTAGTTTCGCCGGTATGTCCCTACACGCCTACACGCACGAATTATTATGCCATCGTCAGAACTAACGATCCTCTGACGGCAGTTCTGACGATGGCGTAAGCCGAAAGAGCTATCAACAAATATATAAAATAATCTCTGTAGAATTAAAATACATTTAAATTTGAATTTTTTGAATTTTGTACTTTTCCATGAGTTTTGTCGCTAACAAAATTCAAAAAATTAAAATTTGATATTGAAATTTCATCAAGCACCCTCAGTCGAAATACTTAATTATTAAAATACATTGTTATTTTTCTCACCGTATACTTATGTTATTATATACATATGTATAAACGATACAAACTGTTAAAGCCAGTCAGTTCAAGCTCATTCATGCACTTGAAATGCCTGAAGATTTTTTCCACCGTATGATGAATAATCTATCAAATATTCGAATGTAGGAATATCGAAACATATCCGAATACATTCGAATGTTCGATTTGAATCCCTACACGAAAACGTATCGAATCATTTTCCACCAGCCATAAATTATGCATCAAATCAAGGAAGTCACAACACAATTCTATTATATCAACATTATTATATTCATACGCAAACCGTCCATCCCCCAAGCATTGTTTCATGTTTATTTCATTTACATTATATCGTGAATTGTGTGCCATGTCGGCTAGGGGTGAGGCAATAATTATGATACCACTCGCGTAAAAGCATTTGGTATTTGATAATTTGATCGTTATCGGAAAATTACTTTTCGATTCTTACCCGTTCAATATATTACATCGAATAACGATGGAACGGCGACGATGGACCTGGCTTGGACATGTGCTGCGGATGCGTCAGGGGAGCCTGAATCCTGCCTGCCTCTTTTATCAACCTGATGGATCCTGACGCCGGGGATGGCCTCTGATGACCATCCATAGGATGTATTCAGGGGAGCTCCGTGACGCCGGGATGACCTGGGAAGGTGCGAGGAGGTTGGCGGGAGATAGAGAATCTTGGAGGCACCGTGTGGCGGCCATATGCGCCGAATAGGGAGAGGATATGGAAAAAAAGACATCAATACGTGAATTGGATACGAAGAAAGTTTAATATGCATTCAAATCACTTTCTTTTTCATAGCTTCACTCAACCTGAAAACAACAAACTCATTGACATCCAAACATTCGCTAATTCATCCCGATGACGATAATAAAAAATAAATTTAGTGATCTACTTTTATTCTTATGTAAGCGTTACAAACTATTAAACTATTATTTTTATTGTTTGAGCAGTAATCGTTGAAATTGGACCAGAACTTTCGGCGTCGCTTTCGGTATCGCTTCTGATTTCAGGTGGAACACTTGTAGTCATATCAATTAATTCTTCTTCATTTAATTCTTGTTCTTCAAGCAATTCATCAATTTCGTTGATTGCTAAATCCTCCAATCCCTCACCTCCTATTGCACGAGCGATATTAATAATTTCCATGTTTATAGGTTATCTTGATTCAATATCATTATTACCCAAAAACGTCGAAAATCATTTTTTTCGACTGAAACTAAAACCGTGTTAAAGCGAAACCGTGCTAAGCGAGGGATGAGTGTATTTAATAAGCAAGTTTAAGTTCACGTTATTTCGTGCACTTGAAATGTCTCAAGATGTCGCAAGGCGAAACCCGGGTCGTTAGCGACGGAGCACACGGAACAGTAAAAGATTTAAACGATTGAAATATAATAGTTTAATTTTTATATATAATGTGTGTACATATGTATATTCTGATTGTATTTTTACGAAAAGCTTTAAAACTGACTAACGTAGAGTGGTCGATTATGTCGCTAATTGCCCCCCCCCGCATTCCATCTAATTAAATAAATACAACCACATATTGCTAGGGGAAGTTGTCGTAAACAGCGCGGGCGTCGAAGTCAATTTAATGATCATAATTTATTATGCCGTATGTGTTGTGCTTGCGATGGCATCGCGGCTCGTTGTTTTAATGGACAAACGGACATCCCTCGCGAGGGCAACCCCCTCCGGCCACCCAAACCCCGCGCGGGACAAATAAAATTAATGGATATTTGAATTCTATGACGTTTTCAATCCCCGCCAACTGTGCATGAAAATCCCAGGTTTATGAGATCAAACGTAAAGTTGATTATTCAACGTGACTATTACGCTAATCTCTATAACTTACTTGTAATACCGTATATTTTTGTCTGAACCACCGTGTATGGGTTTTAGAAAATAATGTATGTATTAGTAGTTAGTAGGTGGAATGTTTCTTAGCTCAAGGGATCGAATCCCAGTTCGCTGTTACATTTGATTTATAATATAGATTTGTAAGGTCATTATTTTATGAAAAGGCACTAATAATACAGGTACTCCTTGACTTTTTCAATTTCACTTGCATCTTCTTGCTTGGATCACATATATCTTATATATAAAACCGAAACGGCGTATGTATGTATGTGGGTATGTAATTCCCTTTTGCATTGTTGTTGCAAGTTCAAACAAACGAATTGATTTCGCTCGCGAAAGTTTCGACGGTAAATTTGTTTCGTTATCAATGTGTGTGTAGAGACTCCAATTACTCGAGTATCGAGTAGTACATTTTACAAAATACTCGAGTACTCGAGTAGTTTCATATGAACCAAAATATCTTATATATAAAACCGAAACGGCGTATGTATGTCTGTGGGTCTGTAATTCCCTTTTGCATTGTTGGTCATTGTTTCAACTTGGCCTGTCTGAATTTACGCGCCGAGGTGAACATAACCCCAAACTGGTCCGAGCGAAGCCGGGTTCGAATACTATATTTAATAAGATATAATATACGCATTTAAAATCTAAAAAGTAATAATTAATGAATCGTGTCCATAATCTATTTATTTATTGAAGAAAATACAATACATTATATTACAGCTGACACCAATGACAAATATATACATTTTTTTTCCATATCCGCTCCCTATTCGGATCATATGGCCGCCACACGGTGCTTCCAAGATTCTCCATCTCCCGCCAACCTTCTCGCATCTTCCCAGGTCATCCCTGCGTCCCGCAGCTCCCCTGAGTACATCCTATGGATGGTCATCAGAGGCCTTCCGCGGCATTTATTTAACTATATTCATATATCTATTTTTTTTACCATGTCCACTCTCGACTTGGAGCGTATGGATTCCTCACTGAGTTTATCTCAACATATATTTTCCTACGAGAAACGCTTGTTACTCAGTTGCTCAGCATCTCTTTTTTGAAGAGGGTAAGGATGGAAAGGATACGAGGACTAGGAAATGACTAGTGATTAGCTAATCGCTCTCGCTATGCGTCGCTTTTTGGGATTGGAAAGGTGGGAAAGGGATTAATAACAACACAAATATCCATTTCCTTCGAACCTAATCGATTTATCGACTGAAAACATCTGCTCGTACAGGGAATCGAACCCGGGCAGTCCGTAACGGAAGCCACTGCACCGCGGACCGGGAAATATATATATATTTGTATTGATATCACAAATTAAAAGTGTTTTGCTTTGCAGTGTGAAAAAAGATTAAAACATTGTAGTCATCAGAAGAGAGTAAAGAAAAATAAAATAAAATTGAAAAATGGCAAAAAATCAACGGAGTCAGTTCGGACAAAATTAACTTTTAAGCATAACAAATAGTACTCGTCTGAACCTACTCACTACTCAGGTCAACGTGAAATGTGGTGATGTTTGAAGATGCAATTGAAAGTCGAACCGTCGAGCCGAGGACTACATATATACCGTAAAACGGGGTGAAAAAAGACACTTTTTACCCTTCACGACTATGTATCTTCATACCTTGAAACTTGTTTCTATGGTCCTACTACACATTCATGACAATATTTTCCATATATTCAATATCGTCATTAAGACACAGTCAATCTTGTCCGATGTCTCTATTCACATTGAATCGGGGTGAATATAGACAAGGGAAGGTAAATCGAGACTTGGCAGGTGAATAGAAACAAAAATACAGAAAGTAATGATTAGAATATATGAACTTCTATTCTAAAAAGTATCTATTCATTCCGTTTTACGGTACTTTTAACAAAAAAAAACATGATTGATTTTAATTTTCGTACAATAAAAGAGAAGTTTATAAGAGATCAAAAAGTAAGGATGCACAGGCATCGAACTTAAACACGTTTGTTTCAATTTTGGCCAATCATTTCGTTGGTTTGGTTTTGTCATTCGAGAGATAGTATTATAGTTATTGTAAAGAATTGTATATTCTTCTCCAAGCTGTCATTGAAATGAAATTTGACCGCCCTATCTTCAGCCCAATGTTTGTCTGTTTTTCTTTGGTTCTCTTTTTATGAAAGCGACTACTTGCTGATTTTGTTTCATTGAAGGAAATCAAAATTTTAGGCCGGCAAATCATCGACTTGGGCTAATAATTTCAATGATCGTGACCAGTTGTCATACAAATCTATTACTTGATACATTTTCACTGAGAATACAGTTTCACTGTAATATATATAAATAGTAAAAAATACATTGGATACTTAGTAATGTTGTGCTAAAGTTAAATCCTCGTTTTTGTCTCTATTCACCCCGTTTTACGGTACCTAAAATTTTCATATCCCATAACCGTGATTAACAGGCCCGGTATACCTTTTCGATGAATTCGCGTTTACCACCACAATGCAAATAGTCGCCCGTGTGGGTTGGTTGAATGTATACAATATTATTATTTCGCATTGGATGTAGACACAGCTCGCTCGCCCATCCGACTATGGAAAACGTAGAGACGGAATTCGCAATGGGCTGGTTGGTCGGTCGGCGTGACGCTCCACCCTCGCCCCAGTATCCCCTGCTCGCGACCCACCGTTTGCTCTCGCGTTCCCGCGGGCACCGCTCTATTGACTCACACATTTATTAGATTAAACCAGGGGCGCACTCGCATCGTGTAATTTATTGTTTTATTACTTATACTTCGGCCTCGTAGGATGAAAGAGACGTATCGAGATTTTTGACGGTTTTGAGTAATGAATGTCACTAGATTCAACATACTGTGTTACGTTATGTGTCAAAGAGAGATATCGATAGGAGAAGTGAATACAAAGATATTATTTTCTTGTTCATAGCTTCACTAAACCTTTAAACAACACATCAGAATAAATCCGTATTTATTTTTTGACAAATATATCAGAAAGATCACCTTTAAAGGTAATGAAAAAATGTATCTGTTAAATAATAGGTAAAATTGATTACTGTTGAAATCTGTTTTTCGCTCTCCTGAAAAGTAGAGGAAAAATAAGATAAGATATTTCAACACGTACATGTATCACTTTTAAGGTGTTCACTATCACGTACTTATATACCAGGGGTGGCCAGACTTTTTTGCCCGCGATCGACTTTCGTCTGAAATTATTGGCGGCGATCGACCAACATTAAAAGTAGTAATTTAAAGCCTATATTAATCTAATTGCCAACCCTTGTTTGACCCGGGCATTAGAAAGAGATTTTCGTCTATAGTCGGCTATCTTCGAGATTGTAGCGTGCTGTCCCTGTCACAAGACTTGTCTCACACGCTTCTTGGGACAGGCGCCAGAGATTTGTACAGATCAGATAGGCGATCGACTAGGAATCGCCAAAGCACCGCATTTAAAGATAATGAACAAATTGTGTGTATTGATTGAATTGGCATTTACTTGGTAGAACTCCATTATAATATGGTGAAAAAAATAACAATGTATTATAATTCTACAGAAATTATTTTATATGTTTGTTGATAGCTATTTCGGCTTACGCCATCGTCAGAACTATACACCGCGTGTCTGTTAAAAAAATATAAAATTGATTACTGGTGACACTTGTTTTTTGGCTCTCCTGGGAAGTAGAGAAAAAATGAGCAAGTTGATTAAAATTATAACAAGTAGTTTAAACGAAATGCACACAAAACCGGTCTTGATCGTATAGTAATAAAAAAAATTTCAACAAAAAGTGACTTCTCAACAGAAAGTAATTCTACGAAAACTATGAACCAGTTAAGCGTCTTATGGATGGAAGACTGCGTGAACATTGTCGACGGTGGTGGGGCAACCGTATTGTATTTATCGTGTGCGGTTGGAGCCAAACGTCCCACCCTCCGCGAGTGGGTCGTCCTGGATGAACATCCTCGCCTCATATATTATGAACGTTTTTGCCCGGATTATTATTAAGTACGTTTATATCGGAGTCCTCGCGGAAAAATACTTAAAATTATTAAAACGTGCATAATGTATGGCGGGTGAAAGAGTGGGAGGGATTGATGGGTTGGGGAGGGGCGCAGCGCCGCTGTGTGCCAACCCGCCCCGCCCCGCCGACTCTTAGTTAGGGAATACCACAACCGTGAGGTTCAGCAGTCGTCAATGTGAAGGGATCAGTTAAATTCAGGCCTGTAGAGTCGGAGTCGTGGAGTCGGGGTTTATTGGCCGGAGTCGTACCCGGTGTAGGAAATTTTGAAAAGATTAAACTTTTTATTTTTACATATAATATGTCAAATTTGGCTATTTTGCCGGATTGGTTCATTGATATATGTATATGTAATTGAATACACATACACGAGGTCTGCAAGGGCCGAAATTTTAAAATTTCACCCGGCCCGAACCCGAAGACCTTCGACCCGGCCCGGCCCGGGCCCAAGGCTCATTTCCAAAAGTATTACCCGAACCCGACCCGAGCCCGACATTTTGCAACCTTACCCGAAAAAATCTAATAAAAATTAAAAATTGACTCATAAAAATTGGCATTTACTTTGTAGAACTCCATTATAATAGGGTGACAAATTAGCAATGTATTTTAATTCTGCAGAAATTATTTAATATATTTGTTGAGCGCTATTTCGGCTTACGCCATCGTCAGAACTCTAGTTATCAACAAATATATAAAATAGTTTCTGTAGAATTGAAATACATTGTTATTTTTTCACCGTATTTAATTTTTGCAATGCTGAAGTATTAGCCCAAAAATCTAAATGCGATGGGACCCAGTGCGCGGAACATTTGAGAGGCAGTGTGAATCAGTTATCCTATTCACAAAGCGGCGCCGCTTAGCGCGGACGGCACTCTCAATTTGATCCGCCCCCACCCCTTTATTTAATATTCACAAAAACAAAGAAATTAATCCGCACTCACTCGCTGTTACGGCGGCCGCCCGTCCACCCGCGCGCCGCGCCTAAGGGGTTAAAAGCTTTGCGCAGGAGCCTATTTTCGAATTATTTCAACAGCATAAACTGCCTGTTGAGATTGGATTAAGCGACATTTACAATGCGGGCCTGCATGACATCTGATTCGACAGTTCGACACCTTACTTTGAAAAGGTTCTAAGTTGGGAGCGGACATGGTTATAGAAAAAATGATCATATCAATGAGAATACTTGGTGTAATGGCATTACAGTACAAATAATAAATCATTTTTAGTACATATTCGACAGTGAATTTATTAAGATCAGGACCGGTTCGCTCATTGCGAGCATTATCAGCTGATAAGAACTACATAAATACAGCGGCTTTTTATACAAGTTAAGCAAGACTTAACGGGTATGACAAAAAATTGTTGTTACAACTATGCAAATGAATTAAATTAAAATAAATATTTTGTTTTATTGTTCTATAACCACAGGTCGCCTTACACACACGTATTGTTTCTCCTCACCCATATCTCACCTCGAGTTAATTTAACGATTAGTTCTAGTCACCAGGGAAAAACTTCGACACCTTACACTGGAAAGGTTCTAACTGCTATTGACACTGTTTTGAGATATGAGCGTTTGAAGTTTCGATTGATTAAAATTCACATGTAACAATGTGAAATGAAAAATGTTTCAAATTACTTATTTTAAGCATATTTTTCACAACTCTTGCTGAGAAATAATGAGCTTAAAGATCTAACGACGGAAATAATGATGATAATCTTAGAACTTGGTCAAATAAATTTAGTAAAAAAATTGTGCAGATGCAGAGCTACACTAGAAAACGGGAAGCGAGGGGGGTTATATGATCAAAGCAAAGCAAACAAATAATTATATTACTAATGAAGTCAAACTTCCCGAAAAAAGGAAAAATCTCTAACCCACAAAATCCATTTTGTAATTTTCTCATTTTAAAATATTGGAATCAATCTTGCTTCATTACTTTGCGATAGTCAGTCCGAATATGTCTCTGAAAGAGGCGAAACTCGTGTCACAATTAGTAACACAATACGTGGAATAATTAAAGTAATTTTAAATTTTATATTAAAATATAATTCCACAATGTTACCACCGAACCCATCAAAAGTATTATAAAACAATTTTAAAATTGAGCACCAGCGATTTTTCAAACGCGTGTTGGTCGGTATCTTATTCAAATTTTGGTCAGTAGATTAGATAATCGGTCAGTATGAAAAGTTACCGCCGAATCTATAGAAAGTATGTGTCATAATCTGGACTGTTGAGTTGATAAAAAGCATAACACGACTCCGACTTCGACTCCAACAATGACCAAAAACACGACTCCGACTCCAACGAAAAAAGCTTAATTTTGTCACTTTGTTTTCCTACCTTTACTATTTATGTATATTTACAGAAGATATTTTTTTCGTAAGTTGAAATATTCGGTTTTATACAAAGTCAGATTTTATTTTTAAGTTTATTTAAATAAATAAATAAAATATTTGGCATTACAGCTTACGCCAATGCGCCAAATATTCTTAATTGTGAAAGTCATACGAGATTAACTCGATGATAAGTAATTAATCAGTTGTGCACAAAATCAACGATAAATAACATACACCCAGCCCAAGATCTCTTTTTTTCAATTGAAAAAATCTGACCTTGTCGGGAATTGAACACGGGCCCCTTGGTCGCTAGGACAAAGTTCTTGCCACTAGACCACAGGGACCGATTTTAGCCGACTTTATTGCTTTCCTAGCTCAAAATACGTTTTTTTGTCGCGATCGATTTGGTTGATTTTTCTGTTAAACAACGATTGCTGGCAGGGCTGTGGAGTCGGAGTCGGAGTCGTGGAGTCGGAGTTTTTTGGCCGGAGTCGTACTCGGAGTCGGAAATTTTGTCAAATTTGACTTTTGGCCGCATTGATAGGGTTGATATTTAATTGAATACACATAAATAGGAAACTTGGAGAAAAAAAGTAACGATATTAACCTTTTTTTAAGTTAGAGTCGTGGTTTTGGTAAATGCTGGAGTCGGAGTCGGACTTTTTTGACCGACTCCACAGCCCTGATTGCTGGCCTGCTTATGCAGACCAGCAATCGTTGATTAATAGAAAAATCATACGATGAAAAATAAATACTTTTGCGTGATTGTGCAGTTTTCCTTTTTTCGCTGACCCTTTTCATCCCGTGTTATTTTACTATTATTTGCCATGGCAGATAATATATCGCTCAGTCAACATTTCAGCCAATATTATTAGTGCTTTGTATTTTGTATCAACCGTTGCATAATTGATAAATTATTCGCTGGTAAACAACTCGACCGGGAAACGATTTAATTAAGAATATGGTAAAATTATCACAAATAATAAGGGCACAGCTGAATAGTTTACCAATTTTAATTGAGCAACTTAATCTTCCGAACTCACCCCTGTTCTATCCTTTCAAATGGATAATATTTTTTAAAACCTTGGTCTCTCCCAACCGGGAACTATGGGCTCCTCGTGGAGTTTTATCTAAACATATGTTTTCAACGAGAACTGCTCATTACTTAGTTACTCAGCCTATCTTTTTCGGAGAGAGTGAGCTAAAATGACTGAATATTCCATAATATAGCATATTTATACTGACCGTTTATTATATACATCGACCAATTTGACATTCTTTTTAAATCATGACCGCTCCTAATTTTGATACTATGGACTCCGCACGGAGTTTATCTCAACATGATTTTTCCACGAGAACTGCTATGCTGCTGCGGATACGAGGACTAGGAGAGTGGCAGGAATAGTGATTAGCTCATCGCTCTCGCTACGCTTTGTAGAATCGGTAGGGTGGGAAGGGATTTTTAACAAAACAAACATACATTGCTATCGAAAAGAATCGATTTATCGACTGAAAAAATCTGCTCGTACAGGGACCCGGCCGGTCCGTCACGGAAGCCATTGACTTTGACCACTGCACCACTGATCAGATGACATATGATATTGACAGTTTATTATATATACTGACCAAAACATGAATAAGATACTGACCAAAACTTGAATAAGATACTGACCAACACGCGTTTTAAAAATAGCCGGCGTTCGATTTTTAAAAATGTCTAACAATGTTTTATTATTATTGCCGAGTCAAGTTCTGGGAAACCGTCAGTTAATAACCCCCGTCGAAAATCCCGACCCCGATCAGCGCATATTTCAATTTGCTGCTGCATCAGCCGGACCGGTGACGTGTCGATGCAACGGAATGCACTCGAAAATTAATACCAGCAGTTTTTTTTGTTTTTGTTATTGATGTTTTCGTTTATTGCAACCGAGCATTGTCCACTTGTTGTGTGATGATGCATCGTAAATAATAAAATAACCTATAGGTACCTTTTTTGTAATGCATCAAATTGCATTCGGATGCAATAGAATATCGTTGTGTATTTTGTGTCGTAAATATGAAATATTTTATGTACGTATTTAAGAGAGGTCTGTGGATTGATATTATTTTTATTTCGTTTGTTTCATCTAATAGGAATCACTTTTAAAGATTTAACCCTTTGATTAGTATCGCCGTACCGGTACGGCGGTAGTATGTTGTCATCTATTATCTATTGCCATTCTCTTATTGTTGATTGAAATGTTATTATTTTTTCATTTATTGAAACTAGAGGTGTTAATCAGTCATTTTTGGTAGTCACATTATTTTTATTATATGCTTGAAATAAGCAAAAGTGTTTTATAAAAATGTTAATATTTGGTAAGCAATCTGTGGCCATATATTATTGAGTGTAAAAATCCATTTCAGTAAGACACGCTTCCTGTAACCACCGTCATTAGAGAATCACATGTTGAAAGATGAATGCAATAAAGATCCAGACCCAATTTGGATGTAAAAGCTTCTAGATAATTATTTGAAAGTATATTTAATTATTTGAATATTTTTTTAGAATTTACTTTTTAAAATATCAATTCCTTCAATAAGCAATAACATTCTTCTTAGATTTACGGATAATTGTTTTTAATATTTTATTAAATTTATAGAAAAAAACCTAATTATATCCAAATTCAACTCACCGCTCAAAGGGTTAGCTGTCAATTCAATATTTAGATAAACAGTCCACGACTATTTTTTTAACCGTCTCCGCTCCCAACTCAGCATATGGACTCCTCACGGAATTTATTTCAAGATACGTTTTTCTACGAGAAATGCTTGTTACTCGTTCAACCTCTCTTTCGAAGAGATGAAAGGATACGAGCCCTAGGACAGGACTAGTGGTTAGCTAATCGCTCTCGCTCTTTGGGGTCGGTAAAGTGGGAAGGGATTTTCAAAAACACAAACACCCATGCCTTTGAATAGATTTATAGACTGAAAAAATTTGCTTGTACCTGGAGTCGAACACGGGCGGTCCGGCACGCAAGCCAGCAACGTTGACACTGCGCCACGCTCATAGCGAGCATTATAAACTATTTTATTATGTCAAAATTAATTCATTTTCCTTCAGTGATCTTTTTGTACAAGTTTCTATGAATATAAAATGTAATTTAATGTGATTTTCTTGTTGTTGCAGGAGCTGACAAAGGTTTGGAGGGCGCGAGCTCTTCGTGTGCCGTGTGCAGGGCGGAGAGGTGCGCGCAGACGAGGCCGCTGGCCAGAGGGCAGGCCCACCATTACGGCCTCAGGGAGGACTCGCTTCCTTCGGGGGCCAGGGTCTGCCAGACTTGTCACTGCAAATGGGTCAGATCTAGGTAAGCGAGAGTTGTCTCTCTTGTCGACATAATGTCTTTATAATGTTTATATAATTTATGGGACCATTATTTTGCAACAAATAATTATATGCTGGTTTTGACAGCTGTAGATTTAAGCAATTTGTACCGAACTTTGAAGCGGGATTTGATTTCATATTACACTCAAACCTCTTTTTTGTCCGATTTCAAAGTTATGCAGTTTTTTTCAATACAATTTTTTATTTTTTTTAAATATATATTTGGCACTTTATCAACGTTCATATCTATGTTATCACGTAATAATAGTAATCTTCGCAATATATTCGCGGGATTAAAAGGGTTAAGACATGTTCTTTCTGTGTAAACTACGGTGGATGTTAAATAATGTCTTTATATTTCAGGTATACGAAATGTCCGAATCCCACTTGCCCTGTCTCAAAAGTAAGGGCGAAACGGTTGAGGCATCTTCCGCCCAAGTGGTTAGAACTGCCGCCTGAGATCAGAGACCCAGTTATTGCAGAACTACGTAAGTCAATTTCGTTAATAAGTTAAGTTAAGTAATAAGTTTATTTACATCTCGTTACGTGGATTTTCAATTGTTTTTCTTCTCCAGAAATTCCTCCAACTTTGACAAAGTGCTGCGTGGCATGTTTCAAAAGAATAACGCTCCGACTTGCACCGCATCTGCAGTTGGACCCCGCCGACCACCTCCCTGACAACGAGAGCAGCTTCTCCGAAGAGGACATCGACAAGATGAAGATGCTGCTCCAGGAGAACGACACCAACTGGAAGACCATCGCCGACGTCATGGCGAAACCCGTCAACCAGGTCAAGAATTTCTATTACAAATATAGGAAAAAGTACGGACTGGACCTTATCGTACCAGAATACAATAAATCGAAATTCGGCGATGAGGCGAAACCTATCCTGACGGATGAAGAGGAGAGCGGGAGCAGTACCTCCTCTTGTGACGAGAACGTGGAACCTCATAACTCTGACACGGCATCAGCTGAATCCCCGAATCATCCGCTACCGCAGATCAAAACTGAAGCGGATTCCGGTGTCGAACCGCCGGCCATCGATCCCGCTGGTACTGTTGCTTTTCCCCCCTCGTTGCTTCTTAACAGGACTAACGAAGACAAATCAAGAGCGACTGAAATGCTACCGGTTACCGGTGCCGAGAGCATGTCCAGCCCCACTGTTCTGTCGCACCCCACAGGTCTCGTGCCTCAGCCGCCCGGCAAGCTCGCCGTCACTAAAGACGAGTACGATAGCTCTGCAACGGAAACGGCTGATGAGGAGAATGACTCGCCGATCGGTGGTCTTCATTCTGCTACGCAGTCAGCTCAGTATCCTACGCAGACCACAATAACGGCTGTGCCCGGGATTCCTAACCAGCACAACGGCCCTCTGCGAGGACTTCAGGCGGCCATACCTCCCCGGGGCGAAATCGCAGCCACTTCAACCCTCAAAGACGTTGTGATGAGTGTTATCGAATTGAAAATGATGAGTAAATCCTCAGGTCTTCCGCCTCAGAATAACTCCCAGAAGATGAACTCTTCAATCATGCAAACTAATAATGATTCGAGGAGTGACATCACTTTCGTCAGGGAATACCGACAGGAGCCCGGCCCGAATATGAGTAAAAATATTATTTCGCAGCCGTTATCTGGTCACCGCCAGGGGGCGGACTCTTTGGCGACTCTGAGCGTGGTCAATTCACACGGACACAATCAGCAAGCTATGCACCAACAGCTGCTCCACAGTCCGCAGATCGCCGCCACCATCACTCCCGTCTCCAATCAGCCCTCGCTGCAGCCTCAGGAGGCTCCTAAGGAAGGTTTGGTCGTGGTGCAGATCCAGAGGCAGAGCGACCAGGAGCCGCAGACCCTCGACTTGAGTATCAAGAAACCACGGGATCAAGGCTTTGGCGGACCTCCACCTCCCGCCCATTCCAAATCGCTTCACCCCTCCCATCATCCCGTGTCGCCTGCCTCCGGTCAGCCACCGACGGTGACCGTCTACAGGACTTCGGATCCCAGCTACATCACCTATCACCACAACGCTGAACAGAACCGGCTGTCGAAATCGCCGTCAATCTATGTGTCTGCGGTTCCTGTTTCGCAGCACAGCATATCTCAGCTACCGCAGAGGGGTCTCGGTATCCAGTCGCCGATGTCTCAAGCGAAGATATCAAAAGCGGCTCCTCGGCTCAGTCCCAAGACGGGTCCGCACGGTCCCAAAGGCTCCATAACACACGGCACGCCCGTCAATTCTCAACCGTCGCAACTGCAGCAGCAGCAGAACTCTTCGAACCTCAGTCCCCGTTTCGACGGTATTATGCGGCAGACACCGCCCGAGGCCAAGATCGGGTCGATAACTCAGGGAACCCCCGTCCATATGTCTCCGTATCACATGCCAGACAAACGTCTCTACGAGTATTTCAGCCCCCGAGGAGGCAGCGCGGACAAGAGGCAGAGTCCTGGAGGTCAGAATGCTCCTCCCAGCGGAACCTTCAGCCCTTACTCCCAGCTGCCGGCGCCGCAATCTGCTTCGCCATCGGCAAGCGGCGCGCCCAGTGCTGGAGGCCCACCGGCTGGCGGAACTTTCACCTCTCCGTCTCCGTACTCAAGACCTCCTTCACACGAGCAGCGCCTTATCATAATGGCCGATTACATAACCTCTCAACAGATGCACGGGCAGCATCAGCGCCGGGCAAGTCAGGAGCAGCAGCCGCCCTCTCGCCAGCCCGCTTACATCTCCACCAGGGGATCACCCGCTGAACACCTCAATAGGTAAGCATAAATTGTTCACTGATTGATTTGGCATTTACTAGGTAGAACTCCATTATAATGCGTGATAAAAATAACAATGTATTTTAATTCTACAGAAATTATTTTATATATTTGTTGATAGCTTAGAACTATGTTTAAACCTGTGTTTACTTTTATCTTTTATATACTGTTGTAGACAGGGTACACAATACATCTTCTTCTCTGTAACATATATATATAAAACTAGGATGGTGGAACTATTCTGATGAAGGCGTAAGCCGAAATAGCTATCAACAAATATATAAAATTTAAGTAGAACTAAAATACATTGTTATTTTTTACCGTATTACTAAAGATTTTTTTTTTTTTTTAAATCCGGCCGGCGCCCGTCACTAGTTCCATCAATCTAAAATGTGCCCGGAGTTGCTAAAAGGTTAAGAAGCCCTGCCTTAAAACAACACATTTGAATAAATTACTATTTTATATGTAACAAACAAACCAGAAAGCCAAAGTATCACCTTTAATGATAATGAAAAGACAATTTGAAACCTCTTTTTTAGCTATGCTTAGAAGTAGAGAAAAATGATTTACACGACTATGCCATATTCTAATATATTATTCCATCAACAGTGCTGTAAGTCCACATCAGCAGCAACAGCAACAACAGCAGCAACAGCAGCAGCAGCAACAGCAGCAGCAACACCAGCAACAGATTCAGAGACGCGAGGGAGTCATTCAACGGCACAACACTGCCGCGCCCATTCAGCCGCCCGCCAAACCGCCATCACCTCATCAGAACATGAGGCCGATACATCACTATCCACCACCCCCGGGTAATCATCGTGACTCATGTATAATGTTTATTGCCAATGATATTGATGTACGGCATTACAGCTGACGCCAATGCGCAATGCATTTGACAAATATTATATATTAAAACAGGGCTGTGGAGTCATTAAAAAAATTACGACTCCGACTCTGTTTCCAGTATTGACCAAAAACCCGACTCCGACACTGACTAAGAAAAGTTTAATTTCGACACGATTTTTTTTCATACCCTTCCTATTTATTTTGTGTATTCAATAATATATCGTCAGTCTCTGTGGTCCAGTGGCAAGAGCTTTGTCCTAGCGATCAGGTGGGCCCGGGTTCAATTCCCAGCAAGGTCAGATTTTTTCAATTGAAAAAGGGACCTTGTAAAGTGTCTATGTAATTTATCGTTGAGTTAATCTCGTATGACTTTGACAATTGAAAATATTTGGCGCATTGGCGTTAGCTGTAATGCCAAATATATTTATTTCTATTTTCAATTATATAACATATCAACCAAACAATCCGGTCTAAATAGTCAATAGCCAAATTATATTAAGTAAAACCCCGCGACGACTCCGACTCCACCGCCCTGTAATAAAACCTAATAATTATCCAACAGAGAATGGCATAAAACACATGTTATGTATAAAGAAATGATAAGACGTAGTGCATTTATCGGCCAAACAGCCCTTGTGACTGTGTCAAATGACTTACTCGACAAACTCTGATAAAAGTTCTGACAAAAAAATACATTTGTCTTTCGTTATGACTACGTTTGTAAAAACTGGAAGCAAGCAAGTTTATATAAGTCTTGAGTAAATGTCAGAGTTATAAACTCGGCCTGGAAGAAGAAGAGAAAAATGTTTCAATATTGAAAGTAATCTTCGAACATTAATAGAATGAAATGAAAGCATTCTTAAAAAATCTGCTCTGGGAATAAAAGGGTTCTTATGTATATTTCATAATGTTTGAATTTGAAGATTTCATTTACTGAGTTTTTTTTCCGTCTTGTTTCAGGTCATGAAGCTTTCTCATCCCTTGTGGATGTTGCAGTCCAGCAACCTTCGTTGCCAGTTCCTCACACCTTGCACAAGGATCCATCGTAAGCATACCATATACTACTTAAGTAATATAAATCGGTCCGGTCCGTGGCACAGTGGCAACGGTTTTGACTTGCGTGCCGGACCGCCCGGGCTCGATTCGCGGTACGAGTGGATTTTTTCAGTTGATAAAATCTGTTCAAAGGCATGGGTGTTTGTGTTGTTGAAAATCCCTTCCCACCTTTCCGATCCCAAAGAGCGATGCTTAGTGACAGCGATTAGCTAATCACTAGTCCTGTCCTAGTCCTCGTATCCTTTCCATCCCTACTCTCTTTGAAAAAGAGAGGTTGAGCAACTGACAACATATGTTGAGATAAACTCCGTGAGGAGTCCATATGCTCCAAGCCGGGAGCGGACATGGTTAAAAAAATAAATATAAATAACTGATTTGAAGTTTCTACATACAAATAGAAGCTGCTGAATTACTATCACATTAAAAATAATCAATATTTTACAATACAGTCAACCCTCCTACAGCACCCTCTGCTATAAAGTTTTTTATAGCGTGTGCTGCAGTCTTCAGGCAAATTATATGTTTCGTAAATAAGTAATATTATACATAAATATGTGCATTCGAAAAATATTTATCAGTAGTTGTATGTCCCTTTACTTTTGATAAAGTCATAAAAAAAATCCCTCGGTGCTGTAGGAGGGTTGACTATATAATCCACTCAGTAAGTATTGACAGTGAACACCTTAAGACGTAGAATCAATTATTTAGGAGACACAATTTTACAAAATTGAAACAAATTTATCAAAAACTTGCCTCTATGATGTATACATGTTACAGCTAGAGTGTATTATCAGGGAAAATATATTATCAATGGCATTTCAGTGTAAGCATATTCTACTACATTTTTACTAGCGAAAATATATTATCACTAGCTAAACTCTGGGCGAGTCCATCTTCATCTTTCTCTATGTTTGCTGTTTGTCTTTGATCAATATATTATAACATATAATACTTTTCCTGATCCCGACTAGTGAAATCACATTGTCTTACAAATTTATTTCTTGATATATTTTCACTGGCCAGATATTTTCTCTGATAATGTATTATCAGGTAAAATATATTGTCGCTGGCATTTCAGTGAAAGCATATTCTACTTAATTTTCACTAGCGAAAATATATTATTAATATACATTATGAATTTCAACCACAACACTTCCATCCATTTTCAAATAAAAAATATCAAGTTACATAGACGTTTACAATTGATTCTTTATCAATTATCTATTTATGCTCAAAATGTAAACTGTGAAAATGTCTTATTTTAATTTTTATTTTTCAGATACCAGCACGATCGGATACACCGAGGGATCGTCTCTCAGCAGCATCAGCAGCAAATGGTGCAGCAAATACAGAGACAACAGGTAATGCCCAATAATTGAATCCCTGATCTGAAAGAAAAATGTTAAGCTATGAAGCTGTTATACAAAAATATAAGCATTACAGTAAAGAAGTAATTTAAATAATATCCTAAATAGGACAAGTTGCTCACCACTGCTAAATTTATTTCCAATGTTATTTTAAATTTTATATTATTACATGTTAAAACTGATTGTACAGGTATCTCATTTTTTTTCGAACAGTTGTTGAATAATATATTTCAATGTTTATGTTGCACAGGCTATGGACAGTCAGAGAAGAGCCCAGCATCAGGCTCAGTCAAAACAGGCGTACCAGGATAGGATAGACAGAGAGCGCGATTGGCAGCTGCAAGTAGACAGAGAACAGAGAGAGAGGGAGAGACAGCTGCAGATCGAACGGGAGCGCGAACGCGAACACAGAGAAAGAGAGAGGATTCAAATACAAGAGAGGCAAATACAGGAGAGACAGATACAAGAGCAGAGGGAGAGGGACAGGCAGATGCAGATCGACCGTGAGAGAGACAGGGAGCGGGAACGGGAGAGACAGCATCAGCATCACATTCAGCAGATGCAAGAGAGGGAGAGGCACATGCAGCAGCAACAGCAGCAGCAACAACAGCAGCAACAACAACAACAGCAACAACAGCAACAGCAGCAGGCCCAACAGGCACAGCAACGACAAGAACAACAGCAGCAGCAGCAGCAACAACAACAGCAACAACAAGCTCAGGTATGATATATCCTTTCATTAATCTATGCATTTTGATTATCAAATATCTAGGAATTTAGAATTGAAATACCGAATGTGCTTGGTAGAATGTCAATATCAAATTTGAATCGTTTTGAATTTTGTATTTTTCTATGAGTTTATGTCATGAGTCAGTTCCAGTACATTTGTGCACTTGAAATGTTTGAAGATGCTTAAAGGCAAAACCCGGGTCTTTAGCGACAAAACTCATGGAATTGTACAAAATTCAAATGATTTAAATATCTAGTAGTTTTCGAAAAGAGTATGGATAGAAAGGGTAGGACTAGGACAGAATTAGTTTGTAAAGCGCTCTCGTATTTCAGATCAGATGGTCGTGGGAGGTAATTTTTAGACAGCACAGACATCCAGTCAATTGATAAATGAAACTGTTCAGTCTGGGATTTAAATCTGTGAGCTCCATAGCTGAAGCCAACAGCATTGACACTTGTCCTAGGATCCGACACTTCTCTTTTTCACTTCATTTCTCGTGTCATTTTGTGACAATAAAAAAACAGCTTATTTCTTGTTTTTAAAAAACAGCTTATTCCCTAGCAGCAATATGGAACGTATAAACATGTAGACATTAAAATTACATTCGCACTACTTATTTGTCTTGTTCAACTTGCACAATATATATATATTAATCTAATCCATCTTGATATTATTAATAATCTTATACAAGCATGAGCCACTTGCTCAAAAGGTGTAAGTACGAGTCATTCAATTAATCATTTTTTGATTTTGTCATTTCAGAGTGACGAAGACAGGATCCGTGTCGAAAGGGAGCGTGAAACGACTCGCCTTATTGTCGGTTCATTCACTGCTCATCCGCCACCGGCCAGACTCCACGACAGAGGGGATAGGTAATAACACCATTCCAATTATCTCATTGTGTTAGATTAGACCTATCTTTTGGTTATTACTAACTTTGAGAGTTACTGTTTTGAATAGTTTGAATAAGAATTTTTCTTTTTTGATCATATCTGGTCTCTCCGTCCGTTTTGGATCAGGATTAGATGACAATACTCGCGATGGCACAATCTGTTTTATTTATTTTCATCAATAGCTCGTGGGCCTCAAGAAATAAGTGGTGGGAAGTAGTTTACGTATGGCTTGTATAATTATGAATTATTTATCTTTCAGACCTATTTCTTCAAACACGAGGCTTCTGACATCTGACGGTCTGACTGCGGCCAATCTCATCGACGCCATCATCACGCAGCAGATCAATCAGACCAGCTCCGAGCCGACCAACCCGCCCAGGTCTTTCCTGCCCATCAATGTAAGTATTATGAAATTTTAATGTTTGTACATTCGCCTATACACTTGGGCATCGTATAACACGGTTATATGGTTCCACAAACATGTTGTGTAATACAAGGTTTGTGTTTCTATAAAAATATCGAATTATGTATTTCCTTATAAAAAAAATCTATTTTAGGAATAGCCAATTCCAGTCCGTCATTTATTGTTTTTAATGTGAAACATGTAGCTGATTCGCTGCAACTGCTTTCTGAGTTTATTAATTGTGGTAGGTTCATCCAACATTTCGACTAATTCTTCTTCGCTCAACGCATTATCCTCCAATATTTCTTGGATCTCATGAATATCTATGTCGTAAAAACCTTCACCAGTACTACGACAAATGTTTATTGTTTTTCCTTTAGTCATGTTATATAAAGCGTATTGTATAAAAATATGTCACAATTTATACATCCGTGTTGTATAAAACCGTGTTATACGAAGCCCAAGTGTATTCATCTGATTACGACCTATTTTTATATTGTCTATTGCAATTGTTTCAGAGCTATCATCGTGATGCAAATTCTGCAGAACAGATTCCGCCACCATCTCAACAGCAGCAGGCGCCGCCGGCTCCTCAGCCATCGCAGCAACAGCAACAAATGCAACAACAACAGCAGCAGCAGCAGCAACAACAACAGCAGCAGCAGCAAACAACAGCAACAACGACAGCAGCAGCAGTTGCAGCAACAACAACAACAGCAGCAACAATTGCAAAGGAAGGCGCTGTCTCCTGCAATGATCAGCGTTGTGGATCTGGATAGCGCTCCGCAAACCAAGTCTATCACTTTGGGAGAGCTCACCGATTCTATTATCGCCAAGGATTTCAGCTCACCGATATCTTATTACGGAGGAAATCCCGCAACGTAAGTATCTTGCTATACTGCAAATAAACAACTTTTCTTTTCTAACAACTCTCCTATCGACACAACTCTTATATCGAGACCTGCTCGACATTGTAAAACCTGGTCGGATAGTAATTTTTTATTTATTTTAAATTAACCGTATTTATTGGATTGTGTGCCTTAGTTGAAGTTTGTAACAGGTATTGATTGAGTAGGCATTTACTTAGCTCCATTATACGGTAAGAAAAATAACAATGTATTTTAGTTCTACATAAATTATTTTATATATTTGTTGATAGCTATTTCGGCTTACGCCTTCGTCAGAACTATGTTTTAAACGTGTATTAGAGATAGCTTATATACCTATGCTAGACAGAGTGCCCCGTACATCCTCTCTTTCTGTTGAAACCATACCAACGTCACATGGAAGAATTTAAATAAGTTTAATTTATTGGTCTAAAGTAATGGTGAGAAAAAATAATCTGGGTATTTTTGGGTTATTTTTATCGTGTGAAACCACTTAAAATCTGCAATGTCTTAAGTGCATCTATTTTTAATTTTTAAATTGTTTTTAGTATTGCTTGATAAAGGTGAAGCATTACTAATAATCTGGTCGTTAAGAATTTCATTGGATTGATTATACCTATTAATTTCAAGCTGTTCCAATGCATTTAGCTTAAGGCCTTTATTACAGGAATGTAAACAAATCGGGACCGAATTTGGGTCATGTGTTTTTTCTTTGAGATGATTTGCATATTGTGAATCAGTTTTTTTTATTGTTAAAGGATCTAACATGTTCGTTTGCCTGGGTCAAGATTTTTCTCCCGGTCTGCCCCACATATACTAAATCACATGTACCGCAGGTCATCTTATATATACCGCTTCTATCAAGTTTATTAATCCTGTCTTTACTATTTTTAAGGTGTGTGCCTAAATTATTATTAACTTTAAATGCCACATTTACTGAGTCTTTAATCTCGTGGTGAATTTTTTCACTAATACTCCCTAAGTAGTTAATTGATTTAAAGAAGCGGTTTTCTTGTATTAAGTTAGGGTAAACCGTTTTGTAACAGGTCATAATGTGGTATTTCGTTTTACCGTGCTAATAAATATGCAAACCCTGTGATATAAAACAATTTATCAAATCTACTGAGGAGTTATTAGAAGGCAAAAAATAATATATTGAAGAGTACTAAAGGTTAACCTTTTGTGAGAGTAATATGTTTAACTCTCTAGTAAATTTCCAAATACAGCTTAGGGTTAAACCCAAAGTTTATTTCTTACGGTACTGATTCCAAATATTAAATTTTAATCAATGGCCTCAACATATTTTACTCTACGCGAAATGCTTGTTATTCAGGCTCTCTATTGGCTAGCCAGTTGCCCTTGTTACGTCCGCTTATAGGATCAGAAGGGATTTTTGCACAACACAAACACCCATGCCTTCGAACAGAATCAATAAATCGACTGATAAAAATACTGCTCTTACTGGGACTTGAACCCGTGAAATCCGTCACGGAATACAGCGACGTTGACAACAGCACTACGGATCCAATTAAAATATTGCCATACCTTAAAATCCGCAAAAATAAATGTCAAAGTAATTGTCTGAATGATTTTCATTATATTTCCCTTATGAAAGCTGTTATTAAATTTAAAACCCTATATTGTTATTTTGATTATTGATTCAATGTTGGATCTATATATCGATGGCTTAAAGAGTAAATTTGCTATCTCCGTTTTTGTCAATTTTTGCAATTGAGAGGGTAAAAACTGATTATTTTGGCATTTTCAAACCGATTGGGAAAATTTCAAATAGGACTTTTAAACGATTTTTTTGTACCACCGCTAAAAACACCGAATGAATGACAGATGACAATAGAAAATGGTGGAGTTGGATAATTAGCAGAGTAGGTTTTTGAACGACAATGGAGTTATCAAATTTTCCTAAAACGTTTTTACGATGTACTCAAATAAGTTTTGGTAATAAAATTTTTACGGGACATGCACATTGCATGATATAACAAGATGGCATTATTAAGTCATTTTCAGCCAAAAGTCGAGTGAGCAAAATTACTCTTTAAGCCATCGATATATATAATTATTAAATTCAGTGAAAAATAAATTTTCTTGATCTATCTGCTGATCATAAATTACGTTTGATAGAAATTAATTCAACATCCATAGCAGAATTATTATGGAACATATATTGGTTATTTAATATGGATTATTATTCTCCAATGAGTATCTTGATTTCAGTTTGTATAATATTGGCAACCTGTTTTCAGATACAATCCTTACGCTCCTGCATTGTTGGCGTCGCTCCATCAAGAGAGACGCATCATTCGGCAGGGACCTCACAAGCATCCTGACTCGCATTCGCCAACGCCCAACTCGACGCCCGCACATCATCACATCAACAGGTGATACACCGAGCCCAATTTTACTTACAATGGATGCAGCTTCCTGTGCATATCATTCGATTGTCAAGAATAGATATAATAAAAATAACAAAACATTTTTAGTACTTATTCCAGATAAAATTTTATATTTTTTCGTTGGACTGAGCATTCTCTGGACTTGCCACATCTCATTATGGATTACAGACATTAAGATTTATTTATCAAAAGCACTCATTTTGGTTTTTACTTGGTTAATAATAACATCGTAGTTTTTCACTTTTAAGGCGTTTACTGTCAATACTTGGTGGAATGACATTATAATGAAAATAATAACACATTTTTAGTACTTATTGCACTTTTATTGGGTCAGGACCGGTTTCGCTCATTGCGAGCATTAACGGAAATTGGTAATCAAGACAAACAATTGGTATAACAACTAAGCAAATAAATTGAAGCAAATGTTGTTAATGATTATTCCATACTTAATTGATTTTTGATGTAATAGCTTGCATTGCTAAGAGGTCTTCAACATTTAATTAATGTCTATTTTTCGTGTATTTTGCTTCAATGTATTTGCTTACTTGTAATACCAATTGTTGGTCATACCTTGTAATCCTTACTTAATCTTTGTATAAATATCACTGTTTCGTTGCATTTCTTATCAGTTGACAATGCTTGAAAACGATCCTGATCCAATAAATTTTATGTGAAATAAGTACTATAAATGTTTTATTATTTTTATTATAAAATGCCATTCCAACAAGTATTGACAGTGAACACCGTAAAAGTGAAGAATAGATATGTTGAGCCTGTAGCTGAGTGATTAACATTGTCATCTTCTATTGTGGTGTTATGGACATTTACAGACATTATTTACCGAGTTTTTTGGTTTCTTGTTCACAAAGCCAATATTTTTTAATATGGTAAGAAAAATAACAATGTATTATAATTCTAAAGAAATTATTTTATATATATGTTGATAGCTATTTCGGCTTACGCCCTCGTCAGAACTATGCGTTCTGATATGCGTGAGAGGGCGTAAGCCGAAATAGCTATCAACAAATATAAAATAATTTCTGTAGAATTCAAATACATTGTTATTTTTCTTACCGTATTATAATAGAGTTCTACCAAGTAAATGCTTACTCAATCAACCGATACTTTTTTATGAAAGAGGCTCATTAGTTGTATTGTCAAATTCTTTCAATTTCGGTAGAGGAGTTCTTCTCCTTAAGCCATATCTTCCATTCTTCAGTTTCTCCGAGTGCTTCTTATGGTTATCTGGAGACCCGGGTTTAATTCCCGGCAAGGTCAGATTTTTTCAATTGAAAAAAAAAGTGATCTTGGGCTGGGTGTATGTTATTTATCGTTGATTTTGTGCAATACTGATTTATTACCTATCATCGAGTTAATCTCGTATGACTTTCACAATTAAGAATATTTGGCGCATTGTCGTAAGCTGTAATGCCAAATATTTTTTTTAAAAATTAAAAAAATAAAAGAAATAAAAACCCAGAAATGTTTTATAGAGGTAATAATATATTTTGTTTTGTCTCTTTCAGAACGGGTCCACCACAACAGCAAGACTCCCGAGCAGGTGCGACCAGACGTTACGTTCCGCCGACGGGAGCCGGGCTGGCCGCTCAGCCTCCAGCTAACCCCGCTCCGGCGCCTTCCGCCCAACCTCCGTCGCATCACCACCAATCCCAGCATCAGAGAGCGTTCGACTACGTCAACAGCCGCATTGTGGAAGTGATGCGCACGGAAGACGAGGGAAAGCGAGGGACGCCCGTGAACGCGGCGACCGCGAACAGCCTGCAGGAGGCGACCGCACCCGGCAGCACTCCCCCGCCTCTCTCCGCCTACCAGTATCCGTACTCGGCTCTGAACGTCGCGGGACTGGGAGGAGGCGCGGCCGGTACGCCCCCGGAGACCACGGCCGACATTCCGAGGCCACCCGCCCTCCCTCCGCAGGAACCCAAACCTCTCATGTCCGCCCAGTACGAACCGCTCAGCGACGAAGACTGATTCACCGACCTGGCCCAAGACGTCGGCGTCAGCGTGATCAAACGACTCTTCGCACTAGACTGCGAGTGAATCTGACTCGTATATTAAATATTAGTGACTACGATCTAATCCATCAAATTCATTCTATAGTGAAAAAACTCGAATCGTGCTTGAAATCAATGGAAGTCTTCAAAAAAAAGATATTTCATTATCTGACGTGATACACCATGTTCCCGTTCATAAAAAATACTTACAACATATTCTAGTTTTATTTTCATTTGAATTTTGATGAAATATACTCTTATATATGTATATACTTGTGCTATATTTGTCAAAAATTTTAATAGAGAATATTTCATCTATTACGTTTGACGCGCCTTTTGTGAAGTACGTTGCGTATAGCGCAGTTCAAGTTTTTTTTTTTTTAAATTGTTTTAAGTGACACGCAACCGTGTAAGTGTGACACAAATACACACACACAGTGACAATTTATTTAAATTTCATTTAGAGAATTAAGATACTAAAGACAATTATCTTTTCTTGTTTAAGACATCACAACTTGTATGTATATTTTTGAATTTTGTTTATGTGACAATGTTTATTTGTTTTTATAAAATTATTGCCTCTTTACATTTTTATATATTAATAATTATTCTGCAAACAATATAGTATAATTCATCTCTCGAATAATTATGAATTAAACACGCGACACACAGTTATGTTTGCGACACACAGTTATGTGTGCGACACACTGTTATGTGTCATCCCTTTCTATGTCATACAAAATGTAATAATACAGTGACTTTTTAAAATGATTTATTAAGCTGTTGGTAAAATATTCATACTTATTTATACTCAAAGTTTAAATGTACCAGTTTGAGTTTTATAATATTTATCAACGAATCTATAAGAGACTCTTTGATCAACTGTTTTAAACTTATAACTGTTACACTAGAAAATTTGTAAACTGAGTTGAACTTTAGTAATAAATTGCTGTAATCTTTGTAAAATACATTTACATAAAAAGAATACAACACGAAGAATTATTACATTAATTGAATCGTGTATTTCGAAAACGTTACGAGTCACACTTTTGTTCAGGAGAGTGAATTTTGTACTTTTCCATCAGTTTTGTTGCTAACGACCCTTGTTTCGCCTTCCGCATCTTCCGCATTTCAAGTGCACGAAAGTACTTGAACTGACGCGTAGTTTGTATCGTTTATATACAAAAATAAAAGTAGATCACCAAGTTTAATTGTTATGAACATAATCTATATGAATTGGAGAAATTTTGGTGTAAAAGTTGATTTTCAATGAATTAATGTGGGTTGTTTTTTTATAATTATCGGGATTTTCGAATGTCGAAGATGCCAAAACGCGAAAACCGGATCGTTAGCGAGAAGACTCATGGAAAAATACAAAATACAAACTATTCAAATTTTATATTGAAATTCCATCAAACACCTTCAGTCGAAATTCTTAATTATATATTTTGATTCAATCCACTTTTTCTAATGTGGCCATATTACGTTTTCAAAATACATGAAGTCTGGGACAATTTTATAAAAGTTTCAATTAAAAGAAAACATCGCCTCGCTGTCGATCCTGAAGAGTAGCATAATTTTTTTTTTGCTCGCTTCTTACGCACCACGAGTTAGGCTACTGCAACTTTGAATCTGATGTCATATGCGATGTGTAGTTTGAAAACGTTACAAGTCCAGGACTACATGGTACTATTCGTACATGGAAATTTTTCGTATTATATTTGTCTATTCCGATATTCTGAAGATGTTTGCATACTTAACTCATTTTTTAAAAAATGTGACTCGTAACGTTTTCGAAATACACGATTCAATTAATGAAGAGTTTTTTTATGACGATTTGCAATATGAGATAGCATTGAAAAATTACCGCATAGTAAACAGTCCTACATACACATTCATCCGTTCGATATTGAGGCTACCCTTTCTATCTTTTAAACAAATATACATATTGGATATGCATGCCTCCAAAAATTATGCAAAACTCCTTTGCCTAAACATGATTTGAGATTTTTTTTAAAAATGGAATTAAAAATTCTGTTTTTTTATACATTATATTAAAAGAATATTGACGGTCTTATGATTTTTATACAATTACATCGCTTGATTAACCGCGGTCCAAATGTTTTTACTTTTTAATTCTTGTATATTTTTTAGCTCATTTTACAGTAAATAATTCATACACGGTCAAACTTGACCATGTATGACAAGCATCGGGGTATTTTTATGTTTTGTCTCGCCTCTTAACTAGAAGTGTGGATCCATTTCATGTGAGAAAGCTGCATTTATTCATAACTGTAATAAGACCTATATTCATGTAAAATTTCAGTATCTAGTAGAAAGACGTAGGTTTCTTACTGAAGCATTAACCTTTCCTTTACGGTCTAAAAACATCACATCTGATCCGGTAATGTATAGCCATCATAAAACCATCTTTGCAAGAAGCGTAATAACTGCACATTACCGGATTGGATGTGTTTATTTGGGACAGTAAAGCTTAAACAACTTCATTTGGTACGGTGAAAGAAATAACTATGTATTTTAATTCTACAGAAATTATTTTATATATTTGCTGATTTCGGCTTACGCCATCGTCAGAACCATCAGAACCGTCTGACGATGGCGTAAACCGAAATAGCTATCAATACAAATATATAAAATAATTTCTGTAGAATTCAAAAACATTGGTATTTTTTTCACTGTTTTATAATAGAGTTCGAGTTCGAGTTTGTTGCAGTTAAGTTTAAATTAACTTTACGGTCCCAAAAAAACACATCCGATCTGGTGAAATACAGTCACAAACTAAATCACACATCTTTTCATGAATTGCAGTGACTATACCAAAAAGGAAAGGTTAAACAACTTCATTTGTGTTCGTGGTCTTACTTATCCTGGTATCCGTGCTCGTTGCTGTCAAGTCTGACCGTATGATAATTTTCCGCATGTCTTTGAACATTAAAGTGAATTTTATTCAACCGACGATGTGCATATTTTTAAGTATGCGATATTCGCTCTGTCAATCGAAATATGTTAGTTAAGTTTAAATTGTTCGCTTCTTCGCCGGAAGGTGGAGCATAAGCGGAAGGCATTCCTGCATGATGATCAGCTCGAGGTTTCGCCGTTTAGTCTTAGATGTAAATATAAAATATATTGTTTCAATGTCATACAAGGTATAAATCTAAAAATTAGTATTGTAAAATGGTTTTTGTTATAATCTTTTAATATTCCAATAATTGATCCAAAAATCAAATATTAATTTTCATTGTATGAATATAGTTTTTCAATAAATGATTTAGTGTCATAAAGATTGTCTTTTTTTTTCTTTTTTCTATTATTTTTTTATTCGACGAGCTCTGGTAATGTATTGTGTAAACCAGGGTTCTTAACCCTTTGAGTGGTGAGCTATTTTGGAAGAAGTTAAGTTTTTTGCCAGACAAAAAAAATATATTTTGGATTCTGATGTCTCTTTCGGAATTTTAAAACGCAAATGTAAAATTTTTATTGAATTAATTCATTATAACTTTTAAATAATTATCTATAAGCTTACTTTTAATGCCTAAGCGTGCTTTTACTATCAATTTGGTCCTGGATCTTTATTGCATTCATCTGTGGACATGTAGTTCTCTATTGGTGTTTATTCCAGGAAGCATTTCTAATAGAAATGATTTTTTAAGTTCAAGATTTGCTTCCAAATAATAACTTTTTGTAAAATTCTTTTCGTTATTTTAAACATACATACAATAAAAATAATTTGACCACCAAAAATCACAGATATTAATAACTTTTTAATAACTTTTCAATAAAAAATATGAGAATGGCAATAGATAATTGATGACTACTACCGCCGCATATATGCGGCGAAGGGTTAACCTTATTGCGACTCTGGGCGCATTTGAGATTTAGGAAAATAGTGACAGGCGCAGGCCGGATTTAAAAAAAAAACCAATCTTGAGTAGTACATTTTTTTCCCAGGTAGCTTTACAAATGTATTATTTTTTTAATTTACCTTTGCTAAAGAATTATAAAATAAAAACTTTGGAATTACAACTTCTTCGTGAAATAATTTCAATTACAATTTTGATAAAATTTGGATTTTTTCGTTATTTGATACTCTGAGCAGGGCTAGCCTTCGGCATATGGTTAAGAACCTCTGGTGTAAACCATTGGTGGCTAACGCAGACCATGTTTGGCTCGTGAGGTGTTTATTTGTGGCCTACGGAGCTGAACAAATTTTTAAACTTAAAAGATATCCATAATGCTCGGTTAGTATTTGTGAAAGTATCTCAGCTAAGTGCAAATGATACAAATGGTTTTTGTTTGCTTTGCGTGATTATAAAAAATATTGTGAAGATTGTGGCCCGGCAAGAAATCTAGCCCAGATGCTGAAAAGGTTGGCCATGTATGGTGTAAACTATTTATTTCAAAAGTACTATTATATTACGAAATTTAGTCAAAATCAAGGACACTTGAATCCTGGATGCAATCCAAAGTGCACGTAGATACCGACTTAGATGATGATTATTATTTTTGAAGAGGGCTGAAGACACGAGGAATCAATGCTGAACTATTAACCCTCCAAGGATGAGCGTGACCATACGGTCACAGTGATCCCTATTGTCTGTTTGTCCCTATTTCCATCTTTTTTATACCTGAACATCGTATATATCACTCAGTTTCGGTTAAAAGGGTTAAAAAGACATTTTTTTAACCGAAACTGAGTGATAGATACGATGTTCAGATAGAAGAAAGATGGAAATAGGGACAAATAGACAATAGGATTCACTGTGACTGTATGGTCACGCTCGTCCTTGGAGGGTTAAATTTAACAGAAATTGCAATGGATTAGATAACACGCCTAGCAGGATATATTAACACCGCAGTACATGGGTTAATAGTATTCATAATTGGCCAGAATTTTTGTCTGTTACATCTTACCATTTAATGTATTTCTGTGTGCCTTTCTTCAAAGGTTTTAAAATCAGATTTCTAATACCAGTATTTGATATCTACATCCAGTATTGCAAGACCAGGTAGTTCCAATTCATTTATTCTTTAAAACTTGATATATCAATTCAATGAAAAAGGTCTGTCATTGTGTATTTAAAAACAATTACACTTGAGCCAAGGGGAAGCGAAGAATTATACATTTTTAGAAGTCTTCTCAAATTTATTTAATATAATATTTACAATTTATATTACTCCAAATAAATTTAGAGTTCCAGTATACATATATTCGTTGGTATTGAAAAAATAATTATACTATTCGAAGGTGTTTTTATTATACATAATTAAATGTGTTTAAAAAATAATTTATATTATGTAAAGAGGCAACAATTTTTATAACATTAATTGACATTGTTGGGCTGTTCAAACATAGTGAAGAAAGGTAGAAAATCATTGTTATCCAAGAAAGTTTTGCAATTTAAATTCACATCAATTATTGATGAAGGGTGAATTTATTCATTTCAATACATAAAGAAACAATTAACAAACATTAGATTATTCTATTTGCAAATTAGGAAATCAAATAAATTGACTTAATGGGATTACATTCAATAAGGTTATATTAGCAAAGTTCTAGAAGATTTTTAAGATATAATTGATAGCTAAATTTGTCACTTTTAAGGTGTTCAATGTCAATACTTGATGGAATGGCATTATAATAAAAACGATAAAACATTTTTAGTACTTATTCCACATTAAATTTATTATATCAGGATGGCATTATCAATCAGTTGAAAATGCTCGACATGCACGAAACCGGTCCTGATATTATAATAAATTTAATGTGGAGTAAGTACTAAAAATGTTTTATTGTTTTTAGCTAAATTTTTTGTTGAAACTTTGCTATTTTTACCTCATTTTTATTACCGTTGTCACAGATCACATTCATGGTGTGAAATCTGTACCCATTTTGGTGTTAAAGCTATGATTCCAATTGATTGTTTTGAATGGTCGATTACTTATCTTTACTGTGTTTCCAGCCTTAAAAATATAACAGTTATTTATAATTTTTTGTCAATATAGTGACAATTGAATGAAACGAAAACCATTTATATAATTAGTAACGAATATGTTTCGTTTTGTACACACGCTTCATTATACTTTAACCGTCTACTCATGGACTCAAAAGAATGAGAATAGACTACTTGAAATAAATAAATTAAATATCTTTTTAAAGATATTCGAAGAATCGTTGTAAATAAAAATGGATACAGTCAAAATCACCAATAAGCTACATACTATATCGTACGTCTCGTATATATTACTCCACCCGTTGTTTTTCGTTAAACTTTTCTGTAAATACATTGAGTTTGTTTTTTAATTTTTTGTAAATTAAAAACGGAGTTTCTTGTACATGAGATAATTACGATTGTATGAATTGTTTATTGTTGAATTAGAATTATGACCAGTGTGAAATAATTTGAAAATAATCATGTTATTTTTCAATTATACAAATATATATTCTTAAAACATTCAATTTTTTTGTCTATGGAACCGGTGTTCACATATTTTTTTTTGGTCTTATAGCATATTTTGAGGAATAGTTAGGTTAAATAAAATAATCTTTTTGACACAGTCGATTCCTGTGTCGTTCAGGAGTTATTGATTTCAACCTAATTCTATTTATTTGAAGCATTTGTTTCAAAAATCGATGAGCAAAAACTTATATGAAAGAATTTATTGAATAATGTTTCATTGCTTTAAATGTGTTTTTTTATTTTTGTATATCTAAAATAATAACTTTATTATAACAAAGTTATTTGTTCAATGTCTCATTCCAATAATGAAATGGTATTTTTTTTGGACAAGGATTTAATTTAAATTTGGTGGATTAATGCAATTCAGAAATCAAAAATATTGGTCATTCAAGTCTCTGTGACTCATGACAAATGTTACGTTTTACCGTCAATAAATTCGGCCCTTTAGACACAGAGAAACCTAACTCATTGTTCTCTACTCTTCATGAGAGCCAAAAAACAGGTTTCACCAGTAATCAATGTTATCTATTTTTTAACAGATACAAATTGTCTTTTCATTATCTTAAAAGGCGATGCTTTGGCTTTCTGATTTGTTTGTTAAATATAAAATAGTAAATTATTGTTAAGGTTAAGTGAAGCTATGATCAAGAAAGTGATTTTAATACGTATCAAACTATCTTCGTATCCACTATTGATATATCTCTTTGACACATAACGTATCATATTATTTTGTATCTAGTGCAGTGGTTCTTACGTAAAATTTGACTGTGGCCGCATTAGGAACATCAGTGGTACTACGGAAATGTCTGGTGGCCGAACCAAATTTTTGTGATGAGTTTTTTTTGCCAAAAAGATTTAAACATGTATGTGTTGAGTTATTTCTAACTAGCAATTCTTGATGCACAATGCAATGCATACAAAATATTTAATTTTCAGTGTCTTGGTTGACAAATTAACTTGTAAAAACCCATTTTTATTAAATATCAATATTATCTATAAAGCTTCTGGTGGCCGCAGCAAAATCCTCTGGTGGCCGCACATGAGAACCACTGATCTAGTGGCATTCATGACTCAAAACTGTCAAAAATCGAGATACGTTTCTTTAACCCTACAAATTTTGACATGACACAGTGATGTAACCGATATAACATTGTTTTAACGTTAAGTTTTAATGGACCTAAACCACAAGATTTTACTACTACTATAAAGATATATATATACAAAGCTAACTATTCCTTAAATTCTGTGTTGGATGGCCGGTATCCAATCCAGATATATAATAATGATCTGTTAGTTATTTTAGTTACATTTTTGATTGCGTCGCAATGGAAAACCGTGTAATTTTTTTTGTATGTAATTATAAGGATGGAGTGATTATTTTGAAATAGAACCCTAATTATTGATTTGGAAGTAAAGTTACTTCTAGTTTCCCTGTAAATATTGCTTAAGCTGTACTCATAAAGATAAGCCTGATTATTATGTGTATGAAATATATTTAATTATTGATGCACGAGATCGATTTTGTATTTCTATTGCTCTTGATTCATTCAGTAATTCATCGAGGATACATGCTCTTCACACATTATGAGTGGGTGCAAGGTTACACATTTAGTGTTGTTAAGATTTTGTGATTATAAGATTATAGCGATATGAACGTGAAACAAATATCGTGGGTACCAACAATGTTTTATCAGTGGGTTAAGACATATTGAAAAAAATAAATGTGGAAAAATTGTGCTGCTCTAATTGTACATTTTTTAGAAACAGACACTGCCATCAAGGTTATCAAAACGAAAAGTTTCAGAAGTTCAAATAATACATTCGGATTTTTTAAACGTTGTTTCCATCTGGCATGTTGGTTATACATATATCAAACATGAATCACTTGAATTTTGTACTTTTACCGTGAGCTTTGTCGCTAACGATCCGGGTTTCGCCTTTCGGCATCTTCAGGCATTTAAATTACACGAGTGAACTCGTACTGACTTCCGGGTAGTAAGCGACAAAACTTGGGGAAGAGTACAGAATTAAAACGATTCAACTTCCATATTGAAACTCCATCTTTCAGCTAAAATCATCAAAAAATAGATACACTATCTCTATAATTACAAAAAAATCACACAAAACACCGAAGAAACCTGAAGGAACAGACGGAAGTTGTTTTCATCACTAACTTTCAATAATCCGACACATTTCTTATCAACATGATTATGTTTTTAGCGTACGTTAAAATAAGTATATCATTAAATTATGTGAACGACACTCATTTAATTTTGTTGTCGAGAGACAAAATGTTTTTTTATCGCATTCATTTTTTTTTTCTCTGAAATTTTTTCATTTGAAAATGCTTGGCATGAAGTTGTCCGCGTGTGGCTACAGTGAAATAAACATGATCTCGATTATCCAACCCTTGTTCAATGTGTAATTTTTTTTATATTTAACTATACCTTGTAATATATTATAAATGCGAATTACTTAATGGAAAGCGATCGTTTTGTAAATCTTTTTATAAAAACTGTTCTTTTTAATCATGTGTATATTTTTTATTAATGTAATAGCAGTGTCATAGTTTTCAATATGTCCACAATAAGACGTAATTGTCGGTCCTTGTGGTCCAGTGGCAAGAGCTTTGCTTTGCCCTAGAGATCAGGTGGGCCCTGGTTCAATTCCCGGCGAGGTAAGATTCTTTCAATTAAAAAAAAAAGATCTCGGTAATGGGTGTATGTAATTTTTCGTTGAGTTGTTCTCGACTGATTCATTATTTATCAACGAGTTTATCTCGTCTTAATCCTAAATATATGGCACATTGGCATTAGCCGTAATGCCAAATATTTTTTTCTTTTATTAAATTAAATAAAATATTGCTGTTTAAAAAATGTCTTATGCTGCAAATCCATAACTTGTGTAGATATTTTCAAATGGATTTGTAGGGTATTGATTGAATTGGCATTCACTTGGTAGAACTCCATCATAACATGGTAGAAAAAAAAGCAAAGTTTTTTAGTTCTACAGTAATTAAACGATATATGGTTGGTGGCTATTTCGGCTTACGCCATCGTCAGAATAATGGTTTAATTCGTGGGTTACGGCATTTCATGAATATGTGCTGAAAGAAGAAATTTTCGAATAACCCATTTTGAAAACATTTTTTTTGAATAACCCATTTTGAAATCATTTTTTTTTGAATAACCCATTTTGAAAGAAAAAAAATTGGAATTGGTTTCAATTCACTGTGGTCATATTGAATAGACACTGTTAATTTTTTTTTATTGTATTATAAATAGTTCTGTTTTAAATTTGTATTTGGTGAGGGAGCCACTGTATATTTCACATTTTATCGATGCTTGTAAATATACAATATCATACTATAATGTCGCCGCATGCTTTTTACATTTATTTAATTAGAAAGAACTCACGCAGAAGCCATGAGCAACAATCAACCACAAGCAACATCGAATAGAAAAAACTTTTAATTACAAATAGTAGTTTTTTAATCTTTATCTCTTTTGCTTACTCAATCATAGATGCCAGTGCCAACCAAGATTTTAATTACTTCTATATACTGGGTATTAAGAATAAAATAAAATTTGATTACTTGTTATTCCACGTAATGTGAAATAAGAAATGACACGTATTTCGATTTAAAATTTTTTTCTTTTAATTCCACACATATTTTATGATGATCAGGACCGGTTTTGCTCATCGCGATTATCAGATCAGTCCAATATTTAATCTACAATTTATCTTGATATAAAATAACATAAATTTTTATATTTAGTTATTTCCGAGTATAATTTAGTTGCGGTGGCTTGTGAATGTTGCTGATGATGTCTGCGTGCGGGAATCAGTTAAAAAGGCAGCTGTAGCAACACGGACATAGAAAAAAAAATATATAAAAAATGTGAATAATGACACATAGACTTGACTGGGTAAATTATAATATTGCAATTAAATAATAGTTAAAAATCTTTACCTCGGACATGGAGAGTGACTGCGGTCCCTTGTCCAAAGTGGTGAACAATGAATTATGAATATATATATGTGGATAATAAAAATTAACAGCGACTCTGGTTATAAGTGTCACCCATCATCATACTCTTTAGTATATTTTAGAAGTCTTTAGATAGTGTTATTAAAGGACCTTGTATAATGTAACGAAGCGCACGCTAGCGTTTATTCTGAAATCTGTATAAAGTTGGGATTCATTTTTATTTGTTTTTTTTGAATAAAACTATGATTATTATTGTAATAATGAATTAATAAAATTGTGATTTTGTTTTGGAGCAGGGGATGAGAATGATGATGATGACAATTGTCTATAATGTCCGTCTTAATCGAAAATATGGTATATAAAAATAATGAAGAATGAAAATAAATACTGTAAAAAATTATAATGTGTCTTTTGATTTTTACTCCCTAAGCTCCTATGTCGAGTCCAGCTCGACATTGCTCTTTATGTCCGCTTCCAACTTGGAGCATATGGACTCCACACGGAGTTTATCTCAACATATGTTTTTCTACGAGAACTGCTCGTTACTCAGTTGCTCAACCTCTCTTTTTCGAAGAGAATAGGGATGGAAGGGAAACGAGGACTAGTGGTTAGCTAATCGCAGTCATGCGTCGCTCTTTGGGATTGGAAAGGTGGGAAAGGGATTTTTTTTAACAACACAAACACCCATTGCCTCTGAGCAGAATCGATTTATTGAATGAAAAAATCTGCTCGCACCAGGCATCATGCCCGGGTGGTCTGACACGGTAGCCAACGGCGTTAACCACTGCACCACGTACCGGGCACAATTATTTTTTAGTATTTTTTAATTATCCTTATTCCATTTTGTGCATTGATAAAGAATCAATTGTAGAAAAGTCTATGTAACTTGATTTGTTATTTGAAAATGGATGCAAGTGTTGAGGTTAAACTCCTATGTCAATTCTTGTTCGACATTGTAAAACTTGGTTGGAACACTATTTTTTATTATCCTGATTTCAAAAACCGTATTAATTGAGGTTTAGAACATAGATGGTCACGGAACTAAAATACATTGCTATTTTCTCACCGTGTTCTACAAAGTAAATGTCAATTCAAAGAATAATCTCTCCTTTTTAAATTGTGACTATCTTTATTTAAACTGCTTCAATGTCCAGTGTACCCAAGTGTTCCCTCGATAAATTCGATAGATATTTATATGAAGAGACATCTGTGGATCAGTCAAAACAACACAATACAACATAACTTGTTCGCAATTTGATTCACAGATGTCATTTATCATGATATTCTTATCCATTCTTTTGGGAAGTTTCCACGGTTTTATTATTGCAAATACCGTTTGTTTAAAAATTATATTATTTTTATGTAGCATGTTGTAGTTACATATTTAACAAAAAGTATTGAAAAATGTGAAGTGGGGGTGACAACCTTTTAGTTAAATATTTTGTTCATAGATATCACTTACATAGCAAATGCTGTTTCTAATAATTAAAAAAAAATGTTAATTTCTTTAGAAACAATAAAAATTTAAATTCAAGATAATATCATTTATTTTAAGCGGAAATATTTCGTGTTCATATTTGATAATAGTAAAATTATAATCATTACCTGTTTATAAATATGTTTTTTAAATTTGATTTCTTATTTAACACACGATTCAAATATTTAAATGAAGAAGTGAATTTCTTTTATATATTATGAGGAATATTGGCAGAAATTATGAAAAGTTTTTTTTTTCACTATTGAATGAAAGCGTAGTTTCAATGAATTCAACATTAAACATTTATAATGTGCTCACAGTCAATACTTGGTGGAAAGGCATTAAAATAAAAATAATTGAACACTTTTAGTACCTATTCCACATTAAATTTATTAGAACAGGGCCGGTTTCGCTCATAGCGAGCATTATCATCTGAATTCAACATTATTTTCCGATGCTTGTTTGTGAGATGAATTAGTTTTACTTAAATATAAATTCTACATCTTTCAAGAGACTTCGAAGCTGAGTTCTATACTGAAAACATCAAAAATCAATTAAGTATGAATGACCATTAACATTGTAAAACCAACAATTAAGTGCATTTAATAAAAATAAATAAATCTACATGTCTGTCAACCATAATTAGATGGAAATCCCGGTAATGAGTTCAAGTGAGTCAGTTCCTGGAACAGAATAAAAGCCATATCAATTCTTACAAATTAAAATCAAACAAAGGAAAATAAAAATTATCAGAGATAAAAGTTGGAAGAAATACAATAAGCTTAGGTTTAATGAATTGGGTATAGCAATGGCGAAGAAACGAAGACTAATTGATCATTTAAAAGGTTAGAATTTTGAATAAATTTATAACGGTTTATTTCAAGGATTTCTAATTTATCTAGTTTTAAAGATTTACCAATAATTTTTCCATTATTATTAAATTTCATACCTTGTTTTCATACTTAACTTTTGCATAAATACCACTGTTTTATTGTATTCCTTATCAGTTGATAATGCTCGCCATGAGCGAAACCGGTCCTGATGAAATAAATCTCATGTGGAAAAAGTACTAAAAATGTGTTATTATTTTTATTATAATGCCTTTCCACCAAGTATTGACAGTAAACACCTTAAAAGTGGTAATTTTAGTCAAAAATGACAATTATAACCTATTCAAAATAATGTAACGTGTTGTTAATTAAGTTAAATATATGTAGCTGCGTACCTTATAGAAGGGAAAGCAATGGTGGATGGAGGAGGACATGCAAGATGGTGATAAATTATAATAACAACTATTCTTTACATAAGATGTGTAAAAAAAAGAAACTTTATAATTATAGATTTAATTTGAAAAGCAGTTCTGTCTCACGGTGTTAAATCCGCTGATGAGTGTTAATGGCTACATCGAGAAAAAAAATTGAATACATTGTATAAAAACTATTTAAGAAATATCAGAAAAGCAATCCAAAACACCTGTCATAAAAAGAATTTGAATATTTTACTAATTAATGATTAAACGAATAAAACATTATTTCCTTGCTTTAAAATACGTGTAGATTCTGCTTACAATTAATAAAAATGAGTATTTATAAAGGGTCTTTTTATAAGGACGCTTAGTTTTGAAATGTAAATAAAACAAGTTGTTTGTGAGATTTCGACTAAATTTTAATTTCATTTGTAAGTATATTTTACGGCATTAAATATGGAATATAGCATCAAATGTCTGCCAATATCCATTCATTATAAAATGGGCCATGTCGCTAAAGTTGACTTTTTTGACAAATTTGGGTAAATTTGGACAAACTTCCAACTGCTCCAGAACCCAATCAGGCGTTTTCTGTGGTCGTTTACCTGAAGTTCCTTGGTTAGTTGGATTTTATACGGGTGCAGACATAAGGCCCGATTCAAAATTCGCCAAGTTGAAGTCGCAGAAAAGCCAAGTTCTTGTGAACAACGAGAAATAAGCTGCCTTGGGTTTTCCTGTACACTTTCACAGTTAAAATTAGGCAAAAAAAAGTGACGATATTCAACTTTTTTAGTCGGAGTCGTGGTTTTGGTGAATGCTGGAGTCGGAGTCGGACTTTTTTTTACCGACTCCACAGTCCTGATAATAATACTAAACTCAAAAAATTCATAAATTTACCATAAAATAATACGCTTTATTTTTATTTATTTATTAACAATGAACAAGAATATAACAATGATTAATGGCTGATGATTTTTTTACTTTAAATTATTCTGAATATTAAACATTGGCGAATAAATTATAATCCGCATCTAATATTGAAAACAAATAAATAATCGACTGTTTATTTGAAATATAAATATTCATGGCATTGTCTGATGATTCATCTCTAAACAGAGATGCGTATTAGCAGAGATTGTTTTCACTAGAACTTTTAGTTAGTCACAGAATCTCTTTGCTTGGAGAGGGTACAGAAATAAGTATTGTAAATTAGCACAGTCATGGGCAAACTGCGGCCCGATTTTACGTGATTTTTTGGACGGTACCGTGATTTATTCGTAGGTACGCGATTTTTCTTTTTACAGACAAAATGGTGCGCAAACTCATGCGATATTATTGGTGACTCTGCTCTGAAACTTATTTAAGCACAATGTATTTATAAAATTCGTTGAATAGCACGTTTCCCGGTTGTAAATTTTATCACTGAGAGTTACTATGTCAAATAAATGCAGTTCAGACGTCCAAATATTTTAAATGCACAATAATTAATACAAACTGAGTATAGAAATATTATTTTTGAAAGAAAATGGTTTTTCTTGTATTTTGGATACTTTTTTCCGCGCTTTTTTTAGGTGTGCGCCACTTTTTGAGACCAATGTATCACGTAAAAAACGATTGAATATGTCTAAAAATGGTATTTTACTTGCGGCCCGATGCTCATTTTGAATTCTTGGAATCGGCCCTCCATCCGAAAAGTTTGCCCCCCCGGAATTAGTATATAATTATGTACGTCACTCTTTCTACCCCAATTTCTCAAGATAAGATGGAGAGGGGTTGAAAATAATAACAGAAATATACTTCTTTTGAATACACATCAAAAACGATTAAAAATCTTTTCATGGAATGTTTATATTCGGGGATTCGAGGTCT
Source organism: Himalopsyche kuldschensis (assembly GCA_028554975.1). Lineage (NCBI taxonomy): Eukaryota > Metazoa > Arthropoda > Insecta > Trichoptera > Rhyacophilidae > Himalopsyche > Himalopsyche kuldschensis. The sequence goes on along the minus strand of JAHFWI010000031.1, from coordinate 3,943,308 downwards.
TGATCGAGTATTCAATGCCTGAAAGTTGATCACTCGGTTACGGGATAAGGTTATACAAATGAACATTTTAAGGGAACCAATTATATGTAGAAGTAGAGGACCGCCTGTATAAATATGTGCATATTATCTACGAGAGCTGTTTGTTACAACTGTAGCTTAACCTCACTTTCCGAAGTAAAGGGGTATACAGATAGCGCTACATAAAACTAGTGGTTTAGTTATCGTTATGGCCAGGGCTCTGGAGTGGTTAAAAAAACCCAACTTCAGCATTGACCAAAAACACGACTTTGATTAAAAAAGTTGAATTTTGTCTTGAATGTGTTTTGAACTAAATATTAACTAACCAACCCGGCCAATAGCCAAATTTGATATATTATATGTAAAAATACAAAGTTTTAACTTTTTAAAAGTTTTTAACGATTCCACAGCCCTGGAATCTAAATACAATAAAACTTAGCTAAGATCCGTGCCTTCGAATTTAAAACAATAGATTAATTAAAAAATATATTGCTGAGCGGATTCGAGTCGGAGACGTCCGCAACAAAAGCCAGCGACGTTGACACTCGACCACGGACCCACAAGATACCGTAGCAATTAGAGACTCAAATTACTCGACATCTCAACTACTCGAGTATCGAGTAGTAATTTTTTTAAATACTCGAGTAGTTTCAGATGTAACAAAATATATTATTATTAATAATTCAAATTTGTGAAAATAAACAGACGATAGATAAATAAATAAGCTTATTTAATTTCATTTATTTAAATTTATATAACATTTATTAAAAAAGTTATAGAGAATTGAATGTCTCAAATTTTTAAATTGTTTCGAAGTTTTGTCATTGATAAGATGGACCAGCAAAATTCAGCAGGACCCGAAGCAAAAGTAACTAAAGAAATTCTCGCATAGCATAATCAGCGGCAAATACACACGTTACACAAAAATTACACGATCGTAAAATCCCTGCGTAAGACTCGGTTAAACGCAACAGTTGAACATTACATATATATTTTTAATGAAGTAAATAAAATTTGGAAATAAATCTTCATTGATAAATAATATGAGTATTTTGAAAAATACTCGAGTATCGTATCGAGTACTTGAAAAATGGACGAGTATTCGATACTCGAATTGGAGTCTCTAGTACAGGGTTGCCAGATTTCCAAAATCACAGATCGAGATATTCATTATTTCGACCAATAAAAAAGGCGGGATTTTATTTAAATTAAAATATACGTATGTTAATATAATATATGCATATCTATGGCTTAAAGAGAAAATTTGATATCTTCGTTTTTGTCTATTGTGCAGGAGAGGGTAAAATTGATTATTTTGGTATGTATTTTCAAACCGATCGGGAAAATTTCAAATAGTACTTTCAAACGATTTTTTTGTAACACCGCTGAAAAATAACGAATGAATGACAGGTGACAATAGGAAAAAGTGGAGTTGAATAATTGGCAGTGTAGATTTTAGATCGACAATGGAGTTTTTACGATGCACTCAAATAAGGTTTGGCTATAAAAATTTTACGAGACATGCACATTGCATGGTACTGATTCTGAAGTCATTACAATTGTAATCAAAATTTTTTGATCATTAATTCTAAACAAACTCGGGATTTTCATAGACAGTGCGGGACTCGGGATTTGTCTGTTGAACTCGGGGCAGTCCCGCTCAAATAGGGACGCCTGGCAACCCTGCTCTAGTAGCAATTCATAGCGGACAATTTTCTTTCATTATACAGTTATTTTTACACTGCGAAGTTAATTTAGATTAAAATATTCTCATAATTACATAGTATATAAAAAAATCTACACGTGCCACTCGTTCCCTTACCGACCCGGCAACAATGTTGTGCTAACCAGTTTTGTTAAATTTGGATTATTTTAAATATTCTTAAACTTGAATACAATTTGGTAAATCACCACAGTGACGTGCGCAGTGTGAAAATAAAAATAAAAGGTTTATTTATTAAAATGCTTTCATAATTAATTGGCTATTATTACAAGTTGGTTTTTCCCACCACCACCCGTTGTGTATATGCAGCCAATGTTTCATGGCCGCCTTTCACAACGCTATCGACTTAGAAAAAGGAATTTACCCCTCACATTCATGGCCCGAGCAGATCTGCACGGGACTGATTTTGAACCATGCACTAAAGTGCTTTAAAATAGAAAATAATAATAAAATAAATTGGAGTGACTAGCTCAGCCACTGAAATCATTTTGATACAGAGTATCCTGTGTATAATCCGTATACTGAGAGCCCGTCGTGTTAGACGAGTATATTGACTCTATTATTAGCCAATATAATAAAGGGTATTTCAATAGGGACGCTCAAAATATGTTACTTTGTCCTGCTGAGTAGATTATTCATTGTTTAGTGGCCAAATTTGAGTTAACCAGTTTGGTAAATAATCGGCCAACACCTCCCGTACGTCATCAAAATACAATATCTGGTGAAAACATTGCTGCTGTGTGTGAAAGTGTACAGGTAAACCCAAGGCAGCTTATTTCTCGTTGTTCACAAGAACTTGGCTTTTCTGCGACTTCAACTTGGCGAATTTTGAATCGGGCCTTATGTCTGCACCCGTATAAAATCCAACCAACCGAGGAACTTCAGGTAAACGACCGCAGACAACGCCTGATTGGGTTCTGGAGCAGTTGGAAGTTTACCCAAATTTTTCAAAAAAGTCAACTTTAGCGACATGGCCCATTTTATAATTGGCAGACATTTGATGCTATATTCCATATTTAATGCCGTAAAATATACTTACAAATGAAATTAAAATTTAGTCGAAATCTCACAAAAAACTTGTTTTATTTACATTTCAAAACTAAGCGTCCTTATAAAAAGACCCTTTATATGAAAATCTTCAAGTCAAATTTTCGTTGGCTTCGGTTGCGGTGTAAATTAATTATTGAATCCGAAATCACGGCTGACAAATTCCATGCCTTTCATCTGATCATAAACGAACTCTATTTTTAGTTACTCCTAGAACTCCAATGTCCCATGGCAGGAGTGGCCTACGAGCGACTTTTTTGAAATTTTAGGCAGCGATCGACTCACAAAGTAAATTGAATTTATTATCATTGAAATAAAAGAGGAATCAGTGATGTGTACATTAGTACACCAGGCAGGCGGGTGACTTGGAATAGCTACGCGTTCGACGCTTTGGCCACTCCTGTCCTATAGTCTAGCTCAAGGGTTCCCAAAGTGAGCTGACGGGGGCCTCGAGGGCCCAGGGGAAGCAAAAAATGTGTAGGAAATTTCCAGGGGGGCCATGGGTCAAATAAGTTTGGGAACCAATGGTCTAGCTCCTTGACATCGTATAGGTGACGCGCAACCATAATTTTTTCTTTAAATTGTTTCAAATAAATGGTTGATTCCTCGTCGAGAATCACACCATGTGCGGCCCTGAAAACAAAATACACTAAAACAATGACAAACTCAAATGGGTAGTGAATTCGACTAACGAATACCTATGTTTAAAAGTGTGCATAAATTGATTTAATCACAAAATTATGATAATATTTGACAAAACGCTTTTTTTATTTAGCGTCCCGTCACTGCGCCGTCGGCGAAACGTCAGAAAAGCGCGGCAATAAAATTATGCAAATGGCCGCCGCCTGTCAGCCATTTCAAATTTACGACAGACGAGAAACTGGACACGTTTTGATGTTGTTATGGAGGTCAAGTTCACGGGAAACCAACACCAACAAACGCCCCTCGCAGATTGGTGGGACCAACACCAACGAAATGAAAGTGGTCCCTGTAAAACTGGTTCGTCTGATGATGGAAGACATCGTGTCGCCGTCCCGGGCAGACTTTAGATTTGAGATAAAACAGTTTGCTGAAATTTAGTGTTTTTACGAACAGATGTTTTAGGATATCTGATTGAGTTGATGTCGTAAACATTAGAATATAAATTAAATACAATTCGCAATTAATTAAACAAGATTTGACTTCATACATGAAACAAAATCCAGTATTGCAGTCACACCGTCATATAAAATTTATAAAAATAACAATAGCAGTAGATTTACTTGAACAAGAATCATTTAGTATCAGTGAAAGCTTTTTAGCAGGGCTGTGGAGTCGGACTCCGACTCCGACTCCAACATTTACCAAAACCACGACTCCGACTAAAAAAAGTTTAATATCGTCAATTTTTTCCTAATTTTCCTATTTATGTGTATTCAATTAAATATTGAGACGACCTCGATCTCAGCTCTCTCGTAAAATGAGAGAGGGCCTCTGATCAGTCACTCGGGAAGAGGAAATTATGATTCGGAGGGGGGAGAAAGTAGGAGGCTCTGATTTAAAACGATCTCAAAGGGTAAACAAGTGCGTTTAGCACTCGCACAATTTATTCTCGTAATTAGATGCTTACACAGGTTACACGGAGGTTACAAATTACACAATTATAGAAGTTATACACAGAATTTAGTTTTAAATTACAAATAACGATTCGATACCTTCTCGCCTTGACAAAGGCAATATCAGGATTTTTATACTGTTAGAGAGAGTATTAGTAGAGTGAAGGTGACCCTCGAGACTCACAATGAAGGGAGCAGCCTCGACCTTCTGTAAGATTTATACGACTGATCCGCGATCATGTCTCCGTAATCTCTCCGTAACTTTGACTGATGATTGAAAATAAAACAGGCCCTTATCTGCGGCTTACCGTCCGTTCCTAGCGGTCAATCTTTCTCCGATCGCGATCTGCATAGCGCAGAATCCCGTCTCGAGATGCGCTAGCCGTACCGTTTGTATCCGGTCCAGCGGAGGCTGCGTGAAATACCACGTATCTCACGCAGTCAGGGCGTAAAAGAGTAAGATATATTTAGAGCGAGGCGGCTGTGCGTATACATCCAAGGTAACGCCGCGCCGAGATGTCGCTTTTACAAACATTCAAAAATACTCTAAATTGAATCGCCATAGATTTCAATATAGAGTATGATTAGACTGAATTTACTTCCTGATATCGTCTTAAACTCATAGACTGAGGTGATAAATAGATCGTTCGAGAGAGTGCTGATGTCCTAAAAAAACAATACGGTATCAATATCAACTTTACCAATCCGGCCAATAGCGGCCAATTTGACATATTATTTGTAAAAATAAAAAGTTCAAACATTTCAAAATTTTCGACTCCTAGTACGACTCCGACTACGAATCCACAGCCCTGATATTTTTCCCCAACATTGCACGCGAATCAACATTATTATTAAAATTCCCCATTTGTAAATGTACATATTCGTTGATGGTCATTCTTACTTTGATGATTTTTACTGTCGTTGCTAATTTTGCGAAGAAGTCTCAAACATTTCAACTCTAGTCTTATTTGTCCATCAGTTGATAATGCTCGCGATGAGCTAAACCGGTCCTGATCTCAATAAATTCAATGTGGAATAAGTACTAAAGAGCAGTTTCATAATCTGATTTCTGTAAAGGTACGGATTGTTTGAGTTGTATTAAATTCATTTCCAGCTCACCTGATGCTAAACAGGCATAGAGAGAGTGACAAACAGTAGTCCTGTCCCAGCTCTATCCGTCTATCCAATCTGAGAGAGTAAAAAAAGAGAGGTTCAACAGCAAGCAAGTTACATATCTCCCGATGACATGGTAAATGTATACAAAAATGGTTCGTTCTGTAGTCAAGTGATCAACGCTTTTGTCGGGTTGGCTTCATACCATAACAAGTTGTTTATATGCAGCATATTGTTCATACCAGCATAACAACGATATTGACGGTAAAAATAATCTACTCATCACATTTACGGCCCGAGTAGAGCTGCATGGGACTGATTTTAAGCAGTCCAATTCCCTGGTCCCTGTGGTCTAGTGGCAAGAGCTTTGTCCTAGCGATCTGGAGACCTGGGTTCAATTCCCAGCAAGGTCAGATTTTTTCAATTGAAAAAAAGAGATCTTGGGCTCGGTGTATGTTATTTATCGTTGATTTTGTGCACAACTGATTTATTACTTATCATCGAGTTAATCTCGTATGACTTTCACAATTAAGAATATTTGGCGCATTGGCGTAAGCTGTAATGCCAAATATTTTTTATTACTAAAATAAATATAAAATAAATATTTAGTTTATTCCACTAATATTGACACGTGTTTCACATCTTCAGAACCTAACCTAACCTAACCTAACAACGATATTGACGGTAAAAATAATCTACTCATCACATTTACGGCCCGAGTAGAGCTGCATGGGACTGATTTTAAGCAGTCCACGCTTGAAAAAAAATATAAAATTATTTAGTTTATTCCACTAATGTTGACACGTGTTTCACATCTTCAGAAGCATTATCTGATGCTCATGTTACTAAAATAATAATGACAGATATTTGAAGCCGCATGTTTTTGTTTCAGTTTAAAAATATCATAATATATTATATAATTTGAATTGTTTAAATTTACACATTTCCATGAGTTTTGTTTCAGTTTAACATTATAACACAGGTTTAACTTTTTGGCATCTTTATGCATTTAAATGCACGAATTAACTTTAACTTAAAATGCCGAAAGACGAAACAAGGGAAGTAAGTGACAAGCAGGGTTGCCAGGCGTCCCTATTTGAGAGGGACTGTCACGAGCTCAAGAGACAAATCCCGAGTCCCGCACTGCCTATAAAAATCCCGACTTGACAAATGACTGAAAAACCGGTATTATTTTTTATAAAATCATTCCGCTTGCAATAATTTGTATAAAATTGTGGCCCACATATTCTCAATTCCACATTACAATTCAATTTAGGAAAGAATATTTAGTCTAATGCAACGATCACCAAACTAGGCCCACGGGCCAGATCGTATAATTATATGTTCTCATATAAATTTATATTCCAATAGGATTCCAATACAACCATATTTGTCATCCGGCCCGCCAAGTTTTTGAAAATTTCAATTCACCCCGTTTCTCAAAAAGTCTGGTGACCCCTGGTCTAATGAATGCAGCACGGAGAAAGGAGAGAAACAGACTATTATTAAAAAGCGTAGAATTGAATAATTTTATTACAATTGTTTTGACTTTGGAATTTTTTTTATCTTAATTTCTTCCTTTTTTATCGTTCGAAATAATGAATGTCCCGATCTGTTGTGATTTTTACTGGAATCTGGTATCGAATACTCCATTACAATTTTTAAGTGGCAAGACTTATGTATTTATCATGTAGAAAACAACACAATTCAAACGTTTCCAAATTGAAATTCAATCACTGATGTACCTTCTGTCAAAATCTTTAATTAAATAAAATAGTATATACTTATAATGGGAAATATTTTGCAATCTTATTTAGTTTTCAGAAAAGTTTGAAACATAATATAATAATTAAAGATCTGTGATAAGAAACACACCATATTTTATTAAAATAACCGTTCACGCACGACACCTTTCCTAAAATACAAATGAAGAGTTCTTCGACCCCAGGAGGGTCTGTCAATTTGACCTCTGCCCAAATCAGGTTTCTATCAGAAGCACGCCTCCACTAATCCATTATCAATGTTTATATTTTTATTATGGTGTAATAAATCAATTATTTATTCCTAAATGGCAACGAGACATTATGTAAAGTCTGCCACTGCAGTTGTATTAACTCAAATGCCCAAATGAATAATTAAGGATTTCGACTGAGGGTGCTTGATGGAATTTCAATATCGAATTTGATTTGTTTGAATTTTGTACTTTTCCATGAGTTTTGTCGCTAACGACCCGCGTTTCGCCTTTCGGCATTTACGGCAACTCATTAATAATAGGTCGGATAAAACACTAGATTTATTTTAGATATTCCTATGTTATTATCTGGTCATTAATAATTTCAAACCCACTTAATTCATTTAAAATTTGTACGTAAAATTTTCGCTAAAATACATTTTAATAGCAATTTAACTTAGTGATCTACTTTTATTTTTGTATATATACTATGCAAACTGTTTACTGTGCGTCAGTCAAGTACATCCATGCACTTGAAATGCCTGAAGATGCCGAAAAGCGAAACCCGAGTCGTTAGCGACAAAATTCACAAAATCCAAATTTGCCCAAATGAAGTAAAAAAATGTAATTAAATAAGAGAGAGTCGATGGCTTTAGGTACCTGGGATTACACCAGTGCTGTGGAGTCGGAGCTTTTTGGCCGGAGTCGGAGTCGGAGCGGCGCTTTGGCCGGAGTCGTACTCGGAGTCAGACATTTTTAAAAGTTTGAATTTTTTATTTTTGCATTTAATATGTCAAATTTGGCTTTTGGCCGCATTGATAGGATTGATAGGGTTGATTTAGTTGAATACACATACATAGGAAAATAAGGGAAAAAAAGTGACGATTATAACCTTTTTTAGTCGGAGTCGGAGTCGGAGTCGTATTTTTGGTCAATGTCGGAGTCGGAGTCGGACTTTTTTTCACCGACTCCACATCCCTGGATAACACATCATGGAGATGGCAACCCGCGCAACGGATAGCTGGAGCAACATTCAATTCAATGCGGAAAGTCTTGGACTACGGTTGTACTCGGTCAGAACCAAGTGCCACTTATTCAACGCATGCATACTGACTATACTGCTTTGCGGTTGCGATTCATGGCACATTACAAAGCAAAGGTAACCGTATACTGTGCTTCGAAACCAGATGCCTGCGGTGAATATAAGATGTGCTGCGGATGCCCTATAGGAGCCTGAATCCTGCTTGCCTCTTCTATCAACCTGATGGATCCCGACCACTGTACACCGATGCAGTGGCAGTCAATCTAAAACTAGCCATTTATTTAAAATGACTGACCATTAAATTCAAATACTAGCCGTTTTACAAAATTACTGACCTTTTCATTTAATTACAAATTCATTGGTTACTGACCGTTTATAATATTTACTGACTCTTTAGACATACCAGTCACCATTTATTTAATTTATTGGCCTACACTCGAATTAGATACTGACCCATTTAATACACGCCTAATTTAAAGATTCATGTTTAGTGTCTATTCATCTTCTGAAATCGTCAAATCTTTTACTGTCTACATTTTAACTCGCTAATAAAGGTGTCATGAATAAAAGTAATAACTTTGTATTGTTGTATTTCTTATCGGTTGAAAATGCTCGCGATGTGTGAAACCGGTAATGATCTAAATACATTGATCATGGAATAAATACAAAACTATGTTTTATTATGTTCATTTTAAGATATCATTTAATATATTGACTTTCCACCATGTATTGACAGTAGAGACTCCAATTCAAGTATCGAGTACTCGATACTCGAGAAAACTCGTCCATTTTTCAATTACTCGATACTCGAGTAATATGAAAAATACCCGAGTAATACTCGTAATATATAAATAAAGATTTAATTCCAAATTTTATTTTGTTTTAAACAGCGGACAGAAAAACTAGATAGCACAATTAAATTGATTGTTAATTTATAAACCGAAGTCCACAGCAACAGAGAGAGTTTTTTCTACTGCTGGAATAAATAAACAAATCTTCGAACCAATTGAAATTTGAGACGCTTAATTCTCTATTATTTTTGAAATATATATTTCATAAATTGAAATAAATGTAATAATAAAATAAAATATGCTTATTTATTTATGTATACAAATTTGAATTAATAAAATATATTTCGGTACATCTGAAACTACTCGAGTATACTCGAGTACTCGAGTATTTTGAAATTTTACTACTCGATACTCGAGTAATTGGAGTCCCTAATTGACAGTGAACACATTTAAAGTGATAATTAACCTTATTTCATATTATGATTCATCACTTGTCAATGCCAGCGAAACCGGTTCTCATCTTAATCAGAACATACGCGGAAGAAGTATTATTGTATAATTTGTTTTATTTATTTAAATAAATAGCATAACGTGAACATTAGACAACTGATTTGCATTAATCAATTAAACAGTAATGTAAAAGTGAACGAATAGATAGATGGACATACAGATAATAATCGTTTTTTTAATGTAAATATAAGTGAATAAAGTGTATAAATGTATTATTATTTTTAACTTAAAAGTGATCAAATTTTTAAGCATAAATAATGACACAAGCCGAAATAGCTATCAACCAGTGACGGCTGGTGACGGGGTGTCGGGAGGTGCAATGGAAGATTCAACCATTTTTGCAAGAGTTTTTTCCTATTCATTGGATTTTAAAACACTTCTATAGCATGGACTTTCAATTCAGATGTTCGCAATACCAACTGTTTCTCTTCCGTAGTACGGAAAAATAGTTTAATCTTCCTTTTGCACCCCCCAGCACCCCGTCACCAGCCGTCACTGCTATCAACCATATACATTGCTAACTTTTTTCACCGTGTTATAATGGAGTTCAACCAAGTAAATGCCAATTCAATCAATAAATCCAAATTTTTCATTTATCTTCATCGGTTCTTGAAAGAATCCTTTTATATTTTGCATTTGGCACACACCAATATTGATCTGAAAATTTGTTCATATACTACCTGAAATAACATACATAAACACTCGAGTGAGAAAGAAAATCGAAGAAAAGCATATTCAATTTCTATTTCGAATAATCATACGACTCCGTGACATTTGAGTATTTTTATTAAACAAATAAATTATCGAAATGGGCTATGCAATTTCAGACCTAGCGCTTCCCAAATCGATAAAAAATACATTTTTATAATTTGAGTCCCGAAAGGTTTCCATTTCCATAATAAATGGGCGCGAAAGATTTTTATTTAAAGTTTGTTTGGGTCGTCGAACTGTTATAGGTTATACCATAACAATATTTATTTTAAAGTGTCGTAAATATTAACAATATGTTTTTAAATATTGTATTAACACGTTGTCAAGATCCGCTGTTATTTATTTTATGATTTATTTGTGGATACAATTTGATGTTGTTTTTTTTTTATAAATATCCCCTGTTGCATGTAGGACGTATAAGCCATTGAAAGGTGAAGTGAGCCAAGTTTAACAATGGTGAATTTCTTAAATTAGCCTTTTAAGTTCAATCACGTTTTTACTTTGTTTTTTAGTGGAACCATCTTAACATTTTAAGATTACGTGGAAGCTTACCACATAAATGAACAGACAATAGTATAATAAAAATAATAACACATTTTTTTTAGTACTTTTTCCACATCTGATTTATTTCATCAGGACCGGTTTCGCTCATGGCGAGCATTATCAACTGGTTATTATTTTTATTATAATGCCTTTCCACCAAGTATTGACAGTGAACACCTTAAAAGAGACAAAAGTATGTCAGGGAAATAATGATTGAAATAGTGTTTTAAATGGAGTGAAATTAGTTCACCGCCAACATGCCAATTGAGCCCTTGAGTAGTGACGTGAGCTAAGTCACTATTTTCCAACCAAGTTTTACAATGGACATGGAACATAGGAGGTAAATATCATAAAATCGTCCAAATAGAGTGTGTCCAAAATATTTTTTTTACCTTCAATCAGTGATGTGTTGCTATGGGTTCGAATCACCGGCGCCATCGAGCCAGTTGCTAAAATTAATTTAGTTCCAGAACTGATTCTTAACATACGTTTTTTTTAATAATAGTAATTACGAAGCTTAATTTTCACACGATTAGAATACGTTGATCCAATATATATTGACACAGCCCTATATGGTAGGTCATCAGAACTCTCTCGACCGATCTATTTTTCACCTCAGTCAATGAGTTTAAGTCGATATCAGTAAATAAATTCATTTTTAATAATACTCTATATTGAAATCTATAGCTATATGAGGCGCACTGTGTAACGGTTTTTTTTTGAACGGCTTTGCTACCTAAAGGAACCACTTTTTTTTCCATACAATGAGTCAGTTAGAGATTGTAGAGCATTGAGTGTGCACTTGCTTGCCAGATAAGTCTAACAGTCGTGGTTGAGGAGATTTTCCCAACTGTAAGCCCTGGAAGTGGCCTGTAAGCTCCTAATCCTCTCCCTAAGGATAAAGTCTACTAAATTCCTAATATCGCCTTCGCAATTATAATAGTCGTGTATTATGTATTGTAGAACGTAACGTGTATTGTAAATCCGTGTGTAAAGTCTGTGAAAATTCGTAACAATTAAATAATGGGATCGTCTTTTGTTTATAAGAGCACCATGTTTCTCCTACTCCGTTCCCAAAATTTTTCTCCTGAGTGTCGTATATGAGGCTCCTTCTCGATTTACGAGGGAGCCGAATCAAGGTCGTCTCAATATAAAGTAAAAACTTACGGCCGTTTTATGTACTATTTTGTTTGCATAATCTTGCCCGGTCCGTGGTGCAGTAGTCAACGTCGTTGGCTTCCGCGACGGACCGGCCGTTTCAATTCACAGTACGAGCAAACTTTTTCACTCTCACTTCACGACTCTGTTCGAAAGCAATGGGTGTTTGCGTTGCTAAAAATGCCTTCCCACCTTTCCGATCCCAAAAAGCGACGCATAGCGAGAGCGATTAGCTAACCACTAGTCCTGTCCTTGTCCTCAAATCATATTAATCAATCAACCTTGAAAAAATAAAGGTTGAGCAACTGAGTAACAAAAAGTTTTCGTAGAAAAATATATGTTGAGATAAACTCTGCGAGGAGTTCATATGCTCAGAGTTAGGAGAAGACATGTTTTTTAAAAAAAAAAGTGAATAAAATGATAAATTATCACGTCAATACTTTAATTGTGTGTGGATTATTGAAGCTTTGTGCATCACAGCAGTTAAAGCAGTGATGCACAACCTTTTTAGAGAAGGGCCAGATAATAAATCATTAGATAGTTCAAGGGCCGCATGGCTAAAACTGATTTAAGTATCGATATTTTTAGTGTTAATAAAAATGAAAATTTTATTGTTTTATATTGTTCTTCCATCGTTCAGTAAATGGTCTGAAGAAAAAAGATGATTGATATTTGTCATTACGGGCCGCATGAAATGTCGTTGAGGCTCGCAGGTTGTGCATCACTGAGTTAAATAAAATAAAACAGTCCAAAAAGCGTGTGTCAAAAATACATTTCTTTACCTTGAATGTTTTATTATAATGTGCGAAGCCCGATATGGTTAATATGTATCTTGGACACCTTTACTTACATATTTCGCATTCTAAAACGCAACAGTCCTAAATCCTTCGAATCCCCAATTTTATGACTGCAGAAGTGAAAGCGAACTATTGAAAACACGTAAACGAGCCAATAAAGTAAAAGCTTGCCCCTTTTAGCTTATTTCACGACACATTTAAAAGGGATAATAATATTCATTCAACTAAAAGTAATAAACCCTGCTTAAAGTGTCCAAGTAACGATTTAATTTAATTTAGGATACTTAAGTTGATCAAAGAAAATTTTATTTCTATACAACGCAACATAACCCTTTTTAAAATAGCCTTAATGATACTTAATACGTAAATATTTATTAAAAATATAATGTTCAGATGGAAATTATTTTAGTTTTTTTTTTACAAAATAATAAGATAATGTAAGATTGGCCGCTCCAAATGACTACTATACTATATTTAATGTATTCAAGATGGATTTCCACACCACCACCCTTTGTGTTTATACCAGGGCTGTCGAGTCGGAGTCAGAGTCATGGAGTCGGGGCTTTTTGACGGAGTCGGAGTCGTCGCGGCGTTTTGGTATTTTGCATATAATATGTTAAATTTGACTATTGGCTGGATTGGTTTGTTGATATGTAATTGAATACACGTTAATGCAGGAAATACGGTATATCAGCGCATAAAATATGAAAAAACATTGATTTTTATATAAAAACACCCACTGTAAGTTAACTTCACTATGCCAAAAACATCCGCGAAAGTGCAAGCAAACAGTTTGTCGAAGTTTCATTTCGATCGGATGAACGGTATGGCATCGCATATGGTGCGAACAAACGAAAAAATATTAATTTTTATATAACAGATAAAGAGGCCACAAACTAATAAGTACGTTAGTTACGATTCATACGTGCACCTAAAATGCCTGACGATATAAAGCGACGAAACCCGGAACGTAAGTCATAAAGCTTATGGAAAAGTACACAATTCAATTCAGATTACAATTTGTTCAAAGTTCAGCCATCTGGCATGTGTCTTTAGTTTTCCTCAATTATTTAATCAATTTAGAAGTAATGAAATAAAAATGTACATTTTAATCGCTTGCAATTAAATTTAATGACAAGAAAGAGGCTGTATTACGCTTTGAAAAATAAAACAAATAGTTTGACCGCTTGTTAAAATAACACGATTTGTGAATGAGCGAATTTTGATAACAAAAGCCATACCGTAAAACGGGGTGAATAGAGACAAAAACAAGAACTTTAGCACAACTTTAGTAAGTATCCAAATTTTTTTTTAAATTTTTTACAGTGGAACCCCGATCTTACGTTCTCGCATTATACGTTTGCCGCGTGGTGCGTTCATTTTCTATAGTCCCGGCAGTGACGGCTGGTGACGGGGTGCTGGGGGTGCAAAAGGAAGATTCAACTATTTTTCCGTACTACGGAAGAGAAACAGTTGGTATTGCGAACATCTGAATTGAAAGTCCATGCTATAGAAGTGTTTTAAAATCCAATGAATAGGAAAGAACTCTTGCAAAAATGGTTGAATCTTCCTTTGCACCCCCGACACTCGAGTCCCGGCATTTAGTTCATATTTAAAGCTTTCCCGGATTTATCGTTTGTTTTATACGGTCCCTTGAAAAACGTAGAATCGGGGTTTCACTGTACATATAATCTCTCGGATGACAAAACCAAACCAACTAAATGTCTGGCCAAAATTGAAACAAACGTGCTTAAGTTTGATGCCTGTGCATCCTTACTTTTTGACCCCTTATAAACTTCTCTTTTAATGCACAAAAATTAAAATCAATCATGTTTTTTTTGGTTATTAAGTACTGTAAAACGGAATGAATAGAGACTCATATAGAATAGAGGTTCATATAGTCCAATCATTACAATCTGTATTTTTGTATCTATTCACCTGCCAAGTCTCGATTTACCCTCTCTCGTCTCTATTCACCCCGATTAAATGTGAATAGACAGAGTGAACATCGAACAAAATTGACTGTGTCTTAATAACGATAGTGATTATTTGAAAAATAGTTTAACGTGACAACGTCATAAGAAAACATTGATGAAATGATTGCATACTTTTATGAATAAAATGGAATCATTTTTATTGAATTATCATTATTTTGTATGGATACGATATTTTGTATATTTGTTATACGTTAATCAGATTTTTAATATGCAAGAATTAATTACCTTTATTGCCGCAATTGTTGTTGTAATATAAACAATGAAAACCACATTAACATTTCACTTCACTTTATAAACAGTTGTAAACAGATCACGTGTAGGTACTGTAGGTGTATAAGTTGTGTGCTGCCGCTGTCTCTTTTCTACTCAGACGCATCGACCAATCGAGTGGAAGAGAGATAGATGCGGCACAATCCGAACGGTAGGCCGATCGTGCCTCTCTATCGCTTATCCGCGCTTTCGCTCGCACGCTTGCCTTCGGCGTAACGCGACAAACGGGACAATGAGTCATGTTTTTTCGTGCGTGCAGCGGGCGTTCATCGATTTATAAGACGTTGTCACGTCAATATTGTCATGAATGTGTAGTAGGATCATAGAAACACGTTTTAAGCCATTCATATTTGAATTATCTGGCGCAGGTATGAAGATACATAGTCGTGAAGGGTAAAAAGTGTCTATATTCACCCCGTTTTACGGAATGTTTCTGTGTAATTGTGATAATCATCTTTGATAAAAAAATCAAAGGTTTGGTGTTGCCAATTGGAAAATAAAATTAAGATTTTTTATTTAACTTGTTTTGTGACTGAAGTTTAGTGTTAAACCTTTTTATGAAGAAAATACTTGACCAGTCATATGCTAATATAATTATAGGGAAAAGGTTTATTGTGATGCCTTTATTATTGTATATAATGTAAATAACGTGAAGAGGAATAGAATTTTACAATAACTTAACCGCGCCCTAAAAGTGAAGAGGTAATCTATAAATATAAAATATCTTTGATTATTCCACGTATTGTGTTACTAATTCTGACACGTGTTTCGCCTCTTTCAGAGGCATTTTCGGACTAACTTAAATCTTTTTATAAATATGACGCCTTTTCGCCAATCGTTTTTTCACCATGTTTGCTCCCAACATGGAGCATATGGACCCCTCACGGAGTATATCTCAGCATATGTTTTGTCTCCGAAAACTGCTCGTTTCGCAGATGATGTACCTCTCTTTTCCAAAGAGAGTATGGTATGAAATGATACGAGAATTTGTGATCAGCTAATCGGTCTCCCTACGCACCGCTTTTGAAATCTAGAGGGCGGGAAAGGAATTTTAACAGTACAATCACCCATGTCTTCGAGCAGGGTCAATAAATTGGCTAAAAGAAAACTGCTCTTACGAAGAATTGAGTCCGTGAAGTCCGCCACGGAAGCCAACGACGTTGACCACTGCACCACGGACCTGACAAAAAAATCCATAGCAAACTAATTAAAAGTGCTTAAAAGTAATTGGAAAAAATATAGGGAGTACTCTGTAGAACATAGGTTCTTAACCTTTTTTGGATGGCGAACCCTTTTTATGCCATTCGACCCGCAATCCCCGAGGCAATAAGCTAATTAAATAAATCAACAAAAATGCATTGAAGTGAATAGTTTTTTTAGTTGACTGTATAAGTCTGTAGCCCCGCGGAGAACGCGCCGCGACCTTGGTGGTCACGACCCATGGGTTGGGAAGGCGTGCTGCAGAATTTACTAAACGTATTTAATTGAAAATTTATGACTATTTTCACCATCGCTTTTACCCTGTCTGAGTCTTCCAAACGACAACACAAACTACTCTAATATAATCTTTTAATTTCTGTAAATAGTCCTGAAACCTTTTTTTGTTTGACTCCTTAGGTGCATTTCAAGTGGTTCCCAGCGGAATGACCGTCGTATTGTGTGGCTGGAGGCTTTAAAATAAGCCAACCAACACCAAAAAAGGCTGGAACCATTCTGGCATTATTTAGAAATATTTTTATCGTTTTAACACACGTTTGTATCGATTCGCGAAATCGTATAAGAACATCTCCATGTCGTATTTGAAAGTTGAATATTATCAAAGAATGAAAGAATTACAAAGCGAAAAAAACAATTTATAAGAGTTTATAGCATTTGTAACATGATATCTTATCACTTTTAAGTGTTCACTGTCGATACTTGGTGGAATAGCATTATAATAAAATGAATAAAACATTTTTAGTACTTTTTCCACATAAAATGTTTTATTATTTTTATGATATCTTATCATTTAAAAAAAGAGTTCTAAATATACTTTCGATGGTTTCGGCGGTAACTTTGTAGAAGTCAATTTAATATAACACCAAAAATAACTTTGACTATTCCACGTATTGTGCTACTAACTGTGCTCACTGTGTCACCCATTAGTTAATATTTTGTAATGTTAACGTTATTAGTAGTAAAATTCAGGGCTGTGGAGTCGGCGAAAAAAAAGTCCGACTGACTCCGACTCCGACTCCAGCATTTATCAAAACCATGACTCCGACTCCGACTTGTGTATTCAATTCAATATCAACCCTATCAATGTGACCAAAAGCCTAATTTGACATATAAAATGCAAAAATAAAAACTTTTCAAAATTTCCGACTCCGAGTACGACTCCGGCCAAATCGCCGCGACGACTCCGACTTCGACTCCGTCTCCACAGCCCTGGTAAAATTATATTATAGCCTCAAATATTGAACGGGTTCTTAATAGAGACTGCAATTCAAGTATCGAATCGATAATCAAGAATTCTCGCTCATATTTAAGTAGGTACTCGAGACTAAGAAATACTCGAGAAATACTTGAATTTGAAATGAAGATTTATTTCAAAATTTTATTTAGTTAAATAAAATATATATTTATATAATGTTTAACCGGTGCGTTTAATTGAGCCTTACGCGTGGAGTTACTGTCAAGTAGTATTTATTTTTAAATGGTTTTGCCGTTGACTATGCTTTGTGAGAATTTCGTTTGTTACTTTTGCTTCGGGTCTTGCTGAATTATCTTTTTCTACTGCTAGAATTATAGCAACAAAACTTATTTAAGGTTTTATATTTTGAAATAAATGTAATAATGAAATTTAATAATACACAAATTTGAATTAATAATTCAAATTTTGGTGCATCTGATACTACTAGAGTATACTCGAATATTTTAAAATTGAGTTGTTGAGATGTTGAGTGATTGGAGTCTCTAGTTCTTAGTCTCCTATAGTTTGGGTTATCCTGATGCTATAGAAAAGTCGAGTGCTGCACAAAATACATGTATTTGTACAGCCAAAACTACTAAAAATGATGACGTATTCTACAGTCATATGTAAAGACACAGTTTAAAATTAAGAAAATGTGCCTTTCATGTATTTTTATAACTCGCGACGCCGTATGAATCTTAAGCATTGAACTTATTAACTCGTTGGTGCCGGAGTACGCGCCTAGCGCGTACAGCCGACATATCCCACGGAGCGGAATACGCGCCAGGCGCGAACGACTCCTTTTCTTACGTACTTTTGTCTTAAAATTATCGATGCGTAATTGAAACTTCATGAAAACAGTCTCGATACACTTTTTCATGTCAGTGTGCTTATAAACGTCTGTCAAAACGGTCACGAAAGAATTATTTCAAAAATTTGGTCCTAAAGCTGAGCTTTCACTGAACAATAATACTGTTAATAATTTTTGGATTGTTTTTTTAGTTTGTGCCTGTGATTTTTTTATGAATCTTTATGTTTTGATGTCAGTGCTTTGCTCACAAAAATTTCACGTAGTGAGTACAAAAAATAGAGCGCGTGGAAGTTCAGCTTATGTCATCTCGAAGGGTCTTGTGTATCCGGGCTTAACTCAAAGCAGGTGTCAATGAACTCTGTTCGCGCAATTGTTTAACACAAAGAGGACAGTTTCT
The DNA here is from genome assembly GCA_028554975.1 of Himalopsyche kuldschensis. NCBI lineage: Eukaryota > Metazoa > Arthropoda > Insecta > Trichoptera > Rhyacophilidae > Himalopsyche > Himalopsyche kuldschensis. Next base: position 3,924,382 of record JAHFWI010000031.1, on the reverse strand, counting down.
TCCAGCATACCCAGAAACAAAATGTTATTATTTCGTATTTTATGTATGGTTCTGGGGTTTTGAAAATTGCATTTTTTCAGCACCTCGTGAATATTCGCGATAACGTCCTAGGTATGAAAGTGTTAACCACTTCAGTACCGTAAGGCCACTGGTGGCCACCGCGTACGGACGTTGCGAATACTGTCACAAATATTGCACAATATATTTAAAAAAACATCCCTGTTGGAAGTCTTCTGATATTTTTGTTTTCATAGCTAGTGAAATATAAACACTGTCTCTAGAAAAAAAATGTTCATTCTGTCATTGAAAGTCGGGCGGTAGATGTGATCAAGGTACCCACTTTGATCGGTACTGGAGATGTTAATGTTATTACATAGCCAACAAAGCCTTAGGCAGATTTATGTCTTATTTTAGGTTAATTTAATTTTCATAATAGTCTTTAAACGTAATTGGTGATGTTTTGACCCGGGAAATACGTATTTTTAGAGCGTTACAAATATAACAACAACGCATAGACAAGCGCAAAACCTAGTATGAAATTACAATAAGCATAATCATATAAATCTTATATATAAAACCGAAACGGCGTATGTATGTCTGTGGGTCTGTAATTCCCTTTTGCATTGTTGGTCATTAAGTTGCCATAAAAACGAATATGAAAGAAAATATGTTTGAATTTTTATCGGCGAAAACATTTAGTCAAAATGTAATAAATTAGTCTTCTATTGAACTTTTCCCGGCTTTTATTATTAATAATAATGTTTATTATTTACGTGAATGTATTATTTGACATTTCTTTGACAGCAAATTAGATTTTTCTATATTAATAACACAAAAATACTATAACATTAATAACAAATTATCAAAATATTGATTACTCTCATAGTTAAAATTTATAATATTTTTTCGTGATAGGCTATTTACTTCGCGTCAGATTAAGATCACTCGTCCACTGCCTGCAAACGCCTGAAGATGTCGAACGGTAAAACCCTGGTCGTTAACGGAAAATAAACTGACTTATACAACTGTAGCGATCGCGCCCCTCTGTCAGCAGCGATGGGAAGGGAATGCAAACAAATAAGGAGACGAAGGAGACTGGAAAAAATTTGCCGCTAAGGCGCCTTAGAACTTGAAGTTTCATGTACTAAACCCATCGTGAAATAAAAAATTCAAAGGATTTCAATTTGATATTGAAATTTCACCTAAGCCCCTTCAGTCGAAATCCACAATTGGATCGGCTGACAATGAATAAAATAAATTACTCTAAAACGAGAGTGGTATTCACTTCATTTTAAACAGCATTCTTCATGACTTATCTGAAGATGCCGAAGGAAAAAACTTGGGTAGTTAGCGACAAAACTCACGGAAAGGAAGTACAAAATTCAAACGATTCAAATTTGACATTGAAATGTCATCAAGCAACTTCAGTCGAAATCCTCAATTAGAACTGTAAACAATGAAGAAAATCTACAACTCCAAAACGGATGTGGCATATACCATTCATTCTTCATGACATGCATGAAGATACTGAAAGGCGAAACTAGGCTCGATGTGCGACAAAAAACATGGAAAAGTACAATATTGAAATGTCATCAAGCACCTTCAATTAAATTCTCAATTACAACGGATAACAATGAATAAAATTAACTACAACTAAACCTTTTTTGTGCGGTAGATGCATTCCGGGGAAAATCTCACAAAAAAAGCTATGACTTAATATGGGACGCACGTGTCAAGGTCACATTGTAATAAACAGTTGAAACACTGCATTTTGCACGCACACTATGTGAGCAATGCGCTGTTTTTTACATTATTCCATATGACCGTTTATATATTAAAAAGAGGTTTCAGTGAACTCCAAAACGGATGTGGCCATATTTATGGTATACATATTATAAAGCATTCTTCTGTGAAATATTTTCTAAATTAAAAATATTTTAAAAACAAAACACTGTTGTGTGACGACACGTGTAAACTCAAGGCAAACTCATCTAACAAACACAAAAATATATAGCCATTAAAGAAATAACAAAGATTAATTTTTTTATTCGTAAAAAAATATATAATAGGCAGGCGGGAAGAAGGCGCAGGCACGAATCCGGCCAGACATATTGCATTTTTTTGTTAGCTAAGAATTTTTTTGCTGTTATTATGAATTATGTACATCCATCAAAGATAGTAAACATGATTTTTTTGCTGTTGAATTTTTAAGGCATTTTGATTGTTTATAACAGGGCTGTGGAGTCGGTAAAAAAAGTCCGACTCCGACTCCAGCATTTACCAAAACAACGACTCCGACATTGACCAAAAATACGACTCCGACTCCGACTAAAAAAAGGTTAATAACGTCACTTTTTTCCCCTTATTTTCCTATTTATGTGTATTCAATTAAAATTTTTTAAGGTATTTAAGCATGTTGATTGTTTATAACAGGGCTGTGGAGTCGGTAAAAAAAAGTCCGACTCCGACTCCAGCATTTACCAAAACAACGACTCCGACATTGACCAAAAATACGACTCCGACTCCGACTAAAAAAAGGTTAATAACGTCACTTTTTTCCCCTTATTTTCCTATTTATGTGTATTCAATTAAATATCAACCCTATCAATGCGGCCAAATGTCAAATTTGAATTATTAAATGCGAAAATAAAAAGTTCAAACTTTTCAAAATTTCCGACTCCGAGTACGACTCCGGCCAAAACTCCGCGACGACTCCGACTCCGACGCCACAGTCCTGGTTTATATTGTAACGGGCCTGTGGTCAAGCGTCAGCATTAGAAACTCCAATTACTTGACATATCAACTACTCGAGTATCGAGTAGTAAAATTCTATAATACTCGAGTAGTTTCAGATGCACCAAAATATATATAGTTAATTCAAATTTGTGTATATTTTTTTATAAAAAAACATGTGACAGACTCTCGTCATCATAAACTTGTCATTGATAAGAAAAGTCAGCAGGACACAGAGCAAAAGTAACAAAAGAAACTCTCGCATAGCATATTCATCGGCAAAAACATTTGAAAAAAAGATATTTCCTGACAGTAAAATCCACGCGTCACACTTAGATATTGTTTATATATTTTTTTAAATAAATAAATAAAATGTGGAAATAAATCTTCATTTCTGGATTACGATTACATGTTGAGATAAACTCCGTGATGAGTCCATATGCTACAAGTTGGGAGCGGACATGGTTAAAAAAAAATTTAGCTCAGAATCACCAAAATATTACTTAAGTTATTTTGGCTTGGTCAGGACGATATATTCCATAGAATATCGAGGCGGAGGCTCGAATTCAAACGACCGATTTGAAAACCAATCACACCTTTTTTGTCCATTGTTAATTGGGTATTGCGGGTATCCAATCATGACTGCGCGTTAATGTTTCGACCAATTATCTCAAGCAATTAAAATAGTTTTTTTTGAAACGTGTTATTAAAGGTTCTCGCTTTGAAAATTGAATACTAATTTATATTCATCTTATGTTATTTTTTTTTTTTTTTTTTTTTTTTTATTTTTTAAAAAATATTTGGCATTACAGCTTGCGCCAATGCGCCAAATATTCTGAGTTGTGAAAGTCACACGAGATTAACTCGATGGTAAATAATGTATCAGTTGTGCACAAAATCAACGATAAATAACATAACACCCAGCCCAAGATCTTTTTTTTCAATTGAAAAAATCTAACCTTGCCGGGGATTGAACCCGGGCCCCCCGATTGCTAGGACAAAGCTCTTGCCACTAGACCACAGGGACCGATTTTGTGCGATTGTTATTCAGGCTATGTTTAGGGTACGTGGCTTCAACTGCAGGCCTCACGTGTTCGAATCCCAGTAGAGGCAGTTTCGTGAATTGATTTACTGATTTCTTTTCGAAGGCACAGGTGTTATTTTTGTCAAAAATTAGCTCCCACAAACGTGATTATAAAAGCAGGGCATAGTGACAGTCATTTGTCTCGTCCTAACTCTATCCTTTTGGTTCAGCGACATTAGCGTGTTAACTCTAATTAAGTTTCAAAAAACTTTAAACATATACATTAGAAAAAATAGCTTGAAACTTACACAGAAGAAACAAAACAGAAATTTAAGCCAAAATCTAAAAACAAACAGAAATATAAACTGTAGAAAATACACATGAAAGACGATATAAATTTAATATTATTACAGATTACAATTAACTAAAATTAAGTGGACAAACGTATCTATAATTTTATTTTGTATACAATTTGAAAATTCCTCTTGGTAAAATGTCCTTATATTATAATTTTTTTTTCCAATCGACAATTTTTTTTTGGAAAGGTTTGTAAGAGTGTCAATAGCAGAAAAGTTATCTTAGGTGAGTAAATTTTCTTAATCTTCAAAAGACGGTCCATGAAAAAAAACGCCTACAGCAGTTGCAGCACATTTGTAATACGGTCCAAAACTATGTTTTCTTTCTTCAAAAATTTGAGCCAGGGCATTTATTTTTTGATTCGCAATGTCAAGTGTAACATTACGATCTTGTAAATCTAAACATAATTCTGATAATTCCTGGAGAGCATCACTCATCAATCCAAGATCCAATAAGAAGGTATTAGATATTAAAATTCTCCTAAGGCCTTCGTATTTGTCTCTTGTTGGAACGTTAATCGCGTCTTCAAAATGACGCACAAGAGATTCATAATTTTGCCATACAGCCGAAACTGAGCGAAACCCAACGGGCAGTGACGGCTGGTGACGGGGTGTTGGGGGGGTGCAAAGGAAGATTCAACCATTTTTGCAAGAGTTCTTTCCTATGAATTGGATTTTAAAACACTTCTATAGCATGGACTTTCAATTCAGATGTTCGCAATACCAACTGTTTCTCTTCCGTAGTACGGGAAAATAGTTGATACTTCCTTTTGCACCCCCCAGCACCGCGCCACCAGCCGTCACTGCCAACGGGTACTCAAAACTCTTCCGATTTTCAGTATTTCATGTAACGTCCACTCAGATTGAGATATGGGAACAGAACAGAACAAAAAATATAATGTACAACAAGCCCTTTCCAAGAAAGTACATACCTGATAATCTTTTGCATGACATTAATTTATGGGTCCTATGATACCCTATATATTCAAAAGGGATTAACAGTCAATGGCTTACAAGAAAAGGAACGAAAGTTTTAAAATATAAAAAAAAAAAAATTACGAACATTTATTAAAATTTCGAGAAAAAAAGGTGCCGGAACGCCGTTCCGCCGCGTTACATGGTAAAAAATGCCCTGCATATATGTATGTAATATATTTATAATATAATAATAAGCAAATTGTTACTATTCGTTACTTAATTCATATTATTATTACGATTTATAAGTTTGTTCCATATGCCATTCATACATTACCATCATTCTGAGATATTTTTAATTGCTTGAAAGATGTTATAGTTTTTACAAAATTCTCTCAATGTCTGGTCTTTTTCAATTGCTTTGATTGCTTGGGCAAAAGCAATTCTTAAATAATGCAATTTCAAGTTAGCAATACCCCCTCAATCCATCGGCTGTAAAATGCTTTTAGTGTTGGGGGGTAAATAAATAACTTTGATGTTTCGATGGGATTCGACTAAGTGTGGAGGATGACCCGGAGCGTTGTCAATAATCAGCTATTTTATTTTTTTAAATTTGTTCTACGTCTAAGTCCGAATGATTGTAAGTCGAGAACTGACTGTAGAATCAAAATTACATTGCGCGCTAGTGTCGGGATGCCATCCCAACTGTCTTAAAGAGAAAAAAAGAGAGATTGAGAATCTCTCGGCTAGTAAACTTCCGTCTGAGTGGTTGAAAAATATGAGAAAAACTGATTACATTGAAACGAGGAAACATTTTAATGTCTAAAATCTTCTATGTAAAAGTTTATTCGTTTGCTTCCCACGGTCGCACCTTAAGTACAATAATACAATAGCTGCATTTTTGAATGTCACAAAAAATCACACTTTCAAAAGTTATGAGTTATACGGCATATTTGTCTGGCGGGATGAGCGACTTCCTGGTGACAGCCAATGATTCTCAAACTGGCGGATTTTACATTAGATTTAACCGTTCTAAAGCTAACGACACACCGGTGTGTCGCATAAGAAAAAACTCTGACAGCTAAGAACTCACCGGTGGGCAACTATGTTTAAGGCGTCAAAAAATAATATTTCTCAAATTATCACATCGAATATGTATCCGAGATCTCTTAAGCCTCACAAAATGAATATAAAATTTTCGTTTTAATAGTTTTATTAAAAGATATTCAACAAAAAGTGTATAGAGGTTATCAGGGCTGTCAAAACTATTGATAAAATGTTCACAATATAAACGTAACTATTATTTTGCATGTATATATTTTTCAAACCAATTGAATAAATACAATTTATTCATTAAATCATAAGAAATATTCAATAAAAAATCATTTTATGATAGTCAATCGGGTTGCAAAATTGACATAATATTATAAGCTGTGTGTGACAACCCTTATCGAGGATTCGTAAATACGCTCTAAAAGCCATGCGGTATGGTAATTAACATGGGATTGCTTTCATAAGGGATCAAAGACATCTAAGCCCTTAAATAACGTAAGAAGTTTTAAGGTATTGTCCTATTTTAATTTTTGAAAAAGTCGTAGCGTACAGGGCAAAAAGTGGGGAATTCTTCTAGTTGGTAACAGGTAAAGAGTGAATTGATTTGGGAAATACTGGGTGCGATGGGTAAGGCATGTAGAAATAAATTGGCGGAAACAATTCTGCCTTTAAGTGACCTTTTCATTTGACCAATTTTTTAATACACATTGAAAACATGCAGCCGTATACCTGAAATTAATCACATTTATTCCACGTTAAATGTATTTTGATCAGGGCTTGCTTCGTTCACCACTGAGAATTTTCAACTGAGCTCAATGATCAGTTGATCATGCTCGCGACGAGCGAAACCGTTCCTGATACAAACAATGTATTTTTTTTAAGTTGATGTAAATACAATTTGATTCGTTTGAATTTCGTACATTTCCATGAGCTTTGTCGCTAACGACCCGGGTTTCGCCTTTCGGTATCTTCAGGCATTTCAAGAGCACGAATGTACTTGACTCATGGAAAAGTACAAAATTCAAACGAATCAAATTTGATATTGAAATTCCAGCAGGCACCTTCAGTCGAAATTCACAATTATTCTCATATATGATTTAAAAAATACCATTAATAAAAAATCTTAAATACTAGCTTTCTCGTTTCAATGGCTGTGCATCTAGGCGTAATGTGTTTCTTCTTACCCATATGTTCACAACCAGTGGTTCAACAGTAAAGCGAATGTTAATTGTATACAATTAATTATGCTTTATTTAAAAAATCTACCACTATTTTTTTATACCAGAAATATCACATGAAAATTCTACAACAATTGAGTGCAAAAAAAAAGAACGGTTTAAATTCTGCGATCTTTGCTCTTTTACGTACCTATTCATTATTCAGATGAACTTAATACCGGCGTAATTCCCTCGTCATTATACTGGCAAAACTTGGTAAGTGACAAATTGATGTTTCGGAATAAAAAGCAAATACAATTAAGCTCTTACGATATAGCATCTTCTCAATATGTTATGTTACTTCAATAAAGGATTCAGCGGTTACGTTGTGAAAGTATGTTTTAATACAAAATTACTTTGATTACTTCACGTATAGTGTTACTAATTGTGACACGTGTTTCACTTATTTCAGAGGCATCATCGGACTTAATATCGCAAGATTTGATAAAGTAATGTAATATAAGTAACTTGGAGTAATTAAAGTAATTTAAAATTTTATATTACAATAGATATATTCAGATTTATGCCTATTTGAATTTATATCCAAAGACAATTGAAGATCCGTGGTGCAGTGGTCAACGTCGTTGGCTTCCGTGACGGACCACCCGGGTTCGAGTTCCTATGCGAGCAGAACTTTCAGTTGATTTATCAATTCTGTTCAAAGACAATGGGTGTTTGTGATGTACATCTAAAAGCGGCGATTAGCTAACCACAAGCCTAGTCTAGTCCTCATTACCATTTAATCCCCACTCTCTTCGACAAAGAGAGGTTGAGAAGCTGAGTAACAGTTTACCTAGAAAAAATACGTTGATCACTTTTAAGATGTTCAGTTGACAATGCTCGCCATGAGCGAAACCGGTCCTGATCAAATAAATTTTATGTGAAAAAAAGTACTAAAAATGTATTATTATTTTTATTTTAAAACATGTTGAGTTAAAATCCGTAAAGAGTCCACTTATTATATGCTCCAAGCTGGGAGCGGATATGGTTAAAAAAAAACAAATGACAATCTGCATTGTTACGCTTGCCGTTAAAAAAAACTGATGTTTTTAAACAAATAAGTTTAATTAATAAATAAGGCAATGAATTATGTTTAATAATCCCAATGTGAAAATAACATTTTATTTTTTCAATGTAAGCTACTTTTTAACTTATGCCAGTGTGGTGACAATATGTCCAATCATTCAAATTTTTTATTGTGCTTAAAACTCGGCGGTGGTCCCAAAAGTAGCTAATTGCATAAATGACCTGATAGGTGATAGGCGCAAACGTAGATGCACAAAAAGACGAATTGACAGTGACAGACGCATCTCTATGTTATCAGTAATAATTCAAGAAACATGTTTATTTAAATATATTACGTAAAATATACACAAATAGTGACGACGTGTGATAAATGTCGCAGCAAAAAACAGAAAAAGAAATACGACTATTTTGACAATTTTGTTAGTTACCAACTTCTGGCAGTTCGTTGACAAAATATTTTCTTACTGTCTTATCGTAAGAATCTTCATATTAATTAGCTCTTTGAAACATACAATGCGGAAGTATAAAAATGTACGAATAGAAAAAGTTTTGTTAGTTACTAACTTCTGACTTTGACAAACATTTTGGTTGCACTTGCGAGGATGTTTTTGGCATAGTAAAATTAGCAACAGTAGGTCTTTTATATAAAAATCAATGTTTTTTCATATTTAATGCGCTGCCATACAGACAACTTATTGTTGCACGTGCGCAAAGGTTATATGCATAGTACAATTAACGTTCCGTGGCGCGTGTTTCGTACCATAGACAATCGGCAAAAGACAAACAGCAAACGTCAAACGGCAAATGTCATCGATGGTGAAATTAAATTGTAATTATGTATCTAAAATCTTGTGCATCCGAGTGCACTTCAATAAACACAAACACATACTTTCTTGGCATCATACATGGCATTGCAACGATTAATAATAATATAATCATCTTAACCTTATTACTAAAGTATTCTTGCGATACTAAGTTAGTAAGTCTGAAGATGTTTCTTAAAAAGACAAAACACGTGTTATTATTTGTAAAACAGTACGCGGCATAAACATTCTTAATTTTAGACTAGCCCTGTTTCTATTAATATGTATATCATCAGTGTAAAATTCTCACAATGAGAAAAACCAGTCCTGATCTTACACACACAATATAATTTATGTGAGAGTCGTAAAAAAAGGGCTGTGGAGTCGGTCTATAAAATTCCGACTCCGACTCCAGCATTTACCAAAACCACGACTCCGACTCCGACTAAAAAAAGGTTAATATCGTCACCTTTTCCCCTAATTTTCCTATTTATGTGTATTCAATCAAATATCAACCCTATCAATGCGTCCAAAACTCAAATTTGACTTATTAAATGCAAAAATAAAAAGTTCAAACTTTTCAAAATTTCAAAGTTTCATTTGAAAAGCCGAAACACGAAACTCAGGTCGTTTAAAACCCTAGAAAAGTAAAAAGTTCAAATGATAAAATTCCATCACTTTCTTGTTATACTTAAATTTAATGATCGCAAATCGGCAATGTGGCGTGAGCGCGTTGCCATCCGTCCACGGCGGTCCGCAAACACGAGTCCATGGTGTTGTGTCCATTTAAAAAGAAAAAACTTAACTACCATCCCACACAACAGAAAACACGATGTTTTGTATTTTAGCGAGTTTTCGATAATGATTTAAAAAATAAAAAAAATATCGCCTGTCAACATTTTTTGTTTTTTGCAGGCACGGCAAGCAAATTTGGCATAGCTAACAAGAAATCGTGACGGTGAAAAAAACACTTATTCAAGAAACGTGATCGGGTCGGGCCTGTGAAATTAATTGATAGCAGGTATCACTGAACACACAGCTGATGATAATTTCGTCAAAGTTCAACATGGTGTGCGCCAGTAGTTCTCAAACTTTGGCTTCGTAGACCTCTGGCGGGCCGCAGTGCTTCTGTGTGGATTACACCTGAAATGTTATATGCAGGGATGTGGAGTCAGAGTCGTGGAGTCGGGGTTTTTTGGCCGGAGTCATACTCGGAGTCTAATTTTGAAAAGTTTCAAACTTTTTATTTTTGCATATATGTAATATGTCAAATTTGGCTATAGGCCGGATGAGTTGATTGATATATAATTGAATACACATAAATAGGAAAGGTTGGAAAAAAACGTGACTAAATTAAACTTTTTTTAGTCGGAGTCGTGTTTTCGGTCAATGCTGGAGTCGGAGTCGTCATTTTTTTAACGACTCCACAGCCCTGGTTATATGCTAATATGTTTCTGTTCTGTTTCATAATTGTTTTTTTTTAATGTTGAGTATTACGTATGTTATTTTATATTTTCATTCAATTTGTCGTATTTTTATTTTTTCCAATAAACATATCCGTTATTATGAAAGTATTTTTTAATTCATGTATGTATTCATCAGCACGCTCCTTATTTGGAGCATAGTTGGGTATATCAAAAATTTATTTTTTTACGATGTCCGCTCCCAACTTAAAGCATGTGGACTACTCTCAGAGTTCATCTTCACATGTTTGTTTCTAGGAGAATTGCTTGTTAAACAGTTGCCCGACCTCTCTGTGTCCAAGTGAGTAAGGATTGAAAGGATAAGAGGACTAAGAAAGAACTAGTGGTTAGCTATTCGCTCTCACTACGTGCCCTGATTTTTTAGGATAGGAAAGGTGGAAAAGGATTTTTAACAACACAAACTTCTCTCATTGCCTTCGAATAGAATCGACTGAGCACATCTGCTCGTACCGGGAATCGAGCCCTGGCCGTCCGTCACTGGAACCAACGTCGTTGACGACTGAACCACGGTCCAGACAAATACATATGTATGCTCGGTAATAATTAACGCCTATCTATTTTGGCATACGTATTATCTCTTATAGATGCCGGGGGCCGATACTGGGAAAGTTCGGGAAGCACTGGTCTATACCACTGTTATGCTAAGCGCTGAGGGAGTATCTACGTTTGAGGAAAGGTGAAGAAATAATATTAAATATATGTACACTTTAAAACAAGATATAAAAAAAATCCATGCATCTTTTTACACTTTATTTACAAATAAGCTTGTAAGTAGTATTCACTTCCTGTCACGTAAGCGAGTAGTCGACGCTTTTGTATTGTCGTTATACTTGGCCAAGGGCTCGAATCCCTGGGAGGTAATAATCCCAATATATTTTTATTACAAGTATGTTTAATATGATCTCTCTTTTCTCTACACACAGTACCCTCAATATGATTAAAGAAAAGATGCTCTTGGCAATCTTGGCCCGACGCAGAGCTCCAATGCACCGATTTTTTGACCGTGCACAATTCTGCTAAAGAAAAAAAGACTGAGAATTTCTCAGACACAAAATGACTTCATCAATTGATTCTGCTCACGGCGAGCGAAACCCGTCCTGATCTACATCTATTGATATGTGGAAGTTTTACTGAAAGTTGTGTTTTGTTGATTTAAACCCAAAGAATGAAGCTAGCGAAAAGTTTTTTCTTATTCATTTCCACTCTCAACGTGGAATAGATGGAATTGTAATTAGTTGTATTACTAACCACGTTGTTCCAGTTTTATCAACAAAAAATAATGCGAATTGTGACACGTGTTTTGTCTATTTCATTGGCATCTTCGGACGTACCATGGGACTGTATCGAACACAATACGTGGAATAATCAAAGTTATTTAAAATTTTATATTAAAATGGAATTACACAAAGATGGCAAAAAAGGCAAGGGTGTTTGTTTTGTTAAAAATCCCTTCCACCTTTCCCACACCCAAGAAAGACGCATAGCGACAGCGATTATTTAACCACTAGTCCTGTCCTAGTCCTCGTAACCTTTCCATCCCAACTCTGTTCGAAAGAGAGCGGTTATGCAACTAAGTAACAAGAAGTTCTCGTGGAAAAAACATATCAAATTAGAATTTTTTGAATTTTGTACTTTTCCATGAGTTTTGTCGCTAACGACCCGGGTTTCGCCTTTCGGCATCTTCAGGCATTTCCAGTGCACGGATGTACTTGAACTGACGCGTAGTAAACAGTTTGTATCGTTTATATACAGTCTACGCGTCAGTTCAAGTACATCCTCAGTCGAAATACTTAATTATGAAAAAACATATGTTGAGATAACTCCGTGTGCTCCAAGTTGGGAGCGGACATGGTAATAAAAAGTGTTCATTGAATTGTTATTTACTTGGTAGAACTCCATTATAACGCGGCGCAAAAATAGCAAAGGATTTTAGTTCTACAGACACTATATGATATATGGTTGATTGCTATTTCGGCTTCGTCAGAACTAGTTCTGACCTGTGCTATTTTTTGACCGTGTAAAAGAAATAGTGTTCAATTAGAGGTGTAAATTTACGTTATACATGATTTGACTGATGGATTCTTTTGTTTAACTTTTTAGCCGTGGGCGTTTTAGCGAACGTTTTTGTGCCGGCTGTTGAATGGTTAAGTATGCCTGATCTTTATCATCAGTTCACTGTGTTCGCACCTCAAACCTTGACATTCAATGTCAATGGTACAGTGGTATTTACTCAAAGAGTTATTCACCAAGTCACCTCACCTCAGTTTAAATCGACTACGTACGTATTGTTATTGTTTGTATGGCATATCCGTGATTCATTTTGCTTCAAAACGTGTCGTTTTTTCTTTGGTTTTTGAATGAAATAAACAATGTTTGAAAAATATGATATCTTTAGACTGCTTAACAATTGCATTGTTAATACGTCTTGATTTGTTTTCATTCGATAGACAAGATATAATTAGATTTATGACCAGGGCAGGGCTGTGGAGTCATCGCGGCGTTTTCGTATTCGGCATTTTCGAACTTACTATCGCAAATAAAATCTCCGAAGATGCCTCTGAAAGATGCGAAACACGTGTCACAATTAGTAAAACAATACGAGGAACAATTATTAAGTTATGTAAAATTTTATGTTAATATGAACTTCCAGAAAGTTACCGCCGAATCTATCGAAAGTATAACTTTGCTTATTACACGTATTGTTTTAATATTTGTGACACGCGTTTCTTCTCTTTCAGAGCCATCTTCTGACCGCAAAGTTAGCTTTAGTATTAAAACAAGGTTGATTCTAATATTCTAAAATGGACGTTGGGATTTTTCCTGTTTACGGAAAGCAATAAGGGGAGGATAGAAACCAAACGTTGCAATCTCAACAATCCCTAACAGAGACCGCGTGATAGTAATGGGGGATCTTAACGCTAGAGTCGGAACTGACCCTTTGCTTGGCCCAACAGTGATGGGCAAACATGGCCTCGGTGTAGCCAACGACAACGGTGAGAGACTCATCGAGTTTGCAACTATGAATGAGCTCACCGTTGGCGGTACAATCTTCCCCCACAGAAAAATCCACAAATACACGTGGACCTCCCCGGATGGTCGCACCAAAGCGCAAATCGACCACTTCCTCTACAGCACGAATCACCGAAGGGAACTTCTTGACGTACGAACCTACAGGGGTGCCGACATATACAGCGATCATGAGCTGCTTGTCGGCAAAATTCGTCTCAGACTCAGACTCAGACGCCCCGCAAGGCCTCCAACTCGGAGTAGAATCGACGTCGAAAAACTTCAATTTCCTCGAATTCAGCTGAACTTTGATGTTGCTATGAGGAAAAACGTCGCCAACAGTGCCAATGATCGGCAAAACCCACGACCCGACGCCATAGAATCAGAATGGTCCAGTATTAAGAATACTGTCGCGTCAGCCGCTCATGAAGTGCTTGGAATTCGGAGAGGTGATCAACCAAAGTGGATGTCCGACGACACGTGGAGGAGTATTGCAGAAAGAGCTCGGCTTAAAACACTGAGGGACAGTGAGACAGACCCAAACCGGATCGAGGACCGCCGGACTGACTATCATAACCATGATAAGATAGTTAAAAAGTCAGTGCGACTCGATAAACGCCGATTCTTAGATCGCCAAATTGAAGCAGCAGAGGAAGCATCACGCAGAAGTGATACGAGAAAATTATTTAAAATCACGCGCGAAATTTGCGGGAGACGACCACCGACCTCCGGGCCTATACGTAGTCCAAGTGGGGCAATAGAGTCGAGCGCGGAGCGTGTCAAAAAGATCTGGAGAGATCACTTCTGCGGGCTGTTAAATCGCCCTCCTCCCTTGAACCCATTTGATATACCCAATGAAGCCTTACTTGTAGATATTCCCCGAGCGTCGACAATACTCGACCATACGCCTACGCGTGCTGAGATCACCTCAGCCGTGCAGCGTTTGAAGAATGGGAAGGCGCCCGGTGTAGATGGTATACACCCAGAGTTTCTCAAGTACGGCCTGGAGGCGCTTCTGCACCCCTTATATCAACTTATTAGTAAGGTGTGGGATCAGGAGCGCTGCCCAAGGGACTGGGTCAACGGTGAGATAGTCACCATCCACAAAAAAGGTGACCCACTATGCTGTGACAATTATAGAGGTATAACGCTGCTCAGCGAGCCCGGCAAGGTTTTGGCACAGATAGTCTTGGCGAGAATAAGGATCCCAATAATGCGTATCCTCAGGGAAAATCAGGCCGGGTTCCTACCTGGCCGATCCTGTGCGGACCAAATCCACAACCTTAGATGCCTTCTCCAGCAAAGCAATGAATTCAATAGCTCGCTTGCGTGTTGCTTTGTCGACTACGAGAAAGCCTTTGATAGTCCGCATAGGCCTTCCCTATGGGCCATTTTAAAGCTTTATGGGATCCCACCCAAGATAATCGCCACCATCAAATGCTTGCACGAGGGCAGTGAATGCTGCATAAGAATCGGTGACGTAACTACGGAATGGTTTGGCATCACTACCGGCGTCAGACAGGGCTGTGTTCTAGCTCCGTTCCTCTTTATAATAATCTTCGACTTCATCCTGAGGAAGTCAATTCCACCTGACCGAGGAGTAGCCGTTGCTCCCAACCTGAAACTATGTGACCTCGAGTATGCCGACGACGCTGTCATCTTTGACAAATCAGTTGCGGGTATCCAGGAAACAATGGATAGACTGCAGAGCAACTCGTATCGCGTTGGCCTCAAAATCAACGCGAGTAAAACCAATGTGCTCTGCAACAGCGCCTGTCCAGATCCAGACTACTCTCTGTTGAGTGCGGGGCAAGAAATCGAGAGAGTCGATGGTTTTAGGTACTTGGGAGTACACATCACGGGAGATGGCAACCCGCGTAATGAGCTCGCGATCCGATTAGGGATAGCTGGAGCAACATTTAATTCAATGCGGAAAGTCTGGGACTCACGGCTGTACTCGGTCAGAACCAAGTGCCACTTGTTCAACGCATGCATACTGACTGTGCTGCTTTACGGTTGCGAGTCATGGCACATCACAAAAGCACAGGGTAACCGTATACTGTGCTTTGAAAACAGATGCCTGCGGCGAATACTAGGAGTACAGTGGTTTGACTTTGTCAGGAATACGGAGGTAAGAGAGCGGACAAACCAGCCCCTTATTACGTCCAAAATTAAAAGGCGACGATGGACCTGGCTTGGACATGTGCTGCGGATGCCCCAGGGGAGCCTGAATCCTGCCTGCCTCTTCTATCAACCTGATGGATCCCGACGCCGCGGAAGGCCTCTGATGACCATCCATAGGATGTACTCAGGGGAGCTAAGGGACGCCGGGATGACCTGGGAAGATGCGAGGAGGTTGGCGGGAGACAGAGAATCTTGGAGGCACTGTGTGGCGGCCATATGCTCCGAATAGGGAGCGGATATGGGAAAAAAAAAAAAGAAACAAAAACAATAATAATTAGACTACTAATGACGTTAACATAAGAAAATTATGCTGCATCAATTAAAAATGTTAAACCCAATGGAAGTAAATTTAGCAGAGGCGAGCGGCCTGTTCTATTTCGGATATACTATTTATTACGAGCTGATTTAAATTGAATATTTTGTTCTACTCTAAGCGGCACCGGTCTCGAATATGCAATTGTATGGCAAATTAAAGAAAAATTGTTGATTTTTTTTAACCGTGTCCGCTCCCAACTTGGAGCATATGGACTCCTCACGGAGTTTATCTCAAAATATGTTTTTTTCTACGAGAACCGCTTGTTACACAACCTCTCTTTTTCGAAGAGAGTAGCGATGGAAAGGATACGAGGACTAGGACAGGACTAGTGATTAGCTAATCGCTGTCACCATGCGTCGCTCTTTGGGATCGGAATGGTGGGAAGGGATTTTCAACAACACAAACACCCACGCCTTTGACCAGATTAAACGACTGAAAAAATCCGCTTGCACCAGGAATCGAACCCGGGCGGTCTGGCGCGCAAGCCAACAACGTTGCCACTGCTCCACGGACCGGACACCGGATATTAAACACCAAATTTCTTTTATGAATGAATGGAAAGGATATGAGGACTAGGACAGGACTAGTGATTAGCTAATCGCTGTCACTATGCGTCGCTCTTTGGGATCGGAATGGTGGGAAGGGATTTTCAACAACACAAACACCCACGCCTTTGACCAGATTTAACAACTGAAAAAATCCGCTCGTACCGGGAATAGAACTCGGGTGGTCCGGCGCGCAAGCCAACAACGTTGCCACTGCGCCATGACCGGACTAGCTCATAAAATAAAAAAAATCGGAATAAACAGTTTGAACTATTCAAGAGATTAACTTTGTTTATTGATGTATTATAAATAGTCAGAATGTTGTTTCATTATCAACCGATTTTTATGACCTTTACGACTTGTGCACTGTGGCAAACACTTTTTTAAACGTTAACAGCAATTCGTTACCTTACTTTGAAAAGGTTCTAATTGCCTTTTTTGTCTAAAATGACCTTTTGGACGTTTACCGCATTCTATCATATGTGTGAATTTCAGAATTATATATGGTTGAATAACGGATTTTTTTTTTTAGTAAAAAAATATTTGGCAATACAGTTTACGCCAATGCGCCATATATTCTTAATTGTGAAAGTCATGCGAGATTAACTCGATGATAAATAATGAATCAGTTGTGTACAAAATCAACGATAAATAACATACACCCATACATCTGAAATGAAAATACGTTAAATAACATAACATACATCTGAAAGAGGCGAAACACGTGTCACAGTTAGTTACACATTACGTGGAATAATCAAAGTTATTTTAAATTTTATACTAACATACACCCAGCCCAAGATCTCTTATTTTCAATTGAAAAAATCTGACCTTGCCGGGAATTGAACCTGGGCACCCTGATCGCTAGGACAAAGCTCTTGCCACTAGACCACAGGGACCGACTTAGCAGTTAGGAGTTAGCAGAATTCCGGAGTTGCACTGCATCTACACACTAAATTTATTTGACAAAGTTCGAAGATTGTCATCATTATTTCCATCATTAGATCTTTAAGATCATTATTTCTCAGCAAAAGTTGGAAAAAAATATGCTTAAAATAAGTAATTTGAAACATTTTTACTTGCTCATTGTTACAAGTGGATTTTAATCAATCGAAACATCAAACGCTCATATCTCAAAACAGTGTCAAGAGCAGTTAGAACCTTTTCAAAGAAAATGTCGAATTGATATTATGATAATGACGCTTTATTACATATAACAATAATTGAAACTGATTTAATGATTGAAATAATCGTGCCCACCTATAACTGATGTTTATATTGAAGAATAAGACAAGGGTACAGTGGCGTAGGTAATTTGTATAAACATGAATTTATCATCGCATATCTTTATTAAATTTTAATTGTTTCAATTTTGTGCTGTTCCATGAGTTTTGTCGCTAACGACTCGGGTTTTGCCTTTTGGCATCTTAATGCATTTCAAGTGCACGAATGTGCTCGAACTGACGCGTAGTAAACTTAAGTTAAATTGCTATTAAAATGTAAATTAGCGAAAATTGTATGTAAATAAGTTTCACTGAACTACGTGGGTTTGTTATAATTATTGGGATTTTTGAATGTAGAATCGCAAATAATAATGACCAGATAATAACAAAGGAATATCTAAAATAAATCTAGATGGCGAAACCCGGGTAGTTAGCGACAAAACTCATTGAGATTTCTAAGTGGGTTCTCGTTTTCATTTTGTATTTAATTCTCGTACTCCTTTAGGTCGATTAGATTCATTCCTTGAGGGTTCCGAATGAGATCCAGAAATCATTAGATATACGCCCACATTCCCTGACAGTAACTTTGATGGTAGCATGAACCGTAGCTATCTCCGTTTGGTCTATAAGCTGTATGAGACACGTAGTTTTGGGGGAAAGAAATACAATTTTGTAGGAATTTTGGGTGTATTGTCTAAGGTCTGGAGTCTGGAGCATTGTCTGGAAACAAAAGGTTTTTGCATTATCGCCAAAAAAGCCGAATGTGCGAAAGTGGAAGTTCACCTGTATTTTAGTTCTGCAGAAATAATTTAATAAATATTTTTTGATAGCTATTTCGGCTTACGCCATCGTCAGATATAGTTTTAACAAGTAAATGCCAATTAAATCAAGTAATCTAACCTGCTGTCTTCAATATATATAGGGTCTTTTTATAAGGACGCTTAGTTTTGAAATGTAAATAAAACAAGTTTTTTGTGAGATTTAAACTAAATTTTAATTTCATTTGTAAGTATATTTTACGGCATTAAATATGGAATATAGCATCAAATGTCTGCCGATATCCATTCATTATAAAATGGGCCATGTCGCTAAAGTTGACTTTTTTGACAAATTTGGGTAAACTTCCAACTGCTCCAGAACCCAATCAGGCGTTGTCTGCGGTCGTTTACCTGAAGTTCCTTGGTTAGTTGGATTTTATACGAGTGCAGACATAAGGCCCGATTCAAAATTCGCCAAGTTGAAGTCGCAGAAAAGCCAAGTTCTTGTGAACGACGAGAAATAAGCTGCCTTGGGTTTTCCTGTACACTTTCACACACAGCAGCAATGTTTTCACCAGATATTGTATTTTGATGACGTACAGGTAGGTGTTGGCCGATTATTTACCAAACTGGTTGACTCAAATTTGGCCACTAAACAATGAATAATCTACTCAGCAGGACAAAGTAACATATTTTGAGCGTCCCTATTGAAATACCCTTTATAAGGGTTTTACGTGTGCACTTCCCTGCACAGAGATATCATATTGTCATATTGACAGGCGTGTGTGAAGATATTTTGTTGAATCGAATTCTTGAATACTTCCCAGGTCAATAGGTGATGAGATAAAAGGCGGCCATTTTGCGACTACCCGTTTTGTTACTTCGTGATGCTGGGTATATTGTTTATCAAACAGTTATAAACGTTAATATATAATTATCGTTAGTGTTTTTTGACAGGTGCGAATTTGACATGTCAAATAATATATTTACAATATATCGAGGCTCATATAAGTCTTAAATTATTAACAACTTAATAACAAGTTAAAATTGATATCTTTGTTATTCTATGTATTGTAAATCAAGATGTGGTATTTTCTGTCTCTTACAGACGTGGACTTCTTGTTGCTCAGTTTAACCTTTTAAAGCCCTACGGTCCCGTATGGCACCAGTGATTATGGTGCACTTCGCCATCGGATTACACTGATTTATGATAATAGTTTTCAGCATATGAATATAAGCTTTCATAAATAATATCTTTAAGATACCGATCCATAGTTTTATTTTCGGTTTCGTTTAATATTTTGACTTTTGGAATATGCGTTGTGCTATATCCGGTGACCCTCGTGATCAATTTTTAAATAGAAAATAATCGGTTAAATTCACTCGAGGTGACATATGGGTGAATTTTTTGTACTTGTAAAAACTTAGCGATCTATGTAAAAAGAAAAATATTTACGAGCTAGTCACTGAAGCGGTTGATCCATGTTTTTTTTTATAATTAACCTAAAATATACTTTAACAACAGATATAATATTATGTAAGTAAAAGGCACACTAACAAGGATTGTAAAGTCTTTAAGGACTCTTTACGCAAAGAAAAAATAATTATTGATTTATTGTTTTACCAAAATATTGATTTAGTAGAAGGAAAAGTCTTTGTGTATGGTTCAATGGAAGCCTTACTTGTCCAAAGACTGTTTATTTGCGATGAAAAGGTTTTTTAAAGAACGAATTTTGTGGTAAAGAGAATAATAGAAATTGAGGAAAAAACATTCTTTAATAGAACCAAAAACAGTGTTTGATGCTTGAACCTTCATTGAAATTCTTTTATCCAGCGGTTGTCAACCTTTCGGACCATATAGTTAAACATTAATACGGTACACACACGTAAGATAATCAGACTAGTAATGTAGAAATACTCCACCGAGTAAATAAAAAAGGTTTAAAGATGAATAGTCTAGAATTTTTAGAAATAAATAAAACTCTTAATAAAAAAGATATATTATTAAATAATATTCTTAACAGGACAGGATGCTCGCCTTTGTTAACATTATTCCCATTCAAAAGAGTAATCACCCAACCTAACTGATTGATTGCAGCTCATTAGTTTATAGTTTATTAGTTTGTAATGTTTAACGTCATTAGAAATATATTTGTTTGCTTTGTTTCGATTCTATAACCCTCTCTTGCGTCCCTTAAAAAGGAAAAATCCCAATCTAATTGATTGATTGATTGCAATTTATTAGTATCATTATGTTATTGCATTGTTTTGATTCTATCACCCCCTTCCTTGTTTCCTTTAGAAGGAAAAAAACCCGTAATCCATTTTGTAATTTCATAATTTAAAATGTTAAAATGTTAGAATTTATCTTGCTTCATTACTTAAGCAAACTTTGCGATAGTAAGTCTGAAGATGCCTCTGAAAGAGACGAAACACGTGTCACAGTTAGTTACACAATACGTGGAATAATCAAAGTTATTTTAAATTTTATATTAAAATGAACTTCCACAAAGTTACCGTCGAAACCATCGAAAAAAAGTTTAATTTCATCACGTTTTCTTTCCAGCGTTTCCTATTTATGCGTATTCAATTATATATCAACCAACCAATACGGTCAACAGCCAAATTTTATATATAATCTGCAAAAATAAAAAATAAAAAAATTTCAAAATTTCCGACTCCGAGTACGACTCCGGCCAAAACGCCGTGACGATTCCGATTCCACAGCCTTGGAATTTAATAAACTCTATAAATTACAAAATGGCGTTAGGATTTTCCCCTTTTACGAGAAACAAGGAGGTAGTTATAGGAACAAATGAACAGTAATTATACTACCAATGACGTTAAATAAATTATCAACTTATATAGTTGAATTCATTTGGAAGGGTTAAACTCATAGGAAATAAATATAGCAGTTGCGACCAACCTATCCTATAAGCTTTTATTTTTTTAGTTATTTTTTTATACTTAATTGATTATTTCTATATTACTATTCTGATTAAAATTGTGATCGTTTTCTCTTATGACAAGCCATCTTTTATGTTCTTTAATTCTAATATTACAGTTTCTTCCTGTTTGTCTTACATAATAAGTTTGGCAGTCTCTAATACCAAGGCGATATATACCACTTTGTGAAAATGATTCTACGCGATATTTAAGATTTCAATGCTTATATATTGATGTTTTTTAAGGTGTTTGCTGTCAATACTTGGTGGAATGGCATTATAATAACACATTTTTAGTACTTATTCCAAATTAAATTTATTGGATCAAGCCTATAATTATATTGTATACATTGAGAAGACCTTTATTCCCGGCTCCCTCGTAAATCGAGATGGAGCCTCCTATCCGACACTCAGGAGAGGGATTTTGTGGACGGAGTAGGAGAAACATGGTACTCTTATAAAGAAAAGACGATCTCAAAGCGTTATGTGGGTGCGGTTAGCATCCATTATTTAATTGTTTGTAGTTTACACAGACTTTACACACGGATTTAGCACAGATAGATTAACAATACACGTTACGTTCTACAACACATAATACACGACTATTATTATTATTATTGCGAAGGCGATATCAGGAATTTGACTCGAATTTAATTCTTAGGGAGAGGATTAGGCGCGTGCATTCTCAATGCCGTCCAATCTCTCACTGCTCTATGAAAACAAACGGTTACTTTAGAAATAAAAAAACAATGGCCGTTTCAAAAATCGTTAACACGTGCGCCCGCCGATAAGGGATTATTTATCGCCTAACGAACTTTTTATTAAGCACATGCATTGTCGGGCGTCAAGCGAGATAAGCAATTTTATTTATGGGTTATTGCACTTAATATGAGATACCGTGCACTCGAAGTGACACAGCCAGAGACATTTGGGAGCGAGCCGCCCGTATTACAAGAATGAATTTATTTCCTGATATCTTAAACTCATTGACTGAGGCGAAAAAAAGATCGTTCGAGAGAGTGCTGATGTCCTACCATACTAGGAGGTGTCAACATATAATATGTTCTTATGGTGGAGAGCGTTCAGAAGAAATTTCTGAGAATTCTCTATTTGAAGACATACGGATACTACCCATGGTTTTATCGAACCGATTTTCTCTTAGGCATGCTCACGTTCAATATTTTTAATGCTCGAAGAGAAATGTACCTGGCCACATATTTCTTTAGGCTTATCCGATGCCAAAATGAGAATTCTACCATTCTTGAGAATGTCCATGATAATTCTTTGAGGAATCGGAAAAATGAGTTGTATATTCTTCCAATGAGTATAAGCAGCCTGCCAATGGGGATGCCACTGGGAAGAGCTTTAGTGATTTTTAACGGAATCGCTTCAAATGTCGACATATTTCACATGGACGTAAGTAAGTTCAGACGAATACTATTTGTTATGTATTATAGTTGATTTTGTCGGAACTCACTCAGTTGACTTCTTTGCCAATTTCTAATACATTTTTTTCTTTCACTCTTATATCTGTAAACTAAGTATTTTGTCATTCAATGTTTTCATCTTTTTTCACATTGCAAAAGCAATAATCTTATAATTTGTAATTTTTGCAATGTACAATTATATTTAAATACTAGCTGATCCGGCGAACTTCGTACCGCCTCAGAATCAATAGCTGTGTTAACGTATAAGCTGAATTAAGTCATTCATTCACGCGCGACATGAAATGTCAAACATCACGCGCGTGATAGCGCCCTCTGTGATTCAACAACAAAAATAATAAATAATGACAGATGTCAGAAATATTAAAATACGTTCTGATAGGGACATCCTTCACTTAGCGGTATGAAATATACTTTACAACCTTCTCTCATATCTAACAAATATACATACAAAATTTCATAATAATCGGTCCAGCCGCTTCGAAGGAGTTCGGCGACAAAAAATTGTGTCGAGATTTTTATATATATAGAGAAATATATTAAAATGTATTATTTTCTAGATAAATGGAAACAATGATTAAAGATCACAGCATGTCGTCTTTCATAAATCATAGTATATGTATGAATGTAAAATAATATTATTAGTCGATTCTTTTCTTAATCACCATCATGGAATGAATAATTATGAAATGACTAATAGTCTTTGTAGAAAAATTATAGAGGAATTAAACGATTGTCTTTCCTCTTAAAATTGTACTGTAATAATATTACGAGGATAATATGCGATAAATTATATATATTCATGCATGCAAAACATTTGATTTGTTGATATTAAAGCCGTTGAACTCATGCCCTGTTGTCTAGATACTTCGAAATTTCCGGAAATATATAATTCATCATTCCTGGAATGTGTGTATTGCTTGGAGTGAAGACTTCATATATTTGAAATGAATAAATTGATTATATTAATAATACTAGTTAAATTTATGAAAAGACCCTAAAAATTTATCGTGGAGTTTTTGTTATTTTTGTTGTCGTTACATGGAGCCTAATAGATTCTCTGTCACCTGCCAATCTCATTGCTTCCACCCAGGTCTTCCTGTCACGTAGTTCCACTGAGTACATCCTATGGATGGTCATCAGCGGCTTACAGGGACGACGGAATCCATCAGGATGATAAAATTTGTTTTCGAAGCACAGTATACGGTTACTCTATGCTTTTGTAATGTTCTCTTTTGAGGTGTACTGACTCTGATGTACTGACTATGATGCTTAACGGTTGCGAGTCATGGCACATTACAAAAGTACAGGGTAACCGTATAATGTGCTTCAAAATCAGATGCCTGCGACGACTTTTAGTAGTGCGGTGGTTTGACGATGTCAGGAACACGGAGGTAAGAGAGCGGAGAAACCAGCCCCTTATTACGTACAAAATAAAAAGGTGACGATGGACCTGGCTTGGACATGTGCTGCGGATGCCCCAGGAGAGCTTGAATCCTGAATGTCTCTTCCATCAACCTGATGGATTCCGACGTCCCGGAAGGCCTTTGATGACCATCCATAGGATGTATAGAGGACACCTACGGGACGCCGGAATGACCTGGCAGAAAGCGAGTAATTTGGCGAGTGATCATGGAGGAGAAACATGGAGGCACCGTGTGTCAGCCATATGATCCGAGTAGGGAGCGGATATGGAAAAATTAAGGACGTGGAATTAAAAATTGTGTGTGGTCCGGAGACCCGAAACGTTGGCGAAAGCTGGATAATAGAATTTCAACGAAGGTTCAAGTATTACAGCAGTTTTTAATCTTTTTAAGATTTTATTTTCAGAATTGAGGAAGCGAGGAGGTTGGCGGGTGATAGAGAATACTGGAGGCACCGTGTGGCGGCCATATGCTCCGAATAGGGAGCGAAAAACTAAGACATTTTTAGTATTAAAGACTCGGGCGTTATTAACCGTTGAAAATGCTCGCGATTAGCAAAACCGGCGAATTGGTGTCTCCATCAACAATTGTTTTGCCATTAAAAATATACAATCGTTCTTTTTCATCTGCCCTGTAATGAATTGGATTATCCTTATATTATATGGAAGAGATTTGAAACATAAATCAACCCGTAGCGTGCCATGTCTCTTTAACACGGGGATCGAGCCAACACGAAGTTTTGTTGCTTTGAAATATATGCGATTTATATTAATTTATGATAGCATTGGAGTGGGTTGCCAGTTGGTGCTTTCTGCTACCAATGAAATAAATCAGTGGACCTCACAGTTGATTTAATAAAAAAATATATCAAGCTTTTAATAAGGTTCATTGAAACGTCGGTCTCTTGACACGCTATTATAAAAACCTTTTCACAACGGGTTCACTTGGACAATGCAAAGTTTTATTTCATTTTATATAATACTATCCGCTACCCAAGCGTTGCAATCCCACTCAAAGAAAGATAGTGTTTGTGTTTTAATTTTGTATGGCTGTACTGATTCAACAACCTTCAAAGGTATCCGCACAACAAATTATCAATGTTTTATCGCAATCGGATGAACGTTATAAGACCGCATACAGGATACACAAACAATTATTCATTTTATATGTAAAGATAATTAAGAAATCTTCGCTGGCGTACACACAACACATCACCAATGTTATATCGCCATATGAAATGTCATTCATAACTCAATTTCAGAGTTTCTGCCTTCTTCCTTGGAAAGGACAGTATAGTTAAAGAGACAGCAGTTTTTAGTAGTGCATTTTGTAAATTGTTTAATGGAATTTTAATATCAACTTTTAATCGATCGAATTTCATATTTTTCGAGTTGTGTTACGAACGACCCATGTTTCGCTATTCGGTATCTTTAGACATTACAAGAGCACGAATGAACTTGAACTGACTCTAAATACTTTCAAAGGATTTGGCGATAGCTTTGTGAAAGTTCATTTATGTATAAAAACTGTCGGAAATTATCGTCACAGTTTGTGTCACAGTTAGTAGCACAATACGTGGAATAATCAAAATTATTTTTAATTTTATATTATGAAGGAAATTGTATTCAAAAAAATTCCACAATAATTTTATTACTCATCATTACCGGTTTCATTCATCGCAAGCATTTTCAGCTGATGAGACTGTATATCAATACAGAGTTATTGGCACAATGTTTACGCAAAAAAATTTGTGCGTTTGCTAATTGGCCGTTAAATACGAAATGACATGCTAATTATCAAAGTAATTAAAAGGCCCCGTAAACAAAGTGTTAATAGAAAAACAGCTATTGTGGAATGAGTACAAAACATGTTTTATTATTTTATAATATAACTAGCTGTACCCTGCGCGCGTTGCCACGCCAGCAATTGTAGGGGGGATGGGGGTGGGGGAGGGGGTGTACGCCAGAAAGTTTCGCGGAAGTGTACTCGAGAAATTTGTAAAAATTAGATATCAATTTTTGGGGGGGGGGGTTTGGCGGGGTAGGGTTTGTGGGGCGTATAAGGAGGGTATGCCAGAAACCTTCAAAGGAGTGAACTCGAAAAATTCATAAAGTTTAAAAAAAAAATTGGGGGTGGAGGTTGGGGGGTGGTTGGGGGGAGAGGTTGGTAGACCAGAAACTATTGCGGGAGTGTAGTCAATAAATTTATTGTAAAGTTTCACATCGATCGGTCGAGCGGTTTAGTAGTCCATAGCGGAAATACAGACAGACAAACATTCATTTTTATATATATGTATAGATAGACTTTTGTTTTTATTTTTTAATAAATGGCATATCAGTTAACGTCAAAGCGCCATACATTTGACAAATATAATAACTATTCAAAAAAATTTCAAAATAAAAACACCAAGCTCAATTCTGATAATGTTAACGTAAAAAGGTAGTGCATTGATCAGCCGAACAGCTCTTGTGACTCAAATAACCGACTCGATAAACAAGTTCTGACAAATTCGGATAAAAAAAGCTATTTTATATTGAACTGACCGGCAATATGCTGAATAAGTGGTCGATATTCTGTACTGTGGTAGCGATAATGATTTACATAAATAAATTATTGTTGCTCGATGTTAGAGTTGATAAAAAGTTTGTTTTATAGATCAATATTGTATTGTCTATGGATATATCCTTTTAACAGTGTTAAATTAATGTATATTTTTTACCTGCTGGCAACACAAAATAAGATCACATAATTTATGAAATGAAACAAAACAACTGATGAATATACGATTTGCATGCTTGTTAAATGACACCCAAACAAAACCTTGCGTGGGCTAAGAAACACGAATTACAAACAAATTGAAAACATATATTATATCAAACAAATAAGGATTTGATTGCGTAAAATCAAGCAAACAATCACGCCACTTTTAATTTTTCATTTCGATTAATTTAAGCAAGAATTGTTTCAAAACTAATTCATTGTTTGTCGATTGAATTCAAGGTCGAGTTGAATATTCACTGTCAAATGCAGTGCTCATGAATCATTTTAAACAGTTTTGGGGTGGTTATAGGCTACTTTGATATAGGGTAAAACCTACAATTGTCGGCCACTTAAGGATTTTTTCAACTTTAGTATTTTTTTGTGGACACTATCATATAAGAGGCAAAATAAAAAAAATACTGTGTGCTAGATTGATGATTTGTTTATGATAATCAATTTTTAATAATTTTTAAAATACGTAAAAAAAATGGTTCAAAACTACAATTATGGGCCACTTTCTGCAATTGTTGGCCACCAAAAGATTCAATTATTGGCCACCCCAAAAGTATTAATAAAAAATATTTTTTTTAAAAAACAGAAACTAGACGTATAATAACATGACCCAAATCATTATTTAGTGTAAAATCAAGTGCTTTATTGGATTCCAACATCATTTGTTAAGCTGCAGTTATTGGCCAAAAAGTCATAATTTTCCTAGAAATATCGGAGAAATGTAATAAATACATTTGTGATTAGTAATATTATTAAAACACTATTCATGCAATAAAAAAATATATTTTTTCATAAGAATTTATAGCATTAGCTTGGCTGGCCAGTAATAGAAATTGTATGTGTTTTTGGAATCAGTTAATGGCCACCATCATAATAACCTTTTACAAAAATATTTTCAATGCATAAAAATAATTATTTTATAACTTCACTCAAGACGAATAATTCTGTTCAAATAAAATTATGATTAATTAACTTTCAAACGTGTATGATGCTTTTAGACTGAAGTCCAATTCTTATGATATTTACAAGAGATTTCACTTGCTTCACGGTAACACTCCGGCTGTCTGATAAAAATGCGTTTTTGGAGTTCATTTCATAAAATGACAATTTTATGTTTAAACGATAGAGGAATAATAAGGGAACTATATTAATAAACCAAAAGTTGGTAATGTTGTTTTGGTTTATAAAAAAACTTATACAGGGTGTTTGTCGGGAAGGCTAATAGCTTTATTTGGTCGCCATTTTGATTAGAATAAATTTTGACAATCCACGCGACAAATTTATTTTGATTTTTTTTCGATAAACCAACATGTTTTAATTGTGAAAAATTTATTATATAGATTATAGAACACGGGTCGTCAACCCGGTCCGCACCACCAACTAGTGGGCGGTTACGACTTCCGTGGTGGGCAGTAGGCGATTTTTGCTCCTTCATCAAATTTTTTCTCACAATTTCGCACAGAATCAGGCTCAAGGTATTCATAAATTAACTATTGAATTTGATTTTTTAAATTTCTTGTTTTTTCAATAAATTTATATGCACCATTCTTTTGTTGCAGTAAAATATTGGTTTTAAAGCTTGTTATTTTGAAATATCCTAAAGTTCTTCAAGATTTTTTTTCATCCATATACTGGATTGAAATAGGACGATGTTGGTAGGCGGTGAGGAAGTTTTCCCTCTGTTAATATTAAGTAGGTGTGGGAGGGTATTTTAAGCAACACATCGACACCTTAATTTGAAAAGGTTCTAACAGCTCTTGACACTGTTTTGAGATAAGAGCGTTTGAAGTTTCGATTGATTAAAATTCACTTGTAACAATGAGCAAGTAAAAATGTTTAAAATTACTTATTTTAAGCATATTTTTTCACAACTCTTGCTGAGATATAATGATCTTAAAGATCTGACGACGCAAATAATAATGACAATCTTAGAACTTTGTCAAATAAATTTAGTAAAAAAGTGTGCAGATGCAGTGGAATTCTGCTAACTCCGTTATTCAACGATATATAATTCTAAAATTCATATATATGATAGAATGCGGTAAATACAAGCTTTTCCGACCAAAGGGTCATTTTAGGCAATTATAACAATCTTCGGATTAGAGCCCCTGAGCTTCATTACCGAAACCAAGAATTTGCTACACGCTGCTGTCATTATTTGTCATTGTTTGCTTCTGTTTTCATAATGAACTATTCACCGTGAACTGATATTGAAAAATTCGCAGAATTTTATTATAAATAACATATTTTAATTATAGTTATGCAGTGTGTTAACGAATGAATAATCTTTTTTGTTTGCTTATTTAACGAGATAAACAAACCTTTTGAATGAAATTCTTGTTAATTTAATATCGAAGAGCTTGGCAAAAACAAACTGTCATAATTATCGATTTTAGCTGTCATCAATTGCGTTTTATTAATATGACGTATTCGCAGATGGATGTTTTCTTTTAAGCTATTATCTATCTATATATATAAAAATGAATGTCTGTATGTATGTCCGCTATGGACTACTAAGCCGCTCGACCGATCGATGTGAAACTTTACAAATTTATTGAGTGCACCCCCGCGATGGTTTCTGGCCTACCAACCCCTCCTCTCAACCACCCCCCACCCCAACCTCCCCCCCCCCCACCTCCCCCACCTCCCCCACCAATTTTTCTTTTTAAACTTTGAGAATTTTTCGAGTTCACTTCTTCGAAGGTTTTTGGCATACCCCCCCCCATACGCTCCCCAAGCCCCACCCCGCCAAACAACCCCCCTCCCCCCAAAAGTTGATATCGAATTTTTACAAATTTCTCCAGTACACTTCCGCGAAACTTTCTGGCGTACACTCAAATTGACTCAAATTGAATTGAATATTTGTGTAATGTCTTTCCTTCAAATTTATTTTAGTTGCTGGCGTAGCAACGCGCGCAGGGTACAGCTAGTATATATATAAAAATGAATGTCTGTATGTATGTCCGCTATGGACTACTAAACCGATCGACTGATCGATGTGAAACTTTACAAATTTATTGAGTACACTCCCGCAATGGTTTCTGGCCTACCAACCCCAAGTCAGTCATAGTCGGAGTCGTGTTTTTTGTAAATGCTGGAGTCGGAGTCGGAGTCATAATTTTGTTTACCGACTCCACAGCCCTGGTTATTTGTGTGAATATAATGCCTTTCCACAAAGAAATGACGAGAGCAGAAACTTGATGTATTGATATAATTGTTTTAGTTAAATGTATGGAGAATTGAGAACGAATATTAAAATTAAAAAATCAATTTGCAAAATGCAAAAGAGTAAAGGTTGCTAGCTATTAATTAGAATGTGTACAAAAAAAAACTTTGACGCTAATAAATATAATTGTGCTTCGAATCTGAATCTATAATTTGGCACCATAAACAATAAACTTTATTCTTTTTCTTTCATTCGCGGCAATGAATTACCGAAGCTAAGATAAATAAGAGTCAAAAGAGTTGACAAACAAACGATATTTCTTGTTTATGGTTGACATGTCAACGGAATGGATCGAGTTTGCAGCGGGTTGTCAACCTTAGACTAATAACTAGCGAAGGAAAAAATATTTGGACACAAACGTTCGGCCGCCAACTATTTGGAAATAAAATGTATTTTTTTAAATATTAAATAGTTATACAAATTTTGATGTCGTTGAGTTAATTCATTGAAATTAAAAACGTAAATTTTTCTGTAATTAAGGTAAATGTACCAGTAGCAGACCGTTTAAGAGAAAATTTCAACAAAAATAACGACAAAGATTTAGCATTGTACCGAATGAAGGCAAAGCAAGAATATCCATATTGGATCATATGTCTTAATTTATATTATGTTACAAAAATTACGAAAGGGCCTGTTGAAAATAAGTTGTGTTAAATTATTTGAAGTCATGTTTTTGTTTCAGTATTTGACCATCTCACAAATTGAAAAATCTAGTAGATGACCATGTCTAAACAGGGGGCTTTATAGTGAACTTTCCTGTCAGAGTTGCCTCAGGGCTTTCTGTCACACCACTCTCGGTTGAATCAAGTAGCAATGGGTGGTTCAGGAACAAGGTACACACCGTTTCTAGATTGATTACTTTTCAGAAATTTGAAATAATACACTTTCCTCACTAGGTGTTGTCTTCAAATGGCCACCCTGTCACTCCATTGGCTATATGGTGATTAGAAACTCCAACTACTCGACTTTTCAACTACTCGAGTATCGAGTAGTAAAATTTCAAAATACTCGAGTATTTTCAAATGTACGAAAATATATATTTTTAATTCGAATTTGTGTATATTTATAAATGACAAATAATTAAAGAAACTTATTGAATATTACTAATACATTTATTTCCATTTATGCAACATATATTTCAACAATAATAGAGAATTAAGCGACCCAAATTTTAAATTGGTTTGATGTTTTTCTTTATAATTCTCTAGGTAGAAAAAACTTCGACGATTATTACTAAAACGAGTATTACTCGAGTATTTTTCAAAATACTCGAGTATCGAGTACTTTAAAAATGGATGAGTATACTCGAGTATCGAGTACTCGATACTCGAATTGGAGTCTCTAATGGTGATGTGTTAGTGGCTCATTCCGACCACCGATGCCTAAAATTGTCTTAACTTTACAATTTAGAGCAATCCCGCATCTGCATTTCTTATTTCAGGCCATTTTATTCTCAAAATGTCAACTACTGGTACATGGTCAAACGACTGATACATTTACCTTATGTCAAAATCAGAAACAGCCGTTATGAAGAAGCATAAGCAAGTATAAAATATTTAATAAAGTATTAGCATAGTATGGATATAATATTTTTTTGGTCCGGTCCGTGATGCAGTGGTCAACGTCGTTGGCTACCGTGTCGGACAACCCGGATTCGATTCCCGATACGATCGGGTGTTTTTGTTGTTAAAAAAAGTTTTTGCGGACTGTCAATTCTTGATGCACAATACAATCCAAAATATTAAATTTTCAGTGTCATTATTGACAAATAAACTTGTAAAAACACATTTTTATTAAATATCAATCTGTTGGTGGCCGCAGCGAAAGTCCTCTGGTGGCCGCACATGAGAATCACTGCTATATATGATCTCAGGATTATCAATTTATTAATGATAGGATACTGTGATTTCATGTTTTAAACTGAATTAGTATTCATAATATTAGTTGCAGATGAACTGAATACGGCTTATGAATATTTTGAGCATTCGATGCTTTCTTTTTAATATTATTAAGAATCAGACAAAAAAACACACAAAAGATCTATAGATCCACGGAGATAGCAAGCAAGCAGACACAGAATAACACGTAAAATAAACAAATGTTAATATATGTAATATGAAGATAATAAAGCGAATAAAACATGATTTATATACATGTTAGAAAAGATAAAAAGATAAAATCAACACATGATTTTATTAAATTATGAAAAAATCTCGTTTGCTCTTTTAATAAAACTTTGAGAGTTATATTGAATACATCACAATTTGATACCATACGGTTAAACATATATGGAAATGATCAGGGGTTCATAAAGTGTGGCTCGTGTGACTTTTTGATGTGTCCCGCGAGCGTTTTAGCAAATCTGTATTTTTTCCAAATGATAACTAAAATAGTTAGTAAATTTAAATTTGAATTGTTTGAATTTTGTACTTTTTCATGAGTTTTGTCGCTAACGTCCCGGGTTTCGCCTTTTGGCATCTTCATGCATTTCAAGTGTACGGATGTACTTGAACTGACAAAACTCATGGAAAAGTACAAAATTCAAACAATTCAAATTTGGTACATATGTATATTTAGTTAAAAACAGGGCTGTGGAGTCGGTGAAAAAAGTCCGACTCCAACCTTGACCAAAAACACGACTCCGACTCCGACCAAAAATAGTTCAATATCGTCACCTTTTCCCCCTAATTTTCCTATTTATGTGTATTCAATTAAATATCAACCCTATCAATGCGACCAAAAGCCAAATTTGACATATAAAATGCAAAAATAAAAAGTTTAAACTTTTCAAAATTTCCTACTCCGAGTACGACTCCGGCCAAATCGCCGAGACGACTCCGACTACACAGCCCTGGTTAAAAATTTAAAACAACAAAATATTTTTTTATGGTCAAACGAAAACGATTTTGAACCCCTGATTTAAAATATAATAAAACGACGGTGAAAAAATTTATCGTTATTGAAATTCTAATTTACTAATTTTCTTATTAATTTTCCGGCTTATTTATCCAGTGAAATTATTTTTCAATAATAATTTTTATTATTAATTTAAATGGGATTTTTTAAAATTAAAATATACATTTAAGAAGTTTAAGTGGTGGGGTCAGCGACACTGTAAGGGGGCACAACTAATTATAGAATTGTTTTTTTTGTATGAAATGGTGCGAAGATGCCTCTGAAATAGGCGCAACACGTGTCACAGTTAGTAGCACAATTCGTGGAGTAATCAAAGTTATTTTAATTTTATATTAAGCAGAAAGTAGTAACACTGACTGCCTCTTTGCTAAGAAAACTAAAGTTACTGCTTTTTGCTAAGAAATTATTATACTTATAACTGACGTCCATTTTTTCCAGGGCTGTGGAGTCAGACTCGTGCAGTCGTGGCTTTTTGGCAAGAGTCGGAGTCCGGGAAAACTTTGACCTTTTTATTTATGCATATATCATGTTAAATTTGACTATTGGCTGGATTTGTAGACTGATATTTAATTTAATACACATAAATAGGAAAGATAGGAAAAAAACGTGACAACATTAACGGGTCGTCTTAGGTGGGCGAAGCGATTCGGCGCGCTTTAAAAGCGGCAGAGTTTTAAAATATCAAACGATCCTCGCCCCCTGCAAGTGTAATATGTGGGCGACGCGATCCGGTCAGGACAGCATATGTCGTAAGTCGCCTCAAGTGCCCGACTCATGGCGCACGCGAATCGCTTGAAAATATCAAACGGTCCAAGCTCACCAGAGCGTTAATTGCGTCTGGCCGAGCGATGGCACATACGACCTTTAGTCCGCTACGTTTAAAATTAATTGGTTTTTACACGTCGCCGCAGCGCACCGCAGCGCTTCGTCTCGCCTATCTAAGACACGGGGTAACCTTTTTTAGCAAGAGTCATGTTTTTGATCAATGTTGGAGTCGGAGTCCTGTTTTTTTTAACGATTCCACAGCTCAGATGTTTTCACAAAGGATTTTTAGAGTTTATGGCAATAGAAGCAAATGGCATTCATATATCAATTTCAGAATTATTGGCTTCTTCCATGGTACGACAGTAAATTGTCCATAATTTTCATTTCCAAAACTCTATAACGGTGGCGACCTCGAATAGATATCATCACGTATATATTATAATATGATTTGCAATAACAGCTGATTAGTAATCCACATGATAATTTTTAACTATCATCATCTGAGATCAACTCGAAGCGAAAATATAAATATAACACGTTTTAAAACATTATTTATGTATAACCTTGAAACTGACATTTTGAATATTGATTTCGTCGTTTTTTAATTAGTATAATGAAATAAATAACTTTTCACTGACACTATTTGATTGAAAGATTAATAAATACAAATTAGAACAAAGAGTTCGAACATATCTTTAACTTAAAAATTACAGAAAATTTTAGATAACCCATTGAATCCCATTGGACCATTTTGGAAAGTCCCCGCAAAAAATACCAAGGCAATAAAAACGTTTGTTTTAATGCTGTTATTTGACTCAGCTAATTACCAGTTATACAATGATGGACAACCTGTGGCCCGTAATGACATTTCATGAGGCCTAATATGACGAATATCAATCAAAATAATTTATGTTGGCATGTGTTTTATGCAGAGCTGTGGAGTTGCTAAAAAAATTACGACTCCGACTACAGCATTACCCAAAAACACGACTCCGACTCCGACTAAAAAGGGCTTAGTTTCGCTACGTTTTTTCCTAGCTTACCAATTTATGCCAAAATGCCGTGACGACTCCGACTCCGGCCAAAAACCTCCGACTCCATGACTCCAACTCCGACTCTACAGTCCTGGTTTTTTTGTAAGAACTGATTGTTACTCAGTTGCTCAACTACTCTTTTTCGAAGAGAGTAAGGATGGAAAGGATACGACGACTAGGACAGGACTAGTGATTAGTTCATCGCTGTCACTATGCGTCGCTCTTTGGGATCGGAAAGGTGGGAAGTGATTTAACAACACAAACACCCATTGCCTCTGAGCAGAATCGATTTATCGACTGAAAAAATCTGCTCGTACCGGAAATCGAGCCCGGGTGGTCCGACACGGTAGCCATCGACGTTGACCACTGCACCACGGACCGGACATATGCAATAACGTAATAAAGAGCGCATTGTTCACATACTGTACGTGTAAAATCCAGTCTTTCACCTGTTTGTTACAATCTGCCTTGATACGAGCGTCCTTGGACATGTTATGATTCCAAATTAAGCGATTTTCTGCGGATCGCATCTTTACGACGGTTTATTATAACATTATTAAAATAGAAAAACATTTGTTAATAGGTTATGATTTCTCTATAAATTATAAGACATTTTATACCATATCATTAATATGATTTCTGTGTAGCAACATAATTTCACAAACACACGCTGTGGACTCACGATACACATTAAATGATGAAAGACAGCATTAAATAAATAAAAGTCAATTTGGAATTATAAAAAAATCAATGAACGTTCTTGCGGACATGCAACATTATGTTAAGTTGATCGTTAATAATGTCTTCTGCCAAAATAGTGGCAAAAAATACATGTAGACATATTAGACTGAGCAATTTCCGTCTTGTTAAAAATTTCGTAATTTTAAACTCAACATTTTAAATATACATAATAGAATGTCAAATTTGAATTGTTTGAATGTTGTCCTTTTCCATGAGTTTTGTCGTTAACGACCCGGGTTTTTATTTTCGACACCTTCAGGCATTTCAAGTGCACGGATGTACTTGAACTGACGCGTAGTAAACAGTTTGTATCGTTTATATACAAAAATAGAAGTAGATCACTAAGTTAAATTGCTATTAAAATGTAAATTGACCAAACTTTAATGTAGACGAGTTTCGATGAATTAAATGGGTTTGTTATAATTATCGGGATTTTTGAATGTAGTATCGCAAATACTAATGACTAGATAATAACATAGGAATATCTAAAATAAATATAGATGGCGAAACCCGGGTCGTTAGCGACAAAACTCATTGTAAAGTACAAAATTCAAATTTAATATTGAAATTCCATCAAGTACCCTCAGTCGAAATCCTTAATTAATAATAAAATGTTTTAAAGTAAATATTTAAATACAATATCATTCCTCCAATAATGGACTATTAACTCTATTTCAATATGAATTTGAGTCACCAGTTTCAAGGGCTGCTCTGTTGTTTTTTGATGAGTAATATCAAATGTGACCATACGTCCCGTTTTGAACGGGACCGTCCCGTTTTAAGGTAGCCTGTCCCGATGTCCCTAAGTACAGCTTCGGGGCGTCAAAATGTCCCGTTTTCAAAAAGAGGGCAACACACGGTAACAATTAAAAAAAAAGTGCAAAAAATCGACTTTCGTAATAATAATTTGAACCATAAAAACTTTAGAGTAATCATTGAATACATTTTATTCTTGCCCGGAACAAATGCACCCGTAGAAAGAGTCTTTTCACAGATGAATAAGTTGTGGACGACAGAAAAAACACAATTACAAGTCGGAGTACTTAAAGCAATGTTGTTAGTTAAAATAAATTTTAAAAAATCCTGTCAAGAATTCCATTCTTATTTAAAAGCAAACCCAGTTATACTTAAAAAAAATTGTTCATCAGAAAAATATAAAACAACATACTTTTTTTCATATTTATTATTATATTATTTATTCCTGTTATTTTCTTTATCAACATTCCTTTTCTTTTTATTAATACATAAAAACTATGAAAAAATACGTGTTTTCTTGAATATAAATACGTACAAATTGGTAGATGTCCCGTTTTGAGTACAAAAATAAATGGTCACATTAGTAATATCAGTCTACCAATGAGGATGCAACTAAGAAGAGCTTTACCGATTTTAAAAGCGGTGTTGCTTCGGATGTCAACATATTATATTTACGCGGACGTGAGTGAGTTCAGAGTGGCATTTTTTTATAGATGATTTTGTCTGAACTCACTTGGTTGACATCTTTGCCAATTTCAAATCCAATTTTATTCTTTTATCTCTCTTTTAATGACTACAATTTTTTTTCACATTGCAAAAGCAATAAACTTGTAATTTGCAACTTTTGTGATGTACATATATATCTATATTCATAAAATAATAAATAAGTAACGTGGTGTAGTGGTCATATTCGTTTGGCTACCGTGTCGGACCGCCCGGATTCAATTCCCAGTACGAGCAGAATTTTTTCAGACGATAAACCGATTCTTCTCAGAGGCAATGAGTGTTTGTGTTGTTAAAAATCCCTTCCCATCTTTCCTATCCCAAAGAAGGACGCATAGTGACAGCGATTAGCTAAACCACTAGGCCTGTCCCCTTCCTCGTATCCTTTCCATTCCTACTCTCTTCGTAGAAGAGAGGTTGAGCAACTGAATAAAAAGCAGTTCTCGTAAAAAAACATATGTTAAGATAAACTCCGTGAGGAGTCCATATGCTCCAAGTTGGGAGCGGGCATGGTTTAAAAAAGAGTTTCTTTGTTTGTATTGTATGCGTTCCTATACCACTCATCCGATTGCGATACAACTTTGGTGAGGTGTTGTGCGGACGCACGCAAAGGTTTCCACTTATAAAAACAAAAAAATTGACAAATTTGACAGATGTCGCGGAACATAGCTGCTATAACCTAACAAATTTCAAGCGTCCCTATTGAAAGACAATTTATAATTTGTGGTTGTAGGGACATACGGGCGAATCTACAAAAACAACGAACTGAGATAAATGGCAAAACAGTTTTCAATGTCAAAATTTTGTTTTTACGGAATTGCAGGAAAGCCGAGCAATATCTGGTAAACCGCTCTTCGTACAAGTTTCATATTTTTATATCTTATAGAACTGCATTTGAGCATGACAATTCCATATTTAACTCAAAACAGCCATTTTTGTAGTTTCGCCCGTATGTCCCTACAACCAAGATAATGTAAATTAAAAAAATCATTCTTTTATTGATTGAGTAGGCATTTACTTGGTAGAACTCCATTATAATACGGAAAGAAAAATAACATAGTTCTGACGAAGGCGTAAGCCGAAATAGCTATCAACAAATATATAAAATAATTTATGTAGAACTAAAATACATTGTTATTTTTCTTTCCGTATCATTCTTTTAATTTCCACCATGTACCTACATTCAGTATCGACACATTTCGACGTCAAAAACCAAAGGAAAAATACTTATTTTGTATAATTCCAGCAGAAATCATAAAAAAAACCCCGTATGAAAAAATCATTAGGCCACCCAATAAAACAAAACTCCGCGAAAAATGAATGTAACAAGTCGATATAAATTCGTGGGTTTTCTCGATTATAGTAAAAACCTCGCACGGCTTTATTATTTTTTCACATTTTCCTACTGAATAGATAATTTTGTTACCCATAAATATTTGTCATACGTATGTTGGATATAAAATCAACGGATGTTGATTTAGTATGAAGGAAAACCGCAACAAAATACTGTGTTTGTATTTTATTAATTTATTATTATGCTACGACTTTTGTGCGTGACTGTATATTGTTCAATAATTATTTCAAATACACCCATACCTCTTTTTGTGCGATTTTAAAGTTATTCGGTTATTTTGAATGCAATTTTTTATTTTTTCAAATATATTTTTGGGACTATATAGACGTGGATTTTTTTACAATGTCCGTTCCAATCTTGTAGCATATGAAATCCTCACGGAGTTATGAGTATGTCAACATATAACTTTTCTACGAAAACTGCTTGTTACTCTTACCTCTCTTTTTCGAAGAGAGTAGGGATGTAAAGGATACGAGGATTAAGACAAGACTAGTGATTAGCTAATCGCTGTCACTATGCGTCGCTCTTTGGGATCGGAACGGTGGGAAGGGATTTAACAACACAAACACCCATTGCCTCTGAGCAGAATCGATTTATCGACTGAAAAAATCTGCTCGTACCGGCAACGATTTTCTGCGGATCGCATCTACCGCACAAAAAAAGGTTAAGGTTTAGGTTTAGGTATCTATGTGATAAAGCGGTAAATTTTAAACAATGTATAGATATATGTGATAATTTTTAAAGATGTTAACTGTCAGTTCTTGGTTTAAATGCATTATTTTGAATGAATAAAACACATTTTTCGTAATTATCCAGCACCGTTTTCACTTATCTCGTCCATTCTCAACTGATGAAATCCTTATAAACTGCGGCCACGCAGAAGTTTGAAATCCCCCGCGCACTGGTCCCAGGTTGGCGCGCACGCTTATATTTGATGATAATAACGACCCGATGAATAAATCCTGCTTAAAATACCAAAAGGAACTACATAATAGAGAAGCACGAATTAATAAAACATGTTTTTTTTAATCCATGCCTGCTCCAATTTGGAACATATGGCCTCCCAATTTCAAAAAGGATTTCTGCAGATGTTTTCTCAGTAATAAAAATTATGCCGCGCATGTGTTGGATTGCCCAGCTCAGCATTTTAATTTTCTACGCAGTTAAACCTCTCGGCTCAGAGGGAACATTGATAACAGCAAACGCAATTAAAAAATGGTAGAATTAAGTTTTCCATAGACAAAATGTTTATGACTTCTAACCAAAGAATGAACAGTTATAAAAAGTATGTAAAATAAAGAATCTTGGGGGCGCCGCCTACTTAACATTGCGACACCTTACTTTGAATATGTTCTAACTGCTCTTGACACTGTTTTTGAGATATGAGCGTTTGAAGTTTCGATTGATTAAAAGTCACTTGTAACAATGAGCAAGTAAAAATGTTTCAAATTACTTATTTTAAGCATATTTTTGCACAAATCTTGCTTAGAAATAATGATCTTAAAGATATAATGATGGAAATAATGATGACAATCTTAGAACTTTGTCAAATAAATTTAGTAAAATAAAGTGAGCAAATGCAGTTCAACTCTAGAATTCTGATAACTCCGTTATTCAACCTTATAACCTGATAATTCTGAAATTCCTATATTTGTAAGATAGAATGCGGTAAATAATAGTTTTCTGACCAAAAGGTAATTTTAGGCAAAAATGTCAATAAGAACCTTTTCAAAGTAAGATTGGGTGACATGGTTAAACAAACAATGAATATTGTAAAGAGTCACTTGTCGGCTAGTATAAAAAGAAATAGAGTTTTTTTAATATCGCTTCCAAGAATTTCTTTTCGAGTATTGATTTCCTTTCAAACTAGTATTTTAAATTTATTCAAACATAGTTATCAGTAGTTTGATGATAATTTTTCAATAATCATTTACTTCGAGCGATATTAAATAATGCATGCTTCACTGCTTAGTGCAGTGGTTGAGAAAGATGGCACCCGAGCATGTAAAAAAGGGACTAAAAACTCGTCAATTACAGATGTATTTGTTACTATAACAACAATACTTTCGATGGATTCGGCGGTAACTTTTTTGATTTAAAATAACTTTGATTATTCCACGCATTGTGTCACGTGTTTCGTCTCCTTCAGAGGCATAAAATCACAAGTAAATAGATTTTGTTTATCTATCTTAATACTAGTGATACGATGTCTATACTTTTGGTATTCTTAAATTATAGTTTTTTACACCTTTTGCGGAAAAAAAAGATATTTAAAGGCTAATTGTGCCGTAATCGATTAAAAAAGAGAATAAGTCGGAATTTTTCAGTCTAATTAGCGATAAGAGAACGTGACCGTAGTGAGTCATAGATAACATGAACGGAGTGTTTCATATGTGGCAACAATAAAAGACGAAAATCGATAAGATAAGAGATAAGGTAATGTGACTTCGAGCGCGGTTATTGGCTTGTTAGTCCACTCATCGTTTTCATGCGTATATGAATAATTATAGGAAAAATAAGAATTTTTATATGTTTTGTTTTTCAGAAATATGTATAAATATACGTCAAAGCACAATCATTTTGTATTGCGCCAATAAGGCCAAAACACTGGGGTCTTTTTTTACCACCCTTCGGCCTGAGAGTCATTTTTCAAGGATAGTCCTACGAAGGTTAAGCAAACTTACTATATTAACACAATATGTGGAATAATAAAAGTTATTTTATATTAGTAATAACAAATTTGTGATTTTACTGTCTTCACGAAATCTCATGGCAATATATTATTTTTTAACCATGTCCGGTCCCATTTTGTAGCATATGGACTCCTCACCGAGTTTGTCTCAATATATTTTTTCTACAAAAACTGCTTGTTACTCAATTGCTTAACCTCTCCTTTT
The DNA here is from genome assembly GCA_028554975.1 of Himalopsyche kuldschensis. Classification (NCBI taxonomy): domain Eukaryota; kingdom Metazoa; phylum Arthropoda; class Insecta; order Trichoptera; family Rhyacophilidae; genus Himalopsyche; species Himalopsyche kuldschensis. Next base: position 3,882,741 of record JAHFWI010000031.1, on the reverse strand, counting down.
TCGAAGAGAGTAGGGATTGAAAGTATACGAAGACTAGGGCAGGACTAGTGATTAGCTAATCGCTCGTGTTACGCGCCGCTTTGTAGGATCGGAAGGATGGCAAGGGATATTAAACAACCCAAACACCCATTGTTGTCAAATAGAATCGATCTATCGACTGAAAAAATCTGAGAATCCGACCGGTCCGTCACGGATGCTTACGACGTTGACCACTGCACCACGGACCTGGCAATATGTTAACAGTATGTAAATTATCAAGTTTTCATTTTTTCTGTAACGCATAGCTCAACACAGTCTGCATATTTGGAACATCGCGTTGTACACACATCCACTATCTTCTTTTCATTGATCAAATCTTCTCAGTTTGCACTGTCACATGATTATTTTAACATATTTATCTTTACCAAGAATATCATTCAAACTAGTTTTGATAATTTATTCAAATAATCGGTAGTTTGATGATAATTTTTAAATAATCTTTTAAAGTGACGAAACACGGGTCACTATTTGTGACATAAGACGTTAGTTTATTTACCATAATTGTTTTGGTCTGAAATTGAAAGAGCACCCCGAATAATATATATCAGGGCTGTACATATGTACATAAATAGGAAAACAGTCAGGTCAATTTACGAGCGGATTATTTCAGTCGAAAAATCTGCTCACAATGCATGTGTGTTTGTGTTGTTGGAAATCCCTTCCCACCTTTCCGATCCCAATGAGCGACGCATAGTGACAGCGATTAGCTAATCACTAGCCCTGTTCTAGTCCTCGCATCCTTTCCATCTCTACTCTCTTCGAAAAAAAGAGAGGTTTAGCAACTGAGTAAAAAGTAGTTCTCGTAGAAAAACAAATGTTGAGATAAATACCGTGAGGAGTCCATATGCTCCAAGTTTGGAGCAGACGTGGTCAGAAAAATAGGAAAGGTAGGAAAAAAACGTGACGAAACTAAATTTTTTTCGTGTCGTGTTTATGGTCAATGTTGAAGTCGGAATCGTGTTTTTTTTAACGACCTCACAGCCTTGATATACATATTTAAAGTTGTAATATTTTTTCAAGAAACAAATAAATTGAGAAGACCTTTATTCCAGCTCCCTCGTAAATCGAGAAGGAGCCTCAGTCCGACACTCAGGAAGAGGGATTTTGGGGACGGAGTAGGAGAAACATGGCACTATTATAAAGAAAAGACGATCTCAAAGCGTTATGTGGTTGCGGTTAGCATCCATTATTTAATTGTTTATAGTTTGTATACAACACACAAATATTACGATAGCGAAAAAGATATCAGGAATTTGACGCGAATTTAATTCTTAGGGAGAGGATTAGGCATTCTCAATGCAGTCCAATCTGTCACTGCTGTATGAAAACAAACGGTTACGAAAGAAAAACAATGGCCGTTTCAAAATCGTTAACGTGCGCCCGCCGATAAGGAATTATTTATCGCCTAACGAACTTTTTATTAAGCACATGCATTGTCGGGCGTCAAGCGAGATAAGCAATTTTATTTATGGGTTATTGCACTAATATGAGATACCGTGCAGTTCAATGACACAGTTTGGGAGCGAGATGAATGAATTTGATATCTTAAACTCATTGACTGAGGCGAACAAAAGATCGTTCGAGAGAGTGCTGATGTCCTACCATACTAGGAGGTGTCAATATATAGACGAGATTTTAAAAGTTATAGGTTGGGATCATTGATCCTTCAACAATGCTTTTAATCCCAGATTGAATAATTTCTTACGTGGATTTTTATCTCAAAATTATCTCAATAGCTTGTGATGTTTTAACCCTGCCAACTAAGACTGTGCTAAAGTATGATCAATTGAAAAAATAAGTTAATTTCACAATGCGTTTCTTGGACATTAAATCTTTACCAAGAATATCACACTTGATTTGTTTGTTTTGTTTTTATCGTTAATTAGATTGATGCACATTTTTAGGCAGATGATAATTTGATTTGTAATCGTCACACAAACGTACTAAAAAATTAGCGAGTTTTCAAAAGAGGACAAAACAAGTATTTGAGAGTTTTAGAAAAAACTTTAGATAATCTAGTTTTTTTTCATCATATTCGCTCCCACCTTGAAGCATATGGACTCTGCTTGTTAATCTGTTGCTGAGAGACTAGTGATTGAAGGGATACGAAAACTAGGGCAGGATTAGTGGTTAGCTAAAAGCTTTGTGGGATTGGAAGGGTGGGAATGGATTTAAAACAACACCAACACCCATAGCCTCTGAACAGAATCGATTTAACGACTGAAAAATCTGCAAATACCAAGAATTGAGCTCGGGTAGTCCGTTACGGGACCTAACGATGTTGACCACTGCAATAAGGACCGGACATCTAAAATTACACCAATCAATGTTGTTACATAATTTGTTTTTTTTATGAAGGATACTTTCCATCAAGTTTAACACATTGGCTACGAGAACGTGGAATATGCATCGTTTCTCTGTGCGCTTGTGATCTGTTGAAAGCCAAAAAAAATTAAATTTACATTTAATAAAACGTAAATAAATCTTCGGATGTCCATATCGTAATATTAATTTGTTAAAAAGTTAAAGACTTTAACGGAATGAATTTTAATATGCCTAGTTCATACTTGGTTCAATGAGTTGAGATGTTGATAAATGCTAACCTTCGAAGCGATATGTGATGGAAATAATATATATATAGTTAACCTGCCATGACTGTTTAAACTGATTTTAAATTATAATTTGACATGACTTGGTTTCACTTTTAAGGTGTACACTGTCAATACTTAGGTGGAAAGGCATTATAGTAAAAATAATAATACATTTTTAGTACTTTTTCCACATAAAATTTATTTGATTAGGACCAGTTTCGCTCAATTTTCAACTGTAAATAAATGGCCAAATAACAAGAAAAAATAGACTATAAATGAAAGGTTAAAGACACAATGCAAACTAATACATCATAAATCAATTAAATATGAATTATAATTAAAGTGTTACATTTAATAAAATAAATAAATCTGGATGTCTGTCAACCATAATTAGATGATCCAAGCCAATGAAATTGTTTAACAAAGCCACCTTACAAATTTAAAAAAGAATGTATATGGAACAAGTAAACACTCACTGAATCTCTTACGTTGTACCATTTCTTCATTTCCAGTTTGATCCATGTTAACTGGGCCTGGTTTTTAAATTAACATATTTTGGAACAATTTATGCTTTGGTTTCTCAAAACTTGCTTTAATTTAAAATTCAGATTTTCTTTGATTATTTATTCAATTTCTATGATTAAAATAAAGATTGAACCTATTAGTAATATATTAACCTTTTAAAGACTTACGGTCCCGCATGGGACCAGTGATTATGGTGCACTTCGCTATCGGTTTACACTGATTAATGATTAGAGTTTTCAACAGATGAATATGGGGTTTCATAAATAATGTCTTTGAAATACCGATCCATAATTTTATATTCGGTTTCGTTAAATATTGATATCATAATAAGGAATATAAACATCTACGTTACAAGGTTGACGCTTGGAATATGCGTTGTGTTATATCAGTCGGACCGTAAAACGCCAGCTTTATTGACACTACACAATATCCATACCTATAAATTTATCCTTAGAAGTGATCGATTCTTTTTTCAAGGTAGCTGTAGCTAAAATGGATTCGTTTATTTGTTTACCTAGAGAATTAGAAAGCGTACAAGTTGCGGTGCTGGTCATTGTTCGTAAATTATAACCAATCTTTTATTTTGCTAATTCTTTTTATTTTACCCACATAGGCTGCCTTTTTTTAGAGATATAATTATTTTTATCAGAGCTATGTGGTCGCGCGGATATTTCGCAAAAATGCTCGGGCGCATAAAGGTTAAAACTAAAATGTGACATGCTTTGATTTGTAAAAACATAGCCATGTTTTAAAATTAGATTTATTTATTCGAAATCTATAATTAAAATGAAGATTTAACATATTAACGAAATTGATCTTTTCTTACGACGATAATAGATGGCAATTTCATAATTTTGGTAGGTCAATTTAAGGAAATTTGCAGTTTTATATTATTTATACAACATTTTGTAATCCAAAAAAAGTTGCGAAAATTGCTAATAAATATTTATAAAGCAATAAAAAATGATAACACGAATAAGTCATTCATTAGTTAGGAGTTTTAGCCTTTTTTTCATATAAAGGGTATTTCAATAGGGACGCTCAAAATATGTTACTTTGTCCTGCTGAGTAGATTAGTCATTGTTTAGTGGCCAAATTTGAGTCAACCAGTTTGGTAAATAATCGGCCAACACCTACCTGTACGTCATCAAAATACAATATCTGGTGAAAACATTGCCGCTGTGTGTGAAAGTGTACAGGAAAACCCAAGGCAGCTTATTTCTCGTTGTTCACAAGAACTTGGCTTTTCTGCGACTTCAACTTGGCGAATTTTGAATCGGACCTTATGTCTGCACCCGTATAAAATCCAACTAACCAAGGAACTTCAGGTAAACGACCGCAGACAACGCCTGATTGGGTTCTGGAGCAGTTGGAAGTTTACCCAAATTTGTCAAAAAAGTCTAACTTTAGCGACATGGCCCATTTTATTATGAATGGATATTGGCAGACATTTGATGCTATATTCCATATTTAATGCCCTAAAATATACTTACAAATTAAATTAAAATTTAGTCGAAATCTCACAACTTGTTTTATTTACATTTCAAAATTAAGCGTCCTTATAAAAAGACCCTATATTTATTGATTTCATAATATTAAGTATTGCAAGATATTTTTTTTATCTGTCCAGCAGTGAATGTAAGGAAAATAAATATTAATTATTATCGACGATATCGTTTCAAAAGTTAACAATCGAAATATGTAATAAATTGATGTATTATAATTTCGAACAATAGATTTTGTAACACATGTTTAACAACGCTATTATAATGTATGGATTTATCGTATATTTTTTTGTATGTTGTTCAAATAGGTTAAGGTGTTTCAGTTGCCCGGTCCGTAGTCCGTGGTCAACGCCGTTGGCTTCCGTGACGGACCACTTGGGCTTGATTCCCGGTACGAACAGATTCCAGTCGACAAATCGATTCTGTTTATTCACCCTTTCGATTCCAAAAAGCGGTTAGATGACTACTGCTCCTGTCCCAGTCCTCGGGTTTCCTTTTAATCCCTACTCTCTTCAAAAAATCAAAAAGAGAGGTTGAGCAACTGAGTAACAAGCAGTTCTTATAGAAAAAAAAAATGTTCAGATAAATTCCGTGAGGAGTCATATGCTCCAAGTTTTGAGTGGGCATGGTAAAAAGTGTTTCAGTTGCTTGATGACAGGCTGGATGATGTGCTGCAGATGTCTCTTCTACTCTCCGGTGGAGTTCTGGGTCCAAGAAGACCCTCGGGTCTATAGAGTAAGCTTGATAGAACTAAGGGATACTAGCATGTCATGGGAATAGTTTTATACGTACAAAGCCAATCGGTTTCTAAGAAAATTCATATCATTATTGATTATGCAAAATTAATTCAGTAGTTTATAAGAGGAAAATAATAAGTTTTAAACAATTATTAAAAACTACTAAAGATTTAAATTTTTATTCTAAAACATCGCCTTTTCCGTGTTCAATAATCTAATTTCCAACGTATTTTATATATTTGGATACACTTTTGACGATATCATATTTTTCTTGGAAAATATAGTTTTTAGATTTATTTAAAATAAAAATGCAATTCAGCCTCGTTTGGGATTCACTAAGTTTTTCAATCACGGAATCCCAAAAATTTTAAATGCATGATGAGCCCCGGGACCAGATAACATAATATAGTGGTACCTCGAGATACGAGTTAAATTCGTTCCGCAACCTTACTCGTATCTTAAAGCAATTTTTCTCATTGAAATTAATTGAAATGCCATTAATCCGTTCCAGCCCCTGAAATGTGGCGTTGTGGAGCAGTTGTAGAGCGCCATCTATGTCGGTTGTGCGAAGAGAGAAAGTGTAAAGCGAAATATGTTTTTTATAGAAGGTCCATAGCGTTTGACAGTCGAAGTAGAATCCAATACCAACACAGATATAGATATACAGACTAGCCACCAATACATTCATATGCACCTCTTTCACATATACGCAAAGCGCACACAGATACCCGGCCGTTCCTCGTATCTCAAATGTAGTTCGTATTTAAAAGCAAACTTCGCTCGCTCGACGGCTGGTTGTATCTCGTATGTTAGGGCACTTGTATCTCGTAAAAAAATGCAATATTTCGTGTACTTGCACGTGTTATTTTTGGAACACCGAATGCTCGTTGAAAATGAATTATTTGCTGTGTTACGCATTGATGACAGGATCGATTATTTTTATATGTTATATTATATGAAACATTTAATTTAAAAAATTCCTTCCTGCACTTTTATTCTTTCGCTGATCGTCACAACTTTTGGGCAACATCAAAACAGTGATCCGCAATTTTTTTCTTGAACGGCGCACCAAAGTTTTCACCATAATTCTTCGGCACACCAAAAATTGAAAGTGTACATATAAATAAGATGGGGTAATTCAATTAATTTCATAAATACACATGGTGATAGAATTATATTTGGGGGAAAATTAATAAATTAGGGATAAATTTATTTTATTTTAAACTATGCAATGTGCCATGGCCCAGCGGTTGCGGATCACTGAAAGCATTCCAAATTCAATCAGCAATGACAGCAAAATTGAAAAAAAAATACATCCAATAATCGTAAAAAGCTATATCTATAGAATATTTAATTGAATAAAAAAACTAATAAACATATTTTTTTTAACCATGTCCGCTCCCAACATGGAGCATGTGGACTCCTTACGGAGTTTATCTCAACATATATTTTTCTACGAGAACTGCTCGTTACTCAGTTGCTCAACCACTCATTATTTCTTTCGAAGAGAGTAGGGATGGAAAGGATACGAGGACTAGGACAGGACTAGTGATTAGCTAATCGCTGTCACTAAGCGTCGCTCTTTGGGATCGGAATGGTGGGAAGGGATTTTCAGCAACACAAACACCCATGCCTTTGAACAGATTTAATCAACTGACTGGAAAAATTTGCTCGTACCGGGAATCGAACCCGGGCGGTCCGGCACGCAAGTCAAAGCCGTTGCCACTGCGCCACGGACTGGACATAATTAATGGTATACAATTTGTTGTATCTAATAAAAGGCATTTACGTCATCAAACTTTGCGATAGTTAGTCTGAAGATACATTTTAATGAGACGAAACACGTGTCACGAATATGATACACAATATGAAGAAGTTTTTTTTTTTTATTAAATTTAAATCCATAAAGTTACCGCCGAATCTTTCGAAAGTAAATATTATCCTCTTCGATTCATTGAATTGAACATACCAAAAGAATTATTTTCATGCTGTATTATAAGCAATATGTTAAAGTTATTCTTACTGAAGCAAGAAATTAAATAATAATGAATAATGTAGAGAAATATATTGTAAGTGTTGAAGCATTTAAAATGCTAACAAGGACCAAATTCCTTCAACAACAGTGACTTCTATAATGACATGATTTTTTTCCTTCACTATATAATGCTTTTAGTTTTAGTACGTTCAATTCTACAACCGGGCTGATATTTTATAAGCACCATGAGTATCATAGGTGATGTCCGAATAGGCTTTAATTATAAAACTGTTATTTTTTGTATTAATTCTTGGGTGTAGGCACATACGGGCGAAACTACAAAAACAACGAACTGAGATAAATGGCAAAACAGTTTACAATGTCAAGCTTTGTTCTTACGGATTTGCAGAAAAGCCGAGCAATATCTGGTAAACCCCTCTTCGTACATGTTTCATATTTTTATATCATACTAGTATTGCTAGCCGGCGTCGCTCGGACTAAGCGACCAATAATTATTTAATGTTATATCATTCGACATAATTATATCACAAAATCTAACATGCAAAATAGAGTTAAAATAAAATCACAAACTTTATTCAATTTGATGACAGCCCCATTCTCGCCCATTAAAATGTCCAAATTCAAGGAAAAAATCTAATTTGCTGTCAAATAAATGTCAAATAATACCTTCACGTAAATAATAAACATTATTATTAATAATAAAAGCCGGGAAAAGTTCAGTAGAAGTCTAATTTATTACATTTTAACTAAATGTCTTCGCCGATAAAAATTCAAACATATTTTCTTTCATATTCGTTTTTATGGCAACTTAATGACCAACAATGCAAAAGGGAATTACAGACATACATACATGCGCCGTTTCGGTTTTATATATAAAATTTAACTGAATTTGAGCATGACAATGCCATATTTAACTCAAAACGGCCATTTTTGTTGTTTCGCCCGTATGTCCCTACACCCACGAATTTCAATGCAATATAAAAGAATTTACACTCGTATAGAATATTGTAAAATACAATAACTGTGATCAAAAGACATATCAATTAGTTGTGAAATGTAATAAAGTTAGGCATAATAATATTGTATGAACAGTGAGTAAAGGTTTAAGCGAAAATTGACAAAAAAAACCACCGCCAAAAAGTTCACGTTTCGTTTGCTCATTAAGACCTCCTCGAAGTCACGTTTTGAGGCATTTATAAGAAGCGCGATAAGCTTTTCTTGGCATTTCTTAGTCGAACATTACCGCAGGACGAGTAGAAGCTCGACGGCGGGCCATTTTCCGTTCGCTACAACACGTAAAAAACATTTCTGTCGGTGTGTCTCACAAACAAAAACAAACACTTGACAACCGACATCAGGTTTTGACGTTTCGCCGTTCGAATTTTGAATATTATTCCGTTCTGTTCCGCTCTGAATGTTACTTTACATTTTCTTCTTTTTTTAAATTTCTCATCATAATGGCAGTGATTGCTAGTTTTTCTGGCCAGGCTAATTTTTGTGTTAATTTAAAGACATATTTGAAGATGTCAGTTTTAATTGTGTTTTTATTCATGCAAGTCACAAGTGGATTAACAGATTATTGTTCGTTGTGTCATGATCACACTTTGTGCAACTATCAGGTAAGTCAAAGTTTATAAAATACTAGCTGTACCCTGCGCGCGTTGCTACGCCAGCAATTGTTGGGGGGATTGGGGGGGTGGGGTGGGGGATGGGTTGTACGCCAGAAAGTTTCGTGGAATTGTACTCGAGAAATTTGTAAAAAATCGATATCAATTTTTGGGGGAAGGGGGGGTTGTTTGGCGGGATGGGGTTTGGGGAGCGTATGGGGGGGGGGTATGCCAAAAACCTTCGAAGAAATTCTTAAAGTTTAAAAAATCAAATTGGGTGGGGGAAGTTGGGGGGTGGTTGGGGGGAGGGGTTGGTAGGCCAGAAACCATCGCGGGGGTGCACTCAATAAATTTGTAAAGTTTCACATCGATCGGTCGAGCGGTTTAGTAGTCCATAGCGGACATACATACAGACATTCATTTTTATATATATAGATAGATAGAAGATAGATGTAATTTTTTTTGTTGCATTTAAGACGTGCTGTTATATGGTTATCACTGTCAAAATCTTTTTGTTGTGTTATCTATAAATTTTTGATGGGTAAGATATATATTTAAATAATAATCACAGTTTTTTGTACCTATTAAAACAAGGAAGTATGTAATTGAATTGGCGTTAAATGTTTTACGTACAATAATATTTTGAATTGCGTACTTCAACATTTAATTTCTCAGAAGTCAATGTCATTGATTTAATATTTATCAATTTTAACATTATTATATTTTAACAAAATTTAAAATAAAATCATATGAATGGTGACATCGTCAAATAAATTTACCCTTTTCACAAGATTTAAACTATGATCAGTACTGGTTGCGCCCAGGAAATATTTTCGCATTAGTAAAGCAGGTTCTGAGCGAATTAAAAAATTTTGAATAATTAATCGTTTTCTCACTGATAACTGCCAGTTTATTCTATTCAAAAGAAAAAAACACACAATATTGTCCTGTCTTAAGATCAGGGCCGGTTTCACTTGTCGCGAGCATTATCAAACTTCAGTGAGACTTCGCTTTGATACAAACCGGACCTGATCTTATGATCAGAATGCACGGGAAAGTATTAACATAAAAAAGTGTTCTATTTATTTAAAATAGTTCATTTCCACCAAGAAGTGACAGTTTACACCATACAACTTATCGGTCTCTGTGGTCTAGTGGCATGAGCTTTACCCCAGCGTACAGGTGGGTCTTGGTTCAAGACGTTTTGAATTGAAAATTACTTTTTCGATATCATTTTTCGTTGGGTTGTTTATCTCACATGATTTTCATATTTTAAAACATTTGGCGCATTGGCATATCGTTACCTTACTTTGAAAAGGTTCTCATTGATATTTTTGCCTACCTTTTGGTTAGAGAAGCTTGTATTGGTTCGCATTCTATCATTTATATGAATTTCAGAATTATCTACGGTTGAATAACGGAGTTAGCAGAATTTCAGAGTTGCACTGCATCTGTACACTTTTTTTAATAAATTCATTTGACAAAGTTCCAAGAGTGTTATTATTGATATGCGAAATATGTGAAAAATATGCTTAAAATAAGTAATTTGAAGCATTTTTACTTGCTCATTGTTACAAGTGAATTTTAATCAATCGAAACTTCAAAACAGTAAGGTTTCCATATGTCGTTATGTCAAATATTTTCTAAAAATAAAAAATCAAAAAATGTAACATTAAAAAATTTTCTCCGCGTAAAAACGTATTCAGAAATTTATGTTATCCTCTAATTCATAATTTAACTTTCGCTGTTTTTGAGAATTGCTAATAATTTTATATTATATAATTTAATATTATGAATATTCACTGAGAAGTTTCTATTTCTATGTTATATTTTTAGAGCGAATAAAATATCATTTCGGCAGTTGAATAATATTTTCAACTGTCATTATTATTTTCTGAAAATTTAATTAATAGCAGCTACAGACTAGAGGTCTGCACGGGCCGAAATTTTTCAATTTAACCCTGTCCGAACCCGAAGACCTCCGACCCGGCTCGGGCTGGGCCCGAGGCTCATTTTCAAAAACCTTACCCGAACCCGACCCGAGCCCTAAATTTTTCAACGTTGCCCGAAACATGTTCGATTTTTTTTCGAAAAGATGACTAATACGAGTACGTGAAGTTTATTTTAATATTAAATTTAAAATTTTGTTATATTTTGTTGTCGCCTCTTTCAGAGGCATCTTCAGACTTACTATCGCAAAGTTTGCTTATGTAATGAAGCAAGATAAATTCTAACATTTTAACATTTTAAATTATGAAATTACAAAATGGATTACGGGTTTTTTCCTTCTAAAGGAAACAAGGAAGGGGTGATAGAATCAAAACAATGCAATAACATAATGATACAAATAAGGTGCAATCACTCAATCAATTAGATTGGGATTTTTCCTTTTTAAGGGACGCAAGAGATAAGTTTATTATAGTATTAAATTTAGATTTACGATAGTGGAAATTCGGAAATAGCCCGATTTTTGTTATATTTTGTTGTATGCTTGCGTCCGAGCCCGGCCCGGGCCCGAATCCAAAAATTCGTTAAAATGGTCGTTTAGTCAAAATTTATTGCATCCTCTACAAAGTTTGTTTTGATTCACAAAGCAGAATAAAGGCAGTTAGATATGTAACAAAATGGTCGTCTAGTCAAAATTTATTATCTCTACAAAGTTTGTTTATTCCGAATGCGTTCATATACCGTTCACCGGATTGCGATAAAAATTTGGTGTGTTGTTGTGCGGCCGTTCGCTCAGTTTCTTTTTTCAATTTTAAATTATCATTATTTCAAAAACCGTATTTGTTGGCCATAGTAATAGTTTGTAACATGTAAAAAAGTGGTATATTTTACAGTATTTCGATTTAGCATGCTTATAAATACGCAAACCCTGTGATATTAATCAATTTCTCAAATCTATTGAGGCTGAGCTGGACAGAAAAAATATATATCGTGGAGTGCAAATGGTTAATTAATATAGACGTTTGTATTAAAGCAACAAAACACGTGTAAACTTGTTTTTTTACATATTTATACATTTTAGTGGTGAATATATAACAAGTAACTGTTTCCTGTGACGCTTTTATATTATTTTAAAAAATAATTAAACTCATTTGCACAGAACAATCAACTACTAATTTTAATTGCTTAACAAACATATTCACGGCCATCTTCACAGAGAGTTTTATGATTATAAAACACACTTCGTTAACAATAATACTAACCTGTTCAAGGCCATAACACAGTAAAATTATTAGTCTATCTATGTATCATCTGTCGCACGCAAACTGCTGTTCTTACGAGATGTGTTCAAACCGATAGGTTGCCAACCTTTAGAACTTCACTTTGGGAAAAGGTACAATCATATAAAATTAAGAAAAGTTTTGATTATTCCACGAATTGTGGAATATCTTCAGACTATTGTTTGTCCGAAACATATTTCACAAAAAAATATTTGGCATTACAGCTAATTCCAATGCGACAAATATTTAAAAAAAGACTAAAGATAAACTAGATGAGATTTTTTCATGAATCAGTCGAAAACTAATCAACAACAAATGACACCCATGTCCAAGATATCTTTTTCAACTGACAAAATCTGACCTCGCCGGGACTTGAACCCAGACCCAACTGACCACAGATACTGACTTAACATCTTAATGAAATGTCATATTATGATACATGTATAGTGTAATAAGTAATTGTTTAAAATAGGTTGTAAAAGCATACAAATAAAAAGAAGAAATAATGCAGATTAAACGTGTTTAAAATTGGTCCCGAAAGATCTCTGGGATTATTCGCATATATTCGCGGGGTCCCGTGGGATTAAAAGGGTTAAGCCATTGTATTAAATCCATAATGTAAAGTACATCCTCAGCTGTGAATAGTATTTATTAAAACCTATTTTAGAAGCTTACAAATTGCACTTAATAATGTTGCTATGCTTGGAAACATCATTTTAATCTTAACTTTATTATTTTCAATAGCTTAACTGACTATCTTTACTGGATAATGTAACTCAATCAGTGTCAATAAAAGCATAGTTATTACATGTTTGAGACATAATACTCACGTCATAACTGTATAAAAAATTATTGACATTCATATTTATTTCACATTAACGTGTCAGAAATGCATTGTAATATGTTTATGGCTGTTTCAACGTCATTTCAATGCTGATATTTTATTAATAAATATTTATTGACGTGACAACGTCTTATAAATCGATGAACGCCCGCTGCACGCACGAAAAAACATGACTCATTGTCCCGTTTGTCGCGTTCCGCCGAAGGCAAGCGTGCGAGCGAGAGCGCGGATAAGCGATAGAGAGGCACGATCGGCCTACCGTTCGGATTGTGCCGCATCTATCTCCCTTCCACTCGATTGGTCGATGCGTCTGAGTAGAAAAGAGACAGCGGCAGCACACAACTTATACACCTACAGTACCTACACGTGATCTGTTTACAACTGTTTATAAAGTGAAGTGAAATGTTAATGTGGTTTTCATTGTTTATATTACAACAACAATTGCGGCAATAAAGGTAATTAATTCTTGCATATTAAAAATCTGATTAACGTATAACAAATATACTTTAAATAAACAATAAATTATCAACGATTTCTTTCGCAGAACCGCCTAAAGTCACACCATGGCAGACTCGTCACGAAACCACTCCTTCTTCGTATCCATACAAAATAATGATAATTCAATAAAAATGATTCCATTTTATTCATAAAAGTATGCAATCATTTCATCAATGTTTTCTTATGACGTTGTCACGTTAAACTATCGTCCGTAAACCGACTTTTTTATGTATAAAATATAATACATGGCATAACAGCTGACGCCAATGCGCCCTGCATTTGAAAATTGAATAAAAATATCACATAACATATTACATGAAATTAAAAAAATATATGAAACAGAACAGGAACATATGAGTTACATAAAAAGAAAAAAAATACAAAGCACCAAGCACCAAGTTCACTGCCGAAGATGACCACATCAACAGGCAGTGCATTCACAAATATAAAAATAATAAAGACATTCCGTTCGGGTCGGGCTGGTTCGGGCTCGGGCTTGCGTACACACAAATATATCGCGTTATTTCCAGATGTAAACGTCACTATCGTAAATCTAAATAACACTTTTTCATAAAAAAGAATTTTTCACGGTATATATAGGAGAAATTTTGGACTCGGGCTCGGGCCGGGTAGAACTTCGAAATTACGGCCCGCGCAGACCTCTAATTGAAACTGTCAATGTGGTGGTGATGTGCTCAACAAATTTTAGAAACACTGAAGTTATTTGTTTATTTATTTAGGCGAGTTAAACTTCTGAGTAAGTTCGGTCCTGGCTATATTTTAAATCATAGAATAATTACTACAAAAATCATGTTTTATTTTTACAAAAATAAATATTTATAAACACAATTCTTGTAGCGAATCCAGTCTCTTGTATTGATGTCATTGATGAGTATGGAAAGTTTAATTATTATGCACATACAGCCGGTACCGTGAGAAATTCTTAAACACATGACACAATATAAATTTAATATTCCGACAAAAATGAATCAAAAAATATGTTGTACATTTGACCGTGAACTTGATAAAATTTTGAGACTTGACGGCAAAACGAAATAGAATGGACAGACTGAATTTTAGTTGATCAAATCAATTGACTTATTTTATCATTTGTTTCAATTTGAATTTTGTAATTTTCCGTGAGTTTTGTCGCTATCGACCCGGGTTTCTCCTTTCCGCATTTCAAGTGCCTGAAAAACTTGAACTGACGCGCAGTAAACAATTTGTATCATTAAAATACAAACATAAAAGTAGATCATTAAATTTAATTGTTTTTTTTACGTAATCTTTATGAATTGTAGTATCACAAATACTAATTGCTAGATAATACCACGGAAATAATGACAAATACAATTTGTGGGTTTTACTTGACCCATTATTAAAGAATTGATTTATTTCAAGTGTTTGAATTTATAAGAATTGATATTTATTTGAAGGGGTTGTTCATTCAAAATTGGCAACCTATTAAACTGAGCCCTATTTATTTCTGATATTTCCTAGTAAAATAATTATGTTCACCTGTGTTTTTATGCAACAAATTAACCCCTCCATCTCCATCGAACCAGTGATTCTTGAATAATGAATGATTGGCGAAGGTTAAAGTATATTTATTAAATCTAAAAGCGGCTATATGTTCAGCTTCTCTTATATTTAATTCTCGGGACGTTTTTCCAATGTAGAACTTTGGGCAGTCACTACACTGTACTCTATAAATGCCAGATTTGTTATTATAATGTATGTTATTTGTTTTAATTCGACATAAATTATTTTATATATTTGTGCCCTCGTCAGAATTATAGAGGGCGTAAGCCGAAATAGCTATCAACAAATATATAAAATAATTTATGTAGAATTAAAATACATTGTTATTTTTCTTACCGTATTATAATGGAGTTCTAGCAAGTAAATGCCTACTCAAGCAATCAATATGTTATTTGTATTATTAATTTATAATTAACCTAGTTAATTCTTGCAATTTATGGCTTATCAAAAATTCATAAACCTTTATGGTAATAAAAATATAGGTTACAGAAAGAAAAGATAAAAAAAATCAATTTAAAATTATCATGGTGGAGTTCTCATTTTGGCCATAGAGAAGCCGAATAAATACTATGAAGAATCAAACCATAGATAATCTGAATTTTAGCCAATCTATTTCATTAAAAATTCGCGACACAATTTTACAGTTTAGCACTATCGGAATATTTATTACAGGGCGAGTAATAAATATTATGATAACGATATACTGTAAAATTATGTCGGAAATTTTTAATTGATTAAAAATTAAGGACACACGCGTGACGGAACGCAAACAATTAAAAAAATTTTAATACCGGTGCTTTGCATTTGCAAATTCGTTAAAAGTTTAAATTAATCGAATGCCGATACCGGCATTATCGGTATTGCAGTAAAACAATGCTATATTTATTAAAAAAATAAGTTTTTTGGTTGTGGCAATCCTTGACATGATCCGACGATCAATTTGATGTTTGAAAAAAGAAAGTGTTAGCGACCTTTAGAGAATAAAGCGTGTATAATTAGTCATTATATTAAATCATTATTGAAAAAAAATGCGTAGAAAAAAACACTTAAGTCTAGCTAAGCCTCAAAACATGTAAGGGTCAAGTCACAGGCCATCGATTTCATTATAACAACACGATAAGTTTATTCAAGACACAATATTTACAAGAAAACAATATTGTGGGTTATTAATTTTGAATTTTATAATATTTGAATTGAAAAATTGACGCGCGCTTTTTTGACAGTACTAATTATGCTTCGTCGACAAGACATTTCAATGACGTGACAATAGCACAGTGTTTAATATCACACGATTGACCTACCTACCATAGTCATATTATTGTCCTTTATTATCAGGGCTGTGGAGTCGGGCCTTTTGGCCGGAGTCGGAGTGGTCGCGGTGATTTGGCCGGAGTCGTACTCGGAGTCGGAAATTTTGAAAAGTTCGAACTTTTTATTTTTGCAAATAAAATTCAAATTTGGCTTTTGGCCGAATTGGTAGGGTTGATGTTTAATTGAATACAGTGGAACTCCGATCTTACGTTCTCGCATTATACGTTTTCCCGCGTGGTGCGTTCATTTTCAATAGTCCCGGCATTTAGTTCATATTTAAAACTTTCCCGCATTCATCGTTTGTTTTATACGGTCCCTTGAAAAACGTATGATCGAGGTTTCACTGTACACACAAATAAAAAAATAAGGCAAAAAGTTTTAGTAGGAGTCGGAGTCGTGTTTTTGGTTAATGTTGGAGCCTGAGTCGTAGTTTTGGTAAATGCTTGAGTCGGAGTCGAACTTTTTTTTACCGACTCTACAGCCCTGTTTATTATATAACTAGCGAGTACCCGGCATGCGTTGCGAAGTCACTCAAAGAAAGAAAGTGTTTGTGTTTTACTTCTGTTTAGTTTAGTGCTTTTGGAGGCACAATATTTATTAAAATTGAATCGTGTGAAGTTTGTACTTTTCTATGAATTTATCACGAACGGTCCGGGTTTCACCTTTCGGCATCTTCAGGCATTTCAAATGCACGGATGTACTTGAACTGAGATTTCGGTTGCGGTTCAAGCGGTCCCAATTTGATATTGAAATTCTATCAAGCACCTTCAGTCTAAATTCTTAACTATAACAATATTTATATCTGGTGCGTATAGAAGTATGAATTTCCCTTATTTAGACCACACACTTGTAGTGATTATCCCTGTGCTTTTTTGATGGACATTGCAAATGCGAGTGGCACAAAAAACTGAAAACGTTTTAATTCAAATTGAATATCTGTTGGAATCATTGTGATGCATGGCAACAGTACATCTTCTCTTTTAAATTTATTTAAAATTGTAGCTTCGATGATATTTTTCATTACCTTTTTCATTGGAAGCCTGGTACCGTTGCAAAGTTGTGGTCATGGATTAATATTTCGGATATGATGATAGGTACGTCAATTTTAAATGTTAAATTGTGCTTCGGCATGCGCGGCAAATCAAATGAATTTAAGTTTTTTTTTTAAAGTAGATTCTAGAAGAAACCTTCGCGAGCATCCGTACAACAACTCAACAAAGTTTGATCGCAATCAGATGAACGGTATAGGAACGAATAAACACTCATATTTATATGTAACAGGTCTCGTACAACATCTGTTGATATAAACAACATAATAAATGGACATGTCGATAAAAAAATATTCTTCGTTATTTTTATCATTTTTTTTCGTGCAATACTATAAAATATCAGATAAACTGCAAATTTTGAATTACTTATTGAATATCGGCAGTTCTTTGAACAAAACTAATGAACAGGTTACGTTCAATAATGTAATCAAATTCAAACACAGTATCTCGGGCATCATCGAACAGGTGTTTGGTTCGGTCTGCTGTTTGTTCGTTTGCTTTATTTATTCAGAAAAAGTTTTTACTGCTTTATTTATGGCCAATAAAAAATGATAAATAATTGATTAAGATTTTGACACATTTTATTACTTGCATGTGAAATTATTGTCTATGATATGATCGTTTGATGATTATACTTCAATGCTATTTTTTACATTACTTAAACTGTCAAATAAAATATAATATAAAAGAGAACTGTTTTATCTTTTGAGTGTCGTTTATTTAAATCCGTTATAGCAAACGTCTATCTTATCATCTCACTACTAGGGTCATTCTATTTTATATATCACAATTGCAATACCGGTATTACCGTTACCAGATCCCGGTTTTCTGACGGTTTCTTCAATACCGGAATACTATTTTTCAGTATTGCAGTATATTACGATGCCTTTTCATCCTCCAACAAGCGTTAAATTTACGACGACATTTTATACAGTCTGATTTATTGTCAAAGTGATTCGATCTAGATTACAGATCTAGAATTGATTGAATCCAAGTTTTCGTCACCCGGCCCGAGCCCGTGCAGACCTCTAGCTTGGATTGATCTATCATTATGACGTGTCGATTCGATTGTATGTGAGACTGAAGGTGTTAAGCCCTCATTTTCCTTTCTGGTCTCTGATTTGCATTTCGCTTGTTAGTCGTACTCGGTGTTCGAAAGATTGAACTTTTTTTTTGCATATAATATGTCAAATTTGGCTATTGGCCGGATTGATTGGTTGATATTTAATTAAATACACATACTTAAATAGGAAAATTGGGAAAACAAAGTAACGAAATTAAACATTCTTTAGCGAAGTCGCAGTCGTGTTTTTTGTCAATGTTGGAGTCGAAGGCGGAGCCGTGTTTTTGGTTAATGCTGGAGTCAGAGTCAAACTTTTTTACCGACTCCACAGCCCTGGTTTTTATCCTGGCAATTGGTAGCGACAATATGAATGGTTTTCGGCCAATAATAATCCGACTTATTTTATTTTTTATTTAATTGCGACGAAATTAGTCGATCAAATTCATTTTATTAATGCAAAATATGTAAAAAAAACAATGATTTAAGAATACCAAAAGTTTACACAGTGTATCACTAATATTAAGATATTTAAGATAAAGTAGCAGTGGTGGTCGACTGTTTCACCCTCAGCCTGGCAAAAGTTAAAAAATGATGTTTTGATACATGCAAATAAGAAGAATGATAAAAATTAGTATATTGACAGTAGCCAAGTCGTGATAAACCATAGCGTAATAAATCTCTTGAATGAGTGATTCATAATTCCGTGAAGGTTATTAATTGTTATTACTCACGTTTTAAATATACTCACTTTTTATGCGAAGATCGACATACTGCCAGCCTGCTTGGCTGCATATATAAAGGGTATTTCAATAGGGACGCTCAAAATATATTACTTTGTCCTGCTGAGTAGATTATTCATTGTTTAGTGGCCAAATTTGAGTCAACCAGTTTGGTAAATAATCGGCCAACACCTACCCGTACGTCATCAAAATACAATATCTGGTGAAAACATTGCTGCTGTGTGTGAAAGTGCACAGGAAAACCCAAGGCAGCTTATTTCTCGTTGTTCACAAGAACTTGGCTTTTCTGCGACTTCAACTTGGCGAATTTTGAATCGGGCCTTATGTCTGCACCCGTATAAAATCAAACTAACCAAGGAACTTCAGGTAAACGACCACAGACAACGCCTGATTGGGTTCTGGAGCAGTTGGAAGTATACCCAAATTTATCAAAAAAGTCAACTTTAGCGACATGGCCCATTTTATAATGAATGGATATTGGCAGACATTTGATGCTATATTCCATATTTAATGCCGTAAAATATACTTACAAATGAAATTAAAATTTAGTCGAAATCTCACAAACAACTTGTTTTATTTGTTGGAAGTTGGAAGTTTACCCAAATTTATCAAAAAAGTCAACTTTAGCGACATGGCCCATTTTATAATGAATGGATATTGGCAGACATTTGATGCTATATTCCATATTTAATGCCGTAAAATATACTTACAAAGGAAATTAAAATTTAGTCGAAATCTCACAAACAACTTGTTTTATTTACATTTCAAATCTAAGCGTCCTTATAAAAAGACCCTTTACATATCTGCAGGCAATAAATCACTTTCTGTAAAAGTTTTCATTTCGATTTGACAGACTAAGAGAAACCGGTTAACTGTCAATGAAATAAAGCATTGTTCTAGATTGGGGATCAGAAATGAACGCACAAGATAGTTGTGAATCATGGCACACGGTAAATGGTCATACCTGGAAACGTATAAATAAAAAGTAAAATATGTATACCGAAGTTATTATCGTTTTACTCGCTTTGTTCGATCCCAATTTCGTGATAAAATATGGTATTGTAATGAACCCGATAAGATGTGTTAATTTATTTGGTAAAAAGCTTGACATGAAGTGAGTTCCAGTACCTTTTTTTTTTCAAAAAAAAGCCCTGTGTTTAATAACACTTCGTATGTTTGCACAGATCTACCGTAAGGCCACTGGTGGCCGCCGAATACGAACAACCCGAACTACATACTTGTTACTCTGTTGTTCAACCTCCTTATTATTTTTTGAATAAGAGTAAGGATATTAAGGAATTTGAGGAGGAGCTGGTGTTTAGCTAGTCGCTTTCGCCACGTCCTATATTAAGGTTTGAATGGCTGGCTTGAAACGCGTCAACCTAAGGTGGGACCTGGTTGCTTCCAACTAGTCCAGGTATATTAAAACCGCGACCCAAAACAGAAATTTATACCCCCCAAAAAATCAACATTTCGTAATTGTGGATTTCACCTGAATGCAATATCAAATTAGAATCGTTTTAATTTTGTGTATTTTGATGAGCTTTGTCGCTAACGGCCCGGGTTTCGTCTTATTATATTAGTAATATTTATATCGCTTATTTAACATTTGAGTCGGTCGGTCCCTGTGGTCTGGTGGTAAGAGCTTCGTTCCCGAGTTCCATTCTCGGCAAGGTTAGATTTTTTCAATTGAAAAAAGAGATCTTGGGCTGGGTGTATGTTATTTATCGTTGATTTTGTGCACAACTGATTCATTACTTATCATCGAGTTAATCTCGCATGACTTTCACAATTAAGAATATTTGGCGCATTGGCGTAAGCTGTAATGCCAAATATATATTTTTTTACTTTTTAAAAAAGAAAAGAATCGTTTGAGAATTTTTGACTTTTCCGAGTGTTTTCGCTGATGACACGGATATCGCTGTTGGGCATCTTCACATATTTCAAGTGCACGAATTATTTTAAGATATACATATATATCCTACCATATTATGTATTCGTGAACTATTATTTCCAATACTTTATCGCAACCACCTTTTTCGGAACAGATATTCAAAGTCAAATTATCACATCGGTATTATGTTGTCCGGCTATATTTTCATAATTAACCGCTTCAGTACCGAGCAAAATGGTCGCATTGAACAAGATTGAATGATGACAGACGAACAATTTGTTTTTAAAAGACAGTGTATAGATGTCACTAGCTATGAAAAGAAAATAATCATAAGAATTCTGACAGGAAGATTTTTTATATATTTTGCAATGTTTGCGACTTTATTCGCGTTGTCCGTAATCGGCTTAATAAAAAGTTATAAAAAAAAAAAAAGTTGCTACACAAATCTCACGGAAAAGTACAAAATTCAAACAATTCAAATTTGATATTGAAATTCAATCAAGCACCCTCAGTCGAAATACTTAATTATACAAACATTTCTGTGGATAAACTATATTTATTATGCCCCACGTTGGGAGCGGGGATGGTTAATATATATATATTGAGAAGATCTTTATTCCGGCTCCCTCGTCAATCGAGAAGGAGCCTCCTATCCGACACTCAGGAGAGGGATTTTGGGGACGGAGTAGGAGAAACATGGTACTCTTATAAAAAAAAGACGATCTCAAAGCGTTATGTGGTTGCGGTTAGCATCCATTATTTAATTGTTTATAGTTTACACAGACGTTATACAACACACAAATATTACGATAGCGAAGAAGATATCAGGAATTTGACTCGAATTTAATTCTTATGGCGAGGATTAGGCGCGTGCATTCTCAATGCAGTCCAATCTCTCACTGCTGTATGAAAACAAACGGTTACTTTAGAAAGAAAAAAACAGTGGCCGTTTCAAAAATCGTTAACACGTGCGCCCGCCGATAAGGGATTATTTATCGCCTTACGAACTTTTTATGAAGCACATGCATTGTCGGGCGTCAAGAAATAAGAGAAATTGAAATACTTCTGTATTGAATCGCTATAGATTTCAATACAGATTATTATAAGAATGAATTTATTTCCTGATATCGACTTAAACTCATAGACTGAGGTAAAAAATAGATCGTTTGAGAGAGTTCTGATGACCCACCACATAAGGCGGTGTCAATATATATATATACATTCGGGGCGTTTTTTCCATTTAACGCGGTGGAACAGCGTTCCGGCACCTTTTTTCACAGATTTCAAAATCAAATTTTACTTAAATGATATTTGAATATAATTTTATTTGTTAAAAAGCTTGTCATGAAGTGAGTTTCGGCACCTTTTTTTTAAAAAAAAATCTTTGTATATATTTAACAAATAAATCAGAAAATTGAAGCGCATCGCATATGAAGATAATCAAAAGACAATTTGTAACTGTTCAAAAATTAGGTACAATCGATTTCTGGTGAAATCTGTTTTTTTTGACATTCCCGAAAAGTAAAGAAAAATGAATTAGGTTCCTCTGTCTATAAGAGGTCGTTATTGTTGTACCCTTTTCATAAAACAATCTGTCATTCATTCACGAAAATCTGTTCCTTACTGTGATATATTATTTAAAGAATTCCTTTCAATTTAAGTCTGTGAATATTTTATGCAAACAGTATTTAATCGGATAGCGGGAAAAAATGTCAACCAACCGGTTTGAGAAACGCATATCGATTTACGTGAATGATTCATTTTATCGTAAATATTAACATGTCAGCGTTTATGTCGGCTAGAATAAAATTTTACAACCTACATAATTCCACCTGTCACTAGGTTAAACTTGTTTTGCCAAAAAAAGTGACAGATAATCTATTTTTATCAACAGTTTCCTGTTTCATAAATAGCCAACATTTTATAGATTGGCGTAAAAAAGTTTTTATTTTATTCATTTGTGACGTTTACAAAATATGCTACTAGCGACATCGGCCGCCACATAATCAAAGCTTCCACTGTATTATTTCTTTTATAAAAAATAATATTTTTAACAAGAACCCTCACAGTGAAAAAGAGTAAAAGCAAAACTTTTGCTTCTGACACATAATTCAAGATGGCTGCCGACAGTGTCCCCTATTAATTAATTGATGATGTGTGGAATAATCAAATTATATATTTAATTAATTAGCTTTTTTTAATTTTATTTTTGGTCAAGTTTGGGTAAGGCTAGGTTTGACTTGTTAAGTTTGGCTAAGGTTAGGTTATATTACTTATTCCAACACGTAGAAATATACATCAGTAATTAATTAATAGGGAACACTTTAGACAGCCATCTTGAATTATGTGTCAAATGGAAAATATTTGATTAAACCCCTCACCTGAAGAATTACCTGAAAAAGTATGCGGTTGCTAGAACAGTGTTTCTCAACGCAGTGAGCGAAAAATTCTTTCTATCCTACAAATGGTGTGTTACTGGAGAAATTGGCTTACAAGTAGTCCTGTCATTAACCTTCTATCTCTACTCTCTTTGAAAAAGAGAGGATGTGCAACCAATTAAGTAACAAACAGTTTTCCATTAGTGGTCCATATGTGAACATGGTTAAAAATAGTAAGGTTGTCAAAAGTCTAGCTTTTATCCGAATATAAAATGTAATAGAGTTGTTCTTTTTTTCCAGGGCTTGGGGCAAAAATGCGGCTACGGATCCACTGGAGGCTATCTGACTGAGACCGAGAAGAAGTCAATAGTTGATACTCACAATAGTCTACGTTCTTTGATCGCGAGTGGAGGTGAGCGCAGAGGAGCACCAGGACCTCAACCATCAGCCACTGATATGCAGCTACTTGTAAGTAAAGATTGTTTAAAGACATCATTAACAAACTATGATTGAAGTCAGTATGAAGGTGACCTAACCTAACCTAAATTGTTGAATAAAGCAGTACTGTGTTCACGTGGGTATCTTTCCTCTCATGTGCTCGCTGCTCTTGTTCACTTTCATACACGCATAGAGCCTATGTACATTACACGAAAACGTCTGATTATTTCCGTGCACGGGATACGCAAGATCAATCCTATTTAGTGGTGGATTACCCCATAAGCGCAAGGACCTCCAAATCTTGGGGGTCAGAAAAATATAATCATAACCCTTTGCAGTTCTCAATATATTATTTATTTCCTTCCGGCAATTCCTCAATATATTTGAGATTTGATTGATATCACAGGGAAGCGTTAATACCGAAAAATATACCAAATTGTGTAATGCCACAAACTTTATCTGAGGCACACATAATCCAATAAGTACGGTGTTTTTTAAATAAGGATAATTTAAAATAATACAAAATAATTTTCCATTCATGTTTTACAATGTAGAGCAGGACTCAGGTTATAAGAGTTGCGCGTTACCTAAACGATGATAAGCTTAACTTGACATAAGAGTTCTGGGGGTTAATGATTTCTTTGTTTCCGTTTCAGGAGTGGGATGATGAGCTAGCCAAAACAGCTCAAGCTTGGGCAGATCAGTGTGACTTTGGGCACGACTCCTGCAGATCTGATCGTAAGAATTGAATTCAGTTCATAGAACATAAAATATATGATATTTATTTGAGACTTTAGATGGCAGCACTTTGAAATAGAGCACCAGAGAATAAAAGAGTGGACGAAGCAAAATAAAAATGAAATTTAGTTTACATAAACACTGTATCATGTCATCACTGTCATTCATTCATTATTACTTTAACCCTTTACAGCACGTTTCCTGGTAGGGCAGAATGTTTTTCTGTCAGAAGGCGGAGTACCGTGGGACCAAGCGATCATATCCTGGTACAGCGAAGTGGAGTTCTTTGACAGAAACCTCATAGACAATTTCATGTAAGTAGTAAGATCACAACATTATAATAATAAGATAACCAATTTGTTCTATAATAATATAAATTATCAAAGATTGGCCATTTTGAGTTTATGTCAGTTGATAATTTGAGTCATCGGTCACAAGGGCTGTTTGGCTGAGTAATGCGCTTTCCAAAGATGTGGACATTTTGAGCAATGAACATGGTGCCTTGTTTTTGTTCTTTTAATTCATACTTCTCTTCTATCATAGAGTCTTTTATGTCGTCCTCAGTGTTTTGTTACATGTTATGCGCTGCCTTTAACAGATTTGTCTGAACAGCATTGGCGTCAGCTGTAATGTCACGTATTCTATTTTTTTCCCAATGAACAGTGCCAACTTAAAATCATTCTAGATTACGTTAATAACATTTTAACTTACTGATCTACTTTTATTTTTATATATGTTACAGTGGAACTGTATTCTCAGTGAAAATGTATCAAGTAATAGATTTCTATGACAAGATGATTTCACTGGTAACGATCATTGAAATTATTGGCCCAAGTCGATGATTTGCCGGTCTAAAATTTTGGTTAGCTTTAATCAAACAAAATCAGCTAGTAGTCTCTTTCATAAAAAGAGAACCAAAGAAAAATACAGACAAATATTGGTCTGAAGATAGGGTGGTCAAATTTTTATTTCAATAACAGCCTGGAGATGAATATATTTTCACTAAAAATACAGTTTCACTGTAACATATATAAACAATATAAAATATTTACTACTCAAGATCATTTATGCACTTGAAATGCCTGAAGATGCCGAAAGGCGAAACCTGATCGTTAGTGGTAAAACTCATGGAATAGTACAAAATTTAAGCAATTCAAATTCGATTCATATTTTATATTTATTTGTGTTTACTGTATTACAGATTTGATGAAGCAACTGGGCATTTCACGCAGATGGTTTGGGGAAACACTAGACATATTGGCTGCGGCAAGCGTACATACCCTCAAAAGCCAAGAATATACAAAAGAGATACGCAACAACAGCTGAATGATTCCGTTCCATTCGAGGCATATCTCAATGAAGAACAAAACCAAAATCAAGAGACCGATCCCAGCAACGATAACGCAAGACAAGCGAGAAGAATCGACCACAACCAATATTACAATCAACAATCTTACACTCAACAATACACCAGGACAAACACACAGCAAACAAGTCAAGGTACGCAGAGATACGACTCCGATTTCCACAGATTTGATTCAGAATGGCAGAAGTTCAACAGAACTGTGCAGCAGTATATGGAAAAGAATAAAGGATCACACCAAGCTCCGTACCAAAAAAAGCAACTGCAAGCCTACGAGGAATATCTGCGGGAAGTCGAGCATCTGAAGACTGGATCGTTGACATACGAAGAACAGTTGAGGTTATACGAGAGCTTGCAGAAGAAGTATGTCGAGTACCAAACCTCAGCAATCGGCAACAGTATTACGATCAAAAGCTGAAGACTAAATTAGCCAATAAGAAGAAGTTGAATCCGTTTGTTAGTAAGACTTATGCCTTCTCAACGGAGCACCCGATTATCGCAGGAGTTGAATACGAGTATTATGTTTGCAATTACGGACCCATCGGGAATTATCCCGGCGCAAGAATGTACACTAAAGGATGGAATAGATGTTCGTATTACGGATTATGCAGAGGTAAGAAAAATTCATATTATTTGTTGCAAAACATCTTAACCCCTTGCACTTCTCAATATATTTCTTTTTGCCTTGCAACAACTCCTCAATAGTTTTTCAAAATTGATTGATATCACAAGGTTTGCGTATTTAGTAGCATGGTAAAATGAAATACCGAATAATAAACTGTAAAACGGGGTGAATAGAGACACTTTTCACCCTTCAATCTTCTTACCTGCGCCACACATTTCAAATATTAATGGGTTGAAACGTATTTCTATTGTCCTTCTCCACATTCATGACAATATTTTTCAAATATTCACTATTGTTATTAAGACAGCCAATTTTGTTTGATGTCTTTATTCACATTGAATCGGGGTGAATAGAGACGAGAGAGGGTAAGTAGAGAATTGACAGGTGAATAGAGAGACAGCAACAGATTGTAATGATTGGAATATATGAACCTCTATTCTATATGAGTCTCTATTCATTCCGTTTTAAATTGTTTTAAGTTCAAAAAACATGATTGATTTTACCAGTGCAGTAAAAGAGAAGTTTATAAGGGGTCAAAAGTATGCAGTCATTAAACTTAAACTAGTTTGTTTCAATTTTGGCCAGTCATTTAGTTTTTTTGGTTTGGTCATTATAGAGATAGTATTAAAGTCATTGTAAAGAATTACATATAAATATCAAAAAATACATTGGATTTTTCGTAAAGTTGTGCTAAAGTTCAATCCTTGTTTTTGTCTCTATTCAC
This sequence comes from Himalopsyche kuldschensis, assembly GCA_028554975.1. Lineage (NCBI taxonomy): Eukaryota > Metazoa > Arthropoda > Insecta > Trichoptera > Rhyacophilidae > Himalopsyche > Himalopsyche kuldschensis. Next base: position 3,855,307 of record JAHFWI010000031.1, on the reverse strand, counting down.
CCTGCAGTCTCTATTCAGCCCGTTTTGCGGTACCACATTATGGCATGTTACAAACTTGAACTATGGCACACAATCCACTTGAAACGGTTTTTCAAATAAGGATAATTTACAAATTAATAAAAAATAGTTTTATAATGTCGAGCAGGACTCTACATAGAAGTTCTAGGATTTAATATGTCTCAATTAATATTTATTTGGAGTCAATGTTAATCCTACTTGCTCAACACTTGCTTGGCCATGCAATAGTCAGTTTGGTTTTTGCAGTGAATTAAATAAAAATGTCAAAATGATTTGTAACTAATTGTAGGGATAAAAAATACTTTTTAACTAATCTCAAGATGTTTATGTTTCAGATCCTTTGACCAGACCATACTATCCAAGTCTAGATCAAGAGAACGATCCAGCCCTATCTTTACTGTATGCAGATAATAGATAAGAATATAACCTCAAAAATTTGTGTCTGCCAACTTATTTTTGTCTCTGTACTGAATATATCATAAATGTATCTTTACATATGGGATGTACCTCATGCGATAATTGCTATAGCGCAGTTATTATATTGTCTTGTGTTTTACAACCAATAACCATAGTGGAAAATAATATTTTTAGGTTATGTTAGACAAAACTGATTCTATCTATTAGATATATTATTGTTCCTATTTTGTGTATAATCAAATTTTTTAAATGTTATATTCAAATATCATTTATTGAAATGTTCACAAAACTAATTTTGTTAATTTAATTAATGAGGATAATTAATTGATTTATTAACCCAATAGCTGGTATATGTATCAAATTATGACAGACCTTAAACAATGCCGTATCTTACCAAGTCTTTTTTCAAATATATTAGAATTATATATAAATTTTGTGTTGAAAGTAAAATAGCGATCATGCTAAGAGGTACTTTTCAGGAGAGCCAAATATGATACACGTCATTGAGAACATAAAAAATGAGATGTCTAACGTGAAATTTAAAAATTCCGCAATGTTGATTCAATTGGTCTATTTTCTCCTCTATTTTTAAGACCTCTTTAATGTCTCTTTTCTTCTGGACTCTGAATTTAAATATAAATCAAATTTGAAACAAGATTTGGTGGAACATTATTCATTATTTCTCGATATATTGAGCATAGCTGCGATTGGGTTAGCAAAATTTTTTTTTTGTTTCATCAAATGATGTCATGCAAGCTGTAATGCCAAATATTTTTTAAAAATAAAAAAAAATAAATAAAAAAATAGCTGCGATTGAGTAAGCAAAACAATTGTATTGTTTCATCAATAGATGTCAGTGTCACGTTTCATTGCATTCTTGTCACCAGGACCATAACGAGGTCCTCTGGAAAGAAGGGTAATGAGTAGATTTTGCATTCATGGCATCAGTTTGGTATGCTCTGCCAGCGCCTCGGCGCCCATGGTATTCCCTCTATTCGCCAGCCCCAAGCTACGGCCCTGCTTGTCACAAACAAATACATAAAGCCCTAACATAGTAATGATTCATGATATAAAGGTTTTTTAAGACTTCAAACACTATTTTTATAATTCAACAACAGTATTCTTCATTCATTTAGTTACTAAGTTTTCATTTGAAAAGAAATAATGTCAAAGAGTGGTAGTTTAAATTTGATCTGCATCATATAATGGATTATCTAAAATTAACAAAACAAGATGTCCATAATCATTAATAATATGCTTTAGAAAAATTGTGGTTATAATAATGATTATCTCCCATTCATAAAGTGTTTATAATATTATGTGTATCATTTAAATTTTAATCAATAAGTTAGTTTATAAGTTTAGTGTTCTGTGATGTTTTATATATCTTTAATTTAGTTTCCATTCAAAATTAAATCATCTCTCTAAGAGGGCTGGTAAGGTTAGGTTGTCAATTTTCATAATTGGAAAAGCCAAATAACCATACATTTAAACCATAATTTTATTTTACATTGATTGTCAAGTATGATTATGTAAGTGTTGCCATTCTAAAAAATTTGTCACAATGTAATATTATATTACCTTTCAATATTAAATGTAATGATTCAAGGCATTTAAATATATAATAAATGAGCCAACTCAATTATATGTTTTTAAAATTCAAAGATAATTGATTTAAATCATTTCTGATATCAATAAAATAAATGCATAATAATTTTGTAATATTAATTAATCATGCAATATATTTTCTGTTGTAATTTTGTCATTGTGACACTAATTATATCTTCATAATTTTAATTCAACCAAAATTGTCATCCAACATTGCCAAGCATCAATTCGTGATGGTTCTTGGCTTGAATATTGTTCAACCCAGTTTAATAATTAAGATTTCAACAGTATTGTTATAGATGTAAACCATTTCTCATGCGACCATTATGTTGTAGTAATGAGCGTCCAATAAAATATACTTTATACGATAAATATTACGACTTTTATTAACCCTCCCCATACTGTGCTAAAAACTTCCGCGAGCTCCGGTGATATGTATTTACTACACCATATGAAAAAGTTATTTAAAAACCGGAAAAATGTGAATATTTCTAGACATTGCTTTGATTGACTATGGTTGAAGTTGAAATATAACAATTTTTGTAATCTAAGTGTCTGAAAAGAAGAAAAAAACATCGCAATTAGCTGCCGCTCCGACGTCTTCACCCGTCGGCAAACGAATTCGTAATGACGAAATGATTGGCTAGTTCGAAGTCGATCACTTCTACGCATGCGCTTTCGCGCCGTGGCTGAACACCTGCAAGAGTACGCTCGCCCTCGCGCTTACACACGCGCATAAATTGGAATACGTTTGTGTGTATGGGTGATTCTTTGCCCGATTCTTCCACTAATTATTTATTTCCATCGCTGCAAATGAATAACCATACATAACTGTAATTTTATTTATTACTTAATAACATTACTGAGGAATACAAAAATTCTCAGATCAGTATCTATTATATTTAATAGAAATATTCTCATTATTAGAGTCGAGTTGTAGTAAATACATATCACCGTGCAGCTAAGGTTAATAGTCATCATCATTCATCTGAATTGCTTAATCCATAGACAAGTATAGTAAGACCATGAGCAATGAAAATTATAATAATATCTGGTAAGTGTTGCTAGTTGATTTAATGAAATTACTCTCTTTGCAAAAACTACTAAACCCTTTTTCGGCCAGACTCTTTTGAAGAGATTAGCTAAAATACCCAAACAGTTTTTACCAATTTTTATATGCTTTGCAAAAACGAATACAGATTAGAGGTCTTAACTATTTTATTTGTTACATAATGCCTAACGCTATGGCCACAGTGAAGAGCGTATATTTCGGCGTAGCGTGGCGAGACACGCTTCATAATCAAATGTTGCCGCAATAGCTTTAACGATGGTGCCGTCTGAGAAGTCAAAGCGCAGCATAAATGCCGAAGTCTAATCAGTTTGAAATTTAACAGCGATTGCTTCAGCGATTTACATTTTTTTTTACGATATGACGCTGCGTTTCGTTTTCTCAGACAGCGCCATCGTGAAAGCCATTGCGGCAACCTTTGATTATGAAGTTAGTCTCGCCCTGTTCGCCAAAATGTACACTTGTCACTGTGGACATAGTCTTACACGTAACAGTTTTTTTTTAAAAAAAATTAAATAACGAGAACAATCTGTAAACCTGATGTCGGTTACGTGAAGGGCTATCCGACGAAGTGAAAAATCATTGTGCGGTAATTTTTGCTCAAGCACAGCATAATGGTTTTTCTATCCGCGGTCATTTAAGGGTTAAGAAAAATATATAGAAATTCTAGATTTGTTGTATCCTATCCAGTATTTTTTGAAACTTCAATGCACTTATCGAGTTAATTCAAAATTGAAGCGCGTAAGAATATGGCAATAAGTCAATAAATGAAACAATTAATAATTTTTCAGCTGTTTTATTACGAATTAATTTTTATATTTGGATAATAAATACTTAAAAATAATGGTAGGGGTGTGGAAATCAGTATGGAGGGACATCAAACCATTGATACAGTTTTTCCTTCTTCATGTCAAATTCGTATTCCAGACATTTCTGTCGAATCAAACTGAAAAAACAAAAAGTTGAGTTTTATTTTAAAACCGTTCTGGTGGATCATTAGTATATAAGTACAGTAGAACTCTTACGTTTATTAATCAGTTGTTCAACCAGCCATTTTTGAGGTAGTAAGAATACCAAAGTGGGGAATAATAAATGAATAATAAAGTGGGGGGTAAGATAGGAATTGTAGTAAGCAAATTGCTGTCACCACCCTATGTGTTTAGTTACTCAAAAGTGACATCTATTGACAAATTCTCGGCTTACAGGGAACATTGCCATAGACCCGAAGATATTTATATTGATGGCTTAAAGAGAAAATTTGCCATCTCCATTTTTGTCTATTGTGCAGGAGAGGGTAAAAACTGATTATTTTGATAATGTAAAATTTTGTGTTATAAACAAAAAAAAACCCTTTCAAACGATTTATTTGTAACACCGCTGAAAAACAATGAATAAATGACAGGTAGCAATACAAAATGGCGGAGTTGGATAATTAGCAGTGTAGGTTTTAGAACGACAGTTTTTCCGATGTACTTTTGTTTTGGTTATAAACATTTTACGAGACATGCACATTGCATGATACAATAAGATGGCATTATTTACGCCATTTTCAGCCAAAAGTGGAGTTAACAACATTACTCTTTAAGCCATCGATATGCTAATTAAACTATATTTACTTACCCTCTATATTTTAAGCACTTGATAATCGGATGCTCATTCCTGAAGCACTGTGTCCCAATTACATTGAAATACAGTTTACCAATGTTGTCACCCATTCCATCTTTAGAGTCCCGCAGACACTTGTAAAACTTTTCATCACATAGACAATTTAATCTGAAAAAATAACCAAAATTAGACCACAGACAAGCATGCGTTTTCCATAGGCGGTAAATTTTGAAAGGTGGCATGATTTTAATCTCTTTGGGCTTTAATTATAGTTTCAATATTGCCAGAAAATTTTTATTTGTTAAAAGAGGCCACTTTTCATTTAGAGAACTAACTTCTACAACTTATAAAGGGTCTTTTTATAAGGACGCTTAGTTTTGAAATGTAAATAAAACAAGTTGTTTGTGAGATTTCGACTAAATTTTAATTTCATTTGTAAGTATATTTTAAGGCATTAAATATGGAATATAGCATCAAATGTCTGCCAATATCAATTCATTATAAAATGGGCCATGTCGCTAAAGTTGACTTTTTTGACAAATTTGGGTAAACTTCCAACTGCTCCAGAACCCAATCAGGCGTTGTCTGCGGTCGTTTACCTGAAGTTCCTTGGTTAGTTGGATTTTATAGGAATGCAGACATAAGGCCCGATTCAAAATTCGCCAAGTTGAAGTCGCAGAAAAGCCAAGTTCTTGTGAACGACGAGAAATAAGCTGCCTTGGGTTTTCCTGTACACTTTCACACACAGCAGCAATTTTTTCACCAGATATTGTATTTTGATGACGTACAGGTAGGTGTTGGCCGATTATTTACCAAACTGGTTGACTCAAATTTGGCCACTAAACAATGAATAATCTACTCAGCAGGACAAAGTAACATATTTTGAGCGTCCCTATTGAAATACCCTTTACATATGTCGATTCCTGGTCAACATTGTAAAACGTTTAAAAAATTTCGTTTTACCATGCTAATTAATATGCCAACCCTGTGATAATAATCTATTGAGGAGTTGCAGGAAAGTAAAAAATATTATATGGAGGAGTGCAAAGAGTTAAGAAACGATTCATAAAATAATGTGCTATGAACGAAATCCATTATTTGATAAATCGTCAATAAAATGAAACATTTTTTTGCCGGGTTTCGCTCATTAGGAGCGTGATCTCTTGACACTGCTATCAACTGATCGGCTGTTCGCGAGCTGCCCTGAACTGGTCCGAATTGTGATGTTTGTATTTGATTATTTCTAAATGGAAATTTAAACCCGGTCCGTGGTGCAGTTGCAGATTTTTTCAGACGATTTATCGTTTCTATTCAAAGGCAATAGGTGTTCGTTTGTTTAAAAATTCCTTTCCCACACTTTCGATCTCAAAAAACGGCTCGTAGCGGGAACGATTTGCTAACCACTAGTCCTGGAGAGAAGTGGAGCAACTCAGTAATAAGCAGTTCACGCAGAAACAAAAATGTTGAGATGAACTATGTGAGGTGTCCATGTGCTCCAAGTTGGGACGCGGCACAATAAAACAAAACAAAATTGGAATGCCTGTCAAATGAGAGTTAGCAGAAGACTTTTTTTACCATGGTGCTACACCTCAATTACCAAAATTAATAGTGCACAATATTAAGTATTTAAAACTATACTATTTATATTTAGTTACTTAGTATAGAAGTCATCATTTTGAAGCCCGTGTGCAGTGTGGCCAGCTGGAATTATGTCAGGGCACAAATCGTGCGTTCGACAGCATCTGTCAGTCTCATTAAAAGGTCCAAGGTCGTTGTAGTACATGGCAATGTTTCCTGGACCACACCACTTTGTACCTGTGACATAAATATAATTAATTCAAACCTTGTCAGTAAGTAAGTTGCGTGAAGATAATAGTGTTTCATGCGATGAATGTTGCCATACTGCATTATCTGTCAAGGCCACTGCACAATTCATACCGCGTTATTTATTTCGATTATCGATTCTATTTTAAGCTTCTTGTCTTTGCAAAACTAATCACTTCTCGTATATTATTGCAACTTGCTTTTTGAGGCACTTAATGTTGACTTTTCATATGAATAATAAGTTTCAGTAAGCCGCCCAATCTCTATTTTTTCGTAGAAATAAAATGAGAATGTTTTTGTAATTTGAAATAAAGTTTGAATATCTCTGTTTGATACATAATGGAGATGCGTAAGTTAGAACAATTAGACACAATTTATATTTTGAAATAAGATGAGGATATAACCATATTTGAAACAATTATTATGATACAAAACAAAATTTTAAATAAGTCATCAACTGGAGATGACCACGTTTGGTTGGTAAAGTCACATAATATAAAGATAGTATTATTTGGTAAAAAATAAACATTTTGAAATGGCAAAGTGTATCTAATCTTTCGATTAAGTATCTTTAACTCACCAGGCATCGTCAGAATAAATTTTTCTCGCGGAGGATCCGGTGGATCTTCTTCATTAATTTCATTAAAGTCTACCATTTCATACGGTATGGGATAAACACCTTCATCAGAATTCCAATCACCCAGGGCTTTGTTATTCTTCGCATAAATATCGTTAAACACCCAACAGTTCGCGAAACTAATCTGAAAAACAATCACTAAAAATGCGAAGATTCTGTTGCATGGCAACACTGGTAGAACTTTATTTCGCGCCATTATATTTCAAAGCTGTCAAATTCAAAAACGCGAAGCGACAATATTAATTGTTATATCTATTCGACGAGGAATATTACACCGTATTGATTAAATAGAACTGTAAAAAACAGTTTTTATACATGTCTAAAGTTTGGCTAATTGAGTGATTGCATTTATAATTTTAATTTGCCTACTTATCAGTCACATTTCAATAATGTAGATAATTTTTCAAGTGCGATCCACACGAGGTAATCATTAGGCAGTTATAATTCGTGGGCAAAATAGAAAAAGCGATATCGTACATGTATTATTATCATAAGAGAGTATTTAATATTTACTAAAATGGATATTTGCGTGGTGAAGTTTGGGTACAATTAAATCTTACGTTAGGGTAACCATATTTTTCTAAACTATTGTAGGATATATGAGAGTCATAAAGAAGGGCAAAGATAACTTCAAGCTAATACGCTTCATATAAGAATTCCACCATTCTTGAGAATGTTAAATTGATTAGTTAATTAAAATGTTAAATTGTTGTCTGTTCTTCCAAGGAGTAGAACCAGCTTGATTATTGGGTTGACACTGGGAAGAGCTTTAGTGCTTTTGAACGGTATCGCTTCGGATGTCGACATATTTCACATGGACATGAGTGAGTTCAGACGAGTTCTATTTTTTATGTATTAAAGTTGATTTTGTCAGAATTCACTCGGTTGACTTCTTTGCCAAACTCATCTTCTTCTAATCTTTTAATCTTTTATCTCATTGCAAAAGCAATAAACTTATAATTTATGATTTTTTATAATTTACATATCTATTTATATACATACATAAAAAATAATAAAAAAATATGATTTCCTGCCATAAATAAGAATGGAAAAATTTCACTTACTTAGCTGAAAATTCTTGGAAGACGTATTTAAATAAATAAATATTTTTTTTTGCACAGTATTTATATACATATTTACCGTAGTGCAGTGGTCAACGTCGTTGGTTTCCGTGACGGACCACCCGGGTTCGATTCTCGATATATCGATTCTGCTCAAAGTGTGTTCTGTGTTGTTAGAAATCCCTTACCACCTATCCGATCCAAAAAGCGGCGCACGTTTGAGAGCGATTCGCTAAAGACTAATGTAAAATGACTAATTGTGACACGTGTTTCGCCTCCATCAGAGGCATCTTCGGACTTACTAATCACAAAGTTTGCTTAAGTAAAGGCCAGTCCTTTCCTTGTCCTTGTATTTTTTCAATCTATATTCTATTCCGAAAAGAAAGGTTGACAAACTGAGTAACGAGCAATTCTCGTAGAAAAAAAGCATGTTGAGATAAACTCCGCAAGGAGTTCTATATGCTCCAAGATGGGAGCGGACATGGTATTAAAAACTTAACACGTTAAATAGATAAAACGAAAACAAAAGTCATTGTCTTCGAGCGACACTTTGAAATCAGCTTGTCATCGGTTTCTTTTGAGTTTGGAACCATTTATCATTTGTTGATTGAGTAGGCATTTACTTGGTAGAACTCCATTATAATACGGAAAGAAAAATAACAATGTATTTTAGTTCTACATAAATTATTGATGTATGGGGTGCCCTGTCTAGCCTAGGTATATAAGCTATCTCTAATACACGTTTAAAACATAGTTCTGACCGAAGGCGTAAGCCGAAATAGCTATCAACAAATATATAAAATAATTTATGTAGAACTAAAATACATTGTTATTTTTCTTTCCGTATTTTTCATTTGGTTTGCCATTAAAATACGTATTCAAAGGCAAATTTATATTCCTGGTAAACTGAACGTTTGGTGGTCCTAACTAAATTCAAAAAGATTTCGTAAATTCGATTCAAAAAGGAAGATTCAACTATTTTTCCGTACAACGGAAGAGAAAATATTCTGAATTCAAAGAACTATTGCAAAATTGTTGATTTTTTGCAAAGACAATCAATTCACTGAAAAAGCTATGTGGCTCAAGACAATCCAGTATTTTGTTTTTATCACAGATTTAGAAATATTTTTAGATTTTTTTTTTTTTCTAAATTATTGAGATTCTTAAACGTTCAAAATGCATCGTCCCCCCACCCCCTCCCTAAACCCGCCTTCTTTAATACTTACATTGAATAAAAATGACAAATCAAAGAGTATTGTCTTTCAGGTGACAACTATCTAAATTAAGCATTGAATCCTTGATTATTGGCGTATGTATGTCATCCCAATTTATGTGCCTCCCTCTAAAATTTCCTGTGGGTCGTTCACACATTTGTAATACTATTTTAATTATTTTCTTTTGACATAGATATGAATCACAACGACAGCCTAGTAATCAATATCGATGTCTATCTCCATTTTTGTCAATTGTGCAGGAGAGGGTAAAAACTGATTATTAGGATATTTTCAAACCGATCGGGAAATTTTCAAATAAGACTTTCAAACGATTTATTTGTACCACCGCTGAAAAACAACGAATGAATGACAGGTGACAATATAAAATGGTGGAGTTGGATTATTAGCAGTGTAGATTTTAGAACGACAATGGGGTTATTAAATTTTCCTAAAACGTTTTTACGATGCACTCAAATGAGTTTTGGTTATAAAAAATTTACGGGACATGCAAATTGCATGATACAACAATATAGCATTATTATGTCATTTTCGGCCAAAAGTGGAGTTAGCAATATTACTGTTTAAGCCATCGATATGTGTTACATTCTGTACGATTTTTACTATTTACCTTTCCAAAACGAATGTAAAAACATATTGTACAGTTACTGTGGAAGTTAAAAACAGTGGAAATAAAACGTATTCGTCAAATAAAATAAATCATTTATTAATCATAACTTTGATTATTCCAATACGTGGAATAATCAAAGTTATTTTAAATTTTATATTAAATAAAATACAATTCTGATAATATTTGAGCTTTGTCGTAATTTGATACTTTATAGCGGGCTGGGTTAAGAGCCCCTGGGTTAGAACAAGAGTAAGGTAAATGTACCAGTCGTTGACCATGTACCAGTAGTTGACCTTTTGAGAATAAAATGGCCCAAAATAAGAAATGCAGATGCGGGATTGCTCTAAATTGTAAAGTTCAGACAAGTCAAGGCATCTGTGGTCGGAATGAGCCACTAACACATCACCATATGGCCAATGGAGTGCCAGGTTGGCCATTTGAAAACAACACCTAGTGAGGAAAGTGTATAATTTCAAATTTATTATGTGATCAATCTAGTAACGGTGTGTACCTTGTTCCTGAACCACCCATTGCTACTTGATTCAACCAAGTGTGGTGTGACAGAAAGCCTTGAAGCAACCCTGAAAGAAAGTTCACTATTAGACATGGTCAACACCTAGACTTTTCAATTTGTGAGATGGTCAACTACTGAAACAAAAACATGACTTCAAATAATTTAACACAACTTTTTTAAACAGGCCCTTTCGTAATTTTTGTTACATGATATTAATTAAAACATATGATCCAATATGAGTATACTTGCTTTGCCTTCATTCGGTACAATGCTAAACCTTAATCGTTATTTTTGTTGAAATTTTCTCTTAAACGGTCAGCTACTGGTATATTTACTTTAGCGGTTGGCTGATCGCTCTAGCTACAACCCGTTTTTAGGAAAACACAGACATCCGCGTCAGATTAAGTTCATTCGAGATCTTTAAATGCATGAATATGCCGAAAGCCACTACAAAACTCGTGGAAAAGTACAAAATTCAAAGAATATTTCAACCTTGAAGGGCCTCTAAACAATCATTGATTCAAGTACGGTTCATTACAATATGACGTACGTATGCATTAATTATAATAATTTTGGCTAAGCTGTAATTTTGTGAAAATACGAAAGGCAAGAGATCGCTAAGTGTTCAATTTACTACGTAATTATTTACGGTATTTCTTTCGAGCTTACTCGCCGATATATCGAATTGAAATACAGTGGAACCTCTCACAACGAGCTTAATTCGTGCCAGAATCTTTCTCGTTATGTGAAACACTCGTTAAGCGAAACTAATTTTCTATCTAACTAATCAATCGCAAGGGTGACTCGCTTTTCACCACGACATTGCGTGGCCGTAGTCTTTTTAAGAGTTTTATTATTGAATTACATTATTTGTCAAATGCATGGCAGTCATGGCACATTGACGTAAATTGTATGTCATTTACTTGACGTTTCTTAAAATTATATATTGTAATATCGAACTAGGTACCATTTCTCTCCATTTTCAAAAATATTGGTAATACTGGTGTTGCTATTTTTCGATAGAATGATGGAGCTATGAAAATACTAGAAGCTAATATAAAATTTAAAATAACTTTGATTATTCCACGTATTGTGTAACTAACTGTGACACGTGTTTCATTACTTAAGCAAACTTTGCGATAGTAAGTCTGAAGATGCCTCTGAAAGAGGCGAAACACGTGTCACAGTTAGTTACACAATACGTGGAATAATCAAAGTTATTTTAAATTTTATATTAAAATGAACTTCCACAAAGTTACCGCCGAAACCATCGAAAATACTAGAAGCTCTTCATAATGCCTGTTTTTTATTGTAATATTAGTTGGAGGACATGTCAACATCGCATTTTTTTTTAACCATGTCCGCTCCCAACTTGGAGCATATGTACTCCTAACGGAGTTTATCTCAACATATGTTTTTCTACGAAAACTTCTTGTTACTCAGTTGCTCAACCTCTCTTTTTTTTAGAGAGTAGGCATGGAAAGGATACGAGGACTAGTGATTAGCTAATCGCTGTCACTATGCGTCGCTCTTTGGGATCGGAAAGGTGGGATGGGATTTTTAAAAACACAAACACCCATGCCTTTGAAAAGATTTATCGACTGAAAAAATCCGCTCGTACCGGGAATCAAACCCGGGCGGTCCGGCACGCAAGTCAAAGCCGTTGCCATTGAGCCAGGGACCGCCAATACATGGCGTACTTCCATGATATTGAACACAGATCCGCAAATCGGTTGAAAATCAATTCTTTCTACAGTAACCGAAGAAGACAAAAAGCCAAGATCATATTTACAACTCGATTGCGGGAAAACAAGCTGTTAACTTTAGTATTGTTTGTTTTATATAAATGGTATCATATCAGATCTTCAATGTTATGTCCTGAACCTGAAGGATTCTGAAACATACAAAAAGCTGACGTATAATATCTAACGACCTCTTTGGATATTTTCGTAAACAGAACACACATGCGATAGACAATCATTATACAATAAAAACATGAAAACTATGATAAACGACATTATTGTGTCAATGGCGAATAATTATGCGCCTTTTGCTTGCCGTGTAAACGATAAAAATTACCCACCTTACAGTTAATTGATAGTAATTTTTTGAGGAATCGTAGCATGAGTTGTTTGTTCTTCCAAGGGTAGAACCAGTCTGCCAATGGAATGCTAACAATTTTAAACGGCATTGCTTCGGATGTCGACATATTTCATATTGACGTGAGTGAGTTCAGGCGAATACTATATTTTATGAATAAAAGTTGATTTTGTCAGAACTCGACATCTTTGAAAATTTCTAATGTGATTTTATAAATTTTTTCTCTCTGTTTTTATGATTACAATGTTTTCATCTTGTTTTAATTAATTAATGATTAAAATTATGTATTTACATACAAATGCCATGATTTGTTTTTTCTTAAATAAATAAATAAATTCGCATAATTTAATTTTAGTCTAATTTGCATTTTTTTCATTCCACACCACAGACTATGTTGATAATTAATGTTCGAATCCGTAATTCCTTGACTGTCGATGGTATTCTAAACTACGGTAAGAAAAATAACAATGTATTTTAGTTCTACATAAATTATTTTATATATTTGTTGATAGCTATTTCGGCTTACGCCTTCGTCAGAACTATGTTTTAAACGTGTATTAGAGATAGCTTATATACATACCTAGGCTAGACAGGGTACCCCATACATCCCCTCTCTGTGCTCAACCATACCAACGTCACATGGAAAAAAAATTAATAAGTTTAAGTTATTGGTCTAGCCGCTAGACTCGAGCGTCATCATAAGAACTTAATCTGGGTATTTTTGGGTTATTTTTATCGTGTGAAACCACTTAAAATCTGCAATGTCTTAAGTGAATCTATTTTTAAATTGTTTTTAGTTTGCTGCTTGATAAAGAATTTATAAGAGGTGAAGCGTTAATAGTAATCTGCTCATTAAGAATGTCATTGGATTGATTATACCTATTAATTTCTAGCTGTTCCAATGCATTTAGCTTAAGGCCTTTATTACAGGAATGTAAAGAAATCGGGACCGAATTTGGGTCATGTGCATTTTCTATGAGATGGTTTGCATATTGTGAATCAGTTTTTTTTATTGTTAAAGGATCTAACATGTTTATTTACCCAGATCGAGATATTTCTTCCGGTCTGCCCCACATATACTAAATCACATGTACCTCAGGTCATCTTATATATACCGCTTCTATCAAGTTTATTAATCCTATTTTTACTATTTTTAAGGTGTGTGCCTAAATTATTATTAACTTTAAATGCCACATTTACTGAATTTTTAATCTCGTGGTGATTTTTTCACTTATACTCCCTAAGTAGTTAATTGATTTAAAGAAGCGGTTTTTCTTGTAAGGTTCAGTTGCAAGTGAGAAATCATAGTGGAACTTTTATATTCGTTATTTATCCGTTCCTCATGAAATATGACAAATATAGAAACAATTTTTCGCTGAAGAAGAAACTTAAGTTCAATTCACCTGTTCCCACTGTTCCTACTCCCTAAAAGAGTATACAAAATTGTGCTTAAAAATTATCTTTCTACTAAATGTATATAAATATTGGTACCTAGTAGCTGAAAAAAAGAAAAGTTATTATTGTTTCCAACAGTTTTCTTCAACGCGTGGTCCGCAAGAACTAACATGTTTCGAAAATTTTGATTCCAAAAAAGCAGATTTCGCTTTTCCAGCTTTTGGAAGTGCGACATCTGTTCCTGTTTTTTTATCAAAATTTTTGAAGACCAGCCATAAAATTTTGGGGACCGTGGTCCGTGGACCACAGGTTTCGAGCTAATAGTCAATATTATTCACGCTGGGAGTATTAAACGTTCTAAAGCTAACGACACGCCGATGTTTCTCATAAGAAGTAAGTAGTTTTAAGATATTGTCCATTTTTAATTTTATAAAAAGTCGTACCGTACAGGGCAAAAAGTGGGGAATTCTTCTAGCTGGTAACAGGTTAAAGAGTGACAGTAAATGTACCATTCTTATCCAATATCTATTATTACATACCTTGAGTTATATTTAAATATTTTGACTTTATTACCAGCGGATTGATTGAAAAAAGAATGATTCGTTTTAAGAAGTGGGTTTCTCATGAACCACTTAAAAACCTTTTAGGTAAATATCTTATAAGATAAATTATTTTTGTACTTGCAATATTTTAGCTGCAGGCCGAAATGTTTTTGAAAGCGGAATTATTTTGCCACTTTGAAGAGCTTGCGAATACAATGAAATTATATTGAAGAACTAAGCTACCATTATTTATAAAATATATTTGGGGCTTAATTATTATGATAGTTGAAAACCATCTTCAAGTAGGTAGTAAGTGTTTGAAATCCGGCAGCATTGATGGCGTATTAATGTTACTATGTATATGGTAACAATAATATTTAATTGTCTCTGGCTTCTATTCTCTCGATATACATTTACTTTATTGTTTACTTGTAGACGCCCATAGATAATAGACGCCTTCCGGCTTGCATGCATTCCATAGATAACAAAATGCATTCGTCGGCCGTCGTTCAATGTTATTGTTGTTGCAATTGTTAAGCTTGTTGTTCGGAATATTACTTGGCATGGTGTAAGCCGACATAATGCTGGACCATTGCTGGACAGTCTCTCATTCTTCGGTGTTCTTTAATCCACTCCTGATTCCAGCATTGACCGATATGGAGCTGTAAGTAAAACTTTAACTTATCAACACAAACCACGTGACCACTTCTTGGTTTTGATGTTTTTACATTTATGTAAATCTTCATAACCTAGATTTTATATTTGTATTATTTCATTATATTTCACCATGTCGTGTTGCTAGGTATCATTGGAGCCGTATATTATCTATATTCTTTGGTTTTATATGTCCGAACTAGTGTTTAAAATTTGCAGAACTTATAATAATATAGTATTCTCGAGTTGGGCGGCCCTTATTGGTACAGCTCGTAAGGTTTTATGATTTACTCGATTTTTTGGCTTAGAATCCCTTACAGTGCTATATTCATCTATGGCGGAGGGATACCTTGCCATGAACTTGTTACAACCGCCATTTACCCTTATAAGAATAAATAAATAAGCAGGGCTGTGGAGTCGGAGATTTTTGGCCGGTGTCGGACTCGTTGCGGCGATTTGGCCGGAGTCGGAAATTTTGAAAAGATTGAACTTTTTATTTTTGCATTTTATATGTCAAATTTGGCTTTTGGTCGCATTGATAGGGTTGATATTTAATTGAATATACATAAGTAGGAAAATTAGGGGAAAAGGGTGACGATATTGAACTTTTTTTGGTCGGAGTCGTGGTTTTGATAAATGCTGAGTCAGACTCTTCACCGACTCCACAGCCCTGCTTATAAGTGATTTGCAAGGGAACTTCGTGGTGTTAACCAAATAATCACAAAGTTGAACGACGACTCGTTTCCCCAAAATTACGCGGTATCAATTGTTAGGTTGCTAAAATCCGATATATCGTTTTTTTGCTTCTCTTGCGAGATGTGCATTGTGATATACATGCAGGGCTATAGAGTCATTAAAAAAACCCCAACTCCAGCATTGGACTAAAACAAGATTAATTTTGTCACGTTTTTTCCTTCCTTTCCATCTTTCTTTTCCTTCCTTCTATGTATGTGTACAACCAACCAATCCGGCTAGTAGCCAAATTTTTCACATGTTAATAAAAAAATCAATCTTTTCAAAAGTTTTTCACCACTCTGACTCCAGAGCCCTCTGTAGAAGTTCATTCATATCCAGTACATTTTCACCTGTCCGAATGCCGTTGTTTCTGGGGTGTATTAAACCCTCTACTGCTTGGAAAAAGTAATTTCTTGATTGTTTTGTAACAAAAAATCATGAAAGCTGAGATACTGCTACAGATACTAACTAAGCATCATGGAAATCTTTAATGTGCATAGCATTTAAAGTTTTAAAAATTCAGCTATGGGACCACACGTTGGCCACCTATGGTTTAGTCCAGTGGTCTCCAAACTCAATTAGGACGTGAGCTACTTTCAGAAATTGAAATTGTCTGATGCGCTACTTATAAATGAGGGCTTTGGTAGCAAAGTTAGCTTTCTACCAAATAAGCATTTTAGAAAAAAAAACAAAAGCTATTTTTATGCCAAAGTGATGTGGTCAGAGTCCATCACACATCACATCTTGATTTTTGTATCTACATACATATGTAGAAATATAGTTAAAAACGTATATAAAATCCAGTCATTTTGTCACACTTTTTTTAGATACATACATATTTAGTTTAGAAATGTTGATAATGCTGCATTTGCTTCAAAGTTTTCGAGGCTGCAGTTTTTGCACCCAAATGATTGAATGTGATTGAAAAACTAGATAATAGGAACATTTATAAATATGGTACAATATCCTAAGCGAGCGACCGTTTGGCGACCACTGGTTTAGTCAATCTCAAGAATTTCAAGATTATTTATTACTGATGATTGAAAATTAGTTATTCGAGTAATAATTACAATGAAAAGAGTTATTCAATACCTTCTTTTTGGGACTCTCTTCTAATAAATAATATTTGTATTTTTCAGTGATGTGATGAGAGGATTTTTGTCATGTGGATTCTTCATCAGATAAATGAAATGTCGTTGGCTGCTTCAAGAGTCAAAGCCATTGGCCGCGAAAGGTAAATAGGTTTTTTCTATCTCACTTTCAACTCTGTTTCAGCCCCCTATTGGAATTCACTGCTTGTTTGAATTTAGACAGCCAAATAATTAAAATTTGAATTGAGAATTTGCTACACACTAACGGGGCGTCAATGCTATTGAGTGGGGTGGGGTGCAGACTTCAAAACAACCCTTCTTCCGTTAAGCGGGGTCTTAATATAATACAATCCATTAAATTTAAGTGACAAGTTCATTGCGTGGGCGGGAAGAAATATTTCCCACATACGGGAATTGGTAATCTTTCAAATGAGAGGTTTATTCAAAAAATTTGCATTTGATACATAATTCAAGATGGATGTCGACAGTGTTACCTATTAATTAATTGCTGATGTGTGGAATAGTCAAATAATATATTTATTTAATAAGCTATTTTTAATTTTATTTTTGGTCAGGTTTGGGTAAGGCTAGGTTAGGTTTGTTAAGGTTTTTTTTAACACAATATTACTTGTTCCAACACGTAGAAATATACATTATCAGCAATTAATTAATAGGAAACACTGTCGACCGTGATCTTGAATTATGAGTCAAATGCAAATATTTTGATTAAACCCCTCATCTGAATGATTATATATCAATTTACCGTATAGCGTGTGTAAGGCTGTACGTAACATCCAATGCCCGGTAAAATGTCGAATACGGTATACGGGGAAAATGTGCCATGTGGACGTAGCCTAAGAGTATATTTATACTGGCCATATTCAATTGTGCCCTCAAACATTCTTTTAACCTTTTAAACGCCAAGCCAATTTCATGGATTTTTGCTGTACGCCACCATTTTCAATCATCGATTTTTTCATGAAAATGCCACGTAAGATACCTGGAAAATAATTTTATACTCAAGTTATTGATTTTCATAGAAAAGTGAAAAAATATATTAAAAGTACAAGATTTCAAAAACATCTCTAGGGCTGCCAAAAACAATAAATATTATAAATAAAAATATAAAATATATATATTTATATTTTCTATAATAAAACAAATTATATATGTAGCACAAATTGCATCTAGGGCTTCCACAAAAAAATAATGTAATTTTTGAATAAATTAGAATTATTTTATTATGACTGGAAAGTTTTTTTTTTAAAATAAACTATTTTATAAATAGCACAAAATTCCATGTGTTGTCTACTCGCACTTACTGATATTTAGCTATTCTCTTCTCACTCTGATTTGCTCTATCAGTCAAGCGATAATAAGGTGCCAGCCCTAGTGACGTCTGTTAGCCCAACTTCAAATAAAAAGAAAACGGTTCAACAAATGGGTATTCTAACAATCACATTGCTACCAAAAGGTGTCTCTGCATAATATTGCATTTAAAAATATTTAATTTATTCATTAATAAGCTCGTAATCGCGCTTGTGTGCCTGCACGTCGTGGCACTGGTGGTAGCACTGATTTCGCGTGCCTGCATGCCGTGGCGTCTGAGCTGTTCAAGTATAAGATTTTGCATATTTTATACATCATTATAAATTAGTCTTGACTTGTTTTCTTCAGACGTTTTAATTGGTTTTTATCTGTTACAGATTTTGGAGTCGAATTTCTACATACTCCTAAAGATACTGGAAAAACAGTATGAATATTTTCAACAAATGATGTCATCAATGCTGCATGGATATGATGTGGAAATTAATGAAGATGAATGGAACTTGGCGCCTAATTTAAATCCTCAGTGTTGCTCCTTCACAACTGCTGATGAATATGAAGACATCCGGTGACACTGAATACTTACTGAATGATTTTTGAGACATTGTATGTTGTTTAATACTCAATATTGCATTGCTCTTGTCCAATCACATTACTTGTGCATTTGAAAGTGTGGCGCTCCTCAAAAAAAATATTGCCAGTTTGAAAATTTGACTTCCCTAATTTTTATATGAACAAAAAAATAGTACATTTGAAACAGTACAATTGCTCTCAACTGGAAGATGCTAATTTATGTATTAATTTTTTTTAATCCACCGGGTACTGGGACAGACACCATGAAACACTTGCCCACCTTACCATCGTGTCTTCGTTCAATGCCACCGAACACCCGTTAGTCGATAGTGTAACTGCCACGATGGTATTTCTGGTGAAAGTTGACCTATGTTGATGATAATCGGCTGGTAATCTTCATACATGCCCCCAAGCTTTGTTGAATTTTTCGTTCCACACTTCACATTCTTCGGGGCAAAAATAACACCAATCTATATCTATATCAGTGTTTTTGTTGATTCTCAATTCCCTTGCCATTTTTTTCTGCGGCATGTCCACGGCCTGAGATGACCGCAGTTTCCGCTAAAAGATTTTACTGACTTTCCACCACTCGGAAAGCCCCTTCGCAGTTTTCCTCCAAGGAAAACTAACCCCATATGAAAATGCAGGCTGCGTTAGGCGCTCATCGCTTAACGCGATCTAAAAAAAAAAACCTTCGTCGCCGGAAATTAAAGGGCTCACAACTTCAGATAAAAAGTCCATTTGTTCTTTAGTTTGCTGTCGAAATAATTCCGACAGCCGTAAATTTATTTATAAACAAACAAGACACATGAAAACACAATATTAAAAGATTAGCACCTTCCGTTGAGACGTCGAGCTCTCGCGTCTCCGAATGACGCACGCGGTAATGAGGTTACGTTATACGATAAATTCCAGGTTAAGTTCATCGGCGACTTCAACCCTTGGAGCCTAGCTTCCTCGGACGCCCTGGCGGAACTCCACGTGTTCACCACGTTGACGTCCAGTCAACTCCATGGACTTATACCGGAGGTCTATAACCCTGAGGGGGTTCGGCCCCGATAAACCCCAGACACGAGGTCCTCAAGCCCTCTGATTCTACGTCGGCTCGACATTCCCAGCGGAAGTACCTTTCTACATACAAAGTTAAGAGGGTAGGGTCTAACGGATCCGCCCGGTTATCATAATTAAGAAGCACACAAAAAGGACATCTAAGGATATTAACTGTTACACCCGACACAGCGCACACAGATAATAACAATTAGATTCCCAGATTACTAAAACAATATCATTTACAAAAGAAAAAAAACAAAAATACAATTGAACGCCTTTCTGAAATAATTAATACAACTAGATTCTTTTTTTAATTATCTCGCCCGCCCCCCCCCTTTCCGGCCTCCGCTCTACAACAGTGAGTATAATTCCACGATACCAGGTTAATTACAATTATAGTACTCACTGTTCAATAGAGGGTTCCTCCACATGTTCACCAGGATCCATTTCCCACCGCATCCGCGTCTGCTAAGGCGCTCCGAAGTTTCATAGACTATTCCCGGGACTGGTTTCGGCAATGTGGGCTGGCGAACATGTGGAAGGCGGTCGCGTGGCAGGCGGCAGGGCTTCGGCACAAAAGATGTTTACTTAGGGTAGTCTGAGAGACAGGAGACGATCTTGGCCTTGGTCCATCCTTTATGCCCTCTCTCCCCACTCCACCGCGACAACCCCCTCCATTCTCCACCCGAAGTTTCAGACTTCGTGTGGACGGAGATACCCGAGCGATTGCAGCGCCCTCCTTTATTTGGTAAGCGAGAACTTGTGGGTCAACGCCATCTACCTACCCTTATCAGTGAGCTTGGGCGTCGGGAGATTTTTAATTAAACAAGCTTCCGCTAGTCACCGCTTGAATAAGCCTATAAATTGTGGTGAGAATTTTGCAGTCATGACAGGCCCAACAATACAAAAACAATACAATTGTGTGGAGCGACAAATTGCTGTGGAAAAAAAAATAGTTCGTTCTTATTGACAGGAATTACATTTCCACTTAACATATTATGAGCGTAGTATGGTACTTATGAAAACACTCACCCCCATGTAAGGGGATGTCACAAAATGCACACATGTAACTTGTTAATCCTTTCGTTTTATGTATAGAACAGACGACACTGCCTTTGAGGATTTTTTTTGCCTCCAGTTACAATTTTTATCGCTCGATGCTTTTTCATATCGAGTGATAATCTGACGGGAGGATCTTTTTTACCACTTTCCTCGGTATTTGTGATGTGGTAGGCCCATTTTCTTCCATAACTGTGTCGGTTTCAAAGACACAGTCTGCTATCCAAAAATTACCAATACTACGCAAAAACTGCTAGATGTAGGTTAGTCTTTTGGCCGTATACACTCGGAAAAGAATTAAATAAAGCACAATTAAAAAAATACATCACAACTCTTTGTCCCTAGATACTGATCCGCGCAGTCTACCGCTTTCGTATATTTATTATATTCTATAACACAGATCGGCTTCATAATATTCTGTACCAATGTTTTTGCACAATTTCGCTAAAATGCCCGTAATGAATGTGTTAATGCTATCGATTGCATCGCTGGCTTTAATCAAACTGGCAAGCTGGCCACATCCGTTACATATATAAATGTTCCCTATCAACCTACTCTTCGCACACCACGGTATACATTCATTCTTCTACACTCCCGGTATCTCTGAAAAGGTCCGCTAATATGCGCCCCTCAACCAATATTTCCTCGATATCTAACACCTTTTCAACTTCCACGGTTGATGTGCGACCGCAGGGTCTTCCCATCTTTACTAATTGATTTGAACCATTCAGTTTGAAACACTACACTGTACTGAATTGCTTGATCGAAAAAGTTCAACTGACTGATATTTTTGCCAGGTTTTAATAGACAACAGTAGAATGTCATACTGATTCTGATCATTTTTGACAGTGAGTTTTAATAAGACAGCATTGCTTTTACAACAGACTTTATATAGATAGTTTTAATAGACATATTGCTGTCAAAAATGATGAGTATGACCAGGCACAATTACCCTTGGAATCAGTCTTATGTTTAAGATAGTTGAATGAATCGAAATTTAAATTTTGTTTTGTATTACGATGGGTTTTCTTCTTAAAATCACTTGGCATTCGATTCTTTTAAATTTCGATTGTTAATATGTTTTAAAGTATTAAAGGTATGTGAAATAATCGCAGATGAATACTTGAGCCAAGTTTTATTTGCGTATCGGTGAGCAGTATTAATATTCATGTCTGCTGTATCTTGTAAAGAAATTGTATTTCATATAACAAAATCGTTAAAAATGTTTTTTGTTCCCTCTCGTCAACCTAGCTGGCACCATAATTTGAGCTGCCGGATTGGAAAGAAGTAATATTCTCAGATACAACACTTTCAGGAAATAAATTTTGATTTCCTTGAATTATTGTATGTGTTTTTGGCAGAAGCTATCTCTTCTCCATCATAGAGAAAGGTTTTAAGGGATTGAAGACATTGTCCTGATTTCTTATGGGCAAAGCTTTGTTCTGCACGATCTTATCTTATGTTATAAAAGTGTTTCACTTCTTTTAACTCTATTATAGTAATTATCCATGTACACAGGCGGTGCCAATAATTAACACAGACTGGCTTTATAGTACATTGTTTGGTACTCCAGTCTATGTTGTAGCTTTACTGAATGGTCGATTGATATATTGTTGAAATCATTCGAACATTTCTTCAATTTCCATTGTTGTAACAACACATCCTTTCGCTGATGGAAAATTGTTGGACCTGCATCAAGTTTAACATTTTTATCTGTCTAGGAAATCTGGGTTTAGTCTCATTGTTCCGCACGACCAATTTACAATCGAGTTTATATTATGCTGTAGAATAGTACAATCCGACTCATTCCTGATGGTTGAAAACAGTTTTAAATCATCAGCAAAGAGCAGATACTTTATTCCACTCATACTTAGCACAATGTCATTGATAAAAATGAGAAATAAAATAGGACCAAGGTTTGATCCCTGTGGCACTCCAGAATATGTTCGAAATTTTTTTGATACGCACCCAGCATATTCAACATATTGGCGTCTATTTGACAAATAAGAATGAAAAAAATTGATTACCTTGTTCGAGCTTCCTATTGCTTTTAATTTATTTATTTGAATAACATGATCAACCCGGTCAAATGCTTTGGAAATATCCGTATAAATGGCGTCAACTTGACAATGAGAATCAAAAGATTGCGAAATATACTCACTATACACCATAAGATTGGTTACAGTAGAGCGCTTTAATAACATATAATTTTTATCCGTGTTTAGTGATGTCGCAAATTTTGATACGGATCGAGAAGCTCACTGATGGTGTGAGCAATGTTTTCCTTACCCACTGTAAATTAAAATATTGCATATTTACCCAGTAGTGCTTTTGTAATGTGCCATGACTCGCATCCGTAAAGCAGCACAGTCAGTATGCATGTGTTGAACTAGTGGCACTTGGATCGCCGAAATAAAGTAGGACCGGTCGGTGGTCTGAATTCAATTCGGCTGAAACTTTTATTTGAGGCACCTGATAGATATCAAATAAAAGTGCGAAATCTAGGACGTCGGCCGTGTTAGAGCCGGGATGATAAATGGTTGGTTCGAGAGGTGCCACTACGGTGGCGTGTTTGTTGATCGCGAAAGCGTCGACAATCCTTCCTCTCGCGTTCGTTAGGCGACTATTCCAACTTCTATGCTTTGCATTGAAGTCTCCTGCGATTATTGTCGCTGGGAAGTTGACATCCAGCAGATTTTTTTAGGTCAGCTGAGGTGACGGGTAGCTTAGGAGGAGCATAAATAGACACGAGTCTAATTTATCCGGCGTTCTTAGGTGAAATTATGATCGCGGTAGATTCGATAAGGGACGATGCGTTCAATGTTCAATGCAATGCATGATTTTATGAATATGGCGGTTCCGCCGCCCCTACCAGTGAGTCTATCGGTTCTGTGTGTAGTGTAATTAGCGAGATTATAGGTGTGGCATGGCTTTAGGCCCGTTTCACCGACTAGTAGAATGTCGATGTTGTGGCTGCGTAGGAAGATTTCTATTTCCGCCCTGTCGGTTCGCAAACGACTGTTTGCGTTCCAAAAGGCGGTTTGAAATGACGTTAGCTTTATTTTACTATTCATTTTGAATTTAAGAGAAGCGCTTGGCGTTTGCATGCATGCGTTGAATAAGTGGCACTTGGTTCTGACCGAGTACAGCCGTGAGTCCCAGACTTTCCGCATTGAATTAAATGTTGCTCCAGCTATCCCTAATCGGATCGCGAGCTCATTACGCGGGTTGCCATCTCCCGTGATGTGTACTCCCAAGTACCTAAAACCATCGACTCTCTCGATTTCTTGCCCCGCACTCATCAGAGAGTAGTCTGGATCTGGACAGGCGCTGTTGCAGAGCACATTGGTTTTACTCGTGTTGATTTTGAGGCCAACGCGATACGAGTTGCTCTGCAGTCTATCCATTGTTTCCTGGATACCCGCAACTGATTTGTCAAAGATGACAGCGTCGTCGGCATACTCGAGGTCACATATTTTCAGGTTGGGAGCAACGGTTACTCCTCGGTCAGGTGGAATTGACTTCCTCAGGATGAAGTCGAAGATTATTATAAAGAGGAACGGAGCTAGAACACAGCCCTGTCTGACGCCAGTAGTGATGCCAAACCATTCCATAGTTACGTTACCGATTCTTATGCAGCATTCACTGCCCTCGTGCAAGCATTTGATGATGGCGATTATCTTGGGTGGGATTCCATAAAGCTTTAAAATGGCCCATAGGGAAGGCCTATGCGGACTATCAAAGGCTTTCTCGTAGTCAACAAAGCAACACGCAAGCGAGCTATTGAATTCATTGCTTTGCTGGAGAAGGCATCTGAGGTTGTGGATTTGGTCAGCACAGGATCGGCCAGGTAGGAACCCGGCCTGATTTTCCCTGAATACGCATTATTGGGATCCTTATTCTCGCCAAGACTATCTGTGCCAAAACCTTGCCGGGCACGCTGAGCAGCGTTATACCTCTATAATTGTCACAGCATAGTGGGTCACCTTTTTTGTGGATCGTGACTATCTCACCGTTGACCCAGTCCCTTGGGCTGTGCTCCTGATCCCACACCTTACTAATAA
Organism: Himalopsyche kuldschensis; assembly: GCA_028554975.1. NCBI lineage: Eukaryota > Metazoa > Arthropoda > Insecta > Trichoptera > Rhyacophilidae > Himalopsyche > Himalopsyche kuldschensis. The sequence continues at coordinate 3,830,123 of JAHFWI010000031.1, read as the reverse complement.
GTTGGTTTAAGGGGTGCAGAAGCACCTCCAGGCCGTACTTGAGAAACTCTGGGTGTATACCATCTACACCGGGCGCCTTCCCATTCTTCAAACGCCGTTGGCTACACCGAGGCCATGTTTGCCCATCACTGTTGGGCCAAGCAAAGGGTCAGTTCCGACTCTAGTGTTAAGATACCCCATTACTATCACGCGGTCTCTGTTAGGGATTGTTGAGATTGCAGCGTGGAGAGAGTCATAGAACGTTTCCTTCGCCTGTGTGTCGGCATCTTCGGTGGGGGCGTAGCACTGAAGGACAGTTACCGAGCTATCAGTCGTCCGGAAGGTGGCTCGTATCAGTCGTTCTGAGATGGGTTCCCATTTGACAAGGCAGCGGGTTGCCCTCCCCGACATCAATACTGCCACTCCCTGGCGGTGGTATTGCTCCTGGCCTGAATATAAAATTGTGTATCCACCCTCCAATAACTTTTTCCCGGCGCCTTTCCAACGCACCTCACTCAGCCCTAAAACGTTAAGTTTGTAGGTTTGCATGATGCGGGTGGCGTGAAAGTCCTTTCCTGGCGAACGCATAGTACGCACATTATATGTGCCTATGCGCATTGAGCAGTTATTGGAGAGTATCATGTCCCTTTTCTTGCTGGGTCGTCGAAGAGCAGAACTGGGCGCCCGAGGCTTCTGCGGTGGTGGTATCGTAATCTATTTTATTTAAGAGGACAGGGTGATTAACCCTGCGCCTCCGAGGCCTGAGTCACTAGGGCTCTACAGGTTGGCTCAACCCAGTTTTTCTGTCGGGGATTTCCTTCCCTTAGCCAGAAGACCGGTTTTGAGGCGCCGGATGGTTCGCCTTTCGCCCCCTGCTGTTAGCTATAGCTAAGCTGCATTGCCCGATGGTCGCCGCGGGGAGGCCAGCAGATGGACTTGCTGGGTTCAATATTTCCCATCATTTTCTATGCGCACATCTATTGGCATCGATGCACTCACATGGGAATCACCAACCATGACATAATTAACCTAACTTAAAAACGAAATCCTTATTCTAAAGAGTTGTATAAGGGTGCCGACTTGTTTAAGGTGATTTATTATCTTCGTGACTTCATTAATTTATTTCGAAAACTATTTTAGGTATTAAGTATAATTATTGCCGACGGTAGAAAGTTGTTAACACCTTTGACCAATGTTCCTCCAATTTGTTTCTCGACATGAGTTAAGTGCGACCGAAAAAAAGTGTATAATTCGTCGACACTTGTCATGTGATGACAATGATTTATCTTTGGTCGCGTGCATACACATATTGCCGATTAGTTTCCTATTCGGCAATTTTTGTAATCAAATCTGAGGAAATGAATGTTTTGAACAAATCAATCACCATATTTGCATTTTCAATATTTATCGGAAAAAAAGATAAAAACTAATATTGTGGAAGTCTTGAAAGCACTTTTGAACATACACGACACCTTCTTAAAATTTTACCACTTTCTTGAATCTGGATAGGATCGTTATCTTTCATTGATTTTGAGAGTTTAGACTCATTTTGATCCAGTGAATAGTCACTGGATCAAAATGAGGAGCACATATTGATGGCCTATTTACATCAATTACATCTGGATCGACTGACAGATCTGGTTCTGATTCAATCGTCGATTTTGCAATTTCTAACATACAGTCGTGGAATTTTATTTTTTTATCCAGGTTCAGATGTTGATATACCCTAAAAGAGTTGAACATTGTACAATGCGTTAAATAAAACTCACTTTTTTTGTCCACTTCATTGATTTTCGAAAAATAGGTTAGTATGAGAGATATTGTTACAGTCATATTCTTAGGTACATTTGCTTCTCCGGTGTTCCCCACGTAAGGCTCCTGAAGAAGCAACATGTCCGCATTCCCTGCATTAGCCAGGATATGCTCAGTTGCGCTACGACTTCTTTGAAGGTTTTGTTGAATAAATTTGATGTTACTCAACAGTGAATGAATGTTGATTGCCTAGCAGCCATATTCAGTATTGCTGATAGCCCTGATTTGCATTTTATTGAATATAGGGCAGAGCTTACTATCCGCGCTGTGATCGGTTGATGTTTTATAGTTCCTGCTTGTGGAGCAGTTATAACATTTTTTTTTATTTGTTGTATGTCTGTCGGGGCAATCTCTAAATCTCTGTGTGTCAGCGCAATCTTTACAGTGTGTTTGCGTGTCAGTACAGATTTTTGAAGTATGATTAAATCCGAGGCATTAGAAGCACTGAATTAAGGGCGAGTGGTCTTCTATATATACTCTGGAAATCGATGTTGATTCTTTGTTTGTTTAATAGGATTTTCCTCATATCGGGCGACACCTGTATAATGATGTTTTTTAAAGCTTCGCTTTTTTTTTTTTTTGTTGTAATGTACTTTATGAAGTTTTCCGTGTCAGAACTGTTTCCCATTACTTGTTTTACTTCTTCATTTTGTAAAATGATGGTATCTACAAGATCCTCGTCTTTGGTGTCTTTGCTGAGTCCTTTGAGGATTAGAGAAGGTCTTCTTTTTTCCACTTTTTTTGCTAGGAATTGGGAAGATTCATTTATTTTATTTTTAAGTTTGAGTGCGTGTGTTTCGGTTTGGCATTGAAAGAAGACGCTATTGTTTAAAGAGGTAGTGACTCTTTCAATTCCAATTCCTAGTGCTCTGGGGGTGATTGCCTTAATTAAGTCACTTTTAAAGTCTTTGCCCGTTGCACCGGGCAGCTTAGATTGGACTACCACTGAATATTGAGGTTTGCTGTTAGTAATTTGTTTATTAGTTGTTTCCGTCATTTGAAGGGTTCTGGGACTATCGATGGATTCTATCTTATGAGTGAGTTTATGGAGAGTGTTAATGATGTAATTATTATCTGTCATAATTTTTTTAAGATCCTTCTTGATAACGCTTTCGTCAGCGGTGGGTTCAATTAAGGCCTCAATCTGCTCTATTGTGATTTGGCTTTTTTCATTATGAAAGCGCATAGCTGCCTGATTTTTTGTTCGTTGGACTCGTTTTGGTCCAATTCAGGGAACTCTTGAGTGTGATGTCTTGGTGATAAGTTCCTTTTGTTGTTAGACATCTTTGTTTTTTTTCTTTTTTTTTGGTTGCGCCTGGTTTAAGGCAAAATTACCGACATGCTGCAGAACGCAATGCCGAGCGTCAAACTTGGTTTTGACAGTTTTGCAGGTTGAGTTATTTTGTTTGTGTCACTTAATAACGTAGATTAGATTTACAAGACGATAGAGCCAAATAAACACTGTGAAACACTTGATGGGGAATATTGCTGGGATACACTTGTTGTGGGAGTCACTTTTGCTTTGTTTAGTGTATATTTTAATTGTTGTTCTACACGCCAAATGTCACTTTACACGCGCTATCGGATAGCTTAAATTATTAATACAATAACTTTCTGTAGGATTACAATAACCGTTAAACTAAATCCACTCCACTCATATATTTATTGTAGTCCATTACAGTCACTGGTTTGATTATAGGATTACCAGTTTTATAATTTATTTTCCCGGTCTCGATCATTGTGTATTGTGGAAATCATTTTTATTTCTTTTTTCTTATAATTCTTCCAAACGGTGCTAAAAGATCCATCACCGTTGTTTGCAAATTAACTCCTTTGTCACGGTAAATTTTAAAATTGCAAATATAGCATGTCTTCGCTTCGCAGTCCATTCCGTTTAGTAGCCCATATTTTACTATTTTTGCTGGATTGTATACTCGGTATTTCAACCTACCCCTCGTCTAACGATAAGTTTTTTGAAGGTTTATAGAATGACTGAAATTTTTCGAGGAAATAGTCAATTATTTTTTGAACTTTATACAATTTTGGGGCGTCGTATGGCATACTGCTATTGTCACAAAAATGCAGGAAGGTCAGGATTTGTTTGAACCTATCCCTTCCCATAACTTTTCTGAAAATTGACGTTTTAATGTTAGTGGACCAATAGCTCGAAATTGAATTCTTTCAAACAATCCCCATTATAATAATTAGGGCTAGCATTTTCTTCATCTCCTGTAGTGTGACGTCAGTCCATTGCTTGGCGTGCTCCGAGATCTTGTATTTGTGCTCATCCGTCATATGGTACTTGTTCGTTTCGGGCACAATCTCTTCTAATAAATCACCACCAATGTATAAGGCCGTGCCTTCTTCGATACTTTCATGATTTCGTGGGAAAATTTTAACTCCGGGATCTCAGCGGAAACAAAACAGTTGGCATATATATATCAGGATAGTGGGTTTCAATTAATGTTATACGTGCTAATTTCATTTGAATTATAAATTCATAAAGTAATGCTAATTCCTTCATGAAGATATTCCCAACTGGGCTAATTTTGTGTGCCTAGTACTGGAAATGTAATATTTTTTCTTATCAGAACTCTTAGTGTGTTATAACATGCGGGCATGTTTTGGGGCCAAATCTGACACAAAACCAACTACATTGTTATAGGAGATATCATACTATTTTAATGTGTCCACTATTGATTAAGTACATGTGGTATTATTAATAAGATTTGTTTATTTCGCATTTTGATCCGGTCATCCAAAGTAGTAAATTAAACCACAGGCGCTGTATAACTTCTCAAATATTGTCTTGGCAAGTCACCGGCGTTGAAAGTGTTAATGTTACAAAAAATTGTCTATTAGCATCTCTTTGTGTGAAAGGAAAAGGGTTTTAATTCCGGAAAATGGTACTTTTAGGAGAGTTAATTTAACATAATTCGGGTGGTTGAAAAAGTCCAATTCACCTGTCTTTTCTTCGGGCGTCTATGCATTGAAGTTATTTTGGTAGTCAACTCATCTCAACCAATTTTTAAGACTAGTTCTCCCTTTTCTTTAGCACAAAGATTTATGCCAGGCTTTTATGTTTATATTATTCAGTCTTTTGCTTGAAAGACTATTTTTGTAAGAGTTCTTCTATTGCTTATGTCCACGTCTCAATAAATATATTATTTTGTATTGTTTATGATCTTTTATTCAACATAACCTTTCCCTTAATTTTTCCTATTCATTATTGAGTTGAAAGGAGTCCTGGGAATAGCTACACTTGGGTGACAGTTGAACTTTCTTAGTACTCTAGGACAGTGTTCTTCAACCAATGACCGACACCGGTAAGCAGAAGAGGTTGAACTTATCTGAAGTTGTGATAAAAATAAAATTCTTTGTTACATTGACATTTCAGTCGGCAAAATATAAATAATGTTTTTATAAAGGTACTAGTATTCGAACCCGGCTTCGCTCGGACCAGTTTGGGGTTATGTTCAGCTCGGCGCGTAAATTCAGACGGGCCAAGTTGAAACAACTTTTTTCAAAATTCAAAAGCCTAAGTCAATTAAAATTAACATTTCAGACTGGCATTGACATTTCACAGCCCCATTCTCGCCCATTAAAATGTCCAAATTCAAGGAAAAAAACTAATTTGCTGTCAAATAATACCTTCACGTAAATAAAAACATTATTATATTCATAAAAGCCGGGAAAAGTTCAGTAGAAGACTAATTTATTACATTTTGGCTAAATGTCTTCGCCGATAAAAAAATCAAACATATTTTCTTTCATATTCGTTTTTATGGCAACTTAATGACCAACAATGCAAAAGGGAATTACAGACATACATACGCCGTTTCGGTTTTATATATGTACTACTCGATACTCGAGTAATTGGAGTCAACACACACATTGACAACGAAACAAATTTACCGTCGAAACTTTCGCGAGCGAAATCAATTCGTTTGTTTGAACTTGCAACAACAATGCAAAAGGGAATTACAGACCCACATACATACATCCCCCGTTTCGGTTTTATATATAAGATATGAATAAATTAACAAAAATGATTTCCAAAAAAGGAGATGGAAACAATTTCACTATACATACATACATTGTGTCAGGGATCTTTTTGAAAAAGAAAGATACCCGAACTCACTCCGTGTCGAGCTTTTGACTGAATAAAAATATATATTCAAATTAAATTTAAAGCAGCTTTTCCTATGCCACGAAGCGCCCAAAACAGTAGTTTTTTGAATTTATTTTTTATTTTAGACATGTTATATCCAAAGTAAAAGGAAAAATCAAAGAAAATAATAATGTCAAATTTATGTAAATAAAATGTTCCGCACATTGTCAATCGCTAGGCACGTGCATTCAATCACAAATGTCTGACATACAGAAAGTATATAAGTCTATGCGTCAGACGCTACTAGCCGTTATCAATCCTTGAGCACGAGTAACCAACGGAAACGTAGACAAGTCCCCTTTTCCCTCGTCGCCATAAGAGAGTGCCAATTTCGAATCCATCCAAAACTCATCCTGTTCATCAATACCATATTTTATCATTTTGACGAATAATGTAAATAAAGACTAATTACGGAAACGCTAACATTGTTTCATCTAATTGATATTGAAAAAAATAAAATCCCTGAAAAGGGTGCTGGAACGCCGTTCCACCGCGTTAAATGGAAAAAAGCCCTGCATCGTGTAAAATGTGGAAGATTAAAAAATATTTCAATTGATTAAGTAAAATATTTTGGTTTAACGTATCAATGTCCATGGATCTGTTAAAATATTATGCATTCTTAAATCACTTCTCAAGCAGTCTATACCAGTGGTTCTCATGTACGTCCACCAGAAGCTTTTGCTGTGCCCAACAACAGCTTCAGATAAAATATTGACTAAAAAAATGAATTTGTACAAGTTAATTTGACAAAAAAGACTGAAAAGTTCAAATTGTTATAAAATGCATGAAAAGTATTCAATACAATTAATATCGTCATTAAGAATGCAAACATATCCGTAGGACCGCTTATATTTACAATGCGGACACAGCACAATTTTACTTCAAAACCACTGGTCTAGGCTTCTGAAATACTCGCTACGCTATGCCATTAGCAGCCCCGTTCTCTCGCACTGAGGCCTTACACTATCAGATACTATGAGCTTGGTTCCTTTTTCATAAGAAAAAATACGATTGAATATTTGTACGTCAAGCAAAATGAAAATAGTGCAAATATAAAAAAAAACTGCGCCGAATTTGAGTATGATATTTTTACCAAACTGAAGTTTGGAATATTTTGCATTTGCTCCCATTCATAATTCGAAATACCTAAAAACGATGTGGTGATAAATTAATGTCTTGTTTTATTATGTGTAAAAATACCTTTGCTAAAAAGTCCCTAAAGTGAATGTGAAAAATAATAGTAAATAAATTTATAAGTATTATCGAAATCACATTGTCTGATCAAAGAAATTTGTATGTGGTATTACGCTAATAATATATTGAGTAAAAGAAATTTGAAAATTAATTTCATCAAAGGCATGTTTTTTTCATAAAATTTTGCAGGTGGCAATATTGAGTGCTCGCAACACTGATAAGACGGGCGACGCCATTACTCAATAATTGAATTTGGTCGAGCGCAGGCGGTGTCTGACGTTCGTCCTACAAAAATACTATTAGTTTCTTATTTTTATTATTGTTTGAGGAACTTGTCTAGGATTATAAACGTCTTCAGATTGCAACAAGATAAACTTTAAATGTGATAGGTGAGTTATTCAACAAAACCTAGATAATTTTAAGCTGAAAAAACACCGAAGTCGAAGATGGCTGCCCGTGCTGTCGCCCTATAATAGCTAACTTTGTTCCATCGCGTCCTGCTGTTCCCGTGTTTTAAGTAGGTGTTATTCTTAAGTTATTTAATAGCCTGGAAAATTTCGGTATAATCTTCGACTGAATCGAATACATATTCGCTAATAATAATTATTGTATTTTGACAGCGTATTACATTAAAATGGCGGCAGTCGCAGTTTTATCATTTTGACGGACGCATCGGTATATTTTTCCCACCAATTTTGCCAAAACACAAAACAACGTGCGTTTCTTTTGATTATATGTAAATTTTCGTATTAAATGCGAATAGTGAAGTGAAAAAATAATATAGCCTTGAAATGACAGCTTTCATTTGTTTTGTGTTACTTTTGTTTTATTTGTCGATTTTTTCTTGGGAATTTTATCTATTTTCATTGAATTGGTAGACCTGTTTTCCCATGTCAACGTAAATTAGATTTAACACGAAAATTCTTGATTGACTCAAATGTATGATAATGAACTATGTTAAACTTTCACAAATAAAAAAGAATGAGGTCGACTTAACAACAATTCGTCAGCCTCTGGCCTGGTGGTAATAGCTTTGCTTTAGCGATCAGGTGGGTTCAGGCTCAAGTCCCGCTCAGGTCAATATCAAATTTAGATTTTTTCAATCGAAATTTGAGATCTTGGATATGAGGTGTGTATGTAGTGTCATTTCTCCATGAGTTGATATTGAGTGACTTACTATATTTATTGTTTTTTTGATGTATGATTTTTCCAATTTCAAAAGCTTGGCGCATTTGCTCCCAATGTATTGCTATATATTTTTTGGTACTTCGTTGTTTTATGTCAGGCGGCTAAACACGAAAAAATATCACTGAACCTAAAGGTTGCCTAAACCTTCGCTATCCATATGAAACGACACATAAATCATCAAATTAATGGCCGAATACTTGTATGTGTGTATACGTGTATTTTTTAATGTATTCCAGATAATTTAATCTTACGCCTTGCCCCTAGCAGCCAGCGCTTCTCAATCATCGTGATGTTGACGCTCTATAAACTGCCAAAATTCAGCAATACCTTCTGATAGCAATAAATTACCACATAAATCTCTTCTGGCTGATCCCCACATTCTCTCTACTTGCTGGGTGTTTGCAAGTGTATCGGGGTTTATAAAATTATAGTAAGTGTAAAAAATGAGCACTGATCTCCGAGTATGCACTCCAGGAACCGCTACCTACTCAGCAACCATCAGCAAAGAACACTTGGCAAACCCAGCGTGTCCTGACCTCAAATGAAGGCGTCATTAAATGTCCATTACTACACATAATCTCTCGCGGAATAATATTACGTCGCGCACTTCCCCGAATTTTTTTTATAGTTTTACATGCTTTGGGTGTTCTTATGCAACTGGCTGCAAGGATTGAATTCTTTGTTTTTATTTCAAAAATCGTCAAGTGACGCCTCCCGCACCATGTTTATGAGGGTGCAGCGACAGGCAACCTTTAGGTTCAGTGATATTTTTTCGTGTTTAGCCGCCTGGCATAAAACAACGAAGTACCTATTTTTTAAGTATTTAAAAAGAAAAAATCCGGAAATCCAACTAGAAATGTTAAATTTACTCACTTAGCAACTTACTTACTGAAAGTAAAATAGTTGATATTTAAATATTGTGGAACAAGTTACTTTCCTTATTTAAAAAAAAATACGATTGCCTGATTGAATTTTGCAATAACTTGTGTTATACATAGTGAAAAATTAGCGATGACAGTCTGACAAAAGTTATGTAATATATAGTTGATAGCTATTTCGGCTTACACCATGTTTAACCATACATTTACACTTTTCTTAACAATTTTACTTCCAGCTTTCAAAAAAAAGACAGCAATAAATCAATAGAATTCATTTTGTCAATCCTAAGAACTTGCACAATCCACACAATCCACACCATGCATAAATTAGAATAAAACATGTGTTATTAAAACAACTTAAAGGATACTTGACTGGAACATGGTTTTTGCAGCGTGATTGATGATTTAGCGGAAGTACCATTCAGGGCTATCACGCTGCTTGGATGTAAAAGGGTTAAGGGACATAGCATGTTATTTGGCTTTTGATGTGCAAATAGCTAACGCACGGGCTCGGGCCCGGAGATACGAAAATTAAAACATATATCAAACCCATGCCATCATCATAAATCTAAATTACACACATTGTAAAAATTCATAAAATTTTTGAAACAGATTTTGTATGGTGTGTTGGAAAAATTTTGTTTTCGTGCTGGATTTGTGTAAGATGTTTGTAAAAGATCCACCGCCTCAGCTCGGCCTGGATCTGAAATTTCTGGAATCGGACCGGGTAGAATTTTGAAATTTCGGCCCGTACAGACCTTTAATGTATGTTTAAACATTGACGAGGGTGTAAACCAAAATAACTGTTAACTACGTATAATATAATTTTTGTAGAACTAAAATTCATTTTTACACTGAAATATGATTGCATTCAATGTTAAGTTATTGGCTCACTTAGATAGGGACTATTAGAATATTTTGGGTTTGTATAAAATTCTTTGAGATGTCATACATTCATAACCAGGATTTTGTTTTGTCTACTTCATAGTATTCTTCTTTTTAAAAATTTAAATCACTTTTAAGGTGTTCACTGTCAATACTTGGTGGAAAGACATTATAATAAAAATAATAATACATTTTTAGTACTTTTTCTACTGTCAGTTGACAATGCGCGCCATGAGCGAAACCGGTCCTGATCAAATGAATTTTATCTGGAAAAAGTACTAAAAATGTATTATTATTTTTATTAAAATTTAAATGAAAGAAAATTGAAAGTCAGTGTGGTTTGACAGTTGTCGCTTGCTGCACATATTCTAAGTTAGAAATGTAATCAGCTACCGATATAAAAAAAATAATACGTCAAAAGTAGAAGACAATAATTACGTTCCTATTTTCATAGTGTGAAGTAACAAAATGGGCACGATGCGTGAAGACAATTCACTTCATGATTCTATGTGTCGCTTAGATTGGTTGTAACAAATAGCCTTGAAATTGAACTCGACAACAGTTTCACTATTACCAAACAAACCAAGAGTTTTTCATCCAAACGAATGTGTTGGAAATAGCCGGAATCTTAGGATTTACTCAAGTTCATGAGGGTTTACATAAATGTCTTCACCCAACTTCTCAGATCAGTTGGTTTTTCATTTAAATAAAATATACTATCTTTCCATTTAAAAAAAATCGTATACTCTAATTTTTTAAGTACAGGCAGATTAATCTATCGAGTTTCCTGCACCGAAGACTTATGTCATGTTTTTTTGCCCAAAACTGGTGTTGCAAGTCGGTTAAAAAATTTCCGACTCCGACTCCAACATTGTCCAAAAACATGACTCCGACTTAAAAAGTTGAATATCGTCACTTCTTTTTGCCTAATAAACCCTACCAATCTGACCAATGGTCAAATTTGCCATATATGCAAAAATAAAAAATTCAAACTTTTCAAAATTTCCGACTCCGAGTACGACTCCGGCCAAATCGCCACACCGACTCCGACTCCACAGCCCTGGTTGCAAACTATTCAATCCCTTAATATAAAAATAAACAAATAATAATATTTAAAATGGTCAATGCAAAATTTCTGAACTCTAATATGTCATATTTTACCGAAAATTATAAATAAAAAATGTATAAACAAGTATAGGTTTATATTTCAGGTGTAGATTGTTTTTCCGTAATTATATCTCTCAATAACATAACGAAATCACTGTGCACGCTAAACCTATTGGATTATAATCTAATCAGACGTGAGTTTCTCCGCCCTGCCCTCTGTTGACTCAGGACACTGGCATACATACTGCACACGACAGAATTTAAATTGTATGAGTTGCCCATTTCCAAAAATGAACTGAACATGCAATTGTCTCTAAAATATGTGATTCAAGAAAAAATATATTTTTTTCGACTTTGAGGTGTGTAATTATCTCGAAACAAAATGGAAATGGCGGACTCTTTAATTGAATTTTAAACATCTCGGACATAATTGTGGTAAATGGAAGTGAGCTGCGGAACATGCACATAGTGGAAAAACCTTAATTCCTGGCACAATAAATATTTGCATTCACTGTAATATGTCATTTGTTTGTTTTTTATGCTGTGTACATTACACACTTTGTGTAAGGGGCTTCTTAATTACTACAGTAATTACGCACAAATTTGTGCACACCGTAAAAAATGGTTTAATAGAATAACGCACTTGTTCATTTTAATTTGCCGTATCCCGTATCTCCTTCTATCTTTGACCAGGTGATTATTATCTATCACTCATCACTTTGTGACCATTACCATTCATTTAAGATCCATTCTGAAGATTTAATTTATTGCTCTCCAATACTGTAAAATCCCCACTGTCCCAATGTGTGGAGTATAATTCAATTTGTTCTCAAAGTATGGCTTATTATAATTAGTTCTAACAAGTAAATACTACTTCAATCAGCACATACCAAATAGCATGCAGGTCCGGCTTGTGGCAGGTGCATTGCACACGGTTGCTGGCACTAAAACGCAGTGTCCAGGTGAGGCGTTTTATGCGTGCCACATTACACTAGAGCCTCGACTCCCACGTTGGATAATGCAGGTTGGTGAAGCGATCCACCAATCTGCGCACCATTACATTTTTTAAAAAAATTAGTAGACTTGAAATATCAAGCTGTTTTCGAAATAGCCAGTAATAGAGTTACGTAGCACAAGCATTAAAAATCCACACAACACATTACTTGGGAAAGAATATCCAACCAGAAATCATATCTGTCGACAAAAATATTGAAAATGGAGAAAAAAGCTTTGTATTTTTCCATACTGTTGGACTGGTTAAAGTAAAAAAGAAAAAATATCAATTGTGCAGTAAGATTGCAACTCAAAAGATGAAATTATAAATCTCGAGGAAGCAAAAGGAGTGAATATTATTGGAGTAATTTTGAATTCTTTAAGCCAAAGCCATGAAGTAATACTAGGTGGAATAGTCATATAAACGCCTTGAGTTTGTTGAAAACTGGATTAAAATGAATTTTTTGTGTTTTAAAAGAATTTGTAAAAATGGAGAATGATTCACTTGTTCTACTAATTCAATTAGCAGTGTAAGTGTGTAAACCTTACTTGAGTTCCCAACACCAGTTTTTCTTTCAATGTAAAATCACTCAACTGTGAAAATCTCTAAACATAAATAATCAACTCATCTTGATTCAATTTATTGTTCAACAAAAATCTAAAGTAATTTCCCCTGAAGAAACACTTTAACCCACGGGTTCCCAACGCATGGGTCGCTACGGGTTTTGTTTTGAGGGGTCACCAACTTATGCAGTCAACTAGAAAATATCCACTAATGTATTTTTGTTGATTTTTTTTAGCTACCTTATGAAAAATGCCTTTTTCAATTTGGCCTTGGGGGTCGCGGGTCAAATGGCTTTGGAAATTGGAAAAAGGTTGGGAACCTGTGCTTTAACCGGTGTTCACTGCATTTAGGTTGCAGAAACCTTTTTATTTTAAATTCACAACTGCTTTTACATCTTGAATTTTAATCAGATTAATTGGCGAAATTTATTTGATAGATCGAGTTTGCCATGGTATAATGTGGCTTGTCATATTGACTGGAAATATATCTAACAGAGATGAATTGAAAGGAGTAGTAATCGTTGTTTATTATGTAATTTGATGGAGATCAGTTGATATGTGGAAGTATCACTAAAAAATGCCTTTCGACCAAGAAGTAATAGTTAATTCCTTTAAAGTGGTTTATTATTTTGTTTAAAATTTTTGTGTAGTTAACCGTAGATTGATTGAAAAGAAATCTGTAATGTTCTTCCTTTAGTCAGGCAATATAAATTAATTGCTTCCGTTTTACGAGTTAGCCACTAAAAGCTTAGAGCTTAGTGGTAATAATGTCCACTTGAGCTGAGGGCAAAAGCTATTAATTCAAAACTTCTACGACAGTGCAAATAAAAGTAAGGCATCGGAAGTTTTCCATTCTAAGCGACAATTATTTATGGGGATGGGTCTTTGTTTCTCCTGCAAACAATTCAATTTGCCGTTATGATAAAGCTTAAAAAATCGTTAAATGGATCTGTGTTTGAAGACAAGGATGTGTGATGTCTTCAATTTCCCTCCCACCTGTCTTAACATGTTGCATGTTATGTGGTAGAAAAAAGAAACAGGTGCTGGCACTAAAGCGCCTTTTCCAGATGAGGTGCTTTACGCGCGATTTCTTTTTACTATCTATTTTTCAGTTTAAGAAGGCACACCGGTGCTAAAACCAGTGAACCAGCCCTGAATATATAATACTAAAAACTTTCTGGACATAATATTTATTCAGAACGATTACTGCAGATTGTTGTTTTCCACAGTAAAATGCATAGTATTATCTGCTTGATTTATACATATCTCCATGTCAATTTACTCTTCTATTTTTGACATTTTCCTTTTATTTTCTATTATTTTTCTTATGTATATACATACAATACTGATGTACATTTTTGATGAGCGTAAATATGTAGAAAGCAGATTTTTTGTTCACAATTTATTCTCAACAAGTTGAATATAAGCCTTCATATTGTCCATGGACAACATTTTTGCAATGCAGAAATATTCCTAACTCTAATTGGAATCATTTGAATATTTATACTTTTCTCTGAGTTTTGTCCATTGAAATCCTTAATTATTCCTAAATGTTAATTAATAATAATTTTCCATCCAAATGATTATTTATCTCAATATGCAATATAAATAGAGCGCAATTCAACATTGGGTTATCAGCTATAGCGAAGTTATACACCTAGCTGTGAGTCAGAACGATCTACTGATAGAAACTATTATGAAACACACTTAAACACATGTACCTGGAGAAAAAGTGATGTCGAATATCATTCGAGATAATTGTTGCTGACATTTAATAAAGATGGCCTCAATAGCCGAAAGAAAAAAATATTTCTGGTTAATTCGCCATGTCCGTGTAGCTGGACATTGTTTCTTCGGTATAGCCAGGTGAATTTGGAGCATACTTAAATATCAAACGTATCTAAAGAATTATAGCACAAGCAACTGATAAGAAACAATCATGTGATGCGAAAGGCCATCCTCCCGTATTCAATATTTTGCTATTTGATTCTTCTAAAATGCTGATATTACATATTAAAGTTATTAAAAGATTCATCAATTATCATTGAAATTTCTTAAATATATTCTTGAACCAATTCTCACATCATTTGCTTCCATTTAGTGTCTCGGTCTTTATTGCGTTTATCTGCGGAAAAGTGGCTCTATCTGATTCAATCAGAAATGGATCTTTAGGCTCGATACCATCTATATCAGTGTTCTTCGACCTTTTGAAACCTAAAATAAACATACTAGAGTATGCATATGGACTAGAGGTCTGCCGGGCTCGGGTGAGCCCACGGGCCTAAACCTTGCACGGCCCACGGGTCTTGTCATGCTGGGTAATGAAACTCAAGCCCAGGCCTGGCTTGATCGGAAATTTTTCGGCTCAGGCCAGGTAGAATTTTAAATTTCGGCCCATGCAGACCTCTAATATGAACATAACCAAATAATAATTCAAAAAAAAAGTAGTGGATGTGGATTCAATTCATAAATAAATGGATGAAAGAGACACAATAGAGATTCTTTTACTCAACGAAAGCTGTTAGATTTTTACACTGAACCATCGCATAGTAAAAGAGAGGCAATGAGAAAAATGATACCGGAACACATTTCACTTGAATTACATGGGTATTAATTTACATGATGAAATAAATAATAAAGACTTGTCACAACCGGTTTCGCTCATCAACTGATGAAATAAAAATGCAGGCAGGGCTATTAGAAGGTACTAGGTATGTCCAACAATGGTTGTAAGAAATATGACAGGAATTCAGTTAGTCATATAATTTTTTAGTTTTCGGTTATATTTCATTTATTTATAAATTGTAATTCTTGTTATATTCTTATATTCATATTTTCAATTCGCTTCTCCGGCAGAACAATTTTTATATTTTTGAGTTAACTATATCAAAGTACTAAAAATTGTTTAATTCCGAATGAATTAAACAAAGGTCACTTGTTTTGTTCTGCCGTAGAAAGGAACCATTCATGACAATTAAAAAAATCAGGTATGTTAAGGATCTTGAATGGATGCCTTAGTTTTGGATGAAGAAATTTAGTTACTGACATACTCCATCAAAACAATGAAATTCAAAATATTAATTAAAATGTGAATCGTCAGGTATTTCAATTAACTATAACACTAAGTTGAGAAAGGAGAAAACGGTTCCTATACATAAATTTCTATGAAAAATATCAAGCCTGAGAATGCTTCAAAAAGAGGCGAAACAATCATAAAAAAGCTATGCATAGTGTCTCTCAAACTATTCTTTATTTCAATAGTTCTTTAGTGCAATAGCAATGGTAACTAGATATAACAGAATATGAGTACAGATATCACAGAACAGTAAAAATAAAATGAAAATTATTGAATTTGTCGCTTTTTTCCCTATTATATAGATTTTTAATCAGTTGAGCCTTTATATTTCCTGTTGAAGCATAAATTTATATAGTTTGGGTATTGTTAATTGCTTGCAAAGCTGCTCAAAAAGATTCTATTCATTCTGTCTAAACAAAATATTTGGGATTTAATTTGACCTATTTGTAGAAAATGAAGATATGCCAACTCCCGAATGAATCTTGCATAAAACCATCTAGTCGGAAGATTAAGTAAATGCAATAAAACAAAAAGAAATGCAGAAGCTACCACGGTACATATATTCATTTAAGAAGATACATTGAAGCTTTTTTGCTGAATGACTAACCTGCAGAGATTATTTATTTAATTCATAAAAAGATATTATATGCTTAGTGTTTTTCTTTTTCTAAAATATCACAGTTTTGTTCCTTCATATTCTGTTATATCTTTTTTTGAACCTGATATCATTATTTTTGTAAAACGGTGAAAAAATAGCTATGTATTTTAGTCCTACAGAAATTATAATATATATGGTTGATACAGTGCAGAACTACAAAATAATAATAGTTTGACGATGGCGTAAGCCGAAATAGCTTCAATTTTTGAAAGCCTATTTCACCCTTTTGCAAATGAAATTCAACCTTTTATAAAAATAAAGAAACCTTATTAAACACTATGTGCTTTTTAAGTATTTTAGATAGTTTAAACTTATATTTCTGTTTGTACATATTATATTATACATATTTATTTAGAAAATGCAATTTTTTTTTTTTATTTTCAATTTTAAAGTTATGTTGGATGTTCCAAGCCCAATGGCTTTTATGTACTTTCCTTTAAGAAATAAAAATTATATAAAATAGAAATAAGAGAGGAAAAAAAATCATATAGTCAAAGAGTTTAAGTAACATTTAAGTTAATTACATACAATTAAAAGAAATATAAGTTTGAACTAAAATACATAAAAAGCATATATTGTTTAATTAGGTTTCTTTATTTTTTTATACGATTTTTAAAAAGGGTGAATTTCATTTGCAAAAAGAGGAAATAGATTTGCAAAAGGATGAAATTCATTTGCAAAAAGATGAAACTAGCTATTTCGGCTTACGCCATCGTCAAAACTTACATTTGTTTTGTACTTCAACTAGCAGTGAACATGTGTAATAGAAAACGATACTGAGGTAATGAATTCGATGATTCTGATAGTTTCATTTGATTAAAGATCTAAGACAATTGAGATTAGCCTATATTCAATGTAATGTTTCAAAAATGACCAGCGCAATATCGAAGAACTTTTCATTTATTATAGGGCATAAACCAATCAACCGACGCATGACTAATTAGCCGAGACAGAAAAAGAAGTAGAGATGAGTGTTATAATCCGACTGCAGAATCTGCCATGGGCAGCCAACGCCATGGATATCCGCAATTACTTCAGGGGGCTGTCGATCCCGGAGGGCGGAGTACACATCGTCGGCGGGGAGCAAGGGGATGCGTTCATCGCTTTCAGGTATAAATGAGATAAAATTCACATAATTATAACACCGAAGATTTGTTTTTGTTTTGTTTGCATGTTGGGTAGAGATAAGATCTGTTGAATTTTCTAAATAACTGTATATTGGCCCCTTAGGATAAAAGAAATGTATCTTAAATTTTTCCAGTTTTCAGTTATGAATGCCACTACATACAAAATAATATGTTACGTTATGTGTCAAAGAGACATATCCATAGAAGAATTATTATTTCAATACGTATTAAAATTACTTTCTTGTTGATAGCTCCACTTAAACAACACATTAGAATAAATTATTATTTTATATTTAAGAAATAAATCAGAAAGCCAGCCTTTAAAGATAACGAAAAAAAACGAGTGTTGTAAATTATTTAATTAGTTTATAAATTAAAAAGGTAAAATTGATTATTTTTTTGGCTCTTTAAAAAGAAGAGGAAAATGAGATTTTCTCTGCTTTTAACCCATTGTTTACGGTGGCACAAATTTGTGCGTAATTACCATAGTAATTAAAAATTCCCATAAACCATGTGTTAAGAGGCTGATATATTAGTGTCAAACGTTATATATTTTGTTTTTATTTATTTACCATAGAAATAACGTCATTTGAAAAAATTTTAGGCCGTAAATCAAGTTTTCGGACATCTCTTAATACAAATCTAAACAACCGAAACTTTGCAGTGAAGGAGCGTCACTGTGGAAATGTTTGAACCACCGGCAATCACATGCTTACCTACTTTCCTACTCTTTACTATGCTTTGTCAATAGGCGAGCAGAGAATCCGATTGCAATTGAACACTGATCATTTTTTTCCTCACTCTACATTGGTTTGCCAACGGTAGGTAGAGTGGGTAAACAGATAACTCATGAGTAATCTAACCAATAATTGAATCGTGAGTCATTAGTTTTGCGTTTCTCAGTGATGATAAAATCAGAGAGGGCACACAAAAATGGTTGACAACACGACAAAACATCACATGATAAACATATTACAATTTGAATACAATATATATATTACATGAAAACATCTGTAATACAATTACAATTGAACATATGGCCGAAACTGGTTCAGATCTGTAGTGAGACACTTGCATTTCAATTAGAGATGCATTAGGTTTTTCTTAAAGGGCTTCATTTGGAAGTAATGTGTATCCGTATATTAAATGTATAGCAGGGTATTATTTATCATTTTTTTTTTTTTTTATTGGTTCATTTATCTATTGGTTGATTTTTTTTTTGTTTAGTTGAAAATATTTCTTTGGGTTCTTATTTCGTCCAATAAATAACTGAAACTGTGCATCATTATCGAATGGGAGGCATAATTGTGGTGTGATATAGCACACAGATATGTGCATAGTGATAAAATATTCGTGGCATCAGGATTTTTAACATGTAATGTTGAATTGTTTTATCACCAAATAAAGAACTTCTTCGATGGATTATGTTGTTATAAATATCAGCTAAGAGATTGTGGTTGTGTACCGTGTTTTTAAATCTCCACCACCTAGCTCCGAAGTTCACAGTCATATCCCACTCGGAGTCGCTGAAGATAGATTATTGTATCAGTAAATGCGTAGCTGTTTAAAAAGAGTAGAAGATGATATATTCGATAATGTCGGATATCGATTGATTGTAATTTGTATAGTAGTTTGTCTAGTGCAGTGGTGCACAACATTTTTGGGATAAGGGCCAGATAATCGATTCTCAGATAGTTCGAGGGCCGCATGGGTAAAACAGATTATTTATAGTGGATATAATATTGAAAATTTTATTGATTTATATTGTTCTTCCACTGCCCGTCAAAATTTCTGAAGAAAATATGTGATTGATATTTGTCATTGTGGGCCTCATGAAATGTCTGAGGGCTGCAGGTTGTGCATCACTGGTCTAGTGCCCCTTTTATGCACGGTTGCGTGAACATTTTTGAGGTTTCAAATTTCGTGAACCGTAATAATTTTTGTTATGGCTTACGAATGTATAGTCCCGTATACTTCAGAAAATAAATTAAAATATCCAAGAATTGCGTTACAATATATCAGAACAATAGATTTCTGTACGTGGTGTCCAATTGGCGTGTTGAAGGGGCTGTCTAAAATAAGATAGAGACATCTCTCATATAAAAAAAAATATTTCAATAAGAAATATAGCACGTAAATAATTTAAGTAGTAGTAAGTAGAAGCAAAAAGGGTTTTATAAAAACATCTATTGGTAACATGTTCAATGTCAGTAATAAAGAGGGCTGTGGAGTCGTTAAAAAAAAATCCGACTCAAACTCCAGCATTTACCAAAACCACGACTCTGACATTGACCAAAAATACGACTCCGACTAAAAAAAGGTTAATATCGTCACTTTTTTCCCCTAATTTTCCTGTTTATGTGTATTCAATTAAATATCAACCCTATCAATCCGGCCAAAAGTCAAATTTGACGTATTAAATGCAAAAATTAAAAGTTAAGACTTTTCAAAATTTCCAACTCCGAGTACGACTCCGGCCAAAAAGCTCCGACTCCGACTCCATAGCCCTGGTAATAAACTCAATTTACAGGAAAAATAATTTTTAATTAGTTGACAACGGTGATAAAAAAATTGAAAGGTTGATTTTTCGACTGGAACCTGGAAAGAAACATATTTACAATCTAGACATGAAACTGAAATATTAAAATATCTTTGATTAACCATAGTTTCACAAAGTATTTCGGTTTCATTTGTTGAATCTGTTAACAACACTCCTTGAGGGGAAAACTATCTAAATAAATTGAGAGAAACACGCCGAGGAAAATGGAATGGTGGTAAATTGAATGTAATTATTGCAAATCAAAATTTCATTAGTAAAAGTCGTGCACAAGACAGAATCAACTTTCATTTCCCTTCCATTTTTCAAGTTCAGCTGATATGATTATAGTAGTAAAAGAACTGAAAACCTTCCCTTCATGAGAGGGTCACAAGATATAGTCTCATTTAACCATAAATGGTATTGGAAATTGAATTATTCCCAAATATTTAATTGCGGTGCATTAGAACTTGGAAGGGGTTGCTAATTGTGATCACGCAGAGCAGTTGATGCGACTAGATAGTAAAACACATTCACACAATCAATTAGCAGAGATACTTGTTTAATTATCGGCAGATAGTGTATACAGTCTGTTCTCGACTTACGACGGGGTTCCGTTCCACCACATAGGACGTAAATCGAAATGGTCGTAAGTCAAATTTCATACAGCAAAATAATGAAATGATAGACAAAAAAGTGCGTGGTAAGTTAGTGGTATTTTATTTCAGAATATGTACTAAAAGTAAAATACATTTAATATAAAGATAAGCAATTTGTACAATGATATTCGTTACTTCTCCTACTTCATTTTCTCTATTAAAATTCATATTATTACGTTTTAATAGTTCCATATGCCATTCATACATGATGTCATTACATTTGACCATCCATCTGAGATATATTTAAGTGCTTGAAAGATGTTATAGTTTTTCCAAAATTCTCTTAATGTCTGGTCTTTTTATTTAAAGTTAGCAATACCCTCTTGATTAGTCGGCTGTAAAATGCTTGTAGTGTTGGGGGGTAAATAAATAACTTTTATGTTTGGATGTGATTCGACTTAAGTGTGTAGGATGACCCGGAGCGTAGTCAATAATCAGCAATTATTTTTAAATTTTGGTCTCCGTTGTAGGTCTGAATGGTCGTAAGTCGAGAACTGACTGTACTCAAAAGATATGAAAAATATACTTAACACATACAATGCTAGGCCTGTCTTTTAATACGCTGTGCAACATGCTAGGCGCGTTCTCAGCATACAATGTGTTAAAGACATAAAAGATATACTTAAAAAGCTATGCATTAACACTAATATTGTGTCTTCATTAGAGTGTTGCAAAGCGTTTTTTTGGCACGATAGTTTCTGAAGAAATTAAGCTTGAAGTTTTATCTTTACCTAAATCAAGAATAGAGTATAGGAATTGATGGTGAGATGCTTAAGTTTAATGGTCTAATGCAGTAGTCACTCGTGGCTCATGTACGGCAAATTTTTCAAAACACCGCGACTCCACAGCCCTGGTTAAAACGATCACTTTAGTATTAATTTTATTCTGTAAGTACCTGAAAAACGCTCTTGGGATAGGAATACAATGTAAAACTGGTTTCCTTCGATGGATTATTGAAAATGAAGATATTTTGGAAGTATAACGAGAAGGTGAGCCGCTACAATGGAGTCAGCTTCAGACTGGCATCATCTTTCCTTAAGGACAGTTAATTCAAGACACTGTTACTTATCAACAGTGAGAAGATAGCAAGACATGAAATATAAAGCAATCTCAATGAACGAATTGAAATCTCGTAAAAGATGGACTTAAGAAAGTCACTGGATTAAAATGAAAAAGTATTGTACATTATCATATTTCTTCAGTTCCTTCATGTTACTGGGTATTTTATTTATTAAACTACTATAGTTGAGAAGTTGTTCTTTGAAGAATATACTGATTGCATCAATTGAATACGGGACAGGGTTTTATTTTTTACCAATGACCTGGGTACTAAATGTAAAATGTAGAAGACACTAGAGCAGTGGTTCTCATGTGCGGCCACCAGTAGCTTCATAGTAAATATTGATAATTAAAAAAAAGTGGTTTTACCAGATAATTTGTCTATAAATACTCTGAATAATGAAGCATTTTGAATGCAATTAATACCAATAGTAAATCGTCAAACATTTTTAGGCCCATTTGACAAAACTCAAGCACAACAGACTCGGACAAAAATTTGGTGCGGCCACTAGACATTTTCACGTGAGAACCACTGCACTAGAGCTATTAGCGTGACTATATCGTGGGTGTAGGGACATACGGGCGAAACTACAAAAATGGCTGTTTTGAGTTAAATATGGCATTATCATGCTCAAATACAGTTCTAAATATAAGATATCAAAATATGAAACTTGTGCGAAGAGCGGGTTACCAGATATTGCTCGGCTTTCATGCAAATCCGTAAGAACAAAGTTCAACATTGAAAACTTTTTTGCCATTTATCTCAGTTCGTTGTTTTTGTAGTTTCGCCCATATGTCCCTACACCCACAATATGTAAGCTTTGCTATAATCATTTTTTCTCAAACATGTCCATTTTTTTGTGGAGTATATGCACCCTGGAGTATTTAAACAAGTTTTTTTTTTATGAGAACAGCATTGTTATTCAGTTTCTCAAACTTTCTTCGGATATGGTAAGAATAGAAAGATGAGGCTAGGAAGAGTTGTTAGTTTGTCTCACGAGGTATGTCCTGCTTTTAGAATCAGAAATCGTGTGGGAGTAAATATTAACATAACCTTGTCTATGGCTTTGACAAGTTTACAGTTAAATAAATTGAAAAATTAATAAGGAATTAAATCATTTTTTTTTAATTTTGACTGAAGGTGGTAGGGAATTTCAATATCAAATTTGAACCGTTTAAACTTTGTATATTTCCTTGTGTTTTTGTCACTAATTTCGTGGGTTTTGCATTGAGGCATCTTCAGGCATTCGAGTGCTTTGATGAACTTGAACTGAACTGCAAAAATATCGCATTTAATAAGTAAGAGGTTTAGCATGGAAATCAAGGGGAAAGAACAAGTGGTGCTTGCAGGGTGTAAAGATGTATTGGCTCAGTACTGATAGCGCTGACCAAGAGATGCAGCTCAACATTGCACGTAAATGGCGAGACCTCCCCTTCCCTTCTGCATTCTAGCGTACTCCATAAAAAAACATCGCTGCTCAAACACGTATTTTCGCCCTCCAATACATTATGGTGTTACAGCTATTTTTCGTCAGTGCAGCGTAATATGTGTTTGAATCATATTTATATTTTCATAATATACTATATTCAATAGACACATAGTAAATATATGTATACATAGTGATATTTTTCCTCTAATTTGCTTGTGGTCTTATATCTCCGTATATATCCGGAGTGGCCGAAGCGTTGATCGCGTAGCTATTCCAAATCGACCGCCTATCATGTGTACTGATGTACCCATCTCTGATTCCGCTTTTATTTCAATGATTATAAATTCAATTTATTTTGTCGAGTAAAATTTCAAAAAAAGTCACCCGCAGTAGTAAAATTTGGCCATCCCTGATATATATATGGACAAAGCCGCCTTTGTATATTTGTATGCATAATAGCTTTGCAGACACTATTCTTTACACTAGCAAGAAACGAAACGTTATAAATTTATTGAATTTTGAAACTAAATTTTTTCACGTCACTAGACCATACTTCAAATTCTCATACACATTATTTCCATTGTTTTCCTCTGTCTAACACACGGGCTCCCAACCTATGGGTCACATCCCCAAAGGGGGTCGCGTCAGGTTTTCTGTGGGGTCGCCAATTTATACAGTCAACTAGTGTTTTATTTTTACTTACCCTTTGAAAAATACATTTTTCAGTTGCATTGGGGTCGCGGGTCACATTGTTTTTATAAAAAGGGGTCACCACCCGAAAAGCTTGGGAAACTATGGTCTTCCACATTGACTACACATTGGCTAAGGAGTAAATCAAAACACAAAGAGAAACAATGCGTATTCGTCGTTTCCCGTGGCCAATGTATTATGTTTTTTTTTTGAAGATTGAGTGGAGAGCTATTTTAAAATATTGTGTACAATCTGACTTGGGATAAATACAATTGATAGTTTTAAATGCACAATTAAAAATTTCAATGAAATAATTCATTATATCTTTCAAATAATTATCAACCAAGTCAGACCTAGATCTAATGTACAAATATTCACTCTACAAAATAATCTTGTTCATTTGAAACAAATAGTAAAAACAATAGGACTGCCAAAAATCACTGATCCGTATATGAAGGGATCATAATAATTCAATAAAAAATAAGGAAATAGTTGACAACATTATAATGTTATAATCGCAGCAGAGATATGAGGAAGAAAAACAATTATCAAAGTAGAACCTTTTTTGTTTGGCAAACACTGCGATATCCGGAAGGTTCTAGATGTTCTAGATGTTCTAGATCATTCTAGGCACAAATGATAATGATAAGAGTTTTACTAAAAATAATTGATTGTAATCCCTAAGCATTTATTGAATACAATACTGGTTCAACTCTTATCAAAATAAGAAATAATTAGTGCTAACTGTCGCCACCAAAGATGTTATAAAAGCTCACCTGGAATTTTCATATAAGGCAGGATCTGTGTTACCAAAGAATTAATAAACCAACAATAAAAGATGTGAGGTTATGGTGGACTCTGGATCATGGAAGACATGAATGTATAAGCATGGCAATGGTGAAGGGAGAATTAAGAATTGAAGATGTTTTGATCTGTGTGATGCGTTTTTTTATTATATTATGGCCATTTTAACTATTCAAGTAAAGTCGATATAGTCGAAATTTTTACTGTATTAATACAATATTTTTGATATAAAATGTACATACATTAGAATCCAGTGTATCGAGATTGATATGAATGAAAAAATTACAGTTTGTCGACAAATATTAAAGAACAATTGAAAAATATCAAAACAGAGAACAGAAACCTTTTATTGAATCTATTTATATTTCTCAAAGCAAATCTTTTTCTGAGACACTACCATCGTTTTGTTTTTCAAGATAGTTCAAAGTCTTCCGTATGCAATATTATACATTATGAGACGCAAATTGTCTGAAGAAGCTTAAAAGTGATATCCTACTGCAAAAATCATTTTGACTGTGTGAAAATATCTATAACTAACTTGACCCAAGAGCAATTCAAGCCATAAGAAAAAAAAATTCAAAACTATGGGAATGAACAAAAGAATACCAAAAGAATAGTTTGTTATAATAAATATTATAAGGTTTTGTCCCTTAATACTTTCAAATGCATCTATAATTGTAGAATAATGTAATTTACGTACTATCTTGGTAATTTATAGGCAGCATGACTGGCCCATTTAATCACTGCCCATGTTCACTAATATTACCCAGTTGCTCAACCTTTCTTTTCCGAAAAGAGTGAGAAGAAAGATAGAGAAAAGAGACAACACAAACATCCATGTCATTGAATAGAAATCAATATTTTAATTGAAAAAGTGACAATCGAGCCCGTGAGTTTAGCAATTGGAGCCAGCACCGTGACACTCGACCAACGGACCCGGCTACACGAAAAGACATATTTGATTAGTTCCGTTTATATTTTCATTTACATGTAAGCTTTACTGCAGGGGTTCTTAACCTTATTGCACATTTGAGATTGAGGTGAATAGTGATGGGCGCAGGCCAGATTTTTTAAAAAACATCTTAATGAAGTACATATTTATTAAGTTTTATCATTGTTTCCTGGGTAACTTTACATATGTGTTACATCCATGAACCATTTTTTAAACATTACAAACAATATTTAAGAAAGCCACACAGTTACAATTTGAGTTTTTTCGTAATTTTGATACCTTGTAGCGGGCGCACGATTACAAACATTTTCTTTTTCCGCAACACGTAGTATAATAAAAATTCTATCTAGATAGTGGTGGAATAAAAAAAGCTTTCGACAGTTTAGTGTCAATTTATTATCAGATATTTACCAAAACCACGACTCGATATTGACCAAAAACATGACTCCAACTAAAAAAAGATTAATGTCGTCACTTTTTTCCCCTAATTTTCCTATTTATGTGTATTCAATTAAATATCAACCCTATCAATGCGGCCAAAAGCCAAATTTGACATATTAACCCCTTCCCGGGCACGCCCGAGTATACTCGGGTGTTGAAAGTCGTCAAAAACGGATGAGATAACTCTGGTAAACTTCATACGAAAATTACGAATTTGATCTAGTCCAAGCAAGGGCTGTACACAGACTAACAGATAAAAAATACGTATCACAAATTTGTGTGTGTATTTTGCATTTTCAAATGTGTGTATATGTGCATATATGCACATATCTTAAATCAATTGGACCGGCAAGTGGTTAAATGCAAAAATAAAAAGTTCCAAGTTTTCAAAATTTCCGACTCTGAGTACGACTCCGGCCAAAACGCTCCGAATCCACGACTCCGACTCCACAGCTACAGCCCTGAAAAATACCTTTGATATTGATCATGCAGAGACTTCCTGTTCAATAAATAGAGTGTTATCCTCAAGGCCACAGATACTACTGTGTGATGCAATGAAGGATTAGTGAAGAATATATTATATCGCACTGAAAAAGACTGACTGGGTTTTAACTAGTTCTATGCCATAAGCGTGTTAACAGGATGTGCACAGCAGGCCAGACAAAGAAAATCAGCGCACTGTTTGACTTTTAAATAATCTAATATTTTTAATGCACAGTGACATTTCTTGGAATCATGGTGAAATATTGAGTATTTATTATGGGCCCTTAACATATTTCCAAAAAAGATATATTTATTAGGTTTTAAGAAATTGCGGGTTCTCCCATATGAAAATCTATCGACATTTAAAGAGTTGAGACAAAAAATTTCAATGACCTACATCTAATTAATGACTGATAAAAACATAAAATATAATAACACCACTTGGAATACCATTTGGTGTTTCTTTAGTAATCCATTCGTTGTTGAGAATATTTTTATAGGCAAGCGATCGAAAACTGAAAAATAAATGATTATTATTATGCCAGGGTTATCTGTAGAGTAGAATAGCTTGAATTATTGTTATTATTGATTAGTATTACTTAATATAACTCCATCATAAGCTAATAAAAGTATATAGTTCCGTTTCAATTCTTAATTATTGTGATAAGTTTAAGCTTTTATGGCATTAAGTACCTAGGTAGTTCAAAATGTAAATGAAATTATATATTAAGCTTTTACTTATAAAACGGACCAATATCTTTATTGCATTTAAATTTAATGGTTCCCTATTGACATTGATTATTGACAGGAAATTGAACTCAAATGGATTTTTGCATTTGTTTGGAACAAATCGGCCTCTTAGAAAAAAATGTATCTCGATTTTTGCCAGTTTCGAGTTATGAATGCCACTAGATCAGTGGTTCTCACGTAAAATTTGGCTGTGGCCGCATTTGGAACATCAGCTGTTATGGCATGATGAAATGTCTGGTGGCCGCACCAAGTTTTTGTGTCGAGTCTTTTTTGTCAAAAACTCAAACATGTATGTGTTTGAGTTTTTGCAAACTAACAATTCTTGATGCAAAATACAATGCATATGAACTATTCAATTTTAAGTGTCATTGTTGACAAATTTACGTGTTAAAACACATTTTTATTAAATATCAATATTAACTATGAAGCTGTTGGTGGCCGCATGCGGCCGCACATGAGAACCACTGCACTACTAGATGCAAATTAATTTGATATGTTTTGTGTCAAAGAGACATTAATAGGAGAATTATATGGAAAAATATTTCATTACATCCTGTTCTCACTTTCTTGTTCATAGCTAAAGCTTAAAATAACACATTAGAATTTTTAAGGTGTTCACACGAATACGTGTAAAAAAAAGTGTTCCAATTTCGGCGTTCACGCAAATACGTGTGCGCCCATATAAGCAATTTAAAATTGTCATTCGATTTCGGCGTTCACAAATACGTGTTTCATGTAATTTCACGATTACTGACATTGTATGAGACTATTTCATGATATGGTATTATGTATATAATATTCTAAGAAAAAAATAATAATTAAAAAAAAATGTAAAAATAGCCTTCGAAGGGTAAATAAAAAAAAAAATTTTTTTTTAGTAAAAATAATATTTATATGCTTCAAATTAAAAGAAAATAAAAATAGATTTCTTTTGGAACATTTTTGTCAAAATAATTTGCTGGGGAAGTGGTTAAGTGGAATGGCATTATAATAAAAATGTTAAAACATTTTTAGTACTTATTCCACATAAAATTTATTGGATCAGGACCGTTTTTGCTCTTGGTGAGCATCATCAGTTGATAATGCTCGCCATGAGCGAAACCGGTCCTGATCCATAAAATGTTATGTGGAATAAGTACTAAAGATGTTGTAATATTTTTATTACATTAGAATAAATTACTATTTTAAATTCAACTAATAAATCAGTAAGCCAAAGCATCATTGCTCCCAAAATCGAATCTGTTGGAACCTATTTTTTGGCTCTCCTAAAAAGTAGAAAGTAATGAGCTAGATTTCTAAGTGGCTGAAATGCTAGAAATAATGTGTGCCGAAATATATAGATAGATTTGCGTATTATCCATATGTGATGAAAAACAATAAATCAACACAAGCCATACTAAGTACTGAAATGTTTGATGGATTGAAAAATACATTTATGAACCGAGGATATGTTGAAGATGTTGACCATTCATCCGGCAATTCCAGTTAGTTGAATACCAAAGTTATTGATAGCTCACTTCCTATATAGAGCATTCCTTAAACTAGAAATTGGTAGCTATGAGTACTGGCTGCCCAAAGTTGTGAATCTTGATCTTTTTCGTGTACTTGATAGCTTTAAGTTTTAGGAATAAACTGATATATTGTTTCAGTAAGTTTATTTCTATATGAATACCACTATCTAATGAGAGAATTTCAGTTTGCCTTACTATTCATATTATTTGTATGATAGATATGAATTAAAATTTGTTTCAGATGAATAAATGAATTTTGCTAAAAGTGTAATAGTTACGAGACAAAACAGGAGCCATGTGATATCAAGCCTAAAAACTCATTTTGGTTTGACTCCATCCAAGATTCGACATCAATAGGTCCATAAATGGACGTAATAAATGCGTAGCTCTGAACCTGGAAGTAAAAACTGATTGAAATAATCAGTAATATTATTTATTGATTGAATTGGCATTTACTTGGTAGACTCCATTATAACACGGTGAAAAAATGGCAATTTATTTGAATTCACAGTGTGTTCAATTTCTTCAAAAACCAAATTTAATCCAAGATAACCAATGAGTTAAAGGGATTGATTGAACCCTTTGCACTCCTCAATATATTATTTTTCCCTTCCGGTAATTTCTCAATAGATTTGAGAAATTGATAGGTATCGCAAGGTTTGCGTATTTATTTGCGTCACAATCATATTTCAATCATGTTTCTTTAGTTTTAAGCAAACTAGAATATGGATCTATTATTTGGGGTCCATATGAATTTAAATTTAAGTCGCAACTGGAGCGAGTTCATAAAAAATTTCTGCGTTATTATTATTTCAAAAAATTCAACTATTTTCCGTATGACAATTCATTAATGGAATATTATCCAACCAAGTTTCTTTTAGGAATGCTATCATTTCACTCACTTGAAGCTCGAAGACTAATTGCAATATTAAAACATTTTTCTCTTCTTCTTCGGGGCCAAGTTGATAACCCTGACATCCTTGAAAATTTAAATTTGCATGCTCCCAGCTTTTACCTACGTGGTCGTAACAAAGACAAATCAATTTTCTTTGTCAAAACTTGTTTGTCACGTAGGTCTTTTGAATCTCCAGTTGCAAGGGCTATTCGGCTGATAAATGCGCTGCCTATTGATGTTGACATCTTCGGCAGTGAACTTGATGCTTTGTTTAAAAATTATGTTTTCTTATGTAAATAATATGTTTCTGTTCTGTTTCTTATTTTTGTGTAATATTTTATGTAATCTTTATTAATTTCTCAAATGCATGGCGCATTGGCGCTTGCTGTAATGCCATGTATTTTTAATAGTTTTTTGCCAATAAATAAATAAATAAATAAATATTGTATTAATGTTTTCTTTTCTTCTTCTTTGCAGTACTGATGAAGATGCAAGACAAGCCATGATGAATGACAAAGGAAAGATCAAGGAGATCCAAGTCAAGCTGCTTCTCAGTTCCCGATCTGAAATGCATAAAGTGATCGAAGCGGCGCGGCAGACCTCCATTGCTCAGCTCGCTCATCCCGCTATGGCTGTTCCGCAGCCGATGATGTCTGCAAACACTGTGCCTGCCAACCTGACGGGAATGATGTCTCAGACTATGAAAGCTATGAATTTGCCTTCTTCGTTGCCCATCTCAAGTCTCATGGATATCATGCCGAAACCTCTAGATTCATTTCACACCATAGATGTCGACAGCGACAAAGATAAGAGGGGCAGAGATTTTAAATCGGGGGAACGCAAGAGGTCCAGGTCGAAATCGAGAGACCGTGAAAAGAAAGGCAGAGGGAGAGACAAAAATGACAAGAGAGACAGATCCCGCTCCAGGGACAGGTCGAGAGACCGCGAAAGGAGAAGACGCGACAGGAGCAGAAGCCGCGACCGGAGGAGAAATAGAAAAGACCGCAGCCGTGACAGAGAACGCAGCAAAGAATCTACGGAACCGAGGTCTATAGGCAGAAAAGACGATAAAAAAAATGATTTTCCCAATAACATGAACAAACCTGCTAACATGTCACCGATGTCCCAAGATTCTTTCCCTAAAATGAAGGAGGGTCTGTTGGGAGACCACCCGCAGCCCGGGATGAATCAACCTGATCTACGAAGACAGTTTCCTCCCGTGGGTCCCATGCAGGTTGTCAATGCACCGTTTATGAATCAAGGAATGATGCGCCCGCAGTGGTCTCAGGACATGCAGAACATGAATCCTAGAATGCAGATGATGAATCAAAACGCCATGAACCGTCCTCCGATGAACCAGCCTATGATGAATCAGAACATGATGGCGCAGCCTCTCATGAACCAGCAAGCGATGAATGTGGACCCTCGAAACAAAAACGGAGACGCCAACATGCCTCAGAACAGGTTTCCGCCAAACGTGAACATGGATCAGATGAATCGCCTGCAGCAGCTCGACGAACGGAGAAACCCGGACGCCTTCCAGACTAGAGACGGGCCGATGAATGCCGGGCGCAACATGGGACCGCGCCCGCCCTTCAACAACGACAACAACAACATGAACTACGGTCCCAACAACCGCAGGAACTACAACGAACGCAATTCCGGCCCCCCTTTCAACGATCCCAGAGAACGGTCGCCGAACTTGAGAGGATCCTGCGTTCAGCTGAAGAATCTGCCATCTCGCACCGGCTACGGGGACGTCAGAAGATTTTTCGCCGGGCATTACATAACCAATCACGGGCTCAAGTTCATCAACAACGAGTTGGGGAAACGCACGGGTGTGGCTTTTGTCAGATTCAGTAAGCCCGATTCCAAGCGTGACGCTCTCCAAAAGCACCGTCAGATCTTGAAAGGCGAGCCTGTGATGATCACCCATCTGGAAGAGGAAGAATTTGACAACGCCATAGACAATTACACGCCCGACATTAGAGAGACTGAGGATTCCGGAGACGATGCGGAGTCTCAGAAAAGCTTGATTATTGTTGAGAATGACGACGCGCAAGAGATTCCTTACAAAGTATTATTCTTAGAAGATATGCCGTCTTTTGCCAAAGAGCATGATGTGATTAAAATGTTTTCCGACTATTCGTTGCTCTCTATCGTGCTGGATACAAGTAAAGATGTTCGGAAGCAGTATGTGGCTTATGCGGAATTTGTGAACGCCGATGATGCCAAGGCTGCATTCAACAATAAATCTAAGCATCTCATCGGCCACAAACTCATCAAAGTTTCCTCCTGCAGTGAAGCGTCGTTCGAACGCGCTAAAGCTAAGCAGAACGGCAGTGCCAACATGACTGCGGAAACAGAGGAAGAGCCGAGAGAAGTTGACGAGCCGATCCTTCGAAACGCTCCCATGCCTGAGACCAGGGACCCCAGACAGAGGCGGTTCGAAAACAGAAACGAGGAGAGCCCTCCCTTCAACCAGAACCGTGGAAATTTTCCTAATCCAACCGGCAATAACAACGGTCCCAACCGATTTCAGTGGAGGCCCAACCAAAACCAGTTTCCTAATCCCTCGCAGATGGGAAACATGGATAGAATGCCCAACCCTAATCGAGGGAACGATTTCGACAGAGGGAAACGATTCCCTGACACGCCGAAATTAGATTGCGCTTTCTTGAAAGGTCTGCCCCTCAGAACGACAGACAGAGACATCCTAGACTTTTTCTCTGACGTCGGAGTCATACCTGGTAAAACGCATCTGATGCTGACGATGGGAGGACAACCGTCAGGCGACTGCTTTTGCGAATTCATGGACCCCCAGGAAGTGGTCACAGCGGTCACTAAAAACGGAACCATGATCGACATGAATGTCATCACCGTCGAACCCGTCAGCAAATCCGTCGTCCAAGAGGCTCTCGGAGGTAACAATTCTCACGGTGGTAATTCAGGCCCGCCGATGAGAGGCAACTTCCGCGGAAGAGGAGGCTTCATACCGAGAGGCGGGAGAGGGATGAGAGGAATGGGCCGCGGCATGTTCAACTCCCGCGGTGGCCACCGTTTCAGCGGCCCCTCCGATCACAGTTTCAACCAGAACGATCAGCCCGGACCCCCCGACGGCTTCGGATCGCCCGGCTGCGTCCTCTCCCTAGAAAACGTACCCTTCCGCTCCGGCATCGACGAAATATTGAATTTCTTCTCCGGGTATAATCTGGTCCAGTCCGATATCATCAGAAGATTCAATGAGAACGGACATCCGACGGGAGACGCCCGTGTCAATTTTCGATCGCCCAACGAAGCCCAGCAGGCTCAGAAACATCTGCACATGAACACCATCCGCGATCGACCGATATCGTTGAATATTTTATAAAGTGAATCAGACTACATTTGACAATTATAATAAAGTGAAAATTCTTGTATGTAGCTTAAAATCGAATACAAGATTAGTTAAGGTGTGTAAATATTTTTTAGTGTTCATATTCTATTGATTATGAAAATGAAATGTCTTAAGATTGATCGACATTGACTTGATTACCTGTATTTTTATTTACTGCATATTGATCGTTCCGGGAAATCATAATAGTGTTTTTTTTAAATATTTCACATTTAATACATACTTAATTTAACTTTTGATTGATCTGTCGAGTTTCATTCCTTCTTTTTCGAATAACACGGAAATCATGACTATCAATTATGGTTTTGCACTAATATTTTGTGACATCGTTATTACATCGAAATTATTCAAATACCGCATCATTGTGGTAAATCTTTGACACATATGAATCGATCAATGGATTGTATTTAACCTTTGAAGGAGTATGGACGTACTTTTGGTTCAAACAGTAGAATGAATTAAATCTAATATATAAAAATCAATGTTTGTTTGTATTTTATACATTGCCATACCATTCATCCGATTGCGATAAAACATTGTCCACTTATTGCTTGCACTTGCGCGAAGGATATAGGCATAGTACAATCAACTTTCAGTAGGTGGCGTGTACCATAGACAATTGCAAAAGACAAACAGCAAATTTCATCAATACTGATCAATGTTACTGAAACTAAATCTAAATTATTTATCTAAAATATTGTGCATCCGAAAGCACTTCAATAAACACAAACACTTTCTTTCGTTGAGGGCATTGCAACGCTTGCCGGGTACGGTCTAGTTCAATATAAAATAGTCAAAACTATTTCACTAATTGTTACATGTGTATCGCCTCTTTCAGAGAAAGGCATCTTCAGACTTACTATCGCAAAGTGTAATTTTTTAATAAAGCAAGATTATGTTATGTCGACCAAGATTAAAAGTAGTAATTTAAAGCCAAAAATCAGCTAAATTGAAAATAAATATTTATTATCAATACCAGTTCAATTTCAAGATATTTTTAAAAAGCAATTAATGATGACTTCATACAAACATAAAAATAGTATGTAAATAAAACAACATGTTATTTCTTTTACTTTTATCATCACAAGCAATATGTTTTACAAATCGTAAATATTAAGTTATTTTAATAGGAATCAGAAAGGCGGGCGACTAGGAATAGCTATGCGATCGATGCTTTGGCCACCCCTGGTATAGATCTATTCACTCCTTTAAAGGTTAAACCCCTCAACGTCCATTAGTCCCTGATTTGCCCATCAAGCAAGCAATTAGGAAAAGGTTGCTAATTATTTATCTATGCAACATCTGTGGTGTTTAAATGAATATTTTCTCCTCTACTGTTTCAAGCAGGGACTGTATTATGATAATAATTAAGGTAAATTATGGATACATGGTCACGGGACAGAATTTTTGTAAAGATTTATGAAAAATAAGCACATTAAATGAAATGATTTCTCATGTTCAGGTATTTGAAAGCTGATAACATTATTTTAATTAATGTAAGGCTTACGATTTTTTTTGAAATGTTACGTCTTTAATTTTTTAATTTATTATAATAGAAGATGAAATCGAGTTGTTTTAATTTACAAGAGCAAAAATGCAATAACAAACTACACAAATAAGAACTGGTACAATAATCAGTAATTTTCTTCAGATTTAATCATTTTGATTCCACATTTTATAATAATCCACAAGAACTCAAAGAGTAAAGTCAAAACATAAAATTATAAGCCAGAATGTATAAATTTTTTGAGCTTAGCTCGAAAGAATTGTGATTCTGTCCCGTGACCATATATCCATAATTTACCATAATTAATATATTTTGTCTACTCAACTTCCTCTTTTATTGATTTACTGCTTGAAAATTGTACTGACAATAATAATTTATGTGGCAGGGAAACAAACTCCTCTCACGCACCCAAGGTACACAGTATTTGCAATAAAACATGCTTAAATAATTTCAAATCAATTAAAACAATAAGCCATGTAATTACTGTAATTAACACAGTGAAAAAAACAACTATGTATTTTAGTTCTACAGAAGTTATTTTATATATCGTTAATAGCTATTTAGGCTTATGCCATGGTCAGAACTATGTATATTATGAACACTCATTTACTTAGCTATATATACTGGTGTAGACAGGGTGCACAATGCATCTTCTATTCTGTTCTTATATCGTAATAATATATTAATAATGTGACAAATTGATTTTATGTATTTTAAGTGAGAGTTAATCTGATTAACTCTACGGCGGTAGTATGTTGTCATCTATTATCTATTGCCATTCTCTTACTGTTTATTGAAATGTCATTATTTTTTCATATAATGAAACTAGAGGTGTCAATCAGTGTTTTTTGGTAGTCACATTATTTTTTATTATATATTTGAAATAAGCAAAAGAGTTTTATAAAAAGGTTAATATTTGTTAAAAAATCTGTGGCCATATATTATTGAGTGTAAAAATCCATTTCAGTTCGATAGGCTTCCTGGAATCACCATCAATAGAGAACTACATGTTGACAGATGAATGCAATAAAGATCTAGACCCAAATTGGATGTAAAAGCTTCTAGATAATTATTTGAAAGTAATATTTAATTATTTGAATATTTTATTTGAGAATTTGCGGAAGAAATCTAAATTCCTTCAATAAGTTATAATTTTCTTCTTAGATTTACTGATAACAAGAAAAACAATGTTTTATATTTTTTTTGTCTGCTATTAATATTTTATTAAATTTATAGAAAAAAACCTAATTTAATCCAAAATAACCCACCACTCAAAGGGTTAAGTGGGAATAAACATAAATTATTATTGTATCAAGTTGATTTATTTAAAATTGCATTAACCTTTAGTAATTATGAATATTAGTTTGTTCATTAAGATTGTAGATTGGTATCACTTCGAGAAATACATAAAATCAATGTGTCAAATTTAATAAAATATTATTACCAAAATTAGGATGTTAGAACGGAAAAGATGTATTGTGTACCATGTCTACAACGGTATATATAGATAAGTAAAAGTATGTTTAAGCATAATTCTGATGACGGCGTAAGCCGAAATAGCTATCAACAATATATAAAATAATTTCTGTGAACTAAAATACATTGTTATTTTTTTCACCGTGTTATAATGGAGTTCTACCAAGTAAATACCAATCCAATCAATGCTCTAAGAATTTCTGTCAATAATCAAACACGCAGCATATCAAAGCAATCAATCAAATGTATTTTAACCTTTTTTCTGCCGTAACGTGTTACAAAAGTGTACTGAATTATTTTTAATAACTACTGTTTAAGTAAGTGTACAAAAAATAGTTTTATTTTAATTATCTAATGTTACTTTTTTCATACTGAATTTTCATCACTCAATGTCATGTATCATATTATTCTGTCACTGGCCGTGTGAAAGTTCTCCTATTAAAATTGAATTATGAAATGAATTGATTGGTTTTAATTTTTAATACTAATTATGTTGTGAACAGAAATACTCGGGATGATTGATATCCCACAGTTCTGCAACATTTTAATGAATTCGACCCCTTGAGATAAAAGAAACGTAACTCGATTTTTTACAGTTTTGAGTTACGAATGCCACTAGATACAAAATAATTTGTTACAGTATGTGTCAAAGAGACATATCAATAAGAGAAGTGAATACAAATATAGTTCTATATAGAAAATCACTTTCTTGTTCATAGCTCTGTTACAGTGAAACTGTATTCTCAGTGAAAATATATTCTTCTCCAAACTGTCATTGAATTCAAATTACACCGCCCTATGTTTGTCTGTGTTTTTTTTTGGTTCTCTTTTTATGAAAGAGGGACTGCTTGCTAATTTTGTTTCATTGAAGCAAACCAAAATTTTAGGCCGGCAAATTATCGACTTGGGCCAATAATTTCAATGATCGTGACCACTGAAATCATGATGTCATACAAATCTATTACTTGATATATTTTCACTGAGAATACAGTTTCACTGAAACAGCTCCACTAAACATTAAAACAACACATAAAAATAATAAAACAATTTTAGTACTTACTTATTGCACATTAAAATAATTAGAACAGATTAAGAAGGCTAACGATTTTTTTTGAAATTTTTTGTCTTTAATTTTTAAATTTATTATAATAGAAGATCCTAAAGAATACTTCGCAATTCAACATTATTCAGATAGAGACAGTCACATAAGTTTATTATTTGTTTAAAATAAAAAGAATAATTTTATTATAGGCTAATATTAAAAAACAAATTCTTCTTTCATAACTCATACAATAATCAGTAATATTATTCAGATTTAATCATTTTTATTCCACATTTTTTAATCCACAAGAACTCAAAGAGTACATTCCGTGACCATACATCCATAATTTACCACAATTTCTACTAATTTGATAAGTAATTGATTTAATCATCTTTTTTTATTCAACACTTGATATATGTATGGTTAAATGAAGCAATTACAATTAAAAAATATTTTTTTATAGTCCATTCAATAATCCTACGAAAAACATGGCAAGATGCAGTAGTTATGCATTTGATTTAATTTATTTTAGATTTTTTAAAAGGATTGAAGTTAAATAGTTAAACAATTCATGGGACACCTAGTGACAGACTTGATATGATATAAAAAATGTTGATTGTTCTGAATTACTGTTAAGAAAAAAGCATTCAGGGAGATGAGACAGATCTATTTCCAGGAATTTGTAAATTTACCATAAAATAAATCAATTTATTGAATCTGAATTTTATTTTTATTCCCCTAAAAACTGCTCTCTGGGACTTGATAAATATTATTGTTTACAATAAAAATAATAAATCATTTTTGGTACTTATTCCATATTAAATATATTATATCAAGACTGGTTTCGCTGATTATCAGTTGATTATGATAACTATTAGCGAAACTGGTCCTGATCTACTAGATTTAATGTGGAAGAAGTATTAAAAATATTTTATTATTTTTATTATAATGCCATTCCACCAAGTATTGACAGTGAACACCTTAAAAGTGAACAACATCTCGCGCTGAGATAAACTCCATTACATGTCGGTATGTTCCGATTTCAACTTTTGTGTTCTTTTACAGGTGCCATGAGCTCGCTGGTTGGGACAACTGGAAATATGACCTACAAAGGGATCTTTGAAGAGTGTGTTGTATATTGCCATTACTATCAAATCGTTTGAATTTTGTAGTTTTCCATGAGTTTTTTCGCTAAAACCACGGGTTTCACCTTTCGGCATCTTCAGGCAGTGTACGCATGTACTTGAACTGAAATTGTTTACATTGGGTTATTAATTTACAACATACATACCAAAAATATGCTCACACATTTAACAGCATCACATCCGTCAGTTTGAGAAAAGCTGTTTTATTCAACACTGATTCCAAAAATACATTTTATAAAAGAGGGAGAAGCAGTATTAAAACAAATGATAATTTATTACATGTATTTATTTCTGTTTATGAATAATCAATGATCAAAATAATTAATAATAGACAAAATTGACAAACAAAATAAAACATAAAAATTTTCATTCAAAACACCTGTACAAAACGATTTCTTAATAAATTTATTTTAATACTAGCAAGAATTATGAAAAAACGCTATTTTCATGGTAAAGAAGTACATTGGCAAGCAAGCAAGGCATATATATATTGAGAGCTTAAAACCAATATGAAATTAATTATTTGCAATAGGGTACATTTCTTGAAATTGGACACCAATGTCGAATGAGAGAGTTTCATAATTGGACACTGTTAATGATTTAACACCTTCACTGTGGAATATTTTAGTTCTAAAATGATGTTGCATTGTTGAAGTGCATATACACCCATCCCTCGCTTAACACGGTTTCGATTTAGCACAGTTTCAGTTTCAGTGGAAAATAAATTGTTTTGTGGACGAAATTTTTAATATCGCAGGTTCAATAGGAGGTAAGGGATTGTAGGATTTAGCAATCAACGAAATTTATGAACGAGTTAATTGAAGAAGAATTAATTGATATGACTACAAGTGTTCCTCCTGAAATCAGAAGCGATACCGAAAGCGACACTGAATGTTCTGGTACAATTTCAACGATTACTGCTCAAACAATAAAAGATGGGTGTAAATGGCAAGATATATAGAAATACATTTCCTTAATAATGATCCAGATATAGATCGAGCTTTGAAATTTCAACGAGAAATTAATCAATGTGTTGCCAGATATGAAGAGGTTTACAAGAATATCAAAAAAAGTGAACAATTACAAATTACCGATTTACCGAACGACGACGGAACATAACAGAAAATGTTATTGAAAGTAGTAGTGTTGATGACATTCAGCCAATAAAAAGATAGAAAATTCCTATATTAATGTCTTCTAGTGATAGTGACATTGAATAATATATTTTATCACAATATTTCAATAAATTTTCAGAAGTTCTACAAACCTATTTTTTCTTAATATTTTAAAAAAAGAGCTTATCCTCTCTTTTTCATACATTTCTTAGTCTCGCTTAACACGGTGATCTAGCAGAACCTATCTTCCGTGTTAAGCGAGGGATAGGTTTACATATAACTATGCATTCATTTCTGTTACCTGAATCCTAAAAATATCCCTGTCCCATGCGTTATAGTAGGGGTTATTTAACTTTTCTACAGTGGCGGATTACCCTATAAGCCAAAGAGGCGCGCGCTTGAGGCCTCAAAAATAACACACATTGTAAAAGCTCACATTATATGTTTCGAAAAATAGTTTTGCCACATGTATTTGGTTTGGAATATTATATTATGCTGTCACAACGAAAAATGAAAATTCAATACAGTAAATGAACGACCAATATAAACCTGTGGAGACAGAGTCAGAGTCGGTGTCGTGGAGTCGGAACTTTTTGGCCGGAGTCGGAAATTTTGAAAAGTTTGAATTTTTTATTTTTGCAAGTAATATGTCAAATTTGACTATCGGCTGGAATGGTAGGGTTGATATTTAATTGAATACACATAAATAGGTAATTTAGGGGAAAAAAGTGACGATTTTAACGTTTTTTTAGTCGGAGTCGGAGTCGGACTTTTTTTTACCGACTCCACAGCCCTGATAATAAATCATATAGTACGGTGGGCAGGTGTGCTAGGTACTGAATTGTTTCTAGTGAAGTGTGAGGAATTACGTTAATTGTTCAAGCCATACTCTCAATCATATACAATAAGAAAAAGAAATTCTTTTTTATTGTTTGAAAAAGATGGCCTCCAAAACTATATTGCTCAAGGGCATAATCCGCCTCTGCTTTTACTTATTTTTGAAGATATATTAGCTAAAATGGGGACTCATTCTTTATAGGTGGCAGCACAGCTAGTAAAAGCACAGTTAGTTATTTGACATTAAGCTCCCAATATTATAGTTAAAATATATCACATTCCTATAACTTTAATTGTCTACTAAGCGTACTGAGAAGGTAAAGGCATCAGCGGAACGTATTTGTCGGAAGGTCGGAACTTCCACTGCGAGCAGATCTCTTTGGTTTCCTCCTCGTTGTAACCAATCCTGAGAACAAGAGATTAGTAAAGTTAGAGTAACTACCCACCACCAACAGAAAGAGACATATATGCTTACGTGGCCTTTTGTTTAATTTCGATGGCTTAAAGCCTTAAAGAGTAATGTTGTCAACTCCACTTTTGGCTTAAAACGACTTAATAATGCCATATTGTTGTTTCAACCAAAACATATTTAAGTGCATTTGAAAAACGTTTTAAGAAAATTTGTAACCTCCATTGTCGTTCTAAAACCTACATTGCTAATTATCCAACTCAGCCATTTTTTATTGTCACCTGTCATTTATTCGTTGTTTTTCAGCGGTGGTACAATAAATGGTTTGAAAGGGGTCTTTTTTGTTGTTTATAACACAAAATTTTACATTCTCAAAATAATCAGTTTTTACCCTCTCCTGCGCAATAGACAAAAACGGAGATAGCAAATTTTCTCTTTAAGCCATCGATTTGATAATTGGCATGTTATTTTACATTTGATGGCTTATTAGCAAATTGCACAAATTTGGGCACTCCGTAAGCATTGTGTTAATACCAATACACATAAACCTTTTTTTGTGCGGTTCCGCGGAAAATCGCACACAAAAAACTATGACTTAATATAGGACCATAACATGTACAAGGAAGCACGTGTCAAGGTCACATTGTAATAAACAGGTGAAACCTTGGATTTTGCATGTAAAGTATGTGAACAACGCACTGTTAATTACATTATGACATATGTATGTTTGTATATGCAGTCCCAAAAATATATTTAAAAAAACAGCATAAAAAGAGGTTTAAGTGTAGGTATATCGCTTTTTCTTCAGAACAAAGACGTAATTGCACATTTTTAGATTTTTGAGTTAACTATGCTAAAGTATTAAAAAGATTATTTTATCCAATGCAACACTGACACAATTGTAAAATATTTATCTGCCACTAGATGGAAAGATGTGTTTTTGTTCAACTTGAGCAATTTCAACATTGCATTTAAAAGAACAAGGAACAGAATTATACAATCTCTAGTGGCGATGTTGTTCTACCGGAGAAGCGATATTATTACAGTGGAACCTCTCTTAGCGAGCACCTCGCATAGCGAGTAATTCGTATAACGAGAAAAAAAATGTGAAGAAATTGCTCCCTTAACGAGCGACATTTCGCATAACGAGTGACGCAGAAAGGGGAAGTCACATAACGTATGACGCAGTTGTCAGCATCATCCTAGTAAAGAGGTGGCTATACGTGCTACAAACATATTCAATGTTAACGCTGTGTCACATTTTCACCAAATTGTAAAGAGTCGGCTAAAACAAATGTCTTCTAGTAAAAAAGAATTAATTATTTGACTTGAATTAATAAATAATAAGCTAGTTACGATCTTTAACAATTTATAAGTATGTGATTTTATTTGAATAAACGTTAAAAAAAATATTTCGCATGGAACGCGTTATCGTGTTTTACATTGATTTATATGAAAAAATTAGATTCTGGAACGAATTATGCTCGTTATGAGAGGTTCCACAGTATATGTACTTTAGAATTTCAACCGAAGGTGCTTCACTGAATTTTGTACTTTGCCATGACTTGTGTCGCTAATTGCCATCTTCAGGCATTTCAAGTGACCGAATGAACTTGAACTGACTCATGGAAAAGTACAAAATTCGAATTTTATTATATGTAAATTTTTAAAAGCACTGGTTCATAATAATTTTCGGTATCTTGGTTTGTATTCGATTTTATGATATAAATTGGTGAAGAAGGTTTTTTAAAAGCACATGGAAATTTTGTCCTTCTTTGATGATACAAATAAAATATAAATAAATTACGTAAATGTACTAGCAGTTGACCCTATACCAGTAGTTGACCGTTTGAGAATAAAATGGCCCAAAATAAGAAATGCAGATGCGGCATTGCTCTAAATTGTAAAGTTCAGACAAATTAAGGCATCTGTGGTCGGAATGAGCCACTATCACATCACCATATAGCCAATGGAGTGCCAGGGTGGCCATTTGAAAACAACACCTACTGAGGAAAGTGTATTATTTCAAATTTCTTAAGTGATCAATCTAGAAACGGTGTGTACCTTGTTCCTGAACCACCCATCGCTACTTGATTCAACCAAGAGTGGTGTGACAGAAAGCCCTGAGGCAACTCTGACAGAAAATTCACTATAAAGCCCCCTGATTAGACATGGTCAACTACTGGATTTTTCAATATGTGAGATGGTCAACTACTGAAACAGGAACATGGCTTTAAATAATTTAACACAACTTTTTTTAAACAGGCCTTTTTGTAATTTTTGTTACGTAATATTAATTAAGACATATGATCCAATATGAGTATATTTGCTTTGCCATCATTCGGTACAATTCTAAAACTTAATCGTTATTTTTGTTGAAATTTTCTCTTAAACGGTCTGCTACTGGTACATTTACCTTAATGCTTCTCATTAATTCATATCTTACTCTTTTAAGATGTATCTTGATTTCTTCCTTAAAATTTTATATAACTATATTTGTTTTCACAGTAATAATGTGAGTATTATAAATAAATAAATAACAATAAATAATTTAATAGACAACCATCCTAATGATTAATATAATCAGTTTCTAATTGTTTCATTTTCCTATCGATTTATAATCGTCAAAGTATATTTGTTTTGTCACCCTTCACCTGTCAAATAAACTTTTGCGATTTGTATCGATGAGTATTATTTTTTAATAAGTGTTATATTGACAATGTCTCAGTTCATAAAAGGTATTGTTAGTAGTTGTAATGAAGGATTTAGTTTATTATTCCATACATGGCTTTTAATTGACTAACAATAAATTATATTTAGTATTCTTTGACAATAATAATTGTTCTATTCTATATTATTAAAATAATTTAAATCAATGTATAAATACTATAAATATATATTCATGGCTGTATTGCTTTTGCCCAACATTTAGTGACATCTAATTTAACAATTTTTATACTTATAATATAGATGTTTAATAATTTAACATATAACTAATTAACATATTCACAGTGAATTGATATTATTATGACAGTTGATTTTTTGATGTGCAGTTTCATTGCTGTTTTTTGTAGAATAAAAGAGTTAACCTTTTTGCAATGCATTTTAAATAACTTTTGTTACCTACAATCTTTGTACTGGTTTACACCAAATCTTCTCAGAACTGTCAAAGTGACAGATAGCAGAAAACATTTAAATCTTTTAATACAATAGGTATTACATGTAACGCGCGCGCGCAATACAACCCCGACATTAGCGCGCGGGACTGAAGCGCGCCGACATTAGCGCGCCAAATATATTTTTTTTTCATTCTGGCAAAATTCCATGATCTTATTAATGCCTAAATACATATATTGTTTGATATTGATTTGTACAAATTTGGTTATTTATTGGATTTTGTTTTATTTTATGTATGTATAATGGTGTATTATCTAATCTTTTATTATTAATGGTATGTACTCTGTTGTAATATTCTTGTAAAAATGAGAAATTCCCGTATGTTAAATAAAAAAAACAAATCTGTTGTATTTATATGTTACTTGACTGCTAGTTTCTAACCTAACCTAACCTAACCTAACCTAACAATATAAATATGTATGTTTTTTTTATAATTATGTATGTTATTTGTATTATTGCATATATTGTATGTGTGAATGATAATAAATTATAATTTTTTGTTATTTGTACTTCTGTATATTTTGTGTTTTTATTCAATCTTTTTAACAGTTTTTGCAATAATGAAATATAATTTATGAATGTAATAAATCAATATATGTATTTATAAAAATAATAAATTGCGCGCTTATGTCGGCGCGCTTGTGTCGGCGCGCTTATGTCGGCGCGCTTTAGTCGG
Source organism: Himalopsyche kuldschensis (assembly GCA_028554975.1). Lineage (NCBI taxonomy): Eukaryota > Metazoa > Arthropoda > Insecta > Trichoptera > Rhyacophilidae > Himalopsyche > Himalopsyche kuldschensis. The sequence goes on along the minus strand of JAHFWI010000031.1, from coordinate 3,785,503 downwards.
CGCGCTTCGGTCGGCGCGCTTCGGTCGCTGCACCACATGTAACATAAATCTTGTATGTAGTACCTATTGTTGCTTTTATATAAAAAAAAGTAGAAAAATAATTATTCCAGTAAAACTATATCATGAAATGACAATATGCCATATTTTTCAAGAGCAAGTAATATATATATCATATATTCATCAGGTACAAGTAAAAACAATTCTATTTGCTCAGATAATATTGGAAATTTCATTGTCCAGTGTTCCCAACTATTCAATGTGAATTATGGTGTTTCATTTGACATTTATCAGTTGTTTAGAGGCAACTGTCTGTTGCAAGAACTTCGAATTTGTATTTTATGTTTGCCATAGAACAGTGATGCACAACCTGCGGCCTGCAAAGACATTTCTTGCGGCCCGATATGACAAATATATCAACTTTAATCTTCAGAATTTTTACGGGCGATAGAAAAACAGTATAAATTTTTCAATATTATATACAGCCAGTCCCTTTTTAACGCGATACATTGGTTCCAAAAAATGGCTCGTTTCAAAAAATCGCGTAAAAATACAAAATAAAGTATCAAAAATTTCGAGAAAAACAAAATTTGTTCTTCAAATTCGTGCAATTTTTATTTTTTTACAGATCCAAATTAGATTCTTTATTGATTATAAAAATACAATGAGAAACAGATTAATATGCACGATTGTTTTCCCTTATGAGAGTAATTCGATTCTGACACTGTCAGATTGAATCGAATATATGTAATCCTTCGCTATTTCTCATTTCAAAAATAATTACGTTGTGTACACAAAAAATAAAGATAATTTATACACTTTTACCCATGCGGCCATCGAACTATCTGAGACTTGATTATCTGGCCCTTCTCCCAAAAAGGTTGTGCATCACTGCCATATAAGATCAGAGATAAGTTAGTATTTCTCTGAAGCCTCTAAACTATTTTTCATTGATTTTTTTTATCAACGAAATGAATCTTTTTATCACCTGGACCAGGGCTAGCTTTAAATCATTGTTAAATCTAGCAATGCGCTTGTCACCGATACGGAAAAGGCTTCTCAAAGTTGCCCCGTGAAGTTTGTCGTTGTATCTTGGCATCTTCACAAATACTGGAGACGGATCACACTTCCTGGTCATATTCATCTGCATGCTGGAGTGGAAAAAGAAATATAATCACCCGGAAAGCATTATAGATCGCCATTTATAATACTTGTGTTGATTGTACAACCCAAAGAATGAAACAGGCTAGTATATAGTTATAGCAGAGATCAGCATATTTTTACCATGGTTGGAATCTCAAATGCCTCGATTATGGTAATGGGGCACCATCGCAAAATTTTGCTTAGGTGTTTAAAGTATAATCAAAAAACTTTTAAACTAGGTGGAAGTGCACTGATGTACTACCACGAGCCATGAGTGACCGATGCAGTCATTGGTAGAATAATCATGACTGGTTCTGGTTCTGTATGAGGCGTCTAATAGAAAAAACTAATTGTGCATTTTGTAGTAAGCGAATTGTAAGCTTTATAGCAGGGCTGTGGAGTCGGAGTCGTGAGTCGTACTCGGAGTCGGAATTTTCGACAAGTTTGAACTTTTTATTATGTAAAATTTAGTTATTCACCGGATTAGTTGGTTGATGTATTATTGAACACACAATGTATATGCATGTGAAAGGTAGAAAAAAACGTGACGAAATTAAACTTTTTTTTGGTCAGTGTTGGAGTCGGAGTCGTGTCTTTGGGAAATGCTGGAGTCGGAGTTGTAATTTTTGTTAACGACTCCACAGACCTGTACGCCAGAAAGTATCGCGGAAGTGTACTCGAGAAATTTGTAAAAATTCGATATCAATTTTGGGGGGAGAGGGGGGTTGTTTGGCGGGGTGGGGTTTGGAGGGCGTATGGGGGGGAGGTATGCCAAAACCTTCGAAGGAGTGTACTCGAAAAATTCATAAAGTTTTTAAAAAAATTGGAGGGTGGTTGTGGGGGAGAGGTTGGTAGCCCAGAAACCATTGCGGGAGTGTACTCAATAAATTTGTAAAGTTTCACATCGATTGGTCGAGCGGTTTAGTAGTACATAGCGGAAATACAGACAGACAAATTTTTATATATATAGATAGCTTTATATTAATATTAGATACTTGCCTTTGCCAGTGAGAGCAGGGCCTCCTTTCCTTGAAGCAAGTCACTTGTACGACATTGAAGAACACTGCTCCAAGAGTATTTGCGGTTTCTAAAAAATATAATTAATATAGAATTAAAATTCAATAAGACATGATTGCCGGGTTCATTTTCGAGTGGTCAATATTATTGGCTTCGGTTCACCCCGATCATAGGTTCGAATTTTATTACAGTGGGCTCGATAGAATGATTCATAGATGTCTAAAACTTCCTAGTTCCTTCCTGAGCCAAACTGTTCCCTATTTTTAAATTAATTACTCGGTTACATGGTAGTTCTGACAATGGCGTAAGCCGAAATAGCTATCAACCATATATAATATAATTTCTGTAGGACATTGCTATTTTTTCACCGTGTTTTAATGGAGTTCTACCAAGTAAATTCCAATTCAATCAATCAATATTAATTGTGTAGATCACTTAAAAAACCTCTCTAAATGTATTCAGTAATGCGTTCTGTAGAGCAGGGTTTCCCAAATTATATTCTGCGGAAAACCAGTGTTCCGGTGATCCTGAATAGGTGTTTCGCGACAATTTAGAAAGGTTTTAAACACAACACCAACAACACTAGATTGAAGGCGAGTGATGATCAATCTCAACTGATGTTTATTACATCAATTACCTAGGTACAGGCGGAGAACTATCTTTTTTCAATCCTATCCTTATGAAAGAGATGGGGTACATTGTTTTACCCGAGACTTTTCAGTTTACGACTGTTGCCACAACTGACAGAACAGTTTGTCGCGCTAAAAATCTGATAATAAACAGCCTGAAAATATTAGGAAATGTTTCGGAATAATCGTGTTCCGTTGAAATTACCATGTTCCCAACTGTTCCACCGCAGAACAAGTTTGGGAAACCCTGCTGTAGAGAAAACAATTTTAGTTTCAAAATCCACCCAAATGATTCAATTTCAAAATAAGCCCATAGATCATAGGTTCCCAACCTTTTTCGGGTGGCGACCCCTATGCAATTCAAAAAGTCATTTTTAATAAGGCATTAAAAAAAACAATGCAAATGCATTATAGTGAATATTTTTTTTAGTTGACTGTATAAGACCCCACAGAAAACCCGCGGTGACCTTCGTGGTCGCGACCCATGGGATGGGAACCCGTGCCATAGTAGTTTATATTGCCAACAATTTGCTTCGTGGAGTTTGGTAGGTTTTACACAATAGACATCGATTCGTCTTTGGCCATTAGCATTGTTTCCCTACCAGATGTCACTTGCACTAGCGAACAAGTCTTTACATGAGGGTTTTAATGAAATGTCCTAGAGGGTAAAGTACTTAACCCTTTATAGGGAAAATAAATATTATGAAAATCGAATTTAGATGATATTTTCAAATATTTATTAACCTTATAAAAAAAATATATATATTTTCGTGTCAGAAACATCAATATTTTTATTGGATAATTAATACATTGACAAATTTATAATTTTTTAAGCCAACTGTGTGACATTGAAGTTGGAGATTTTTCCATTAAAACGTGACGATAAAATGTTGCTAAGACAACAACAGACTGATAATTTATGGGATTTTTTTATAAATGTATGTTTATTTGTATATGAAATGATTATAAAAATAGTTTTCTCTTAAAATAGCAAAACAGCTTTCATAATTCAGGTCCAAATGCAATACGGTGCACGCACAAACGGCCAATTGTTAATTTAAAAACTCGCGGATAAAGACATTGATTTTTGGGAAACAACACAAAATTTCCGCCATTTGATAAATTTAATGACGAAAAAAGTATTATTGACGATGCATTGAGGTACTAATATTGACTTTATTATCGGTGGTATTGGATATTTTGACCATAATGCTAGTGGTTAATATATTAACCAATTTCGGCCTTTGCCCTATTAAAGGGTTAAGAACACTAAAACCTTTTTTACAGTGCCAATGCCAAATAAAAATAATTGTAGACTTGCTGAAGATTTTGTCGACGGTGAGTCGGTTCCCTCTCCGACGCGTAGTAACAATTTTCGGTAGTCGTGTCAATACGCACCCATCGTGTTAAGTGGTGATATTTGACATTTAAAAGTGTTTTCCACTGACCTGTATTAAGAGCTTGCAAACACCTTCTAAATCTGGCATCGCAGTCACAATGAGATCTAGTGTACCGTCCCTTGTTGCACACACTTTTGCGGCATTCCCCAGGTGACAGCGCTGATGGGCAGTGGTCGTGCTCCCGGCAACACTTATCCTCATCAGTGTGGATTCCGAGATCCTTGTAAGAAGATGCTCTGTTTCCTGGAATTTTTGTGTTGAACATTCTTTATCAGGGATTGGGATAATCTTAGAATGTCATGAACTTAATAATTTAACACGTTTACTGCTGTGTAATCTAGAATCAAAAAATATGCTGCACTGAAATGCACTTAGAAATCGATCATGATGATAATTTGTTCTTTGAGAGGTAAAGTTAGTTACTCGGGGAGGGGACTCTTTTATTTTGCCAATGCTTTTTATTTTACCCACTTAGGCTGATTTGTTTTAGAGATATAAGGTAAATGTACTAGTAGTTGACCATGTACCAGTAGTTAACCTTTAGAGAATAAAATGGCCCAAAATAAGAAATGCAGATGCGGGATTGCTCTAAATTGTAAAGTTCAGACAAGTTAAGGCATCTGTGGTTGGAATGAGCCACTAACACATCACCATATAGCCAATGGAGTGCCAGGGTGGCCATTTGAAAACAACACCTAGTGAGGAAAGTGTATTATTTCAAATTTCTTAGTGATCAATCTAGAAACGGTGTTTACCTTGTTCCTGAACCACCCATCGCTACTTGATTCAAACCAAGAGTGGTGTGACAGAAAGCCCTGAGGCAACTCTGGCAGAAGGTTCACTATAAAGCCCCCTGATTAGACATGGTCAACTACTGGATTTTTCAATTTGTGAGATAGTCAACTACTGAAACAGGAACATGGCTTTAAATAATTTAACACAACTTTTTTTAAAATAGGCCCATATCGTAATTTTTTGTTCTGCCATCATTAATTAAGACATATGATCTAATAAATTATTTTATATATTTGTTGATAGCTATTTCGGCTTACGCCTTCATTCGGTGTCCTAAATGACTATCGTTAAACCTTTTTTTTTGTTGAAATTTTCTCTTAAACGGTCAGCTACTGGTACATTTACCTTAATTATTTTTATAAGAGTAGGGTCACGCGGATATTTCGCAAAAAATGCTCGGGCGTTTAAAGGTTAAATAATAATATGTATTATATAATTGTACCTGGACCGCACCATTTCGTCCCTGGATATATAAATCCACCCTGATGAGCTGTGGTGAGTGTCTTTTCTCGACAGGCAACCTCCAGCGCGGTGACCGCTCCGTTGGACATCTGCCTTACCCTCCTGGGATCTGAGCTCAGCACCATCTTTTGTATGACACCTCTGAGAACAAGGAATATTGATTTTGGATCCCATAATATGAAGCTATTAATAAATATAATTTGAATCTTTTGAATTTTATACTTTTCCATGATCTTCCATGCCTTTGATCCCTTATGACAGCAATCCCATGTATATTACCATACCGCATGGCTCTTAGAGCATATTTACGAATCATCGATAAGGGTTGTCACACATAGTTTATAATATTATTTCCATTTTTCACCACGATTGGCTATCATAAAATGAATTTTTGTTGTATTTATTCAATTCGTTTGAAACATATTGTGAATATTTTATCAAAAGTTTTGACAGCCTTGATAACCTCTATACACTTTTTGTTGAATATCTTTTAAGAAAACTATTAAAAGGAAAAGTTAATATTTATGTTGTGAGCCTTAAGAGATCTCGGATACATATTCAATGTGATAATTTGAGAAATATTATTTTTCGACGCCTTAAAAGTAGTTGCCCACTGGTGGGTCGTTAGCTTTAAAACGGTTAAAGGAGAGAGCGATAACAAAGCATCTCTGACAGTGACATCTATTTTAAGCATGTCAAAAAAACTGGATAACAAGTTCTCATTAAAAATCATGATAAAATTAGGAGTCCATATGATTCTTATCTCCAGGAATATAATGAGGTTGCATGGGTTCGCTTTGAAGGTATTGTTAAATTACCTGTCATTGTGAAGTGTGCAATATGGACTCTTGGCTGTCAGCTCGATCATCCTGGACATGGTGTTGTCTGCCACCAGCACCGTGCTGAGGACATGTCTCTGAGGGGTCAGTGCCAGGAGGAGCACGACAGTGAAATTTGTGATCAGCTTCGTAAAACTCACCATTAGGGCTTGTAGAACTAAAAAATAAAGCATTCCTAACAATGTCACACTTTGTAGAGATAAACCAATATTGATTTTTTGACAGTGACCCGTTAACACAAATGAGTAGTAAATATTTTTTATACAAACATTCATTGATAATGTATTTCTACTCAGGGTGCTTGATGGAATTTCAAACGTTTGAATCTTGAACATCTTCAGTCGTGCACTTGAAATGCCTGGAGATGCCGAATGGTGAAACCCAAGTCATTTGCGAAATGGAAAAATGCAAAATTCAAACGATCAAAATTTGACAAACAATCAATTGATTACTTTTCATATGCGTCAATTTAAAAAATGTTTCAATTCGTAAATGATTTCTTTTTTTCAATGTAGTTAATTATCTTAACAGAAGCCCTCCTACGAGAACTGCTTGCTTTTTCAGAGAGGGTCCCGGGATCGGATCGGACAAGGTAAGCTATTCGCTCCCGTTACGTATGTGTTGACAACATAAATATCCATGTTTTAGAACAGAATTCACTAATTCGTTCGAAAAATTTAACTACCCGGACCGGATTCGAACCTATGACGCTCCTCATCCGAAACCAACGACGTTGACACTCGACCACGGCTTCAAAAGAATCATCCGACAATAACAAGCGGTTAAATACCTCGCGTACGAGACATTTCTAATCCGAAAAATTGTGTTGTTATTAATTCGTGTTTTGATTGTGTAACGTTCCGTAAAAAAAACATCTCGAAAGTTTTGCAAAACATCTTTGACCTTTCGACAAGTGTTGACGATTGCATTTTTTTCCGATGACAGCACCGCATTCATTCTATCTGCCTCATTATTGACCCTGGCCCACAAACGCTCTGCACCTTAACGTCTTCAAAAGCTATTGTTAATTTATTGAATTAGATGTGTGGCTATAATTTGTTGTGTTTTCTGAACCAAGTTCAAATTCTACACAGCCAGTGTTTCACTTCGATTCACATTTTTTATGTAATTATTTACTGCGGGGTTTCCCAAGCTATGTTCTGCGACACACCAGTGCTCCACCCAGTAGCGGATCCAGAAATTGTCCCAGTAGGTGGCCATTCAATTTGAAAATAAATTCAGGTTAAATATCCATTTTTTAGTGGATATGTGACAAAGCCAGACCCTTTAGTCTTTCCGTACTCATTACGATTCCTTAGCCAGGTTTTTATGCGTCGTAATGTGGAAAAACTTCTTTCAGTAGAGGCAACGCAGATTGTCAAACTTAATAAAATTCGTAGCAAAACCTTACAATTAGGATAATATTATGTCGTATATACGTATGTATAGCTGTTAAACTAAAGGGTCGTGAAAAAAGAGAACTACAACATATTTATTTAAATACAGTAGAACCTCGATTATCAAGATTGGTCAAAATAAACAAAAATATTACAAATTTGCTGATATGCACGTGGTGATTTGCGTCCAGCATTGTTGCTACCCATCAGCAGAAAGTTGGAATTCTTTAGATGTGTCAACTTTGAAAAAATCATGGAACAAAATTTTTAAAAGACCATTAGTAAGTTCCAGTAACGAAGTAGAAAATGATAGAAGAGACATTGCGGAAGCAATAACACAACTTTCAATATGTGCTGAATGCGACGATGAAGATATAACCGAGTGGTTAAATTGCGATGCAAACGATCCTGGTTTCCAAATTTTGAATGATGACAAAATAATTAAAGAAATATCAACCTCAGAGGAACGAGATCAAGAAGACGTAGAAGAGATTTGTGAAGGGGGAGATATTAGCCCTACACATTCTGAAGCTTTTCATTGTCTAGATGTCGACATGAAGTGGCTTGAGAGTCAAGAAGTGTGCTATTCAAGACAACTTGTGTGTCTTAAAAGTATTCGTGATTTTTCTAAAGTATTAATCTAAAGAAATAAAAATGATTTATACTGAATATACTTGTCGCTTCCAGTCAATTATGATTTTTACGATTATCCGGATTTGTCCTTGTCTGGACTATCTTCATCCCCAATTAGTCCGGATAATTGAGGTTCTACTGTAAATATCATTTGAAAATTAATCTTATAATATTTTGAATGGAATAAATTCTCATCAGGGGGTGACAAAAGCTCTATGCTGCCTCTCTCCCTTGGACCCGCCAATGGCTCCACCGATCCTGAATAGGTTCCTCGACAAATTTGGAAAGGTTTTCATACAATGCAACACATTAAAAGATCTTCTACTTAGAATTGAAGGCGAGTGATGATCAATCTTCACTGATGTTTATGACGTTAACTATCTTGGTACAGGCGTAGGACCATCATTTCTCACACCGTGCGCACGAATGAGATGAGGTTCATTGTTTTACCTGAGTCTTGCCAGGTTAAAGACAGTTACCAAGATTCCAGAACGCTTAGCCGCGCCAATAAATATTGTTCATAGATCATTAAAAGACAGTTTGAAAACAAATGGAAATATATAGATTGATTGAGTTGGCATTTACTTGGTAGAACTCCATTATGATACGGTGAGAAAAATAGCAATGTTTTTTTTTTTTTTTTAACCATGTCCGCTCCCAACTTGGAGCATATGGACTCCTCGCGGAGTTTATCTCAACATATGTTTTTTTTCTTCTACGAGAACTGCTTGTTACTCAGTTGCTCAACCTCTCTTTTGAAGAGAGTAGGGATGGAAAGGATAGAGGAGTAGGGCAGGACTAGTGATTTGTTATAATCGCTGTAACTATGCGTCACTCTTTGGGATCGGAAAGGTGAGTAGGGATTTTCAACAACACAAACACCCATGCCTTCGAACAGATTTATCGACTGAAAAAATCCGCTCGTACCGGGAATCGAACCCGGGCGGTCCGGCACGCAAGTCAAAGCCGTTGCCACTGCGCCACGGACCGGACTGTATTTTAATGTTACAGAATTCTGTAGAATAAAAATACATTGTTATTTTTCTCACCGTATTGAAATATATAGGAATTATCCATCTTTAAAATCAAGCAAAGTGCTCCGTAAAATTTCCCATATAATTTCATATCTGTCGGAATCATTGAAATGCGTGGCAACAGTACATCTTCTTCTTTAAATTTTCCATTTAAAATTGTAGCTTCGATGTTACTGTACTGAAAGCATGGTACCGCTGCAAAACCGTGGTGGACTTTTTTTCGGAGAAGAATGATAGGTACGTGATTTTTTAAAGAAACCTTTGTGGGCGTCCGCACAACAACTCACCAACGTTGTATCGCAGTTAACAATTTACATGTTCGAATTATTTTTTTGGACCTTACTAAACACTTCACATGACGTGGATTAATTGAAAAAGGTATCTATTGATATAACAATAACATTAATAATATGTACCTCTTTAGAGATGTGAGAAAAAATAAGCATAACTTTTGCCCTCCGTGACCCGAGACCAATTTGAAAACGAACTTTGCTGCCCACCTGTCAAATAGGCTAATCATTACTGATCTAACACGTATTTATTTCTTGTATTTTTTTGCCTGTAATTGTTTTACATTCTTCGCTGTATATTATTAACCTTCTATACGCCACGGCGTGCAGGCAAGAAAATACCACTACAAGCATATTTATGAATAAATATCGTATTATCAAATGAAACCTAATGCAGACACATCTTTTCAAGGCAATATGATTGTTAAAAAATCGATATGTTTAGCATTTATTATTTTATTTGAGGTTAAGCTAACAGATCGACACCTTACTTTGAAAAGGTTCTTACTGCTATTGACACTGTTTTCAGTTAAAAGCGTTTGAATTTTCGTTTGATAAAAATTCACTTGTAACAATGAGCAAGTAAAAATGTTTTAAATCACTTACTATAGGCATATTTTTTCACAACTCTTGCTGAGAAATAATGATGACAATCTTAGAACTTTGTCAAATAAATTTAGTTAAAAAAGTGTGCAAATGCAGTGCAACTCCGGAATCCTGCCAACTCCGTTATTCAACCATAGATAAGTCTGAAAATACATGTATATGATAGAATGCGGAAAATACAAAATTTTCCGACCAAAAGGCCATTTTAGGCAAAAATTTCGATTAAAACCTTTTCAAAGTAAGATAACGAGATGTCACTATAGCTTGCGGCTTATTATCGTAAATATCTCTGGAAACATCTTTTAAATCTTACACGTTTGCTATTTTATTTTCACTTTTCTTTGAAAATCAAAAATAAATATTTTTCCGAGTATGTTAAGTGGCATTTTCATGAAAAAATCGATGGTTGACAATGGTGGCCTGTGGCAAAAATCCATTGAATTGACTTGGCGTTTAAAGGGTTAAGTATACAGATATAATTAAGTAAAATACGCTTTACAAAGGTGCACAGATGAATAGCAATTACGTGTAAAGCTATTACATTATTTTGAAGAACAACTAATTATATGAAATAAGCCGAATTGTCGTGATGGTCGTGCGTCGAAGTTAACACAATACGCAAGCTTTTACAAGAGGTAAATTTAGATATCTTTCTCAAGATATTTGATGACAGATGAAATATTTTGTAAGCACTTGATAATTTTAAAAATGGAATAGAAATTAATTTTCAATATTAAATTCAACTGACAGCTTTAGTTTCCTGGTTGGTTTTGAATATTGAGAGAATAGATTAAATCTTTAAACTCTTTCCTAACAACACTAGATAAGTACTGTCATGTGAAGATATGTGTCTATAAATATCGATGTCTCAAAGAGAAAATTTACTATCTCCGTTTTTGTGCAGGAGAGGATAAAAACTGATTATTTTGAGAATGTAAATGTTGTGTTATAAAACAAAAACCCCCTTTCAAACGATTTTTTTGTACCACCGATGAAAAACAACGAATAAATGACAGGTGACGATACAAAATGGCCGAGTTGGATAATAAGCAGTGTAGGTTTTAGAACAGTGGTTTTCACGTTAAATTTGGGTGGCCGCATCAGGAACATCAGCGGTCCTACGGAAATGTCTGGTGGCCGCACCAAATTTTTGTGTTGAGTCCTTTTGTCAAAAAGACCTAAACATGTGTGTGTTGAGTTTTTGCTAACTAGCAATTCTTGATGCACAATGCAATGCATACAAAATATATTATTTTCAGTGTCTTTGTTGACAAATAAACTTCCCATTTTTATTCAATATCAATATGTACTATGAATCTGTTGGTGGCCGCAGCAAAATCCTTTGGTGGCCGCACATGAGAATCACTGTTTTAGAACGACAATGGAGGTGTCAAATTTTCTTAAACGTTTTCCGATGCACTCAAATAAATTATGGTTATAAAGGATATTTCAATAGGGACGCTCAAAATATGTTACTTTGTCCTGCTGAGTAGATTATTCATTGTTTAGTGGCCAAATTTGAGTCAAACAGTTTGGTAAATAATCGGCCAACACCTACCTGTACGTCATCAAAATACAATATCTGGTGAAAACATTGCTGCTGTGTGTGAAAGTGTACAGGAAACCCAAGGCAGCTTATTTCTCGTTGTTCACAAGAACTTGGCTTTTCTACGACTTCAACTTGGCGAATTTTGAATCGGGCCTTATGTCTGCACCCGTATAAAATCAAACTAACCAAGGAACTTCAGGTAAACGACCGCAGACAACGCCTGATTGGGTTCTGGAGCAGTTGGAAGTTTACCCAAATTTGTAAAAAAAAATTTTAGCGACATGGCCCATTTTATAATGAATGGATATTGGCAGACATTTGATGCTATATTCAATATTTAATGCCGTAAAATATACTTACAAATGAAATTAAAATTAAGTCGAAATCTCACAAACAACTTGTTTTATTTACATTTCAAAACTAAGCGTCCTTATAAAAAGACCCTTTACAATAAATTACGGGACATGCAAATTGCATAAGAAACAACAAGATGGCATTATTAAGTCATTTTCAGCCAAAAGTGGAGTTAACAACATTACTCTTTAAGCCATCGATTTGTGAAACCTTGTTTCTTGTTAAGGGCAAATAATTACCGGGATGTTAAGTTAAATGAGTAATCATGAGAACATATTAAAAAACAAATTATTTTAATAAAATTTATAAGGTGTGGACACAATTTAATATTTTCGTATTTGAATTCATCATTAGTCTATGTCAGGGGTGGCCAAACTTTTACCACTACGCTAAATTGAATTTATTACCATTGAAATAAAAGAGGAATCAGATGTGCGTCAATCAGTACACCAGACAGGCGGGCGACTTGGAATAGCTATGCGATCGACGGTTTGGCCACCCCTGATCTATGTGATAGTTTATATATTCGTAGCACCGAGTACTCCGAGTACAATCGCTCTCTTCTTACCCTTTTAGTACATAAAAAGTATAAGCCCGGCGAAGAGCGTATCCGCACCACATTCTTCTCTTCCCTTAGGAGGTACGCGTACCACACTTTGGAAAGCACTGGTCTAGCATAAGATTGTCACCTGAATTATGTGACGAGAAGATATAAAAGGAAACCCCCTTAACGAATATTGACAGGTAATGAACTTGAATTGAGGACGGTTCAAGTTCATTCGTGCACTTGAAATGCCTGAAGATGCCGAAAGGCACAACGGACATGTTAAGCGAAGCGACTTGTAATTAACGATTATGAAAATTGTGCTATTGAAAAATTAGGCACATAATAATATATTTTCTTATTTTTAAATAATTTTAAAGGGTAAATATATGTATTTTTTTTTCATATGGAACTGGAGAGTCGCAACTTTACATAGAAAGAGCCGCATGTGGCTTGCGAGCCGCAGGTTGCCGACCCCTGGTCTATGTGATTGTCTGCTGGTGTTTCACAAACTTTCGACATCTGTGTCCTCTGTCTAAAATTATCTTAGCATCGAGTATCCGAGTACAATTAGTACATACATAAGTATAAGCCCGGGAAAAACATACCCGCATATTGATAGGTAATGAACTTGAACTGAGCGTGTTCAAGTTCATTCGTGCACCTGAAATGCCTGAAGATACCGAAAGGCGAAACCCGTGTCGTTGGTGAAAAAACTCAATTACAAAATTCAAACGATTCAAACATTGTAATAATTTACTAGTTTATATTTAACAAATAAATCAAAAAGCCAAAGTATCGCATTAAGAAATAACAGATAAACAATTTGTAACTGTTAAGAAATATATAAAAATGACAGGTGAAATCAGATTTTTGTTCTCAAAAAATGAATTAAGTTCTTAGCATAATAAAAACTATTCTTTGCTACTTTAAATCGGCTTAAATAATAAATATTTAAAGTGATACACTTGACGCAATATTTTTTAAGATTTCGCAACATAAGTGAATGATTGTGTTACATCACCGTATTTTTCGCATGCAATTGCAGCGGTGATATATCGCTAGCTGGCATCAAAAGGGTTAGCGGCACAATTGCTTGGCATAATAGGTAAGTTAAGTGCGGTATTATCGTTCCTCAGTCCCTTTGTAGTTGACTGTGCGGCCGTTATTCGCGCTGCCTGGCACAACACGGGACTGCGAAGCCATGCCTGTTGGATCCATTCATGACACTTGGTAAATTGGTGATTGATGAGGACGACGATTTGACAGCGATGCGAGCGGCAAGAGTCGCCTGCCGTTCACAAAACCGTGGGCGGATTTAGGGTTTTGATCATTATTTATTTATTTATAAATGTTCATTGCAAAAATACAAATTATAAGTTTATTGCTTTTGCAATGTGAAAAAAGATGAAAACATTGAAACAAAAAATTGTTAGTTTACAGATATAAGCAGGGCTGTGGAGTCGGAGCCTTTTGGCTGGAGTCGTACTAGGAGTCGGAAATTTTGAAAAGTTTGAACATTTTATTTTTGCTTATAATATGTCATATTTGGCTATTGGCTGGATTGGTAGGATTGATATTCAATTGAATACACACAAATAGGAAAATAATGAGAAACAAGTAACGATATTAAGGTTTTTTTAACCGGTGTCGGAGACGTATTTTTGGACAATTTTGGAGTCGGAGTCGATTTTTTTAACGACTCCATAGCCCTGGATATAAGAATGAAAGAAAAGACAAAAACTTTGTAAATTGGCAAAAAAGTCAACCGAGTGAGTTCCGACAAAATCAACTATGTATAATACATAAAAAAAGTACTCGTCTGAACTCACTCACGAGTATGTGAATTATGTATGTCGATATCCGAATCAATTTCGTTAAAAATCACTAAAGCTCTTCCCAGTGGCATCCCCATTGGCAGGTGGGTTCTACTCCTTGGAAGAACAAACAACTCATGCTCAATTTAACATTCTCAAGAATGTTGGAAGTTCTGATCAAAACGTGGAATAATCAAAGTTATTTAAAATTTTATAATAATCTATCTAAAATATATGTACATGTATATAAAAAATAATGTTTTTTTGTTTGTCCCTATGCTGTTCATCCGATTGCGATAAAACTTTGTTGATACGTTGGGTGGACGCCCACGAAGGTTTTTCAATTATTATATTGTCTAATATAAAATTTAAAATAACTTTAAAATTTAAAATGTTAGAATCAATCTATTACTTAAGCAAACTTTGCGATAGTAAGTCTGAAGATGCCTATGAAAGAGGCGAAACAAGTGTCACAGTTAGTAGCACAATACGTGGATTAATCAAAGTTATTTTATATTTAAATGAACTTCCACAAAGTTACCGCCAAAACCATCGAAAGTATTGTATTGTCTATCCAAAAGCACTTGAATAAACCGATTTGAAGTACAAACACTTGAGTGCCATTGCAACGCATGCTGGTACTCGCTAGTTACTTTATTATTTACCATGTCCGCTCCTAACTTGAAATATATGGAGTCCTCATATGGTAATTTGTTAAGGTATAATATCTTTATTGTAAGTGGTTGATACACACATTTTAGTATCACTGGATTTCAATAATTGTTCAGTAAATATCGATGGTTAGCTTAATTTGTCAAGAGCATTAACATTTTTGTCCTCCAATAAATTGGCAAAATAAATAAAACAAGATAAACACTTAGATTCAATATTGAAGACGTTTATTTTGTACAATAAGATGTGCGTATGAAAATATTAAATATGCGGGTTAACTGTATACTATTCGATCGCCCACGAAGACCTTGTGACTAGGGTTTCCAATCCCGGGACAAAACTTTGATCCCGGGATTTCGGGATTGTAATAAGTCGATCCCGGGATGTGACATATTTTTTTAATGGTCGATAATTTTCACATTTATTAAATATACGCCAAGTAAATGTGTCGTTAAACATAGTTAGGAATAATCGAAGTCACTATCCTTTTTATGAATATTATATTTCGGTTGTTTAGCCATTACTGAATATATGTTATATATTACTAGTATTGCTACCCGGCGTCGCTCGGACTAAGCGACCAATAATTATTTAATGTTATATCATTCGACATAATTATATCAACAAATCTAACATCCAAAATAGAGTTAAAATAAAATCACAAACTTTATTTAATTTGATAAAACCCCTATTCTCGC
This sequence comes from Himalopsyche kuldschensis, assembly GCA_028554975.1. Taxonomy (NCBI): domain Eukaryota; kingdom Metazoa; phylum Arthropoda; class Insecta; order Trichoptera; family Rhyacophilidae; genus Himalopsyche; species Himalopsyche kuldschensis. Next base: position 3,769,627 of record JAHFWI010000031.1, on the reverse strand, counting down.
CCATTAAAATGTCCAAATTCAAGGAAAAAATCTAATTTGCTGTCAAAGAAATGTCAAATAATACCTTCACGTAAATAATAAGCATTATTATTAATAATAAAAGCCGGGAAAAGTTCAGTAGAAGACTAATTTATTACATTTTGACTAAATGTCTTCGCCGATAAAAATTCAAACATATTTTCTTTCATATTCGTTTTTATGGCAACTTAATGACCAACAATGCAAAGGGAATTACAGACCCACAGACATACATACGCCGTTTCGGTTTTATATATAAGATGTACGAGAGTATCGGTCTCGTTCGAATGCGATCTGATAATTAATTGAAATAAAACAAGATGTCTGGTTATGCATATTAGAAAAAAAATACACTGTTAAAATGAGAACACATTAATGGAAATAAATAACGCTTTTATTGATGACAAATCAATCCTGAAAATTTTGGGATTATGTTTTCTAATCCCAGGAATTCATCAGGTATTGAAAACCCCCAGTATCGGATACCCTTGTTGAGACTCGACCAAAGTCATGAATATCCTTTCCATCTCAACTCCCTTCTACGACGAGAGGTTGAGCGACTGAGTAACAAGCAGTTCTCGTAGAAAAACATATGTTGAGATAAGCTCCATGGAAGTCAATATGCTCCAAGTTGGGAGTGGACATGGTTCAAAAAAAAAAGGTTGGAAAAAACGTGACAAAATTAAACTTTTTTAGTCGGAGTCATGTTGGAATCGGAGCCCTTTTAAAGATAAACAAAGGTCAACATTATGTTTTTTCATCCGCCGTACGTAATATGTATTTAATAATCATAAAATCAATAAACAAACCGGGTTTCGCCTTTCGGCATCTACAGGCATTTCAAGTGCACGGATGAACATACTTGAACTGACAAAGCGTTAGCGACAAAACTTATGGAAAAGTACACAATTCAAATGATTCAAATTAAATATTGAAATTCCATCAAATCAAAAATTCTTAATTAAGCTTGTTATTTAATGTTTCGATACATTTCGATTGAAAGGTAATGGTTGCCAATTCGTGTTCACGTAATATGTCGTCTTCCGATTTCACCCTTTCATAGATGCGACCCTGTGCGGCGATCTCGATTAGTAAATGAAGTGGTCGGGATTCGTGCTACGTACCTTGTGGTATCACCACTGACAATGAAAACGTATTCATTTCATATTTGAGCTAAGCTAAATTAGCAAACTTAAAAGATTACAGTGGAACCTCGATTATCCGGACTAATTGAAGGGTTTAAATGCATAACCGCCTAATCGAAAAAAGTAAAATTGTTCAGCAAACGAAAAAAACCATTTTAATCTTCAAGTATAATATTAGAATAATTTTTAATGGGTCAACAACAAATTCAAGTTTGTATGGTGAAATAAATAAAGGTCAGTTAATATTGTGATTTGTGCATTTAGATTGTGGCGGTTTTAAATAAAACGGTCAGTAACATATTGTAATGGTGGTGGAAGGTTAGTATTTATTTAAATCGTCATTTTGATGTCGATTTTAAATGGCCTAGAGATAATTTTTCGTTGGTTTGAAGATTTTTGAGCATAGAACGAAAGAACATGATTATTAACCAACGATTTAAATGAAAATTTATATACAGGCGGTTATGCTTTTACACCCCTCAATTGGGGATTTAAATAGTCATTTTTTTTAAATCAAAGTCGATTAGTCATGAAAAATTTGGTCAGGAAAAGGTTAAAAGAATGATAGTTTAAATTGACATTTTTGAATTTTTAAAATATGGTTAAATACATAGCTTTAATAATAAATAATTTTAACTGAAAATTTAATTTTAACGACCATTTATTATTGATTGAGTAGGCATTTATTATTTTTAACTGACCGTTTTAAGAATACTTTTAAGACACCATAAGTTGTCTTGAATAGCAAATAATTAGTGACTCTCAAATAGATAGCTTTAATGGAATATTTTTTATTGAATAAATCAATTATCGATTTTGCTTAAAGCTTTTATCTCCCCCTTCACAAATCTCTTGAATAGCACCCTTCTTGACTCTCAAGCCACTGAGGTTGATATTTCTTTAATTATTTCGTCATCATTCCAAATGTGGAATCCAGGATCGTTTGCAATTTAACCACTCGGTTATATCTTCTTCGTCGCATTCAGCACATATTGAAAGATGTGTTATTGCTTCTGCAATGTCTCCTCTATCATTTTCTACTTCGTTACTGGAACTTCAAAATTTTGTCCCATGATATTTTCTATAAGTTTGCACATCTAAAGAATTCCAACTTTCTGCTGCCATGTAGCAACAATCTTTTAAATTTATTTTCTTGTGGAAGATGATAACTGTTTCTTCAATATTTTCATCTGCTAGCAATAATCGTCGAAGCATCTCTTTTCTATATGTATAGTGTTTATTTTGACCAATCCGAATAATCGAAAATCCGGATAATGGAAGTTCTACTGTACTTAACAATTCAGTCTCTCTTCAATAAGGGTGAAAAAAAAAAACATGCAAGCTATTACCATTGCTAAGAGGTCTTCAACAGTTTAATTATAATCTACTTTTCTTACATTTTGCTTCAATTTATTTGCTTAGTTATAATACCAATTGTTTGTAATTATTAAATTTGAATTTTGAATTTTGTACTTTTCCATGAGTTTTGTCGCTAACGACCCGGGTTTCGCCTTTCGGCATCTTCAGGCATTCCAAGTGCACGGATGTACTTGAACTGACGCGTAGTAAACAGTTTGTATCGTTTATATACAAAAATATAAGTAGATCACTAAGTTAAAAGGTTATTAAAATGTAAATTAGCGAAATTTGAATGAATACCAGTTTCAATTATTTAAGTGGGTTTGTTATAATTATGGGGATTTTTGAAAATATTAATGACCAAATAGATAATAACATAAGAATATTTAAAATAAATCTAGGGTTTTATCCGACCTATCATTAATGAGTTGATTGATTTCAAGACTTTGAAATGATAGTAAGTGAATTGATATTTAATGATAGCAAGTGCTTGAATTGTAAATAAATGACAATTATTTAAGAGGGTATAACAATGGCGAATTAGGCAAATAAAGTTGTTCGTTCAAAATTGGCAAACTGTTGAGCTGAGCTCGATTAATCTCTAAGATTTCTTGATAAAATAGTTTAAACTCGCCCCTGTTAGTATGTTGTAAATCAATGCCTGAGTCAAAATTAAACGTGTGGTTTTCAAGAATTAAATGGTTGGCGAAGGTGGAGGTATTTTTTTGAAATTCCATCAAACACCCTCAGTCGAAATACTTAATTATTGTAATTATTACTTAAACTTTATATAAATATCACTGTTTCGTTATATTTCTTATCAGTTGACAATGCTCGCCATGAAACTCGCGCGAAACTGGTCCTGATCCAATAAATTTTATGTGGAAAAAGTACTAAAAATGTACTAATTTTTTTATTATAATGCCATTCCACCAAGTATTGACAGTGAACACCTTAAAAGTAATTATTATACTCATATATAAAAATGAGCTTCATACATAGCTTTCAAAACTATTTAGCGGATGGCATTCATAACCAGTCCGTGGCGCAGTGTCAACATCGTTGGCTTGCGTGCCGAACCACCCGGGTTCGATTCCCAGTACGAGCGGATATTTCAGTCGACAAATCTGTTCATAGGCATGGCTGTTTGTGTTGTTAAAAATCAATTTCCACCTTTCCGATCCCAAAAGCGACGCATAGTGACAGCGATTAGCTAACCACTAGTCCTGTCCTAGTCATCGTATCTTTTCCATTCCTACCCTACTGACGTTGAGCAACTATGTACCAATAAGTTCACCAAGATAGGTTCAAAACGTGATAAAATTAAACTTTTTTAGTCGGAGTCGGAGACGTGTCCGAGTCGCGTCCGAGTTGGACCTTTCCGATCCTAAAGAGCGACGCATAGTGACAGCGATTAGCTAACCACTAGTCCTGTCTTAGTCATCGTATCCTTTACATTCCTACCCTACTGAGGTTGAGCAACTATGTACCAATAAGTTCACCAAAATAGGTTCAAAACGTGACAAAATTAAACTTTTTTAGTCGGAGTCGGAGACGTGTCCGAGTCGCTTCCGAGTTGGAGACGTGTTTTTTTAACGACTCCACAGTCCTGGTAAATCTAAACAATATTCAACATTCTTTTTTCTCATCCACTGTACGTGATATGTATTTAATAATCGTAAAAACAATATACAAAAAATAAACGTGAATCCAGTGAGTCGTACAAAAAAGCAACTCGAGCTTTGTAGCGTACACAATTTCATAACAACGACAAAATTTAAAATTTTATTGCCATGCGTAAAATTCTGATTTTACTTTCCATCACTTTCAAAGCCAAGTTCAAGACGCTGTCGAAATGAGAAGGCGCATCTTTATTTAAAATGAATAATTATATATTTATTTATTCGAGAAACATTTCCCACACATTTCATAACCTCAATTTCATATTTGAAATAATTCTCTGTTGAATTATTCATAGATTTTGTTTGTATTTCTAAACGAATTTCGATACGGTATAATATTAAGTAATCGATAGTGGCTTATTTTTAGAAAATCATATTTGACCGTTCATATTTATATTATACTAGCTGTACCCTGCGCGCGTTGCTACGCCAGCAATTGTAGGGGGGATTGGGGGGGGGGGGGGTGTACGCCAGAAAGTTTCACGGAAGTGTAGTAGAAATTTGTAAAAAATCGATTTTTGGGGGGGTGGGGGTTGTTTGGCGGGGTGGGCTTTGGGGGCGTATGGGGCGTGTATACCAAAAACCTTCGAAGGTGTGAACTCGAAAAATTCATGAAGTTTAAAAAAAATAATTGGGGGGTGGAGAGGTTGGTAGGCCAGAAACCATCGCGGGGGTGCACTCAATAAATTTGTAAAGTTTCACATCGATCGGTCGAGCGGTTTAGTAGTCCATAGCGGACATACACACAGACATTCATTTTTATATATATAGAATACATTATTTTTTCATGACTTTGGTCGAGTCTCAACTAGGGTTTCCAATCCCGGGTTATTATTTGGATCCCGGGATCCCCCATTGCCTCTTAGCAGAATCGATTTATCGTCTGAAAAAATCTTTTCTATTTATCTGTATTAAATTTAATTACAAAAAACCAATCCGGCTAATAGCAAAATTATACACGTTATAGGCATAAATAAAAAGTCTAAGCTTTTCAAAAAAATCTTCACGACTCCGACTCCATCTCCCATTCCGGTTGGAAAAAACCGCGACTCCATGACTCCGACTCCGACTCTACATTAGTCTATATTAGTGGTTCTCATGTGCGGCCATAAAAGCATATTATTTACGAGATTGTATTTTTTAACCATGTCCGCTACCATTTTGAAGCATATGTACTCCTCAAGGAGTTTATCTCAATATATATTTTTCTGCGGGAACTGCTTGTTACTCAGATGCTCAACCTCTTAAGAGAGTATGTATTGAAAAGATACGAGGACTCGAACAGGACCAGTGGTAAGCTAATCACTGTTACTATGCGTCGCTTTTTGGGATAGGAAAGTTGAGAAGGCATTTTCAACAACACAAACACCCATGCCTTCGAACAGAATCGACTGAAAAAATCTGCTCGTACCCGGGCGGTCCGACACGCAAGCCAAAAAAGATGACCACGGACCGAGAAAATTGTATACCATGTTAATATAGCATTTGTCTGTGACGTAATTTTACAATATTTATGGACCGATGCGGAAATAACATCTTTTATATTATTGAATTATAATCGAAATTGATTTAATCTTCTATTGCATATCATTATAATATTGTAATTAAAATGCATTTTTCCGTAGGGCATTGTAAATTTTTATTTTAACGATGTCGTTCGTTACGTCATTTGACGATCTTACGCACATTTAGGTAGTATTACGTATGATGTTGTCACGTTTCGTCATCAAATTAAAATATTTACAAAACCTCAGTCATAAGGTAATAAATATCACTTCTTGGTGGAAAGGAATTATTTAAATCAGGGTTTCCCAAACTTTTTCTGCAATGAAACCAGTGGCAGATTAACCGCTCAAGTATCGAGCAAAATGGACTTTCACAATCTAAAAAAATCTATTTTTCAACCAGATAGACTGATGACAGAAGGCCCATTTTTTCTAGACACAGCGGTAAATTATGGATATATGGTCACGGGACAGAATCCCAATTCTCACGAGCTAAGCTTAAAAAATTTATACATACTGGCTTATAATTTTATGTTTTGACTTTACTCTTTGAGTTCTCGTGGATTATTATAAAATGTGGAATCAAAATGATTAAATCTGAAGAAAATTACTGATTATTGTATGAGTGCTGAAAGAAGAATTAGTTTTTTAATATTATCCTATACTAAAACTGTTCTTTTTATTTAAAAAAAAATAATAAACTTATGTGACTGTCTCTATCTGTATAAAATTATTATTTGTGTAGTTTGTGGTTGCATTTTTGCTCCTATAAATTAAAACAACTCGATTTCATACTTATTGCGAATTATCCTTTAGGATCTTCTATTATAATAAATTTAAAAATTAAAGACGATACATTTCAAAAAAAATCGTAAGCCTTACATTCATTTCATTTAATGTGCTTATTTTTCATAAATCTCTACAAAAATTCTGTCCCGTGACCATATATCCATAATTTACCGACACAGCGATATATGTCACTAGCTATGAGAAGAAAAATATTATAGAAATTATTACAGGAAGATTTTTAAAATGTATTTTGCAATTTTTGCGACTTTATTCGCGACGTTCATACGCGGCGACCACCAGTGGCCTTACGCCACTCAAGTGGTTAAGTACTTTAGGGGCCACATTCGCAATATAATTTTGGAGGCCCTCTTTTTTGAAAGATGAAAAATCGTCGCGAAATTTATTCGAGATAGGACTAAAAATATTTTTTATCGTTGATGTACGGTATCCCCCGCAGTTCACCATAAAAAATCCAAACCTAGCTGACCCGCACATCGTACTTTATGATTTTGACTTGTGGCCCTTCGTAAATTGAATATTACCACTGTCAATTACTGTGTGTCAAAAAATATTTGACATTGATTAAAACATATTATTTGGGCTATTTATTTTTGAGCTCCCCAAGATTTGGATGCCCCAAACGCGCGGCTCTTGCACTTATGGGATAATCCGCCACTGAATGGAACACTTTGCTTATTTTTTAGGTTGGGTAATTCCTAAAAATAATCAGTCAATCTTGGCCACTGTCATTAAACTGACGAGACTTGTCATTCCGTTAGGTAAAAACAAAATACCCCATCTATTTCATGCGCGCGGTGTGAGGAAAGATCTCGGTTTCACGAAAAATTACACTGTGTCCGCATCGTAACATAAGCGGTCCTATGGAAATGTCTAGTGGCCGCACCAAATTTTTGTGTTGAGTCTTTTGTGTGTTAGGTACATATGTATGTCAAATGGACCTAATTTTTTTTGTCAAATTACGATTGGTATTAACATGCGTCCGAAATATTTAATTTTCAGAATCTTTGTTGACAGTTAAGTTTTTCGACTGAGGGTGCTTGATGGAATTTCAATATCAAATTTGAATTGTTTGAATTTTGTACTTTTTCATGAGTTTTTTCGCTAAGACCCGGGTTTCACCTTTTGGCTCATGGAAAAGTACAAAATTCAAACAATTCAAACATTGTTGACAAATTTACTTGTAAAATAACATTTTTTATATAAAGGGTCTTTTTATAAAGACGCTTAGTTTTGAAATGTAAATAAAACAAGTTGTTTGTGAGATTTCGACTAAATTTTAATTTCATTTGTAAGTATATTTTACGGCATTAAATATGGAATATAGCATCAAATGTCTGCCAATATCCATTCATTATAAAATGGGCCATGTCGCTAAAGTTGACTTTTTTGACAAATTTGGGTAAACTTCCAACTGCTCCAGAACCCAATCAGGCGTTGTCTGCGGTCGTTTACCTGAAGTTCCTTGGTTAGTTGGATTTTATACGGGTGCAGAAATAAGGCCCGATTCAAAATTCGCCAAGTTAAAATCGCAGAAAAGCCAAGTTCTTGTGAACGACGAGAAATAAGCTGCCTTGGGTTTTCCTGTACACTTTCACACACAGCAGCAATGTTTTTACCAGATATTGTATTTTGATGACGTACAGGTAGGTGTTGGCTGATTATTTACCAAACTGGTTGACTCAAATTTGGCCACTAAACAATGAATAATCTACTCAGCAGGACAAAGTAACATATTTTGAGCGTCCCTATTGAAATATCCTTTATCAATATTTTCTACGAAGACGGCGGTGACCGCAGCCAAGTCTTCTGGTGCCCGCACAATGAGAACCACTGATCTGGATACTTGTTTATGTATAATTATTGTGAGTTAAATTTGTGTCGGTTTCGGCGATTTAGTAATATCAATTAATCAGTATTAATTAAAAAATGCAACACTTAAAAGTGTATTTCTAGACATGTTGGAAATATCCTGTAATGGCTTTTTTGTTGGCGCATGACAGCTTAGCATTAGTAAGTTTTTTTTCTTAAATTTATTATGTTGCGATATTGATTTTATTAAATATGTGTGAATATCAAATTTAGCAACAATATCAAAGGCTCTGTATTTTTAAATACGAAAATTTTTGTTGCTTATTTTATCACGTTACGGGATACTTACTGTGACCAGACTAGGGATTGAAATCCCGGGAAATTTTTTTGGTCCTGGGATTTGGTATATTTTTTAACCTTTTGCACTCGTCAATGAATTATTTTTTTTTTCTTTCCGGAAAGATGTGTTTTGATCAGGGCTGTGGAGTCGGAGTCGGAGCTTTTTGGCCGGAGTCGTACTCGGAGTCGGAAATTTTGTAAAGCTTGCATTTAATATGTCAAATTTGGCTTTTGGCCACATTGATAGGCTAGATATTTAATCGAATACACATAAATAGGAAATTTAGGGAAAAAAGTGACGATATTGACCTATTTTTAGTCGGAGTCGTAGTTTTGGTAATGCTGGAGTCGGAGTCGGACTTTTTTTACCGACTCCACAGCCCTGGTTTTGATAAAAAAAAACAAGAAATAAAATACTTTATAACTTGATATAATTGAAGATTTTTACTGAAGGGCTTGGCGTATTTCAATATTGAATTTGAAAAGTTTGATTTTTAAAACTTTTCCATGGGCTTGAAATGCCTGAAGATGCCGAAAGGTGAAAACAGGTCGTTAGCGTCACTGTACAAGACACATAGAATAGCACAGAAAGTTGTGTTTTGATATCAAAAACTTTTAAGCTTGATATAATTGAAGATTTTGACTGAAAGAGCTTGATGGAATTTCAATATCAGATTTTAATTATGTACTTTCCATGAACATTGAGTGCGGATGAACTTGAACTAACAAGACATTTCAAGTTTATTCGTCCATTTGAAATGCATGAATGCGAAACCTGGGTCGTAAGTGACAACATTTAAATTGCGAATTTTAAATGATTTCAATACTATAGCATAGATTGTCTGGTTGAATAAAACCAACATTACCACACCCTTCGATTAGCTATAAACACGAAAGACATCTAAAGATATATCTGATAAATACATAAATCGAATCAACAATCAATGCACGGTTTTCATTGAACCAACTGACAAAAATGCAAACGCATACAAAGGGTTATATAACGTAATAAGTCTTAGGGTAAATCTGATGCCGCAATAATCCATTTATTGGATTTCAATTATATGGTTTCAGTTTACAATTGTAGTTTTATTATGTTTGCTGCACTGCATTTGAATATAAACAAAACACATTGCTAAGGATTCCAAATGAATATCTGGAACAAATTAGGATCGTTTGAATTTTGTACTTTTCCATGAATTTTTCGCTAACGACACGGGTTTCGACTTTCGGCATATTCATGCATTTCAAGTTATTTCAACTCTTTTCAAACGTATTTAACATATGTAGAAGCAAAAAACTGTTTGTCAGTTCAAATTCATTCAAGCACTTGACACGGGTTTCGGTTTTCGGTATCTTCAGGCATTTAGAGTGCACGAGTGACCTTGAATCGAGATAAATTTAAACGATTCAAATTTGATATCGAAATTCCATCAAAGAATTTTGAACTATTTCGTCTAACTTTATTATAATACTTCGGATGGAAAAATAACAATGTATTTTAGTTCTACATAAATTATTTTATTTATTTGTTGATAGCTATTTCGGCTTACTTAACTATATAGTTCTGACTAAGGCGTAAGCCGAAATAGCTATCAACAAATATATAAAATAATTTATGTAGAACTAAAATACATTATTATTTTTCTATCCGTATTATAATGGAGTTCTACCAAGTAAATGCCTACTCAATCAATTTATTATACTTGCTTAGTTTTTGTATAAATAACTTTGTATTGTTGTATTTTTTTTTATCAGTTAAGCAAGTAACAAAGAGTTTTCTTAGAAGACTTATATTTATATAAACTCTACTGGGATTCCATATGCTACACATCTGGAGCGGACCCGGTAAACAATTACTCAATTATATGTAAATCCGCCTGAGACAGATAGTCAGGCTTAAAGCTCATACAAACTCCTATGTCGATTTCTGCTCCACATTGTACAACTTAAAGCGACAATTCTGATAAAATTTGGGTTTTTTCGTAATTTGATACTTTTTGGCGGGCGCACGATAATAGCGCAATTGTGCCCGTGGGCAGAGGGTTAAGAACCCCATGTCTACCGCGTAAACTGGACAAGACAACAGTGGCGTACTTAAACGGTGTATTGAAAGGATAATTCCTGCGATTAATTTAAAAGCGGTGCTGTAGGAAATTGCATATCTTTTACCAGCAGTAAGACAATTGCTGACAATGTCGAATTAACAATACTAATTTGCAATAATATATTAACTGTTGTTATTTACATTATTGCATTTCGCTCGCGGTGTAAAAGTTAAATAACTTCCTGAATATAATTAAATTTTGAATGACAGCTTGTAGCATTTTCGATAATGGGGTATTTATTATATTATAAGAACGTATATTACTATTCTTATGAATTCTGTTCCAACAGTTTCTAAATTTGAAAAAAACGCAAGCAGCACCATAGACAATACATATCTTTCTGAAATGCAAAAGTGGTTGCCTGCTAGGAGGGCAGGCGCCTACGTAAAGAGGGGCGGAGCTAAGCAGGAGAGGATTAGGATTCTGTCCCGTGTACCTATTACCATATTTTACCAAACATTTTTAGTACTTTTTCCACATAAAATGTATTAGATCAGGACTGGTTTCGCTCATGACGAGCAGTGTCAACTGATAAGGAATACAATGAAACCGTGATATTTATACAAAAGTTAAGTAAGAAATGCAAGGTATGACAAACAATTGGTATTACAACTAAGAACATAAATGGTAGCAAAATACAAGAAAAATAGAATGTTGAAGACCATGCAAACTAATACATCAAAAATCAATTAAGTATGAAATATCATTAACAAAGTAAAAGCCCAAAAATGAGTGCATTTAATAAATAAATAAATCTTCATGTCTGTCAAACCATAATTAGATGTGGACATACCGGTAATGAGTTCAAGCAAACGGAATTGTTTCCTGCAAAAAGAATTTTTTTGCTTGGTTGTAATAACAATTGTTTGTCATACCCTGTATTTCTTAATTAACTTTTGTTTAAATATAATTGTTTCATTTTATTCCTTATCAGTTGACAAATCTCGCCAACACAACTATGTATAGTATTGAGGAAGTCAATTCCACCTGATCGAGGAGTGACCGTTGCTCACGACCTGAAACTATGTAACCTCGAGTAAGCCGACGACGCTGTCATCTTTGACAAATCAGTTGAGGGTCTTCAGGAAACAATGGATAGTCTGCAGAGCAACTCGTATCGCGTTGGCCTCAAAGTCGATGCGATTAAAACCAGACTACTCTCTGATGAGTGCGGGGCAAGAAATCGAGAATCGATGGTTTTAGATATCTAGGAGTAGACACTCCAATTACTCGACATCTCAACTACTCGAGTATCGAGTAGTAAAATTTCAAAATATTACGAGTATACTCGAGTAGTTTCAGATATACCAAAATATATATAATTAATTCAAATTTTTGTACATAAATAGATGATAAATAAATAAGCTTATATTATTCCATTAAAAAAAATATTTCAATTTATGAAACATATATCAAAAGTAATAGAGAATTTAACGTCTCAAATTTTAATTTGGTTCATAGTTTTGTTTTCTTTATTTCCGCAGTAGAGAAAACTCTCTCTGTTGCTGTGGACGTCGGCTTAAAAGTTAGCATTGAATTAAATAGTGCTATATAGTTATTCTGTCCACTGTTTAAAATTAAAATTATAAAAAAAAATCTTCATTTATAAAGTACGAGTATTACTTGAGTATTTTTCAAATTACTCGAGTATTGAGTACTCGATACTCGAATTGGAGTCTCTACCTAGGAGTACACATCACGGGAGATGGCAACCCGCGTAAAGAGCTCACGATCCGATTAGGGATAGCTGGAGCAACCATAAATTCAATGCAGAAAGTCTGGGACTCACGGTTGTATTCGGTTCCATTTCAAATAGTGTCATTTTTCAATCGAATTATTGATTTTTGTACTAAATTTTTCTCTAAAAGTATGACGCAACGAGAACTATAAGTCAGCCACTAGTACTGTCTTAGTCCTATCATTATCCATACCCTCTTAAAAAAAAGAAGCTTGGAAATTGAGTGGCAAATAGTCCTCGTAGAAAGATGGTGTGATAAACTCCATTAGGAGTCCATATGTGTCAGATTCGAAGGAGAAACTATTTTTAATACCAAAGTGTTTTTTGTCATCGCGAAATCCATACTACATCGTAAATCACGTAGTTTTTATTTTCACGCACTAATTAACTACCGGTAATTAGCCAAGATTTTCGTATGTAATTAACAAAAATGCAACAATTTAATGAAATAGTGACATTTAATAATTGTTTAGCACATTATATACGTCCATTGTATCATATTACATTATTTTTAAATGCATTTCCTTTTTCGACTGTGAAAATGACTGAAGAAAATTTGTGAAATAGTAAATTATTATTACGGCTTCGTCAGAACTAATCAACAAATATATAAAATAATTTATGTAGAACTAAAATACATTGTTATTTTTCTTACCGTATTATAATGGAGTTCTACCAAGTAAATGCCTACTCAATCAATATATTTTATTGATCGAATTGGTAGAACTTCACTATAACACAGAGAAAAAATAGCAGTCGATAATCATTTCAGCTAACGCCATCGTCAGAACTATGTTTTACGTCAATTTTTTCCAATGCATTAGAAAAATTAGACATTAATCTTATATATAAAACCGAAACGGCGTATGTATGTATGTGGGTCTGTAATTCCCTTTTGCATTGTTGGTCATTAAGTTGCCATAAAAACGAATATGAAAGAAAATATGTTTGAATTTTTATCGACGAAAACATTTAGTCAAAATGTAATTTTGTCTTCTACTGAACTTTTCGCGCTTTTATTGATATAATAACGTTTATTATTTACGTGAAAGTATTATTTGACATTTATTTGACAGCAAATTAGATTTTTTCTTTGAATTTGGACATTTTAATGGGCGAGAATGGGGCCGTCATCAAATTAAATAAATTTTGTGATTTTATTTTAACTCTATATTGGATGTTAGATTTTGTGATATAATTATGTCGAATGATATAACATTAATTAAATAATTATTGGTCGTTTAGTCCGAGCGACGCCGGGTAGCAATACTACTATATCATAAATCCATTGACATTCTAAATGAGCAAACTAATATTAATTCATCACCTCTACTCAGACCATTACGGAAGGTTAATGCAATTTTAACTAAAAAACTCAATACAATACTGATTTACTGGACCACTATCTCCTCAGAATTATTATGATAGTTCTGAAGATGGCGTAAGCCGAAATAGCTATCATCTAGGCATCGTATTTTTTGTAGAACAAAAACACTTAGCTATTTTTTCACCGTGATCTTGCAAGATTTAATTACCAGACGATATCATATGCAGAAATCACTACAAATTTAATAGGTGTGTTTTATCCGACGAATTATTATAGAATTGGTTTATTTAGATTGCTTGAATTTATAATGACTACTAATTATTTGGTCAGTTTCTAATTCGACAAATGGTCAGTTATAAATTCTTAAAACGGTCAGTAATAAATACTTAAAACGGTCAGTTAAATATAATAAATGGTCAGTTAAAATAATAAATGGTCAGTTAAAATAAAAAGAACATGTCATAAATTTGCCTATTACGACCATATTTGGTAAAAACTTATCATTTTTTTTAAATAACTAACCATTAAAATAACTTACTGACCGTTTTATTTAATAACTGACCACATTCACACTGATACAATGACAACTGACCGTTTATAATATTAACTGACCATTCTGATTTTTAACTGACCATATATTTATTTAACTGACCAATACTTGAATTAGTTACTGACCCATTAAATACATGCCATTTATAATTTATGAAATTTATGTATTAAGATCAGGACCAGTTTCGCTCATCGCGAGAATTATTAACTGAATATTTGAACCGAAGCATTGTCAGTTGATAATTCTGGTCATGAGCTAGACCGTCTATGATCTTAATAAGTCAAATGTGGAATAGTAGGACAAATGCCAAAGTATTTACAGTGACCACCTTAAAAGGGCTAATGATAGGTAAATATTTTAATATATTACATTCGCACACATTTTCAAAATTAATTACGAGCGAAAGTCGTGGGCTGTCTTTTCGCATATTAAATATCCGAAAACAAAGACAATTCAAAGTTGTCGAATAGATTTAGCTTCACGGCTTCGCACGCTCTTTTTTCGGATGGCGTGTGAAGGGTTAAAGGGCTTGAAAACGATTGTGATGTTGCCCTTATTAAAAGCAACGAAATATCTCTTTCGAGTCCGTGCCAGTTAGTTGAAATCCCAACCATGTTTCATTTCGGTGAGTTCTATTGGTATGTATTTTGGAAACTAAAATCTAAATTCCGTTACATAAGTGATGTAAGATCAATAAAAATTGAATATTTTACGACTGCCGCAATCAAACCGCCAAAGCACAGGCGTTAGAGCAGGGGTACCCAACCTAATTGCAACTGAGAGCGTATTAAAAAAAATGTAAGGCGGCGGGCGTCACCCATTTTTTTTCCGCGATAACTGCTTGTTACTCAGTTGCTCAACCTCGCTTTTTTGAATAAAGAGTAGAAGCTCGTTGAAAAGATTATCGGTGTAAATTTTTTCTTGTTTGTATATTGTACTAGCCTGTACCCGGCAGGCGTTGCAATGCCACTCAAAGAAAGAATGTGTTTGTGATTATTGAAGTGCTTTCGGATGCACAATATTTTAGATAAATATTTTCGATTTATTTTCACTAACATTGATCGGTATCGATGACATTTGCTGTTTGTCTTTTGCCGATTGTCTATTGTACAAAACACGCGCCACCTACTGAAAGCTAACTATACTATGCCTATAACCTTTGCGTAAGTACCAAAATAATTTGTCAGGATGAACGGTTTGGCAGCGCATAAATATGAAAAAAACATTGATTTTCCTATGTCTATAACCTTCGCGCATGTGCAACAAATAAGTTGTATCGCAATCGGATGAACGGTATGGCAACGCATAAAATACGAAAAAAACAAACATTGATTTTTATAAACTAGATTTAATTGACAAATAAATGGATTTAAAATAAATGAAACCATAGACTCGATATTCGTAAACTGCAGAAATCTCTCTTCTAACTATTTTTGAAGCACGTGAATGTGTGTGACAAATAATTCCACGTTTAATTCACTGTTAACTACCATTTTTTCATATTTGGTATATGCACGAGAGACTTCGCCTGTCTATGTGATATCCACAAAACTAATTTTGCAAATTTTTTATGCTTAAAATTCAAAAAAAATAATTTTAGACTGATGTGGGTGGGCGCACAGAAATCGGTCCGAGGGCGCCATGGCACCCGCGGGCACAGAGTTGAGAGCCCCTGCGGTAGAGCAACTTACGCGCACAGATGATGCGAGACATTAGTTGTTTGGGTCCATCTCTTCAACAAGTATTATGGCATTCGATTATTATGTTACTTCATTATTTCGTAGCCCTGGTTTGTCAATATAGAATATAAATTTCTCATTTTATATCCATTCTTGATTTTGTTTTTATTTGTGTTTTTTTAAACACTTGTCCGCTTCTAATGTGCATAATAAAGACTCCGCGTGGAGTTTATCTAAACAGAAGTCGTCTACGATAACTTATTGATAGTCAATTGCTAAACATCTCATTAATTTATCACTTTAAAGGTGTCCACTGCCAATAACTATTACACTCGAACCTCTTTTTGTGCAATTTTTTTTTTCAAAAGTTATACGGTTTATTTTAATCCATTTTTTATTTTTTAAATACCGTCAAACGGGGTGAATAGAGACAAACGAGAATTGAACTTTAGCACAACTTTACTAAGTATCCAATGTAATCATTATGGTTAAGTAAGTTTCTTCACAATGACTATAATACTGTCTCTCGAATAACAAAACCAAATCAACTAAATGATTGGCCAAAATTTAAACAAACGTGTTTAAGTTCGATGCCTGTGAATCCTTACTTTTTGACTCCTTATAAACTTCTTTATAGCACGAAAATTAAATTAAATCACGTTTTTTTTAGTTAATAAGTACCGTAAAACGGGGTGATTAGAGACTTGTATAGAATAGAGGTTCATATATTCCAATCATAACAATATGCTGTTTTGTCTCTATTCACCTGCCAAATCTCTATTCACCCCTTCTCGTCTCTATTCACCTCAATTCAATTGTGTCATAATAACGATAGTGAATATTTGAAAAATATTGTCATGGATGTGTAGTAGTACCATAAAAAACGTATCAAGCCATTCATATATGAACTATGTGGCGTAGGTATGAAGATACATAGTGGTGAAGGGTAAAAAGTGTCTCTATTCACACCGTTTTATCGTAAATAAAAACGTGCATATTTAACCTTCAAAAGACTGTCCTTGAAAAATAGCTCGTTGGCCGAAGGAGGGTCTAAATAAGACCCCAGTGGTATGGCCGTATTGGCATAGACTGCAATAAAAAAATGATTGATTTTGCTGATTCTTTAAACATCGTTATATAAAAAAATTATATGAAAATCGATAATTTTCCTTTAATTATTCATATTTTAAGTGGTGCATAAGTGAGACAACCTGGTCGTGTTCTTGTTTATTCTAGACTGGCGATGCGAACCGTAAATCCGTCTTATTATCTACACATTTAAATGTAAAAACAGGGCTGTGGAGTCGGAGCTTTTTGGCCGGAGTCGGAGTCGAAGTCGGCGCGGCGTTTTGGCCGGAGTCGTACTCGGAGTCGGAAATTTTGAAAAGTTTGAACTTCTTATTTTTGCATTTAATATGTCAAATTTGGCTTTTGACCGCACTGATAGGGTTGATATTTAATTGAATACACATAAATAGGAAAATTAAGGGAAAGAAGTGACGATATTAACCTTTTTTTAGTCGGAGTCGGAGTTCTGTTTTTGGTCAATGTCAGAGTCAGAGTCGGAGTCGGAGTCGGACTTTTTTTTACCGAATCCACAGCCCTGGTAAAAAGCATCCATTTGATTTGGTATGTTCGTCAAAAGAAGCCCGTTTGAGGTAAGATAACGTTACCTTATCGCGTATGCGCAGTTAAATTTTAATCCTGGCTATTGGTAGCGACAATATAAATGGTTTTCGACCAATAATAATCCGACTTATTTTCTTTTTTATTTAATTGCGACGAAACAAGTCATATTTTTTAAACTGCAAAATATGTAAAAAAACGATTTAAGAATACCAAAAGTTTACACATTGTATAACTAATATTTAAGACCAAGTGGCAGTGGTGGTCGACTGTTTCATCCTTAGCCAGACAAAAGTTAATAATGTAATTAATAACGTGTTGTTCACATACTGTTATTTTAAATGCACTGTTGATAATGTTCAAGTTGAACAATAACACACTGTTCCATCTAGAGCAGTGGTTCTCATGTGCGGCCACCAACAGCTTGATAGTTAAGTATTTCGACTGAGGGTGCTTGATGGAATTTCAATATCAAATTAGAATTTTTTGAATTTTGTACTTTTCCATGAGTTTTGTCGCTAACGACCCGGGTTTCGAGTGACCTACTTATATTTTTGTATATAAACGATACAAACTGTTTACTACGCGTCAGTTCAAGTACATCCGTGCACTTGGAATGCCTGAAGATGCCGAAAGGCGACAAAACTCATGGAAAAGTACAAAATTCAAAAAATTCTAATTTGAGCTTGATAGTTGATATTGATATTTAATAAAAATATGTTTTTGCAAGTTAATTTGCCAACAATGACACTGAAAATTTAATATTTTGGATGCATTGTATTGTGCATGAAGAATTGTCAGTTCGAAAAAACTCGAATACATACATGTTTAGGTATTTTTCACAAAAAAGATTTTTGGTGCGGCCACCAGACATTTTCGTAGGACCGTTGATGGTCCTAATGCGGCCACAGCCAAATTTCACGTGAGAACTAATGATCTAGAGGCAGTTAAATATGTTACAATTATGTCAATCACTTTTAAGGTGTTCACTGTCAATACTTGGTGGAAAGGCATTATAATAAAAATAATAAAACATTTTTAGTACTTTTTCCACATGAGATTTATTTCATCAGGACCGGTTTCGCTCATGGCGAGCATTATCAACTGATAAGAAATACAATAAAACAGTGGTATTTATGCAAAAGTTATGTATGAAAACAAGGTATGACAAACAATTGGTAAATCAACTAAGCAAATAAATTAAAGCAAATTACAAGAAAAATAGACTAAAAATAAAATGTTCAAGACCTCTTAGCAATGCAAAACAAACACGTCAAAAATCAATTAAGTATGAATTAACATTAACAAGGTAAAAGCCCAAAATTAAGTGCATTTTATAAAAATAAATAAATCTACATGTCTGAAAATACCACTGTTTTATTGTATTCCTTATCAGTTGATAATGCTCGCCATGAGCGAAACCGGTCCTGATGAAATAAATCACATGTGGAAAAAGTACTAAAAATGTTTTATTATTTTTATTAATTATGTCAATGTTGCATTGCGTAAATTAATCTTTTTAATCCTTTATTACAGTTAACTCAATAATCTAAAAGTATGCACATACGCCATTGTTCTGAAGAATAAGCGATATACACTCGAACCTCATTTTGTGCGATTTCAAAGTTATGCAGTTTTTCTTTTAATGCATTTAAAAAACAAAAAAAAAGTATTTTTGGGATAATATAAACATACATATGTAAAACCGTGATTAAAAACCCGTTGTTCACATAATTTTCGTACAAAATCTAGTGTTTAACCTGTTTATTATAATTTGACCTTGACACGTGCGTCCTTGTACATGCTATGTTCCCATAATCATCCGTAACTAATGTGTTAAGATATATCTTGCGAGTGGTACGTGCGATTTTCCGGGAAACGCATCTACGCATCACATACAATTTATTTCGATCAGAACTGATCACCGCGAGCATTATCAACTGTTAAGAATGTAATGCTCACGAAGAGCGTAACCGGTATTGATCTTAATAAATCAAATGTGGAATAATTACTGAAAAATTTTGCAATACTTTATTCTTTCAGGATTAATTTTTTTCAAAATACAATGTCAGTTGAAACCCGTCCTGATTCAATTTAGTACGGAATAATAACAATAGATTTTTTATACAATGCCATTCCACCAAGTGTTGACAGTGAACACCTCAAAATTGATATGCTTAAAATAATAATTACGAACAAAACAGAACTTACCTTGACAAGTCGCGAAATAAATCCAAAATAATCTTTTCGACTGAGAAAGGTTTTTGTATTTTAAAATAAAATATTATTTTTTTATCACATCGAAGTATTCAATTTTAAATCTCGTCTTTCATAAATATAAATAATAAGACTGCCTCTTAGGCAATGATGCTGAATTGATTTGAAATGATTGTCAAACTTATTTTCAATTGGGTTACAAAAGCTATCGAATGATACAATATTTGGTCGCGCTGTAGAGATTGTGAACGACCGCTTGGTTTCGGCTTGGTCGCGGAACTGACTACTCCAACATTAAGTGCTTTGAGATCGACAGGCAGACTATTTCATGAATGAATATCATCACAATAAGTAGTTCTCAAACTGCTTTAGCAAATCGTTTAAAAAAAACGATTTAAAAATGAATAGTTTAGAATTTTTAGTAACACATTAGTTTGTCATAACTTGTTTTTCTTACTTAACTTTTGTATAAATATCACTGTTTCATTGTATTCCTTATCAGTTGACAATACTCGCCATGAGCAAAACCGGTCCTGATCCAATAAATTTTATGTGTAAAAAGTACTAAAAATGTTTTATTATTTTTACAAATAAGAGTATAAACAAAAAAGAAGTATTATTAAATAATTGGCCGGTCCGTGGCGCAGTGTCAACGGCGTTGGCTTGCGTGCCGGATCGCCCGGGTTCAATTCCCGGTATGAGCGGATTTTTTACATTCGATAAATCTGTTCAAAGGCATGGGTGTTTGTGTTGTATAGAAAATCCCTTCCCACCTTTCCGATCCCAAAGAGCGACGCATAGTGACAGCGATTATCTAATCACTAGTCCTGGCCTAGTCCTCGTATCCTTTCCATCTCTACTCTCTTCGAAATAAGAGAGGTTGAGCAACTGAGTAACAAGCAGTTCTGGTAGAAAAAACAAATTTTGAGATAAACTCCGTGAGGAGTCTATATGCTCCAATTTGGGAGCGGACATGGTTAAAAAAAATTAAATAATATCCGACAGGTTGCTCGCCACTGCTTACATTATTTCCGATTAAAGGGTG
Organism: Himalopsyche kuldschensis; assembly: GCA_028554975.1. Classification (NCBI taxonomy): domain Eukaryota; kingdom Metazoa; phylum Arthropoda; class Insecta; order Trichoptera; family Rhyacophilidae; genus Himalopsyche; species Himalopsyche kuldschensis. The sequence goes on along the minus strand of JAHFWI010000031.1, from coordinate 3,748,670 downwards.
AAACCCAACCTAACTGATTGATTGCATCTGATTAGTTTATATTTTGTAATGCTAACGTCATTAGTAGTATAATTATTTGTTTGCTATGTTATGATTCTATAGCCCCCTAATTGCTTCCCGTAAAAAAGAAAAATCCCAAACTACATTTTGTAATTTTATCATTTTAAAATATTAGAATCAATCTTGCTTCATTACTTAAGCAAACTTTGCGATAGTAAGTCCGAAGTTGTCTCTGAAAGAGGCGAAACACGTGTCACAATTAGTTACACAATACGTGGAGTATCAAAGTTATTGTGAATTTTATATTGCTTCAGCTAAGTCAGAGGTCTCCAAACTATTTTGTCTCGTAGACCCCGATATTTTCAATTTTCGGTAGACCTTCTAATATATTTTTTTTACAAATTCATCAACATTAAATGTGATATATAAAAATCAATATTTGTTTGTTGATTTGCTTGTTCGCATCCTATGCGCTGCCATACCGTTCACTATGACAACTTATTATTGCACTTGCGCAAACGTTATAGATATACTACAATTTACTTTCAGTAGGTGGCGCGTGTGTCGTACCATAAACAATCGGCAGAAGACAAACAGCAAACGTCAAACGGCAAATGTCATCGATACCGATCATTTTTAGTGAAATTAAATCGAAATTGTTTTTCTAAAATATTGTGCATTCGAAAGCACTTTAATAAACATAAACACTTTCTTCCTTTGAGTGGCATTACAACGCTTGCCGGGTACCGGCTAGTTGAATATAAAGAAATCATGACTGAATGTTGCATGAACTTACTTTGGTCAAAACATGCTCTGGCAATTCAGGAGTTCTCGACAAGATGGTGGCCGATAGTCGGTGCGCAAATGTCATCTTCTGGCACGTGAAGATTCCTGCATAGAGGCTGTAGTCGGTGTCGAAGACGATGTAGCTGGCTGTTCCACCAACGCCTGAAGTCAACTAAGGCAAAAGAACACATTTTAAAACAGTTTTTGCAAATCTATTTCACCCTTTTGCAAATGAAATTATCCCTTTTGAAAATGAAATTCACCCATTGCACATCTATTTCACCCTTTTGCAAATGAAATTATCCGCATTAATCGAAATTGTTTATCTAAAATATTGTGCATTCGAAAGCACTTCAATAAACATAAACATTTTTTTTTTGAATGTCATTACAACGCTTGCCGGGTACAGGTTAGTGTAATATAAAATTTAAAATATCTTAGATTATTCCACGAATTGTGTACACGTGGAATAATCAAAGTTATTTTTAATTTTATATAAAAATTAACTTCTACAAAGTTACCATCGAAAGTTTAACTTTAATTGTGTTTTTGAATTTGACACAGATCTTTGATAAGGGTTACTGTAAAGTATAATGTTTTGAAACAAAAAAACATGTTTTATAGTTATACAATTGTTCATTAAAACGACACAAAATGAAAATGTAGTAGCTTTTTTTACATAATGATTTTAATGTGAGGGATGTGCCCGATGCTTCCATAGTAAAATTGTAATATTTGGCTACAATTAAGTTAGGCTTAAGCTCAAATCTATCGTGTGCCCCCATTTACATCTCATAGACCCCCAGGACTTTCAGTTTTTCACTGACTTAGACCGCCAGGTCGATATAGAAAACGTTGGGAATGACTGCTTTAGAACAGTGGTGCACAACCTGTGGCCCTCAATGATATTTCATGCCACACGATATGACAAATATAAATCAACTCTTTCTTCCAAAACTTTTTACGGACGATGGAAGAACAATACAAAACAATAAAATTTCAAATTTAATAGACACTAAAAATATCGATAATTTACCAATGCGGCCATCGGTCTATCTGAGAATTGATTATTTGGCCCTTCTTACAAAAAAGGTTTTGTGTATCACTGCTTTAGATCATCGCCTATACCAGTGCTCTGCAACCTTTTTTCATCCGCGGCACACCAACGTGTTTTTAAAATTTTCGCGGCACACCAGTATAATTATATTTATAAATAAAAATGCGCAAATACAGAAATTACACGATTTCGCATTTTTATTTGATACACGCAATAAAGTGAACTAAATATGATAACATTTTTTAAACTTTTATGCAAGCAAATAAAAAATATTCATTAATTGATTTAATTGGCATTTACTTAATTATTACAATATAAAATTAGGATGTTAGAACAGAAGAGAAAATGTGTGTTTATGTAATGTTCCGAAATAACTATAAACCATGTATATTTTTTTTCCCATATCCGCTCCCTATTCGGAGCATATGGCCGCCACACGGTGCCTCCAAGATTTTCTGTCTCCCGCCAACCTCCTCGCATCTTCCCAGGTCATTCCGGCGTCCCTTAGCTCCCCTGAGTACATCCTATGGATGATAAGCGTCGGGATCCACCAGGTTGATAGAAGAGGCAGGCAGGATTCAGGATTCATCCGCAGCACATGTCCAAGCCAGGTCCATCGTCGCCTTTTTAATTTTAGACACAAGCCAGTGTTCCGTGTTAAAAAATATTCAGTTTTGGGAACAGAATATATGGTTTCCTTTAATAAATAAAATTGTTATATTGCATTTAATTGAATTTCATTGTCTGATCAATATTATATGTACATCACGGAAAAAAGCATGATTTAATCAAAGTCAAATTAAATACGAAAATATTTTAGCAAATCGTAGTTAATCATTAAATATTACAAAACAGTGCTCAATATTATTTTTAATAGTAAAATGAATATATTGCAAAAGTATATGGGGTTAGATAAAAAAACAATCTTATAACTTCACATTTAGTTGGCTGAAAAGTTTATTTACATAAAATTATTGAATAATGTGATTTGAGAGGGCGAGATTGGGCAGCTGGCATGCATTCATTTTTTAGCCTAATTTTTTCTCATTGCAAGCCACGTCGTAATTCTTTAAAAAATAACAAATAATAACAGATAATTTGAGGAAAAGTTTTTATATTCATTCATTCATTTGTCCTTGATGATAATTTTTAATTTTGCAATGTCAAAACATTAATATTCAAATATTTTTAAAGCGGTATGGTCATTCAAATTGAATAACTATAAACTAATTTGTTTTTAAATTTAAATGTATTCATTTATAAAAAAAAAATACTTGTGTCCGAGTAGAGATAAAGCCAGATTTGAACGGTCGAATATAATTTCAATCATACCTTTGAACAGAAATCCTTTCTTAATTTTAACAAGATCTGAGATGATATATTTACGAAACAACAAATTCTTCAAATTTTAATCGATTTTAGAAATACGATTTATGATGGCGGGCCGCACTTTGCCCCACCCTGCCCTAAAATCAATTAATAAAACTACCCGTAGTGGGATTTGAGCCTCTGATTAGACGAAATTGACCATTAGACCGCTGTTATTTCCTATTCTGAGCATATGGCTGCCACACGGTGCCTTCAAGATTCTCTGTCGCCTAACCTTACCTAACCCAAGTTTCTCGCTTCTTCCCAGGTCATCGCAGCGTCTCGTAGCTCCGCTGAGACGCATCCTATGCATGGTCATCAGCGGCCTTCAGGGGTGACAGGACCCATCATGTTGATAGAAGAGACAGGCAGGATTCAGACTCCCTTAAGGCATCTGCAGTAAATGTCCAAGCCAGGTCCATCGTCACCTTTTTATTTAGGACGTAATAAAGGGGTGGTTAGTCCGCTCTCTTACCTCCGTGTTCCTGACAATTTCAAACCACCGCACTCTTAACACTATTCCCCACAAGCATCTGATTTCAAATTACAGTATACGGTTACCTTGTGCTTTGGTAATGAGCTTTGACTCGCAACCGTTAAGCAGCTTAGTCAGTATGAATGCGTTAAACAAGTGGCACTTGGTTCTGATCGAGTACAACCGTTGAATAAATGTCAGTTGAATAAACAAATACAAACATTAAATTAATATTATGTTACAAATAGAGACACGTGTTTCGTATAAATTACCAATTTAACCTTGCAATAGTAAGCATGAAGATGCTTGTAAAAATGAATAGTTCAGAATTTTTATAAATGAATAAAAGTATTTTATTTCTAATAAACATAGGTTTAACCCTTCATTATTAAGCGAATTTCATTTAGTTAAAATTTTGTAACTGCTAACGTCATTACAAGTACAATTATATATTTGCTTTGTTTTGATTCTATAGGCCCCTCCTAGCTTCCTGTAAAAAAGGAAAACTACATTTTGTAATTCATCATTTTAAAATATTAGAATTAATTTTGCAAGTCCGAAGATGCCTTTAAATCTTTAAAAGATGTTATTTTAAAATTTTATATTTTGCTAGCCGTTACGCGGCAAGCGTTGCAATGCCACTCAAAAAAAAAAAGAAATTGTTTGTATTTCAATTGTGTTTATTGAAGTGCTTTTGGATACACAATATTTTTTATTTGTTTCTTTCTTCTAACTGTGAAGTAAAAAACAACCAGCTATCTTGGTAAGAACCATTCACAGATCACAAAGTTTATTTTGGATTGTTGTTTTTGACATCTTAGTAAACATTTCGTATCTAAGGAGCCTACTGTTAACTTCTCAGATCGCCTTCTTTGGCAAACTGTCCCATTATAACCATTCAAAAACCTTAGAAGGTATCCAAACAACAAATCACCAAAGCTTTATCGCAATCGGATGAACGATTTGGGAACGCACGAACCTTCCCCGGCGTCTACACAACAAATCACCAAAGTATCATTGCAATCGGATCGAACCGTATGGCAACGCATGAGAACAAACAAGAAACAAATGTTGATTTTTATTTATAAGATTTTGCCTTCTTTGCAAAATCTTGTAGGCACTAAATGCTTAAATTGTTTAACATAATGAAGTTGAACGATCAATGCAAAAATTCCTTATTTAATCAAGAATCTAGCCCAAGGATTTATCTAATGTTCGATTTCGACTTTACTTCCTTAAGATGACAATCAAAGTAATTTAATTGTCTTTGAATAAATTGATTCTGATGTGTAGACACGTACATATTAATTTTGCATTTTAATATTATGTGCAATCAAATAGGCTCAATGAATAATATTGTTATTTCGGGTAAAATAACAAATATATTATTTCACCTTTGAGAGCATGTATTTTGAATACCACTAATATATTTATTTATTGCAAAACTATATAAAATACATGGCATTACAGCAAGCGCCAATGCGCCATGCATTTCAGAAATTAATAAAGATTACATAAAATATTACACGAAAATAAGAAACATAATTTTTTAAACAAAGCATCAAGTTCACTGCCGAAGATGTCCACATCAACAGGCAGCTCATTTATCAGCCGAATAGCCCTTGCAACTGGAGATTCAAAGACCTACGTGACAAACAAGTTTGACAAAGAAAATTGATTTGTCTTTGTTACGACCACGTAGGTAAAGCTGGGAGCATGCAAATTTAAATTTTCATGGATGTCAGGGTTATCAACTTGGCCCCGAAGAAGAAGAGAAAAATGTTTTAATATTGAAATTAATCTTCGAGCTTCAAGCGAGTGAAATGACAGCATTCCTAAAAGAAACTTGGTTGGATAATATTCCATTAATGAATTGTCATACGGAAAAAAAATCCCTCCCTGAAAAAGTTTCCAAATCCCTGGCCAAAATTTCGCTCACGGGATTTCGGGATTGCAATAAGTCGATCCCGGGATTCGGAATATTTTTTAATGGTCGAGTTTTCATATTTATTAAAAATTAGCCATGATAAAACATTTTAAGTACTTTTTCCACATACTATTTATTGGATCAGGACCGGTTTCACTCACGGCGAGCATTGTCAACTTGTAATTATTACTAAAACTTTGTATAAATATCACTGTTTTGTTGTATTTCTTATCAGTTGACAATGCTCGCCATGAGCGAAACCGGTCCTGATCCAATAAATTTTATGTGGTAAAAGCAGGGCTATGGAGTTGGAGCTTTTTGGCCGTGGTCGGAGTCGGAGACGTCGCGGCGTTTTGGCCGGAGTCGTACTCGGAGTCGAAAATTTTGAAAAGTTTGAAAATTTTTATTTTTGCATTTAATATGTCAAATTAGACTTTTGGCCGCATTGATAAGGTTAATATTTTATTGAATACACATAAATAGATAACTTAAGGAAAAAAGGGACGATATTAACCTTTTTTTAGTCGGAGTCGGAGTCGTATTTTTGGTCAATGTCGGAGTCGGAGTCGGAGTCGTGGTTTTGGTAAATGCTGGATTCGGAGTCGGACTTTTTTAGACCGACTCCACAGCCCTGGGAGAAAGTACTAAAAATGTTATTTTTATTGAAGTATATAAGATAAAAGTGAAATATTAGCCATGTTAATTTATCAAAAATAGTTAAAAAAAAACTGACGTCACTATCTTTTTTATGAATATTATTTTTAGGTTGTTTATCCATTATTGAAGAGCGAAAATATTTTATTGAAATATAATGTACGAGAGTATCGGTCTCGTCCGAATGCGATCTGATAACTAATTGAAATTGAAAATATGTCTGTTAAGTACATTGCGCATTAAGGAGACTATTTTTTTTAAATCTCACAATGTAAAAATTAGGACACATTAAAAGAAGTAATTTTAATTTATAAACATAAAATATTTGGCATTACAGCTTACGCCAATGCGCCAAATATTCTTAATTGTGATAGTCATACGAGATTAACTCGATGATAAGTAATTTATTTTATTTTATTTATTTAAGAAAAAGCAAATCATGGCATTACAGCTGACGCCAATGCGCCATGGATTTGACAAATATAAATACATGCATTTATATATATATATATATATATATATACATACATGCATGTAAATATATAATAAAAATCACAAATGAATTAAAATTAAAAATAAGATGAAGATTAATAGTCATAAAAAAAACAGAAGGTAAACATTATTATTAATATCACATTAGAAATTTTCAAAGCAGTCAACCGAGTGAGTTCTGACAAAATCAACTTTTATTCATAAAATTATTAAAGCTCTTCCCAGTGACATTGCCATTGGCAGACTGGTTCTAGCCCTTGGAAGAACAAACAACTCATGTTCACGATTCCTCAAAAAATTATCAGGGACATTCAATTTAACATTCTCAAGAATGGTGGAATTCTCAATTTGGCCTCGGATAAGTCGAAAGAAATATGTGGCTAGGTAATGAATCAGTTGTGCACAAAATCAACGATAAATAACATACACCCAGCCCAAGATCTCTTTTTTCAATTGAAAAAATCTAACCTTGCCGAGAATTGAACTCGGGTCCCCCGATCGCTAGGACAAAGCTCTTGCCACTAGACCACAGGGGACGAAGTAAATAATGTTGGGAACAATTTTAAAATTGTATGTTTTTGGCGTATGTTACTGTGCTTTGAAAACAGATGCCTACGGCGAATATTAGGAGTACGGTGGTTTGACTTTGTCAGGAACACGGAGGTAAGAGAGCGGACAACCAGCCCCTCATTACGTCCAAAATTAAAAGGCGACGATGGACCTGGCTTGGACATGTGCTGCGGATGCCCCAGGGGAGCCTGAATCCTGCCTGCCTCTTCTATCAACTTGATGGATCCTGACGCCGCGGAAGGCCTCTGATGACCATCCATAGGATGTACTCAGGGGAGCTAAGGGACGCCGGGATGACCTGGGAAGATGCGAGGAAGTTGGCGGGAGACAGAGAATCTTGAAGGCACCGTGTGGCGGCCATATGCTCCGAATAGAGAGCGGATATGAAAAAAAAATCTGTATTTGGCACTCATTAAAACATTATATATTATCATAATGAGCTCATGCTTTGTGACTTGATATTTTTGATCCAGTAAACTCATTTAAAAACAATATTTATATTCGATGCTGTCATTAATGCACAGCGCAAATAATTTATTTTCCTCGAGTGTCCGGAGTTCCAAAGAAGACACATGCAAGTACACGTTATAATACGAGTTTATGTATGCTTGATAAATAAATCAATCCCGAAAATTTTGGGACTATGTCTTCTAATCCCAGGATTGATCATATTTTGAAAATCCTCGGGATTCCGGGATTGGAAACCCTACTCCATACCAAGCCAAAAGTGCGTTATTAACACTGTGGAGTTAACTATGAGGTAAGAAGGTTCACAAAAAAACTCCAATACATGGAAAGAAGTGGTAAAGAAACGGAAAGGGTGATAACATTTGGTGCTTATATGGCATTTTTATGAAGTGGTGCAGTGGTCAATGTCGTTGGCTTCCGTGACGGAACGCCCGGGTTCGAGTCCCGGTACGACCAGATCTTTTTAATCGATTCTGTTCAAAGGCAATGGGTGTCTGTGTTGTTAAATGTCTCTTCCCACCATTTCAATCCTCAAAAAGCGGTGCTTAGCGAGGAGCGACTCATAGTCCTGTCCTAATCCTCGTATCCAATCTTTCAATTCCTACTCGAAAAAGAGAGGTTAAGCAACTGAGAAACAAGCAGTTCTCGTAGAAAAATATATGTTGAGATAAACTCCTTATGCTCCAAGTTGGGAGCGGACATGGTATAATAAAAATTAAGGATATCTCAACAGAAACTTCTTACGAGAACTACTAGTTACTTAGTTGCACAAAAAATGTTTTTCAAAGAGTGTTCGATATAGAAGATAACACTACGCCAGAACCACCCAATACAAAGTATAAGAAATACATAAATAAATAATTAAAAAATCACATCGATTGTACGTTATGAAATTTTGCTGTGATTGCAATCCAACAGTTGCCCGACCCTGAAATAAAGTATCTTTTTTACCTTCCCACCCGTAATAACTATTTAAATATATTATTATAATTACTACACGTAGAAGTTTAATTTAAAATGCAATTATGTTTATAGTATTGATACCAAGAAAATTATCATTTTGCCTTGTAATTTAAATGTTTTTAAAAACGTTCGATAGATGTCATTATAGGTGGCAATCAATTTTAATAAGAAGTGACATCTATTGATAAGAACTAATAATATTTATGTAATATTTGAAATAAAGGTGCCGAAACTCACTACATGTCAAGATTTTTATTAAATAAAATTACATTTAAATCTAATTCAAAGCATTATTTTAAGCTTGAGGTTAAACTTTTGCACAAAAAAATAAAGAAAAAGAAAATAATGACTTAAAATTTATGTAAAAGTAAATATATAAAATGTTTCACACATTGCCAATCGCTAAGCACGTGCATTCAATCACAAGCGTCAGACATAGAGAATGTATATAAGTCTGTGCGTCTGACGTAACTGGCCGTTATCAGTCCTTGAGCACGAGTGACCAATGGGCACGTTAACGAAGTCCCCCTTCTCCCTCGTCGCCACATTGTATCATTTTGACGAATTATATAAATATATATTATTATCACGTAAGCTTAAACATTGTTTCTTCTAATTGATTTTTGAAATTTGAAAAAAAAATACCGTGAAAAAAAGGTGCCGGAACGCCGTCCCACCGCGTTAAATGGGAAAAAAGCACTGATTATTTCCATTTTTCATTAATGAAAAAGCCAGATTTAAATGTTTTTTTTTGAATGAATGTTGATGGTATATCTTTTGAATCTTTTTTTATTGGTAAAAATGTGTTTGATAGTGTATTGATTATACAATATAACTAGTATTATAATTACCATGTTGCAATGTTACTCGTCAGCATTCGCTTAATGCAGATGATCCACCATCATAGAAAGATTGAGGAAGAGAAAAGAAAAGGCATCCTGATAAATCAAGACATATATATTTTTAAATAATTTTATTTGGAATGAATATCATTTACATAAAAGATAACTCTTCTAAACTCAGCACGGTGGATGGCTCTGAGACACATCTAACAAAATTACATGAAAAAATAAAAAAGGCTCTAATCACAAACATTTTTTATTTATTATCACAATCATTGGTTTATTCAAAATTGAAACAATTTAAACAGTTTTATATCCATGTATGTATCTTTTACGAAGCGAAACCATAACTGATCGTAGTTAATAATTTCCAAGTTTCTATCATGTATCAAAACTTTATTTCGTTATATTCCTAGTTATAAATGGTGTATTTTTTAATCTCTATTTGGTAAAAATATATTTTAACAAGACACTGAAAGGATCTTCAGGGCAGCCATTCGGCGTCATCCTTTGGTAATCCTGATCTGACGTAAGGAGACACATCCAAGACTCCTTCGTTCAGCTCGCTCGATGGAGTCTCCTTCTTGGGGTGGGCCAAGTTATTGTAAGCCTTCTTGCCTGCTGATACTACATAGTCGAAACCGTCACCTGAAAGCAACACACAATAAAGTTAAGGATTTCGACTGAGGGTGCTTGATGGAATTACAATATCAAATTTGAATTTTGTTTTAAGAAAATTTGATAACTCCACTGTCGTTCTAAAACCTACGCTGCTAATTATCCAACTCCGCCATTTTGTATTGTCACCTGTCATTTGATTTCGACTGAGGGTGTTTAATGGAATTTTAATATCAAATTTGAATTGTTTGAATTTTGTACTTTTCCATGAGTTTTGTCGCTAACGACCCAGGTTTCGCCTTTCGGTATTTTCAGGCATTTCAAGTACACGGATGTTCTTGAACTGACACTGTACTTGAACTTGTGATGCCAAAAGGCGACACCTGGGTCGTTAGCGACAAAACACATAGAAATGTACAAAATTCAAACACAATAAAGTATTATTTTATAATTATTTCTTTCCATATTGTTTGTTGTATTAAATTTATAGCAGAGCCTGTCTGGCACTTTATAGTAAATTTACAATGAGTTTAGCGCTTCCAAATGGATGCAACTTATTAGTTAATAGTTATTGTTTGTTTGTTTCAGTCCCTCCTCCCTGTCTCAATAAACAAATTAAATTCCAGACTCCATTTTTTATTTTATCATGTACAATATTAGAATCACGTTAACCTTTTAATCGCCAAGCCAATTCCATGGATTTTTGCCACAGGTCACAGTTTTCAACCATCGATTTTTCCATGAAAATGCCAGAAAATCATTTTATACTCAAAGAAAGTGAAAATAAAATATCAAAAGTGTAAGATTTACAAAATGTTTCCATGGATATTTACCAAAACAAGGTGCATTTGTTAGCCTAACCTCATATAAAATAAAAACGGCATATAGACATTTTAACAATCACATTGCCTTGAAAAGATGTGTCTGCATTAGGTTACATTTAAAAAGATACGATATTTATTCGTAAATATACTCGCAGTGGCGTTTGCGTGCCGGCATGCCGTAGCGTATGAACGGGTAAGTTTGTTACTTAGAAGAACTAGTAGACAACCTCCGCGATAGTAAGTCTGAAGATACCCATGAAGGAGGGGAAACACGTGTCACAAACAGTCACACAATACGCGATAAAGATAATTTGTATCTGTTAAAAAATATGTAAAATTGATCTTTGGTGAAACTTGTTCATTTGGCTCTCCTGAAAAGTTGAGAAAAACGGGTAAAGTTTCCCAGTCTCTTATGACCCGAATTGCAGGTTATTGGATTTTTCTCCCGTTACAATATTTTTAAGTAAGTTATACCGATTTTTTCTCCAGCTTTGTGGGCGACGTCCGCAGCATGTGCAGCGGAGAAGGTGTCAGGATCGATGTTGAGGTCGGACCCTGCAGCAGCCTCCTTCTCGTCCTTGGGGCAGTCGCCGTGGTGGATGGTTGAGAGGTCATCGGTGGCTATTCCGTTGCTGTCCAACTCTTTTTGGAGCTGAAGAATGAAAAAATCAACTATTTACTACACGTCAGTGTAAGTTCATTCGTGCACTTGAAATGCCTTAAGATACCTAAAAGGCGAAGCCCGGGTCGTTGGCAACAAAAGTCATGGAGAAGTACAAAATTCAAACGATTCAAATTTGATATTGAAATTCCATCAAGCACCTTCGACAGTAATTACGCCCCGCTTATACGAAAAGGTGGGTAGAAAGGTGTTTCTACACAATAAAAACAGCCATGCCTTCGAATAAAATCGATAAATCGACTTAAAAAAAAACATCAATCAGTTTATAATGCTCGCGATGAGCGAAACCGGTCCTGATCTCAATATGTAAGAAAAATGTATAATTATTTTTATTATAGTGCTGCTTTCACTGGGAATCGAAACCGTGATGTCTGTCACGGATATTAAACACGTTTACCACTGCACCACGGTCCAACGATATTTTTTATTAAATCCAGAAAATAACCACCATAACAACTCACGTACCAAATAATCCCAGTCAAATATGAAAAGTTAATTGACATTTATATTGAGTCACGAATGAACGTTGCATGGTTGAACTTACTTTGGTCAAAACATGCTCCGGCAATTCAGGAGTCCTCGACAAGATGGTGGCCGATAGTCTGTGCGCAAATGTCAGCTTCTGGCACGTGAAGATTCCAGCATAGAGGCTGTAGTCTGTGTCGAAGACGATGTAGCTGGCTGTTCCACCAACACCTTTAGTCAAGTAAGGCAGAAGGACACAATTTAAAACAATTGTTACATATCTATTTCACCTTTTTGCAAATTAAATTCACCCTTTTTGAAAATCGTATTAAAAAATAAAGAAACCAAATTTAATAATATAACAGCAACAATAATGTTCTTTTCATGTATTTTAGTTTAAACTTGTATTTCGTGTATTTCACTGTTTGAGGTTGTAAAAACTTTTTCGTGTCGCGGAAAGAGAGATCACTTTAAAATTGTTCACTGTCAATACTTGGTGGAGTGTCATGATAATCTTATATATAAAACCAAAACGGGGGATGTATGTCTGTATTTCCCTTCTGCATTGTTGTTGCAAGTTCAAACAAACGAATTGATTTCGCTCGCGAAAGTTTCGACGGTAAATTTGTTTCGTTATCAATGTGTGTGTAGAGACTCCAATTATTCGAGTATCGAGTAGTACATATATAAAACCGAAACGGCGTATGTATGTCTGTGGGTCTGTAATTCCCTTTTGCATTGTTGGTCATTAAGTTGCCATAAAAACGAATATGAAAGAAAATATGTTTTATTTTTTTATCGGCGAAGACATTTAGTCAAAATGTAATAAATTAGTCTTCTACTGAACTTTTCCCGGCTTTTATTAATATAATAATGTTTTTATTTACGTGAAGGTATTATTTGACATTTCTTTGACAGCAAATTAGATTTTTTCCTTGAATTTGGACATTTTAATGGGCGAGAATGGGGCTGTCAATATATGAAAGGGGCTGTGAAATGTCAATGCCAGTCTGAAATATTCATTTTAATTCCATTTTAATTGACCTAGACTTTTGAATTTTGAAAAAAGTTGTTTCAACTTGGCCCGTCTGAATTTACGCGCCGAGCTGAACATAACCCCAAACTGGTCCGAGCGAAGCCGGGTTCCAATACTAGTAAAATAATAAAACATTTTCGGTACTTAACATTTAATTTATTGAGATCAGGACCGGTTTCACTCATCGCGAGCATTATCATCTGATATGTGTCTTTAACATATTTTGTCACATCACATTATTTTGTTTATAGTGTATACATCACAACACATCATCAGTTTCTTTATAATAAAAATAATAACACATTTGTAATACTTATTCCACATTTGATTTATTGAGATCAGTAACGGCTTCGCGTATCGCGAGCATTATCAACTGACGAGAGAGCTCGCGACACATCAGTTGATAATGCTGGCGACGAGCAAAACCGGACCAAATCTCAATAAATCCAATGTGGAATAAATACTAAAAAAATAATTTAAAATTTCGACTGACGGTGTTTGATGGAATTTCAATATCAAATTTGAATCATTTTAACTTTGTTTGTTTGTTTCTCGCTTACGACCTGGTTTTCGCCTTTCAGCATATTAAGAAATTTCAAATGCACGAACGAACGTGAGCTGAGTCAAGTCAGTTAGACAAAACAAAACTCACGGAAGTACAGAATTCAAACAATTCAAATTTACTAAACATATGTTTTTATTTTTACTATCATCAGTTTCGTTTTGGTTTAGATAAAACTGTATAGATGTATATTCTTATCAGTTAAAAATGCTCGCGGTTAGCGTAACCGGTGGTGATCTTAGCAAATTAACTGTGGAATAAGTAAAAAGAAAGTTTTATATATTTTTTAATTTCTCGATAATGTTGTCAAGAGATGAGTACAACAATTTAAAGCAGTCAAATGTTTCAGCTTACGCCATTGTCACAACTATGTTTTAAACTAGCATTTACTCACCCTTATATACAGTTGTAGCAGGGTAAAAAAAGTACAGTATATACGGATGAGTGAATGCAGGCTTAAAATATAGTTCTGACGATGGCGTAAGCCGAAATAGCTATCAAAAAATATATAAAAATAATTTCTGCAGAATCTAAATAAATTGTTATTTTTTTCACCGTATTACAATGGAGTTCTACCAAGTAAATGCCAACGTAATCAATACACTCAAATAGAGTCAGGAAGATTGATTGACAGTTCAAAAAATTACTGTGCCATTTAACTTACTTAGTGGAAACCTGACGATCATTTTCGCCGGCGTGGCTTGGTCTGCGATTTTCAGGGTTCCTGTGTATTTGTACGCGTGATTCCTGGCCGTCAGGCCGAGGATGGAGTGCTGCGAAACCTGCTCCAGCTCGTATTCACCAGGCTCGTGGCCCTTCGTGAAGTTATATGTGATGCAGTGGGATCTGGTCGACGTCTTTTGGATGACGTACCACACTCCCAGCATCTGCAATTGGAAATAAGTAGTTTGATGAATCTGCCATGTTTATGTGGATTTTTTTCACTCAATTTTGAATCGTTTGAATTTTGTACTTTTACACGAGTTTTGTGGCTAATAAGTTTGGCTCTTTTGCCAGGAAATACTAGAAATAAATAGGGAACAGCTGCATAGTTTGCCAGTTTTAAATGAGCAACTTAATCTTCCTAACTTATTTCTTTAAATACATAAATATCATTCATTATCATACAATAAAACAATTCCTTAAAAATTCGTCAGATAAAACCCACATGTTGGTAAGTTAATGCAATTTTAGCTATATCACTTTCACTTTTGATACTTGGTGGAATGGCATTATAATAATTATTCCACCATTCTTGAAAATCTTAAATTGAATGTTCCTGATAATTTTTTGAGAAATCGTGAGCATGAGTTGTTTGTTCTTCCAAGGGGTAGAACCAGTCTACCAATGGGAATGCCCCTGGGAAGAGCCTTAACAATTTTAAGCGGCATTGCTTCGGATGTCGACATATTTCATATTGACGTGAGTGAGTTCAAACGAATACTATATTTTATGAATAAAAGTTGATTTTGTCAGAACTCACTCGGTTGACATCTTTGAAAATTTCTAATATGATTTTATAATTTTTTTTCTCTCTGTTTTTATGACTACAATGTTTACATCTTGTTTTTAATTAATTAGAGATTAATATTATGTATTTACATGTATGTATATATATAAATACACGTATTTATATTTGTCAAATACATGGCGCATTGGCAGCAGCTGTAATGCCATGATTTGCTTTTTCTTAAATAAATAAATAAATAATAAAACGTTTTTACTTTAAATTAAAACAAATTTACGTCAACTGATGACAATGCTCGCCATGAGCGAAACCAGTCCTGATCCAATCAATTTTATGTGGAATAAGTACTAAAAATATTTTATTATTTTTACTAATTCACTTTAATTTAAAACTAATTAACGTTCATTTATTACTATTCAATAAAAACCCAGATTTTACTTTAATTTCAAGAAATACATTAAATCAATTTGTCATTTAGACTTTTCAATATAACATAAGGATATCAGTAAAGATGAGATGTCGTATTGTTTACCTTTTCTACACCAGTATATAAAGATACATAATTGGATGTTTTAACATAGTTCTGTTTTAGCATATCAATTACATATATAATATGTTTTTGAAGAACTAAAATACATTAATATATCTTATAGTAAACTTGACATTTGGCGTATTTGTCAAACCGATCTGAAATATATTCAATGTTCAATAACATAGTATTCCTCTCACTGTGAGCTAAATATTTTATTCACAAAAATCAAGGCCTACCAAGAAGTCACAATTAAATAAATAATGATTTTTGTTTCACGCTACATACAAAAAGAAATAAAATCAAGCGGTCTTCAGTGGCTGGAATATTTTATTGTATGATAATTCTCTGATAAATTACAGATATATTTATCTTCATGTAAATCAAACAATGTCACCTGTGTTTTGGGTGTGATGTGGAGTGAGCATGATGTCAGCGGAGCAATTAAAAATAGCAGAAATTTAAGAGATCTATCTTTCAATTTTTTATGGAAAGACATAATTATATATAAATGTACTTATATTTGTATATGCCCGGTCCGTGGCGCAGTGTCAACGTTGTTGGCTTGCGCGCCGGACCACCCGGGTTCGGTTCCCGGCACGAGCGGATTTTTTCAGTCGATAAATCTGTTCAAAGGCATGGGTGTTTGTGTTGTTGAAATTCCCTTCCCACCTTTCCTATCCCAAAGAGCGACGCATAGTGACAGCGATTGGCTAATCACTAGTCTAGTCCTAGTCCTCTTATCCTTTCCATCCCTACTCTCTTCGAAAAAGAGAGGTTGAGCAACTGAGTAACAAGCAGTTCTCGTAGAAGAAAAAAACATATGTTGAGATAAACTCCGTGAGGAGTCCATATGCTCCAAGTTGGGAGCGGACATGGTTAAAAAAAATGATAATTCTCTGGCGAATTACAGATATTTATCTTCATGTAAATCAGAATATGTCACCTGTGTTTGGGTGTGATGTGGAGTGTGCATGATGTCAGCGGAGCATTTAAACATAGCAGTAATTTAAGACATACATATGTAATTATATATATATTTTTTTACCATGTCCGTTCCCAACTTGGAGCATATAGACTCTTCACGGATGTGTCGCAACATATTTTTTATCCTACAAGAACTGCTTTTTCCTCAGTTGCTCAACCTCTCTTTTTCCAAGAAGGTAGGGATTGAAAGGGTGCGAGGACATGGTCAGGACTAGTGATCAGCTAATCGCGAAAGGTGGGAAAAGATTTTCAATAACACAAACACCTTCTTTTCTCTCGTCTTCGAACAGAATCGATTTATCGACTGAACATTTTTTCGCACCAGTGCGGTCCGTCACGGAAGCCAACGACGTTGACCACTGCACCACGGACCGGGCTTTAGAACATGTTTAATTTAATTCAATTATATTTTAAGCAATACCTGCTTATTTATCAGGATGTTAAATTCATCAACTATAAGAGTGCGCGTCAACCTGTGACCAGTGCGTGGGGGTCTTCAAACTGCGCATCTTAAAGGCATCATTAGTGACCACTGCTCTAAATATATCTTATGGACATCAAAAATGATTGAAATTTTCACTCATCGGTATTTATATACTGCGATTTTTCCTAATTAACTATTTATGATAATGATAATTGATACTTTTAATAAACTTAAATAAATACGTCATTCTTGTAACGAAATATAAGCTGTATTATGTCATTTAAAAACGAATCCACAAATGTGTTTTCTATTTTGCAACACGTAGTTACGTCACTTTACTTAATTATGGCAAATTATCACACGTACGTGAACAGCTTTTGATTTCTCAGAAGCTGTTAATTTCTCGAATGTAAATTTTATCAATAACAACATACCGTTACGAAAAAAAATGTTATCGATTTGTTGAATGCTATTAAAAAAATATTTCGAAAGCGTAATGCTTTGCATGCATAACTCGTTTGAAATAACGAGGTTCTTAAAAAAAATTATGAAGAATCTTTTGGTTAGTTAAACTAAATTAACATAAAGATTATTTTAAGGAATATCGTCATCCCTGCTTAAGTGTACTTTTTTTAGTTGTTGAGTCAAATTACGACTCAGACTCCAGCATTTAAAAAAAATACGACTCCGACTTCAACATTGACCAAAAACACAGTTTAATTTCGCCACGTTTTTGACGTGACAACGTCTTATAAATCGATGAACGCCCGCTGCACGCACGAAAAAACATGACTCATTGTCCCGTTTGTCGCGTTACGCCGAAGGCAAGCTTGCGAGCGAGAGCGCGGATAAGCGATAGAGAGGCACGATCGGCCTACCGTTCGGATTGTGCCGCATCTATCTCTCTTACACTCGATTGGTCGATGCGTCTGAGTAGAAAAAGTACAGCGGCAGCACACAACTTATACACCTACAGTACCTACACGTGATCTGTTCACAACTGTTTATAAAGTGAAGTGAAATGTTAATGTGGTTTTCATTGTTTATATTACAACAACAATTGCGGCAATAAAGGTAATTAATTCTTGCATGTTAAAAATCTGATTAACGTATAACAAAATAATGATAATTCAATAAAAAAGATTCCATTTTATTCATAAAAGTATGCAATCATTTCATCAGTGTTTTCTTATGACGTTGTCACGTTAAACTATCGTCCGTAAACCGACTTTACAGACACCAATTTTTTTCATACCTTTCCTATTTATGTGTATACAATTATATACCAACCAACCAATCCGGTCAATTGCCAAATTTTCCTCCACACAACTATTTATAGTTTCCAAGTCTCTTTGGATTTACCGTAATTGATGTGCGTTTGGCTGCTTTGTTAATTTCTACATAAAAATGAACGAATCCCCTATTAAGCAAAGACTTTCAAATGTGATTTATTTAACACGTTGCAGGCCGGAGGACTCGTATGCGCGTCCTCGATGGACAAACGCAGCGGTCCGGGGCACTCGTATGTGACTCGACTTTTAACACTAACGACTTTGGTATTGAAATTAAATCAAGCACCTTGAGTCGAAATCCTTAAATTCTGTTTTATCAGCACTGGAATTCCTTCAGTTACATGATTGTTTCATCTTGGCGCACGCTTATTTTTACCCATTGAATATGCTCAAGTGTTTGGTTGCTATACGCACAAGTGAGATCTTATCGTTATAGCAATATTTAAGCTGATTATACTAGGGCTGTGTAGTCGGAGTTGTCGCAGCGTTTTGGCTGGAGTCGTACTCGAAGTTTGTCAAATTTGTCTCTTGGCCGGAATGGTTGTTTTGATATTCATTTGAATACACATAAATAGGAAAATTAGGAAAAAAAAGTGATGATATTAAACTTTTTTTAGTCGGAGTCGTGTTTTTGGTAAATGCTGGAGTCGGAGCCGAATTTTTTTTACCGACTCCACAGCCCTGGGTTATACAGATATTCGTGGATCGCGGAATAGTCTTTACATAGCTACATATGTCAAATGTCTTAATTTTAGTGCACTGTCCTACATACACACGTCAATAGTTTTTGATTTCTTAGAACTATTTACATCAATCACAAACGGGATTTTTTACCACGACAACCAGATCACAAAAGTCGGCCATTTCGTGAATAAGGAATCACCTCCTGATTTAAGTCATTGAGCAACGCATAATATAAAAACGAAGGCTATATTCGCTCTTGCATGAAGGTGGTTGAGCTATTTTTTTTGTGCTAATTAGCTTGTCTTTGTGCGTTTTTTTTTTGTTTGGCCAGGTAATAAAAGTAATAATTAAATTGTGATTTAAAACCCTGGTGTATAATTGAAAAGTTGTTGTGCAACAAGTGGTGATGAAAAATATTTGTTCGTGTTAGAACAGATCCAAATAATAGAGGCCGATTACATTGTTTCGTTTTTTTTTGTACGTGCAGATATGTGTTACTGAGCAGCGATTGCTAGGCGGTGGTTCGTGATTTTGTTGGAGTCAGGTAGCCAAGGATCCATAAAAATATTTAACACAATCAATGCTAAACCTGTGTTTTAATACGCTGTGGAACACGCTAAGCGTGTTCTCAGCACCCAATGTGTTAAAGCACACAGTAACAAATATCGTTTAACTTAACAGTGGTCAACGCAATTGGCTTGCGTGACGGACCACCCTGGCTCGAATCCCCGTAGCAGATTTTTTCAGTCTATATATCGATTCTGTTGGAAGCCAATGAGTGTTTGTGTTGTTAAAAATCGCTTCCCTTTTCCTAACGCAAAAGCTGCACGTTGCGAGAGCGATAAGTTAACCACTAGTCCTGTCCTAGTCATCGTGACATGGTTAAAAAATATCATCTTCTATAAATATAAAAAAATGAAATGTTTATTTGCTTGTTTGTCCCATGTGCGTTTCTATACAGTTCATCCAATTGTGATAAAACGTTGGTGAGTTGTTGTGAAAATTTCTTGTTGTGAAAAAAAGGTTTCTTCTGTTTTGACAAAAAATCATAAAAATGTTAAATTTACTTGATTTGCCAGGCATGCCACCGCACGTTTTAATATTGAAAATTGGTGTGCCTATCATTATTCGCCGAAATATAAATCCACCACAACTTTGCAACGGTACCGTTTATTGAAAAAGATTAATGAACAATATCACCGAAGCTACAATTTAAAATTTAAAGAAAAAGATGTACTTTTGCCACGCATCCAAACGATTCCGAAAGAATTAAAACTTTTGCAGTTTCCGGTACGACACGCATTTACAATGACTATCATAAAACACAGCGACCATCGCTACAAGAGTGTGGAATAAATTTAAAAAATCCATTCTTTTGTGGCCTGTTCACGCGTTGGAAAACCTTCTGATTTATTCGTATACGCATCAAACAGAAAACAAAATGTGTATCCAAAACCACTACAGAATTAAAACAAAACATTTTCATTCATTGAATGGCATTAGTGGCACAGTTAGTTTAGTTGTCCGCAAAGTGTGAAAGGTTTGTGACCGCTGCCATAGAGTAATATTATATCATGAGTAGAGAGATGGAATCTACATAATACATGCAGATTTATTTTTCATTTGTATTGTTGACAAAATGCTTATTATGAATTGTAAAAAAAATGCAAATTGATTTGTTGGGTGTGTTATAGATACGGTTAATCCCCGATTTGGCGTGTCGTTAATTCGCGTTTCCCGCTATTTGAGTTCGATGTCTGCAGTCTCATTTTATTATATTCCGCTTTTATGTTTTTATTTTACGCAATTTGCGTCGGAAATGCACATTTTCATGTTAATTTTGATGATCAAAACACTTCAAAAATATGACCCGATTTAATTTGTGATTGTTTTACGTTTTCTCGATAAGATGAAGATGCTGGAAGGTGAAACCCGGGTCGCAAGCGACAAAACTCATGAATAAGTAAACAATTCAAGCGATTCGAACTCAGGCACCTTCTGTTGAAATATCTCAATTTTCAATTAATTAATAATAAATCCTGTATTTCCTAGTTGTTTAATTGAGTTTAGTGTTTGAATATTTATTCAAACACAAAATTTGAAGCGGATTTTGTATCCTACATACTTCCAAATACAATTTTATTTATGGAAGTAGTACAACATAATTATATGTTATATTTATTTAATATTACCTTCCCGCAATAACATTGAAATGTCGATAAATACTATTTAAGAATAAAATGATTTCAAATGTTGGTACACTCAACAATGGTGAGTTTGGAAGATTAAGTTGTTTATTTAAAATTGACGATGCAAACTGTTTACTACGCGTCAGTTCAAGTACATTCGTGCACTTAAATGCATGAAGATGCCGAAAGGTGAAACATGGGTCGTTAGCGACAAAATTCTTGGAAAAGTACAAAATAAAAACGATTTAAAATTGTGTCATTGAATACGAAATCGAATAAGTCAATGTAATTAATTTAATTCAAGAATAAAGTTATTAAAGCCAATTACCTTATTCATATCGAACTCCGCAAGAGGCTTCACCTCGGGGCAGCTACCGGTATGGTATGAGTGACTCCAGCATGACCCTATAACCCCAAGAACGGCCAATAACAAAAACACAACCCTAGCCATTTTCAACAAAATCTGTTCGAAAACAACTGACAGTTCAGTAAGATTCTAAATTTAAAAAAAAGTCACTTGTTTTATGGCTGTAAAGTGAAGACAGCTTTTGTTTTCGAACGTTTGAATTTATCTGTCAATTTTTACTTGATTAAATGAACGGATACGTCTGTTCGAGTTGAAATAACGACTCGAATGATTCAATTTGTAAAGATATACCAGTTTTATATCGTAAACGTTCATTGAATGTAATGCAACAAAACGAGTTTGTTCATCAGGCATTGGAAAATCCATCATTATTATAATTGAAACAAGGATAACTACTTATCAGAAATAATTGTGGTTTGTCGATATGGTGCATAAGGTATTGATTTTTTTAAATCATGTCCGCTAATATTATAAATAAATGTGTTTATTTACATATATAAAGCTTTTGTTTCTGCCCACAATTAACAAAATTGATCTCAATCTTTAAATTTTTTTTTTTTTTAAGTAAGTTTTAGAATATAGGTTTGCAACCTTTTTATAAGAGCCATGTGACCCGCGACCCCGATCCAATTGAAAGGGCATTTAAAAAAAGGAATAAAAATGCATTATATTGAATATTTTTTAGTTGACTGTATAAGTTGGCTACCTCACAAAAACCCGTCGTGACCCTCTTTTGGGTCGTGAACCATGGATTGAAAGCCGGTGGCTTAGAACCAATTATATTTTTTATTTCTTAGATGTATATTTAATTTTAATTATGTGTTAATTTATCCAGTTAGGGATTCAAACCCTTGAACGCGTAACCGCAAATGAAAGAGCTTCAACCAAAAATGAAATGATCAATATTTAATTAAGAATTTCAATTGATGGAATTTCAAATTAGTATTGATTGAATGTTGTACTTTTTCAGGAGTTTTGTCGCTAACGACCCGGGTTTTGCCTTTCGGCATCTTTAGGCATTTCAAGTGCAGTGGTCAGTTCAAGTACATCCGTGCACTTGAAATGCCTGAATATGCCGAAAGGCGAAATCCGAGTCGTTAGCGACAAAACTCATGGAAAATTACGAAATTCAAACGATTAAAATTTGATCAGTATTTCATTAGAATAAGATACCATTATTTCAATTTCTACGTAAATTTTATGAAAATGTTGTTTATGATCAAATCCAAATCCGAAAGCACCAGTATCGTTTTTTTTTTTTTTTTTTTTGTAAAGTGGAGTTTGTAATGCTTCATCTCTGCAATAAGATAAATAAGATCACAGAGCAGGTTTTTGTTTCATGGTAACTTTTTGTGACTCATTTTGACGTTTGGAAAATTCTAAGTAAGTTTTTGAATTGAGATCGGCTTTCAAATTTAACGAACCAATAATAATATTATATAATATACACAAATGAAGCACGTCGAACAATTTGGTGCAGTGGTAAAGTTTGTACGCTTTGAACCCGATGATTCAAATCACCAGCAGTTGAATGACATGACGTCTTCATACTGGCAAAATTTAATTGTATTTACGCATGAGGGGAATAAAACTGTCATGCTGTCATGTGGAAGTTCATTTTAAAATTAAATTAAAAAAACTTTGATTATTCCACATATTGTGTTTCTTATTGTGACACGTGTTTCGCTTCTTTTAGAGGCATCTTCGGACTAACTATCGCAAAGTTTGCTTAAGTAATGAAGCAAGATTGATTCTAATATTTTAAAATGATAAAATTACAAAAATGGAGTTTGGGATTTTTCCTTTTACCGGAAGCAAGGAGGAAATATATAAAAGACTTAATAAGTATTATTAAATAATATTCTTAATAGGACAGGTCGCTCGCCACTGCTTCACTATTTCCAATTAATTAGGTTAAACCCTAAACTATCTGGTTGATTGCAGCTCATTAGTTAATATTTTGTAATGCTAAAGTCATTAGTAGTATGATTTGTTAACTTTGTTTCGATTCTATAACCCCATCCTTTCTTCCCGTAAAAAGGAAAAATCCCAAACTCCATTTTTGTAATTTTATCATTTTAAAATATTAGAATCAATCTTGCTTCATTACTTAAGCGAACTTTGCGATAGTAAGTCCGAAGATGCCTCTGAAAGAGGCAAAACACGTGTCACAGCTAGTAGCACAATACGTGGAATAATCTAAGTTATTTAAAATTTTATATTAAAATGAACTTCAAAAAAATTACCGCTGAAACCTTCGAAATTACTAGGATGTGCTTTTGATATATTTTTATTTTTGTATATGTTACAGTGAAACTATATTCTCAGTGAAAATGTATCAAGTACATAATAGATTTGTATGACAACATGATTTCACTGGTCACGATCATTGAAATTATTGGCCCAAGTCAATGATTTGCCGGCCTAAAAATTTGGTTTGCTTCAATGAAACAAAATCAGCAAGTATCATAAAAAGAGATCCAAAGAAAAACACAGACAAACATTGGGCTGAAGATTGAGTGAACAAATTTTATTTCAATGACGGCTTGGAGAAGAATACATTTTCACTGTAACATATATAAACGATACAAACTGTATACTACGTGTCAGTTCAAGTAAACGAAAAAAAAAACGTTACAATATTTGATTCACAAGAATAACAAAATCAACCATATAATGTCTATGATTTACCAATTCGATTCACGAATGAACGAGCCGCAATAACGAAGCAGTAATTGTATGTCATTGCATTAAAAACTGGAAATAAAAGAATTTAACTGGTGTTATCGGGAAAAAGAAATAAAAAAGACCTGTTCGAATTACGTATGCTAATTATTACTGGTCTTAAAGACTGTAACAACTTCTGCTTAGAAATTTCATGCGAATCGATTTAAGTTTACTAAGAAAGTGATATTTTCTGTTAATCACTTCATGGAAATCAAATATATAAAAAATAATATTTGTTTGTTTGTTACATAAGCGGAACCAAGGGGGTCGCATCGCACCCATGGCCACCCCCTGGGGAGAATTAATTCTATTCAAAATATTATAACATTAATTTTCAAATGATTTTTATTTAAATAAATATGTATGTTGTAGATCTCTTTTTTTTCACGACCCTTTAGTTCAGTGATCGCCAAACGGTCGCTCGCGAGCTACGGTGGCATTTTCGGTAGCTCGCGAAGGATAAATTTGGAAAATCCATGCTTCTTACATGTACAGCTGCATGTGGCCTACTCACACGTTGGAAAACTTTCTGATTTATTGGTATGCGCGCACCAGACATAAAAAAATATTTTGTATCCAATAGCACTTCAATAAACAGAATTAAAACATAAACACTTTCTTTCTTTGGGTGGTATTGCATCGCATGCCGGGTACTCGCTTGTTTTCTTTATAAATACGTAATTAAAGTACGCATTTTATGTTTTATTGGAAGTCCGATTTTATTTAAATAATGTAATAATCATATGTATGGTACAATAAAACACGACGATAAAGCAATATACAAAAGTAGCTCACCAGACAATTTCAATTTCTGAAAGTAGCTAGCATCCTGATTGAGCTTGGAGACCACTGCTTTAGTTTAACAGCTATATTTACGACATGTGATAAATTCATAATTATATCCTTATTGTAAGGTTTTGTTACGAATTTTATCAAGTTTGACAGTCAGCTTTGCCTTCGCTGAAAGTAGGTTTTCCACATTACGACGCAAGAAAATCTGGCTAAGGAATCGTATGAGTTTGGAAAGACTATAGGGGAAAGGCCATAAACTGAAGTCAAAAAAAACGAAAATTTGACTTCATTTTACAATAATATATGCGATTTCTTCTGGTATTATACTGTATTTTTGTACATTATGTTTTTAATGTTTTCATTTTTTAATTGAAATAAAAGAATCGATGCAAATGGTAAGAGTCATCAATTAAATCACATGATTTTGTTGGGGGTCATCACTTATTTAAACGCAGGGTCATAATTTCTTCTGTAAAAAAATCTAGAAAAATCGCGTAAAACGAAATGGCATAAAAAGGGGACTGAGTGTATATATTTTTTTAATGATATATTTTTTAACGTATTATTTATATCATGTTTATTTTCAAATATAATGGCCACCCCCTGGGACAATTTCTGGATCCGCCAGTGGTTTGTTATACCGTTCATCCGATCGCAATAAAACTTATTGCTTGCACTTGCGCGAATGTTATGTATAGGCATAGTAAAATTAAACTTATAATAGCTATTTTATATAAACATCAAGGTTTCTTATATATATATATCATGCGCTGCCATACCGTCCATTAGGACAACTTATTGTTGCACTTGCGCAAAGGTTATAGGCGTAGTACAATCAACTTTCAGTAGGTGGTGCGTGTAGACCAGTGGTTCTCACGTAAAATTTGGCTGTGGCCGCATTAGGAACATTAGCAATCCTACGGAAATGTCCGGTGGCCGCACCAAATTTTTGTGTCGAGTCTTTTTTGTCAAAAAGACCGAACCATCTTTGTGTTTGAGTTTTTGCTAACTAACAATTCTTGATGCTCAATAGAAATGCATACGAAATATCTAATTTTCATGTGAATTTGTTGACAAAATTAACTTGTTATAACACATTAAGTATGAAGCTGTTGGTGGCCGCAGAAATATCCTCTCGTGGCCGCACATGAGAACCACTGGTGTAGACAATCGACATAAGACAAACAGCAAATGCCAAACGGCAAATGTCATCGGTACCGATCAATCTTACTGAAATTTAAATCGAAATTATTTATCAAAAATACTGAGCATCAGAAAGCACTTCAATAAACACACTTTCTTTCGTTGAGGGGCATTGCAACGCTTACCGGGTACCGGCTAGTATTTCATAAAAATCATGATCGATTCAGTTCATTATGAGCATTTGATTTCATGAATGTGTTTTATAATTTATTTACTCTCTTATATTATGATGTCTTCTTACCTGAAATTTCTTTAACAACATTTTCATTTCGACATATTATAATATCGATGTCGTCCTTACAATTACATCGTCAATATTTTCTGGGACTGTTTTACGTTGGTGGGTTAGTTAAATTTATTTTCCTTGTGCTTATTGCAGTCTCAAATGCAGTGTTTGGCAACCCGGAGCTCCAGGGCACGAGGTGTTGGAAAATGATATATAATTTATACTTTCGATGGTTTCGGCGGTAACTTTGTGGATGTTCATTTTAATATAAAGTTAAAAATAACTTTGATTATTCCACGTATAGTGCTCCTAACTGTGACACGTCGCAAAGCAAGATTGATTCTAACATTTTAAAATATGAAATTATAAAATAGATTTCGGGTATTTTTTCCCCTTTTAAAGGAAGCAAGGAGGGGGTGATAGAATCGAAAAAAAAGCAAATAAATTTATTCTATAGTCCATATGCTCCAAGTTGGGAGCGGACATGGTTAAAAAAATAAATTAAAAAGAACAATTAATTTGATGGCAGTTGAAATTTATTTTTTATTTTTCAAAATGTAGAGATTGTTTTAATAATATCTTAGCACACCATGTGAGAAAAGGTACCGTAAAACGTGGTGAATAGAGACACTTTTTACCCTTCACGGCTACATATGTATCTTCATACCTGCGCCACATAATTCAAATATGAAAGGCTTGAAACTTGTTTCTATGGCCCTACTACACATTCATGACAATATTTAACAAATATTCACTAACGTTATTAAGACACAATTGAATTGGGGTGAATAGAGACGAGTGAGGGTGAATAGCGATTTGGCAGGTGAATAGAGACAAAACAACATATTGTAATGATAGGAATATATGAACCTCTTTCTATGAGTCTCTAATCACCCCGTATTACGCTACTTATTAATTATAAAAAACGTGATTTATTTTAATTTTCGTGCGATAAAAAAGAAGTTTAAAAGGAGTCAAAAAGTAAGGCATCGAACTAAAAACAAGTCTGTTTCAATTTTGGCCAGTCATTTAGTTGATTTGGTTTTGTCATTTGAGAGATAGTATTATTAGTCATTGTGAAGAAACTTACTTAAACATAATGATTACATTAGATACTTAGTTCATTCGTATATGAGCTGGCGTACAAACGGCTCTAACAGCTTGGCAAACTAGGTGGTCTGCATCCACCAAAGAGCGTCAAACATATCTTTTCTTCCCAGACGTGACCTGGAGGCTCAAGGTGAAGAGTCTAGCGCCTGGATACTGGACTTCCCAGTTTATAACTGGACATGGCAAATTCAACGGCAAACTATTTGGGTTGGGCAAGTTGGTCGAAAGGCCGGATTGCACTTGTGGACACGACTACCAGGACGCTAATCACGTACTGTGGGACTGCCCCGAGATGAATGCCGAACGAGCTGAGCTGTTTGCTGCGGTCCGTCCTCATACGGGCCCAATATGCCACGCTGACTTGATCTCAACCAAGGCCAATTTTGAGGCATCCGATAAATTTGCAACATCATATGGGGAACGGGATAATCTTGATTCCTCTTCAGATTCAACGCGAAGTAGATTAAACTCCACGGATTCTCAGTATACAGATACATAAGATACTTAATATCACTCTAACAAAGTGGCTGAGCAAGTCACATTTTCTTTTTTATTCTCTTTCTATTTTTCTTCTCTTTAAGCACCTTAGTGCATGGTTAAAAGATCAGTCCCGTGCAGCTCTGTCTCGGGCCAAGTAAGTGAGGAGTAAATTCGTTTCTTTTCTTGCTCGTATAGCGTTATGGAAGGCGGCTGTGAAAAACGGCTGCACACACATAACGGATGGGTGGTGGGACAACCAACTTGTTCACCCAAATATATTAGATACTTAGTAAATTTGTGCTAAAGTTCAATCCTTGTTTTTGTCTCATTGACAGTATATAAGTTCAAGGAACAAAGCAAAATAAATTTAAATCAAAACAATAATAATTACAACTCAAATGATACAAGTACGTTAACCCTTTATAAGGCAAATGAAATTTTATGAAAATCGAATTCGAACGATATTTTAAAATATTTACTAAACATATTAAAAAAAAATGTATTTTTGTGTCAGAAACATCAATATTTTTATTGGTTAATACATTGACAAATTTTTTTTTTTTTTAAGTCAACTGCGTGACATTGGAGTCCATAAATACGTGACAGTAAAATGTTGCTAAGACACAACAGACTGTAATTGAAATGATTATAAAAATAGTTTTCCCTAAAAATCGCAAAAAAGCCTTCATAGTTCAGGTCTGAATCCAATACGGTGCTTCAAAGCTGTTAGTTGCGCGCACAAACGCCCAATTGTTAATTTAAAGACTCCCGGATAAAGACATTGATATTTGAGAAACAACGAAAAGTTTCCGCCATTTGATAAATTTAATGACTAAATAGTATTATTGATGATGCATTGAGATGGATGGAATTGGATATTTTGACCTTAATGCGAGTGGTCAGTATATTAACCAATTTCGGCCTTTGTCATATAAAGGGTTAAAGCAATTATACTAATAATACTTAAGAAATAATTTGTTTTTTTTTTTTTAATTTTATACTGTAATTTCTGTGACATACACACAGTTCTTCACAAAACAATTTATGTATACGTATGACACTTATATCACGCAATGTGTATTGCTTCGGTAAGAATATTTTTACAATGGCACTTTGGCATTTTGTTTATACTTAATTAAAAATCTCGTTCGGAACTAAAACACAGTAAATACGATTGTATATTTTATTCGCTATGACACTTAAGGGAACCACTCGGCATCATTGTCAGCAATTGACGACCTTGAGCGGCTTGGCATATTGGATGGATCCTCGATCAAGTCTTCCTTGTCCTTTGACAAATTGTTGTAGACTTTCTTGCCGGCGGATGCCACATACTCGATGCCGTCACCTGGAATCAAACATAAATTGATTCACCTTTCCTATAGGTACTAAAAAAAGGAGTCACTTCAAGTTGAAGTTGAAGTAATAATTGATGTTAAATTCGCTGAAAATATGAACAACGTCAGCGAATGACAGAATTATCCAACTCAAACAATGGACTGAAGATTGAACTGAACTGCGTATATCGCACTTCGTTGAGATTAATTTCATTTGCAAAAAGGTTAATTTCATTTGAAAAACGGTGAAATAGGCTAAAATATTTGCTCAGAATTTCTTATATAATATTTATACAGATACTGTAGAACCTCGATTATCCGGATTGGTCAAAATAAACAAAAATATTACAAATTTGCTGATATGCACGCGGCGAATTGCGACCACTATTTACGTACGTGATGGAATGTAGTCTTAATATTTTGATCATTGCACTTGTTCTAACAATAAGTCCTGTGTAAAATATGGGTCAGTCGTCGTCCAAATACGATACGCATTGAACGTTTGTTTCTTGAAAAATTGATCACGATTTAAATAATTATTTTTAATATTACCGATATGTCAACGAAAAGAAAACGTGTCGTAGTTTCATTAAAAGACTAATTGGATATAATCGATGCTTTTAAACGGGGTGAATCAGGACGTTTTTTGTCTGATAAATATGGTGTCGGAACGTCAACGATCTCAGATTAAAATAACAAAGTGAAAAAATCTTGAAGTTTACCAATTGTTTAATGTCAAGCCTTAAGCAGAAATCGATAATTAATTTATTATTAAAACTACATATGTTTTAATCTAAAGAAATAAAAATGATGTAAATATACTTGTATTTTCCTATCAATTATGATGTTTTCGATTATCCGGATGTGTTCTTATCCGGACTATCTTCATCCCCAATTAGTCCGTAAAATCGAGATTCTTCTGTATTTAAATTATAAGAAGCTTTGAGTTTTAACGATAATTATTAGTGAAACAAAAGTTGATACACCTGCCTTGGATTCACACTGATGTGAAGATAGGCACTTAAGCTTTTTGCGAGAGCGCCATGTTTAAACCATTTTTGAAGTGGTATTTGTCAGTGGAAAAGGATTATATTTATGTGAATAAAACACATTTCTGATGGTCGGATGACAATCTTTGTCGGTCAGCAGTTTGGTGACCGCTGAGTTACATTACGCGATGATATGGCGATGATGTCTTACCGATTTTTTCACCAGCCTTGCGTACCACGCCGGCCACGTTGCTCGACGAGAAGGTGTTGGGATCGATGTCGATGTTGACCCCGTCTGTGGTTCCATTGGGATGCTTCGGGCATTCGGACTGGGATATTATGGACAAGTCAAAGTGGTCGACTCCGAAGTTGTCCAGCTGAGAACGGAGCTGCAATGAAAGGTACGTATCATTTTAGCTGCCGAATCTTATGTGAGTTAGTTGGCATTGATGAAAACCTTTTTGCTTAGACGGAATCACGCATGCCATGGGTGCGATAAAAGACACAATATATAAAATTTCTGTTAGGAACTTAAGGTAAACAATAAAAACACTTTTGATCACTTCCCTGCTGAGACCATTATCGAATATGTTCACTTTTAAGGTGTTCACTGTCAATACTTGGTGGAAAGGCACTATAATAAAAATAATAATACATTTTTTGTACTTTTCACACATAAAATTTATTTGATCAGGACCGGTTTCGCTCATGGCGAGCATTGTCAACTGATAAGGAATACAATAAAACAGTGATATATATATATATATACAAAAGTTAAGTATGAAAAACAAGGTATGACAAACAATTGGTAAAACAACTAAGCAAATTTTTTTTTATTTATAGTCTATTTTCCTTGTAATTTTCTTCAATTTATTTGCTTAGTTGTTTTACCAATTGTTTGTCATACCTTGTTTTTCATACTTAACTTTTGTATATATATATATATCACTGTTTTATTGTATTCCTTATCAGTTGACAATGCTCATCATGAGCGAAACCGGTCTTGATTAAATAAATTTTATGTGGGAAAAGTACAAAAAATGTATTATTATTTTTATTACCGAATATGTATTCCATCCAATACAATTTTTAAAAATTGATTCACCAGTGTTTGTGTTAAATCCTCTCATGGAGGTTATCAAACCAAATAATGCATCCCCCACTTTCAAATCATTAATAATACATTTTGTGTACTTATCCCACTTTTGATTTGTCAGGATCGGGTCCGGTTTCGCTCATAGCGAGCATTTTAAATTGAATTTGAAATGCTGAATCAGTTGAAAATGCTCGCCATGATCAACACCGGTTCTGATATTAATAACGTAATTATGGGTTAAGTACAAAAATGTTATATTATTTTTTAATATAATACATACCTAAGTGTGCATTTGAATGAAAATAATTTGTCTTGTCCGTGATAGTTTTAACAGTGTTAACAACACATATTCATTTTTGGATATCCATTTGCATCACATCGCAATCAGGCATATCACCGTATGAGACGCAAGCAGATGAGAAAGACAATAGCTCTCCACAAATTCTGACCAATGGCTGATAATGAATTCGACACTATTACGAGGCCGCCGGCGGAATTTGGAACTAAACTCAAACTTACCTTTATACATATGTGCTATGAAACTGATGATAGCAAATTTGTATATAAAGTGCTTTGAGAACGATTCGTGGCAACGAGCTGAAGGTTATGCTTTTAGTTTATCAGTAACGTGGAGGCAAAACTTCTCGAAAAGAAATATGGATAACGCGGCGGCCATTTTAGGTACACAATTTCTCACACGACACCAGCACCCTCGCTAAACGGCCAGCTTATTATTAATTACCTTGGCAACCGTGCTCGGCGACAGATCGCGTCTTCTAGATAAGATAGTGGCAGACTCTCGATGGGCAAAAGTCAATTTCTGGCAGGTAAATATCGCAGCGTAGTCGTTGTAATTTGTTGCGAATACTATGTAAGATGCACTTCCTCCAACACCTGTAATAAATAAGACAAAAAAGCAATAAACAATGTGTACAATTACGTATTTGATTTAAGACTAGTACATCCGTGCACTTGAAAGGCCCGAAGATGCCGAAAGGCGATACCCGGGTCGTTAGCGACAAAACTCATGGAAAAGTAGAAAATTCAAACAATTCAAATTTCGATAGGTAGATAATTATGAAACCTTTGTAGGCGTCCACACAACAAATAACCAAATTCTCATCTCAATCGGATGAAGGGTATAGGATCACATACGGGACAAAAAACATTCATTTTAATAAACATATGTATGTAATTAAAAAACTTTTGTGAGCGTCTACACAACAATTCACCAAAGCTTAATCGCAATTGGATGATTAATTTTGGAACGCAAGAACGTTCCCGGGCGTCTACGCAACACATCAACGAAGTTTCATTGCAATCGGATGAACGGTACAGCAGCGTATAGAGCAGTGATAGCCAAATGGTCGCTCGCGAGCTACCAGTAGCTCACGGTGGCATTTTTGGTAGCTCGCGTAGACCATTTTACCATATTTATAATTTTGCCTCAAAAGTTTTCTTGTTGGACTTGATAAGAATTTAAATATGATTAGGTTTTTAGAGTGTTGCCTCAACTTTAAAATCTGTATGGATTTTCATCCCAACAGAAAAGAATCAAATTGTAGTTAGAATTACTGTCAAAACGAAGGGATTGTTTTATTTTACCTAGTTATGGAGGTGGTTAAAAGTAAACATAGAAACAGAATCACAGATGTACATCTTGATAATTACATTTGGATGGGAGTGACCGTCTATACTCCATTGTGAATGTCATTCTTTTCACTAATTATTTAAACTTTACTCACGCTTATTTCAAGATATTATTTTGTTTGTAAATAAATAATTAAACTTCGCATTTTATGTTTTATTTAAAATCCAAGCAATGTTGACGTGTAAAGGACGATGGTGAAAAATAATATTAGGAAGGAATATATAAAAGTAGCTCACCAGATAATTTCAATTCATGAAAGTAGCTCACATCCTTATTGAGTTTGGAGACCACTGGTATAGAGTATGATCAAACAAACAAATATTGATTTTATATATAAGATTTGATGGTTAATTTATGGTAATTAATTTAATTCAAATTTCAATACAACAACAGTCTAAAGCACGGACTCTTCATTTGGAGAATGCGCAAACTATTAATAATAATATATATCATATTTTCGTCGTCTTCATTATGTAATAAAATTTTATGGCATTGAACAAATACAATTTGTGTAAAAGAAGCCAATTAACTGATTAAAAATTGACGACACATCAATGAAGGTAAAGCAAGCTCTTTGATCTAAAGCAGTGATGCACAACCCGCGGCCTACAATGGCAAATATCAATCACCCTTTTAAGGACGATGGAAGAAGAATGTAAAATAGTAAAAATTTAGGTCCACTAAAAATATCGATGATTTAATCAGTTTTACCCATTCAGCCCTCAAACTATCTGAGAATTGATTATCTGGCCCTTCTCCCAAAACGGTTGTGCATCACTGATATAAAGGCTTAAGGAATGGTAATGGTTTGTTATATATTTTCATTGATCCATTGATGCCAGCCCTGAATTTTAAGTGGTCAACGGTTCGTTATTTTTGTTGACGATGCCAACTGGCTAGTCTAACCATTTCAAAAAACATTTTTTTACATATGTATTTACAAACTTATGTTTAAATCATGGAAACCGATGATATTTACATTCTTTTCCACTCACCTAATCGTGAAACGTAATGAAAGCGATTATAAAACAATTAGCCCATGTCCAATGGTGACATCTTTATAATCTACGCTTTGACTTGTGAAGAAAATATTTTCTTTAAGTGTTTCAGGTGACCAATCGTCCTATTTTTTGAATTTTGTCCTCTCTTAAAACGCCAAGCTAATTCCATGGATTTTTGCCACAGGCCACTATTTTCAACCATCGATGTTTTTATGTAAATGCCACGTAACATCATTTTATACTCAACTTATTTTTGGCTTTCAAAAAAAAGTGAAAAAGTGTAAGATTTAAAAATATTTTCAGGGATATTTACTATAATAAGGTGGAAGCCCTAGTGACATCTGTTAGCTTAACCTCAAATAAAATAAAAACGGCTAAACATATCGACATTTCATTAGATTCGATTCGCTTATTATTATGTGACGTATTTATATTGAACATGTACAGAAAGCAATGTTCAGTACAGTGTAACAATACCAAGTATTTACGTGTGTTGAGAGTGCCCGAGAGCAGCTGGCACATGAGACGCTAGATAATCTCCCGACAAACTTTGCATATATTTTTTTCTTCATTTTTGATCACCTCACAAAAGCTGCTTGTCATTCGTAGCGGGTACAGTGGAACCCCGATCTTACGTTCTCGCATTAACCGATATCCCGCGTGGTTCGTGCATTTTGTATGGTCCCAATGTTAAAAAATCCCGCATTAAAGGTTTCCCGTAAAATCGTCTAAAAATTATGGTCCCGTCACAAATATTATCCCGATTGACGGTTTTTGTTGAATATTTCTTAGAAGCACATTCGACCTCATCCAATCGATTCGTAGAAAAAAACTGAGACTGCAAGTGTGCAATTTTTTACGATTCATTTTCATAATTTTTCCGGTATACGAGCATCTGTGTCTTCTGTAGAAGAAGATGACGAAAAGCGCAATAATGAACCATGAAATGACAGAGGCGTTGCTGGCCTTCAAAAAAAAAAATATTTTTCTACTTCAAGGATGTAGATGAATCTGTTAAAAATGTAAAAGAATTTGAAAGGCATTAGTTTAAAATGATGTTCCGAACTGCAAAGAATCAAAGGAATATTTAAAAATTTCCCGCCCTAATCATTTGTTTTTACGGTCCCTTGAAAAAGGTAGAATCGGGGTTTCACTGTATTGTAAAAAAATCTCCTTACTTAACGGAAACCTAACCCTCATCTTGGCAGGTATGGAGCTGTCGGCGACTTTGAGGGTTCCCGTGTACTTGTAGTCATGCTTCAGAGGCGTCAGGCCAAGAATGAAGTGTTGGGATACTTGCTCCAACTCGTACTCCATTGGCTCGTCGGTCTTGGTGAAGTTGTAAGTGATGCAGCTGGATGCCGTCGACGTCTTTTGGATGACGTACCACACTCCCAGCATCTGGAAATGAGACAAATTAATTTTAATGTTATTCAACAAAATTGCAGTTGTTTGATCGCCGAATAAACAAGTGAGAATCAATGTTTACTTGAATTGCGGATTTCGAGTCGGTGCATGATGGAATTTGAATCGTTTGTAGTTTTCCGTGAGTTTTGACGCGAACGACCCGGCATTTAAAGGGCACGAATTAACTTGAACTGAAAAGTCAAATCAGTCAGTAGTCACTCGACCACGAACCCAAAATATGTTGTTGATTTTAATTCCATTCTATACAGCAGCGATGGCCAATGCGTCGATCGCGTAGCTATTCTGGCCTTGGCCACCCCTGCTATACAGGTACACGATTCAGTGATCAGCGTTAGCTAATGACTGATGAATTTAACGGCCTGATGAATAAATATTGCTTTAAATATCTTTAAAGATCCACAAAATAGAGAAGCAAAAATAATAAAACATGTTTTTAACATTTATTTTTTAATCCATGGCCGCCCCCAATGTGAAGTAATAAATAAGTAGCTTACAACAGAAGTTGTTTGATGGTTTAAATTTTACCGCGCATTTGTTGGGTTGCCGCGCAGCGAACCCTTTATCTTAAAATTACTCATCATCATAGTAAAGCTGCATTATTAACTTTTGCCAAGCTGAGGGTGAAACAGTCGACCACTACTACTACTTAATCTTAAATATCTATTTTAATATTAGTGATACAAATGTGTAAACTTTTAGTATTCTTAAATCATTGTTTTTTACATATTTTGCAGTAAAAAAATATGATTTTGATCGACTGGTTTTATCGCAATTAATTAAAAAAGGAAAATAAGTTGGATTATTATTGGCTGAAAACCATTTATAATGTCGCTACCAATTGCCAGGATTAAAACTTAACTGCATATACGCGATAAGATAACGTCATCTTATCTCAAATGCGCCTCTTTCAGCGAACATTCCCAATCAAATGGATGCTTTTTACATTAAAAGTTGTAGATAAGAAGTCGCATTCACAGTTTTGATATCGTCAGTCAAGAATAAACAAGAACGCGATCAAGTTGTCTCATTCATGCGCGACTTAAAATATGAATAATTATAGGAAAATTATCGATTTTCATATAAAAAATCGTATAGAACGATTTTATTGCAGTTGTGCCAATAAGGCCATCCACCGGGTCTTTTTTAGACCCCCCTTCGGCCTACGAGTTAATTTTCAAGGACAGACTTTCGAAGGTTAATATCTTTTGATATATTGTGTGATGTATCATTAGTGAATCGCACGCGTTGGAGGGTATTTACACGTTGCAGACATGAGAACAGATCGATAAAGCGATTGAAAAAATAGTTTAACACTTTAACATCCGCATACGCCACGTTGGCGTTTTTGGGCGTAGGCAACTTTAATTTAAAAAAAAACATTACCCTATATTTACGCATCGAAATTTCTAGACAAGTTGGTGGAAAAAAAATATGAACTATCGATTCATTATAGAATAATAAAAATACTGCTTTTGACACTGTTTTGAGATACATATGAGCGCTTGAAGTTTCGATTGATTAAAATTCATTTGTAACAATGAATTAGTAAAAATGTTTCAAATTACTTATTTTAAGCATATTTTTTTTCACAAATCTTGCTGAGAAATAATGATGTTATTGATCAAATGATGGAAATAATGATGACAATCTTAGAACTTTGTCAAATACATTTAGTAAAATAAGTATGCAGATGCAGTGCCACTCTGGAATTCTGCTATTCCGTTATTCAACGATATATAATTCTGAAATTCTTTCATATTTTTTTTATAGAATGATGTGTATAAAGATACGTCAAAGCATAATCTATCATTTTTTTATTGCAGTCTATGAGTTATTTTTCATAGATAGTATTTCAATGGTTAATAATTGTACCGATCTAACCACTACGGAAGATTCTTGGTAATTCTTCCTTCCTGTTAAAAAATATTATCAATTGATCACACATATGTGATTAAATCAGGTCACGATAAGAATCCTGTAAACCGCTTCCGTATGTGGTTTCGTGGTGAAGTGATAATATCATTTATCTATTAAATAATAATTAAAATGTCTGAATACTGTCACGAGATTGTCTGTTGAAAGTTGATTGCAATTTATGCTAACAATTGTTTTTAGTTGGGTTGCCGTATAAATCATAATTTTCTTATCACTTTAAATGTTTACTCAAAAAAAATACGGTATCGTTGGCTGACGCGTATAACTTAAAAATGAGTCAATCACGAACGAATGCATACAAACTACTTTATTTGTGTAGCGAACGGTAGTTCGAGTCCTTGAAAATGATATTAAAATTGTCGTGAATAGCTTTTTTAATGGCTCGTATTTTAACGGTCAGAATAGTAATACAGTTCTGGTCTGAATTTATATTAATATGGTCAGAATTGTATTTTCAGTGGTCTGAATTTATAATGAATGGTCATAATGTGTTGGTTAGAATACAGAGGGTAGAATAAATTATGAATGGTCAGAATTTAAACAAATTGATCAGAATTTAAATAACATTGGGCAGAATTTAAATGAAATTGGTAATATTTAATATTATTTGGAGATATTTATTTTGACATCTGTCAGAATTTCTTTTGGAGATCGTATAGCGTTTCTATTGGTGCAAAGTGATGTCATACGACAAATGGTCCAATGGGCGAGAGATACTACTAGCGCCGCGGCCATTGAATAAATCACTAGTATTTACGTTAATTTGACAGCTCTCAACATAGATATTTTCTCAAACTTCGACACTTGCCGACGGGCCTTCGAAAACATTTGAAGACGATGGAGACGATTCATATGTTGCTTCATATGAAATTACCAATTACCGAAATAGTCACCGAGAATTCAGAATTTTAATTTCAACAAATCGGCTTCTCAAAAATGCGAAAATCAGAAATAGTGTTCATATTGCGCAATATATAAATTAGTATGGGAAGGGATGCCCGTTACTGTTCTTGGAACCACGGATATGGATAGACAGTTCTATCCAAGGGGAATGGCTGTGTGCTCTAGTGAGAACACACGCAATTATGAGATTATAAATATATGAACCCAAACCTTTACCGAATTTTATTCTGACGTTTTGTTTTTATTTACCATTTCAGACCAAAATTGTTACAAATTCTGATCATTTTATAATTTCATTCAGACCGCTAAATAATTTTATTCCGACCGTTTAATAATTTTATTCTGACAATCATTAATTTTATTCAGACCGTTACTATTTCTTTTCTGACCTGATATTGAATTGTATTCTGACCATGGAAACCATTTTTATTCTGACCGAAACATCATTTGAATTCTGACCATTTATTTTGTTGCCTTTTTTAATTATGTAAGCACAGGGTTATTCAGAAGCACAAAGAGACAACAAATAATTGGAAAGCAGACTAATAATCAATTAACTGCGAATCATTGTTATCTTATTTCTACAGTGCCGTTGCAATAGCTGGTAGAGAGAGAGTAAACAAACGATAAGCGGAGAATCTAATTATATTATATAATGATTCACGAATATATTGTTTTCTTATTCTCTAACTTTTCGAAGTGATATGACTCGAATGAACGAATAAACTTATATCCTATTTCCAGAATTAATCATTTTAAGTAATACGAGAGATTCCGCAAAATTTAAGCAATAGACAATTCTGTGAATAAAAACACAATATTTTGCCGCCAAGTAACAGAACATTCTGCTTTCATTTATTTATTGACAAAAAACTATTAAAAATACATGGCATTACAGCAAGCGCCAATGCGCCATGCATTTGAGAAATTAATAAAGATTACATAAAATATTACACAAAAATAAGAAACAGAACAGAAACATATTATTTACATAAGAAAACATAATTTTGAAACAAAGCATCAAGTTCACTGCCGAAGATGTCAACATCAACAGGCAGCGCATTTATCAGCCGAATAGCCCTTGCAACTGGAGATTCAAAAGACCTACGTGACAAACAAGTTTTGACAAAGAAAATTGATTTGTCTTTGTTACGACCACGTAGGTAAAAGCTGGGAGCATGCAAATTTAAATTTTCAAGGATGTCAGGGTTATCAACTTGGCCCCGAAGAAGAAGAGAAAAATGTTTTAATATTGCAATTAGTCTTCGAGCTTCAAGTGAGTGAAATGACAGCATTCCTAAAAGAAACTTGGTTGGATAATATTCCATTAATGAATTGTCATACGGAAAATAGTTGAATTTTTTGAAATAATAATAACGCAGAAATTTTTTATGAACTCGCTCCAGTTGCGACTTAAATTTAAATTCATATGGACCCCAAATAATAGATCCATATTCTAGTTTGCTTAAAACTAAAGAAACATAAAGAGTACAAAACACAGTAGGGTTTTCAAATGGCTTACTTTGCCGAACTATGAATCCAAGAAGTTTACTAGCCTGCAGGGTAATTGAAGAAATGTGGGAATGAAACGTGAAAGAAGAGTCAAATGTTATACCAAGATCAACAACTTCGGACGAACGCTGTAAAGTCATATTCGATATCTCATATTTATATTTGATATAGATTGTTGTCAATGGTTAGATTATGTAGTTTAATTCGGAGAATATTTCAGTCGTAATAATGAAGATTTTTTACTATTATAAAATGAGTCTTTTTAATTAATGTATGAATTCGTGCGGAGCTAATCTATTAGTCGCTTTGTCTTTTTTTTACGAATGAATAAGGTTGCGAAAATCACATACATGTATGCCTTTTTTATGATTTGATTTATTAAGCTGCGATTCGAGCCTGTAAGAAATTCTTCACTGAATAGGATGTCCAAGAACTTAGACAACTCTGCTACAGGTACATATGTTATTGTCTCAAAATGCACACAATATGTGATACTAAAATGGGGCGGGGGATGTATAATCGGTCCCTGTGGTCTAGTGGCAAGAGCTTTGTCCTAGCAATCGGGGGGCCCGGGTTCAATCCCCGGCAAGGTTAGATTTTTTCAATTGAAAAAAAAAAAAGTATCTTGGGCTGGGTGTTATGTTATTTTTCGTTGATTTTGTGCACAACTGATACATTATTTACCATCGAGTTAATCTCGTGTGACTTTCACAACTCAGAATATTTGGCGCATTGGCGCAAGCTGTAATGCCAAATATTAAAAAAAAAAAAAAAATATAAATATAAAAAATATATAATAGCTCGTGTAAAAAAATAAACAAACTCTATTGTTTTTGTTTACGTATCACACAACACACGCGTATTTTTATTTAAAAAATTAGATTAAATTAACTATATATAATTAAATATATTAGATTATATTATATATATAAATATATTATATATAATTAAATATATTAGATTAAATTAACAATACACCAGTTTCAATTCTCCCAAGTCAAGTTGCAGTTTGTTGAGTAATGAGACTTAATTTATTTTAAGGCCGGAAGACTCCGAAAGCAGCTTCAATGTTATCAATGAAAAATCACATAGAACATAGTAAAAAAGCTGTGTTTACCTTTTCCATATCAAATCCATACATCGGCGTCACCTCGGGACACCGTCCCAGATGATACGTGTGGCCCCATGTTGAACCCAGCACAGCGAAAACAACAAAAAGTAAACCGGATAATTGAGCCATTTTTATCTTATGTCGATCAACACTAAATTGAATTAAAAAAAAAAAAACAAAGCAATGCACGAACTAATGGCGAACTTCGAAATTCAAATCGCTGTCAATTCGAACGTCGCTTTGTTTATGAAACGAAGCGACAAGTCGACTGCTGCGACATTGACTGCTTTGTCGGATTTGTTAAACGTATGATCTTTTATATTTCAATAAGAAGGAAGCCTTGCAGTGACGTACATTCTAATTTTAGTTCTAAAAATACTAAAAGAAGCCCCTGATATTTTTAATAAAAATAACAACGGCTATACAGCATACCGATGGCTTAAAGAATAAATTTGCTATCTCCGTTTTTGTAAATTGTGCAGGAGAGGGTAAACACTAATTATTTTTGTAATTTCAAGCCGTTCGGGAAAAATTTCAAATAGGACTTTCAAACGATTTTATTTGTACCACCGTTCGATAAAAACAACGAATGAATGACAGGTGACAATATAAAATGGAGGAGTTGGATAATTAGCAGAGTAGGTTTTAGAACGACAATGGAGTTTTTTTTTAAAACGTTCTTAAAATGCACTCAAATAAGTTTTGGTTATACATATTTGACGGGACATGCACATTGCATGATACAACAAGTTGGCATTCTTTAATCGTTTTCAGCCAAAAGTGGAGTTAGCAAAATTACTCTATAAGCCATCGATACTCAATTATTTAGCTTTATGTTTAAGTTGTATTGGGCTTATTATATTGTATGTATGTGTGGAAATTTCCATTTCATGAGTTGTGCGCAAAAGAAACACAAAAATTTCGTATATGTTTTTCACGCATACTTATAACCACCTCTTGAAAAAGGTGGAGCCTTGATGTGGGGGCTCTCTATTTTGAGGATATGGCCGCCATTCCGTGCCTCTAAGATTCTCAGTCACCCGCCAACCTCCTTGCTTCATCCAGGGTAATCCTGAGATGAACTCATCCTATGGATGATCATCAGCGGAGATAGGCAGGATTCAAAACATGTCCAAGCCATGTCCATTGTCACCATTTTAATTTTAGGGTAAAACACATATTGACATTATATGCCCTCTATCGCATTTCAGTTCTGTTTTAATAAAAACGCCAGGCGAAGGTTTTTAATGGGGAAAATTTAAGAACCAAAATCGATTCTCTTCCAAGGCAATAGATGTTTGTGTTGTTAAACAATCCCTTCCAACCCTTCCGGTCCCAAAAAATGCGGTGAACATTGCGAGAGCGATCAGCTTTCCATTAGTCCTATCCAAGTCTTTGTAGCCTTTCAACCCCTACTTTTTTAAAGAAAGTCCAATACATTTAATGTGAAGTAGGCTCTAAAAATGTGCTATTATTTTTATTATTAATTTATATAATACTACAACAGGAATCAACTACATTTTTTACAGTTGAAAATGCTCGACACAAGCAGATACCGGGGCAGCTATTTTTTTAAAATAAGCGACATTAGTACAAATAAATTTCATTAAATAGACAGAGAAACATACGTTTCAATTCTTGGTAGATAGGAATTCAATTGAAATAAATAAAGAAATTACTTACATTGTTATTGTTTACGTCAAAAGAAAAGAGCAATGACATGTTGGAAAAAGTAGATAAAATAAATTTCAAGCACGAAATATTTTGATCATTTAATTCGCGCGCCACTGTTGCCTCCATTTTGTCTAACCGGTCTGAGTAATCAACAAAATGGCGGTCAAATTATGACGTATGACTTAACTCTCTGTACGTATTAGTCATCTCTTTAGCAGGAACAATAATCATTATAAAATGGTCTCTTCTGGGAAACGACCATTCATTGCTGTCGAAGGAACTTTGACCGGATTATTGTCCATTATGATTTTGTTATTTTATTTGAAGCGTGAAATGTATAGTTAATTATAAAAGGAAAATAAACATAACAATAAGGGTCACATCAGAGGTCGTCAAACTTTTGATTCATATCAAAATATGAATACTTAGCACATTAAATTTTTAGTGAATTGTTATGACGATACAATATTTTTTCGATGTATTCTGCGGTAACTTTGTGGAAGTTTGTTTTAATATAATATTACTTACATTATTCCATGTATTTTGTTACAAGCCGTGACACGTGTTCCGCCTTAAGTTTGATAAAGTAAGAGTGTTTCTAACGTGATGAAAAGTAATAAATTTCAAAATGGAGGTAAGGATTTTTCGTGGGGAAGATAGAAACAAACGAACAATAATTATTATACTTCTAATGACATGTTATTATTAGATTTACATCAATTTGGAAGGGTTAAGCTCATTGGGAATAAATTTAGCAATGGTGAGCAACCTGTCCTACTTATTTAGGATATTATTAAAAGTACTTTCTTATTGTTGATACTTTTACGTTTTTCAAGCAAACTTTGCGATGGTTAGTCTGAAGATGCCTTTGAAAGAGTCGAGACAAGTGCCACAATGACAAAATACTAAGTTATTTTTAATTTTATATTATGTTGAGATAAACCAGGGCTGTGGAGTCGGAGTCGGAGTCGTCGCGGCGTTTTGGCCGGAGTCGTACTCGGAATCGGAAATTTTGAAAAGTTTGAACTTTTTATTTTTGCATTTAATATGTCAAATTTGACTTTTGGCCGCATTGATAGTGTTAATATTTAAATTGAATACACATAAATACGAAACTTAGGGGAAAAAAAGTGACGGTATTAACCTTTTTTTAGTCGGAGTCGGAGTCGTATTTTTGGTCAATGTCGGAGTCGTGGTTTTGGTAAATGCTGGTGTCGGAGTCAGACTTTTTTAGACCGACTCCACAGCCCTGAGATAAACTCTGTGAGGAGACCATATGTTCCAAGTTGGGAGCTG
The DNA here is from genome assembly GCA_028554975.1 of Himalopsyche kuldschensis. Taxonomy (NCBI): domain Eukaryota; kingdom Metazoa; phylum Arthropoda; class Insecta; order Trichoptera; family Rhyacophilidae; genus Himalopsyche; species Himalopsyche kuldschensis. The sequence goes on along the minus strand of JAHFWI010000031.1, from coordinate 3,704,470 downwards.
ACATGGTGTTTTATTTAATATTTTTAAACATGCATAGTGTGTGACTTTGAACTGTCTGACGCATAAAACACATCATCTGAAAATTTTATAAGTATGCGGAAAAAAATGGCGAACGTCGCATTAAAAGTGAAAAACATTTTTTAATTTCCCCAACTGCATACTGGACTTGCACAATTCATATCATTTATGAGTAATATTAAAACGGATAATATTTTAATGTATCGATATAATCAGGTATCGTAAAACGGGGTCAAGATACTGAGGGGTGAAAAGAGACGAAAACAAGGATTGACTTATAGCACAACTTTACCAAGTATCTAATGCATTTTTTATTATTAACGTGACAACGTCTTATAAATCGATGAACGCCCGCTGCACTCACGAAAAAACATGACTCATTGTCTCGTTTGTCGCGTTACGCCGAAGGCAAGCGTGCGAGCGAGAGCGCGGATAAGCGATAGAGAGGCACGATCGGCCTACCGTTCGGATTGTGCCGCATCTATCTCTCTTCCACTCGATTGGTCGATGCGTCTGAGTAGAAAAGAGACAGCGGCAGCACACAACTTATACACCTACAGTACCTACACGTGATCTGTTTACAACTGTTTATAAAGTGAAGTGAAATGTTAATGTGGTTTTCATTGTTTATATTACAACAACAATTGCGGCAATAAAGGTAATTAATCCTTAAATTAATGAGTGCGAATAAAATATATCAATAAAAAATTGTAGATTTCATTTCACTCCTTCTTCGTATCCATACAAAATAATGATAATTCAATAAAAATGATTCCATTTTATTCATAAAAGTATGCAATCATTTCATCAATGTTTTCTTATGACGTTGTCACGTTAAACTATCGTCCGTAAACCGACTTTACAGACAACCATTTTTTTTATATATAGTTAGTGTTCGAACCCGGCTTCGCTCGGATCAGTTTGGGGTTATGTTCACCTCGGCGCTTAAATTCAGACGGGCCAAGTTGAAACAACTTTTTTCAAAATTCAAAAGTCTAGGTCAATCAAAATGAACATTTCAGACTGGCATTGACATTTCACAGCCCCTTTCATATATTAACAGCCCCATTCTCGCCCATTAAAATGTCCAAATTCAAGGAAAAAATCTAATTTGCTGTCAAAGAAATGTCAAATAATATTAACAAAAATCTATTGAGGAGTTGCTCGGTATGTATTGAGGAGTTCAAATAGAACCAATTTTTTAGTCTTTTTTTTTTTGATGGTTGGTTTAGCAATATGTCCAAATGTGGCAAATAATAAAGCCGATAAAAAAACAAACATCCGCTTTTTACTTTCATATTCGAGTTTTTTAAAATATGGCAACTTGAGTAGTTTCAGATATTCCAAAAGATTATTATTTGTTCAAATACCAATTTATGAAACCTATATATCAAAAATTATAGATAACAAACGTCTCAAATTTTCATTTGGTTCGAAGTTTTGCTTTTTACCCGCAGAAATACATTGGTTTAAAAGTTTACAATCAATTAAATAGTGCTATCTAGTTTTTCTGTCCGCTGCTTTAAGCTAAATAAAATTTGAAAATAAACCTTCATTTATAAATTACGAGTATTACTCAAATATCGAGTACTCGTTTCTCGAATTGGAGTCTCTAGTTCTCTCCCATTGTTAAAACAAACACAAAACTATGCACACTAAAAATATTGATAACAACAAAAATAATCCACATCCCTAGGTTTTATTTATACTTTTTTAATCAAAATAAATGATACAAGTATTATTTTAGATGACATTGTACAAAGTTCTTAAAAAAAATGGTAATCTTTGGTGTTCCATGAGGCTTGCCAATTGTTGATTTGGCAGTATTGTTTTTCACTATAGCAAAGCCTCGGCTGCATACAACAATTGCAAAGTCTTTACCCCATTCATCCCCCTGAGGAACTTTATTAAGATATCCTGGATCCACATGGCGTCTCAGCATCATTTCATGGAGCTAGAACATAAATTAGAATGGAGCAATAAGATAAAAGGCATTGGCGGATCCAGAAATTAAACATGGTCGCTATGTCCTCCCTGAGGATAATTTATATCCCATTCAAAATATTATAATATTAATTTTCAATGATCGTGCTGTTAATTACGTTATTACGGTTCCGTGACAGCTCGACACAAGACAAGTCGGTAAAAGACAACGTGACACAAAAAAAAATCTTTTTGTAATACGGTGAAAATATGTATTTGAGCTTTACAAAAATAATATAATAAATGGTTGATAGCTATTTCATAATATTGGTTGAATTGTGACAAATTGATTTTATGTATTTCTTGAAATGAAAGCATTAACAATCATAATTCTGTACTGGTGGGAGCATTGACGCGATCCAACCTTCAAAATATTAACAACTTGATTTTTTATAATCCAGCATGCAAAATATTCGTAATTATGCAGGCATTCACTTCCCTAGTATTCCAGGGTGTTTCTTCCATGATTCCCTTCGTAGAGTTTTTTGACGGAGATCGAAAAAGAGAAGCGGTGTACCCAGCTGTGTGTGTTCCTAATTGTCTGTTGACTTGTCATGTGTCCGGTTGTCTTGTAAGTTATTACAAAAATAAATGTACGTTATATGGTCCCAAAAATTAATTCCAATCATTAATATTTGAATTTTTTTTGTCATGAACAATTCACCCATTCATTTTTAATCACCCCATTTCAATGATACAAGTCGTGATCTAACAAAAAAGGTGTCTATTGGCATATTTGAATTTTTTGTCATGAACAAGTTTCACCATTCATTTTTTGAATTAGTTAGATCATAAGATTCACATTCACCCCATTTCAATGTGAAAGCTATTTTCTGTCTTGAATATTTGAATTTTTTTGTCATGACCCATTCATTTTTGAATTTTTGCAGGTACCTGAAGGGTTATTCAACCATTTCTATTTGTACCTAATGAGATCACAAGACATCGCCTGTACAGCTATTTTCTGTTTGAGTACCATTGGAATTGGAATTGGAGATCGTGAAAGGACATCATTTCTATTTGTACGAGCAGATACAATGCACAAGCTCCAAAATTTATCTGCTTTTAAAACTCCTATGTCGAGTCTAGCTCGACATTGTAAAAACTTGAAGGAAAACCATTTTTAACACTTTACCAGCGGGCGACATTCGCACTCCTCTGATAACCAAATGCGGGCAAAAAATTGACGTCGCGCGGAAAAAACGCGAATTTATATAAAATACCATAACTTTTAAAATACTCAACATATTTAATAATTTTTTTCAATATGTTATTCACCAAGTATAGAACCACTAGTATTGTCATCGAAAAGTTTTAGAAGTTCTTAATATTTATTATTTTCTAATATTTTCCATATTGAAGCTATAATTTCACAAACTATTTTGAATGAAAATTGTAATTTAATGAATCCAAAATAAATTTAATTACAAATTATCAATCCGTAGTGTAGATAGTAGACTTTATTTTTTTAAATAAACAAATATAAATTTACATATTTATTGAAAGAAACTTTAATTACATAATATACCAATCATTCATCATCGTTATCACTTCTATATGTTTTACTCTTTTTTGAGATAGGTTGTGAGTTTTCATCATCGAAAATTCAGTAATTAGCGATTGTGTGCTTTTAGCTTTTACATCTTTACGTATATCCTTAAATGGCACCACAATATTTTGTAATTCCCTCTTGAATTTCAAACTTTTTTCCATTATAGGATCATTTTCAATAAAAAAATAAACGAATTTAATAGCCAATTCCAAATTGTCATTCATTGTTTTTAATGTGAAACATGTAGGTACTTCGCTGCAACTACTTTCTAAGTCTTTATTTGTGGTAGGTTCAACCAACATTTCGACTAATTCTTCTTCGTCCTCCAATATTTCTTGGATGTCATGAATATCCATGTCATAAAAACTTTCTCCACCAATAAGTATTTTTTTTCACCTTAAACCGTGTTATATAAAGCGTATTGTATAAAAATATGTCACAATTTATTCATCCGTGATGTGTAAAACCGTGTTGTATAAAACAGTGTTATACGAGGCCCAAGTGTACTCTCTGAAAATGGTTCACAGCAGGAAGCAGAATCGTCCTGAGTGCGTTTTTATTAACAAAATCGAAACATAGTTTGTGGTAACCCTATTTCTTGAAAATGCATTATTTTTGTAAAAATAGGTCAAATCAAACCTCATAAGCAAGATATAGTAAAATTCTTGTGAAAAAGCACGGGTATTACTATCATTTTCGACCTTAAGCAGCAGACTTTGCAAAAGGTAAAAATACCCTTCCCGCAGTTAACCAGCAGTCGGAATAACGGGTATTAATACCCTTCCCACATTTAATGTGTTTTAAATTTTCCTTATTTCAAAAACCGTATTTATTGAATTGTGTGCCTCAATTAAAGTTTGTAACATGTGTTAATGACTATATTTTTCGGTATTTTGTTTACATGCTAATAAATACGCAAACCCTATGATATGAATCAATTTTTCAAATCTATTGAGGAGTTGCTCGAAGGAAAAAAATATGTATTGAGGAGTGCAAATATCACCATAATTCAAGCCACGATTAGTCGAATTTTTTTTTGATGGTTGGCATAGCAACCCAATATGCAATCCAAATTTGGCAAATAATAAAGACGGGAGACGAGCAGTTCTCGTAGAAGAGAGCTTCTGTTGAAATGAGTACGCTCTCATTGTTAAAACAAACACAAAAGTATGCACATTAAAAATATAACATATTTCTAGGTTTTATTTATACTTTTTTAATCAAAATAAATGATACAAGTATTATTTTAGATGACATTGTACAAAGTTCTTAAAAAAAATGGTAATCTTTGGTATTCCATGAGGCTTGCCAATTGTTGATTTGGCAGTATTGTTTTTCACTATAGCGAAGCCTCGGCTGTATCTTTGATACTTGTGATATCATCATTGGGTAATAGTCTTCTCCCCGCATTCATCCTGAGGAACTTTATTAAGATATCCTGGATCCACATGGCGTCTCAGCATCATTTCATGGAGCTAGAACATAAATTAGAATGGAGCAATAAGATAAAATGCATTGGCGGATCCAAAGGGGGGGGGGGGGCATGGTCGCCATGTCCTCCCTGAGGATAATTTATATCCCATTCAAAATATTATATCATTAATTTTCAATGATCGTGCTGTTAATTACGTCATTACGGTTCCGCGACAGCTCGACACAATATAACTGAACACGTGACAAGTCGGCACAAAGACAACGTGACACAACAAAAAATCTTTTTTAAATACGGTGAAAATATGTATTTGAGCTCTACAAAAATAATATAATATATGGTTGATAGCTATTTCATAATATTGGTTGAATTGTGACAAATTGATTTTATGTATTTCTTGAAATGAAAGCATTAACAATCATAATTCTGTACTGGGAGCACTGACGCGGCAATGTAAGATTATCCAACCTTCAAAATAATAACAACTTGATTTTTTATAATCCAGCATGCAAAATATTCGTAATTATGCAGGCATTCACTTCCCCTAGTATTCCAGAAGGTGTTTCTTCCATAAAATACCCCCTTCGTAGAGTTTTTTGACGGAGATCGAAAAAAATGAGAAGCGGTGTACCCAGCTGTGTGTGTTCCTAATTGTCTATGTGTCTTGTCTTTGTTGAATTGTCATGTGTCCGGTTGTCTTGTACCCAGTTATCTGGTCACCCGTTATTACATAAAATAAATGTACGTTATATGGTCCCAAAAATATGTTTCAAAAATATGCTCACTTCGATATAGTAATGTCAATTAATTACCTTGTTGATCGTGCTCTGTGGTAAATGGGGAGTCCTTGACAGAATCGAAACGGCGTATCTATGAGCGAAAACTACTTTCTGGCACGTGAATATCCCAGCGTAGTGATCGTAGTTTGTTGCGAATACTATGTAATTCACCAAGCCTCCAACATCTGGAAATGGAGAAGGAAACTTAATATAAGACACAGGAAAAGAAAGATGATGTGAGATCTATGCAGAACCACATTGCAAAAGAAAAACAGTGAAATCAATGAACATCATGGGTGGCCAAAGCGTCGATCGCCTATTTGATCTGTATAAATCTCTAGTGCCCGTACCAAGAAGCGTGCGAGACAAGTCGTGTGACAGGGACAGCTCGCTTAAATCTCGAAGTTAGCCGATTATCGACGAAAATCTCTTTTTGAAAACCCGGGTCAAACAAGGGTTGGCAATAAGATTAACATAGGCTTTAAATTACTACTTTAAATGTTGGTCGATCGCCGTCAATAATTTCAAACGAAAGTCGATCGCGGGCAAAAAAGTCTGGCCGCCCCTGTTATACATGAACGATTCGGTAATCATCGAGACTAGGCGCACTGACTGATAATTTGACAGATAATCCAAAATGGCCATTGTGGCATACTATAATGTAATTTCATATCGAATTTTCGAATCGAAACGAATTTCTAAGCGTGGCCTCACCTAACCTAACCCATCTAAAATAATATATTAAAGTATTATTTAAGATAATATATAAAATTATGTTATAGTGTGCCACGGCATGTTGGATTATCTGTCAAAGACTTAATTATACTTTGAAAAATTATAATTTTCAGTTTTGCTTAAAATGACCCTTTGGTCGGAAAAGTTGTGTTTACCGCATTCTATCATATAATATAAATTTCAGAATTATCTTTGGTTGAATAATGGAGTTAGCACTGCTCTTTTACTAAATTTATTTGAGAAAATTTTAAGATTTTCATCATTAGATCTATAGATCATTATTACTCAGCAAGAGAAGTGCAAAAATATGCTTAAAATAAGTAATTTGAAACATTTTTACTTGCCCATTGTTACAAGTCAATTTTAATCAATCGAAACTTCAAACGCTCATATCTCAAAACAGTGTCAAGTGCAGTTAGAACCTTTTCAAAGTAAGGTGTCGATTTGTTGATAACTATTTCGGCTTACGCCATCGTCAGAATATTGTTATACTTACTCATTGGATAGTCTGCTTGCAAGCTTCCTGGGTATACATAGTCGTGGATGTGCAGGGAGCCGACTGTCTGTCCTTTTCCAAAAAGTGGAGTTTGGTACATCTCTTCAACTTTGTAAGATCTAGGGCTGTCACCTCTAGTGAAGTTATACGTGAGGCAGCTGGACGAGCTCTTCGTCATTTCGATCACATACCACAAACCAGTCATCTGAAAAAATAATCAACAAATATGTTAATGACAGTGTAAACCCCTGTCAACAGCGATGGGAAGGAAATGCAAAAAAAAACACTAAACTTAGAGACGAAGGAGACTGGAAGAACTTTGACGCCAGCGCGCCTTAGAACTTGATGCTCCGTCAAATAGATATCCAACAAAAAAATGGAACTACAATAAAATATACTTGAGGATTACGACTGAAGTTGCTTGGTGGAATTCCAATATCAAATTAGAAACGTTTGAATTTTGTAGTTTCCCATATATCTTTTTCATAATACATCACGTATAAAATACCTGATAATTATATATTTTTTTAACCATTTCTGCTCCCATCTTGTAGCATGTGGACTCCTCACGGAGTTTATCGCAACATATAAATTTCTACGAGAACTAACAGTTTCTCAACCTCGAACAGGTTTTTAACCTAAATAGGCCCAGCCTAAATATTGACTAGTAATTATTCAGTTTCTAATTCGATAAATGGTCAGTTATAAATTCTTAGAACGGTCAGTAATAAATACTTAAAACGGTCAGTTAAAAATAATAAATGGTCAGTTAATAACTAATTTTGGGATAACTGACCACATTCACACTGATACAAGGACAACTGACCGTTTATAATATTAACTGACCTTTTTGATTTTTAACTGACCATTTATTTATTTAACTGACCAAAACTTGAATTAGTTACTGACCCATTAAATACATGCCCTAAATATTTAGTTAACCGTTGACTTCGACAGGACATGATCGAAAAAAATAGTGACATTGTTGCTATTGTGGTAGTGCGAAAAAAAATAAATGACAGTCTTAACGTCTTAACGATCACGATGAAAAAACCCGTGTCAACCGCAAACCGATACCACAAATGTGTAGCCTCATTTTTTATAACCATATCATCGAAACAGTCGATGATTCCATGAACTTTAGATCGCTATTAATTAACGTAAGCGTTGAACTTAAAAAGAGTAATTGCAAGGATCGATAGATTCTTCCGACAAAATTTCACCGTTACAAAACCCTAATTAGACCAGATTTGGCGCATGAATCACTAAAGACTGGAGACTAGAGACTCGTCATCTTTACTACTTGAGTATCGAGTAGTAAAATATTAAAATACTCGAAGAGTTTTAGATCAGTGCTCTCCAAACTCAATAAGGATGTGAGCTACTTTCATAAATTGAAAATGTCCGATGAGCTACTTTTATTATAAATATATGACGGCTTTCCAAACAAAGTTAGCTTTTTTCCAATATGCATTTAAAAAAAATTATTATTCTACATATCTATAAACATAATTTGTATTATAAAATCCGGTCATTTTGTCACACTTTTAAAAATATTTAAATTAAAAATGTTGATAATGCTGCATTTGCTTTCAATTTTTCAAGACTGCTGTTTGGTTGCACCAAAACGTAAAAGGCAAATTTATAAATATGGTACAATATCCTACGCGAGCTACTGAAAACGCCACCGCGAGTTACCGGTAGCTCGCGAACGACCGCTTGGCTATCACTGCTTAAGATGTACCAAAATAAATATTATTAATTCAAATTTGTGAAAATAAATCTATAAATAAGTTTATTTAATTTCATTAATACATTTGTTTCAATTTCAACATCTCAAATTTTAAATTGGTTCGATGTTGTGTTTTTATAATTTCCGCAGAATAAAACATTACCTTATGTTAAAATCCACGCGAAAGACTCAGTTCAACGCAACGGTTAAACATTACATTTATATTTTTTAAATAATTCGAGTATCGAGTACTTGAAAATGGAGTGAGTATCGAGTAGTCGATACTCGAATTGGAGTCTCTACTAAAGACGATCATAAGATGAAATTTTTTTTACTTTGAATCATACAATACATGTCATTTGGTGACGTCACACAATTATAAACCTATTGGCGAGCTAGACGTAACTAGAGTTGTCAACCTTGCATTGATGAGTAGAAGTCTCATAAATGACGAGCAAGGGTAAGGATGGGTAATCCCAAGACCTACGTCTGCTGGAAAGAATTCAACGATTGAACTACGAAGACGGAAAAGCGATTGGAAGGGATGAGACTGATTAGATGGACAAGGTTCACCTCCAACTTGGAGCATTAGAAAAACATTTGATCCATGTGTGTTCATTTCAGAAGTTTCTTTCTATGTGGCCAATTTGTCAATATTCGTATGCATTCGTCTGATTCGATTTAGATGGTCACTTTCATTAATTGATTTTAAATCGATTTGTGGATTTTATACACTCCTAATCATGCATTATTTAAAAAAAGAGCGTGGAAATGACTATTATCTTTTTATTTTGTCATGTGCGTTCCCAATGTGGAGCATATGGACTTCTAATGGAGTTTATTTCAACGAAAGTTTTTCTACAACAAATGCGTAGTATATATAATGTGACATTTACCAATTTTTCGTAATAGTTTGTATATTCAAGAAAACACGTATTTTTTCATAGTTTTTCTGTATTGATAAAAAGAAAAGGAATGTTGATGAAAAATTTTGTTGTTTTATATTTTTCTGATGAACAAATTTTCTTAAGTATAGCTGGGTTTGGTTTTAAACAAGAATGACTACAATAACACACGCCTGAAAAAAAATCAATCTTCAAGAAAGACGCGCCAGCTGTCAACGTGTAGTCGTGTACCCACAAACGAGCAAACTGAATATGTGGGGGGGACGATTGCGCATGCACATGACCTACCAGCTATCCACCATATGCACCGAAATTAAGCTAGTATTTTTTCCGCACAGTTATACGAAACGGCTATACTAAGCACCACAGTCGATTTTTTGCACTTTTTTTTTAAACTGTTGCCTTGTGTTGCCCTCTTTTTGAAAACGAGACATTTCGATATCCGAAGCTGTACTTGGGGACAACGGGACAGGCTACCTAAAAACGGGTAGTATGGTCACTTTAAGTATATAGTTACTCAATTTCCATGTTTGGCAAAGAATAATGATAGAGTTAGGAAAAGACTAGTGGTAGCTAATTGTTGCCACTGCGCTCCGTATTTCAGATTTTATGGATAGACAGAAATCTTAGATATCCATGCCTTCGGATAACAATCAATTTATGAAACAACCGTACTGGATTTGAATTCACGATCACTTCAAAAGAAGCAAACGACGTTAACCACTCAACAACGGACTCGGCATACAAAAATCACTAAAATATCGACCAATGATATTTTATAATAAAACAAAATACATTGCTCCGATAATTTTAAAAAAATATTCTTTCTGTAACATCCTCGATAGCGAGTGTTCAAGGATTCCATTATCAAAAGTAATGATAGATGCGTTTTGCGTTGATAAAGTGAACCAAAATATTTGTTTACACGGTGAGGAATTGTTGTTAAAAGCTTTTTTATCTGAAGTATTTCGAACAATGTCTAATTTTTTGTGTTTTTGTTTTTTTAACCCTATAGGACAAAGGCCGAAATTGGTTAATATAAAGGTAAGTAAGTAAAGGGTATTTCAATAGGGACGCTCAAAATATGTTACTTTGTCCTGCTGAGTAGATTATTCATTGTTTAGTGGCCAAATTTGAGTCAACCAGTTCGGTAAATAATCGGCCAACACCTACCTGTACGTCATCAAAATACAATATCTGGTGAAAACATTGCTGCTGTGTGTGAAAGTGTACAGGAAAACCCAAGGCAGCTTATTTCTCGTTGTTCACAAGGAACTTGGCTTTTCTGCGACTTCAACTTGGCGAATTTTGAATCGGGCCTTATGTCTGCACCCGTATAAAATCCAACTAACCAAGGAACTTCAGGTAAACGACCACAGACAACGCCTGATTGGGTTCTGGAGCAGTTGGAAGTTTACCCGAATTTGTCAAAAAAGTCAACTTTAGCGACATGGCCCATTTTATAATGAATGGATATTGGCAGACATTTGATGCTATATTCCATATTTAATGCCGTAAAATATACTTACAAATGAAATTAAAATTTTGTCGAAATCTCACAAACAACTTGTTTTATTTACATTTCAAAACTAAGCGTCCTTATAAAAAGACCGTTTATTAACCACTCGCATTAAGGTCAAAATATCCAATACAACCCATAGTAAAGTCAATATTAGTATCTCAATGCATTGTCGATAATATTATTTCGGCATTGAACCTGTCAAATGGCGTAAAGTTTGCATTGTTTCCCAAAAATCAATGTCTTTATCCGCGAGTCATTAAATTAACAATTGGCCGTTTTTGTGCGGAACTAACTGCTTTGGAGCACATTATTGCATTTGGACCTGAATTATGAAAGCAGTTTTGCGATTTTTATAGAAAACTGTTTTTATAATCATTTCATATACAAATACACATACATTAATATAAAAAAATCCTATAAATTATCAGCAACATTTTATCGTCACGTTTTATTGGAAAAACCTCCAACTTCAATGTCGCACAGTTGACTCAAAGAAATTATAAATTGGTCAATGTTTTAACCAATGAAAATATTGATGTTTTTGACACAAAAATACATATTTTTTTTTCTCATAATATATTTTTTTATATGGTTAATAAATATTTTAAAATATCGTCTATATTCGATTTTCATAATATTTAATTTTCCCTATAAAGATAAGTCATTTCAAGTACACTTGAAATGCCTGTAGTTGCCGAAAGGCGACACCCGGGTCGTTAGCGACAAAACTTATGGAAAAGTACAATATACAAAAGATTCACATTTTATATTGTATTATTATTGACTTTCATTAATTTTTTGTTTTTATTATTCTAAATAAAGTATTGATTTATTACCTTTCTCATATCGAATCCAGCCATCGGTGGGACATTGGGACATTCACCAAAAGATAGTTTGTGGCCACCACATGTTGAAAATACGACAGCAACCGTGAAAACAAAACAACAAAGTCTCGCCATGTTTGAATACATTTTGATAAATCTATGTCACTGCAGATTGATAAAATAAACAACTTGACCCTTTTAACCAACTGACATATATATAAACAAACGAAGGTTTTCAAAATTAATTAAAAATATATATAATTCGGTAATGATTTTATCAATTAATGGTTTAAGGTAGTGCCGTTGGCGATACTAGCTAACAATTGTGAGCATTAAATGTTTTAATAGGTTATTTATATTAATGAGAGATTCATTTTATGTACAGAATGATCCAGAAATCATGAGTCAAGACGATGACAGATTCAAGGAAGTGCGTTAAATTGAAATCATCGCTTAAACCGCTCGATTAAATCATACATATAGGACGCGGATTCTTAACCCTTTCAATTCGAGACCAGATTTATTTGTAGCCAGACTACCGCGACCCTTTGCACTCCTCAATATATATATTGACACCTCCTAGTATGGTAGGACATCAGCACTCTCTCGAACGATCTTTTGTTCGCCTCAGTCAATGAGTTTAAGATATCAGGAAATAAATTCATTCTTGTAATACGGGCGGCTCGCTCCCAAATGTCTCTGGCTGTGTCACCCCGAGTGCACGGTATCTCATATTAAGTGCAATAACCCATAAATAAAACTGCTTACCTCGCTTGACGTTTTTAACGTTCTTTTGTTCCAACGGTCTTTTACCTACAAGAACTGTTTTTTTTACAGGCAGTTAGAGTTTTAAACTCCTCGAGTGCACTTGTTTGCAAGATTGGTCGAGGTATCCTCCCTCCTACGAGTATCTTTTAATCGCGCACAGTCCCTAGTATCGGCTTTTTGCAATTGTTAATCAGTATTTGTGTAATTTTGAGTATAACTTCTGTGTTTTATTTTTGTGTGTAATTTAAATATAACTTGTGTACCGAACTTTAATAAATTGTGTGTGCAATAGCACTATTTGACATTCTGAGATCGTTATTATTAAAGAGCATCCTGATTCTCCATCTCCGATCCCTAAATTCCTCTCCTCGAGTGACGGACGGAGGTTATCTCTTGTTTTACGAGAGAACCCGAATCAAGGTCGTCTCAATATGTTACAGTGAAACTGTATTCTCAGTGAAAATGTATCAAGTATTAGATTTGTATGACAACATAATTTCACTGTTCACGATCATTGCAATTATTGGCCCAAGTTGATAATTTATCGGCCTAAAATTTTGGTTTGCTTCAATGAAACAAAATCAGCAAGTAGTCCTATTCATAAAAAGAGAACCAAAGAACAACACAGACAAACATATGGCTGAAGATAGGGCGGTCAAATTAAATTTCAATGACAGCTTAGAGAAGAATATATTTTCACTGAGAATACAGTTTCACTGTAACATATATATATTTATATCCAGCAACTCCTAGTGGGTTGCTATGACAATCATCAAACAAATAATTCGACTAATCGTGGCATGTATTATGGTGATATCACAGAATGACCCTTTGCACTCCTCAATACATATTTGTTTTCCATCCAGCAACTGCTTAATAGATTTGAGAAATTGATTGATATTGCAGGGTTTGCGTATTTATTAGTATGGTAAAACAAAATACCGACAAATATATGAACATATAACTTAGGCACACAATTAAATAAATACAGTTTTCGAAAAAAGAATAATAAAAAATAATTGTTCAACCGAGTTTGAAAATGTCAAGCAGGATATAAGAGATGCACGTCACCTATGCAATGAGACATTCGAGTTGTAGGGGCTAAGGTGAGGTGTGAAAAAGACCGTGGTCGAGTATCAACGTCGTTGAAACCAGGATGTCTCTGTAGTTTCAAATAACCCTTCCACCCCCACAACCATCAGATTATATAAAAACAAGACGTGGCGAGAGTTGTTATCTAAATATTAGTCGCATTCTTTGACAAAGAGAGCTTGAGAATCGTTGCCTCCGTGACGGATTGCTTGGATTCGATTAATGGTACGAAAAAATCTTGTTCGGTCAGTAAATCGATTCTTTTTGAAGACCATGGGTGTATGCTTGTTAAAAAAACCTTCCCGCCGTTCCGATCCCAAAAAGTGATGCTTAGCAATAGCGATTAGTTGACCACCAGTCTTGTCCTAGTCCTCTTTCCTTATACAGTGAAACCCCGATTCTACGATTTTCAAGGGACCGTATAAAACAAACGATGAATGCGGGAGAGTTTTTTATATGACTTAAATTCCGGGACTATAGAAAATGAATGCACCACGCGGAAAAACGTATAATGCGAGAACGTAAGATCGGGGTTTCAATGTAATCTCAACTGTCTTCGAAAAAGAGTGGTTGAGCAACTGAGCAACAATTAGTGCTTGTAGAAAAATCTTGATGGGCAAATCTCTGTGAGGAGTATATGCTCCATGTTGGGAGCGGACAAAGTAAAAAAATATGCACCACAGAAGCGGTGGTTTAGTGAGTAAAAATACATGTCATGAAATCATTTTTTCCTAATGGTATGTAATCTCTGCTTTTATTTGCAGGTGTGTGTCATGGCTTGCATTTTTTTTGTATTGAAAATCTTTTTCTAGAACAAAACACAATGAACACCTGTAGATGCGTATCCATGTAAGCTCATATATTGAAAAATGTAAATTTATTATAAGCGCTGAGTAAGCAACATGCTTTTCTTGACTAGTGACCAGGGCTGTGGAGTCGGTGAAAGGTCCTACTCCAGCATTTACCAAAACCACGAATCCGACTAAAAAAAGGTTAATATCGTCACTTGTTTCAAATAATTTTCCTATTTATGTGTATTCAATTAAATATCAACCCTATCAATGCGGCCAAAAGCTAAATTATATGTAATAAATGCAAAGATAAAAAGTTCAAACTTTTCAAAATTTCCGACTCCGAGTACGACTCCGGCCAAAACGCCGCGCCGACTCCGACTCCGACTCCGGCCAAAAAGATACGACTCCACAGCCCTGCTAGTGACATCTTATATGCATTTATTAATGGGCACACCAACATTGTGAATCAAAAATGATGGGCAGTAAATGGGTTAAACCTTTCAGCCATTAATATGAATAAAATAAATCATCAATTATAAATCTCGCTATGCGCTACTTTTTAAGATAGGAAGGGTTTTTTAACAACACAAACACCCATTGCCTTAAAAAATCTGCTCGTGCCGAGATTCGAACGCAAACTGTCCGTCACGGTAGCCAACAACGTTGACCACTGCACCACGGACCGGGCATTTATTTTACTTGATGTCAAATTTGGAAATCAATGAAAACGAGTTTTTTTTGATGATTGACAAACCTTTTCCTGTTTTCTTTATCGCTTTAAATGCTGTATTCTAATTATGTATTATTGTGCAAACTTTCTGTACCACAGGGTACAGAATATAGTATTTTACTTGAGTGTGGTCATTCTGGGTCTTATCTTCTATTCAGATAAACGTTTATAGTTGACTCATACATTCATAGATGTCATCAATTTGTCATATATATATTTACATACACAGAATGACCAATATTAAGGAGGGTTAATATCTAAGCACTTGCAACGTAAACGGCACGACACGACACGACAAGACAAATATCGGTGTCGGTCCCGGCAAGGTCAGATTTTTTCATTTGAAAAAAGAGATCTTGGGCTCGGTGTATGTTATTTATCGTTGATTTTGTGCACAGCTGATACATTATTTACCATCGAGTTAATCTCGTATGACTTTCACAAATAAGAATATTTGATGCCAAAGATGTAATGCCAAAGTTTTTTTGAAATTTTAAAAATTAAACATGCATGTTGAGCTAGATCCATCGTTACCTTACTTTGAAAAGGTTTTATTTGCTCTTAAGAAAAGTGTGCAGATAAAACTCGGGCATTCTGCTTACTCCATTATTTAACAACATACGACACTTAACGACAATTAACACAATTGATAGAATGCGAATAATACAACTCTCAAATCAAATACTTGAATTTTGTACCTTTTCATGAGTTTTGTCGCTAACGACCCGGGTTTCAACTTTCGGCGTCTTCAGGCATTTAAAGTGCATGAATTAACTTGAACTGACTCGAAGTAAACAGTTTGTATCGTTTATATGCAAAAATCAAAGTAGATCACTAAGTTAAATTGTTATTAACGTAATCTATATTCTATATGAATCGGCGAAGATATGATGTAAAAAAGTCGGTTTACGGACGGCGAATGGATACAAAGAAGGAGTGAAATGAAATCTACAATTTTATTGATATTTATTCGCACTCATTAATTCAAGGATTAATTACCTTTATTGCCGCAATTGTTGTTGTAATATAAACAATGAAAACCACATTAACATTTCACTTCACTTTATAAACAGTTGTAACAGATCACGTGTAATTTTAGGTGTATAAGCGACCAATCGATCAAATCCGAACAAATATCGTGCTTCTAATTACTCGCACGCTGGAAAACGGGACAATGAGTCATGTTTTTTCGTGCGTGCAGCAGGCGTTCATCGTTTCAATGCATTATGTGGGTAAATTACAATTTTCGGGTATTTTGAATGTAGTATCGCAAATACTAATTACAGTGGAACCCCGATCTTACGTTCTCGCATTGTACGTTTTTCCGCGTAGTGCGTTCATTTTCTATAGTCCCGTCATTTAGTTCATATTTAAAACTTTCCCGCATTCATCGTTTCCCACATAAATCGTTTGTTTTATACGTTCCCTTGAAAAACGTAGAATCGAGGTTTCACTGTACCAGATAATAACATAGAAATATTGACATATGATTCGTGTGTTTTATCCGATCTATTATTATTGAATTGATTGATTTCAAGTGTTTTAGTTCATAATTAATAATTGTTACTTAGTCTGCTAGGTGCCGGGTATGATTAGTATGACCGTGTTTGGAGGGCCACGATTTTCGTTCAAAAAATAAAATATTATAAATATATATCTTTTGGATATACATATATTAATAGTACATTTTTTGAGGAATCGTGAGCATGAGTTGTTTGTTCTTCCAAGGGGTAGAACCAGTCATATTGACGTGAGTGAGTTCAGGCGAATACTATATTTTATGAATAAAAGTTGATTTTGTCAGAACTCACTCGGTTGACTGCTTTGAAAATTTCTAATGTGATTTTATAAATTTTTTCTCATCTGTTTTATGATTCAATGTTTTCATCTTGTTTTAATTAATTAATGATTAAAATTATGTATTTACATGTATGTATATATAAATACATACACGTATTTATATTTGTCAAATACATGGCGCATTGGCGTGCCATGATTTGCTTTTTCTTAAATAAATAAATAAATAAATCACAAATACTTACCATATAAATACACAATTTGTCATTTACGCCATCATTTATTCAAAAACCAAACCAACAAACGTTTCACAAAACATCAGGGTACTCACACAGAAAACACGCGAACGTGATTTTATATCGGAACTGATTCATAATAAATTTAATCTTAAATGTATATAAAAAGTACGTTAAAAATTCTTCAAATAATTAATAGGCTTCCACTGAATGATATGCCTGAAAACAAGGTTCTACGCATACCATGCTAGCGACATATTTCAACACAAAGAAACAGCTCTTTTTAAAATCAATATACAGTAGAACCTCGATTATCCGGACCTCGATTATCCGGATTTTCGATTATCCGGATTGGTCAAAATAAACAAAAATATTACAAATTTGCTGTTAACGTACGTGATGGAATGCAGTCTTAATATTTTGATCGTTGCATTTGTTCTAACAGTAAGTCCTGTGTAAAATATGGGTTAGTCATCGTCCAAATTCGATGCGTATTGAACGTTTGTTTCTTGTAAAATTGATCCGATTATCATATTTATTTTTAATATTACCGATATGTCAACGAAGAGAAAACGTGTCGTAGTTTCATTAAAATACAAATTGGATATAATCAATGCTTTTAAACGGGGTGAATCGGGACGTTTTTTGTCTAATAAATATGGTGTCGGAACGTCAACGATCTCGGATATAAAAAAGTTTACGAATTGCTTAATGAGAGTCAAAAAGAGTGCTATTCAAGGCAACTTATATTTTAAGTATTCGTGTTTTGGCAGCATCGAAAAGAAAAACTAGCTCTAAGCAGAAATCGATAGTTGATTTTTTCAATAAAAAATAATGTATTATTAAATCTATGTATTAATCTAAAGAAATAAAAATGATTTATACTGAATATACTTGTATTTTCCTGTCAATTATGATTTTTTCGATTATCCGGATTTGTCCTTATCCGGACTATCTTCACCCCCAATTAGTCCGGATAATCGAGGTTCTACTGTATTATAAATTACTATACGATATCTTTAAAGTTCAAGTATTAAATTACGATTCCAAGAGATGTGAGATTCCATGAGATTCACTAAATTGACGATATTTTAAAATTATTATACACGTTGCTCGTGCCCTTTAAGCCACGTCTCAAGTACTGCGTGTTAGCCGCGCATTTTGTATTGCCGGCCCAACGAGCACGGAATTGTTTGGCGTGTAAACACGGCCGCGGCATCGAAGAGATTAAAGGGGTATAACAAATGGTGAGTTTGGAAGGTTAAGTCGTTCGTGATTTTATAAAGCACTCGTTGTGTAAATAATTATAGTGTAAGTATAGTTAATTATTATCAATCATGTCGTGTAAGTTTTTTGAAGATGTGAATCCAGCATTAGTGCGGTTGTAAACGCGTGTTCTGGAAGAATTTAAAAGACGTAATTTCTTCGCATTGCACATTCATACTATTCATCCGACACTTCGTTCATTTCTGACAATAATTAATTATTATTAATAACAACATTTGCGGTCTTTAGATTTTCAGATTTCTGTGCAAGTATATCGCGCACTTCTACCGTTATCTAGAAAATTGATTAACCTTTCAACGCCCGAGTATTTTTTGCGAAATATCCGCGCGACCAGTAGCTCTTATAAAAATAATTATATCTATAACAGAAGTCATCCTATTTGGGTAAAATAAAAAGCATTAGCGAAATCAAAAATCTTATATATAAAACCGAAACGGGGGATGTATGTCTGTAATTCCCTTTTGCATTGTTGTTGCAAGTTCAAACAAACGAATTGATTTCGCTCGCGAAAGTTTCGACGGTAAATTTGTTTCGTTATCAATGTGTGTGTAGAGACTCCAATTACTCGAGTATCGAGTAGTACATATATAAAACCGAAACGGCGTATGTATGTCTGTGGGTCTGTAATTCCCTTTTGCGTTGTTGGTCATTAAGTTGCCATAAAAACGAATATGAAAGAAAATATGTTTGAATTTTTTTATCGGCGAAGACATTTAGTCAAAATGTGATAAATTAGTCTTCTACTGACCTTTTCCCGGTTTTTATTAATATAATAATGTTTTTATTTACGTGAAGGTATTATTTGACATTTCTTTGACAGCAAATTAGATTTTTTCCTTGAATTTGGACATTTTAATGGGCGAGAATGGGGCTGTCAATATATGAAAGGGGCTGTGAAATGTCAATGCCAGTCTGAAATGTTCATTTTAATTCCATTTTAATTGACCTAGACTTTTGAATTTTGAAAAAATTTGTTTCAACTTGGCCCGTCTGAATTTACGCGCCGAGGTGAACATAACCCCAAACTGGTCCGAGCGAAGCCGGGTTCGAACACTAGTTACTTATAATTTACGATCAAAGAACAGCACCGCATCTTGTATGTTTTCTAATTCTCTAGGTAAACAATTAAAAAAATCCATTTTAGCTACAGGTATCTTGAAAAAAGAATCGGTCATCCCAAAGGATAAATTTCTAGGTGAGGAAAAAAATCTCTATCCGCATTGAACTACATATAATGTATGGTGTGTGTGTATAAAGCTGATTTATTACGGTCCACCGGATATAACATAACTCATATCCCAAAAGTCAACCTTGTAACGCAGATTTTTTATATTCCGCATTATGGCAAAAATATTTAAAGAAAACGGTAAAAAAAAATTATGAATCTGTATCTCAACGACATTATTAACCGATTCTATGCCGGTAAAAATCAATATGGCCGTACACAGGAGGCCGCGATTTTCTTTCAAAAAAAATAAATCCTTATATAATTATCGATGTATTACACATTAAAATTCAATATTTTTTGAGTTCAAGTAGTACAACACGCTCTCAAAAGATGTCACTATATGCAAGTTAAATTCAATTATTTTAAATAGGAACTGGTGACTTGTAAATTAAGTACAAAGGAGAGCGTAAATTTACGCGCATTTTGTATGTACGGCCCCTTGAACACGGACTTGTAGCGCGTAAATATACGCTTTAGGCAGAGATCAGGTTAATGACAGTTTTTATTCATATGTTGAAAACTATTATCATAAATTAGTGTAATCCGATAGCGAAGTGCACCATAATCACTGGACCCATTTGGAACCGTAGGGCTTGGAGCATATGGACGCCTCTCATAGTTTATCTCAAGAAGTTTGTTTTTCTACGAGAACTGCTTGTTTCTTAGTTGCTCAACTTTTTTTTTCTAAGAGTGTAGGGATTGAAAGAATACGAGAACTAGTAAAGGACTACTGGTTAGATAATTTCTCTCGCTATGTGTCCCCCATTTTTGTGATGGGATAGATGGGATGGGATTTTTAGCAGCACCAACACAATCTACTCGTACCGGGAGTCGAGCCCGGTCGGTCCGTCGCGGAAGCCAACGACGTTGACCACTGCACCACGGACCAGGTTATATATGTGACAGATTGATTTTATGTGTCCTAAAAAGGTAGCCTGGGTTGTGTAGTAATTATCGTGAACTATTTTGTATTAACTTTATTCAGTTTCTTTTAAAGGGTCTTTTTATGAGGACGCTTAGTTTTGAAATGTAAATAAAACAAGTTGTTTGTAAGATTTCGACAAAATTTTAATTTTATTTGTAAGTATATTTTACGGCATTAAATATGGAATATAGCATCAAATGTCTGCCAATATCCATTCATTATAAAATGGGCCATGTCGCTAAAGTTGACTTTTTTGACAAATTTGGGTAAACTTATATTTAGTTATATAAAAATGATATTTTTTAGTAGTACATATAATACATAATATAATATAAAATAACTTTGATTATTCCACGTATTGTGCTACAAGCTGTGACACGTGTTTCGCCTCTTTCAGTATATGACGTATATAACATCCACCCCAGCTAAGCCCCAGTAATTGTTTTCGATTCATGATGAGTTATTACAAAATAATATCTATGCAAATAAAGACGATATTTTCGATGGATTCGGCGGTATCTTTGTGGAAGGTACGTTCTTTCAGAGGCATCTTCGGACTTACTATCGCAAAGTTTGCTTAAGTAATGAAGCAAGATTGATTCTAATATTTTAAAATGATAAAATTACAAAATAAAAGTTTGGGATTTTTCCTTTTTACGGGAAGCAAGGAGGGTGTTATAGAATCGAAACAAAGCAAACAAATAATCATACTATTAATGATGTTAAATATTACAAACTATTAAACCAATGAGCTGCAATCAATCAGATAGGTTAGTGATTACTCTATTAATTGGAAATAATGTAAGTAATGGCGAGCAACCTGTCATATTAAGAATATTATTTAATAATATTTCTTTTTTGTTAAGAGTTTTGTTTATTTCTAAAAATTCTATAAAATTCATCTTTAAACCCTTTTTATTTACTCGGTGGAGTATTTCTAAATTACTATTCTGATTACTGTACATACATGATGAAAAAAAACAGACTGACATCTGCAATAGAAAACAATCTATTTTTTGACTACTAATTATTTGGTCAGTTTCTAATTCGATAAATGGTCAGTTATAAATACTTAAAACGGTCAGTTAAAAATAATAAATAGTCAGTTAAAATAATAAATGGTCAGTATACACTTATTAAAATAACATTATCTGCTTTCAAATACCTGAACTTAAGAAATTATTTCATGCTCTTATTTTTCATAGACCATGTCATAAATTTGCCTCTTACGTACATATTTGATAAAATTCACAAGCTGTCAAAATAAAACTTTTTTTAAAATAACTGACCATTTAATTTAAATACTAACCGTTTTAAATAAATAACTGACCGTTTATAATATTAACTGACCATTTATTTATTTAACTGACCAAAACTTGAATTAGTTACTGATCCATTAAATACACGCCGTTATTAACCTTTCAAAGCCCTACGGTCCCGAATGGGACCAGTGATTATGGTGCACTTCGCTATCGGATTACACTAATTTATGATAATAGTTTTCAACATATGAATAAAAACTGTCATTAATAATGTCGTTGAGACACAGATTCATATTTTTTTTTTACCGTTGTCTTTAAATATTTTTGCCATAATGAGGAATATAAAAATCTGCGTTACAAGGTTGACTTTTGGGATATGTGTTATGCTATATCCGGTGGACCGTAATAAATCAGCTTTATACACACACACCATACAATATTAAAAATAACAAACCATTCAAATATATAACTGACCGTTTTATTTAATAACCGACCACATTTACACTGATACAATGACAACTGACCGTTTATAATATTAACTGACCATTTTGATTTTTAACTGACCAAAACTTAAATTAGTTACTGACCCATTAAAAACATATTACCCTATTTTTTGTTCAATGAACCAATTTTCAAAATGTTGCAGATTTTCTTTGGCCTTAAGCATGTGGTTGGTTTGAATTAGACATGTCCTCTTCAGGATTTTCATTCCTTCCTGTACACCCATCTTGAGAAATTAGATTTAGGTGGCCAGGGTCCGCGTTGTTCTGTTTCAATATTTCGTGCATCTGGAACAGTTTTTTTTTTATCCAATGTAAATATGTATAATTATAATGCTAACAGCACTTACATGTTCCAGATTTTCAAAACCTTATACATATCCTATTGAAACGCGTCGTTGGGACGCCATATGCTCCACATTGAGAGAGGACATGGGATTAAAATAAATTTTATTAACATGTTTTTACCATGTCCGCTCCCAGCTTGGAGCACATGGGCACCTCGCGGAGTTTATCTCAAAATATATTGTTCTACGAGTACTGCACTTCTTTTTCCGAAAACAGTAGGGATTAAAAGGAATCGAGGACTAGGTAAGGACTATTTGTCACCTATTTAAGAAAGGCGAGAAAATATTTTTAACAACACAAACACTCATTGCCTTGGAACAAAAATGATTTACCCACTGAAAAAATGCTCAAACCCAGGAGGTCTATCACGGAAGCCAACGACGTTGGCCCAATGCACCATGGACAAGGCATTCTTGTTTATAGCTCAATTGAATCTTAAGCAAACGCATTAGGTAAAATTAATAACTGGAGCATCTTTTTTGGCTTTAAATAATTAGTAAGGTTGCTTTGTCTTTAAGAGGTGAAATAAAATTGAACATCAAATAAATCGGTTTCTGTGACACGTGGAAAAGTTAATATGCATTTTTCTTCTACGTTCGTCGAATTTTACAAATTAGTTGTTAATAATTTCGTCAGATATTTACGCGACAAGGTCTGGATCAATACTGTTGAAGCTTTTAAATCCCGTTTGTTCTTCAAAATATGGTTATTAATTTTCTTTACAATTGTAACAAAAAAAATGGAAATCGGTTAAAAATTCGAGCAGATATTCGCCAATGAATAGAATTGTGAAGGGTGCGCGGATTTCTTTTGCCGCAACTGTATACCGTCAGCCCTGCTATAGCGGGAGGATAGTGAGTACGCTATAACAAATAAACGCTATATAAACTTAGGCACCCATACAAAATTTTTGGTTTGGTTTTTCAATTGTATTTTGTGATTTGAGGTGTTTAGTTTGTAAGCAAGCGACACGTGCTTTGTACGAAAAACCACCGCATACGCTATAGCAAAAAAGCTCTATAGAAGTGTCCGCTATAGCAGGGTTGACTGTATATCATTAAATATGTTGTAAAATGATTTTCAGAATAATTTTGATGCGGAATTGGCCTTGTATGTTACTTACCATGTCAATCGTGTAATCGTCTAGATACGGTGTTCTAGAGAGGATGGAAACAGAGTGCCTATTTGCAACGACCAACTTTTGACAGGTAAATATTCCTGCGTAATTGTCGTAGTCCGTAGCAAATATTATGTAACTTGATGAACCTGAAAAAATTATTGGGTATTAAAGGTTTGATATCATGTCGCTAGTGAAACCAAACAGTATTATCTTATATATAAAACCGAAACGGCGTATGTATGTCTGTGGGTCTGTAATTCCCTTTTGCATTGTTGGTCATTAAGTGCCATAAAAACGAATATGAAAGAAAATATGTTTGAATTTTTATCGGCGATGACATTTAGTCAAAATGTAATAAATTAGTCTTCTACTGAACTTTTCCCGGCTTTTATTAATATAATAATGTTTATTATTTACGTGAAGGTATTATTTGACATTTCTTTGACAGCAAATTAGATTTTTTCCTTGAATTTGGACATTTTAATGGGCGAGAATGGGGCTGTCATCAAATTAAATAAAGTTTGTGATTTTATTTTAACTCTATTTTGGATGTTAGATTTTGTGATATAATTATGTCGAATGATATAAAATTAAATAATTATTGGTCGCTTAGTCCGAGCGACGCCGGTTAGCAATACTAGTCGCTATATAAATGCAACATTAGAAGAATCTCAAAGTATTAGTTTCGTTACAATGACTGCTAAATAGTTTTCATATCCGAGCGACGCCGGGTAGCAATTCTAGTATAATATAATCGTGGGTGTAGGGCAGGGTTGCCAGGCGTCCCTATTTGAGCGGGACTGTCCCGAGTTCAACAGACAAATCCCGAGTCCCGCACTGCCTATGAAAATCCCGACAAAAATGTACGGATATGGAAAAATAGACTCGTATATTTTATGTAGACAATCTGGTGTACCACCTTTTATGAATACAGTTTGAACCTGTCGATGTCAATTGAAAGTGTTCGAATGAGCCGAGTGCGAGTGTGTTCACAAAACATTGTTTAAATTCGAAAAATATTTTTTATATTTTTTTGATGATTGTATTCATTTTAATAACTCAATATATTTTAATAGCTGTGATTCAAGTGACACCGCCTTATGTGGTAAGTCATTAGAACTCTCTCGAACGATCTATTTTTCTAATATAAAATTTCTAATAAAAAAAAAAAATTTTATATTAAAATGAACTTCCACAAAGTTACCGCCGAAACCATCGAAAATATTGATCTATTTTTCACCTCAGTCTATGAGTTTAAGTCGATATCAGGAAATAAATTCATTTCTAATAATACACTAAATTGAAATCTATAGCGATTCAATATACAGTAATTTCAAATTTGTAAAAGAGACATTTATGCGGACGTCTCGCTCTAAATGTCTCTTGACTCTTTCACGCCATGAGTGCATGAGATACGAGGTATCTCATGTAAAGTTCGATTGACCATAAATAATGGCTTATCGGGTGCACGTGTTAACGATATTTTTGTAACGGTTGCTACCTAATGGAACCGCTTTTTTTCATACAGTTGGCAGTTAGAGATTGGACAGCATTGAGAATGCACGTGCTTGCCAGATAAGTCTGAGAGTCGTGGTTGAGGGGCTTCTCCCAACTGTATGCCCTGGAAGTACCCTGCAAGCTCCTTATCCTCTCCCTAAGGATAAAGTCTAGTAAATTCCTGATATCGCCTTTGGAATTATAATAGTCGTGTGTTATGTATTGTAGAACGTAACGTGTATTGTTAATCTATCTGTGTTAAATCCGTATGTAAAGTCTGTGAAAATTCGTAACAATTAAATAATGGGTGCTAACCGCACCCACATAACGTTTTGAGATCGTCTTTTGTTTATAAGAGCACCATGTTTCTCCTACTCCGTTCCCAAAATTCCTCTTACTGAGTATCGGATCGGAGGCTTCCTCTCGATTTACGAGGAAGCCGAATCAAGGTCTTCTCAATATGTTATCTTCTGTATTAATATATATGTTACAATGAAACTGTATTCTCAGTGAAAAAATATACAGTAATAGATTTGTATGACAACATGATTTCACTGGTCACGATCATTGAAATTATTGGCCCAAGTCGATGATTTACCGGCCTAAATTTTTGGTTTACTTCTATGAAACAAAATCAGCAAGTAGTCCCTTTCATAAAAAGAGAACCAACGAAAAACACACACAAACATAGGGCTGAAGATACGGCGGTCAAATTTAATTTCAATGACAGCTTGGAGAAAAATATATTTTTACTGCGAATACAGTTTTAGTGTAACATATATATTATTAATAGGTATGTTATAATTTAAATAAAATACCGTATTTTCCTTCAATTATTTGTTAGACATAATGAATGTCCCGATCTGTAATTTTGGAAATCTGGCAACCCTGGTGTAGGGACACTCGGGCGAAACTACAAAAATGGCTGTTTTGAGTTAAATATGGCATTGTCATGCTCAAATGCAGTTCTATAAGATATAAGAATATGAAACATGTACGAAGAACGGCTTACCAGATATTGCTCGGCTTTCCTGCAAATCCGTAAGAACAAAGCTTAACATTGAAAACTGTTTTGCCATTTATCTCAGTTCGTTGTTTTTGTAGATTCGCCCGTATGTCCCTACATCCACGATATAATATATAGGGTCACTCATTGTTTACTGTATACAGATTTGGGATATGAGAAATGTTGCATTTTGTAAACCCCCGTGTACAGGTCCCTGGCCGGTGCGCACTTTAATAGTTGATGAATTTCAACACCCGATAAATAAATATTGCTTAAAATTTATTTATTTTTAATCCATGACTTCCTTTTGAAGCATTTTGGCCGAACTCCTTCAATGATTGAATTTATTCCACGCATTTGTTGGATTGGCGTGCAAAGTCTTTGAATTCCTCGGGTTAAAGAGAAATACATATTCAGCGACGAAGTTTGTGTAGTTTTTCTTATTTGAATGTTAACATCAATATTTT
The DNA here is from genome assembly GCA_028554975.1 of Himalopsyche kuldschensis. Classification (NCBI taxonomy): domain Eukaryota; kingdom Metazoa; phylum Arthropoda; class Insecta; order Trichoptera; family Rhyacophilidae; genus Himalopsyche; species Himalopsyche kuldschensis. The sequence continues at coordinate 3,677,435 of JAHFWI010000031.1, read as the reverse complement.
TTTTTTTTGGTTTCATTAACCCTTAACCGTATATCTATCAAATACATGGCGTATTGGCGTCAGCTGTTATGCCATGGCGTGTCCTTTTATTCAATAATAAAAAAAATAAAGAAGGTACGTACTCATCGGAAAATCGAATCGCATATTTCCCGGTTCGCCATGATTGTATAAACTGCCAACTGTCTTGATTTTACCAAAAAGTGTAGATTGGTAGACGTGCTCAACTGTATACTTTCCTGTTGTGTTAGTACTCTGGAAGTTATCTGTGATGCAGTTTGATGTGGACTTGGTCTTTTCGATCACATACCACAGCCCCAACATCTGAAAAAAATATGCAATTTATTTATTTAAGAAAAAGAAAATCATGGCATTACAGCTGACGCCAATGCGCCATGGATTTGACAAATATAAATACATGCATTTATATATATATACATACATACATGTAAATATATAATAAAAATCACAAATTAAATAAAAAATTTAAAATAAGATGAAAATTACAATAGTCATAAAAACAGAGAGGTTCTGAAAAATCAACTTTTATTCATTAATTAATATCACATTAGAAATTTTCAAAACAGTCAACCGAGTGAGTTCTGACAAAATCAACTTTTTATTCATAAAATATAGTATTCGTCTGAACTCACTCAAGTCAATATGAAATATGTCGACATCCGAAGCAATGCCGTTTAAAATTGTTAAAGCTCTTCCCAGTGACATTCCCATTGGCAGACTGGTTCTACCCCTTGGAAGAACAAACAACTCATGTTCACGATTCCTCAAAAAATTATCAGGGACATTCAATTTAACATTCTCATTTTGGCCTCGGATAAGTCGAAAGAAATATGTGGCCAGGTACATTTCTCTTCGAGTATTCAAACTATTGAACGTGAGCATGCCTAAAAGAAAATCGGGTGGATAAAGCCATGAATAGCCATTTACTGACTTTGACACTGTTTGCAGGACTATTAAAACATAACATATTTATATTAACAAACTGAACAATTGATATATTTGACTTAGGCACTTCTAGCATACTACCCTTCCAAGGCAGTAAGTCTGATAACCTTTTGAGAAAAATTACATAAAATGTTTTTTGAAGTTTTGGTATTTAAAACATAAAAAGCGGTTGATGCGAAAATGAGCTAATTACTTTGTTTACAAGTTGTTGCATTGACTGCCTCTTTGCTAAGAAAAGTTGCTGCCTTTTTGTCAGGCCTGTCGAGTCGTTAAAAGAAAATACGACAAAAAAAAAATTAAATAACATGTTCAAACTTTTCAAAATTTCCGACTCCGACTCCAACTCCACAGCCCTGATTTTTGCAAATAGATTATTATAACTTTAGAAGATGTCCATTTTTTCTCTTGTGATTTTAAAATTATTATTTATAATTTTATTTTTAAAAAAAAAAAAAATATTTGGCATTACAGCTTACGCCAAGGCGCCAAATATTCTTAATTGTGAAAGTCATACGAGATATACTCGATGATAAATAATAAATCAGTTGTGCACAAAATCAACGATAAATAACATACACCCACCCAAGATCTCATTTTCAATTGAAAAAATCCAACCTTGCCGAGAATTGAGCTCGGGTCCCCTGATCGCTAGCACAAAGCTCTTGCCACTAGACCACAGGAACCGACTATTTTATTTATTATACTGCCATAAAAGTAAGCAACATATATTATAAAAGAAGCTTTCAAAATTATTTTTAAATAGAGGCATTCATTTTTCACGCTACTTTTGTCTTCCATGGAAGGGCATCATCAGGCCCCACTTTTCCAATAATATATCTTCCTCCAACGAATGCTGATATTACTATGTATATGTTACAGTGAAACTGCATTCTCAGTGAAAATGTATCAAGTAATAGATTTGTATGACAACGTGATTTCACTGGTCACGGCGAAGATTTGCCGGCCAAAAATTTTGGTTTGCTTCAATGAAACAAAATTAGCAAGCAGTCCCTTTCATAAAAAGAGATCCAAAGAAAAACAAAGACAAACATTGGGCTGAAGATAGGGCGGTCAAATTTAATTTCAATGACAGCTTGGAGAAGAATACATGTTCACTGAGAATACAGTTTCACTGTAACATATACATAAATTTAGTAAAGTGGACAATAAAATATATATATGAAACAGAACAGAAACATATTAGTTACATAAAAATATAAAAAAGACACCAAGTTCACTGCTGAAGATGTCCACATCAACAGGCAGTGTATTCATCAGTCGAACAGCTTTTGCGACTGGCGACTCAAAAGATCCACGTGGCAAACAAGTTCTGACAAAGAAAATTGATTGGCCTTGGTTACGACCACGTAGGTAGAAACTGAAAGCATGCAAGCTTAAAGTTTTAAGGATGGCAGGGTTATCAACTCGGCCCCGAAGAAGAAGAGAAAAATGTAATATTTTAAGTACGGCAGAACAACATCATTTAAAAAGTTGTTAAATTAAGAAATAAACGTATTAATTCTTCTGGTTTTATACATAGCAAGATAAAAATTCTTTTTAGAAGGACGCTTAGTTTTGAAATGTAAATAAAACAAGTTGTTTGTGAGATTTCGACTAAGTTTTAATTTCATTTGTAAGTATATTTTACGGCATTAAATATGGAATATAGCATCAAATGTCTGCCAATATCCATTCATTATAAAATGGGCTATGTCGCTAAAGTTGACTTTTTTGACAAATTTGGGTAAACTTCCAACTGCTCCAGAACCCAATCAGGCGTTGTCTGTGGTCGTTTACCTGAAGTCCCTTGGTTAGTTGGATTTTATACGGGTGCAGACTAGAGACTCCAATTCGAGTATCGAGTACTCGATACTCGAGTATACTCGTCTATTTTTATGGTACTCGATACTCGAGTAATTTGAAAAATACTCGAGTAATACTCGTTATTTATAAATAATGATTTTTTCCAAGCAGAGGACAACGCATCTTGTTAGAACTATTGAATCCATTGTTAACTTTCAAGTCGACGTCCACAGTATAGATAGAGTTTTTTCTACTGCACGAATAAAAAAACAAAGCTTCGAACAAGAATAAAATTTGAGACGTTTAATTCTCTATTATTTTCGAAATATGTATATATCTCATAAATTGAAATAAATGTTATGATGCAATTAAATTATCTTATTTATTTATCATCTATTTATATGCACAAATTAGAATTAATAATGTATATTTTGGTACATCTGAAACTACTCAAGTTTTCTCGAGTACTCGAGTATTTTAGAATTTTACTACTCGATACTCGAGTAGTTAAGATGTCGAGTAATTGGAGTCCCTAGTGCAGACATAAGGCCCGATTCAAAATTCGCCAAGTTGAAATCGCAGAAAAGCCAAGTTCTTGTGAACAACGAGAAATAAGCTACTGCATTGGGTTTTCCTGTACACACTCACAATGGCAGCAATGTTTTCACCAGATATTGTATTTTGATGACGTACAGGTAGGTGTTGGCCGATTATTTACCAAACTGGTTGACTCAAGTTTGGCCACTAAAGAATGAATAATCTACTCAGCAGGACAAAGTAACATATTTTGATCGTCCCTATTGAAATACCCATAAACCATAAAATAAGGGAAATGTTTTTTAAGTTCTTTCTGAAAATGGTCATTTTTTATATTAAATACTTCAAAGAACATCGTGAATAGTTTCCATTCAAATTGTCTCAGGATAAAAGCCTAGCAGTGCTTTAAGAGATTATTCATATATTCATTACTGAAAACTATATTTTTACTATTAATTATATTCTATTGGGGAAATCGATAACGTATTTGTGTATTTAGGCTATGAATGACAAGGAAACAAATTGGATAATCCAATGTTACAGTTGGTTATACTGTATATTTAAAATAAGAACAATGTCGAACATTACTTGAAAATTTTAAAAATATTGACAGCACTATTATTGCAAGATTAAATCTATTCTTCCATTCAAATACAGCGCAACTGACAGCCCCTCATTAATTGCCGTTTTCCAAAAACATGTTTCTTAAATTTGTAATATGCAAGAATGTGTGTCAGTTGATTTTTGTCAAAAATGTAGTCATTCACAATATGTATGTACAACAGTGTGAGACTGCTATATATAATACTAGTATTCGAACCCGGCTTCGCTCGGACCAGTTTGGGGTTATGTTCAGCTCGGCGCGTTTATTCAGACGGGCCAAGTTGAAACAACTTTTTTCAAAATTCAAAAGTCTAGGTCAATTAAAATGGAATTAAAATGGACATTTCAGACTGGCATTGACATTTCACAGCCCCTTTAAAATGTCCAAATTCAAGGAAAAAATCTAATTTGCTGTCAAAGAAATGTCAAATAATACCTTCACGTAAATAATAAACATTATTATTAATAATAAAAGCCGTGAAAAGTTCAGTAGAAGACTAATTTATTATATTTTGACTAAATGTGTTCGCCGATAAAAATTCGAACATATTTTCTTTCATATTCGTTTTTATGGCAATTTAATGACCAACAATGCAAAAGGGAATTACAGACCCACAGACATACATACGCCGTTTCGGTTTTATATATAAGATATCGTCATCTAGTCATGAGCAATGTTTCCTCTAAGCAACAAATGCCCGGCATAATTTCACTTATGTCGCAATGTTTCATTAGGAGACTATATGCTCCACATTGGGAATGGACGAAAAAATAACCTGTTTTATTCATTTATGCGTGTCTATTTTTCATCAATTATTAGCGTGCGCGGGGGTTTTCAACTGCTGTGCTTAGCTTAGAGCTAAGAGGAAACATTGGTCACGACTAGAGACTCCAATTCAAGTATCGAGTACTCGATACTCGAGTAATTTGATAAATACTCGAGTAATACTCGTTATATTTATATATGAAGATTTAATTCCATATTTTATTTTGTTTTTTAAGTGCGGACAGAAAAACTAGATAGCACAATTTAATTGATTGTTAAGTTTTAAGCCGAAGTCCACAGCAACAGAGAGAGTTTTATCTACTGCTGGAATAAAAAAACAAAACTTCGAACCAAATTAAAATTTGATATTAATTCTCTATTATTTTTGAATTATATGTTTCATAAATTTAAATAAATATAAGAATGAACTAATATAAGCTTATTTATTTGTTTATCATCTATTGATAGACACAAATTTTAACAAATAATATATAGTTTGGTGCATCTGAAACTACTCGAGTATACTCGAGTACTCGAAAATTTTACTACTCGATACTCGAGTAGTTGAGATGTCAAGTAATTGGAGTCCCTAGTCACGACACTTATGAGAATGAGAAAAAAATATGTTACCTTTTCCATATCGACTCCAACCATATGCTGCACATTGGCACAGCTCCCGTAAGAAAGTTTGTGTCCATTTGTTAATGCGTGTATAGAAAATAGAACGAACACAAAACACCACAGTCTGGCCATCTTGGAAAAACAGTCAAGTATATTATCGATAAAAAGCTCGATGTACTTTCGGGGCCAATAATTGATAAGAATTAAGGTTTTAAAATTTAGGTTTTCACTATTTATAGCGGTGAAAACATCATTATCTCTACGTACCAGTAGTGCCCAATATTATTTCTGATAATATGTGATAATTTGAATTAATTAATTGTGCTTTCAAAGATAGCAAATCAATTATTATTATTTTGATATATAAAAATCAATGTTTGTTTGTTTGTTTTTTTGTATTTTATGCGTTGCCATACCGTTCATCCGATTGCGATAAAACTTTGTCAACTTATGCCTTGCACAAAGCTGAGCCCAATCCACTCGAATATAGACCGAAACACGAATAACGTGTGGTGTCATTATGGTGATAAATTATTTGAATTTGGAATAATCTCCAAATCTTACATTTAATTTAATTTAATATATAAAAATCAATATTGGCTTGTTCGTATTTTATGCGTTGCCAAACCGTTCATCCGATCGCAATGAAACTTGGACAAACATTTTGCTTGTACTTGCGCGGAGGTTTTTGGAACACTTTCTTTGAGTGGCATTGCAAAGATTGCTGGTTCCGGCTAGTTATTGATAAAAAGATAAGCGAAGTTGATTGGCTATATTCTAACCAATCATCTTACTTTATATTCGATTGTGGTGTTCGAATATTCTAATTTCAGAATACACAACTTATTTGATTGATTCAATCAGTTTACGTATTTGTGTTCAAAACGTGTGGATTTTTGTAATGTTTACATAACCTGACACATGTGTCATATTCCCATTATTTTATCATTCCGATTTCTAAAAAACAAAGTAAGAGCGTTTGAATAAAAACAAAATCGCATCAAACAGCGTGTTCGCAGATAAAACAGTGCCGAAAATGCAGCAAATGGATACCATCAAGAGATCTTCACATCGTCACCATTCACCACCATCATTATTACTTTTTAACAAGCGAAACGCAATCCCAAGAGACGAAAGGGAAATGAAGGTTTACCACCTTCGGCCCCTCATTTAGCGAGAATATAAATCATTAACTAATGGATAAATGGAGCTATGATTATTACCAGTAAAAACCCTTATACTACAGTGCGTTAGAGTTGGTCTATCGTATTGATTGAGTTGTCATTTAAATGGTAGAACTCCGTGATAACAGTAGTTCTCCTAGAAAAGCTTCATTTGTGCATTTGAAATGTTTGCAGATGCCGAATGGCGAAGGCCGGAAAGTTAGTGACTAAATTCATGGTAAAGAACGAAATTAAAGTAATTTTGAATTGCTTTAAAAAATTTACAATGATCACCCGGTTGGCGACCACTGAATTAATTTAGAAGAAAAATAGACAACCAAAAACCACATTGATAATAATTTAGGCCAATGATATATCATCGGCTTAGATCTAAGATGACAATGCTTTTGAGTTATTAATAACTACATATCTTAAAAAAAATTCTACAAACTATTTTCAAGACTATTTTGATTACTGTCTCCTCTCAGTCTCCTTACTCCACCAGCTTCATAGATTACACCACAGGGATTTTCAATAGCAGGCCTTCGATCAACAGTATCCGGTTGGTAGAAGAGATGATTGATTTTAATTTTCGCGTAAGTTTTTAAGGGGTCAAAAAGTAAGGATGCACAGGCATCAAACTTAAACACTTGTTTCAATTTTGGCCAATTATTTAGTTGGTTTGGTTTTGTTATTCGAGAGATAGTATTATAGTCGTTGTAAATCTTATATATAAAACCGAAACGGCGTATGTATGTATGTGGGTCTGTAATTCCATTTTGCATTGTTGGTCATTAAGTTGCCAGTTGTTTCAACTTGGCCCGTCTGAATTTACGCGCCGAGGTGAACATAACCCCAAACTGGTCCGAGCGAAGCCGGGTTCGAATACTAGTAATTATATAACACGTAAATAGTAAAAAATACATTGGATACTTAGTAAAGTTGTGCTAAAGTTCAATCCTTGTGTTTGTCTTTATTCACCTGCCAGTCTCTATTCACCCCGTTTTACCGGTATTTTAAACGTGGTATCCTACACATTAATGACCAGCTAATAGCATGGAATTGCCTACTAATTTAATAGGTGGGTCTTGTCCGACTCATTTTTAAAAATATGATTTATTTCAACTGTTTGAATTTATAATTTATGACAGTTAATGATATTTATTAATAAAAAATATACTAAAATAAAGAACTTAGGATTTTGTTTTCAGCGGAAGTACGAAGGATGAATTATGGTAAGATTAAGTTATCACTTTTTATCTATTTAAAATAAATATATTTTTAATTAAATAAAAACGATTTGCGGTTAGAGCTGTTGTTGTTTTTTATAGGTCATGTACATGCGGCCAATGTTTTTGGGATTTTCGCTTATGGCAACTTCTGTTGAGGTGATCCAATCGGAGTCGACATGCTGGGGTCCCCATTTAGGGCGGACATGATAGCGGTGCGTTCTTCGTCTACAGTTGAATGACACTGAATTCAAATTGTCCCTTATATTTTTTTCATTTAATACTTTCTAAGAATTCGGTGGTAAATTTGTGGGAGCTCATTATTAAATAACAGGGGTGGCCAAAGCGTCGATCGCGTAGCTATTCCAAGTCGCCCACGTGTCTGGCGTTCAGATGTACACATCTCTGAATCCTCTTTTATTTCAATGATTATGAATTCAATTTATTTTGTGAGTCGATCGACGCCAAAAAATTCAAAAAAAGTCGCCCGTATTGGTAAAAGTTTGGCCATCTCTGTCATATATTTATGTCACGTATTATGCTATAACTATCAACGTGTTAAGTCTCTCCAAGAAGCATTATCACACTAAAATCGCAAGGATGCTTTCGTTATGCAATTTAAATTGAATCAAATAAACTCTCTTCTTTTAAAGAGTATTGAATTGAAAGGATACGAGGACTCGGACAGGCCTAGTGGTTAGCTTATCGCTCTCGCTATGCGTCGCTTTTCGGGATTGAAATGGTGGGAAGGGATTTTCAATAACACAAACACCCATGCCTTCGAACAGAATCGATTTAACATCTGAAAAAAATCTGCTCGTACCGGGGTACCGGCACGCAAGTCAACAACGTTGACCACTGCGCCACGGACCGTGCAGTTAGTGTCATTAGTGACTGACTGATATATGGTAATTTTATGAGGACTTCTATATGGACTTTAAGATGGTGAAGTAGTGTCGGATTCTTGATTGTGGTCACCCAGAGCAGTGATACAATAACCTCGAGTGGATTTTTTTTGGTTTATGGTTCTCTTTTGGGACTTGTTATTTATTATATATTTTTATAAATATTCATGTCAGCTGTGTTATGCAGCTGACATCTATTTTATTTTGTACCCTCTTTCTTTGTTATTTAGACTCGAGAGGAGGTCAAACGCTCTGGGTGCCATGTGATCTGGAAGTTCTCTCGTCTTCTCCGAGTGTCGAGATGTCGTCTGCTTCTGCTGGTCCGGGTTACGCGACGTCGGCCAGGCTTGGTCGGATGCTGGATGGGAGGGAGTGTCATTAGTAAGAAAATAGTTTGTTTTTATCTAGCCCCCCCTCCCTGGTAAAATAGACAAATCCCAACCTCAAAGCCCCGCAAAAAAGCGAAACAAGTTTTACACGTAAGGTAAATGTACCAGTAGCTGACCGTTTAAGAGAAAATTTCAACAAAAATAACGATTAAGTTTTAGCATTGTACCGAATGATGGCAAAGCACGTATACTCATATTGGATCATAATTGTGTTAATTAATATTATGTTACCAAAATTACGAAAGGGCCTGTTGAAAATAAGTTGTGTTAAATTATTTAAAGCCATGTTTTTGTTTCAGTAGTTGACCATCTCACAAATTGAAAAGTCTAGGTGTTGACCATGTCTAAGCAGGGGGCTTTATAGTGAACTTTCTTTCAAGGTTGCCTCAAGGCTTTCTATCACACCACTCTTGGTTGAATCAAGTGGCAATGGGTGGTTCAGGAACAAGGTACACACCGTTTCTAGATTGATCATTTAAGAAATTTGAAAAAATACACTTTCCTCACTAGGTGTTGTTTTCAAATGGCCACCCTGGCACTCCATTGGCTATATGGTGATGTTTTAGTGGCTCATTCCGACCACAGATGCCTTAAATTGTTTTAACTTTACAATTTAGAGCAATCCCGCATCTGTATTTCTTATTTTGGGCCATTTTATTCTCAAAAGGTCAACTACTGGTACATTTACCTTAGTAACTCAAGTAGTGGACAACAGTTATGAATTTTTTTGATATAATATATATTTTTTAATTATTTATGTTATTAGACTTTTTTTTTAAGTAAAAGCACTTAATTGTAATTATGAATGCAATGTTTTATAATATTATTGTATACAAGGTTGCTCATCAGATCTGTGGAACATCCCTAGAAGCTTTCTCATCGCATTGTTATGATGTGTATGTAATAACCAACTTGACATTAAAATACGACCTAATTACAGCAATGTTATTGTGTTGCCACACAAAAAAATGATTATGCAGCAATAAATGGCATTCCACTGCTATCGATAGAGCTGTCAGTTTATTCTAGTTCATTATTTGCACAAGTTCTGCACATGCACATCAAAAATTCGATAATGTAGTGAACAAGTGTATTTTTTTTAATAAAAAAAACAGTTATAAATTATGGGCTGTCAGTTCTGCAACGGTGAAAAAACTATGTATGTAAAGTGAAATCATTTGAAAAATGGCGATATTTTTCTTCAAAATGATTTTGTTATTGTGGATTTTTTATATTGATCAGGTAAAGCCGTTTTTTATACATCAGGTTTTCCCTTAGCAGTGTGATCATACACTAATTTAAATTTGAGTTTTGTCACTAACGACCCGAGTTCCGCCATTTGAATTCTTCGTTCGATAATGTCCGTCCTGTTTGGAGCAGAAAAGCTGATAAAAAAGTTTGCCTCAACGTAAACATTTGCAAAAATGATTTGTTACTCTAGCTATATCTTTTGAAACAATTAAAGATAGAGTAAGAATGTTTAGAAATTAAGTACTGGTGGTTATCGAATGGTTCAAGCTTTGCTACAATGCTTAGAATCGAATCAGTAGAAGGGGACTTCAGACATTGTCAACTCGACCATGTCCCATCATCTAATCCCGGCATCGATATTTTTACTTTAATTCATTTTACATCCATACAAGACTACAATAAAACTTAATAATTCTCCATTCCCTGTACGATTCTGTTCGATGACATGGGTAAACGTTTTGATGTTTATTAAACAGCCCTCTCTATGTATTTTTTATTTCAGAAACGTATAGAAGCTGCAGCTACTGGTTCCAAGCAAGAACTTTGTGTCCGTGTTCCTCGACAAATTGGATTCAAATCATTATTTGAACGTCCTGGTCTTCCACCATTACCTGAAAAGAATAACTTGAGGCTGCAGTGTCAAGAATATGAAGATATAGACGAGATTCCGAAAGCGTAGGTTAAACTCAACAACAAATAATTATTTTTATTTCAGTTTTATTGTTTTTTAAAAGTTAGGTAAGGTCAAATTTATCCGTTGACAGATGTTTACAAAATCGGTAGTTCCAAAAAAACTAACGGCGCTAAAAATAAACCAAAATTACCCAGCACCTAGGTCGTTTAAAATAACGATTAAATTAAACAACTTTATACAATTAAATTATGGTTCCACGTGTGCTCACGCTAGTACATAATGTAATATTACAATCATATTTTTTAATATTCTTATATCGGAAATTCTTGCCATGTCCATCACATAAAAAAATGATTACCGTCACAAATTTTCGTGGAATACTGACTCGTCAAAAATATATTTGTATTTCCTTTTTATTCTTCCAGGATATCTCCAAGATCTTCAAGCCAGAAAAATCTAAAATTGAGGCGACATTTTATTTATGACTATTTAAGATTGATGCTCGAGAGATTGCAGGCTATTTTGAAAGCGTTTGCAGAATACAGGGAAAAAATACCAGAGATTGCAAACAAACTTAAATTAAGAAACCGTTCAAAAAAATAAATTAAACAGAAAAATAATAATTGTAAATATTAAATACATTTAAATAGATATAAAACAATCATCATCCATAGATTTTTTAAGTAAATAATAAAATAAATAACGAACATGGATTAATAAAATTGTATTTGGTCTTATTTAATATGTACTGTCAATTATTTTTAAAAAGATTAAAGATATCTATTGTATGAAAAATTTTTGATGATAAATGTGGTTGAAAAGTCAAAAAGAAAAGAAAAGCCTTTTAACAAAAATCATTTTCTACTTCTATAATTAAAATAAAAACTAAATTGGCAAGCAATTTTGAAAATATAATTTATAAAAAAAATTGAAAAATGTTGAAATAGAATCAATTGAAATTGAAAAAAATATGACAGAAGATTAAAAATATTCAAACAAAAATTAAATTACTTACAACTGATTTTGTATACTTGGAAAAGGATAACATTAAATTAATTCGTTAAATATATTTTTACGTATGGGCATACCAAGAAATTCAAATGAAACTTCAAATTTTGAAAACGCGAAACCATCTGCAAACAACGTTGTAACGTTTGGCGCAATTTGCTTTTTTGGATAAAAACATTATTATTTATTTAAAAGGTAGGTTTACTCGATACACGTTATTATGATTGCAGTATTTATACGTTGTTAACAATTACATTTACTTATCAACTATTTGAAACCCTGCTTAGTAAGGTTGTTGATGATGCATTACTGCTTGATAATTGACCAGTATTAATTAATGTTTTTGAAAGCAAACGTTTCATATTTAAGCGATTGATTACAATTATAATGTATTTACATGTAAATGGTAAGAAACTCGACACTTTTAAACTTCACAGCTTGATAATAGAACTTCGAAATTATGGAAGACTTTCTGAAGATAGAGAAAATTGGCGAAGGTACTTATGGGGTGGTGTACAAAGGACGCAACAAAATCACAGGACAAATTGTTGCAATGAAGAAAATTAGACTAGAAACCGAAGATGAAGGCGTTCCATCTACAGCCATAAGGTAATTCTTGGTTTTTTAGGTTAAAAGGTAATTTTTCTCCCTCAAAAATGTATGATAGAAATACTTACAGTTTGACGGCTTTTTTCATGGTTTAAGATATCGCGGAACTGTCAACATCTTTTAAATATCGAACTCTTGAACAATTTCAGTCTCTTGGTCTTTGAAAACCGTTTTTTTCAAATGATACACTCGGAGGTTATATCTGTAATAAATTGTGCAATTTTAAATGTGTTTTAAAACTATGTATCTATCGAAACTTCCTCAAGTTATATAAGAAGAGATTGTATTAATGTAGTGGTGAATCAAACATTCTGTTTGTTTAGTATACAGTGTATATTGAACACAATGAGAGAATTATTTTTCTGTCTTGTAAAAACAATCAATTATTGAAGAATTCAATGTCATAATTTTGAATCTTATTTCGTGTGCTGTAACTATGGCAACCATACGTTATTTATGTGAGATAACAGTAATATATTTTACCAATGTGTCCTTGAGATATTTTAAAACTCTGAATTTATATAGGAAACTAGATAGGTAGTGTAACATTTAAATTTAGAATGATGCAATGCCATCTTGTAGTTGTTGTTTATTGTTCTTAACTCTTTGTACGCTTATGATCGATATGTGCGTCATAGCTGACATGCCCTCAGCGTGTATGAGGCGCATACCGGTCATGGGCAGGTGTCCTGTCCGTGGATGAGTGGTCAATGTTATTGACATTGGTTGCGTTACTTATGGGCTCGAATCCCAGTACAGACAGATATTTCAATCGATTTATGGATTCTCTTTGAAGGCTTGGACGTGTGGTGATCTCAACATCATCAGGTCTCATTCGATCTACAATATTTTCCTATTAATTTTTTTTTTTTCCATGATAATTACAGAGAAATATCCCTGTTGAAAGAGCTGCAACACCCGAACATTGTCAAACTCGAAGATGTCCTCATGGAGGAGTCGAGGCTTTATCTCATCTTCGAATTCCTCTCGATGGACCTGAAGAAGTACCTCGATACGATAGGGACTGGAAAATATATGGAGCCCGCACTCGTGAAGAGCTATCTCTATCAAATAAACAAAGCTATATTGTTCTGCCACAAACGGAGAATCCTGCATCGCGATCTCAAACCCCAAAACTTACTTATCGATCAGCATGGTGTGATAAAGGTATACCGCCTTCTAAAGTCTTTAAAATTATTTACATTTATTGTTTCTCGATAAATGCCAATGTAAAACATCTCAAACTTTGAATATAAGAGTGGCTGAACATTTGGAGACTCAGGCATTGATTTATTACATATTAACAAGGGCGAATTTAAATTGTTCTATCAAGAAATATTGGAGATTAAAAGGGTTCAGCTTAATAGGTTACCAATTTTAAACGAACAACTTTATCTTCCAAACTAGCCATTGATATACCCCTTGAAATAATTATAATTTATTAATAATTCAAATACTTGAAATCAATCAACTCGGTAATAATAGGTCTGATAAAACCCTACATTTATTCAAGTTATTCCTATGTTCTTATCTGGTCATTAGTATTTGCAATACTACATCCTGATAATTATAACAAACCCACTCAATTCATTGAAACTCATTTACATTAAAATTTTCTCTAGTTTAAATTTACCAATTTAACTCAGTGATGTACTTTTATTTTTTATATTTAAACGATACAAACTGTTTACTGCTTGAAGATGCCCAAAGGCGAAGCCTGGGTCGTTAGCGACAAAACTCATGGAAAAGTACAAAATTCAAATTTGATATTGAAATTCCATCAAGCACCCTCGGTCGAAATCCTTGATTAGTAATCTAATGTACGTTTGACCGTGCTTCATAGGGATCACTAGTAGCACAGTGTAAAGATTTTTTTCTACCTAATGTTTCACAGCCAAATTCTTTTTACTTTTTATAACAGGTAGCAGATTTTGGTCTTGGCAGAGCGTTTGGAGTTCCCGTGAGGGTTTACACACACGAAGTGGTGACACTGTGGTACAGGGCGCCAGAAGTTCTCTTAGGCAGCACGAGGTTTGCGTTGCCACAGTTTTTAATGCCACAACAGCAAATTCACATATGTGAGATTTTGGCTATTTGACTCTTTCTCTTTATGCCAAAAATACAAATGTCATTCGATATAAAAAGAGTGAAATATAAGGACAGTTAATTTGTATGTCAATATAATGTTACAGAGTACTTTGCACCAAGAAATGTCTACTTCCACATAGATGATCATAAATTGAGATTTATCAGTGCAAGTGTCTATGTTCACTTCTAGGCAATTATAATGAGAAAAATCACCACTGTACTAGACTGCATAACATAAATTAAAATTAACTTTCAGAAACACACCGCCAGCAAATTTTTTAACTCATTTATAAAGGGGAATTTTTGCGAAATTGTGCAAAAAATTAAGTACTTTCGGAACATATAAACAAATACATATAAATTTTGTTTGTATTTTGCTTTCATTTATTTGCTTAGTTGTAATACTAACTGTTTGTGTTTACCTTGTAATACTTGCTTGACTTTTGTATATATGTTACAGTGAAACTGTATTCTCAGTGAAAATATATTTTTCTCCAAGCTGTCATTGAAATTAAATTTGACCGCCCTATCTTCAGCCCAATGTTTGTCTGTGTTTTTCTTTGGTTCTTTTTTTTATGAAAGGGACTACTTGTTGATTTTGTGTCATTGAAGCAAACCAAAATTTTATTCCGGTCAATGATACAATAATTTCAATGATTGTGACCAGTGAAATCATGTTGTCACAAATCTATTACTTGATACATTTTCACTGAGAATACAGATTCACTGTAACATATATATATATCACTGTTTCGTTGTATTTCTTATCAGTTGATAATGTTCGCCATGAGCGAAACCGGTCCTGATCCAATTAATTTTATGTAGAATAAGTAGTAAAAATGTTTAAATATTCCATTCCACCAAGTATTGACAGTGAACACCTTTAAAGTGAGCTTGTTTTATATTTAAAAAACTATTGTTTCTAGTTCATTATAAATATTATATAATTCATTATACAAACATATATTAAATCGGGTTGACTACTTGACATATTACTGTCTTTGCAGATATCGGCTTACATTAGTGGAGTAGTATTTTATAAAACGTCTACCGTGTATAATAAAAATGCTTGCCAATTGATTTCCAGATACTCTTGCCCGATTGACATGTGGTCAGTCGGATGCATCATGTCCGAGATGGCTTCCAAGAAACCGCTGTTCCAAGGAGATTCCGAGATCGATCAACTCTTCAGAATCTTCAGGTAATCTTCATCAGGGGCAAATCTATTGAATCAATTACAATCCAAGGCGACAATTTAACAAACTTAAGAAGAAGAATTGGTAAATTATGGATATATATGGTCACGGGACAGAATTTTTGTAAAAATTTATGAAAATTAAGCACATTAAATGAAATGAATGTAAGGCTTACGATTTTTTTTGAGATGATTCGTTTTTAATTTTTACATTTATTATAATGAAGATCCTAAAGAATAATTCGCAATAAGTATGTGTAAATCGAGTTGTTTTAATTTACAGGAGCAAAAATGCAACCACAAATAATAATATTATACAGATAGAGACAGTCACATAAGTTTATTATTTGTTTAAAATAAAAAGAATAATTTTATTATAGGCTAATATTAAAAAACAAATTCTTCTTTCAGAACTCATACTATAAACAGTAATATTCTTCACATTTAATTATTTTGATTCCACATTTTATAATAATCCACAAGAAATCAAAGAGTAAAGTCAAAACATAAAATTATAAGCCAGTATGTATAAATTTTTTGAGCTTAGCTCGATAGGATTGGGATTCTGTCCTGTGGCCATATATCCATAATTTACCCTTATTTCAATAGATTTTTTTTACGAAAATTGCTTGCTGATCAACCTCTCTGAGACTGAGACTGGAGATTTGAATATAGTGTAACTAATTGTCCCCACAATGCTTTGCATTTTTTAGGATTGAATGGTTTGAAAGATATTTCAGATATCATTGATATCCATGCCTATGAAAACAAATTTACTAATTAAGGATTTCGACTGAGGGTGCTTGATGGAATTTCAATATCAAATTTGAATTGTTTGAATTTTGTACTTTTCCATGAGTTTTGTCGCTAACGACCTGGGTTTCGCCTTTCGGCATCTTCAGGCATTTCAAGTGCACGGATGTACTTGTACTGACACGTAGTAAACAGTTTGTATCGTTTATATAAAAAAATAGAAGTAGATCACTGAGTTAACTTGCTATCAAAATTCAAATTAGCGAAAATTGAATGCAAACAAGTTTCAATGAATTAAGTGGGTTTGCTATAATTAAAGGGATTTTCGAAATACTAATTAACAGAATAGATGAAGCTTGTTTTTTTCAGATGACAATTTTTTGTTTGTTCTCGCAATTGATTGTCAAAATATCATCACTTTCACTATCCGATTCACTGTCAGTGTTATAATCACATAATACTGCCGTTTGCCTTGATGACATGATGGCTGATCCATTGAATTCAAATTTAAAATTTAATAATTGATTGAAAAATAATATTCGTGAGAAGATACGGTCTTTTGCAATGTCAGGCCAAGAGAATAAGCCAAACACAGTTAGTTATAAGGGTTCAACATGAAACAAATAATTCAACTTTCTTTATTGAGGTTTTGCAATAATGTTTTTCTGATGATTTATTTCAGAGTCTTAAAAACTCCAACGGAAGAAATATGGCCAGGAGTTACTGGTCTGCCAGATTACAAAGCCACCTTCCCGAACTGGGTGAACAACAACCTCGCAAGCAACGTGAGTAATAGCTTTGGAATTAACCATTTATTTTGGTAAACAGAAATAATATGTATTGGGAACCTTGATATTGGGTTTGTCGATCACTTGCAATCGATCTGTGTTGCTTGATTATGGTAAGGATAAAGGTTCGGCAATGGAACGAACTAATCAAGATTAAAAATATGATGGTGATATATTAGTCTTCCTCTGTAAAGATGGACAGCTCTATCGTGGCTGAACTTGGAACTAAAGTAGGGTGACTGCTACAGTTATTGGACTGTTCAACATTAACCATCCGAAATAAAGAATTCTTGATAGATGTCTCCTTCATACCAACGCGATTTCTAAGCAATTTAAGTTGAAGTGTCCAATAACTATAACTAGTCAATCAGTTATCAAATGTAAGCTCTTGTACTCAGGATCAAGATTGTTTTTTTTTATTAGGTTATATGTCGTGGGTGTAGGGACATACGGGCGAAACTACAAAAATGGCTGTTTTGAGTTAAATATGGCATTGTCATGTTAAAATGCAGTTCTATAAGATATTAAAATATGAAACTTGTACGAAGAACGGTTTTGCAAATCCGTAAGAACAAAGTATAACATTGAAAACTGTTTTTCCATTTATCTCAGATCGTTGTTTTTGTAGTTTCGCCCGTATGTCCCTACACCCACGATGTAATATGTATAATTATAATCCCAGTGCTACAAAAACAAATTTAAGAATAATTAACAAGGAATTTCAAATTATTTTGTTAAGATTTACATGAACTAAATTTGTTTGTTTTTTTAATAAATTTATTTGAATTTAAAAAGAATATATATCCACAGCCAATCAGAGACAAATCCGATATCAGCCAATTAAAAACAAATTACTCACATTGATCTTTGTTTTCATTCTAAATATGATTGGCAAATGGTTCCAAATATTGGTCAGAGGGTTATGTCAAAAGTTTTACTGTTGTACTATGTGAAAAACCTCAAAAAGAATTTTTAATAATTCTATGTAACTAAAGAACACATAAAAAGTGATTTTATAATACATATATTCTATTGAATTTCATTTGAGAATTATAATATTCGTAACTTTGCATGACTTCACTTTGTCCGGTCTGTGGTGCAGTGTCAACGTTGTTGGTTTGCGTGCCGGACCGCCCGGGTTCGATAGCCGGTACGAACAGATTTTTTCAGTCGATAAATCTGTTCAAAGGCATGGGTATTTGTGTCCCTTAAAATCCCTTCCCACCTTTCCGATCCCAAAGAGCGACGCATAGTGACAGTGACTAGGCAAATCACTAGTCCTCGTATCCTTTTCATCCTTACTCTCTTCGAAAAAGAGAGGTTGAGCAACTTAGTAATAAGCAGTTCTCGTATTAAAACATATTTTGAGATAAAATCCGTGAGGAATCCATATGCATGAATTGAGAGAAATTGTATTTTATGTCCGCAGGTCCGATACATCGACTCCGTAGGCATGGAGCTCCTCCAAATGATGCTGATCTACGACCCCATCCACCGAATCTCCGCCCTCGAAGCCCAGCGGCATCCTTTCTTCAACGACGTCAAGCTACCGTCGGGTCTCCAGGAAAACAAAACTTATCAGACGCTGTGAACTCGTAATGGCTTAGCTAATTAATAATCAATAACGGAACCCTAGGTATATCTATTAAAAGTCTTCGATAAAATATGTCTTGGAGATAATTTACCACGCGACTGTGCTATGTTGTGATACACACGAATTGCCACGCCCAAGATGGTGGGTGCCGTATCATTTTCAATTGTAAGTATATTGTTTTATATAGCGACAGATAAATAACGTTATGTTTATATGTACATTCCACATCGTTTGGTTTTATTTGAAGACTTTAACCCATGCCCCCACCCCCCGACATATATAAATTTAGGTAGTGTTCCTTGTTAACCTTTAAACAGCCGTTTTTTTTTTGCGGAATATCCACGCGAACTGTAGCTCTTATAAAATATTTATATTTCTAAAACATGTCAGTCTATGTGGGTAAAATAAAAGACTGTATAATTTACGAACGAAGACCAGCACCGCAACTTGTACGCTTTCTAATTATCCAGGTAAAAAATAACCGAATCCATTGTCGGTCCCTTTGGTCTAGTGGCAAGAGCTTTGTCCTAGCGATCTGGAGACCCGGGTTCAATTCCCGGCAAGGTCAGTTTTTTTCATTTGAAAAAAAGAGATCTTGGGCTGGGCGATATTATTTATCGTTGATTTTGTGCACAACTGATTCATTACTTATCATCGAGTTAATCTCGTATGACTTTCACAATTAAGAATATTTGGCGCATTGGCGTATGCTGTAATGCCAAATATTTTTTTTTATTGTTTTAAAATTTTAAAATTATAGCTACAGCTAACTTGAAAAAAGAACTGGTCGAATTTCTAGGTATGGAAAGAAATCTGTATCCGCATTGAAATATATTGTATCGGTATGAATAAAGCTGATTTATGAAGGTCCACCGAATCTAACACAACGCATATCCCAAGAGTCAACCTTGTAACGCAAATGAAATTATGGATCGATATCTCAATGACATTATCGTAAATGAGTGTAATCTGATAGCAAAGTGCACCATAATCACTGAACCGTAGGGCTTTAAAAGGTTAATAGGGGAGGGTTAACTGGCGCAAAACAAAACCATTATGAACTTTCATGATTATTGCATATTTAAATACCTCACATAACAACACTTTTTATAATACTTTGCTAAGGAAAGAATTAATTAGTAAGCAGTGGTTGATAAGTCAAAAAGTGGTTTTTATCAACAAATGTTTGATTAAGTTTGATTGGCTTAGTTATTTTCCGATTCGACTGTTGTGTTGATCAGAGAATGTTTAATTGCCTCGTTGGGCGGTTATTGAAAGATTGTAAACTACAGGCCTCCAACCTTTTGGCTTCCCAGGACAGCAATTGGTGAGGAGGACTTGTCTTGGACCGCACGTAATGTAGTTAATGTAATATATTTTATTGTAATAAACCTTTTTCTATATTTGATATTAAATTAAAAGAAAATTGAACTAGTGGGATATTTTTTTTTCTATTTGACTACTGTTTTGTACAGTAGAATTTTTTGCAATTATTCAAGATGTCAAGTGCAAGGCTGTGGAGCCATTAAAAAAAAATTCGACTCCGACTCTGGCTCCAGTATTAACTCCTGAGCACCAAAACCACGACTTTGGCTTTAACATTGACCATAAAAAACTCCGACTAAAAAAAGTTAAATATTGTCACGTTTTTTTTTCCTATTTATGTGTATTCAATTAAATATCAACCCTAACCAATCCGGCCAATAGCCAAATTTGACATATCATGCAAAAATAAAAAGTTCAAAATTTTCAAAATTTCCGACTATGAGTACGACTCTGACCAAAACGCCGCGACGACTCCAACTCTGGCCAAAATGCTCCGACTCCGACTCCACAGCCCTGGTCAAAAGTTTGATAAAAGTTGTGTCTAATATTCATTTTATTTATTGGAAAAAATAAAAATATAATATATGGCATTACAGCTGACGCCAATGCGCCATGCATTTCACGAATTTAATAAGAATATCATTACACAAAATTAAAAAAATATGAAACAACAGAAACGTATTAGTTACAATAAAAAAGAAAAAAAACAAACAATGCACCAAGTTCACTGCCGAAGATGTCCACATCAACAGGCAGTGCATTCATCAGTTGAACAGCCCTTGCGACTGGCGACTCAAAAGACCTATGTGACAGTTCTGACAAAAAACAATTGTTAGGCCATTTTAGTTTTGATTCAAATGACATTTCAGCCCCTTTTGGTAAAAGAAACGTATCTCAATTTGGTTAGTTTTGAGTTGTTTTTTGAAGGCCACTATATACAAAATAATATGTTACGTTATGTGACATGGATACGAAGATAATTCAATTTGTATTAAAATTATTTTATTGTTCATAGCTCCAATAAAACAACATAGAATAAATTACTATTTTAAATTTAACAAAAAAATCAGAAATCCAAAGTGACGCATTTAAAGATAATGAAAGGAAATTCGTATCTTTTAAAAATACGAAATATTAATTAATGGTGAAACCTGTTTATTGGCTCTCCTGAAAAGTAGAAAAAAATGAGTTAACTTTCTCTGTCTCTAAGAGGTCGATTTACTACAATTAAATGATGTGGATTCAGTTTCTTTTTGAAGTCCTTATTTTTGCAAATTGGTATTTTAGTATGAATTTATGAACTATGAATCAGTTTTTTTTTCACAACGAACTCATCTATTGAGAAATGAGTACACGGCAAAAATTAATACCAACCCAGCGATACAACTGAAAAAATCTGCACATAGGTTCTTAGAAGGTGAGTCATCAGTGGGAACGTGAACTGGCATCATAACAACAAGATGACTGACTTGTTCTTTTTATGACAACGTTTTAATGGAGTTACAAATGCTTCGCAAAAACAATATATCGATTTAATTTAGGCTTTTGACTGAAGGAATGCTTGATGGAATTTAAATTGTTTGAATTTTGTACTATTCCACGAGTTTTGTTGCTAATGACCAAGGGTTTCGCCTTTTGGCATCTTCAGGCATTACAAATGCACGAATGAACTTGAAGTATTATTATCATTATTTCAAAAACCATATTTATTGGATTGTGTGCGCTTAGTTAAAGTTTGTTACATGTCATAATAATAAATCTATTGATGAGTTGTTGGAAGGAAAAAAATAATGTAAGAGGGGTGCCAAGGGTTAAAATTGAAAACGAAAAATTACAAATCATTTTTTATTATAAAAAAATATAGAAAAACACAAATAAATAATTTCATATTGGAAGGCCATATTCTACAAAACTTCAGTAGTATAGATATGAATACAGTGAAAACTCGATTCTACGTTTTTCAAGGGACCGTATAAAACAAACGTTAAATGCGGGAAACGATGAATGCGGGACCATAGGAAATGAACGCACCACACGGGAAAACGTATGATGCGAGAACGTAAGATCGGGGTTTCCACTGTATTGAAAAAAAATAGTATATTTTTTTTACAAAGATATCAAAAATATTTGATATTACAAAAGACCACATTTGAGGATCACAAGAAGGCTGCAGATTCCTCACTTTTGTGCTACCTCCTAATCCACAATCTTGTATGTCGGTAAAAACCACCAAATTTTATGCCCATCAGCTTCCAACATTGATGATGATTTTCAATTGTTCGATGCCAATTTTTTTTCATACTATCTTGCAATTGATTAGTTCACATTTTGTTACTGAAGACTTTGGACTCTCATCATGTGATAAACTATCTAGGTAAGACTCAGGTTGTCAATACAAATTAAAAAAATCACACTACAAATATATGCTACAATAGGACCAACATCAAACAGCATTTTTTAAGTATGAATGCCATTCAATGCAACAGTTAGTTATAAAATATGAATTGCTTGAATTTTGTACTTTTCCATGAGTTTTTTCGCTAACGACCCGAGTTTCGCCTTTCAGCATCTTCAGGCATTTCAAGTGCACGGATGTACTTGAACTGACGCGTAGTAAACAGTGTGTATTGTTTATACACAAAAAGTAGATCACTAAGTTAAATAGCTATTAAAATGTACATTTATCAGCGAAAATTTTATGCAAACAAGTTTCAATGAATTAAATGGGTTTGTTATGATTATAGGGATTTTTGAAAATACTAATGACTTGGGAATATCTAGGTATCTAAAATAAATCTAGGGTTTTATCCGACCTATCATTTATGAGTTGATTAATTTCAAGTTTTTGAATTAATACTTAATGATAGTAAGTGCTTGAATTATTAATAAATGACAATTATTTAAAAAAGGTATAACAATGGTGAAATTGTAATAATGTAACTGTAACTTTAAAAAACAACATGGACATTACTTCAGCACCTAAGAAGCAGAGAAATCTACCTCTTTATCTTTAGTCTTCAGCACAGTCAATAAACAGGTTTCGCCAGTAAACAATTTTACATATCTTTAAAGACAATGCTTTGAATTTCTGACTTATTTGTTAAATTTTAAATAGTTATTTATTCTAATGTGTTGTTTTAAGGTTAACACATTCAATGCTGAACCTGTGTTTTAGTATGCAGTGGAACAGGCTAGGTGTTTTCTCAGCATCCGATGTGTTAAGTGAAGGTATGAACAAGAAATTGATTTTAATACGCATTGAAATATTTTCATATCCACTTCTCAAATTGATATGTCTCTTTGGCACGTAACGTAACATATTATTTTGCATCAAAAGGCATTCACAACTCAAAACCGGCATAAAATAAGATACGTTTCATTTATCCTAAGGATAGTATCGGCTTAAAAAATATCACGCTCTATTCTGGCATTCAAGTATTTACTTCATAATTACTGTAAAAAAGCAAAAGGACATAACCCACGTTGTATAAATTATGTTAGTGATTAGTGTAAGTCCTTTTTCCTAGCCGCAAATTCTACTGGCTCTCGTTTTTCAAACTTAAAAGCTATATTAGATACTCATTCGGGATTTGAAGCTGCTTACATCCTTTTGATAGAACGTGTATTATGTTATATACATTATGACGATAGAAAAAAACATGATGGTTTTATCCTTCGGCCATTCTGTACAGTTATAATATTATTAATATTGATTCTTTGTCATGGGTTAGCACAAACTCAGAAGTTAAGTACTCTTTGTACAATATAAAATAACTTTGATTATTCCACGTATTGTGTTACTTATTGTGACATGTGTTTCGCCTCTTTCAGAGGTATCTTTAGACTTACTATTGCAAAGGTTGCTTCAGTAAACTGGCAAAACACGTGTCACAATATGTCGAATAACCAAAGGTATTTTATAGTAAAATAAACTTCCACAAAAGTCCACCCGAATCCATCAAAAGTATCCTGAGTACTCTTATAAAACTGTATCATAATATACAGTAAACAGTCATTATCTTAAAACTAATATTTTGAGTTTGTCTTACTGTTGCATTTTTTGTGCGATCTTCTTAACATCATCATTTGATCTCTACCTTATGGTACCTTATTATTTTGTACTCTAAATTCATCGTCCATTTTTCATATCACTTTGTCTTTGAGATCTTGATGGTAGATATCTGATAACTTTGTTATGACATGTCTAGTTTTGTCAGATATATATTTATCAACATGATCAACAATGTTAACAAACTCGATCAGATTTTGATACCCTCTTCTGTGTACTTGGGCTCTGCCTCTTCCTTTTCCGGTGCACTGCCTTCCTGGGTATGATCTTGTTCCTTACGCAATCTTAGCCCTTTAAGATATTTGCGCTCTTTAAGATGATTGGGCTGTTTGGGATAAATACTCTCTTTGGGGTAGTCTGGCTGTTTGGGGTATTCAGGTTCTTTGGAATACTCGGTCTCTTCAGTGTATTTGGGTTCTTCAGGGTGTTCGGGCTCTTTCGGATAATCAGGCTCCTTTGGATAATCTGGTTCTTGGTGGTAATTATTGCTGGGTTCTTGTGCATATTCAGAATTGTTTTCATTGTTCTTGTTTTCCCTTTCTTTTTTGAATTCGATTGGAATCTTTGGTAATTTGAATTTCGACGGATCAAAACCTTTAGCGAAAGATTCAATTATTTTTGCAAATCCTTCTCCATTTGCAAGAACTTTAGCCATGCCACCAGCTACATTTTTAGCTACACCACCTGCGACATTATTAGCTTCACCGTTTAAATCTCCTTTAAAATTGTCTTGGTCACGGAAACCTTTCGGAGGAAGAGCAAAGCTTGGCTTAAAACTGTCAGCCATTACAAATTGGTCACTTCCTTCTTTTCTTCTTGGACTGAGAGCGCTTCTTAGTTTACTTGAAACCTTTGAAAGATCTATAGAAGGTTTATTAATTCTCTTCTCCAAAAATTCAGGTTGACTGCTTCCTACCAAATTTTTAATTCTATCTTCGATAGTGGAACGCGGCCGATTGATTTCATATTTCTTTATCGATTGTACTTGCTTGTTTGGGAACGACTTCAAAAGACATTTGCAAATATCGCAACTGCGAGAGCTGTAATCTTCTTGTGTTGGTAGAGCTTGCATATCTTTGGCAGTCCTAAATTTGGACAGCTTTTCAAGAGTACTTTCTATAAGCGGTTTCTTGGATAGCCCTGACGATCTCTCCTGAGAAAGTGACTCATATTTACTAGGTCTCAATTTCTGCAAATATTCCGGCATCACCGGTAGAAACGATTTGATTGGAGACGACGCACTTCCATCCAAGTCTTCATTATACAATCCAGATTTTTCGTGGAAATAACGATTTCCTTTTAAACAACGATTGAAACTTCTCTGGTTCTATTGCTTCTCTTAAAAACGATCTAGTATCATAATTAGGTTCTTGCTTTTTCGAGAAAATTGACTCCCTGTTCAAAGATAGTGGTCTTTTTGAAAGTAAATTCAGTTTTGGAAGTTCAAACTTTGGTACTGGAATGGACGAAAGTGCCGTTGCGTCGAAAGGGCTTCCTACGACAGGATCTGAAGAAGACTTATCAGCACATTCGATGGAGAACTTGACAACGTTGGGAGGACTTGGCTTACAGGAAACGGGTACGGAAAAAATCAGGCATATCTGGAAATAATGGCACAACATTTAAACATTTGATATTGGCTTTAATAGGGTTAGGAGGAAAAGAAAACGTTCTGATCGGTAAGTATCACTCTTACAGCTAGGTTAGGAGCCGGTAATGATATATTGATAATTACTTTTGAAACGATCACCATCACTTATAGGTGGAAAGACTAATAATGCTTGTGATGAGCGAAACCGGTTCTCTTATTTCTAAAATATGATTATAATATACAAGGCTTTCTTTGAAAAAAAAGGTGCCGAACAAAATTCATGTCAAACTTTTTACTAAATAAAATAACACATCTGATCCGGCTCATTACAATACCGTATTTTATCATTTTGACGAATTAAATAAATATAGATTGTAATTACGTAAGCGCAAACATTGTTTCGTCTAATTGAATTTGAAATTTAAAAAAAAATACTGTGAAAAAAGGTGCCGGAACGCCGTTCCACCGCGTTAAATGGAAAAAAAGCCGTGATAATATCAGTTGAAAAAATCCCTTATCTTTTATTACATTCTTGTAGAAAATTTACGATATCAGACGAGGCAAACCGGCGGTTCTCATTCGAATATTTGAGAAAAAAATTAGTTTCATTTTAAAATACAAATCACATTATGGGCTACCGCGCCGCGATATAATAATAATAAACGCGCTAATCGCGACAAACTGTTGCATTTAAAATGGTAGATTATTATATATTTCCACTTCAATTTTTTTCGAGAACTGGGACATTCGACAAAGTGTTGCCAGTATTTACAAACGACCCTAAATTTTCTATTAGTATAGCTGGGCTTTTTTTCAGTTGCAAGCACATTTAATACTTTATAATAATCCAGCCGGCACCTGATGATGCTTCTTAATGATGATGAATGATTAATATTGATGATTAATGGCTTCGGACATGACTGCAGTTCATAAACTCATAAATAACAAAAAAGCTCACAGATGAACCAAATGACATTCAAGATGGCGTCTTTGGATTTAATATATAAAAATCAATATTTTTTTGTTCGTATTTTATGCGTTGCCATACCGTTGATCCGATTGCGATAAAACTTTGTCAAATTATTGCGTGCACTTGCGCGAAGGTTATAGGCACAATAAAATCAACTTACAGTAAGTCTTTTATATAAAAATGTTTTTTCATATTTTATGCGTTGACATACCGTTCATTTTGACAATTTATTGTTGCACTTGCGCTAGGTTTTAGGCATAGTATAATTAACTTTCAGTAGGTGAGGCATATGTCAACCCATAAACAATCGGCAAAAGTCAAACAGCAAACGTCAAACGGCAAATGTCATCGATATCGATGAATGTCAGTGAAATTAAATAAAAAATATTTATCTTAAATATTGTGCAAGCGAATTTAATAAGCACAAGCATTTTATTTCATTAAGTGGCATTGCAACGCTTGTCGGGTACCGGCTAGTATGATATAAATTCAATGTATGTACATAGTTCCATTTTGCCCGCCCTAAAACATAACTGTCGGCTCAATTTCGCACACAAAAAAAGAACAGCACGTAGGTAAATTGTTTGAAAAATATGAAAAAACAGATTTTACTCACCGTTAAAAATTGCAGAAAAATCACGTAAATATTAAATTCAAACATCATTGCACTGGCTTATCACCTTCCCTTATCAGAATTTTATATAAACTAAATTGAAACGAAACAAAAAATCGTTTTAAACGCGAAACAATTTTAAAATATTCATTACGTTGCGAATTTTTGACAGTTGCGTGAATGTCAAATATTCTCATTTCCGCAAAACAATGACATTTCGACATGAATATTTACAACAAATACGCAGTTAATCAGGGATTCAAAATGTAGGTTCGTGGCTAATCTAAAGATCAGATATGACATGTTTAAAAATATAAATATTATTTTGTATAAAATGTAAGAGAGATGCAAATTAAACATGTTTAGTTTGAGTTTATATCGAAGAACGGTTGTGATTTTAGGCTCACAAAAAATAATTTCTTAAAAATGTTTAGTAAAAAAGTTATTTGTGTTTTTGTAATTGTTTTCGTAATGGCTGTTTCAATTGAGGTGAATATATTATTATTGTCCTTAATTAAAGTTGGTCCCTGTGGTCTAGTGGCTACCACTGGGGGCTCAACATCGGTCCCCGGCAAGTCAGATTTTTCAATTGAAAAAAGAGATCTTGGGCTGGGTGTATGTTATTTATCGTTGATTTTGTGCACAACTGATTATTATTTATTGCACGTGGTTAATCTCCGTATGACTTTCACAACTAATTTTGTTCGGCGCATTGGCGTAAGTTGTAATGCCAAATATTTTTGCAAAAAGTTGTAGAATGTAGAACTGGTACAAAAGAGGTTTACCAGTATATTTATATAGACAAGTAAACGTTTGTTTAAACATAATTCTGACGATGGCGTAAGTTGAAACTTGTATCAACGATTTTGTAGAACAAAAATACATTTCTTTTTATTTTTTCACAGTTTTATAATGGAGTTCTTCCAGCGGAAATGGTTAAAAAAAATTAAAGGACATAGACGGACAAATCGATTTTGTTCGAGGGCAATGGGTTTTTGTGTTGTTATTAAAAATCCCTTCCCAAATTGATACTAAAAAGTGGCGTGTACCGAGAGTGATTAGCTAACCACTAATCCTGTCACAGTCCTCGTATACTTTCAATCCCTAAACTCTTCGAAAGAGAGGGGTTGATCTACTTAGTAAGCAGTTCTCGTAGAACAAAACATGTTGAGAAAAACTCCGTGAGGAGTCCATATGCTTCAAGCTGGGAGCGGACATGGTTAAAAAAATTAAAGGACATAGCTCGCGAAATAACTACAAATTTAGCAATAAAAATATGATATATAGAAAAAAAAGATTTTTTATGAAATTCGACTTACGAGCAAAGTTTTGGAACGTGTCTCGGAACGTCTATAAGTCGAAGGCTACCTGTAATATATCTACAATAAAATTTGTGCATTAAATGTGTTCTTTAAAATGGTGAGTTAAAATGGATTCAATAGGGGTACAATAATCAATGGTTTGCATCTACTGTATTGCCGAAAAAGTAGATACACACTGTTTCGGAAGTGTATTAGAAAAACGGTAGTTTTTCGAAATAATAATAAAGTTTTATTTGAATACGTAGAATGTAGAATTAAAACTAATTTATAACTGTTGATATAACACCACAAGCTTTTAGCGTTTTGATGAGCTCCACTTAGCTATTAGAAAGGTTTAGTTTCAAGCCGATGTTAATATCAGTTTTGCTAAGTTTAGTACAAATAACTCTGATGTTTATTCTTCTCAGCTGAAAATGCTTACCATTAGTTTAAATAAATCAACCGTGGATTAGGTAACAAGAAAATATTTGTTTTTACGATGTCCGCTACCAGCTTGGGCATAAGGATTACTCAAAGAGTTTATCTCAAGATTTTTTTTCCACGAGAAATCTCAACATCTCTTTTTCAAATACAGTAGAGATTGAAAGGATACGACAACTAAGACAGGACTAGTGGTTAGCTAATCCCTCTCGCTACGCGCTACTGGTGAAACTATTTTATTGTATTTTTAATTCAATCACGTTTTTACTTAGTTTGTTGGTGAAACTATCTTAATATGTTAACATTACGTGGAAGCTTACTTCATAAATGAAAAGAAAAAAGTATTCTAGGGAAATAATGATCGAAATAGTGTTACAAAAGGTGTGAGATTAGTTCACCGCTAACATATCATTTCAGTCCTTGAGAAGTGAAGTGAGCCACGTACCAAAATGATGAAACTTTTTTAAACTCAGAGCATACTTTTAATTTATGAAAAACTAGTATTGCTACCCGGCGTCGCTCGGACTAAGCGACCAATAATTATTTAATGTTATATCATTCGACATAATTATATCACAAAATCTAACATACAAAATAGAGTTAAAATAAAATCACAAACTTTATTTAATTTGATGACAGCCCCATTCTCGCCGATCAAAATGTCCAAATTCAAGGAAAAAATCTAATTTGCTGTCAAAGAAATGTCAAATAATACCTTCACGTAAATAATAAACATCATTATATTAATAAAAGCCGGGAAAAGTTCAGTAGAAGACTAATTTATTACATTTTGACTAAATGTCTTCGCCGATAAAAATTCAAACATATTTTCTTTCATATTCGTTTTTATGGCAACTTGCAACAAAAATGCAAAAATGAATTACAGACATATATACATACGCCGTTTCGGCTTTATATATAAGATAAACACTATTTCCGGTTCCACCCAGTCCGCGGTGCAGTGGTCAACGTCATTGGCCTCCGTGGCGGACTGGCTGTGTTCGATAAATCGATTATGTTCGAAAGCAATGGGTGCTTGCGTTGTTGAAAATTCCTTCTCACTCTTCCGATCCCACAAAGCGGCAAGTAGCGAGGGCGATTAGTCAATCACTAGTCCTCGTATCCTTTCAATCCCTACTCTTTTCGAAAAATGAGAGGTTGAGTAACAATCAGTTCTTGTAGAAAAATCATGTTAAGATAATCTCTGCGAGGAGTACATATGTAGGTATACTCCAAGCTAGGAGCGGACATGTTTAAAAAAAAAAGCAACACTATTTTTATTTCACTTGTAAGATACGTTAAGACCTGCATCAACTCATTTCTTCAAAAACTTGTCTCAATTCTCTTTTCAAGGGCTTAATATATTCACGAAAACGAATAAAAAATATAATATATATATTCAGTGCTATATTTTCAGAGCCATTACATTCACCGAGGTCTCCACTCGCGGGATCCCTTCAGAAAGAATCCCTCGTTTCTCCAGTCGTCGTTTCCGCTCCTCTCCCGACTTGGTGACCTGAGGAGAAAGCTGGTTTACATCCTCAGAGGCATCCTTCATCACAAATACAGAGCCAAACACCATTGCTATTAGTTTTCTTCACATACCACCCGTTTACAGTGCAATTGTTTCGTACCAAATAAACTATTTCCATCACAATTTATTTGTTGTTTTGTGTTTTATTATTTCCCCTTGAAACATTATTTGCCTTTCGTAATTATGGTTTGCAACCACTGTAAAATAACGTGATTCACAAAAAAAAAAAACAGAAAATGAATCGATAACTACTTACGTGGTCGTAGCTAGGGTTTCCAATCCGGGATCCCGAAGATTTTCAGTACCTGATGAGCCCAGGATTAGGGAGCATAGTCACGAAATTTGATCCCGGGATTGATTTATTTGTCAAGCATTGACGGTTTATTATGAAAAAAATATCGTACTATTACGTGTACTTGCACGTGACATCTTTGGAACACCGGATGCTCGTGGTGAATAAATTATTTGCGTTATGCACTGTTGACAGCATAGAATATAAAATATTGTTTTGAAATGAATTTAGAGGACAAACAATATTAACTAACAAAGCTGGAGCTCATCAATAATTATAAATAATGTTTTAATAAGTGTCAACTATATACAATTCTAAAATTGATCCTTTCATCCCAGGACCTAGAAGGTAGTGGAATTGTCATCAATAAAAAGTTCTATATTTTCATTAATGTGTCTTCATTTTAGCAGTCCAAGAACATTCGTGCACTTGAAATGCCTGAAGATGCCCAAAGACGAAACCCATGTCGATTCATATCTATTTGTGTTGCAAACTTCTTTTTATTATACTTTGGCTATCCGAACGTTGTACGATTTCCTCTGGTTCGCGAACGTTAAAAGCCGAAAACTTTCAGACCTCACTATTCATACAATTACCTATCAATAAAATTGAGAGTATACCATTTTAAATAATAATATTTTATGTAAGTATGAGAGACAACTATTATGTAAGTGGTTTCCAACGGTAAATGGACAAAGGTTATCTTTCTTTATCAAATACGCCAATATTGTGTTGAAGTTTGCAAAGTAAAGTCACATATCGCTATAACGTGTCAGCAAAAAGAGAAGCTACCCGTGTTATGATAATAAAGATTGCTAGGTGTCTATAAGTAAAAACAGTTAAGTCCATATTCTGTTAAAATATGTCTCTCAATTTGTATCTAAGCAGAAAGTCATAAAAGAACCACTTCTGGTTTAGTTGATCAATCTTTCTTTTTCGAACAGAGTGGTGATATACAATACACATGCTATGGCTATGACATGACTAATGGTTAGCTAATTGCTGGGATTTTGATGGGAGTGGGAGGCAGGGCTGTAGTGAGGTCTTCTGACCCAAGGAGTGGATTTTGCGCTTCCTGGCATCATTTTGACGCTCCCTACGCTCTACATGCGTCTCGGCGCCCAGGGCGGACGCCCTATTCGTCAGCTCCTAGCTACGGCTCTGGAGGGAGGGAATTTTAGACCACACAGAAACCAATTGTATAATTCGATTGAACGATGATACTGCCCGGACTGGGATTCGAGCCCATGCCCCACCCAACGGCGTGTATAAGGTATCATAATATATATTTTATTGCTTTTTAAAACATCTGTATGTACAAATAACAAACGAGCATAATTTAAACTAGATTCGGAATTGATCCACAATAAACAAACTTGAATTCAACATTTCGAAATGTTTCTGCATTTCCTTCTCTCGTTCAAAATTGCCGATCAAATATAAATATGAGATATCAAATATAAATTTGCAGCGTTTGTCTGAAGTTGTTGATCTTAGTATAACATTTGACTCTTCTTTGTCGTTTCACTCCCATATTTCTTCAATTACCCTGCATGCTAGTAAACTTCTTGGATTCAGAGTTCGGCAAACTAAGCCATTTAAAAATCCTACTGTGTTTCGTACTCTGTATATTTCCTTAGTTTTAAGCAAGCTTGAATATGGATCTATTATTTGGGGATCCATATGAAAATAAATATATTACGCAACTGGAGCGAGTTCATAAAAAATTTCTGCGTTATTATTATTTCAAAAAATTCAATATATTTCCTTTTGATAATTCTTTAATGGAATATTATCCAACCAAGTTTCTTTTGGAAATGCTTTCGTTTCACTCTCTTGAAGCTCGCAGATCGATTTCAATGTTGAAACATTTTACTCTTCTTCTTCGGGGCCGAGTTGATAACCCTGACATCCTTGAAACTTTAAGCTCGCATGCTCCCAGTTTCTACCTACGTAGTCGTAGCCAAGGCCAATCAATGATCTTTGTCAGAACTTGTTTGTCACGTAGGTCATTTGAGTCGCCAGTGATAAGGGCTGTTCGGCTGATGAATGCACTGCCTGTTGATGTGGACATCTTCGGTAGTGAACTTGGTTCTTTGTTTTTATATTTTTTCTTTTTATGTAATTAATATGTTTCTGTTCTGTTCCATACATTTGTTAATTCTATATTTATTTTATTTTTTTCAATTTTGTGTAATACTTTTTGTGTTATTTTTATTAATTGTCAAATGCATGACGCATTGGTCAGCTGTAAAGCCATGTATTCTGTTTATTTTTTTACAATAAATAAATAAATTCGATTTCGAGTTGGTTTTAGGTAATGGAACCTATCTAAATAATGGTAATGGAACATATTTGTATGGGTACCTCATCTTTTTTTACACGGTTTTTTGCACGGCAGTCTTGTAACGTGCAAAAAGAGGATCAGGTGTATTTGATTTATAAAAAATATAATTTGAAATTTGGTGAAAAAATGTAATGCTATACGGGGGTCGGTCCCAAACGCTATACCAGGGAACGCTATGGGAGGGTGTACTATCCTACATGTATTAATTAAATACAACACCGTTTTCGCATACAGTACACATCTTGGTCGTTCAGTCGATAACTAACGATATAAATGCAGCCACATAAATATGCTGATCACATCTTATTGAAGTCCCAGATAAGGAAAAATGTCTAATGACAATACGGCTATGAGCCGGATCTGCCGGCCTCATCAGGCAATGCCAACTGGGTTTGCATCTGGGACAATTTTTTAATTATTATATTAAGGTAGTATTCTGGTCTAGGATTCTGAAAATATGTTTTTACAAGATTTTTGTGTGAATTCAAATTTTGTTAGAGATATAGATACTTTAGTGACGTAGAATCCAACCAATCTGGGCGGTTCTACATAATTGATTGAGATGAAATTTGATGTGAACCTTCTTTATACATTCTTTTATGGTATATACTAGGATTATAAAAAAAAATCAATTTATACTATTTTCAAAAAAAATCTAAAACTCAAAAAAACAGGGATTTTTTTTTCAAAACTTTTTTCCTTCATTGAATTCATTGTAGTATAACAATATGACATCTTTACTGGATTAAGTGACAAGAAAAGTCGGAATCGTGACAACCATGGCGTGCCATTTTTTTGAGACCCCCCACTTAACAGACTGTTACTTTTTAGGTTTTTAGATGTTTGGATTGAATATTTTTTGTATATTTTTAAAATATTAATAAATATCTGGTAAAAAAGTGGACTCAAAATTGTTATAACTTTTTTTTAATGTCCTAAAACACCTAACATATGAGCCTCTAGACCAGAATATTGCCTTAAGTTCACAACACCCTATGGAGAGAGAATGAACCTTATTTTTTTTTATTTTTGATGGTTTCGGCGGTAACTTTGTGGAAGTTCATTTTAATATAAAATTTGAAATAACTTTGATTATTCCACGTATTGTGTAACTAACTGTGACACGTGTTTCGCCTCTTTCAGAGGCATCTTCAGACTTACTATGGCAAAGTTTGCTTAAGTAATAGTAAGTCTGAAGATGCCTCTGAAAGAAACGAAACACGTGTCACAGTTAGTTACACAATACGTGGAATAATCAAAGTTATTTTAAATTTTATATTAGAATGAACCTTGTCTATTATCCTAATCCTATTTTACACTTTCCATAGAGTATGTGGCAATTAAGGTTTAAATCCCGGGATTTTCAATACCTGATGAGCCCTGGATTATGTTTTCTATGTATGTAGTATACAATCGTTGTGACTAGAGTTTCCAGTACCGGGATCCCGAAGATTTTCGGTACTTGATGAGCCCGAGATTCGGGAGCATAGTCCCGAGATTTTCGGTATTGATTTATTTATCAAGCACAAACAAATTATTCTCTAAAATAACGTAATATTTCGTTTCATCTTTGGAACACCGAATGCTCGTGGAAAATAAATTATTTGCTGCGCCGTGCATTTCTGACGGCATTTAATTCAAAAATTATTGTAGTGAAATGAGTTTGGAGGATGAAAAATATACAAGTAACAAAGCTCATTTATGGTGGGTGCCAAAAACATAAAATTCTAAAATAGATCATAGATGGTAATGGATTTGTATCAATAAAATCATTAAGAATCGACTGAAGGTGCTTGATGGTATTTCAACATAAAATTTTAATCGTTTGAATATTGTACTTTTACATTAGTTTTGTCACTAAGGACCCGGGTTTAGTATAAGTAATGGTTGATGCAATCAAGGGTAACAGTATGGCCAGCAATAAAAACTCTCTATTATTTTTTTTCCAATTTTATTTATTCAATGAAAACACTTCGTTAATATTGATCCATTCATTTTGAAATAATTCAAATCTACTTTTTTTTGTATCACATGCATTCGGGAGTTGAAGACAGAAGGCGACTTCTTATTCCTTGTTGGCAGCCTCGTGAATGTCCTTTTGGATAGACTGAGCGGTCTGGAGAACCTGGTCGTATGCCTTCTTGGTCAGCTTGCTGAGGTCTTCCTGGACTCCCTTGCTGTTTTCGGCGAGGGATTTGGTCACCTTGTCGAATTCTCCGACGACGGTCTTCAAACTCTCTTGAAGTCTCTCTTGGGATTCCTTGACCATGTTGGTGACCTCGGGGTTATTGGCTTGGAGGTTGGTGATGGTCTCGTTCAATTTGGCGACGACTTGGTTGACGACATTGCTAACTTCTCCAGTGGTGGATCCCAACTGAAAATGAAGAAAATGTCGAATTAGTATTACTAGAAGAAAAAAATCTTCGACGCCTTTCACCTATTGCTATGAAAAGATTGTTGTTAGATGTTCAAGTCAGAAACTTAGTTGGTTACAGTTAGATCACAACGATTTGTATAGTATTGTTGAGCCATTATAACTTGGCCGCTAGTGAGGGCGCCACTATCACGTGGGTCATGTGTAGAGTCTCCAATTACTCGACATCTCAACTACTCGAGTATAGAGAAGTAACATTTTGAAATACTCGAGTAGTTTCAGATGCACCAAAATGTATATGAAAATTCAAATTTGTTTTTTTAATTATTTAGATTATTTTTCAATACCAAATTGTTTATTCGATGCACAACACATTAGCAGATGTTAAAATTTTACCAGCATTATAATAAGCAAGGATTTATATTGTTGATAAGAATAAACGGTAAATTATGGATATATGGTCACGGGACAGAATCCCAATCCTCTCGAGCTAAGCTCAAACAATTTATACATACTGGCTTATAATTTTATGTTTTGACTTGACTCTTTGAGTTCTTGTGGATTATTATAAAATGTGGAATCAAAATGATTAAATCTGAAGAAAATTACTGAAGTTCTGAGTACAAGTTCTGAAAGAAGAATTTGTTTTTTAATATTACCCTATAATAAAATTATTCTTTTTATTTTAAACAAATAATATACTTATGTGACTGTCTCTATCTGTATAATATTATTATTTGTGTAGTTTGTGGTTGCATTTTTGCTCCTGTAAATTATAACAACTCGATTAACACATACTTATTGCGAAGTATTCTTTAGGATCTTCTATTATAATGAAGTTAAAAATTAAAGACGAAACATTTCAAAAAAAAAGTAAGCCTTACATTCATTTCATTTAATGTGCTTATTTTTCATAAATCTTTACAAAAATTCTGACCCGTGACCATATATCCATAATTTACCGAATAAACATTGACATATTGATATCAACGCAAGTTAAATAATAAAACACAATTATTTATCCACTGATAAGAAACTTCTCGGAAAACTTTCTTTCTATCTTTAAAATAAATATTAATTGATTGTTTTAATGTTGGGAGGGTAGAGTTCATTTATAATTAGCGATTAGATAGGTCAATATTTGAAATGAGCTGAGTTGTGATTTGCATGTATTAATTTATGTAGCAGTCAAGATAGCTTTAGCATTGAAGGATCCTTATCAAATATGGTGTGATAATAAACGTTACGAGTTTGCATTTTTAGAATCTGAATAATAATTAACACAGAGAGACTACGACATTAAAGATGAGTTAAGCTAGTGAATGCCAAACGAAAAAAATATACAGTGGAACCCCCAATTACACTACTCCGAATAACGCGCCGGCTTGAAATATTCGTCGCAAATCCCGCAATTTAACGGTCGCATTTAAAAGGCAGTACGTAACTGAATATTTCGTTAATTTTTATTTATTGCAAAACTAATAGAAATCTAAGTTTTGCAATTGTCGCGTAAAAAACAGTGACATTCACTCCGCCAATTACACTACTCCGAATAACGCGCTGGCTTGAAATATTCGTCGCAAATCCCGCAATTTAACGGTCGGATTTACAAGGCAGTAAGTAACTGAATATTTCGTTTATTTTTGTTTATTGCAAAACTAATGGAAATCTTAGTTTTGCAATTGTCGCGTAAAAAACAGTGACATTCATTCCCCCAATTACACTACTCCGAATAACGCGCTGGCTTGAAATATTCGCCGCAAATCCCCCAATTGAACGGTCTTCTTATATACGGGAATTTACCGTATAGTCTGTGTGTAAACAGATGCAACATCCATTGCCACTAGAGACTCCAATTACTCGACATCTCAACTACTCGAGTATCGAGTAGTAAAATTTAAAAATACTCGAGTAGTTTCACATGTACTAAAATATATATTATTAATTCAAATTTGTGCATGTAAATAAATCATAAATAATCTTATTTATTTCGTTAATACATTTATTTCGATTTAAAAAATAATAGAATTAAATTTCTCATATTTTAAATTGGTTTGAAGTTTTGCATTTTATTTTTCAATATTTTATCTTGTCTTTTGTCATTGATGAGATAATTCAGCAGGACCCAAAGCAAAAGTTAACAACAAAAAAAACTCGCATTTGCATAGTCAAAGAGTATTACTCGAGTCTCTAATTGCCACTGATGTGCTCGGTAAAATCTCGGTATACGGTATACGGGAAAGAATGTGCCGTGTGAACGTGGCATAAGAGAGTCATACAATAACAATGAATGGAAACAAATCAATTAGCGACAAAACAGGAACTAATCTACGGATTGTGTTCCTTGTAATACCGCTGTTCTGTGTTTATTATTATTACATCAATAAGTAATTATCCATTTTAAATTTAATTGCAGTTTATTGTTGTTTAATTCAATGATGAACACAACAGGAAAACCTTAAGATGAAAAGTATTCCGAGCTAAATTAAACATTTGATGTAGAATATTTTTCATTCAATTTAATTTAGATCAATTATATTTACGCCATTATTTGTATAAAAGCGTTTTTCGCGTCACACGTTTTAAGGACTACTAATTATTTGGTCAGTTTCTAATTCGATAAATGGTCAGTTATAAATTCTTAAAACGGTCAGATAAAAATAATAAATGGTCAGTTAAAGTAAAAAGAACATTTCATAAATTTGCCTATTACGACCATATTTGGTAAAAACTTTCATTTTTTTTAAATAACCAACCATTAAAATATATTACTGACCGTTTTATTTAATAGCTGACCATATTCACACTGATACAATGACAACTGACCGTTTATAATATTAACTGACCATTCTGATTTTTAACTGACCATTTATTTATTTAACTGACCAAAACTTGAATTAGTTACTGATCCATTAAATACATGCCCGTTTTAAGTTGTGAGAAAATGCATTATACAGCAAAATGCAACACAATCGTTATACAGTGAGCAAAACC
This sequence comes from Himalopsyche kuldschensis, assembly GCA_028554975.1. Lineage (NCBI taxonomy): Eukaryota > Metazoa > Arthropoda > Insecta > Trichoptera > Rhyacophilidae > Himalopsyche > Himalopsyche kuldschensis. The sequence continues at coordinate 3,638,684 of JAHFWI010000031.1, read as the reverse complement.
GGTCCTGATCCTGGCTAATTGCTAATTAATTTGCACTCTTCAATATTTTTGGAACCATGTTTCAATGTATTGTAGGGAATTAGAACCCTAGCAGCCTAACATTAATTTTCGCAAATGTTGAGCATGGGTTTTGTATACTATGAAAAGAAAGCAGGTCTCAAATTACTAATTTTATTTAATAAGTCAATTTAACTAACAATGGAACATATGAAATCGTAAATGATAGAAGTTTTGTTTGATTATCTTATATATAAAACCGAAACGGCGTATGTATGTCTGTGGGTCTGTAATTTCCTTTTGCATTGTTGGTCATTAAGTTGCCATAAAAACGAATATGAAAGAAAATATGTTTGAATTATTATCGGCGAAGACATTTAGTCAAAATGTAATAAATTAGTCTTCTACTGAACTTTTCCCGGCTTTTATTCATATAATAATGTTTATTATTTACGTGAAGGTATTATTTGACATTTCTTTGACAGCAAATTAGATTTTTTCCTTGAATTTGGACATTTTAATGGGCGAGAATGGGGCTGTCATCAAATTAAATAAAGTTTGTGATTTTATTATGTCGAATGATATAACATTAATTAAATAATTATTGGTCGCTTAGTCCGACCGACGCCGGGTAGCAATACTAGTAATGTATAAAGCTAACGTTAAACATCTGGCATTAAATTCGCCAATCAACAAACTTTTAATGACACATTTAACTATTAACTGACAATCCTTAATGGTATGCACAATTGATCGGTAGCGCTTATTAATTTTTTTTTATCGTTTGACCAGTTCCGGTTTCAATTAACGTAATAATCACGTATCACGTCTGGCCAAGAGAATCGGGGAGACTGCTATAGTGATTGGATATTTATTCGACACTTAACTCGTAAGCATACATATTTAAAATTGATTAGAATTCCTATTGGCGTGAAGGAGAAAAATATTTCTAGTGTTTCTAACTAATGCTTATTCTAAAGTCTCCAATTAACGATACTGCTGTTCCGAGGAAGAAAGCAGTAACTAGCAAAATTTCTGAAATTGAGTTACGAATGCCATTTTATAAATATTTTTAAAAGATATATCAGGAGTGGCAAAGGTGGTCAAATGGATTTGTTAAAAAACTTAGAATGTGAGATATTTTCATTACTTTTCGCTCATTAATTTTGTGTTTAGTTAATTACTTTTTTTATAATATACAGATATACACAATCAAAGTTTAATTATTCGGAATAATTTTTGATACAATTTCTGAGAATTGATAAATTTGTTATTACACTGTCTGTGTTAGTAGTTGTGACACGCGTTTCGTCTCTTTGAGAAGCATTTTCAGACTAACTCTATAGTAAGATTTGATATTTCAGTAGATAGTTTACAAAAGTGGTCAAATCCATTTCAAATTTGAATTTTTTGAATTTTGTACTTTTCCATGAATTTTGTCGCTAACGACCCGGGTTTCGCCTTTCGGCATCTTCAGGCATTCCAAGTGCACGGATGTACTTGATCAGCCGAAATACATAATTATATCAATTCCAATTTTCAAAAGTGGTCAAATCCATTTGTTGAAAAACTTTTCATTATTTTTTCCTCGTAAATTTGTGTTTACTATCAATATTTTTAAAATATGTTTTAAAATAAAGAATTACGGACAATGTGTAAAAATTCAAACTTTTCCATGTGAATAAAAAAGGTCTCAAAAGTTTAATCTAAAACTGGCTGCTGAAAAGAGCTATTTTGGAATTGACAACTCTTAAAAATTACCTCCTGATATATGGCGCTCAGTTTTAAAGCAGTTTAATAACTTAAATACATCTGCTAAAAGTATAAGAATTTCTTGCAACTACTAACTGCATGTTAACTAAGAAATCAGTTAATTTCCGCATCAACCGCTTTTTATAAATTCAAAATACTAAAACTTCAAAAAACATATTTTGTAATTTTCAAGAGCCACTCGTTGCTTTCTAGCTTGGAAAGACAACATAACAGTCTACAATTTACAAAAGCAGTTCTTATTATAAACAAAAACTAATCGATCCAAATATGAACTCATCTATTTTAATACGGAAAGAAAAATAGCAATGTATTTTAATTCTACATAAATTATTTTATATATTTGTTGATAGCTATTTCGGCTTACGCCTTCGTCAGAACTATGTTTAAAACGTGTATTAGAGATAGCTTATATACCCTTTGCTAGACAGGGTGCCTCCTACATAATCTCTTTCTGTTGAAACCATACCTACGTCACATGAAAGAATTTAAATAAGTTTGATTTATTGGTCTAAAGTAATGGTGGGAAACAATAATTTGGGTATTTTTGGGTTATTGACAATATATTGTCAATTTAAAATAGATACTCTTAAAATCTGCAATTTCTAAGTGCATCTATTTTAAATTGTTTTAAGTTTATTGTTTGTTAATGGTTTTAACAGAGGTGAGCTATTAATTGTGATCTGATCGTTAAGAATTTCATTGGACTGATTATATCTATTAATTTCAAGCTGTTCCAATGCATTCAGTTTTAGGCCCTTATTGCAGGAATGTAAACCTTTGTTGATCCTGATATATAATATTACACGTTTCGTTAACAGTCCCGTATTGTGATTTGATTTTAATTTCGTTATTGAGTTTTGCATACCTATAATACTTAGGTATTGTAAATGTTAAGTATTTTCGTAAGCAGTAAATCAATAGAACAAAAGAAGGTTTTTAGATTTACAGTACGACACTTAACTCTGAAAAGGTTGTAACTGCTTTTGACACTGTTTTGAGATATGACCGTCTGAAGTTTCTATGATTGATTAAAATTCACTTGTAACAATGAGCAAGTATGAAAGTTTCAAATTACTTAATTTTAAGCATATTGTTTTACAACACTTGGTGAGAAATAATGATCTTAAAGATCTAATAATGGAAATAATGATGACAATCTTAGAACTTTGTCAAATAAATTTAGTAAAAAAAGTGTACAGATAACTCCGTTATTCAACCATAGATAATTCTGTAATTCATATATATGATAGAATGCGGTACAATCTATCCCGACTAATTTTAGGCAAACATTTCAATAAAAACCTTTTCAAAGTAAGGTAACAAGTATTCAAGATAAAAAATATCAGTTTTCCCAACCTGTTCTTGGAGACTCTTAGCGATCTCGCTGACTTTTCCGGCGAGGGTTTCGGTGTTGCTCTTGAGGATTTCCTGGAGCTGGGTGCTGTCCTTAGCGGTCACGACCTGGTTGAACTGGGTTCCCAAAAGGCTCAGGAAGTCGTTGGTCTGCTTGGAGATGTCCTCGAGTTGGATGGTATTCTCACGAACGACGCGAGCTCCAAGGGAAGCCTGATAAAACACAAAACAATATTTTATTTAAATTCTTTCATGGTTCATTATTATATATGTTACAGTGAAACTGTATTCTCAGTGAACATATATTCTTCTTCAAACTGTAATTGAAATTAAATTTGACCGGCCTATCTTCAGCCTTTTGTTTGTCTGTGGTTTTCTTTTTATGAAAGGGACTACTTGCGGACTTTGTATCATTGAAGCGAACCAAAATTTTAGGCCGGCAAATCATCAACTTGGGCCAATAATTTCAATGATCGTGACCAGAGAAATCATGCTGTCATACAAATCTATTACTTGATACATTTTCACCGAGAATACGGTTTCACTGTAACATATACTTATATAAATACACGCATTATTTTAAATTTCATTAACATGGAATGTTATATTAAATCTAGTCAGATATGAATTGAAATTAAATTGTGATGTTTTTTAGTTTCATCGATTTAAAAACACGTGGTTTGGTGTCTCTACTCGTTGAAAAGAAGTTTTTTTTTTATTTAAAATGCTCTCGATTAGTGAAACCTGGCTTGATATTTTTAAGAATATATGTCGAAGTAGTAAATAAAAATGTGTTTCCATCAGTGACAGTTAACACATTAAAACTGATATCTTATTAAATAATTGAGATTAGTTGTTTAAAACGTGGTATTTGTATAATATTTAATTTCTGTCGGTTGAATTTAATTAAAATCTAATTATACACGTAAAAGACATTAACTTTGAGATTTTGTGATTTAATTTTGTAATTGTTAACAATTTTGAATAATACAGCTAAAATAAAAAGTAAATTGAAACGAAAGATTTAGAAAAAATTACACAAGTTTTATATCTATACTTATAAATCCTGCAGCATAAATATTGAAAGATTTGAAAATATTGTAACAAACATACGAAAACAAATATCTATGGTAGATAATAAAAGAACATTTAAAAAATACGTTAAAAAAAATTATAAGATAAGAATTCCACTAGATACAAAAATAATACTTTTGATTGAGTTGGAATTTACTTGGTAGAACTCCATTATAATACGGCAAGAAAAATAACAATGTATTTTAATTCTACGTAAATTATTTTATATATTTGTTTAAAGCTATTTCGGCTTACGCCTTCGTCAGAACTATCTGTAGAACTGTATAGTTCTGACGAAGGCGTAAGCCGAAATAGCTATCAACAAATATATAAAATAATTTATGTAGAATTAAAATACATTATTATTTTTCTTACCGTATGAAAAATAAGAAACATATCAATAGAAGAAATGGATACGAAGATATTTCAATGCGTATTAAAAAAACAATTTCTTGTTTATGGCTACACTAGACCTTAAAAAAACACATTAGAATAAAATACTATTTTATACTTAACAAAAAAAACAGAAAGATTGAATTTAAAGATAACGTTAGATGTGTTAAAGAATATTGAAAATTGATTACTGCTGTAAAGTGTGAAGAAATGAGATAGTTTTCTTTGCTTCTAAAGGGCTCTTCTGATAGTTTGTTTAAGAAAATATACATCATATCATATTCACTTTGATTTTATTAAGTACAAAAGTCTAGCGTCCATTTTGGCAACTGTCGAGGATGGGTTTTTGTGTAAAATACAAAGAAAGAAGGTTTAAAATAACAATTATCAAGAAGCTAAGACAATTCAATTAACAATGGAGCACAAGAAATCATAATGATTGAAGTTTTGTTTGATTATTTATTGTAAAACAGAAGTTAAACAGCCAATCAACAAACTTTTAACGACACATTAAACTATTAGCTGACAAGACTTGTCTTACTGATTTTCTTTCGTTATTAAATGAGAAAGTATTATTAAGACTTTCTTACCTGGAAGAAGCAGATAGCGAGGATGATAAACTTGATCGACATTTTGAAGTGTTCGTAGACTGGAAAATGAAGTGACTCGAACAGACGATGTTCCTTGAATGAAACCTCCTGCAATTATCGCAGCTTTTATATACTTTGCTACAGCTTTGGACTGTGCTGGCCGGTGCAGTGGATGTCAACCTTTGGACGGCGCGCGGCACACTTAGATAAAAATAAGTAATTATTATTGAATAATACAATGACTAAGCGACTGAAGTATGTATTGCAGTGGTGTGGTATTGGATTATTCAACAATTATACAAATTACCGAATAAAAAAAATGTTTTTGTTTTAAATCATTGGTACCCAAACTTATTTGACCTACGGCATCCTTTTCAGGCCTCAAAATTACACACGGCCTCCCCTGGAAATTTCCTTCATTGGCTAGAGACTCCAAATCGAGTATCGAGTGCTCGATACTCGAGTATTTTGTAAAATACTCGAGTAATATCGTTTTAATAATAATCGTCGAAAGTTTTTTCTACTGCGAGAATTATAAAAAAAAAACAGCAAACCAATTTAAAATTTGAGTCGTTTAAATTACTAATATTTAAATTTAAATATATGTTGAATAAATGGAAATAAATGTATTAGTAATATTCAATAAGTTTCTTTAATTAAATGTCACACAAATTCGAATTAAAAATATATATTTTGGTACATATGAAACTATTCGAGTACTCGAGTATTTTAAAATTTGACTACTCGATACTCGAGTAGTTGAGATGTCGAGTAATTGGAATCTCTATTCATGGCCCCATTTTTGCTTCCCAGGGCCTTCCAAGCCCCATCAGCTCATTCGGAAGTTCACTTTGGGATCCTGTGTTTTAAATCAATGTTAATAATAATTATGCCACTTAGAGACAGAGAAATCATACTATTTGTTTTCTACTTTTCTGGAAAATCACAAAACAAAGCTCAGCAGTAATTAATATAACCAATTTGTTAACAGATACAATTTATTAACAGTCAAATATAAAATAGTAATTTATTATATTGTATTGTTTTAATGTTTATTAGAGCTTTCGACAAGAAAGTGTTTCTCAAACGCATTGAAATATCTTCAAATCCACTTATCTTATTGATATGTCTCCTTGACACATAACGTAACATAAAACAATGCCATATACATATTTATTTAATTCTTTGAAATCTAAATACAAATCAAATAATTGAGAATTACCACTAGGGACTCCAATTACTCGACATCTCAACTACTCGAGTATCGAGTAGTAAAATTTTAAAATACTCGAGTAGTTTCAGATGTACCAAAATATATTTTATTAATTCAAATTTGTGTATAAAAATAGATGATAAATAAATAAATATGCTTATTTTATTTCATTAATACATATATTTCAAAAATAATAGGGAATTAAACGTCTAAAATTTTAATTTGGTTCGAAGTTTTGTTTTTTTATTCCAGCAGTAGTAAAAACTCTCTGTTGACGTGTACCTCGATTTAAAAGTTAACAATCAATTAAATTGTGCTATCTAGTTTTTCTGTCCACTATTTAAAACAAAAGAAAAATTTGGAAATAAATCTTCATTTATAGACTACTCGAGTAGTACTCGAGTATTTTTCAAATAACTCGAGTACCGAGTACTTGAAAAATGGACGAGTATACTCGAGTATCGAGTACTCGATACTCGAATTGGAGTCTCTAATTACCACTGAAGCTGTTAGAAGGAATATTTATACCAAATTTGAATCTCTTTATTAGCTTTGTCGCTAACGACCCGGGTTTCGTCTTTTAGCATCTTCATGCATTTCAAGTGCACGAATGAACTGACGATAAATTTCAGCATAAGTTATCGGGTCGTTACCGACAAAACTCATGAAAAATTACAAAATTCAAACGGTTCAAAATTGGAATAAATATTATTTTTCGTTTAGATGTTTAAACAAATGTGTGGATTATGATTTAAAATACCTGCAATTTTAAAATAAGGGATATCACAAGAGGAGACTGGCACCCCTGTATCCTCCCTTCTATACCACAAACGTCTTAATTTGATAGTGCACGTACGTGATCCAATAGTTGACTATTATACCAGTAAGTTAATTTGTAAATTAACACTTTGAGCTCCAGATAAAGTCATAAATAAATACAACAAATAGTTTTATCTAAATTTTGAAAATTTCTGTACACATTTAACATTACTTCAATTATAATTTGTTTGCAAGAATTACTATATAAAATTAGCGTCTTTTTACTTTACAAGTCTGTTAATGTATTAATAATCATCTATGTATATCACTTTTAAGGTGTTCACTGTCAATACTTGGTGGAAAGGCAGTATAATAAAAATAATAATACATTTTTAGTACTTTTCCCAGATAAAATTTATTTGATCAGGACCGGTTTCGCGCATTGTCAACTTATTGTCATGTGCTCGCCATGAGCGAAACCGGTCCTGATCAAATAAATTGTATGTGGGGGAAAAGTACTAAAAATGTATTATTATCATTTTTATCTATGTATATATTAACCATTCAAGAAGTGAATAGATCTATACTGAATGTAGTTCAACATAATCTTGCTTTATTAACTTAGCGATAATAAGTCCGAAGATGCCGCTGAAAGAGGCGAAACACGCGTCACAATTAGTAACGCAATACGTGGAATAATCAAATTTATTTTGAATTTCATTCATTCTACTGTGTTGAACCAAAAGAACGTCCATACTACTTCAATGGTTTCAAGCCCGGTCCATGGTGAAGTGGTCAACGTCGTTGGCTTACGTGACGGATCGCCCGGGCTCGAGTACCGATACGAGCAGGTTTTTTCAGTCTTAAAATCGATTCTGATCGAATTAAATGGGTGTTTGTGTGTTACTAAAAATCCCTTCCCACTATTTCAATCCCAAAAAGTGGAGGGCAGTGATAGCGATAAGCTAACCACAAGTCCTGTCCTAGTCCTCGTATAGTTTCAAGCCTTACTCTCTTCGAAGAAGAGAGCTTGGGTAACTGAGTAACATGCAGTTCTTGTAGAAAAAGAAACTCGTTGAGATAAACTTCGCGAGGAGTCCATATGCTCCAAGTTGCGAGTGTATATGGTAAAAAATAAATTAATTTAACCATGTGGCGCATATGGATTTTTAATGGAAGTCGTCTTAACTGAAGTTTACTTAACCTTTTTCACGAATAGAGTAGGGAATAGAGAATAGAATAGTAACGCTTTCGCTATGTTCCGTTTTAAGTTTAAAGGGGCGTGGACGGGAATTTTAGACAACACAGACAACCATGTCTTCATACAGTTATCAATATTTCGATTGAAAAATGAAACTCGAACTCGCACACTTCGCAACCGAAGCCATCGACGTTGAAACTCGATAAATAAGATCCATAGACAATGATAGATTGACATACAATTTAAAAATAACTTATTATTCCACGTATCGTGACACGTGTTTCGCCTCTTACATACGCATCTTCGGACTTACTATCGCAAAAATTGCTGAAGTAATAAATCAAGCTTGATTTTAATATTTTTAAATGATAAAATTACAAAATGGAGTTTGGGATTTATGTTTTTTACCGGAAACAAGGAGGGATATAGGATCAAAGTAAAGCAAACAAATAACTATACCCAGTGACGGCTGGTGACAGGGTGTTGGGGGGTGCAATGGAAGATTCTACCATTTTTGCAAGAGTTCTTTCCTATTCATTGGATTTTAAAAAACTTCTCTAGCATGGACTTTCAATTCAGATGTTCGCAACACCAACTGTTTCTCTTCCGTAGTACGGAAAAATAGTTGAATCTTCCTTTTGCACCCCCCAGCACCCCGTCACCAGCCGTCACTGACTATACCACTAATGAAGTTCGCAATTACAAAATAATAATAAACACACAACATTTTGATGCCAAATATATTTAGTAATATTCATGACATTTTCGACTGAAGTTGACGATTTTTGAAACCGGTCCTGATCATTGAATGATTTATTTTTGTGGAATAATGCTTTTCTACCAAGAATTGAAACCTTAAAAGTAAACATATGCCTAATAACTTTGCTCAACAAACAGCCATGTTGACAGTTAGATAGACTAAACATCAAGTTTAAAATAACTTTGATTATTCCACGTATTGTGTAACTAATTGTGACACGTGTTTCGCCTCTTTCAGAGGCATCTTCAGACTTACTATCGCAAAGTTTGCTTAAGTAATGAAGCAAGATAAATTCTAACATTTTAACATTTTAAATTATGAAATTACAAAATGGATTACGGGTTTTTTTCCTTCTAAAGGAAACAAGGAAGGGGGTGATAGAATCAAAAAATGCATTAACATAATGATACTAATAAGGTGCAATCACTCAATCAATTAGATTGGGATTTTTCCTTTTTAAGGGACGCAAGAGATTTTATATTAAAATGAACTTCCACAATGTTACCGCCGAAACCATCGAAAATATTAAACATCAAGTGTTTATAATATTTAGAAAAATAATTTAATTATTTTGTGACTTAGAGCGTTTATATCTATGTTTTAGAAATACAATAATATCGCATATTAAACAAACGTAATGTATTAAATAAATAAATATATAATTTTGTGTTTAGTTAATTACTTTTTTTATAATATACAGATATACACAATCAAAGTTTAATTACTCGGAATAATTTTTGATTCAATTTCTGAGAATTGATAAATTTGTTATAACACTGTCTGTGTTACTAGCTGTGACACGCGTTTCGTCACTTTGAGAAGCATTTTTAGACTAACTCTATCGTAAGATTTGATATTTCAGGAGATAGTTTTCAAAAGTGGTCAAATCCATTTCATATTTGAATTTTTTTAATTTTGTACTTTTCCATGAGTTTTGTCGCTAACGACCCGGGTTTCGCCTTTGGGCATCTTCAGGCATTCCAAGTGCACGGATGTACTTGATCAGTCGAAATACTTAATTATATCAAATCCATTTGTTGAAAAACTGAGAGTGTGAGATATTTTCATTATTTTTTCCTCGTAAATTTGTGTTTACTATCAATATTTTTTAAATTTGTTTTAAATTAAAGAATTACGGATAATGTGTAATAATTCAAACTTTTACAAATGGATAAAAAAGGTCTCAAAAGTTTAATCTAAAACTGGCAGTTGAAAAAAAATATTTTTGAATTGACCACTTTTGAAAATTACATCTTGATTTATAAAAAATTGAATGACTGGATTTTGCACGCACAGTAAACGTGCTGTTAATTACGTCACCTTAATTTGAAAAGGTACTAATTTTCATTTTGGCCTAAAATTACCTTTTGGTCGGAAAAGCTTGTATTTACCGCATTCTATCATGTACATATATGAATTTTAGAATTATCTATGGTGAAATAACGGAGTTGGCAAAAATCCGGAGTCGCACTGCATCTACACACTTTTTACTAAATTTATTTGACAACGTTCTAAGATTGTTATCATTATTTCCATCATTGGATCTTTCAGATCATTATTTCTCAGTAAGAGTTGTGAAAAAATGTGCTTAAAATAAGTAATTTGAAGCATTTTTACTTGCTCATTGTTACAAGTGAATTTTAATGAATCGAAACTTCAAACGCTCATATCTCAAAACAGTGTCAAAAGCAGTTGAAAAGTGAGGCGTCGATGTCGATATATACATTTTTTTAAACCATGTCCGTTCCCAACTTGGAGCATTTAAATTCCTCACGGAGTTTATATCATATTACAAAAAAGTATTTTCTACGAGAACTGCTTTAATCTTTGTTGACTCCAGACGTCTCGTTTTCGAAGAGCCCTGGAAAGGATACGTGTTCGGGTTTTTGGCTAATCACTGTCACTATGCGTCGTTCTTTGGGACATAATAATCAGATCGCATTCGAACGAGACCGATAATCTTTGTACATTTTTTTTTTAACCATGTCCGCTCCCAACTTGCAGCATATGGACTCCTCACGGAATTTATCCCACCATATGTTTTTCGAACGCGTTACTCAAGCCAACAACGTTATTTTCACAGGGATGGAAAGGATCGGACTTACAGGACCAGGCTTATCACTAAGTCGACGGGATCGGAAAGGGAAGGGATTTTCAACAACACAAACAGTCAATTTAAAACGTACAGTTGATCAAAGGTCTTAACCCGAATAAGCTCAACGGCCAGACGCAATTAACGCTCTTAATGAAGAACATGGAAAACCGTTTACGGGTCGTTTTCAAGCGATTCGCGTGCGCCATTTGAAAGTGCACTTTTAAAATAGGTCGCCCATGCTACATATGCCGTCCTGACCGGATCGCTTCGCTTACCGCACTCATGGCGCACGGAATCGTTTGATATTTTAAAACGGTCCAAGCTCACCAGAGCGTTAATTGCGTCTGGCCGGGATGCCTCGCCCAGATTCGCCCAGCTAAGACGACCCGTTAATATTTAAAGAACATGAAAAAACCGCATTACTTTGAAATCGCGCAAATTAGGTTTGAGTGTATACTGTATTTACTATACATAGTAATAAGTCAAATGCGCATTTGCATCTGTTGCAAAATCCATTACTGTATTTTCATTTTTACGATCAGCAATATTTTCTACAATTAGAAATGAAGTTTACAGAAAAAGGTGCAGTGGATTCAATACCTCAATACCTTGATAATCCCATATTCTTTACCTGTAACAAATCCAACAAGTAACCACTTAAATTTCAATCCCTTTTTTTGAAATAGTAAAGATAACGTGACCATTTGTTTATTCCGCCAAGCCGGGACACCTAAAAAAAGTATGAATATATTCGTTTTAGGTGCCTTACACTTTTAAACAATACAATTGATAAGATAGTAATGTTTTTTTCATGTCATATTAGGTTACCTATTTTCTGTATTTAATTTAAAATTAAATTTTCGGTATATTAGGATATTTATTAATTTGACTACTAATTATTTGGTCAGTTTCCAATTCGATAAATGGTCAGTTATAAATACTTAAAACTGTCAGTTAAAAATAATAAATCGTCAGTTAAAATAATAAATGGTCAGTTAAAAAATAGTAAATGTCATTTCATGCGCTAATTTTTCATAGAACACGTCATAAATTTGTCTCATACGATCATATTTGATAAAATTCACAAGCTATCAAACTTAAACTTATCATTTATGATAAATAACTGACCATTAAAATTAAATACTAACTGTTTTTAATAAATAAATAACCGTTAAAATATATTACTGACCGCATTCACAACTGACCGTTTATAATATTAAGTGACCATTTATTTATTTAACTGACCAAAACTTGAATTAGTTACTGACCCATTAAATACATGCCTATTAATTTATTTACTGTAAAAAAATAATAAAATACGTGGCATTACAGCTGACGCAAATGCGCCATGCATTTGACAAATTTAATAAAAATATCACTAAACATATTAAACAAAATTAAAAAATAAACAAATGTATGAAACAGAAGAGAAACATATGTAACATAGAAGTTCATTCAGACAGAGCATTCATCAGCCGAACAGCTTTTGCGACTGGTGACTCAAAAGACCTACGCGACAAACAAGTTCTGACAAAAAAAAATGATTGACCTTGGCTACGACCACGTAGGTTGAAACTGGGAGCATGCAAGCTTAAAGTTTCAAGGATTTCAGGGTTATCAAATCGGTCCCGAAGAAGAAGAGTAAAATGTTTCAATATTTTTAATTTAATTTATAAATAAATATAAATATTTGGCATTACAGCTTACGCCAATGCGCCAAATATTCTTAATTGTGAAAGTCATACGAGATTAACTCGATGATAAGTAATAAATCAGTTGTGCACAAAATTAACGATAAATAACATACACCCAGCCCAAGATCTCTTTTTTTCAATTGAAAAAATCTGACCTTGCCGGGAATTGAACCCGGGTCTCCAAATCGCTAGGACAAAGCTCTTGCCACTAGACCACAGGGACCGACTAGGGAATATTGAAATCGATCTTGGAGCTTCAAGAGAGTGAAACGAAAGCGTTCTTAAAAGATACTTGGTTTGATAATACCTACTCGATTAAAGAATTCATCTATACTCGGGAAGTAATTTTTCAAGGGTTTGCATAATTTAATAATTCTTTCAACTGCCGGTTTCAATGCAAGCCAACTCGTCTTGGTGTCACTTAATAATATGTGATATTCTATATCAACTTCATCGCAAAACTCTTTTTTTACCATGCGAACATTTTATATATAAAATGCAAATATATTTTCTCTACGATGAATTCACAATCCAACGGCAGACAACCTGCAATATTTTAATTTCGTTGGAGACCAGTGGTTATCATGTGCGGACCAGAAAGTTTGGCTGCGGCCACCAACAGCTTCATAGAAAAGATTGATAATTTAAAAAAAAATGTTTTACAAGTCAATTTGTCAACAAAGACTGAAAATTAAATATTTCGTATGCAATTAATACCAATAGTAAGTCTTCAAACATGTTTTGGTCCACTTGATGAAACTTAAGCACAATAGACTCAAAACAAAAATTTGGTGCGGTCACTAGAAATTTCCGTAGGACCGCTTTTGTTAACGATGCGGCCACAGTACCACTTTACGTGAGAGCCACTGTTGTAGACTATATGCACTTCACATCCGATCCCTAATAATATTCAACCAACAGCTAAATTAAGTTTGGTGAACATATTTTCTTCGTAGATTTTTTCAGTCGATAAATCTGTTCAAAGGCATCGGTGTTTGTGTTGTTGAAAATCCCTTCTAACCTTTCCGATCCCAAAAAGAGCGACGCATAGTGACAGCGGTTACCTAATCACTAGTCCTGTCCTAGTCCTCGTAACCTTTCCATCCTTACTCTCTTCGAAAAAGAGAAATTGAGCAACTGAGTAACAAGCAGTTCTATTAGAAAAACATATGGTGGGATAAAATCCGTGAGGAGTCCATATGCTCCAAATTGGGAGCGGACATGGTTAAAAATAAATGTACGAGATTATCGGTCTCGTTCGAATGCGATCTGATTCTTATGTCGAAAATTTCGCGACTATCTTTTCATTCGTTATGTATTGAAAACCCGGGACACGTCGCCTTAAAACGGGTCTGTCCCTTTTAAAACGAGACGTCTGGTCACATCAAACAAAGATTAATGGTGGTGGTTCGCATAAATTATCTTTTTGTAGAAGTTTTTGTGTTTTTTTTGCCCAGATAAAGAAACCGTATGAAATAACAAAAACCTTTTACTTCAACTATTTTAATCCCAGGGTGCAGGTAGATAATCCGAGAATTTCCATTAACAAAACTATTAAGATACAAAAGCATCCCTTAAAATTTTCAATTACACTACCACTTAGAGCAGGGGTTCTTAACCTTATTGCTACTCGGGACACATTTAAGATTGAGGAGAATAGTAACGGGCGCAGGCCGGATTTTTTACTCTTAGACTTAGGTGTCAACACTAGAGAGTCCAATTACTCGACTTCTCAACTACTCGAGTATCGAGTAGTAAAATTTCAAAAAACTCGAGTACTCGAGTATACTCGAGTAGTTTCAGATGTACCAAAATATATATTTTTAATTCTTATTTGTTTATAAATATTTATAAATGACAAATATTTAAAGAAACTTATTGAATATTACTAATACATTTATTTCCATTTATGCAACATATATTTCAACAATAATAGAGAATCAAACGACTCAAATTTTAAATTGGTTTGATGTTTTTCTTTATAACTCTCGCAGTAGAAAAAACTTCGACGATTATTACTAAAACGAGTATTACTCGAGTACTTGAAAAAAGGACGAGTTTACTCGGGTATCGATTACTCGATAATCGAATTGGAGACTCTAGTCAACACCCAATGTGAAGCATATATCGACTCAAAATGGAGTTCATTTCAACATATCGCTTTCTACAAAAACTTCGCGTTTTGTAAGCACTTTTTAAAAAATCAGGGCTTTGGAGTCGGTAAAAATAAGTTCGACTCTGACTGAGACTCCGACTACAGCATTCAACAAAACCATGACTCCAACTCCGACTCCAACATTGACCAAAAACACGACTCCGACTAAAAAAGCTTAATATCGTAATTTATTGATTGAGTAGGCATTTACTCGGTAGAACTCCATTACAAAACGGAAAGAAAAATAATAATGTATTTTAGTTCTACATAAATTATTTCTGACGAAGGCGTAAGCCGAAATAGCTATCAACAAATATATAAAATAATTTATGTAGAACTAAAATACATTGTTATTTTTCTTTCCGTATTAATATCGTAACTTTTTTTGCCTAATTTTCCCATTTATGTGTATTGAATTAAATATCAACCCTACCAATCCGGCCGATAGCCAAAATTGACATATATTTTTTTTAAATTGAAAAATAAAGAAAATATTCGGCATTACAGCTTACGCCAATGCGCCAAATATTCTTAATTTTGAAAGTCATACGAGATTAACTCGATGATAAATAATAAATCAGTTGTGCACAAAATCAACGATAAATAACCTACACCCAGCCCAAGATCCCTTTTTTTTTAATTGAAAGAATCTGACCTTACCGTGAATTGAACCCGGGCCCCTCGATCGCTAGGACAAAGCTCTTACCACTAGACCACAGGGACGAGATTATTATATGACTCCGGCCAAATCACCGCCACTACTCCGACCCCGGTCAAAAAGCCCTGACTCCACAGCCCTGTAAAAATTAGTATAAATATGAGGATAGAGATAATACCAGATTAGTGGTAAGATAACGATTATTTTATCATTCAATAAGAAAGCAGTAAATCCATTTATAAAACAGTCCATACTGGTTTTTTAAACTGTGAGCTAGGAGCGTTGTCCACTCAACCATGCACACGATCTAAAGTTATGTTTACTGAAGGTAAATTTTTTTTCGACATTAAAATAAATTCTTAAAGCAAAAAGTACTTAGTACATGTTTATTAATTTGTATCATTGTTTCCTGGGAAGCTTAAAATATTAACACATTAATTGTTTAAAAAAAAACCACACAGTTACATGAAAATAAAAACTTCATCGAAAGATTATTTCAAAATCTAAAATAAAATTATGGGTTTTTTCGTTATTTCAAACTTTTTAGAGGGCGCACGCTCCATAATATTTATGTTTCCTAAGTTTTAAGCAAGCCAGGTTATGGATCTATTATTTGGGGTCCATATGACAATAAATATAAGTCGCAACTAGAGCGTTCTGCGTTACTATTATTTCAAAAAATTCAACTATTTTTCTTATCAATTCATTAATGGAGTATTATCCAACCATGTTTCTTTTAGTAATGCTTTCATCTCACGCTCTTGAAGCTCGAAGATTAATTTCAATATTGAAACATTTTTCTATTCTTCTTCGGGGCCGAGTTTTTGTAACTTGTTTGTCACGTAGGTCTTTGGAATCTCCAGTTGCATGGGCTATTCGACTGATAAATGCGCTGCCTGTTGATGTGGACATCTTCGGCAGTGAACTTGATGCTTTGTTAAATTGTTTTGTCTTCTTATGTAAATAATATGTTTCTTATTTGTAAAATTTTTGTGTAATATGTTATGTAGTTTTTATTAATTTGTCAAATGCATGGCGCATTGGCGCTTGCCATGTATTTTATATAGTTTTTAATGAATAAATAATAGCTCGGACACGGGGTTAAGAACCCCTGACTTAGAGGTGGGCAAACGTAAGGGCCTTTGTCATCTTAAAAGCTTCTGGTGTCCAGGTAAG
This sequence comes from Himalopsyche kuldschensis, assembly GCA_028554975.1. Classification (NCBI taxonomy): domain Eukaryota; kingdom Metazoa; phylum Arthropoda; class Insecta; order Trichoptera; family Rhyacophilidae; genus Himalopsyche; species Himalopsyche kuldschensis. The sequence goes on along the minus strand of JAHFWI010000031.1, from coordinate 3,621,793 downwards.
GGTACTTTTAAATAGTGACGCACCTGTTGTTGAAGGTCTTATACAAACTTAATACTTATACTGTTTTACTATTTTCAAAAATACAATTATATATTCATTGTCGCTAACCAAGGCCGTAGCTAGGGGCTGGCGAATGAGGCGATCGTCCTGGGTGCCAAAATGTTTTTTTTGAAAAATACGAATCAAAACTAAGCGTCCTTATAAAAAGACCCTTCACTACGACATTTTCAAAAAATAGTCATCCATTAATGCCATAACTCCCACTGATGTATTAATAAATAAGGATATACCATTCCTCACGTGAGTTTGTAAATTTGTCAAGTTGGCCTTGGTCGAGATCACGTCAGCGTGGTCAATTAGGGCCGGTATGAGGACGGCTTGGCTTTTGATACAGTATTGAAACGACAATGCCGTATCGCTTTCTAATAGATGACCTTCGCTCAGAACTAGGCCGGTTAAATAAGATTTAGTTTTTTTTTATCATTGCGCCATGACGCGATTATGTGTTATCATGTTTGGGATAGTTTACGGATAAAAAAATTAGCACAGAAATGATAATATTTACTAAATTTAACGAGGCACACTTATTGTATTTGACATCTTGACACAGTATGGCAAAAAGCACGCGATTAGATGGAACAAATGAATACAATTCATTCTTCATAGTCTAGTGTTGATGTCGTTAACATTTTCGATGGATTCGGCTTCTTCACTTTGTCACTTTGTGGAAGTTCAAATAAATAAAATTATCAACAGTAAGGTAGTACAGTCAGTTCTCGACTTCCGACCATTCGGACTTTTACCAATATTTGGGTCCTGGTGACTTTTGACATCTGACGAATAAGAGGAAGAGATTTAGCCACTAATTATAGAATACCCGTTGATTTTTCCAGTATCAATTTTTCCTTGATTGTGGTAATTATTATTATATTTAGTGGTTTTTAACGAAATTGCTTCGGATATCGACATATTTCACATGGACGTGAATGAGTTCAGACGAGTACGATGTATTATAGTTGATTTTGTCGGAACTCACTCTTTGTCAATTTCCAATTTTCTTTGTTTTGATTCTATAACCCACTCTTTGCTTCCCGTAAAAAAGGAAAAATCCCAAACACCATTTTGTAATTTTACCATTTCAAAATATAGGGTCTAGATTTTTAAAACATTGACCTCGTGATTGATCAGAAAAAAATATAGCTACGCTATATGACCAATGTATCCGCATCCATGCGCATTAGAGGTCTGCACGGGCCGGAATTTTAAAATTTTACCTGGCCCGAACCCGAAGACCTCCGACCCGGCCCGGCCCGTGCCCGAGGCTCATTTTCAAAAACCTTACCCGAACCTGACCCGAGCCCGACATTTTTCAACCTAGCCCGAAACAAGTCGAGTACACGAGTACGTGAAGTTTATTATAGTATTAAAATTAGATTTACGCGTTCGAGCCCGGCCCGGGCCCGAATCCAAACCTTCGTTACCCGGCCCGACCTGGCCCGCGGGCCGGGCCAAACCCGAGCCCGTGCAGACCTCTAATGCGCATTTTAAAAGACTGAATTGATTCATATTATTGCATGAATCGACAAAACAACTGTATACTGGATTATTTTTAAAATTTCCACGTAATAGATTTGTTCCATTTTTGAATAGGAAACGATAAAAAACAATTGAAGAAAAATCATTTTTGTATCTTAAATATTATAATAATTCCAACTGGACAATATTGTTTTATCACATTACAAATGATAAACACTTTTTTATCAAAATTATTGCAATGTTATGTCTGAAGAAATGATAAAAAAAGTTGCGAATTTAATACAAAATGACGTATATTGCCAGGCGTAAAAGAAATTAATTATATTCTCAACAAATACATATTTAAATATCGTGTTTTTTGAAGAAATCTCTTTCTATAACATAAAACTTGACAATGCAGCTTTTAAAAAAGCAAATGGAACAGATAATTTGAACATTTTAAATAAATGAGATTCACTGAAACCCAAGTCGAAAAGTACAAAATTCAAACGATTGAAATGTGTATGTGTGATTTTTCGTCGTTTTAACGCATTCGGATGTGTTCCTATACCGTTCATCCGATTGCGATATAACTGTGGTGAGTTGTTGTATGGACGCAAGAGTTTCTTCTTAAAATGAAATTACAATATCCTAAATTCACTTGATTTACCAAGCATGTCGCAGCGCGTTTAAGCATTGACAATTGGCTCTTCGAAACATAAATTCATCACGACTTTGCAACGGTACCAGGCTTTTAGTGAAAAATATAATGAACAATATCATCGAAACTACAATTTTAAATGGAAAATTAAAGGGAGGAGATGTACTGTTGCCACGCATCCCAATGAGTCCGACATATATGCCATTCAAATTAAGATGAGTGGATTAAATGTTCATATCCATGCATCTCACATGGACAGCTGTATGTGGCCTGCTCACACGTTTGTAAAACCTTCTGATTTATTTGTATACGCACCAGATAGAAAACATTTTAATAAATTAAAACACTTTCTTTCTTTCAGTGTCATTGTATATCATGCCGAGTATACTCGCTAGTATTTTTTTTTAATTTTAATTATTTTAGTAAAAAAATATTAGCTACATATATAAAAATGCCAATGCACCAAATATTTTTAATTGTGAAAGTCATACATGATAAATTCGATGATAAATAATGAATAAGTCGAGGGCAACTCACCGAAAAATTACATACACGCGTGTTCAATCTCTTTATTAATTGAACAAATCTAACTGTGCCGGGAATTGGACCCAGGCCCACTAGATCGCTAGGGCAAACATCTTGTCACTAGACTAGTGGTTCTCATGTGCGGCCACCAGAAGAATTGACTGCGGACACCAGAAAATTACATTTTACAAGTTAATTTATCAACAAATTCTTTGAAAATGGAAAATGTTGTGTGCAATTTTAATACCAAGAGTAAATTGTCAAGCCTATTTGACAATTGAATAAAATAAAATCAAAAGTGCGTTGTGGATTGTTTTAATTCCAGAAATTATCATTTCTTTTTTTTTTCCCCTACCTTTACTTTCCTACTGAAACTATATGTGGAGTCCGCTAGGCGGGCTCGTAGTTTCCTGGTTAGGGTGGATACAGACTAAGTCTTTGTTTCCCTTTCCCGCATGTAAGCTAGCTAAGTATTGACTTTCTAAAAGATTCTGTCAGCTGAAGGCTTTGTGTGGGGAAAACACTTAAGAAAAACCCCGTACGAGAATGATTGTCTTGGAATCATTAAAAAATTTCAATTCTTATCAGGAATTGCTCTTAATGTTTACGTAAACTTGAGGAGTTTACTTGTTGTTAAACTTATCACTGGCGCATTGGGTTAAATAGCTTTTGACCTGGCTTTGAAAGCATACAAAGTTAACTCGAATCAAAATGGGGTAGTAATTAGTAGATATCGTATTCAATGTTTACCTGTTTTATCATAGCCCTGGGGGCTTTCTAAATTCTTGGAAATAGAAGATTATTCATGTATTCTTATATTTAAGTGTTTACATCAGTGATGCACAACGTTTTTGGCAGAAGAGTCTGTTTATTAATTTTCGGATTGTTCGAAGGCCACGTGGATAAAAAAAACGATCTCAGTATTTTTAATCCATGTCCGCTCTCAATGTGAAGCAAGCGGTTTCCTTATTATCTCCATTAGACAAATTTTGAGAAAATTAAATTTAAAGAAATTTACATATCGACACCGTACTTTGAAAAGGTTCTAACTGCTCTTTGAAAACTTTAAATATGAACTTTGAGATTTGAAGTTTCAATCGATCATAACATTATTTGATTCAAAAGATAAATTTCACTTGTAAAAATGAGCAAGAAAATGAGATAAAAATGTTTCAAAGTACTTATTTTAAGCATATTTTCCACAACTCAAATCATTCTAGATATATATTTTGGCTTACGCCATCGTCAGAACAAGGAAATTAGGATTGCTGATTTATTTAAAATTGCATCAACCTTAATTAATGGCATGTGTAGCGGTGATGGACTAATATTAGTTTGTTCATGGAATGTCGTTGGATTGATTACATATATTATATGATAGATATAGCTTAAGGTTACTAAGTTTATGAGTCTGAATTTTGAAGATGGCCTAAGCTGAAATAGCTACTAACAATATATAACATAATTTCTGTAGGACTTAAATACATTGCTATTTTTTCACTGTGTTATAATGGAGTTCTACCAAGTCAATGCCAATTCAATCAATCAAACCATTCCATTGAGAAATACTGATCTTAATGATACAATGATGGAAATAATGATGACAATCTTTGAACTTTATCAAATAAATTTAGTAAAAAAAAAGTGTGCAGATGAACTCCGGAATTCTGCGAACATCGATATTCAATAATATATGATTCTGAAGTTCATATAGGCTAGAATACGGTTGGGCGGTGCATGGTGCAGTGGCCAGCGTCGTTGGCCACCCGGGTTTGATTCCCGGTCCAAGCAGATTTTTTCAGTCGATAAATCGATTCCGTTCAGAGACATAATGTGTTGTAAACAATCCGTTCCCACTTTTCCTATCCCAAAGAGCGACGCATAGTGTCAGCGATTAGCTAACCATTTGTCCTGTCCTAGTCCTCGAAGCCTTTCCATTCCTTCCCTCTTCAAAGAAGAGACGTTGAGTAACAAGCAGTTCTTGTAGAAAAAAACATCTACTGATATAAACTCCGTGAGGAGTTCATATGCTCCAAGCTGGCTCCCAGCTTGGAGCATATAGACATGGTAAAAAAAAGAATACGGTTGATACAAACTTTTCCGATCAAAAGGTCTTTTTTTTTTGCCAAATTGTCAGTTAGAACGTTTTCAAAGTAAGGTAGCGATATATTAAAACAGTAAATGCATCAATGTAAATTAAAACACAATCTCTCTTATTTTTTTTTATTTAAATTCACTCGTGATAAGACGTCTCAAGGATGAAAGATATCACAAAAAGTGTCATTTCTAAAATAATTTAATGTTTAATTGAACATAAAAAAATATTTTAATTTGATGCTTGACCATGACAGGATATGATCGTGGACCTTCCGATTGTGTTATATAGCGCGTATCTTGCAACCGAGCTACATAACATGCCAACATTATAAAATTATTCTGTGAGCATTTTTAATATGTCCGGTCCGTGGTGCAGTGGTCAGCGTCATTGGGTTACGTGTTGGACCGCACGGTCCGCACGGGTTCGATCCCGGTACAAGCCGACCCGACGTATTTTTGGTTTTCATAGAAAAGTGAAAATTATATATTGTATGCACATAAGTGTAAGATTAAAAAAATGGATATTTACCATAATAAGGTAAAGCCCTAGTGATATCTGATATCGAGGAGTTGGTAGGCCAGAAACCATTGCGAGAGTGTACTCAATAAATTGATAAAGTTTCACATCGATTGGTCGAGCGGTTTAGTAGTCCATAGCGGACATACATACAGACATTCATTTTTATATATATAGATAGATAGATAGATATAAGATTAGAAATTTAATATAAAAACTTTGATAGCTATTTCGACACCACGATATTATCACAACTGCCGTAATGGATTTATTTAATATATTTCAATCATACAAACGACCAGTGTAGTATAATATGGACTCAATGGAGCTCAACGGAAGTTTTTTTACATGAGCTGCTTCTTACTCATATTCAATTTTTCGAAGAATAGTGGTAGGAAAAGGGTTCAAATCAATTTATAAAACTATCCGCACTGGGATTCGAGCCCGTCAGTACCGCAACCAAAGCTATTGAAGTAAGCTACTAAACCACGGACTCTTCCTAAATTATTTGGTATGGTTATACTCAATTAGAAGCAAGGCCCACTTGTTCAAAACACGCATACTGTCAGTACTGTTTAACGGCTGAGAGTCATGGCATATTACAAATGCACATTTATGGAGTTCAGTGGTTTGATTTTGTCAGGAACCTAGAGATGAAAGAGCGGACAAAACAGTTCCTGAACACGTTCAGGTTTTTACTTTGCTAACGATTTTTCATTCTTAATTGATTTTTGATGTTATAGCTTGCATTGCTAAGAGGTTTTCAACATTTTAATTATAATCTATATTTCTTATATTTTGCTTCAATTTATTTGCTTACTTATACTACCAATTTTTTGTCATACCTTGTAATTATTACTTAACCTTTGTATAAATATCACTGTTTCGTTTTGTATTTCTTATCAGTTGACAATGCTCGCCATGAGCGAAACCGACCCTGATCCAATAAAGTTTATGTGGAATAAGTACTAATAGTATTTTTTTTATTTTTATTACACATATAATATGAAGTTTGTGAACACGGATTGAGTTATTGATCTTTCGCAGTTGTAGGGTATTTAAAACAATAACTATGGATACAATAAGAAAAAAGAGTTTGTATCTAATCTTGTGCCTTGAATAATACTTACAACTAAAGGTTTTTCTTACTGCAGCTAAGTGTTGGCCTACTTTACATCGCAGCGTGGTTCACTCGCATTATAATCTTTTACCGATGTTTGTGACTTACCTTTTTTTGCCCCTTTTGCAGGTAATTTGTATGGATTCGCGGCGGCTAACGGGAAAAAAAAGATACGTCCACTTAGCGGTGTGGAGAAGTGAAACAATGACTGGATGAGAAAAAAATTACAGATTAAATTGAAATAAATATGCAAAGTGTAATTGGATTCAAGAGAGGTTAAGCAACTGAGTGAAAATCGATTCTATTCGATGGCAATGGGTGTTTGTGTTGTTAAAAATCCATTCCTACCTTTTCGATCCCAAAAAGCGGCGCGTAGCTAGAGCGATTAGCTAACCACTAGTCCTGTCCAACTCCTCGTATGCTTTAAATCCCTACTATCTTCGACAAAGACCGCTCGGGTTCAAGTCCTATACGAGCAGATTTATCGATTCTGTTCGAAGGCAATGGTGTTTATGTTGCTAAAATGCATTCCCACCTTTCCGATACCAAAAAGCGGCGCGTAGCGAGAGCGATTAGTTAACCTATACTAGTCTTAGTATCCCTTCAATACTTAATCACTCGAAAAAGAGGGGTTGAGCAACTTAGTAACAAACAGCTCTCGTAAAAAACCAAATGTTGAGATAAACTTCGCGAGCAGTCTATAATAATTTGCTCGAAGATGGTAGCGGATATGGTGTAAAAAAAATGTTCATATTCTTCAACCGAATTAAATATAATAACCTTGTCTTAATCCAATCATTTCCCATTTATTTTGTAACGAGCAGTTTTCTTTAAAGTCCATATGCAACAAGTTGACCGAATTAAATAAAAAAGCCATGTTTTAATTCAATTATTTCCAAATTTATTTATCAGAAGCTTTTCACTGGATGAAGTAACTATTTTTTTTTTCCATATCCGCTCCCTATTCGGAGCATATGGCCGCCACACGGTGCCTCCAAGATTCTCTGTCTCCCGCCAACCTCCTCGAATCTTCCCAGGTCATCCCGGCGTCCCTTAGCTCCCCTGAGTACATCTTATGGATAGTCATCAGAGGCCTTCCGCGGCGTCAGGATCCATCAGGTTGATAGAAGAGGCAGGCAGGATTCAGGCTCCCCTGGGGCATCCGCAGCACATGTCCAAGCCAGGTCCATCGTCGTCTTTTAATTTTGGACGTAATAAGGGGCTGGTTTGTCCGCTCTCTTACCTCCGTGTTCCTGACAAAGTCAAACCACCGTACTCCTAATATTCGCCGCAAGCATCTGTTTTCGAAGCACAGCATACGGTTACCCTTGTGTTTTTGTGATGTGCCATGACTCGCAACCGTAAAGCAGCACAGTCAGTATGCATGCGTTGAATAAGTGGCTAATAATATACTTAAAAGAACAGGTTGGTCGCCACTGATAAATTTATTTCCAATAGGCTTAACCCTTCTACATCAATGATTTTAGAATATTAGAATCAATCTTGATATATTACTTAAGCAAAATTTGCGATAGTGAGTCCGAAGATGTCTCTGAAAGATGCGAAACACGTGTCTAAATTACCAACTAAAAATAGATTACATTTTTGATTTTTTTACACTTTTATAATAAGGGCATTAAGCTTAATGCATTGGAACAATAAGAAATTAATAAGTATAATCAATCCAATGAAATTTTTAATGAACAAATCACTATTAACGCTTCGCCACTTTTTAAGCCGTTAATAAGCGTTAATGCAATTTTAAATAAATCACCTTGATACAATACACATTCAACGTTTATCCCCACTTAGTTAAAACCCAGATTAGATTTTACTTCGAGAAATTCATCAAATCAAATAAACTAGAATGGTGGAACATAGAAGAAGATGTATTGTGTACCTTGTCTACAACGGTATATCTGGATGTGTAAATGTAGGCTTAAAACCTAGTTCTGACGAAGGCGTAAGCCGAAATAGCGATCAATCAATATATTAAATAATTTCTATAAAATCGAAATACAGTGTTACTTTTTTTCACCGTATAGTAATGGTGTTCTACCAAGTAAACTCCAACTCAATCAGTGATATTACTTTAATTTTAAAATGTATATATGTGTTTTTTTTATTAAGAGTAAAAAAATATTTGGCATTACAGCTTACGCCAATGCGCCAAATATTCTTAACTGTGAAAGTCATACGAGATTAACTCGATGATTAATAATGAATCAGTTGTGCACAAAATCAACGATAAATAACATATACATACTACACATACACATACACTACATACACTTAGCCCAAGATCTCTTTTTTCAATTGAAAAAATCTAACCTTGCCGAGAATTGAACTGGGTCCCCCGATCGCTAGGACAGAAGTTTAGATCCGTGTCCTCGTAATCGAGGTTTCTTAGCATACACCCATCCCTCGCTTAGCACGATACTCGCTTAGCACGGTTTCGCTTTAAAACACGGTTTCAGTTTCGGTGGGGAAAAAATGGGTTTCAACGTTAAAGAAAGTTTGAAGAACAAGAGTTAAATGAAGAATAATTAATTGATATGATTACAAGTGTTCCTCCTGAAATCAGAAGCGATACCGAAAGCGACACCGAAAGTTCTGGTCCAATTTAAGCGATTAATGCTAAAACAATAAAAGATGGGTGTAAATGGCAAGATATATAGAAATGCATTTCCTTAAAAAATATCCAGATATGGATCGAGCTTTGAAAATTCAACAAGAAATTAAATAGAATATCAAAAAAGATGAACAATCAAAAATTACCGATTTTTTAAGCGACGACAAGTAGTAGTGATAATGACATTAAGCCAATAAAAAGAAATAAATTTCCTATATTAATATCTTCTAGTGATAGTGACATTGAATAATATATTTTATCCGTGTTCATAATATTTCAATAAATTTTCAGAAGTTCTACAAACCAACTTTTTCTCAATATTTCTAAAAAAAAACCTATCCTCTTTTTTTTATACATTTGTTAGTCTCGCTTAACACGGTTTCACTTAGCACGGTGATCTAGCAAAACCTATCTTCCGTGTTAAGCGTTACTCAGCCGCTTAACCTCTCTTCAGTTCGATGAAAGTAGGGATAGAATGGTTGAGGCTAGATCAGAACTATAACCGATATACGTACGTTATCTACTGTGGGCCAGTTCAAGCACATCTGTGCATTTGAAATGCCTGAAGATGCTGAAATGTTTAATCCAGGTTGTTAGTGACACATCCCATGGAGATGTACAGCATTTAAACACCTACAGTTGAAATCCTAAACTAAACTTACTTACATGAATATGCTACTAGAAGACGGCAAACGGGTTAAGTGCCAGTGGTTTAACAAGGTGTCATTTTTTCAAAGAATTTATTTAAACAAATGCTATATGCTATTTTTTTTCAATTGTGATTTGATGGCTATTAAAAATCTTCTCTTAACTTTCACGTTTTCAATAAAGTACAAAAAAATAGAATTCATTCTTAAAGCACATCTTTAACAAGCACTTACATCTAAAAGACAATAGTCAAAGCCATTGCAAGTATTGCACTTGTGACACGTGTTTCGGCATTTTCAGACTAAACTACTCCCAACCACCACCCGCCACGGCCTTACATTCGGTATCAGCGATCGTGTCCCGTGGCGTAAACAACGTTAAACGTATCTGTTCTGTTTGCGAGTATGGAGTTGTCTCGGGAGCATTTGCCCAGGACTTGGAGGCCAAGGCACTCAAGTGTGCATTACTGACTCTAAATAATTAGCAAACCTTCAACAAAGATTCTAGAAATGCTATTTAATGCTGTCATTAATGCAAACGGGTCCGTCCTTGCACCGTATGACGCCGCAAATTTGCTGAAGACCAAATAATTATTTTTATTGGATGCCAAGTCGGCGTGGCCTACTGGCCCGACAGCTGGTCGGACCAACCTGAGTAAATCTTCCCGCTCAGAGGACATAAAAGGACAAATCTATAGAATGTGATCAGCATCCATTATATCGCCGCATCTACATGTCGGCCCATCTACCATTCGGCATCTTCAGACTAAACTGCCACGGCCTTACAAGGTATCATTAACAACGTTTGTTCTGGTACTAGCATTTGATTCTCTGAAGATGCAAACCCTATACGTTACTGATTCTAGAAATGCTATTTAATGCTGGCATCTTCAGACTATCTAACTATCACCGACGTTGTTTAAGTAATTACTTTGTGGTACTAAGATAGTCTGAAGATGCTTCTTAAAGCGACAAAACACGCGCCAAGATTTGTAGCACAATTCGTGGAATAATCAAAGTTATTTAACATTTTACATAGAAGTGAACTTTCACAAAGTTACCGCTGAATCCATTGACAGAAAAAATATATTTCATTCAGGGAATCGCTCAAAAATGGCAGAGCGTATATCGTCGGTCTGTCAAAATACCAGTACATCTAATATATAAAAATCAATGTTTGTTTGTTCGTATTTATGCGTTGCCATACCCTTTATCCGATTGCGATAAAACTTTGTCAACTTATTGCTTGCACTTGCGCGATAAATCTTATATATATAACCGAAACGGCGTATGTATGTTTGTGGGTCTGTAATTCCCTTTTGCATTGTTGGTCATTAAGTTGCCATAAAAACGAATATGAAAGAAAATATGTTTGAATTTTTATCGGCGAAGACATTTAGTCAAAATGTAATAAATTAGTCTTCTACTGAACTTTTACCGGCTTTTATTAATATAGTAATGTTTATTATTTACTTGAAGGTATTATTTGACATTTCTTTGACAGCAAATTAGATTTTTTCCTTGAATTTGGACATTTTAATGGGCGAGAATGGGACTGTTAATATATGAAAGGGGCTGTGAAATGTCAATGCCAGTCTGAAATGTTCATTTTAATTCCATTTTAATTGATCTAGACTTTTGAATTTTGAAAAAATTTGTTTCAACTTGGCCCGTCTGAATTTACGCGCCGATGTGAACATAACCCCAAACTGGTCCGAGCAAAGCCGGGTAGCAATACTAGTCTTATATATATAACCGAAACGGCGTATGTATGTATGTGGGTCTGTAATTCCCTTTTGCATTATTGTTACAAGTTGCCATAAAAACGAATATGAAAGAAAATATGTTTGAATTTTTATCGGCGAAGACATTTAGTCAAAATGTAATAAATTAGTCTTCTACTGAACTTTTCCCGGCTTTCATTATTAATTATAATATAATTAAGTATTTCGACTGAGGGTGCTTGATGGAATATCAATATCAAATTAGAATTTTTTGAATTGTGTACTTTTCCATGAGTTTTGTCGCTAACGACCCGGGTTTCGCCTTTCGGCATCTTCAGGCATTCCAAGTGCACGGATGTACTTAAACTGACATCCCGTGCACTTGGAATGCCTGAAGATGCCGAAAGGGGAAACCCCGGGCCGATAGCGACAAAACTCATGGAAAAGTACAAAATTCAAAAAATTCTAATTTAATTAATTATAATGTTTATTATTTACGTGAAGGTATTATTTGACAGCAAATTAGATTTTTTCCTTGAATTTGGACATTTTAATGGGCGAGAATGGGGCTGTCATCAAATTAAATAAAGTTTGTGATTTTATTTTAATATATACCTATTTTGGATGTTAGATTTTGTGATATAATTATGTCGAATGATATAACATTAAATAATTATTGGTCGCTTAGTCCGAGCGACGCCGGGTAGCAATACTAGTATATAATAAAATCAATTGATAGTAGGTCTTTTATATAAAAAGTCAATGTTTTTCATATTTTATGCACTGACATAGGTACCTACCGTTCATTTTAACAACTTATTGCTGCTCTTACGCGAAGGTATAGTACAATTAACATTCAGTAGGTGGCGCGTGTAGGCAATCGGTAAAGGTCAAACAGCAAACTTCAAACGGCAAATGTCATCGATACCGATCAACGTTAGTGAAATTAAATCGAAATTATTTATCTAAAAAATTGTGCATCCGAAAGCACTTCAATAAACACAAATTCTTTCTTTCTTTGAGTGGCTTTTGCAACGCTCGCCGGGTACTGGCTAGTGGCCGCACATGAGAGAAGTGGTTCTCTTTTTTAATTTGGATGCGGCCACGAACAGCTTCGTGACAAATATTGATAGTAAAAAAACTGTGGTCAATTTGCCAACAAAGGCTGTAAAAATGAAACTTTTCCTGTGCAATTAATACCAATAGTAAATTTTCAAACATGTTCAGGTCCATTGATTGAGTAGGCTTGGTAGAACTCCATTATAATACGGTAAGAAAATTAAAAATGTATTTTAATTCTACGTAAATAATTTATGTATAATTAAAACGCATTGTTATTTTCTTACCGTACGTTCAGGTCCGTTTGACAAAACTCAAACACAACAGAATTGAAATGAAAATTTGGGGCGGCCACCAGAGATTTTCGTAGGACCGCTTATGTTTACGATGCGGCCATCGTAAAATTTCACGTGAGAAGTACTGGGCTAGTGGATTATAAAATTAAAAACATGGTTCCTTTAATTGACAATATCTTTTAATAAGAGTCTTCAGTTAATGAGAAATAATCAAGGAGTTGGACATAGTAAATGCATTCATAAAACCTTGGAGCAGACGATGACTATCTTAATTGCTATTTGTTACTAATAATGTAATTTTAAATAAATATGTTTCTTGTTGGAAGAAAACGTCTTAAAAAATAGGTGTTGCTAGTATCACAGCATTCAGTTCCCTGTCAAGTAATTGTCTTGAAACTTCTTGTTGGCGAGGTGTGCCAACTCTCGGAGTGTCTCGTGGTGATCCGACCTGGTCTTCCTGTTTGATTCCGTTTCGGTGACCGGAGCGTACTTCTTGATGCTATCACCCATGTGCGCGAACATGTCCTTGATCTGAAAAAATCATCAAGAATAATGCTATATTTTGGTACGGGCATACATCTATGTATGGTATCGAGTGATTTTGTTTGCAACCGATACAATATCTTCGTTTTCCGCACACTATATACCTTGTGGACTCTAGCACTGGAACACTGGCTCGGTCTTGATATTATTATAAGTGTATGTGGATGATATTGTCACCGTCTCCAGTCTGATATAGATAGAATAATAGAATGGGGAAGATGTAAGAAACTTGATTTTAATATTGATAAATGCAATCTTTTATCGTTTACAAGGAGCTCACGAGTGTTAGTCTTTCAATATTCAATGAATGGTCGAATTCTCTCACGAATTTCATCAGTAAAAGATCTTGGCGTACAATTTGAAAGCAAACTAACATTCAACAATCACATTAAGATTACTTGCAACAAAGCTTTGCAAATGTTGGGCTTTATCCTGCGCACCCTTTTCTTTGGTTCGAAGCCGACTTGAGAGTGGATCGATTGTTTGGGCACCGAGGGGTGCGAAATGTGTTCTTATGGTGGAGAGGGTTCAGAAGAAATTTTTGAGAATTCTCTATTTGAGGACATATGGGTACTACCCATGGCTTTATCCAACAGACTTTCTCTTAGGGATGCTCACTTTCAATAGTTTGAATGCTCGAAGAGAAATGTACTTGGCATTATATTTCTTTCGGCTTATCCGAGGCCAAAATGAGAATTCCACCATTCTTGAAAATGTTAAATTGAATGTTCCTGATAATTTTTTGATGAATCGTGAACATGAGTTGTTTGTTCTTCCAAGGGGTAGAACCAGTCTGCCAATGGGGATGCCACTGGGAAGAGCTTTAACAATTTTAAACGGCATTGCTTCGGATGTCGACATATTTCATATTGACGTGAGTGAGTTCAGACGAATACTATGTTTTATGAATAAAAATTGATTTTGTCGGAATTCACTCCATTGAATATGTGATTTTATTATTTTTTTCTCTCTATTGTTATGACTACAGTCTATGATTTTTTCTATGTATGTTTATATGAATAAATGTATTTAAATTTATCAAAAGCATGGCTTATTGGCTTCAGCTGTAATGCCATGATTTGTATTTTTTTTTAATAAATGTAATGGATTTTGGAAGATTATTTTTTATTTTACACGCAACATGCTTTGAAGATTTTTCCCAGATATAACAGGAAATTTGAAGTACGTATATTACTTTTAAATACACGCTGTAAAAGGATGTAAAGTGGGGGCTTCAAAAATAACTGATATTATATAGCCAACATAATATGTTGTAAAAAAGGAAAAATATTTTTGACTTTTGTAATTTTTTGAAAGTTTTTTTTTATTTAAAATTATTAACCTTTTAAAGCCCTACGGTTCAGTGATTATGGTGCACTTCGCTATCAGATTACACTCATTTACGATAATAGTGTCCAACATATGAATATTAGCTTTCATAAATAATGTCATTGAGATACCGATCGATAATTTCATTTGCGGTACAAGGTTGACTCTTGGGATATGCGTTGTGTTACATTCGGTGGACCTTCATAAATCAGCTTTATTCATATCATACAATATATTTCAATGCGGATACAGATTTCTTTCCATACCTAGACCAGTTCTTTTTTCAAGTTAGCTGTAGCTATAATTTTAAAATTTAAAAACAAAAAAATAATATTTGGCACTACAGCTTACGCCAATGCGCCAAATATTCGCAATTGTGAAAGTCATACGACCATAACTCGATGATAAATAATAAATCAGTTGTGCACAAAATCAACGACAAATAACATACACCCAGCCCGAGATCTCTTTTTTCAATTGAAAAAATCCAACCTTGACGAGAATTGAACTCGGGTCTTCTGACCGCTAGAACAAAGCTCTTGCCACTAGACCACAGGGACCGATATTGTAATGTCATACCGAGCAAATTATTTCACGCGAGCAAGGCACTCATTCTGAATTGCTTCTTGAGAACTGTGGGGAACACGTATTTCAAATTTTAATTTAGAGGAGCGACTAAAAATGAAATCAAAATTAATAACAAGATTTTAAAATTAGTCTTTTCTCGAATAAATTTTGCGACGCTTAAGAAAAGTCCTCAAAACTACATTGCACCTGGAGTCTTTCTGGTGCTTAATCAGCAACTGGTGTTTCCCTTGTGGAATATCAATAGTTACCTTCGAGCTGTCTTCTATTAAGTTGGCAAAACTGTCTTTGAGAAACATCAGCGTTGAATCGAGAGCATCTGCAGCCTCTTTTGCATATTTATCTGGCCGTTTACCATCGCTTGGAGCTTCAGGAAGAAGAGGTTTACAAATAGATGGCTGAAATGGAAAACAAAGAAAGTTATACAAAAGTCTCAACATTTTATGTCTCGACAGCAGAACCCAAAGAAAAAGTAATAAAAGAAATTCTCGCATAGCATAGTCAACAAAAGCATTTAACCTGATCGTAAAATGAATCTGAACTGTCAGTTCAAGTAATCCGTGTACTTGAAATGCTTGAAGATTCCGAAAGGTGAAAGCCGTGTCGTTAGTGACAAAACTCATGGAGAAATACATAATCCAAACAATTTAAAGATTGTTTAAGTAATATAGTGATATAAACAACTTAAACAACCTTTGTGATAGTAAGATAGTCGGACGATGCCTCTGAAAGAGATGAAACACGTGTCGTGGATAGTGTCGTATTGTGCCACTAACTGCGACACATGGTTCTTCTCTTTCAGAGGCATCTTCAGACTTACCATCGCAAAGTTTGCTTAAGTAATGAAGCAAGATTGATTATAATATTATAAAATGATAAAACTAAAAAATGGAGTTTGGGATTTTTCCTTTTTACGGAAAGCAAGTAGGTTATAGAATCAAAACAAAGCAAACAAATAATTATACTACTAATGACGTTATCATTACAAAATATTAACTAATGAGATTCAATCAATCAGATAGGTTTAGGTTAAATCTTTTATTTGAAAATATTGTAAGCAGTGGCGAGCAAGCTATCGTTTATGCTTGATAAATAAAACAACCATGTTTTCTAATCCCGGAATTCATCAGGTATTGAAAATCCTCGGGATCCCAGGATTGGAAACCCTACACATGAGTACAAACACTCAATTGTTCATGATTATATCCATGAATAAAAACCGAAATACAATTATGTTTTGTAATCAACTATTCATAAAGTTATTCTCAGTAAATAATGCATTTATTTTATCAGTAGAGGAAAATAACTTTCTGATATTAGGTGCAGTGTGATGAACCGTCGATAAAAGGTCGGATTTGTTACATTTGTACTTGTATTGTGTTATAAATAAAATACAGATTATTAATCGTACGTGTCGTAACTAGGGACCGCACGTCATACCCCCCTAGAAACTGTGATTTCAGACGTCATACTTATTTTATTATTTACTAGCCGGTACCCGGTAAGCGTTGCAATGCCACTCAAAGAAAGAAATTTGTTTGTGTTTATTGAAGTGCTTACGGGTGCACAGTATTTTTGATAAATAATTTCGAATTAACATTGATCGGTATCGATGACGTTTGCCGTTTGATATAGGTTATTTTCTTTTGTCTACACGTGCCATCTACTGAAAGTTATTTTTCTATGCCTTTGCAAAAGCGCATAAAATATTTCTTTTTGTATAAAATACCTACTGTTAATTTTACAATATTGCAAACAATTACTTGAAAAAGTTGAATTGAATGAACGGTATGGCAACCAGTGACGGCTGGTGACGGGGTGTTGGGGGGCGCAAAGGAAGATTCAACCATTTTTGCAAGAGTTCTTTCCTATTCATTGGATTTTAAAACACTTCTATAGCATGATGGACTTTCAATTCAGATGTTCGCAATACCAAGTGTTTCTCTTCCGTAGTACGGAAAAATAGTTGAATCTTCCTTTTGCACCCCCCAGCACCCCGTCACCAGCCGTCACTGAATTGGCAACGCATAAAATATGAACAAACACACATTGATTTTTATATATGAGTTTTATTACATCGCTTTTGGCTTGAAACCCAGTAAAATTAATTGATTATTGATTTTCCATCAAATACAAATATGTCAGATTTGAATTGTTTGAATTTTGTACTCTTCCATGAGTTTTGTCGCTGACGACCCGAGTTTCGCCTTTTGGCATCTTGAGGCATTTTAAGTGCACGGATGTACTTGAACTGACGCGCAGTAAACAGTTTGTATCGTTTACATACAAAAATAGAAGTAGATCACTAAGTTAAATGGCTATTAAAATGTAAATTATCGAACATTGAACATATACAAGTTTCAATGAATTAAGTGGGTTTGTAATAATTATATGGATTTTTGAATATACTAATGACTAGATAATAACGTAGGAATATTTAAATTAAATCTAGGGTTTTGTCCGACCTATTATTAATGAGTTGATTGAGTTAATATTTAATGATAGTAAGTGCTTGAATTATTAATAAATGACAATTATTTAAAAGGGTACAACAATGGTTACTCGGTAACTGAAGTTGCTCGTTGAAAATTGGCAAATTGTTAATTAAGTGTTCAGGAGACGGTTAAAACTGAATATTTCAACATTTTTTGTTGGTATAATTATCATTTCGTTACCTTACTTTGAAAAGCTTCTTATTGACATTTAAATTGCTATTAAAATGTAAATTAGCGAAAATTGAATCATATTTGGTGGAATGGTATTATAATAAAAATACTAAAACATTTTTAGTACTTATTCCACAAATAATTTATTGGATCAGCACCGGTTTCGCTCATTGCGAGAATTTTAAAATGATAAGAAATACAACAGTGATATTTATACAAAAGTTAAGCAACAATTACAAGGTATGACATACACTTGGTATTATAATTAAGCAAATATATTGTAACCTAATAAAAGCAAAATAGATATCTGAAGTCTTCAACATTAAAATTATAGTGGAATTAAATGTGGAATAAGTACGGTAAAACGGGGTGAATAGAGACACTTTTCACCCTTCACGACTTTGTATGTATCTTCATACCTGCGCCACATAATTCAAATATGAATGGCTTGAAGTAGTTACACATGTATAATCTTCTATTTCAAGAATTTAGAAAGCCCTCAGGGCTGTGATAAAACAGGTAAACATTGAATACGATATCTACTAATTACTACCCCATTTAGTTTCGTGTTTACCTTGTATGCTTTCAAAGCCAGATCAAAAGCTATTTAACCCCAATCCGCCATGATAAGTTCTGGAATATAAAATACTATGCAGTACCGTAAAACGGGGTGAATAGAGACACTTTTCACCCTTCACGACTATGCATCTTCATACCTGAGCCACATAATTCAAATATGAATGGCTTGAAACTTGTTTCTATGATCCTACTACAGATTTATGAAAAAACTTTTCAAATATTCACTATCGTTATTATGACACAGTCAATTTTGATCGATGTCTCTATTCACATTGAATCGGAGTGAATAGAGACGAAAGAGGGTAAGCCGAGACTTGGCAGGTGAATAGAGACAAAAATACAGATTGTATTGATTTGAATGCATGAACATCTATTTTATACGAGTCTCTATTCATTCCATTTTACGGTACTTATTAACCAAAAAAAATATGATTGATTTTAATTTTCGTCCAATAAAAGAGAAGTATATAAGAGGTCAAAAAGTAAGGATGCACAGGCATCGAACTTAAACACGTTTGTTTCAATTTTGCCAGTCGTTTAGTTGGTTTGGTTTTGTTATTCGAGAGATTATATATAAATAGTAAAAAATACATTGGATACTTAACGTAAAGTTGTGCTAAAGTTCAATCCTTGTTTTTGTCTCTATTCACCCCATTTTACCGGTACTAAAAATGATTTATTATTTAAATTTGAATGCCATTCCACTGAGTATTGACAGTGAACATATTACAATTGAGTATAATACCCTTTTTAGGTGTCCCGGCTTGGAGGAAGAAATAAATAGTGAGGTTAGGTTTTACTGTTTTATTTTCTTACCTGGATAAAAGCGGCAACAAGAAAAAACACCAATCCAAATGATGTGATGGGATGCATTTTGTGCTGTTTTTGATTTGGAATCAAATACAGTTAAAAATAACTAAGATGCGTTCTTTCACGCGCTACACTATTGGTAAACTGTCCGTTTATATTTTTGCCTTGTTACATCCATACATGATTGGATTGTTCACGCTCTATAACTATGGCAAACAGAAAGCGATCGGATCTAATCAGAGAAATTTTGATAACAAGTTAAACAAATATATAAATAATTGTTTGTTTGTTCATACTCTATGCCCTCCCTGCCATACCGTTCATCCGATCGCAATGAAACTTTGACAAACTTTTTGCTTGAACTTGCGCGGAGGTTTTTGGCATAGTAAAATAAGCAGGTCTAGCAGATCTAGTGGGTCTTTTTTAAATATCAATGTGTTTTCAATAAACACTAACACTTTCTTTCTTTGAGTGGCGTCGCAACGATTGCCTAGTTAAATATATTTTTACTTTCAAATCCTTGCTCTGTTTACGCTTAGGAAAGATTGAGATCTAATCTAGTTTTAAGAACAGCTATGTGTCCAATCACTTCTAATGTGTTCACTGTCAATACTTGCATTACGTGGAATAACAAAGTTATCGATTTGGATTTTACATTGATAATTAATTTCTACAAAGTTACCACCGAATCAATTGAAAACGACAATTATTAGTTGGGATAATAAACCAATTCGTCATACTAACTGACCATTTTCTAGGGCTGTGGAGTCAGAGCTTTTTGGCCGGAGTCAGAGTCGGAGCGGCGCTTTGGCCGGAGTCGTACTCGGAGTAGGAAATTTTGAAAAGTTTAAACTTTTAATTTTTCATTTAATATATCAAATTTGACTTTTGGTCGCATTGATAGGGTTGATATTTAATTGAATACACATAAAAAGAAAATTTAGAGAAAAAAGTTACGATATTAACCTTTTTTTTAGTCGGAGTCCGATTCGGACTGTTTTTTACCGACCACACAGCCCTTCCATTTTCAAATACACGTTTAACTCCATTTTAAGGTGTTCACTGTCATAACTTGGTGGAATGGCATTATAATAAAAATAATTTCCATATCCGCTCCCTATTCGGAGCATATGGCCGTCACACGATTCTCTATCTAGTCGGTCCCTGTGGTCTAGTGGCAAGAGCTTTGTCCTAGCAATCGGGGGGCCCGGGTTCAATCCCCGGCAAGGTTAGATTTTTTCAATTGAAAAAAAAAGATCTTGGGCTGGGTGTTATGTTATTTATCGTTGATTTTGTGCACAACTGATACATTATTTACCATCGAGTTAATCTCGTATGACTTTCACAACTCAGAATATTTGGCGCATTGGCGCAAGCTGTAATGCCAAATATTTTTCTTTTAAAAAAAATTAAAATAAAAATTAAATTAAAATAAAATATCTGCCGCCAACTTTTAGAACTTATTTCACATAAAATATTTATTGGATCAGGACCGGTTTCGCTCGTGACGAGACTTATCAACTGATGGAACCGCTCCTGAATTAATGCGGAATAAGTACTAAAATTGTGTTATTATTTTTATTATATTACCATCACATCAAGTGTTGGATTCATTCAATCCCTATACAGTAAAACCTCGATGCTACGTTTTTCAAGGGGACCGTGAAAAGAATTCGAAACATGCGGGAGAGAAACTCTTGCGGATGCTTCGCCGGGACTATAGAAAACGAACGAACCATGCGGAAAAACGGTTTATGCGGGAACGTAGGATCGGGGTTCCACTGTTCTCATTTACGTAAAATTTTCGCTAATTCATATTGAGATTACCTTTATTCCGGCTCCCTCGTAATCGAGAAGGAGCCTCCTATCCGACACTCAGGAGAGGGATTTTGGGGACGGAGTAGGAGAAACATGGAACTCTTTAAAACAAAACACGATCTCAAAGCGTTATGTGGGTGCGCTCATTCGCACCCATTATTTAATCGTCAAGAATTTACACAGACGTTATACAACACAGAAATATTACGATAGCGAAGAAGATATCAGGAATTTGACGCGAATTTAATTCTGAGGGAGAGGATTAGGCGCGTGCATTCTCAATGCAGTCCAATCTCTCACTGCTGTATGAAAACAAACGGTTACTTTAGAAAGAAAAAACAATGGCCGTTTCAAAAATCGTTAACACATGCGCCCGCTGATAAGGGATGATTTATCGCCTTATGAACTTTTTATGAAGCACATGCATTGTCGGGCGTCAAGAGATAAGAGAAATTGAAATAACTCTACATTGCACCGCTATAGATTGCAATATAGATTATTATAAGAATGAATTTATTTCCTGATATCGACTGACTCATTGACTGAGGTGAACAATAGATCGTTCGAGAGAGTTCTGATGACCTACCACATAAGGCGGTGTCAATATATACTACATTAATAAAAATTTAACTTAAGTGATCTACATTTATTTTTGTGTATAAACGATACATACTGTTTACTACACGCCAGTTTAAGTACATTCAATGTATTGATTGAGTAGCCATTTACTTGGTAGAACTCCATTATAATACGGAAAGAAAAATAACAATGTATTTTAATTCTACATAAATTATTTTATATATTTGTTGATAGCTATTTCGGCTCACGCCTTCGTCAGAACTATTCTGGCTAAAACTAGTTCTGACGAAGGCGTAAGCCGAAATAGCTATCAATCAATATATTAAATAATTTCTGTAGAATCGAAATACAGTGTTATTTTTTTCACTGTATAGTAATGGAGTTCTACCAAGTAAACTCCAACTCAATCAATGATATTACTTTAATTTTAAAATGTACATATATATTTTTTTAAAACCGTGTCCTCGTAATCTAGGTTTCTTAACATACACCCATCCCTCGCTTAGCACGATACTCGCTTAGCACGGTTTCGCTTTAACACGGAAAAAAATGGTTTTCAACGTTAAAGAAAGCTTAAGAACAAGAGTTAAATGAAGAAAAATTAATTGATATGACTACAAGTGTTATTCCTGAAATCTGAAGCGATACCGAAAGCGACACCGAAAGTTCTGGTCCAATTTCAACGATTACTGCTCAAACAATAAAAGATGGGTTACAAATGGCAAGAAATATAGAAATGCATTTCCTAAATAATGATCCAGTAATGGATCGTGTTTTAAAATTTCAACGAGACATTAAACAATGCGTTGCCAGATATGTAGAGATTTACAAGAATATCAAAAAAGATGAACAATCAAAAATTACCGATTTTTTAAGCGACGACGGAAAAAAACAGAAAATGTAATTGAAAGCAGTAGTGTTGATGACATTCAGCCAATATCAATATCAACAAATATATAAAATAATTTATGTAGAATTAAAATACATTGTTATTTTTCTTTCCGTATTACATTCAATGTATTTTAGTTCTAAATAAATTTTATATATTTTTTGACGAAATAATAGAATTAACGAAATAGCTATCAACAAATAAAGGGTATTTCAATAGGGACGCTCAAAATATGTTACTTTGTCCTGCTGAGTACATTATTCATTGTTTAGTGGCCAAATTTGAGTCAACCAGTTTGGTAAATAATCGGCCAACACCTGCCTGTACGTCATCAAAATACAATATCTGGTGAAAACATTGCTGCTGTGTGTGAAAGTGTACAGGAAAACCCAAGGCAGCTTATTTCTCGTTGTTCACAAGAACTTGGCTTTTCTGCGACTTCAACTTGGCGAATTTTGAATCGGGCCTTATGTCTGCACCCGTATAAAATCCAACTAACCAAGGAACTTCAGGTAAACGACCACAGACAACGCCTGATTGGGCTCTGGAGCAGTTGGAAGTTTACCCGAATTTGTCAAATAAGTCAACTTTAGCGACATGGCCCATTTTATAATGAATGGATATTGGCAGACATTTGATGCTATATTCCATATTTAATGCCGTAAAATATACTTACAAATGAAATTAAAATTTAGTCAAAATCTCACAAACAACTTGTTTTATTTACATTTCAAAACTAAGCGTCCTTATAAAAAGACCCTTTATATAAAATTTATGTAGAACTAAAATACATTGTTATTTTTCTTACCGTATTATAATGGAGTTCTCCCAAGTAAATGCCTACTCAATCAATTAAGTACATTCGTCCAGTTGAAACGCCTGAAGATGGTGAAAGGTGATACCCGGGTCGTTATCGACAATACTCATGGAAAAGTACAAAATTCAAACGATTCAAATTCAAAAAAGTCACATTTTATTATTTTTCTTTTTATTTCGTTTTATAAACACCATCGTGCATTGTTAAGATTAAGATCAGTCATCACTGTATCGGACCAATTAAGGGAGGAGTAAAATATTTTTTTTTTTTCCCATATCCGCTCCCTATTTGGAGAATATGGCCGCCACACGGTGCCTCCAAGATTCTCTGTTTCCCGCCTACCTCCTCGCATCTTCCCAGGTCATCCCGGCGTCCCTTAGCTCCCCTGAGTACATCCAATGGATGGTCATCAGAGGCCTTCCGCGGCGTCGGGATCCATCAGATTGATAGAAGAGGCAGGCAGGATTCAGGCTCGCGTGGGGCATCCGCAGCACATGTCCAAGCCAGGTCCATCGTCGCCTTTTAATTTTAGACGTAATAAGGGGCTGGTTTGTCCACTCTCTTACCTCCGTATTCCTGACAAAGTCAAACCACTGTACTCCCAGTATTCGCCGCAGGCATCTGTTTTCGAAGCACAGTATACGGTTACCCTGTGTGCTTTTGTGATGTGCCATGACTCGCAACCGTAAGTATGCATGCGTTGAATAAGTGGCACTTGGTTCTGACCGAGTACAGCCGTGAGTCCCAGACTTTCCGCATTGAATTAAATGTTGCTCCAGCTATCCCAAATCGGATCGCGAGCTCATTACGCGGGTTGCCATCTCCCGTGATGTGTACTCCCAAGGAACCTAAAACCATCGACTCTCGTCTCTCTCATCGTAAAATATTTATCTATTCCTAAATGATTAACAGTAGGTTTTTTTTGTCTCTGGTTTATTTTCTCATTTAGATTGACTGTATAAGTACGTCCATCGATGAAATAAGCCAGTACTTGATCAGTCTTGCCAAGAAGTCGATGACAGTGAAAAAATATATATATACATATGTAGAACAAGAATTGAGTGACTTATATTTTTGACCCAACATCAAATGTCAACTTCACAGTTCAACTGATAAACTTACATTTAATATATTTTTTATTTGAACTACACAATCACATCAATAATAAATATTGTTCGTTTTCTAAACCAGTCCTTCTCACATAAAATGAAAAATAACTTCCTAATTATTCCACGTATTGTGTTACTAATTGTTACACGTGTTTCGCCTCAATGAATTAAGTGGGTTTGCTATAATTATAAGGATTTTTTTATTTTTAGTATTTTCAAAATTCCCTATATAGTAATAAAGACCAAAAAGTAATCTTAGACAAAATACAATAAGAAGCTTTTCAAAGTAAGGTAACGAAATGATAATTATACCAACAAAAAATGTTGAAATATTCAGTTTTAACCGTCTCCTGAACACTTAATTAACAATTTTCCAATTTTCAACGGAGCAACTTCAGTTACCGAGTAACCATTGTTGTACACTTTTAAATAATTGTCATTTATTAATAATTCAAGCATTTACTATCACTAAATATTAATTCAATCAACTCATTAATAATAGGTCGGATAAAACCCTAGATTTAATTTAAATATTCCTACGTTATTATCTAGTCATTAGTATATTCAAAAATCCATATAATTACAACAAACCCACTTAATTCATTGAAACTTGTATACATTCAATGTTCGATAATTTACATTTAAATAGCCATTTAACTTAGTGATCTACTAATATATTTTTTTATATAAATGATACAAACTGTCTACTACGCGTCAGTTCAAATACATCCGTGCACTTGAAATGCCTGAAGATGCCGAAAGGCGAAACCCGGGTCGTCAACGACAAAACTCATGGAAAATTACAAAATTCAAACGATTCATTTTTTTTTTCTCTAAATTAGGTTTTTTCGCTACAGTTCACGAGGTCGGCTTACTTTTTAGTTTTGACCTATCAAGGGTCATCGAGAAGAATGGCTCTCGGTATATCTATAATCATCTATCGATTCTCTGATGCCTTCTCGTAAAACGCTCTGGCTCTGGCAAGATATCGTTGGGTTGCAGTTGTGGCCCACTGCCTAGTGAAACTTTTAGGGTTTCACGAACGAACTCGCGAATAGTGGGCGTCCTTAAAAATCTCGATGGTGTCTTAATGAAACGTGGTACACTGAGCTTTTAGAATTTAGCCCAGTTATTAAGTCCGCTCCCAATGTAGAGCATATCGATCGGAGAAAAGCAACATGATGTAACTTTTTCGATAATCACAATGTACACATTACAAGAATGCATGCTGCATAAGTATCTAATATGTCGGTCCCTGTGGTCTAGTGGCAAGAGCTTTGTCCTAGCGATCTGGAGACCCGGGTTCAATTCAGGAGCTTATCTCGGCAGGAAAATTTCTATAATTGTTACTCAGTTGCTGAAGATCTGTTAAGGAGATGGCTTCAAATGGAGAAGGGACGTGAGTTAGACAGGAATAGTGGTTAGATAATTGCTCTCGCTACAACCTGTTTTAGGATCAGACATGTATTCGAATTGAGTCAACAGTTTTCGTGAAACATGAAGCCAACCACATTCTTCAGGGATTCGATTCGTCAGAGACGCGAGGTTAGGTTTCTATCCCTACAGTCTTCGAAAAGGTGTAGCCGTAGCTGAGTAATCTTCAGAGGAAATAGACTGGGGTAAGAGCTCATAAACTCTACATTGGGAGCGGAAATGTCTTAAAAAATATCATGTTTGTAAACCTGAGTGAATTGTTTATGGAGAAAATCAACAGATTTTTTCTGATTTTTGTTGGTTGCTATGCTGTTACTTAATCGATTCATGGATTAAAATTGATTAAAACGTAAAATTATCTTCAACACATCTGATCATAAACACAGTGCGAGAGCGATTGGCTAATCATTAGTCCTCAACTGACGTCATCCTACTGACATTGAGTAATAAGTAGTCTCATAATATAAAAAAACTTTGGTAAATTATGGATATATGGTCACGGGACAGAATTTTTTTGAAGATTTATGAAAAATAAGCACATTAAATGAAATGAATGTAAGGCTTACGATATTTTTTGAAATTTTTGGTCTTTAATTTTTAAATTTATTACAATAGAAGATCCTAGAGAATATTTTGCAATAAGTATGAAATCGAGTTGTTTTAATTTACAGGAGCAAAAATGCTGTTACTTAATCGAATTATTATACAGATGGATAAGTAAAAAATAAAAAAGAATAATTTTATTATAGGCTAATATTAAAAAAAAATTCTTCTTTCAGAACTCGTACAATAATCAGTAATATTCTTCAGATTTGATCATTTTGTTTCCACATTTTATAATAATCCACAAGAACTCAAACGGGTCGTCTTAGCTGGGCGAAGCGATCCGGCGCAGCTTTGAAAGCGGCAGAGTTTTAAAATATCAAACGGTCCTCGCCCATGAAAGTGTCATATGTGGGCGAAGCGATCCGGTCAGGACGGCATATGTCGCAAGTCGCCTCAAGTGCCTGACTCATGACGCACGCGAATCGCTTGAAAATATGAAACGGTCCAAGCTCACCAGAGCGTTAATTGCGTCTGGCCGAGCGATGGCACATAAGACCTTTGATCAACTACGTTTTAAATTGACTGGATTCGCCTAAATTCGCTTGCCGGTTCGCGTCGCTTACCTAAGACACGGGGAAACAGTAAAGTCAAAACATAAAATTGTAAGCCAGTATGTATAATTTTTTTGAGCTCAGCTCGAGAGGATTGGGATTCTGTTCCGTGAGCATATATCCATAATTTACCAAAACTTTTAATACGTAAGCTGTATTTGGTTAGAACTTGAAATGTTAATTCACTGTTATTATGGTTTCGTATAGAAAGAGTTTTCTAGTTGTTTAAAAGAAAGATAGAGAATCACTGATATATATTTTTTTAATTCATACTTATATCAAGTGAGTGTCGATGAAATATCACGCGATTGTCTCTTTTTCGCAAGATGTACTCTCTGTATTGCCATGAAAGATTTACTAGGTACATCACATGTTCATAAAGTGTACACAATACACGTGAAACGGTTGCTAAGCGATGGTAATTTGTTATTTTTTTAAATTAAGAATTTTAATTTCAGAGATGACAGTTTGACAGATGCTTCTAATTGAGAATTCATTTATTGATTAAAAAATGTATCGTTAAAACTGGAAGAATATCTCTGGGCCTTAATGTTGATACCGCCCCAATATGTAAGGTCATCAGAACTCTCTCGAACGGTCTAATTGTCACCTCAGTCTATGAGTTAAACCGATTTTAGGATATTAAATTTAGTCTAATATGACCTATATTGAAATCTATAGCGATCCAATATAGGGTAAAAAAAACCGTTAATTTTTGAAAAAAAAACAAGCGACATCCAGATGCAACGACACCTGAGATAGGTATGGAGCAGCGTTCTCGCTCTAACTATCGATCTATCTCTTTCGCCCGGGCTGCGTAAGATACGTGGTATTTCACGCAGCCTCCTCTAAATGGTACAGTGGACGGTAACTTGGAGTGTGCACTATTAAAGCCATA
The DNA here is from genome assembly GCA_028554975.1 of Himalopsyche kuldschensis. Classification (NCBI taxonomy): domain Eukaryota; kingdom Metazoa; phylum Arthropoda; class Insecta; order Trichoptera; family Rhyacophilidae; genus Himalopsyche; species Himalopsyche kuldschensis. The sequence goes on along the minus strand of JAHFWI010000031.1, from coordinate 3,593,787 downwards.
TAAAGCCATATAAAGCCTTTAACTTGGTCGACGGCCCTAGCCGCGCCATAATTAAGGATTTGGAATAGTTGCCCTCTGTTCCGGGAAACCTTCCCCAGTCAGAGACTAGAGCTCTGGGAAGCACTTTGCGAGTTGTAAATCTTGGTGAAAGCCAAGTCTTGAGCGGTGTTACGGACTCGAAATCTTCTTCTCCCCCTGAAATCCGCTATTCCCAGATCCTGAAACCGGTACCGCGAAATCGACCAATCGTTGGCTATATAATCGTCGCGCATCTTTTGGTTTTGGTCTTTGTCCTAAATTCCTGAACCAATAACTTCTAGTATTTTTAATTTAACTTCATGTAATAACTACTTGTATTTAAAGTTCGTAAATAAATGTGTGTGTGCTTTGCACTATTGTTTGACACTTTGAGATAGTTTTACTTGAGCAACCTATTTTCCATCTCCTTTCCCTAATTCCTATCCCCTAGAGTGACGGACAGTGGTTCCCTCTCATTTTAACGAGGGAAACCGAATCCAGGTCGTCTCAATGTTAATCCTGGAATAAGTTTTCCGTAAACTGCATTCATCGCACAAAAATACACTTTTTGTTGATTGGCTTACATTGATGAAGCGATATCAGGATCTGTAGAATTAGGATCCTACGCGAAAATTTTGTGTATAAATCGGGGCTAAATATGAGCCGGAGTCAGAGTTGTCGTGACGTTTTGATCGGAGTCGGAAATATGTCAATTTTGGCTATTGGTCGGATTGGTAGGGTTGATATTTAATTGAATACACATAAATAGGAAAATTAGGAAAAAAAAGTGACGATATTATACTTTTGTTAGCCAGAGTCGTATTTTGGTCAATGTTGGAGTCGGAGTCGTGGTTTTGGTAAATGCTGGAGTCGGAGTCGAACTTTTTTTACCGACTCCACAGCCCTGGTATAAATTATGTGGCTCACATGTTGAATAAGTTCTGTATCACTGGACTGGGTGTTATCACTCCATTTTGAGAAGCGGATGGAGAGGTTGATTGGAATGAATGTAAACATTACATTCATAACTTTGGACACTGATTCATATATCAATTGAAAGTAAATTTATTAAAATGACTTTTGTATGATTTGGACCATAGTAGTTATATATTTATTTAATATGGATTTATTTGCTTAAACAGTGAACGAAAATTTCAAGCCATGCTTCAGCGACATCTATTGACAAGAAAAATATTTAATGATTTTTTTACAAACAATCATAATTATCAAATTTGAATCGTATTAATTTTATACTTTTTAATGAGCTTCGTCGCTAAAAATCTAGGTTTCACCTTTTGACATCTTCAGGCATTTCAAGTGCATGAATGAACTCGAGCTGAAGATAACATATGCGAAACCCGGGCGTCAGTGACAAAACTCATCGAAGAGTACACAATTCAAATTTTATCAAGCACCAAGCAGTTGAAACCCTAAATGAAATCATAATTATCATTGATACAAATTAACCCAAATTTTGATTTATCGCCATATCCACTTTGAAACGATTTACATATTACCAAACCCATGACATAAATGGCAAAACAGTTTTCTATGTTAAGCTTTGTTCTTACGGATTTGCAGGAAAGCCGAGCGATATCTGGAAACCCTTCTTCGTACAAGTTTCATATTTTTATATCTTATAGAACTGCATTTGAGCATGACAATGCCATATTCAACTAAAATCAGCCATTTTTGTAGTTTCGCCCGTATGTCCCTACACCCACGATTATGATCTTCCAGAATTGTATTTGAGGATTCCCTTGTAATGCGTTTTTATTACTATAGATAATATAATTAAATTGTTGTCAAAATAAAATTAACAATTTTAATTTGCAGATGTCACTGTCGGATACTCAAAAACTTGTTACTTCGCTCCATAGGCTCCATTTTGTTTTCAATCTCTCTTGAACATATTCAAGGCATGTTGAGAGATTTTATCAGCAATATCCTTTGTTTCTGTCAGCACTGTCTCTCCAACATCTGTAATGTTGCTTTCGAGTTTATCCGGCTGAAAATGAAATAAACAATACTTTTCAATATACAATTTAAAATATTTTTGGTAAATTATGGATGTCATAGTCATGGGATAGAATTTTTGTAAAGATTTATGAAAAATAAGCACATTAAATGAAATGAATGTAAGGCTTACGATTTTTTTTGAAATGTTTCGTCTTTAATTTTTAAATTTATTACAATAGAAGATCCTAAAGAATACTTCGCAATATGTATGAAATCGAGTTGTTTTAATTTACAGGAGCAAAAATGCAACCACAAACTACGCAAATAATAATATTATACAGATAGAGACAGTCACATAAGTTTATTATTTGTTAAAATAAAAAGAATAATTTTACTATGGCTTATATTAAAAAACATATTCTTCGTTCAGAACTCATACAATAATCAGTAATATTCTTCAGGTTTAATCATTTTGATTCCACATTTTATAATAATCCACAAAAACTCAAAGAGTAAAGTCAAAACTTAAAATTGTAAGCCAGTATGTATTAATTTTTTGAGGTTAGCTCGAGAGGATTGGGTTTCTGTCCCGTGACCATATATCCATAATTTACCATAATTATGATAAGGTATTCCACGTAATGTATTGTAAAATGCAAAACGATAAAACGTATGTATTTGAAAACAGCATACATTTATGAAAACAACATTATTTCAGTGTCAAATTTGAATCGTTTGAGCTTTGTCGCTAACGATCCGGGATTCGCCTTTCGACATGCACAAATGAACTTCAAACTGACGCGCAGTAAACAGTTTGTGTACAAAGACATATAAAATTTAAAATAACTTCTATTATTTCACGTAATTGTTACTTATTGTGACATAGGTTTCGCCTATTTCAGAGGCATCATCAGACTTACTATCACAACGTTCGCTTAAGTAATAAAGCGAGATTGATTCTTTTATTTAAAAATGATATTTTACAAAATAAAGAGTTTGGTATTTTTCCGTTTTACGGGTAGCAAGACGTTTGTAAAAATATCACTGTTTCATTGTATTTATTATCAGTTGATATTCACTCGCCGTGAGCGAAACCGGTCCTGAACCAATAAATTTTATTTGGAATAAGTATTGACAGTGAAGGCCTTAAAAGCGATTTAATAATATAAGTTCTGAGAAATGGATGTGTAAACTTCTTCCCAAACCCATCTGTTCCTCGGAACGAGAGTAACTACAGCAATTAGATAATCACTATTCCTAACCTTTCTATCTTCTAAAAGTAAAGGTTGAGAAACTGTGTAACAAGCAGGTATATAAAGGGTCTTTTTATAAGGACGCTTAGTTTTGAAATGTAAATAAAACAAGTTGTTTGTGAGATTTCGACTAAATTTAAATTTCATTTGTAAGTATATTTTACGGCATTAAATATGGAATATAGCATCAAATGTCTGCCAATATCCATTCATTATATAATGGGCCATGTCGCTAAAGTTGACTTATTTGACAAATTTCTGTAAACTTCCAACTGCTCCAGAGCCCAATCAGGCGTTGTCTGTGGTCGTTTACCTGAAGTTCCTTGGTCAGTTGGATTTTATACGGGTGCAGCCATAAGGCCCGATTCAAAATTCGCCAAGTTGAAGTCGCAGAAAAGCCAAGTTCTTGTGAACGACGAGAAATAAGCTGCCTTGGGTTTTCCTGTACACTTTCACACACAACAGCAATGTTTTCACCAGATATTGTATTTTGATGACGTACAGGCAGGTGTTGGCCGATTATTTACCAAACTGGTTGACTCAAATTTGGCCACTAAACAATGAATAATCTACTCAGCAGGACAAAGTAACATATTTTGAGCGTCCCTATTGAAATACCTTTTACATATGTAGATAAATTTGATTTTAAGTCGACATGCTTCACGTTTCAGGCGGAAATGGTCAGCAATTAATAAATACACAGACACTAGTTACGCTTAGTTATCAAGATAATGACCAAAACATATTGTTGATTTAATTGTTCAAAAATTCGACCGAATTTATGCCAATTATTTCCCACAATAATTTATTTACGTAATATATCATATTTGAGAAAAAGAGAATCGTTTTGATGAGTGTATAATTAAATAGATAATGACATATCCTCTATTATAGGGTAAAACCTACAATTATTGGTCACTTACATATAAAATCTAGGTTTTTTATAAACCAAAACAACATTTCCAACTTTTGGTTTATTAATATAGTTCCCTTATTATTCCTCTATCGTTTTAAACATAAAATTGTAATTTTATTAATTTCCAAACAACTCCAAAAACGCATTATTATCAGACAGTCGGAGTGCCACCGTGAAGCAAGTGAGATCTCTTGTAAATATCATAAGGATTGGACTACAGTCTAAAAGCATCATAGACGCTTGTAAGTTAATTAATTTAAATACTAATTGAATAGAAATATTCGTCTTTAGTGAAGGTAATAAAATAATTATTTTTATGCATTGAAAATATTTTTGTAAAAGGTTATTATGATGGTGGCCAATAACTGATTCAAAAAACACATGAAATTTCTATTACTGGCCGGCCAAGCTAATGCTATAAATTCTTATTAAAAAATCATAGAAAATATTTTTTTATTACATTTATAATGTTTTAATAATATTACTAATCACCTATGTATTTATTACATTTCTCCGATATTTCTAGGAAAATTTTGACTTTTTGGTCAATAACTGCAGCTTAGCAAATGATGTTGGAATCCAATAAAGCACTTGATTTTACACTCAATAATGATTTGGGGTCATCTAGTTTCTGTTTTAGAAAAAAAAATATTTTTTTATTTAAATTTTTGGGGTAGCCAATAATTGAATCTTGTGGTGGCCAACAATTGAAGAAAGTGGCCCATGATTGTAGCTTTATATCATTTTTTTAAAAAAAAAAATTTCGTAAAAAAAATAAATAAGTCTACAACCTTTTTATTTTGCCTTTTCTATGATACGTGTACGCAAAATTATTAAAGTTGAAAAAATCCTCGTCGAAAAAAGTGGCCGACAATTGTAGGTTTTACTCTATATTGATTATAAATATACAGTCATTATGATGTGAAATTAATTAGAGATAATGTTGGAATAAATAATGCATATCATTATTGGACTTCCATATTAATTGGACTTATCAATGTCGCACACGATTGGTACAAAGGTACAATAATGAACTCTTTCCCTCCTTTTATATTCACTACTACTCTATTTGACAAAGAAAGGTTAGTAACCGAGTAATGAACAGTTCTCGTAAAGAAAAACCTGTTGAGATACAAGTCAATAATATGTTCCACATTAGAAGCGAACCAAATTGTCTTTCTGTATTTACGAAAACTAAAAGTTATCAACCTTCAAAAAGTATAGCAAAAAACGTGCTTATTTCATATATATTTAGCTTTAGTTATCAGTACAAATTGTAGGAGTAAATATAATATTTATTTGCACCATTTTGTAGAATTTTCCCGTTCCGTGGTGCAGTAGTAAGCGTCGTTGGTTTCCGTGACGGACCGCGCAAACAAGAATCCCGGTACGAGCAGATTCTTTCAAAGTTTTCCAAGTTCATTCACAAATTTTGTATTAAAATGGGTGATCATAAATTAATTCACCACTAAATACTAGAAATAAATAGGGCACATCTGAATAGTTTGCTAATTTTAAATGAGCAACATAATCTTTCTAGCTCACCCTTATTATATTTTATTTTTTTAATGTATTATAGAAAATTATTAATTCAAACAAAAGAAATAAACAAAATATTTAATTATACGTCGGATAAAACTCAACTATTAAACTTGTCGGCATTTCTGTCATAATAAAATTTAACGATATCACATTTAAAATATCTGATAATTGTAATTAGCCAATACTATCTATTACTTCCCAATTCATAAAACATCAAAGTAAATTATGCATTCGCATATTGGAATTATATTATATGGCATTATTTAGAATTACGGATTCGTAAATTATGGATTTGGTCACGGGACAGAATCCCAATCCTCTCCGGGCCGTTTCGGTATTTCTAGTATTGCTACCCGGCTTCGCTCGGACTAAGCGACCAATAACTATTTAATGTTATATCATTCCCAAAGAATTACAGACCCACAGACATACATACATACATACGCTGTTTCGGTTGTATATATAAGATATTGACAAATTAGTGTTCATGTAAAAAATTAACTGACTCGCGACGGTTCTCATATTTTGTTCTAAACAAACGAGTAATTTTTAAAATCACCCATGTTGTGATATTTGTACATATAACCATTTTAAAACTGAGATTATCAATAATACTCATGAAAGGGTTAATTTTTTACACCACAATACGGGTGATCATAAATTGTATCACAAGAAAACACTAGAAGTATTTCAATTCCACAACAATTATGGGGAAAATGATGGATACATGGTCACGGGACAGAATCCTAATCCTCTCGAGCTAAGCTCAAAAAATTTATACATACTGGCTTATAATTTTATGTTTTGACTTTTCTCTTTGAGCTCTTGTGGATTATTATAAATTGTGGAATCAAAATGATTAAATCTGAAGAATAATTTTAAGATTAATTAAGAAGAAATTTGTTTTTTAATATTACCATATAATAAAATTATTCTTTTTATTTTAAACAATTAATAAACTTATGTGACTGTCTCTACTTGTATAATATTATTATTTGTGTAGTTTGTGGTTGCATTTTTGCTCCTGTAAATAAAACGAAGTATTTTTTAGGATCTTCTATTACAATAAATTTAAACATTTCAAAAAAAATCGTAAGCCTTACATTGATTTCATTTAATGTGCTTATTTTTCATAAATCTTTACAAACATTCTGTCCCGTCACCGTATATCCATAATTTACCAACATCAAAATATTCATTGATTGAGTAGGCATTTGATTGGTAGAACTCCATTATAATACGGAAAGAAAAATGTCAATGTATTTTAATACATTGTTATTTTTCTTTCCGTATCAAAATATTCACTAATTTATATACATAGATAGCGTTTATAATAATTAAACTTAGTGATCTTCTTTATTTTAAGGAAAGCGATACAAACTATTTACTACGCGTCAGTTCAAGTTCATTCGTGTACTCGAAATGCCTAAAGATGCCTAAATGCGAACCAGGGTTGTTAAAAATAGATTTATCCTTACCTGCAAACCTTCTTTGAATATGTTCACGCCGTTGACAGAAAAATTTCCTATGGCGGCATGGAAATCGTCAAAAGTGTTTCTCCTGACAAGTCCTGCAGTACAGCCCTGCAAATCGGACAATATTTAATATTTTCCAAGTAAGCTATGAGGCTGCAAGTTCGAAAACAGATGACTGCGGCGAATATTAGGAGTACGGTGGTTTAACTTTGTCAGGAACACGGACGTAAGAGAGCGGACAAACCAGCCCCTTATTACGTCCAAGATAAAAAGGCGACGATGGACCTGGCTTAGACATATCAGAACCAAGTGCCATTTATTCAACGCATGCATACTGACTGTGCTGCTTTACGGTTTGCGAGTCATGGCACACCACAAAAGCACAGGGTAACCGTATACTGTGATTCGAAAACAAATGCCTGCGGCGAATATTAGGACCCCTTATTACGTCCAAGATAAAAAGACGACGGTGGACCTGGCTTGGACATGTACAGCGGATGCCCCAGGGGAGTCTGAATCTTGCCTGTCTCCCTTCTATCAACTTAATGTATCTCGACGTCCTTGTAAGGCCTTTGATGACATTCCATAGGATGAACTAAGGGGAGCTACGGGACGCTGGGATGACTTGGGAAGAAACGAGGAAGCTGGGGGTGAAAAACTATGAAGATTCAAAATTTAATTATTGTAAAATTAAACAGAATACATGGCATTACAGATGTAATTATTACACAAAATTGAAAAAAATAAAATAAATATAGAATTTAAATGAAGGATCAGAACAGAAACATATTAATTACATAAAAGAAAAATATAAAAACAAAGAACCAAGCTCACTACCGAAGATGTCCACATCAACAGGCAGTGCATTCATCAGCCGAACAGCCCTTGTGACTGGCGACTCAAATGACCTATTCTGACAAAGAACATTGATTGGCCTAGGCTACGACCACGTAGGTAGAAACTGGGAGCATGCAAGCTTAAAGTTTCAAGGATGACAGGGTTATCAACTCGGCCCCGAAATTATTAAACATTCAAAGAGTAATATTTAAAGAAACTTGGTTGGATAATATTCCATTAAAGAATTATCAAAAGGAAATAGATTGAATTTTTTTGAAATAATAATACTTTTATATATTTTTTTATTTACCCCAAGTAAATGGCTTACTTTGCCGAACTATGAATCCAAGAAGTTTACTAGCATGCAGGGTAATTGAAGAAATATGGGTAAACGAGAAAGAAGAGTCAAATGTTATACCAAGATCAACAACTTCCTGACAACTGCAAATTTATTTCGATATCTCATTTTATATTTGCTTTTGAGATGATCAGGAAACATTTCGAAATGTTGAAGTCAAGTTTATTTACTGAAGACCAATTCAGAATCGAGTTTTTGCTAGTACATGCTTTAGAACATTGCTTCTTTGCGGTCGCACAAAAATTTTATGGAATAAGAATCGCTTTACACAGAAGATAAGATCGTGTTGTATGAGTGCATGGTTTAAAGCAGGGTTTTCCGCACAACTTTTTCTCAGATGGAACACTTCGCAATCATGGAAATTTCAATGAAACACTATTTTCTAGGATGAGTAATTCCTATCTCAATTCAAATTTGAATCGTCAGGCATTTCACGTGCACGGATGAACTATAGTACAAAATTCAAACGATTTAAATTTGATATTGAAATTCCATTAAGCACCTTCCGTCGAAACTAGGGATTCCAATTCGAATATTCGATATCCGGATATATATTCGGCCCTTTTGAAACTATTCGATATTCGGATATTTGGGAAAATATCCGGATAGTATTCGAGGAAAGATCAGATCACAATTTCTTAATTATGAATATCGCAGATAATGGTTTTTTTGCCTTCGCCCAACTCGAGTGCTATCAATATCTTATCAAAATTCGGGTCTAAAAAAAGCCTTTTATTGCCATAATTTCATTTATTATGCAGCTAAAAATTTTAAAATATTGTAATACAATGGAACAGTATTGAAATATGTATTTAAATGTTTTGTGTCTATCTAAGATTTTACAACATTGGGAAAAGATTAAGTAATAAATTATTGTAAGTGGGCAAGGAAACATTGATCGTGCAACATCTCAATTTGCGTACGAGTTATACGATTATTTATTAAAAACTAAGAAATTAAGACCTGTGTCGGCTTGCAAAAGCAACTGGAAATTTATTGTTTAGTAAAATATGTTTTTTAAAGGCATGTATTTAATGGGTCAGTAACTAATTCAAGTTTTGGTCAGTTAAATAAATAAATGGTCAGCTAAAAATCAAAATGGTCAGTTAATATTATAAACGGTCAGTTGTCATTGTACCAGTGTGAATGTGGTCAGTTATTAAATAAAACGGTCAGTTATATATTTTAATGAATTTGTTATTTATTAAAAACGGTTAGTATTTAATTTATTTATAAAAAAAGAATTTTATCAAATATGGTCGTATGAGACAAATTTATGACATGTTCTATGAAAAATAAGCTTATGAAATGATATCTACTATTTTTTAACTGGTCATTTATTATTATTTTTAACTGACCGTTTTAAGAATTTATTACTGACCGTTTTAAGTATTTATAACGGACCATTTATCGAATTAGAAACTGACGAAATAATTAGAAGTCTTTTTTAAATCATAGTTTTAAAACTATTGTACAGCATTTTATCCATGTCCAAACTATGCGGATAGCTTAAGTTTTACTATTCGATATCCGAATACAGTAGAACCTCGATTATCCGGATTTTCGATTATACAGATTGGTCAAAATAAACAAAAATATTACACATTTTCTGATATGCACGGGCGAATTGCGTCCACTGTTTACGTACGTGATGGAATGCAGTCTTAATATTTTGATCGTTGCATTTGTTTTAACAATAAGTCCTGTGTAAAATATGGGTCAGTCATTGTCCAAATTCGATAAGCATTGAACGTTTGTTTCTTGAAAAATTGGTGACGATTTAAATATTTATTTTTAATATTACCGATATGTCAACGAAAAGAAAACGTGTCGTAGTTTCATTAAAAGACAAATTGGATATAATCGATGCTTTGTAACGGGGTGAATCGGGACGTTTTTTTGTCTATTAAATATGGTGTCGGAACGTCAACGATCTTGGATATAAAAAAAATGGTTGTCTGTAAAGTCGGTTTACGGACGATAGTTTAACGTGACAACGTCATAAGAAAACATTGATGAAATGATTGCATACTTTTATGAATAAAATGGAATCATTTTTATTGAATTATCATTATTTTGTATGGATACGAAGAAGGAGTGAAATGAAATCTACAATTTAACATTTCACTTCACTTTATAAACAGTTATAAACAGATCACGTGTAGGTACTGTAGGTGTATAAGTTGTGTGCTGCCGCTGTCTCTTTTCTACTCAGACGCATCGACCAATCGAGTGGAAGAGAGATAGATGCGGCACAATCCGAACGGTAGACCGATCGTGCCTCTCTATCGTTATTGTTTGCACGCTTGCCTTCGGCGTAACGCGACAAACGGGACAATGAGTCATGTTTTTTCGTGCGTGCAGCGAGCGTTCATCGATTTATAAGACGTTGTCACGTCAAAAACAAGAAGAGAGAGTCAAGAAGAGTACTATTCAAGACAACTTATGTGTCTTAAAAGTATTCGTGATTTGGCAGCATCGAAAAGAAAAGCTATGTAGCTTTAATCAGAAATCGATAATTGATTTTTTCAATAAAAAATAATCTATTATTAAAGCTGTGTATTAATCTAAAGAAATAAAAATGATTACTACTGAATATACTTGTCTTTTCCTGTCAATTATGATTTTTTCGATTATCTGGATTTGTCCTTATCCGGACTATCTTCATCCCCAATTAGTCCGGATAATCCAGGTTCTACTGTAGTTGATTTTGACAAATAGTTTGAATCCCTAGTCAAAATTCCTAGTAATATAAAATACTACTTTACCTGCACAACGAAGAGGAACACCACGGAAAGAAGCACGAATTTGGTGGCCATTTTGATTACGAATGATGTACAATTGATAGCCGTTTGATAGTTAAGAAGTCAACGGTCACTGTTACATCACAATTTATACCAAATACATTTTGTACTAGGCCAATTAATTAATCATTTGTCAACAAAAAAAAAAACAAAACTCATTTCCTTTCGAATCATGGTGTACTAAATAACAGTGGCGGATTAGGCCTCTTTGAAGAGTTATTTGGATTGAAAGGATACGAAGACTAGGACAGGACTAGTGGTTAGCTAATCGCTCTCTTGGCGTGCTGTTTTTATAGGATCGGGAGGGTGGAAAGGTTTTTTTCAACAACATTGCATGTATACTATACAAGCCTTAGTAGACCTACATACAGTACTTTTTTGCGCGATTTTGTTTTATGTGAGATTTTATTTTTTTAAATTTATTTTTGGGACTTAATATACGTACATATATATGGAACAACGTACGTGCAAAATCCAGTGTTTCGCCTGCTTCTTACAATGTGACCCCATAGGCGGATCCACGGGGGGGGGCATGGGGGCCATGGCCCCCCCCTGAGGAGAATTTATTCCATACAAAATTTTATAACATTAATTTTCAAATGATTTTTATTTAAATAAATATGTTGTATTTCATTTTTTTTCACGACCCTTTAGTTTAACAACTACAATTACGGCAAAAAAAATCCGCGCACCTTTCACAATTCCATTAATTTGCAAATATTTCCTCTAAATCTTTACCGATTTCCATTTTTGTTTCTACCGATTGTAAAGAAAACTAATTGCCATATTTTGAAGAACAATTGGTTGACACCTTTCACCAACCTTAGATGGCCTGGCTGCTTACCGCGTCTTTTTCTTATGAATTAGACTTGAAATCATCAGTGTATACAATCGTCCAAAGTCCAATTTTTATGCACCTTCGTCCATTCTTACCTCCATTTTTACATTTTTACATTGGGAACTGTTTTTTTTGGCGCCGAGCGGGAAATCCATGTGCTACGATTCTATTGCGGCTATTACGGACATTTCGCATCAATCATGTGATTTCACTAGTCGACTAAACCTCAGCATGGAAAACTGTAGCAGTTTTGAAGCGTTTTCGAAAAACCATACTCCTTATATGAAGGTCGTCCCGGTCGGTTGTTAAGCATTCTCTGCCGGTTCAAACATACCCATCCAGAGCGCCAGTTTCACGAAATATTTCAAAAATATCCACACTATACTTTCTACACAGTCTATCATAAGCGAATTTTTTCTACTTGGTAAGTTTTCCCAGAAAACTGATTCAATTTGGGCTTTTATCGCAATTACTTTTTCTTGCAGCTATCCATAATTTCGTCAGATGCTTACGCGACTAGGTCTGGCTCATTACTGTTGAAGCTTTCAAATCTTGATTGGTTTTTAAAATATGGTTATGGGTTTTTTTTACAATTGAATGAAAAAAAATGGAAATCGGTTAAGATTTCGAGGAAATATTCGCAAAGGAATGAAATTATGAAGAGTGCGCGGATTTATTTTGCCACAACTGTATAGATACGGAATGTGATAAGTTAATAATTATGTCGTAATTGTGAGGTTTTGTTAAGAATTTTACTGTTTGACAATCAGCGTTGCATTCGCTGAAAGGAGGTTTTCCACATTACGACACATGAAAACCTGGCTAAGGAATCGTTTGTTTTCAAAAAGACTATATGGTCTAAGCTTTGTAACATATCCTCTGGGAAATGAATATTTAACCTGAATATTTTTGGGCCTATTTGCAACGTCAAAAAAACGAAAATTCGACTTAATTTTTTTATAATGTTTGCATTTTTGAATTGAAATAGAAGAACCGATGATAATAGTCAGAGTCATCAATTATACACATGATTTTGCTCGGCACCATCACTTCTTTAAGCGCAGGGTCATCATTCCGTAAAAAAAATCGTGTAAAAAAAGTAGCGGTGCTGTTCAAAAAATCACGTAAAAAGGGGGACTGGGTGTATATATTTTTTCAAAATGGCCACCCCCTGGGACAATTCCTGGATCCGCCAGTGTGTGACCCTGACACAGGCGTCCTTGTACATGTTATGTTCCCATTTTTTTTGTTCAATTTTCCGCGGAACGCATTTACTCACTATTGTACTCGTTTGAGAACAAAGTATACTTTGACATCTCATAGTCTTAAAACCAGAGCTGTGGAGTTGGAGTCGGGATTTTTTGGCCGGAGTTGGAGTCGTCTTTTTATTTTTACATATAATATGTCAAATTTGGTTATTGATATGATTGGTTGGTTGATATATAAATGAATACATATGATAGGTACAAAAAATCGTGACGATATTAAACTCTTTTTAATCGGAGTCGTGTTGCTGGTCAATGTTGTTGGAGTCGGAGTCGTTTTTCGGTAAATGCTGGAGTCGGAGTCATCATTTTTTTACCGACTCCACAGCCCTCCTTAAAATACAAAGAGTTAGTTCTTGTCTTTTAATTAAATAAATAAATAAACACTTTTTAGGTGGAAATATTTTTATTTATTCTACCATATTATGTATTGTAATGATTAGTTTCTGTTAAGTATGTTTAAATCTGTAATTTCATAATGTAAACACAGGTACGAAGGGCTATTTTGTTAATATAATATTGGACTTTCATATAAGATGATCTCTGAGAGAAGATGATTTATTTATGCTTTCACTTCATCCTTCTTGAAGATCTCGCCGGCCTTCTGCTGGACAGTGTTGGAGAAGTCCTTGGCACCAGCTTGGACCTTGTCTCCGAACTGTTTCAGGTTGTTCTGGATTTCGTCGAGCTGAAGAAGAAATTGAAGATATTATAGTCAACTGAAAGTCAAACATTTTTTTTTATATCATAATCTTTTTATCGCGTCGATCGTTTGAGTCATTAATAACAAGAGCCGTTCGGCTGATTAATGCTCTGCCTATGGATGAAGACATTTTTAGAGAACGAGAAAAACTAAGCGAATTTAGACAAAGATTTGAAGGTAGCTGCAAAATTATTAAAAATCAATCAGACAAGACATAAATTGATTTTCCCATCAAATTAATATCAAATACTTTCCATGGATTCGGCGGTAACTTTGCGGAAGTTAATTTTAATATAAAATTTAAAATAACTTTGATTATTGCACGTATTGTGTTACTAATTGTGACACGTGTTTAACCTCTTTCATAGACATCGTCGGACTTACTATCGCAAAGTTTGCTTGAGCTATAAAGCAAGTTAATTCTAATATTTAAAATGATATGATTACAAAATGGAGTTTGGGAATTTTCCTTTTTACGGAAAGCAAGGAATGGATTTTAGGATCAAAGCAAAGCACACAAATAATTATACTTACATATAAATAATTATGATAGCAATTACAAAATAATAACTAAAAAAATACAATCAATCAGGAATGGAAAAATGTAAGCAGTGGCGAGCTACCTGTCCTTTTAACCTAGCCATCCCGAACACTATAGATTTTGTCCCAACAGCTACTTTACCTTAAATATCTATCTTAATTAATACTAGTGATACGATGTCTAAAATTTTGGTATTCTTAAATCATAGTTTTTTACACCTTTTGCAAAACAAAAATATGATATTTATTGGCAAGTTGCGCCGTAATAGATTAAAAAAGAGAAGAAGTCGGAATTTTTTAGTCTAATAAGCAATAAGAGAACGTGACCATAGTGAGTCATAGATAACATGGACGGAGTGTTTCATATCTGGCAACAATAAAAGGCGATAAGCGATAAGATAAGAGATAAGGTAATGTGAATTCATAAACGGTTATTGGCTTGTTAGTCCGCCATAGCCGATGGAGTGGAAACGTCGTCGTTTTCATGCGCGACTTAAATATGAATAATTATAGGAAAAATAGGGATTTTATATGATTTTTGTTTTCAGAAAGATGTATAAATATACGTCAAAGCATAATCAATCATTTTTTTCATTGCAGTCTATGCCAATATGGCCAAAACACTGGGGTATTTTTTAACCCCCCTTCGGCCTGAGAGTCATTTTTCAAGGATAGTCCTACGAAGGTTAAGGATATTATTTAATTATACTTCTTTACTCTTAATACTTTTATTTATTTCTAAAAATTCTAAACTATTCATTTTAAGTCCTTTTTATTTTCACTTTTATTACAATTAAATAATATACCTATTTTCTTCTCATCATTTTAAAATACTTCTAAAGAGCAAAAAATATTTTAATGTACATATTACTGTTTCATATTGTTTGCTTTTATTTGTAAGAATTGATACAAATAACCCTTTTAATTCTTTTCGCAGAACTTTTTCGTTGAATTCAGCATTCCCTGGAATCCCCACGCCGATTATAGACATTAAGATTTATTTATTAAATGAATTTATTTTGGTTTTACCGGGCTAAAGATTATTCATACTTGATTGCTTTTTGTTGTCATAGCTTGTATTGCTAAGAGGTCTTCAACATTTTAATTATAATCTATTTTTCTTACATTTTACTTCAATTTTTTTGCTTGGTTATAATCCCAATTGTTTGCCATCCCTTGTAATTATTACTTAAAATTTGTATAACAATCACTGTTTCGTTGTATTTCTTATCAGTTGACAAAGCACGCCATGAGCGAAACCGGTCCTGATCCAATAAATTTTATGTTGGAATAAGTACTAAAAATGTTTTATTATTTTCATTGTAATAACTAAATGTTTTTCCACCAAAATTAACAGCTAAAATTTAAAAAATGATCTCTTTATATATTTCAAATTACCAATCAATAAACACGGTCATACATAAACAGCCATATGACACAAGTATATAAGCTGAGTGGGAAGAATGTTAAGTGCATTTATAGTCTTCGACGACTGGTTGTTTACATAATAAGATAATCTTCGGTAGAAGCCATGTACAGGATTGTGAAAAATGTGGTAAGCTAAAAGTAAAAATCGATAACATTCTTACAATGGAAACAGGCGTTGGATTAGTCCAGTCTTGGTACAAATATTTCACTTGTTAAGAATAAAATAAATACTGTTTTAAGTTACATTGACATTTTGACACCTTACTTTGAAAAGGTTTGAAATGCTCTTGTCCCTGTTTTTATATGTGAGCGTTTGAAGTTTGGAATGATCATAAGTCGGTCCCTGTGGTCTAGTGGCAAGAGCTTTGTCCTAGCGATCTGGAGACCCGGGTTCAATTCCCGGCAAGGTCAGATTTTTCAATTGAAAAAGAAGATCGTTGATTTTGTGCAACTGATTCATTACTTATCATCGAATTGATCTCGTATGACTTTCACAATTAATATTTGAGCTGTAATGCCAAATATTTTTATTAAAATTTAAAAAATAAATATTTAATTTAAAAGATAAAGTTAACTTGTAACAATGAGCAAGTAATGATGTTAATAAAAATAATAACACATTTTTAGTACTTATTCCACATAAAAAAATATTGGATCAGGACTGGTTTCGCTCATGGCTAAAATTATCAAGTATTACTCGTTGACCATGCTATGCGAGACTTTCTTTTGTTACTTTTGGTTTGGGTCCTGCCGACTTATTTTATCAATGACAAGTGTATGATGACAAGAGACAAAACAAAATATTGAAATAACAAAACTCAAATCATATTTTCTGGTTTCGCTTTGAAGTTCATTTTAATATAAAATTTAAAATAACTTTGATTATTCCACGTATTGTGTAACTAACTGTGACACGTTTTCGCCTTTTCAGTCTTCGCAAAGTTTACTTAATACTTAAGCAAACTTTACTTTTAGTTTAAGGTGTTCACTGTCAATAAGAGACTCCATTTTGAGTCTCGATACTCATCCATTTTCAAGTACTCGTGCGATACTCGAGTAATTTGAAAAATACTCAGTAATACTCGTTATTTATAAATAAAGCTTTATTTCTAAATTTTATTTTGTTTTAAATTGCGGACAGAAAAACTAGATAGCACTATTTAATTGATTGTTATCTTTTAAGCCGACGTCCAAAGCAACAGAGAGTGTTTTTCTACTGCTGGAAATTTTCGAACCCAATTAAAATTTGAAACGTTTAATTTTCTACTATTTTTGTAATATATGTTTTATAAATCGAAATAAATGTATTTATGAAACGAAACAAGCTTATTTATTTATCTATCATACATATGCATATACTCAAATTAGTATTTATAGTATACTAGTATTGCTACCCGGCTTCGCTCGGACTAAGCGACTAATAATTATTTAATGTTATATCATTCCCAAAGAATTACAGACCCTCAGATATTCATACATACATACGCCGTTTCGGTTTTATATATAAGATTTTGGTAAATCTGAAACTACTCGAGTATTTTCAAATTGTACTACTCGATACTCGAGTAGTTAAGATTTCGAGTAATTGGAGTCTCTACTCGCAACGTTTTCGATTGTGGAATATATTCTGGGCGCGTATGACGCCGATGAAATGTTTGCATAACAAATAATTCTTTTACCACTTTATAGGTTTACAATATAAGTATAATAGCTTCAAGCAAACTGATTCTTTAGTCACTTGCGAAGCCAATACAATAAACAATCAAGAAATGATGTATGTTTGCCATAAGTGCTTAACTAATCTTACTTCGTGCTTCGTGCTTCATGATCAACACCAAAAAACAATTGTAAAAAAAATTAATTGCGTATAAAACAATGATTTATCGACAAACGTGCTTGTCGGTGATTTTATTTCACAACCACAAAGCGTGTTATATAAATAATATCGTTGAAACTTTGAGTCATCGGTCACAAGGGCTGTTTGGGTGATTGATACACTGCATATTTATAGGCGTGGAAATCCACGGCAGTAAACCTAGTGTTTCGTTCATTTTTAAGGATTGCATTTCATTCGTCAATAATTTTGTAATATAAACGTCATTAGTAGTATAATTATTTGATTGTTATCGGTCACAAGGGCTGTTTGGGTGATTGATACACTGCATATTTATAGGCGTGGAAATCCACGGCAGTAAACCTAGTGTTTCGTTCATTTTTAAGGATTGCATTTCATTCGTCAATAATTTTGTAATATAAACGTCATTAGTAGTATAATTATTTGATTGTTATCGGTCACAAGGGCTGTTTGGGTGATTGATACACTGCATATTTATAGGCGTGGAAATCCACGGCAGTAAACCTAGTGTTTTGTTCATTTTTAAGGATTGCATTTCATTCATCAATAATTTTGTAATATAAACGTCATTAGTAGTATAATTATTTGATTGTTATCATCCCCTCCTTGCTTCCCGTAAAAAGGAAAAATCCTAAGCATTTTGTAATTTATCATTATAATCAATCTTGTTTTATTACTTTTGCAAACTTTGCGATAGTAAGTCCGAACATGCCTCTGAAAGAGGCGAAACACGTGACACGGTTAGTTAATTTATTTTAAATTTTAAATTAAAATGAACTTCCGTAGAGCTATCGAAAAATCCATCGAAAGTTTTAATAACACATTTTTATACTTATTCCCCATTACATTTATTAGAATAATGTATCATTAGATTGATTAAAATCAGCTGATCTTGATAAATTTAATGTGGAAAAAGTACAAAAATGTGTTATTATTTATTAATATTGTTTTGTTTTTGCTTTTTTACGCCATTCTCTGTTGAATGATTGTTGTGTTTTGTTTTTATGTAATGTGCTGTCTTTATTACAAACTGCCAAATGCATGGCGTATTGGCGTCAGTTGTAATAAATTCCATGTATTGTATTGATTCTAGAAAGCAATAATTTAAATCAATGTATTTCGATATAACGTTGTTATCATGCAGCTTTATAAAGGGTATTTCAATAGGGACGCTCAAAATATGTTACTTTGTCCTGCTGAGTAGATTATTCATTGTTTAGTGGCCAAATTTGAGTCAACCAGTTTGGTAAATAATCGGCCAACACCTGCCTGTACGTCATCAAAATACAATATCTGGTGAAAACATTGCTGCTGTGTGTGAAAGTGTACAGGAAAACCCAAGGCAGCTTATTTCTCGTTGTTCACAAGAACGGGATTGGAAACTCTAGTTATATAAATTTAAAAATAACTTTGATTATTCCACGTATTGTGCTACTAACTGTGACACGTGTTTCTCCTCTTTCAGAGGCATCTTCGGACTTACTATCGAAAAGTTTGCTTAAGTAATGAAGCAAGATTGATTCTAACATTTTATAATTATGAAATTACAAAATGGAGCTTGGGATTATTCTCTTTTGGGAAGCAAGGAGGGCGTTAAAGAATCGAAACAAAGCAAACAAATAATCATACTACTAATGACGTTAAACATTACAAACTATTAAACCAATGAGCTGCAATCAATCAGATACGTTAGTATAAAATTTAAAATAACTTTGATTATTCCACCTATTGTGTAACTAACTGTGACACGTGTTTCGCCTCTTTCAGAGGCATCTTCAGACTTACTATCGCAAAGTTTGCTTAAGTAAAGAAACAAGATAAATTCTAACATTTTAACATTTTAAATTATGAAATTACAAAATGGATTACGGGTTTTTTTCCTTCTAAAGGAAACAAGGAAGGGGGTGATAGAATCAAAACAATGCAATACGTTAGTGATTACTATATTAATTGGAAACAGTGACGGCTGGTGACGGGGTGTTGGGGGGTGCAAAGGAAGATTCAACCATTTTTGCAAGAGTTCTTTCCTATTCATTGGATTTTAAAACACTTCTATAGCATGGAATTTCAATTCAGATGTTCGCAATACCAACTGTTCCTCTTCCGTAGTACAGAAAAATAGTTGAATCTTCCTTTTGCACCCCCCAGCACCCCGTCACCAGCCGTCACTGATTGGAAACAATGTAAGTAATGGCGAGCAACATTTCCTATTAAGAATATTATTGAACACTACATCTTTTTTGTATTTTATTTAGATCGAAGATGCTTCTGAAAGAATTGGCGAAACAAGTGTCATAGTTAGTAGCACAATACGAGGAATAATCAAAGTTATTTTATATTTAAATGAACTTCCACAAAATTACCGCCGAAACCATAGAAAGTATTAACTCTAGTTATACCTTGACATTTTCGGTGAAGAATTTCTTGACGTTGTCGATGATGCCATCAAGGGTTTCTGCGGGCTTGGCGGCAGGCTCAACATCTCGTCGTACTACTGTGTGAGCTGAACAACCCTGTAAATCAAGAAAAGATAATCAAAGTCTTGTAAAGCGCAACAAGAATGCAGCCAATAAATTGTAACTGCGAGAGTTATTGCAATGTAGGCACAATCCGTTTGATGCATTGATAAACCTAGCGTATTTATTAGTTAATATGTTACAGTGAAACTGTATTCTAAGTGAAAACATATTTTTCTCCAAGCTGTCATTGAAATTAAATTTGACCGCCCTATCTTCAGTCCAATGTTTTATCTTTGGTTCTCTTTTTTTGTAAAGGGACTACTAGCTGATTTAGTTTCATTGAAGAAAACCAAAATATTAGGCCGGCAAATCATCGACTTGGGCCAATAAATTTCAATGATCGTGACCAGTGAAATCATGTTGTCATACAAATCTATTACTTGATACATTTTCACTGAGAATAAAGTTTCAACGTAACATATACATTAAATATTCATCCAATGGTCGGCCCCTGTGGTTTAGTGGCAAGAGCTTTGCCCAAGCGATCAGGTAAGCCCGAGTTCAATTCCCGGAAAGGTCAGATTTTTTCGAATTGAAAAAAAGATCTTGGACTGTATGTAATTTTTTTCGACTGATTCATTATTTATCATCGAGTTTAATCACAATTAACAATATTTGGCGCATAGGTATTACAGCTGTGATGCCATATATTTGTCCGGGTTCGTGGTACAGTGGTAGTCAACGGTTTTGGCTTCCGTGACTTAACTACATAGATTCCATAAATTTCAATAAACTTCAGAAATATATTGCCATTTTTTTTTAAAGCAATTGCCTTTAATGAAAAATTGAAATATTATGCATGTGCACTTTTAACATTATGCCCCAGATACATATATTTTTAACAACGTCCGCTCCCAACGTAGAAAATATGGAATCACGATGTTTATCTCAACATATTTTTTCTTCGAGAATTGCTTGTTACTTAGTTGCTCAATCTATCTTTTTTGAAGAGACTTAGGATTGACTAATCGCTCTCGCCACGCCCCGTTCAAGAGATCAGAATACAAACACACATGCCATCGAAAAGGATCTGTAAATCAACTAAAAAAATCAGCTCGAATATGGTCTAGATCAGTGGTTCTCTAGTAAAATTTGGCTGTGGCCGCATCGAGTCTTTTGTCAAAATAACTAAAATTTATGTTTTAGAGTTTTTTCACAGTTGTCCTACGAAAATGTCTGGTGGCCGCACCAAATTTTTGTATCGAGTCTTTTTTGTCAAAAATAACTGAAAATGAATATTTTTTCTGACTAAAAATTCTTGATGCACAATATGATAAATTTACAGTGTGTTTGTTGACAAATTAGCTTCATCATCTGGTGGCCGCACATCCGAACCACTGGTCTAGACTCTAGAACAGTGCCACAGACCACCAACAGCTTCATAGATTATTTGATATTTATTAAAAATGTGTTTTTACAAGTTAATTAGTCAACAAAACACACTGAAAATTAAACGTTTCGTATGCATTGTATTGTGTATCAAGATCAATATCAATATCATATTCAATATCAAATTTGAATTGTTTGAATTTTGTACTTTTCCATGAGCTTAGTCGCTAACGATCTGGGTTTCGCCTTTCGGCATCTTCATGCATGACTCGTAGTAAACAGTTTGTCTCGTTTATATACAAAAATAGAAGTAGATCACTAAGTTAAATGGATATTAAAATATAAATTAGCGAAAATTGAATGTACACAAGTTTCAATGAATTAAGTGGGTTTGTTATAATTATGGCGATTTTTAAAATTAATAATGACCAGACTGTCATTGATAACAATGCTCGATTCAAATTCAAACGCATAATATAAGTTTAGGTCTTTTTGACAAAAAAGGCTCAACACAAAAAAAATGTGCGGCCACCAGACATTTCCGTAGGACCGCTGATGTTCCTAATGCGGCCACCGCCTAATTTTACGTGAGAACTAGAAGCCGGGGTGGTCCGTCACGTATCTAGCGACGGCGACCAATCCGCCACAGCAAACAGAGACGATAATTGAATAAATATTATTATTTAATTTAATTTTAAAATATGTAATATTGTCAGAGATAGTGAGAAACAAATAAGATGCTATCTTGACGGAGTTAACGATTTATCATATTGACCTTTGGCATTGTAAACACGCCATTGAAACGTCAACATGCGCATTTGAAAATAGAACTTCTCACGGATTGGTACTTCCGTACAACCATTATCCAATAGAAAACCTTCTTTATAAGTTTCAAATGAAATAATGAAAAAATGACAGTAATATTAATTATGGCAGCTATATTTAGCTCAGTTCAACGAATTCATTTGTTTTTTAAGCTTTAATTTCAGAAAAGATGTGAATAGGGGTTCCAATCCCGGGATCCCGAGGATTTAAAATTCCTGATGAATCCCGCAATATAGAAAATATGAACCCGAAATTTTCAGGATTGATTTGTCATCAACAAAAGTGTTATTTATTTCCATTATTAATGTGTCGTCATTTTAACAATGTGAAATTATTGAAAAATTTGCATAACGCCGTTTGCATAACAATTTGCCGACCTATTATTACTGCGTTGATCCCCATAATCCTCATAATTATAACCGACCCACTTAATTCATTGAAACTTGTTAACATTCATTTTTCGCTAATTTATATTTAGCAATTTAACTGGGTGATCTACTTCTATTTTTGTATGTAAGCGGTACAAACTGTTCACTACGCGTCAGTTCAAGTAATACATCCGTGCACTTGAAATGCCTGAAGATCCCGAATGGCGAAACCCGCGTCGTTAGCGTCAAAACTCATGGAAAAGTACAAAATTTAAACATACTGTAAACTGACTTACACGATTTTAGAATTAAGCATTAAGCTGACGATATGTATTGAGACAAAGGTGTTTTTTAATTACCTGTGCAATCACGAAGAGGGCAACTGTCAGGAAAAGGAATTTCGCAACCATTTTGTATGATTTTTTCTGATTTACACAAGGCGTAGTCACTGGACGAAAGACAACTTAGGAATGATATTAAACACAACTTTAAATACCCAAGTAAGGATAAATGTTTGTTTACTCAGAATCGATACAGAGCGGAACGAAAATAACTGAGCTGTAAAGTTGTCAATAATATATTTTTTTTTTCAAATTCATTGATTTAAACACGTCCGTCAGTTCGTCATGCATTAATAAACAAAACAAGTGTATCGAACAAAAAAAAACAAAAACATATTGAAGCAGAAACTTGAATGAAAAAATGTTCGCGTCGTTGGCTTTCGTGATGGACCGCCCAGGTTCGAAGTCCAGTACGAGGATATTTATTGATAAATCGATTCTGTACAAAGGCAAGAAGTATAAAAAAACCGATTTACAGTCATTTTATTTTTAACTCAAAGCCATTTCCTTTAAAATCCTGTTTGAATAATGATCTTTATATTCAGCCCGGTCCGTGGTACAGTGGTCAACGTTGTTGGCTTTCGTGACGGACCGCCCGGGCTCAAGTCCCGATGCGAGCAGATTTTTTCAGTCGATAAATTGATTCTGTTCGAAGGCAATGGGTGTCCAGTTTTCCGATCCCAAACTGTGCTTCGAAAAACAGATGCTTGCAGCGAATATAAGAGTGCGTTGGTTTGACTTTGTCAGGAACGCGGAGGTAAGAGAGTGGACATACTAGCCCCTTATTACGTTTAAAATAAAAAAGCGACGATGGACCTTGCTCGGACATTTGCTGCCGATGCCCCAGAAGAACCGAAATCCTGCTTGTCTCTTCTATAAACTTGATGGATCCCGTCGCCCTCAAGGTCGCTGATGTACATCCATATGATGTACTCAGCGGAGCTACGGGACGACGACCTGAGAAAAGCGAGGAGGTTGGCGTCTGACAGAGAATCTTGCAGGCGCCGTGTGGCGGTATCTCTTGTGGTCCAGTGGCAAGAGCTTTGCCCTAGTGATCAGGTGGGCTCGGGTTCAATTCAGATTTTTTCAATTGAAAAAGATATCTTGGCCTAAGTGTCGACTAAATCACGTAAGTTCACGACTGATTATTTATTTATCATCCAGTTTATCTCGTATGACTTTCACAATTGGATATATTTGGCGCGTTAGCATTGGCTGAAATGCCAAATATTTTTATATTAAAAAAACATTAACATCCATGCTTTCGAACAGAAGCGATATATCAATCG
Source organism: Himalopsyche kuldschensis (assembly GCA_028554975.1). NCBI lineage: Eukaryota > Metazoa > Arthropoda > Insecta > Trichoptera > Rhyacophilidae > Himalopsyche > Himalopsyche kuldschensis. The sequence continues at coordinate 3,569,325 of JAHFWI010000031.1, read as the reverse complement.
AAAACTGCTGCACTTACTGGACTTTTAATTTTCCTAGCTCCGAATTGGAAGCGCATATGGAAAAAAGTATAAGGGAGGCATAGATAAATTTTTGCCAAGAATTTAACATATTTAAAGCAGGGCTGTGGAGTCGGAGTCGTCGTGGCGCATTGGCTGGAGTCGTACTTGGAGTCAGAAATTTTGAAAAGTTTTTATTTTTATATCTAATATGTCAAATTTGGCTACTGGCCGGATTACTTGGTTGAAATATAATTGAATACAGATATAAAGGGTCTTTTTATAAGGACGCTTAGTTTTGAAATGTAAATAAAACAAGTTGTTTGTGAGATTTCGACTAAATTTAAATTTCATTTGTAAGTATATTTTACGGCAATAAATATGGAATAAAGCATCAAATGTCTGCCAATATCCATTCATTATAAAATGGGCCATGTCGCTAAAGTTGACTTTTTTGACAAATTTGGGTAGACTTCCAACTGCTCCAGAACCCAATCAGGCGTTGTCTGCGGTCGTTTACCTGAAGTTCCTTGGTTAGTTGGATTTTATACGGGTGCAGACATAAGGCCCGATTCAAAATTCGCCAAGTCGAAGTCGCAGAAAAGCCAAGTTCTTGTGAACGGCGAGAAATAAGCTGCCTTGGGTTTTCCTGTACACTTTCACACACAGCAGCAATGTTTTCACCACATATTGTATTTTGATGACGTACAGGTAGGTGTTGGCCGATTATTTACCAAACTGGTTGACTCAAATTTGGCCACTAAACAATGAATAATCTACTCAGCAGGACAAAGTAACATATTTTGAGCGTCCCTATTGAAATACCCTTTATAAGAAAAATAGGACAAAAACGTGACGAAATTAAACTTGTTTTATTTGGAGTAGGAGACGGAGTCGTGTTTTTGGTAAATGCTGGATACAGAGTCGGAGTTGTAATTGTTTTTATCGACTTCACAGCCCTGATTTATAGAGATATTTCGATTCTTAGAAGCTGTAAGTATTGACTACACATCCTTAGTAAAGGACTGTTATCGCCTTTTTATGAAATCATAACATTCATTTTGCAATCCATTTGGCAAAATTAATGTATGGCATTTGACACGTTTTTGCGATCAGCGAATACTACAGTGAGCATGAGTAATGCAATGCAAATGGAGCAATTAATATTTTGCTCGTGTTGCATTTTTACGACATAAGTTATTGAGCACGGCACAGTTTTATGACCGCGATGCATCGCCATTGTTGTTAGATATTGCTATTTGTGTCGCACAATTGAGCAAAATATGCCCAAACTGAAATGTTAGTGTTCGTCCTCAGTACGGACGCTTGGCGCTGCTTCTGGCGTAGCGTACCGAGGGTTTTAGTAGTGTAGACCATTATTCCCAAACCTTTTTCCACCTTAGGACCGGTAAAAAAAGAAAAAAAAATCGTTGACCACTAATATGGAAATAAAAATGGTTTTTTATTTTATATTTTTTAAGTAAAGAATTTCGACTTAACCGCTTCTCCAGCGTTCACACGAATACGTGTAAAAAAAATTGTTCCAATTTGGGTGCTCATGCAAATACGTGTGATACCCGAAGCGTGCCCATATGAGCATTTTAAAATCTTCGTTCGATTTTCGGCGTTCACGCAAATACGTGTTTCATTTAATTTCACGATTTCTGACATTGTAAGAGACTATTTCATGATATGGTATTATGTAAATATTAAAAAAAATAACTTTCTTCGAAGAGAAAAAAAAAAATTTAGTAAAAATAATATTTATATGCTTCAAATTAAAAGAAAATAAAACAAATAATTTTGGAACATTTTTGCTAAAATAATTTGCAGGGGAAGTGGTTAAGGTGCTTGATGGTATTTCAATATCAAATTGGAATCGTTTGAATTTTGTACTGCACCATGAGTTTTATCTCTAGCGACCCGGATTTCGCCTTTCGCCATCTTCAGGCATTTCAAGTGAACTTTCAAGTACTTGAAATGCAACATCTGAATATGCCATTCTCAGTTAAATGATTGTTGAGTTTTGTTCTATTTTCTGTTCTGTCTTTATTATATTAGACACACGCATGTCAGATTGGCGTCAGCTGTAAAGCCATGTATTGTATTTATTCCAAATAAAGGGTCTTTTTATAAGGACGATTAGTTTTGAAATGTAAATAAATGGGCCATGTCGCTAAAGTTGACTTTTTTGACAAATTTGGGTAAACTTCCAACTGCTCCAGAACCCAATCAGGCGTTGTCTGCGGTCGTTTACCTGAAGTTCCTTGGGTAGTTGGATTTTATATGGGTGCAGAAATAAGGCCCGATTCAAAATTCGCCAAGTTGAAGTCGCAGAAAAGCCAAGTTCTTGTGAACAACGAGAAATAAGCTGCTTTGGGTTTTCCTGTACACTTTCACACACAGCAGCAATGTTTTCACCAGATATTGTATTTTGATGACGTACAGGCAGGTGTTGGCCGACTATTTACCAAACTGGTTGACTCAAATTTGGCCACTAAACAATGAATAATCTACTCAGCAGGACAAAGTAACATATTTTGAGCGTCCCTATTGAAATACCCTTTATAAACTATGTTTATTTTAACCAACCGGATTACAGCTGGTTGAAATAAACATAATAGAAATCAAATTGGACATATTAGATTTACGTAAATTAATCCGTTCTTGCGTTACGTAGCATTTTTGAAGACTTTGTACCTAAGTCAAAATCGCTTCTATCGACTTATCTGTTTTCTTCACCTCATGTCCGCGTTTTAAAAATACAGAATGACTAAAGAATAAGAAAAATGAATTTATTAAAAATTTTGCACAGTTTTGTCTGAAAAATATTTTTTTCATTTCAAATCAGTTTTAATTTAGTAAACGTTGCAGTGTTTCCCGGTATGGATTCATAAAGTTTCCTCCCACACATTGGAACTTACACACGGCGTATAACGAGAGCGATAATCCAATATATGGTCATGTCATGTAGCTATACCCTTAAGACCAGTCTTACTCAACCTTTTTTCCCTCCGGGCCGCATTCCGATTCTTGATTCCCTACGTGGACCGCAACATATTTATAGTTGACTTTTAATGCACGTGAGCTTCGTATAACATGGTTTTATACAACACGGATGTATTCATTGTGACCTTTTTTTATACAACACGCTTTATATAACACGGTTTAAGGTGTTATACGAGGCCCAAATGTATAGCGTATAGCCCAGCTTGGGGCTTTTGGCTTTTACTTTGGCTTTAATGGGCTTTTACTTTGTTAATGATAAGTCATATTTAATTGATTTATTATGTATTAGTTTGCATTGCTAAGAGGTCTTCAACCTTTTATTTTTAGTCTATTTTTCTTGTTATTTGCTTCATTTATTTGCTTAGTTTTTCTACCAATTGTTTGTCATATCTTACTTAACTTTTGTATACATATTACTGTTGTATTGTATTTCTTATCAGTTGACAATTCTTATTCTTATTCTTATATTTCTTATATATTTTTAATTAAAAAATATTTGGCATTACAGCTTACGCCAATGCGCCAAATATTCTATAAGTTGTAAAAGTCATACGAGATTAACTCGATGGTAAATAATGTATCAGTTGTGCACAAAATCAACGATAAATAACATACACCCAGCCCAAGGTGTTTTTTTTTCAATTGAAAAAATCTGACCTTGCCGGGGATCGAACCCGGGCCCCCCGATTGCTAGTACAAAGCTCTTGCCACTAGACCACAGGGGACGACAATGCTCGCCATGAGCCAAACCGGTCCTGATCAAATAAATTTTATGTCGCAAAAGTACTAAAAATGTATTATTATTTTTATTATAATGCCTTTCCGCCAAGTATTGACAATGAACACCTTAAAAGTGACATATGTATATAATTGCAGAATAGAACATTTATGAATTCATGTATTTTTCAAAGTAAAAAATAACAATGAACAACAAATAAAAATACGTAAAAAGTACACAAGAATACTGTATCCAAAATCTCAAATAGTTAACTAAAAAATGAATGTGAAATTTGATATTGAGTCAAAATTTTAACTATCTTCATCAAATCAGGTTCCTGATTACTACAGGCTACTCTTAATTAATACATCGTCAAGGTGAGAATCAGTAACCTGATTTCTATATATTAACATACATACGTTCTTCGCATATTTCATTTTAAAATATGACGATTCACCGAGATACGTAGATGAGAATAATGTGAACCGATGCTGGGCACATTTTTTGTATTTTTCGGGTATAAGTTTCCAAAATTCTTCATACTAAGGGGAAGTCTCTTTCCTTATAAATAAATTCCAGACTTAAATATTTGGAGACTAAAATTATTTTGGGCCGCGGGCCGCTGGTTGAGTATGGCTGCTTAAGACCCTTTTCTATTAGACCAAGAGCGGTTGGTCGTCTGTGTAACAAAAAGTGCTCGTTGATTCTTCTTATTATATAATATATCTGGAGCCTTATGCTAGAAGTTGCTATGTCAAATAAATCAATTTTGCAGTATTGACAATAGTCAGTTATTAAAAATATGTTTGCACGGTCCGTGGTGCAGTGGTCAACGTCGGACCGTCCGGGTACGATTCCCGGTACGAGCAGATTTTTTCAGTCGATAAATCGATTGTGCTCAGAGGGAATGGTTGTTAAATCCCTTCCCACATTTCCGATCCAAAGGATCAGTAAACAATAAACAGGTGAAACACTGGATTTTGCACGGCCAGTATGGAAACAACGTGCTGTTTTTACGTTATCACATATTATTTACATTTACCCAAAAAAATAATAAATTACATTAAAAAAACGACATAACTTTGAATATAATATAAATACATATATCAATTTTGCAGTACTGACAATTGTTTTTTTTACCATGTTCGCTCCCAACTTGGAGCATAAGGACTCCAGAGTTTATCTCATATATGTATTTTTTTCCTACGAGAACTGCTTGTTACTCAGTGCCTCAACTTATCTTTTTAGAAGAGAGTAGGGATGGAAAAGATACGACAACTAGGACAGGACTAGTGGTTAGCTATTCGCTGTCACTATGCGTCGCTTTTTGGGATCGGAAAGGTAAGGGATTTTTAACAACACAAGCACCGATTGCCTCTGAGCAGATTTATCGACTGAAAAAATCTGCTCGTACCGGGAATCGTACCCGGGCGTTCCGTCACGGTAGCCAACGACGTTGACCACTGCACCATGGACCGGGGAAAATTCATTACCTTAATATGAAAAATTTCCTTCGGCACTAGAGGACCTCTCAGAGGGCTATACGTCCATGCCAGATGTAAACTCTATATAGAGTCCATATGCTCCAAATTGGGAGCAGACACTGTGAGTGTACACCCTGTCGCTCACGCGTGTTCTTTATATCGGGGTTTTAGTGTACTGTAATGTAAAACATTTGTCAGTCAATGTGAATAGTATTACAGTGATTGTTAAATGACGACTCATTACGGTTTTGACCTAAAAGTGATGACCTTACTTTAACAATCAACAAAAAAAGACACACAATTTTCCATATCAATACGTTGAACTTTGACTCTGAATTTCCGGGAAAGAGATAGTGAAATCGTCAATAACTTATCGATGTAATGATTTGAAAAAAATAATTTCATGTCCAAGACAATGTTTGATCATTCATTATACTATTTTTTACGGTGTTCACTGTTGGTGGGATGGTATAATTTGAGAGCAAACTTACATTCAATAATCACATTAAGACTACTTGTAACAAAGCAATGAAAATGTTGGGCTTTATCCTCCGTACTACCAAGGACTTTCCAGGAGTAAAAATTTTGATACTTATGTATAATTCTTTAGTTCGAAGCCGGGTTGAGAGTGGATCGATTGTTTGGGCCACATGAGTTGTTTGTTCTTCCAAGGGGTAGAACCAGTCTGCCAATGGGAATGTCACTGGGAAGAGCTTTAACAATTTTAAACGGCATTGCTTCGGATATCGACATATTTCATATTGACGTGAGTGGGTTCAGACGAATACTATATTTTATGAATAAAAGTTGATTTTGTCAGAACTCACTCGGTTGACTGTTTTGAAAATTTCTAATGTGATATTAATAATAATTTTTCCTCTCTGTTTTTTATGACTATTGTAATTTTCATCTAATTTTTAATTTTTAATTAATTTGTGATTTTTATTATATATTTACATGAATGTATGTATATATATATAAATGCATGTATTTATATTTGTCAAATCCATGGCGCATTGGCGTCAGCTGTAATGCCATAATTTGCTTTTTTCTAAAATAAATAAAAAAAATAAAAATAAATAATAATACCACTCCACCAAGTGTTGATTTTTTTTAACCTTGTCCACACCCAACTTGGAGCATATGGACCGTTCACGGAGTGTATCTAAACATATGTTTTTTTTTCTACGAGAACTGCTTCTTACTCAGTTGCCCAACCTCTCTTTTTTGAAGAGAGTGGGGATGGAAAGGATACGAGGACTAGGACAGGACTAGTGATTAGCTAATCGCGATCACTATGCGTCGCTCTTTGGGATCGGAATGGTGGGAAGGGATTTTCGACACCACAAACACCCATGCCTTTGAACAGATTTATCGACTGAAAAAATCCACTCGTACCGGAATCGAACCGGGCGGTCCGGCACGCAAGCCAACAACATTGACGCTGCGCCACGGACTAGTGATATGAATTATGTTTATTTTCAGTGGCAGCTGTGGATAAGACGTCTGGGGGTGCTGTGGTTGATTAAAAATAAAAATTAAATTTATATTACATAAGATGTTTATTTTGTGGTGACATCTGTTGTACAAATAATTTATGATAGAAGTAAGTATGAAAAATAAATACGGAAAGAAAAATAACAATGTATTTTAGTTCTACATAAATTATTTTGTATATTTGTTGATAGCTATTTCTCTTTCCGTATTATAATGGAGTTCTACCAAGTAAATACCTACTCAATCAATATATTTATATGAAAAATAAAATTCTTTTTTCTGTTGGAATAGATTAACATTTATTTATAGTTTTGAAAATTGTTTTTATAGACATACAATCCAGGAATAGTAGACGCTGAAGAATATAAAATATTACAGATACATGGAATGGCGATAGTTATATATAATATTATAAAAATATTGATAAATAAATTAATATCATAGTTAAAGCATACATAAATTAAAATGATTGTTTGTAAAGTCAAATAATGGTAAATTAAGGCTCGGAAGCATTCAATAATATACTACTTAACCGCGGCAAGGGCAAGATGGTGATGGTGGAGACTGGCAGCAGCTTGGTGGAGGTGGTGGTGGTTCACAAACCTCGCACGATGGTGGTGGAGGTGGAGCGCAGGGTGGTGGAGTAGGAGGTTCGTATACGTTGCAAGGTGGGGGTGGTGGTGGTTCACAGACTTGGCATGGGGGTGAGGGAGGTGGGTTACATGGCGCTGGAGGAGCAGGTTCGCAAATATTACACGACGGTGGTGGTGGAGGTTCGCATGAGTGGCATGGTGGTGGTGGTGGTGGGTGTTCGCATGACTGGCATGGCGGTGGTGGCGGAGGTTCGCATGAGTGGCATGATGGTGGTGGTGGAGGTTCACATGATTGGCAAGGTGGTGGTGGTGGTGGTTCGCATGGCTGGAAAGGTGGTGGTGGTGGTTGTTCGCATGGCTGGAAAGGTGGTGGTGGTGGTTGTTCGCATGATTGACGAGATGGGTAGAATTTCACCCGCCCAGAATCGCAGCTCTGTAAGGAATATAAACACCATTTAGTTATTTGCATTCAAATTTAAGATTGTATACAGTGGCGGTTGTGGATAAAATATCTGGGAGTGCTGCGATTGATTAAATATAACAAATGTTTATTTGGATTATATTTTACTAATAATGACAAAATTATTAAAATTAAATATAACATTTACATCATAAATCATTAAAACTTATAATTATTTTGGTGACATTCTTTTTCTGAACCAATAAGGGCAAAAATATAATTCTGAATTAATTGGAAAGGTACAGTAAAATAAATAGCATTGTTTTTTTTAATTCTATAGTAATTATTTTATATATTTGTTGATAGCTATTTCGGCATACGCCATCGTCAGAACTAAATAGGATACTAGAACCATACAGAATAGTTGTGACGATGGCGTAAGCCGACCAAATATATAAAAAAAAAAATCTGCAGAATTAAAATACATTGTTAATTTTTTCACCGTATTATAATGGAGTTCTACCTAGTAAATGCCAATTCGATCGATAAATTGGAAACGTATTTACCTGCGCCACGACAATGAGAAGAAAGCCTGCCAAACAAGTAGATGCCTTCATCGTTGCAGTGCTGATATACTTCAGACAACGAGAGCTGAATGATATTTGTTTTAGAAGAAATTCGGTTTATATACTAATAGAAATCGCTGAAATCAAAAAAGTTGACATATTAACCGTTTTGAAAATTTGCTAAGCCTGCAAATTAATATATAGGCACTTATTTCTATATAGGCACTTATTTGCACTGTCATTTCCGATGTTATTGCTTCACTGCAGTGTTTGGGCACATGCAAAATGTAGGGCATTTTTCCAAGTGTTTCAACTAAATGGAAAATTAAAAAACTAATTCGAATCGTTAAATTTTGTAGGTTTTCTTTAGTTTTGTCGCTAACGACCCGGGTTTTGCTTTTCGGCATCTTCAGACATTTAAAGTGCACGGAGGTTCTTGAACTGACGCGCAGTAAACAGTTTGTATCGTTTATATACAAAAAATAAAAGTAGATTACAGCTTACGCCAATGCGCCAAATATTCTTAGTTGTGAAAGTCATACGAGATCAAGTCGATGGTAAATAATGTATCAGTTGTGCACAAAATCAATGATAAATAACATACACCCAGCCCAAGATCTCTTTTTTTCAATTGAAAAAAAGAAGAAAAATCTGACCTTGCCGGGGATTGAACCCGGGCCCCCTGATTGCTAGGACAAAGCTCTTGCCACTAGACCACAGGGACCCACGTTAAATAGCTATTAAAATATGAATGAGATGTAAATGATTTCAATGAATTAGTGGGTTTGATTATAATTATCGGAATTTTTGAATATAGTATCGCAAATACTAATTACCAGATAATATCTATAAATATATCTAGGGTTTTATTCGACCTATTATTATTGAATTGATTGATTGATATTGAATTCGTTAAGCGAACAACTTAATCTTCCAAACTCACCACTGTTATACCCCTTTAAATATTTATCATTAATCAATAATTGAAACACTTATTATGATTAATTATTTATTCAAACATTTGAACTGAAACTGTCCAAGTACATCGGTGCACTTGAAATGCCCGAAGATGCCAAAAGGTGAAACCAGGGTTGTTAGCGACAAAACTCATGGAAAAGTAAACGATTCCATCATGCACCCTCAGTCAAAATTCTTATTTAAATAACTATTTGACTGGATGCAGTTTTTTTCTAGTGAACGAAGATCGTTCATTTCTTCGATTAAAGGCCATTGTTTTTTTTTACCTTTGAATTTGGGTTGTGTTTTATAACTGGTGACAACATACCTGTTGTATAGTTACCTGTTAAAAGTGCAAATGAAGATGAACCGGAACTGGGACCGACGGGAAAAAAGCAAAAGTATGAGATATTAAACAAAACGAATGTCTAAATTTGTTAGGTTATCTGCTATATGTTGTTAAAGTGACATAGAGTAGTGTACGGCAAATCACCATAGGTGATTATAGCGTTGAACAACGTGTGCAAATTAACACATTTTAAAATCAATGTCGCTGCTCCTTTCGAGAATCGTTCGTGGCTAAAGTCATCTTTAGCGATGAGGTCCATTTTTGGATATGTGAACACGCAAAATTTTCGGATTTGGAGCGATTCCAATCTATGTTTAGTGCGGATTTTATTCTGGCCGAATCATCGGTCATTACTTCTTCCGAAACGAAACTGGCATTGCCATAGCTATCTACAAATCGATGATAAGCAACTTCTTGTGGCCTAAGCTGGATGATATGAATATTGAGAAAAAGTGATTCCAACAGGACGGCTCTACGTGCCACACATCACATGCCACGATGGACATCCTACACGAGCGAGCGTCCTCATTGAAAGACCCCTTTACTTTTCTACAGCAATGCAACAGTTGAAAAATCGATAAAATGAGTTTTATTAATCTGTTTTTAAACGAATTAAAATGTCAGGCTTCGTGGTCAATTGTCAATATCATTGGCTTCAATTGTGGAGCTCACTGGATCAAAACCCAGTGCGGGCAGTTTCATAAATTTGTTTATTCATTAAATCGTGTATTCCTTTAAGATCCTTCAAATGTGCCACAGCCATAGCGTCCAGCTAATCACTGCTCCTATTCCAGCCTTACCATTCTTTCCCTATTCAGTTGCGATGACCTCCATTAAGAGTCCATATTCTCCACATTAGAAGTGCAAAACATTGACACATAAGGAGCAAAATGATGACAAACCGAAAATGCATTTGCTGGCAGTCTTTTAACTCAGTGGTCGGCAAACTTATTCGCCAAAGAGCCAAATATGAACATTGCAACGATTAAAAAAAAAATGGGAGCCAAATCTCTCTTGAACTTCTTCTTGAAACCTGCTGAGAAATGCATCCCTTTTATGGTTTTAAAATAGTGTTTATTAATTTTTGAATTATCTTTTTGGCGATGCTTCAGCAGACTTGGAAAGTGAAACAATTTTGCTCGTTCAAAATCTTGAGCAAAAAGCGATAATTTATTTTCGAATAAATTTACTTCTTCTAACATCGAAAAAAATGTGTGCCCTTTCCCTTGTAGTTTATGATTAAGCTCATTTCGATGAGACGTGACGTCTACCATGAAATAAAAGTTTTGTGTCCACGGATCGTATGTTAATTCTGGACAATGAACATCCTTCTCAAGGAGAAATGCTTTGATTTCTGGTAATATTGATGCAAAACGTTTTAAAACGTTCCCTCAACGTAGTTTGCTATAAAGCAGAAGATCAGCGTAAAGAAGATCAGTTACAAATTCCGTACCTTGCAGTCGTCACTTTCGTCAAATTCATAATAATCGGTCCAGCCGTTTCGAAGGAGTTCGACGGCGAAAATGTGTCGAGATTTTTATATATATAGAGATAAAATAAGGATGATAGAATAGAAAGGAAGATGTATTGTGTACCCTGTCTACAACAGTATATATATGTAGATAAGTAAATACATGCTTAACCTTCGCTGCACGGTGATATGTAATTACTACAACTCGACTCTAATAATGAGAATATTTCTATTAAATATAATAGATACATTTTTTTGTATAACCATATACAAATAAAATTACAGTTGTTCATTTGCAGCGATGGAAATAAATAATTAGTGGAAGAATCGGGCAAAATCCATCTACACACAAACGTATTCCAATTTATGCGCGTGTGTAAGCGCGAGTGCGAGCGTACTCTTGCGTGTTCAGCTCCGGCGCGAGCATGTGCAGGAAGTGATCTTAACTAGCCATTCATTTCGTCATTACGTTCGACTGCCGACGGGTGAAGACGTCGAGCGGCAGCCTGCGATGTTTTTTCTTCTTTCAGACACTAGATTACAAAAATTGTTATATTTCAACCAACCATAGTCAATCAAAGCAATGTCTAGAAATATTCACATTTTCCGGTTTTTAAATAACTTTTCATATGGTGTAGTAACATATCAAGCTCGAAGTTTTAGCACAGTATGGGGAGGGTTAAACATATTTCTGACGATGGAGTAAGCCGAAATAGTTATCAACCATGTATAACATAATATCTGTAGGACTAAAATATGCAATATACGCAATATTTATAAAGAAACTATCGTTTTAATGTTTTTTGTATTTTTATATTTTTTGCTTTCATTGGGGAAGATACGGACTCCAAATGGTGGTCTCAGCATCATTATTATGAGAACTGGTTGTTATTCTGTCACTCAATCACCGTTTTTGCAGTATGCAGCTTTTGAAAATCTTCAATCCTACTTACCGCAGTGTCATGCAGAATCAACTTAGGCTTTTCATAATTTATTTCAAAAATATTTTGCATTACAGCTGTGCGTCATATATTTATAAATATAATAGTCATACAGAATTAACTCGATGAGAAAATGTATGAATCTGTTTTGAACAAGTCAACGAAATTTGACCCACGCCCAAGATATATTATTCAATGAAAAAAATATGACCTTGCCGTGACTTGAACCCAGACCCACCTGGTCACTTGATCAAAGCTATAGCCACGAGATCACAGTTACGGACAAGTAGTTATTTCAAAGATTTCAAAGATTGTTAAAGGTTCTCAGTTCTAATGTAAAATTTCAAATTTGTTCATGTTTTATAGATTTTTTTAAACTCTACGCACCATAAAACTGGCATTATTCTTTCTAGTATAATATATTTTTAATGTCGATGACTTGGCCATGTGCTGCGGATGCCTGATTTCTGCCTACCTCTGCTCTCAACCTGGTGGATTCCGTCATCCTAGAAGATCGCTGATGACCATTCATGGGATGTACTCAGTGGAGCTGCTGGACGCCGGGATGATCTGGAAGGAAGCAAGGAGGTTGGCGGGTGACAGAGAAAAGCACCGTGAGGTGGCCGTATGCTCCGAAAAGGGAGAGGATATGGATAAAAACATCAGGACTGGTCTTAACTCAACTTCTTCATAATAACAGTCTCAGAATTTTAGCTCATTCAAAAAAATATTAATTTGTCAGTCTTAGGGGTTGGTTGTTATAAATTAGGTAAAACTTTGTTATATATATATACTTTTATTATCATTGACTGTAAAAAACTTAATAAAGACAGTAAACACATGGTGGTGGTGGAGGTGGTGGCCCTGTAAACTCTTCGCATTCCGACTCCTCCTGTAATGGTCGTTGAGGAAGTTGTTCACAAGTCTTGCACGGTGCTGGTATAAATGGTGTGCGTTTGCTTGGTGGAGGCGTTGGTTCAAAACAGAAAAGATGGTCTTCTGCAGAGCGGTGAAGCTGCTATGTTACATGGTGGAGGAGGTGGAGGAGGTGGTGGTTGTGGCGATGATGGAGAGCCACAGATCTTGCATGATGGCGGCGGAGGTAGCGGTCGTTCACATCTCTTGCAAGTTGGCAGCACAAATGGATGGCTGGGTGTTTGTGGTGGTGGTGGAGGCAGTGGAGGTGATGGATGGTCATGTGGTATTGGTTCTGGGTGAGTATGTCTCGGAGGGATGCACGCGGAGTTGCAGTTCTGAAATTGTAGAGAAAAAAAATAAGATTTTAACACTTTGCTTACGGGCATCTTAATTACTACAGGATTAACGCACAAATTTGTGCACACCGTTAACAACGTATAAAGATTAAAATAACTTTGATTGTTCCACGTATTGTGCTACTAACTGTGACAGGTGTTTGGCCCTGGCTTTGCATATAATGTCAAATTTGATTGTTTGGTCGATAAATAATTGAATACACATAAATATGATAGGTAGAAAAAAACATGACGAAATTAAACTGTTTTTAGTCGGAGTCGGAGTCGTGTTTTTGGTAAATGCTGTAGTCGGAGTCGTATTTTTTTTTGCCGACTCCACAGCCCTGATTATAATACTGGTATTAAAAAAAACCCGGGTTTTTTGCTGTCAATACCGGTCGGGAAAAATAATTACCTGAGCCACGGACACCAGAAAGAGCCCTGCCAGCAAATGTGCTAGACAAACCATAGTGCAATTATTTCACACTTAAAGGAAAGAGAATTTTTTAGAGAACGTTCCTTTGATATGAGAAAGAACAGCAAGTAATTATAAATGAAAGAGAATGATTATATATACATTTGTAATAAATAATATAACTGTTAAAGTTTATTTAAACTGTAAAAGTTCATTTAATAAAAATTGCTGTTTTTTAAATATCTAAACATGACTCAAATAAAACCGTTATAAACAAGACATTTTCAGCAATATTTTGTCATACTATTATAAATAAAGAAAATGCAAAAAATACAATTGCAATACATGCAGTTTATAAAAAGCTATAACTACTTTTAAGGTGTTCACAATACTTGGTGAAATGGCATTATAATAAAAATAATAAAACATTTTAGTGTACTTATTTTAAGGTGTTCCAATGAAATGGCATTATAATAAAAATAATAAAACATTTTAGTACTTATTCCATAATTTATTGGACCAGGACCGGTTTCGCTCATGGCGAGCATTGTCAACTGTCTTATTTTAGAAGAATGCAGAGGAATTTGATTGGGCTTAAATTTTGTGTCATTCAACATCAAAGGTTCCTAAAATTTTGTTTCTTAACCAGTGGCGACTGGCGACAGAGTATTAGGGAGTACAAAAAAAGATTCAACTATTTTTCCGTACTACGGACAGCCAAAAATTCATAAGACTGGCGCTCCGTTAGTATTGCGAACATTTGAATTGAAAGTCCATCTTAATGAAGTGTTTTAAAATCCAATGAATAGGAAAGAACACTTGCAAAAATAGTTGAATTTTTTTTTTGTACTCCTTAATACTCTGTCATCACTGCCACTGTTCTTAACCTTCTTGCTTAAGCAAACTTTGCGATAGTAAGCCAGAAGATGTGTCTGAATGATGGCGAAACACGTGTCACAATTAGTAACACAATACGTCGAATAATCAAAGTTATTTATTTATAAAATTTCCTGGAAGAACTATTTTATATTAAAATGAACTACTACAAAGTTACAACCGAATCCATCGAAAGTATTTATGGATCCTAGAAATAACCGTTTCCTCGATTTATCAAATGATCAATAGCGACGCGTTTCGGTAAACGAAAGAAGCTTTTTTTTAAATTGAGTATTTAGTAAAATATGTAAATTTGTAAGTATTGAATTTTGTTTTTAATAGATGGCAGTGTGTACGTAATATGTTAATATCATAACAACGATTGATTTTGGCTTGTAAAGTGAGTTTAACCGTTCAAAAGCAAAAAAACCCTGACAGCTAAAAACTCACCGATGGGCAACTATGTTTAAGGCATCAAAAAAGAATATTTCTCAAATTATCACATGAAGATGTATCTGAGATCTCTTAAGGCAGTATTCTGGTCTAGGATTCTGAAAAAGCCGTTTTTTTTTATTGCATATTTTCAATGTTTAAATCTTTGAAAACATGTCCTTACAAGATTTTGGTGTAAGTTTTATTTATTACTAGAGATATAGCTACTTTAATGGCGTTGAATCTAACCAATCTGGGCGGTTTTTAACTTTGCCCGAAACTTTAAGCACGTTTTTCTCGGAACTATTTTTGTTTTTTTCAAAAAAAATACTATACATTCTTTTATGGTATATACAAGGATTATAAAAAGAAATCAATTTTTATTATTTTAAAAAAATTCGGAAAATTAAAAAAACTGGGGAAAAAAAGATTTGTTTTTTCAAACCTCCACCATTTTGCGAAAAAATATTTTTTTTAATTTGGTTCTAGTATATACTAGAATTGCATCTTTATTGATTATGAATATGATTTTTTTTTTATTTCATGTGGCTGGAAAAGTTGGGATCATGGCAACTATGGAGTGTAATTTTTTTGAGACCCCCTACTTTACCAGCCTGTAACTTTTTAGGTTATTAGTTTTTTGGTTTGAATATTTTTTTGTATATTTTTAAAATAATAATAAATATCTGGTAAAAAAAAACGCTAAAATTATTATTACTTTTTTTTATATAGGACTTGCAAAAACACCTAAAATTTCAGCCTCTAGACCGGACTACTGCCTTTAGGCTCACAAAATGAATATTTAGTTTTCGTTTTAATAGTTTTCTTAAAAGATATTCAGCAAAAACTGTATAGAGTTCATCAGGGCAATCACAACTCTTGATAAAATATTCACAATATTTACGTAAATATTATTTTGCATGTAAATATGTTTCAAACAAATTGAATAAATACAAATTATTTATAAAATCATTAGCAAAATTCAACAACAATTCATTTTATGATAGCCAATTGGGGTGTAAAATTGACATAATATTATAAACCGTATGTGACAACCCTAATTGAGGATCCATAAATATGATTTAAAAGCTATGTCGTATGGTATTTACAATGGGATTGCTTTCATAAGGGACCAAACACATCTAAGCCCTTAAATAACGTAAGTAAAGGGTATTTCAATAGGGACGCTCAATATATGTTACTTTGTCCTGCTGAGTAGATTATTCATTGTTTAGTGGCCAAATTTGAGTCAACCAGTTTGGTAAATAATCGGCCAACACCTACCTGTACGTCATCAAAATACAATATCTGGTGAAAACATTGCTGCTGTGTGTGAAAGTGTACAGGAAAACCCAAGGCAGCTTATTTCTCGTTGTTCACAAGAACTTGGCTTTTCTGCGACTTCAACTTGGCGACTTTTGAATCGGGCCTTATGTCTGCACCCGTATAAAATCCAACTAACCAAGGAACTTCAGGTAAACGACCGCAGACAACGCCTGATTGGGTTCTGGAGCAGTTGGAAGTTTACCCAAATTTGTCAAAAAAGTCAACTTTAGCGACATGGCCCATTTTATAATGAATGGATAATGGCAGACATTTGATGCCATATTCCACATTTAATGCCGTAAAATATACTTACAAATGAAATTAAAATTTAGTCGAAATCTCACAAACAACTTGTTTATTTACATTTCAAAACTAAGCGTCCTTATAAAAAACCCTTTAGTTTTAAGGTATTGTCATTTTTTTAATTTTTGAAAATGTCGTAGCGTACAGGGCAATAAGTAGGGGAATTATTAAAGCATGTTAAAGAATAGCTCTTTTTGGCACTGCAACTGTAAAGTAAAACGTGTCACGATGCTTGTGTCATAAAATTGGTTAATAAACAAAATAACAAGAGATACAAATGACACGTAAGAGTTGAAGTATGTTTGCGACAAAAAATGTCTTTCTCAGCAACATCCTTATACCACGTGATTAGGCAATACATTTCTTTATATAAAAGCCAAATAAAATTGATTCTATTCATCATTCAATTCTGGTATCCAAGATATCAAGAGCAATCATCATAAAAAAAATGGCGACTTACGCGAAAGTTTTTGCAGGACTTCTGTTAGCCATTGCAGCACTGGTAAATATTTTTCATTGATATTATATTTTTTCACCTGGGTTCGTGGTCAAATCTATCGTCTTCTTCGGGGTCGAGTTGATAACCCTGGCATCCTTGAAACTTTAAGTTTGCATGCTTCTAGTTTCTACCTACGTGGTCGTAACCGAGGCCAATCAAATTTCTTTGTCCGAACTTGTTTGTAACTTGAGTCGACAGTCGTAAGGGCTGTTCGGCTGATTAATGCATGTTGATATGGAAATCTTCGTCAGTTAACTTGATGCTTTATTTGTATTTTTTTTCTTTTATGTAACTAATATGTTTCTGTTCTGTTTCATATATATTTTGTGTAATAAGTTATGTGATATTTTTATTTAATTTGTCAAATACGTGGCGCATTGGCGTCAGCTGTAATGCCCATGTACTACTTTTTATTTTTTCCAATATATGAATAAATAAATATCAATGTCGCTTGTATATCAATATCAAAGTTAGCTTCGATTGCGCAGCTCACGAGATTGCTTCCCGGTCTGGCCAATGGCATTTAAATTAGGACGAAGCGATTAGTTCTGTGTATCTCTTCTTTCTGGGAGAGTAATGATAATTTTCCGTGCAAGACTTTTGCTGAGATTAACTCGATTAAAAGTTATTCCCACCTTTCAGATCCTAAAGAGCGACGCATAGTGGCAGTGATTACCTCACAACTAGTCCTGTCCTAGTCCTCGTATCCTTTTACATCGCTGCTTTCCTCGAAAAAAAGAGGTTAAGCAACTGAGTAACAAGCTGTTCTCGTAGAAACACAAATGTTGAGATAAGCTCCGTGAAGATTCCACATGCTTCAAGTTGGGAGCAGACATAGTTAAAAAAAACTATAATATTAATTTTGTACTAGTGTAATAATAATTATAGTTATTGTTGTTGAATTGATTTGTTAATATAGAACTGCAACGCTGCATGTGTTCCGCATTGCCAATCATGCCAAGCTCCACCTCCACCAGAGCCATGCATGCCACCACCACCACCTCCGCCAATTTGCTGCCAAGCCCCACCTCCTCCACCATCATGTGAATCTTGTGAGCCCCCACCACCGCCACCATGCTGTCAGTCATGTCTGGCACCGCCACCACCACCACAATGCGGATGTGAAGCACCCCCACCACCACCACAATGCGGGTGTGAAGCTCCACCACCACCTTGCCAAACATGTGAACCAGCTGCCCCAGCGTGCCATCCACAACCACCACTATCTTGCCAGTCATGCCAACCACCTCTACCAACACCTTGCCATGCATGTCAACCAGAAGTCCCGTCATGCCCAGCACCAGCGCCATCATGCAAATCACGTGAACCCGCACCATGCGCTCCACCACCACCTTCATGCCAAACATGTGAAGCACCTGCCCCAGTACCATGCGAACAGCCTGCGTCACCATGCAACACTTGTGGACCTGCAGCTCCAGTATGCCACTCCTGTAACTCTTGTCAATCATAAGTGATCTTCATTACGACCGGAATGCACCAATTAGGATGAGCGTCACTCAAAATTTTTCAAAACCACAGTTGATTGAGCTTGTCTCAATTCAATAAGTCTATTCATTTCAATTTTATCTTGAAAAATAAATTTAATTACCCACTGAACACAAATGTTTTTGACTGTTTTTTCCAACCACCATCAATCAATAGCTGAACATATTTTCTAGCAAAACGTCGAAATGCTTACGAGCTAGTTTCTACAGCATATCGATGGCTTAAAGATTAATTTTGTTAACTCCACTTTTGGCTGAAAATGTCTTAATAATGCCATCTTGTTGTAGAATGCAATGTGCATGTCCCGTAAAAATTTTATAACCAAAACTTATTTGAGTGCATCGTTTTAGGAAAATTTGATAACTCCATTGTCGTTCTAAAACCTACTCTGCTCATTATCCAACTCCACCATTTTCTATTGTCTCCTGTCATTTATTCGTTGTTTTTCAGCGGTGGTACAAAAAACTTTTCCGATCGGCTTGAAAATACCAAAATAATCAGTTTTTACCCTCTCCAGCACAATTGACAAAAACGGAGATAGAAAATTTACTCTTTAAGCCATCGATATGTTCTTCCAAAAAGAAGAATTCCAGATTGGCACTGCACCTGCACACTTTTTTTTACTAAATATTATCATTAGATCTTTAAGATCATTATTTCTCAGCAAGAATCGTGAAAAATTTGCTTAAAATAAGTAATTAGAAACATTGTTACAAGTGAAATTTTATCAATCGAAACTTCAAGCGCTCATATCTCAAAACAGTGTCAAGAGCAGTTAAAACATTTCCAAAGTGAGGTGTCGATTCGTTTTTTATTGTTTTGTTCATCTTCAATAGCACATTTTCTAGTTGCATCATATGCTCTTCCAAATATATCAAAATAAGAATCTGCACCAAATTTTGACAGCATTATCTTGAAGCTAATTATGATATAATAAAATAATAACAGATCTCATCTCAACAGAAAGTTTTCTATATGAGCTGCTTTTACTCAGTTGGTCAACCTGTCCTTTAAGATGAGAGTAGAGATACGGTGCGAGTCATATCACATTAAAAAATCACAAGGTAACCGTATACTGTGCTTTGAAAACAGATGCCTGCGGTGAATATAAGGAGTACGGTGGTTTGACTTTGTCAGGAACACGGAGGTAAGAGAGCAGAAAAACCAGCCCCTTATTACGTCCAAAATAAAAAGGCAACGATGGACCTGGCATGGACATGTGCAGCGAATGCTCCAGGGGAGCCTGAATCCCCCCTGCCTCTTCTATCAACCTGATGGATTCCGACGTCCCGGGAGGTCTTTGATGACCATCCATAGGATGTACTCAGGGGAACTACGGGACGCCGGGATAGACAGGGAAGAAGTGATGCAATTGGCGGGTGATAGAGAATTATCGAGGCACCGTGTGGCGGCCATATACTCCGAATAGGGAGCGGATATGGAAGAAAAAAGAGATAGAGGTGTAAGGCTAGTTCAGTCTTAACGATCTAATCATTAGAATATAAATAATATTTATATTCTTCACAGAACAGACAGAAATCAACAAACCGTCTGAGATATCAATAAATGAAGCTGCCATCATTAGGATTCAAATCCGTCAGCTCCGCAACCCATGTCAACAACGTTGACACTTGACCACGATCCCAGATTTTGAGGAATTGCTTATCTATAGGGTCTTTTTATAAGGACGCTTAGTTTTTAAATGTAAATAAAACAAGTTGTTTGTGAGATTTCGACTAAATTTTAATTTCATTTGTAAGTATATTTTACGGCATTAAATATGGAATATAGCATCAAATATCTGCCAATATCCATTCATTATAAAATGGGCCATGTCGCTAAAGTTGACATTTTTGACAAATTTGGGTAAACTTCCAACTGCTCCGGAACCCAATCAGGCGTTGTCTGCGGTCGTTTACCTGAAGTTCCTTGGTTAGTTGGATTTTATACGGGTTCAGACATAAGGCCCGATTCAAAATTCGCCAAGTTGAAGTCGCAGAAAAGCCAAGTTCTTGTGAACGAAAGGAAATAAGCTGCCTTGGGGTTTCCTGTACACTTTCACACACAGCAGCAATGTTTTCACCAGATATTGTATTTTGATGACGTACAGGTAGGCGTTGGCCGATTATTTACCAAACTGGTTGACTCAAATTTGGCCACTATACAATGAATAATCTACTCAGCAGGACAAAGTAACATATTTATAGCGTCCCTATTGAAATACCCTTTATTACACACTTGTACAGCTTAAATTATTTTTTTTGCGATGAATAAGCAAGGTTTAAAGATCTAAAAGAATGACTGTCCTGATTGTATTTGTTGCGAAGGTAATATACCAGAGTTTTACTATGCACAACATCAATAAATCATCAATAAAAAGCTTTGTGTTGTTTATACATATTTTTAGATTATTTAAAGTGCAAACTTGCTGCCGATTCTTAGTTGCTTAGAGTAATTAAGTATTTCGACTGAGGGTGCTTGATGGAATTTCAATATCAAATTAGAATTTTTTGAATTTTGTACTTTTCCATGAGTTTTGTCGCTAACGACCCGGGTTTCGCCTTTCGGCATCTTCAGGCATTCCAAGTGTACGGATGTACTTGAACTGACAGTCAGTTCAATTCGATTTAGTCAGTTCAAGTACATCCGTGCACTTGGAATGCCTGAAGATGCCGAAAGGCGAAACCCGGGTCGTTAGCGACAAAACTCATGGAAAAGTACAAAATTCAAAAAATTCTAATTTGCGTAGAGTAAGTTGTGAAATTTCTTACAAGGTTTAGATGAAATTGTTTAAAAACTAATGTCGACGAACAAAGTCATCGAGGACAGGAAGTGAATTTAAACATAATCATTTCCAGTAAATAAATAATCTTATATATAAAACCGAAACGGGGGATGTATGTATGTGGGTCTGTAATTCCCTTTTGCATTGTTGTTGCAAGTTCAAACAAACGAATTGATTTCGCTCGCGAAAGTTTCGACGGTAAATTTGTTTCGTTATCAATGTGTGTGTAGAGACTCCAATTACTCGAGTATCGAGTAGTACATATATAAAACCGAAACGGCGTATGTATGTCTGTGGGTCTGTAATTCCTTTTTGCATTGTTGGTCATTAAGTTGCCATAAAAACGAATATGAAAGAAAATATGTTTGATTTTTTTATCGGCGAAGATATTTAGTCAAAATGTAATGAATTAGTCTTCTACTGAACTTTTCCCGGCTTTTATTAATATAATAATGTTTTTATTTACGTGAAGGTATTATTTGACATTTCTTTGACAGCAAATTTGATTTTTTCCTTGAATTTGGACATTTTAATGGGCGAGAATGGGGCTGTCAATATATGAAAGGGGCTGTGAAATGTCAATGCCAGTCTGAAATGTTCATTTTAATTCCATTTTAAATGACCTAGACTTTTGAATTTTTAAAAAAGTTGTTTCAACTTGGCCCGTCTGAATTTACGCGCCGAGCTGAACATAACCCCAAACTGGTCCGAGCGAAGCCGGGTTCGAATACTAGTAATGTATAAGACTGTTTTGAATTATATAATGAATTATTAAGACGTCAACCAACTGTGATTGTCAAAGGTTTTGAGTGGTATTCATCGTAATTGCTGAACTTATTGCCACATTGGAGCTTGCTTATGATTGGCAAGAGTTGCAGGAGTGGCATGTTGGTGCTGCAGGTTCATATGTCTTGCATGATGACGCATGATCGTGTGTCTTCTCTGAACTTATTATATCATAATTAGCTTCAAGACAATGCTGTAAGGCTTTGGTGCAGATTCTTATCCTGGTATATTTGGAAGAGCATATGCTGCAACAACTAGCTTATAAGCTTATCGACATACTTTGAAAAGGTTCGAACTGCTCTTGACACTGTTTTGAGATATGAGCGCTTAATGTTTCGATTTATAAAATTTCACTTGTAACAATGTTTCAAATTACTTATTTTAAAGCAAATTTTTCACGATTCTTGCTGAGAAATAATGATCTTAAAGTTCTTATGATGGAAATAATGATGACAATCTTAGAACTTTGTCAAAATAAATTTAATAAAAAATGTGTGCAGATGCAGTGCCAATCTGGAATTCTGCTAACTCCGTTATTCAATCAAAGATAATTCTGCAATTTATAATATATATGATAGAATGCGGTAAATATAAGCTTTCCGACCAAAAGGTAATTTTTGGCTCAGAGACATTGAGGTATAGTAAGGTAACGAATTATAATCAGTGAGTAATTGTTTTATTTTTCAAATTAAACTTGTTATGAATAGACTTATTGAATTGAGACAAGCACAATCAACTGTGGCTTTGAAAGGTTTTGAGTGATGTTCATCCTAATTGATGGATTCGGGTAGTAATGAAGACCGCTTATGATTGGCATGAGTTGCAGGAGTGGCATACTGGAGCTGCAGGTTCACATGTGTTGCATGGTGACGCAGGCTGTTGGCATGGTACTGCTTCACAAGTTTGGCATGATGGTGGTGGTGGAGCGCATGGTGTGGGTTCACATGAGTTGCAAGACGGAGCTGGTGCTGGGCATGATGGAGCTTCTGGTTGACATGCATGGCAAGGTGTTGGTAGAGGTGGTTGGCATGACTGGCAAGATGTTTGTGGTGGTGAATGACACGCTGGGGCAGCTGGTTCACATATATGGCAAGGTGGTGGTGGAGCTTCACACCCGCATTGTGGTGGTGTTGGGGGAGCCGGGCATGACTGGCAGCATGGTGGTGGTGGTGGAGGAGGCTCACAGAACTCGCAGGCTGGTGGTGGAGGTGGGGCTTGGCAGCAAGTTGGTGGAGGAGGTGGTGGTGGTACGCATGGTTCCGGTGCTGGTGGAGCTTGGCATGATTGGCAATGTGGGACACAGGCAGCGTTGCAGTTCTATAGTAAGCAATCAAAATGAGATATTAAATCATACTGTCATCATAAAAATAAAATAATAAACTATATTTTGATTGCATTGGCATTTACTAAGTAGATCTCCATAATAAAACGGTGAAAAAATAGCAATGAATTTTAGTTTATGCACAGAAATCATACTATCGTAGGAGTACTTTATATATTATCTAGTTCTGACGATAGCGTAGGCCGAAATTGCTATCAATCATGTTTCATATAATTTCTGTAGAACGAAAATACATTATTAATAATTTTTCACTTAGTTGTTAAAAAAAATATGTTTTACCTGTGCCACAATGGTGAGCAAAAGCCCTGCTAAAACTTTCGAAGTAATTGCCATTTTGATGAGAAAGTTTTCTTCTTGACCTGTCGGATACAACAATGTTGATTGAATGATGAATAGCCTGAAGAAGATTTTGTTTTTATACGCAAAAAATTTCCAAGCACTCCAAGCTAACCGTTTAACAAGGAAGTATGTTTTCTCACGAACAGCACTGAAATATTCTATCGAGTAAGTTACAATTATGTGCCAAGCTTGCTGATAACATCACGTCCATTTTTTAGAAATGACACATTCATGAAAAACTTTCTTTTCAAATGCTATATTGCAGTTTGCACATGCTTTGTGAGTAAATATTTTACTATATTGTGTACAATGCACAGAACACAAATAATGAATATATTTTTTAATAAACACGTCCTCTCCCAATGTAGATCATATCGGTTCCTAATATTTCGTATAAAAACTGAATCTTATTTAGAATATTTATCATTCAATCCACATTGTGGTATCCGATAGGTCAAGAAGAAAACTTTCTCATAAAAATGGCGATTACCTCGAAAGTTTTAGCAGGGCTTCTTTTAGCCATTGTGGCTCAGGTAAGCAATCACTTTTTTAATTTATAAGTCTATTAGCATTGCAACTATCTTTGAGTTTTTGTTTTAAAATTCAGTATTTATTTATTTGATCAGAACTGCAACGCTGCCTGTGTTCCGCATTGCCAATCATGCCAAGCGCCAGCAGCATCTCCACAAACTTGCTGCCAAGCTCCACCTCCACCACCAGCTTGTGAATCTTGTGAACCACCACCACCACCACCATGCTGTCAGTCTTGCCCAGCTTCCCCACTTCCACCACAATGCGGGTGTGAGACTCAACCACAACCATCATGCCACACATGTGAACCAGTTGCTCCATCATGCCAGTCGTGTGAACCAGCTGCTCCATCATGCCCAGCACCAGCGCCATCTTGCAACTCATGCGCTCCACCACCACCATCATGCCATTGTGAACAACCCGCACCATGTAACACATGTGAACCCGCAGCTCCACCATGTCACTGTTGTGAAGCACCTGAACCAACACCATGCAATTCATGCACGCATTCTGCACCATCATGCAACACCTGCGAACCTTCAATTGCACCATGCAAGTCCTGTAACTGTCACTCATAAACAATTAGAAACAAGATCCGGTGCTTTGTGTTGAAAATAACTGAGGACTTCCCATTTGTATTTGTTAAAATTGTTAGTTATTCTAGGAAAACAAAATAAACCAAATTATTAACCTGCAAAGTTCTTTTCTTATTTTCGTAAAGTGATTATTCTTTTTCGTTCAATTTTAGCCGTTTTCTTATCAAACCTGTGACCCTGGTGTCACATCATCAGGTCCTCATCCATCTCCACCACTGCCAAGCACTTACACATTTGCAGCCACATCTGTCAATAATTCATTAAACTTAATCAAAACATATTCACACGTATATCAAATTGATAAAGCTCATCTCAAACAATTCCTGACTTTCACGCTTTTGTGTGCCTTGTAGTTAAAATCAGCAGGATTTTATTTGATTAACCTAGCCATCCCGAACAGTATAAATTTTGTCCCAACAGCTACTTTACCTTAAATATCTATCTTAATACTAGTGATACGATGACTAAAATTTTGGTATTCGTAAATATAGTTTTTTACACCTTTTGCAGAAATATGATATTTATTGGCTAGTTGCGCCGTAATCGATTAAAAATAGAGAAGAAGTCGGAATTTCTCAGTCTATTTGTCAATGTTAGCAATTGCTGGGAAGCGCCAACATAAAATTTCACACCTATAAGCGATAAGAGAAAGTGGCCATAGTGAGTCATAGATAACATGGAAAGAGTTTCATATCTGGCAACAATCAAATTCGAGGCGATAATATAAGAGATAAGGTAATGTGACTTCGTGCAGGGTTATTGGCTTGTTAGTCCGCCATAGCCGTTCGAGTGGAAACGTCGTCGTTCTCATGCGCGACTTAAATATGAATAATTATAGGAAAAATAGGGATTTTTATATGATTTTTCTTTTAAAAGATGTATAAATATACGTCAAAGCATAATCAATCATTTTCTTATTGCAGTCTATGCCAATAAGGCCAAAACACAGGAGTTTTTTTACCCCCCTTCGGCCTGAGAGTCACTTTTCAAGGATAGTCCTACGAAGGTTAAATACACAAATACACGCATCACTTGCTCCTTGATTTCACTCTTAAGTGATCAGAAAAGAAGCAATTTCAATGAGATTGTCTCGTCGAACTTAGTTTCAAATACTACCAAAGATTTTTTGAATTTCTTTAACAGACAAGCATACTTAACTTTAAAGGAAGTTCTTCTCATCGCTAATTGTTTTTAGGACATTGCTTTTTTAAGTCACTCAACCTCTCTTTTTTTACAGGAAGATATGGTGACCAGGATAATAAAAGTTTTATTAAATAATATCACGACAGGCTGCTCGCCACTACTTATTTTTTTTCCAATTATAGATTTAACTCTTCCTAATTGATTGCATCTCATTAGTTAATATGTTGTTATTGCTACCGTCAAAGTAGTATACTTATTTCGGTAATAGTATAGTAGACATCAATCCATATTTATCTCCATATCTGCTCCGTATTCAAAGCATGTGGCTCCAGGATACTCTATCACCCGTCAACTTCATCGCTTCTTCCCAGGCCATCCCGACGTCCCGTAACTCCCCTGAGTACATCCTATAAATGGTCATCAAAGCCACTCCGGGAGTCGCTTGTTGGTCTCATTAATACTGATCTATCGATAGTAAACAAAGTGAGAAAACAAATGAATCACTAATAATCCAATTAAAATACAGCTCCGAGTCATTTTTTTTTGCTAAGGGTGATACGAATGTAATGTGAATCGGAAATGACCATCCATTCGAAATTAATTGACTCGTTTCAGTGTCTTCTTTTAAAGTATCATTAAGTATAAATTTTCAATAATTCTACGAGCAAGTGCTGCAGATTCTCAATTGCTTGGTGAATTTGGACGAAAAAATACAGATGTCTCAAAAAGCTGCGACGGATTGATGGGAAACACTGTCACACAGAAAAATAACAAATAAGCATCAAAAAAGTTCAGTGGATAGTTCAATTTATTTTTGATTTTTAAATATAGAGCTTTTGAATAAAATTGATGATTGTGAGACGTTTTCAGTGTAATCCATCAGAATTGATAGATAATGTTTACGATGAAGCCTGCTTATGATTGACAAGAGTTGCAGGAGTGGCATGATGGAGCCGCAGGTCCACATGTGTTGCATGGTGACGCAGGCTGTTCGCATGGTACTGGGGCAGGTGCTTCACAAGTATGACATGAAGGTGGTGAAGGAGCGCATGGTGCGGGTTCACATGAGCTGCAAGATGGCGCTGGTGCTGGGCACGATGGGGCTTCTGGCTGACATGCGTGGCAAGGTGGTGGTGGAGGTGGTTGGCATGACTGGCAAGGTGGTGGGGGTGGTGAATGACACGCTGGTTCACATGTTTGGCAAGGTGGTGGTAGTGGAACTTCACACCCGCATTGTGGTGGTGGTGGGGGAGCCGGGCATGACTGGCAGCATGGTGGTGGTGGTGGTGGAGGCTCACAACATTCGCAAGCTGGTGGTGGAGGTGGGGCTTGGCAGCAAGTTGGTGGAGGAGGTGGTGGTGGTGCGCATGGTTCCGGTGCTGGTGGAGCTTGGCATGTTTGGCAATGTGGAACACAGGCAGCGTTGCAGTTCTGAACAAATAAATAAATACTGAATTATAAAACAAAAATACAAAGATAGTTGCAATGCTAATGGAAATATAAATAATAATTGTTTACCTGAGCCACAATGGCTAACAGAAGCCCTGCCAAAACTTTAGAGGTGATTGCCATTTTTATGAGAAAGTTTTCTTCTTGACCTATCGGTTACCACAATGTGGATTGAATGATAAATAACTCGAAGAAAATTAAGTTTATATACGAAATATTAGGAACCGATATGATCTACATTGGGAGAGGACGTGCTTGTTTAAAAATATGTGCATTATTTGTGATCTGTGCATTGTTGAAAATATAATTAAATATTTACTTACAAAACATGTCCAAACTGCAATATAGCATTTTAAAATAAAGTTTTTTAGGAATGTAGTCACTTACAAAAAAATACGTGACGGAATCAGCAAACTTTGCACATGTAACTTACTCGATAGAATATTTCAGTGTTGTTCATGATAAAAAGTACTTCCTTATTAAACGGTTAGCTTGGAGTGCTTGGAAAATTTAAGCGTATAAAAACAAAACCTTCTTCAGGTAATTCATCATTCAATCCACATTGTTGTATTCGAGAGGTCAAGAAGAAAACTTTCTCATAAAAATGGCAATTACCACCAAAGTTTTAGCAGGGCTTTTGCTCGCCATTGTGGCACAGGTAAAACATGTTTTTTAGGAAATCGTAGTTTTTAAAACTAGGTAAAAACATATCAATGTATTTTCGTTGTATAGAAATTATATAAATAATGATTGATAGCTTTTTCAATGCAAGCAGAACTAGATAATATATAAACTTCTCGAATGGTAGTATAATTTCTGTAGAACTTGAAAGCATTGGTATTTTATGGTTACCGTGTTATTATTGAGTTCTACGAATTGACTGCCAATTCAATCAATATATTGTTTTTACATTTTATCTTTATGATTACAGTATAATTTATTTCTCATTTTGATTGCTTACTATAGAGCTGCAACGCTGCCTGTGTTCCGCATTGCCAATCATGCCAAGCTCCACCAGCACCGGAACCATGCGCACCACCACCGCCTCCTCCGCCAACTTGCTGCCAAGCTCCACCTCCACCACCAGCTTGTGAATCTTGTGAGCCACCACCATGCTGTCAGTCATGCTTGGCTTCTCCACCACCTCCACAATGCGGGTGTGAAGCTCCACCACCATCACCATGCCACACATGTGAACCAGCTGTCCCGTCATGCCCAGCACCAGCGCCATCTTGCAACTCATGCGAACCTCAACCGTGCGCTCCACCACCACCATCTTGCCATTGTGAACAACCCGCACCATGCAACACATGTGAACCCGCAGCTCCACCATGCCACTGTTGTGAAGCACCTGAACCAACACCATGCAATTCATGCATGCATTCCGCACCATCATGCAACACTTGCGAACCTTCAGTTGCACCATGCAAGTCCTGTAACTGTCACTCGTAAACAATTAGAAACAAGATCCTGCGCTTTGTGTTGAAAATATCTGAGGACTTCCCATTTTCATTTGTTAAAATTGTTAGTTATACTAGGTAAACAAAATAAACCAAATTATCAACGTCAAAATGTTTATATTTTTATTAATACAAACATGTAAATAAAATAAATATAAACATTATTCACTTGTACTAATGAATTTCACTGAAAACTTCTCACAATCATTAATTTTATTCAAAAACTCGACATTTAAAAAACAACAATAAATTGAACTATCCACTGAATTTTGTTTATGCCTATTTGTTATTTTTCTGGGTTACAATGTTTTACATCAATCCGTCGCAGCCTTTTGAGAAACCTTTTCACCAAATTCACCAAGCGATTTAGAATCTGCACCATTTGCTCGTAGAATTCTTGAAAATATATACCTAATGATACTTAAAAAGAAGAAACTGAATCGAGTCAATTAATTTCGAATAGATTGCCATTTCCGATTCACATTAAGTTCGTATCACCCCTTCGCAAAAAATAAATGACTCTATTTGAATTGGATTATTTGTGATTCATTTGTTTTCTCACTTTGTTTTATATTAACAGATTAGTACAAATGAGAGCAACAAGCTATTTTTTTATAACAAGGGTTTTAATATCTTATATATAAAACCGAAACGGGGGATGTATGTCTGTAATTGTCAAATAAGCGCCAATCCTATTGGCCAAATTATTGAAACTTTGTAGCCCGCTTTCCCATTGGTCAAGATGGACGGATTCTAGCTCGAAAAGTCTAAACGGCGGACGCGCTCGGACGGGCTGGAAACGCGACGTTTGTACTGGTTATACTCGGACATAAACTTCTAAGCTGGGAACAGTTGTTACTCTGCCTTGCTTGGCATTGCTTGCTTTCCTTAATATTGATAGAGCAAATATTTTGCTCCTCTTAGAGCCATGTCAAAACGGAAAAGATCGTTTAATTTGGGTGAAACTGCCGATGAACGAGAGGCTATACAGTAGATTTTTCCCTTGAATTTGGACATTTCAATGGGCGAGAATGGGGCTGTCATCAAATTAAATAAAGTTTGTGATTTTATTTTAACTCTATTTTGGATGTTAGATTTTGTGATATAATTATGTCAAATGATATAAC
Source organism: Himalopsyche kuldschensis (assembly GCA_028554975.1). Taxonomy (NCBI): domain Eukaryota; kingdom Metazoa; phylum Arthropoda; class Insecta; order Trichoptera; family Rhyacophilidae; genus Himalopsyche; species Himalopsyche kuldschensis. Next base: position 3,539,175 of record JAHFWI010000031.1, on the reverse strand, counting down.
ATTAAATAATTATTGGTCGCTTAGTCCGAGCGACGCCGGGTAGCAATACTAGTGTTCATATAAATGAAAGAGTGACTTTCGTCCACGACAAAGATAATGAAGTAATTGTATTAAAAACAAATCTCTTTAAACCGAAATATATCAAACTTTTAAGTAACAAAAATTACTAGCCCGATTCGATTGCAAAAATAATGAAACATTTTATCATAATGCCACAAAGATTTTGACAGTGAAGACCTTAAGGGTGATTAATAATTAGGTGTTTGCACGATTGCTTAAATTCAAGGCACTTAAAGTATTTGAATCGCTCATTTCCGTCATTACATCAACCACCTTCAGTAGAAAAACTTAAATAATTATTTTATCTGCGGTATTCACTGGTTGATAAATTGTTTTTTTATCGATATATGGATTGCTGTCTGAATGGATGAATGTCTTAATGTCTTATAAACCACTGGCCATCATATTTATAAGATGAGTGACCGAAAAAAAAAGTCCCAAAAACAGTTAGCGATGAGAAGAACTATCTTTAAAGTTCATATGCTTGTGTCTATTGAATAAATTCAGTAAAGCTTTTAACAGTTTTTGAAATAAAATTTGACGAAACAATCTCAATGTAATTGTTTCTTTCCTGATCACTTAAAAGTGAAATCGCATAGCAAAGGATGCGTATACTTGTGTCTTTAATCTAGGGCTGTGGAGTCGGAGTCGGCGCAGCGTTTTGGCCGGAGTCGTACTCGGAGTCGGAAATTTTTAAAAGTTTGAACTTTTTATTTTTGCATTTAATATGTCAAATTTGGCTTTTGGCCGCATTGATAAGGTTGATATTCAATTGAATATAAAGGGTATTTCAATAGGGACGCTCAAAATATGTTACTTTGTCCTGCTGAGTAGATTATTCATTGTTTAGTGGCCAAATTTGAGTCAACCAGTTTGGTAAATAATCGGCCAACACCTGCCTGTACGTCATCAAAATACAATATCTGGTGAAAACATTGCTGCTGTGTGTGAAAGTCTACAGGAAAACCCAAGGCAGCTTATTTCTCGTCGTTCACAAGAACTTGGCTTTTCTGCAACTTCAACTTGGCGAATTTTGAATCGGGCCTTATGTCTGCACCCGTATAAAATCCAACTAACCGAGGAACTTCAGGTAAACGACCGCAGACAACGCCTGATTGGGCTCTGGAGCAGTTGGAAGTTTACCCAAATTTGTCAAAAAAGTCAACTTTAGCGACATGGCCCATTTTATAATGAATGGATATTGGCAGACATTTGATGCTATATCCCATATTTAATGCCGTAAAATATACTTACAAATGAAATTAAAATTTAGTCGAAATCTCACAAACAACTTGTTTTATTTACATTTCAAAACTAAGCGTCCTTATAAAAAGACCCTTTACATAAATAGGAAAATTAGGGGAAAAAAGTGACCATATTAACCTTTTTTAAGTCGGAGTCGGAGTCGTGGTTTTGGTAAATGCTGGAGTCGGAGTCGGACTTTTTTTTACCGACTCCACAGTCCTACTTTAATCAAATAAAATCCTGCTGCTTTTAACTTTAAGGCACACAAATGGTTGAAAGTCAGAAATTATTCAAGATGAGTTTTATCAGTGTGTTTGAATATTTTTTGATTAAGTATTACAAATTATTAACAGATATCATGCAATCAATCATTCTATGCATCGTTTGTGAAAATAGTCGATTCATTAAAATGAACTAAGGAAAAAGTGGCTGCAAATGTGTAAGTGCTTGGTGGTGGTGGATATGGATGAGAACTTGATGATGTGACACTGTGAAAACGGCTAAAATCATGTAAAACGAAAAAATTATGATCAATTTACGAAAATAAGAAAAGAACTTTGCAGGTGAATAATTTGGTTTATTTTGTTTTCCTAGAATAACTAATATTTTTTTCAAACTCAACATGATAAGTCCTCAGATATATTCAACAAAAAGCGCAGGATCTTGTTTCTAATTGTTTACTAGTGACAGTTACAGGAGTTGCATGGTGCAACTGAAGATTCGCAGGTGTTGCATGATGGTGCAGAATGCACGCATGTATTGCATGGTGTTGGTTCAGGTACTTCACAGCAGTGGCATGATGGAACGGCTGGTTCACATGTGTTGCACGGTGCGGGTTGTTCGCAATGACATGATGGTGGTGGTGGAGCGCATGGCTCGGGTTCGCATGAGTTGCAAGATGGCGCTGGTGCTGAGCATGATGGAACAGCTGGTTCACACGACTGGCATGAAGGTGGTGGTTGGGGTTCACACCCGCATTGTGGTGGAGGTGGGGGAGCTGGACAAGACTGACAGCATGGTGGTGGTGGTGGAGGCTCACAAAATTCACAGGCTGGTGGTGCAGGTGGGTCTTGGCAGCATGTTGCTGGAGGAAGTGGTGGTGGCGCACATGGTTCTGGTGCTTGGCATGATTGGCATTGCGAAACACAGGCAGCATTGCAGTTCTGAACAAATAAAATAAATACTGAATTATAAAACAAAAACACAAAGATAGTTGCAATGCTAATAGACTTATAAATGATGATTGCTTACCTGAGCCACAATGGCTAACAGAAGTCCCAGCTAAAACTTTAGAGGTTATTGCCATTTTTATGAGAAAGTTTTCTTCTTGACCTATCGGATACCACAGTGTGGATTGAATGATGAATAACTAGAATAATATTCGGTTTTTATACTGAAAAATTTACAACTTTTTGTATATCATTCCATCGATATCAGTTGTTTGATTACAGGGAAGTCGCTGACGGCAATTGTTTTTATTTTGATAGGCGCTAAAATAATCTATCGTCTGACGTATTTTTGCAAAATTTGCAAATAGTTAAACGCGTGCTATTTTTTGGTTTTTTTTTATTCATGTCAGCTCATGTCAAAAGAACTGGTTGTAACTCAGTCAGTCGCTTACCATCTTAACATCACTCCCTGTTTTGTTTGAAACAAAACTCTTCTGGGCATGGGTTCGCTTATCGGATAGTTTAATATAAAGCAAAACTCGCATCGTTTTATTCTAGCCTAAACAGAAACGTTGTGTTGGCTCTGTGGTGCAGTTGTCAACGTCGTTGGCTTCCGAGGCGGATCTCAAGAGCTCAAGACCTCGCACGAACAGCATTATATTAATTTGATGTATTGATTCTGTTCGAAAGCATTGATGTGTGTGCTGTAGAGACTCCAATTCGAGTATCGAGTACTTGATACTCGAATTGTCAATATACCTATGTTTCGTAGGGATTTTAAATGAGAATAAGATGGTTTTAGTTCGTAAGCTATGAGAAAAAATAAAACTGCCCTCGATAGTTTCCCTCATAAAAAACGAAGAAAGAAAAAAAAAGAATTACTAATAATTCGAGTCATCCGTTTTTTGCTACTCATTGATACGAATCATTACGTCAAATCGAGTCTTCTTTCAAATAAATAAATATAATAGTTTGCTTCAAATGAACTATTTCAGAAAGTGCTGCAGATTTAAATTGTTGTAGATACATATATTCGGATTACCATATAATGCAGTGATGCACAATCCGCTATGCTGTTTTATGCGGTTCAATATATGATAGATATTGAGAAGACCTTTATTCCGGCTCCCTCGTAAATCGAGAAGGAGCCTCCTATCCGACACTCAGGAAGAGGGATTTTGGGGACGGAGTAGGAGAAACATGGTACTCTTTAAAACAAAACACGATCTCAAAGCCTTATGTGGGTGCGCTCATTCGCACCCATTATTTAATCGTCAAGGATTTACACAGACGTTATACAACACACAAATATTACGATAGTCGAAGAAGATATCAGGAATTTTACGCGAATTTAATTCTTAGGGAGAGGATTAGGCGCGTGTATTCTCAATACGGTCCAATCTCACTGCTGTATGAAAACAAACGGTTACTTTAGAAAGAAAAACAATGGCCGTTTCAAAAATCGTTAACACATGCGCCCGCTGATAAGGGATGATTTATCGCCTTATGAACTTTTTTTATGAAGCACATGCATTGTCGGGCGTCAAGCGATAAGAGAAATTGAAATATCTCTACATTGCACCGCTATAGATTGCAATATAGATTATTATAAGAACGAATTTATTTCCTGAAATCGACTGACTCATTGACTGAGGTGAACAATAGATCGTTCGAGAGAGTTCTGATGACCTACCACATAAGGCGGTGTCAATATTAATCACCTTTTTTTCTTCTGAACTTTTTACAGACGATGGAAAATAAAAAAATATTAAATTTTCAATTGTATTTACATAAAAATATAATTAAATCACTTTTATCTATGCTGCCCTCAAACTATCTGAGGTTTGATTGTCTGACCCCTCCCAAAAAGGTTATACATCACTGATATAATGCCATTGGCTTAAAAGAAAAGGCAATCATCCTCAAGAAACCATAACGACGAGCATGCGATGAGCTAACCACTTGTTCTATCAGTTTTAAGGTGTTCACTGTCAATAAGAGACTCCAATTCGAGTCTCGAGTATACTCATCCATTTTTCAAGTACTCGATACTCGATACTAGAGTAATTTGAAAAATACTCGAGTAATACTCGTTATTTATAAATAAAGCTTTATTTCTAAATTTTATTTTGTTTTAAATTGCGGACAGAAAAACTAGATAGCACTATTTAATTGATTGTTATCTTTTAAGCCGACGTCCACAGCAACAGAGAGTGTTTTTCTACTGCTGGAAATTTTCGAACCCAATTAAAATTTGAGACGTTTAATTCTCTTTTATTTTTGAAATATATGTTTCATAAATTGGAAAAAGGTGTAATGGAATAAAATAAGCATATTTATCATCTATTTACATACACACATTTCCATTAATAATACATTTGAAACTACTCGAGTATACTCGAGTACTCGAGTATTTTAAAAGTGTACTACTCGATACTCGAGTAGTTGAGATGTCGAGTAATTGGGGTACCTACTGTCAATACTTGGTGGAATGGCATTATAATAAAAATACTAAAACATTTTTAGTACCTATCCCACATATTCCAAACTGCAGAACAAGCAGTCCTTTTAGAAAAACTACTGTCGTGATCAGGAATCTATAAGCCTTATTTGGAGAGTACATAACGAAACAAAATTAAATCCAGAAGAGTTTTATTTATTTCGGAGATAAATTTCAAGGATCTCAAGACTTAAAGTATTTTCTGAACTGAATATTTCAGGAGATCATAGAGCCACTCTTCGTTCACAACACTCATGCTATGCATAGCTTCAGCAAAATGAGCAGAGAAGAAAGTTGGTGCAGATGTTTATGGAAGAAGGTGATGGTAGGAGTCACAGGTATGACAAGAATAACGAAAGTAAAATAATAATATAAACTGTTTTAGGTTAATAATTTGATTTATTTTGTATTTCTGAAATAACTATTATTTTTAATAAATGAAAAAATGATTAAGCTTCAGATGTTTTCAAGACAAAGCGCAGGAACTTGTTTCTAATTGTTTACGAGTGACAGTGGCATGATGGTGCAGAATGCGTATATTATGGTACATTAATAGTTGCGATGTTTTTGAAAACCATCGATCATGAAATGAAGTGCAGAATGGTGGTTATTCATGCTTGACAAGAGTGGCAGGAGTTGCACTGTGGAACTGGATGTTGGCAAGAGCTGCATGGTGGTGAAGGCTGTTCGCATGTGTGGCATGATGGCTCACAGGAGTTACATGATGGAGCTGCCGGTTCGCATGTGTTGCATGGTGTTGGTTCAGGTGCTTTACAGCAGTGACATGGTGGAGCTGCTGGTTCACATGTGTTGCATGGTGTGGGATGTCCACAATGGCATGACGGTGGTGGTGGAGCACACGGTTCGGGTTCGCATGAGTTGCAAGATGGCGCTGGTGCTGGGCATGATGGGACATCTGGTTCACACGACTGGCAAGATGGAGCAATTGGTTCACATGTGTGACATGATGGTGGTGGTTGAGTCTCACACCCGCATTGTGGTGGAGGTAGGGGAGCTGGACAAGACTGACAGGCTGGTGGAGGAGGTGGTGGTGGCGCGCATGGCTCTGGTGCTTGGCACGATTGGCATTGTGAAACACAGGCAGCGTTGCAGTTCTGAACCAGCAAATAAATACTGAATTATAAAAAAAAAACACAAAAATAGTTGCAATGCTAATAGACTTATAAATAATGATTGCTTACCTGAGCCACAATGGCTAACAGAAGTCCTGCCAAAACTTTAGAGGTAATCGCCATTTTATTTAAGAATGTTTTCTTCTTCACCTTTCAAATACAACAATGGCGATTGAATGATGAATAACTAGAATAATATTCGGTTTTTATACTGAAAAATATACAACGTTTTGTAAATCATTCAAGGCATATCAATTTTTTGATTACAGGGACAACGCTGACGGCTATTTTTTGTTTTCGATAGGCGCTAAAATAATTTAACCATTGACAATTTTGTGCGAAATTTGCAAATATTTGAACGTATGTTTTTTTAAATTAAATTCATTTGAAGACAGCTCATGTCAAAAGAACAAATCAGTCGCTTTCAATCTCTTTCTTTGGATCAGAGTAAGTATAGAAAGGATAAGACAAAGTTGGGAATTTTGGTTAGCTAGTCACTACTCCTTGGTTAAGGATCCGATCCCTTCAGGGTGGAAAGGAATTTAGACAATACAAAAATTAATTCCTTCGAGAAGTAACGATTAGAGACTCTAATTCGAGTATCGAGTACTCGATACTCGAGTATACTCGTCCATTTTTCAAGTACTCAATACTGGAGTAATTTGGAAATTACTCGAGTAATACTCGTAATATATAAATGAAGATTTAGTTCCAAATTTTATTTTGTTTTTAACAGCGGACAAATAAACTAGATAGCACAGTTTAATTGATTTTTAACTTTTAAACCGAAGCCCACAGCAATAGAGAAAGTTTTTTCTACTGCTGGATTAAAAAAACAAAACTTCTAACCAAATTTAAATCTGAGACAATTAATTCTCTATTATTTTTGAAATATATGTTTCATAAAATGAAATAAATGTAATAATGAAATAAAATAAGCATATTTATTGATGTATCATCTATTTTCATATACAAATTTTAACTATTTATTTTTTGATACATCTAAAACTACTCGAGTATACTCGAGTACTCGAGTATTTTAAAATTTTACTACTCGATACTCGAGTAGTTGAGACATCGAGTATTTGGAGTCCCTAGTAACGATACATCAAATTAATAAAACGCTGTTCGTGCTAGGTCTTGAACTATTGAGATCCGTCTCGGAAGCCACTTATCTTATCCGAATTCTACCCTTTCTGAAAACCCTTATTTTTTAAGTCAGCTAAGCCTATTGGGTCCGTGTGAAGACAGACAGTTCTGCTCGTTCGGAATTTAAACAGAAATAATATTGTGATGTCCACAATTGACCCACCGGAAAATTTTGTGGAAAAATTTTGTATACGGTTTGACAGTTATGTTGTTTTGAATTGATTTAATCGGTGCAGCGACATTGCCGCGCCGACGTTTGCGCGCAATACTTATATATTTGGCATTGAAAAAAGAACCATTTATTAAAAAGAAATGAAATTTGAAGTAAAATGCAAACAATACGGAAAGAAAAATAACGATGTATTTTAATTCTACATAAATTATTTTATATATTTGTTGATAGCTATTTCGGCTTACGCCTTCGTCAGAACTTCGTCAGAACAGGTTCTGACGAAGGCGTAAGCCGAAATAGCTATCAACAAATATATAAAATAATTTATGTAGAATTAAAATACATTGTTATTTTTCTTTCCGTATTATAAAGGAGTTCTACCAAGTAAATGCCTACTCAATCAATAAAATGCAAACATTTGATTTATTTTTTCAAATACCTGAACTTCTAAACATAAAAAAATATTTCATTTCATGTGTTTATTTTTATATACCTAGTCATAAATTTGCCTCTTACTGCACTCCGGGTGTTAAAAATATTTAAAGCATTCCATGTACATATGTCAAATATTACATATTTATACAAATTATTCAAAGTATCAATTATTTTGAAATAAGGTGAAGTTTTAGTAGAAAAAAATATGTTAGAAACGTAAATTTCTTTAAATAAGCAGTCAACAATACAACATAATATTAAATTGCGCGCTAGTGTCAGTGCGGTAGTGTAGGGGTCTATACTGCGCGGTAGCGTCCAGCGCGCAAATATCGCTGTGCCGATTCAACGATATGGTTATGCAATCCAACAAATTCCACACGAATAACGAGACATTTCGCCTCTTCATTCAATTTTTTTTCCCATATCCGCTCCCTATTCGGAGCCGCCACACGGTGCCTCCTAGATTATTTTCATTCAATTGGTTGACTTAAATGTCGAAAGTTGTACCGATTGTAAATTAAGATTTGGCTACAACAGGGTGGCCAGACTTTTTTTTTCCGCGATCAACTTTCGTTTGAAATTACTGGCGGCGATCGACCAACATTAAAAGTAGTAATTTAAAGCCTATATTAATCTCAATGCCAACCCTTGTTTTAACCGAGTTTTAGAAAGAGATCTTCGTCGATAATCGGCTAATTTCGAGATTTTAGCGGGCTGTCCCTGTCACACGACTTGTCTCGCACGCTCCTTGGGACGGGCACCTGAGATTTGTACAGATCAGATAGGCGATCGACGCTTTGGCCACCCCTGGGCTACAAGATGGTTTATGCAATTGCCGTTTCACAGGTGCCTTCCATAAAACTATACAATCAAGAAACAAAATCAACTATTAATATTATCACAAAAACAGACATGTGATTTGATCAGCTACTTGGGTTAAGTGGGTGAAAAAATTGAAGGAATGATTTTATAAATGTGTGTAATTTAGATTTACGATCATGGCGTGTACATTCGGAAGCAAAGCGTCATTTATATGTTTGGATTTTTGGGCTCCCAAGCCCGAGCCCGGTCCGTGCAGACCACTAATCCGTATACGCGTATCCGCTGTGGCCACGTGGTATTGAGTCTTAATTTGCAAAAGAGATTTTTAAAACCAAAAAATGTCGGGAATATGACCACCTTATGAAGTTTTTTCTTCATGAGCTGCTCTAACTCAATTGCTTCACATATATTTTTTTACAGAGAAAGAATAACGGGTAAATTATGGGTATATGGTTACGGGACAGAATCCCAATCCTCTCGAGCTAAGCTCAAAAAATTTATACACACTGGCTTATAATTTTATGTTTTGACTTTACTCTTTGAGTTCTTGTGGATTAAATCTGAAGAATATTACTGATTATTGTATGAGTTCTGAAATAAGAAATTGTTTTTTTAATATTAGCCTATAATAAAATAATTCTTTTTGTTTTAAACAAATAATAAACTTATGTAACTGTCTCTACCTGTATAATATTTATTACTATTTGTGTAGTTTGTGGTTGCATTTTTGCTCCTGTAAATTAAAACAACTCGATTTCAAACTCATTGCGAAGTATTCTTTAGGATCTTCTATTATGATAAATTTAAAAATTAAAGACGAAACATTTCAAAAAAAATCGTAAGCCTTACATTCATTTCATTTCATGTGCTTATTTTTCTTAAATCTTTACAAAAATTCTGTCCCGTGACCACATATCCATAATTTACCGAATAACGACGGTCGATAAGCTAACCACTTTTCCAATTACTTTTCAGGTGTTCACTGCCAATACTTGGTGGAATGGAATTATAATAAAAATAGTATAAAATTTTAAGTACTTATTCCACATTGAATTATCTTTGACCAATTCGTTCTATCACCGACTGCGAAGCAAGCAGTTCTTGAAGAACATATATTGTGATAAACTCAATTACAAGTTTTCTTTATTTCGGATATAGATATCCAGGATTTCAAGATTTCAAATTATTTTCTGAACTTAATATTGTAAGAGGTCATTGAGCCACTCTTTCACTGTTCACAATATTCATGTGTGCATGTCTTCAGCAAACTGAGCAGAGATGAAAGTTGTTGCAGGTGTTTATGGAAGAAGGTGGTGGTAGGAGTCACAGATATGACAAGAATATCGAAAGTAAAATAATAATATAAACTGATTTATGTTAATAATTTGATTTATTTTGTTCTTCTTGAATATCGAATATTTTGAATAAAAAAAAAGGTGATTAAACTTCAGATATTTTCAACACAAAGCGCAGGATCTTGTTTCTTATTGTTTACTAGTGACAATTACAGGAGTTGCATGATGGTAAAGAATGCAAATATTATGGTACATTAATAGTTGCGATGTTTTTGAAAGCCGTCGGTCATGAAATGAAGTGCAGAATGGTGGTTATTCATCCTTGACAAGAGTGGCAGGAGTTGCACTGTGGAACTGGATGTTGGCAGAAGTTGCATGATGGAGCTGCAGGTTCGCATGTGTTGCATGGTGTTGGTTCAGGTGCTTCACAGCAGTGGCATGAAGGAGCTGTCGGTTCACAGGTGTTGCACGGTGCGGGTTGTTCACAATGGCATGATGGTGGTGGTGGAGCGCATGGTTCGGGTTCGCATGCGTTGCAAGATGGCGCTGGTTCACACGATTGGCATGATGGAGCAACTGGTTCACATGTGTGGCAAGATGGTGGTGGTTGAGTCTCACACCCGCATTGTGGTGGCGGTGGGGGAGCTGGACAAGACTGACAGCATGGTGGTGGAACCTCACAAGATTCACAGGTTGGTGGTGGGGGTGGTGCATGGCAGCAAGTTGGTGGAGGAGGTGGCAGTGGCGCGCATGGTTCTGGTGCTTGGCATGATTGGCATTGCGAAACACAGGCAGCGTTGCAGTTCTGAACAAATAAATTAATACTTAATTATAAAACAAAAACACAAAGATAGTTGCATTGCTAATAATGACTTATAAATAATGATTGCTTACCTGAGCCACAATGGCTAACAGAAGTCCTGCTAAAACTTTAGAGGTGATTGCCATTTTTATAAGAAAGTTTTCTTCTTGACCTCTTGGATGCCACAATGTGGATTGAATGATGATAAACTTGAAAAATTTAAGGTTTATATTCTTCTTTCAATTCTCCATATCAGTTTTATGATTACAGGGAAGTCGCTGACGGCAATTGTTTTTATTTCGATAGGCGCTTAAATAATCTAACGACTGATAATTTAGTGCGAATTTTGCAAATATTTAAACGCATGTTTTTTTTCATTGTTTTTTTATTTAATTCAACTCATTTCAAGAGAACTGATTGTTGTGAAGTTGAAGTTGGTTATTGTACACCTCTTGCTACACCTCGTTGAAAGGATAAGATGTGTAGTAAGCAGGGCTGTGGAGACGGAGTCGGAGTTGGAGTCGTCGCGGCGATTTGGCTGGAGTCGTACTCGGAGTCGGAAATTTTGAAAAGTTTAAACCTTTTTTTTTTTGCATGTCATATGTAAAATTTGGCTTTTGGTCGCATTGATAGGGTTGATATTTAATTGAATACACATAAATATGTAAATTAGGGGAAACAAGTGACGATTTGGAACTTTTTAGGTCGAGTCAGACTTTTTTTCACCGACTCCACAGCCATGGTAGTAAGGAGTTTAGACAACATGCATACCTTCGAAAAAAATCGATAAATGACTTTTCGTACTTGAACTTGAACTCGTGAGGTCCGCCTCGCTTAAGCCACTGCACCAGGGATCCGACAAAAAGCTTCTGTTTTGGCTACAATAAAACGATACGCTTTTTGTATACTATTAAATTACAATTTAAGATTTGGACTGATGGTGCTTGATGGAATTTCAATATAATTTTTTTTTATTTAAATTTTATACTTTTCAAGTTTGTGAACTTGAAACGCACGAAGATGCCAAAAGTTGAAACCTCAGAAAAGTTCAAAAATGAAACGAATCAAATTTATTAATTTCCATATGTTTGACTATTATTCTTGCTCTTTTATTAATATACCACTTCTTATGATCATCAAACTTTAGCGAATGCCATTATTCTGGCAATCCAACAAAATAAAATAAAAAATTCCATTGATTGAATTGACATTTATTTGATAGAACCTTATCCTTAACCTAACCTTTTAGTCCTACAGAAATTGTATTTTTGATTGATAGCTATTTCAGCTTACGCCATCGTCAAAATCGTTATACATCTATACGACCAAAAAAAGAAATGAATCTACCATTAAAATGTTTTCCTTTGCATAATATAAATGCGATTTTCTCAGCCACCTAGCTTAAGTGATATCCTGTGTATCCGTATACTGAGAATCTGCCGTGGTGGTAGAGTTGAATATACACTCTGACTTCCTTAAAAGTTCACACGAGTGTGCGGCAGCCGTTGATACTTAATAAGTTTTCTCCGCTTTGACATAAGAATCCACCTACAGCGCTTAGCCCACGCGTTCAGTCTATATCAAATTATGGAAAATTTTCAAACTCTGGCAAAGTTGTTTTACATTGGCAGACATTCTTACAGCGCCACTCTTTCGAGTGCACGAGTAGCGTGTTCAGTCTTTACTTTGCATTGAGTCTTTATTTGGATAGGGGACTTTTAAACCATCACATGAAGACATATGGACTCCTAATGGAGGATCTTTGTTGAGGTTTGTTCTGCAAGAGCTGCCAGTTACTCCGGTGCTTTACCGTTGTTTTTCTGATAGAATGAACATGTGAGAATAGGAGTGGGATAAGACTAGTTGAAAAATATTCGCTTACGCTTCGCTTCGCTTGGAAAATTTTCAACTGAACACTTCGTCTTTTGTTGTCAATTCTTAAATGCCAAGCTTTTCCAAGGTGCAGGTGTTTATGGAAGAAGGTGGTGGTAGGAGTCACAGATATGACAAGAATATCGAAAGTAAAATAATAATATAAACTGATTTATGTTAATAATTTGATTTATTTTGTTCTTCTTGAATATCGAATATTTTGAATAAAAGAAAAGGTGATTAAACTTCAGATATTTTCAACACAAAGCGCAGGATCTTGTTTCTTATTGTTTACTAGTGACAGTTACAGGAGTTGCATGATGGTAAAGAATGCAAATATTATGGTACATTAATAGTTGCGATGTTTTTGAAAAGCCGTCGGTCATGAAATGAAGTGCAGAATGGTGGTTATTCATCCTTGACAAGAGTGGCAGGAGTTGCACTGTGGAACTGGATGTTGGCAGAAGTTGCATGATGGAGCTGCAGGTTCGCATGTGTTGCATGGTGTTGGTTCAGGTGCTTCACAGCAGTGGCATGAAGGAGCTGTCGGTTCACAGGTGTTGCACGGTGCGGGTTGTTCACAATGGCATGATGGTGGTGGTGGAGCGCATGGTTCGGGTTCGCATGCGTTGCAAGATGGCGCTGGTTCACACGACTGGCATGATGGAGCAACTGGTTCACATGTGTGACATGATGGTGGTGGTTGAGTCTCACATCCGCATTGTGGTGGCGGTGGGGGAGCTGGACAAGACTGACAGCATGGTGGTGGAACCTCACAAGATTCACAAGTTTGTGGTGGGGGTGGTGCATGGCAACAAGCTGGTGGAGGAGGTGGCAGTGGCGCGCATGGTTCTGGTGCTTGGCATGATTGGCATTGCGAAACACAGGCAGCATTGCAGTTCTGAACAAATAAATAAATACAGAATTATAAAACAAAAACACAAAGATAATTCATTGCTAATAATGGCTTATAAATTATGATTGCTTACCTGAGCCACAATAGCCAACAGAAGTCCTGCGAATACTTTCGAAGTGATTGCCATTTTTATGAGAAAGTTTTCTTCTAGACCTCTTGGATGCCACAATGTGGATTGAATGATGAACAACTAGAATAATTGTTGGTTTTTATACTCCAAAATACTAAATCAGTTTTTTGATAGCAGGGAAGTTGCTCATGGACATGTTTTCATTTTGATAGGTGCTCAAACAATCTAACGACAATTTTGTGCGAAATTAGCAAATATTTTAACGCATGCATTTTTATCGTTACCCGATGCAAAGTTACTGTATTACTACCCGATACAAAGTTTCTGTATACTGGATATTTTCCTTTATTTTGATAGGCGCTTAAATATTTTAATGTCATAGTGACATTTTTTTGTCAAATTTGCAAATATCAAAACGCACATTTTTTACTGTTCAGGTCTCGATACAACTAGAAGACTACTGCCACGTTTTGAAATATATTTTTCTTGGTATAACTCTTGTTTTTCTTTGACCTTTATCACTGCCTTTCATCACCAAGTCTCAGGCGCAAGGTACTCCTGACTAATAAACAAAATAATCATAAAGATTTCGGAATGTGTATCTTTGTTTGTATGTCAATATGACTGACTTTAGCTTCATTTTGCAATTGAACGATACATTTTTATTTGAACGCATGAATTTTTGTTTTGTTTTAAATTCCCTTTCGAACCCATCCGATCCTTAAAACAGGAGGTAGCGTGAGCGATTAGGTAACCACTCAAGGTCTCGAGTGATGTCTTTTTTATCCACTCACTATTTATGAAGAAATAATTTTAGGAGCTGCTGAAGTTCTCGTTGGCAAATTTAACTCAAGCATGAGTTCGTATCCTCTCATAAAGAACGGACATATTAAAGAAATCCAGCTTAAAATGTTTTATGAGTACACGTTGGTAGTTGAAAAAATAAAATTATAATTTTAATGTATTAATTTGAAATGTGTTTTAAATCCATCGTTTTTATTTTGGTCCCTTTATCCAGGTATACTATATTTATTATATATTCCTAGGCGAAATATGTTCTTATGGTGGAGATGGTTCAGAAGAAATTTATTAGGCAAGCTCACGTTCAATAGTTTGAATGCTCGAATAGAAATGTACCTGGCCACATATTTCTTTCGACGTATCCGAGGCCAAAATGAGAATTCCACCGTTCTTGAGAATGTTAAATGTCCCTGATAATTTTTTGAGGAATCGTGAGCATGAGTTGTTTGTTCTTCCAATGAAAATAGCCAGTCTGCCAATGGGAAGAGCTTTAGTGTTTTTAGCGAAATGGCTTCGGATGTCGACATATTTCACATGGACGTGAGTGAGTTCAGACGAGTACTATTTTTTATGTCAATTCCCAATATATTTATTTTTCACTTTTTCAAAGGGTATTTCAATAGGGACGCTCAAAATATGTTACTTTGTCCTGCTGAGTAGATTATTCATTGTTTAGTGGCCAAATTTGAGTCGACCAGTTTGGTAAATAATCGGCCAACACCTACCTGTACGTCATCAAAATACAATATCTGGTGAAAACATTGCTGCTGTGTGTGAAAGTGTACAGGAAAACCCAAGGCAGCTTATTTCTCGTTGTTCACAAGAACTTGGTTTTTCTGCGACTTCAACTTGGCGAATTTATTTGGCACCCATATAAAATCCAACTAACCAAGGAACTTCAGGTAAACGACCGCAGACAACGCCTGATTGGGTTCTGGAGCAGTTGGAAGTTTACTTTAGCGACATGGCCCATTTTATAATGAATGAATTTTGGCAGATATTTGATGCTATATTCCATATTTAATGCCGTAAAATATACTTACAAATGAAATTAAAATTTAGTAGAAATCTCACAAACAACTTGTTTTATTTACATTTCAAAACTAAGCGTCCTTATAAAAAGACCCTTTACATATGTATCTGTAAACTAAGTATTTTTCCTTTCAATGTTTTCATCTTTTTTCACATTGAAACAGCAATAAACTTATAGTTTGTAATTTTTGCAATGTACATTTATAAATAAATAAATACTACTGTTAACCTTGTCACTGAATCTCTATTTAGTTTAATAAGAGTAAGGGTAGAAAAGATAAGGCTAGCACAGGACTAGTGGTAAGCTTATCCTTTTATGGATCTAATGAAGGGGATGGAGTTTTTTGACAAAACAAACACCCATACCTTCGAACAGAATCGATAATTCTTCTCGTACTGAGTCGATCCCGTGAGGTGACGCTAACCACTGTACTATAGACTTGACAAAGCCAATGAAGAATTTACTGCAATATTTATTATATGCCACGTCCTCTTCCATCTTCAGCAGTTTTTAGAAATAATTGAGCATCTTTATAAATATGTACAGACATATGTAGTGACACGGTGACAAATATAAATTTATGTCAGTTCTATGAAAACTATATAATACTAGTATTCGAACCCGGCTTCGCTCGGACCATTTTGGGGTTATGTTCACCTCGGCGCGTAAATTCAGACGGGCCAAGTTGAAACAACTGGCAACTTAATGACCAACAATGCAAAAGGGAATTACAGACCCACAGACATACATACGCCGTTTCGGGTATATATATGTACTACTCGATACTCGAGTAATTGGAGTCTCTACACACACATTGATAACGAAACAAATTTACCGTCGAAACTTTCGCGAGCGAAATCAATTCGTTTTGTTTGAACTTGCAACAACAATGCAAAAGGGAATTACAGACCCACATACATACATACGCCGTTTCGGTTTTATATATAAGATATAGTCGATAGCTGTTACGGTGTACGCCTTCGCGAAAAGAACATAAGATGCAACCCGAAAAAACAACTACACTTGGGCCTCGTATAACACGGTTATATGGTTCCACAAAAATGTCTTGTTATACAAGGTTTGAAGTTCATACAAAATTAGGGTTTGCGTTCCAAAAAGCCATATTTTACTTTATTTTTTTAAATAAACAAATATAAATTTACATATTTATTGAAAGAAACTTTAATTACCAATCATTCATCATCGTTATCACTTAGAATTCAATATGTTTTACTCTTTTTCGAGATAGGTTGTGAGTTTTCATCATCGAAAATTCAGTAATAAGCGATTGTTTGCTTTTAGCTTTTACATCTTTACGTATTTCCTTTAATGGCACCAAAATATTTTGTTATTACCTCTTGAATTTCAAACTTTTTTTCCATTATAGGATCATTTTCAATAAGAAAAAAACGAATTTAATAGCCAATTCCAAGTTGTCATTCATTGTTTTTAATGTGAAACGTTTAGCTATGTACTTCGCTGCAACTGCTTTCTAAGTCTTTATTTGTGGTAGGTTCAACCAACATTTCGACTAATTCTTCTTCGTCCTCCAATAATCCTCAGATATTTCTTGGATGTCATGAATATCCATGTCATAAAAACTTTCTCCACCAATAAGTGTTTTTTTCCCCTTAAACCGTGTTATTTTTTAATTTGAATTTAAAATTAAATTTAAAATATATATATATTTAATTTTACACCTCTACGCCAATGCGCCAAATATTCTGAGTTGTGAAAGTGTTGGTACCAGAGATTAACTTCGATGGTAAATAATGTATCAGTTGGGATTGAATTGATATATAAATACATACACCCAGCCCATAAGATCTCTTTTTTTTTCAATTGAAAAATCTTTGAGATTGACCACTGACCCCCGATATTTGAGGGTACAAAGCTCTTACACTAGACCAACAGGGACCGACCGTGTTATATAAAGCGTGTTTTGA
This sequence comes from Himalopsyche kuldschensis, assembly GCA_028554975.1. Taxonomy (NCBI): domain Eukaryota; kingdom Metazoa; phylum Arthropoda; class Insecta; order Trichoptera; family Rhyacophilidae; genus Himalopsyche; species Himalopsyche kuldschensis. The sequence continues at coordinate 3,521,755 of JAHFWI010000031.1, read as the reverse complement.
AATATAAAACCGTTGTTTGTGAGAGGCCTAAATTTTATATTTTATTTAATTTTCCGTGCTATAATGGAGTTCTACCAAGTGTATTCTAATTTAATCTGTGTCTGTGAGAATTGCTTGTTGGTCTTGACCAGATGTTATCTAGCAACTTCAGCAGTTTTGAGTACTGGATTAGTGGGATTGAATTTGATATATCACAGCCAGCCATGTCCTCGAGCAGACTATATTGTAAGAAACTCTTAAATAAACTTTGAGATGGACCACTGACCACTGACCTGGATATATGAGGTGGTATAAATAACACCGGTTTCAACCACTTTAAAGTGAACAATAATCAACATTTCGCTTCTTTGGTAATATTAGAACAGTCGCAAATCAATTTTTTCCCTCATTGACGCTGCCTTTTCAATAGTCTACCATATTTTATGAAGTGAGGATAGAAATGAATCAAAGATAATCTTATTCCAAATTAAGCCCTGAGTCTTTTATTTTGTCTACTATGTCAGGTAAATTATGTGTTATCTTTGTACAATCAACTTCATGCTAATTATATAAGAAGAGCTGCAGATTCTTATCTTGGTATTTTTTTGGATGAGCATATGCTGCAATAGTTGGCTCACAAAGTTTGTGAAGCCCTGCTAGAAAATTGGTTCAGCTATCGTAGATGAAAAAAACAATAAAAAAAAATATGTGTACAGTCAAGTAATTAAATTTATTTTTCAAATTATAATTGTTTTGAATAGAATTATGAAATTTTGACAAGCTCAACCAACCGTGGTTGTGAAAGGTTTTGAGTGATTTTCATCCTTATTGGTGCAATCTGTTCGAAATGAAGATCGCTTATGATTGGCAAGAGTTGCAGGAGTGACATACTGGAGCTGCAGGTCCACAAGTGTTGCATGGTGACGCAGGCTGCTCGCATGGTACTGGGGCGGGTGCTTCACAAGTTTGACATGAAGGTGGTGGTGGAGCGCATGGTGCGGGTTCACATGAGTTGCAAGATGGCTCTGGTGCTGGGCCACGATGGGACAGATGGTTGGCATGAATGGCAAGGTGGTGGAGCAGCTGGTTCACATGTTTGGCAAGATGGTGGTGGTTGAGATTCACATCCGCATTGTTGGGGAGGTGAGAGTGCTGGGCAAGACTGGCAGCATGGTGGTGGAGTTTCACATCCGCATTGTGGTGGCGGTGGGGGTGCTGGGCATGATTGGCAGCACGGTGGTGGTGGTGGAGGCTCGCAAGATTCACATGTGGGTGGTGGAGGTGGGGCTTGGCAGCAAGTTGGTGGAGGGGGTGGTGGTGGTATGCATGGTTCTAGCGGTGGTATAGCTTGGCATGATTGGCAATGTGGGACACAGGCAGCGTGGCAGTTCTGTGTGGATACAATAGTCAAATATCAATTATTAAATATTGATAATATAAACATATAAAACTGGAAAATTTGATTACTTTTCAAGGAGTTTTGTCATTGACGACCTGAGTTTCACCTTTTGGCATTTCAAGTGAGCAAATGAACTTCAACTTGTTCAAGTTAACGAAGGAACTCATGAAAAAGCACAAAATTCAAAAGATTGTTATTTATTAAAAATGATTACTTATAAATTAACCTACCTGTGCCACAATAGCGAACAAAAATCCGATGAAAACTTTGGAGGTTATCGCCATTTTGCGTTGTTATGTTTTCTTCTTGACCTATCGAATACAGCGATGTGGATTGAATGATGAATATTCCAAATAAGATTCTTTTTTTATACGTTATTAGCGTAATGAATATGATCCAATTTGGTAAAATACGTGTGCAAACTGTAATATACCATTTTAAAAATAAAAGTGTTATTTGAAAACAAATACGTGAAATAATCAGCAAGCTGTGCGAATAATTGTAGTTTTAATACTAAGCGCAATTCACAATAAAAAAAACTACTTCCCACGTAACAAAATGATAAGTTTCAACTAAAGAAAAATATTTGGTATAAAAACTGAATCTTTTTTAGGTAAATCATCATTCAATTCATAACATTGTATTTGAGAAGTCAATAATAAACTTAATCATACAAAATGGTGATTACTTCTAAAGTATTCGCAGGACTTTTGCTCGCCATTGTGGCACAGGTAAGAAATATTTATTTTTAAGTTTAAATCGTTTGTATTTTGTACTTTTCCATGAGTTTTGTCACTAACGGGTTTCGTATTCGACATCTTCAAGCATTTCAAGTTCATTGAGAAGTCAAAATTCAAACGATTCAAATTTGAAAATCCAACAAATATATATTTTTCAATTTTAAGTTCTAAAATTTAGATCTGTGGTCACATATAATGTTTTACTATTTTGATTAATTAGAACTGCAACGCTGCCTGTGTTCCGCATTGCCAATCATGTCAAGCTCCACCTCCACCAGAACCATGCGTACCTCCACCACAAACTTGCTGCCAAGCCCCACTTACACCACCAGCATGTGAATCGTGTGAGCCTCCACCACCACCACCGTGCTGTCCGTCTTGCCCAGCACCCCCACCTCCACCACAATGCGGGTGTGAAGCTCCACCACCACCACCGTGCTGCCAGTCTTGCCCAGAACCCCCACCTCCACCACAGTGTGGATGTGAGGCTCCACCACCACCATCTTGCCAAAGATGTGAACCAGCTGCCCCAGCGTGCCAGTCATGTCAACCAGATGCCCCATCGTGCCAAGCACCAGCGCCATCTTGCAATTCATGTGAACCCGCACCATGCGCTCCACCACCACCTTCATGCCAGACTTGTGAAGCACCTGTCCCAGTACCATGCGAACAGCCTGCGTCACCATGCAACACATGTGGACCTGCAGCTCCATCATGCCACTCCTGCAACTCTTGTCAATCATAAACAAACTTGACAATGAACTTTATCGAGCAGTAACGACGAATATCACCCATATTTTAGAATCACAGTTTATTAAGCTTGTTAAAAAACTAATTTTTTAATAAATAGAATTTATTATTTACATGTTTTGTTTCATTTTTTTATTGATTGATCTTGATTGTTCTCTTCCTACAAAATTGCATAAAATGTTTTCAACCAATGTTTTTTAATCATCGTAATATAGTTGTTGCTCCAGCAACGTTAGCAAGTCGACGTAAACTTGAATACAAATAATTTTATTATATTTTTCAAAAAAGTAAATAAAAATGGTGTAAAAATTAATAGCTTAGAATTTTTAGAATAAATTAAAGTATTAAAAGTTAAGAAATATTATTAAAAGATATCCTATATTGGACAGGCTGCTTACACTATTTCAAATGATTAAACCCTTCCTTATTGATGTAATTCTAACTTCATTAGTAGTAAAACTATATGTTGGCTTTGCTTTGATTCTATAACCCCTCCTTGCTTTCCGTAAAAAAGGAAAAATCCCAAACTCCATTTTGTAATTTCAATAAATCAATCTTGCTTTATTACTTATATTTTTTTTATATTTTTTAAAAAGAAAAAAAATATTAGGCATTACAGCTTACGCCAATGCGCCAAATATTCTTAATTGTAAAAGTCATACAAGATTAACTCTATGATAAATAATGAATCAGTTATGCACAAAATCAACGATAAATAACATACACCCAGCCCAAGATCTCTTTTTTCAATTGAAAAAATCTAACCTTGCCGAGAATTGAGCTCGGGTCCGCTGATTGCTAGGACAAAGCTCTTGCCACTAGACCACAAACTACTTAAGCAAACTTTGCGATAGTAAGTCCGAAGATGACTCTGAAAGAGGCAAAACACGTGTCACAATTAGTAACACAATACGTGGAATAATCAAAGTTATTTAAATTTAAAATGAACTTCCACAAAGTTACCGCCGAATTCATCGAAAGTATTTAAATATAATAGAATTTGAAACAAAGTCTTAGATAATAAAGCAAAAATAAACTGTATGAAATACAAATTAAAGACAAATAAAATTTCAATTTGATTAGAGATTCTTTTTAAAAATTCTAAATTACGTGGAGATCATGTGATAAAAATAAGTGGTTTGCAACGTTTCTAATATTTCGCTAGAAGCAAACCAGTATTTTTTTTAATCATCCATGCTATGATATTTGTATAACCATTTGAAAACTGAGAATCACTTCAACACTGACGAAGTGGTTAAATTGTTACACCACAACACGGGTGATCATAAATTGTATCACAAGAAAACACTCGAAGGATTTTAGTTCCACAAAAATTATGTACCCAATTTACAATCGATAGTTATTTTGGCTCACGCCATCGTCAAAACTCTTCAGCTATCTGTCCGATGTTTGCTATTTTTCCGTCGTACTATAATTGAGTTCTTGAGAAGCAAATTTAAATAAATCAAAACACAGCTTAAAAGTCTGGCAATTTTAAACGAGAAACTCTTCTCTTCTTCACCGTTGTTTGCCATTGAATGTAAATATCTTTCAATATCAATGATGATAAATTCAACCAATCTAACGAATTAAATTATTCAAATAATATGCTATTTTTATGTTTTTAAGCCATGTTAGTTTTCAACTAGGAACTGATAGACTCCTCACGGAGTTTATCTAAACATGTTTATTTCGAAAAGAACTGCTTCTTACTCATTTGCTCAAATTCTCTTTTTGGACGATTAGGGATTGAAAATAAATATGACTAAGACAGGACTAGTGGTAAGCTAATCGCTATCAATACGCGCCACTTTTTGGGTTCGAAAAGGTGGGAAGGGATGTTTGACAAGACAAACGTCCATTGCCTTTGAGCAGAATCGATTTATCGACCGAAAAATCGTCTCAAACCAGGAATCGAACCCGGATGGTCCGACGTGGAAGCCAACGACTGCACTACAGACCGGACATAATTCATTTGGCTAAAACAAAATCTTCTAGTTCTGACAAAATGTTAAGCCAAAATAGCTATAAACAAGATTATAAAATAATTTATGTAGAACTAAAATACATTGTTATTTTTCTTTCCGTATTATAATAGAGTTCTACCAAGTAAATGGTTTTAAATCAATATATATTTGCTAGTTGGATCCAATGGTTGACAATGGTCGAATGTCAAGTCTCAAAAATTCTCTTCCACCTTACACCTATCCGATCATATAAAAGATTACCCAGTCCTATCCTTTCTAAGGTAGAAATCAAAAAGCTTGTAGAAAACTTTGGTTGAGATGACCTTAATTATGAGTCCGTATACACAACATTGAAAAAAAGGAAAATACTTTGATTATCTGTTTTTGATTAATAATTTTATTTATTTTGTTTTCTAAAATAAAGAATGCTTTTAATAAATCAATAGATCATAAAATATGTAAAATCCTAAGTCAATAATAGTTGCGATAGAAAGATATCGATCATGAAGTGATATTGTGCTGAATGAAGGTTATTCACGCTTGACAAGAGTGACAGGAGTTGCATTGTGGAGCTGGATATTGGCAAGAGCTGCATGGTAGTGGAGACTGTTCGCATGCATGGCATGTTGGCTCACATGAGTTGCATGATGGAGCTGCCGGTTCGCAAGTGTTGCACGGCAGTGTTTGACAGCTGTGGCATGTTGGAGCTGCGGGTTCACATGTGTTGCACGGCGCGGGTTCTTCACAAGTTTGGCACGATGGCGGTGGTGGAGCGCATGGTTCGGGTTCGCATGAGTTGCAAGATGGCGCTGGTGCATGGCATGCTGGAGCAACTGGTTCACATGTGTGGCATGATGGTGGTGGTTGAGTCTCACATCCGCATTGTTGTGGTGGAGGTGGGGGAGCTGAACATGACTGACAGCATTGTGGTGATGGTGGTGGAAGCTCACAAGATTCACAGGCCGGTGGTGGAGGTGGGGCGTGGCAGCAAATTGGTGGAGGAGGTGGTGGTAGTGCGCATGGCTCTGGAGCTTGGCATGATGTGCATTGTGAAACACAGGCCGCGTTGCAATTCTGAAAAAATAAATGAATACCGTATGTAAAACACATGAAGGATTTCGACTGAGAGTGCTTGATAGTATTTCAATATCAAATTTCCTTTCGGAATCATTACACATTTTAGAGCATGAAGTCAGTTTTAGTTCGATCGTGCACTTGAAATGCCTGAAGATGTCGATCAGCGAAAAAAGCGAATCGTTAGGACCAAAACTCTTCAAAAGGACAAAATTCGTACGATTTAAATTTTATAAATAATAATTATTTACCTGAGCCACAATGGCTAACAGAAGTCCTGCCAAAACTTTAGAGGTGATTGCCATTTTTATGAGAAAGTTTTCTTCTTGACCTATCGGATACCACGATGTGGATTGAATGATGAATAACTCGAAGAAAATTAAGTTTATATACTTCTATTATTCGAGCATGGAAGTCGCTGATGGCGATTTATTATTTTGATAGGCGCTAAAATAGTTTCATTACTCCATGACAATTTTGTGCGAATTTTGCAAATATTTAAACGCACGATAAGACCATTGTTCTTGTTTCTTTGCAAAATTATATCACTGGCTCGAATGATGCAGTATATAAACCTAATATAATTCAAGTAATTCATCATTCAATCCACATTGTGGTAACCGAGAAGTCAGAAGAAAACATTCTCATAAAAATGGCAATTACTTCGAAAGTTTTAGCAGGACTTCTGTTAGCTATTGTGGCTCAGGTAAACAATTAATATGTTTTAGTCTATTAACATTACAACTATTTATGTGTTTCTATTATAATACTTTATTTTTTTAATATTTTTAGAACTGCAACGCTGCCTGTATTCCGCATTGCCAATCATGCCAAGCTCCACCCCTACCAGAGCCATGCGCACCTCTTCCACAAACATGCTGCCACGCCCCACCTCCAGCACCAGCCTGTGAATCTTGTGAGGTTCCACCACCACCGCCTTGTTGTCAGTCTTGTCCAGCTCCCCCACCTCCACCACAATGCGGTTGTGAGACTCAACCACCACCATCATGCCACACATGTGAACCAGTTGCTCCATCATGCCATGCACCAGCACCATCTTGTAACACATGCGTACCCGAACCATGCGCTCCACCACCACCATCGTGCCAATCTTGTGAAGAACCCGCGCCGTGCAACATGTGTGAACCCGCAGCTCCATCATGCCACACCTGTCAACCACCTGCACCACTGCCGTGCAACACTTGCGAACCGGCAGCTCCATCATGCAACTCCTGTGAGCCATCATGCCACGCATGCGAACAGCCTCCACCACCATGCAGCTCGTGCCAACATCCAGTTCCACAGTGCAACTCCTGTCACTCTTGTCAAGCATGAATAACCTTCATTCTGCACAATATCACTTCATGACCGACGGCTGTCAAAAACATCGCAACTATTATAAATAATGGACCATTATATATTTTAATCCATTAATTTATTTATAACGTTCTTCATTGCAGAAAACGAATTAAACGACATAATTAATCAAAAACAAACAATCGAAACATTTTATTTTTTTCTACCATGTCCGCTCCTAATGTAGATTATATGGACTTCTCATTGAGCTCATCTCAACAGAAGCTTTCTTCGAGTTTCTTGCTTTATTTTATTAAAATTATAGGACTTTTGGTTTTCTAACTTTTTAAAGGATCGGATGGGTGTGAAGTAGATGTGAAGATTCAGAAAATTCATTATTTTTTTGAACAGGAAACTATAATTTACAGGAAAATGTTTGGACGAGGATTCGAACCCATGCTCTTCTCAGCTGAATCCGATTTTATTATATAATACATACGATTTTATTATATAATTATATATACTATAAAAAGCTTTTTGCACATTTTTTACGATGCCAGCATTCGAACTCCGAGTGGAACTCGCTTCAACAAACGTTTCCTTTTGAGAACTGCTTGTATCTCAGCTGTTTATAATATCTTTTTTGAATAGAGCAGAGACTGAAAAAAATACAAAAATAATATAGTAGTAGTCAGTGACGGCTGGTGACGGGGTGCTGGGGGTGCTTGGGGGTGCTGGGGGGTGCAAAAGGAAGATTCAACTATTTTTCCGTACTACGGAAGAGAAACAGTTTGTATTGCGAACATCTGAATTGAAAGTCCATGCTATAGAAATGTTTTAAAATCCAATGAATAGGAAAGAACTCTTGCAAAAATGGTTGAATCTTCCTTTGCACCCCCCAACACCCTGTCACCAGCCGTCACTGGTACTAGTAGTTTGCTAATCGTTCTCGATGCGTTCCATTTTTAGAATCAGTAGGGTGTGGTTGGGAGTTTACAGACATCACAGACGTCCATGCACTTGTGCATTGAGCTTGACGACCTATAGTTGGAAATGGAAAATTCAACGGTAACCTATTGGGCTGGGCAATTTTGTTGAAAAGCCTGATTAAATCCAAACATCGTGACCCTAATCACGTACTGTGAGACTGCCCCGAGATGAATTCTGTACGAACAGTGCTGTTTTTTTACATTTGGCTCTCATAAAGGTACAATAGCCCAGTACTTCCCAACCCAAGTCCGTAAGTTTTTGCGAAAATTTTCTCGAGAAAAGTTGATCGATATCAGATCAAATAATTTTATCGATGTAGAACAGGGGGGGGGCAAACTTTTCGGATGGCGGGCAAATTCCGAAGAATTCAAAATGATCCGCAGGCCGCAAGTAAAATACCATTTTTAGGTATTCAGGTCTTTAAGAGATTCCATGGAAAGAAGCTCCTTCCAATTTAAAATTCAGAGGAACACCGTGAAAATTAATTACTCTGTGGTATCCTTTTTGATTGTTACTTTCGATTATGTACCATGTTATTGATTCGAGTATTGATTGTGATTGCTTATTTATTTTTTTATCAATAACTTCAATTCTTCTTACTACGGTTCGTCGAGATAAGTTTATCTTCTCAAAATAAAATTCTTTCTTTATTTCAACAAGATTTGACATGATATATTAACGATACAACAAATTCTTCAAATTTCATTCGATTATCGATATCTTTTAATAAAAATTGGTTGTCTGTAAAGTCGGTTTACGGACGATAGTTTAACGGGACAACGTCATAAGAAAACATTGATGAAATGATTGCATACTTTATTGCCGCAATTGTTGTTGTAATATAAACAATGAAAACCACATTAACATTTCACTTCACCTTTATAAACAGTTGTAAACAGATCACGTGTAGGTACTGTAGGTGTATAAGTTGTGTGCTGCCGCTGTCTCTTTTCTACTCAGACGCATCGACCAATCGAGTGGAAGAGAGATAGATGCGGCACAATCCGAACGGTAGGCCGATCGTGCCTCTCTATCGCTTATCCGCGCTCGCGCTCGCACGGTTGCCTTCGGCGTAACGCGACAAACGGGACAATGAGTCATGTTTTTTCGTGCGTGCAGGGGGCGTTCATCGATTTATAAGACGTTGTCACGTCAAAAAAAATATTCTTACTTAGAAATACGATGGCGAGCCGCACTTTACTCCACCCTGATGTGGACTATAATGAAAAAAATTAGTTCAGAATTCCGGATAAGGCGACAACAAAAATATTAGTCTTTTTCAAAAGAAGCCTTGGTAATCCTTATTCCTTTTGCGACTCCATAGCAATGTAAAACAGCATTTTTGTCATTAACTTTTGATAAAAAATTAAACACAGATTATGCCTTTCCACCAAGACTTTGGAAGAATCCTTGCGAGTTACCATTTCTGAAATTGAACCAGATATTTGATTCGTTGTGTCAAAACATGCAACCACAGCCATCTCATTAAATTGTATTGTGAGTTTTATGCTATATTTAGTTTTTCTTATTTTATTTTAAAAAAAAAACTGTTTGTTTACTCTAAGCTAATTATATTTGTGATAAAATATAAACATGTGAAATAAAAAGAAAATAGAATGAAATATTTTTTTTTAAGGGAGTGGAGTTTTTTTAAGATTTAGGGGTCCGTGGCAAGAAAAAGATTGGGAAGCACTGCTTTTAAAGGTTAGCTGACCCTATTCCTGCCCTTTCTTGTATAGAAAGCAGAGGCTTGTAGAAAGTTGAGATGCCTTCAATTAGGAGTCCTTTTGCTCCACATTTGGACATGGCCATGGTGAATAAAAAAAGAAAAATGCTTTGATTGCTTGTTTTTGAATTCAAATTTAATTTGTTTTGTTTTGTGAAATTATAATGTTTTTAATAAATCAATGAATCATAAAATATGTTAAGTCCATAATCAATAAAATTTGTGGTTTTTTTGAATGCCGGTGATCATGAAGTGATGTTGTACAGAATGGTGGTTATTCATGCTTGACAAGAATGACAGGAATTGCACTGTGGAACTGGGTATTGGCAAGAGCTGCATGGTGGTGGAGGCTGTTCGCATGCGTGGCATGTTGGCTCACAGGAGTTGCATGATGGAGCTGCCGGTTCGCAAGTGTTGCACGGCAGTGGTGCAGGTGGTTGACAGCTGTGGCATGATGGAGCTGCGGGTTCACATGTGTTGCAAGGCGCGGGTTCTTCACAAGTTTGGCACGATGGCGGTGGTGGAGCGCATGGTTCGGGTTCGCATGAGTTGCAAGATGGCGCTGGTGCGTGGCACGCTGGAGCGACTGGTTCACATGTGTGGCATGATGGTGGTGGTTGAGTCTCACAACCGCATTGTGGTGGAGGTGGGGGAGCTGGACAAGACTGACAACAAGGCGGTGGTGGTGGAACCTCACAAGAATCACAGGCTGGTGGTGGAGGTGGGGCATGGCAGCAAGTCGGTGGAGGAGGTGGTGGTGGTGCGCATGGCTCTGGAGCTTGGCATGATTGGCATTGTGAAACACAAGCAGCGTTGCAATTCTGAAAAAAATGAATAGCATTTGTCTCAAAAAATACATTCTAAATTGTAGAAGAGAGTTATTTTTATAATTGAGAATTTCAACTGAAGGTGCTTGATAGTATTTCAATATCATATTTAATCCTTTCAATTTTGTATCTTCTTTAATTTTAGAGCATGAAGTCAGTTGTAGTTCATTCGTGTACTTGAAAAGCCTGAAGGTGTCGATCGGTGAAAACCCGGATGGTTCGGACCCAAACTATTGGAAAAGAACAAATTTCAAATTTTATAAATAATGATTATTTACCTGAGCCACAATGGCTAACAGAAGTCCTGCCAAAACTTTAGAGGTGATTGCCATTTTTATGAGAAAGTTTTCTTCTTGACCTATCGGATACCACGATGTGGATTGAATGATGAATAACTAGAATAATATTAAGTTTATATACTAATCAGTTTTATTGAAAACAGGGAAGTTGCTGACGGCGATTTATTATTATGATAGGCGCTTTAAATAGTTTGATTATTTCGTGACAATTTTGTACTAAATTTTCAAATATTTAAATGCATGCAATTTTTTTAATCTTTATGTGAGAAAAAAACTATAAGACCATTGTTCTTGCTACTTTGAAAACTATACCACTGGCTCAAATGATAAAAGTATATAAACCTAATATTATTCAAGTAATTCATCATTCAATCCACATTGTGGTTACCGAGAAGTCAGAAGAAAGCATTCTCATAAAAATGGCAATTACCTCTAAAGTTTTTGCAGGACTTCTGTTAGCCATTGTGGCTCAGGTAATTAATATTTATTTATAATTTTATTCAAATTACAACTACTTATGTATTTCTTTTATAATACTGTATTAATTTATTTGTTTAGAACTGCAACGCTGCCTGTGTTCCGCATTGCCAATCATGCCAAGCACCGCCCCTACCAGAGCCATGCGCACCTCTTCCACAAACATGCTGCCACTCCCCACCTCCACCAGCAGCCTGCGAATCTTGTGAGCCTCCACCACCACCGCCATGCTGTCAGTCTTGTCCAGCTCTCCCATCATCCCCACAATGCGGGTGTGAACCCCAACCACCACCATCATGCGACACATGTGAACCAGCTGCTCTATCATGCTCAGCACCAGCGCCATCTTGTAACTCATGCGTTCCCGAAGCATGTGCTCCACCACCGCAATCGTGCCAAACTTGTGTAGTACCCACACCATGCAACACATGTGAACCCGCAGCTGCATCATGCCACAGCTGTCAAGCACCTGCACCACTGCCGTGCAACACTTGTGAACCAGCTGCTCCATCATGCAGCTCCTGTGAGCCAACATGCCATGCATGCGAGCAGCCTCCACCACCATGCAGCATTTGCCAACATCCAGTTCCACAGTGCAACTCCTGCCACTCTTGTCAAGCATGAATAACCTTCATTCTGCACAATATTACTTCATGACCGACGGCTGTCAAAAACATAGCAACTATTATAAATAATGGACCATAATCTTATATATAAAACCGAAACGGCGTATGTATGTCTGTGGGTCTGTAATTCCTTTTTGCATTGTTGGTCATTAAGTTGCCATAAAAACGAATATGAAAGAAAATATGTTTGAATTTTTATCGGCGAAGACATTTAGTCAAAATGTAATAAATTAGTCTTCTACTGCACTTTTCCCGGCTTTTATTAATATAATAATGTTTATTATTTACGTGAAGGTATTATTTGACTTTTCTTTGACGGCAAATTAGATTTTTTCCTTGAATTTGGACATTTTAATGGGCGAGAATGGGGCTGTCATCAAATTAAATAAATTTGTGATTTTATTTTAACTCTATTTTGGATGTTAGACTGTGTGATATAATTATGTCGAATGATATAACATTTAATAATTATTGGTCGCTTAGTCCGAGCGACGCCGGGTAGCAATACTAGTATATTATAATCCATTGATTTATTCAAAACATTCTTCATTGCAGAAAATAAATTAAACGAAAATATCAATCAAAAACAAACAATCGAAACATTTTCTTTTTTTGTTCCATGTTCGTTCTCAATGTTGATCATATGAACTTCTCATTGAGTTGATCTGAACAGAAGCTTTCTTCGAGTTTTTTGCTCTCTGTCATAGAAATTATGGGCATTTGAACTCTGAATGGAACTCGCTTTAATAAACATTTTGCTTCGAGAACTGCTTGTTACTCAGTTTACTATACTCTATATATTGAGAGAGTAGGCATTTACTTGATAGAACGCCATTATAATACGGTGAGAAAATAACAATGTAATTAAATTCTACATAAATTATTTTATATATGTATTTGTTGATTCTTGCATCAAGTGAACACATGACCTAAATTCAGTCCCGATTTGTTTACATTCTTGTAATAAAAGCTTTAAGCTAAATGCATTGAAACAGCTAGAAATTAATAGGCATAATCAATCCAATGACATTCTTAATGAACAAAACACAATTAACATATCTCCACTTCTTAAGCCATTAATAAACACCAATGCAATTTTAAATAAATTCACTTGATGCATTACAAATTTTACGTTTATTCCCACTTAGTAAAAACCCAGATTAGCTTTCACTTCATGAATACACCAAATCAATAACTTATTTTTTCCATATACAATTAAGATGGTGGAACAGAGAAGAAGATGTATAGTGTATTCTCTCTATCCTTGGTATATAAGCTTGTGCATCAGATGCACGTTTAAAACATAGTTCTGACGAGGGCGTAAGCCGAAATAGCTATCAACAAATATATAAAATAGTTTATATAGAATTAAAATACATTGTTATGTTTCTTACCGTATTCTCAAGAATGGTGGAACTCTCATTTAATTACTCGGCAATGTCACTGCACCGGTGCTGAGACACCCAAATTTAATCCAAATCTTCATTTTCCATCTGTTCAGCTATTCCTAATTATGTAATTTAATTGGCTGAAGAATGCCAACTTTGCACTTCCTTTTCACCCATGAAAATGGCCAAATCCTTTTCTCTATCGGTATGTCAATTTTGTTGATTTGTCTGCATTATGACTTTTGCTTCAGTCTGATGATGATCAGCAGTGGTAAAATTGGAAAAGGAGAATGATTAATGGCTTTATCGTTTTATTCTTACATTAGGAGTAAAAAAAATTCTTTAAAATATTTGCAAATTTTACACAAAATTGTCACTCAGTCGTCTGATTAATTTAGCGCCAATCACAATAAAAATGTCAGTCAACAAGTTCAGTGTAAAGGCAATGCACAACTGTGTGGATGTATGTGGTGTCCGTAACCCAGTGTTAACTACTTGTCTACAGGAACGTATGCGCCGGCGGAGCTATTTTCGTGCGCCCACTACAAATTTTATCAGAATCGTTTACATGTAACTGTGTGATTTGAAAATGTTAATTAGAAAAAAGGAAATGGATGTTACACATAATATTTAAAGCTACCCAGGAAGCGTTGATAAAATAAACACAGATGTACAACTTAAGATATGTTTGCTAAAAATCCAGCCTGCGCCCGTCGCTATTCACCTTAATCGTAAATGCACCCGGAGTCACTATGAGGTTAAGAACCTCTGCTGATCCTAAAAAAGGAGCGCATCTAGTGCGATTAGCTCACTTGTAATCCTGTAATTGTTATAATTTTTTTTATTCTCTGCTCTATTCGAAAAAAAAAGCAACAAGCAATTCTCAAAGAATAATGTGTGTTGAAGGGAGTTCCATTTGAAGTTCAAATGAATCATTGTAAAAAATAAGCAAAAAGCTTTCTTAAAAATAAAATCGGATTCAGCTGAGAAGAGCATGGGCTTGAATCAATACCCAAAGCAGTCTCATTTCCAGTCAAATTATAGTTTCCTGTTCAGAAAATTGATGAATTTTCTGAATCTTTTAATCTACTTCACACCTATCCGATCCTTTAATACAGGCGTTCTTAACCTTATTTCAACTCCGGGTGCATTTGAGATTTGGGAGATGAGTCACGGGCGCAGGCAGGATTTTTTAAAAACAAGATACAAGTAGTACATATTCATGTATGTATTAATTTTATTTTTGCATCTTTAGCAGCTTTACAAATGTAGCATTCATTATATTGTGTGATTAAATTATTTATTTTAAATCGGAAGATTATGCATTTGTTAAAAATTAAAAGAAAATCCTAGACACAAAAAATTACATTTCGTGTTGTCTTTGACATTGGATTTCACGAAGAGCATTTTACACTGACACAACCATTTTAGGAATATCATTTTTTCTAATGGCTTTTAATATTCTGTGAGATAAAGGATTTGTTCAAATATTGTTGATTATTTACAGAACGACATTCATGACATGTTCATAGGAAAATACTTTGGAACATAATGCTTCTTGATGATAATACAATGATAATTCAAGTACCTGAAGGATTCATCTCTCTTGCAATGGAAATGTAATCCACTATTGCATTCTTTGCCGGGCGCACGAAAATGACTCCGCGGGCACGTGGTTAAGAAACCCCGCTTTAATAGGTTAAAAAACCACAAGTGGTATAATTTCTATAATAGAAAGCAAAAAGATCGAAGAAAGCTTCTGTTGCTATGAATTCAACGAGTTTCATGTGATATACATCGGGAACGGAAATGGTAGAAAAAAATAAAATGTTTCGATTATTTGTTTTTGATTGACAATTTCATTTAATTTATTTTCTGCAATAAAGAATGTTTTAAATGAATCAATGAATGCTATGGTTCATTATATATTATAGTTGCGAGGTTTTTGAAAGCCGTCGGTCATGAAATGTAGTGCAGAATGGTGGTTATTCATGCATGGCAAGAGTGGCAGGAGTTGCACTGTGGAACTGGATGCTGGCAAGAGCTGCATGGTAGTGGAGGCTGTTCGCATGCATGGCATGATGGCTCACAGGAGTTACATGATGGAGCTGCCGCTTCGCAAGTGTTGCACGGCAGTGGTGCAGGTGGTTGACAGCTGTGGCATGATGGAGCTGCGGGTTCACATGTGTTGCACGGCGCGGGTTCTTCGCAAGTTTGGCATGATGGTGGTGGTGGAGCGCATGGTTCGGGTTCGCATGAGTTGCAAGATGGCGCTGGTGCATGGCACGCTGGAGCGACTGGTTCAAATGTGTGGCACGATGGTGGTGGTAGAGTCTCACATCCGCATTGTGGTGGGGGTGGGGGAGCTGGACAAGATTCACAGGCTGGTGGTGGAGGTGGGGCATGGCAGCAAGTCGGTGGAGGAAGTGGTGGTGGTGCGCATGGCTCTGGAGCTTGGCATGATTGGCATTGTGTAACACAAGCCGCGTTGCAATTCTGAAAAAATAAACGAAGTCAGTTTTATTTCATTCGCGCAAATTGGATTAAGATGCTGAAAGAAGAAAACTGTTTTTTTATCACCAAATTCATGAAAAAGTACAAACGTCAAACGATGAAAATTAAATTATTAATAATTGTTTACCTGAGCCACAATAGCTAACAGAAGTCCTACTAAAACTTTCGAAGTAATTGCCATTTTTATAAGAATGTTTTCTTCTGACTTCTCGGTTACCACAATGTGGATTGAATGATGAATTACTTGAATATTATTAGGTTTATATACTTCTGTCATCTGAGCCAGTGGTATAATTTTCAAAGTAGCAAGAACAACGGTCTTATCGTTTTTTTCTTACCTAGTGAGTAAAAAAATAATATGGGTTTAAATATTTGCAAATTTGGTACAAAATAGTCACGAAGTTATCAAATTATTTAAGCGCCTATCAAAATAATAAATCGCCGTCAGCGACTTCCCTGTAATCAAAAAACTGATATGGCTCGAATAATAGAAGTATATAAACTTAATTTTCTTCGAGTTATTCATCATTCAATCCACATTGTGGTATCCGATAGGTCAAGAAGAAAACCTTCTCATAAAAATGGCAATCACTTGTAAAGTTTTGGCAGGACTTCTGTTAGCCATTGTGGCTCAGGTAAATAATCATTGCTTATAAAATTTTACAAGATTTTTGGTCCTAACGATCTTATTTTTTCGCCAGTCGGAATCTTCAGGCATTTCACGTACATGAATGAAAAAACCCGGCTCGTTAGCTTTAAAGGAGAAGTAAAAAATTTTACGATTCAAATTTGATATTGAAATCCTATCAAGCACCTTCAATTGAAATTCTCAATTCATTTATTTTGTAAATCATACGGTATTCGTGAATTTTTTCAGAATTGCAACGCTGCCTGTGTTGACCAATGCCAATCATGCCAAACTCCACCAGAGCCATGCGCACCACCACCACCTCCTCCACCAACTTGCTGCCAAGCCCCACTTCCACCACCAACCTGCGAATCTTGTCAGTCTTGTCCAGCTCCCCCATCTCCCCCACAATGCGGGTGTGAACCCCAACCACCACCACCATGCCACACATGTGAACCAGTCGCTCCATCGTGCTTAGCACCAGTGCCATCTTGCAACTCATGCGTACCCGAACCATGCGCTCCACCACCACCATCGTGCCAAACTTGTGAAGAACCCGCACCGTGCAACACATGTGAACCCGCAGCTCCATCATGCCACAGCTGTCAACCACCTGCACCACTGCCGTGCAACACTTGCGATCTAGCAGCTCCATCATGCAACTCCTGTGAGCCAACATGCCATGCATGCGAACAGCCTCCACCACCATGCAGCTCTTGCCAATACCCAGCTCCACAGTGCAACTCCTGTCACTCTTGTCGAGCATAAATAACTTTCATTCAACACATCACTTCATGATCGTCGGCTTTCAAAAAAAATCATAACTCTTATTATTATGGAACATACATATTTTATGATCAATTGATACATTTTTTTTTCAGAAAACAATTTAAATAAAATTATTAATCAAAAACAACAAATTTAAAGTATTTTCCTTTTTTTCACCATGTCGTAATGTGGAGTATGGGGACTTCTCATAGAACTGATCTCACGACTCCGGCTCCAACATTGACCAAAAATACGACTCCGACACCGACTAAAAAAGTTGAATATCGTCACGCTTTTTTTTCTGATTTTACTATAATGTGTATTCAATTAAGTATCAACCCTACCAATCCGTCCAATAGCTAAATTTGACATATTAAAAGAAAAATAAAAAGTTTAAGCTTTTCAAAATTTCCGAGTACGACTACGGCCAACACTCCACAGCACTGAATTGAACTCTAAGACCACAGCAGATTATCAGGATTCAGATACACAATACATAACCTTCGTAGGACTATCCTTGAAAAATGACTCTCAGGCCGAAGGGGGTAAAAAAGACCCCAGTGTTTTGGCCTTATTGGCATAGACTGCAATAAAAAAATAATTGATTATGCTTTGACGTATATTTTTACATCTTTCTGAAAAAAAAATCATATAAAAATTCCTATTTTACCTATAATTATTCATATTTAAGTCACGCATGAAAACGACGACGTATCCACTCCAACGGCTATGGTGAATTAACAAGCCAATAACCGTGCTTGAAGTCACATTACTTTATCTCTTATTGCCTTTTATTGTTAAAACATATGAAAGACTCCATCCATGTTATCTTTATGAGCTCACTATGGTCACGTTCTCTTATCGCTTATTAGACTGAAAAATTTTTTCTCTATTTTCTTTCTTCTCTTTTTTAATCGATTACGGCTGTACATTGAAGAAGCTTTTTTAAAAAATACTATATCAAGGATATATGTAAAACAAAGTTAGTTTTTATGTTCAATTATCTTTTCGAGTCCGCAGTCGAGTGAAAGGTCAACAAAAATGTGTTTATCATAATTATATAAAATTTATACATACTATCCCATACACTTGTTCTGAATACTCTAACACATTCAGACCGTCACTTACGGCACACATTTGCAAAATTGATTTCCAATCAATTCAAATCCCTTAAAAAATCGTAGTGAGCAAGGGTGGTTGTCTTATTACTAATTATCTTACTAGCCATATATTTTAATTGTCAACCTATCAAGAATGAGGGAATGGCCAACCACAATTAATTAGATTGATTTATTCTAAAATATATTACGCTCCATACATTAAAATTCTGATCGTCTGAAATAACGGCATTAGCAGAAGGTTCAAACTTATTTTGTGGACATGGATATCTGCGTAATCTAAAAATTCTCTCTCACACTTATCCGAACATAAAAAATGTCGCAGAGGGACAATCGGTATTTTTAGCTTCCCACTATTCTTGTCATACAGCCGCAACCAAAGAAATCCACGCACCCTTCACAATTCCGATTCGGTTGCAGTATTTTCTCGAAATCTTTACCGATGTCCATTTTTTTTTCTTCCGATTGTAAAAAAAGCTAATAGCCATGAGCCAAAAAATGACGAATACGAATGGAAATCGGTAAAGATTTACCGATGTCCATTTTTTTGTTGTGAGTGTAGGTATACTTCTTCCGTCTTGCTCTTATTATCTATAAATATCAAACCGAAACGGCGTATGTATGTCTGGCTGTAATTCCCTTTTGTTTTGAAAGTTGCCATAAAAGCGAGATTTTAAAGACATTTAACAAAATGTACTGAATTAGACAAACTAATTTTTCGCGTTTAAAAAATAACGTTTAATTTTGGAAAAACCTTTACGAATTGAAATTAGATTTTTTCCTTAAATTTGGACATTTTAATCGGCGAAATGGGGCTGTCATCAAATTAAATAAAGTTTGTGGATTTATTTTGAATGTATAATTACGTCTTGCTCTTATTATCTATAAATACAGAATTGAGTGACAGAAAGACTCCATTAGAAATTCAAAAATACAAATGCTAACCATGGAAAAGTTGGTAAATTATGGATATATGGTCACGGGACAGAATTTTTGTGAAGATTTATGAAAAATAAGCACATTAAATGAAATGGATGTAGGGCTTTTTAAATGTTTCGTTTTTAATTTTTAAATTTATTATAATAAAAGATCATAAAGAATACTTCGCAATAAGTATGAAATCGAGTTTTTTTAATTTACAGGAGCAGAAATGCAACCACAAACTACACAAATAATAATATTATACAGATAGAGACAGTCACATAAGTTTATAATTTGCTTAAAATAAAAAGAATAATTTTATTATAGGCTACGATTAAAAAACAAATTCTTCTTTCAGAACTCATACAATAATCAGTAATATTCTTCAGATTTAATCATTTTGATTCCACATTTTATAATAATCCACTAGAACTCAAAGAGTAAGAGTCAAAACATAAAATTATAAGCCAATATGTATAAATTTTTTGAGATTAGCTCGAGAAGATTGGGATTCTGTTCCGTGACCATATATCTATAATTTACCGAAAAGTTTTCATATGTATATTTTATCAAATACATGCATTAAAACCATCCATTCCGATCAAAAGTTTCAAAACGTATGTACATCTTACATAAATTTTACGATACATAATAGAAACCAATTTCGAAAGCTTCTAATATTGTAGACATTGTTTATTTTTCTACCACGTTGGATCACGATTTGAACTTTTTGATGAAAATCTGCGGTGGAATAATATATATGAGAGCTTGAATAATAATGATAGAGATATATGATTTTGAAGACACTACAAACCATATCACATAAGTGAAAATAACATGCTCAAAAGAATGCAAACTCTTCACAAAATTGTCGCTTAGGCATCGAAATATTTTAGCGCCTATCTACATTAATAACTTACATCAGCAAATTATTCCCTGCGTCAAAACGATATGAATGGAATAGTACATATTATATTTAGTATATAAACTGAAAATTATTCTAGTCATTCATCATTCAATCCACATTGTGGTATCCGATAGGTCAAGAAGAAAACTTTCTCATAAAAATGGCAATCACCTCTAAAGTTTTCGCAGGACTTCTGTTAGCCATTGTGGCTCAGGTAACAATTATTATTCATTTCATTTGAAGCGTTTGAACTTTTTACTTTTCCACGAGTTTTGGTGTTATCGACTAGGGTTTCACCTTTCGGCTTCTTCGGGCATTTTAAGTGCACCAAAGAACCTGAATTGAAGGTGCCGAAAGATAAACCTGGGTCACAAGCGTCAAAACTGATGTAAAAGTACAAAATTGAAACGATTCATATTTCTTCTTTAACTTCTATCGAGTAACATCAGTCAAAATTCTCAATGAGCTTCTTTTATGATACGGTACGGGATTTATATTTTCAGAACTGCAACGCTGCATGTGTTCCACATTGCCAATCATGCCAAGCCCCACCTCCACCACCAACATGTGAATGTTGTGAAGTTCCACCACCACCTCCTTGCTGTCAGTCTTGCCCAGCTCTCCCACCTCCACCACAATGCGGGTGTGAAACCCAACCACCACCATCATGCCACACATGTGTACCAGTCGCTCCAGTATGCCAGTCTTGTGAACCAGCTGCCCCATCGTGCCCAGCACCAGCACCATCTTGCAACTCATGCGAACCCGAACCATGCGCTCCACCACCGCCATCATGCCATTGTTCAGAACCCGCACCTTGCAACACATGTGAACCCGCAGCTCCAGCATGCCACTGCTGTGAAGCACCTGAACCAACACCATGCAATCCATGCGTGCATCCTCAACCATCATGCAACACCTGCGAACCCTCAGTTGCACCTTGCAACTCTTGCAACTGTCACTCGTAAACGATTAAAAACAATATCCTGCGCTTTGTGTTGAAAATATCTAAGGTCTAATAATCTTTATACTAATCAAAACTATTTGTTATTCTAGAAAAAAGCTAAATAAATCAAATTATCAATCTCAAATCGCTTATTTTATTATTTTAGTGATGGTCCTATTCTTCCTTATTAGTTGAACAGTCACAGTCAGTCACAGTTAGAGGCTAGGGAGCTGTGAGGGTGCACTTGTCAGATAAGCCGTACAGTCTTGGTTGAGGGGCTTCTCTCAATTGTAGGCCCTGGAAGTGGCCCTTAAGCTCCTAATCCTCTCCCTAAGGATAAATTCCAGTCAAAGTTACAGAGTGATTAGGGAAACTTGATTGCGCACCAGTCGGATAAATCTTACAGAGGGTCGAGGCTTCTCCCTTCCGTGTTAGTCCCGAGGGTCGCCTTCAATCTACTAATACTCTCTCTAACATTATAAAATCCTGATATCGCCTTTTTCAAGGCGAGAAGGTAATCGAATCGTTCTTTGTTATTTTAAATCTAAATTCTGTGTCAACGTAATGTTATCTGTAATTATGTTAAATTGTAAATTCCGTGTATAACTTGTGTAATTGTCTAATTAACTAAATTAAATTGTGCGAGTGCTAATCGCACTTGTTTTACTCTTTGAGATCGTTTTTAAATCAGAGCATCCTACTTTCTCCTCCTCCGAATCCTAATTTCCTCCTCTCGAGTGTCAGGTCGGAGGCTGTCTCTCTTTTTACGAGAGAGCTGAGATCGAGGTCGTCTCAATTGGCGAGGTCTTCACAAACTTCCGACACAACTATCACATCAAATAACTCCTCACCTCCACCACGACTTCGTTCTTTCATATACATCTGCTTCTAATTTCTTCTCTGCATATTTTGCTGAAGCGACGCATAGCTTGAGCATTGTCAGCGAAGAGTGGTTGTATGATCTTTGGAAATATTCAGTTCAAAAAATTAAATGAAAAAATAAAAAGTTTTAACTTTTCAAAATATCCGACTCTGACTGCGACTCTGGCAAAAAAGCTCCGACTCCACGACTCCGACTCCGACTCTACAGCCCTGCAAAAAATACTTGAAATCTTGAGATCCTTGAAACAAAATATATAAAACTCTTCTGTGCTTAATTTTGTTTCTGCTTGTGCCCTCCAAATGTAAGGCATTTATTTACTTTTTAATAAACAGGTGAAACACTGGATTTTGCACGTAGAGTATAAGAACAATGTGCTGTTAATTACGTTATTACATATGCACGTTTATTTAGTCCCAAAAATAAAATTTTGAAAATTTAAAATTGCATCGAAAAAAAACCGCATAACTTTGACATCGCACAAAAAAAATCCCTCAAAAATAGGTTTGAGTGTACGTCCTTCATATCCTATCGGGATAAAATTTCAATATCAAATTTGTTTCGTTTCATTTTTCTACTTTTATATCAGTTTTATCATGTGAATTAATTCTTTAATAATAAGTCAGATAAAATCCACTATTTATATTTATATATGAAGCCATTCCAAGCTATTAGCTAATAATTATTTTTTACCCTACCACATTTAAAATACATAGTAAATATAATGTAGCCACACAATTGCGACGCATAGTGACAGCAATTAGCTTACCACTAGTCGTGTCCTGGTCCTCGTATCTTTTCCATCCCTACTCTCTCTGTAGAAGATTTTAGGTTGTGCGGATATGGAAAAAAAAATCCATTGCTGTCCAACAAAATTGCAATTCTTGTTCTACCACAAAGTAAATACGAACTATCAAACCATGTTTCTTTTAGGAATGCTCTCCTTACACTCTCTAGAAGCTCGAAAATCAATTTCTATATTGAATTGCTCACAATTTTCGCTGTCAAATCGTTTGTCTCTTTTCGAAAACGGGTCATTTTGGCGTCCCGAAAATTTGTTCGGGGACACTGGGACACGCCAGCTGAAAACGAGACGTCTCAATAGCAATACCTGTATAAATAATCAGCCACTGTTTTTTTTTGTTCTGTAGAGTAGGGATTGAAAGGATACGAGGACAATTAAAGGAACTAGTGGTTAGCTTATCGCGCAGATGATACGGCCATTTTGGCCAAATCTGTTAATCGGCAAAGTGCAGTTGCACACGTCCAAACAGTTGCCGATACCATTGCAGACTGGTGTGACAACTGGAGAATTAAAATCAACGCAGAAAAGAGCGCGGCAATAATGTTTTCTAAAGGCTTCATTAGAAAACATAACTTCAATTGTATTAGAATGCACAATACAGCGATGAAATGGTCTAATACAGTCAAGTAGCTTGGACAGTGACAGCTGGTGACGGGGTGCTGGGGGTGCAAGGGAAGATTCAACTATTTTTCCGTCCTACGGAAGAGAAACAGTTGGTATTGCGAACATCTGAATTGAAAGTCCATGCTATAGAAGTGTTTTAAAATCCAATGAATAGGAAAGAACTCTTGCAAAAATGGTTGAATCTTCCTTTGCACCCCCCAACACCCCGTCACCAGCCGTCACTGATCTTGGAATTACCTTAGATAAGAGACTGAAGTTAAACGAACACACCGCGATTAAAAAGCGCCAAGCTTATGCTACAAAATTGTACTTTATGCTTAATTCTAGGAAAAAAACTATCCATAATGAGTAAACTTCTCCTATATACAGCAATAACTCGTCCAATTATGGTGTACGCCAGACCAGTGTGGGCATTTGCTCACCAAAAGCATCTGAAGATTCTCCAGGTTGTTCAGAATAATTCATTGACGCAAGTATGTGATACTCCATGGTTCATGCGCAGATCGCTGTTACACAGAGACCCACTATTCGCTAGTTCGTTCGTGAAACCTCTAAAAAGTTTCATAAGGCTGTGGGTCTTCACTGTAACCCAACAATCTCTTACCTGCAGACTTATGACGATAAGGCATCACAGAATCGATATAAACCGAGAGCTATTCTTCTCCATGACCCTCCATAGGTTAAAGACGAAATAGTAACGTCTTCAACTGTAGCGATCGCGCTCTCTTGTCGGCAGCGATGGCAAGGGAATGCAAACAAATCGCTCTCGCTATGTGTCCCGCTTTTTGGGATCGGAAGGATGGGAAGGGCTTTTTAACAACACAAACAGCAATTGCCGAAATGAGATACCCGGGTCGTTAGTGACAAAACTCATGAAATGTCAAAAGTTAAATCGAATCGAAATAAATAATTAAATAGGAAGCAAAATACGTATTCTTTTTGTCAAACCAAAACAGTAAATTTGTGTCATATGGCTTTAAAAAAACTGTAAACAAAAGCATGCGTGAAAATATTTACAAATTTCGCACAAAATTGACAGCCGTTAGATTATTTTAGCGCCTATCAAAATAAAATAATTGCCGTCAGCGACTTCCCTGTAATCAAACAACTGATATCGATGGAATGATAGAAGTATATAAACCGAATATTATTCTAGTTATTCATCATTCAATCCACATCGTGGTATCCGATACGTCAAGAAGAAAACTTTCTCATAAAAATGGCAATCACCTCTAAAGTTTTAGCTGGACTTCTGTTAGCCATTGTGGCTCAGGTAAGCGATCATTATTCAATCAGTCTATTAGTATTGCAATTATTTTTGTGTTTTTGTTTTATAATTCAGTATTTATTTATTTGTTCAGAACTGCAACGCTGCCTGTGTTTCGCAATGCCAATCATGCCAAGCACCAGAGCCATGCGCGCCACCGCCAACTTGCTGCCAAGCTCCACCTCCACCACCAGCCTGCGAATCTTGTGAGGTTCCACCACCACCGCCTTGTTGTCAGTCTTGTCCAGCTCCCCCACCTCCACCACAATGCGGGTGTGAAACCCAACCACCACCATCATGTCACACATGTGAACCAGTTGCTCCATCATGCCTGTCATGTGAACCAGCTGTCCCATCGTGCCCAGCACCAGCGCCATCTTGCAACACATGCGAACCCGAACCGTGCGCTCCACCACCACCATCGTGCCAAACTTGTGAAGAGCCCGCACCATGCAACACGTGTGAACCCGCAGTTCCATCATGCCACTGCTGTGAAGCACCTGAACCAACACCTTGCAATGCATGCGTGCATTCTCCACCATCATGCAACACCTGCGAACCCTCAGTTGTACCATTCAAGTGCTGTAACTGTCACTCGTAAACAACTACAAACAAGATCCTGCACTTTGTGATGAAAATATCTGAGATCCTATCATCTATGAATTTATTCAAAAATATTCATTATTCAAGAAAAACAAAATAAATCAAATTATTACATGACATAACCTGAAACATTATTTATTATCATTTAGATCTTGTGACTGTATGTGCCAAGTTAATTCGTGCACTTTAAATGCCTGAAAGTGTCGAAAGGTAAAACACGGGTCGTTATCGACACAACTCATGGAAAAGTACAAATTTCAAACTATTTAAATATGGCATGTTATTAATAAATAGAACAAAACAATAATTATACAGCTAATGACATCAATTGGGAAAGGATTGGAAATAAATGTAACAGTAGCAAGCAACCTGTTAATTCATCGTCATTAGTAGTATCATTATTTGTTTGTTTTTTTTCTATCCTCTCTTACTCTCCGTGGCGCAGTGTCAACGTCGATTCCCGGTACGACCGGATTTTTCAGGCGATAAATCTGTTCAAAGGCATGGGTGTTTGTGTTGTTAATCCTTTCCCACATTCCCGATCCCAAAGAGCGACGCATAGTGACAGCGATTCGCTAATCATTAGTCCTGTCCTAGCCCCCTCGTATTCTCTCCATCCCTACTCTCAAAATGAGAGGTTAAGCAACTGAGTAACAAGCAGTTCTCGTAAAAAAAACATGTTGGGATAAACTCTGTGAGGAGAACATTTGCTCCAAGAGTCCAAGCTGGCATGGTAAAATTTTTTTTTTTAATTATTTTGGCAAAATTTCAGGAGCATGCAGTTTTTTCATGCACACCACTATATTACGGTACCTGTGGTCTAGTGGCAAGAGCTTTGTCCTAGCGATCGGATGACCCGGGTTCAATTCCCGGCAAGGTCAGATTTTTTCAATTGGAATAAAGGGATCTTGGGCTGGGTGTATGTTATTTATCGTTGATCTTGTGCACAACTGATTCATTACTTATCATCGAGTTAATCTCGTATGACTTTCAAAATTAAGAATATTTGGTGCATTGGCGTAAGCTGTAATGCCAAATATTTTAGAATACTAAATACTAAAACGGATTCACGTCTATAACCATTGTTTCGATACATGTGTTTTCATGGAAAATATCGGCAAGTGCCGGAGCCTGCGATTTATCAACTAATTGCATAAGGTCAAAATCATTTATGTTTATTTAGATTTTTCGAGTTTCAATACCAAATGTTGATTTTTATTTGAAAAAAATCTTTAATCATTTTGGCGCCCTTTTAGCACTCGGCGCCCTGGGCGATCGCCGTATTTGCCAGCCCCTAGCTACGGCTCTGACTCACTTAGATTTTCTTTTAATGGAGATAGTTAAGATAAACAGATTGGGTCAAGACTGCACGAGTTATTATAAGAAAATTACTGATCCATCCATTCGAACACGAATCCAAAAAACGATTAATCGACTGAGTCGAACCTGTAAATACTGCAGTCAAAGACAACAACGATGGCCGTCGTTTTTCAAAAAGTATATGTGAAATATTTATTGAAGCGGATTGAATTCGTGCAATCATACTTTTTCAAAATATCTCATATTTGAAATGATTTCATATTTGTGTGTGCAAATTATTATCAAAATAATATATCGATTGGAAAAAATCAAGTGTGTATTTTTTTTCTCTCCATATCCGCTCCCTATTCGGAGCATATGGCCGCCACATAGTGCCTCCAAGATTCTCTGTCTCCCGCCAACTTCCTCGCATCTTTCCAGGTCATCCCGGCGTCCCTTAGTTCCCCTGAGTACATCCTATGGATGGTCATCAGAGGCCTTCCGCGGCGTCGGGATCCATCAGGTTGATAAAAGAGGCAGGCAGGATTCAGGCTCCCCTGGGGCATCCGCAGCACATGTCCAAGCCAGGTCCATTGTCGCCTTTTAATTTTGGACGTAATAAGGAGCTGGTTTGTCCGCTCTCTTACCTCCGTGCTCCTGGCAAAGTCAAACCACCGTACTCCTAATATTCACCGCAGGCATCTGTTTTCGAAGCACAGTATACGGTTACCCTGTGCTTTTGTTATGTGCCCTGACTCGCAACCGTAAAGCAGCACAGTCAGTGTGCATGTGTTGAATAAGTGGCACTTGGTTCTGACCGAGTACAACCGTGAGTCCCAGACTTTCCGCATTGATAATGAAAAATTCACACGTATTTACAAACCATTCATTACAATAACGTGTCGATCAAACTTAATTATACAAGTTCCTCTGTCAGCAACTTTCATGCTCAATATGATAAGGTAAGAATTGTAAATTATAATTCGTATAAAAGCCGAATTAAATTCAAGTAATTCATCATTCAATCCACATCGTGGTATCCGAAAAGTCAAACAGAACAATTTCTTCTGAATCAATAATGGCGTTTTCCGGAAAACTTTTAGCAGGACTTCTAGTAGCAGTTGTGGCACAGGTAAATAATGAACCTTTTACGATCTTTCCTGCAGAGCGATCCTGCTGATTTTCTGGTGATGATCTGCTGATCTGCTGGTTTCAAAATGAGTTAAAATAAACTCATAGATTTTAAAAGGACAAATAAGACATATTTACATAAACATTACAAGTCTCTATCTGTTTGCTTACATGTATACATTTGTTTGTTTAGAATTGCTACGCTGCTTGTGTTCCACATTGTCAATCGTGCCAAGCTCCTCCACCTCCATCAACTTGCTGTCAAGCCCCACTTCCATCACCAGCCTGCGAATCTTGTGAGGCTCCACCACCACCACCATGCTGTCAGTCTTGTCCAGCTCCTCCACCTCCTCCACAATGTGGGTGTGAACCCCAACCACTAGCATCATGTCATACATGTGAACCAGTTGCTCCATCATGCCAGTCGTGTGAACCAACTGCCCCATCGTGCCCAGCACCAGCACCATCTTGCAACTCATGCGAACCCGAACCGTGCGCTCCACCACCGCCATCATGCCATTGTTCAGAACCCGCACCTTGCAACACATGTGAACCCGCAGCTCCAGCATGCCACTGCTGTGAAGTACCTGAACCAACACCATGCAATCCATGCGTGCATCCTCAACCATCATGCAACACCTGCGAACCCTCAGTTGCACCTTGCAACTCTTGCAACTGTCACGCGTAAACAACTAGAAACAAGATCCTGCGCTTTTTGTTGAAAATATCTCTCATCACATGTCATTTATTAAAAATATGTGTAATTTAAAAAAAACAAAATAAATTAAATAATAACATTGAACAGCTTAAATTCTTATTTTAGTGGTGGTTTCTTCTGAAAAGTTGAACATGATTTACTCCATCGTCTTCTCAAACCTGTGACCCAACTATCAAGATATCAAGTCATGGTCGACCTCTACTTCCATCACCACGCTCTTTCATACATATCTGCGAACCCTGAGTTTCAACCTGAAACACCACTTTATGTTGAACATATCTGAGGTCTTATTCATTAAAAACAAATAATCAACCCTAAAATTTGTATATTCTTATTTTTGTTGCTCCAATGTACCCTGCACATCCTCCATCTTGCAAAATATATGAGCCACCGTGCACCCAACCGCCATTCCAATGTCATCAACCACATGCACCACTACCATGCAACACTTGCGGATTCTCCGCTCCATCGTGCAACTCCTGTAACCCTCGTCACTCTTGTTCTTCAACTTCATTAAAATTATTTGACAGCGATAGTTTGGGGTTGATATAATTTGATCCAACATTCTTCATTGTAGAAAACAAAATAAACAAAACAATTTATCAGCAACCATTTCTTGTTCTTATTTTAGATTCGTAAAAGTTCTATTGCTTTCCATTCGTTGGACATGATATTTACCGTATAAAAAAAATTGATTATTCCAAGTATTGTGTTACTGATTGAGAACTTTGAATGAACTTTCACACAAGTTACCGCCGAATCCATGGAAAGTATGATATTTACCACTGTTTTGATAAATCTGTTCATCGCTGTTTTCTAGTCGAATATAATCACACTAAATTTGAGGAGTTTAAATGCATAACCGCCTCTTTCCACAAAGTCAAATTGTTCAGCAATCGAAAAAAACGATTTTAATCTTCAAGTATAATATTATAATAATTTGCAAAGGGAACACAAGACGTTTGTATGGTGACAGGGCGGTAGGTCAGTGTTCCTTGGCTCGTGATTGGTACATTTAAATTGTGACGGTTTTGAACTTCACATATGGTGGAGAGAGGCGGTTATGCATTTGATCGTTATTTTCGAAATCGATTTTAAATGGCTTAGAGGTCATTTATCGTTGGTTTGAAGATTGCAGGGCATAGAACGTAAGAACCGGATCATTAATCAATCAATATCTCAAAAATGATAATATATGGATAGAGGTTGCTTATGCTTTTACACCCCTCATTTGCAGTATTAAATAGACTCAGCCACGAATCAAAATTAAATAATATCAATAATCAGATCGTATAATTCAACGGTCACCAAACTACTTCCCTCTAAAGATTTTCATCCGGCCCTCCAAAAATTCTCGATTTTTGAAAATGAATTATTTAAATTAGAATTTTTTTTTTTAAATTCCATGATTTGGTTATGAATTCACAACTATTTATTTCAATTCATCAATTGGTACCTATAAGATACGACAACATATGGACCCATAAAATGTAATAAATATGTTCTATTGTAAATTTCAATAGAAATTACATTTGTTTACATTATATAAATGAGAACATATAATTTTACATTCTAATTGGATTCCAACACGAATTTATTTGTCATCCGGCCCGCCCAGTAAAAATATAATCAATCCGGCCCATTTCTCAAAAATTCTGGTGACCCCTAGTTTAATTGATATGAAGCTTTCATAAGTGAAAAGAGCTACGTATATTTCACGCACATGAAAAGCATTTTCAAAATGCTTCCAAGCAGGTTTTATTTGGCGTATAGTAAGGTAGTAAATTAAAGAGACGCTTTTTTAATTTGTAAAATATTTTTATTTAACTCAAATTAACATGTACTATGATCATTAGATTTGTTTAAATTTAACGAACGTAGTAAAAATGAGATGGTGGAGATGTCTTGTGTGGTAATGGTTGAGAGTGCACAAGGGTCTTGCATGATGGTGCAGGTGGAGGTGGTGCTTTGCATGGTGCAAGAGGTAGTGGAAGAGAAGGTGGTTGTGGTAAACGCTTGCATTGTGATAGTGGCGGAGGTAGTGGAAAAGAAGGTGGTTGTGGTGAACGCTTGCATTGTGATAGTGGCGGAGGTGGTGGAGGTGGTGGAGGAGGTGGAGGTGGTGGTGATGGATACTGTTCACGTCTTTTACACGTTGGTTTTTGTGGTGGTGGTGGTAGTGGTGGCAGTGATCGCAGCGCGTACGGTAATGGGATCATAAGATTCTTCCTCACAGGAAAACATGAAGAATTGCAATTCTGTAAAAAAACAAATATGACAGGTCAAAAAAATCATAGAACGATAAGACGAAAAAAAATCAAAATAAAAAAAATTGGGCTTTCAGCTAATGCCAATGCGCCAAAAAAATTTAATTGTGCAACTCAACGTAAAATTACATTCACCAAGTATCTAGTATGCAGGTACCAAGTATATGTCCAAGTTAGCTTACCACTAGTCCTGTCTTAGTCTTCGTATCCTTTCAATCCCTACTATATTAGAAAAAAGGGAGGTTGAGCAACTGATTAACAAGCAGCTCTAGTTCAGTGCGTAGAAAAACAAATGTTGAGATAAGCTCCATGTGGAGTCCATATGCTCCAAATTAGGAGCGGACATGGATAAACAACAAAAAAAAATACTTCAAACTTACTTGAATCACTGTTACCAGAAGAAGAAGTCCTGCCATCAAATCCGAAAATGTTGCCATTTTGTTATTAATATCACACAATAATATTCTTTTTGAATCTATTTTGTAATAACCTGCTTCTCTTGTGAAGTGTCAAAGAAATTTAAATATTTTTTTTATATAATAATCCAATTTATATGCAAGTAAAAATAACAAAAATAATTATTCTTTTAATGAAAATGTCGATCTTCATTAAAAAAAATGTGCTCGATTGCAGTTCTCGAATTTTGTATTGACATGAAATATTTTTGAGGAAAACAATGTTTTATTGGATCTTGCATTGTTTGCGATACGTGAAAAACTGTCATATTTAAGAATGGAAAACTTGGAAGGAAAATATAAGGTTTTACCGAGCATATTTACTATTTTAATATTCTTCAGTTTCAATCGTTGGTGGAGAGAAATTATCAGATATCCATAATACAACGGAAAAGAAATGGACGTTTATTTCGTAATTATTCAGGAATTTCTATTATGGAAGTCTATGTACGGTCCGTGGTGCAGTG
This sequence comes from Himalopsyche kuldschensis, assembly GCA_028554975.1. Lineage (NCBI taxonomy): Eukaryota > Metazoa > Arthropoda > Insecta > Trichoptera > Rhyacophilidae > Himalopsyche > Himalopsyche kuldschensis. The sequence goes on along the minus strand of JAHFWI010000031.1, from coordinate 3,489,899 downwards.
GTCAACGTCATTGGCTACCGTGTTGGACCGCCCGTGTTCGAATCCTGATACGAGCAGATTTGTTCAGCTGATATATCGATTCTGCTCAGAGGCAATGCTTTTCCGATCCCAAAGAGCAATGCATAGTAAGAGCGATTAGCTAAAATAATATGTTGAGATAAAATCCGTGGGGAGTACATATGCTCCAAATTGGGAGCGAACATGGTTTAAAAAAAAGATATTTCTTGTGGAACTAATGATAAGATAATGAGGTCGTGAGATGGTTTTGATGAGCAGACCTACACAAAAAATAATAGAAACGGTTTATGTTAAAGTGAGATTTTTTTTTTTGCAAAAAGGTTCTTGATTTGACAATTTTGAATCGAAACATAAATAGACCATAAGAAAAGAAAATTTAAGACTGGAGTATTCAACAATGAGTGTTTGCAATGAAGTTCGTTTATGATTGACAAGAGTGACAAGAGTGGCATGGAGGTGGTGGTTGTTCAAATGCGTGGCATGGTGGAGCTGGGTTATTTCCGCATGTGTGGTGGGATGATGTCAAAGCGCATGGTACGTGTTCAAATGAGTAGCAAGGTGGAGATAGTAGTGGGTACGATGGGGCAGCTGGTTCACATCCGCATGGTGGTGGTGGTGGATGTTCGCACGAATCACAACTTGTAGATGGATAGGTTAGTGACGGACATGATGGAGCAGCTGGTTCGTATCCGCAATTTGGTTGTGGTGGATGTACGCATGAGCTACAACTCGGAGACGGAGATGATGATGGTGAACATGATGGGGCAGCTGGTTCACATCCGCATGGTGATGGTAGTGGATGTTCGCATGAACTGCAACTCAGAGACAGAGAAGATTGTGACGAACAAGATGGTGCAGCTGGCTCGTATCCGCAATTTGTTTTTGGGGGATGTTCGCATGAACTGCAACTAGTAGATGGCGATGATAATGATGAACACGATGGTGCAGCTGGTTCATATCCGCATGGTGGTGGTGGTGGATGTTCACATGAATCACAACTTGGAGATGGGTAGGGTAGTGATGAACACGTCGGATCAGCTGGTTCATAGCCGCATGGTGGTGGTGATGGATGTTCGCATGAGTTGCAGCTTAGAGATGGAGAAGAGTGTGACAAACGCGATGGAGCAGCTGGTTCGTATACCCAGTGTGGTTGTGGGGGATGTTCGCATGAGCTGCAACTTGGAGACGGAGATGATGGTGATGAACACGATGGGGCAACTGGTTCACATCCACATGGTGCTGTTTGTGGATGCTCGCATGAATTGTGACTTGGAGACGGATACGGAAGTGATGAACACGATGGAGCAGCTGATTCGTAGCCCCAATGTGGTTGTGGAGGATGTTGGCATGTGCTGCAACTTGGAGACGGATAGGGTAGTGATGAGCACGATGGAGCAGCTGGTTCATATCCGCATGGTGATGGTGGTGGATGTTCACATGAATTGCAGCTTGGAGATGAAGAAGATAGTGATGAACACGATTGAGCAGCTGATTCGTATCCCCAATGTGGCTGTGGCGGATGCTCGCATTCATTGCATGATGAAATAGGTTCTTGGCATGTCTGGCAGGATGGTGCTATTGAACCACATGAAGATAGTGATGGAGACGGTGAATCACAAGACGCAGCTGGTAGTTGAGCCTGACATGACTGGCAGTTTGAAAGGCAGCCCGCTTTGCAGTTCTGAGTAAGAAATGATTTTAAAATAAAATTGTCAAATAACACATCAAGGCCAACACTTAAAAACAAATTGTTTTGTAAATATAAACATAAGTGTTGTCTCTAGCGTCTAGAGCTACTTATGCCAGTGGTCTATCCACACACCAATTCTGTTCTTCAGACAAGATCCTGAGTTGAGGCAGCTGCTCGGAGGAAACTTATATCAGGAGAGGCGTGAGGAGGTTCTCTTCCAAAAATCACGATCAATTTTTCTGAAGCCACTTTAAATAGAGTGGTTCGTTTATTAGTTAGAATTATGCGTAACATGCGAAAAAACTACTATTAAAAAAGAACTGTGTTTCAAGGATAATGCATAAAATAAATATTATTGTTTTTGTTTATTACCTGTGCCACGAAAACTAGCAGAAGTCCTGTGAAGACTTTCGAAGTAATCGCCATGATTTCTATTCCTAACTTTTCAGAAATAACAGTGTCGACTGAATGATGAATTCGATGAATTTGATTTAGCTTTTATATCAAGTTTCCAAACAATTTTTTTATCGGCTTCTTTTAGGGACAGATCTGATAACGGCTTTGTTATGTTTTTTTGGAATATCTGCACGAATCATTGTTGCACTTATTATAGTTAGTAAGCGGAATGTTTCACTATCTAATGAATTTCAGCAAACTCTGTGACAAAAATAGTAAACATAATCGCCAGTTTGATTGTTTTATCGCCAATGATCACAGCTATATACCATGATTAACAGATTATAGACGTTTGTATATATATTAGCAGCAGAGTGCATCCATATTTCCAAGTAGAGAAATAACGTGACAAAACAAGAAATATTATGGATAAATAATAAATTTTTGTTGATTGATTGAGTAGGCATTTACTTGGTAGAACTCCATTATAATACGGTAAGAAAAATAACAATGTATTTTAGTTTTAAATTCTAGCTCCATCGTGTTCTAAATTCTTCCATGGTTGGTATGGTTTGAAAAGAAAGAGATGATATACGGGGCACCCTGTCTAGCAAAGGTATATAAGCTATCTCTAATACACGTTTTAAACATAGTTCTGACGATGGCGTAAGCCGAAATAGCTATCAACAAATATGTAAAATTTATGTAGAACTAAAATACATTGTTATTTTTCTTACCGTATAATAAATTTTTGTTTATGATTTTACTTTATAAAAAAATATAAATCATCCTTTTCCATAGATTTATGTAAATGCACGTATTTGGTTAGTTTTTTATCGACATCTGCAAAAACTGTTTATAGTGCGTTTCATTTTGTGTGCGCCGATCTAAAAACAAAAATCAGCAGATGTATACTAACAGTCGATAACAGTTGGTATAAAATCCTAATCCCATTCAACAGTTTCATCATTCACTCCACATTGTGGCATCAAAAAGGTCAAGAAGAAATCATAGAAAATATTTACTATGGCGATCACTTCGAAAGTTTTAACTGGTTTTCTGTTAGTTCTCGTGGCACAGGTAGAAAACTATGAACCGGCTTTTGACATTGCGATTATGAAGAATAATTTATTATATTTATTTTATCCGGTCCGTGGCGCAGTGTCAACGTTGTTGGCTTGCGTGTCGGACCGCCTGGGTTCGATTCCCGGCATGAGCGATTTTTTCAGTAGATAAATCTGTTCAATGCATGGGTGTTTGAGTTGTTGAAAATCCCTTCCCACCTTTCTGATCCCAAAAAGCAACGCATAGTGACATCGATTAGCTAACCATTAGTCCTATCCTAGTCCTCGTATCCTTTTCATCCCTACTCTCTTGGAAAAAGAGAGATTGAGCAACTGAGTAACAAGCAGTTCACGTAGAAAAACATTTGTTTAGATAAACTCCGTGAGGAGTCCAAATGCTCCAAGTTGGGAGTGGACATGGCAAATTTTTGATTATGATTATAGATTGACATTGTTTTATTTATTTCTTCACTTAGAACTGCTCGGCGGCTTGCATTTCCCAATGTCAGTCATGCCCAGCTTCACCTCCAGAGCCTTGTGCACCACCACCACCTTCATGTGAATCTTGTGAAGTTCCACCACCGCCTCCATGCTGTCAGTCTTATCCAGCTCCCCCACCTCCACCACCATGCCACACATGTGAACCAGCCGTTCCATCGTGCCCAGCACCACCACCACCCTCATGTCAATCGTGTGAACCAGCTTCCCTATCGTGCCCAGCACCTGCGCCATCTTGCAACTCATGCGAACCCAAACCATGCGCTCCTCCACCACCATCATGCCATTGTTCAGAACCCGCACCATGCAACACATGTGAACCCACAGCTTCACCATGCCACTGCTGTGAAGTACCTGAACCAACACCATGCAATCCATGCGTGCATCATCAACCATCAAGCAACACCTGTGAACCTTCAGTTGCACCATGCAACTCCTGTAACTGTCACTCGTAAACAATTAGAAACAAGATCCTGCGCTTTTTGTTGAAAACATTTGAGGTCTAATCAACTTTACATTTAATCAAGGTATTTGTTATTCAAGGAAATGCAAAATAAATCAAATTATCAATCTAAAATCGCTTATTTATTATTTTAGTGATGGTTCTATTCTTCCTTATTAGTTGAACATGTTTTACACAATGCCGCCATTCTTGTCAAGATCTTCCATCGCCTCCACCTTATCAGACATGTAAACAGCACGCAACAGCTTGTTCATGCAACCATCTCCATGGGCTCCACTTCTACCACCATCTTGCCAAACTTGTGAACCAGTTGCCCCAGCATGTCCTCTGTCACCTCCAGTTTGCAACACGTGTGAATCATCGCCTTGCGCTCCACAACCGTCATGCCATTCCTGTGAAGCCCTTGCACCACCACCACATGCCACGCATGTGAAGTTCCTACACCACCACCATGCAACTCATGTCACTCGTGCCACTCATTTCAAGCATAAATTTTGACCGTCGATCAATATTATAGATTTTTAATTTATCTACGTAAATCGACCGAGATTTTTTGTCCAATGTTATTTTGATGAATTATATAAAATAAAATCGACTATTATAAAACATTTTTATTTTACTTTTATATACATATATTATATCTCAAGTCCATGATGCAGTGGTCAACGTTGTTGCCTTCCATGACGGACCGGCTGGGCTCAAGTCCAGTGATCACAGCAGCTGAAGCTATGACGCTGCCACTCTACCGCTTACCCTAATAATGTACGCTTGATATTCAACATATGTTTTCATAAAAAAATATTATTGAAATACAATATTTAAACTAACTGTGCCTGAAATTGATGACCACTCATAAGTATTTTACCGTCAATCGGAAAAAAACATTCCAAACTGAACATGTTACATTAAAACAAAACCGTAAGACTTGCTATGCACATTTTATATCAAAACAAAACAGTAAACCTTATTATTTTCATATTTAGTATAAAAACAAAGTTCAATACAATAAATGTATCATATTGTACAATTTGGACAAGAAGAATACATTCAGATTAAAATATTCACGATGGCAGTAACCTTCAAAGTTTTTGCAGGGTTTCTTGTGGTTCTTGTAGCTCATGTAAAAATTCATTATTTCTTTGACTATGAACTCACTGTCAATACATTTTTGTTCTCTTTAATAACGACCCGACTTCTATTGTATTTTTAAAACAGACGTGTTTATTGTGAAATGCATTTGATTACATATATTATTCGTTGCAACGCGGGCTGCATTTTGCAATGCTTGAACCACCACCACTTCATCCACCAAGTTGCTGTCAAACTCAACCGCCACCACCAGCTTACAGAATTACTGCACCATGCTGCCAGACTTACGAATATCCTCCACCATCTCCATCTTGCAACAAGTGGAATCTGGAATCTTGTGCTACAAAACCATTGACTTTCCAGTAGATACTCCAATTACTCGACATCTCAACTACTCGATACTCGAGTAGTAAAATCTTAAAGTACTCGAACAGTTTCAGATGTGCCAATATATATATTGTTTATTCAAACTTGTGTATTTAAATAGACGATAAAAAATAAATAAAGTTATTTAATTTCATAAATACATTTATTTCAATTTATAAGACATTTATTTTAAAAATACTTAAATTGAAAGTTCGAAGTTTTGTTTTTATAATTTCCGCAGAGAAAAAAACTTTCTTTTGCTGTGGACGTTGTTTTTTTGTCCGCTGTTTATGATTACCAATTTTATAAATCTCTTTTTAAATTTTGGCTACAATAATTTTGAATGGATTTAGTTTTTGGTTTATGACCGATACTTTATAGCCACATTTTCCATTTATTATTATTTAAGTCCACATTTATTCCACTTGTCGGCAAAATTAGAAGATTATTTTTCAATATTTTATGCTGTCTCTTATCGTCATAAATTTGTCATTCTAAAATTAAATCAACAGGACCCATAAGTAAAAGTAACAAAAAATTCTCCCATAACATAGACAACGGCAAAACTATTTAAAAAAATATATATTACCTTACAGTAAATCCCAGGTGTTAAACGCAACGGTTAAATTTATTTTTTTAAACAAGTAAATAATATTTGGAAATAAATCTTCATTAATAAATTACGAGTTTCGAGTACTTGAAAAACGGACGAGTATACTCGAGTATCGAATTACTCGATACTCGAATTGGAGTCTCTACTTGCCAGTCATGTGAACCAGCTACACTAGCATGCCCTCTACTACCATCACCTTGCTATGCATGTGAACAGCATCCATGACCATGCATACATACATGTAGCACGACCATGGAGCCTCTGTAATTCTTGTCAATCATAAGCCATCTTTAAAGTGGACAATATTGTGAGCAATTAAACAAATAAACCTAAATATAAAATTTTAAATATCTTTGATTATTCCACGTATTGTGCTACTCACTGTGACACGTGTTTCGCCTCTTTCAGATGCATCTTCGGACTTAATATTGCAAAGTTTGCTTAAGAAATAAAGCAAGATTGATTCTAATATTTTAAAATGATAAAATTACGAAATGGAGTTTGGGATTCAAAAATATTTTCATTTTATTAAAAAAATTCTCGGATCCGTGGTGCTGTGGTCAAAGTTGCTGGCTTTCGTGACCGACTTCACGGGCTTGAAATCCCAGTACAAGTTGTTTTTTTTCAGTCGAATGATCGATTCTATTCATAGATGTTTGTGTTGTTTGAAAATTCTTTCCCACCCACCCGATCCTATAGGCGGGGCTTAACGAGACCGACTGGCTAACCACTAGTCCTGTATGAGTTTTAGAATCCTTCTCTTATCAAACTAAAGAGAGTTTCAGCGACTAAATAACAAGCAGTTGTTCCCGTACCATGGACCCGTATAACACAATATTAATCATTTTTTATGTTAAAAATATTTTCCAAAAAAAAATATTTTCCTTTGTTTGTTTTTAATTTGCTATGGCTTTTTTTTAATAAAATGAAAATATTTTTGAATCCCAAACCCCATTTTGTAATTTTATCATTTTAAAATATTAGTATCAATCTTGCTTTATTATTAGTGATAATCAATATTTAATTGATTTTTGATGTATTAGTTTGCATTGCTAAGAGGTCTTAAACATTTTATTTATAGTCTATTTGCTTCAATTTATTTGCTTAGTTGTTTTACGAATTGTTTGTCATACTTAACTTTTGTATAAATATCACTGTTTTATTGTACTCCTTATCAGTTGAAAATGCTCGCCATGGGCGAAACCGGTCCTGATCAAATAAAATTTATGTGGAAAAAGTATTAAAAATGTATTATTATTTTTATTATAATGCCTTTCCACCAAGTATTGACAGTGAACACCTTAAAAGTGAACATTTGTTATGTTTTAACTGAAAATTCTTGGTGGATCTTAAAAAAATGTATTTATTTCACTGAAGAAAAACAATATCAGTTTAAGTTTCATATAATTTATTTCACACGCATAATAAAGATAAAATAAATATGACTGTTTAAATAGTTTGGTCACCAACGAGGTATTAATATAATTAAGGATTTCGACTGAGGATGCTTGATGAAATTTCAATATCATATTTGATTTGTTTGAATGTTGTACATTTCAATGCGTTTTGTCGCCAGCGACCCGGGTTTCGCCTTTCGGGATCTTCAGGCATTTCAAGTGCATAGATTTACTTGACCTGACGCGCAGTAAACAGTTTGTATCATTAACATACAAAATTATAAGTAGATCACTAAGTTAAACTGCTATTAAAATGTAAATTAGAGAATATTTGGTGTGTTTGTTATAATTATCTTGATTTTTGAATTTCGTATCGCAAATACTTATGACCAAATAATAACATAGATTAAAGAAAGATACCTCAACATTCGTCAATCATTTAATTTTTAAAAATCACACATTCAATTAAGACTGAGGAATTAATTTATTGCATATTAACGAGAGCGAATATAAATTGTTATATTAAGAAATATGAGAGATTAACAGAGATCATACAATTTTAAACGAACAACTTAATCTTCCAAACTCGCCATTGTTATACCACTTTTACTATCATTTATTAATAATTCAAGCACTTGAAATCAATCAACTCAGTAATTATAGGTCGGATAAAACCCTACATTTATTTGAGATATTCCAACTGAAAAGTACAAAATTTAAGCAATTCAAATTTGAGGTATTAATAGTTTTCTTCATCTCCTATTCACCATGAGTTACAATTGCAATCGCACGTGGACGGAAGTGGCGTAGCAGCCTTGCAAGATTGAGACGGCTGAGGAACCTGACAGGAGGTTTGTGGTGGAGATGGGAAAGGTTGTTGAAGAAAAAACTTGTTACATTGGGGTGGTGAAAGAGAGAATGGTTCGCATGGAGGTGAAGTTAGAGAAGCGCTACATGGTGTTGAAGTATTTGCACAGATGTTGCAAGATGGTGACGCGGATTCACAAGACTCGCAAAATGGTGGTGGCGGTGCTGCACATGGTGGTGGAATGGGCTCACAAGACTCGCAAAATGGTGGTGGCGGTGCTGCACATGGTGGTGGAACGGGCTCACTACACTCGCATGGTGATGGAGACGGTTCACAGACTTTGTAAGATGGTGGTGCAGGCTCGCATGGTTCACAAGCTGGTGATTTAAGTTCACAAGATGGAGATTGTGGAGATTGACAGCACGCTTGTGGAGGATCTTGGCATTTTTGACAATGCGAGATGCATGCAACGTTGTAATTCTAAAAAAATACATATTATTTGAAGTATAATAATGGTAATTCGTGTCTTTGTTAAAATGTGGAGTTCGACTTTTGGATTTTTTATTTAACGTCCTTCTTCAATGAGAAAATGATAATTTAAATACATTCAAACATCCTACATCACCGGAATAGGGATTTTTTGACTTACTTTATCAAATGGAAACGGACGTACAGCTTCTGATAAATATTCTTCGAATGCACATATTTATATTATATTTTTTTTGAGGAATCGTGAACATGAGTTGTTTGTTCTTCCAAGGGGTAGAACCAGTCTGCCAATGGAAATGTCACTGGGAAGAGCTTTAACAATTTTAAACGGCATTGCTTCGGATGTCGACATATTTCATATTGACGTGAGTGAGTTCAGACGAATACTATATTTTATGAATAAAAGTTGATTTTTGTCAGAACTCATTCGGTTGACTGCTTTGAAAATTTCTAATGTGATATTAATAATATTTTTTCCTCTCTGTTTTTTTTTATGACTATTGTAATTTTCATCTTATTTTTAATTTTTAATTAATTTGTGATTTTTATTATATATTTACATGCATGTATTTATATTTGTCAAATCCATGGCGCATTGGCGTCAGCTGTAATGCCATGATTTGCTTTTTCTTAAATAAATAAATAAATATATCATATTTACTATTTACGAAACGGATAAACTGCATGTAGACTGCTGTAGGATATTAATTGAAACATAATTCAATAATCAGATAGCCTTTTTACGGAGTACAATCAACCCTCAACATATTTTCTTTTTGTGGATGTGAAAGTATTTTATATAGCTGTCTCACTTTCAAAACGTTTAGTTTTCAAGGTCAAATTAGGTTTGTTGTAAACATGTTTTATTATACACAGATAAAAAGGGTCAACGCTCTTGTTTACAAACTATATATTATATCTGTATATAGCACAGTCGAAATATAAAAATAGAATTGATTCGATGATTTCGTAAAATATGTTGAAAAAACCTAACCTCAAATTTTGTATGGGTACCGTAAAACGGGGTCAATAGGGACACTTTTTACCCTTCACGACTATGTATCTTCATACCTGCGCCACATAATTCTAATATGAATGGCTTGAAACATGTTTATATGGTCCTACTACACATTATGACAATATTTTTCAACTATTCACTATCGTTATTAAGATACCGTCAATTTTGTTCGGTGTCTGTATTCACATTGAATCGGGGTGAATAGAGACGAGAGAGGGTAAATCGAAACTTAGCAGGTGAATAGAGACATAAATACAGATTGTAGATTGTAATAATTAAGTAACAGCTCTCAGAAAGTGTTAGACCGGCTTTCTATTGTAAGAACTCTTTAGGTAAATTATTGATAAATAATAAAGATGTTATAGATTATAAAAACAAATCTGGGATTTTATATTGGTAAAACTGCTAGAACCTTAAATAGAAGAGTGGCTGAGCATTTAGCCGCTTTTCGCTTAAAAAAAGATATCTCCACCTTCGCACAACCATTTAATTCTTGAAAACCACACGTTCAATTTTGACTCAGGCATTGATTTGTTACATACTAACAGGGGTGAGTTTAAACTATTTTATCAAGAAATCTTAGAGATTAATCGAGCTCAGCTCAACGGTCTGCCAGTTTTGAACGAGCAACTTTATTTGCCTAGTTCGCCATTGTTGTACCCTTTTAAATAATTGTTATTTTTAATTTATTGTCATTTATTTACAATTCAAGCACTTGCTATTATTAAATATCAATTCACTTACTATCATTAATGTAATTTAATAATAAAGGCTTGAAATCAATCAACTCATTAACGAGAGGTCGGATAGGACCCTAGATTTATTTTAAATATTCTAATCCCCGTAATTATAACAAACCCACTTAAATCATTGAAACTTGTATTCATTCAAATTTCGCTAATTTACATTTTAATAACCTTTTAACTTAGTGATCTACTTATATTTTTGTATATAAACGATACAAACTGTTTACTACGCGTCAGTTCAAGTACATCCGTGCACTTGGAATGCCTGAAGATGCTGAAAGGCGAAACCCGGGTCGTTAGCGACAAAACTCATGGAAAAGTACAAAATTCAAAAAATTCAAACAGACTGTAATGATTGGAATGTATGAACGTCTTTTCTATACGAGACTATATATTCCGTTTTACGGTACATATTAACCAAAAAACACATGATTGATTTTAGTTTTCGTCCAATAAAAGGGTCAAAAAGTAAGGATGCACAGGCATCGAACTTAAACACGTTTGTTTCAATTTTGGCCAATCATTCAGTTGGTTTGGTTTTGTCATCCGACAGATAGTATTATAGACATTGAAAATTATTATATATAAATAGTAAAAAATACATTGGATACTTAGTAAAGTTGTGCTAAAGTTCAATCTTTGTTGTTGTCTCTATTCATCCCGTTTTATCGGTACCTAACCTCAAATAAGGAACTCTCCTGTAGCTATATTCACGCTATAGAAGGGTTGTCTGTCATTAATTGTACATATGTATATATATTCTTTTACCTGAGTCACCGCTATCAGGAAAAATCCAACGAACAAACTAAAAGATTTGACCATCTTTGAAGTCAACTGAAGATATAATATCTATATAAAATGATAAGTAAACTAAATCTTCTTCTTGAATGATTCAAGAGTAATGATAGTGACTTGTATGTAACTTTTGTCTTAAATACTAAAACAGTGAGCATTGTCTATTATTTATTACAGGATGAAAATATGATGACTGATAAAAAAAAATTTGAAAATTATATTGAAAAAATCTCTTATTTGTCAGCATTTTTTTAAGCTTGAATGACTGAAAAAAACATGTCTGGTAATGTCTTATCATTTTGAATTGTGCAATTCAATGAAATGATATTAATAAAAATAATAACACATTTTTAGTAATTATTCCACATAAAATTTGTTTGATCAGGACCGTTTCGCTCATGGCGAGCGTTATCAACTGATGACTTCAGCCATGAGTGAAACCGGCCTGATCCAATGAATTGTATGCGGAATAGTACTAAAATGTATTTTTTTTTTATTATTATTATAATGCCATTCCACCAAGTATTGACAGAGAACACCTTAAAAATTAAATTAAATGTTAATTCAAGCAGTGGTACGTATTGCGTTTTTCTCGGAACCGTGTTTTCAAAGTCGGTTGTCAAATGTTCTCAAAAACTACACAACCGATCTTGATGAAATTTTACACAGGTGTTTGGAATACAATTTACTCGTGTTTGGACGAAGGATTTTTTTTTTCAATTACAACTATTTTAAAAAAACAAAATGTCAAGCAAATTTGACCGAAATTTTCATTTTTTTGGAAAAATGTCTGCCAAATTCCTTTTTTTTTCTTTCCTTCGTTCAAGCACGAGTTTATGGTCTTAAATAAACCATTTATTTTTGTTTTTTCATTTTAGATGATTTTGTCAGGAGTTATGCTGACAACGCGGACGCACCTTTTTTCCGAGGGGTCACCGGAAATGACGTCACAATGGAGGAGTCTTAATTATTTTTTTTTGAAAATTTCAGAAACTATTCTTTAAATATATATCTATAAGACAGAAAAAAGTTTGAATTAAATAAATTATATTTTACATAGAAAAAACACAGGATAAAATGGCTTGGATCAGGACCGGTTTCGCTCATCGAGAGCATTATAAAAAAAGAGTCAATTGATAATGCTCGCGGTGAGCGAAAACCGGTCTTGAGGAAATAAATTCAATGTAGAATAAGAAATAGAAATGTTTCATTTTTTTTTAATTGATATCAACGAATCGATTTCAAAGTTGAGCTGGCTGGATCGGGACTCGAGCCCACGTGCTCCGCAACCTTTGCGAGTAGCGCTGCACTCAGCTGCGGATTTTTTTTATCAAAAACATAAATTTTGTTAGATAGTTTCTTTATCCACTCGCGTTTTCTCTTGTAAAAATTAAGTTTATAAATTGATCTATCAACTTTCTCGATAGAGATTGCTACCTATGATATCATTGATAACTATTTTATGAGGTCTGTGTGCGGTATGGTTAAAATTTTAAGGCATCCAGTTTTAACTTTCATTCTTACTGATAATTCACAGCCAGTGGCGGGTCCAGAAATTGGCAAATATACAAAAATAATACATTAAAAAATATGTGATTTTACGCGAATTTTTTCGATGCCACCGTTTCTTTTTTATGTGATTTTTTTACAGAAGAAATAATGACCCTGCGCTTAAAGATGTGATGACCTCGAAAAAAGTGATTTAATTGATGCGTCGTAATGTGGTAAAACTCCTTTGAGCGGCAATATTTTCCTCACTTCGTGCATTTCTTTGTCTCACTGGCACTGGAACATTGTGTAGCGACAATGAGCTTTCAAATTTTTGCACCAAACGTTGAATTGTTGATGTGGCAGGCAAGTGATGACGACGATAAAATGGTCGTAATGCTCTTAAAGTTGCGGTGAGCGAACGCGAATTTTGGTAGTAGATTTGAATAATTTGCAAGCGTTGCTCCGGTGTGTACTGCTCCATGATGATTTGCCAACTAAGTACGTGTGCTAACCTCAAAAAAAATTGAGCGTCAAAACGTCAAAAAGTACGAGTGTTAACCTCAAAAGTTTGAGCTTGCCTATTTAAAAACCCTTTATAACTGTCAAACTAAAGGGTCGTGAAGAAAAAGAGAACTCCAACATATTTATTTAAATAAAAATTATTTGAAAATTAATGTTATAATATGTTGAATGGAATAAATTCTTCTCAGGAGGGGGGCATAGCTTCCATGGCCCTCCCTTGGATCCGCCAATGGTGTAAGATGTAACTTTCATTCTTACTGATAATGCAGCATGGATTAAACGAAACCTTTCACCTAATTGCTCCCTTTTCAGAGCTGACACCTGTCGGCTTCTTCAACAACTAACATCAAGTAATAAGACCATCATTATTTTTAGACAGCCACCGCAGATGAATCTTTTGCAAACATGTTTCTAAGTCACTTTTTATGTAATATATAATTAAATAACTTTGATTATTCCACGTATTGTGTTTCGTCTGTTTCAGTGCCATCTTCGGACTTACTATCACAAATTTTGCTTAAGTGATAAAACAACATTGATTCTAATATTTTAAAATGAAGCTAGGAGGTTATGGTAGAAACAAAACAAACAAATAAATATAAAAAATTTGAATTTTTTGAATTTTGTACTTTTCGCTAACGACCCGGGTTTCGCCTTTCGGCATCTTCAGGCATTCCAAGTGCATGGATGTACTTGAACTGACAGTCAACTGACTTCAAAAAATTCAAATTTGATATTGAAATTCCATCAAGCACCCTCAGTCGAAATACTTAATTAAATAAATATACTACAAATTACGTTAGCAAAAAAAAAATATTAACTAATGAGATGCAATCAATTGGGGAGGGTAAACCCATTGGAAATAAATTTATTAGTGGCGAGCAACCTGTCGTATTTAGGATATTGTTTTACAAAAATTTTATTTATTTCAAAAAAAAATTAACTATTCATTTTTAAACACTTTTTATTTACTCGGTGGTGTATTTCTATATAACTACTCTACTACTTGTGTTACTTCTATAACTATAATAATATAGTGTATAGGTTACAGTGAAACAGTATTCTCAGTGAAAATGTATCAAGTAATAGATTTGTATGACAACATGAATTCACTGGTCACGATCAGGGAAATTATTGGCCCAAGTCGATGATTTGCCGGCCTAAAATTTTGGTTTGCTTCAGTGAAACAAAATCAGCAAATAGTCCCTTTCATAAAAAGAGAGCCAAAGAAAAACACAGACAAACATAGGGCTGTCTTCATAGGGCGGTTAAATTTAATTTCAATCACAGCTTGGAAAAGAATGAGAATACAGTTTCACTGTATCATACATAATTAACAGCGCGTTGTTCACATACTGTATATGCAAAATCCAGTGTTCCACCTGTTTATTACAATATAACCTTGACACGTGCGTCCTTGTACATGTTATGTTCCCATATTAAGTAATAGCTTTTTTGTGAGACTTTCCGTGGAACGCATCTACCGCACAAAAAAAGGTTTAGGTGTATTTTATCCAGGGCTTTTTGGCCGGAGTCGGAGTCGTCGCGGCGATTTGGCCGGAGTCGTACACGGAGTCGGAAATTTTAAATAGTTTGAACTTTTTAATATTGCATATAATATGTAAAATTTGGCTATTGGCCGGATTGGTAGGGTATTTGATTGAATACACATCAATAGGAAAATTAGGCAAAAAAACGTGACGATATTCAACTTTTTTAGTCGGAGTCAGAGTCGTGTTTTTGGTCAATGTCGGAGCCGTAGTCGTGGTTTTGATAAATCCTGGAGTCGGAGTCGAATTTTTTTTTACCGACTCCACAGCCCTGATTTTATCACCGTGCTACCGAGCTCTTAATTTAACACGCTAGCAAGAGGTCATGTAGAATTATATAATATATAAACATATTCTATTATATCCGCGTATCCATTTATAGTCAATCAACGAATCAATCATCATCACAAATATTGACTCCATCATCCTGGAGGCAAACAGAGGTTCACGTTTATTTACAATGTATTGCAGTGCATGATTTTATATCACGATGCTATGAAATAACACTGCTTTCAATTTTGTAACAATGGCTATCGTAGAATATAACTGTTTCAAATATTATACTAGTATTGCTACCCGGCTTCGCTCGGACTAAGCGACCAATAATTATTTAATGTTATATCATTCGACATAATTATATCAAAAAATCTAACATCCAAAATAGAGTTAAAATAAAATCACAAACTATATTTAATTTGATGACAGCCCCATTCTCGCCGATTAAAATGTCCAAATTTAAGGAAAAAATCTAATTTGCTGTCAAATAATACCTTCACGTAAATAATAAACATTATTTTATTAATAAATTCCGAGAAAAGTGCAGTAGAAGACTAATTTATTACATTTTGACTAAATGTCTTCGCCGATAAAAATTCAAACATATTTTCTTTCATATTCGTTTTTATGGCAACTTAATGACCAACAATGCAAAAGGGAATTACAGACCCACAGACATACATACGCCAAAAGATTGAGCTATTTTTAAGATTACAAAACTATTAACAATATAACTTGTTCGATGACAATTTTCAACAAAGCAAGAATTTGGGACAAAAACCAATTATAATGTTGCCAACCCTGTGCGCTCCTAATTTGGGTTTACAATCCCTGGATCCTGAAAATTTTCAAATTCAAAACCTGAACATAATCACTTGACTTTTTAACTTTTACATGTCAGTTCATGTTCATTCATGCACCTGAAATGCATGAAGATGTCAAAAGGCGAAACCCCACTCGGAAGCGACAGAGCTCATGGAATAGTACACAATTTAAACGATTCCAATTTTCTTATGTATGTAGTCACTACCAAGCCAAACGGGAGTCAGTAACATTATGGTGATTCTGAATTAAATATGAAGTTAAGTTCACAAATGTCCAGTCCGTGGCGCAGTAATCAACGTCGGTGGCTTGCGTGTTGGACCGCCCGGGTTCGATTCCCGGTAGGAGCGGATTTTTTCAGTCGATAAATCTGTTCAAAGTCATGGGTGTTTGTGTTGTTGAAAATCCTTCCCACCTTTCTTATCCCAAAAAGCGACGCATAGCGAGAGCGGTTAGCTAACTACAAGTCCTTTCCGAGTCCTCGTATCCTTGCCATCCCCTACTCCCTTTGAAAAAAGAGAGGTTGAGCAACTGAGTAACTAGCAGTTCTCGCAGAAAAATGTATGTTGAGATAAACTCCGTGAGGAGTCCATATGCTACAAGTTGGGAGCGGAAAAAAACTTCAATAGGTATATGGAAAGAAGTGGTAAAGAGACGGCGTTTTTCTGATTGACACAATATTTGTTCTCCTGAAAAGTAGCGACATTTCACTAACACCCTACACTTTTGTCTTGGTAAGGTCGATATGTTTTGGATCGGAAAGTATTCGATTGCTCTATTAAATCAACGTGAAGCTAGCCGAATATTGCAGCAATCTGCGGAAACAGTTTGAAATTAAAATAAGCCCTCGAATCATAGTATGAAAGCATCGAGCCATTATTATTTCTCCCCGGAAATCGAAAGTAAAAGCCATTGCCTCCGATGCCCACTTATTTTTAAGTCTTTAAGTGATATTATACGCTATTAAATTACTCCGTCAGAAAATGGCGAGCCCTTCAAATTGTGTATCAAACTATATAAAAGCAGAGGGATTCCAAGATTGAGTATCAGTTCAGTTTGCCATCAAACGACAGTCAACCTTTTAACACAGTTCTTTTTTGTGGAGGAACATATTAATTCAAAATGGCGTCCAAGTTTGTAAGTGACAGTTCGATTTTATCAAGCATACTTTGTTCTCGTTTTGTTCTGTTAATACAGCATACAATTTCAAAAATTGTGCTTAGTTAATTAGAACAAAACAACAACAGAATAAGGATTGTTCTTTTCTCAATTCTAAATTCTTTTTTAATTAAGTAATATGATACAGTGAGAAGAAAACTTCATTGTAAATAATATTTAGTATTATTTAAATCGTCATGATTCAGCCCGGCCCGTGATACAGTGGTCAACGTTGTTGGCTACCGTGACGGACCGCCCGGGTTCGATTCACGGTACGAGCAGATTTTTTCAGTCGAATATTGATTCTTTTCAAAGGCAATGCGTGTATGTGTTGTTTAATCCCTTTCCCACCCTTCTTGATTCCAAAGAGCAACGGATTGCGAAAGCGATTAGCTAACCACTAGTCATGTCCCATTTCTTGTATTTTTTCAATTCCTTCTAAAAAAATCATCTCCTCTCATAATGTAGATCACATAGACTGTAAATGTTCGGAGATAGTGAGGATTTAATAATATTTCAAGGACACTACTTATGGCTAGCTTATCACTTTCGCTACTTCCCGTTTAACTCTTACCACTCTGCCGGCGACGGAGTCTGGCCGGAAAGATTCTGATAGGCAGTTTCGCGGGCCAGGATTTTTCTTTAAATACAGTGAAAAACTGCAACATGCTGGATAAACCAACATTTTATGATTTAAATCTAGTTCGTTTATATATCTTCTCTGAAAAATAGGTGACTCACGTAACCAAGAATATATATTTTTTAAATTGATCATTTTTTTAAATCACAGTCGCTTACCAGTCATGAGAAAATTTGGTCAGAGTGCAAAAGGTTAAAGGAACTGAAGTGTGGAAATCAATTTAAGCATAACGGGCATCCATATCTCTGAATACAAGCTCATTTTTCGTTCTGTTTTGATGTATTAAAACTACAATGTCTTCAATGATACATTACTTCAATTTACACTATAATTTAGATATACCAAGTAACTTCCAAGTCAATAATTAACAATAATGCACACCCCTTTATAAAAAATTCGCGCTTTGAGTTATTTGTACAAAAATGTTCTTGTTTGCAATGGATTGTTTTTACGCATTTTTCTTCTGTTGAAATGTATTTAATTTTTATTATTTCCTAATTTTGTCTTCATTATATTTAAAAAATAATAACACATTTTGACATGACAACGTCTTATAAATCGATGAACGCCCGCTGCACGCACGAAAAAACATGACTCATTGTCCCGTTTGTCGCGTTACGCCGAAGGCAAGCGTGCGAGCGAGAGCGCGGATAAGCGATAGAGAGGCACGATCGGCCTACCGTTCGGATTGTGCCGCATCTATCTCTCTTCCACTCGATTGGTCGATGCGTCTGAGTAGAAAAGAGACAGCGGCAGCACACAACTTATACACCTACAGTACCTACACGTGATCTGTTTTTTGTACTCATTTCACATTACATCTATTAGGATCAAGACCTGTTTCGAAAAATGCTTGCGATGGACGAAATCAGTCCTGATACAAATAGATCTAATGTGGAATAAGAACATTAAAAATGTGTCATTATTTTTTAATATAATGTCATTCCACCAAGTATTGAAAGTGAACACCTTTAAAGTGGTATGATTATATTTATCAAATACTTGGCGCATTGGTGTCAGTCTTTATGCCATTTATTGTCTTTATCATAATGCAAATAATACGAATATATAATTGATTCTTATTACATTATCTGACACATTGATTTCATTAAAAAATCTATTTCATTCGACGACATCTATTGTAAAACTTCAAAATCATTATTAAGAAACAAAATGGTTTGCGTCCCTGATAGTAACTTATTTTTCTCATCTTAGGTGTTCGTAGTTCTGGTAGCATCTGCTCTCGCAGCAGTAGTTTTATCAGAAGATGCCATGAACAAGGTGTCAAAGAAAAGGTCAACAGTCGTCGATGCCTCACACTGGGACCTGGCTTCCAGTTTGGGGGCTCATTCTTCGCTTCTCGCCGTTTCTCCTGTGTTCAGCGGTAATTGCTTAGTATTTATTTTACACCTTTCCAAATTTGAATATTTATTCTTTTAATAGATATGTAATGAAAATTATTAAAATACGACATCTATGAGTATAATATCGTAGCACTTTTTTCTGCTGTCACATGTTTTACAATTTAATACAACCTTATTTCTAATTGCATGTCGTTACTTATCTTGAAAAGGTTCTAACAGATATATTGGCAAAAAATGGTCGGAAAAGTTCAGACTAATACATTATTGAATAACGGAGTCAGCAGAATTCCGGAGTTCATCTGCACACTTTGCTTACTAAATTTATTTGACAAAGTTCCTAGATTGTCATCATTAGATCATTAAGATCATTATTTCTCAATGGAATGGTTTGAGTTGTAAAAAATATGATTAAAATAAGTAATATGAAACATTTTTACTTGCCTATTGTCAAAAGTGAATTTTATTTATTTTAAATTGTTTGAATTTTGTACTTTTCCAATGAGTTTTGTCGCTAAAGACCCGGGTTTCGCCTTTTGGCATCATCAGGCATTTCAATAAAGATGCAGAAAAGAGAAACCCGGGTCGTTAGCGACAAAACTCATGGAAAAGAATAAAATTCAAACAATTCAAATTTGATATTGAAATTCCATCGAGCACCCTCAGTTGAAATCCTTAATTAATGAAATTTTATCTTTTGAATCAAATAGTATGATCAATTGAAATTTCAAACGCTCATATCTTAAAACAAGGTCAAGAGCAGTAAGAACCTTTTCAAAGTAAGGTTTCGATCAGATAAAGACGGGGAAAAAATGTATTAATTAAAAAAATGAGCGATCTAATCAATCTGATGATATGGTAAAAATAGTATTTATATCAAATGTGTCGCAGGTCCTGCCGATTCATCGAGCTCAGGCTGGACCCCAAGCCCCTGGGCTCCGGCCCCGTGGGCAAACAACAATGCCTGGACAGGCGGACCATGGGCGGGCAGCCCGTGGCAAGGAAACCAGTGGGCTGGAGCTGATGCGGGAGCAGCCGTCGCCGCCGCTCATGCCGCAGCGGAAGGAGTTAGGCAAGCCCAGCACGCAGCTGAGAGTGCAAGGCATGCAGCTATCCAGCATCAGAAGCTAGCAGCAGCCAAGGAAGCCGCCGCGGCTATTGCCATCAAGAGCAGGTAACCCTTTTACCATCATATCATAATGTCATTATAATAAAAATAATAAAACATTTTTAGAACTTATTCCACATAAAACTTATTGGATCAGGACCGGTTTCGCTCATGGCGAGCATTGTCAACTGTTCAATCAGCCATTTTTATAGCAACATTAATCATTATAAATCGATATTCCAGCGAAGAGACAGCCAATCGTCTGCGAGCTGAAGCAAGGGCCGCCGCAGGAGCTGCAGTCAGGGCACAGGAAGGAGCTGCAGCAGCCGGTGGAAGAGTAGCAGCCGCCCAAAGAGAAGCTGCTCATCGTGAAGCTGTGGCATCAGCCGCTTTGAGAGCGTCCGCTCATCATGCTGCAGCCCACATCCAACAAGCTGGTAACTTCATCAGCTCACATCCCATAACAACTTGAATTAAATCTATAGATCAGGGGTGGCCAAAGCTTCGATCGCCTATCTGATCTGTACAAATGTATGGTGCCCGTCCCAAGAAGCGTGCGAGACACATCGTGTGACAGGGACAGTACGCTAAAATATCAAAGTTAGCCGATTATCGACGAAAATCTCTTTCTAAAACCCGGGTCAAACAAGGGTTGGCAATTAGATCAATATAGGCTTTAAATTACTACTTTTAATGTTGGTCGATCGCCGATTTATTAAGCTGTATGCACTGCGGCTTGAGCCCGTGAGCACTGCTAAACCTATACCAATGATTGATTGCAATTGGCATTTACTTGATAGAACTCCATTATAATAAGGTGAAAAAAATAACAATGAATTTTCATTCTACAGAAATTATTTTAAATATATTTGTTGATAGCTATTTCGGCTTACGCCATCGTCAGAACTCAAAATGAACATCGTCAGAACAGAATGACTCGGTCATGAACGCAGCAATTTTGATATTAAAAAGAATATGTAAAATAGTACAATATGTTGATAAAGTTATTATTTTTTATGTGTGACCCACCATATACCGATAAATTTTTGTGTGGCCTACCAAGCAATTCTTTTTTTATATCACTGGACTAAAAAGATACAGTGAAAAAATCATTATCATTATCATTGATACGATTTTGTTTTTATTAGATCTCGATTCTGCAAAACTCTCAGCCATGCAGAGGTCTGAAGCAGCGGCTACCGCTAGCAGGGTCGCGGCCGCAAGAGACGCTTCGCTGGCCCACCTCACGACCGCTGCCCCCTGCCAGTGTCTCATGCCCTGCAGTGGGCCCCTCATTGGGCTTGATTTGGATCATGTACTCAACTTTATTTGGAAAAGACTTACAACGGATTGGTCCCAGACTGAGTAGTGTTTTTTTTTTTATTAGTTTTAAGTATAATGTATGATTTTGTATAATGTATAATCGTTTAATCAATAAATACTGACATTGGTCATTTCAATGAATATTTCTTTTACTTTTCAACTTTTTTTATTCATTACCACTTCTAATGTATGTAGATTACATAGATGACTAATGGAGTTAAGCTCGAGAGAAACTTTCTACTGGAACTCTTTTTTGCTCAGTTGTTCGACATTTTTTTATTTAATTGAAAAAATCATAAATACAATTGATTTCTTTCCATATTCGCTCCCTATTCGGAGAATATGGCCGCCACACGGTGCCTCCAGGATTCTCTATCACCCGCCAACTTCCTCGCTTCTTCTCAGGTAATCCCGGCGTCCCGTTGTTCTCCTGAGTACATCATATGGATGGTCATCAAAGGCCTTCAGGAGCGTCGGGATCCACCAGGTTGATAGAAGAAGCAGGCAGGATTCAGTCTCCCTTGGAGAACATTTCCAAGCCAGGTCCATCGTCGCCTTTTTATTTTGGACGTAACAAGTTGCTGGTTTGTCCGCTCTCTTATCTCCGTGTTCCTGACAAATTCAAACCACCGTTTTCCTAATATTCGCCGCAGGCATCTGTTTTCAAAGCACAGTATACGGTTACTCCTGTGCTTTTTTAATGTGCCATGACTCGCAACCGTAAAAGCATCACAGTCGGTATGCATGCGTTGAATAAGTGGCACTTGGTTCTGACCGAGTACAGCCGTGAGCCCCAGACTTTCCGCATTGAATAAATATTAGGATATGAATGAAACTATTTGAATAATCGTTTTCGCCATATTACCAGGGATGGTTTTTGTAATGGTGCAATAGTGTACTGATTCCCTATTAATATTCAAGCAATATTAAAATAAAAGTACAAAATTTTTAATTTTAAAATTCTTGCGATGATTCACACATGGCTGGAAACGCTGGAAACGATGATTCACACATGTTAAGCGGACGACACCAAAATATTTTTTTTCTATAAAACGTTTGTTAAAATAAACCGATGACGCACAGGCAGTGCTTTTTTGTAACATTGTGACAAACATAGTTGAACCAGTATTTACCACGCCACACGCAAAATCTGTCAACAACCGTAGAAAATAAAAATAAAAATCAGCAATGTTAAATATGAACAAATAAAATAATCAGTACAAATGCAACTGAAAAAAAATCAGATTTTTATTCTTCGTAAATGTATGAAAAATAATTTTAAATACATTCACATTTTATAAGCATCAATTGTTGTCGGTAAAAAATAAAGCCCGGGTCACGAAACCCTCATAACTAACAGGCTGTGCAGTCTCTCCAATTGCGCATTCACAATAATTCAATGATGAAATAAATAACATGGTATAAAAAGAAATACTCATGGTTTCCTCGTGACTTGGTCCATTAACTTTGGCATAATTGGATACCTGTAGTCATCATTCAACAGTAGGTGTCCCATGTCCAAAAACGAAATTCCAATAAGCCGAAGCCGTTTCACCATGTCCCTGATTTCGTTGAGCTCCTTGCAATTCCTGCAATCCAACACGTCTGTGTCCAAATCTGTCGTCGCCATTATTTCAGGGTTGCAGCTGTCAGTTGTGCTTTCAACTGAACTGGGAGCTGTGTAAAAATATTTCAAATAATCTTTCAAATTGCATAAACTGTCATAACCAGTCTTTTTATCACAACAACTAAGACTTGAACACTCTCGAGTAGTCTTCATTGTTGTTCCAGCGTGATTACATAAATAATCATCATCTTTATCATCAATTATTGGCGTAGTTTTTATTCCACCATCTTTATCAATTAATCCATCTTTAGATTTATCAAAACTGTCTGAAACATTTGATAATTTCGCACAATCTGCAACACTGAAAATCTTGACTTCGTTGTTTTGCTTATTTTGGTTTTGAGTTTCCGCATATGATTCTGTTCCGGTGCGAATTTCTTTTGGTTTTATAGTCTGGTAAGTGTTGTCATTTAATATTTGATCCGTGTATTTTCCTGGAAATATTTTGCTACACGTCGTAAATGTGTTATCAATATAACTTTTTGTGGTATACTTATTCTCCAGCAAAGTCCGTTGCGCTGTTGACGAACAATAATTTTCACATTTTGCTACCGCTGTAGTTGTAAAATCTTTTTTTTCTGTTTTATCAATCATTACATGTCTGTGTTCATCAGAAAGATCCGTAGTAATTTCCAAGCTATCTCTCATTGTCGTTTCATCAGATTGTTTGCCTTCTTCTGGGTTTATATCGCCGGTCAATTTTAGTTTACTTAATTCAGTGACACAAAATTTGTCTCTACACATTGAAATGTCATGAATCTTATCAGGTTCAGTATTTGATTCGACCAAAGTAGATTTCGTTATGACACCTTTTTTGTCATCAGTTTTTGTAAATAGTAGTGGACAATTTGTAACACTTGAATATCCATCATATTTTAATGTTGATGCATCGTTATCATTATACATTTCAGGGTTCTCATCACCTTTTTCTTGTCCAGCCTCTGGGTGTTCATTTTTGGCTTGCGATTTATGCTTCTTTTGACTATGCTTTGCTCCATTATCTTCTTGCTTTAAAATTAACTTCTGCAGTTGTTTTATGTGACCATAATATTTCTTTAAAATACTGTTATACTTGTTCAAAGTTTTAAGAAGTAACTGATCATATTCAGGTTTTTCAGGCTGTACCTCAGCAGGTTTTGTGGCCATTACGTTTGGGTATTCATGATCGTGGACATGGTACCGAGCAGCGTCCTCGTACTGTCTTTTCATGTATAACCAATTCATGTAAGAATTCAGCCATTCTTGATAGTCGGGACTGTCGTAATAGCTAACATATGATGAGTAGTAATAAGGTTGTGCGGCTCCATAATCGTAACCATATGATGGTTGTATATTGTATGGTATACTACTTGGTTGTTCCGGGTAACTTTGACACGTACATTTCTGAAATAATAAAGAATTTGGATTTGAATTTTATTCCGATTGTAAATTGTCTAACTCGGTTGTCTCAAAGTCATCATAAATTTTTCAATCGAATCGAGGACTTTTACACTTATAAAGGGTATTTCAATAGGGACGCTCAAAATATGTTACTTTGTCCTGCTGAGTAGATTATTCATTGTTTAGTGGCCAAATTTGAGTCAACCAGTTTGATAATAATCACAAGCACACATTACCTTCGAACAGTATCAATTTATCGACTGAAAAAACTGATTGTCCTGGGACTCGAGCTATGCCGGTTCATCACGGAAACTTACGACGTTGACCACTGCACTTAATAACGTGAAATAAAGTACGCTAAAAATCTAAGCTATAAATAGTTGACATATCTCATGGACCAGTTTTCATAATTCAAATTATTTTAAACCATTTAAAGCGCACTCTAGCAGAGGAGACGAGAGTAAATCTGTGGACTTAGGTAAAGAAGAACAATGCAATAATAAAATAAAATACTTACGTTTATTCGAAGTAAATATATCCAAACTAGAATAACGTATAATTCCTTTATAGAACACTTAACATTTTTCATTATGGTTTTGCTTATTTTAAACAATATATTATTTTAGAATAACATTTAAGCAGTTCTCTATCAGCGACATACTAAATACAGCTAATTTTTATTCAGGTATTACCTGACCAGGAAGTTTAAAATTAATGCAATTATCTGTTGGAAATTATATTATTAATTTGATGACATTGTCCAAATTTGTTAGTTGCAATTCTTAGATTTTTAACGGTTACATAGTTCAACAAATTTTGTGTTTGTTTACAAATTTGGTATGCAATGTGCTATATAGTGAAACCTCTTTCTATCATTTTTGAACGGACCTATAGAAATGTACTGTGGATGCGGGTAAACATTGAATGCAATCAATTCTTACAAATAAAAGCACACAATATGAAACAGAATTCGATCGAAATAAAAGTATACGAATAAAGAAATATAATAAGCAAGAACTAGATTAATGAAACGGATATAACAAAGGTGAAGAAACAAAGACTTATTGATCGTTTAATAAATTAGATTTGGGTAAGAATTTATGTCTAGTAATTTCTAAAAACTCGTGCTTAAACTCGGTTTTCCTCCCTTTTAATTCTTTTCGCAGAACTTTTTCGTTGGATTGATTGAGCATTCCCTGGAATCCCCACGTCGATTACAGACATTAAGATTTATTTATTAAATGCACTTATTTTGGTTTTTACTTTTCGAATGATTATTCATACTTAATTGATTTTTGATGTAATAGCTTGAATTGCTAAAAGGTCTTCAACATTTTAATCAAAATCTATTTTTCTTAAATTTTGCCAATTGTTTGTCATACCTTGTAATTATTAGTTAAATTTTATATAAACATCACTTTTTTGTTGTATTTATTATCAGTTGACAATGCTCGCCATGAGCGAAACCGATCCTGATCCAATAAATTGTATGTGGAATATAAGTACCCAAAAATGTTTTTTCTATATCTTCGTAAGAATCAAAATTCTCGTATAATCTATCAAAAAATACTTATTACTTATGTAAACATCGGGACCCTAAGGAAATGTCTTGAGGCCGCACCACATTTTTATGATAATGCAACAATGAATAAAATATTTGATTTGCGACCGCCATTATTCTAGCTCAGTGATCGCCAACTATTTACTCACGAGGTGGTTTTTACTTTGTAAATGATCATGCATACTTAATTGATTGTTGATGTAATAGCTTGCATTGCTAAGAGGTCTTCAACATTTTAACTATAGTCTATTTCGCTTCAATTTATTTGCTTAGTAGTAATACCAGTTTTTTGTCATACCTTGGAATTCTTGCTAATTTTTTTTATTGTTTTTGTACTGATTCGTTGTGTTTCTTATCAGTTGATAATTCTCGCCATAAGTGAAACCGGTCCTGATCCAATAAATTTTATGTGGAATAAGTACTAAAAATGTGTTATTATTTTTATTATAAAGAATCTGTATGGAGTTTCGTCCCAACAGAAAAGTATCCATTTTTTGTTCGAATTGCTCTCAAAATTAAGGGATTGTTTTGTTCTACATTCCTATTAATTTGTATCAACTTTTTCCACTATAGAGGTGGTTAAAAGTAAATAAAGTCGGTCCCTGCGGTCTAGTGGCAAGAGCGTTGTTTTAGCAATCGGGGGCCCCACGTTCAATCCCCGGCAAGGTCAGATTTTTTCAATTGAAAAAAAGATCTTGGGCTGGGTGGATGTTATGTATCGTTGATTTTGTTCACAGCTGATACATTATTTACCATCGAGTTAATCTCGTATGACTTTCACAACTCAGAATATTTGGCGCATTGACGTAAGCGCTGTAATGCCATTTTTTTAAATAATTATAGTTAGCATTTAATGTTTTATTGGATGTCCAGAATATTATGATATTATGTATGGCACAAGAAAGGACAATATTTTGCCAGTCTCTTAGGTCTTATGGCAAGACCTTAGCTCTAGAGATCAGGTGGGCTCTTCCCGGCAGGGGCAATTTTTTTCAATAGAAAAAGATCTTGGATGTGGATGTACATATGTCATTTTTCGTGGGGTTCCTTTCAACTTATTCATAAAATTTCTCATCGAGTTTATCTCAAATGACTTCTAGAAAAGATTTCTACCCATTTTCAAACCTCTCATATTTTCCAATTTGAATTTAAGTAAACCAGTTTCAATATTCAATCTGTCATCCAGAATCATTTCACAAATAAAACAACATTATAGTTTGTATTTTTATATATTCTTATAAAAATATTCTTTATATAAATTATAACACAGTAACGATTTTGTAATAAATAATAAAATAATGCCAGTTACTTGTTAAGTTACAAATTATTTACTTAGTCTATAATCAAGTCGGAGAAAGTAAGGTTAGGTTAGGTTAGATTAGGTTTTATGAGATCATTTAGTGATTTTCAGCTTCCTATTTCTTAGATTTAAGGATTATTATAGCTGTGAGAGTTCCAACACGATGATTAAATTGGTTTGTAGATCAGTGCTTCCCAAAAGGTGGCCGCACAATACAAGTTTTTTGTTCAAGTGGGCCATGGAGTATTTTTGTCAGATTTAGGCAGCCGACGCATCAAAAAAGTTTGAGGAATCACTGTTGTTGATAGCTTCATCTAGCAGTGACAGCAGTAAACTGTTGGGGGTGGTGGTGGTATCGAAACACTAGGTGGAGGAGGAGGTGGTGGAGGTGGTGGTGGAGGTGGTGGTGGTGGTGGAGGTGGTGGTGGTGGTGGTGGTGGTGGTGGTGGTGGTGGTGGTGGTGGATATTCAACAATTGGCGGCGGACATGGTCTGTAATCTGAAAAATAAAAAAATGCGGTGTCATATGGAAAGCAATTAGATCAAATTACTTTCAAGATATCCTTAACAACCATTTGAAAGGGATAATGCTGTTGTACTACCGGGTACGATCGTTTATAACAGCGTTTGATTCACATTGGTCAGTGGTGGATATAACGCGAGTAGAGATCACTTCCAGAATTTTCTATGGACTGTTGATACAAACCTTCAATCTGGAACTTATTTTGTTTACTTCAGATCATTCTTTGTCAATATGACACAAACCATCTGCCACTATTTTTTAAATACATATCAATGGCTTAAAGGGTAAATTTGTTTCTCTGTTTATTCTGGTATTTTCAAAACGATCGGGAAGATATCAAAAATGACTTTTGAACGATTTTTTGTACCCCCGCTGAAAAACAACGAATGAATGACAGGTGACAATAGAAAATGGTGGATTTGAATAATATATTATTAAAATATTGAAAAATATTTTTCATTACAGCTTACGCCAATGTGCCAAATATTCTTAATTATAAAAAAAGTATGCACATTGATGATTAACAAGATGATAAAGTAATAAGTCAAAAGGAGTGCAACAAAATCAACGATAAATAAAGGGTATTTCAATACCCACGCCCAAAATCTCTTTTTTCAATTGAAAAAATTATTCTGACCTTGCCCAGGGTAAATTGAACCCTACCTCTCCAAAATCAATATCTGGACAAAGCTCTTGCCACTAGACCACAGGGACCGACGAGTATAATAAGCAGAGTATGTTTTAGAACGACAATGGAGTTTTCAAATTTTCCTAAAACGTTTATACGATGCACTCAAAAAAGTTTTGGTTATAAAAAATTTACGGGATATGCACATTGCATGGTACAACAAGATGGTATTATTAAGTAATTTTCAACCAAACGGAGAGTTAACAAAATTACTCTTTAAGCCATCGATATATATATTATATTTACCAGGAAAATGTTTCTTGTGCGTCTTCACGTGCTGAAATACCAGTGGCAAGCTGAAACATAAAAAAAAATATTACAAACTGGTAGTGCCACCTGTCAAAATTCACTCAACACACTTAATGCTAACGATGACGAAGCTGTGGAGAGATCTAGAGTGTGTGTGTGTGTGCTACGCGTTAAAAATTCACTTCCAACTTTCTCATGCTAATATAAGAGAGAGTGTGTATGTGTTTTGCGTGAGAATTTGACATTTTTGACAATATTTGCCTCGAACGTGATACAAATTGACGAATGTATATTCTACGGACCCTTTTTTTACGATGACTTTTGATACTCAGTGCTTAAACTGCAGTAATTAATTTTAAAAGTTTATCTATCTATCTTCTATATATAAAAAAATGAATGTCTGTATGTATGTCCGCTATGGACTACTAAACCGCTCGACCGATCGATGTGAAACTTTACAAATTTATTAAGTACACTCCCGCAATGGTTTCTGGGCTACCAACCCTTCCCTCCAACCACCCCCCAACCTCCACCCCCAATTTTTTTTAAAACTTTACGAATTTTTCGTATTCACTCCTTTGAAGGTTTCAGGCATACCCCCTCCATACGCCCCCCAGACCTTACCCCGCCAAACAACCCCCCTTCCCCCAAAAAATGATATCGATTTTTTACAAATTTCTCGAGTACAATTCCGCGAAACTTTCTGGCGTACACAACCCTCACCCACCCCACCCTCCCCAATCCCCCCTACAATTGCTGGCGTAGCAACGCGCGCAGGGTACAGCTAGTTATATAATAAAACGCGTTTAAAATGATAAAAAATAAAATACTTAGTAGATATAAGTATTATTATTGCTATATAAAATGAAACTAAAAACATAATTGCAATTTTAATTAATAAAATATTTACCTTTTGTATCCATAGCAGTCTTCATCTTCAATGTCAACTGGATGAATGTCGAAACACGAAG
Organism: Himalopsyche kuldschensis; assembly: GCA_028554975.1. Taxonomy (NCBI): domain Eukaryota; kingdom Metazoa; phylum Arthropoda; class Insecta; order Trichoptera; family Rhyacophilidae; genus Himalopsyche; species Himalopsyche kuldschensis. The sequence continues at coordinate 3,459,899 of JAHFWI010000031.1, read as the reverse complement.
AAGGTCCCTTTAAATAATAAGATTATATTAATTAATAATTTCAACTGAAAGTGCGTGCAATATAGATACAGGAGCGAATATAAATTGTTTTATCAAGAAATATTAGAGATAAATAGGGCAGGGCTTAGCTCGTAAAATATTGAATTTTTTTATAAAAAAGGTGTCCCGTTACGCTTGAACAAAAACACCCTAAAAATTTAATGGTCATTATTTCCAATATTAGACGTATCGGTGCTAATGATAATGGTTTCCTACATGACGACGACTTAAATTCATATCCGTATAGTGCACGAGCAGTTTTTTATAGCCTGTGCAATATATCGGCATACTGCACCTAAAGGGTTAAAGGGGTATAACATTGGTGAGTTAGTTCTATGCATTAATAAAGCATGCAATTGGAGAGTTCACATAGCAATACAGTGTAGTAGGTTAATTCTATAATGTACATGTGAAAAATAATAAATAAAAGATTGCTTATAATTTAAACAATGACCAGTGTTGCAACTTGTACGCTTTTCAATTCTCTAGGTAAACAATTACACTAATCTATTTTAGATACAGCTATAGTAAAAAAAGAATCGGTCACCCCAAAGGATGAATTTCTAGGTATGGAAAAAAATGGTATCCCCATTGAAACATATTGTATGGTGTGAGTAAAGCTGATTTATTACGGTCCGCCGGATATAACACGACGCATATCCCAAGAGTCAACCTTGTAATGCTGATTTTTTTTTTTTATATACCTCAGTATGACAAAAATATTTAACGAAACCGAAAATAAAATTATGGATCGGTATATCAAAGAGATTATTTATGAAAGCTTATATTCATATGTTGAAAACTATTATCATAAATCAGTGTAATCCGATAGTGAAGTGCATCATAATCACTGGTTCCATACAAAACCGTAGGGCTTAAAAAGCTTAATTTACCTCGTGTTGGTGTCCAATGCAGTTGGACTTATGGCGCCCAAGACCGCATCTTACGAAGTCTCTCACGCAGTCGCTGATTGGAAGATTTGATAATCGCTGAAAGAATTTTTTACACAATCACATTATTTTATTTAATAAATATAGTCGACCCTCTTATAGCGTATAGGTTGGGGCGACGCTATAAGAATAATACATTATAGTGGACCATACAAAATCATTTTAGGTTATGTTAGGTGTATTTTTTGATATACCTAAAATCAGTATTTCAAATATTTAATTTTCCAATGCCAATACATGCAATATAAAATTTATAAAAACACTAATTTGACCTTGAAAGTAAGTTTTTTTGTAAAAAAAAAATGTTATTGGAGGGAGTGTCAAATACGATATAGAAAACGTATCTATATGGGGCTTACTGTTTAATATATTATTTTGTGAAATTCGAATCCATTGAATCTAGTACTTTTCCATGAGTTTTGTTGCAAGCGACCCGAGTTTTACCGTTTGGCAACTTCAATCACTTCAATACAGGGATGAACGTGAACGGACAGTTCATCGGTTCATTTTAAATGAATTAAGATGCCTAAAGGCGAAACCCTGGGCGTAAGTGACAAAACTCATAGGAAGGTTAAAAATAATAATGATTTATATTTGTTATTGACATCCTTTTGAAAAATAACTTTTTTGTTTTCTATTATAAAATATTTCAGGTTAGGTTAGGTTAGGTGGTGGAATCCAATCTTCAAATGGATCTTTGTAATTTCGTTGTTAAAATGGGCGTCATAGAAATCATAAACAATGTTGTGGACTAAAAAAATCGTTCAAATTATAAAAATGAGATGAAATGTTGGCTTTAAATACGAATAATATTACAGTTTCAAATAATACTTGGTGACAAGACTTACTTCAAAGTGATGGTGATGAGGATCACGAATCTTATGGCAGCAGCCATACGCTGTACTGCAGAGGATTATCGCCAAGAATACCAGCTGGATTAACTTCATTTTAAGTATTCACCTGTAACAAAAAACGTATGGTCCTTACCATGGCAGCCGGTCCCTAGTGCAGTGGTCAACGTCGTTGGCTACCATGTCGGGTCGACCGTGTTCTATGTTCTAAGCTAATCGCTGTCACTATGCGTCACTATTCGGGATCGGAAACGTCGGAATTGATTTAATAAAACAAACACCCATTTCCTATGAGCACAATCGATTTATCGTCTGAAAAATCTGCTCGTACCGGGAGTCGGGTTGAGTACACGGGTTGTTCACCATTGCACCACGGACCGATAACTAATTTGATATTTTACCTCTAAATTGAGCATGTTACCGATGGGCTACATATTTCAATCAGTCTACCACTTATAAAAGTTGAATGTTTTTTTTTAATACAATTTCTGCAAGCCTATTCACCCTTTTGCAAATGAAATTCTCTTAATGAACAATATGTGATTTTTATGTATTTTAGTTAAAACTTGATAAAATATATTTGCAAAGGGGTGAATTTCATTTTCAAACGCGTGAAATAGGCTTGCAAAAACTGTATAGATTCAAGTTAATAAAGAAAATAATTTCCCTTGTAAAGTAAAGTAATCTATAAAATTTTAAGGCGTTTTATTGGATTTAAAAACACTTTGAATTACTTACTGCTATCCAAATATCACAAAATATGTTTCACTATTACGTACAGTTAGAATATATCACTGCAGTGTATAATAAAATTTGAGGATGGACCTCTTATAGTTTAATTTTTTGTAAAATTTGCTGAGCATTAAAAAAAATGACTACGGTAATTTAATTCTCCGAAATAGTTTTTCGTAAATTTAAATTGCTAAGTGTGAAGTTAGTAACATTGCTAAATTATAATCAACAAAACAATTCCGATTCATCAGCAAATAAAAAATAACTATGTTATAACGGTATTTATATGTTGTTGTTTACCTGCAGTGAAATCAATGACTCATGTATTTAGTTGTGTCAAACACACATGCTTGCTGGATCCGTAGCCAAGGGGTAAACAACGATAGCTTAGGCAGCGGTATTCACGGGCTCGAATTCCAGTACGGTCAATTTAACTCACTGGCTACGGGGACGTGGAATACGCGTGGTTTTGTATGTGTTTTGATTTTCCAGGTAGACAATGAGTTAATAAGCTGATTTATCAATCAATTAATAGACTTTTTACTGTTTATAAGGAAATGGTGCAATACATGACATGAGAACTGACGCCAATGCGCCATAAAATATGGAAAAACACAAAAATCATTCAACAGAGAATGGCATCAAAGATACAACATAGAAATTAAAAGATCAAAAACAAAACACTAAGTTCACTGCTGATGTCAACCTCAATAGGCAGTGCATTGATCAGCAGAACAGCCCTTACAACTGGTGACTCAAGTAATCCACGCAACAAAGAAGTTCTGATATTAAAAAATATTTGGCTTTGGTTACTACCACGTAGGTTGAAATATTTATTTAGAAGGCATTTATGTTTCAATTCATTCCCACTCATCATTTCCATCATATCCTAAAAACAAAGGAATAAGAATAGTCTTCTCCTAGCTCTATTCTTATATCCATACTCCCTTCTAAAAGAGTGCAAATATGTGACTGAAGACAGTTCTAGTTGAATAACTTCTGTTGAAACAAACCCATTATTTATTCACCCAACACCTCTCTTTGTAAAAGTCATGGAAATGGCATGTGTTTTAGCCAGAGCTGTGGAGTCGTAAAAAAAAGTCCGACTCCGACTAAAAAAAGGTTAATATCGTCCCTTTTTTCCCTAATTTTCCTATTTATGTGTATTCAATTAAATATCAACCCAATCGATGCGGCAAAAAGCTAAATTTGACGTATTAAATGCAAAAATAAAAAGTTCAAACTTTTCAACATTTCCGACTACGAGTACGACTCCGACCAAAAAGCTCCAACTCCACGACTCCGACTCAGACTCCGACTCCACAGCCCTGGTTTTTTGCTTTATCATTTTAATAGCAGCTTATACTTCGCTAAATATTTAGAAAATTCGCATATTCAATATCTTAATTAGAGATTTAATTTGTCGGGTCTTGTACTCAGTCACGCCATCGAAAACCTCTTTTCGCTGGACCACAGAGATACTATAAAATGAGAAATATTTAACTCAGTCAAAGTATAATTAGCAAGGCTATGGAGTCGTTAAAAAACAAAGCTACCAGTGGCAATGTTTATTAATAAAAATTGTAAAACATTTACGACACATAGTTATGTCTGTTAGTTTTTTAATAGCTAGTGTTTTATGATTGATAGTTTAGTTATAGTCACGTTACTGAGACATGTATAGTGTGTTCGCAATGGAGTTAAAAATTGGTGCCAATTCCTTATCAACCTTGATCGTTTCATTTGTTCTAACAATAAGTCCTGTAATTAAGTATTTCGACTGAGGGTGCTTGATGGAATTTCAATATCAAATTAGAATTATTGAATTTTGTACTTTTATCCATGAGTTTTGTCGCTAACGACCCGGGTTTCGCCTTTCGGCATCTTCAGGCATTCCAAGTGCACGGATGTACTTGAACTGACGCGTAGTAAACAGTTTGTATCGTTTATATACAAAAATATAAGTAGGTCACTAAGTTAAAAGGTTATTAAAATGTAAATTAGCGAAATTTGAATGAATACAAATTTAAAGTTTTAAATGGGTTTGTTATAATTACGGGGATTTTTGAAGTCCTGTGTAAAATATGGGTCAGTCATCGTTCAAATTCGATACGCATTGAACGTGTTTCTTGAAAAATTGATCGCGATTTAAATATTTATTTTTAATATTACCGATATGTCAACGAAAAGAAAACGTGTCGTAGTTTCATTATAGGACAAATTGGATATAATCGATGCTTTGAAATGGGGTGAATCTGGACGTTTTTTATCTAATTAATATGGTGTCGGAACGTCAACGATTCGCGGAGTGAAAAAATCTCGAAGTTTACCAATTGTTTAATGTCAAGCTTTAAGAAGCAATCGATAATTGATTTTTTCAGTAAAAAATAATTTATTATTAATGCTATGAATCAATCTAAAGAAATAAAAATGATTTATTCTGAATATATGTCTTTTTTTTACGTATTTGTCTTTCCTGTCAATGATGATTTTTTCGATTATCCGGATTTTACCTTATCCGGACTATCTTCATCCCAATAAGTCCGGATAATCGAGGTTCTACTCTAGTCGCAATCAAAAAGTCTTCTAAAGGGTACTTCAATAGGGACGCTCAAAATATGTTACTTTGTCCTGCTGAGTAGATTATTCATTGTTTAGTGGCCAAATTTGAGTCAACCAGTTTGGTAAATAATCGGCCAACACCTACCTGTACGTCATCAAAATACAATATCTGGTGAAAACATTGCCGCTGTGTGTGAAAGTGTACAGGAAAACCCAAGGAGCTTATTTCTCTCGTTGTTTACACATGGCGAACTTTGAATCGGGCTTTTAAAATCCAACTAACCAAGACTTCAATTGGGTTCTGGAGCAGTTGGAATTTATTCCATTTAACATGGCCCATTTTATAATGAATATATTGGCAGACATTTGATGCTATATTCCATATTTAATGCCATAAAATATACTTACAAATGAAATTAAAATTTAGTCGAAATCTCACAAACAACTTGTTTTATTTACATTTCAAAACTAAGCGTCCTTATAAAAAGACCCTTTACATCGATCAATTCAATAAACGATGACATATTGTTACAATCAAACCGAAAATCACATTTTAATCACTTCAGTACCATAATGCCACTGGTGGCCGCCGCGTACGGACGTCGCGAATACCGTCACTAATATTGTAAAATATATTTAAAAAATCTCCCTTTAAAAATTCTATACAATGTCTCTAGATAAAAATAGTCTTTCTGTCATCAGTCAATCTTGTTGAAAAAAGGATTTTTTAGAAGTCTGGCGGTAGATGTGATTAAGATGACCACTTTGCTCGATACTGAAGTGGTTCATGCTTATCATATCATAATCAGGACTGTGGAGTCGTTAAAAACAAACCCGACTCCGACTCCAACATTGACCAGCAACACATCAAAGATCAACCAAACAATCCGGCAAATATATTTTTTTTAATATTTGCATGTTATATGCATCTGCCCAGTCCAGATGCATTTGGACTCATGACGGAATTATTTTCAACATATGTTTTTCTACGACAGCTGCTTGTCACTCAGTTACTCAACCACTCTTTTACAAAGAGAGTAGAGATGGAAAAGATATGAGGACAAGACAAGTTTAATTCAAACTGAGAGTTCGAAAAGGTGGGAAGGGTTTTTTAACAACACAAACACCCATTGCCTCTGAGAAGAATCGATTTGTCTACTGAAAAAAAATCTACTCGTACCGGGAATCGATCACGGATGGTCCTACACGGCATCCAATGAAGTTGACCATTGCACCACGGACAGGGCAAAATTTTTATCGATTGCGTACCGACTGATAATAAATAAGAGGTAAATTATGGTTATATGGTCACGGGACAGAATCCCAATCCTATCGAGCTGAGTTCAACAAATGTATACATACTGGCTTATAATTTTATGTTTTGACTTTACTCTTTGAGTTTTTGTAGATTATTATAAAATGATTAAATCTGAAGAATATTACTGAGTTCTGAAAGAAGGATTTGTTTTTTAATATTAGCCCATAAAAAATTATTCTTTTTAATTTAAACAAATAATAAACTTATGTGACTGTCTCTACATGTATAATATTATTATTTGTGTAGTTTGTGGTTGCATTTTTGCTCCTGTAAATTAAAACAACTCGATTTCATCCTTATTGCGAAGTATTCTTTAGGATCTTCTATTATAATAAATTTAAAAATTAAAGACGAAACATTTCAAAAAAAAAACGTCAGCCTTACATTCATTTTAATAAATGTGCTTAATTTTCATAAATCTTTACAAAAATTCTGTCCCGTGACCATATATTCATAATTTACCAAATAAGATTTATATTTAATCAATGCATTTGTTTTTATTCAACATACGCTAACGATGATCTTGACATTTAGATGATTATGTTATTACCGATACATTAATAGAAGACTTAAACCAACAAACAATAGTTTATAGCCCATAATTATCTCAATAAAATGTGCCCATCATTTAAAATACATCATTTTTATAATCTTATTGTCCGGCGGCAATATAAAACCATGATCAGCACAGTTGAGCATCACAGTTCTTCGGCCATTTCATTTGGACAGTAGCCATTTTGAAATCAAGTCAAAGAGAATCTGAATTCGAAATTTGAACCATGGATAAAATGTCGATTTATTTTGTTCTTGTGGCTATTTCTGCTATTTTTTACACTGGCAATTCGGCTTCTACTGGAAAGGACGAAAAATTAACGGTTGCACAAAGTGCCAAAGCGAATAATTCCAGTGTACTGGATTACGATGCAATCATAGATGAATGCAATGCACCATTCAGGCTTGATATTGGTAACTATTTAAATTAATTTATTTATTCAAAAAATTCAAATCATTGCATTAAGGCTGACGCTAATGCGACATGCATTTCGTCACCTTTCTTTGAAATGGTTCTAATTGACATTTTTGCCTAAAATGACCTTTTGGTCCATATATAATACAGTGAAACCCCGAATTCTACGGCTTTCAAGGGACCATTAAAAACAAATGATGAATGCGGGAAACGATTAATGCGAGAAAGTTTTAAATATAAACTAAAAAATAAACTTTTGAAAAACTTATTTATTTATAAAAATTTCTTATTATACCTAAAACCCATAAAACAAGTAAATCACGTTAAAAAAAGGACCGGTGCCCCCCAAAAACATCGCGTAAAAGTGGGACTAAAAATATCGATAATTCTATCACTTTTACCTATGCGGCCCTCAAAAATCAAATCTGAGAATTGATTATCTGGCCCTTCTCCCAAAAATGTTGTGTATCACTGGTCTAAGCAATAAATTGGTTAAAATCGTTCTCTTTATCGACATCACCACATTTTGATATTAATCTATTCAAGGGCATCAACATAGATATTGAGGGCGTCCCTCTGACGCCACCCTTGTCGCAAAATATACCTGAACATCATACTCTCCGTTCATTCGAATATGAGCTGGGGTACAAAACTGCTCTAACATCTTGGCAAACTAGGTGGTCTGCATCCACCAAAGGGCGGCAAACATATCTTTTCTTCCCAGACGTGACCTGGAGGCTCAAGGTGAAGAGTCTAGCGCCTGGACACTGGACTTTCCAGTTTATAGCTGGACATGGCAAGTTCAACGGCAAACTATTTGGGTTGGGCAAGTAAAGGCCGTATTGCACTTGTGGACACGACTACCAGGACGCTAATCATGTACTGTGGCACTGCCCCGAGATGAATCCCGAACGAGCTGAACTGTTTGCTGCGGTCCGTCCTCATACGGGCCCAATAGGCCACGCTGACTTGATCTCAACCAAGGCCAATTTTGAGGCATTCGATAAATTTGCAACATCATATGGGGAACGGGATAATCTTGACTCCTCTTCAAATTCAACGCGAAGTAGATTAAACACCACGGATTCTCAGTATACAGATACATAGGATACTTAATATCACTCTAACAAAGTGGCTGAGCAAGTCACATTTTCTTTTTTTTTTTCTTTCCATTTTTTTTTTCTTTAAGCACCTCAGTGCATGGTTAAAAGATCAGTCCCGTGCAGCTCTGTCTCGGGCCAAGTAAGTGAGGATTAAATTCGTTTATTTTCTTGGTCGTATAGCGTTATGGAAGGCGGCTGTGAAAAACGGCTGCACACACGTAACAGAAGGGTGGTGGGAGAACCAACTTGTTAACCAAAATATATATTAATCTGTTCAAAATTTTAACCTCTTCTATGCTGAAATGCAACCGAGCGGTCAACACTAATGGGCTTTTTGATCACTGATTAGTACTTGTTTACAAATAAATTAGTTTTTTTATAATTGTACTACTCGATACACGAGTAGTTTGAAATGTCGATTAATTGAAGTCTTTACTATCAACTGACACTAATTAACGAATGGTTTCTTTTGCAGAATATTTCAAATCCTCGAGAAAAAGCGGCGGCTTAATTCTGGCACAATTAAAGGTATACTAACAGTTTATTTCATAAAAAGAGAACCAAATAAAAACATAGACAAACATAGGGCGGTTAAATTTAATTTCAATGACAGTTTGGAGAAGAATATATTTTCACTGTAACATATATATAAATACATTCATACCTGTATATTAGAGGTCTGCACGGGATCGGGTAAGCCCTCGGGCCCAAGCGTAGGCCTGAAGTAACAAAGGTTTGAATTCGGGCCCGGGTCGGGCTCGGGCCTGGGTACACAAAAAATACAACATAAATCCGACTATTCCGGATATATTGTCTACATCATTTTTGTATATCTAAATTACATAATTTGATGAGTTGATATTAAAATGTTTTTAATGTTGAAAAATTGAAAAATACGCCTTATAGAACGCCTTCTCTTTTATTAAATTAAGTCATGTTTTTTTAATAGAAGTTCATATATTCCAATCATTGCAATCTGTTGTTTTGTCTCTATTCACATGCCAAGTGTCTATTCATCCCCAATTAATGTGAATAGAGATATCGAACAAAATTTACTGTGTCTTCTTAATCAACATAGTGAATATTTGAAAAAGATTGTCATAAATATGTAGTAAAACATAGAAGCACGTTTTAAGCCATTCACATTTCAAATATGTGGCGCGCAGGTATCAAGATACATAATCGTGAAGTGTAAAGAGTGTGTTTATTCATCCCGTTTTACGGAAAACCATTCTTCTTCTATGAGCTTACAGGCCGGGGTAAATTTTGACCGCGTCTATTGACTGACTCTACTTGAGCCCAGGGACGGCTTATGTAATGGCGCAATGGTGAACTGATCCCCATTTTTATGAAAGCAATAAGCAATACCAAAATAAGTTTATCAAATGTGTAGTGTAAAATGCGTCTCTATTTATCCCATTTTACGGTACTGTTCATTTTATTCCTGGTTTCAGTGCTACATACGATGCATTCTCGTGAAGTCTGAAATGATGTCGGAAGACGGAGAACTCAATAAGGATTGGGCGAAGACTACGTCCCCGGGAGAACTGAATGGAGAGATGTACGATGCAGACATGGTTAATAAATGCATCGCGGAAAGTAGTAAGGACAGCAATTTTTATTCTCTTGTTCAAAATTGAATCGTTTGAGCGTTGTTCTTTTCGATGAGTTGAGTCGCTAACGACCCGGGTTTCGCCCCGGTCAGTTCAAGTGCACGGATGTACTTGAACTGACGCGTAGTAAACAGTTTGTATCGTTTATATACGAAAATAAAAGTAGATGACCAAGCTAAATTGCTATTAAAATATGAATTAGCGAAAATTTGATTCCAATTCACATATTAAGTATACTTAATTTTTGATGAAATAATGTTTTCAGCGGAAACAGACCACTGCGATAAAGCATTCACTTTCGCAAATTGTGTTCTGGAAGGCGACATTGAAGAAGATGAAGATAAATAATTTTAAAAAAAAATTAACCTTTTCTATGCCTGACCGCCAAAGGTGACCGAACATCTCACATCCAAAATTTCAAGACTAAATTTCGTAATATATTATTCATTTATACCGAATTTTGAGTAATGTTCTACTTTTTTCTTGCATCGGTCACTCATGACTCATTACAAAGAAGTTTTACACTCACACTTTATTTAAATGTATTTTGATTTAGCCTCTTCGATGCTAAAATGTCAAAACTTAATTAAGCAGTGATTACATGCAAATATAGTATGATATCATTTGAACACCCAAGTATGTCTCACATCGAGTAATGCGTTTAATTATATACGGTTTTTACGTGTGAGTTCCAACTCTTGTATATTTGAGGGATGGGCAGTGAACAGGTTAATAAATGGTATACAAATCTTCGACGATTGACTTAAATATTGACTGTGCTTATGATTTTGATTGTATAACTATGTTATTTTATAATAATAATGCATATACTGTAGTATAAAGAATAGCAAAATATTTTTCTTTTATTTTTTCATTTCTGAGTTTCTGGATAAATCCCAACGTATTCATTAATCGTATCCTCATGTCGTCATCCCTATCCACGGATGTAGACCAAAGGTGGCCAACCCACTTGAGGCCCACGGAACATATGCACACATTTTTTTCTTTTAATGTACATAAAACTACCAAAAGAACATTCCAACGTGCGTAGTTCGTATTAGGGATCCTGAAGTCTCGGCTTTTTCCAATTCTATAATAATAATCAAAAGCATCATGTCGATGGCTTAAAGAGAAAATTTGCTATCTCCTGTTTTTGTTGATTGTGCAGGAGAGGGTAAAAACAGATTATTTTGGTACTTTCAAACCGATCGGGAAAATTTCAAATAGGACTTTAAAACGATTTTTTTTGTAACACCGCTGAAAAACAATGAATGAGTGAAAGGTGACAATAGAAAATGGTTGATTGGACAAATTAGTTGAGTAGGTTTTAGAACGACAGTGGAGTTTCAAATTTTCCTAAAACATTTTTACAAAGCACTCAAATAAGTTTTGGTTATAAAAAAATTACGGGACATGCACATTGCATGATACAACAAGACGGCATTGCTAAGTCATTTACAGCCAAAAGTGGAGTTAGAAAAATTACTCTTTAAGCCATCGATGTGCTTTTTGCTGCATTTGCAACGCCATTCTCCGTAGAAGTGAATTTACTGACAGAAATTTAACAAATGGAACATTGTGATATACAGATAAAAGAGTTATTCATTTTGGTTGGCTTGGAAGAGTTTTACAAGACATTTTTGGACAAGGAGACATATCCTGCATTTTACAAACTTGCTCTATCCATGATTTCACAATTTGGAAACACTTACACGAGTGCACAGCTTTTTAATCGAATGAAGCATATTAAATCTCAAATGAGAACACGAATGACTGATGAGCATTTGGAATACTGTTTCCGTGTAGCAACAACATCAATCATTATCAACATTGATGCACTTAGTTCTGACAATCAGATGTATAAAATTTATTATATTTTGTTTATTTTTTATTATTATTTTTTGTATTGCCTAACTCTAATCTAACAAATATGTTTTATTCTCATTTTTGTTATATCTTCTTAAAAAAAACAATATTTTTCTTGTATACTTTGAATAAAAAAGAAATTTTATTGTACGGCCCGGTAGGAAATCTCATTTTTTAAATCTGACACAGCTGCTGTACAGGTTGGCCACCCATGATGTTATTATTAAAAGTTTAATTGCTTTTGCAATGTGAAAAGAAGATTAAAACATTAGAGTCATCAGAAGAGAGAGAGAAAAAATTACATTAGAAATTTGTAAAGAAGTCAACCGAGTGAGTTACGACAAAATCAATTATACATAAATAGTACTCGACTGAACTCACTCAAGTCAATTTGAAATATATAGACACACGAAGCAATACCGCTTAAAATCGTTAATGCTCTTCCTTGGGCATCACCATTGGTTCAACTTCTTGTAAGAACGAACAACTCATGTTCTTGATTCCTCATTTTTTTTAGTTATTGTGATCAATTATAAATAACATTTCGGTAAAATATGGTTATAGGTACACGGGACAGAATCCCAATCCTCTCCTGCTTAGCTTCGCCTGCATTTTTTCTCCCAAAAATTAAAAAAAACTCTATTTCATACTTATTGCGAAGTATTCTTTAGGATCTTCTATTATGATAAATTTAAAATTAAAGACGAAACATTTCAAAAAAAATCGTAAGCTTTACATTAATCAAAATAATGTTATCTGCTTTCAAATACGTTCCTACGTGGAATAGTGTATTTATCTATCTATAAACTCACAGTGACATTTGACGCCATAGACAAACAATACAATTTATCTTTCTGAAATGCAAAAGTGGTTGCCTGCCGGGAGGGCAGGCGCCTAAGTAAAGAGAGGCGGAGCTAAGCTGGATAGGATTGGGATTCTGTCCCGTGTACCTATAACCATATTTTACCAACATTTCTTCACTGACCCTGCAAATTGAAAGCAGATGACGTAAGCAACTTATTTAATACGGAAAGAAAAATAGCAATGTATTTTAATTCTACATAAATTATTTTATATATTTGTTGATAGCTATTTCGGCTTACGCCTTCGTCAGAATTATTAGAATTAAAATACATTGCTATTTTTCTTTCCGTATTATAATGGAGTTCTACCAAGTAAATGCCTACTCAATCAACAACTTATTTAATTTTGTAATTTTGTCAAATAGTTGAGCATTTTTTTATGTTAGCGTACTGATAATAAAAGAGAATTAAATTTAATCAATGCATTTGTTTTTATTCAACATACGCTATCCATGATCTTGAAATTTAGATTACGATGCTATTATCTATCCTTTAATAGAAGCCTAACGACTTAAACCAACAAACAATAGTTTATAGCCCATAATAATCTCAATTAGATGTCCCAATCATTTAAATTACATCAGTTTTACAATTTCCATTGTCCGGCGGCATTATAAAACCATGAATTGCTCAGTTAAGCATGACAGTTCTGCGGCCATTTCATTTGGACGGTAGCCATTTTGAAATCAAGTCAAAGCGAATCTGAATTCGAAATTTGAACCATGGATAAAATATCGGTTTATTTTGTTATAGTGACTGTTTTGGTTATTTTTTACACTGGCAATTCGGCTTCAACTAAAAAGGACGACAACTTAACGGGCGCACAAAGTGCCAAAGCGAATAATTTCAGTGAGCTGGATTTGAATGCAATCATAGATGAATGCAATGCATCATTCAGGATTGATATTGGTGAGTATTTACATATTTTAATCATTATGTAATAAAAAGATAATCAACAGACCACAGCTTATCAATAGACGATTTCTCGTAAGGAACTATTGGTACCGTAAAACGGGGTGAATAGAGACACTTTTTACCCTTCACGGCTATGTATCTTCATACCTGCGCCACATAATTCAAATATGAATGGCTTGAAACTTGTTTCTATGGTCCTACTACACATTCATGATAATATTTTTCAAATAATCACTATCGTTATTAAGACACAGTCAATTTTGTTCGATGTCTCTATTCACATTGAATCGGGGTGAATAGAGTCGAGAGAAGGTAAATCGAGACTTGGCAGGTGAATAAAGACAACAATACAGATTGTAATGATACGATAATAAAAATAACAATGAACATTAGTTCTACAGAAATTATTATATATATATTTTGATAGTTATTTCGGCTTACGCCCTCGTCAGAACTCAAAATGAATCATTATCATTGAAATAGCTATCAACAAATATATAAAATAATTTATGTAGAACTAAAATACATTGTTATTTTTCTTACCGTATTACAATGGAGTTCTACCAAGTAAATGCCTACTCAATCAACTAAAAAATACATTGAATACTTTGTTTGGAGTTGAGCTAAAGTTCAATCCTTGTTTTTGTCTCTATTCATCCCGTTTTACGGTATTTAAGTATACTACTAATGATGTTATCAATTAACAAATATTAACTAATGAGATGCAATCAATCAGAGAGAGTTAAACCTATCATTTTAAATAACGAAAGCAGTGGTGAGCAACCTGTGCTATTAGGGAAAAACGCAGCAACTCTAGTTTGCTTAGCAAAGAAGCAACAATGATACTACTCACAAACACATTTTCATTTTCTCAATAGTCACTTACTGCCTTTTCGCTTGGAAAGGCAGTATTGATGTATCATTATAACATGGCCGTGAGCGCGGGCGCCACTATCGTGTCAGTGATGTTAAATACTCAACAAAAATTGCTTCACCTACTTGGAAAGGCAGTCTCGACTAAAATATGTTATATTGTCATAGCAACCGTTATTATTGAAAAACGAAAGAATTTTTAGCCCTTTTTAGAATTACATAATTGCACTGACTTGGATTTTACGATAGGAGTAAAAACTGAAAAATTCCTATTCTATCAGCTGATGAAAATTAACGATGTGTTTATTTTTCCAGAATATATCAAATCCTTGAACGACAGCGGCAGTTTTCCCGATGAAACTGAGAAAACACCAAAGGTTTACTTCAACTTTATTTAAATGCAGCGACATTACCGCGCCGATGCTTGCGCGCAAGACTTACAACCGCTTAAAAAAAATCAATTCAAAGAAGTGCATTTGTTTTCAAAAATTAAATCACACATTAAATTAATTTAGTACATTCAGAAGCTAGTCATAAATTTGCCTTGATGCACTACAGATTAGGGTTTCCAATCCCCGGCAAAAATATTGATCCCGGGATTTCTGGATGCGATAAGTCGAGTCCGGGATAATTTTCATATTTATTTAACATTAGCCTTTTAAACATGAAAAATTTTCGACCATTAAAAAAATATTCCAACCCCCGAGATCGACTTATTGCAATCCCCAAATCCCGCGATAAAAATTTTGGTCCAGGATTGGAAACCCTAGTTGATAGTGCTGGCGATGAGCGAAAGCAGTCGAGATCTTGGTAGATAATATGTGGAAGTGATACGAAAAATGTGTATTTTTTTTTAAATTTAAATATGTAGATGAAGATGAAAAGATTTGCCTTAACTTTTTTGGGTTTTATAAATTATCAGCCCGGCTGTTGAATTGAACGTAGCAAAACAATTTTTGGTAAAATATGGTAATAGGTACACGGGACAGAATCCCAATCATCTCCTGCTTAGCTCCGCCCCTAAACTCTCTAGGCTCCAGGGAACCACTTTTGCATTTCAGAAAGATAAATTGTCTATGGTGTTGCTTGAAGTCAAATGTCACTGTGAGTTTATAGATAGATAAATAAATAATTCCACGTATGAACGTACGAAGCTATTTGAAAGCAGATAACATTATTTTAATTAATGTAAAGCTTACGATTTTTTTTGAAATGTTTCGTCTTTAATTTTTAAATTTATTATAATAGAAGATCCTAAAGAATACTTCGCAATTATTTGCATTTTTGCTCCCAAAAATTAAAACAACCCGATTTCATACTTACAGTGAGTGTTAAACTCACAGTGACATTTGACTTCAAGCAACACCATAGACAATTTATCTTTCTGAAATACAAAAGTGGTTCCCTGGAGCCTAGAGAGTATAGGGGCGGAGCTAAGCAGGAGAGGATTGGGATTCTGTCCCGTGTACCTATTACCATATTTTACCCAATTTTTTTCATGCTGTAATATAAACAATATGTTAAATTAATTCTTTTTGAAGCAATAAATTAAATAATAATGTATGATGTAGAGAAAAATATCGTTGGATTAGTATTTTAAGTGTCGAAGCATCTAAATGCTAAAAAGGACCAACTTCCTTCAATAACAGTGACTTTTATACTGTCATGAAATTTGTCGTATACATTCAGTTGGTTAGACCGTTTCCTTCATTATATGATACTTTTGGTTGGTTTTGGTACGTTCAATTCTAAAGGGTATTTCAATAGGGACGCTCAAAATATGTTACTTTGTCCTGCTGAGTAGATTATTCATTGTTTAGTGGCCAAATTTGAGTAAATAATCGGCCAACACCTACCTGTACGTCATCAAAATACAATATCTGGTGAAAACATTGCTGCTGTGTGTGAAAGTGTACAGGAAAACCCAAGGCAGCTTATTTCTCGTCGTTCACAAGAACTTGGCTTTTCTGCGACTTCAACTTGGGGAATTTTGAATCGGGCCTTATGTCTGCACCCGTATAAAATCCAACTAACCAAGGAACTTCAGGTAAACGACCGCAGACAACGCCTGATTGGGTTCTGGAGCAGTTGGAAGTTTACCCAAATTTGTCAAAAAAATCAACTTTAGCGACATGGCCCATTTTATAATGAATGGATATTGGCAGACATTTGATGCTATATTCCATATTTAATGCCGTAAAATATACTTACAAATGAAATTAAAATTTAGTCGAAATCTCACAAACAATTTGTTTTATTTACATTTCAAAACTAAGCGTCCTTATAAAAAGACCCTTTACAAGCAAGCTGATATTTAATAAAAACCTTGAGTATCATAGGTGATACCCAAGGCCCGAAGAGGTTAATAGGGAAATGTTTTGATTTGGTTTTACCGAATATAATGCCAATTCGATCGAATTGTATACATGCTCTCTATTGTGAGAGAGATATAGGAAACCATCTTTTACTGTAAAATGTAATCCATGTTTCAGTGCTACATGCGATGTTATTTCGTGAAGACAGGAATAATGTCGGAAGACGGAGAACTCAACCAGGACTTGGCGAAAATTATGTTCCAGGGAGAACGTGATGGAAAGGTTATGGAAAATGTTGGAGACATGATTGATAAATGCATCGCGGAAAATAGTAAGTACAACAATTTTTATTGTCTGAATCTAAAATTTAAAATAACTTTGATTATTCCACGTATTGTGATGAAGCAAGTAATGAAGCAAGATTGATTCTGACATTTTAAATTATGAAATTATAAAATGGAGTTTGGGATGGGGCGAGCAACCTGTCTTATTAAGAATATTTTTTAATAATACTTCTTTTTGTTAAGATTTTTATTTATTACTAAAGCAAACTTTTCGATAGTAAGTCCGAAGATGTCTCTGAAAGAGGCGAAACAGGTGTCACAGTTAGTAGCACAATACGGTGAATAATCAAAGTTATTTTATATTCAAATAAACTTCCACGAAGTTACCGCCGAATCCATCAAAAGTATCAAATTTGAATCGTTTGACATTTGTACTTTTTCATTAGTTTTATCGCTAGCGATTCGAATTTCTCCTTTTGGCATCAACGAACATTTACAGTGCTGGATGAACATCCCATCAAGCACCATCAGTAGAAATTATTAATATTTTTTTAACTATATCTTAATATGGACATAACCATATTTATCGCCACTGGTATTATAGAACTGCTATTTTTGAATAACTCCAATTAACATACTAAGTTTAGCTAAATTTTGATGATATAATTCTTTCAGCTGTAACCTGCCAATGCGAGAAGGCATACGCTTTTGCAAGATGTGTTATGGAAGCCGAAATCGAAAAATATGAAAATGAATAATTAAATTTAAAAAAATTACCTTTTTAATGCCTAACCATCAAGGAAGACCAATCCACTCACACCTAAAATTTCAAGACTCGATTGAGCAGTGATTACATAAAAATATACCACGATATCATTTAAAATTTCCAATTATACAGAATATCGAGTAATGTTCTACCTCTGTCTTGCAAGATTGGAGCAATCAGTGCATCGGTCACTCATGACTCATTGCAGAGTAGTTTTACACTCATACTTGACTTAAATATATTTTGATTTAACCTCTTCGATGCTAAGCTAAATCAAAAGTGAAATCCTCTCACGCCCAAAATGTCAAAACTTAATCAAGCACTGATTACATGGAAATGTGGTATGATCGATGTTTGTCTCACATCGAGTAATGCGTTTAATTATACCCAGGTTTTAACGTGTGAGTTCCAACTCTTTATATTTGAGGGATGGGCAGTGAACAGGTTAATAAACTTTAAACATATCTTCGACGATTGACTTACTTATTGACTGTGCTTATGATTGTGTTGGTATAGATATAATTTATTAATAAAATAATATAGTGTAAATATTGAAATATAAAGAATAGAAAAATATTTATTTATTAATTTCTGAGTTTTCTGGATAATTTCCAACGAATTCATAAATCGTATCCTCATGTCGTCATGCCCTCATATCCTCATGGCATGTGGCTTAGTCTAAAATTCCCTACCACGCCCAACCAATCATAAAAACGTGACGTAGTGACACCTATATAAACCAAGCTATACCGAAAAAACGTCCCCGGACAAAATGTCTCGGGACAAAATTTCCCCTCACAAAATGTCCCCCGACAAAACGCATACTGGCAGTTTTTTGGTAACTTAACTTAACCTTAAAAATTCCTTTGTCCTTTTGTCCGGGGACGTTTTGTCGTATATCCATCAGCTAACCCATACTTGTCTCCTAGTTATATCCTTTATATCCCAACTCTCTTAGAAAATGATAGTTTGAGCAACTAAGTTACAAGTATTTGCATAACAACTTAAGCTTAAATAGACTCTTTGCTTCACATTGTTAGCAGCAGATATGGTTAAAAAAATATATTAATGACATTTCAAAATGCTTAATGACTAATAAAGTTCGAGAAACTCTGAGTTAATACATTATACAGTTGATTTAAGTTCACTGAACTTTTAGTTAAATAACCTTTAATGACATTGAATAATATTTGAATTGTCGGAATTAAGTAGTGATTCATTAAAACATCTTTCACTTTTATGAATTCATTCAATTTCGATTTCTAAAACACACTTTTACCAGTGACGTCCGATTTATTTTATCTATCTATATATATAAAAATGAATGTCTGTATGTATGTCAGCTATGGACTACTAAACCGCTCGACCGATCGATGTGAAACTTTACAAATTTATTTAGTGCACCCTCGCGATGGTTTCTGGCCTACCAACCCCTCCCCCCAACCACCCCCCAACTTCCACCTTCCAATTTTTTTTTTAATCTTTACGAATTTTTCGAGTTCACTCCTTAGAAGGTGTCTGGCATACCCCCCCATACGCTCCCCAAACCCCACCCCGCCAAACAATCCCCCTTCCCCCAAAAATGATATCGAATTTTTACAGTTTTCTCGAGTACAATTCCGCGAAACTTTCTGGCGTACACCCCCTCCCTCACCCCACCCCCCCAATCCCCTTTACAATTGCTGGCGTAGCAACGCGCGCTGGGTACAGCTAGTTTGTTTATAAAAACGTTAAAATTATTTGAATTGTGCGCTGATGTCAGCGCGCCATTCTTATTGCGAAAAGGTCTTCAACATTTTAGTTAAATTATATTTCATTTTAAATTATTTGCATGTTTGTATTAGCAATTGTTTGCCAGTCTTGCTTAGCTTTTATATAAATAACTTTGTATTTTTGTATTTCTTATCAGTAGATGCTTTCGCAGGGTGATACTGATCATTATCTCAATCGATCCAATGTTGAATAAGTAATAAAGGTGCATTCTTATTTTATTTTTGACGTGACAACGTCTTATAAATCGATGAACGCCCGCTGCACGCACGAAAAAACATGACTCATTGTCCCGTTTGTCGCGTTACGCCGAAGGCAAGTGTGCGAGCGAGAGCGCGGATAAGCGATAGAGAGGCACGATCGGCCTACCGTTCGGATTGTGCCGCATCTATCTCTCTTCCACTCGATCGGTCGATGCGTCTGAGTAGAAAAGAGACAGCGGCAGCACACAACTTATACAACTACAGTACCTACACGTGATCTGTTTACAACTGTTTATAAAGTGAAGTGAAATGTTAATGTGGTTTTCATTGTTTATATTACAACAACAATTGCGGCAGTAAAGGTAATTAATTCTTGCATATTAAAAATCTGATTAACGTATAACAAATATACAAAATATCGTATCCATACAAAATAATGATAATTCAATAAAAATGATTTCCATTTTATTCATAAAAGTATGCAATCATTTCATCAATGTTTTCTTATGACGTTGTCACGTTAAACTATCGTCCGTAAACCGACTTTACAGACACCAATTTTTTTGTGTAGTATTGAAAAACCTGGCGTGGATTGACAATAACTAATGCGGTTAATAATAATCTAGTTTAGTAAAACTGTTCGAGAAGAATGTTAATTGTTACATTTCGGCTATTATTATTGTTTTCCCTAGCGAATAAGTGGGCCCGGGTTCAATTCCTGGCAAGGTAAGATTTGTTCAATTGTTAAAGAAATCTTGGACTGGGTCCATGTAATTCGTTGAGTTGTTCTCGACTGATTCATTATTTACCATCGAGTTTATCTCGAATGACTTTCACAATTATTTGGCGCATTGGAATTAGCTGTTACGCCACATATTTTCCAATTAAAAAAATGGTTGTCTGTAAAGTCGGTTTACGGACGATAGTTTAACGTGACAACGTCATAAGAAAACATTGATGAAATGATTGCATACTTTTATAAACAGTTGTAAACAGATCACGTGTAGGTGCTGTAGGTGTATAAGTTGTGTGCTGCCGCTGTCTCTTTTCTACTCAGACGCATCGACCAATCGAGTGGAAGAGAGATAGATGCGGCACAATCCGAACGGTAGGCCGATCGTGCCTCTCTATCGCTTATCCGCGCTCTCGCTCGCACACTTGCCTTCGGCGTAACGCGACAACCGGGACAATGAGTCATGTTTTTTCGTGCGTGCAGCGGGCTTTCATCGATTTATAAGACGTTGTCACGTCAAAAAGGTTAAGAAACGATACAGAATTTTAGTGATTTTTAACGATATTGCTTCGGATGTCGACAGTGACGGTGACGGGGTGCTGTGGGGTGCAAAAGGAAGATTCAACTATTTGTCCGTACTACGGAAGAGAAACAGTTAGTATTGCGAACATCTGAATTGAAAGTCCATGCTATAGAAGTGTTTTAAAATCCAATGAATAGGAAAGAACTCTTGCAAAAATGATTGAATCTTCCTTTGCACCCCCCAACACCCCGTCACCAGCCGTCACTAGATGTCGACATATCTCACATGGACGTGAGTAAGTTCAGACGAGTACTATTTTTGATGTATTATAATTGATTTTGTCGAAACTCACTCGGTTGACTTCTTTGCCATTTTTTTTCTTTCACTATTATATCTGTAAGTTAAGTATTTTTTCTTTCAATTTTTTCATCTTTTTTCACATTGCAAAAGCAATAAACTTATGATTTGTAATTTTTGCAATGTAAAGGGTCTTTTTATAAGGACGCTTAGTTTTGAAATGTAAATAAAACAAGTTGTTTGTGAGATTTCGACTAAATTTTAATTTCATTTGTAAGTATATTTTACGGCAATAAATAGGGAATATTCGCTAAGTTGAAGTCGCAGAAAAGCCAAATTCTTGTGAACAACGAGAAATAAGCTGCCTTGGGTTTTCCTGTACACTTTCACACACAGCAGCAATGTTTTCACCAGATATTTTATTTTGATGACGTACAGGTAGGTGTTGGCCGATTATTTAACCAAACTGGTTGACTCAAATTTGGCCACTAAACAATGAATAATCTACTCAGCAGGACAAAGTAACATATTTTGAGCGTCCCTATTGAAATACTCTTTACAATGTGTAAATAAATAAAAATTGCGTATGTGAAATTTACTCTGTGCACACCACTGGTTATCAATATCATGTCTATGCGACAATGGGACACTATTTTGTTATTGATTATGTATGAAAATATGCGACCATGAATTTTTTTGATTATGGGTCCATAAATTGACAATAAACTTCGAGTATTATGATGCAAGTCACCTTTCAAAGAAGCAGTTTCATTTGGACCCAAATCATAGCGGTAATCGTTGGTATTTGGACCCAAATATGTAGAATCGAATTCGTAGAAATCGTTACTGATCAAGTTCATTTTCGTTCAGCTTTTTGGAACGTAGGCGAAAATCTAATTATTCAAATGCTTACGTGACACTTGTCTGGTAGATCTTTTGTTTTTTTTTAAGCGAGATATATTATAAGAATAATGTGGAGTAATTTATAACAAATATGACCATGACTTTAAAGGAATTGTTGGAATTTTGTACTTTTCCATGAGTTCTGTCGCTAGCTACGCAGGTTTGGCCTCTTCAGGCATTGCAAGTGCACGGATGTACTTGAACTGACGCGTAGTAAACAGTTTGTATCGTTTATATACAAGAATATAAATATAGGGTATTTCAATAGGGACGCTCAAAATATGTTACTTTGTCCTGCTGAGTAGATTATTCATTGTTTAGTGGCCAAATTTGAGTCAACCAGTTTGCTAAATAATCGGCCAACACCTACCTGTACGTCATCAAAATACAATATCTGGTGAAAACATTGCCGTTGTGTGTGAAAGTGTACGGGAAAACCCAAGGCAGCTTATTTCTCGTTGTTCACAAGAACTTGGCTTTTCTGCGACTTCAACTTGGTGAATTTTGAATCGGGCCTTATGTCTGCACCCGTATAAAATCCAACTAACCAAGGAACTTCAGGTAAACGACCGCAGACAACGCCTGATTGGGTTCTGGAGCAGTTGGAAGTTTACCCAAATTTGTCAAAAAAGCCAACTTTAGCGACATGGCCCATTTTATAATGAATGGATATTGGCAGACATTTGATGCTATATTCCATATTTAATGCCGTAAAATATACTTACAAATGAAATTAAAATTAAGTCGAAATCTCACAAACAACTTGTTTTATTTACATTTCAAAACTAAGCGTCATTATAAAAAGACCCTTTAGATCACTCTAAGTTAAATTGCTATTAAAATGTATGTAAATTAGCGAAAATTGAATGTATACAAGTTTCAATGAATTCAGTGGGTGTGTTATAATTATGGGAATTTTTGAAAATATTAATGACCAGATAATAAACAAAGGAATATCTAAAATAAATTTAGGGTTTTATACGACCATATTATTAATGAGTTGATACTTTTCAAGTCTTTCAATTAATATTTAATGATAGCAAGTGCTTGAATTATTAATAAATGACAATTATTTAAAAGGGTACAACAATGGTGAACTTGGTAAATAAAGTTGCTCGTAAGTCGTTAAACCAGTCATTCCCAAAGTGGTCTAGATTGACCCTTGGGGGCTTACGTCAGTGAAATCAAAATTAAGGTCTATAAGATTTTAATGGCGGTCCACGATAGATTTTACCTGGAGTGAGTAAATCTATACTGAACATAATCTTGCTTTATTACTAATTACACTTTGCGATAATAAGTCCGAAGATGCCTCTGTAAGAGGCGAAACATATGTCACAATTATTTTAAGTTTTATATTGAAATGAATTAAATTCCACTGTTTGAACCAAAAGTACGTCCATACTCCTGTTAAGGTAGAGGCTGGCTTAATTGAAGTCCGGTCCGTGGTGTAGTGTTCATCGTCGTTGGTTCGATTCCCTGTACAATCAGATTTTTTTAGTCGATAAACCGATTCTGCTCAGAAGCAATGGGTGTTTGTGTTGTTAAAAATCTCTGTCCACCTTTCCGATCCCAAAGAGCTACGCATAGTGACAGAGATTAGCTTAACATTAGTGCTGTTCTAGTCCTCGTATCCTTTCCATCCCCTCTCTCTTAAAAAAAGAGAGGCTGAACAACTAAGTAACAAGTAGTTCTCGTAGAGAAACATAAGTTGAGATAAACTCCGGGAGGAGGCCATATGTTCCAAGCTGGGAGCGGACATGGTGAAAAAAAATTGAAGCCAAATGTGGAAATTTTGACCACTTAATAAAAGAATCAGGGTTTCAAATTATCACTTTTAAGGTGTTCACTGTCAATACTTGGTGGAAAGGCATTATAATAAAAATAATAACACATTTTTAGTACTTTTTCCACATGAGACTTATTTCATCAGGACCGGTTTCGCTCATGGCGAGCATTAGTAAAAGTTTGTAACATGACATAATGTGGTATATTTTTCGGTATTTCATTTTACCATGCTAATAAATACGCAAACCCTGTGATATCAATCAATTTCTCAAATCAATTGAGGAGTTACTGGAAGGAAAAAAATAATATATTAAGGAGTGGAATGGTTCACAGTTGATATAAGTACAACATTTTTTTTTAAATAACGAAGATAAAATAAAAAATACTTGTTTTATAGTAAATAATTTATTGTTATTCATTTCACAGTATAAATAAATTGTCACTTAAATATAAAATCATTTCCTTATTAAAATTGATTGAAAGTAGTGTAGAGGAAATTTTGGCAAGACTAGATTAATAATATATGATACTTTAACACAGGTTCTCAATCGGTAGACAATATTAAACCAGTTAGGACTTTTAGGAAACAATGGCAAATAACAAACTCATTCTTATAATTAAGAATTTCGACTGAAATGATTGATGGAATTTCAATATCAAATTTTATACTTTTCAATAAGTTTTGTCACTAACGTGTTTCGTCTTTCTGCATTTTCATGCATTTAAAGTGCACGGATTTACTTGAACGGACGCGTAAACCGTTTGTTTCGTTTATATATGTTACAGTGAAACTGTATTCTCAGTGAAAATGTATCAAGTATGTAATAGATTTGTATGACAACATCATTTCACTGGACACGATCATTGAAATTATTGGCCCAAGTCGATGATTTGTCGGCCTAGAATTTTGGTTTGCTTCAATGAAACAAAAGAAAAACCCAGACAAACACAGGGCTGAAGATAGGGTGGTCAAATTTAATTTCAATGACAGCTAGGGGAATAATACATTTTCACTGAGAATACAGTTTCACTGTAACATATACAAAAATATAAATATATAACATAGTCAATATGAATTAGAGAAAATTCCAAGTAAACGAGTCCAATGAATTAAGTGGTTTTTTTTTTATAATTATCGGGATTTTTTAATTTAGTTTCATTCTAATTACCAGATAATAACATAGGAATATCGATAGCTAAATCTAGGGTTTTATCTGACCTATTATTATTGAATTGTTTGATTTCAAGTGTTTGAATTATGAATAAATGATAATTATTTAAAGGGTTATAACAATGGTGAATTTGAAAGATTAAGCTGTTCGTTTAAAATTGGAAAGCTATTAAGCTGAGCTCTATATATTTCTGATTAAACAAAACTCAAAGAAAACTACAAAATTCAAACGTTCAAATTTAAACTTATTCTTATTTGTAATTAATATAGGAACTGTATTGCGTACTGGCTCAATACTTATTTTTGTATATAAATATTATAATTATTCTAAAAGATCGTTAGGTTACATTGAAAGCTGTCTGTTGTAATTTTTGAAGATTCATTTTTCGGAAGCGGGCGCCATTGTTGATAATTAGACGGCGTTTCTATAATTTGGTTCCAAGAATCTGAAAAAATAGCTACAAGTAAATATTTAATAACAGAAAATTAGTAGGGAAATGTACCAGTAGCTGACCGTTTAAGAGAAAATTTCAACAAAAATAACGATTAAGGTTTAGCATTGGACCGAATGAAGGCAAAGCAAGTATACTCATATTGGATCATATGTCTTAATTAATATTATGTAACACAAATTACGAAAGGGCCTGTTTAACAAAAGTTATGTTAAATTATTTGAGGTCATGTTTTTTGTTTCAGTAGTTGACCATCTCATAAATTGAAAAGTATAGGTGTTGACCATGTCTAATCAGGGGGCTTTATAGTGAACTTTCTTTCAGGGTTGCCTCAAGGCTTTCTGTCACACCACTCTTGGTTGAATCAAGTAGCAATGGGTGGTTCAGGAACAAGGTACACACCGTTACTAGATTGATCACCTAAGAAATTTGAAATAATACACTTTCCTCTCTAAGTGTTGTTTTCAAATGGCCACCCTAGCACTCCATTGGCTATTTGGTGATGTGTTAGTGGCTCATTCCGAACACAGATGCCTTAAATTGTCTTAACTTTACAATTTAGAGCAATCGCGCATCTGCATTTCTTATTTTGGGCCATTTTATTCTCAAAAGGTCAACTACTGGTACATGGTCAACGACTGGTACATTTACCTTAACGTTCATTGCTAGTAATATTGCAGTGTTTTTCATGTATTCAGTGTGACTTTACCAATAGCCAAACACGCACCATCGGTTATTACTGGTAAATTGGAAAATTTACCGGTAATTACCGGAAATGATTTCATCGAGAATTATGGACAGAATTACAGTCATATTGTAACGAAATCGTTCAAATTAGTATCAGCATTAATTGCTTGTGTTGTGATCATAGCATTGCTTTTTAATGTATATATATCACTAATACAAGGAAAAACTGAAAAGAAGAGTACAAAGACACTTCGACATCTAACTTTGAAAAGGTTCTAACTGTTCTTGACACTGTTTTGAAATATGAGCGTTTGAAGTTTCGATTGATTAAAATTCACTTGTAACAATGAGCAAGTAAAAATGTTTCAAATTACTTATTTAAAGCATATTTTTTCACATTTCTTGCTGAGAAAAAATGATCTTAAAGATCTAATTATGGAAATAATGATGACAATCTTAGAACTTTGTAAAATAAATTAATTAACCAAAGTGTGCAGATGCAGTGCAATTCTGGAATTATGCTTACTCAGTTATTCAACCATTGATAATTCTGAAATTCATACACTTTATAGGCTGTGGTAAATACAAACTTTTCCGACCAAATGGACTACGACTTGCAAAATCAAAATGGTTTATATTTACATTGCGTTTATAACCTGAAAATTTACTTATAATAATAATCGATACAATTGCTCCATCCTGTGTGCTTTAAATGTTATCCAGTACTAAGTTACACTTACTTCATATTACATCTGTACATGGCATTGATCTTCCTGATATCTCCCCTGCTAAATCCAGATCGCTGCCCGATCGACGATCCTTGTCCCTGTAAATAAATATTATGACAAGGTAACCAAGGGCAACGTTATTGGTTTCACATCAATAATGATATTCAGTTGGCAGCCATTTTGACATCACGCCATCTTAGAAATCAATCTGACAGTTAAAACATAATTGCTATCGTAATACATATCGATGGCTTAAAGAGTAATTTTGTAACTCCACCTTGGCTGAAAATTACTTAATAATCTTGTTGTATCATGCAATGTGAATGTCCCGTGTCTTTTTTTATAACCAAAACTTAATTGAGTGCATCGTAAGAACGTTTTAGGAAAATTTGATTACTCCATTGTCATTCTATAACCTACTCTGCTAATTATCCAACACCACCATTTTCCATTCTCACCTGTCATTTATTCGTTGTGTTTCAGCGGTGTTACAAATAAATCGTTTAAAAGTCATATTTGAAATTTTCCCGATCGGTTTGAAAATACCAAAATAATCAAATTTTTTACCCTTTCCTGCAGCACAATTGACAAACATGGAGATAGCAAATTTACTCTTATGCCATCGATATGATTCTATAACCCCCCCCTCCTTGCTTCCCGTTAAAAGGAAAATAGGCGAAATAGGAGATGCCTCTGAAATAGGCGAAACACGCGTCACAGTTAATTTCCACATAGTTACCACCGAATCCATCAAAAGAAACAAAATTATTTTCAAAAATCATTGAAATTTAAAGCAGCTTTTCCTCTGAAATGATCCGAAACACGCGTCAATATAAAATTAGTTTGATCACAATACGAGGAATAATCAACGTTATTTTATATTGTATATTAAAATGAACTTCCACAAAGTTACCGCCGAATCCATCAAAGGGAATAATCAAAATTATTTTAAATTTATATTAAATGAACTTCCATAAAGTTACCGCCGAAACCATCGAAAATATTAAATCAACTTCTGTTTATTGCGTCATTATGAATCGTAAATCTCATTAACTTGACATATTATACTGTAAGAATTGAAACAAATCTGCTTTTACAACAGATGGTGTGTTGAGGGAAAAGCTATCAACAAATTTTCGCCGGTTAATCCATTTTGAATTGCCACAAACCTTCGGGACAATGGTGGGGCGGTTGTTCGAGGAGAATGCGTAAGATCCGTAGTGCATCACGCTACCGAAGTCGTAGTTCACTCCGAAGTCGTTCGTCGACTCCTTGGAAGCCTTGTTAAAGTTGTGCTCCTGGCCTGGAAAATAGTGCAAACGTCAATAACGTATCCGTATACAAATGGTTATCTTGACTAAGCCGACCTCACTATAAAGCACTTCAAGCTTGGCGAGCAGTCGATAAAGTCTAGTCTAGCCAAGATTCTATAAACCTATTTCAAAAACAAAAACAATGAAGTTTGTTTTTGTTTCTTTGTTAAATAAAATCGTATTTGAATCAAGGTTCATATAGCTTGTTCTGACGAGGGCTTTAACAGAAATAACTATCAACTATATAATACATCATTTTTATAGAACTAGAATGCATTGCTATTTTTTCACCGTGTTATAATGGAGTTCTAACAAATTTCAAACAACATATTTGAATCGTTTGAATTCTGCGCTTTTTCATGACTTTCATCGTCAACGACCCGGGTTTCGCCTTTCGGTATCTTCGGACATTTCAATAGCACAGATGAACTTGAACTGGCACGTAGTAAATAGTATGTAACGCTTATATAATACTAGTATTGTAACCCGGCTTCGCTCGGACCAGTTTGGGGTTGTATGTTCAGCTCGGCGCGTAAATTCAGACGGGCCAAGTTGAAACAACTTTTTTCAAAATTCAAAAGTCTAGGTCAATTAAAATGGAATTAAAATGAACATTTCAGACTGGCATTGACATTTCACAGCCCCTTTCATATATTGACATATTAAAATGTCCAAATTCAAAGGAAAAATCTAATTTGCTGTCAAAGAAATGTCAAATAATACCTTCACGTAAATAAAAACATTATTATATTAATAAAAGCCGGGAAAAGTTCAGTAGAAGACTAATTTATTACATTTTGACTAAATGTGTAAAAAATCAAACATATTTTCTTTCATATTCTTTTTATGGCAACAATGACCAACAATGCAAAAGGGAATTACAGACCCACAGACACGCCGTTTCTTTTATATATGTACTACTCGATACTCGAGTAGTTGGAGTCTCTACACACACATTGATAACGAAACAAATTTACCGTCGAAACTTTCGTGAGCGAAATCAATTCGTTTGTTTGAACTTGCAACAACAATGCAAAAGGGAATTACAGACCCACATACATACGATTCAAATTGCATTGAGCACCTTCAGTCGAAATCCTCGATTCAATAAAATCGTGCATGTGGCTCGCAGGGCCCAACATTTTCAATCTAAAAGTATGGCGACCGCTGTACTATCTGATACAATATGAATCTAAAAATAAAGACATCATGGTATACTCACCAATCATGATATTTCCCATGTTGATCTGGACATAGTTATCTCTCTCCCAGCGACTCTGCTCATGGACGAATCCGATCGCGTGCATCAGCTCGTGGATAATCGTACCCTTATTTGTGACGCATCCGGGGTTCTGAAGGTTCACTTCCTGGCGACCGCCTATGGAGAATGGCACAACAACACAAAACTAAGAAACTACGCTCATCATTTTAGAATTGGTACTGTTTAACTGTGTTTTATTTCAAACATTTTATTTATCTTAGAGACAGGGAAACCTATAAAAGAAGATTTTGAGGTTAAGTAGAGCTATGGACAAGAAAGTGGATTTATTTCGCAGTGAAATATCTTCGTATCCAATTCTCTTAATGATATGTCTCTTTGACACATAATTTAACATATTATTTTGTATCGAGTGTCATTCAGTAAGTTTAATTCCCGTGCAAAAAATTCATGTGACAAAATGGCCGCTATGAAAATTTGACAGCAAACTGTCAATTGTTTCGAAGACAAACAACAGCGATCGTGAAAAGTTGTGAGCAATGCAGAACTATCGATATTTATAATTTATTTATAATATCTTAAAAGTTGTAACTAAATAATTGGTGTTTATAATGTTTTTAACCTTATGTTTGCATGACAAAGTTCTGCATTGAACAATTGGTTTTTGGGAAGATTTCTATGCTTTAAAAGCCTTTATGTAATCATAATGTTAGCTGTCATAGCAGTATAGCAATTTTTAAAAAAGGTGAACAAACCTATCCTTCCAACACTCGACCAACAGCCTGTCTTGAAGTTTCCGATGGTGATGTAGTCCTCCTCGCCATTGTATGGAACAAACCTGACGCAGGTGTACCTGTGATAGTCTTGCATCCCTGAGTATATGTTGGAAATGTCACCCTCGGCTGAAATTTTAATATGAATTTATGTAACCGAACATTGATTGAAAGAAATTGTACTGAGCCTGCCATGCGAACTCTCAGTTTCATGGCTGTTTCATTGCTAAGATAAGTAAAGACGATTTCTTTCCTCTTTTGTTTCAACATACATAATTCATATGTATTAATTTTATTCGTTTTGTAATAAAATGTTGTCATTACTTTATTTTTTCTACTATTATAATTTTTGTGCTTTTCCATCAGCTTTATCGCTAGCTAAACGACCAGCGATTCACCTTTCGGCATCTTCAGGCCTTTCAAGTTTACAAATAGCTGTATCATGAATACACTGAAAAGTCATGAGCTTTGTCGCAAACGACCCGGGTTTCGCATTTCGGCATCTTCGGGTATTTCAAGTGCACAAATAGCTGTATTCTAAATACACTGAAAAGGCTTCCAGATCTCCATGATATACCATGCAACGATAATCAATGTTTTTGTAAGCCATTTTGAATTTGGGTTTGAAACCGTTTCCATTTTGAGAGTGTCAAATAAAAAATATAGCACACTTACAGTAAGATCCCTCGATGACAAAGGGTACGACAGCGTTGGGCCAACGGGTGGCTTCGTTCCTCAGTCCGTTCCTGGCGTGGCTGATTGGAATGAGCATATCGCCTTCAGCGTATTCGCCCAACTCTTCGGGGTTCATTTTTGACGTCTTGGGGTCCCATGCCGCCAATCTGTCTCCTAAGAAACAGCGCAGGAATATGAATAATTCAAATTTTCAAAAATGGAATTATCAACTGAACGTTTTTTTTTATAAGCGCTGGCAATACTATGTTTAGTTCAAAACTAATAAATGTCGTCATAGACAATTTCTGTCTAATTGAAGAGTGTTGTATCGGGCTTCTTCGATACAATGAATAAAACGGAACCGATTATTTAAAAGGAGAAACTAAAAAAAAATACTTGACATTTTTGGATATTAGTTTTGTGGATATCACATCGACAGGTGAAGTCTTTGTTGCATTTCCCAAATATGAAGAAAATGGGGTAAAATATGGTTATAGGTACACGGGACAGAATCCCAATCCTCTCAAGAATATTTCGCAATAAGTTGCATTTTTGCTCCCAAAAATTAAAACAACTCGATTTCATACTTATTGCGAAGTATTCTTTAGGATCTTCTATTATAATAAATTGAAAAATTAAAGACGAAACATTTCAAAAAGAATCGTAAGCTTTACATTAATTAAAATAATGTTATCTACTTTCAAATACCTTCCTACGTTCCTACGTTAAATTATTTATTTATCTATCCATAAACTCACAGTGACATTTGACGCCATAGACAAACAATACAATTTATCTTTCTGAAATGCAAAAGTGGTTGCCTGCCGGGAGGGCAGGCGCCTACGTAAAGAGAGGCGGAGCTAAGCATGAGTGGATTGGGATTCTGTCCCGTGTACCCATAATCATATTTTACCGAAAATGGTAGGTAATAGTGAATTAAACGTGGAATTATTTGCCACACACATTCTAGTGCTTCAAAAACAGTTTGACTAAATATTTCTGCAATTTACGACTATCGAGCCAATGGTCTCCTTTAGTGTCAATCCTTTTACTTTCCAATTAAAAACAATATAAATTGCATCATTTTTTGCAGATTGTGCTAAAGAAAAGGCACAACAAGAAAAAATTGACACTGATAATCTTTTAAACGATTTGTCACTTTATTTGAAAACGAGAGGTTGAGCAACTAAGTAATAAGCAGTTCTCGTAGAAAATAACATATGTATTGATACCACATGATGTTGTAGGGTATCAGAACTCTCTCGGACGATCTTATTATCACCTCGATCAATGGTAATAAGACCAAACTATTAATTATCGCGAATAAATTCATTAAAATGTTATAAAAAAATTGCAAAACCGACATGCGAACGCATCCCTGCACAGCGAACGCATCCCTGAACAGCGAACGCATCCATGCTGTTCTGTTCGCCTCAAAAAAACAAATCACAGCGACTTTGATTTTCAAAGTCGGTCATCAGTCATTCTTAATTCAGCCCTAATTCAAGTCGTTATCCTTCATTCAAAGTCAACAGTCGTTTCCGCTCCTGCCTCGGACGGCAGGGAGTCGCAATAATCGTTTGGTCTTACGCAATATATCTGTGTTTGTAATCAAAAATGTACTCTGATTCGAAAATAAACTACCCGACTCTAAGATAGAGTTTCGGCAAAGAGAATACCGATTGAAATCTATACAGAGATACCTTTCCTCCCATCCTATCCCTAAGTTCCGTATCCGAACGCCGTGGAAGGATGCTGTCTGACGCCAGTCAGATGGAGAAGGAACCCTGGTCGTCTCAGTATGTTAAGAAAATCGTTGCAAAGTGTCCACATGCTCCACGTTGGGAGCAGACATGTTTGAAAAAATCATTGTCTTTTTTAATATTCTTACAAAAAATAAATAGTGCCCGCCGCCATACATTTTTATTTGTTGGTATGGTTTTTGGGTTGGTATTACACAATGGTGATATTGAGTTAGTTTACCTGTGCTGTTTTTGGGCTTTCCATAGATAGCCTCTCCGAGATATGACAAGTCTATGATGTCCAATTTATTCTTGTCAAAAACAATATCTTTAGTGATAGCTGGCAGTGAATGGGCAGTTTTATAACACAAGCAGATTACAATAAACAAAGAGAAAATTCTATTGGAATACGACATTTTGCGGCAGTCTAGCAAACTATTTGACAGAAGAAAATTTTGAATTTCGAACTCTTCACTAATGTCACTTCTTGTATGAAATGTCAAATAAAATGATACTTTATTCACTGAAATGTCATGTTTTATACTATTTTTAATACCAAATTAAACTAGTAAATAATGTATTTTAATCATTTCTACGCGTTTAATATAGTTTAATTCATCGCGATAGAAATGCTTTCCAGTGACTATGTTTTTCTTTGAATTCAGGTCCGCAATTAGAAATTTCTAAGAAAACCCGTTTTTTTAATCGACTCGTCCTTGTGAGTTCAAATTGCGAAAAGTCTATAATATAGTAATTTGATTGCAAATGGTGCACTATTATAAAAACAATTGAAAACAATGACATGAATCGTGCTAAAATGCAAGATTTGCTAATCAAATGAAAAGCACATTATTTAGTTCAAGAAACTTCAAACATTCTTTTTTTGTTTTCGAAAAATTCTTTGCTTTTATTATTTCAATAATTAACAGAAGATAAAATAAAAAAATATGTATTGCCCAGTCCGTGGTGCAGTGCTCAACGTCGTTTGCTTCCGTGTCTGTTCGTACTGAGTTAGGATACGAACAAATTTGTAATGTTCGAATTCTAGGCAGCGGCACGTAGCGAGAGCGATCAGCTAACCATAAGTCCTGTCATAGTCGGCTTTCATTTCAATCCCCACTCTCTTCGAGAAAAGTAAAGTAGGGCAACTGAGTAACAAGCAATTCTCGTTGAAAAAATACGTTGAGATTATCTCCGTAGGGAGTCCATATATTGTATACCAAACTCGAGATTCTGGTATTTTGTTATTAAATATATTATTCACTAATCTTTAAAAGCATTGCCTAGCACTAGAAAGGGCCCAATTGTAGTGAACACGTATCCTGAATTCAGCCCTGCTAAAAAGTTAAATTTATTACTTCGCCCAACATTATTTGGCGGGCTGATGATAAACATTATTTTGAGGCAATTAATTAAACTTATCATTAGGTTAAAACTAATTCGCTGACACGTGATTTATGGCCTAACCTTTGAGTTTATTGTGACTAGGGTTTTCAATCCCGGGCAAAATTTTGATCTCGGGATGTCGGGATTGCAATAAATCGATCCCGGGATTTGAAATATTTTTTTAAATGATCGATAATTTTTATTGGTTGAGATTGCATTTACTTGGTAGAACTCCATTATAATACGGTGAGAAAAATAACAATGTATTTTAATTCTACAGAAATAATTTTATAAATTTGTTGATAGCTATTTCGGCTTACGCCCTCGTCAGAACTATATTCTAAACCTGCATTAACTCTTCCTTATATCCATTTTAATATTTATTAAATATTAGCTACTAGCTGGTACCCAAGCGTTGCAATGCCACTCAAAGGAAGAAAGTGTTTGCGTTCATTGAAGTGCTTTCGAATGCAAAATATTTTAGATAAATAATTTCATTTTAATTTCAGTAACATAGATTAGTATCGATGACATTTGCCGTTTGACGTTTGCCTAAAGCTTGATTTTCTATGGTACGCGCCACCTACTGAGAGCTAATTGTACTATGCCTATAACCTTTGCGCAAGTGCAACAATAAGTTGTCAAAATAAACGGTTAATCACTAGTCTTGTCCTAGACCTCGTATCCTTTCCACCCCTACTCTCTTCGAAAAAGAGAGGTTGAGCAACTGAGTAACAAGCAGTACTCGTAGAAAAACAAATGTTGAGATAAACTCCGCGAGGAGTCCATATGCTCCAAGCTTGGAGCGGACATGGTAAAAAAAATTTAAAATTCTCGGGATCCCGGGATTGGCAACCCTAATTGTAGCTAAATGTAAGCATTTATTAGTCAAACGTATTTAAGTCTCTAATTTCTGAGAAATGAACAAAATTACCATAACCAGGTGAGGTGAATTTTTGGCGAAAATGTTCTGATTACAATCGGGTGGACCTCGAATTACACCGCGATAAGTGGTTTACGAAAATTTATTGCTTTGCTTATAATAATTATGCTATTTTGCCTAGATAATTGCACATTGCAGCTCTGACAATTTCTGCACTGTGTCCTGTATATAAACGGTGATAATTTGGTTATACTTTCTATTACTACTGTAATTTTTCCTGCCTAAAGCAGAAAATATGGCAGCAGTAAAATAGACGGTTTTTGTCGGTCCCTGTGGTCTAGTGGCATTAGCATTGCCCTAGCGATCAGTTTGGCCCGGGTTCAATTCACGGCAAGGTAAGATCTTGGACTGGGTAAGGTAAATGTACTAGTAGTTGACCATGTACCAGTAGTTGACCTTTTGAGAATAAAATGGCCCAAAATAAGAAATACAGATGCGGGTATGCTCTAAATTGTAAAGTCCAGACAAGTTAAGGCATCTGTGGTCGGAATGAGCCACTAACACATCACCATATAGCCAATGGAGTGCCAGGGTGGCCATTTTAAAACAACACCTAGTGAGGAAAGTTTATTATTTCAAATATCTTAAGTGATCAATCTAGAAACGATGTGTACCTTGTTCCTGAACCACCCATTGCTTCTTGAT
Organism: Himalopsyche kuldschensis; assembly: GCA_028554975.1. Classification (NCBI taxonomy): domain Eukaryota; kingdom Metazoa; phylum Arthropoda; class Insecta; order Trichoptera; family Rhyacophilidae; genus Himalopsyche; species Himalopsyche kuldschensis. The sequence continues at coordinate 3,423,931 of JAHFWI010000031.1, read as the reverse complement.
TCAACCATGAGTGGTGTGACAGAAAGCCCTGAGGCAACTCTGACAGAAAGTTTACTATAAAGCCCCCTGATTAGACATGGTCAACTAATGGATTTTTCAATTTGTGAGATGGTCAACTAATGAAACAAAAACATGACTTCAAATAATTTAACACAACTTTTTTTAAGCAGGCCCTTTTGTAATTTTTGTTACATAATATTAATTAAGACATGTATGATCCAATGTGAATATACTTGCTTTGCCATCATTTGGTACAATGCTAAACCTTAATCGTTATTTTTGTTGAAATTGTCTCTTAAACGGTCAGCTACTGGTACATTTACCTTATATGTTTTCATATTTAGCTGCATTGTTCTCGACTGATTCATTATTTATCATCGAGTTTATCTCGTTTGACTTTGACAAAAAAATATATTTGGCGCATCGGCATAAGCTGTAATGTAATGTAAATAAAAAACTCTTTTATCTATGGATTTGTCCTTTTTTAATTATGTTTGCTCCTATAGATGTACCATCATTAGTTTACCGCCATCGAATTCGGAATGTACAAAGTGTTTTTTTTTTCGATTTATATATTGAATACAAAAATGAATTAAGTGAGTAAATAATAATTAAATAATTGCCCGTTCCGTGGTGCAATGGTCAACGTCGTTGGCTACCGTGTCGGACCACCCGGGTTCGATTCTTTATTCAGATTTATTCAATCGGCAATGGGTGTTGGTGTTGCTAAAAATCCCTACCCACCTTTCCTATCCCAAAGAGTGACGCGCATAGTAACAGAGATTAACTAACCACGAGTGCTGTCCGAGTCCTCGTATCTAGAGACTCCAATTACTCGACATCTCAACTACTCGAGTATCGAGTAGTAAAATTTGAAAATACTCGAGTACTCGAGTATACTCGAAGAGTTCCAGTTGTACCAAATATATATTATAAATTCAAATTTGTGTATATAAATAGATGATAAATAAAAAAAAATAAGCTTATTTTATTTGAATAATACATTGTTTAAAAATTTTAATTAAGTATTTGGCATTACAGCTAATGTCAATGGGCTAAATATGTTTATTTGTGAAAGTCATACAAGATAATTTCGATGATAAATAATGAATCAGTCGAGAATAACTCAACGAAAAATAACATGTATCCATGACCAAGATTTTTTTTTCAATTGAAAAAATCTGACCTTGCAGGGACATGAACCTGACCCACATGATCGCTAGGGCAATTTATATAACATGTGTTTCAAACATAAGAGAGAATTAAGCTTCTCAAATTTTAAATTGATTCAATGTTTTGTTTTTATAATTCCCGCAGTAGAAAAAACCCTTCAATAATAAATTACGAGTATTACTCGAGTATTTTTCAAATTACTCGAGTATCGAGTACTTAAAAAATGGACGAGTATACTCGAGTAGTGAGTACTCGATACTCGAATTGGAGTCTCTACTCGTATCCTTTCCATCCCTACTGTCTTCGAAAAAGAGAGGTTGAGCGACTGAGTAATAAGCAGTTTTCATAAAACATATGTTGAGATAAACTCCGTGAGGGGTCCATATGCTCCAAGTTGGGAGCAGACATGGTTAAAAAAAAAATGACAGCTATAAATTAGAAATGGTGCATCTTTACTCCTCTAAATTAAAACAACTCGATATGTTTTATTGTAATAATTCTAACAACTAAAGAAGATACATTTAAAAAAAAATCGTAAACCTTACACTTATTAAAATAATATTACCTGCTTTCAAATACCTGAACATGAGAAAACATTTCATTTAATGTGCGTATTTTTCATAGACCTTGTCATAAATTTGCTTCTCAAGCTGTCAAGCTAAAACATAACTTTTTTTTATGACTGACCATTTAATTTAAATACTTACCGTTTTTAAGATATCACTAACCATTCTAATTTCATTACTGACCGTTTCATTTAATAATTGACCACATTCATACTGATATAATGACAACTGACCGTTTATAATAATTACTGACCATATTTATTTTCACTGAACATTTTTGTTATTTCACTAACAAAACTTCAATTAAATACTGACCCTTTTAATGCACGTCAAAGTAATAACAGTAAGGAAGTATTATTAAATCATATTCTAAATAATAAAGGTGTCTCGCCACTGCTAAATTTATTTCCAATGGGTTTTACCCTTCCAAATTGATTGCATTTCATTAGTTTATATGTTAACTAATGGTAGTATAATTATTGTTTATTTTGTTTCTATCCTCTCCTCCTTACTTCCCGTAAAAAGAAAAAATCCTAAACTCCATTTTGTGGCTTTTCATATCATTTTAGAATATTAGAATCAATCTTGCTTTATTACTGATACAACCTTTGCGATAGCTAGTCCGAAGATACCTCTGAAAGAGGCGAAACACGAAACACGTGTCAAACAATTTGGCAAATCAACATTTTATATTAAAATATATAATTAAAAATACCATAAACTATCTATTCATCTTTTTTAAAATTATATTTGGTCGTATTGACCAGGGGTGGCCAAACTTTAACACTACGGCCGACTTTTTTTGAAATTATTGGCGGCGATCGACTCTCAAAATAAATTGAATTTATTATCATTGATATATTTAAAAAAGGATTCAGAGATGTGCACACCAGTACGCCAGACCAGTCGATCGCGATCGACGCTTTGGCCACCCCTGGTATTGACTATAGAAATTGTTCCCATAGAGTTAGATATCTACAAAGGCCATTTAAGTTGTATTGTTTTAATAAAAAAATGTACTTAAAGGTCCTTTGCAATTATATCTTACATTTAAAATTGTGGAATTAAATAAACATCTTTTTGCTCGCTTGTAAGTAAGTTCTAGACAACTCAAACAAGCATGTTTTCAAACTGAATAGATATACCAATTGAAAAAATGTCCCTCGTCTTTCATCACTGCATGACGGACCCGACAAATACAGTCGCGGAAATAGAAATCCGCGTACCCTTCACAATTCCATTCATTTGAATTTCTCGAAATATTTACCGATTTCCTTTTTTTCCCTTCCGATTGTAGAGAAAACTTAATTGCCATATTTTGACATTAAGACTTCAACAGTTCTGAGCCAGACCTAGTCGCGTAAGCATCTGACGACATTATGGAAAACCGGCAAAAAAAAATGTAATCGCGATAAAGCCCAAATTTAAGCAGTTTTCGGGAGAAAACTTAACAAACAGAAAAAATTTCGCGTAGAGTAGACTGTGTAGAAGGTATTGTGAGGAATTTTTCAAAAATATTTCGTGAAACGGAGATTAACTAAAATATCATATAAGATGCACAAATATTGGACTTTGGACAATTGGAGACGAGTCATACTGATGATTCCAAGTTTAATTCACGAGGACATGATGCGGTATGCATCCAGGGCGTCTTAAGGTCGTTTTAATCCCCCGTAATCAATGTGCTAACGAGACTGTCCATCTAGCAGTGATGCACAACCTTTCTAGCAGAAGGGGCAGCTTATCAATTTTCTGACTGTTCGAAGGGCCGTATTCGTAAAGTAATTAAAAATAACGATATCAATATGCCTATATATTTAGTTGTACATTTTATTATTGTAAATTGTACATTTGTCGTAAATGATGTTCCAATCATTCTTAAAATAGTCTCGTGCATATTTTCACATCTGAAATTAAATAGTATCATCCTAATGAGATTTTGGACACTTCGTGCTGGAAGCAAAAGCGTTTTGATATGGGTTTTACTGTTTGTGGTTGCTATTCGGTTGAAAATTGATATAATTTGACCTTGAAAAGGTGGCGTTTTGTAGAAAACGGCGCTTTAGGAGGAAGCGCTATAGGAATTACAACCGCACACGTCAAAGAAACCCGATCTATTATAGCAGGGAACACTATAAGAAAGTTTACGGAATATTTGATTTATCAACTGATTTCTTATCTTTCTAATGTTTACGTCAGTCAATTTTCAGCTGAGTAGTGTTGAGTTAAAAATAATTAGACATTATATTTCAATTGTATATTAACATATATTTATTACTCTCAGTCTTGCAGCAATATAAAGATTATTTTCAAGATGCAACCCGTGTAACACATAGTAAGAAAACCAGTAGAATATAAAATGTATGAATTTTATTTTTATCTGACATACAAATGTATGTAATTTTGCATTATCACAAATTTGAAACCGAGCACATTAGCCCATCATAAGATTCTAAACATAACTTACAAATTAAAGTCATATTATTTATATAAGCCCAATCATTTAACCCGGTCCGTGGTGCAGTGGACAACGTCGCTGGCATCTGTGACGTACCACCGGGTTAAATTCCCGGTAGGAGCAAATTTTTTCATTCGATAAATCGATTCGGCTTGAAAGCGATGGGTGTTGGTGTTGTTAAAATCCCTTACCACCTTTCCGATCCCAAAAAAGCAGTGGACATAGCGAATGCGATTTAAAAGCTATCCACTAGTCCTTTTCTAGTCCTCGTATCCTTTCAATCCCTACTCTCTTCAAAAAAGCGAGGTTGAGCAACTGAGTAACAAGCATTTCTCGTAGAAAAAAAACATGCTGCGATAAACTCCGAGAGGAGTCCACCAAATTCTCCATGTTAGAAGCGGACATGGTAAAAAATCTCTTTACCAACTGAAAGAAGCCAGTCCTGATGAAATCTACATGCACAAATATTATATTGTATATTTTTTCCCATAACCGCTCCTTATTCGTAGTATACGGGCGCCACCCAGTGCCTCCCACATTCTCTGTCACCCACCAACATCCTTGCTTCCTCCCAAGTCATCCTGGAGTCCCGTATCTTCGGTGAGTACATCCTATGGATGGTCATCAGCGGCCTTCAAGGGTGACTGGATTCATCAGCGTCAGACATATTGTATCAGGGCTGTAGAGTCGGAGTTGTGGAGTCGCGGTTTTTTGGTCGGAGTCCGAGTCGTCACGATGTTTTTTTACAAAGAGTAGGTGTTGGGTGAATGAATAATGGGCTTGTCTCACTGTCATTTATTTGCATTATTTTAGAAGAGAGTATGAATATATGGATAGATCTATTACAATACTATTGATTTGTTAGATGTTTTCTATTTATTTCGTGATTAGGATAGAACGAGTGGAGAGGAACTGAACCATAAATGCCTTCTAAATAAATCAGGGCTGTGGAGTCGGAGTTTTTTGGCCGAAGTCGGAGTAGCGGTGTTTTGGTGTCGGAAATTTTGAAAAGTTTGAACTTTTTATTTATGCATATAATATGTATGTAAAATTTGGCTATTTTCCTGATTGGTTGCTTGATATTCAATTGAATACACATAAATAAGGAAGGTAGGAAAATAACGTGACGAAATTAAACTTTTTTTAGTCGGAGTCGTGTTTATGATTTATGCTGGAGTCGGGGTCGTATTTTTTTAACGACTGCACAGCCCTGTATTGTTTAATACTATTCATTTTTTTCAGTAACTTATTGACAAGTTAAAAGAAAGTTCTATTTTTAAAAAATAATGTTTTATTTGCGAATATGATCACAGTCTTTCGATGATTTATTTTATCACTCTCGATTTCTTATCTGCAGATATGATTTTAAATAGAGCGTTTAATGTTTTTTGTTTTTTAGTTCAGTAGGCTACCCACTACACATAAAAAAAAACAAGCACGGGGTCATACGGCTGTAAACATGTTATAAATAAAACAAAAAAAAAACATTTTAATAGTGTCATGTAAAAATATATTTATTTCAATTAGAATTTCTTATATAATTAACATTTCACACAAACAAATTAAATAATTGCATTGATATAAATTAACATTTAAATACTTGGTATTTTTACAGTAGTAAATTTTATAAATTAAATACAATTTAAATGATGGATTGATTTTGTAGTTGTTTAGATGAAAATAAAAAAAAAAGCAAAGTTTATGTATGAAATAAACAGTTACCAATTGAAATATAAACGTATGTGATAAAACATAACATATGTTTTGCAATTTTTTTGTACAGCAAATGAAATAAACGATATTTATTATTTTGGCTATTATTAAAATATCCGTTAATAAATATATCATTTTGGACTTATTTTAAATTATCTTAAAACCACGGGTTCCCAACACATGGGTCGCGACGGTTTTTCTGTTGTTTCGCCAACTTATACAGTCAACATAAAAAAAAACACTATAATGCATTTTCGTTCCCTTTTTAATTGCCATATTAAAAACGCATGTTTGAATTGCATGAGGGTGGCGGATCACATGGCTTTTATAAAAGGGGTCGCCACCCGGAAAAGGTTGGGAACCTATGCTTTGAACGGTGTGCCATTTGGCATTGTGACGATGCGTATTACTTAAAATGAATTTCATATTTAAAAGATCTACTGTATTTTTTAAATAACATTTGGTACGGTAGTTTTACCTTTACTGAGAAATTCTAAGTATTAATGACGTTTAACAAGAAACTATTATCGATGATGATTTATTATAACTCATATATCATTAAAATTTATTGGATTTTCTTCGAAACAAATGAATACTATAATCGATTTGAATTTCGAACTAATTCTCGTTGTACGAATAGACTAGAAGTGTATTTTGTTTTATTGTCTTTGCTTTTTTTAAATACCGCAGAATGATTGTGATTTAATGAACGAATAAATGGATACTTTATTTTCTGGCGAGATGCGAAACGATGCGATGAGTGGACATAAAAGAAAATTAAGATTAAAATTAATAGCTTTGGTTTATTATACGGGCTAGCGAATCGGTAAAAGCCAGTCTGTGACGTGTCAATGTCCAAATAGCCCTGACCAAATCGCCCCGATCCATCCCTCGGAAGGTGTTGTGCTGAACAAAATAAAACTTATTCAAGATGGCTGCCTGGTGCAATGGCGGACGACACAAACATAGATTAAATACCTAATTTTATTACCCGCCGAAAAGTGACGATAACGCCGATATGATGTCACCCAAAAACCTACGAAAGTGCAAAAATTTTGATACATTAAAAATTGCATAATTTGTTAGTTCCATTTTGGTATTCACTACCGATATCAAAAATTAGTTCACATTATTCCGAATTCAAAAAAATCTCTCAATTGACGAAAACAATTTCTTCTTTTTCTTTAGCAACATAAAAAATGGGTTTATTACTAATCGAGTCTACTGCCCAAACAATAGTTTGAATTATTCTGATCTTTCAAAAAGGTTTTAGTACGTCACTTACAGATTTTAAAATTACCGGTCATGATCGAGTCGACCTGACATATCGTTACCTTACTTTGAAAATGTTCTAATTGACAATTTTGCCAAAAATTACCTTTTGATTGGAAAAGCTTGTATTGATTCGCATTCTATCATATATATGAATTTCATAATTATCTATGGTTGAATAACGGGGCTAGCAGAAATCCAGAGTTACACTGCATCTGAACACTTTTTTTACTAAATTTATTTGAAAAAGTTCTAAGATTGTCATCATTATTTCCATGATTAGATCTTTAAGATCATTATTTCTCAGCAAGAGTTATGAAAAAATATGCTTAACCCATTGTTTACGGTGTGCATAAATTAGTGCGTAATTACCATAGTAATTAAAAAGTCCCGTAAACAAATTGTTATAATGAGTAATATGAAACATTTTTACTTGCTCATTGTTACAAGTGAATTTTAATCAAACGAAACTTCAAACGCACCTTTTCAAAGTAAGGCGTCGATATATATTGCGAATCTGTTATTAAGTCAAGGTCGTCAGCCATTTGCTTTTTGAAACGTCAGAAATCATCCACTGATTCAAAGGGAACATTTTTTTCTTTTCGTTTTGAATAATTGGACTAATATTTTATAGAAATCGACTATTTCATTATTTGGTTGTGAATGTGAGCTTATTTACAAGAAACAATTGACTGCATGACAGTTATAATTGCCAAAGTAAATCTATATGTTTGCAAACGAGTATTCAAGAACCACAATTTGTAAAAAAAGAAATTGTTATACGTCGCATTTTGATAGATTATTTTGTTATGAGTTATTATGTTTAAAATACAACTGTATTTACTTTTTAAAATATGCGAAAAATGTTTTGATGATTAATGATTAATAAACTAATTTTAGTTTGATGAAAAAATTATAGAACGAAGCCGAAATGAATTGTTTTAAAATGGAAGAATGAATTAATTCAAAAATGGAACTGTCAAATGTGTTGCCATTTTCAACATGGTGCATAGCCGAACGGTTTGCGAACATGTTTTAGTGCGATATGGAAAATGTCATTCATTTTATTTGCAGCAGCATTGGTTATTGTATTGTTTTTTTTTAGCGAGAGATACTTACTGATTCTTGCATTTGTACATGGCGTTTAGTTTCTCAACGTCGCTCCTGCTGAGTCCCACCCTCTGTCCAAGCTTTGTTCCGCTCACCTATAATTGAATCAAATAGTATTAATACACATTAGTTGATAGTACAATATCGTTCAGGACGCTCATCGCACCCCTTGGAAACGACTAGACAAGGAAAACACTCTGGAATTTATCCTCGGGCAAAAATAGTGGGATACACCATGAATTACAATTGAACGTTCCTGATAATATTTTGAGAAATCGTAAACATGAGTTTTTTTTCTTCCAAATGGTAGAACTAGTCTGCCAATGGAGATGCCACTGGTGGAGAGCTTTAGCAATTTTAAGCGGCATTGCTTCGGATGTCTACATATTTCATATTGACGTGAGTGAGTTTAGACGAATACTATTTTTTATGAATAAAGTTGATTTTGTCTGAACTCACTCGGTTGACTTTTTTGAAAATTTATAATGTGGTTTTATTAATTTTTTCTCTCTATTCTTATGACTAAAATCTGTTTTTTTTTATTATGTACAGGTATCTATGTATATATAAATAAATGTATGTAAATTTATCAAATCGAATTGGCGTCAGCTGTAATGCCGTGATTTGAATATTTTTTTTACGAGACCTGCTCGTTACTCAGTTTCCAAACCTCTCTTCGTAGAAAATAATAAGGATTGAAAGGATACAAAAACAAGGACAGGCCGCTTTTTTGGCTCGGAAAGTTGGGATTTTTAACAACACCTTCAAACAAAATCGATTTATCGTCTAAAAAACTCTGTTCGAACCCTGGCGTTCCGTCACGTAAGCCAACGACGCTATTCCTTTCATACTTGGGAAATCCATGAGAGACTTCACCTGTCGATGTGATATCCATAAAACTAATTATGAAGAAATTTTAAGTTAAAATAATATATGCTGGGCTAATGTTGGTGGGCGCACAGAAATCGGTCCGTGGGCACAGGATTGGAGATCCCTGCTCTTAATGAAACAGTGACATGAAAGAACAACCACGATGTCAGATTGACAAGTCAATGAGTAATCTCCCGACAAGTTGACGGTAGTTGGAGCCACCTGTCAGTCAATTGACCGTTTTGTTTACAATTGTTACCTTGGCGACGATGGTGGGTTTGCTGTTGCTCGAGAAGGCATAATCTCCATAATGCATGACGCTGTTGTAGTCATATGCAATGCCGAAATCGTTCGTCGACTCCTTCGAAGCCTTGTTGAAGTTGTATTCTTGGCCTGTAGTCAACCATACAGAAGAGAATTAATACAAATATACAGTTACTTCGTAGAATTATAATAGAATTTTATCCGACATAAAGTAAGTATTAAACAATTAGCTCCGAAATGACTACATTAGTGACACTTTTGTCACGCCTGCTATTACTGAATTAGGGATTGCAATGCCGGTATTATCAAAACAATCTCCGGTATTTCAACTATTTTTTCTATGTCAAAATACTGGATTTTAAAATGCAACAAAATTGATGCAGCAGTCATGTACAAACTGCGGCCCGAAATGACATTGCATGCGTTCCAATATGACAATTATACCTATCACGTTTTTTCTTCATCAACTTTTCACGGAAGATGAAAGAACAATATAAAATAATAAAAATTTCAATTTAGTACACATTAAACATAACGATAATTTAAACACGTTTACCCATGCGGCCTAACTTTATTTTCACGTAAAAACCTAAGCCCTGATCATTATTTTCACCTAAAAACAAAAAAATACTAACGTCCACAATATAATTATGACATAGCTAGTTTTCACAACTGGTTAATATTTTTTTTAATATTTGGCATTACACAGCCTAGCCTACACCAATGCGCCAAATATTCTGAGTTGTGAAAGTCATACGAGATTAACTCGATGGTAAATAATGTATCAGCTGTGCACAAAAATCAACAATAAATACCATACACCCGAGATCTTTTTTCTTTTTTTTTCAATTGAAAAATCTGACCTTGCCGGGGATTGAGCCCGGGCCCCCCGGTTGCTACGACAAAGCTCTTGCCACTAGACTACAGGGACCGACAATTTTATAGCGAAATATGACAATTTTATAGCGAAAACAAAACAATTGACAGCGCGTTCCATGTTTAAATTTTGAAAAGTTTTTGGTTACGTAACCGTCTTTATTTTTGACAGCTTTTTTATATTACGGCGGGAAAAACTCTTCCCAGCTCTATACATGAACTGTTTTAAACGTATTAAATAAAATTTCTAACGCTGAACATTCCTTTGTAAATAATTACCGTCGTAAATTGTTTAAAAGGGTTTCTGACCTTGCTTGATGTTCTGGAAGTTGATGGTGACGTATTTGTCTCTTTCGTTACGACTCTGCTCGTGAAGGAATCCTGCCGCGTGCATCAGCTCATGGATGATTGTTCCCTTGCTTGTGACGCATCCAGGGTTCTGAAGGTTCACTTCCTGGCGACCACCTGTGGATCAAAACAGAACACAGTGTTTAAATCGTTTTTTTTTGTCCAGCTATAACTAATTGACGAAAGAAAATATACCGTATTTGATGAAGAATGTTGTTTGTGTATAATATATCGCAGATATACGGGAAGACGGATTCAAGTCAAAATACTTTGTTTCGAGAAAATCTTACTTTTTCTGAAATCATTTAATTGAAACCTTTTATCTTTACACATTAACTAACACATTAATTAACCAACTTTGATCATTTACGAATTCCATTTGAGTATAATAAGTCTAATTTCAAAAAAGGGCTTAAAATTAATAGCTTAGAATTTTTAGAAATAAATAAAAGTATTTACAGTAAAGAAGTATCAGAAAAATAAGAAGATCAGTTGACAATGCTCGTTATGAGCGAAACCGGTCCTGATCCAATTTTTTTTTGTGGAATAAGTACTAAAAATATTTTAAATATTTTTATTAGTAAAGAAGTATTATTAAACAATATACTAAATAGGACATGTTGCTCGCCACTGCTAAATTTATTTCCAATGGGTTTAACCCTTCCCAATTGATTGCATGTCATCAGTTAATATAATATACAAATATATAATAAAGCTTATTCTCACCAATCCTTCCAACACTTGACCAGCATCCTGTCTTACGTCCTGAGATGACCAGGTAATCCGTTTCTCCTTTGTAGGGTACGAAACGGATGTCGGTGATGTTTGAGTAGTCCGCGATGGCCTTCATGATGTTGTCACGGATGTTCGTCAATATACATGCAAAAATGAGCGATTTCTAATCGAAAAAAAGAAATTACATCAGTATAAATACAACTAAATTAAATTCGGTAACAAGTCGACCATTTTGAAGCAAAGAAATGTAACTCATTTTTGTCTACTTTTTAGGAAAGCCAAGAATGCACTTGAACTGAAATTTTTACTTGAATGTTATACGTTATTGTTATGAACAAGAAAGTGATTTTAATACGCATTGAAATATCATCTTATCCACTTATCCTATCAACATGACTAGAGGCGCCAATTCGAGTATCGAATACTTAAGGACAGAAAAACTTAATAGAACTATTGAATTCATTGTAAGATTTTAAACCGACGTCCACAGCAACAAATAGAGTTTTTTTCTGTTACGGGAATAAAAAGAAAGTTTCGAAACAAATTAAAATTTGAGACGTTTAATTCTCTATTATTTTTGAAATATATCTATTATTTTTGAAATATATTTCCACTATTTATTTCATCAGGACCGGTTTCATAAATTGAAATAAATGTATTAATGCAACAAACAAAAATAACTAAGCTTAAATTACAAGACAAATAGACTAAAAATAAAATGTTCAAGACCCTTAATTTATTTGCTTAGCTTTTGCATAAATACCTATTTCTTATTCAAAAATGATAATGCATCTGAAACTCAACACCTTAAAAAATACATCTATGTTTCATAAATTGAAATAAATGTTAAGTAATTAAGTATTTCACTGAGGTTGCTTGATGGATTGAAATAAATGTATTAATGCAATAAAATAAGCTTATTTATCAGCTATTTATATACAAAAATTTGAACAAAAAATTATATATTTTGGTACATCTGAAACTACTCGAGTATACTCGAGTATTTTAATATTTTACTACTCGATACTCGAGTAGTTGAGATGACGAGTAATTGGAGTCTCTAGACATGACTCTTTCAACACATAAGGTAAATGTACTAGTAGTTGACCTTTTGAGAATAAAATGGCCCAAAATAAGAAATGCAGATGCGGGTAAGCTCTAAATTGTAAAGTATACCCAATTGAGTGCCAGGGTGGCCATTTGAAAGCAAAACCTAGTGAGGAAAGTGTATTATTTCAAATTTCTTAGGTGATCAATCTAGTAACGGTGTGCACCTTGTTCCTGAACCACCCATTGCTACTTGATTCAACCAAGAGTGGTGTGACAGAAAGCCCTGAGGCAACTCTGACAGAAAGTTCACTATAAAGCCCCTAATATCTGAGATGGTCAACTAATGAAACAGGAACATGGCTTTAAATAATTTAACACAACTTTTTTTAAACAGGCTCTTTCGTAATTTTTGTTACATAATATTAATTAAGACATATGATCCAATATGAGTATACTTGTTTTGCCTTCATTCGGTACAATGCTAAACCTAAATCGTTATTTTTGTTGAAATTTTCTCTTAAACGGTCAACGACTGGTACATTTACCTCAATGTTACACATTATTTTGTATCTAGTGGCCAGTGGCGGCTGGTGACGGGGTGTTGGGGGGTGCAAAGGAAGATTCAACCATTTTTGCAAGAGTTCTTTCCTATTCATTGGATTTTAAAACACTTTTATAGCATGGACTTTCAATTCAGATGTTCGCAATACAGACTGTTTCTCTTCCGTAGTACGGAAAAATATTTGAATCTTCCTTTTGCACCCCCCAGCACCTCGTCACCAGCCGTCACTGCTAGTGGCATTCATAACTCAAAACTGGCTAATATCGAGATACATGTTTTTAATCCAAAGAAGCCGAAGTGTAACACTACAATTTTCATCAATGGGGAAGTAAACAGAAAATTGATCTTAATAACTTCCCATTCACTCGATTCTTACCGTATGATCCTTCAATGACGTATGGAATGATGCCGTTCGGCCAGCGGGTGGCTTCCGACCTCAGTCCGTTCCTGGCTCCGTCAGTTGGCACGAGGATATCACCCTCGGCGTACTCTCCCAACTCTTCAGGGTTCTGATTTGAGGTTTCCGGGTTCCAGCTTTCAACTCTATTACCTGAAAGAAAACAAAAGAACATATTGAACACTCTGGGAATAATATCACAGATGATCATAATGAAACTGTCAACTCGTCGGCAAAATAGCATTTTTTTTTAGTTCAAAATACATAGTTGATAGCTATTTCGACTAACGCCCTCGTCAGAATTTGTAAGCCGAAATAGTTCAACAATATTATGTAAAATACATTTCTATTTTTTCAAGGAGTTGACAGTTTAAGTATGGTTCTATTGTTTGATATAATGGAGTTCTAACAAGCAACTGCCAATTCAATCAATAAACTGTTTATTTTTAAAAATAAAACATTTGTGTAATAATTCTGCAGCGCATTTTATGGCCAGGACCGGTTTAGTTTATTATTTATTTATAACAAAACATTGCAAAAATTACAAATTATAAGTTTATTGCTTTTGCAATGTAAAAAAAGATGAAAAAATTGAAAGAAAAAATACTTAGTTTACAGATATGTATGTAAAGGGTATTTCAATAGGGACGCTCAAAATATGTTACTTTATCCTACTGAGTAGATTATTCATTGTTTAGTGGCCAAATTTGAGTCAACCAGTTTGGTAAATAATCGGCCAACGCCTACCTGTACGTCATCAAAATACAATATCTGGTGAAAACATTGCTGCCGTGTGTGAAAGTGTACAGGAAAACCCAAGGCAGCTTATTTCTCGTTGTTCACAAGAACTTGGCTTTTCTGCGACTTCAACTTGGCGAATTTTGAATCGGGCCTTATGTCTGCATCCGTATAAAATCCAACTAACCGAGGAACTTCAGGTAAACGACCGCAGACAACGCCTGATTGGGTTCTGGAGCAGTTGGAAGTTTACCCAAATTTGTCAAAAAAGTCAACTTTAGCGACATGGCCCATTTTATAATGAATGGATATTGGCAGACATTTGATGCTATATTCCATATTTAATGCCGTAAAATATACTTAAAAATGAAATTAAAATTTAGTCGAAATCTCACACACAACTTGTTTTATTTACATTTCAAAACTAAGCGTCCTTATAAAAAGACCCTTTATAAGAGTAAAAGGGAAAAAAGGTTAATCATTTTAAGCCGACCTGGCTGAAAAAAAATCTTTTATTTTTATTTAATATTTTATACCACAAAATATGGAATTAGATCTGAAACCTTCATATTGGATTAATAATATCTAGAGGCATATTTAAATTATCATTTACTTTGCAACGATTTCTTTCTAAAACTTATGTGTAGCCCAGCGGTTAGTATTCCGATTGGTGATCGAAAGGTCGCTGGTTAATTCATAATGTATACAATTTCAGTATCACAACTTTTAATACTAATGGAAACAGTGCAGTTTTGTTTAATTTAGTAACGCAATCAATACGAGCTCAGAGCCAATTGTTGTACCTAACCTAACCTTACTTTTCTCCGTTTCTAAAAAAAGAACGAAGAGAAAACGGATAGCTACATATTGTATAATTTGTCCATCTTCATCTTTCGAGCACCAGAATTATATTACAATCAGTTTGAACGAGGAAAAATAACTTCTTTTAAGATGCTGCATAAGTAGACATTGATTTAAAATAAACATTTTCTCTGATCGCCCAATTTCCAAGGCCTATATTAGCCATTCGATATAAATGTCATAAAATTTACACAGACGACATTACCACAGGAAACTGTCAAACCTATTAATCAATACCCACATGCATTGTATGAAACATCGTTTTGTTATGCTAATAATGCAATTCTTGAAATAATTTCCCGACATTCTTTAGTGAGCGTTCACCGAAAAGAGTATCACAGCTTAAAATTCCCATCACTTCTTCAATTACTCAATTAAAATTACGCAACTGTTTGACTAATTGCTGTTCAAATTCCTGAATAATATGTGCAAATAACGTCGCTTATCGCTTTTCAACTATTGTAATAGCAAAGTAGACTAAATATCTAATTAATTCAGCGTATTATATTCAGTGTTCACTTGTTTCGAACGCAAAAAGGAAACGGCAAAACTATTTAAAACATATTATCGTTCCTGTTTCCGGTAAGAATTGTACACCGCCATTAATATAAAAGCTGTTGGGCAACTATTGTGATTGAAGATTGCATTCACAGCGTAATTTAAATATTTTCTTATCTTTATAATATAGATATTATTAAATTTGTGACATTAGCATGGGAATCGTTTTAATAATAACAATTATGTCAACCGATAGTGGCATTCTCCCCCTAATAAAGAAGGATATTTTATTGATTTAAATTTGAATTGTTTAAATTTTCCATGAGTTTTGTCGCTAACGACCCGGGTTTCGCTTTTCGGCATCTTCTGGCATTTCAAGTGCACGGATGTACTCGAACTGACGCGTAGTAAATAGTTTGTATCATTTATATACAAAAATAAAAGTAGATCACTAAGTTAAATTGCTGTTATAATGTAAATTAGCGAAAATTTGATGGAAAAGAGTTTCAATGAATTTAGTGGGTTTGTTATAATAATCGAGATTTTTGAATGTGGTATAGAAAATAATAATGACCAGATAATAACATAGGAATATCTAAAATAAATGTAGGGTTTCATCCGCCCTATCATTACTGAGTTGATTGATTTCAAGTGTTTCAATTAGTAATCAATGGTAGTAAGTGTTCTTAATGATATTTTATTGAATATTAATTTTAACTTTTTTAACTTCTAAGTGCCCACTATCAATACTTGGTGGAATGGCATTTTACTGAAAATCATAAAACATTTTTTATACTTATTCCACACTAAATTTATTGGATCGCGACCAGCGGTTTCGCTCATAGCGAATATTTTCAACTGTTATTCAAAAGCTAAGCAAGACTAATAAAGGTATGACGGACAGTTTTACTTTGATTTATTGTAATACCAACTGTTTGTCATACCTTGTAAGTCTTGATATCGATGTATCTTTATATTCCGAGCATTATCAGTTGATAATGCTCGCTATGAACGAAACCGGTCCTGATTTAATCAATTTAAAGTGGAAAAGGTAATAAAAATGTTTTCCTATGAATAATATTCATAATGCATAAAATGTATATATTTAGGAGTAATAAAAAAATCACTATTTATCGAAACGTTTTTCAGCATATCTAATCCAATTTAGGATTTCCCCCGAAAGATCTTGATGGAATTTTCAATCATTGAATCATTGAATTGAAATATTAACAATTCAATTATTTTCAAATAGTAAATTGCGTTAAATTAAGGATTTAATAATTACAAAACTTGAAGAGAATATTTTAAAATACGTTCTTCATTAATATACGTAATAAAAACCAAGAATCTTCCGATATTTTTGTGAATATATTAATCGAATCCTAAACGAATTATTTTTATTGAGTTTGGGAGATTAGGCGGTAACTTTGTGGAAGCTCACTTTATATATGTATATAAAATTGAAAATTGACTCCACGCATTGTGTTAAAAGTACTGACACGTGTCTTGTCTTTTTTAAAAGCTTCTTCAGTCAGAATTTCGACTGGTGGTTTAAAATGGAATATATATATAATCACGAATTAAAAATATAATAAAACATTTTTTTTGCACTTTTAATGTTTTCACTGTCGATACTTGGTGGAATGGAATGGCTTTATACTAAAAAATATTAACAAATTTTTCTACTTATTCCACAATAAATTTATTAGGATGAGAACCGGTTTTGCTCACCGCGAGCATTATCAAATGAAACAGTTATAATAAATAACTGACGTGAAATTAGTACAAAAAATGTGTTATAATTTTTTAATAAAACATTTTTTTTACTTATTCCACATTAGATTTATTATAAACGATTCAGTTGATAGTGCTCGCGATGAGCGAAACCGGTGCTGCTATTAATTAATTGTGAAAGACGTTTTATTTATAACATAATGCCTTTCTACCAAGAGTTGACAGCGACCACATTTAAATGATATTATCATTAAATTAGATTAAATATTACTATGAGATTGTTCACAATTTCATCTCCAATCATTATTATTTTGACTGGTTAATGAAAAATGACATATTGATAATATCAAATAGCATTAATAAAAATAAAATAATAATATCTGAGCTGCAGAATTCTTAATATTGAGAAGTATCATTTGAATAAATTAAATGCATTTTAATTTACACAGTCCATTAATAAAATAAATATTGTAGCATCTTATTTTAAAATGGAATATCATTTTTTTTGTTTATTAACATTTCACCAACCTGATTGTTCGCTAGGTGTTCCATAAATCTTGTCACCCAGATGAGAGAGATCAATTCTTCCTCCATCATCAATATTATTGTCTCCAGCGCCTGGAAGTGGAGACGTGAACACCTGCATGCTCAGCAATAAACAAAACAATATCGACACGTTTAGAGATGCCATCTTGTGGTATTCGTCTCAACTCGCTTCTAAATGATTTCACTAATTGTTCAAATTTGGAACGCCTTCTGTCAGTTTGACGTTTCTTACGTCAAGACAGAAATGTAATGATGCATTTTACGACGCGATGCCATGTTTTTATAGTGAATTTGAACCATAAAACTCGTATCTCTGAGACAGTTTGGCGCTCTGAATAATATTCGCCGACGCCTCCTGCTAATTGATAAAGCGACTCTTATCGCGTTCGTTCGATTTTGCGCGCCAAAACGCACGAATGAACTTGGCGAACTTGGCGACGACAATTAGGCGGGAAGACGTCACAAACAATAATTTTATTTTAGTCATAGACATTAATCCATTTGAACTAGTTTTAAATAAAACCTTGCATTAACCTCAAATTTAGTGCTTAAAAAACTGTGTCATCATTTTATTAATGCAGATTAACCACTATTTGCTAGATATTTAATTTAAAATTAAGCCGATATGGTGTTTATTATCCTCGGAAAAAAAAATTCCACCTTCAAATAATCATCGACAAGGAAGTGAAATAAAGGAAAGATATTCGACGGACAATTAATTTGACATTTTACGTAATATTTAAAGATTTTTTTAGAACAACTTGTTGACTTCAGAGAAACTATTCAAATAATAGCTACTCTGATTCTAATGGATGCTTAGATTATTCTAATGGATGCTTTGTTCTTTGGCCAAAAACATAGTTTCACACTTAAGCAAGTCGAAATAATATTTTCTGTAATGTACTCTGTACCTCGTACATGTTTTTTGTGCCTAATCAAAACAATAACAGTAAACTTGTGAACATAATTTGATCCTGTTAGTATTAATGTAAATTGTATTTACTTACAAATTGTCAAATATATTTTTTTGGCTTTAATACATTATTTTATAATCTGGACTGGCCCAGTTCGACCGTTGAAAAAGGTCATTCCCTGAATGTATGTATCCAATTCTGACCGTATTTATAAATTTCTCGCCATGAGGAAAACCAGTCCTGAACTTAATAAATATTGCGGAATAAGAAAAAAAATTTTTTTTACGTTATCATATATTTATATCACGACAAAAAGCGCTAACACACAAGATATGACAAGATATTATTTACCACTTTTAAGGTGTTCACTGTCAATACTTGGTGGAATGTTATTATAATAAAAAAAATAGTAGTTGTTCCACATAAAATTTATTGGATTTTGGACCAGTTTTGCTCATGGCGAGCATTATCAACTGATGAATCATGTTCAGTTGATAATGCTCGACATGAGAGAAACCGGTCCTGATTCAATAAATTGTATGTGGAAAAAGTACTAAAAATGTTTTATTTCTTTTATTAAGATATTATTTATAACATAAATGAAAACTATTAATTTAGGTACATTGTATCATTCATTTATATATATTATATAAATATTGAACCATATTCTTTTGTTTTCACATTTTTTTGAAAAAAATAATAGAATATATTATGCATGCTTTATCTCGGATTCCATGGCAACGGAATCATTATTTTTCTCACCGTATTATAATGGAGTTCTACCAAGTAAATGCCAACTCAATCAATGAATCTTTATTTCTCTCTATTGCTAAACTATGTTATGTATTTGCAAATACATAGGTCCGCCATAGTCGTCTCATTATGTAAGCATTTGATTCACCTCCGTTCATATCATTAAAAAAGAACATAATAGATGTATATTAATTATATCTTGGACGGAGTCGTTGATCTTTATGTAATTACTTTCAACGATTCTTAGAATATAAATTTAAAATTCTGTTCATTTATATATTTGTGTTACGACACAACAGAATATTGTAGATTTAAGAAGTTGCAGACCTTGTCAGCTTCAATATTCAACCAGCCTCTTCGTTTTGTCCTGCGAATTATCCAATACACACAGCTTCTCAACACTTTTGAGGTGTTCACTGTCAATACTTGGTGGAAAGGCATTATAATAAAAATAATAATACATTTTTAGTACTTTTTCCACATACAATGTATTTGATCAGGACCGGTTTCGCTCATGGCGAGCATTGTCAACTGACAAGGAATACAATAAAACAGTGATATTTATACAAATGCAAGGTATGACAAACAATTGGTAAAATAACTAAGCAAATTACAAGAAAAATAGACTATAAATAAAATGTTGAAGACCTCTTAGCAATGCAAACTAATACATCAAAAATCAATTAAGTATGAATTATCATTATCAAAATAAAAAGTCCAAAAATGAGTGCACTTAATCTCTTATATATAAAACCGAAACGGCGTTTGTATGTCTGTGGGTCTGTAATTCCCTTTTGCATTGTTGGTCATTAAGTTGCCATAAAAACGAATATGAAATAAAATATGTTTGAATTTTTATCGGCGAAGACATTTAGTCAAAATGTAATAAATTAGTCTTCTACTGAACTTTTCCCGGCTTTTATTATTAATAATAATGTTTATTATTTACGTGAAGGTATTATTTGACATTTCTTTGAAAGCAAATTAGATTTTTTTCTTGAATTTGGACAATTTAATAGGCGAGAATGTCATCAAATTAAATAAAGTTTGTGATTTTATTTTAACTCTATTTTGGATGTTAGATTTTGTGATATAATTATGTCGAATGATATAACATTAAATAATTATTGGTCGCTTAGTCCGAGCGACGCCGGGTAGCAATACTAGTAAAATAAATAAATCTACATGTCTGTCAATCATAATTAGATAGATGGAAATCCCGGTAATGATATCAATTGAGCCAACGAAATTGTTTCCTGTGAACAGAAGAAAGGCTATATCAATTCTTACAATTAAAAACAAACAAAGGAAAATAAAAGTTTACAGAAATAATAGTGTACAAGGAAGAAATACAAAAAGCTTGAATTCGGTTAATGAATCGGATATAACAAAGGTGAAGAAACAGAAATGATTTATTTTAATTGATAAAGAATGCCTCCGGTTTTTTTTATGTTAACGCAACGTTTACGGTGTGCACAATTGTATGCATTTGTTAATTGGCCATCAAATGGGAAATGACATGTTGATTACCAAAATTGAAAAATTAAAAAAGTTTTGTTGTGTTTGTGTTGTTAAACATCACTTCCCACATTTCCAATTCCAAATAGCGACGGATAGTGACAGCGATTAGCTAATCACTGGTCCTGTGCTTGTTCTCGTATCCTTCTCATCCCTACTCTCTTCGAAAAAGAGAAGTTGAGCGACTGAGTAACAAACAGGTCTCCTAGAAAAACATATTTTGAGATAAACTCCTTAAGTAGTCCATATGCTCCAAGTTGGGAGCGGACATGGTTAAATAAAAAGTTTTAAGGATGCGGTTGAAAAAAAAATGAGTTTTCTTTGATTGAATATGATTAATAAATAATTATAAACGAAAAAGTGACTAACAATTTTTTTTAACCATTTTACCACGGAGCTGGCATCATATTTGATCCTAAAAATGTGGCAAAAAGACAAATATTTTACCATTAGTGAACATCGTCTTAAAAATTTGTTGGTAAATCGACTAACAATAAATTCTCTTTATATACTCGATTTTAAGTCAATTTGTTTTACCGTGTCCGCTTTAAATGAGGGGTTTAAATGCATAACCGCCTCTCTCCACAAAGTCAAATTGTTCAGCAATCGAAAAAAACGATTTTAATCTTCAAGTATAATATTAGAATAATTTGCAAAGAGAACACAAAACGTTTGTATGGTGACAGGGCGGTAGGTCAGTGTTCCCTGGCTCGTGATTTGTGCATTTAGATTGTGGTGGTTTTGAACTTCAGATATGGTGGAGAGAGGCGGTTATGCATTTGATCGTGATTTTCGATGTCGATTTTAAATGGCTTAGAGGTAATTTTTCGTTAGTTTGAAGATTGCAGGACATAGAACGTAAGAACCGGATCATTAATCAATCATTATCTCAAAAATGATAATATATTGATAGAGGCGGCTATGCTTTTACATCCCTCATATATGGGATTCCAATGGAGTTTATCTCAACAGAAGTTTTTTTTACGAAAACTTCTTGTAACTCATAAGTTTAGTTGAACATGCTCACGATGAACGAAGCCGGCTATAGTCCTAACAAAATTAATTTGGCATAGTTACCATATAGCCTTGTTATTTACAATGATTTTTTAATCTTATAGATAAAAAAAAATGGTATCACAGCTGATGCCAATGCGCCAAATATTTGTAGTTGCGAAAATCAGCCGAGAACGACTCAAAGAAAACTTACATACACCCATGTACAAGATATCTTTTTCAATTGAAAAAATCTTACCTTGCCGGAACTTGAACCTGGGCCCACCTGATCGTTAGGGCAAAGCTCTTGCCACTATACCACAGGGACCGACGAGGGATGATATCAAATCGTTACCTTACTTTGGAAAGGTTCTAATTTACATTTTTGCCTAAAAAGACTTTTTGGACAGAAAAGCTTGTATTTACTGCAGTCAATACATGTAAATTCAAGAATTGTCTACGGTTGAATAACGGAGTTACTTTTTTTCACTAACTTTATTTGACAAAGTTCTAAGATTTTCATCATTAGATCTTTAAGATCATTATTTCTCAGAAATATTTATGAAAAAATATTCTTAAAATAAGTAATTTGAAACATTTTTACTTGCTCATTGTTACAAGTGAATTTTATTCAATCAAAACTTCAAACGCTCATATATCAAAACAGTGGTTAAGAGTATTTAAAACCTTTTCAAAGTAAGGTATCGAAATGGCATCCGTATGAAGTGTAAGGAACCTCTAGTGACGTCATTTAGGGTGATCAAAAACGAAAAATGTTTGAAACCTGTGGAATACCAGATGCTACTCGAATAGGAATGGAAAAAAATGTCTTAATAAAAATATTTAATTCACGACGCCCTCGAAAATATTTTATGATAATTGAATTGAATTTATTATTGTAAAATAATAATACTCCGAGCGACCTCCTTCGATGCCCAAAGCGTAGAGTGTAAATCCGAAACTGTATTTATATAATATGATTGCAATTGCATTCATTGATCATGTAAAATTACAATGATGGTACATTGATCAATTTAAAGTTCAAGAACACCAAATTTCATCAAATATATTTCGTTAATCATTTCTAATGGTCACTTTTAAGGTGTTCACTGTCAATACTTGGTGGAATGGCATTATAATAAAAAATAAAAGCACATTTTTAGTACATAAAATGTATTGGGCCACGACCGGTTTCACTCGCATTATCAAACTGAAATTGATAATGCACTAATGGGTCTAGTCACAACAAAAGTATTCCACGAGTACTTGTCACACAATTGCACAATATATCTTTTTCGAAGATAGTGATATAGCTAGGAGACCAATCCAACAATTGCGTAGCATAATTACAACCTTTCTGCAAACATCATATTTGTCATATTTGATATGAAAATAGTTTAAATAAATTCCATTTTGTTAAGGGTAATAATTTATTTTTACTTGGGGCATATGGACTCTTCACTGAGTTTATCTCAACATATTTTTTCTACGAGAACTGCTTGTTACTCAGTTTTTCAACCTCTCTTTTTCGAAGAGTAAAGGATACGCGGACAAGGACAGGACTAGTGGTTAGCTAGGCGCTCTCGCTGTTCGTCGCTTTTTGGGATAAAGAAGGTGGGAAAGGATTTTTAACAACACATGCACTCATTGCCTTCTAACAGAATCGATTTATCGACTGAAAAAATCTTAGCCCGGGTGGTCCGTCACAGAAGCCAACGATGTTGACCACTGCACCACGGACCGGGGTATCATCTAATGGAGTTTATCTCAACAAGAGTTTTTCCACGAGACTTGCTTGTCACACAGTTACTCAGCATCCTTTGTTCGAAAGAGAGGGGTAATGTAACTTGGGCATAGCCAATATTCCATCTAAACTAACAGGTTTAAATAAAATTAAACAGCGGAGCAGGCCAATCCAACGAATGCGCGGCATAATTTCATACGTAATCAAAATTAATTAATATTATCATCATTTCATAATTTATGTTAAGCAAATAATTTTGTACGACTTCCATATATAAATTAATAAAGATCGGGACCAGTTTCGCTTATCGCGAGCATTATCAATTAATATGATAATATTTACAGGGCGTGCTGGGAGCAACTAGCTGACCACGACACAAGTCTCGTCCTAGCCTTTTTCTTTTCCGTCCGCATATTTTTCTTTTTTTTCTTAACCGTTTGATTTTAGTGCACCGCAGTTTTTTTATGATCAAAAATTCACCGTGACTTCTAAAAGTTTGAGAACCTATGATATAGATAATAATTCGGTGGTGCTTGGGCATAGCCTGATATTTGCAAAATATTGAATTATAGAAGGAATATTCAAACACGTATGAAAAATGAATGATAACAAATTAATTATGATCAGGATTTCGACTATTACACTAATCATTTCAAGTATTAAACATTAACCAGTTCGAATCCGTGAGCACCGTAGCGGAAGAAAAACGTCGTGCACCACTCGACTACGGACCATTCATGCAATTGCCGAATATGTATTGACAAAGTGGTATAATAAATGAAAACACTGAACTCTTGCATGACAAATAATGTACGGGTTTTGGCCAAAAAACACCGACATCTCCAATGAAACACAATTCGGCAAACTTTGCGCGCGTCTACCTTAACCGGTTCTGATCAGAACAAAGCCAGGAAACGGTGACGGGATGGTTTGTAGAAAGGTTTCTACTCCATCGAAACAGCGCCCGGTATCTGCGAGCCACCACCCACGTCCTTCAGCCCACATTATTGCATTTACATAGTTTCGTCTCGCTTCGAGATACAAAGTTTAATTAACTCAAGGATATCATTTCGGAAGTTAGGCCCTTCTCTCGTATTGGGTAATATTGTCACCGAAATGTCGTTTGGGCGTTGTATCTATTGCGATAGAAATAAACCGTAAATTATCGCAACCACATTTTTAACCTGTTAGGTGCCCGGTAGGATTAGTATGTCCGTGTATGGAGGGCTGTGATTTTCTTTCAAACAATAAAACCTAATAAATATATACTTTTTGGACATATATTTATTGTACTTTACCAACACTTACATATTGTGCCATTTACGCCATCATTTATTCAAACACCAAACCAACAAACGTTTCACCAAACTTTAAGGCAGCCACAACACAGAATTTGAATTTTTTGAATTTTGTACTTTTCCATGAGTTTTGTCGCTAACGAGCCGGGTTTCGCCTTTCGGCATATTCAGGCATTCCAAGTGCACGGATGGACTTGAACTGACTCAAGTACATGCGTGCACTTGGAATGCCTGAAGATGCCGAAAGGCGAAACCCGGGTCGTTAGCGACAAAACTCATGGAATAGTACAAAATTCAAAAATTCAAATTTGATATTGAAATTCCATCAAGCACCCTCAGTCGAAATACTTAATTATACGTACACAGAAAATACGTGAACGTGATTTTGTATCGAAACTGAATGCCTCAAAACAAGGTTCTACGCATACCCTGCAAGCGACACATTTCAACACAACGAAACATTTTTTTTTAAATCGGTATATTATTGATTACTTTACAATATCTTTAAAGTTCAAGTATTACACCACGATTCCAAGAGATGTCACTTTATGCATAATATTTTAAAATTATTATAAACGTTGCTCGTGGTCTTTAAGCTACGTCTCAAGTACTGCGTGTTAACTCGCGTATTTTGTATGATCGGCCCAACGGCACGGAATTGTTTGGCTCGTAAACACGTCCCCGGCATCGAAGAGATTAATAATAGATACCTACAGCTGTTATTTGGAAACATGGAATTAAGAAATAGCGTATTTGATTATTCGTTATTTTAACTATAAATTCTCTATAAGGATAAATTCTACAGAACGCGTTTGATAATTCATTGCTGAAATCGCAATAATGTTTCGTGCAGGTAACCAAATGTGTAATCTGTAATGTAGAGCTGTGGTTAAAAGACTAGTGGTTAGCTCATCGCTGTCACTATGGGTCGCTCTTTGCGATCGGAAAGGTGCTTTAACAACACACACCCATTGCCTCTGAGCAGAATCGATATATGAACTAGCGTGAAAGAAGCCAGTAGCCCTGCCAGCTTCCAAACTAGCGCCCTAAGAGATACATCTTAAGCTAGGCTCGTTGATTCAGTTACAGTTAGGGACTAGACATGTCTATTATAACAACTAGTAAACTCTTCAAGTTTACTTAAACATTGCGAGCAATTCCTGGTAAGAATTGAACATTTTTAATGATTCCAAGACAATCATTCTCGTAAGAGGTTTTTCTTAAGTGTTTTCCCCACACAAAGCCCTCAGCTGACTGAATCTATTAGAAAGTCAATACTTACCTAGCTTAAATGCGGGAAAGGGAAACAAAGACTTAGTCTGTATCCACCCTAGCAATAAAAATAGCCAGGAAACTAGGAGCCCGTCTAGCGGACTCCACATATAGTTTCAGCAGGAAAGTAAAGGTAGGAAAAAAAAACTGACAAATCTGCTCGTACCTGGAATCTAACACGGGCGGTCCGAAAGGGTAGCCAATGACGTTGATCACTGCATCATGGACCGGGCATATAGCATGTAAAATTTTGCTATTGGCCGGATTGGTGGGTTGATATTTAAAACTATAATGCAGGGCTGTGGAGGTGGAGTCGTCGCGGCGATTTGGCGTTTTGGCCGGAATCGTACTCGTAGTCGGAAATTTTGAAAAGGTTGAACTTTTTATTTTTGCATTTAATATGACAAATTTGGCTTTTGGCCGCATTGATAGGGTAAATAGGGTTGATATTTAATTGAATACACATAAATAGGAAAATTAGGGGGGAAAAGTGACGATATTAACATTTTTAGGTCGGAGTCGTGGTTTTGGTAAATGCTGGAGTCGGAGTCGGACTTTTTTGTACCGACTCCACAGCCCTGGTATATACCAATTAAAAGAAAAATCTTATCACTTTCTTTATTGTATTAATTGCACTTATTATTAATAGAATACACTAGAAATAAAGTTGTTATCATTGAAGGTTATTTAAACATATAAAAAATGTTACGTGGATTAAAACGTTTACTTTTCTCTCCGATTATAAAATTTAATTAATAATAAAAAGTACCTGAGTTATCTTTTTTTATGATATTGTGCCTATTTGGCTAGGTGTTGGCCACGTATGAGGTCACTCTTAAAGCATATTTAATGTTTGCATACTTCAATTCTTATTGATCAACGAATCATCATATTGTCGGTTAAATGCATAGCGCATTTGCAGTACCGTAAAACGGCATGAATAGAGACAAAAACAAGGATTGAACTTTAGCACAACTTTACGAAGTATCCAATGTATTTTTTACTGTTTATATATAATTCTAAACAATGACTATAATACTATCTCTCAAATGACAAAACCAAACCAACTAAATGACTGGCCAAAATTGTATCAAACGTGTTTAAGTTCGATGCCTGTGCATCCTTACTTTTTGACCCCTTATAAACTTATATTTTATTAAATTAAATCATGTTTTTTTTGCTTAATTAGTACCATACTTAAAACGAAGTGAATATAGACTCATATAGAATAAAAGTTAATATATTCCAATCATTACAATCTGTTGTTTTGTCCCTATTCACCTGGCAAGTCTCTATTCGCCCCAATTCAATGTGAATAGAGACATCGAACAAAATTGACTGTGTCTTAATAACGATAGTGAATATTTGAAAAATATTGTTATAGATGTGTAGTAGGACCATAGAAACACGTTTCAAGCTATTCATATTTAAAATATATGGCGCAGGTATGAAGATACATACATTCATAGTCGTGAAGTGTAAAAAGTGTGTCTATTCACCCTGTTTTACGGTACCATTCTTCTATGAGTTTATAGGCTGGAGCTTACATTGATCGCGTCTATTGACTGAGTCTACTTGAGCCCAGGGATGGTTTATGTAATGGCGCAATGATGCGCTGCTCTCCCATTCTTATGAAAGCAATAAATAATATCAAAATAAGTTTATCAAATGCAATAGTAAGTCCGTCGTGTAAGTAAGTCAGTATAGTTATTCTGCCCAGTCCGTTCTGCAGTGGTCAACGTCATAGGCTTCCGTGATGGACAGCCCGGGTTCGATTCCTAGTATGAGCAGATTTTTTCAGTCGATAAATTCATTATGTATGAAGGCAATGGGTGTTTGTTTTGTTAAAAATCCCTTCCTACTTTACCGATCCTCAAAGAGCAACGCATAGTGACAGCGATTAGCTAACCACTAGTCCTGTCCTAGTTCTCGCATCCTTTCCATCCCTACTCTCTTTGAAAAAGAGAGGTTGAGCAACTGAGTAACAATCAGTTCTCGTAGAAAAACATATGTTCAGATAAACTCCGCGAGGAGTCCATTTGCTCCAAGCTGGGAGCGGACATGGTAAAAACGAAAAAAAAAAATATTAATTCATATGTAGTATGTAAAAAGCAGGGCTGTGGAGTCGGTGAAAAAAAGTCCAACTCCGACTCCAGCATTTACCAAAATTTTTTCCTTCTAATTTTCCGGTTTATGAGTATTCAATTAACTATCAACTCTATCAATGCGGCCAAAAGCCAAATTTGACATTTTAAATGCAAAAATATAAAGTTCAAACTTTTCAAAATTTCCGACTCCGGCCAAAACGCCGCGCCGACTCCGACTCCGGTCAAAAAGCTTCGACTCCACGACTCCGACTCCGACTCCACAGCCCTGGTAAAAAGTAATGATTTGGGAACTCATAACGCTCAAATAAAATTATGCAGTTTAACCTTTTGCACTCCTTTGAAATTGATTAACATCACAGGGTTTGCGTATTTATTCGCATGGTAAAAAAAAATACCGAAAAATAAACCACTCTGTGACATTAACATTAATAAACACTAACTAAGGCACACAATCCAATAAATACGGTTTTTGAAATAAGGATAATTAAATATTCCTAAAAACGAATTTTCCAATGATGTTTTACAATTTCGATCTAGTTGCAAATTCCCTCTATACCAGTAGTTCTCACGTAAAATTTGGCTGTGGCCGCATTAGGAACATCAGCGGTCTTGCGAAAATGTCTGGTGACCGCAGCAAATTTCTTTTTTGTCAAAAATACCTAAACATGTATGTATTCGAGTTTTTGTAAACTGACAATTCTTAAGGCACAGTACAATGCATCCAAAATATTACATTTTTAGTGTCATTCTTGACAAATAAACTTGTAAAAAACACTTTTTATTAAATATCAATATTAACTATCACGCTGTTGGTGGCCACCGTGGTTGCACATGAGAACCACTGCTCTATACGATCCCAAGCTGTACTCGATAAAGAAGTTGTTGGAGTTTAGATAGTGAGTACATAAATGATAATGAATCATGAGTTTACCGTGTTACCATTTTTCTTTATATTTTTGATAAACTCGCTATGAAAATGCTATCAATATTTGCGGAATTATTTCTGTCACGGCTGTGTGATAAAAAATACAACACCCATGAACTAGAAAAAGAGACTTTATTACTAGAAAAGTAAACACAATAAAACCGTGAATAGTTAAATGGTATCTCATGCAGTGACGGTTCGTCCATACTAGGGACTCCAATTCAAGTATCGAATACTCGATACTCCAGAAAACTCGTCCATTTTGCAAGTACTCGATTATTTTCAAAAATACTCGAGTAATACTCGTAATTTATAAATGAAGATTATTTCCAAATTTCATTTACTTATTTAAGAAATATGTATAGAATGTTTAACCGTTGCGTTTAACTGAGTCTTACGCGTATTTTTTTTTTAATGTTTTTACCGTTGACTATGCTATGCGGGAATTTCTTTAGTTACTTTTGCTTTGGATCCTTTCGACTTGTCTTATCAATTAAACGTTTATGATGACGAGAGTCTTTGTTGACAAGAGACAAAATATTTATTTATTTACCATCGATAAAAATACCTAAATTTGAACGGCGTGAAACGGTCTGTGGCGCATTGTCAACGTTGTTGGCTTGCGTGCCGAACCGCCTGGGTTCGATTCCCAGTACGATTTTTTTCAGTCGATAAATCTGTTCAAAGACATGGGTGCTTGTGTTGTTGAAAATCCCCTCTCACCTTTCCGATCCCAAAGAGCGACGCATAGTGACAGCGATTGGCTAATCACTAGTCCTGTCCTAGTCCTCGTATATAATCTCTTCTTAAAAGAGAGGTTGAGCAACTGAATAACAAGCAGTTCTCGTAGAAAATCATATGTTGAGATAAACTCTGTGAGGAGTCCATATGCTCCAGATTGGGAGCGGACATGGTTAAAAAAAATTGAATAAATAATATACGTTTTAGTACATCTGAAACTACTCGAGTATTTTAAGATTGTACTACTCGATACTCGAGTAGTTGAGATGTCGAGTAATTGGAGTCTCTAGTCAGTAGTCACTGCGGAACTACAGCACCGCTAAGCAAATTGTTAAAAAATGTAAAATTATAATACATATGTATATTGTACATAAATTTATGTATATTATCCTCTTCGGGCCCACGGTATCACCTATGATACTCATGGTTGTTCTTGTTATTAAATATCAGCCCGGCTGTCAAATTGAACGTACCAAAACATTTTTTTCCGTGCTGTATTATTAACAATATTTCAAAGTAATTCTTACTGAAGCAATAAATTAAATAATAATGTATGAAATTGATATGAAAAATATTGTTATATTTTTATTTTAAGTGCCGAAGCATTTTAAATGCTAAAAAGGACCAACTTCCTTCAACAATAATGACTTCTGTACTGACATGTAATTTTTCGGATATATTCAGTTGGTAAGACCGCTTTCTTTATGATATGGTTATATGGTTTTGGTACTTTCATTTCAACAACCGGGCTGATACTTTATAAAAACCATGAGTATCATAGGTGTTACCCGTGGCCCGAAGAGGTTAAACGAAAATATCAATATTATTTAAGCGTGTATTAAGATCGCCCGCACACCGATGCAGCCAAAAATAATCACACTGCGGTACAAATATACTGTGCAGTACCGTTTTCGATAGAATATATTCGAGTAAGCGAGAAGGTAAGGAGAAGCACGGAGAGGGGAGTTCGCAAATACAAGCTTGCTTTGGTACTGTCTTTCTCGGTAACCGGGCAAAACAAAACATGACAAAACAGAACATGAGTTTTCAGAATATGATAAAACAGGTTAGGTTAGGTTAGGTTTTTTGTCATGTTCTGAAAAGTCACGTTCTGTTTTGTCATGGAACCGTCTTTCTCGAAATGTTGCGTCCGGCGAGCTTTATTTCTTCTAATGTGTTTCTCATTCGAAAGTGTTTTCATCAAAAACCAAATTTGAATCGTTTGAATACTTTATCCTCGCCAAAACCGTCCTAACAGTCGGTAGCCATATTGGCCGAAAAAAGTTGTAGTGCCGTGAAATTTTCATTTTCATAACATCGTCCTATTTTTAATAATTATTAAATCAAAAATAAATTCCATAAATGCAATCGCTGAATTCAATATAAGCAAAAACACACAACTGTCAAAAATTGCTATGCGACAATTCATACGAATAAAAGTTCAATGTCAAAATGATATTATTGTGTTCTTATTTTAAAATTCAAGATCGAAAATTCTGACAGGTCAACGAACGCAGTCGCCGATCGTCGTTTGTTTTTCCAAACATCTCTAAAATTTCGCCTAAACTAAATAATGAATCATAAAATTACTATGCAAAGGAATCATGGTGAACCGCAAATCAGCGAGTATTGTATTAGAGACATTTTAAACAGTGAATTAATATCATAATACAAAACATGCTAACCAATTGTTTTCCTGTCCACCAAAAGACCTCGCTTATTAATATTTCGTCAACTTTTCTATGGAAATATTATTCAGTGACAAAGCACAATTCTGAAGAAGAATTTAAAAACGTAACATTGATGTAAAAAATGAAGTACTAAGTCTCTTCTCTTTTCAAGTCTCAATACGATAGTCAAAATAAACAGTTTTTCAGTCGATATGTCGATTCTGCTCGAAGGCGATGGGTGTTTGTGTTGTTAAAAATCCCCTTCCCACCTTTCCGATGCCTAAATGCGACGCATAGCGAGAGCAATTAGCTAACAACCAGTCCACGTATCCTTTCAAGCCCTACTCTCTTTGAAAAAGAGTAGTTGAGCAATTGACTAACAAGCAGTTCTCGTAGAAATATATGTATTCCGTGAGGTGTCCGTATGCTCCAAGTTGGGAGCGGACGTGGTCAAAAAAAATGTACTAAAAATATGTTATTATTTTTATTGTAATGCCATTCCACCAAGTAGTGAACACCTTAAATGAGATCTTAATATGATTCTTAAAAGGCGAAACACGTGTCACTGTAACACAACACGCGTGAATGTGTATATATGCTCCTCGTTGGGAGCGGACGTATGAAGCACTAGTTCTTTTCTTTTTTCAAGTGTTAACATGCTACTTAAAGAAGTGAAACATGTGTCACTATTTTCAACACAATAGACAATAGAGGAATAAACTATTTTTGTTTTATTTTAAATTAACTCATCCTTCTTTTGAATTTTTGGCCGCTTTTTCACAACCGGAAAACGATGTCTTCAATAAGTTAAAAATATCAAAGTATTCAGTTACATCAGTTTTACACCACCGTCAGAACTAAAATACAGTTCATATTATACAGAGTTGATACATATGTATGTAGCTATCGGACTATCGGATAGTTCTGACGAAGGAGTAAAAAGTAGTTCTGATGAGGGCGAGGGGTCAAATCATATAATGTATTTTTTTTTTGGATAAAGTAGAAGTGACGTTTCGTCTATACCAGTGGTTCTCATGTGCGGCCACTAGAGGATTTTGTTGCGGCCACCAGAAGCTAAGCTAATGAAGCATAGTTAATATTGATATTTCATAAAAATGGGTTTTACACTCTGAAAATGCAATATTTAGTATCCAACGAATACCAATTGTAAATTGACAGTCATGTTTATGAATTCTTAAAACAAAAATTCGGTGCGGCCACCATTTCCGTATGACCACTTATGTTTGATGCGTATTTTCGTGAGAACCACTGGTCTATACACACCCCTATCTCTGATTTTTACGAGTTCTTGTTAAACAGGTTGTGTCAAAATGCTCGATAGAAGAAAGTGTTTTCAAAATAAGAATGAATAAGGTTTGAAAATATTTTGTAATTGCATTATTGTTTGTTTGTTTAATAGGGAAAATACAATACATGGCATTTCAACTGAAGCCAATGCGCCATGTGCTGTATTTTCTTCAATACATAAATAAATATAACTAACTGTCCCACCTGCCTAAAATCTAAGACATTGGCAATGTGATTCGACTGGCCCGTGATAGTGTACCCCTTGATAACGCAATTTGGTCGCCAGGCTTTGATGAAAGCATCAAAAGTTGAAGAAAAATGATGGACCATCTAAAATACTACATTCTATTTCTTCTAGCAGCAATTTGTCACACGATTTGTCACATTTGAATCTACATAAATATGACAAACTCTATCTGTAACCTTTGATACAAGTCACGTAGAATAATTATTACTCATTCATGTGTATGACGTATTACTTCACACAAGGAAGTGCATTAAATGGTTTCTTGATAAATTGACGTTCGGGAGTTTTTTGACAGACGTTTTTCGAATGATGAAATTCAATGCAAAGTTTATTAGCACTACAGGTTCATGGCGAGGCGTGAACGGCGACATTTTTTTCCTTTTCAAAGAACGCTGCGACGCGAGATTATTGTGAAAATGGCGTCTGCCGTTTTAGCAAACAATCGAATGGCATTGAAAACGCAGCTCGTAATATTATCATGGCGTATTTGAGGATTAACACGTTAACGTGTGAATCATTTAAAACGGGAATATACGCTTTGAAGGATTATTTTGACGTTTTTATTCGTCGTGTTATTATGTAACTGGTTAAGTGTAATTGTTTATCTTATTCCTGGCGTGTTTGTTGTTTACTTAAATACAATAGTTAGCTCTAATGAAAAGTAATTGAAATAAATATTAGGCGATAATTAGAAGGGCAAGGTATACCTAACCTAATTTTGCCTTTTCATACTTTGATGTTTTTCTTTATTCAATAGTGGCGAGTAATCGGCTTGCAATGCTCCTCAAAGAAAGAAAATATTTGTGTTTTATTTCGATATATTGAAGGGCTTTTGAATCCAAAATATTTTTTGTATTTCTGTCTGGTGCGTATACGAATAAAGC
Organism: Himalopsyche kuldschensis; assembly: GCA_028554975.1. Lineage (NCBI taxonomy): Eukaryota > Metazoa > Arthropoda > Insecta > Trichoptera > Rhyacophilidae > Himalopsyche > Himalopsyche kuldschensis. The sequence goes on along the minus strand of JAHFWI010000031.1, from coordinate 3,389,785 downwards.
AGAAGGTCATTCAGTGCGTTAGCAGGCATCATGTAACTTTCCATGTGAGAAGCATGGATTTTCCAATTTTAATCCACACACTTGCAGCGATTGTCCCTGTGCTTTATTGATAGTCATTGCAAATGCGAGTCACACCGGAAATTACATTTTTTTTAAATTCGAATGGCATATCTTTTAGAATCATTGGGATGCGTGGCAACAGTACATCTTCGACGCGCTGTATTTTTTTTATTTCTTATCAGTTGATAGTGCTCGCGATGAGTGAAACCGGTCCTAATCTCAATAAATTCAATGTGGAATAAGTAGTATTTTTTTTATTGTTTTATTACAATGCAGCTTCGAAGTATAGTTGATTTTTCCCACCACCACCCGTTGTGTATATGCAGCCAATGTTTCATGGCCGCCTTTCACAACGCTATCAACATAGATATAGGAATTTACCCCTCACATTCATGGCCCGAGCAGATCTGCACGGGATTGGTTTTGAACCATGCACTAGTGTGCTTGAAAATAGAAAATGAAATAGTAAAATAAGTCGTAAGTCGTATATCGAGAACTGAATGTGTTATTTATTTATTTAAAAAAAAGCAAATCATGGCATTACAGCTGACGCCAATGCGCCATGCATTTGACAAATATAAATACATGTATTTATATATATACATACATACATGTAAATACATAATAAAAATCATTAATTAATTAAAAACAAGATGAACACATTGTAGTCATAAAAACAGAGAGAAAAAAAATATAAAATCATATTAGAAATTTTCAAAGATGTCAACCAAGAGAGTTCAGACAAAATCAACTTTTATTCATAAAATATAGTATTCGTCAGAACTCACTTACGTCAATATGAAATATGTCAACATCCGAAGCAATGCCGTTTAAAATTGTTAAAGCTTTTCCCAGTGGCATTCCCATTGGCAGACTGGTTCTACCCCTTGGAAGAACAAACAACTCATGGTCACGATTTCTCAAAAAAATCAGGGACATTCAATTTAACATTCTCAAGAATGGTGGAATTCTCATTTTGGCCTCGGACATGTCGAAAGAAATATGTAGCCAGATACATCTCTCTTCGAGTATTCAAACTATTGAACGTAAGCATGCCTAAGAGAAAATCGGTTGGATAAAGCCATGGGTAGTATCCGTATGTCCTCAAATAGAGAATTCTCAAAAACTTCTTCTGAACCCTCTCTACCATAAGAACATATTTCATATATGTGTGAATATGTGTATCTAGTTGACGCAGGTCAGTGAAATACTTGTCCAATTTTAACCGTTCCGCAGATGTCAAACGGTTGAAGAACACTGCATTTCGATACGTACTGGCTCCATTCTTAGGTGTCAATAAAATAGAGTTATAAACGTTATCAAATTTAGACATGCACAATGACCAATAAAGTAATTCTAATTGCCGTTTTAATCAGTTAGTTATAATTACACAGCATAAACTAAAACACTATTTGATAGCCAAAAGAAAAGTGATTAATTGTAAAGAATTGAAAAGTCAACCTGCCAGATAGCGTAACGGCAAATTTATATCCTCTTCTACGAAATGAGAAATTTGCATAACTTGTTAAATTCAAACACCAACTTTGAGCCGACCGTTGTGGTTACGTTATAGAGTAAAACGGGGTGAATAGAGACAGATTTTTTTGCAATGTCCCCGGCCAACTTGAAGTAGACGCTTCGGAGCTAAGCTTCAAAGCTGCTATGTAATCATGGAGTTGATCTCAACATATATATCCTTGTTACTCAGTTGCTCAACCTCTCTTTTTCGAAGATAGTAGGGGATGGAAAGGATATGAAGACTCCGACAGAACTAGTGGAAAGGTGGGAAAGGATATTCGACAACACCTTTGAACAGATTAATCGACTGAAAAAATCCGCTCGTACCGGTCGTGCGGTTTGGCACGCAAGCCAACAACGTTGACAACTGCGCCACGGACCGGACAAACTCAGCACAACTTTAATAAGCTTCCAATGTATTTTTTACTATTTCTATATAATTCTTGACAAAGAGTATAACACTATCTCTCGAATGACAAAACCAAACCAACTAAATGACTGGCCAAAATTGAAACAAACGTGTTTAAGTTTGATGCCTGTGCATCCTTACTTTTTGACCAGTTATAAACATCTCTTTTATTGCATGAAAATTAAAACCAATCATGTTTTTTTTTCTTAATTAGTACCATACTTCAAACGGAGTGAATAGAGACTCATATAGAATAGAAGTTCATATATTCCAATCATTACAATCTGTTGTTTTGTCTCTATTCACCTGCTAAATCTCTATTCACCTTAATTCAATGTGAATAGAGAAGTCGAACAAAATTGACTGTGTCTTAATAACGATAGTGAATATTTGAAAAATATTGTGATGAATGTGTAGTAAGATCATATAAACACGTTTCAATACATTCATATTTGAATTATGTGGCGCAGATATGAAGATACTAGGGACTCCAATTATACGACATCTCAACTACCCCGAGTTTCGAAAATAATTGTTTATGCTTCCTCGAAATGTTAACAAGTAATTTCAGATTTGTTTTCTATATATTTATTTGTTCAAATTTGTGTCTATCAATAGATGATAAACAAATAAATAAGCTTATATTAGTTCATTCTTATATTTATTTAAATTTATGAAACATATAATTCAAAAAACTTCCAATAGAGAATTAATCTCAAATTTTAATTTGGTTCGAATTTTGTTTTTTAGTCCATAGATAGTAGATAAAAACTCTCTCTGTTGCTGTGGACTTCAAACTTAAATCAATTAAATTGTGCTATCTAGTTTTTCTGTCCGGCAAAAACAAAATAAAATATGGAATTAAATCTTCATTTATAAATATAACGAGTATGAAAGAAAATATTTTTCAAATTTTACTCGGTATCGAGTATTGAAAAACGTAATATATTAGTATTCTACTGATACTTTTCCCGTCTCTAGAAGATTCATAGTCGTGAAGGGTAAACAGTGTCTCTATTTACCCCGATTTACTTTGCAGAAAATAATTGTTTATGCTTCCTTTAAATGTTAACAAGCAATTAATGGGGTTTTCATCAAATTTAAAAAGTTTGTGAAATTATTTTCATTGTTTTTTGATAGCTTTCATTTTGCATAGAATTTTGTCCATTCTGTCCTAGAAATATTATTTACTATACAACTTCCGATCTTGTGTTAGGCATTCTGACACGCCAAATTTACAAGAATACATAGATAGTTAAATAATAAATGTTACTTAATGTTGTATTAAATTTCAACATCTTATATATAAAACCGAAACGGCGTATGTATGCCTGTGGGTCTGTAATTCCCTTTTGCATTGTTGGTCATTAAGTTGCCATAAAAACGAATATGAAAGAAAATATGTTTGAATTTTTATCGGCGAAGACATTTAGTCAAAATGTAATAAATTAGTTTTCTACTGAACTTTTCCCGGCTTTTATTATTAATAACAATGTTTATTATTTACGTGAAGGTATTATTTGACTTTTCCTTGAATTTGGACATTTTAATGGGCGAGAATGGGGATGTCATCAAATTAAATAAAGTTTGTGATTTTATTTGAACTCTATTTTGGATGTTAGATTTTGTGATATAATTATGTCGAATATAATAATAAATAATTATTTCTATTTAGTCCGAATAGACTGTTCTGAGAATTTTGTAGCAATACTAGTAATCTATATAACAGGGGTGGCCAGACTTATTTGCCCGCGATCAACATAAAAAAAGGAGTAATTTAAAGCCTAAATTAATCAAATTGCCAACCCTTCTTTGACCTTGGTTTTATAAAGAGATTTTCTTTCGAACTTCGAGATTTTAGCGTGATGTCTATGTCACACGACTTGTCTCGCAAGCTTCTTGGGATGGGCACCAGAGATTTGTACAGATCAGATCTTCGATCAACTAGGAAACGCTAAGCGGTCAACGCTTTGGCCACCCCTTCTATATAAAGATAAAACTTCAATGCTCACTGTAAACTAAATTTGTTTGTACACAAAACATTGAAAACTATTCATGAATCTCCAGTTTAATCAAACATTAATATGTACCTACTTTCAGTCTCCTACCCTTTTATAGAGAGTTGTATTTTTAAGCGCGAGCCGGCCGATGGTTTGACATGCCCCAAGCGGCGTCCACGAGTAAAACACATTATCATTTATTTAAATTCCACATATGTGGAAACGTCTCTGGAATTATAAATAAATTTAGTGTTTCATATTTTTTCATATCCACTCCCTATTAGGAGCATATGGTTGCCACAAGGTGTCTCCAAGAGTCACCTGGCAGCCCCCTTGCTTCCTCCAGATCATTCCGGCCCGTAGCTCCGCTCAGTACATCCTATGGATGGCCATCGGCAGCCTTCCGGGATGACGAAATCCATCAGGTTGATAGTAGAGACAGGCAGGATTCAGACTCCCCTGGGGCATCCATAGCACATGTCCAAGCCAGGTTATTTCTATATATACATATATATATATGAACATGACAAAAATATTTATATGCACTACGAGAGTATAAGGAAGATCTGATCTTCGGTTAATTCCAATAATTTTTCGGATAAAAAATGCCGATGAATGATGGCAAATGAATTCATCGAACATTCCAGTTTGTGACATTCATTTATTTAGAACCCTTGATTTGTTTTTTTTGTTGGTGGGTTATGTCTCATTTGATAATAATTTTCAATTACACACTTCGATTAAATAAGAGCTCGTTGCTTTGAAAACTAATCAATTTTTGTTTTAACTCATTTTATTAAACAAAGACCATGAAAGTTACTTTACAAGCTGTCAGTGGGCGTTTGAAATGAACCTACATTTCCTTAAAAGAAAATGACCTAAACTACTTTTTAAATTAGTATCGTATGCTTTTAAATTGTTTCTATTCGTTTTTTACTATTCACAAGCAGTGGTGGATTACTTTATAAGCGCAAGAGGCGCGTGCTTGGGGCCTTCAAATCTTGGGGATCTCAATATAAACACGTGTTTATTAAGTGAAACTTATCTAGGTATATGAATATTCAAATACTCTCTCGTGTGAATGTGTCACAAGGTGGATTTCCAAGTCAGACATATGGATAGATTTGTTATTGGATTCTGTCGAAAACCTTATTACTGGCGGATACAGAAATTGTCTTAGGGGGTGGCCATCCAATAAGAAAATAAACATGATACATAAAATATATACATATGACTAAACTAAATATATCTACCCAGTCCCCTTTTTACGCGATTTTTTGGTCGGCACCGCTACTTTTTAAATTGGCATAAAAATATTCATGTTAAATATCCATTTTCCAGTAGATATGTTACAAAACCAGACCCTTTTGTCGTTCCGAGCTCATACGATTCCTAAGCCAGGTTTTCATGTGTCGTAATGCGGAAAAACTCATTTCATCGGAGGGCAAGCAACCCTGATTGATCCTCACAATTAGGATATAGTTATGAACTTATCACATGCCGTATATATAGCGGTTAAACATATTTATTTAAATAAAAATCATTTGAAAATTAATGTTATATAATTTTGAATGGAATAAATTCTCCTTAGGGCATGGCTCGAGAGGTTCTTTTTCAGCCATTTTCCCAAGTCGAATAAGAATATTCAAAAGAACTTCACAGAGTCACAAATTCGGAGGCAGGAAATGTCAGCGTGCTCTAACTTCCGCTGTCAGTGATATAATCGCGATTCGGCTTGTGCTGAGAGCTTTTTCCCTACCCTAACTATATATTAGAGTCCGCGAAGCTTTGTTATTTTGGTTAGTTTCTGGCTATGTTTCCTGCTACGGTAGGTGCAGACAAAGTCTTTACAGTAAAACCCCCGCTAACACTATAGTCGGGACCGTGGTATATGAAGTAGTGTAAAAAGAGGCGTGAATCTCATACAAAATTAGGGACTGCAAACTAAGATTATATATGAGTTTTGCATAAAAAATATTTGAACGAAATATTTACATAAATATTTGGTTGCTACGTGATACAATGCATAGCGCTCGCAAAATGTAGCAAACAGGAAGTCAGCACGCCGTCTTGTATTGCCTGGCACGTGTTGTTTGAGTGTATGCGTGAGTATGCACCGTAGAGACGGCCAGCCGTTTGGCTGTGTGTGTGCATCGGTCACAGCGGAACCCATTTTTTATCGACATTAGTCGTCCGAGCAGCAACGTCACATAGCAACGACAATGGAATGCGATCGGGGGATTTGTGACGAATATTTTCGGCAAGCGTGTTTTACGGAGTAGTGTTTTCGGAGGTTTGACTGTATTTCCCTTTCCCGCATGTAAGCCGGCCAAGTTTTTGTGTGGAGAAACCACTTACGAGGATTATTGTCATGTATTCATTAACTTTGTAACCGCCAACATGTGCATGTATGGCGGTACCTCGCACGCCACGAATTTGATTGTAAAAATAAAACGTTCTGAATATATCTCTTTTAAATATTTATTTGTTAAAAATTTAAATTTTGAGTATATGAAGATATTAACAATAGATGTCGTTGTGTGTTCAAAATATTTGTATGTTTCATACAATTGATTTCAGTTGGTAAAATCCCGCTTAAAGCGAGCGTCCAAAGACGATTTTTTGTATGATTGGCGTGCCGTTCACGGAAAAGTTCACGTCTCAAGACAAGTGGCAGCCATCCGGTTAAGCAAAGGATCATTTCTTACAAAGAATTGCCCTAATGTTGGCGTAAACTTAAAGAGTGTATTATTCTTATAATAGACATGACTTTTAAAACATTAGAATCAATCTTGCTTTAAGCCAACTTTGCAATAGTAAGTCTGAAGATGCCTGAAACACGTGTCACAATAAGTAACACAATACGCGGAATAATCAAAGTTATTTTATTTTAAATTATAATTTGTTTATGGTGTCTGTTCCAACACAACTTAAATACGACAGTCTAAAATTAATCTTGACCCCTTAGCGAATGTCAAACGTTTTAAATATTTGGGACAAACTGTCAAGGGCGATTGATAAAAAAAATCTTATTTGGCATATATTGCCGAGGTCATCACTGTATTTTGCAAAACAAAAAAAAAATGCCAGCCTCAGATGTCGCCCTATAAGGAATATCAGCTATCACATCTTTATTTATGGAAGTTGGCTCTGATAATATAAGGAACACTTGATATTTACAGTAGCTTCGATATTCAAGGATTTTTGATGCATATTATTAATTTTTTTTTTGATAAAAACACAACACATAACTCTATGACTCATTCAAACATACATTTGTTTAGTTAAGATGTTTTTATAATTCGTGAATTACCATTTAACCGTTCTAAAGCCTCCGACACACTGGTGTATCGCATAAGAAAAAGCTCTGACAGTTAAGAACTCACCGGTGGGCAACTATGTTTAAGGCGTCAAAAAATAATATTTCTTAAATTATCACATCGAATATGAATCCGACATCTCTTAAGGCACACAAAATGAATTTAAGCTTTTCGTTTTAATAGTTTTCTTAAAAGATATTCAACAAAAAGTTTTTTTTTTTACCCAATCAATTCTCTGCATACAATAAAAACACCTTTTAAAAACGTATATAGGCATATATTCAATAATATTTATAATACATTCTTTATAATAATTATAATTATTGTATAAATATAAAAATCTTTTACCACCGCTACATAATACATATAAAAATGTTAAAAATTCATTTATAAAAATTCTTTTCACCAAGAATTCAATTCAAATTTATTGCACAAAAAATATTTAATCAAATGCATAAGAAAAAAAGCCATTTACTGCAATAATACATTTTTAAATACCTACCTAAAACATTGTACAGAAAAAAATGGAATCATTAAAACATTTAAAAAAAAAACAGCACCAAAATATCTATGGTCATTATTTTTATTGCAATGGCGATACTGTGTAAAATTGATAATTGATTCATTACCATAAAGAAGGTTTTTATTTATACCTATGATATGTAAGTATATTAATTGTCAATATAAATTTATTTGAATAAATATTTTTAGCTTTCAATTGAATGTATAACCTCTTGGGGCCCCGGGTATCACATATGATACTCATGTTTGTTATTAACCCTTTAAACGCCAAGCTAATTCCGTGGATTTTTGCTGTACGCCACCATTTTCAATCATTGATTTTTCCATGAAAATGCCACGTAACATACCCGGAAAATAATTTTATACTCAAGTTATTATTGATTTTCATAGAAAAGTGAAAAAAATATATCAAAAGTACAAGATTTATTAAACGTCTCTAGGGTTGCTAAAAACAATAAATATTATAAATGAAAATATATATATATATTTTTTCTTTAATAAAACAAATTATATAGGTAGCACAAATTGCATCTAGGGTTGCCACAAAAAAATAATGTAATTTATGAATAAATTAGAATTATTTTGTTTTTGAGTTTTTTTTTTTATAATAAACTATATTTTATAAATAGCACAAAATGCTATGTATTGTCTACTCGCACTTACTGATATTTAGCTATTCTCTTCTCACTCTGATGCGCTCTATCAATCGAGCGATCATTGCGATAATAAAGTGCCAAGCCTAGTGACATCTGTTAGCCCAACTTCAAATAAAAAGAAAACGGTTCAACATATGGGTATTCTAACAATCACATTGCCTCCAAAAGGTGTCTCTGCATATTATTGCATTTAAAAATATTTAATTTATTCATTAATAAGCTCGCAATCGCGTTTGCGTGCCTGCACGCCGTCGCGTCTGAACGGTTAAATATCAGCCCGGCTGTTGAATTGAATGTACCAAAACAATTTGTTAAAGTAATTCTTATTGAAGCAATAAATTAAATAATAATGTATGATCTAGAGAAAAATATTGTGTCAAAGCATTTTAAATGCTAAAAAGGACCAACATCCTTCAACAACAGTGACTTGTATTGACATGAAATTTTACGGTTATATTCAGTTGGTAAGACAGTTTCCTTCATTATATCGTACTTTCGGTTTTGGTATGTTCAATTCTACAACCGGGCTGATATTTAATAAAAACCATGAGTATCATAGGCGATACCCGGGGCCCGAAGAGGGTAATACATATACTTAATACAATTCTGAAAGCAGTCCTAAATTCATCATCTTTTTCTTTTAAGAAACTGCTTAAATTTAAGAGGAGAATTGGCAGAATATATTTAAATAATTAACAGAAATCAATAGACAAGATTCTAGTTAATTTATAAATATATAAATAATTATAAAATGTATATTTAGTACACATCACAATCATTTTCCAGATGATGTTGATATAATTTTATTGCAGTACAAATTACCAGGGCTGTGGAGTCAGTAAAAAAAAGTCCGATTCCAGCATTTACCAAAAACACGACTCCGACTAAAAAAAGATTAATATCGTCACTTTTTTTCCCTAATTTTCCTATTTATGTGTATTCAATTAAATATCAACCCTATCAATGCGGCCAAAAGCCAAATTTGACATATTAAATGCAAAAATAAAAGTTTAAACTTTTCAAAATTTCCGATTTCGAGTACGACTCCGGCCAAATCTCCGCGATGACGCCAACTCCGACTCCGGGCAAAAAGCCCCGACTCCACAGCCCTGGTTATAACATTGAATATTGGAATACAGGCAGTCCCTGGCATACAAAGTCTTGATGTATATTGATTTTTCACAAATAAAACAATAAAGACAAATGATTAATATTAGTTAGTGTTTAATCAATATTTATTGATTTAGATATATTTGATTGAGCTACCCTAGATTTTCCTTATTTATATCAGGCATGCCCAAACCTAGGCTTGTGGGCCACATTTGGCCCAGTTGACGGTTTTGCGTGGCCCTTTCGAGGATGTCAATTTTTCATACATTTTGTAGTCTGTAAAATAAATCACTAATTTTGTGACAAAAAATATAATTAAAAAAAAAGAATTTTATCAAAAATATATCCTTGGAGATAAATTTATGAAATTATGTCAATTGGCAATGTACACTTTAACTGCATTTGGCACCACATATCGATGCGAGTCATTTTTCTCAAGAAGGTTAAAAAACAGGTTAAGTACTAATTTAATATATGCGCTTTTTTAAATTCCTTATTAATAATTCGATTACAAACTATTTACTGTCAAGTTCTTTTGTGTATTTGAAATGCCGAAAGGCGAAACACTTTGTTTACAGGCTTTTTTAAATACTATGGTGATAACGCACAAATTTGTGCACACCATAAACAATTGGTTAATATGGTTTAATATAGTTTATGTGTGGCCCGCCGAGCGATTTCAGTTGGGCACCCCTGATTTAAATCAAAAAAACAGTAAACAGAATTCTGCCTGTATATATATTCAAATAATCAGATTCTATGATTAATCATAGAAATAATGTGAGACAGACATAAACAGCACAAAAATATACGGTCAATTAAGTGACAGAAAGAAATAATACTTGCAGCAATTGTCAATAATTGTTATATAAAAATTGGTGCATTGCGCCATTATCAAAAATATCATATTTCGACACTTTAATTTGAAAAGGTTCTAACTGCTCTTGACACTGTTTTGTGATATGCATGTTTGAAGTTTCGATTCATTAAAATTCACTTGTAACAATGAGCAAGTAAAAATGTTTCAAATTACTTATTTTAAGCATATTTTTTCACAACTCTTGCTTAGAAATAATGATCTTAAAGATCTAATGATGACAATCTTAGAACTTTGTCAAATAAATTTAGTAAAACAAGTGTGCAGGAACAGTGCAACTCTTGAATTCTGCCAACTCAGTTATTCAACCATAGATTCATATACATGATAGACTACGGTAAACACAAGTTTTTCTGACCAAAAGGTCATTTAAGCCGAAGTGTCAATTAGAACCTTTTCAAAGTAAGGTAACGATATAGCACTTGTGTTGAAGCAATTAATAAGTATCCTATGAAAGATTTATGCTTCCGGCCATATTTTTTTGCTATCCTAGTACTTAATAATTGGCTAATCACAACTTTTCTACATGTAATGTGGAATCGCATGGATTGAACATGGAAAGGTTCACAGACAATAAGCTTGGAGCTTTAGTGCTTTCATTCTTCAAAAGATCACGGTTCTTTCAACTGTCACAAGGAAGAAGGTTTAAATAAAGTGCTTGTATTTAATGTGTCAGTATCTAATTCAAGTTTCGGTCAGTGAAATAATTAAATGGTCAGTGAAAAATCGAAATCGTCAGTTAACTGTTTTACGCCGGGCATTTTCGCAGGTCGTGTTAAACCGGGCCTTCACATTTGCTAACAGTTATTTTAAATGAAATTACCACCGAATCCATCGAAAGTATGACACAATATTTGTTCAGTCATTTTGCTCTCCTGAAAAGTAGCAATTTGTCACTAAAGCTTTGGTTTGAAAGGGTCGATATGTTGCACCTTTTAATTCCAAATGGAAAATCATAGACAATCCACCCAATTTCACAATGTAGATAAATAAACCCAGTTATGGTTGTGTAGTTATGAATATAAAAAATCTACTCTAAAAATAGAGGTATCATTATGAGTTTTTAAGGAGGGTGTTGTAGGCGAGGCCCAACGCCCAAGATATCTCGTGACCGCTGATCTTCTTCACCAACTGTAACCAAAACAAGGATTCAATTTATTTATTTGTTTGGGTTTTAGATACATACAAAATAGGTTTACCATAAGTCCCAGTTTGACCGGAATTATCACAGTTTTTATTTCGTATGACAATGAGACGCGTTTCAAAACTTCTGACTGTGCTTCTCAAGTGATTTCTTTTGACTTTTTTATCAAACTTATATCATTCATTTTTTTTAAAAGCCCGGAATAACAAGTTGCTTCTTTGAAGTTTAGTTCATTTAAAATTCGCATATTTTTCTAGCAACAGATTCATCTTTCTCCTTATTAGTTGCAGTACAGTTTTTTTCTAAGAATTGATTGGGTGGGGTCGAATGAGCTTATAAGAAACTAGTATTGCTACCCGGCGTCGCTCGGACTAAGCGACCAATAATTATTTAATGTTATATCATTCCCAAAAAATTACAGACCACAGCATACATACATACATATGCCGTTTCGGTATTTCTAGTATTGTTACCCGGCTCCGCTCGGACTAAGCGACCAATAATTATTTAATGTTATATCATTCGACATAATTATATCACAAAATCTAACATCCAAAATAGAGTTAAAATAAAATCACAAACTTTATTTAATTTGATGACAGCCCCATTCTCGCCCATTAAAATGTCCAAATTCAAGGAAAAAATCTAATATGCTGTCGAAGAAATGTCAAATAATACCTTCACGTAAATAATAAACATTATTATTAATAATAAAAGCCGGGAAAAGTTCAGTAGAAGACTAATTTATTACATTTTGACTAAATGTCTTCGCCGATATAAATTCAAACATATTTTCTTTCATTTTCGTTTTTATGGCAACTTAATGACCAACAATGCAAAAGGGAATTACAGACCCACAGACATACATACGCCGTTTCGGTTTTATATATAAGATATTCAACAAAAACAGTCAATTGGGATAATATTTAGACGATAAATCGAGGAAATTGATAAATCGGGGAACGATTAATGCGGGATTTTTTAACATTGCTCTTGGGTGTTTGGTCGGGACTTTTGAAAATGAACGAACCATGCGGGAAAAAGGTTTATGCGAGGACCTTAGATCGAGGTTCCACTGTATTTGTTTCTTATACATTTAGGATTAATTCAATAATCTTACCTCCAATTTCTTGCTTGGAGCAAGGTGGAAGGCTTCCTGCAATAGCAGCGAAATGTATGTGAGATCCAAGCACGCCCATGGCTGGTCCGTGTTTGGTACGGCGCACTCTGTCTCCGATGCGTCCATGAAGTCTTTCACCGTCACGGTGCCTCCAACAATTGGATCTGTAAGGAATAAAGAAAATCAACCGAATGCATCGTAAAAGAAGTGAGTTTTTGAGAAGAAAGTTTTAATTGCGCGTCTTTTTTTATTGTTTTTATTAATAGTGAAAACTGGTGTTTTTTTTAAACTTAGGACCAGGGCTGTAGTATTAAAAAAATACGACTCCGACTCCAGCATTTAGCAAAAACACGACTCCGACTAAAAAAAGTTTAATTTTGTCACGTATCTATGTGTATTCAATTAAATATCAAACAAACAATCTGGCCAATATCCAAATTTTACATAAAATTGTAAAAATAAAAAGTTAATAAAACAGACTCTGACTATCGCCAAAAATCTCTGACTCCACGACTCCGACTCCACAGGCCTGCTCAGGACGGATATAAAAAAGAAAATAGAGAAGAAATCAATGATCGACCTGGTACCTATTTATTTACCACTACACCACTTTTCGGAAGCACCTGAACGCTGTTATATTTGATCAGTAGGATTCCAGTGCCTTAGAACACCATGGCGTATTGAGCATGTGGAACTGAGGAATGATAGCATAATTTGAGATCTATTTACCTATTAAGCCGACATCTGCAGCTCTGTCAAAGTAGTAACTGAACGCGTTGATGTTCTGGTCTTCCAAATTGGAGGGGACTGGAGCCGACGTGAGCATCCGCTTGATGAGATTGACGATGAGGCTTTTGCACTTGTCATATCTAACGACGGGCATTTTTTCCGAAACGGAGTCATCCGTTTCCGTTACTTCTCTGTACAAAATGTCTTTTTTGGGACCACTGCAACAAGACAAAACAAAACAAAAATTCAATTAAATCTCTTGTAAATGTTTTACACTGATTAGCCTAGAGTTAGAAACCTTCCCGATGATGCATACCAGAAGGAATTGATTGAATATTTACCTGACTAAGTAGTCCACGTTGGCGTATCTCCAGGCCTTATCATTGATGATGGGATTTATGCACTCGGGAGATGAGATGTGTAGCTTCGGCAGGGTTCTCAGCCAGCAGAACTCCACGTCTTGCCGCCATCAGACCCAAATTCAGGTAACTGTCGGATTCAATACAAAGCATAAATTATTTTATTTTTTATGTTTACAATGGATTACAACAAATGGTCTGAAGTTAAAATGTTAACAAAATTTTAACACGAAAAAATGTTAACGGGACAAAACGCCAACTGAACAATTTTCTGATACGATTCCAATACAAAAATGAATATAAAAATTGCATTCAGTTATTGTTTAAATCATTCTGCATTTAAAAATTAGTCAGATCTGTGGTGCAGTGGTCAGCGTCATCGGCTTCCGTGACGGACTGCCCGGGTTTAATTCCCGATACTAGCAGATTTTTTCAGTCGATAAATCGATTCTGTTCGAAGGCAATGGGTGTTTGTGTTGTTAACAATCCCTTTCCCTAAAAGCGACGCATATTGAGAGCGATTAGCTAACCACTAGTCCTGTCCTAGTCTTCGTATCCTTTCAATACTTACTCTCTTCAAAAAGAGGGGTCGAGCAACTGAGTAACAAGCAGTTCGTAGAAAAATATATCTTGAGGTAAACTCCGTGAGGAGTCCATATGCTCCAAGTTGGGAGCGGACATAGTTTATAATAAAAAAAATTCACAATGAATAAATAGGTTGCCATAATAACCTAACTTATATCTTCGAGATAATTGTTCACTGTTATGTACACGGCTACGCTCACATATTGAATCTTGTTTTATCTCAAAGTAAACATTTTGTCTGCAGACCATTTGTCGCATGAACATTTTGTCTGTAAACATTTTGTCTTTGGACCATTTGTCGATACACTTGGATACCTTTAGCCCCTATAATTAATCCATCAACGTACCTATGGAGTATATCCTTATCAAAATAAATATTACCTATGAGTAAAGAGGGAAATGTTCTTATCAGGTCCCGGCAGGGAAATAAGAGGACGTGGACCGATGCCACCAACCGGTTCGTAGGTAACTTGAGTTGACCCACCGCCCAAATCCAATGCAGCACTCGTGTAAGTACTAGATAGGCGTCCTGTAAGAAAATATTAAAAATAATATAGTATTGGGTGTATTGTTTTTCCATTGCCCGTGAAAAATTCTGAAAGTGATTGATATATTGCGAGGCATGAATTGTCACTTCAGGCCGCAGGTTGTGTATCACTGTTGTAAAATTTGGCTATTGGCAGGATTGGTTGGTTGATATATATAATTGGGTAGAAAAAAAACGTGACGAAATTTTTGACTTTTTTTAGTCAGAGTCGGAGTCGTGTTTTTGTAAATGCTGGAGTCAGAGTGGTATTTTTTTTTACCGACTCCACAGCCCTGGTTAAAACTTAGGATTATAAATCTGAGACGGCAATACCACCAAAAATTTAATTTCATTGATGACGTTTTCTTAAAAACTCTTCTGTTATATAAAGTATTTCTCACCCTGCAGAAAATTGACAGTGTACCAAGAGTTGATACCCTCGTCGGTGCCCTCCATAATCTCCACGGAGTCCACTCCGACCTTGAATCCGGAAGTCTTGAGCGCTTCTCTGACCGCACTGAGCAAACGATCCGCGGCAACGGGATCCAAAAGACGAAGACCTGCAGTGGCTCGTAGAATAAGTGGAGTGAATTCACGTTTGCTTTCCGGCACCACAGAGTAGGCCAGAGCGACCAGTTTCAGAATTGATTCGGCACCCTGGAAAGACATGAGCAAGATGGGTTAATTATCACTGTGATAAAAGCAGTGATGCACAACCTGTGGAAGAAAAATATGAAATATTAACCCTTTCCGGTCCACTAAAAAAGAAAAAAAAGTTCCAACGGGTCCACTATAAATTTACAGTATTTTGAGAGAATCTAATATATTCTTTTTTTTAAAGTAAAAACTAGATTTTTGGTACAAATTAAATTGATTTTCAAAATATACATAGTAATGTCATTAATAACTATATTTAAAAAAATATACAGCTAAGGTCTTCATTTTCACTGTCAACAAATAATTCAATAGTCCAGTTCATTTATACAATCATCATCTTATAGATTCAAATTTGTTGTCAACGCGATTTTTCTAAATTTTAGGCATTTTTGCTGAGTTAGAATTATTAGAACAATAGTTTTTATCGGTAATAGTTCGGTATTTCAAAAAGTTGTGTCGCCTGTGCGGCAATTGCTCCATGCAGGCCGTGCCAGCCCCTAAAACGACCCTTTTGTATCCCTTTCAAGTAAACAGTTTAAACAGTTACATAGTCTAAACGTCAAAAAATCATTTGGTCCTGTGCTCAAAATACGGTTGTAATAGGTACGAGTGAAAAAAAAATGTGAACTTGCATATTAACTCAATACTAATGAAGAACAAAAAAAGTCGAATGACATTCGACATAGGACCGGAAAGAGTTAATTGAACATACATAAATAGGGAAAAAACGTGACAAAATTAAGTTTTTTTTAGTCAGAGTCGGAGTCATGTTTTTGATAAATGTCGAAGTCGGAGTAGGAGTTTTTTTTAAAGACTCCACAGTCCTGACAGGGACACCGGGACACGCCATCTTAAATATCATTTATTAGAATCATTTATTATCTATGGATGTAATCTTAGAAGCGCACAATGATATTACCTTTGGAGGATTGTCAACGTATGAAGATAAGCCCGGCTTCACTTCTTTGAAGAGCTCATCTTCTATGATTAGCCGGCCACCTGTCAAACAAACATAACTGTCATTGGCCACGGTGTAAACTGTCAATTTTTGATGGCATTACATTTAAATATTGAAAATTTTTTTAGATAAAATAGATATTTTTTAATTAAAATGTTGAAGACCTCTTAGCAATACAAGCGATTTATTTGCTTAGTTGTAATACCAATTGTTCAAAATCACTTTCAAGGTGTTCACTGTCAATAGTTGGTGGAATGGCAGACATTTTTACTACTTATTCCACATAAAATTTATTGGATCAGGACCAATTTCGCTCATGGAGAGCATTATCA
Organism: Himalopsyche kuldschensis; assembly: GCA_028554975.1. Lineage (NCBI taxonomy): Eukaryota > Metazoa > Arthropoda > Insecta > Trichoptera > Rhyacophilidae > Himalopsyche > Himalopsyche kuldschensis. Next base: position 3,372,903 of record JAHFWI010000031.1, on the reverse strand, counting down.
ACTGACAATAAATACAACGAAACAGTGATATTTATACAAAAGGTAAAGGAAGAATTAAAAGTATGACAAACAAGTAATACAACTAAGCAAAAATAAATTGAAGCAAAATACAAGAAAAATAGATTAATTAAAATGTTGAAATGTTGTTATTTTTATTATATGAAAGCCGGTCAAAACTGCTTGGCTCTTTTGGCTAGTCCCTTCAAAAAAGTCTGACTGTAAAAGGGTTAAGTTCCTCACCGATGTATGATTTATGAAACGTGTAGGCAAGCACCCTGGACCCTGTGGAGCCGGCATCGATGACCACCGCGAAAGACCGGATCGCGGTATCCCATCTTGAATGCGATTTTCTCGACAACCGGATGGAAGACTGTTGTATATGTGCCTGAAAATAAATAAAAACAAATGTTTTAAATGCAAATCTATCTTATTCAACATATCAACTATAATCAATAACGTGGTTTATTTATGGTGGAAGAATTTGATTTCCAAAAGATTTTCGTAAGGAGGAACCTGGGTTATTATAAGGGCTGTGGAGTTGGAGTCAGTGTTTTGGCTGAAGTTGGTTTCAGAGTCGTTGCGATGTTTTGCCCGGAGTAGTAGTCGGAGTCAGAGTAGTGAAAAACTTTTGAAAAGATTAAACTTTTTATTTTTGCATATTAATATGTCAAATTTGGCTATTGGCCGGATTGGTCGATTGATAATTAATTTAATATACGTAAATAGGAAAGGTAGGACCAAAACGTGACAGAATTAAATTGTTTTTAGTCGGAGTCGTGTTTTTGGTCAATACTGGAGTTGGAGTCAGAGTCGTGTTTTTGGTGAATGCTGAAGTCGGAGTTCGTGTTTTTGGTCAATGTTGGAGTCTGAGTCATATTTTTTGTCAATGTCGTGGAGTCGGAATAAGAATCGTGATTTTGATCAATGTTGGAGTCGGAGTCAGTCTTGTTTTTGGTCAATGCTGGAGTCGGAGTCAGAGTCGTGATTTTGATCAATGTTGGAGTCGGAGTCGTGTTTTTTGTAAATTTTGGAGTCTTAGGTCTTTATATAAACAAAAATATCTTTTCATATTTTATGCGCTGCCATACCGTTCATTTTGACAACTTATTGTTGCACTTGCGCAAAGGTTATAGACATAGTACAATTAACTTTCAGTAGATGGTGCGTGTGTCGACCCATAGACGATGTCAATGTTGGATTCTGAGTCAGAATCGTGTTTTTGGTCAATGCTGGAGTAGTAATGTTTTTTTTTTAATGACTACAACCCTGCTTATTAGTGACAAATTTTACAGAAGCATACACTATTTTAAACTTAGTGACCATCTTAACCTGATGGGTGCCGGCTAGGACCACGTCTAAAAAACTCATGTAAACACGCGCATTTTGTATGGCCGGCCCTACGAGCACGGAATTGTTTGGTGTGTAAACACGGCCGCGGCATCGAAGAGATTAAATGAAAATAGCAGTTATCATTTAATTATCAAGTGCAAGCCGCCTTCAAGCTTCAGTATCAGATAAGAAACAGTTGTAACCTGAAGAAATTAGATTACCGTTTGGTATATATTAGAACCTCATGTAAACATTTGCTTTATTAAACCTATAGGCAAGTCTCCAGGTTGCAGGATCAGCCCAGCATGGCTGGCTCCAAATGAGCAGCGGGAGATCGCAGGTTCAAGGTTTACGTACCGTAAATAGAAAAATTTCACCCAGTTTTACGGTACCCGCGTAATGGATCAGTAAATCCATAACTCAAAATTATTATTTACGGACACAACAATATTTAAATTATTTATTATAAATTGGCTCACAAAAATGTTGCTCTCTTACAGACGTGTTCTTGACAAAGTCAAACCACCGTACTCCTAATATTCGCCGCAGGCATCTGTTTTCGAAGTTTAGGCGTTTTTTTCACAGTATACGGTTACCCTGTGCTTTTGTGATGTGCCATGACTTGCGGAACCGTAAAGCAGCACAGTCAGTATGCATGCGTTGAATAAGTGTCACTTGGTTCTGACCGAGTACAACCGTGAGTCCCAGACTTTCCGCATTGAATTAAAGGTAGCTCAAGCTATCCCTAGTCGGATGGCGAGCTCATTACGCGGGTTGCCATCTCCCAAGTATCTAAAACCATCGACTCTCTCGATTTCTTGTCCCGCACTCATCAGAGAGTAGTCTGGGTCTGGACAGGCGGTGTTGCAGAGCACATTGGTTTTACTCGCGTTGGCCTCAAAGTCGCCCTCTGCAGTCTATGCATTGTTTCCTGAATACCCGCAACTGATTTGTCAAAGATGACAGCGTCATCGGCATACTCGAGGTAATTTAGTAATTTAGAAGCTTGATAAATTCACTCGATGAAGATAAGTCCTGCAAAAAAATATGTATGTCTCTCTTTTTGCACAGAATATATGTTCCAAAGACTACGGTACAGAAAAACTGTGTAAAAAAAGATACGGAGCCCATACAAACGTGGCAGAAAAGTTCCATTACTTAAAATCAATTGAAAATACAAAATTATTGAACCCAAAAATGAATCGAATCAATTTATTATTTATACATTTTTAAAAATTACATAAATAATAAATTTAGATGTGTTACCGGTTAACCATTTGAGGAGTATCGCCATACCGGTACGTCAGAGTATGTTGTCTTCTATTATCTATTGCCATTCTCTTATTGTTCATTGAAATGTTATTATTTTTTCATATATTGAAACTAGAGATGTCAATCAGTGATTTTTGGTAGTCACATTATTTTTATTATACGTTTGAAACAAGCAAAAGAGTTTTATAAAAAGGTTAATATTTGTTAATAAATCTGTGGCCATATATCATTGAGTTGTTCAGTTCAATACGCTTCCTGGAATTTGTTATAAAATGCTACCATTTATTTCTCAGGACAACAAACGACATCTGGATTCAAAATAATTCTGATGATAATAACAGACAGTTATATATGTGTATATTCTGACATAAATGCCAAGTGCAGGGGTTCACAAAGTGTGTCTCGCGAGTGTTAGTAAACTAAAATGGATATATTATAAAATGGATAAACAATAATTTCAATGGATTCGGCGGTAACTTTGTGCAAGTTCATTTTAATATAAAATTGATTATTCGACGTATTGTGTTACTTATTGTGACACGTGTTTCGCCTCTTTCAGAGGCATCTTCGGACAAGTTGGGATAATCAAAGATATGTATTAAAAGAATTTTAATTTCATTAAATAAACAAACTTTACGATAGTATGTCCGAAGATACCTATGAAAGAGGCGAAACACGTGTCACAATTAGTAACACAATACGTGGAATAATCAAAGTTATTTAAAATTTTATATTAAAATGAACTTCCACATAGTTAAGTATTAAAATTGATTAATGTTGACCTGTTTTTGGCTCTCCTGAAAAGTAGGGAAATATGAGTTAAGCTTCAGTGCATCGAGTTAGTTTCAGGGCTGTAAATTCGGTAAAAAAGTTCTACTCCGACTCTAGCATTTATCAAAACTACGACTCCGACTCCAACATTTACCAAAAACATGACTCCGACTCCGATTCTGACTAAAAAAAGTTTAATATCGTCACTTTTGTTCCCTATTGATGTGTATTAAATTAAATATCAACCCTACCGATCCTACCAATAGCCAAATTTGACATATTATATGCAAAAATAAAACGTAAAGTTCAAACTTTTCAAAATTTCCGACTCAGAGTAAGACTCCGGCCAAAAAGCCCCGACTCCACAGCCCTGGTTAGTACACATAAATAGGAAAGGTAGAGAAAAACCAGACAAAATTAAACTTGTTTTTGGTCAATGTTGGAGTCGGAGTCGTGTTTGTTTTAACGCAGTGATGCACAAATGCGGCCCGAAATGGGTTTTTTTGCGGCCCAAAATAACAAATACTTCATCAACAAATTTTTCAATAATATGATAAAAAATAGTATTCGATATATGAACAAATTATGCAGTAGCAACGGTATATAAAAAAATCAACCCCTTCTCAGTATCCATCAATGAGGCCGATTCATCATTGCAACTAGATGCATAGATCGATTTGGAGAACAACGATCAATTGATATCGAAATATCAGGAAGGCGATCTGCAGAGTTTTACAAATATCTCCCTGAAGAGCAGTTTCCTACCCTACGTAAAAAGACTGCGCTTTGTGCAAGTCTTTTTGGAAGCATCTACATTTACGAGCAAACATTTTCCATATTAAAACTAAATAAGTCTCAACACAGAAACCGCTTGAACAATGATAATCTCAGTGCTGTACTGACGATAGCAACCACAAACATTGAACCCGACATCAAAATGCTTGCTGCCAGTATACAGTGTCAGAAATCTCTCTAATTTCCATCGTGCAAATATGCACGTAATGTGGAACGGAGAAGGATCGAAGTTGCTGATAAAATTATGTAATTATTAAATTTTAAAAAAAATATAAAATTTGCATCTCATCTAGTATAATATATCAAAATTTTTCAACACTTTTACCCTTTATGGCCCGCGAAAAATTTTAAATGGATAAATTGGCCCTTCTCTCAAAAAAAGCTTGTGCACCACTGTTTTAACGACTCCACAGCCCTGGTATAAATACTTATAAGAGTAATAATAATGTATATTTAATTTGCAAGCATCTTGTAGTCGAAATCCTCAATTTATATTTAGTCAAAAATGAAAGTCTTTTTTATAAAGCCTGGCAAATATTGTTGATATCAAAACTGTCCCTTGAAAGAAAAAGTTTGTGAGCCCTGGGTCAAGTGTTCATCAGATCCAGATGCTGCATAATTATGGCTCGGCCATATTTATATGTAACAGAGATAAATATAATTTAGATGTTTACATTGTAAATACAAACAAGTGGGTCTGGGATCATAAAAATATGAGAAAATTTTATGACATGATAAATATAGAACTAACCGACTATAAACATAAAGTGTAACATGCTGCTGGGTTACTGATCGATTGGCAATGTCGTTGGATTCGAGTGCAGAGCACACGGGTTCGAATCCCAGTTTTATAAAAAGATTTGCATTATGATGGTGAAAAAAAATGTCAGGTCAACAGCCGAGTGGTCAATGTCATGCTTTTGTGTGTAGTATTGATATATCATTGATTCATCAGTTGAAAATGTATGCGATGAGCGAAACCAGTTCTGATCTTTTTAAAATATTTGTTTTATTTATTTAAGGGAACAAATTAAATGGTCTGAACAAAAATAGTTAAACATTCTGAATTGAGAATTTGTTATTATGATAGTGGCCATTAACTGATTCCAAAAACACATACAATTTCTATTACTGGCCGGCCAAGCTAATGCTATTAATTCTTATAAAAAAATTCTAAAATATAATTTTTTATTGCATGAATAATATTTTAATACTATTACTAATCACCTATGTATTTATTACATTTGTCCGATATTTCTAGGAAAATGTTGACTTTTTGGCAAATAACTGTAGCTTAACAAATGATGTTGGAATCCAATAAAGCACTTGATTTTACACTCAATAATGATTTGGGGTCATGTAATTATACATCTAGTTTCTGTTTTAAAAAAAAAAATATTTTTATTACAACTTTTGGGGCGGCCCATAATTGTAGTTTTGTACCAATTTTTTTTAAACTATTTGTTTTACTATCAAAAAAATTTTTTTAGATATTTTAAAAATTGATTATTATAAACAAATTATCAATCTATCACACAGTATTTTTTTTATTTTGCCTCTTCTATGATAAGTGTCCACAAAAATTTACTAAAGTTGAAAAAATCCTTAAGTGGCCGACAATTGTAGGTTTTACCGTAGTAAATTCTTATTAATTTGTATAATAAGGCTGGTTTCGTTTTTTGAACAACGAATGATTTTTGTTTGTGTAAAACTGTGAAATAATTTTTATCATAAATGTTGTTCACATTATGATAAGAGTCATATATTCTTGAGTACAAATTGTGACGCAATGAAAACACCTCTTTTGATCACTTTTTCCGTTACACACTTTAAGATAAATCTAAATAAACATGTTTACATAACAGAGATACCAAATATTTAGCACACATTCAGATCTGTTGTGGAATGGTTGAGAAATTTAAAAATATTTGAGATAACAAAACATTTTTACAATAAATATAATTAAGTAATAAATATAATTAAGTCTATGAAATATACGCATTATCCATTACTACGTGTGACATTGTCATAAAATGTCTTAGATCATGATTAGATAAGCTATCTAATAACAAACAAACTATTAATATTTGTATATTGTAAAAATATTTAAATATCCTTGTCAATATTTACATATTGTATTTCATTAAATTCATTGAATCTCTATTAGGGATTCCAACCAGTGACGGCTGGTGACGGAGTGTTGGGGGGTGCAAAGGAAGATTCAACCATTTTTGTAAGAGTTCTTTCCTATTCATTGGATTTTAAAACACTTCTATAGCATGGACTTTCAATTCAGATGTTCGCAATACCAACTGTTTCTCTTCCGTAGTACGGAAAAATAGTTGAATCTTCCTTTTGCACCCCCCAGCACCCCGTCACCAGCCGTCACTGATTCCAACTATCCATCATTATCATCTATCCCATATCAAATAATAAAACTTAAGCTATCCGGATATATTCGTATATCCGGATAGTTTTGACATAGCCAAAATTTTGTGCAATAGTATTATTATAGAAAAACTATAGATTTATATATATATTGATACCACCCTATATTGTAGGATATCAGAACTCTCTCAAACAATCTTATCATCACCTCAATCAATGAATTTAAGACCAAAACGATTACTATAACGCGAATAAATTATAAAATCTTGTAACTGACTTCTAGAAACGGCGTCTCCAGGTCGGTACTGGGGCCGCCGTTTCGCGCCAGTCGGATGAGCTGTTCGCACACTAAAATCTTGGGCATCAATACGCCGGTTTAGAACAAAATTTGTTGTTTATTATCGATCATCGAAAGTCGACAGTGGAGTCGGTCCTGCTCTCCGGAAAGCAGGGAAATCGCAATGTAATCGAATTAGTCGCAAATTCTTCACTTCTTTACATGTGTCTCTGTTATTGACATTTATTTGAGTTCAATAAACTAGCCGACTCTATCATAGAGTAACGGTCCATCTATTACCGAGTGAAATCTTTGCTTAAAGATACCTGTCTTCCCATCCTGTCCCTAAGTTCCTTCCCGAACGCCTTGGACGCTGTCGGTCTCTATCAGAATGAGACGAAAACTCTGGTAGTCTCAATATATATTTTAGAACGATGTATAAAGATATGTTAAAGAATAATAATATAACATTTTTTCAATGCAATCTATCCCAATAAAGCCATAACACTGGGGTATTTTGAGACCCCCCCCTTCAGATCACACTCTATTTTTCAGGGACCGTCTTTCGAGGGTTAATAAAGTATCTCGGCAGTAGTTTTTCCAAGAGAAAAGATCATTCAGTTGGTCAATTATTTTTTCTTTGAGAGGGTAAGGATAAAAAAAAATGAAGCTATGACATAAATTGTTTTTGGGTTACTGTTCTCCATATGCCCTGATTTTAGTATTGGGTTACTGAAGGAAATATTGACATTGCAGACTTTACTAGTAATTACTAACTTTTTATCACATCCATAAAATAACTGAAAATGTTTGTTGTTATCTGTTTTCTATTACTTGTGACTGAATTATCTTTATTGCTTCATACATAGATATTATACAATATTTACACTCATTTCAAGGCATATTTGAACAAATAAAACAATCTTTTTTGTACTACTTCCACATATATTCAAAATGAACAAGCAGTTTATGTTGATGTTCATGACAGACTGGCGTAATCAAAACTGTGAGCGTGGGCTCTTATCTACGCCTTTTAATCTAAAAAAGCATCCAATTGATTTGAAACGTACGTTTGATCGAGGCGCGTTTGTGATAAGATAACGTTATCGTTTTGCGTATGGGCAGTGAAGTTTGAATCCTGGCAATTTGTAGCGACGATATAAATGGTTTTCGGCCAATAATAATCCAACGTATTTTCTTTTTTATTTAATTGCGACGAAACTGGTCGGTAAAAATCATATTTTTTTGCACTGCAAAAGGTGTAAAAAACAATGATTTAAGAATATCAATAGTTTACACATTATATAACTAATATCTTTCTTGTCCATTTGAAACAAATAATAAAAATAGTGTGTACCAAAATTCACTGATGTGATGTGGTAATTTATGGTTATAGGGTCACGGGACAGAATCCCAATCGTCTCCTTCTTAGCTCCGCCTCTCTTTACGTAGACGCCTGCCCTCCCGGCAGGCAACCACTTTTGCATTTCAGAAAGATAAATTGTATTGTTTGTCTATGGCAGTGGTGCACAAGCTTTTTAAGAGAAGGGCCAATTTATCCATTTAAAATTTTTCGCGGGCCGCAAAGGGTAAAGTGAAGAAAAATATTTTATTACCGAAAGTATTTTTCTGTCGAGATAATCGATAAATCAGTATACGATTTTTATATATTAATACAAAAATCCTGAAGAACTAACAATAAATTCCGTGTGTTGAAAACAATAATCTAAAAATAGTCGCAAACGATATGACTCAATTAAAAAAATTAATTTCGGTCACAAAATTATATCCATCTGAATATAATCATATTAAATAATAAATGAGAATGGCAACACAGATGAAAAAATACTGTAAGTTATATAGCTGCTGAGATGATTCATTCATTATAAGCTGATATTATTTTTTTTTTACATTCCTGCCAATACAAGTATACCGAGACATTAAATATTAGACCACAGAATTAGCAGACATAGGCGGCCAGTTAAAAAAGTATGACGTAGTAGCCGGTGGAATAAAAAAAACAAAATAGTAGTAAATTCTAATTACATTTTTGAATTTCGAATTTTTACATGCGTAATAAAACTCAAGAAGCACATACAAATAGCATGTGTTTTTTTTTTCTTCCACAATTTAATACGCTAATGAATTTTATTATTCATAAATGTATAAATTTATTTTCATCATAATGTACTGAATCAAATTTATGTTAATTGAATTGTACTTTACTCAGTGGCAGAAACGCAGTACAGTATGTCACAAAAAAATAATATAAGATTAACCACTTTTAAGGTGTTCACTGTCAATACTTTGTAAAATGGCGTCATAATAAAAATAATAACACATTTTTAGTACTTATTCCACATAAAATTTATGGGATCAGGACCGGTTTCGCTCATGGCGAGCATTATCAACTGATAAGAGATACAACGAAACGGTGATATTTTTACAAAAGTTAAGCAAGAATTACAAGGTATTATGACAAACAATTGGTTTTAATTATAATTGGTTTAATCATAGTCTATTTTGTTTGTATTTTGCTTGATTGAAATACCATCAAGCACCTTTAGTTATAATTCTCAATTAAAATATATGAAATAAAAAACCATTTTATTTCACTATGACTGCGATTTTTTTTCCCCTTTTTTACCAGTCCCCAGGTGTAAAAAGGTTGGGGAACACTGACCTATACGATATAGAGTTAGGCTCAACATAGAAGTTAAACTTGTAATAAAAAATATGTCAATGCATGCATACTGACTGTGCTGCTTTACGGTTGCGAGTCATGGCACTATACAAAAGCACAGGGAAACTTTATACTGTGCTTCGGAAACAGTAGTGCGGTGGTTTGACTTTGTCAGGAGCACCGAGGTAAGAGAGCGGACAAACTAGCCCTTTATTAGATCCTAACTAAAAAGGCGACGATGGACCTGGCTTGGACATGTGCTGCGGATGCCCCAGGGGAGCCCGAATCCTGCCTGCCTCATATAATATCCATCTAATGGATCCTGACGCCCCGGAAGGCCTTTGATGGCCATCCATAGAGTGTACTCAGTGGAGCTACGGGACGCCGGGATGACCTGGGAAGAAGCAAGGAAGTTGGGGGCACCATATGCTCCGTATGTTGGTCGTTATCTTCTCATAATATATTCCATTCAACGCATTAAAACAATTACAGATTGATTAATAACTTAATTAATTACAATCAATATAACTATTATATTTACAATGATTCAATTTCGGTAATGAAGAAAACAAAAACAAGCCCTCTGGCACATAAATCCTGTTTATTATCATCAACATTCCGAGGAGCTGCAACCAACTTCAAGAATTGCTTATGAATACCGAATTACGATTTTGATTAGTCGACGATTGCGTTAAGTCTTTCATTTGCAGTGTCGTTAAAATGACGACTTTATAATGTGCTGTCGACACAATTACAATTGACCAATTTGAGTTTAGTATTTTATTTATCATTTACGACTAAAGATTACAATCTTGTTTAGCAAGAGTAATAAGAGAATGATTTATTATCATGCTCTGTGAAGTGAACAATGATTTGATTGCAAGAGTATTTTAATTTAATTTTTTTTGGCAAATTTCAATTAATCATTATTGCAACACGTTATTCTAAACTCGAATACCAAAAATGATACATTATACCAGTGATCGCCAAATGGTCGCTCGCGAGCTACTGCAAATGCCACCGCGAGCTGCCGGCATTGCTGATTGGCATATCGGAAATCAAAAAATCTAACGGCGTTTTAATTTATAAAACTGTAAAAATCGTTTGAACTAGGAACTTTGGAAAATTGAACAATTCACAAGTTTTTGGAAAAAAAAATTCAAATTTCATGATTTTTTTCGACTATTTGGTTACGTAAAAACAAAACGGCTGGGAATTTTTTCATTATCCTAGTTCAAACGATGACATATCATGTTTTTAATCTACCAGTAAAATTTCGAAGCAATCGGTTAACCCGTTCTTGAGATATCGTGGAGGCCAATTAGGAAAACACAGTTTTGAGAAAAACGCGTTTGAAAGTTTAAATACGATTTAAACTATGAAATCTTTACTCCCCATTAATTTGCTATGCCTGGTCCATAGATAATTCTTTCTTCTTCCTGTTTTAAGACTTTTGAAGCTGCATGCTTTGCTCTTGCTTAAATTTTGGTTTGTTACATGAATTGAAATTTCATATGTATTGAAAGTTCTCATGTAACAAGCAGAAGCGTCAAAATGTGACCGATGTCCCGCCTCGAAACAAGTGTAGTCTAACTTTCCAACGACTTCAAATATTGTAAAATCACTTTACCAGCATATTCTAAACGTGTTTAAGAATCATTATATGCAACAAAAAAAAAAGATTATTTCAAAATATCACTTCGTATCTAGAAGTAGATACGAAGATATTTCAATCTAAGTTATTATCAATAATCAAAGTTATTTTAAATTTAAACCATTTTAGTGTGTTGAAATAAAAGTACGTCCATACTCCTTCAAAGGTTAATCTTTTTTCACATTGCAAAAGGAATAAACTTATAATTTGTAATTTTTGTAATGTACATATTACCTAAACTAAATAAATAAATAAAAATCAAAATCAAGCCATCAAAGGATTAAAAAACGATATCTTATTTTGGTGACTTGAACTGACTGACATTCAGTTGACATTCAGTTCAAATTCATTTGTGCACTTGAAATGACTGAAGATACCGAAAGTCGAAACCCATTAGTGGCAAAACGAATGGAAATATACAAAACACACACAATTGTCATAAATTGTCTGTCAATAAGTTTGCAATTTTTTTAGCATCTAATAATAGAATAATGTCTTCAAGACGATGCAACATTTTTTTATGTTATAAACCGTAGTTTAATGATGTCAGGCACTATCTGTAAAAAGTGTTTGCAAAATAACAGCTGTTGTAGCGCCCTATGCTATTTCACTAGTTTGAAAATAGAATACCCAAATGGATAAAGGTTATAATATATTTTTTTAAATGATTGTGTTGGTGACATTTTTTTACAACGACTTCTTAAGAGTGTTTCACAGTGTGGATTGCTTCATTGACTATATTAGTATTTACTTGGTAGAATATCATTGTTTGTAGAAAGAAATAAATAAAATATATGTTAAACTATAGTTAACTTTATTATGGTTTTATTGAATAAAATAAAGCATTTTTATAATGATTATATCACCAAGAATGTATAGTTAAAACTTTAGGAGTGACTATGTTATTTAGGATGAGAATTAAAAGTAGAGCCACGATCAAACACAAATTACTCCTCGATCAAGCAACATTTTAGCCAGGAGGTTTTAAATTGTTAAGGTAATCTCTATGATTTGCACTGATATTCTAATAATATTTTACTGACATTCTCTATGGAATAATTCTAAATTTTAATAATCAAATGTCAAATTAAAGTCTGTTCAGGGTGGAACATATTAAATAATACAGATTCTTACCTAAAATAATGGTAACGGAATCAATTCAGCAAATATTAACCTTTATATGCAGCCTTCCAGCAGGCCGGGCCTTCCTGATTATGGTGCATTTGACATTGATTTTTACCATCTGATTTATGGGAATAGAAAACAGAACAAAAAAAAAATACTTGACATAACTGGAATCAATTCAGCATTTATTAACCTTTATATGCCCTACTGTCCTGTAAATGATCAATGATTATGGTGCATTTAGCTAGAGTTTTACACTGATTTATGGTAATAGTATTAAAAATATGAATGTAAGCTTTCATAAACAATGTCTTTGAGATAGAGATCCATGATTTTATTTTCAGATTCGATAAATAATATTGTTAAAACATTGTAAATGTCAAAAAAATAATGACTCATATAGAATAGAGGTTCATATATTCCAATCATTACAATCTGTCGTTTTGTCCCTATTCACCCTCTCTCGTCTCTATTCTCTCCGAAATCAATTTTGAATTTTAGGTATTATAATATTATAGAGAATAGGTATTATGTGTTATATGATATAGCACTGCGTTCAACCACAACGAGAATCTCAAACATTTAATTAAAAGTATTGACCTTGCTAAGACTCGAGTGGAGTCTTAGCAAGGTCTGATTCTTAAGCAGAACTAATACTGTTAAAGCTAGTTAATTTAGAAGCTTGCAATAGCAAATTCGTCAAACATTGCTTTTATAGATAAACTTCAGCATTACATAAAAAAAAGTTCTTTGTGGTCAATGTTTATTGATATATTATAATAAATACGTAAATTTGTATGTGGAAATGATACTTTATATGAAAATAAACTATTAGAATAGCGTTTTGGGATATATTTAACTTGTATTCATTGATAAAAATAGAAAGGATGTTTGAATAGTCTATTGAACTTTGGTATGAAAAATTATTATGAATGCAAATATTTTTCCAACAATCATACATAATATTACTTAGTAATTTATTTTAGTACTGCAAATGCGCTATGCATTATGTTTTTGTACGTGAAAAGGGATTCTCAACGATGTTCCTTTTTTGAAATAACTTTCAAATATTATAGTCATCAATAGGTTATTATTTTATACGGCCAAGTTTATTTGGATTAACTTACCACCAAATATCTGTACGTATTGAATTTTCCCATAGCGGGAAGTCATGCCTGCTAGTTTATTTTTTAATTTTTATTTTGTTTCATTTTGAAGAACACAAACTAAAAATAATCAGACTCGTCGCTTAGGTTAGGTCGACAGATTGACAGTTCAACTCGAAATGTCAAATCGACTGCAACACACGGGAACTAAAATATTATTATCGTGGGAATCGAAAACTTCCGTAGGTAGTATTTACGTATGCGGTTTTTATCATTTTTAGTACAACTTTAAATAGATAAACGACTACACATAAAGAATACAGTGACACGTGACGTATGCCATACAATAATCGCGATTCAAACGTAAATGACTTATCCGTACTATTAATTTACATAACTGACTTCCTTAAATAGTAAAAGTTACATTCTACATACCTTCCGCTGGCGGATTTCACTCATTCTGCGTCTGTCGCGGTTAACGATCGACTGAATTTAAATATTGAGAAAATGTGAATTTTCCCGGGACGATTGGTGGTCGACTCGATAATCGTCGATTGACTACTGCCGCGTACTTTTGAGAAATCTCAAATTGATTGTCATCGTCGTCTCGAGGACCTTGAACTGTCACAGCGCGTTATCTGCTCTCACTAGGTTTTATTTCCGCCAACAATAATTATTGTTTGAATCTCATGCGCGTGATTTAATATAAACTTTTCACCTGACGCGGATGTAAACTGCATACTGTTCCCTAATGCGTTCTGTTATTATTGACAGGCTTTCCATAAAAGGGTAAATTTACGATTTCGCCATTAATTTCCGTTGGTCTGGACCATTTCAAATTTCGAACTATTTGAAACTATTTTTTTCCAGAAATTTATTTCCTAAATTGCTTTTAATAGGTTAAACGAAAATTAACACTTCTAATAAAAATTTCACACATTTCATGGATCCATAATTTTGATTGGTACTGGTATGTGAAATATTCACAGCGTTGTGAGCGAATAAAACTAATCAAAGCAATATCTATCCGGTCACATCATTAATATTTTTTGAACCAGGTCCACTCTCAATGTAGTGCATATGGACTCCTAATGGAGTTTATCTCAGCGGAAGTTTTTCTACGAGAACTACTTATCACTCAGTTGATCAACTTCTGCTTTTCGAAGAGAGTAGGGATATAAAGAATAGAACTAGGACAGGCCTGGTGGTTAGCTAATCACTATCGCTTTGTCCAGTTTTTAGGAAATGGAAGTTAATTTTGCAAAATAGACATCCATATCTCAGAAGGGAATCAATGATTCGATTGAAATATGACTCTGCTAGGAACAATGTTGACACTAAACCACTTTTAATGTCTCATCCAATGTGAAGCTTATGGCCTCCTACTTGTGCAGTGATGCACAACCTGCGGCCCTCAATGACATTTCATGCGGCCCGCAATGATAAATATCAATCACCTTTTATCTTCAGAACCTTTTATGGACGATGGAAGAACAATTTAGAACAATACAATTTTATATACACTAAAAATATCGATAATTTAATCAGTTTTACCCATGCGGCCCTAGAACTATCTGAGATTTGATTATCTAGCCTTTCTCTCTTTTTTTCAAAGAGAACTGCATGTTACTCTGTCATTCAAACCCTCTTTAGTTCAATGAGAGTAGGGAAGGAAAGGGTACAGCTTGGAAAGGACTAGTGGTCAGCTAGTAGAGGTCTGCACGGACTCGGGCCTAGGTACACATAACATAAATCCGATTATTCCGGATGTATACGCCATTATTGTATATCAAAATTACATAAATATTATAATTTGATTAGTTGATATCAAATTGTTTTAAATGTTGATTGAATTTTATTGAAAAGTTGAAAAACTGTCTGGTTCTCGGGTATGAGCCTCGGGCTCGGGTCGGAGATTTTCGGGCTTGGGACTGGTAGAATTTTAAAATTTCGGCCCGTGCAGACCTCTATCAGCTAGCCACTCTCGCTGCATCTCGCTAGTCGACAGATTCATTGGATCATTCCATTTTATTTGCTTAATTTTAATTATGTAAAGAAAAACAAAAAAAACAATTTTTTTAATCAAATATAACATATTTGTTTGCAAAACGATTTCAATTATGCCTCGCATTTGTTGGATTGGCTTGCTCATTAAAATATTCTGCTCAGCTAATTAATATCTTGGCTTAGAGAGACATTGTTATGATACATATTCAATAGATAAACATATACAAAATATTTTTTTAACCATGTCCGCTCCCAACTTGGAGCATATGGACTCCTCACGGAGTTTATCTCAACATATGTTTTTCTATGAGAACTGCTTGTTACTCAGTTGCCCAACCTCTCTTTTTCGAAGAGAGTAGGGATGTAAAGGATACGAGGACTAGAACAGTACTAGTGATTAACTATAATTGCTGTCACTATGCGTTGCTCTTTGGGGTCGGAAATGTGGGAAGGGATTTTCAACAACACAAACACCCATGCCTTTGAACAGATTTATCGACTGAACAAATCCGCTCGTACCGGGAATCGAACTCAGGCGGTCGGCCACGCAAGTCAAAGCCGTTGCCACTGCGCCACGGACCGGACATAAATCAAAATCTTTTAGGTCATTCCAAGTCACCAAACCAATGGAATGACAAGGCTATCAATTTTATATAGAATTAATACTTTTGTCGACAGGAAAATTATGGAAGCAGATAGTGCCGCAGTATACGAAATATTGAAGCGATTCGGCGTTGGCAGGCGTCCTCTCGATGATGATTTCTTCGCCGACAATATAATCCTTAGACGGCTGAAACTTCGTCTCAGCGATCACGATATTGATGACGAGTCTCTTTGCCATCCAGCGTAAGAATCGTAATTTAATTAAGTATTTGTTTCTATTTGGTTCATCGTCACCTTTTTATTTTGGACGTATTAAGGGGCTGGTTAGTCCACTCACTTACCTCCATGTTCCTAACAAAGTCAAACCACCGTACTCCTAATATTCGCCGCAGGCATCTGTTTTCTAAGCACAGTATACGGTTACCCTGTGCTTTTGTAATGTGCCATGACTCGCAACTGTAAAGCAGCACAGTCAGTATGCATGCATTAATTAATCTGTAATTGTTTTAATGCGTTGAATGGAATATATTATGAGAAGATAACGACCAACATGGTTCTCTTGATGAGTTGAAGATCATAAAAATTATTATAGCCGTGAAACCTTAAGAGTATACCCTCCGTTCGAGGTGTTCCAATGATAACAGCTTTTCAAATATATCTGAGCACAAGTCAAATAAGATAAATGTGTGGATTTATACAAATAAATAAATAAGTTATATAGGTAACCGGATCATTTTCACAGTTAAACTTCTATTTAAAAGTTCTTTGATCATATGAAAAGATTGTGGTTCACCAAAATCAAATGGTCAGTAAAACAAAGAAAAATATTTTTTTTTTTTTTCCATATCCGCTCCTTATTCAGAGCATATGGCCGCCTCACGGTGCCTCCAGGATTCTCTATCACCCGCCAACTTCCTCGCTTCTTCCCAGGTCATCCAGATATCCCGTGAGTACATAATATGGATGGCCATCAAAAGTCTTCCAGGGCGTCGAGATCCATCAGGTTGATAGAAGAGACAGGCAGGATTGAGGCTCCCCTGGGTCATCCGTAACATATTTCCAAGCCAGGTCCATTGTCGCCTTTTTATTTTGGCGGTGAATATTAGGAGTACAGTGGTTTGACTTTGTCAGGAACACGGAGGTAAGAGAGCGGACAAACCAGCCCCTTATTAAGTATTGTTACTTAAAATGAGACTATGTCAGATTACAAAAGCATATGGTAACCGTATACTGTGCTTCGAAAACAGATGCTTGCGCCGAATGTTAGGAGTGCGATGGTTCAACTTTGTCAGGAACACGGAAGTAAGAGAGCGGACCAACCAGCCCCTAATTAACACTATGTTGTCGGGCACCTCGAACACTAGACTCAAGCCTGTAGCGGGCGTTTTTTTAGCGATACGCGCAAAAATATGTTACTTTCTTAAAATCAACAAAACTTCTAAACGAAACAATATTTTCGATTGAAATTTTCAAAGAAATCATAAATGATATTTATTCATTGAAAATAAAGCACGCTTTTTACATCATAATTGCAATATATTTCTAAGCCGATTCCGATTCCCGATCCGAACTCTTCCAAATCATTATTCCATGAAGTCTGATAAATTATCGCCATACACTTCATCGTCACTATTATTATTTTCTGAAAGGATAACTTATGCAATGTTTATATAAATTCAGATAACAAAATATGAAATGGTGAACAAAGCAACGCGAGCGGAATGAAAAATATTCCAACATGTGTCAGGGCTCAAACTGAACAAGCACCTGGGATCGCAAAATAAATCTATAAGACTGTTTTTTTTTTGTTTATTCGCTCAAACTTCGACCCTTATAATCTGGCAAAGAAGTAGAACTAATCGTAATTAGTTGCGGCGTGAAATGAAACGCCGGCAAACAATTCTGTGCTGACCTGTTCAAATACGGCATTTGCCGTGTCCCGCATTCAACCGACAGTCCGAAAAATACGGCAAATGCCGTGTCAAAATAAGAATGCTTAAAAGCCAAACCCGTCACTAAAAAAATGAATAAGGACAAAACTCAAACGATTCATGTGTGTACACTTTTATAAAATTTAAATTATCCCAGTTGGTTTGCATTTTAATATTTGTATCATTTTATGACATTGTCTTGATTTTTTTAAGGATGCATAGAAATAGTCACTACCTTGTTATATTTACGATTGGGTTTGAATTTTTTCAGTGTTTCCATTACGTGCCACATTCCCCGCTGCATGGCTCAGTTTGATTCACTCATGGAGTTCGATTCGCATTACACGGCTGGTAATTATTACTAATCTATTCATTAATTTGGCATTTACTCTGTAAAGACCCAATGTAATAGCGTAAACAATGGAGCTGCCAGGTCTGCGGTGAGCATCAACACCATTAGCTCATTTGTGGAAAATAATTAATAATTAATTTTTGCTCAGAGATACAGGTGGATGAGCGATTTGCTAATCACTATCCGTATGTGTGGCTTCTATTCCCACTCTCTGGTCATGGGAGAGACGTTGGAACTGGGTAGGTTGCATGCTGCGGATGCATCCGGAGACATTCAACCAGGGCTATGGAGTTGGAGTCGTGGAGTCGGGGTTTCTTGGTCGGAGCCAGAGTCGGAAATTTTGAACTTTTTATTTTTGCATATGTCAAATAAGATTAAGATAAGATTAGCCAGATTAGTCGGTTGATATATAATTGAATACACGTATAAACTTTTTTTAGTTGGAGTCGTGTTTTTGGTAAATGCTGGAGTTGGAGTCGGAGTCGTAGTTTTTTAATCGACTCCACAGTCCTGCTTTTAACCCTGCTCGCCTATTTTATTTATTTATATTTATGTATATCACAAAAGTCACAGATTATTAGTTTATTGCTTTTTCAATGTGAAAAAAGATTAAAACATTATAAGAAAAAAAATAACAGCTAAATTAAGTTTGCTGAACACATTATTGACTTTCATTTCCTTTGCTGTCTGTGAAAATTTCAATTTCGACGTCACTTAATTCCACAAATTTTGCAGACAAATGTCTCTTTTCGAAAACGGGACATTTTGGCGTCCCAAAGCTGTGTGCAATGACCAGGTCTGTGGAGTCGAAGTCGTTGTGGCGTTTTGGCCGGAGTCGTTCTCGGAGTCGACCTTTTTATTTATGCATATAATAAGTTTGGCTATTGGCCGGATCGGTTGGTTAGGAGTAGGAGTTTTTTTTAAAGACTCCACAGCCCTGGCAGGGACACCGGGACACGCCATCTTAAAACGGAAAGTCTGATCAAATTAGGCACAATGCTACCTATATTCCACCCGTAGCCCCATCCTTCACTCCCAACGAGGGATTCCAACTATTCGTCAAAATCAACTATTCGGATATCGAATAGTAAAACTTAAGTTATCCGGATAGTTTCGACATGCCTTAAATGTTGTACAATAGTACTAAAATTATGATTTTTTAACATATTTTAACCCGTGGCGGACGAACGTCACATATGTTGTGTCAGGAAAAGACAAGGCCCGTACGCGACTGTCACGACTTGTGTGACGGGAACTTTCAACTGATGATTAAACAATAAATCTCTTGCACACAGGGGTGATTATTGTTTTAAAATATTGCCTTATCTATCTTGCTACCACAAACTCCTTGAGATTGTCAGAAATAATAGATTTAAATATAAAAACATCGATTTCTCGAACAGCTACAATTTTTCGATTTTACCCGTCAGTGCGCTTATTCGTTTGAAAGTTCGCGCGAACTCTCGCGCCTGCGCAGTTCTCATATAATTTCATTCGCGGCTGCGCATATGACGGAACTATTTTACGTGACAGGCACTGCGCGGTATTATATTTATTTTTCGTGCGATCTTTATTTAATGTTTTTATACTTCGTATTGTATTGAGGGACACATTTAAATAAAAAACTATCGTGTATTTATTCTAATTGTGTCGACTATTGTGTTTACTAAAAAAATTATTGGGTGTACTCAATATTTAAAAACATTTAGTTCTGATTTGTGATTTGCACAATGCTCAAATGTAATTCAAAGAAAAATAAAAAAAAAACTTTAACAAGTTTCATGTGCAAAGATTGTGATGTCTTTGTCGTTATCTTTTCTACAAAATTTATAACTCTTAAAAGATTTAAAAAAATCATAAATTATTATCTCTCCTTAGGTGTATGTGTGTTGAACATTTGGTGATAAATGTCTCGATATTAAACTATTTATGTGTTTCCCCGTAATTAAGCGAGTAATATATGTATGTTTCGAAGTGACAACGACCATCGAATGAGTTCGTCGCAGGGCTCTTAATTTGACACGTTCGTAATTAAAGATAATAAATACGTCATGGCGACAAGCATTGCTTTTTTTGTTAGAGATTTGTTTGTTTAATGAATTGTGGCTTCATGTGGTATTTCTTTCGGGTTTTTAGTGTTATGACATATTCTTAATGTGTCTGCCTGCAATCAATATCAATCCATTTATTTTTAATCCCTCTATTTATTACGATAACACGAAAAATAACATAATAACATAACTCGAAGAAAGGTGACGCGCACGCCTGTTATTTGAGTTAATATGTTAAAGCGTGTGACGGGTTAATAAACAAGAAATTGCCAGTTGCTTTTGCAAGCCGACAGTGGTCTCGATTTCTAAGTTTTTAATAAATAATTGTATAACTCGCACGCAAATAGAGATGTTGCAAGATCAATGTTTCCTTGCTCACTTATTTACATTTTATAATAATTTAAGACCTAATCTTTTCCCACTTTTGTAAAATCTTAGATAGAGACAAAACATATAAATACACATTTCAATTCCGTTCCGTTGTATTACAATATTTAAAATTTGCAGCTGCTTAATAAATGAAATTACAGCAATAAAGGTTTTTTAGAACCGAGTTCATTAAAATAAATTATTATGATAAGATATCGTTAGCACCCGAGTGACCAACTCAGGCAAAAAAAAAAAAAAAACCACTACCTGGGATATTTATAATTATTCTTTAAATGTGGAGAAATTGTGATGTGATCTTTCCTCGAATACGAATACTAGCCGGATATTTTCACAAATATCCGGATATCGAATATCCGAATTAGAATCCCAACCCTCTCACTCGAATAGCAACTATATTTGCTATGGACATTTTCAGCCCACCGCTATCTGTGCTGCGAATGCAGAAAGCACCTGCCCAGCGCACACCTGTTGGACTTACACTGCGCCGAGTCGCACGACTCCTTCTTCGCCGTCCTAGCTGAAAGAAAACCCTCCGTAAGTTCATCATCTTCTTTTTGCACTCCACCCTTTGGTGCACTTCACATTGATGCACTGTCGACTCCTCCACTCTTCAGATATTTTGCAATTTTCGCACAACGCAGTGTTTTTTAAAAACTTTATTTTTTTTACAAATCGTTACCTTACTTTGAAAAGATTCTAATTGACATTTTTGCCTAAAATGACCTTTTGGTCGGAAAAGCTTGTATTTACCGAATTCTATCATATATATGAATTTCAGCCATAAATAATGGAGTATTTCAGAGTTGCACTGCATTTACAAACTTTTTTTATTAAATTTATTTGACAGAGTTCTAAGATTGTCATCATTATTCCCATCATTAAATCTTTAAGATCATTATTTCTCATCAAGAGTTGTGAAAAAATATGCTTAAAATAAGTAATTTGAAACATTTTTTCTTGTGAGTGAATTTTAATGAATCGAAACTTCAAACGCTCATATATCAAAACAGTCTCGAGAGCAGTTAGTACCTTTTCAAAGTAAGGTGTCGAAATCTATCAACGCAATGAAAACACATGTTTATAAACAAACAATGGATTATATTTGAGGTAAATCAGTCAATTGAGGACATTATTTGCAAAAGTGGCTCATTCCCAAAACTTTAAAAGACTAATTTGAACTGTTTGAATTTTAATAAAAGTAATAACACATTTTTAGTGCTTTTTCCACTTGAGATTTATTTCATCAGGACCGGTTTCGCTCATGGCGAGCATTATCAACTGATAAGGAATACAATAAAACAGTGGTATTTATGCAAAAGTTAAGTATGAAAACAAAGGTATGACAAACAATTGGTAAAACAACTTATTTGCTTAGTTGTTTTAGCAATTGTTTGTCATACCTTGTTTTATTGTATTCCTTATCAGTTGATAATGCTCGCCATGAGCGAAACCGGTCCTGATGAAATAAATCTCATGTTGAAAATGTACCAAAAATGTGTTATTATTTTTATTATAATGCCTTTCCACCAAGTATTGACAGTGAACACCTTAAAAGTGTTTGAATTTTGTACCTTTTCCATGATTTTTGTCGCTAATGACCTGGGTTTCGCCTTTCGGCTTCTTCAGGCATTTCAAGTGCACGGATGTACTTGAACTGACGCGCAGTTAACAGACCAATTTGTATTGTTTTCCAGTTTATTGTTAATACACCAAAGTTATGATATATTAGAAAAGGCATCTAACTCATTACTAAAAAAGTGTATTTTTCTTACACACTCAAGGTTAAATTTAAAATTTTAATCGTTTGAATTTTATACTTTTCCGTGAGTTTTGTCGCTAACGACCCAGGTTTCGCCTTTCGGCATCTTCAGGCGTTTCAAGCGCACGGATGTACTTGAACTGACGCGCAGTAAACAGTTTGTATCGTTGATATACAAAAATAAAAGTAGTCACCAAGTTGAATTGCTGTTAACGTAGTCTATATGAATTAGCGAAAATGAGTTTCAATGAATTAAGTGGGTTTGTTTATAATTATCGGGTTTTTTGAATGTAGTATCGTAATTATCAGATAATAACATAGTTAGCGACAAAACTTATGGAAAAATACAAAATACAAACGATTCAAATTTCATTTATATATATTTGAGCTTGAATTTAAACGGCTCTTACGCAGATAAGTGTGTGCGCTATCAGCTGTGTAATCAATGATAGAACTACTGTTTATTTGTTCTCTTTTTGAGCTCTTATTATCAACAATGTTATTGTTAAAACATGTGCGACTTTAATGACGCATTGTTAATTTTCAACGTAAATCTCACCATTTAATAATCTGCCGTTGGGCTACTCAAATGCTGGTCCGCGACTCTCTACTTTCAAACATAATTGTTTCCTGAAAATGTGTGCGAAAGTTCAAAAGTAGAGGTATGAAAAAAACCACTAAAAATTGTCCTTTAACCCTTTAACGGCCAAAGTCGAAGTATCGAAAATAGAAATTGCATAAAAAGTGAGTTAACTTACATAATTTATAGTTTGAAGATGTTTTCGTGTGTCCTGGCACATGTGTACAATACATTCTGTGCTGTGGGACGATTTATGAGCTTATTCAATTTCGTATTCATGTATTAAAAACATATAATAAGTTTATGTAATAAAAAAATCTTTATTTTCAACGTCAAAACATTGCGACTCACGGGTGAAACGTTGGCGTACAAAGGGTTAACCGTTCATAAGCCACAGCATGCAGGCATCCAAACGCCACTATGAGTTTATTTATGAATAAATATCGATGAAACCCAATGCATAAATATCTTTCAAAGCCAATGTGATTGTTCAAATATGAATATGCTTAGCCGTTTTAATTTTATTTTAGGTTTAGCTTACTGATGTCACTAGGGTTAGCACCTTTTTATGGTAAATATCCCTGAAAACATTTTTTATATCTTGTGGGTAAGTTTGGTATAAAATAATTTTCCTGGTATGTAACGTGGCATTTTCATGTAAAAATCGTCGTCTGAAAATGGTGGCCTGTGGCAAAAATACATGGAATTGGCTTGGCATTAAAAGAGTTATTTTTTTTGTAGATATTTTCTAGATCTTCTTACTCACTTCATTAAAAAATATTCAAATAATTAAATATTACTTTCAAATAATTATCTAGTTGCTTTTACATCCAATTTGGGTCTTTATTGCAATCATCTGTCAACATGTGGTTCTCTATTGACCGCGATTCCAGGAATCGTATCGAACTGAAATGGATTTTTACATTCAATAATATATGACCACAGATTTCTTACCCAATATTGACCCTTCTTTATAAAACTCTTGCTTATTTCAAATATATAATAAAAAATAATGTGACTACCAAAAATCACTGATTGACATCTCTAGTTTCAATATATGAAAAAATAAAAAATATGAGAATAGCAATAGATAATAGATGACAGAATACTTGAACGTACATATACAGCCATACTACACAAAAGGTTAAAACGATGGCGTAAGCCAAAATAGCTATCGACAATATATAAAATAATTTCTGTAAGGTTAAATAATAGGTTGTAATCACAATGGGGTACCATTTCTAAGAATTTTCTTTTCACCAGCTCAGTATCAAAATATCAACTCACTTTAGCATCATCTGTTGACATTTTCGAGCACAATTAAAACACTGGTTTGTCTCCCAACTTCTTCAGCGCAATACTGATCCACTTCAAATGTATTCTTCTGTTAATTGAATCGGTTGCAATTTCATTGTAACTAATGACCCACTGTCACCGTCGATTGTTTCGCAATGTATTCCACTGAATAAAATTTGCATCTCAATCTAATGAATTCCATTCGTTTGTTTTTGTATTGTGTGCAATGACCACGGCATTTATCTCACTATTATCATGTAATGAAATGATAATTGACCGTACTATCGGAGCATAAAGAGTTGGCCAAATTGTGATTAGCCAGGCTGCTGGTGGCGTGTCGCTAATTTAATGGTTGATTACACTGTGTTGTTGTTAGCCAAAGATTGAACGGTTTTGCGAAGATGGTGTTGGCAGAACGGAGGTAGTGATGTTTTCGTAAATACATAAATGAATAATGTACTTTGTGCAATGTTTCTTAAGCTTTTTACCAGGGCTGTGGATACGTTTAAAAAAAAACCAGGGCTGTGGAGTCGGAGTCGATGTCGTGGAGTCGAATTTTTTTGGCCAGAGGCTAATGGCCGAATTGGTTGGTTGGTATATAATTGTATACACATAAATAGGAAAGGTTTGAAAAAAACGTGGCGAAATTAAGTCTTTTTTAGTCCGAGTCGGAGTTGTGTTTTTGGTCAATGTTGGAGTTGGAGTCGTGTTTTTGGTAAATGCTGGAGTCGGAGTCGTAATTTATTTCAACGACTCCACAGCCCTGAACAAAACACAACGCCGACTAAAAACACTTTTTTTTCTTCCCTTTCCTATTTATATATGTTACAGTGAAACTGTATTCTCAGTGAAAATAAATTCATCTCGACCGCCCTATGTTTGTCGGTGTTTTTCTTTGGTTCTCTTTTTATGAAAGGGACTACTTGCTGTTTTTGTTTCATTGAAGCAAACCAAAATTTTAGGCCGGCAAATCATCGACTTGGGCCAATAATTTCAATGATCGTGACCAGTGAAATCATGTAGTCATACAAATCTATTACTTGATACATTTTCACTGAGAATACAGTTTCACTGTAACATATATATAGAAATAGCCTGGCTTGGTCATGTGCTGTGGATGCCCCAGGGGAGTCTGAATCCTGCCTCTCTCTTATATCAACCTGAAGGATTTCTTCACCCCAGAAGGCTGCCGATGGCCATTCATAGGATGTACTGAGCGGAGCTACGGGCCAGAATGACCTGAAGGAAGCAAGGGGGTTGCCAGGTGGCTAATAATTTCCCTGATCGTGACCAGTGAAATCATGTTGTCATACAAATCTATTGCTTGATACATTTTCATATATATTAAATATCAACCAACCAATCCGACCAATAGCCAAATTTTACGTATTATATGCATAATAAAAAGTTTAAACTTTTCAAAATTTCCGACTCCGAGCACGACTCCGGCTAAAAAACCACGACTCAACAACTACGACTCCGTCTTCACAGCCCTGGTTATATGCGTAAATAAAAAGTTAAAAGTTTTTCACAACTGACTACGACTCTGGCCAAAGCACGGCGACAACTCGGACTCCGGCCAAAAAACCGCGCCTCCACAACTCTGACTCCACAGCCCTGTTCAATACTAATAATGAATAAAATTGTCACAGAATCCACACTAATAAAATCGATGTCGAATGAGATTTGAACCAGGACCAGGACCAGGACCAGGAAAAGATAAAAAAATATACAGCGGTTCTCCTCTGTACTAGTAAAAAATTAGATACAGATATCTTACCTCTATTGCTTCACTGGACATCTGTAATTGTCACTCATCTGGCAACACCTAAACTAAACTATCAGCGGGTTATTCAGACAACTGTTCCACCAGGATTAACCCAAAGTTAATAATAGTTATAACTTACACTATTCACCATTACTAAAAAAGAATTCATAACATACTTTTTTTCAATATTCTCATATTAATGCACACAGTATTTTATGTTCAATTTTGTATTGTTTTAACATAATACTAACACCAGTACGACACCTTACTTTGAAAAGGTTCTAACTGCTCTTGACCCTGTTTTCAGATATGAGTGTTTGAAGTTTCGATTGATCATAGTAATTAATTCAAAAGATAAAATTCACTTGTAACAATGAACAAGTAAAAATGTTTCAAATTACTTATTTTAAGCATATTTTTCACAACTCAAACCATTCTATTGAAAACTAATGATTTTAATGAACTAATGATGGAAATATTGATGACAATCTTCTAACATTATCAAATAAATTTACTAAAAAAAGTGTGCAGATGTACTGCACACTTTCGCGATCCGTGGGGCAGTGGTCAATATCGTTGACTTCTGTGATGATCGCCCAGGTTCGTTTTCTGGTACAAGCATAATTTTTCAGTCGATAAATCTATTCTGTTCGAAGGCAATGGTTGTTTGTGTTGTCAAAAATTCCTTCCCACCGATCCCTAAGAGCGACGCATGGCGAAAGCAATTAGCTAACCACTAGTCCAAGAATCCTTTCAATCCCTACTCTCTTCAAAAAAAAGTCCATATGCTCCAAGATGGGGGTGGACATGAAAAATGATTTAAAAAAAAAAAAAAAAAAGATGTACTCGGGAATTCTGCTAACTCCGTTATTCAATAATATATATGATTCTGAAGTTATCATATATGCTAGAATACGGTTCATACAAACTTTTCCGACCATAGGGTAATTTTTTTCAAAATGTCAAGTAGAACCCTTTCAAAGTAAGGTAATAAGTAATAATTAACAGAAAAAGACTGTAAAAACTTTTCATCAGTCACTGATTATTTGTATATTTTGTTAGAATTTGAAAAACAATGTCTTTGATAAGAACAATACTCATTAATATTCATACATCTGGTTTTATAAACTTTAAATTAAAGTTTATATTACTGCTACAGTTTTCACGTTATGTAATGTGACATGTTTTCTGTTCATTGACCTATTATCCTTGATGAAAAGAAACTAAACCTGGTTTGTCATGCAATTCAAGAACGTTTATCATTCACAACTTATGTTCGTCCATCCGGCAAACTCTCGGCTATGGAATCGGAGTCGTGGAGTCAAAGTTTTTTGGCCGTAGTCGTAGTCAGAGTTGGTATTGTGAAAAAATTTTGGAAAGATATTTATGCATACATCACATAGGCTTCCAACCTTTTCCGTGTGGCGACCCCTTTTTATAGAACCCATGTGATCCGCGACCCCAATGTAATTTTTAGGCATTTTTCAATAACACCAGGGTAGTTAAAAAAAGGGTAATTAAAAAAAAACGAAAATGCATTTTTTTAGTTGATTGTATAAGATGGCGGCCCATAGAAAACCTGTCGCGACCATAACGCATGTTAAATTTGGCTACTGGCCGGAATGGTTGGTTGATATTTAATTGAATACACATAAATAAGAAAGGTAGGAAAAAAATGTGACGAAATTAAACGTTTTTTAGTTGGAGTCGGAGTGGGAGTTGTGTTATTGGAAAATGCTGGAGTCGGAGTCGTATTTTTTTTTAACCACTCCACAGCCGTGATTTCAACAGAATTTTCTAAATGATTGAAATTATACCGCACATTTATTGGTTTGGCCTGCTCAGCCTTCAAATTTTCCACCCAGATAACTTAGGCTTTGAGCGACATTGCTCAAAGCTGATAAAGGGTTAAATAGATTCAGTAATAATCATAGTCATTTTTTTGTTTCAGTTTGCGTGCTACGTCGAGGAATGTGAAACGAAATTCAAGAATCCTGAAGAGAGACGGGCGCATTGCATTGCCGATCACAAGTTCCCCGCCGACTTCAGGTACGACAACATCAAAAAAACTCAAAAGAAAACCTCTAAACCTAAGAAACAAAACAAGAAAGCGCATCAAAACGAGGCGGCTATCCATGAAGACAACGAAATGTCAGTTGACATGCCTTTAAATCAGGACTCTCAAGAAAGTGCGCCTAATGATGCCGAGATATTCAAGAAACCGGTATTGAAGAACTTTACGTTCGGCCATTCAAAATCCAAAGGCTTCATCAGTAAAGGTCTGTATACGGGCAGGCGCTTCACCAACGACTCGGATATGATCGACAAATCAGGATCCGATAATAAACCGAGCACACTGGAATCCGAAGATATGCTCGTTGAACTCAAAGATAGCTTACTGGAGTGTTGATAGGATAACTATACTGCCCTTCCAACGAAGAAAGCAGTGACTCGCAGTGTATCGCAATTGTGTTATGACATTTCGACACCTTACTTTGTAAAGGTTCTAACTGCTCTTGACACTGTTTTGAAATATGAGCGTTTGAAGTTTCAATTGATTAAAATTCACTTGTAACAATGAGCAAGTAAAAATGTTTCAAATTACCTATTTTTAAGCATATTTTTTCACAACTCTTACTGAGAAATAATGGTCTTAAAGATCTAATGATGGAAATAATGATTACAAACTTTGTTAAAAAAAGTGTGCATATGCAGTGTAACTCCGGAATTCTGCTAACTCCGTTATTCAACCATTTTCAGAGTTACTTACTGCCTTCTTGCTTGGAAGGGCAATATACTCCTAACGGAAGGCTGATTTAGTTTTTATAGTTCATTAGTGTTACATTCCTTATATAAAAGTTAAGAAAACACAAAAGAACGCTTGTTGAAAGTGAGTTTTTTTGACACTGTATCCAATTCCTTCTGCATTAAAATCAGTTTATTTAAGTCAGCTGTTATGTCATGAAATAATATTTATATATTATACTCGCATGTGATTTTCGTTTTTCTTCAAGGGTTGTTGAATAATTTTAGTGTGGTAAAGGAGGCGATTTTCTAACCTCCATGGCAACGTCGCAAACCTGCATGAGCATAAAAACATTTTGAATTTTCTTGTGAGTGTATGGCAATAATTAATTAATGATTCGTTAAAGAGTGCCTGAAGATGCCAAAAATCAAAACCTGAGCCGTCAGTGACGTAACTCATGGAAAGTACAAGATTCAATTTTTACAAGTGTTTTCATTTGTTGATAAATATATCAACATAATCGTAACAAGAAATTATTTTTTTACTGTTTTATTTTGCTTAGGAATATTATAATATTCTTTTTTCCATTTTATTCCTTCTTTTCATAACTTTACACTTTGTTTACGGGCCTTTTTAATTACTATGGTAATTACGCACCAATTTGTGCACACCTTAAACAATGGGTTAATTGGTTATTTTTCTATTAAAAATTGTTGAATAAACACAAAATACCTTTTTTTTCAATGAATACTTTTCCCAGTAACCTTTGTAACCATCTCAACAGAGATTTTTCTACAAGAACCAATAGTTACGACTAACCTATCTTTATTCTAAATGAATCGGGATTGAAAGATATGGCTAGGGCAGGAATAGTAGTTAGCTTAACGCTACACTCTGTATTTAAGATCGGATGGGTGTATCAATCAACCAATCAATTTATGAAACTATCCATATTGGGATGAGAACCCAAGCCGCGTTGGGCGTCGTAACCTAAGCCAACGACATTGATAAATACATTGTTATTTTTCTTACCGTATTATAATGGAGTTCTACCAAGTAAATGCCTACTCAATCAATAGACACTGATAAACCCAATATATTCATTACTAACCCGTTTACGACTGGATTTTTTTGAAGGGATTAGCCAGATTTATTTATTGGTATTCCTATGTTATTATCTGGATGATTGTCGCTCTGCACTCATATAAGGGTTAAAACAATAGACACGGGAAATACAGAATGAAATAAAAAAAAAGACTTTACAATAAATATTTTTTAATTGCTGGGTTTTTTTTATAAACAATTTTGAAATAAAACCAGATAGAAATTTTAAAAAAATACAGTAACAAATCGTAAATCCTAATATCATTTCTGCATGTACGTATCAAAATACCATGCAAATTTTATCCAAGCAAAAGACTCAACATTCCACAAACGTTCAAAACGAATGGTGAATTATTTTTCAGTGTTGCCCAGACATACGAATACCAAATTAAACGAACAGCTGATCAAAGATATATGAAGATTTTCTCAAACCAGTGTGATAATGATTATCACACCAGATATTGTCATCTATATTATATAGCACCGTCTTTAGTCTGGCTTTCGCATTGGTTTGAGAAGTCTCAAGTATATGTTACATCTATCCGCTTAACGACACAAAGGTTCTAATTGTTTCATCTGCCAGGCTGTTCACTTGGCTTTGCCTTGAGCCGCGACTGCCTCCATTGCCTTCTTCACGGTCTCCTCGTCTCCCAAGAACTGCATCGACACGACCGGCTTCATGTTTTCATCGAGCTCGTACACGAACGGGATTCCGGTGGGGAGATTCAATTCCATGATGGCTGCATCTGACATGTCTGGGAAGAACAACGGTATAAAATGAAAGTTGCGCCTCATGAAAGCCAAGAACAAGAACAGATGCTTGTGGTGAATTTTACAGGTAACATAGTTTATATTCAGAGATTTGGAGGCAATATATTTGTCAACAAGAACACTGAAAATAAAATATTTTGTATGCATTGCATTGTGCATCAAGAATTGCTAGTCTGCAAAAACTCGACACATACATGTTTAGGTCTTTTTAGCAAAAAGGACTCGACACAAAAATTTGGTGCGGCCACCAAACATTTCCGTAGGACCGCTGATATTCCTGATGCGGCCACAGCCAAATTTCACGTGAGAACCACTGGACTAGACCTATCAGCCCTGTTATAAATTGGGTTTTGCTAAGACACAACTCGGCATTGGGTTAAAAGAAACGTAAATAATTAATAATTATACTACTCACTATCCAAATGTTTTACGATTCCTCTTAAGCTGTTTCCATGAGCGGCGATGATGATCTTCTTTCCTTCTTTCATCTAATAAGAACAAAGAAAATATTTACATTATTTATAAGATTCTGGTGTAGGCACAAATTTTAGTTGTTTTTTTAAAATGAAGTAAAAAAAAAAGGAATATCATTTTAACATCAATTTTTTTACGAGATGTTTATTCATAATATACAAAAAAATATTCGACCCAAAAACTTTAAAATCCAATAAGTTACAGGCTGGTAAAGTGGGTGGTCTCAAAAAAATTGACACGCCCCGGTTGCCATGATTCCAACTCTTCTAGTCACATGAAATTTTTTCTTTTTGAAATTGAACACTTAGAAATAGACATCTCATTAATAGGGAACACTGTCGCAGCGGCCATGTTGGACTATCTGTCAAATTATCAGTCAATCACTTCATACACCTAGTCTTGATGATTACCAAATAAATACACAAAATGTTTTGGATACACCGTTTCTTGATTCAATCTATTACTACTTAATTCTGTAACCAAAACAAACAACTCTACAAGTAACTGCCTTACAATGTTTGGTGAGCACTGACCTAGATGACAGTCAGGTACTATCCATTTAAAATATTCGGTATGCATATCTAAAATTTGCTGACATGTCATTAGAGGATAAAAGCTATTCTGCTTAACATCCCTGGTTTATATCAACAATATCTTCAAACAAAACAAACCAAGACTCATTTGAAAATTTTCTTCTCTTGTTCATTTTGAATGCTATTAGTCATGTCAAAATAACGAGTAACATAAAGGGTTTAACCCAACCCTGTCTGATTGATTGCATCTCATTAATATTTTGTAATGCTAACGTCATTAGTAGTATAATTATTTGTTTGCTTTGTTTTGATTCTATTTTCTTTTTGATTGATCCCCTCCTTGCTTCCCGTAAAAAGGAAAAATCCCAAACTCCATTTTGTAATTTTATCATTTTAAAATATTAGAATCAATCTTGGTTCAAAACTTAAGCAAACTTTGTGATAACGATATTACGATAGGCGAAACACGTGTCACAGTTAGTAGCATAATACGTGGAATAATCAAAGTGATTTTAAATTTAATATTAACTCTACAAAGCACTATTCGATAACAATTTCTACTTCACGGGTCCTTGTTACCTGAGGGATGATGACATCGTTCCAGTACGGCAGAGTGCGCTCGATGGTAAGCTTCAGACTCTCGCAGGTGGGAAACTCTTCGACCTTGAGGCAGCCAGCGTAGCGGGGGTCCTTGACGATGGCATCATAGTAAGGATGATCGGGCTTCATCTCTGGAGGGGGCACATCGAAACTGCGACGCCAGATGTGGACCTTGAATAAGATACGACGTTAGATACATAGAGAACATCTCAACTTTATGTCTACATGACAAAGAGAACTTTTAATTTATTGATTGAATTTGCATTAGCTTGGTAGAACTCCATTATAACATGGTGAAAAAATAGCAATGTATTTTAGTCCTGCAGAAATTTAATTGTACATGGTTGATAGCTATTTCGGCTTACGCCACCATCAGAACTTTTTTTAAATGCAATTACTTATTTATTTATTTATTTATTCAAGAAAATATTTAAATATGATATGAAATATTTTGCCATATACAATCTCATATTTTCATTAGACCGTTTATACATCAACTAGTAATTTTATATGCCAGGTGACAGTGCTATCTGTCAACATTCTCTCAACACTCTAAATTCTATTCGACCATAGGCAGTGCGTTTTATGCGGGGAACAATTGTCAAAATATCTTGTACTCACTCCTATCATGTTTATAATACGTGTGTGTTTTAACTGCATAAATAAACCAAGAGTTTATACTTAACCCATTGTTTACAGTGTGCACAAATTTGAGCATAATTACCATAGTAATTAAAAAGGCCTGTATACAAAGTGTTAAAATAAAAATATTGCATTACAGTTAGACAGACATGTTAATCATGCAATATCGTTGATCAACTGCCAGAAGTCATGAAGTAACAAAGTGTTGATTATTACATAATTGACAAAACTAGTTATTGGTCAATGTCGGAGTTAAATTCGTTTTTTCTCCAGGGCTGTGGAGTCGGTCAAAAACGGTTCGACTCCGACTCCAGCATTTACCAAAACTACGACTCCGACTAAAATAGTTTAATATCGTCACTTTTTTTTGCCTAATTTTCCTATTTGTGTTTGTTCAATTAAATATCAACCCTAACAATCCGGCCCATAGCCAAATTTGACATATTATATGCAAAAATAAAAAGTTCAAACTTTTCAAAATTTCCGACACCAAGTACGACTCTGGCCAAATCGCCGCGACGACTCCGACTCCGGCCAAAAAGCCCCGACTCCGACTTCATAGCCCTCGTTTTTTCCTCCAAGACTCCACAACCCTTATTTACAGGTGTATTCTCAATTCGATTATAAATGATTTTTATTTTCGTACCTGTTCTTCTCCATATTTGGCGGAAGTCTCTGCCTTATTCAACCCTGTGAGTCCTCCGTAGTGGCGCTCGTTAAGCCTCCATGTTTTCTGGGTCGGGATTCCCGTCTGTCCGGACTCGGAGAGGGCTGACTCCAATGTGCGATGCGCCCTGGTCAAGAGAGACGTGTGGGCAACGTCGAACTTTAGACCAGCATCTAGCAGAGCTTTACCAGCCGCTAATGCTTCGGCTTTACCTGCAGATAAAGAAACAACACTATGATTGTCAATGAAGGATTTTGAATGAGAGTGCTTGATGGAATTTCAATATCAAATTTGAATTGCTTAAATTTAATATTATAACTATGTTAGATATTCCAGTGTTATTATCTGGTCATTAGTATTTTCAAAAATTCCAATCAATTATAACGAATCCACATAATTCATTAAAACTTGTACATCAAATTTTCGCTAATTTACATTTTAATAGCAATTTAACATAGTGATCTACTTCTATTGTAATGCGGTAAGAAAAATAACAATGTATTATAGTTCTACATAAATTATTTTATATATTTGTTGATAGCTATTTCAGCTTACGCCTTCGTCAGAACTATAAGGCGTAAGCCGGAACAGAAACAGAAGGCGTAAGCAGAAATAGCTATCAACAAATATATAAAATAATTTATGTAGAACTAAAATGCATTGTTATTTTTCTTACCGTATTATAATGAAGTTCTACCAAGTAAATGCCTACTCAATCAATATTTCTATTGAATATAAGCGATACAAACTGTTTACTTCAGGCTGACCACGCTACTTATGTACTCGAAAGAGTGGCGCTGTGAGAGTCCTAGTAATAATTTATTTACTAT
Source organism: Himalopsyche kuldschensis (assembly GCA_028554975.1). NCBI lineage: Eukaryota > Metazoa > Arthropoda > Insecta > Trichoptera > Rhyacophilidae > Himalopsyche > Himalopsyche kuldschensis. The sequence goes on along the minus strand of JAHFWI010000031.1, from coordinate 3,338,399 downwards.
CAACGGCTGCCGCAAACTCGAGTGAACTGTTAAAGAAGTCGGAGTGTACGCGTCAGTTCAAGTACATCCGTGCACTTGAAATGCCTGAAGATGCCGAAAGGCTAAACCCAGGTCGTTAGCGACAAAACTCATGGAAAATTACAAAATTCAAACCATTCAAATTTGACTATGATTGTCACAAAAATTGAATTAGATAATGACAACCATTTCAAATATTTTCATTACCTTAACATTTTGACACCATGCAACAGATTCTCTGACTATTGTCATACTTTAACCGGTATTATGCCAACATAACACTGAAGGAGCCCATAAAGAATCAATCATTATGTCATAGCTCAATTTGACAGATACATGGATCATAAATCAAAATACACAATTTCTAAACATTGTATATTCACTTAATATAGAACAGTAAAAACGACACCGAAATAAGTCATTGTTTCTCAATCTTACTAGGTTGATATCACTCCAAGTGTACGGTTAAGCAGTCATTTCGTAATTTCAAAACTAACTTACCCTAAATAAAATTGGATAATAAGGAAAAACGATATACCTTTATCGCTAAGCTCGGCATCAAACCATCCGCAGAATTGGTTCTTTTGGTTCCATTCGCTTTCGCCGTGGCGAACCATAACAACCTTATATTTGGCCATTTTTGAAAATCTACGTTTGAAATCTGGGAACGAAAATTTAGAACTAGCCGGTAGTCGACTCAATAATATCTTCAGATTGAGATATGACTTTTCTGACCTCTAAATGAAGAAGGTCGCTTAAGCTTTTTTTTTGGCTAGTAAAACTGTAACAAAAATAAAAGTAGGTAGGTAATTTTATTTAAAAAATATATCCATTATTTTGGAATGGAATGGATCAAAAAACTTAATAAATAATTTTAAATAACTATACACAAAGTTCATCGTGATAAATGTCCACTTCTTCCGAGACTTATTAACGATGATTTTAAATGAAAGAAGAGAAGAGAAAAATGTTTCAGTCATGGATAAGCAAACTTTTGTTCAACATTCAGTAAGTTTGACACTATACACCGTAGACACTGTGGTAGACACGTTTTTGTAAAGCGTATAAGCGTTTTATTGATTTTATTTGAGTAAAATACAGTTTGTTACTCAGTTGCTTACAACAGCGTTGACCAATCCGCTACCATCATTTTGTAAAAAAGATTTTTTTATTCTAATATTATTGTGTCATCAATATAATCATAGTATAACCCAGGGCTTTTATTGAAAAAAAGGTGCCGGAACTTTCTTCATGTCAAGCTTTTTAATAAATAAAATTAAATTCAAATATCGTTTAAGTATAATTTCGTCTAATTGATTAAGAAATCTGTGAAAAAAGGTACCGGGACGCCGTTCCACCGCGTTAAATGGGGGAAAAAGCCCTGGTTTTACCTATAACATATAAATTAAAATTAGGTATATAATTTTAGCAATAGAGCTTGAAAATTTTAGTATTTATTAAATATTGTAACCATAGACATAGCAATATGTTACAAATATAGACTAGTAACATTTCTTTCTAATGTCAAAACCGCGTGTTGTTTGACGTGTATATCCGAAGATACTTATATATTTAAAAAACTTAATTGATCACTCAACATGGCTAAATCCCTTCGCAGTAAACGTATGAGAAAAAACCGAGCCGTAAAGCGTGACAAGAATGCCAAAGTGGAAATGGACAGGCTGAAAAAGGCCTTGGTTAAAGATCCCACCACAATCACCTCAGATTTAGTAACCCTCACAAATCCGGCGATTTCTGCGACTGTAAAATTACCAGAAAAGGATACGAAAAAAAAGACCAAAGGTGCACATATGGACGACAATTCCGATTCCGAAGCGGAACTCATAACAGTCGAAACGGGTAAAGATGAAACGCGAACATTCAATTCGAAAACCATGAAAGATTTAAATGGCCAATACCCCATTTGGATGCACCCGAGAAAAATCAAAGCGATCAAAAACAAACACAAGAAGACAGACAAACATCAAACCATTAAGAAGAAGACTATCAAGAGAAAATCGAAAAAACGACACAACAAGGCGTAATATCTAACCTAAAAAAACTTTAGGTTAAATCATTTGCTTATCTCTTAATGTATGTATTTTGACAGTTATGTTAGTTTATATTAATTACTTAACATTAAAGAAAACATTTCTTTTATTTAATTTGGTGTCTGTTATTTCATTGAAGATTTTTAAAAACATCAGCAGTCTGCTGATTCATCTGCAACTTGTGGATAAATAAAATGTATGAATTTGCAGATTCGATGGAATAGGCCATCAACGTGTGCTGCAATTGATGAAACTACTGAAAATATATCTATAGTTTGTACCTTTCCCTTTAACCAAGTCAATCATATGGACTGCTAATGGAGATTTCGTCGACAAAAGTTGTTAACGAGAAGTTGTTACTCAGTATCTCAACTTCAGTGATAGGACTAGTGGTCAGCCAACTGCTCCCGCCATGTCCCATTTTTAACCCTTTGACGAGTATGGCGGTACATGTACGTCCAAGTATTTTGTTATCTATTGGTATTCTCATTTCTTTTTTATTGAAATGTTATTATTTTTTCATATATTGAAATGAGACATCTTCGATTTTCAGTAGTCAAATTATTTTTATTATAAGTTTCCAATGAAGAAAAGATGTTGATAAAAAGGTTATTATTTTGAAACAAATCTGTAGCCATATATTGAATTAAAAAATTATACATTTTTTAATATTATGCCATTCCAACATGTATTGACAGTGAACACCTTAAGATTGATGTACCAAAATAATTGATGCCTTCCATAAATTCAACCTAAGTTCTTCCCTACAAAGAATGAGGCCCGCTAAATAGGAGATATATGTACTCAGGGGAGCTACAGAAGCGAGGAAGTTGGCGGGAGATAGAGAATCTTGGAGGCACCGTGTGGCGGCCATATGCTCCGAATAGGGAGCTGATGCTGGAATCTCAGGTGTTTGTTTTTTTTCGCGGAATTGTGCTGCTGATTTACCCGTATCAGGTCCAGTGCTCATGAAAAAAGCTTAAATCAATAGCAAACCAGCTAGGAATCGAGGTGTTTCAGGCTTCTGGTGGTTGGCTCAATCGCTTCAAGGGGAGATTTAATATCACAAGTCTCGCAATTTGTGGCGAAGCACAGTACGTGAATGAAGAGGAAGTCACTATATGGCTAGAGAATACACGCCAGATTATTGAAAAATACCAGTCCAAAGACATATACAATATGGATGAGACAGGTATTATTTACAATATGTTGCCAGAAAGGACATTGGCGCTCAAAGGTGAAAATGCCACGGAGGTAAAAGAAGTAAAGAACGGGTAACTGTTTTGCTTTGCTGCAATGCAGATGGCTTGGATAAATTAAAGTCAACTGTTGTCGGAAAAGTGAGAAATCCCCGTGCATTTAAAAATGTCGCCGCGCCGCACTTTTTCATCCATTATCAAAATAATACGAAATCGTGGATGACTAGAGAGTTGTTTAAGTCTTGGCTGACCAGCTTCCAAAGGAAAATGGCAGCCTATAATAGGAACGTCCTTTTATTATTAGACAATTATCGGTACGTTGTGAGCTCAGCTCACGTGCTGGAAATGAACTGTCCGAATGTTCGGTTATTATTCTTGCCGCCGAATACAACAAGTATCCTCCAACCTCTTGACCGAGAAATTATTCAAAATTTTAAACATTTCTATAGAAAAAAAAATTATATGTTTTATATGCTGAGGCTCGGCGATAGTGGCCAAGTTAATGAACCAAAAAAGTGGTAAATTTTATATGCCTGTCGGGCAATCACAACATCGTGGTAAAATGTTACACCTGTTTCTGTAAAAGTAAAATCATTCTCGGTCTTTATATTGAAACACAGGAAGCTGAAGAATATTTTGATCCTTAGATGGGGTCTGTGACTTTTAATAAGTTTGTAGACATTGATAGATAGATGATAGTACATTGATTATAAGTGACCGTGAATATGTATATATGTGACTAAAATCGATTATGTTTCCTATTTTTTATTCATAAGATGCCTGTCCATAAAAAAAAAAATTATTATCCTGTAATTCGAATTTATTTGGGAATCTGGTACCTTGAATTTCCAATTAACAGACTGTATTATCAAGCCTAAAAAATCATTTCAATTCGATACACCTGGAATCTACATCAATTGAGAACTACATGTCCACAATTGATGCAATAATGGTCCAGGCCTGAATTGGAAGTAAAAGCTTCTTGATAATTATTTCAATAAACAAAAATAATTTGCATTTTAAAGTTCCAAAAGAAATATCAACATGTACCTCGAAAAATTTATAATGTTCTTCAGAGATTTACTGATATCAAAATATATAATGTTTTTATATTTTTTTTTGTCTGGTATTATTTTTTAACTCATTAAAAAAAACCTAATTTATCCAAAATAACTCACCACTCACAAGGGATAATGATAATGTAGGATCATGGGAAGTACTGTAACCAATAGGAAGACATTGAGCCAAAGACCTAATAGTTTGGATACTACAAGAATTTTTCTTTCAATGATATTCAAGGTATTCTTGGTCAAGAAGAACAGCTAGGATCCCAGAATTAAAAGAAGGGTAATTTGCAATGAGGCACTTTTATCAATAGGCATTTTTTTATTATTTATTGATTGTGTAATAGTATAAAAGTACAGTATAAAATTATTTTAAGCATATTTTGTAGTACATTCAACAATGTTTAGAATTGTGCGATCAAGATAGGTGGTGGGAAAGACCCTCGGCCGAAGCGTTACAGGCATAAATACAAAATTAAAAATAAATAGAAGGTTATCTATCACAATATAATACTTAAGATAAACTTATCATTTAAAGGTTGAGATTTGGAATTATAAAAAGAAATTAAAAAAACTTGAGCACATGTGAGCACAGATATTTTAATTTTCAGCCAGTGTAGTTGTGAAGAATTCAATTGATACAAGAATATATATTTGGATACCTAACACAAAAATCTTTATAAGGAAATGTGATATAATACAAAAGGTGAGGGTACATTAATTTATTAGCTTTAATAAGGGATTTCGACTGAGGGTGCTTGATGGAATTTCACTATCAAATTTGAATTTTGAACTTTTCCATGAGTTTTGTCACTAACGACCCGGGTTTCGCCTTTCGGCATTTCAAGTGCATGTATGTACTGACAAATTCTTCTAAATTCACCATTGTTGTACCCTTTTGAATAATTTTTAATGGAATGTAAGTAGAACAAGGCTGATTTTATATGCTGATACATTAAGCAAAAGTGATAGAAATACATATTTTGCACGATTCAGCTGATGGGAGGGAATCAAATAGATAGAAAATGATTTACAACTAAGCGCTATAGCTTGATTTGTAATTCAGTCGAATATATGTAGCAAACTATCACTGAATTATGATTTCTGCTGAGGCAGGATTCCCACGTTAGGTCTTGGATAATAATATCTTTAAAATGTAAGCAAAGGAAAATTATCCATTTGAATCAAACATTTGGAGATATGATGCAAAATGCAGATCTGCAAAAAGAAGGCAAAGAAATTACATTCCACGTGTAACTGCAAATTTTTCATGGTAATATAAATTTGTTGAGTGTCTATTGTATAGAAAAAGGTTTTTAATTATATCAATAATTAACATAGCATTGCTTAAAATATTTAACAGTTCAAAATTAAGGTGATGTTTTAGTATCTGAATGGAATGCGGCTATTGGTTTGTACGTAAAGCTGACTTCAAGCCTGTTCCAACAAATCATGAGTGATTGCCATCTCCTCGAAGCAGCTTAATACTAACTAGATCCTCATGGGTTTGTGCCAAGTATAAGCTGCACTTTTTCTATTCAACATCTGTGCGTTTATCATTTTAGGTGCCATATTCAAAAGCAGCTATATAATACTTTTTGGGCACGTTTTTTAAAAAGATAATAATGTCAAATTTTAAATAAATAAATAAATATTTCTTATATTTTTTAATGTTGTACTGTGGTTGTCTTGTTAGGCAGTGATACTTAACTAAATGGACATGGTTAAAGATGAATATCACAATTATTTTCGTATGACGAAATGAAATTTAATTAATACAAAATTTTGGCAATGATGTTTGTACATTGTTAAATCAACAATTAAATTAATAACTTCACTATAACACAATATAATTAAATATAGACAATACTCACAATAATTACTTATTGCGTTGATATGGTGAAATTTTTGTCGTCTTATTTTATAATAATAATTATAATTAGACATAGGGTGTGAAATAATTATAAAAAAGCAGTCTTATTCAATAAAAATATTTGTCAAAAGCCTTATTAAATAGTTTAACACTAATTTATTGAGTATATTGTCATGTAGCACTTATTTATAATTCTATATTATTATAAACACATGCTATTCAAGATGTTTTAATAAGCGCAAGTTAATAAAAAAAATCGGCATTTAAATATGATAATAATTTTAAAACATAGTGACCATTTTAAATGTGGGTTTGAATCTTCGATGAGATGGTAGAGCTTAGGACACTTAATTGGTTGATAACAATATTTAAGTTATTTCAATATATTACTGATGCAAAACTAATAGATCAACGGTCACTATATTGTTGGATTGCTGCCAAAACTTTTTAACTGCGATTTTAAGTACATATCTTAGAATAAACTATGAATTTTATAATGAATAGTTTTTGTAAAGATGAGATCCACCAACAATTATTCAACTGAAGTATATAATGCAACAAAAAATTTAAATTATAATTACTCAAGACAAGAAAACCTATCTATCAATAGTGGCATGACGATATATGGTTTAAAAACAAAGAATAATTTAGTGTTGTACTATGTTTAAAGTTAAGGGAAACAAATATAATGTACATATATTGTCTTGTTTTATTTGTAAATGTCTGATGACAAATGTGAATGCTTATTAACGTAAATGTATTGAAGATTGTGTTATTAATCTATTGATATAATAAAATAAAAAGCAATTAATAAAATTGGAATTCATTCGCAGATATTCCTTAGAAAGGGCACCTTTCATTAAATAATGGATACAGAATAGGCAATGTGATATTATTACAATTCTCGAAAGGCCAAGCTCAATAGCTATCAAAATAAACGTCTTTTTAAGATATGAGCATCTCCTCAAATGCTCAAAAAATATACATGGGAATAGTTAAGTCAGTACATTCTTTAAGAACAGTACAATGAATAAGTCAAATGGTAAAATACAACGTTACAACATGTCCCTATTGGTATAAAGTGTATCACTGTTGGTTTTGACAATATACTGAATAACTTTTGTATAATTGGTCAATTCTTGAAAAATGAAAACACATTTTTTTGCACGGTTTCGATTAGATGATAATGATTGCAATGAGCCGAACTTGTCCTGTTCATTATAAGATATATGAGGAGGCAATTTTCAAAACTGGTATATTTCAAAATTATTTTTTTTAACAGTCAATTTTAGATTAAACTTTTGAGACCTTTTTTCTTCACATGGAAAAGTTTTGCGTTCTTACACATCATCTTTAATTTAATAAATATAAATTTGAAAACTACCTCCTGATATGTGAAAGTAAATAAAAATGTGTTTTATCTATTTGATTATCCTGAACATTTTATAATAATCTTACTAAAGGATTCTGCTAAGTTTATTATTACATTATATTCTGTAGGCTTCAACCTATTCACTGCATACGTTGAGACGCCTGATTGCGGTGTGTTGCAAATTGAAATTAAAATAATAAACAGTGTTTTTGTTTGAATAGGAATGCATTATTTGGTCTTAGTGTATTTAACACAAACACTGATGAATTAATTTTTTATATCTCAGTTATTGGAATATCCGCAAATTGGCTCAGCAGGGAAGAGTTTAATGTTATTAATAGGTAAGAGAAAACAACAATTCTAGATAAATCTTTGGTAAATTTTGAAATAATACGTACATAAAACTACACAAAATATCGAGGATTCGCATATCTACAGACAACAAACGTAGTATACACATCAACTCTCTCACAAGGAGTCCTGCAGGTGTAAAACATAGAGGCACATCTACATCATGTTCACACATTACACATATAAAGATGTAGATTATCCTTTATCATTTAAATGAGCAGCAAAATGAAAGAATTTATTTTATTTGCAGTTACAACATAATGCCCAATACTGCACTGATTTATTTTTGTGTGAATTAAAAAAACTGATAATTATTCAAGGATTTGAACCAATCCAATAATAAATAGGATGAAAAAAAATAGCAACGTGTCAGGTTCTGAAAGGATTGTCAATCATTGATAACTATTTCGGCATCGTGTCGGCATAGTTCTGACGATGGCCATCAGCAAAACTTGATAACCCTCGAAATGGAATTCTAACAAACTCATTTCAATTCAGCCAATAAAAATATGGCTGCCTAATAATAAATTCAAAATAAATATAATAAATACTCGTCACAAAATGAAGGCGGTGCAATAAATTAAACTATATGTTATGACCATTTTAAATATGGGATTAGGTATCACCTTTTCATAGTGATCGAAGGGCGGTGGGCAATTATCAGTTTGAAATCAATCGACATGCAGCTCAAGCGACAGGCGGCATACATGATACAATATGAAAGCTACGATTATAATACTATACGAAACACGAGGGCGTCGGCTGTCCTATTTGTGACAGGATCGTATCAACGGAAGAGTGAACGAGGTCGCCTCCCCATGAAGTGCCATGGGTGACCTAATGAGCGGCGATGCTTGCGTGCCGGTGACAATCTGAAAAAGACAACATCAAATCAATTTTATATACAAAATAGCTGTTGTTATTAGTGGAGTTCAAGAATTTGGAGTGTTAGACTCTATTTATTGTATTTTAGGCAAAATCGGATTCGTCAGAGAGAGCAGGACTTAGAAGCGGATCAGATACGTAAACAATCCGACAGCAAACTTTTGAGATTGTTACAGTCGTACTCGTGTCAAGTAATATTATGTTGCAGTAGTTAGGCTTTAACTTGATCACGTCTCATTTTGTATGGCCGGCCCTACGAACACGGAATTGTTTGGTGTATAAACGCGGCCGCGGCATAGAAGAGATTAAAGAACTCCACAGTCCTGTGTTAAAAATAAAAAGTATATTAACCCGTACAAAATTCAAACAATTCAAATTAGAGTTAAAAGTGTTAAAACTACCACAGACATGATTTTTTTATTCAAATATGTATGCATTATTTGATTTGATAATCTCCTTGGGTGTATTTAACACAGATACTGATGAATTGATGTTTGAAATCTTAGCTGTTGGAATATTTGTAAATCGGCTCAGCAGGGAAGAGGTAAAGCACAGGATCACTATATTATACTGTCTCATTTCATGAGGAGAATATGAACAACAAACAGAGCCCTTTATTCCTTCTTCCAAGCCATGTCAGCATTCCTTAGTTCTCCCGACGACATCCAACAGATAGTACCCGCAAGTATCAAGTCAATACTGAATGAATGGGTTGAGGCTCTTCCAAGATATCACAATGCATGCCCCAGCCAGTTCCAACCTCTGTACACGGCCACTGACATAACACAGAGTTGATTCATCTGTGCCAATTATTAACCATGGGGCAGGTAAGGCATGCTTACTTGATAGGTAAAGTAATTGATGGATGACATGGGATATATGCTCGGTAAAGGAATGTGAATGTGCTTCCTTTGAGAATAATAAGAGACATTTAACATTAGACATTTAAAAAGCAACGCATATATTGAGACTCACTCATGTTCCGGTGTGTCGGGATAAAAGCGGTGGTCATTATTTTGATCGGTGACGCAGCGAGGAGTTTCAATTCCGAATGGGCTGTACAGCTTGGTAGGAGTGCGGCCCAAAACCTATAAAAGCAAAAACATTATGTCAATATACCACACACCTGCTTTACATTTTTAAGTATAACAGATCAGACAATGTTACCAGGATAATGAAGTATGCAGTTACTGCTGTTGAAATATTTTATTTTAACCAAGTAATAAATTGGAGATATATATTTATTTTTAAACTACCTCTTGAAGATTATTCACCTTTTAAGGTGTTCAATGTCTTACTTGGTGGAATGGCATTATAATAAAAAATAATAAGACATTTTTTGTCAGTTGAAAATGCTCCTGATGAGTGATACTAGTACTGATTCAAATAAATTTAATGGAAGAGGAAGTACAAAAAATGTCTTATTATTTTTAACATCATTCAACTGTTGAATGTTGTAAGGCAAAAAAGACTTTTAAAGTTTAACTGATGAAAATAAAAAAACAAATTTTCTACTAAATATTTTGCTTACCAGCTGAAATATAATGTTTTTACTTTGAGATGATAATAATACACAAAATTCTCTTTTTGCAAAGATGTTTCTATTAACATTTAAAAACAGCAAGATCTAAGAAATTCGAAACCATGTGAATTTAATGATCACCTGTGCAAGAAGAGAATTCGATGCTATCATCTTTAGATTTATACAGCAAAATGATACGTATTAAAATGAATTTTAGCAGGAAAACATCACAGGATCTCATGCCCTGGATATACACTACATTATATTAATCCAATTTTTCATGAAGTATTATGGAAGATGAATTGTTTCACAGTTTTTTAAACTGATACCAAAGCAGCAGCGGAAGGTTTTTAATATATAGTATATCGAGATTAATACGATATGCGTCAATCTCCAAGTTGAATACCTGACGACATCTCCCCTGCGGTGTTCCAGGAGTGTGGCACGGAGTATTTGGAGCTTCCGTTAAACGATGACGTCTCCGAGTGCCCATTTGCAAGTGCTGAGGAAGTAAATAATTCGTTGATTACTGTTTTTCAAAACTAAGAAGCGACGCGTGAATAAATTTGAGCATGATTCAATCTACAGCATGGATGACTGTGATGTCCTCCCAGTGTGGCGTATGGTAAAATAACTCAAATAAAATAAACAACAAATTATGAATCCCCCCCCCTCCTGAAACAATATTTTTACATTTTGACGAGTATTGACACTGGCCAAGGTTTCGTCTTTCAACATCATCCGTGGTTCAGTGGTCAACGTTGTTGGCTTGCGTGCCGGACCACCCGGGTTCGATTCCCAGTACGAGCAGAGTTTTTCAGTCGATAAATTGATTCTGCTCAGAGGCAATGGGTGTTTGTGTTCTTAAAAATACCTTCCCACTTTTCCGATCCTAAAGAGTGACGCATAGTGTCTGCAATTAGCTAACTACTAGTCCTGTCTTAGTCTTCGTATCCTTTCCATTCCTACTCTCTTCGAAAAGAGAGGTTGAGCCACTGAGTAACAAGCAGCTTTAGTAGAAAAATATATGTTGAGATAAACTCCGTGATGAGTCCATGTAATACAAGTTGGGAGCGGACATGGTTAAAAAAAAAAAATATATTAATTATATTTTGAACTGAGCAATAAACCAATTTATTCCACGTCAGTTCAAGCTCATCCGTCCACTTGAAATGACTGAAGATGATGAAAGAAGACACCCAGGTGTATACTACAAGTGACAAAACTCATGGAAATATAAAAATTCCGACAATTCAAAATGATATCGAAATTCCATCAAGCATCTTCTGTCTTAATGTATTATTACTATTATTATATGAACAAAATGTACCCAACATTTCCGAAAGAGGAGCAAGGGGTCTTAGACGAAATGAACTAAGGATCTAAAACTTCGAATCTGCATAGTAAGAAAATTTGTCATAAACACTTCTTTTATTTTAGAATGCGATAGAGTTTCAAATCTTAGAAAAAAAATGGTACATTTTTTCGTACCTCATCGCACTAAGAATACCATTGTATTCTTAGTACAGAAAAAGACTGCTTTATACTGGCTTCGCATGGTCATTCGATCTGGAATTATTGGTGTAAAATAAACAAGATTTAATTATTATATAAAATACTCGTAAAAAACATGTCTCACCTGAGAAAGGGAACCGAACGTAGTGCGAACACGCCTTAATGTTTTCGATATTTTTTCTGCTCCGTTTCGTAAAACCTTGCGTGAATTGGCGAAATTCATTCTCGTCAGGACGCCGGGATTACAATTGACAGCGAAATTAGACTTTTCTCGGATCGGTGATCCAGACGGCTCATCCCGAAATTTTTCCTCCAGATTTCGGCATATTTTCTTGCTATCGTTCAACGAATCGTCGCAGTCGCGAGAGGAGGACCTGAACGAAAGTATTTTGGTTTCCGAACGCATTTTAATTGATGATTAGATATTCAATGTGAGGGTGAAAAGTGCTCTGAGAAAACGTTAAAAGATTGACACCCCACTACAATTCAAATTTCCCTTTGTTTGGAAATGGTTTGGAACGATATTTTATTTGACATCGATCCGTAACCAACTTAAGAAACTTAAAAAATAACGGTTATATTATAAAAGTATATAATATCAAATTTCCATTTTAAAACTATTGAAATCTCATAAAAAATATTCTTAGTGGTTTTCAAAAGCTTTGCATACTTTAAATCAAATTTAATTATGGATAAAAACCTACAAATTGTATTCAAAGGGCTCGTGTATACATCACTTATAATATTATTTCTCAAGTTGTCGACTTGCATTTTACCCGCCACAACTGTCAAATAATGACAAGATGTGACAAGTAAATCGAACCATAGACTAGTACGTGTACTTAATTCCCACATTGTTCTGACATTTAAATCTGCCGCTAAAATCATGAGTTTATATCGTTTTCCTGCAAAACGTGTTACGAAAACTATCGAATAATTTACAAAACAATATTATTTAAATAAAAACAATCCACAATTGAGATGTCATACGTAGAACTAATAAATATTTTGATTTACAAATGCAGAATATGCTTGGAAGAAGATGGAACTATGGATATATTTACTACACCGATGCTTGAAACTAACCTAGAATTGTGTACTAATATAAAGGTATGGATTTTATCGAATATTGCTAATTGATCCAATATGATGTTATCCAAAAATAGATTGAAATGTCAATTTACGTATTCCCTTTTTTAAGGTTTCTAAAAATGACGGTAATCCAAAATGTATATGCAGCTCTTGCAACGACTTAATAATCACTTCAGTAAGATTAAGAAACTTGGCTGCAGATGCTGACCAGAGACTAAGGGGAATTCAAAATTCGGCAGAAGTTATCGAAATCGTAAGTGTTAATATTATCTACTTTATTGTTGAACATTTCAGGAGTTTCACGCCATCAAGTACACAGATAAACGCGAGCTATCCGTCACTTTAGTTCAGTTGGTATGACTGCATCCGTGTACTCGAAACATTCAAAATTTCAATGATTCAAATGGAATACCCGATTGGTATTACATTCCAGTCATTGGCTTCCGTAACGGATTCAAGTCCCAGTGTGAGCAGATTTTTCAGGCAATTTATCAATCCTGCTAAAAATCTCTTCCCCTATCCAATCACAAATTTAGCTGACCACTTGCCCTGTCCTAGTCGTCGCATCCTTTCAATCCTTACTCTCTTTGAAAATAAGATAGTTTTAGCAACTGAGTAAAAAGCAGTTCTTGTTGGAAAAAATAGAGTCCATATGCTCTAAGTTGAAAGCGGTAATGGATTAATATTATTATTTTGGATTAAAATAGTTAATATAAAAAAAAAATTATATCCATAATCATTTAAGTTTTTTTTTTATTGAAATAATTCATAATAACCTTTTGACCTTTTGAGAATAAAATGGCCCAAAATAAGAAATGCAGATGCGGGATTGTTCTAAATTGTAAAGTTAAGGCATCTGTGGTCGGAATGAGCCACTAACACATCACCATATAGCCAATGGAGTGCCAGGGTGGCCATTTGAAAACAACACCTAGTGAGGAGAGTGTATTATTTCAAATTTCTTGAGTGATCAATCTAGAAACGGTGTGTTCCTTGTTCCTGAACCACCCATTGCTACTTAATTCAACCAAGAGTGGTGTGACAGAAAGCCCTGAGGCAACTCTGACAGAAAGTTCACTATAAAGCCCCCTGATTAGACATGGTCAACTACTGGATTTTTCAATATGTGAGATGGTCAACTACTGAAACAGGAACATGGCTTTAAATAATTTAACACAACTTTTTTTAAACAGGTACTTTCGTAATTTTTGTTGCATAATATTAATGTAGACATATGATCCAATATGAGTATACTTGCTTTGCCATCATTCGGTACAATGCTAAACCTTAATCGTTATTTTTGTTGAAATTTTCTCTTAAACGGTCAGCTACTGGTACATTTACCTTATTATGAAATTCAATCTTTCGCAGGGTCTGCTTAATAACTGCACGCCAAGTATCGAGGTATCCAAAGAAGTCTGCTGTCCACTTCAAAATGTCGAACCTATTTTACCGGACTTATTACTTACAACAACTCGGTCAAAAACAAATAGAAAGAAAAGGAAACTTCTGGAAGCTTTAGAACGTACCGCAAAAAGAAGCAAGGATTCACCGGAAATAAAAACTGAAGAAAAATTTAATCTTGATTCTGTATGTATATAACATTTTGTTTACCGGTTCTGCACTTTGTTTTCATGGACTTTGACATTGCTATTAAAATTTATGGTGATTGATTGAATTGGCATTTAATCGGTAGAACTCCATTATAACACGGTGGAAAAATAGCAGTAGAATAGAAGTAGAAACATAATAATAAAGGCCCTTATATATTTGCCCGGTCCGTGGTGCAGTGGTTAACATTATTGGCTTCCATGACGGACCGGCCGGGCTTGAGTTCCAGTACGAGTATATTTTTTCAGTCGATAAATTGATTCTGTTAGAAGACAATGGTCCTTCCCACCTTTCTGATCCCAAAAAACGGTGTAGCGAAAGCGGTTAGCTAACCACTAGTTCTGTCCTAGTCCTCGTATCCTTTCAACCCCTACTATCTTCAAAAATAGAGATTAAGGAACTGAGGAACAAGTTGTTCTTTTTTTTTGAAAATTTTGAATCAATCGAAATTTTAATCATTTGAATTATGTACTTATGCATTAGTTTTGTCGCTAACCACCCTGGTTTCACCTTTCGGCATCTCCAGCCATTTGAAGTGCACGGATGAACTTGCAATGCCTGAAGTTGCAGAAAGGCAAAACCCTGGGTCGCTGGCGATAAAACACTTACCTAAGTACAAAATTCAAATGATTCAAAGTTTATATTTCAATGGGTGTAAGCCGAAATAGCTTTCGACTATATCAAATAATTTTTGTAGACCTGAATTACATTGCTATTTCTCTGTGTTATTGATGATGATGTTTGTAGTCTAGTTGTCAACATTTTTGGCTTTCGTTGCAGTGTTCACAGATTTGAATCCCAGTATGGACAATTTCATAAAAGATGTCTGAATTCCCTCAAACCCAATCGATCCTAAAAATGAAGTGCGACTTACGAGTGCAATTAAACCAACCACTGTCCACCCATCCTAACCCTATCACAGAAAACAATGAAGGCTCTAGAAACAATGGCGGCAGTTTTTGTAAGTATAGATTTCAAACGATACAACAAAAAACGTTTTATGTATAAAAAATTCCACATTTATTTGTTTCCCTCGATGGACAACTGCCGCCCTTGTTTTGTAAAAACTGATAACTGACTATACATAACTATACATACTAAACTCATCAGCCTTATTTCAAAAAAAAAAAAAAATGTAAGCAGGTAATACAAGCAGTGTATCATGGCAACACCTTGTATCAGATGCATGTTCAATTTATAAGTACAGATTGGTGGCAATTAATATTTCACGTAATTCGCAGATTTTATATACTTATTTAAAAGAACCAAGATTATATTAATATAAAATTTAAAATATTTTGATTATTCCACGTATTGTTTTACTAATTTTGACACGGGTTTCGCCTAAGTAATAATTCTAATATTTTAAAATGATAAATTACAAAATAGAGTTTGGGATTTTTTCTTTATACGGGAAGCAAGGTAGGGGAAGATAGAAACAAAACAAACAAATAATTATTCATACTACTATTGACGTTAATCTTTTAAAATTATTAACTAATGAGATGTAATCAATTAGGAAAGGTTAAAACTTTGTGGAAGTTCATTTTATCATAAAGTTTTAAATAACTTTGATTATTCCACGTATTGTGTTACTAATTGTGCCACGTGTTTCGCGTCCTTCAGAGGCATCTTCGGACTTACTATCGCAAAGTTTGCTTAAGTAATAAAGCAAAATTGATTCTAATATTTTAAAATGATTAATTACAAAATGGAGTTGGAGATTTTTCCTTTTTACGGGAAGCAAGGTACAAACAAACCAAATAAATAATTATACTACTAATGACGTTAACATTACAAAATAATAACTAATGATGTGTATCTGGGAAGGGTAAATCCCATTGAAAATAGATTTAACAGCGGTGAGCAACCTGTCCTATTAACCGAATCCATCGAAAGTACTGACTTTAAATAATTGTTGCAAAATCAAATTCAGCAAAAAATAATCTATGAGTGCAAAGGGTTAATATGTAAATCAAGTTTTTATACCTTTTATACAAACGAATTTGTCAGTTAAAGACGGTTTAGCAATTAAAAAATCATTGAAATCGGACATAAGCCTGATCTGAAAATTTTCCTTACCTATTACATTTGAGTTTAAGAATATGTTGTTTATTTTTCAGAGTTCAAAACTTCACTGTGCCAAATTAAAAAAGGAAGAACTACCACAAGATTGCCAGGTAGACAATCATTTATGTATAGTTATTATATAAAAATCTATATATTTGGCATATCTGCCAGATTGCCAGATATTGGTAATATTTAAAACTAGCAACACATCTAAGTTTCAGCTGAAGATCCCAACATAACTACATATATGAACAGAACTGTTGAATCAACACTGCTTAATTAATTATTAGTTGGATGAATTTTGTTGCTAACGACCTGGGATTCAGCTTTCGGTATCTTCAGGCATTTCAAGTGCATAAATAATCATCAACTGATTCGTAGTAAATAGTCTGTATCGCTTATATATATGAATAAAAGTAGGTCACCAATTGTTATTATTGCAATCTGGATGAATTAGCAGATGTGTTGATGATAATGAATTGCGTTTTAATTGTGTGGGTGATTTACAAGTATCAATTATTATTAATTTCAAATTAATTATCACCATTGAAATGCCTACTAATATAATAGGTGGGTTTTATCCAATGTATTTTTAATGATATTGATTGATTTGGCATTTACTTGGTAGAACTCCATTATAATACGGTGAGAAAAATAACAATGTATTTTAATTCTACAGAACCTTTATGTAGAATTAAAATACATTGTTATTTTTCTCACCGTATTATTTTTAAAGATTTGGGAAGATCAAGTTGCTCATTTAAAATTGACCAACTATTCAGCTGTGCCCTATTTATTTCTAATATTTCCTGGTGAAATAATTAACGATCACCCATGTTGTGATGGGTCATGTTGCTTAACTCGTTCACTGCGACGTACACTTCTAAAATAGTCACAGCTTGAATATATCGCCCTAGGCATTTAGATGAGCATTGATTCTTCGTGTCTTCAGCCCTGTTCAAAAAAATATTCACCATTTTGGTCGGTATCTATGTATGTGCACTTCAGAACCACATCAATTTGTACTTAAATTATTCCGCAATGAACGTGTTAATTAGTCAATCTCGCGCTGGAACATGTTGCATTTTGACCATGGTATGTATTGCTTGAATAAGAAATCTCCATCAAACCTAACAGAGAACTTTATTTTTTGTTTCAGATCTGCGGGAAGATATTCTTAAAACACCGTGCCATGTATCATCACTTACGGACTCACGATTTAATTAAAAGAAACCAGTGCCCCGACTGTCCGAAGGCCTTTTATTCCAAGTCTGATCTCCGTAAACATTGCCGGGTGCACACCGGAGAGAAGCCCTACGTGTGCTCTATATGCAGCAGGGGTTTTGCGCAAAATGTTAGCCTTAAATCGCACAAAATGACTGTGCACAGGCAGCTATTAAATCCATACGCATCACTCGATAATACAAGTTAATTATAAAATAAACATTAATAGTAAAAAAATCATTATTTTTCCAACAATCTTTCATTATGCTTTCATTGTCTACTATATTGCTGAAATGCCAATGTGTCAAATATTTTCAGCCGTAAACAACTAAACGATAAACTACATACACCCAGCCCAAGAACTCTTTTTTCATATAAAATTTAAAATAACATTGATTATTCCATGTATTGTGCTACTAACTGTGACACGTGTTTCGCCTCTTTCAGAGGCATCTTCGGACTTACTATCACAAAGTTTGCTTAAGTAATGAAGCAAGATTGATTCTAACATTTTAAAATGATAATATTACTAAATGGAGTTTGGGATATTTCCTTTTTACGGGAAGCATGGAGGGGGTAATATTTAAAACTAGCAACACATCAAAGTTTCAGCTGAAGATCCCAAAATAACTACATATATGAACAGAACTGTTGAATCAACACTGCTTAATTAATTATTAGTTGGATGGGGGTTATAGAATCGAAACAAAGCAAACAAATAATTATACTACTAATGACGTTAACATTACAAACTATTAAACTTATGAGCTGCAATCAATCAGATAGGTTAGTAATTACCCTATTAATTGGAAATAATGTAAGCAGTGGCGAGCAACCTATCAATTGAACCTGAATAATCAAAGTTATTTTAAATTTTATATTAAAATGAACTTCCACAAAGTTACCGCCAAAACCATCGAAAGTATCTCTTTTTTCAATTGAAAAAATCTGACCTTGATCCCCACTTGATCGCTAGGTCAAAGCACTTGCCAATAGACCACAGGGACTTGCAATATTATTTTGTTGATTGAATTGGCATTAGTTCAAATTAATTCATGTACATGAAATGCCTGAAGATGCCGAAAGGCGAAAGCCGGGTTATTAGCGACAAAACTGATGGGAAAGTACAAAATTCAAATGATTCAAACTTAATATTGAAATTCAATCACGGACCTTCAGTCGAAATCATCAATTTAAAAAAATATATAATTTGATTAATATAATATGTTTTATCAAAGAAATGCAGTGGAAACTCTAGTGTTCTTTAAAATTCGAATCGTTTGAACTTTGTACTTTGACATGAATTTTGTCTCTAACAAGCGGGTTTCGCCTTTCGGCATCTTCAGGCATTTCAAGTGCACGGATGTATGTACTTGAACTAGAGGTCGGCACGGGTCGAAGCTTAAAAATTCTACCCGTCCCGAGCTAGTAAATCTCCAACCCATATCAAATTATAATATGTATGTAATTTAGATAAACAGTAATGTCGTATACTTCCGGAATAATCTGATTTGTTTTATTTTTTGAATACCCAGGCCCGAGCCCGAATCCAAACCTTCGTTATCTGGCTCGACCCACGGGCTTACCGGAGCCCGTGCAGACCTCTTACTTGAACTGACTTATACTTTACAGTTCTTTAGTTAAAAAAAACGATTCGCTTCAAATTGTGTCTTGTATACGAATAATATGGTTAAACAAGGGTTAAGTATGTGTTTTTGAAATCGTGCTTCATTTGCTCTGTTTTTTTATTGTTCAACATTGGAAAGGCAAGTTATTATAACTTTAAAATTAATGGCTTTCGATACAAGTCCATAAATTGATTAAAAACTGAATAGGATGAAAGCCAAAGAACATCAGTTTAAGTCATGACTTAGAGAAAATGGGACATTCTCCTGACCTGACTCTTTTAATCTCTGTCAGGATTGTGAAAAGGAAGACAGTGGAAGTAAATCACAATTCGTATTGGTTATTTTATTAATGAAATATATAATATTATTTATAAATTTTCTAAAACAAATAATCATAGTTTACTATAATGAAACATTTTAATTTATAAAATACATTCTTAACGTTACGTAGGTGTAGTTTTGCCAACGGGAGGTTTGGTATACGCACCACTACCAATGCGGAGCATATGGAGTCCTAATGTAGTTTATCTGGACATATATTTTTCTTAATTAAGAATTTTTACTGAGGGTGCTTCATTATCAGATTTGAATCGTTTAAATTTTGTACTTTTCAGATATTTCTATGATATTATCTGGTAATAAGTGTATGCGATTCTACATTAAAAAATACCGATAATTATAAACAAACCCACTTAATTCATTGAAACTCGATTACATCAAATTTTCGCTAATTCGTATTTTAATACCAATTTAACTTAGTGAACTACTTTTAATTTTTTTATAATCGATACAACTGTTTACTAAGTGTCAGTTCAAGTACATCCGTGTACTTGAAATGCCTGAAGATGCCGAAAGGCGAAACCCGGGACAAAACTCATGGAAATGTTTTTCTGTCAGAACTGCTTCTACCTCAGTTGCTCAATCTCTTTCAACCCAAGAGAGTGGGTGATTCAAAGGATACCAGAACTAGTGGTAAGTTAATCACTCGCTACACGGTGCTTTTTCGGATCGGGGGGAGGGTGGGAAGGAATTTTTAACAACACAGACATCTCGTACATTTTAGATCATAACATAGATGTTCTACGAGAACTGAGAAGAGTGGGGATTGAAAGGATAGGACTATAGATGTACCATAATAACTAAACCGCCATTCAAATTAGGAACTAAAATTTTCACCATATAGTAGATACATTTAAATGCCTTCAAAGTTATATTGCTTAAGTAAAAATATATTTACATGAGGATTTTGTTTCACTCACGCAATGGTGGCGCCCTCACAAGCGGTCAATTTATAATGGTACATCTATAACGTCATCGCTCTTGCTACATGGTGTTTTTAGGATTGGAGGGTATGTCATGGAATTGTATCCAACACAGACATTCAACAGAAATCAATAATTCAAATGAAAATTGAAAATATACAAAGTACATGACATTGACATTAGACGATCGCTTATATATTGCAAAGAAATTATTATTATGCGACACGCCAATGTCTTCTTCTTCCTTCTTTACAAGAGACGATTTTGGGCTTCTGATTTCTCCCGTTGGCTGGACTATATGTATAACAATTTTATTTGAAATAAACCGATTTATAAGGTAACCCAGTGCAATCGGTACATAAATATTATAAAATAAATACCCTCAAAACAAATCAAACACTAGAATCGACAATCAATCATCGTGTTTGCACAAATTCTATGCAACTTTGTTACTGCAGTGACTCCGATAATAAGAACAGTAAAATCCTGCTTAATCAGGGTGGATTATAATATTGAAAGTCTAAAAATATTAAAGGAAAGGGTTTTAAGTTACTTTGTCCTATTGCATATTCATCAAAACTACTTTTTTCAGAATGTACAATTTTTACAGTAAAATTTAAAATATAATTTTCAAAATTTTTGATCTACTATAACAGAAGCATGTTGCAAGAAAATAATTGCTATATCCATTGTGACCAATTTTCAAAATTCTAATTTGTCTATGGGTTTTTTTGTAAATAGAATTAAAAGAAAATCTAGACTATTGTAGCTATCAAGCCATAGACAAACTTTTGACAGGTAAGCATTACCAACACTTTCAAAATTTGCTTTCTGATTTTCATTTTGTGATTGCGTGAGTCAAAAAATGAATACGAAGAGTGCATCATTTATAGTAAGCGATAAAAAAAACCTTCTCCCATGAAAATAATACAATCCAACATATAAAGCATAAAAATTTCTAGTATAATAAACAGTACAGGTTATGAATAGAATAGATATTAATCATAAAACATTACCTGAAATTGTAAAATTATCAAAAGCAAAATAAAGAAATAACACATTTGAGTTGATAAAATTAGTAACACCAATGTTACTGTATTATTTAATTATGATTTCACTTGTTTTTGGGTTTTGTTCCAAATGTTGAGCTATCATTTGTTTTTCTTTATTGCATAATTTAAAAAAGGAATATGAATATAAATTTCATTATCTTCATACTTTTAGCCCACATTTCATTCACTAGAACAATGAAATAGGTTGGATGTCAAAAATAATCAAAACATTATTATGCCATTAAATGATAAAAATAAATATTCACAATATCAAAAAAAACATTATATTAACACAGTAAAAGGTATAAAATGTTAGAATATCATTAGCAATCTAAAGAATTAATTTTTAGTACGTAAATTGCAACATCCTGAACACTTCGGGTTTCTTGACAAACAACCTATTGCAGTATCAAGGAATTCAATTAATCATCATTACAAATGAAATATGATTTAATAAATTAGTATTAGAAGTATTATTAATTGAAGGGCTTATTTTTACTGACAAGAGAGAGTACTTTTTCAGAGAAGAAATTTAATGGTGTCATTTCGCACGCAGCAAATAAAATGGAATTTCAACTGTTTTCATTTCAGTGTTGACATAAAAAAAAAAATTATTGTTGGCTCTCAAATATTTCTTTTCACCATCAATTTGTCTTTTGATGCAAGCACACTTGAACTTACCTCTCTTCTCATATTAACTGGGGTTTGTAATCATTGAAGCCTTGAATAATCTTCTAAGCGATTAATATATTATAATTTTCTTTCTTAAATTATTTCATTGCTATATAAGTGGAATTAGGAGGTGGCTCAACTTCTACCATTCATTGATATTTAAATTAGTGTCACTAACATTTGGAAGTAACCCAATATTACAGTATATAAACAAAAACTGTAACTTTTATAGACATTGTCTTCTTCAGAATTCAGATACGATGTGAACCTGATATATTCATCATTCAATTGCTCCAAATCAAAATAATTTCATACCATTGCGATGTACATTGAAAATAAATACAATAAATTGGAATTGTGATTTCTTTATAATAGTGTCATCATCAGTCAGTTGAAAGTATTTGAGGGTGCAAATCAAAGGAAGGGGAAAGACTTCAATGGAACGCGTACCAAAGCAACAAAAACGTGCACACGCCGACCACCCCCCCAATAATCAACGAGTCGCGCTTTTTCCTCGCCGTAATTCGGTGAATCAGACTGTGAATGGCGGGGAACCTACAAAAACACAAAACAAACCGATGAAAATACGTCAAGCTTTTTTCTAAAGTCGAAAACTAACTGCGAAAACGACGATGATTTTTCATAAAAAATGACAAATTTATTGATTGAGTTGGCATTTACTTGGTATAACTCCATTATAATACGGTGAAAAAAATAACAATATACTTTAATTCTACAGAAATTATTTTATGTATTTGTTGATAGCTAATTCGGCTTACGCCATCGTCAGAACTATGTTTTAAACGTGCATTTACTTATCCTTATATACAGTTGTGGACAGGGTACACAATACATCTTCTTCACTTTTCCACCGTCCTAGTTTTATATTTGTTATTTTTATCACCATATTACATGAAGAAAAAATTAGGTAAAATGAATTATTGGATTACATTTTCATCAATTGATACAGCTCCAGATGTGTGAAATCGGTTCTGATCTTTATCAGAATACATGCACTACTATAAAATGGGTTTTGTATATTTAAAATAATGCCATTCTACTAATAAATAACAGTTAACACCGTGAATGATGACATATATTATCATAATAAGTGAATTTTAAAAATATCTACGCAAACCAGGATTGGCATCCTGTTAAATAATCAGTTATCGTTTTGTATTTACCTATTTGACATGTCATTAAATCTAGTCTGTAATCTTTTGAAAGAGTGTCGCTGAGAGGCGAGGTGTTCTCTGGTCTCCATCGCTATGTTTATCTGCTCATCCACGAGGTGATGAGAACTGCAACATAATAATAATATCATTTAGTAAAATATATCCTGACAAAATAATCTGCAGTGACTGGGATACCAAATACTTTAACTCATTGGTTACGGATGACTCCAATGCGACAAATGTTTTAGATGCTCTACAGAAATGGCATAACAAATGTTTGATGCAACATTAAAAAAATAGAATATAAAAAAATGTTCACAAAATAATTTTTTATTTGGTGATTTTCCTAGAAATTATAAAAAAATCAGCCTACAGATTAAATTTAACTTAACTTTTAATGATGTTTTTTTTGTTTGAATATTTTTTACTGAATAATATATTTAGGATATGTAGTATATGTAGTATATGTGATAATATATAAGGACTACTTGGCTTGTTATTTATTACGTTTTCAATGAAATGTATAATTCTATGTCAAATATCCGATTTTCTATCTTAAAAAATACAAAAGGTTGAGTATCACTAATAAAAGCAAGTTAAAATATATACAGTATTCTGCAACAAGGTGTTGTACAGCTGGTGTCCAAATTATTTTTTTAAATGTCTCACAGTTTAAAAGTTATATTTTTTTTTCGAAAGTACCTAATTTTTTGCAAAATTTCACAAACCCATAACGAATGTGTTAAAATAAATTGGGATTCACCGTTAATTATTTTTGTTAACAGGTCCTTTTAATTACTATAATTAGCATGCCATTTCTCATTTGATGGACAATTAGCAAATGCACAAACTTGAGTCATACCTATGCAAATGCGCGCTCTCTTTGGTGTACTGGTCACGCCGGGATAGTCCACCCGACGGATTCTCCGCTCCCGACCCTCGGAGTAAGTCCTCTCGCTCGCGTCTCGCAACCCAATTGCCTTGCGTCTTTCTGAACTCTTGCTGATAGTCCTGGACAACAGTACATGGCATAATTATTAGAAAACGGCCAAACAAAAATATTGAGAATACTAAAAGATTTTTTTTATATATGGAGCAAGCATTTCAAGATGGCCATCAGCATGTGTGTCAATATGATGCTTCTAAGCCAAGATGTGAGCTGTGTGGAAAATTTCAATGCTGAGTAAACCAATCCAACAAATGCACGGCATAATTTTACAAACATCAATATGTCATATTTGATAAAAAAAATAGTTTTCTTTTGATTTTCTTTACATAATTGAAATTAAGAAAAAATAAGTAGTGGAATGAACCGATAAACCAGTCAATATGCGGGGCGTCTCAAGAGAGGCTAGCTAACCACAAGTGCTGCCCTGGCTTAATCCTTTCTATCCCTACTCCCTAACAAGAAGTTCTCGTAGATCAAAAATATGTTGAGATACCTCCACATTGTGAGCAGAAAATGTAGTTAGCAAATTAAGTTTATGCTTCTTTATTTTGTGGATCTTTTATTGTTTTAGGCAATTATATTAATCGTTTAAATTAAAATAAATTCATCAACTATTGGATTGCGAGTTAACCCAGGTCAATCAAGATCAAAAAGACAAACTCAACTTCTGACAACGTCCTGGATCCAAAGTCACAGTATTGCCCTAACCCACCATTCAATAGATCGAGAAAAGTGGCTACGCGAATAAGAAAATAGGAAAAAAGAAGGAAAGGAACGTCATCACAATCAACTTACTTGTAATATTTCCCTATGCCTTTGTCGTGTGTGTAACATTGCGGCTCCGCTCGCCGTCTGCTCTGCCATTTTGTCATTTACCCCGGCAAGCTGTAAAAAAAAAGGTTCTCTAGTGAGAATAATAATACTCTAATTTATTAAACGATCAAATAGTCTTTGTTTCTTCACCTCTGTTATATCCGTTTCATTAACCTAGTTCTAGCTTATTATATTTCTTTATTTGTATACTTTTATTTCTTTTGAATTCTGTTTCATTTTATTTGTATCTATTTGTAAGAATTGATATTGCCCCCTTTTAATTCTTTTCGCAGATCTTTTTCGTTGGATTGAGCATTTCCTGGAATTCCCACATCGCATTGTGGATGACAGGCATTAAAATTTATTTTGGTTTTTACTTTGTTAATGATTATTCATACTTAATTGATTTTTGATGTAATAGCTTGCATTGCTAAGAGGTCTTTAAGAAGATTTTAATTATAATTTATTTTTCTTGCATTTTGCTTCCATTCATTTGCTTGGTTGTAATCAGGGCTGTGGAGTCGGTGAAAAAAAGTCCGAAGCCAGCATTTACCAAAACCACGACTCTGACTCCGACATTGACCAAAAACACGATTCCGACTCCGACTAAAAAAAGGTTAATATTGTCACTTTTTTTCCCCCTAATTTATGTGTATCCAATGAAATATCAACCCTATCAATGCGGCCAAAAACCAAATTTGACATATTAAATGCAAAAATAAAAAGTTCAAACTTTTCAAAATTTCCGACTCCGAGTACGACTCTGGCCAAGACGCCGCGACGACTCCGACTCTGGCCAAAAAGCTCCGACTCCACAGCCCTGGTTGTAATACCAATTGTTTGTCTTACCTTGTAATTCTTACTTAAGCTTTGTATAAATATCACTGTTTTGTTGTATTTCTTATCAGTTGACACCGGTCCTGATCCAATAAATTTTATGTGGAATAAGTACAAAAATATTTTTTTTATTTTTATTAGAATAATAACCGGTAGGACATTAACCACTAGCCTTCTTCACACCCTGGTCTCATAATGGATAAATTAATCATCTTTCCAACAATTTATCTTCTCTACTATTAGCAAATGAGCAGCTTACAAGTGGAAAAACAAACGTATACATTTTAATTTTAAATTAAAAAAGTCTTACTCTGTTAATTAACTGCTGTATTTCCATAGCCATGGTTTCGAACATATCATCAGCGCTGAGCAGTGGTACGGCGTCGGCTTGAAGACTTCCGCTGGCTCCTCCGGCGCCCAGTTTACTGAACGCCACCAATTTTACATCTATGTCATTTTCTAGGTTTCTGGCTTGCTTCCGTAAATCTGAAAGATGTAATAAGAATACTTAGTATTTAAATATAATATGACAAGAGAACATTCCGGACCCTCTGGGCAAAAGAAACGAACAATAATTCATGAACAAACTAATATATCATCAATCTCCACTTCTCAAACCATTACTATAGATGTACCATTATAACTTGACTGTTTGTGAGGGCGCCACCATCGAATATAAAGTGTGTAATACTCTTTCAAATTTGTTTATTTACTAACACATTTTTATATGCAAGCTATAAATGAAACAAAATCTTCATGTAAATATATTTTTACTAAAACAATATAACTTTGAAGGCTTTTAAATGTACCTTCTTTATGAGGACCATTTTAGTTCCGAATTTGAACGGCGGTCAAGTTATGATAGTACATCTATAAAGGTTTATGAAATTTTAAATAAATCAAATCGATACAATTCCAATTTAAGTTTAATTTATTATTATCAATGGCATTAATAACTCAAAACGGCAAGAATCGAGATATGTTTCTTTTATCCTAAGGAGCCGAATATGTCAAATGGGCCAAATACTTTGTCTAGTTATCTAATCAGTTTATCAATGTGCCACGTTCAAGGATTGGATATGATGTGGAATAGAAGAAATGAAAACAAAAAGACGTGAATGCCTTTGGACCCAAATCCTTAATTTAATTTATATTCTTTCAGAGATTCGATCGAGCCCGTGACTTAACAATTCAATACGACATACGTATTATTTAACTATAAAAATAATAGAATCAAAGAAATAAACCGTTTTCTAGTGTTGTTTCTTAATATTTGTTGAAACATATTATTTACTTTTTTTTAACAACGAATGGTATGCATGAATAATAAATGCCTAGAAAAGGAAAGTTAAGAGATGTTTATGATTAAATTCAACACTTTGGAACTGTAATCTTATTTCAGAAACACATCGATTGATTATGAAATTTAAATCAACGCATAATAAATTATAAAATAAAACAGCAGTGCAAAAGAGGAGTGTTAAAGATTTCTATTATTGTTGACGTCAATTATTATGACACTTCAACATCTTCAAGCTAGTGGCGTATTATTGTTATTGGAACCTCAATTCACATTTTCTCAGTCAAATCAAGGATGAACATTCGATTTCGATTTGACATTATCTTTAAAATCGTTCCCTATATTATTATTTATTTACCTTCCCAACCGGCCGTCCCACCACTCGCCATTTTTTTGATTTCTGAATTTTTATTTTGACAATCTATTTTGCTTATCTTCGTTTTCTATTATATTATGGCATGACAGTGCTTGAATCGCCAAAAATATAAATTTAAAAATCAACTTATTTAGAATTGGAAATTCTTTTTCTGCCTATGAATTACTAATAAAAGAATGAATGATAAATTCCAATATAAAATTAAGGAGCTGATCGAAAAAAGCATTTACTTCTAAAAAAATTGTTTACAGATAACAGTTCAGTGTTAAATATGTTTTATAATTGTAGGATATTTTTACATTAATATGTTTTGAATTATTATTTTTACATTTCTAAGCAACAAGAGAAATAATGGGCTTAAAAATTTAAACTTGTTATTCTATCCGGAAAAATGAAAAGTATAGAAAAATTGAATGATAAAATGTGATGGAGATCAATGAAAAAACAATAAAATCGAACTAGTTTTAGTTAAAAATAGTAATAGAAAAGAACTACCTGAATAATTAACAACACTATTTTTTAATATCATTTGAAAGCCATTGAGTTCTTTTTGGTTCAAGATTGTGTATATAAATATAATATTTATTCGGATATTATTGCAAACCTAGTGTCACAAAATGTGGTTTATGATAAATCAATTTATTAAATAGACTATGCCATGTGATTGAGTATTCTAAGCTGTCATCGATTTTTTAATAGTATTTATTCATTTTGATATTGCAATGGTATTCATTTACTTTTATTCGAAATGTTTTCATGTTTTGTGAAAATAATTTTATAAAATAGTTATGTGAAATGCTTAATAGTTAGTACCGTGTGAGCGAAGATCTTGTTGATTCGCACAATTTTTTATATGGAACATTACCATTGTCATTGCCATGTTTACTAATTTCGTAGTGATCGTTCTTCAAAAGACGTAACAGTAATTAATTCTGTAAGAAGAAACAAGGACAAAAACAAAATACTGCTCCGGTTCAAAATGGCCACTCCCAATGAATTACAGCTCGACAAGATATGTACAGCTTGTTTATTGATAAAAAAGGACATGAGGCCGCTTTTTGGTGAATTAATAGCCGATATGCTGATGTCCTGTGCGTCAGTGCGGGTAAATATATGAGATACAAGACGGTTTTATAATGTGATTGAAATTCTATCTTCTTATAGTGATGTCTCTTTCATCTCTGAAGGGACGCCATTGAAAAGACAGCAGTATTTTTTCTATCTGTTCATCTTTATGTATAATTTGCTAAAACTCTAAATCGGCATGTCAAACGTCAAAGTTTTCAACAATGTATACATTTAATTTTGACGTTTAGATAACTCATTTGATCTGCCATATAAATTTAATTACAAAATTGAATAACATAAGTGGGTACTGATTTTCCGTACGTCGACCTCTTTCGTTCACATCGAAACAAATGAATTGTCGAACAATATAAAATAAATCATTTCGAATCAACTTATTTAAAATCTCTTAATCGTTTTGTCAATAAAATAATACATTCTCCATTAAGTAATTCTAAAAGGTTGTCATTATCAGGAATGGACTTAAAACGATTAATTGATCTTTGGTGTATTTCCGAGGTCTATTTACGTTTGTATGCAAATAGTAGATAAGTGAGAATCCTAAATATTAATATTTGTCTGGAATAACTCAGTATTTATTATACTGATATTGAATAAAATAGCTTCAATAATACATCCCGAATTTTAACTGTGTCAGATGGCTATAAATTTATATATTTTTAATAATCATGTCCATTACTCAAGCGTATTCATAACATACATACATACTCATAGAGTTGATCTCAACAAATGGTTTTCCACGAGAATTGCTCAGTTGTTCAACCTCTCTTATTTCAAAAAAAATAGGAATAGAAACTACGGCTCTGACAGGACCACTGCTAGGATAATTGCTACACACCATTTTAAGGATCCTTACATCATTCTGAATATTGCTTGAAGTTCAGTATTAAAATCAATACCTACGATAATATACAAATTTCATATTATATATATCATCTTGATATGAAGAGTATGGTCCTAATTAATCGTCGGGTCTATAGTTAAGTGGTCGCTGTTTTTGGCTTCCATGACAAGCTTCACGGGTTCAAGTCCCAGCACAATTTTTTTTTAAGTTGATTTAATGATCCTGTTCGAAGGCATGGGTTTTTGTGTTGCCTAAAAATTCCCACCTACCTGATTATTTTTAAGCAGGGTGTAGTGAGGGTAACCAGCAATTACTATTGATGTACCATCATTACTTGACTGCCGCCGATTTCAGACTTAAATTTTTCCCCAGAGAGTAGATATCTTCAAAAGTTATTTAAGTTGTATTATACAAGTAAAAATAAAGATACCTAAAGGTTTAGAAGTAAAATAAAAAAAATTGGTTTCGTATTGCACATCACTCACGCGATGGTGGCGCCCTCGCTAACAGTCAAGTTATAATGGCACATCGCTTGTTCTTATCCTTTCTATCCCTACTCGCATCTAACTAAAGAGAGATTGAGCGACTGAGAAAAAATTATTGAGATTTGCCATTAGGAGACTATATACTCCACATTGGAAGTGACCATAGATTGAAAAGATAAAAATGGAACAGCCCAAAGGAAGACATTGACCACTTTACTTACAGGGTCATAAAGTTTCGAATACCCAACATCAAATGAATATATTCTAACAAACTTATTTGTTTCAGGTTAATGAAAGCGATGGCCTTCCTCTGCAGCTTTGTCTACAGTGCGTTCATCAAGTGTCGCGATCCTACGCATTTAAGCAGCAAGTGGAAAAGTCTGACAACATTCTGCAAACCTATATCAATGACTGTCCACAAAGGGTGAGAATCATTATAGCAATTTATTGCCCCTTAGCCATCTTCAAACAAATGAAAGATTTTTTTTTGAATTGTTTAATTTTGTATTTTTCCATGAGTTTTGTCTCTAAAGACCCAGGTTTCGCCTTTCGGCATCTTCAGGCATTTCAAGTGCACGGATGTACTTGAACTGACAGATTTGATATTGCTATTTTCTCCCCTCTGACATAAGAATCCACCTACCGCACTTAGCCCACGCGTTCAGTATATTTCAAATTATGGAATTTCAAATTTTCGAACTCTGGCAATCTTTTTTTTTGTCTGCGACATTCAGGACATTCTCACAGCGCCACTCTTTCGAGTGCATAAGAGAGTAGTGTGGCCAATCTGTAGCGTCTAGTGTGATGAATTTATCGAGCTGGACTTTCTCAATATTCCGTAAACATAGGGCTGTTTTATTTCTATATTGATTAATAATTTGCTGATGTATTTATTGCAGCAGGACCTTATCAAACATCAGCATCCGCCAGACGCTGAAATCAGCATGCAGGACATGGTCACCGACAATGAAGTCCAATTCACATACATTGACAATTGTGAGTTTTTATCTACGTGTCATTTAAATCTCTTAGGATGAGTGGGTTGGAAGCTAAGCCTTTGATTATTACATCATTTAAATAATATTCCTGATCAATGTATGATGTTTGATTTATAGAGTGGTGGATATATTTCTATCCTATTTTCATGCTATCACTGCAAACAATTGAAATAAATGAATTCTTTAACAATGCATCAGATAAAACCCACCCATTATATTGGTAGGCATTTCCATTCTATTGGCTGGTAATTAATTTTTACCATAATACATTTTAAATACCTGATAATTATTATTTACCCACACAATTCATTGAAACTCATTCACATCAAAACTTTTTCTAATTCATCCATGTTGCGATGATAGCGATTGAACATAGTGATCTATTTTTATTCTTACATATAACACAACACACCTATTCCACTTTCAGCCCATTCGCGAGGATCGAGAGATTCAACCGATTCGGGACCCGTCATGGAAGCATTCTACATCACCACCTCCAACCATTCAGCAGATGCTAACAGCGCAACTCCGCAATTACAGGTACGTTTTATATCAATATTATATTTATATCTATATTATATACCAGGGGTGGCCAGACTTTTTTGCCCGCGATCGACTTTCGTTTGAAATTATTGGCGGCGATCGACCAACATTAAAATAGTAATTTTAATACTATTAAGTAGTAATTTTAAGCTTATATTAATCTAATTACCAACCCTATTTGAGGCTAACTTCGAGATTTTAGCGTGCTGTCCTTGTCACACGACTTGTCTCGCCCGTTTCTTGGGGCGGGCACCAGAGATTTGTACAAATCAGATATGCGATCGACTAAGAATCGCTACGCGATTGACGCTTTGGCCACCCCTGTTATATACAGTGAAACCCCGATTACAAATCGATTGGATGGGGTCGGATGTGCTTTTAAGAAATATTCGTTCGGTCAATCGGGATAATATTTGTGAGGGGACCATAATTTTTAGACGATAAATCGAGAAATCGGGGAGCGGTCAATGCGAGAATTTTTAACATTGTTCTTATGGGTGTTTTGCCGGGACTATAGAAAATGAACGCACCACGCGAGAAAATGTATAATGCGAGAACGTAAGATCGGGGTTCCACTGTATTTATATAATTTATATCAATATTAGTGCCAAATTCTACCATATTAAATTGCACTAAATTAATGAACTCAATGACGCAATCTCATCTCATTTTTCATTATTAATTTGTGTTATGTAATTTTTTATAATGCTAGGAAAATGCGCTTAAGGTAGAAGACAAAGATTCTTCTAAAAGCAGCGACAAGAATCTAGATGAAGATGTGTGCACCATCAAAGAGCAGCCGCCCAGCGACGCTGAAGAAGATGACAGCTACTTGGGTATGTTCGCATTTGCTTTTATCATTTTATACGTTCAAACGAGTGGTCGATGTCGTTCGGCTAGGTGCCCACATGAGTTTGATCTCAGCACAGTCTTATAAAAAATGCATATTAGCAATTTACAATGGGCATTTTGCTTTGTGTCAGTGTATCGGAGACCGACTGCATTTATAGAAACTGAATTTATTCCAATTATACACATCACGAATACGTAATAGTATTCAACTTATTTGAATTGTTTGAATTTTATACTTTTCCATGAGTTTTGTCACTAACGACCCGGGTTTCGCCTTTTGGCATCTTCAGGCATTTCAAGTGCACAGATGTACTAGAACTGACGCACTTAATTCATTGAAACTTGACATAACTCATGGAAAAGTACAAAATTCAAACAATTCAAATTTGATATTGAAATTCCATCAAGCACCCTCAGTCGAAGTCCTTAAGTATTCAACTTACTTCAAATGCTTCTTTCAGAGCTGGCCACATTCCAAGCGTCCGCTTCCGTCACCCCCGGCCGCCACATTTGCAATTTGTGTCACCGGGAATTCAAACACGCCAAGTGGCTGAAGACTCACATGCGTCTGCACAGCAATTGGATAAAGGTATGTTTTTATTTTTATTATTAAATCTTATAAATTTTCATAATTTCTCGTCATTTTACCTATATACGGCATATTTTACTGCACCCATTAATGTACTTGCTCATTTAGCACGCTGGTACTGTGTAAATGTACGCAAATTAACAAATGATTACTGATTAAGTTTTTTATATTGTTGATGTGCTGTTTTCATAGCATTCTGTAATTAATCAAATCCTTGTGCTAACTTTAATACCTAGAGTCATCAAATCCAATCTGATTTCGCAAAATATTTTTACATCATCGCAACATTGTCAATATGTAGTTTGTTTTTAAAATCACATTAACTGCAATCGATTATAGGTGAGCTTGTTGCCGTTGGATAACGTACAATTTTAATCTTTCAGAGGCTTGCGTGTGAACATGTTTATTTGAGAGTGTGCCGTGAGTGCTTTTTTTTTTCGTTTGCAATGATTTGATAACCGTCGCTGTCAGAAATGTTCTCGAATCTTTTGTAAAAATCAATGTTGTCATGTGATTATTTGTACATATGGAATGGGGTTCTATAGTTTCTTACGATAAATGTGCCCAGGCAGAGAGAGAGATATCACCACGTTCATTAATCTACGCAGTATAATAATCTTTTTAATTTTACTCACCGCTCTACATCACTTCTTTTAATTCAAACAAAACACTCTTTTAGCTTATTTTAGACTGCTCCGCCTCATCTGTTGCAATGTTTTCACTTAATGCAATTCTCATTTCACTTAAAAGTTTAATTATCGTAAATAAGTATTGCAATCCTAATTGCGATATGAAATCGCTGAGAATCAAACGGTAGAGTCTCCCATGAACGAATGAACCAATGAAGCAATGTTTCTCTCTGCGCAGGCAAACTGTAAGAAGCCACCGATGTGTACCATATGCCACCGCTCGTTCAAAGGGCCGGGAATGTTGAAGCTGCACATGCGCACTCACGAGGAGAGGCCGCAGCGCCAGCCCACCTGCACCATCTGCCACCGCCTCTTCAAGACCAAAACTATCCTCTATCGACACCGCCAGACCCACTTCGAGGTTGATTTTCTTATTTCTTTCTAGCGCTCGCGCAACCATCGCGGCAATTACCCAATACACTTTACCTCCCCAATTGAAGACTTGTACTTACATGGCTGCCGTGGCTTGTCGATTAAGAATTTTTGAATACTTTTGTAATTGACATATTATTTTGCATTTGATAGCCGAATAAGCAAAAGCAATGTGTTCATAGTCATGTTTCTTGCTGATTTTCTAATCTAAATCAATTATCACTTTTAAGGTGTTCACTGTCAATACTTGGTGGAATGTCATTATAATAAAAATAATAAAACATTTTTAGTACTTATTCCAAATAAAATTTAGGAGAGCGATTGGCAAACTACTAGAGTCCTTTCCTCACCCAACGTTCTTTCCTTATTCTCTACAAAAAGAAGATGCGACTGACAAACAACTTGATCAAATGCTCCATCATTAGCAATACTTGCTTCGAAATCTCTGGCCACCATTTATTTGTTAATAGCAATCAACTCATGAAATCATTTTTGTTTACTTATATAGCAAAAGACCCATCCGTGCACGATCTGTGACAAAAGTTTCATCAGCAACTATGCCCTGCAGGCTCACCTGGCGAGGCACCGCGGCGAGAAGCCTCACGCGTGCATCACGTGCGGCAAAACTTTCTACAACACCACCGATCTTAAGGTCAGTTTCTGATAAGGCACTATTTCCAACTGTCTGCATGATGCACTGTAACAATATTTACCCTGTCATTTTCAATGGTCGTCAATTGTATCGGTGAACGTTTTCTGCAGGTCCACATCCGCCTGCACACCGGAGAGAAGCCTCTGACGTGCGGCGACTGCGGGAAAACTTTCCGCCGCCATTCCACCCTCTGCCAGCATATCAAGAAGCATCGGGGCATCCGGGATCACGTCTGCTCTGTCTGCTCTAAAGCGTTCTTCGAAGTCTCGAAGCTGACGGCCCACATGAGAGTTCATACCGGTAACTTTATTTAAATTGTTTCAATCTTCATAATAAATTCAAAACATCAAAGCAATCGGAAGGGATTTTCTAGCTTTTTTTGCAGTCTTGTGGTAATGGTTTAAACCGTTAATATCAGCTATGTTTAATAAAAATAATAAAACATTTTTAGTATTTATTCCAGAGCTGTGGAGTCGTTAAAAAAAAACTCTGACTAAAAAATGTTTAATCTTTCTCTTTTATGTGTACATATTCAATTATGTATCAACCAACTAAACCGGCTAATAGCCAAATTTGACATATTATATGCAAAAATAAAAAGTTCAAACTTTTCAAAATCTCTGACTTCAAGTACGACTCTGGCCAAAGCGCCGCGACGACTCCGGCCAAAAACCCCCGACTCCACGACTCCGACTCTACAGCCCTGATTTATTCCACATAAAAAAAATCATTAATTCTTAGGAGAAAAGCCGTGCGAGTGTCCATTCTGTTCGCGTTGCTTTGCGCAGCAGTCGGCTTTGATCTATCATCGGAGAACTCACACCGGAGAAAGGCCGTATCCGTGCAAACAGTGCGATGCCCGCTTCACCACCTCCTCGGCTAGAAACAATCACATGGTCACGCACACCGGCATCAAAAAGTAAGTCGACTCTATTTCTTCAATGTGTGCGTTTAAAAATTCCATCTATAGCGATATTAACTTGAGAATAATTTCCAGATTCCCGTGCACCATTTGCAATAAAGGCTGCACGAACCGCACAGAACTCCGGATCCACATGACGAAGCACACCGGTGAGAAACTCTTCCCCTGCACTCAATGCGATCAGAGATTCTCCACTGCCTCTTATCTCGCCGTGCACCGAAGACATCACACGGGAGAAAAGAAATATGTATGCATCACGTGTAACAAAGGTAAATTTATTTACTGATTCTAATTTTCATATGTTGTTTCGTTCAAATAAAGCTTCGCAGTTTGAAAGCCCCTGCCCACTTGTCCTGGGTTTATAAATTTTACGATCCAATTAAAAGATATCTAAAAGATCCACAAAACATAGAAGCATGTTCATTACATTTTTTAACCCCTACTTCTGTTCCCAATGGTGGACCATATGGCCTCTTAAGGAGGAGGTATAATATATTTTAGTATGTCATTCAATCTCTTTAGTCCAATGAGAGTAGTGATAGAATGGATAAAACTAAGGTAAGCTAGCGGCTATCGCTTTGCTTATCGATTCATTTGGTTTTTTTATGTAAAATAATAATATGTAAAACAACAAAAAGACTACTTTTATGTCAAATATCACGTGTTGATGTTATCTGTTTGTTGGATTGGCCTGCTCAGCATTCAAATTTTCCGCACAGCTAACCTTTCGTCTCAGAGGATACATTGGTCACTACTAGGATTTCACTTGGGATCTCGAGCGCTTTTGACTAGTTCAGAAGCTCAAAACATAATGATTTAAGAAAAGGAAATCGTTGGCAAAAAGTTATTGATGTGAATTGATGTTATTTCATACGAAACAGCCTGATATATTAGCTCTAACTTGAAAAGTTATTGATGATAATTCAGATTTACACCGATGTTTTATGTATGAAACGGACCAGTCAATGATGTTTCTTTTTTTCAGGCTACGTAGAATCAGGGTCGTACAAGAAGCATCTGCGGACGCACTCACGTGCTGAAATAGAAGCGGCGGAAGCGAGAAAGGCCCAGGAGGAAGCGACCAATTCCCAGACATCCAGCGGTCCGCCTCAGCTGACGACCAAAAACTACGCTTGCTCACTGTGCCCCAAGTCGTACACCCAAGGGCAGAATCTCAAAAAGCACATGGCTTCCCATGGACTCCTCAATCCTGTAATTATGACAACCTAATCTTTTGTACACTTGTTTAGAATCAAGATAAGTGACCTTTTTTAAGGGATAAGCCAAAATAACCAAGCAGTTTTTATATGTTTTGTAAAAACGACTACAGATTAGAGATCTTAATTATTTTATTTGTAATTTATTTTCGTAACAAGAAGAATCTTAAAAACCGGGGTTGATTACATGAAGTGTTATCAAACGAAGCAAAAAATCATTGCACGATTGTTTTTGCACAGCGTGATGATTTTTCGCTCCTCGGTTGTATAAGGGTTAAGGGTGTGTATTAACTCCTACTAAACAGTTCACTGCCAAGAGTTTTTTTTTCAATCAGTTGTCACCTCTTGTGCCAAATTTTTACATATGTATTGATTTTGTGCAAATAAACAAACTACACTAAAAACAACTTCAATAACAATGAATTTTTTTCTTTTTACATTCAAGTCTGCACTTGTAGCGGTCACAAATGCGCATTTAGCACAGCAACAACAACAACAGCAGCAGCA
Organism: Himalopsyche kuldschensis; assembly: GCA_028554975.1. Taxonomy (NCBI): domain Eukaryota; kingdom Metazoa; phylum Arthropoda; class Insecta; order Trichoptera; family Rhyacophilidae; genus Himalopsyche; species Himalopsyche kuldschensis. The sequence goes on along the minus strand of JAHFWI010000031.1, from coordinate 3,300,732 downwards.
GCAACAGCAGCAACAACAACAGCAGCAACAACAACAACAGCAGCAGCAGCAGCAGCAACAGCAGCAGCAGCAACAACAACAGCATCAACTTGTCCAGCAACAATCGCAACCTCAACTCGTGCAGACCATTCAGATTCACCCTCATGTTGCCGGACATCACGGCCATCAGCCGATACAGATCCACGTGAGCTAACAACGACTATCATTATATTATATCCATAAATCTTCCCTTTACATCTAAATTGATAGCCAGTAACCTTTTTACTAATACTAGCGGTGAAGCTTTCATATAACAAATGGCACTTGGTAGATACTTAGGTGTGAAATCAAAAAACATTTGAAAAGAGTGAGACTCCTAAAGTACACTGCAATGCTGTAATTCTATAATTTTAATGTACACTCGGTTCTGATATATTAAGTAAGCGGTAATCTGCAAGATGAAGAGTTCAATCAAAATTTTCGCACTTTTGACACATAATCCAAGATGGCCGCCGACAAAGGGTCCCCTATTAATTTATTGCTGATGTATATTTCTACGTGTTTGAACAAGTAATATTTAATTTTTCTGAAACATAATGAATTGATTTATTTATTATTATTTATTAAAACACTTTCTTAGGGAACACTTTCTCAGCGGCCATCTTGGATTATTTGTCAGAAGTGCGAAAATTTTAATTGAACCCCTCGTCTTGTAGCTTATGTTTGTGTCAAGCACCCTAAATGTATTCGACTATCAAATAATTTGATGCAATATCATGTGGTATCGTGAAATCTTTGTTAAACATAATATGACGCTTACTGGAATTATTTCAAGTAATTTTACAATATCCTTCAAGGTGTCTTCCTCTTCCACCAATCCATCTTATCAGGGCAGTGCGATTATATTATATGACCAAGCATTACCCACCTTAAGAATAAAGTGTTGTAAAAATTTCAATCAAATTTTCTTCAGTGTTTTCGCATGATTAATATTAAATAATAATAAAAATTTCTCTGCGCAGGCGGTGGGAGTGCATCAGGTACAGCAGCAGCAAGTCCACGTGGCCGCATCCGCTTGCCAGCCTGTTCAAATTCCCAACATTGTGCAGGTAACGTAATATATTAATAATAAGACCCCTGACATACTCAAGACTATAAACTTGTATTCTCCCAGTTTTTACCAATGCGGTCGTCCCCAAAGCCAACAGTTTTTTAGTTAGAACATGTTTAACGCGTCAGTCATTTCAGTCACCAGTCACAAGGGCTGTTTGACTGATCATGCACTGCCTAAGGAAGTGTACATTTTCAGCAATAAACATGGTGTTTTATTTTTAATTTTGCTTTTACTCTTATAATTTCTATATAAATTAAATGTTTTACTATATATTATTTATTATATTTTTCAATTGCATGGCGCATTGGCGTCAGCTGTAACACCATGTATTAAATTTCTTTTCAATAAAATTTTAATTGGGCCAGTTAGTGAGCAAATGCAAAATTTTTTGATGTTACCGCTGAATCCACTCAAAGTATCATTTCATGTTTATTTGATTCAATTTACTATGTGTACTTTGTATATAAACTTACTCATGCTTCTGGCAAGTAGATCAAATGATTATAATCAAAATTTATCTAGTTTTACAAGTTTTTAAGTTTATTTAACAAGTATATTTTGATATAAAATTTAAAATAACTTTGATTATTCCACGAAGTATATTTTGTGTTCAGGTTCAGCCGGGTCACGTCGCCGTCGGTGGACTGCAGCAGCACGAACTGTCAGCCGTTTCCGTCGGCAACATCGCCCACAGAATCATTCTTCAGCCGCCCCATCCCATGTATCTCCACCACTAACTCGACTCAGCTTCCTATCGCCGCACAAAGGAGATGAAATTCTCTAAGATTCTCTGTGTCTTCAAAATCCTCAAAGTAATATTCAGTGCAATTATGTCGATGCATCGCAAAATAGCCAGCACTGGTCTCACTATGGATGAGATGAAATCTCGGTTACGCATCGCAAATAGTAGTATAATGGGACAACCAGATGACTTGCTGAAAGGATATTTCCATCCAAAATATAATGATAGCAATTGTAGCAATATATTCTCAAGCCTTTAAAGAGTGTTCTTCTATTATTTGATTCTGAATTGTGTTCATCACCTCTGCCAGTCGGTTGCTGCTCTAAGAAATGAATGACTGATTTTTATATTTTCTGTGTATCGATTTAAATTTTACACTTTTCTCGGTGCCGACTTTGTTTCTGTTACTCACAGCTTAAAAATTGATATACACGTTAATAACCAATTAGCTGAAATCAGGACTGTGTAGTTATTTATTGTCTTCTGGTTAAATTAATTGATAAACCATGGGCCAAATCCTTAGTAGTCGGTGTTGTAACGACTTACTTGTTCCTGTTATCAAAATTGCAATATTGTTACAAACACGACTCAGATTAATCTGTAATTGTAATTTAGGATTTCGCCTGAATGTGCTTCATGGACTGCAATGTCATATTTGAACCGTTTGAATTTTGTACTTTTCCACGAGCTTTGTCACTACGACACCTTACTTTGAAAAGGTTCTAACTGCTCTTGACACTGTTTTGAGATATGAGCGTTTGAAGTTTCGATTGGTTAAAATTCACTTGTAACAATGAGCATGTAAAAATGTTTCAAATTACTTATTTTAAGCATATTTTTTAAACAACTCCAAAAGAAATAATGATCTTCAAGATCTAATAATGGCAATAATGATGACAATCTTAGAACTTTGTCAAATAAATTTTGTAATAAAAGTCTGCAGATACAGTGCAACTCTGGAATTCTGCTAACTCCGTTATTCAACCATAGATAATTGTGAAATTCATATATATGATAGAATGCGGTAAACACAAGCTTTTCCAGCCAAATTGTCTATTTAGGCAAAAATGTCAATAAGAACCTTTTCAAAGTAAGGTAACGACTAACAATCTGGGCTTCACTGGTTTTTACAGATGAACTTTTACCGACACTGTATTAGTTTACTTAGTGACTTTCAATCAATTGTATACATATGTAATTGGATAGATAAATTACAATTTCTGTAGGTCTGTCTTTGAAATTAAATGTGACAATGGATACAATTGTAAAATGGTACATATTATCTGACAAAAATCATGGAAAAGTACAATATTCAAATCTCTTCTAAATCAATAATATTTTTAGAGCTTTACAAATCACACTTCACTGCTATTTCACTTGCTATCTGCTGATCACAAATAGTGTAAATAAATTCCTATCTGATAAGCTAAAGAATGGTTGTATGATGAAATGAATCTCTACATATAAATCATTTTAAGTGGCAAATTATATCACACAGTCTATTGAGCATGGTTAAAAAAAGATTACTTCTCATCGACATTGTTTTAAAAATATCACAGTCGCTCAACTCTTTTTTCAAAGTGGTACAAATATTTTTCATGAAATATTACAGGTAAGGTATACCCATAGATGGTATGAAAATTAATTTAACGATACACATTCAATCTGTTCACTGATCGCGAGCAAGAGTTGGAACCCACCTGATATCACCAGAAAGTTATTCACTGTTTGTTTAGCAGAGGAAGTGGTAAATCAACCATTATCATTTCCCCCTGCGGTTCATATGAAACTGACTCTTTTGATGAAGGTACACTCCAATATTATAACGCCACCTCCGTTTTGTTTCAATCTTTCCTTGTCAAAGAAATGGCATTAATGTTTATTGCCAATTCACCAGATATTGTGAAATTTTAAAACACTTGGAAAAAGGTAGTAAGAAAAAACATCAAAAACATAAGCTGATTGGTATGGTGAAGCTTTTACCACCAAGCCACAGAGGCTAACAATATTATTTATTGCTTTCTTTCTATTTCAAACAATCGGCAATTGCATGGTGAAATATTAAAATGTGATAATTTCCTTTGTCATACAATATGCCGTCAAAAGAATTGCTTTTGTATAATTCTTTATTATCAAAACATTGCTGAGATAGACACAAATTAATATATAAATCATTTTGTATAAGTTTCTTCTAATCGCAAATTACGTATGTATAAATATTCTTTTTTTTTAGATTTAATAATTTTTTTTTTGTAAATAATGTTAAAACGATAACTGATTTCAGTTAGACTTCATACGTGAATTATTTGTTTTGTATATACACATTTTTTTTTATATCGCAGCCCATGGTAAAAATGTCTTATGTGCTTGTATCAAAGCTAACATTAGATAGGATCATCAATGAATGCACTATTTCGATGGCAATTTGGTTTTATATTTGAGGCATCTCAATTGTAAGGATAGGGCCAATAGTCAACTTATCGCTCACGCTTCATTACGTCAATCCAATTTGAGGATCTTAGGATGCCGTGGGACATAAATCAATTTATTTAAGTGTCTGCCACGAGATTGAATGACCTATCATACCTATAATATTAACATACTTGGCACTTTGTACATAATCACATTTTACAAAATCGCCTACCGGTTTATTGCTCAAATTTCTTTCCTTGGTATAAAATCAGTTAAACCTCTTCGGGCCCCGGGTATCACCTATGATACTCGTGTTTTTATAAAATATCAGCCCGGTTGTAGAATTGAAGGTACCAAAACCAAAAGTATCATATAATGTAGGAAACGGTCTTACCAACTGAATATACCCGAAAAATTTCAAGCCAGTATAGGAGTCACTGTTGTTGAAGAAACTGTTGGTCCTTATTAGCATTTAAAATGCTTCAACACTTTCAATACAAATACAACAATATTTTTCTCTACATCATACATTATTATTTGATTTATTGCTTCAATTAGAATAACTTTGACATATTGTTTATAGTGCAGCATGAAAAAAATTGTTTTTGGTACGCTCAATTCAACACCCGGGTTGATATTTAATAAAAACCATGAGTACCATAGGTACCTGAAGATGTTAATAAAAAAATAGTTATTAAATTATTTTTCACATACAAATCAATCTTGTGTTTGTTTGATGAAATTTTTTATGAAGAGCAGATTATAATCCAAGTACTAGAAATATCCAGAATGCATTTCTTTTGGCATGAACACTTCTTTGAAAATTTGCATTGATGAATGACCCTGCATTAGATTTATTCCAATTGTTGTGAAATATTAAACAATGTCTTAGATACAGGCCAAGACTATTTCTGTCCTAAATTAGTTGGTAATTTAACAAAATAATCATTCAACAATCCTTAAATCGGTATCCCGTAGAAATGAGTAGTAGTTGCTGATGGTACATGAAACCAGCCTTAAGAGACAGTTAAATCTTGCAATAAGCCGCAATAGATTTAGCATGTACATATTATTTAGTTCTTACAATGTCATCTTTAATACAATACAGTGGATCCTCTTTTGACTGCTAGACCTGATAGCAATGTGTTGTAAATAATGTTGGCAGTATTAAAACTATCATTGACAAGATTTTTTTATTCAAACAGGTATGCATTATTTGGTCTGATCACCTCCATGAGTGTATTTAACGGAAACACATGAATTAATTATTGAAATCTTATGCGTTGGAATCTTCTTAAATCGGCTCAACATGAAAAAACATTTACCGTACGTATGTAATTAATAGATAATTGTCCACATCCTTAATATGCAAAATCCAGGTTTTTAAAAATGTGTCATTGACATGTGTGAACAGATGTTGTTTGTGTGGCAGGGAAGTTCAAATGGATTTCGAACTGCATTGCAAATTGCATCAAACATTGTCATACATTGTGATTATAATTTAAATTTAAATGTTACCAGCAATAACAATAAAATAAATAATTTTAATGCCACATTATTATTTTCACTCTTTCAACCATATGTGTATTGTCTTTTATTATGCAATATCCCTGTGGAACGCATCTACAGCATAGAACGAGGATTGACTGTATTATTTTAGCTAATGTATATTTTAAATTATTAAATTATATTATACTGTAAATATGAATAAAAATTGTTTTTAGATCAATTATCATTGTAAACTTTACGCTGCTTTATATACGTAATAGTCACTATATTATGCTTTTATATAAAATGTTTTTTTTCAAAGAATTATACTTTTTTTTTTTAATCATAATTTTTTTAGACGCAGATAACTAAGAATCTTTTTATCACTGTGAAGATTTTTGTGCACTTATTTATTTCTTTTGTAAATATTAATTAATTAATTAGTTCTATGAAGCGTTGAATTGATTTCTACAATGATTTCACTTCTATTATGATTACTTTATATGTATGATATATTATTCGAACTGAAATAAAAGCTATTAAAACTTATATGTACTGTTTTACTGTTGAGATATGTAGGCCTCCAAATCCTATCCTCCACGGCCTATGGCAGCAAATCAACGAATAAATGTAAGTTGAATGAATAAAAAAATAGAGCACTTTTGAGGTGTTCACCATCAATACTTGTGGAATGAATTACAAAAAAAATAATGCATTTTTTGTACTTACATATTCCCATTTATTTCTATCAGAACCGGTTTTGCTCATTGTGAGCATTTTCAACTAATAAGGAATACAACAATACAGAGTTACTGAAATAAAAATTAAGCAAGCTTATAAGGTAAATATAAAAATAATTAAAAGAAAATTAAACAAAATATGCATAATTGATATTAAATAGAAAAATTAAAAATGTTTAAGACCTCTTAGCAAATAGAAGCTACTACATTACAAACACATCAACAATCAATATGTATATCAAACGATCTTAAAGATTGACCAATATAATTAGCTCTACATGAATCGCAATTAAATAAATGGAATTTAAATCTGATCCTGAAAACAGGTGTAGCAAGCAATAAGCTTGTCATTATTCTTTTCCTAGTCCCATCTTGCTATAGTTCCTCTTTTCAATAAAGATCCCTCAACAACGTGTCCCGTAAACAAATCTGGTGAGATGTTCAGTTAGGAGTCAATCAATACACTCCACAATGGAATATTTCAAGAAAGTAAATACCGTAAAACGGGGTGAATAGAGACACTTTTTACCCTTCACCATTATGTATCTTCATACCTGCATATGAATGGCTTGAAACGGGTTTCTATGGTCCCACTACACATTCATGACAATATTTTTAAAATATTCACTATCGTTATTAAGACACAGTCAATTTTGTTCGTTGTCTCTATTCAAATTGAATTAAGGGTAAATAGAGTCAACACGAGAGGGTAAATAGAGACAAAACAACAGATTGTAATGATTGGAATATATGAACCTCTATTCTATATGAGTTTCTATTCACTCCGTTTTATGTTAGTTATTAACTAAAAAAACATGATTTAATTTAATTTCCGTGACTTTTCAGGTGAATAAAGACAAAAAAACAGTTTGTAATCATGCTCTATTTTTTTTGAGTCTCTATTCACTCCGTTTCACGATACCTATTAATTGAAAAAAACCTGATAAAAGCAAAAAAAGAGAAGTTTATAAGGGGTCAAAAGGTAAGGATGCACAGGCATCTAACTTAAACACGTTTGTTTCAATTTTGGCCAATCATTTAGTTTGTTTGGTTTTTTAATTCGAGAGATAGTATTTCAGTCATTGTAAATAAATATATATAAATAATAATAAATACATGTGATACTTAGTATAGTCATGCTAATGTTCAATCCTTCTCTCTAGCAGTTTCTATACACCGCAGTTTCTATACACCGCGTTTTACGGTACTCAAATAGCCCTAAAATTGATGTTCATTTCATCAATTCAGTATTACAAATAAAAACATTTTTGTGGAAATATGGTTGTCAGAAATAAATATAAGTGACTTAACTTAAAGAAGATTACTAAAATATTGTCAAAAAAATGAATTGATTACGTGAAAATACTTTGACAAGGCTTTTACGGTTGATTTAGTGGAAAAGCTGTCGTAAAAGTGGCAAGAGGCTCGTGGCAAATGGATAGGTCTTGATTTACGACATAATGGCATGTCAGTACACTCATTTAAAAACAATGAAATATATAAGGGTGATTCTGACATTTTACTGTCATGCGATACGATCATAATACTATGAACAGTATACACATCTACAAACATTCCAGAAGTAAACATGTATGAGTGAAACAATTCACAAAATAATAACCAGCATGTTATTTTCTCTTTAACCCTTTGAGTGGCATTTAAAACTTTACTCATATTTTTTTATGAAATTATCATTAATTCTTTATATTTGAATGGTTTGAATTTTGAACTTTTCGTGAGCTTTGTCGATAACGACCATTGGCCTTTCGGCATCTTCAATCATTTCAAGTGTACGAATGAACTTGAACTAACACTTGAAATTCCTGAAGATGCCGAAAGGCGAAACCCGGGTCGTTAGTGACAAAGATCATGTCCCAGTATGATCAGCATTTTTTTCATGAGATTTATCAATTCTGTTCAAAGGCATGGGTGATTGTGTTGTCTAAAAAATCCTTCCGATCCTATAAGCGAGGTGTAGCAAGAGCAACTAGCTTACCACTAGTCTTGTCCTAGCCTTATCATTTCTATCTCTACTCTCATTGAACCAAAGAGAGGATGAGCGACTGAGTAACACACAGCTCTCTTAGAATAAAAACAAATGTTTAGATACCTCAAATAGAAGACCTTATGCTCCACACTGGGATACAAGCACCTTCATTTTCAAATCCTAAATTATTGTTCAATGGAATAATAAATGGAAATTGTCAGATATCCCCACTAAAACAAAATTTTAGTGTGTCCAATTGGGACAACCGTTTTTCATTTCCACATTCGTCCATATGCCAGTTCATAAAAAATATTTTGCATCAATCTATAAATAAAAGAAATCTGCCAACCGAACAAATGTCCAACCATGTTGATTATTCGGCTACTAAATAAGTGTAAGGATTAGAAATGTTTGTTTAGGTAAAGTTAAGTTAGTGTACTACTTAGTTTTCTAATCATTCTCTCTCTATATCCTGTGTTTTTACAATTGGGTCAACAGATCTCAATTTGCAGGGTTAAAAAATTATAAATTCATCAATAATTCAATGTATCATGAAATTTTTCATTAGAGATATAAACATTTGATCATAAAGATGTCATTAGCTGTTTCAATTACCATTTACGGTGATCAGTAGATAATAATAAAAAAAAAAATGTTTACAATTACCATTTACCATTAGAGTGACCAAAATCAGTTAAATTAGGAAAAGTTGAAAACAAAACAAGTAGACAGTAGTAAATAATTCCCAAATAAGCCAATCCTTAGTGGGTTAAAACAACATCATGAACGTGGAACTTAACAATACTTTGATTGTTGTCATGGTTATACCAGAACTTTCATTTAGTGGTTTTATTTGCATGTCAAATAAATGGAAAACACAGAAAACAGTTAAATAAAAGAATACCATAAACACATTATCTCCATCAGAATTAATGATGTCAATCTTCTATTTACTTTTATTACTTTTATAAATGCCACAATAGCGGTATGATAGCGTAAAACATAACATTTAAAGCAAAAACAATATGAAACGCCAAATTAGAAGTTTTAATAGTCAAATAAATTGGAAAAGTTTCGCTGTAAAACTCTGCCAAAGCCTCAATGTGGAAAATAGAAAATAGGAAATACAGAAACAGCTGATTCTTACTACCTTAGCAGAATAATCAATAAATTATTTCCATGGCAGAAAACACTTACTGTTTTCCATCTGACATAAGTATAAATAGGTGTAGTGAAAATCAGCATTAGAATATTGATTATTTTGTACAAGTGCTTTCTGTGTGTTGGATAGTTTAGTGTGTACATAAATGTGAGACACGGTTACCATGGTTATTCATCAGGTGTTTTTTGTATGTATTGTTTTAGCAGGAATGTGATATGATTGACATGGCAACTTGGTCAACATTTTACATATGATACCTTTGCAATATCATTTTCACAGTATGTTGAAATACAGTCAGTGTTTTGGTTTTTAAACTCTAATTGCTGAAATCAGGTGAGATATTTTACTGTTGTTTGATTGCTTACATGTCTAAATTATTTAATCATTAAACTAAAAAAGTTCAGATGATAAATGGTTATTTTATTTTCCACTACATATAACTATTAACCAAGTGTCGTTGAAAATATTATAAACAATTAAAACAAAAAAGATAAAACTGAATGTTAAATAAATAGTCAAGAATTTCGACTGAGGGTGTTTAGTGGAATTTCAACATCAAATTTGAATCGTTTTAATTTTAATTTTTGTCGCTTTTTCCATGAGTTTTGTCGCTCGGATGTACTGATCCAGGTTTGTATCATTTATATTCAAAAATAGAAATAGATCACTAAGTTAAATTGCTATTAAAATGTAAATTAGCGAAACTTTATGTAAACTAGTTTCAATGAATTAAGTGGGCTTGTTATAATTATTGGGATTTTTGAATGAAGTATCGCAAATACTAATGACCAGATAATAACATAGGAATATCTAACTGACAGTTCAATGGGGTTAGTAGAAAATTTTCGCTAAACTTTTGTGTTTATGCAAAAAGAGACTAAGTTAAATTAGTGATTTCAACAAATAGCTCTCATTTTGAACAACGTAGCCGAAAACTTATGACTGAAGAGTTCATGCTGATCGAATCTCAAGAATTAGCATAATGAGGAAAAATCAAAGAGATGTCGGGAGCTCGATGCCTTTCTATGCTGCACCTCCGAGACACAAAACTAGCGCTGAAATCATAAGTGAAGCACGTGCTCATATACACAGAGGTGAGATATAAATTAAATAAACATTTAGACGTATATACACTCAACCCCCTTATAGTGCTCCCTGCTATAGCGTGTGCAGTAGTCCTTCCTGTAGCGGTCATTTCTATATTGTCATTTTTATAAATTGTATACCATACAACAGGGGTGAATAGAGACTGCGGGGTGAATAGTATCCAATGTATTTTTTATTATATTTATATAATTCTTTACAACGCCTATAATACTATATCTCGAATGACAAAAACCAAACCAACTAAATGTTTGGCCAAAATTGAAACAAACGTGATTAAGTTCGATGAATGCGCTTCCTTGTTTTTTGACCCCTTATAAACTTCTCTTTTATTGCACGAATATTAAATTAAATCATGTTTTTTTTAGTAAATATTCAAACCATTACAATCTGTTATTTTGTCTCTATTCAACTGCCAAGTCTCTATTCACCCCAATTCAATATGAATAGAGACATTGAACAAAATTGACTGTGTCTTAATAACGATAGTGAATATTTTAAAAATATTGTCATGATTGTGTAGTAGGACCATATGGACACGTTTCAAGCCATTTATATTTGAATTATATGGCGCTGGTATGAAGTTACGTAGTCGTGAAGGGTAAAAAGTGTCTATATTCACCCTGTTTTACAGTGCTGCTTAAAACAGGTTGATTTTGTGCCGATGCATTTATTTTACAATACAGGTCAAGGAGGAGACAGCAGCCTTAGCGGGATGACTGTCCTGAGTGGAATGTCTGGAGCCCCTAGGGCGTTGGGGACTCAGCGCCCCTTTACACCCCGCGACAGGCAGCGCACTCTGTTTGGAAAGGCCGGCAAAGCTAGTCGACCACCCAGTGCAGTGAGGTAATGAATAAAAAAACATTTTTTTTATTATCTTTATTGCAGCTGTCAGAATGCAACCCATTTTTGAGATGTTTATTTTTTAAAGTTGTTTATAATATAGGAACTATGATTCCGAATTTGAAAATTATTGTTCAAAATATTGCTTAACCTAAAATAAATCTGCTTATTATTTGCCAAGTTGTAATACCAATTGTTTGTCATACCTTGTTATTCTTGCTTAACTTTTGTATAAATATCACTGTTTCGTTATATTTCTTATCAGTTGACAATGCTCGCCATGAGCGAAACCGGTCCTGATCAATAAATTGTATGTGGAATAAGTACTAAAAATGTTTTATTATTTTTATTAAAATAAATCTGTTTAGACTTCTCTAAGATCAGGAAATACAGATGTGTTATTGTGCCTGATTGCTTACTAAAGCTCTGCTTTGGCAAATAATTTGACATTTACCCTTTTCTTCAAGTACTCAGCTCAAAAATATTATATAAAGTTAGATTGGATTTTGGCTAAAAAAAAGTGTTTTGATTTGGCCATTTAGGGTGCCTTTCCCTGTGAAAAAGTTGCCTACCACTGTTGAAAGGATAGTGTCTCTGATCGATTGAATATTTTGCCCAGGTTTTTGAGCCGGAACCGAAACGAAAACCGGAATAACCTCCTGGCTAAGAGGGAATATTGGTTCTGGTCATTGTTTTATTAGATAGTATATTTATCCACATCTGTCTTGACAGTTATCTGTATATTAATGATCCAAATACCTATGCTACAAAATTTCAAACTATAGTTTAACTTATGTAAAGTATGACTTTGCTAAATAGGAGACATTTTTGACCTGAGAACAAAATGGAGATTCCTTGGATTGTTTATTTTCTTCATCTGAGCAAACCTGCTGCATATGACATGACTCCTCTCCATTTAATTATGTCACTATCCATCTCTTTCATGGTAATTTAACTTTTGAACTTTGCCCCAGTCTTTCAGAGGGCAGCACACACACCAGTTGTTTCCACCACTGTATGTCTCACTATTTTATAGATAAACTTATTTTATTGCCAACAACAGCAAGACAGTGTTGTCAAAATTATGGTGACTGTCATAATATGTCTAGATCAGTGGTTCTCATGTGCGGCCACCAATAAATAGCTCATAGTTGATATTGATATTTAATAAAAATGGGTTTTTGTCAACAAAGACACTGAAATTTTTTTTTTTTTGTATGCATGGCATTGTGCATCATGAATTTGTAATTAGCAAAAACTCAACACATACATGTTTAGGTCTTTTTGGCAAAAAGACTCAACAAAAAATTGGTGCGGCCACCAGACATTTCCGTAGTACCGCTGATGTTCCTAATGCGGCCAAAGCCAAATTTTACGTGAGAACCACTGGTCTAGATATATCGATTGAGTTGGCATTTACTTGGTAGAACTCCATTATAATACGGTGAGAAAAATAACAATGTATTTTAATTCTACAGAAATTATTTTATATATTTGTTGATAGCCATTTCGCCTTACGCCCTCGTCAGAACTATGTTTAAGCATGCATTTACTTATCTATATATACCATTGTAGACAGGGTACAGAATACATCTTCTTCTCTGTTCCACCATCTTAATTTAATATTGTTTGGGGTTATGTTCAGCTCGGCGCGTAAATTCAGACGGGCCAAGTTGAAACAACTTTTTTCAAAATTCATAAGTCTAGGTCAATTCAAAATAAAATCACAAACTTTATTCAATTTGATGACAGCCCCATTCTCGCCAATTAAAATGTCCAAATTCAAGGAAAAAATCTAATTTGCTGTCAAAGAAATGTCAAATAATACCTTCACGTAAATAATAAACATTAGTATTAATAATAAAAGCCGGGAAAAGTTCAGTAGAAGACTAATTTATTACATTTTGACTAAATGTCTTCGCCGATAAAAAAATCAAACATATTTTCTTTCATATTCGTTTTTATGGCAACTTAATGACCAACAATGCAAAAGGGAATTACAGACTCACAGACATGCATACGCCGTTTCGGTTTTATATATGTACTACTCGATACTCGAGTAATTGGAGTCTCTACACACACATTGATAACGAAACAAATTTACCGTCGAAACTTTCGCGAGCGAAATCAATTCGTTTGTTTGAACTTGCAACAACAATGCAAAAGGGAATTACAGACATACATCCTCCGTTTCGGTTTTATATATAAGATTATATGTTTGTATTTATATTACGTACAGTACATATTTTGAAATAAATACCACTAACGCCGTGTCTTAGGTAAGCGACGCGAACCGGCAAGAGAATTTAGGCGAATCCAGTCAATTTAAAACGTAGTTGATCAAAGGTCTTATGTGCCATCGCTCGGCCAGACGCAATTAACGCTCTGGTGAGCTTGGACCGTTTCATATTTTAAAGCGATTCGCGTGCGCCATGAGTGCGCACTTGAGGCGACTTGCGACATATGCCGCCCTGACCGGATCGCTTCGCCTACATATGACACTTGCATGGGCGAGGACCGTTTGATATTTTAAAACTCTGCCGCTTTCAAAGCTGCGCCGGATCGCCTCGCCTAGATTCGCCCAGCTAAGACGACCCGTAACAGACCAAGCACTTTTTATGTCTATCATTTCATATTTTTTTGTATGAAATTCCACTTACCACCATTTTGACTTACAACGTCAAGAACTGACTGTACTAGAAATTTGCCAATTTTAAATGACCAACATCCCAGAATTCATGGGTAATTTTAATAAGAATTTTGACTGATCGTTTAACAGTATATATCTCGGAAAAATTCTAGAAACATTTATAGACAACGCTAGTAAGTTTGCTTGCTCCCAGTTTCTACCTACGTGGTCGTAATCAAGACAAATCAATTTTCTTTGTCAAAACTCGTTTGTCACGTAGGTATTTTGAATCTCCAGTTGCAAGGGCTATTTGGCTGATAAATGCGCTGCCTGTTAATGTGGACATCTTCGGCAGTGAACTTGATGCTTTGTTTAATCTTTTTTTCTTCTTATGTAAATAATATGTTTCTGTTGTTTCTTATTTAAAAAAAATTGGCGCATTGGTGCTTGCTGTAATGCCATGTGTTTTATATTATTTTTTGCCAATAAATAAGTATGTTGTTACAGCTTACGATATCTCCAGCTTCAGAGCAAAGACAGTCTGATGACATCTTTGCCGGGAACGAAGCGTGTCCAACTCTCTCCGATGACGACCACATTCAGCTCCAGCCTGGACGAACGAGTCTTCAAGCATTTACTTCTCGATAATATCGACGAAAAGCCGGAGCTGACGGGAGCGAGGAAGAAACGAAATGACGCTTCGAGGAGGACTAAGAGCTTGCAGTCGGAAATGGAATTGGAGGGTGACAGTCCTCCGGGGACGGGATCCAAGTTGAAGCTGCCGTCGCTCAACGGCTTGGCGAAGCCGCTGCATCAGAGGAAAGTTCAAAGCGGTGTTCGCTCATCGTTCATGCTTAACAGTTGTGAGTGAACAAATTTAAACTAAAAGCTTTTTCAAGATATTTTTTTTTTTACCATCTTTATTATCGTGTCTATGGGGCTTAACCCAGTGTTCCCCAACTGGGTTAAACCGTGGGCAGCAGAGACTTTCCACCGGGCCGCAAATAGTATACCATTGCTGAAAATGTCCACTACCCAAGCAATGCATTGATCAGTCGAACCATCCTTGTGACTGGTGACTCAAATGACCGACGCGAAAACAAGTTTTAATAGAAAAAAATATTCAGTTTTGTTACAGCCACTACCCACGGCAATGCATTGATCAGTCGAACCACCCTTGTGACCGGTGACTTGAATGATCAACGCGACAAACAAGTTTTAATAGAAAAAATGTTCGGTTTTGTAACGGACTCAACCCTTGGCAATGCATTGATCAGTCGCCCTTGTGACTGGTGACTCAAACGAACAAGTTTTAATAGAAAAAAATGTTCGATTTTCTTATGGCCACGTCAGTAAAAAATGGGACATCAAAGTTATTAGTCTCGAGTATGTCAACGTTATTAACTCGGCACCCAAGAAGAAGTTAAAAAATTTCTATATTAAAAATGATCTTTATGCTTCAAGAGATCAAAATGAAAGCATTCCTAAAAGAAGCTTGTATTATAACAGATTATAAAGCAGTGGTTCTCAGGTAAAATTTGGCTGTGGCCGCATTAGAAACATCAGCAGTCTTACGGAAATGTCTCGTGGCCCCACCAAATTTTTGTGTCAGGTCTTTGAACTAGCAATTCTTGATGAACAATGCAATGCACACAAAATGTTTAATTTTCACTGTCTGTGTTGACAAATTAACTTGTAAAAACCCATTTTTATTAAATATCAATATTAACTATGAAGCTATTGTTGGCCGCAACAAAATCCTCTGGTGGGTGCACAAGAGAACCACTGAGTGTAAATTTATTTATCGTATCGTTAATTTTTGTTCAAGTATCTGAAGAAAAGGAGGATCCGTGCCCCAACAATATAGAGATGTACTCCCCCTCTGAAATCGTCACAATCGTCGGACTCCATAACCAAGACTCCCGCCAACAGCGCTGTCACGAAGGATAAGTCTGCTCCGTTGGACCGTCTGCCGTTCATTCCGCAAACCTTCTCGCTGGAGGTGTTCAATAAGAGGCGACTGTTTGGCGACTTTAAGTCCAAGAGTGAAGACGTCAACCATGAGAGCTCCATGAACGAGATGTCGGAGGAGTCGGAGGAGATGAGCATCAACGATTATGGCATCGATATGTCTGTGGAGAATAGTATCACAGATTTAGACAAAGAGAATAAAAATGGGAAATTAGCTGTCGAAGAAAAATGTATGTATTTATTTGCACATATATATTATATATACCAGGGGTGGTCAAAGCGTCGATCGCGTAGCAATTCCTAGTCGATCGCCTATCTGATCTCTACAAACCTCTGGTGCCCGTTCTAAGAAGCGTGCGAGACAAGTCGTGTGACAGGGACAGCACGCTGAAATCTCGAAGTTAGCCGATTATCGACGAAAATCTCTTTTAAAAATCTGGGTCAAACAAGGGTCGGCAATTTAATTAATATAGGCTTTAAATCACTACTTTTAATGTTGGTCGATCGCCGCCAATAATTTCAAACGAAAGTCGATCGCTGGCAAAAAAGTCTGGCCCTGATATGCACAGGGGTACCTTGAGATATGAGTGCCATAACATACGAAATACAGCAGTCGACCAAGCGAAGTTTTGCTTTGAAATACGAGTAAAATTTAAGTTACGAGGGACGGCCGGGTATCTGTGTGCGGTTTGCGTATGTGTGGAAAGGGTGCTTATGAATGTATTGGTGGCGAATCCGTATATGTATATCTGTGCTGGTATTGGATTCTACTTTGACTGTCAAACGCTATGGACCTACTATAAAAAACACACTTCACTCCATTTTTTTCGCACAACCAACAAATCCCATACCTAAGACATAGATGGCGCTCTACAACTGGAGCGGGAACGGATTAATAGCATTTCAATGGGAAAAAATGCTTTGACATACGAGCAAAGTTGCGGAACGAATTAAACTCGTATCTCGAGGTACCACTGTATATTGCTTCTGATAGGATCCACGTATATCCAATAATCTGTGAATAGATTAACGAGACCATATCAATTTGATCCATACACGTTTAATGTTGAGGATTTGAATGATGTTTTGATAATATGATTAAAAGAATATCAGATGAAATCTTCAATTGAATATACTTACATAATGTTTAAGCCGTTGAAGATATAATCATTAACCGCGAATGACTGTCGTTGAAAAAAAACTCATAGGCCTAGGGGGGTTTAAATAAGACCCCAGTGGTATGGCCTTATTGGCATAGACTGCATTAAAAAAATGTTACATTACGCCTTCACGGATTTTTATACATCATTCTAAATATATATGTATATATGAATATCGATAGTTTTCCTATAATTATTCATATTTTAATTCGCGCATGAATGAGACAACCTGATCGTGTTCTTGTTTATTCTAGACTGACGATGCAAACCGTGAATGCGACTTCTTATCTACACCTTTTAATGTAAAAAGCATCCATTTGATTTGGAATGTTCGTTGAAAGAGGCGCGTTTGAGATATGATAACGTTATCTTATCGCATATGTGCAGTGAAGTTTTAGTCCTGGCAATTGGTAGCGACAGTATAAATGTCTTTCGGCTAATAATAATCCGAATTATTTTCTTTTTTTTTTAATTGCGACGAAACTAGTGTATCAAAATCATATTTTTTTACTGCAAAAGATGTAAAAAACAATGATTGAAGAATACCAAAAGTTTACACATTGTATCACTTATATTAAGATAGATATTTAAGATAAAGTAGTAGTGGTGGTCGAGTGTTTCACGCTCAGCCAGGCAAAAGTTAATAAACTGGTAGGTTCACTGGTAGGCAAATATGTGATTTATTCATTGCAGACCCCGTGAAGTTAAATTCAAAGAAAATAGACGTCCAAATACCGTCTCCCGAGCTCAACTTTGAACTGAAAACGAGCGGCATGACCGAGTTTATACCGATGGGGGGGTCGATTGCCGATTTTATGGATACAGACCGACCAAAGGAGTACAAAATCATTCTGAACAGCCTCAACGATGAGAGCCTGAAGCCCCTGCCCGACGAACGGATCATATCTCAGCTCAAGCTGCTGTATGAACTGCTAGAGAAGGAGTGCCGATGGCAGGAAGTCAACGGAGATGAAAAGGCCATTATACTGAAGACACTGTACAGTTTTGTGGAAAGTTCGAATGAAAATGTTCTGATATCGATTGCTAGGATAATTCTTTCCGTAAGTATTTATGTATCTAAACTCATTGGTTACGGATAGAGGCTCCAATTCGAGTATCGAGTACTCGATACTCGAGTATACTCGTCCATTTTTCAAGTAAACGATACTCGAGTAATTTGTAAAATACTTGAGTAATACTCGTTATTATTTATAAATGAAGATTTATTACCAAATTTTATTTTGTTTTAAACAGCGGACAGAAAAACTAGATATCACTATTTGATTGATTGTTAACTTTTGAATCGACGTCCACAGCAACAGAGAGAGTTTTTTTCTACTGCGAAAATAAAAAAACAAAACTTCGACCCAAATTAAAAATTGAGACGATTAATTCTCTATTATTTTTTAAATATATGTTTCATGAATTGAAATAAATGTATTAATGAAATAAAATAATACTTTCGATGGTTTCGGCGGTAACTTTGTGGAAGTTCATTTTAATATAAAAAAAATATATTAAAATGAACTTCCACAAAGTTACCGCCGAAACCATCGAAAGTATTAAAATAGCCAGTACGGCAAAAAAGGCGCTTTTATATCGTAAATTGTTTATTAAATGCTCCCTAGTTTGAATTTAAAATGTTAGAATCAATCTTGCTTCATTACTTAAGCAAACTTTGCGATAGTAAGTTTGAAGATGCCTCTGAAAGAGGCGAAACACGTGTCACAGTTAGAAGCACAATATATACGTGAAATAAAATAAGCTTATTTATTTATTTATCATCTATTTATATACACAAATTTGAATTGCTTGTATATATATTGGTACATCTGAAACTACTCGAGTATTTAAAAATTGTACTACTCGATACTCGAGTAGTTGAGATGTAGAGTAATTGGAGTCCCTAGTTACGGATGACTCACGGCGAGTCTTTTCGCCCGTCTAACTGAGGCGTCGAAATATAAACATCCAATGCGACAAATATTTAGATTCTCTACAGAAATCGCATAACAAATGTTAAAAAATAGAATATAAAATATGTTCGGTGATTTTACTAGAAATTAAAAAAAAAAAATCAGCAGACAGTTAAAATATAACTTAATTTTTTTATATAAGTTTTTTTTCTTTGAATGTTTTTTATTGAATAATATATTTAGGATGTGCAGTATTTGTAATAATATATATATATATAAGGACTACTTGGCTTGGAAATGTATAATTCTATGTCAAATACACGATTTTCTATCTTAAAAAATACAAAAGGTTGAGTATCACTAATAAAAGCAGGTTAAAATATATACGGTATTATGCAACAAGGTGTTGTACAGGTGATGTCCAAATATTTTTTTTAAATGTCTCACAGTTTTATAGTTATATTTTTTTTTCGAAAGTACCTAAGTTTTTGCACAATTTGGCAAAAATTCCCCGTAACGAATGTGTTAATACACAACCAACCGCACTTTGCGTTGGAAGTATTATGTAGCGGACCTACTATCGCAAAGTTTACGTAATAAAGCAAGATTGATTCTAATATTTTAAAATGATAAATTACAAAATGGAGTTTGGAATTTTTCTGTTTTACGGGAAATAAGGATGATAGAGGATAGATAGTTTCTCTTCTTCTTGATTTATTACTTTAGAAACCTTTGCGATAGTGAGTCCGAAGATGCATCTGAAAGAGGCGAAACACATGTCACAATTAGTAACACAACGTGGAATAATCAAAGTTGTTTTTAATGTTATATTCATAGAGCCATTAATTAAACTGGTGAACATTTTCATCTGTTTTGACATTACTAACTATGTACTTGTGTGATATAACCTCAATTTCCTGTAATAAGAAAAAGTATGTTTCAGAACGAGGCATTTTTCAATATTAGAGCTAACAATAGCTATTTGTTATTTATTTCAGCTCCGAGTCACGGGTAGCAACTTGTCTGGTGTCTGCAAATTGATATACAAAGTGGCACGCAATGATAAAAATGATCACCTCTTCACCAATGACAACACTTTGGGTGTGTAATCTTATATATAAAACCGAAACGGCGTATGTATGTATGTGTGTCTGTAATTCCCTTTTGCATTGTTGTTGCAAGTTCAAACAAACGAATTGATTTCGCTCGTAAATTTGTTTCGTTATCAATGTGTGTGTAGAGACTCCAATTACTCGAGTATCGAGTAGTACATTTTACAAAATACTCGAGTAGTTTCATATGAACCAAAATATCTTATATATAAAACCGAAACGGCGTATGTATGTCTGTGGGTATGTAATTCCCTTTTGCATTGTTGGTCATTAAGTTGCCAGTTGTTTCAATTGGCCCGTTTGAATTTACGCGCCGAGGTGAACATAACCCCAAACTGGTCCGAGCGAAGCCGGGTTCGAATACTAGTATTTTATATTTGTGTTGTATTTTTTAGTAAACAAACGTCTAACTGCTATGTCAAGTCTAGCACGACATCGTATAGGTAACGCGCAACTCCAATGTCGAGATATGCTCGACATTGTAAAACTTGGTTGGAAAATTATTTTTTAACTATCCTTATTTCACAAACCGTATTTATTTGATTGTGTTCCTTAGTTAAAGTTGGTAACATGTCATAATGTGGTATATTTTTCAGTATTTCGTTTTACTATGCTATACACATGCAAACCCTGTGATATTAATCAATTTCTCAAATCTATTGAGGAGTTTCTGGATGGAAAATAATAATATATTGAGGAGTGTGAGGGGTCCAAAGACAATTTTTGCACCCCCGCCGATATTGACAGCTTAACGTGTTCAAAGCTTTGTTCACTTTGTGTAAGGGTTGATGGGTGAACCTTCATTTTGTAAACATATGCGATGGCAGGAATTGAAATGGATTATAATCACTGGAATCATTATACGGTAAGAAAAATAGCAATGTATTTTAGTTCTACATAAATTATTTTATATATTTGTTGATAGCTATTTCGGCTTACGCCAGAACTATGACGAAGGCGTAAGCCGAAATAGCTATCAACAAATATATATAAAATAATTTATGTAGAACTAAAATACATTGCTATTTTTCTTACCGTATTATAATGGAGTTCTACCAAGTAAATGCCTACTCAATCAATAAACTGGAATCATTACTGGAATACACCAAAACCTTTTTTTATGCGGTAGATGCATTCCGTGAAAAATCACACAAAAGCTATGACATAATATGGTAACATAACATGTACAATGACGCACTTGTCAAGGTCACATTGCAATAAACAGGTGAAACACTGGATTTTGCACGTACAGTATGTGAACAGCGCGTTGTTAATTACGTTACTACCAGGGCTGTGGAGTCGTTAAAAAAAAATACGACTCCGACTCCAGTATTTACCAAAATAAACGACTCCGACTCCGACTAAAAAAAGTTAAATTTCGTCACGTTTTTTTCCTAACTTTCCTATTTATGTGTATTCAATTATATATCAATCAACCAATGCGGCCAATAGTTATATTTGACATAGAATATGCAAAAATAAAAAGTTCAAACTTTTCAAAATTTCCGACTCCGAGTACGACTCCGGTCAAAACGCCACGACGGCTCCGACTCCGGCCAAAAAACACCGATTTTGTCTCCACAGCCCCTGGTTATTACATATTATGTACGCTATATAGTAAAAAATTGTATTAATAAAAACTTGCATAACTTTGAAATCGCACTAAAAAAAGTCGCACAAAAGGAGGTTTTAGTGTATTGAAATTAGCATAATTAACATTATCTTTTCAGGTGTCTGGTAATCACTGATGCTTTGGCTTTTTTTAGAATTGTTTATGGTGGGCCTGGGAAGGGCGGAGCCTTTACACGATGCGGAATGCTTGATTTATGGATACGGAGCCCTAAAATTCCTCGGAATGAGCCCTACGCTGATGGAACGGATGCGACCGTTGGGGGCTCTTCCCCTCATGACTCTTCACTTGCAAATGTTCAATGAAGCGGTGAGAGAAATCAGCAGTTTGATCTGTCTATATAAGAGGTCCCCAAACTCTTTTGGGGACGTCTGATACTGACCTGTGATGGCTTAAAGAGTAAATTTGCTATCTCCGTTTTTGACAATTGTGCAGCAGATTATTTTGGTATTTTCTAGCCGATCGGGAAAATTTCAAATAGGACTTTCAAGCGATTTATTTGTACGACCGCTGAAAAGCAACGAATGAATGACAGGTGACAGTAGAAAATGGCGGAGTTGGATAATTAGCAGTGTAGATTTTAGAACGACAATTGAGTTATCAAATATTCCTAAATCGTTTTTCCGATGCTCTCAAATATGTTTTGGTTATTGAAATTTTACGGGACATGCACGTTGCATGATACAACAAGATGGCATTATTAAGTCATTTTCAGCCAAAAGTGGTGAAAGCAAAATCACTCTTTAAGCCATCGAAATTCATCTTTAAATGTGTTTTTGAATCTGGCATATAGCTACTCGCTTTTATAGGTTTTCTGTCGAGTAAATTGCTTTAAAATAAAAAAAATAGTTCTACATTTATTCATTAAAACGACACAAAATGGATTTTTTTTACATAAAATTTATACCACTTTTTAGGTGTTCACTGTCAATACCTTTTCCACATAAAATATGGTGTATCAGGACCGGTTTCGCTCATGGCGAGCATTATCAACTGATGATAATTCTCATCTCATCGGTTGATAGCGACTCCAATCCATCCGACCTAATAAATTTAAAAAAAATATATAAAATACAGTCAAACCCCCGCTAACACTATAGTCGGGACCGTGGTATAAGAAGTAGTGTAAAAGGGGGCGTGAATCTCATAAAAAATTAGGGACTTCGTCTTTTTCCGCGAAAAATGCAAACTAAGATTATATATGAGTTTTGCAAAAAAAATATTTGAACGAAATATTTACGTAAACATTTGGTTGCTAGGTGATACAATGCATAGCGCTCGCAAAATGTAGCAAACATGAAGTCGGCACGCAGTCGTGTATTGTCTGGCACGTGTTGTTTGAGTGTATGCGAGAGTATGCACCGTAGAGACGGCCAGCCGTTTGGCTGTGTGTGTGCATCGGCATCCGCCCCGGAATAACAGCCGGCAACGTTACATAGCAACGACAATCGAATGCGACCGTGCCATCGGGGGATTTTCGGTGGATATTTTCGGCTAGCGTGTTATATGGAGTAGTGTTTTCGGAGGTTTGACTGTATATACACAAAAAACCATGCTTTTAATGGAAGCGATGAAGAGGCTGATTCATTATTTGGCTTCAATTTAGTAATGCTTAACCTTTATCTATCGTGGATCCGCGTTTACATCTCAAAGACCCCCAATATTTTCTTCACTGATGACTCCCTGCAGGGGTCGATATAAGCTTTGGTAATGACTGGTCTATATGATAAAAATATTAAAACATTTTTAGTATTTATCCCACATTACATTTCTTAGATCAGGACCTGTTTCGCTCATGTAGAGCATTATCAACTGATCATGATCACTCAGTTGATAATGCTCGCCATGAGCGAAACCGTCCCGATCTAATAAATTTAATGTGGAATAAGTACTAAAAATGTTTTATTATGATATAAAATTCAAAATAACTTTGATTATTCCAGGTATTGTGTAACTAATTGTGACACGTGTTTCGCCTCTTTCAGAGGCATCTTCGGACTTACTGTCGCAAAGTTTGCTTTAGTAATGAAGCAAGATTGATTCTAATATTTTAAAACGATACAATTACTAAATGGAGTTTGGGATTTTTTATTTTTACGGGAATCAAGGAGGGTTATAGAATCAAAAAAAAGCAAACAATTAATTATACTACTAATGACGTAAGCATTACAAAATATAAACTAATGAGATGCAATCATTTAATGCCTTTCCACCTAGTATTGACAGTGGACACCGGTAAAAGTGACTAAATTAAGTGTAAATGGGTAAAAGTGCATTAAAATTCTTATTTCAAATTTAGCGTTTGGAAGATGCGCATTCAGTGGGCGAGCAAGGATGCCACGCCCTCTACCAGCTGACGGGGGCGCTGCGCAACATGGCCGGGGGCGACTTCGTGACCAAGACCGCGGGAGACGACTGCACGAATGGAGGTGATGACTATTCCGCAGCGCCCGATACGTCGATGACGGACTTTGTGGCCAGCGGGGCTATGCGAGAGCTGTGTAGAACCCTTGAACTGTTCGCTGATGAACTGGATGTTGAAACCAATGTGTCCCGAACTCTGAGGTGAGTCATTCATTTTCGTAGAATATGCTTTGCGCTAATTTCGAGAGAACTGCTGAGTATAGTTAAGGATTTCGACTGAGGGTGCTTGATGAAATTTCAATATCAAATTTGAATTGTTTGAATTTTGTACTTTTCGGTACTGGATCGGAGTTTATCTCAACATTTGTTTTTCTTCAAGAGATGCTTGTTACTCAATGTCTCTTTTTAGAAGAGAGTAGGGATTGAAAAGATACGAAGACTAGAACATGAATTGTGGTTAGCTAAAGGCCAATCAGTGGGAAGGGATTTGTACCACGACAAACACCCATTTCCTACGAACAGAATTGATTTATCGACTGAAAAAGTCTGCTCGAACCGGAAATCGAGCCCGGGCGGGCCATTACGGAAGCTAGCGACGTTGACCACTGCAACACGCACCGAGATTGATGATTTAGGAACTGATTTGATAAAATATGAACGTTTCTTACAAATTTCAGTGTACTGTCTGCGGATTACGAGTGCTGTGTCGCTCTGTGCGATCAGAAGGGACTTCTGCCGGCCATTATACGGCTATTGGAGCACTACATGGAGAGGGCGCCGCTCATAGTCCGCCTCACTTACATCCTGGGAAACATGGTGGCGTGCAACGATGACACACGCTTTGAGGTGAGGCTTGATCGAAATCAACAACGCCCATATTTGTATTGGAACTTTGCTATGCTGGGGGGTGTTATTTTAACCTTGAATTGTTACTGGTTGATAGAAAAAGCACATTTTTAGTCATAGACATGATTATGAGCAGAACTTAACCTCTTCCCCTACTGAGATACTGTGTTTTGCCTGCTTGAGAAGCATCCTCGAGTCTGATTTGAATGTTTTACCTAACCTAACCATGTCTGCTTTCAATGTGAAACATAAACTAACCTAACTATGTCTGCGCCTAATGTGAAACATGTAGATTCCTAGCGGTGCTTATCTCAAATTCTACGAAAGCTGTTTGATACTCGAAGAGAATATGAATAGAAAGGATACAACTAGAACTGGACAATTAAGCTAATTAGGGTGAGGCCATTGCTCTTTGGAATTTTAAGACAACACAAACATCAATCTCTCTAAAAGGAAATCAATAATTCGATTGGAAAATGAAATTTCGAAACAGTGAGTTTTGCAACTGAACCCAATGACAATGACACTCAACCACGGACCTGACAATGCTTTAAAGCATGGATGGACAACCTTTTCAGCAGCTGGGCCAGATTTTAGAAATGAATTTTCCTACCGGACCGTACAACAAATATTCTTTTATTATTCAAAGCAAAGAAAAAATATATTGTTTTTTTAAGAAGATATAACAAAAATGAGATAGA
This sequence comes from Himalopsyche kuldschensis, assembly GCA_028554975.1. Lineage (NCBI taxonomy): Eukaryota > Metazoa > Arthropoda > Insecta > Trichoptera > Rhyacophilidae > Himalopsyche > Himalopsyche kuldschensis. The sequence continues at coordinate 3,274,832 of JAHFWI010000031.1, read as the reverse complement.
TTAGAGTTAGGCAATACAAAAATAGTAATAAAAAAAAAACAAAATATAATAAATTTTAATGAGGCGGCATAACGATTGATGTTGTTGCTACACGCAAACAGTTTTCCAAATGCTCATCAGTGATTCGTGTTCTCAGTTGAGAGAAGGTCTTGTCGAGATTGCCCTTCGTACTTATCAAACTTATTTCAATGTTTAGCTTCGTAATGCCGCTTAATGTTTTACTCTTTCAAGACAGAAACAGAATTATTGCATATCAAGGCTTTGTTATAAATTCCATGGAAAAAAAGTTTATAGTCCTCTGTCTTATTTATTTAGGGGCGGCAGGTTTATAAATTCTTTCCTACCACTAAATGGCGCATGGAAATCACCAGCGGTCTGGTTGTGAATCATTGGACCAGCCAGTTTGTTTCTGGCCATGGTGGTTTTGCTGCCAAGCTCTTCAGGCTTGGCCGGATGGTAGATGGGCCGACATGTAAATAAAAATAATTATTTGGCCTTCAGCAAATTTGCGGCGTCATACGGTGCAAGGACGGACCTATTCGTATAGGTCCGTAACCGGCCTTTGTTGATTGCATTAATGACAGCATTAAATAGCATTTCTAGAATCGGTAACGTATAGGGTTTGCTAATTATTTTGAGTCAGTAATGCATACTTGAGTGCCTTGGCCTCCAAGTCCTGGGCAAATGCTCCCGAGACAACTCCATACTCGCAAACAGAATAGATACGCTTAACGTTGTTACGCCACGGGACACGATCGCTGATACCGAATGTAAGGCCGTGGCGGGTGGTGGGAATAGTTTAGTTTAGTCCTCTGTCTTGAAGATGAAAATGTGTGCATATGCCCTGCGGGATACAAGTATACACCCAGCGGGTTGGCCACCCTCGCCTTAAAATGTTCATTTCAATTTTATATTAGTGTCATCGCTTCAGCTCAACTCTGTTCTAATGTGTTGTTTATCATTATAGCATAATAGCAGCCATGTTTTGGATGTTTAAAAAAATAGTAATTGAAAGTGACAGCTCATTTTTAAATAGATAATAAATGTATATTAATGATGTTGCAGTTATATGAGGAACCCGGTGCGGTTGACGCAATTTTGAACATATTGGACACTTACCTTAAGCGATGCTGGCCAGGTGGGGAGGTCGACTCAGCGGAGACCATTATCATAGGTAAAATAATATACACAGTTTCGATGGATTCGGCAGTAACATTATTACTTTATTACTACATGCGTCCCACAACGATATTTTTTGCGGTCCGTAATTACAAATATCAATCACTAAATTAATATATTTCAATGGTTTTAGGGAGCGACTTGGACGGGTCCAGTGGCTCCGATGAAGACGTTATGGTGAAGGTGAGTATTTTATTGTTACACATTTCATAAAACACAAAGTAAACAAAATGGATGACGTCTCAATGGCGTTTACTTTTAGGCAATAGGACAGTCTTAACACCAAATTTATTTCATTACAACATTTATTAAATTTAAATTTTGTACTTTTCCATGAGTTTTATCTCTAAAGACCCGGGTTTCAACTTTTGGCATCTAGAGGCATTTCAAGTGCACGGATGTACTTAAACTGACGTGCAGTAAGCAGTTTATATCGTTAATATACAAAAATAAAAGTAGATCACTAAGATAAATTGCTATTAAAATGTAAATTAGCGAAAATTTGATGTAAACTGAATGAATTAAGTGGGTTTATTATAATTATCGGGATTGTTGAATGTAGTATCGCAAATAGTAATGACAAGATAATAACATAGGAATATCTAAAATAAATCTAGGGTTTTATCCGACCTGTTGTTAATGAGTTGATTGAGCAGTTAGTAGTAGTCGTCAATGTCGGACTTTAATATCCGTGTTATAGATGTGTTTTCAAAAAACAAGAATCGGAGGATGGATTTTTTTTTATAAAGATGTTTTTTTATTGCAGTCCCTAATATTCCTGTCACCGACCGCCACTGGTTTCATGTGTAAAACAATTTACAGGCGGTGCGCGTGATTGCAAACATGTGCATGAACAGTGTGGTGGGGGCTCGCATGTCGGAGGTTGGGGGCCACGGCACCCGGTCCCTGTCCTGGCTGGCCTGCTGCCTGAGGCGTCACACCCCACCGGACGGCGCGGAGCTGTCGGCGAGCGCTCTGGCCGCACTGAATAACCTCACGTACTATCACTCGGGGGAGACACCGACTGCTTCCGGAGGGCTCCAGATCGATCTGTGCGAAGGTGAGATTATGCAATCGAGGAGTTCAGTTTTGTGAACTCAGAAATCATGATGATATTTCACTTTTAAGGTGCTCACTGTCAATACTTGGTGGAATGGCACTATAATAAAAACAGGAACACATTTTTAGTACCGTAAAACGGGGTGAATAGAGATACTTTTTACCCTTTACGACTATGTATCTTCATACCTGCGCCACATAATTCAAATATGAATGGCTTGAAACTTGTTTCTATGGTCCTACTACACATTCATGACAATATTTATCAAATATTCACTATCGTTATTAAGACATTCAATTTTGTTCGATGTCTCTATTCAAATTGAATTAAGGGTGAATAAAGTCAACACGAGAGGGTCAATCATTTTTAGTTAGGGGCCAGATTAAATCATAATCAAATTTTTCTTTTAAGCCCTTTGTAGACTGCTCCCATTAAACTCTGGACCGTGCGTAACTGAAGCTGCAAGAGTTCTCGGAAACATGTCGAGAGCCAAGATTACCAGAGATTATATCGTTGATACCGGATGCTTGATGGATATTACAAGGCTCTTAGAAAATGGTGAGTCTCATTCAATAGGATTATAAGGATAACAGTTCACATTTAAATTATTCTTCATCACCCCTCAACAATTATTTGCATTTACATCATTTGAAACGATGTCCCTGATTTGATAGACTATCTGATACTTTCAATCTTCTATTAAGTTTGTTTTTCGCATAGTAATAAAGTGCAAATAAAATTTAAAAAATATGATCACAACCTCTCTATTTAAAATGGCGTGTATTTATTTAATGGGTCAATATCTAATTCAAGTTTTGGCCAGTGAAAAATCAAAATGGTCAGTTAATATTATAAACGGTCAGTAATGTATTTTAAATTGTTATAGATTTTGACTTAATAATGCCATCTTGTTGTATCATGCAATGTGCATGTCCCGTAAAATTTGTATAACAAAAACTTATTTGAGAGCATCGGAAAAACGTTTTAGGATAATTTGATAACTCCACTTTCGTTCTAAAATCTACATTGCTAATTATCCAACTCCGCCATTTTATATTGTCACCCGTCATTCATTCGCTGTTTTTCAGCGGTGGTGCAAATAAATCGTTAGAAAGGGGTTTTTTTGTTTATATCACCAAATTTTACATTCTCAAAATAATCCGTTTTAACCCTCTCCTGCACAATTGACAAAATCGGAGTTAGCAAATTTTCTTTTTAAGCCATCAAACTGTTATCTAAGGTCAAGAATATTATGAATGCCTTTCTTTTCACATTTATTGTTACATCCAGATGACGAGGAGATATCTCTGGCGGCTGCCGGAGTCCTAGTTAATATGGCGGGAGACGAATCGGCACGGAGCGTTTGGCTGACGTCCGGGGGCATCCAGGCTGCGACCCGATCCCTGCACGCGGCCGCCACGCGACACTCGTGGCTGAGAGCGCAACTGTTGTGCCAAGCGCTTTGGAATGCGACTCCCCTGCCAGCCTCCGGTGCATCATTGCTCGCCCCTTTACTTTTGAATATTTTAGGTTTGTTCATACATATTTTTAACCGTTCTAAAGCTAACGACACACCGGTGTGTCGCATAAGAAAAAGCTCTGACAGCTAAGAACTCACCGGTGGGCAACTGTGTTTAAGGCGTCAAAAAATAATATTTCTCAAATTATCACATCGAATCCGCCATCCGACAACTCTTAAGGCTCACAAAATGAATATAAACTTTTCGTTTTAATAGTTTTCTTAAAATATATTCAACAAAAAGTGTATAGAGGTTTTCAGGACTGTCAAAACTTTTGATAAAATATTCACAATATTAACGTAAATATCATTTTGCATGTATATATGTTTCAAACCAATTGAATAAATAAAAATTATTCATAAAATCATAAGAGAAATTCAACAAACATTCATTTTATGTTGGCAATCTGAGTGCAAAATTGACACAATATTATAAGCTGTGTGTGACGACCCTTATCGAATATTCGTAAATTCGCTCTAAAAGCCATGTGGTATGGTAATTAACATGGGATTGCTTTCATAAGGGATTAAAGACATCTAAGCCCTTAAATAACGGTATTGTCCTTTTTATAATTTTTGAAAACATCGTAGCGTACAGGGCAAAAATTGGGAAATTCTTCTAGCTGGTAAAAGGTTAAATATTATTTTAGGATGACATCAAGAATTACATAGAGAGAGTTAAAAACCATGACAGGTTTTACTTCAAGTTTTAAAAAACCCTTTCTCCTCGCGGAGTTTATCTCAACAAATGCTTTTTTTCTCCGAGAACTGCTTATTACTCAGTTGCTCATCCTCTCTTTTTCGAAGAGAGTAGGGATGGAATGATTACGAAGACTAGGGCAGGACTAGTGATTAGCTAATCGCTGGAACTATGCGTCGCACTTTGGATTCGGAAAGGTGGGAAAGGATTTTCAACAACACATGCCTTTGAAAAGATTTATCGACTGAAAAAATCCACTCTTACCGGAAATCGAACTACAATATTGACACTGCGCTTTAGACCGGAAACCTTATATTTAAATTTCCGTTGCTCATTTTTGCACCCTCCTTTAGAAACTTTCAACCAAAAAACAGGTCGAATTGATAACAAATTATTATTTATCATTTCTTAGATGAACAACAGATATTTGGAAGCACAGACATGCTAATAGACGGGATGAAAACAAACGTGCTATCTTCGGAACCTGTGCTCTCGGAGGAAGACCTGATCGCTTCTCACTTGGCATGGGAGGAGTTCGCCGTGGTTGCCGTCAATCTCTTGGAGAAAATAGACCCCACTCTCGATTCGCCTTGCGATGAAGAAAATGAAGACTTTGTCTTCAGAAAACGAACCCAGAGTGATGCATGAACGTTTGCTATATAATATAATAATTGAAATAGTTCATTATAAGATTGAACTTAGGCTGGAATGTTGCAATAGTGTTTTTTTTCTTTAATATTTTTAATAAATTATTTATACTGTCGGACCAAAAATGAAGATAATATCGCTGGCTTAAAGAGTAAATTTGCTATCTCCGTTTTTGTATATTGTGCAGGAAAGGGTAAAAACTGAATATTTTGAAAAAGTAAAATTTTGTGTTATAAACGATTCCCTTTCAAACGATTTATTTGTACCACCGCTGAAAAACAACGAATAAATGACAGGTGACAATACAAAATGGCGTAGTTGGATAATTAGCAGTGTAGGTTTTAGAACGACAATGAAGATATCAAATTTGCTTAAATTCGTTTGTCCGATGCACTTAAATAAGTTTTGGCTATAAATTTTTTACGAGACATGCAGATTGCATGATTCAACAAGATGGCATTATTAAGTCATTTTCAGTCAAAAGTGGAGTTAATAGCTTTAAGCCATCGATATTTTATTTAGGAATCAAGCAGGCAAAGTGAAATTTATCTTTGGCTGGATTGATGCTTAAATATTGTCATGACTTAAAATGTTGTTATCAGTTTCATGGACATAACATTTTAAAAACTTACTTTTTTCAGCTGACTGATTGTAAGTGTCATGGACAAGTATTTAAAAAAGACATTTTTTTCAATTTTACTATCACTTTGTGTTTTATCAATTATGTCTTTCTATATTAATTATGTATTACCAAAACGTTTATTTTTTGTTAGTCGATTGTGTGAGTAAACACCGTGTATGTGATAATATTCTTGTTAGCATGGAAGAAGTTATTGTTTTTGTTCTTTTTTTAAATATTTTTGATAATTTTTAATAATGGTATTGTTATTACATAATAAATTTACTTTTTATCTATGAAAAAATATTTAACAACCAACCATTCAGTTTTTTACTCTCCATTATCAGAGCCCATTATAGATGAATACATTTTGGTAATAAGAGGCCATCCATATATCACATTCTCAGTGAAATACTGCCATAAGTATGCCTGAGGTAAGCCTGAACCTCGCGACACCTGTGAATGGTTTTGATGCGACATAACATTTTCCGAGAAAAATTAATAATCTACTTTTTCATCTCAGACACCTTCCGGCGAACGTGGAAAAGCGACATCTGGGAGCGATCTCAGTACTATAAAACTTTCACATTTTCCGCGGAAAATTAATATGTAGCTTTTCATCTCAGACGACTTCCGGCGAACTTGGAAAAGCGACACCTGGGAGCGATCTCAGTACTAAAAAACTTTAAAACTTTCCGCGAGAAATTAAAATTTAGCTTTTCATCTAAGACGACTTCCGGTGAACTCGGTAAAGCGACATCTGGGAACGATCTCAGTACTAAAAAACTTTAACATTTTTCGCGAAAATTTAAAATTTAGCTTTTCACCTCAGACACCTTCCGGCGAACTTGGAAAAGCGACATCTGGGAGCGATCTCGATACAAAAAAACCAAATTTGAAATACTTCCTTATTGCCCCCAAAAATTTAAATTTCACACCATTTGGGGTAATTTTCCCCGGTTCCTCGACCGCTGCTTTTATAGAGTGGCAACTTTAGCCGTAAAGGAGTTTCAGTATGTGAAATTTTTGGCGCCACCAACAAATTTGGGCACCATAATAATTAGTAGTATTATTTAAAAATGGATGGCATATGAAAGAAAACAGCTGTTCAATACTCTTTAGGATTCTAAGTATTCTTTAGGATCTTCTATTATAATAAATTTTAAAAATTAAAGACGAAACATTTCAAAAAAAATCGTAATCTTTACATTAATGAAAATAATATCTGCTTTCAAATACCTTCCTACGTTCATACGTGGAATTATTTATTTATTTGACATTTGACGCAAGCAACACCACAGACAATTTATCTTTCTGAAATGCAAAAGTGGTTCCCTGAGTTTAGAGGAGCTAAGCAGGAGAGGATTGGGATTCTGTCCCGTGTACCTATTACCATATTTTACCAATATTTTCTGTTTTTTGTGCCATTCTCTGTAAAATATTTTTTATATTTTTTTTTATATATCATGTTATATTTTTATTATATTTGTAAAATTCATGGCGCATTGGCGTCAGCTGTTATGTCATTTAATATATTCATTTTTCAAATAAATATCCAATACATTAACTCTACAATACACTCTGGGACAAGCAGCTTTCAACGGCTTTCAAATGCCATCTATTTAACGCATGCAACGCTTTACGGAAGCGAATCATGATTGAGGGTGAAGTGGTTTGATTTCACGAGGAACTCGGAAGTTGGAGAACGTAACGGGAACCGCCGTGCTAAGTCAGCAGTCGTGGAAAGATGTTGAAACTGGCTACCTCTTCATCTGACTGGTGAGAACCTGGCGTCCTGAACGACCGCTTTTTAGTATCCATAGGATATCTTCGGCGGAGCTTTGGGGTGCTGGCATGTCATGTGAGGAAGCAAAGCAAAGGACGGTGACAGGGAATCATTGTGGCCATATTATCCACATAGGGAATCAACATGGTCAAAGAAGATTGACAGACATGTATAAATGTCACTGTTTTGTTGTATTTCTTATCAGTTGACAATGCTCGCCATGGGCGAAACCGATCCTGATCCAATAAATATAATGTGGAATAAGTACTAATAATATTTTATTATTTTTATTACAATGCCGTTTCACCAAGTAGTATTGACAGTTAACACCTCAAAAGGAATCTTGACTGTGTAAAATTTGCATGGCGTAAAACGAGTAAAAGGTGTCATTGTTTTTTTTTTAAACAGCTGTTTTGTCATGCTCTTTGCACACGGTATAAGTGAAAAAAATAAAATGATGCAGCTTTTATTTTTTACTTGACATAACCTTTCTTAAAAAAATGACCTCAACCTTTTAAACAACTATGCAAGTAAAACTTTATGTCAATCAGTCGACTCAGAACGAACGCTCGATTCGATCAGCAATTTTAATCCGCGAGAGAATTTAAATTCAAATTAAAACGAAATAAAGGTGATTAACTATTCCAATGTGTTATATAAGCTTTTTTGCCACAAGGCGGTCATTCCTTTTTTTTTAAATAAAGAACAGCTCTCTTAACCAATTAAAAATACTCGCCGAATGCAATATGTATGTGTGATAAAATTTATAATTTTACTTTGTTAACACGTTACATGCTATATAAAGGGTATTTTTACATGGCAGCAGTGGCTGATTAAGCACAATTTAAATCATAAAAGGGGTTATTAAATTTATTTAACCCGGCACAGGTGAACGTCTCATATGCTGAGATGCGAAAAGACAAGGCCCGTGCGCGTCTGTCTTAACGTATGCGACGGCAACTTTCAACTGATGATAAAACAATAAATCACAGGGGTGATTATTGTTTTAAAATATTGCTTAATCTATCTTGCTACTACAAACTCCTTGAGATTGTCAGAAATAATAGATTTAAATATAAAAACAGCGGTTTACCGCTACAATTTTTCGATTTTGACAGTCAATGCACCTATTCGTTTGAAACTTCGTGGCTAACTCTCGCGCCTGCGCAGTTCACACATAATTTTATTCGAAAATGCACAGGCACTGCGCGGTATTATATTAATTTTTCGCGCGATCTTTATTTAATGTTTTTATACCTCGTATTGTACTGAGGGAAACGTTTAAATCAAAAACTATTGTGTGTTTATTCTAATGGAAGAAACACTTATCATTACTAATATATATAAATTGTGTCGACTATTGTGATTACAAAAAAAATATTGGGTGTATTCAATATTTAAAAACATTTAGTTCTGCTTTTTGATTTGCACAACGCTCGGAGACGATGTTATGTTTGTGGTCATTCAAAGAAAAATAAAAAAAAAACTTTAACACGTTTCATGTGCAAAGATTGTGATGTCGCTCTTTGTCGTATCTTTTTCTACAAAATTTATCACTCTTCAAAAGATTTTAATAAAACATTCATTTTTATTTCTCCATCTCCTCTTTTGAACATTTGGTGATAAATGTCTCGATATTAAATAATTTATGTGTTTCCCCGTAATTGAGTGGTAATATATGATTCGATTAGACAACGGCCATCAAATGAGTTCATCGCAGGGCTCTTAATTTGAGACGGTCGTAATCATAGATAACATATAATGGCGACCCGCATTGCTTTTTTGGCTAGAGATTTGTTTGTTTAATGAATTGTGGCTTCATGTGGTATTTCTTTCGGGTTTTTAGTGTTATGACCAGGGCTGTGGAGTCGGAGCTTTTTGGCCGGAGTCATCGTGGCGATTTGGCCGGAGTCGAAAATTTTGAACTTTTTAATTTTGCATTTTATATGTAAAATTTGGCTTTTGGACGCATTGATAAGTTTGATATTTAATTTACACATAAATAGGAAAATTAGGGGAAAAAAGTGACGATATTGAACTTTTTTTGGTCTGAGTCGGAGACGTGTTTTTGGTCAATGTTGGAGTCGGAGTCGTGGTTTTGGTAAATGCTGGAGTCAGAGTCGTACTTTTTTTCACTGACTCCACAGCCCTGGTTATGACATATTCTTTATGAGTTTGCCTGCAATCAATATCAATCCAATTATTTTAAAGCCCTCTATTTATCAGGGTAAAACGAAAAATAACATAATTCGGAAAAAACTTGACGCGCACCTTTGTATACTGTGTGTCTAATTGATGCGTGTGACGGGTTGAGATAAGTTGGTGACAATTGGTAATTTTATCTGATCACAAATATTTTATTTAATGCATAAATAAAAGAATATTCCAATTACTATTTATTTAATAAAAAAAAGCATAGGTGCAATAAAATAAAAATTTAAAATAACAATCTTATTCTTCATTGTGCATTATCCATTTTGTGTGATTTGCTGCAAATATCCATAATGTTGCCATAGATTCGCTTATGAAGCTACCTTACATAAACACAAAAATATAAATGAATGAAGAATAAACGAGTCACGGTATTTTGTGAAAATTTATTTAATAATTATAATAAAAATTTACAAATAAAGCAGTTCGAATAACACAATACTGGAAGATACAAAAAAATAAAGCCAAAATTATAACATGAAAATTAAAATAATCGAGTGAATTTTTCACTACAACGATTCATTTAACTAGATACATTTAAAAACTAATACTTATGAACATTCGGTAATTACATAACACATCTGCGAATTGGTTCAAGTGGGGATACTTGACACTCACTTGGCAACACCGGCATAATAGTCTATCTTAAAATGCTACCATAGACAATAATTGACATGGCTTAGGCCAGTGCTGCAAACTTCTCACCATTGCCTGAACAATGCCAAACTTTTCTTTCAAGGTGGCTGAAATGCGATAAATGAATTTGAAATGATTACTTTATGAAGATATGATATTTGTTTAAGTTTGTTTTATATATTTGTCTAACTTCATTGAAACTAGTTTGGCGTCAATCCAAATTTATTTGATCGTTCAGTATGCCTCATATTATGTCATTACATAATTCTCTCGCATAATACTGTTAGAAGTTTTTGACATTTCAATGTGGTGTAAGCTTCATCTTACCAACAAGCTTCATAGCAAAACAGTAGAGACCCAAATTCAAGTGAGTCAAATATTATGTCAGCCATTTTAGAACCAATTTACAAACATATTAAAATATATTAAAAGACTTAAATAACTGTTGAATGTTAATATGTTATTGCACGAGAAAGTTTATCACTGTCCTGGGAGGGCCAGGGACTTATCCATGAACTTCTTCTTGGCAAAACACAACCACCATTTGCTAGGCTTATCGTCGGGTGTTGAAAAGACCTTGAAATGAAGAAAATGATTTATTTAATTAGGTACTCAAAAAAAAATATCCAATATACAAAGCAATAATAAAAAACAAAATAATCTTTGCCAATCGATCATTGATAGATATTTTAAATCGTTCTCAACCTTCCTATCTCTTATAAACGCTCGTTAGTTTGTGACGCGTAAGCAGGCATTACGTAAATCAGTTACTTAATCATTAATTTGCATTATAATTAAGATTTATTGTGCTTTCGATGGTTTTGGCGGTAACTTTGTGGAAGTTCATTTTAATATAAAATTTAAAATAACTTTGATTATCCCACGTATTGGAATCAATACGTGGAATAATCAAAGTTATTTTAAATTTTATACTAACCCTTTGAGTGGTGAATTATTTTTGATTAAATTAGGTTTTTTTTCTATAAATATAATAAAATATTAATAGCAGACAAAAAAAATATAAAACATTATTTTTTTGTTATCCGTAAATCTAAGAAGAATGTTATTACTTATTTAAGGAATTGATATTTCTTCCGCAAATTTAAAACGTAAATTCTTAAAAAATATTCAAATAATAAAATATTACTTTCAAATAATTATCTAGAAGCTTTAACATCCAATTTGGGTCTGGATCTTTATTGCATTCATCTGTCAACACGGGGTTGACGGTGATTTCAGGAAGCGTATCGAACTGAAATGGATTTTTACACTCAATAATGTATGGCCACAGATTTCTTGCCAAATATTGACCTTTTGATAAAACTCTTTTGCTTATTTCAAACATATAATAAAAATAATGTGACTACTAAACATCACTGATTGACCCCTCTAGTTTCAATATATGAAAAAAATAATAGCATTTCAATAAACAATAAGAGAATGGCAATAGTTCAAAGATGACAACATACTACCGCCGTACCGGTACGGCGATACTCATCAAAGGGTTAAGATTTATTGTTATTGAATTTTAATCTGAAAAGAGAAAATATATTATATATGGTGGTATATATTTTTAGACAACGTTTAGTGTTGTGACAACGTTAATTTTTGCACATTTTCGTGAAATAAGATAAGAAGAAGTATTTATGACCCGCTTTGTTTATTATATGCAGTGATATGGTAATTAGATTAATTAGCTTACCTTTTCAAGCATCCTAAGACCTGTTTCATGCCTCAACTGTTGAATGTACTGTCTCATGGTGTCTAAAAAGGAAAGAAAAAAACGATTATTTTATGAGCTGTTTTTGATGCCCCACCTTTCATGCAAATGGTTTTTTTAATAACCTCTCCTAAAAATTCACCATTTAAAAAACTTTCCAAGTAAAATGTTAGCTACGTTTCTTAACCGTTCAGACACCACGGCGTGAAGGCACGCAAAACGCACAAAAAAGCTTATTAATGAATAAATTAAATATTTTTAAATGCAATATTATGCAGAGACACATTTTGAAGGCAATGTGATTGTTAGAATACCCATATGTTGAACCGTTTTCTTTTTATTTGAAGTTGGGCTAACAGACGTCACTAGGGCTGGCACCTTATTATCGCAATGATCGCTCGATTGATAGAGCGCATTAGAGTGAGAAGAGAATAGCTAAATAGTCAGTAAGTGCGAATAGACGACACATAGCATTTTGTGATATTTATAAAATATAGTTTATTATAAAAAAAATTACTTTCCAGTCATAACAAAATAATTCTAATTTATTCATAAATTGCATTATTTTTTTGTGGCAGCCCTAGATGCAATTTGTGCTACCTATATAATTTGTTTTATTAATGAAAAAATATATATATATATATTTCGTATTTTATTTAAATCTTCTACTTTTTATATATTTTTTTCACTTTTCTATGAAAATCAATAATAACTTGAGTATAAAATTATTTTGCGGGTATGTTACGTGGCATTTTCATGGAAAAATCAATGATTGAAAAAGGTGGCATACAGCAAAAATCCATGGAATTGGCTTGGCGTTTAAAGGGTTGAATCATTTACCTATCTTAAGCAACTAGTTTTTTTTTATGTATTCAGCTGAAAGGAATGTACATTTTTAATATTAAATCAATCCACAGGTTGTCATTAGGGGTTGTGATATCAGTGTTTTTCAATTTTCGAGATTCAACAACACTGCTTAAGTTATTAGATCTCTAAATTTCTTGAATATATAACCAGTTATATTTCAACTTCTAATCTAAAGACTTGATTAAGGTTTATTACTCATACAAATTAACGGTTACATAGTATCTTCAATCTATGCGCCTCCATTCAATAATGTTTAAAGTCTTGGCAGCTTTAAAATGATACATATTATTTGAGCCATTGGCAGGGCTGTGGAGTCGGAGTCAGCGCGGCGATTTGGTCAGAGTCGGAAATTTTGAAAAGATTGGACTTTTTATTTTTACATTTAATATGTCAAATTTGGCTATTGGCAGGTTTGTTTGGTTGATATATAATTGAATACACATATATATGATAGGTAGAAAAAAAACGTGACGTAATTGATCGTTTTTTAGTCAGAGTCGGAGTCGTGATTTTGGTAAATGATGGAGTCGGAGTCGAACTTTTATTACCGACTCCACAGCCCTGGCCATTGGTATTGATAGGAGTCCTTAAAATTAAATGTGAAACAGAAGAATAACCATCAAAGATATGGATTATTTAAGACAAAAATACAGTTTATTGATTGAGTAGGCATTTACTTGGTAGAACTCCATTATAATACGGTATGAAAAATAACAATGTATTTTAGTTCTACATAAATTATTTTATGTATTTGTTGATAGCTATTTTGGCTTACGCCTTCGTCGGAACTAGTTCTGACGGAATAATTTATGTAGAACTAAAATACATTGTTATTTTTCTTACGGGATCAAAAAAACAGGCTCTATCATATACCTAAGCATAAGAAATAGTGATAAGATAGATAAGTAAGAAAAACAATAAATACATAGACCATTTTGTAAGTGTTGTTTACAATTTCTGAAGACAAGAAATCTAACTACAATCTCTAGGTTTGATTTTCAATGAATTGAATATGTATTCAAAAATTACCAGCTTCATTTGGGTTAGATGGCTTTGCGTAGACAGTGTTCAAGGGGAATCCGGGTTCTCCAGGAATACTGAACTTGGATATGGCGAGAGAATAGAGATCCTGTGTCGCCTGCGCTCGCGTTGCGCATCTTTGAAGCCGCTTTAGACATTCAGTTATGTAAAGTGTCAGGTAGATTAAAACTCGATCAGCTTCCGACTGGAAATTTGAAGCAAACACATATTATACCAAATAGTAAAAGCCTTAAAAGGAAATTTGGTATGATGGTGATGTAAAAAAAATAATTACGCTTTGTTTCAACACGGCCGCCGTGTGGCCAGTATACGAAATTGTTATACCCTATATTTCAGGAGTGGCCAAAGCGTTGACCGCATAGTATGAGTCTATTTAATATTGACACATCTCTGATGCCTTTTTTACTATAGAAGATTTAAAGGTATTTAATAAATATAGGATATAATATTATTGTCAGGTCATTCCCATTCATTGACGAAATAAATATAGAAGAAATATCAAATGTGGTTAAATTCACGTAAAATTCGGTAAAAGTAAATGTCAATTGGGCACAAGTCGCCATCTATTCATATCCTACTTATTGAATACTATATGAATTAGTTTTAAATTTGTGTTTAGGGATTCATATGGTTCTTCTTCTGGGAATACGTTTGAAGGATTTTGACGGTTATTGCAGACATCTATGATGTTTTGGTATGATTAATAATTAATTAATAAATAATGACAAATGATCATCCAAAACAATTTCTGAATTACTTTTGCGTTTTTCTTGTACTGATATTACTAACATGGCAGCCATGTTGAAACAAACGTCAATTTTTTTTGCATTGCCGTCATAGGAGGTTACCTCTCAAAATATTAATACAAGTGAAACTGGTTTCAATAAAGAAAAGCGACGATGCTTTACATTGTCGATAATTAATTATTTTTGAGTTCAAGATATAAACGACACAATGGGGTATCTCCTCACCTTTATTTCATAAAACCTGAAGAATACATTGGCTCTAAAGTAGTATATGGCCTCGTCAATAATGTCCATCCCTTTCGGGTCAGTCAGGGCGGGTCCTCGGTACTGCGTCCTGATGGGTAACAGGGCTAAGTTACCCAAAGTAAGGGAGCCCTCTGTCTTCTCAAACGACGAGTGGTAAGCCTGGAAAAATTAAAACAACTTAATTAGTTACATAAATGCCGCAAGCCAGAAACAATCAGTAAAAGACATAAAATATAAAAGAATATAAAATGAATGGTTGTTTATCGTAAATAATTACGGCATAACGTAAAATAAAAAATAAATATGAGATTAAACGAGTTTCTGGAGAACGCTAGAAAAATAGTAGATAGCAACACTATTGCGAGCTAGTGCAAAAAACATCGCTCGGACTGTATACAGCTTAGCTTTTAAGCAAAAGATTTTTTCATTAATACACAATGATGTTTTCGGTAAAATAAATAAGACTTCTTATCTCTAAAATGGTGTTAATAGTTCACACCCTTTTGACAGTTCGATGACACATAACCGCTATCACCATTCAGGTGGATAATCTACCGACTAGTGAAAAATATTTAGAACTATAAACAAAAGAAACAAACCGGCATTTTCGTATTTTTGTATTCTCAAATGATTTCGTTGATGCACAATTCTAATTTTAAATAAATAAGCACTCGTAAATTTGCTCTTCCCCTGCGTTTGTATGACAGTTGGATATTTATTGCCATACACAATAATAGAAAATAAAGATTTTTTAGTATTCACAGTAGGGACAGTATTTTAGTTTAAAAAAATATATGTTATCATTATTGTAATCTGAGAAAAACTGACTAAAAATATAAGATTTCAATTTTTACATTCTTATGTCCACTTTTATCTACTATTAAATTTCTTAAACCAAAATTTGCGTCGATAAACATTATACATTCAATTTTGAACTGAATATAATATTAGTTAAAGAATAGTAAATAATATAATTTTATATTAATTTATAAATATTTTTATAATATAATCAAGAAAAAAAAGATTTTTTCATATTAAATAAAAGCTTAATATATTCTAATATTTTATATTATTTTACTTCGTAACTTATTTTACTTATAACTTTTTACTGTTAAAATGAGTATTCTTTTTGACAAAGTATTCCTATAATATTGCTTATATTATTTTGAAATTTTAGCGTGGAAAGTGTTTGTTTATATTTTACTTATGTAGCAATACTACATTGAAGCTCTGAAGCGGTTATTGAAATTCGTATCGAATACGATTTTATTATCAATATTCATCTGGTAAAATAATAAACCATTTGTAAAAAGTAATATCCAGAATCAAAGATAAAACAACAATATGTCGATCGGAGTTCCAATTAAAGTTCTACACGAAGCCGAAGGGCATTTCGTGACCTGCGAAACAAACACCGGCGAAGTATACAGAGGGAAATTAATAGAAGCCGAAGATAATATGAATTGTCAAATGACACAAATAACAGTGACATACAGAGATGGCAGAGTGGCTCAATTAGAAAATGTCTACATTCGTGGTTCAAAAATAAGGTTCCTCATACTGCCCGACATGTTAAAAAATGCACCTATGTTTAAACGTCAAGGAACGAAATCAGGGTCGGCAGGCAGAGGAAAAAGTGCTATTTTACGAGCTCAAGGTTTGTTATTGATCCCAACAATTCAATTTATCACTTAAGTAGTTTTACTGAAGCATTTAAGCCACATATTATTGTATTCTTATGTAGTGTTTGCCACTAAATTGATTGTTTATCACTGGTAGTTGTATTCATTATTTGTAGGTTATATTTTTTTGTTTTCATTATTTAAGGCTTACAACTTTTACCTACATTATATATAAATAAATACAACAAATTATAAACACCCTTCGATCAAGCTACTCCTATTCTACTCTTAAAAATTACAATGCAGTTTTAGAAAATGTGAAATTACGTATTGAAATTTGCCAAACTATTCTAGATAGGAATCTAGGAAACCGTTTATTTATGCCTAGTACGGATAAGTCATATATGTCTAATTGCTCTTTCCTAGAGTTAATTTGAAATATGGGAAATATTGTAATAATATTTCGTAATAATCATAAATTATTTTTCCTTTTTATGATGACTGTATTCTTGGTATTTTCCAACTCACAATATTTTTTTTTACATAAAACTAGTGTTTCAAGCGTAATGATTATCAAATTTAAACTGAAAGTCTTGTTTTTTTTTTAAACTTTTCAGTTGCCGGACGAGGACGCGGAGGTCCAAGTGTAGGTGCTCACAGGGGGGCACGTGGCGGCTGGCAAGGGGGTGCGGGCCCGTCCCGGAGATAATTCCACTTAGCATTAGATTTTCCATTACAAACCACAGCCCTTTAATCGAATAAAGCAAAACATGATATTTTTGTAATTCATTTTGGGCAATCATACTTGAATTATCTTAAAGATATCTTCTAATGCCACCTTCTCCTGAAAGTTGATGACCAAATTGCAGTTTACTTGTATTCTGAGTCAGATGGATTGAAGATATAACTTAAGGAGCTTAAATTATAACACATGCCCTGTGGTAACCTCACAATTAAGTCTTGCAATAACACACTGAGACAAATGGCCAGTTACTCTCTTCCTGATATGAGTGTGGAGGAAATAATTTCAAAATTTATACTCTTTAGAATGATTTTTAAAATTGATAGTTTTTTGTTTTCAGAACACTCTTTTAAATTAAAAAAACAAAACACAATCGATATTCTTTTATATTTTGACCCCCCTTCTCATCTGTTGTCTCTGTTCAAGTTTATAGCTACCAAATTTTCTTATGGAAGTTTAATGATTGACATCATTACACAAGTCCTTGTTAATTGAACCCGGAGGCTAGGGCACTGGCTTAAAACTTGCTTATTAACTGTTCACAGGGCATGTGGATAAATTGAAGATTTTCCATTGGATTTTTCTTATTTTCATAAAATGTACATTTCTATTTCATTTCTGTATATTTTAGTCAAAAATGAATGCAGAATGATTGGTTTTTGTCTATTGTGTGAATTATTTTATAGGCATTCGTAGTTGTAAGTAACAAATAAAATAAGATTTTAAATTTATGTAATCGTTTCTTTCTGAAAACATTTTTTGCCCACTTAAATCTAAAGGTGACTATTTCCTTGATTGATAGTTTTACTATGTAATTTTTCCGGATGCTCAAATTTAATCTACATTACTCACAAACTAAGTGGATGATTAATATAATAAATAGAGATTAAAACTATTTAAATAATAGCCCTGTAATGATACAACTAAAACACCGCCGTCTACACCAGGGATGGCTCCCGTAAAGGTTCAGAAGTGCACTGCACTCCATTAAATTATTCAAACATAATAATTTTCCCAGTTCATTAAATTTCAATTCTCATTGTGTCCACCAAAACAAATATTGCAATAAACGATGGAATATAACTAGTTACTAAACAAAATCTACATATGGCTGTAGGTACCTACCCAAAAATGCGCACTCTTTACAAGAAAGGGATTTTGTATGGATTATCTTCATTTTTGTTACTTCACTCTAATTTGGATCATGTGACATGTTTGATATGTATGTCGTATTTTAACGAGTGGAGGCTCAGTGCTCCTGTCAACACACTATCGTTTGCACTGATAATAGTTATTACTGCAATAGCAAACCAAACCAAAAGGTAAACTGGAAAGTTTCTTTCGCTAAATAAAATACACCCATCCCTCGCTTAGCACGGTTTTTCTTTAACACGGTTTCAGTCTTGTTGAAATTTTTTTTTTCGATTAAATCTTGCTTTGCAGACAAGCGCACAGCTGTGGGAATTTATAAAAATCTTGGTAAGGGTATATCTGGACGACAACCGTCCATTTTAAATGTAAACAAATAGTACCTGAAATACCTAAAACAATACATTACTGCTAAAACAATAAAAGATGGATTTCAAATGGGAAGAAATATAGCAATGCATTTCCTAAATAATGATCCAGATACGAATAAAACTTTGAAATTTCAACGAGAAATTAAAAAACGCGATGCCAGTTATGAAAAGATTCACAAAAGATAAATAATCACAAATAACCGATTTTTTTAAAAGACGACGGAACATAACAGCAAATGTAATTGAAAGTAGTTGTGATGATGACATTCACCCAATAAAAAGAAAAATCTTCTAGTGATAGTGAAATTGAATAATATATTTTATCCGTATTCATAATATTTCAATAAATTTTCAGAAGTTCCACATACCTATTTTTTTTTAGTATAATCTTATATATAAAACCGAAACGGCGTATGTATGTCTGTGGGTCTGTAATTCCCTTTTGCATTGTTGGTCATTAAGTTGTGTGAATTTTTATCGGCGAAGACATTTAGTCAAAATGTAATAAATTAGTCTTCCACTGAACTTTTCCCGGCTTTTATTAATATAATAATGTTTATTATTTACGTGAATGTATTATTTGACATTTCTTTGACAGCACATTAGATTTTTTCCTTGAATTTGGACATTTTAATGGGCGAGAATGGGGCTGTCATCAAATTAAATAAAGTTTGTGATTTTATTTTAACTCTATTTTGGATTTAAATTTTGTGATTTTATTATGTCGAATGATATAACATTAAATAATTATTGGTCGCTTAGTCCGAGCGACGCCGGGTAGCAATACTAGTATTTCTATAAAAGAACCTATCCTCACTTTTTCATACATTTGCTAGTCTCGCTTAACCCGGTGATAAGCTGATTAACACGGTGTTAAGCGAGGGATGGGTGTACTTGGGAATAAAAAATTTAATATGGTAGATTTTTCTTTATTGAATTATAACAAAAATAACAAATGAGATGAGTGTTTATATAGGTAAAGAACACCAAAAAGATTTTTACAAAGAAATATGCGAAATTTATTATCATGCAAAGTAATTAAGAAAATTTCACAACATTCATTTATGTTTCTAGTATCATAATTGTTCAAAGTACCTACAAAATACATAAGACAAATGAGATGACACTCTGACATCTTTACAAGTTCTATTGTCATTTTCTGACACCTTTCGACATTCAATTTACAATACATACATAGGTACATAATATTTCAAATGTTAGTATTGCAGAATCAAGGCTTTCTTAGTCTTAAATGTACAATAGATGTTATGGTATTTTTTCACAGTAAAATCAATTTATATACAGTAGAACCTCGATTATCCGGACTAATTGAGGATGATGATAATCCGGATAAGGACAAATCCGGATAGTCGAAAAATCATAATTAGCCAGAAAAGACAAGTATATTCAGTATAAATCATTTTTATTTCTTCAGATTAATACATAGCTTTAATAATAATTTTTTTTTTATTGAAAAAATCAATTATCGATTTCTGCTTAAAGCTAGCTTTTCTTTTCGATGCTGCCAAATCAAGAATACTTTTAAATGTTTTTGACGTTGTCTTGAATAGCACTCTTCCTGACACTCAAGCCACTTCACTTCAAACATCCCGATTCACCCCGTTTTCTTTTTGTTGACATCTTTTTGAGGACATATTGTTAGAACAAATGCAATGATCAAAATATTAAGACTGCATTCCATCACGTATGTTAACAGTGGACGCAATTCGCCACGTGCATATCAGCAAATTTGTAATATTTTTGTTTATTTGGACTAATCCGGATAATCGAGGTTCTACTGTAGTAATTGTTCTTATTCTGAATGTAGTGTTAACATTGGAATGTTATAGTTGTTACCATGACAACTTACAAGTGTATGAACTATTAATTGTGCTTATCTCAATCTCTTTTTTTTTGGAGAAAGTTAGGATATAAGGATGTCTAGGACAGGACCTGTGGTAAACTCTGATATTTAGGATCAGAAAGAATTTATAATCACAGAATACAAGAGTCTTTACTGGGATTTGAACCTGTTAAATCCCCATGCCAATGAGGCTGACCACTTGAATTTTATTTATTATTGCTTCTTACCACTAGACCGCAGACTGAAAATTTTAAAGCATAGCAGTAAGTATCTAACATCCCAAATGTGTAAAAATTTAGAGCTCATCCCAACTCTGAATTATAAAATTTCTATTAGCATATTCTGTGCAATTCATGTTGCATAAGCTGGGTCGTTTTTCTACATCAGATAGAAATTTCTGTATTGAACTCTACAAAGAAATAATTGGCTGACGAAATCAACACCACAAGGTGATCATCTATTACTATCAGTTATCGACCAGACGCTTGCTGTGTACACCGTAGCGGCGTGGCCACACCCAACATGACAACCACCAAGTTACAGTGCCTATGGCAGTGGTTCTCATGTGCGGCCACCAACAGCTTCATAGTTTATATTGATATTAAATAAAAATGTGGTTTAACTTGTTAATTTGTCAACAATGACACTGAAAATGGAATATTTCGTATGCATTGTATTGTGCATCAAGAATTTTTAGTTTGCAAAAGCTCAAACACATACATGTTTAGGTATTTATGACAAAAAAGACTTCACGAGACGAGAGTCACAATCCATCACCCTGTAAGGCTGCTGATAACCATCCATGGGATGCACTCGACAGGGTTAAGGGATGCTGGGATGACTTGGTAGTCATATGAATGGAAATGGCATTAAAAGCTTTTAATGACTACACTTAGGGTAGAAAATATGAACCTTACCAATTTTTACTAACTACATTCAGAATTAGAACAGTAGAGTGGAGTGAAACATAATATTATCTTTTAATGGTTGGAATTGAGAGCGTCATTGTAAAAGTGCATTTTATTTTTAAAATGTGAATAGTAATTTAAATGTTACACATAGAGGAAGTATCAGAATGATTAAATTAGTGTAGAACAGGGATCATCAAGGTTACTAGTTAGTCTCTCACAGCTTTTAGGTATGTGTTTGCATCTCTTAACTAGAGATTTCACCAGCATCTTACCATTTGTATTTGAACAAGAATTATCAATTACAAATCATATAAGAGACTATATTGATGAGCCAAATAAAGTCAAATTCTGAAAATTTCCAATGAAATGAAAGATTAGTTAGTTTAGTTAGCAGATATGTAATGCTCATGCATTGTATGAAGAATATTGACGATTTTAAAAATACACTCTAGAATCTAGATATAATCAAAGAACTCTCATTTGCTGTTCACTAAAATCAAATGAATCTATCTTGGCAGCTTGACAACCCTTGTGAAAGAATATTTACAAATTTTAAAGAAAAATACTTTTATAAGATGGTGTCTGTATTTGGTTTATTATTGAAATAAACCGGAATATAATAATGCTATATATTTTTAAGAGTGCACGGAAAAGATTTACAGTGATAGAAATACATAATTCACAAAGTACTAACATAGATTATAATAGCTATAGAATTTTATATATAGTAACATCAATCAATAAATTTAATATTCGATTAAGTACCACAACACTTGGAAGACGGTATGTATAGTAAAAGTATGGTTATAAATACGTATTGCAAAGAAGCAGAACTGTAAAAAACGTGTGAACAACCTTCAGGATTGTAAGCAGGGACTCAAATCGAAAATTCAATGTTCAAATTTATTCTGCTCTTAATAATTTGTTTATAGCAATAATATTTATTAACATATCGAGTTTACGAAATAAATCATTCAGATTTGGATTACTTCTTGATAAAATCTGTTTTCTATATATAAATAACACAATACTCACTCTAACCTATGCTGGTAAATACAATGTGTTAAAAGTTAATGCTCCTGCCAGAAATATGAATGAACACAATGAAGTTTAATACTATATGCTATTCAAATGTAGTAAATTAATCTTTTGTAGTAAGAGATTACGATAGAAAAGTTCGCTATTTATAAAATATTAATTGGAAAATATCCATGGATGTCATTACAAAAAAAGAAACTTGTACAAAGATTATGCAAAATTTCTCTAAATAAATGTCAGTTGGAATGAAATCAGTGCGCCGATATCGTTTCATGCTGTTTTCTGCTATTTCATGATCAACTATGCTGTATATATATGATGTCATCGAACTCTAGATATATTATAATTCAAAAGAGAAGCTGGTTACATTAAAAGACAAATTGGTGATTTTCATTACTTAATAGAATTAAAATTGACATGAATCCTTTCACTGTTGTAGAATACATAAACATTCACAAGGTTGTTCACACTTTTAAGAATAATAAGTAAACAAATCGAATATTAATTTATGAAAGTAATAATAACAAACTGTGAGGATTACACAAAGTGGCGGAACCTAGTGGTACGTATATTAAAAGATTCATTAGTTATAAGCAAAGGTTTTAAAAATTACATAGGAACTGTTGGGAAATAATAATGTTTTGTTTTATATGGTTTTTTGTTCCTGAATTATTCATGTTGATTAGTTAGATATTAATAGATATAGCAAAAAGGAAACATAAGTTATCTTTAAGGTAACATAAACAGGCAGTCCTCGTATTTCACATATTCCATTGTACAATTCACTATTTCCTAGAAAAAATGTCTGCAAACAAAAGATGTTTATAAAAAGGAAAAAGTATATTACATTGGGTGGCCTGTTATTAGTGTCAACGATGATGTGTTGTAGGAAAAAATTATGCCCGCACATTTGCGGGATCATTATCAGCAATTTTGTAGATTTAGAGTTGTCCAAAACCATCCAGAACAGGTGAACTGATAGAAATTATGAATTCACCAAAGACTTTGACAGTCAAGCATATGAATGAAATCTATATGCTTCTAGTCAAACTTTTAGGCATCATAAAATAGTTCCACTGGAGAGAATATATCTCACTTACGTTCAGCAATTAATAAAGGCACATGATGTAATGAAACTCTTTACCAATAAAGAAAATGAAGCGAGTATCAAACTATCTCTATCGAAGAAACAACTACTTCAAGAATAAATTCAGAATGAAAATCGAGAACCACCTATTTCCAATTTCAAAAAAATATGACTTTTGTTATGGAGATTGTATTGAGATGTTATGAAATGAAAAGCAGTATTTTTCACTATGGTTTCTTTAATATTTTATTTTACAAGATTTGGTTAAAGTATTATTTCTGTTTCATCAAATCATTGTTAGAAAATAACACCAAAGATTTTATCTTATATCTGCCATAATCAATGAGTTTTTAGAGTAGTAGCAATTATCAATCATTTTTTATTTTATACCAGACAGCCCTACCTTCATAAATATTAATGTTCATACTAAACAAAATCTTATACAGATAATTATTATGTATCTATGTTAAATTAAAGCCAATATGTTTCCATAGTTTCTTTCATTTTTCAGCACTTATTCGAAATAATTTTCATATATTCTTCTATCGTAAAGATTCATAAAATGCACGACACATAAATATATAAATATTCTTTGAGTAATTTACATTTTTTTTTCTTTAAATATATTCATACATTCATGATATGATTAAGATCTCACTTTTCTTAAGCCTAAAAGAGAACTTCACAATTAGATTTAAGTAATAATTAATTTGGACGAAAAATTACACTAAGTTTTTAATATTATAAATCTATAAAATTTGGAATACACAAATTAACATTTAAAACAAAAAACAAACAAGAAAATCAATGGCACAATTAGGAACACTTAAGTGGTGACATTTTTTTGTTAGTTTTCATTCATGTACATTGAATTTAACTGAACATTAATTCAAGGTAATTAAATAACGCGGTCTACTCCAATATCATGATGATGTTATTTTTATTGAAATTTTGCTCATGAATTTTTAGATTTGACATTCAGTGGTTTATGCAGAAAATTAGTTTTAAATATAAATATGTATCCAAAATTACAGCATTTTGTAAATAAAAAAAAAGGAACAACATACTCGTCTCTGACAATATATATACTTTACATACATATTTTAAAAGTTGAAAAAAATTACAAGAGCTTAGTCATTCCTTCACTTCCTTCCTTTAAAACTTGAAAAAAACTAATACAGATATAGGGACATATCGTGGGTGTAGAAACATACGGGCGTAACTACAAAAATGTCTGTTTTGAGTTAAATATGGCATTGTCATGCTCAAATGCAGTTCTATAAGATATAAAAATATGAAACTTGTACGATGAGCGGTTTACCAGATATTGCTCGGTTTTTCTGCAAATCCGTAAGCACACAGTTCAAAATTGGAAACTGTTTTGCCATTTATCTCAGTTCGTTGTTTTTGTAGTTTCGCCCGTATGTTCCTACACCCACGATATATGTACATACATATTATAATATAATTTCATTATTTTGCACAGTTGCAAGATTCACTGTAAAATAATATAATCTACTACCCGGGGCTAAATCCTTAACATCAATGACAAATCTAATATATGCTCATAATCTAATGATCTACATTGCCAAATATATCATTATTCTTTGAGTGATCAGGTTTACAAAAAGATAAATATTGTATTTTCCCTCCCTTTTTTAACATTTTTATGTAGTGCTTCAAAAACTGAACTTTTAAAAAACGTGAATGCAACAATTTGAAATGGCTAAAACAGCATAAATACAATTCTTCTATTCAATGTACATGAACAAGTTTTACATATAACTAATTGTATTCAAACTATTTAACCCTCCAAGGACGAGCGTGACCAAACAGTCACGGTGATCCCTAATATCTATTTGTCCCTATTTCCATCTTTTTTCTACCTGAATATTGTATCTATGACTCAGTTTCAGCTTAAAAGGGTTAAACAGACTCTTTTTAATCGAAACTGAGTGATAGATACGATGTTCAGATAGAAAAAAGATGGAAATAGGGACAAATACACAATAGGGTTCACTGTGACCGTATGTTCACGCTTGTCCTTGGAGGGTTAAATTTGAATGCCACTACTTTTTTGTCATGTTTCTATGAGATTTAATGATCAATTCATTTCATCAAGTCTATCTTTGTGAACTTCAGAGTCATCTATTGTTGAATAATGGAGTTAGCAGAATGCCTGAGTTTTAACTGCACACTTTTTTCATCATCACTATTTCCATCATTGAGATTATTTTTTCCAAAGAGTATATTAGGTTTGAGTTTTGAAGAGCTACGCTTAAAATTAGTTACATGTAAACATATTTACTTGCTCATAGTTGGAAGTGAATTTTATCTTTTGAATAACGTAATATCAATCCAAATTTCCAACGCTTATTTCTCAAAACAGGGTCAAGAGCAGTAAGAACCTTTTCAAAGTAAGGTGTCAAAATGCTAGTTCACACAACAACTGAGCTTTAAGTTGTCTTTCTAAGCACGTTCCAATCCTTTGATATTCTTATATGTTCATTTAATTTTTGATATTTGAATTTCATTCATTCCTATAGTAATAAAAGAGTTAGAAATGTATTCTTTTAATAATTAAGTATAATCTTCTCTTTTTAATTTGGTGTCAATATTTTGATACATCTCATTAATCAAATAGAAACATGGCAATAATAAAAAAGACATAAACTATCAACACAGAAAAAATCTATGAATATATTTCCCAACATCCAATAATATAAATAATTCAGATTTCTTAAGCTCACACGGCCAAAACAGATGGCGCTACTGGTCACTAACAATTACATTAATTAATCAATTAAGTAAAATTAACATTAATCAAATCTATTCAAATTGGCCCATTGGATCGACATACAAATAAATAGAATGGTTAACTAAAAAGGCACAGTTTTTTTCCAACATATTACATTCTTATAATATAAAAGACAAAAGCAGATTTTGTGTAGCGGTAATATAATAATCATAAATCTAGGCGGATAAAAATTTGGACTCAAGTAATTGCATTAACGTCTACATTAAAAAGAAAACTTTGCGCAATAAATTATTAAAAAAGGCATAATTTTTGCCCGACTAGATCATTTTGCATGATTTTTCCGGTGCTTTGTGACTAGGGGTCATCCTCAAATGATTTTGGGTATTTTAAACCTTTTGTACGCCAACGTCTCACGGTGAGTCATGATTTTTTTTCAGATATTTCAATACATAAACTTATTATGTGGTTTTCATACATGAACACGAAATCGAATAAGCCTATAAATCGTCCCGCAGCACAGAATGTATTGTACACACATGTGCCAGGACACATCTATAACTATAAATTATGTAAGTTAAATCACTTAATGCAATTTCTATTTTCTCTAAAATCGTTGGCGTACAGCCTTAGATCGAATACTTCGACTTTGGCTGCTGACAGGTTAAACCCCCATTCTCACATTTCGTTGTTGAAATCTTCACACTAAATCATTATATAATGAAATTTAGAAAAGGGGAAGGAGTAAGTTAAAGATTTTGTGATGAAAGACAAGATGGCGAGGCAGGTTGAAAATATCAAAAATAATTTTGACATTATGTTTGGGTGACCCCTCTGGAAAATAGTTGTAAAATATTCAGCTGGCAATACGGAAATATTTAATATCGCTATATTTAATTTTTTTAAACACAATGTTTGCACATACCTCAAAGTCAATCATCCCTGGTCCCTCTATCGGAAATTATTTGCAGCTTATTACAAAGCAACTACAAGCATTTTCAATGCACCTATCATCATTCTTAAAACCGAGTGGATATTGCGGTATAATTAATTAGTGCAAAAGTTTTGGTGCAAAAATTTGGTCCAAAATATATACAATCATTATTTATATTTTTTTTTATACAAAGCATTACAATGACAGTTAAATCGATAGTATTCTATCTCGTAACACATAATAAAACACCTTGATTTGTCAAATGTAGGTGATCAACTAATATTCTCAGTGACATCTCAATCTGTCTATCTTTTTGAAATTAACCTTGTGACAAGCATTGGCAATATTGATTTCCAAAGGAAACACATGCATATTGGCATTACTAGATTAATTCTTTCAGTGGTAAGAGTTTTATGTAGAAATAATAAGGTGTGCCCTAAATTCAAGACACCTGCAAAATACTTACTATGACATACAAAGATTTGAACAAAAATAATATACAATGTCCACTCAATAAAAAAATCAACTGAAGACAGCATTAATATTCTTGCTGATTGTGGATTTGAACTAATCAGTTCTTCTCAATCAATTATGATGCAAGCGATTTCAAACCAGTTTGTTTCAAATTTTAAAAGTTATATTGTTTTGACAAAAACCAAAATCGTTTTTTTTACTCTAGAATTTGCAATTGGTATTTTCTAAATGTCCCATTGAAAATGCTAGATTTGAACAATGACACATCTTTTCCTCGAGCGGCAGATAGACGTTTTACAATTGTGTCATGTTCCATTGGGAAAATTAACCCTTTTTAGTGCTTTGCCATGGTCAACTTAAAAGTCACAAAATTTGCTCATGCGTTATAATTCTGCTGGAAAAGCGATTTTTTTTATGACTTAGTTATCTTTTTAGTGGTATTACGGATATAATAAATTCAATATATTATACGTTATTATATTTTAAGCTTATCGATAAAATTTGGCAATTTTGAAACACATGGTATCAAATATAATTAAATTATTTATTCAGAATAATATCATCCTAAATATTCAATTACGCATGTACTATTTTCGATAATCAATTGCTTTGAAGCAATCATGAATATAATTTATAAGCAAACCCCTCCCTCCACCCCCAGATGCTTTCAAAGGTAGAAAATAATAAAAAATAACTAAAATTTAATCGTAATCTAGAATTTATATGTTTTTGTAGCATTCGAACTAACTTAACAATTATTATGTTGATTATTTTTCCTTTGATTTTCTTTTAACTTCCAAAATTATATCCATTACTTGAGATCTATTGTTTATATTAAGAGTCATAATAAAAAAACTTATCTTAAGTTAAGTAGGTTTAGTTTTTAAAGGAAATATCCAAAACAAATATTCAGTTTTTATCAATCTATAATTTGCCAGACAAGACAGCTTGAAAAAGGATTTTTTTCTTGTTAATTACAAAAAGCACAGTTAATTGCAACGTTAAAAAACAATTGGTGCTGTTTTGTAGTACAGAAAGTTCTTGCATCAGCAGTGCCGTAAAGAAACTGCGGGGTGAATAAAGACAAAAACAAGGATTGAACATTAGCACAACTTTACTAAATATCCAATCCAATCATTATGGCTAATTAAGTTCCTTCACAATAGCTATAATACATATCTCTCTCGAATGACAAAACCAAGCCAACTAAATGATGGGCCAAAATTGAATCAAACATGCTAAAGTGTCTTAATAAAGATAGTGAATATTTGAAAAATATTGTCATGATTGTGTTGTATGAACCAGGGCTGTGGAGTCGGAGCTTTTTGGCCGGAGTCGGAGTTGGCGCGGTGGTTTGGCCGGAGTCGCACTCGGAGTCGGAAATTTTGAAAAGTTTGAACTTTTTATTTTTGCATTTAATATGTAAAATTTGGCTTTTGGCCGCATTGATAGGTTTGATATTAAATTGAATACACATAAATAGGAAAATTAGGGGAAAAAAGTGACGATATTACACAGCCCTGGTAGGAACACGTTTCAAACCATTCATAATTGAGTTATGTGGCGTGGTAAAAAGTGTCTCAATTCACCCCATTTTACTGTACTGCAAAGTTGTATGGTTAATTGATTATTTTTCACTGCGTTTTAAATATTTGTATTGTAATTTTCTAGCTTAGACAGAACAAACTTACATATAAATTAATTCAAAAAATAACAACGCCATAAAAAGATACATAAAAAAAGAGCAGTCAATAATTTGTCATTTTTTTTTAGATATTATAGATTTAAAATATTAATTAATTATATATATATAAATGTGTTAAAATCTGACAAGAATAGTCACATCATGCTTAAACTATGCTTAATTTAATTATCTCGTATATTTTTATATTTATAATTTTATCTATTGTGTCAAAATTTAATGCGATAAGACATTTGAATTAATTGTTTTGCTTAAGTGGTATGTAAATATCAAATAATCTATATGGGCCCCCTGGGGCCCCGGGTATCACCTACGATACTCATGGTTGATATTAAATATCAGCCCGGCTGTTGAATTGAACGTACCAAAACAATTTTTTCATGCTGTATTATAAAACAATATGTTAAAGTAATTCTTATTGAAGCAATAAATTAAATAATAATGTATGACGTAGAGAAAAATATTATTGTATTTGTATTGTAAGCGTCAGAGCATTTTAAATGCTAAAAAGGACCAACTTCCTTCAACAACAGTGACTTCTTTACTGACATGAATTGTTTTGTATATATTCAGTTGGTAAGACCGTTTCCTTCATTATATGATACTGTTGGTTTTGGTACGTTCAATTCTACAACCGGGCTGATATTTTATAAAAACCATAAGTATCATGGGTGATACCTGGGGCCCGAAGAGGTTAAACTTACGAAATAGAATTGTAATAAAGTTATAACTTTCTTCATAATTTTGTGCCTATGTATAAAAAGTGAAGCACTATCTGAAATTAGGTAATCCATTCGAAAAGTATTAATAAAATTGTGTATGACTTAAATATATTTAGATAATAAATATTTACTTTTAGGTAAAGGTGTAGGCCATGTACCCTGAGTGACAGCTCAAATACAAAATGGAATCCATCGTCAGTGTTCCCTATTAATGATATTGATGGATATCGAAGAAATAGTGGCCGAGACGTATAACATAGAGAGTCGTTCATAAATCAAACACGTGGAATCGATGGAGTTAAGTGGAGATGTAGACCATGTAGCGCCAGCAAGTCTATCCGCGCTTTTTTTTACCACAGCAACATGACGATCCGCAAAATCCTTTACTTCGTATATTGTTGGACTGCCGACTATCCGCAAAAAAATATTGGCCACGAAGTAGGTGCAAAGAAGAGGACGATAATTGACAGGTGCAATTTTTGCCGGGAAGAGTGTGACAAATGGAACATACGATATAACAGCCAAATAGGAGGCTTAGACGAAGATTTCGAGCCCATAATTTCTACTAATTTATTTCTAATAAAAACATGTTGATCTAGAAGTAAACAATATGAAGAAAAATATATCATTAATAGGCAATACTGACGATGGATTCCATTTTGTATTTGAGCTGTCACTCGGGGTAAATGGCCTACACCTTTACCTATTATTAGTATATATTCTTGGCCATACAACCTTGTGTGGGTATAGGCCTCCTCTGAGCCTTATCCAAGATGGCGGGGAGCTTTTAACAGTGATTGCTTTTATTACTACTGCTTGTCGATTACAGTTAAGTTAACATGAAATTTCTCACCAAAGAATACCTCAAATTCATTCTTTTGTTAAGTTTTATGTAAACAATAAAATTTTTGATATATTGCACATAACTTCAACCAAGAATCACTGTTTACTGTCAATTCTTGGTGGAATGGCCTTATATTTAAGCAAATAAAACACAATTTCCACATACATTCTGTAGAGATCAGCTGGAAATGCTCGTAAATGAGCGTAACCGGCCTGATCTTTACATAATATACATATATGCTACGTTAAGATTACAAGTTTGGAGTATATTATTAAATATATTTAAAAAAATTGTGGTTCATTTAACCAAAGTTTAGTAGTAAAAGATAAGGATTAACTCTATTGTTGAAACAAATCATCTAGATCAGTGATGCACAACCTTTTTGGGAGAAGGGCCAGATAATTAATTCTCAGATAATTCGAGACCCGCATGGGTAAAAGTAATAAAATTATCGATATTTTTAGTGTATATAAAATTGAAAATTTTTTTTTTTTTGATATTTTTCCGTTGTTTGCAAAAATGTTAACAAAAAAGCTTGATTGATATTTGCGATATTGGGCCGCAGGTTGTGCATCACTGATCTAGATTAAATTTTAAAAAAAATATTCTGCCATAAATAAACGGTTTATAATTCTTAAATGTAAAAATATGCACAAACCTAAGAGTCGAAAATTTATTCTGTATTATATTGTGGTAGGTAGGTATTCATTTCCAATAAGTTGTCCTTTCATGAATGACAGTTAACCAAGTATCCACATCGTGTTTATGGCAACATTAATAGAAATAAACTTGCTATTTAAATTATTACACCATCGACAATAAGAATCATTAAATTAAATCACTTTGACAGAAGGCAAATCTTCGCTGTAAAAAGCCTTTATTAGATATCGCTGTTACGGCAATACATTCAAGAGCACACCGTACATCACCGTGCCTCCCTGTCCTGGCTTCCTGCCACGTCCACATCATTGAAAACTCCACGGTACTGAAACCCGACTTTGACATTGCACAAGTCCGGCTCTAAATTGTCTTTGGAGACGCTCTGGACGTCTTCTGTTGACGATTCTTGCGCCGATTTGTCGTCGTCTTCTTCCACGAGTCCGGGATCTTGAGATTTTTCATCTTCTACGAACTGTCCGCTGTGCTGTGTAGCTTCTGAGGATTGGGCTTCGATCTCGCGGAGCTTTTGGTGCAGAGCCGATTGCGGATCAAGCGATAGTTCTGTTAGTGAAGGCAACAGGCTGTCGAATGAACTTTGCCTAGGAATTAAAAAAAAAAAAATGTAAAAAGAATCATATTGAAAAATTGTTTCGTAAGACATGTCCAATGTTCCGAGAAAAGAGCGGTTGATCAACTGAGTAACAAGCACTTCTTACAGAAAACATAATTATGGTAAACGTACCAGTAGCTGACCGTTTAAGAGAAAATTTCAACGAAAATAACAATTAAGGTTTAGCATTGTACCGAATGATGGCAAAGCAAGTATACTCATATTGGATCATATGTCTTAAAAATTACGAAAGGGCCTGTTTAAAAAAAGTTCTGTCTAATTATTTAAAGTCATGTTCCTGTTTCAGTCGTTGACCATCTCACATATTGAAAAATCCAGTAGTTGACCATGTCTAATCAGGTGGCTTTATAGTGAATTTTCTGTCAGAGTTGCCTCAGGGCTTTCTGTCACACCACTCTGGTTGAATCAAGGAACAAGGTACACACCGTTACTAGATTGATCACCTAAGAAATTTGAAATACTACACTTTCCTCACTAGGTGTTGTTTTCAAATGGCCACCCTGGCACTCCATTGGCTATATGGTAGTGTGTTAGTGGCTCATTCCGACCACAGATGTCTTAACTTGTCTGATCTTTACAATTTAGAGCAATCCCGCATCTGCATTTCTTATTTTGGAAAATTTTATTCTCAAAGGTCAAATACTGGTATATGGTCAACTACTAGTACATTTACCTTATACTGCGGTAAACTTCGTGAGGGGTGTTTGTGTTGTTAAGTCCCTTTCCCACCTTTCCGATCCCAAAAAGCGACGCATATCCAGAGCGATTACCTAACCACTAGTCGTTTCCTAGTCCTCTTATCCTTTCAATCCCTACTCTACTTCCATCGAAAGAAGTTCGTTGAGCAAAGATAATGAATAAAAAGCAGTTCTCGTAGAAATAATATATGTTGAGATAAACTCCGTGAGGAGTCCATATGCTCCATATTGGGAGCGGACATGGTTTAAAAAAAATTGTAATACCTTTCTGGGAATCCGAGGTATGCACCGGGGGCTGATGCAGATCGAGCTCCGCGGGACAGTTTTCCGGGTCGAGATAGAAAAGGGTTCTGGAATACACAAGGCAAATGATATTAACTAACAATAATGGGCGAAACACGGGTCGTTGAAAACAAAGCTTGTGGAAAAGTACAAAAGATTCAAATTTAGGTTATTTAAATTTTCATCGTGACCATGTTTCTATTTATGTGTCATCTGTTGAAAATGGTCGCGACGAGCGAAACCGGTCCTAATCTTTTAAAAATATATACAGAACTATCAAATACGAAAGAAGTGTGTTTATTTATTCATATTTTATATGTATGTATATTAAAAAAAATAATATTTATTGCTTTTGCAATGTAAAAAATGATTAAAATATCGGAAGAAAAAAAAATATGGCTTACAGAAAGAAGACAAACATTGTAAATTGGCAAATTAGTCAACCGAGTGAGTTCCGACAAAATCAACTACGAAACATAAAAAAAATGTACTTGATTGAACTCACTCACATTAACGTAAAATATGTCGACATCCAAAGCAATACCGTTTAGAATCGTTAAAGCTCTTCCTCGTTGCATCCCCATTGGCAGGCTGGTGTACCCATTGGAAGAGTAAACAGCTCATGTTCACGATTCCTCAGTTAAACTATTTAAATAAATTTGGTGTCAAGTACCTGGAAGCTGTGCTTTTTGAGCATCGTCTTGATGAGAATGAGCGTGGAGACCTTTGGTATACTTGTCACAACCCTGGCCACGTCTTCTTCCGTCACCTCCACCAGTTGACAGTTGTCTTCTTCGGAAGGCAGAAGCCACTTGCCGTCCATCGTAACCCAGGAGTCTTCCTGAAATTTGAAATCATCAAACTTTCAGCATTCAATTTGAAGAATCTCAACATTAAAAAAAGAGATTAAAAGTCAGCCCAGTCCATCGTTAAGAGCCCTCAAAAGGTTTTATCAGTTTTACATTTAAGGCATGGGTGTTTTTTGCAAGGCTGTGGAGTCGGAGTCGGAGTCATTGAGTCGGAGCCTTTTGGCCGGAGTCGGAATCGTCGCGGCGTTTTGGCCGGAGTCGTACTCGGAGTCGGAAATTTTCGAACTTTTTATTTTTGAATTAAAAATGTCAAATTTGACCGCATTGATAGGGTTGATATTTAATTGAATACCCATAAATAGGAAATTTAGGGCTTTTTTTAGTCGGAGTCGGAGTCAAAGTCGTGGTTTTCGTAAATGCTGGAGTCGGTTTTGGAGCCCTGGTTATAATAAATTTAAAATAAATTTTTGTTCACAAAAATACCCACAAGGGTATTTTAAATCTGACTAACCTTCATTCAATCGATTTCTAGCTATTTGAATGATTCAATTCAAAAATACCTTTTGTTGCGTTCTATTCGTATTCTTTATTCGAACGAAAATGTGACGTTCTATTGGAGGTAAATTAAATTCGCGCGGGAATTCCGCCACGTTCCTTTTACAAACTTTTCCCGCCGACATGTGCAAATGGTGGAAATTTTTCGATTCGAAACAGTGCATGTTTATTCACCAAATGCGCGGTGAAGTCGACTATAATGAATCTATTCAAGATGATTGTTTAGACTTCATTTTAAATTCTCATGTGCATTATTAATCATATATCTTTCAATCAATTACTTTATTCCATGGCATAGCAGGATTCTTAAGATTCACCGAGTATATGATTTATTATTATGAATAGCACCTAACGGTCAAATTAAGAGCCAAGCCGTTCGGGGATAATCAGTGACGGATTACCCCATAAGCGTAAGAGGCGCGCGCTTAGGGCGTCCATATTTTTAAGGCCTCAAAAATAGCTTCTATAATATATAACCCACATAAAAACACCAAAAAATGCATTTACAATGGAAATTTTAATGAATTATCGATGGGTCATAAATCAGAAATTATGGTGTGCTAGGTACTAATTCTGAATTGTTTCTAGTGAACTGCGGGGAATACTGTACATTTTTAAAGCCATACTCTCAATCATATACGTCTTAAAATTAACAATCATAAAAACACATGACTCAAAAAATGCATTTACAATGGAAGTAATATTGAATGATCGATGGGTCATAAATGAGAAATTACGGTTTTATATCATTTGTTTCTAAAACTGCGGGCCACCAAATTTTTAAAGCCATCCCTTAAACGTCATCAAAATTAACAATAAAAACATTTGCCACTGTGAATAATTGTATGTTGTGGTTAGATAGTTACTTTCGTTGGGGCATCGCAAGTGCTTAGTACGCCACTGTGAATAATTTAAGATAGCACAAAAATATATACCTTAGAACAGAAACGGTAAATCGACTGAAATAAGTCCCCGTATTCAAACCCATGAAGTGTGACACAGATGCCAACGGTGTTTTCACCATTGAACCATGCACTGAAACATTGCTAACTATTATTTTTTCGCTTCTTAAACATGCTTAACCTTCGTAGAACTATCCTTGAAAAATGACTCTCAGGCCAAAGGGGGGTAAAAAAAAACCCAAATGTTTTGGCTATTGGCATAGACTGCAATAAAACAATGATTTATTATGCTTTGACGTATATTTAAAAAATCATATAAAAATCCCTATTTTTCCTATAATTATTCATATTTAAGTTGTGCATGAAAACGACGACGTTTCCACTCCAACGGCTATGGCAGACTAACAAGCCTATAACCGTAGAAGTCACATTGAGAGCTTCTTTATCTTATCGCTTATCGTCTTTTATTGTTGCCAGATATGAAACGCTCCGTCCGTGTTATCTATGACTCACTATGGCTGGTGCAAACCCGTTAAAACCGTGAAATTTTATGTTAGCGCCTCTCAGCAATTGCTAACATCTGCAATTAGACTGAAAAATTCTGAAAGATTCTCAGATTTTTTGCAAAAGGTGTCCAAAACTATGATTTAAGAATACAAAAGTTTAGACATCGTATCACTAGTATTAAGATAGATATTTAAGGTAAAGTAGCTGTTGGGACAAAATGTATACTGTTCGGGATGGCTAGTTTAAATAATGTCAAATGGTCAAATAAGGTTACTCGTTACGATATTTTTTAGGATGGCGTATAAGGGGTTAATACAGATAAAAAAGAAAAACATAAATTTGACTTATTTGATTTATAGATTTAAGCGTTTCCAGTTTGGAATTCAAATATTCAAATGTAAAATCATCTTAGATAGCAGGTCGATAAATAACGGATTTTTTTAACCTTAATTTCTGGCAGAGTGATTCTGGTGGCAGGGTCTTTGTCCAGCATCCTGGAGATCAGATTCCTCAACGCCGGCGGAATGGGTGCAACGATTGGCGATGGAAATCCTAGTGATTGCCGTCTGATCAAAGAGTAAAGTGCAGTGGCTCCTTCAGCCTTCCAGGGAACCGAACCTGTCACGAAGGCGTAAAGGGTTACACCCATCGACCAGATGTCTGATGCCTGTGAAATAAGAAAAATATTAATGTATCACCAGTTAAAAGAGTTTATAATTGAATGTACATATATTGTAATAGTTGAAATTGATTCAGCATTAATATTAATTTCATGTTAAATCGATTGATTGTGAGACCAATCTCATATAATTATATACAGTCCTCTTATAGCGGTGATTTAGAATCCGGCTCTACACGAGAATGAGCATTCATACAACATTTGGAAAATATCATGTAAACACGTTTTCCCATACTTATAAATGACTGTCTTTTCCTAAATCAAGAGACAAGAAAATTTGGTAAATTATTGATATATGGTCACGGGCAGTGACGGCTGGTGACGGGGTGTTGGGGGGTGCAAAAGGAATATTCAACTATTTTTCCGTACTACGGAAGAGAAACAGTTGGTATTGCGAACATCTGAATTGAAAGTCCATGCTATAGAAGTGTTTTAAAATCCAATAAATAGGAAAGAACTCTTGCAAAAACGGTTGAATCTTCCTTTGCACCCCCCAACACCCCGTCGCCAGCCGTCACTGGTCACGGGACAGAATTTTTGTAAAGATTTATGAAAAATAAGCACATTAAATGGAATGAATGTAAGGCTTTTTTTGAAATGTTTCGTCTTTAATTTTTAAATTTATTATAATAGAAGATCCTAAAGAATACTTAGCAATAAGAATGAAATCGAGTTGTTTTAATTTACAGGAGCAAAAATGCAACAACAAACTACACAAATAATAATATGATACAGATAGAGACAGTCACATAAGTTTATTATTTGTTTAAAATAAAAAGAATAATTTTATTACAAGCTTATATTAAAAAACGAATTCGTCTTTTTCAGTACTCATACAATAATCAGTAATATTCTTCAGATTTAATCATTTTGATTCCACATTTTATAATAATCCACAAGAACTCAAAGAGTAAAGTCAAAACATAAAATTATAAGCCAGTATGTATAAATTTTTTGAGCTTATCTCAAGGGGATTGGGATTCTGTCCCGTGACCATATGTATATCCATAATTTACCAACTAGATTATTTACAAAAACAGGATTAGCTCAGATATTAGCTATAACCGTTATTTATTGTGCGCACTCTACGACGGCGCTGCTCTACGGCCTACGCCAAAAAGGATTTGCTACGCGTCGTAGAGAAATTTTCAAATGATTTAATGCACGCTTCTGGATTTTTTTTTGTTCCTTGTTACTTACCTTTAAATGGAAGCGATTTTGAAATAGTATTTTACTTAATATTTGCGAGTCTTTTGTTTTTTGTATTCCGTATATTATTAACCTTCGAAAGACTGTCCTTGAAAAATAGCTCGTAGTTGAATACTGAATTATCTTTCCATTGCTAATATTTGTGTATAATAAATATTATATGAATATTTTTGAAAAATGTAATTTGACCTTGCAATCAAAGACTGTTGTACGTGCTATAGGAGGGAGCGTTATAAGAGGGTATACTGTAATGTGGTGTATTACTGTATTGAACTGAACAGTTGAAAATGCTAGTTTTGAGCGAAACCGGTCCTGATATTAATAAATTATCTGTGGAACAAGTGGAAGAAATGTTGTATTATATTTAATATAATGCTTTTCTACCAGGTATTGACAGTTAATTATAAATTCCAATAGAAATTAAATTATATTAGAAAATATTCTGATTGGATTCTAGCACGAATTTATTTGTCATCCAGCGCGCCAAGTTTTTATAAATTTCAATCAGGCCCGTTTCTCAAAAAGTCTGGTGACCCCTGCCTTGATATTATAGATTGAGACTCGCAAGATCGTTGACCACACGGCTAGGAGATTGCCACTTAATTGTGCAATGCAACCAAGTGAGGTTTTGCAATTTGGTCGCCAGCAAAATGAAGCCACCAAGGGATGGCAATATCTTCATTATTATCTCCAATAAAATAGCCATTTAAAAATTATAGCGTCTCTAACGAGGCACTAACCTTTATTGCTGAAAAGGGGTCAACTCCATGGGATATAATAGCAGAATAACGTTGCCTTTGTTTTTTTTTAATATCTCAATTGAATGAAATAACAATAACTCGCCACCCTCTGCGAGAAAATGAACCACATTAGACGCCACTGGATCGCCCGGCCCACGCTTTTATACTATTTTAAATGTTGTAAATAAAAAAAGATGAACTCAACAATGAGATATAACTTAACCACGTAAATGCCGGAGGCTCACGCGTGGTTTCAATGTTAATTTGTTCCACACGCCGTTGTCAATTTAGGTAGACGGATAATTTGTAATTTGTTGTAAGGATTTATATTGTAAGCGATCTTTTTAAACAGGGACGTCTATTATAATGGTGCAGAGATCCCCTATTAATATTCGAGCAATAAAAAATATTATAAAGTAATAACACATTTTTGTACTTATTTCATATTATATTTACTAAGTCCAGGACCAGTTTAGTTCATCGAGTACATTATCAACTGATATATATCAAAGCCATTCCACCAAGTATTGACAGTGAGCACCTTAAAAGTGAATAAGAAATATCAATACATATACAGTGGAACCCCGATCTTACGTTCTCGCATTATACGTTTTCCCGCGTGGTGCGTTCATTTTCTATAGTCCCGGCATTTAGTTGAAATATAAAACTTTACCGCATTCATCGTTCCCCGCATTTAACGTTTGTTTTATACGGTCCCTTGAAAAACGTAGAATCGGGGTTTCACTGAATATCAATTTATTCATTCAAAATTCCTTGCGTCTCCCGATACAAACATTGCAGGGAACTCAGTTCAATCGTTCATTTGAAATGCCTGAAGATGCTGAAAGACAAAACACCCGGGTCGTTAGCGGCAAAGCTCACGGGAAAGTATACAATTTAAGCGATTTAAAAATTGTAGTGAGCGGTGATTCACATATGTTTAGCAGCTTGTTTCGTAAGGGTTAAGACCTTTCCAAAGCAGCTTAGAAGCAGGATGAATTTCTTGCATAAATTGACTTTTATGCACTTCCTAATATTCTTGTCACCGCCCGCAGTCACAGACTTCAAACGGAAGTCGGTGCACTTTAGTCCACCGCTAACCAAAGACCTTTACTGAAAATGGTTTCCGGTTATATAAGTAAGTTATATCCTCGTCTTTTTCAGTTTTCGACCCAATCACGATAAATCACATATCCGCCGGAACTAGCACTACAAAGTAGCCTGGGTGAACTTAGCCTTATTCCTTTTTCACACTGCATTTTAACATTTATTTTTTTACGATTTCCGCACAAATTCATTTACTGTAACAGGCAAAGCTAACCTTCGAAAGGCGGCCCTCGAAAAAAACTCGTGATCCGAAGAGGGGTCTAAAAATACCCCTGTGTTATGGCCTTATTGGCATAGATTGCACTACGAAACTATTGATAAAAACGTTAAATATTAAACAGAGTTTCAGGTTTCGATCGAGTCACACTAATTTGAATTTCAATCTCCGACTTATGTCAAGAATTTTAAAAATGATTTGACAATGATTTTAATGGTTTCGAATTAAAAAACAATCATTGCTACACAAACTTCAATGCACAAACATTGGTTCAAAGTCACCTTTTAGCTGTTAAAACCCTCGAAAGATGGTCCCTGAAAAATAACGTGTGATCCAAAGGGGGGGGGGGGGTCTAAAAATTGAAAAAAAATGTAATAATATGCTTTAACTTTAACGTATACATCGTTCTAAAAAAATAAATATTAAAAACGATAGTTTTCCTATAATTATTTATATTTTAAGTCAAGGAAAAAACGACAATATGTTCACGCTGATGTTTATTACAGACTGGCGTAATCAAAACTGTGAGTATAAGTGCTTATCTACGCCTTTTAATGTAAAAAAACATCTTTTGTATTGAAAAGTACGTTTGAACGAGGCCCGTTTGAGGTAAGATAACGTTATCTTATCGCATATGGGCAGTGAAGTTTGAATCTTGACAATTTGTAGCGACGATATAAATGGTTTTCGGCCAATAATAATCCGAGTTATTTTGAAACTAGTGGATAAAAATTATAGTTTTTTTCTGCAAAAGGTGTGAAAACATTGATTTAAGAACACCAGAAGATTACACATTGTATCAATAATATTAAGTTAGATATTTAAAATAAAGTGGCAGTGGTGGTCAACTGTCTCACGTACCAGGATGGCAATGTTAACATTTATTTTTTTACGATTTCCACCCAAATCCGTTTATTGTAACAGGCAAAGCTGGCGTACCAAATATTCATTAATATCAATCCGGCGTACGGGGTAAAAAAACAAAACAAACATAAATTTTACAAAAAGGATTACTTTACCAGTGTTTCATGCGGTATACATTCACACTCATGTACAAATAAATCTATTTACGGCGACAAAAGCCTCCATAGAAAACAATATGATTTCCTTTGTCCACAGTCGTAAGGTGGTTTACGGGTTTTTTCCGACCTGGGGATTTTTTTACGCAATTTGCCACGGCGGCGGCGCAAACATTAAGTTTTTTGGTTTTACTTGATAAACACGGACCGGACCGTTGCAGATATCGTCAATATTTTATTGAGTAATTTTTTTTTTACTTGAATACAGAAATTGCTTTTAACCTTTTTTTGTAACCACGTTTAATCACCATCAGGAGCCTCAATCCTTACAGGAGCCAGGACTCCTTACGAAGCTTTTATTGACAGAAGTCTAATTAAGGATTAAGACTGAAGACGCTTGATGGAATCCAATTTGAATCGTTTGAATTTTGTACCTTTCCTTGAGCGTCACTAACAAAACGACAGTTCCAGTTCATTCATGCACCTTTAAATGCCTGAAGACGTCGAAAGCGAAAGTCGAAAGCGATAAAACCAGAGCTGTGGAGTCTGTAAAAAAGTTCGACTTCGACTACGACTCCAGCATTTACCAAAACCACGAC
Source organism: Himalopsyche kuldschensis (assembly GCA_028554975.1). Taxonomy (NCBI): domain Eukaryota; kingdom Metazoa; phylum Arthropoda; class Insecta; order Trichoptera; family Rhyacophilidae; genus Himalopsyche; species Himalopsyche kuldschensis. The sequence goes on along the minus strand of JAHFWI010000031.1, from coordinate 3,233,025 downwards.
TCCGAGTCCGACTCCGACTCCAACAATGACCTAAAACACGACTCCGACTCCGAATCCGATTAAAAAATGTTTAATATCGTCACTTTTTTTGCCTAATTTTACTATTTATGTGTATTCAATTAAATATCAACCCTACCAATCCAGCCAATAGCCTTATTTGACATATTATATGAAAAAAAAAAAGTTTGAACTTTTCAAAAATTTCCGACTCCGAGTACGACTTCGGCCAAAACACCGCGATAACTCCGACTCCGACTCCGGCCTAAAAACTCCAACTCCACGACTTCAACTCCACAGCCCTGAATAAAACTCATGGAAAATTACAAAATATTCAAATTTGATTTTCAACTGATGTTAAAGGAGAAATTATTGGTATCCTGTAAAGATACTGCTAGAACGATGCATGGACATAAAAAAATGGTGGTATTCTTTGGCTTCCCTTTTTAACCAACAACCTTTTTCCTAACTCTTTGACTGAATTCAATAAGTCTTTGCGGCAAATTTGTGATGCACCATTGTTCGTGCGTAGATCGCTGTTACACAGAGGATTAGGTGTACCCACTATTTGTGAGTTCGTTCGTGACACCTCTAAAAGGTTTCATAAGGCAGTGGACCTTTACTGTAACCCAACGATCTCTTGCCTGCAGAATTATGATGAGAAGGCATCAGAGAATTGATAAAGACTTGGAGCCATTCTTCTCGATGACTCTCTATAGGTAGAGAGACGATAAAGTAAGCTGACTTGACTGAACGAAAGCGATCGCGCTCTTCTGTCAGCAGAAAGCGATTCACAAAACTTAGAAACGAAGGAGACTGGAAGAACTTTGACGCCATTGCGCCTTAGAACTTCAAGCTAAATAAGTAGATATACAAAAATAAATATGTGGTTTTTGAAAACGTTGTGTTGTTATTTAAACATATTTTTTAACTGTCAATACTTGGTGGAATGGCATTATAAAACATTTTTAGTACTTTTTCCCACATCAAATTTATTGGATCAGGACCGGTTTCGCTCATGGCAAGCATTGCCAACTAATAAGGAATACAATGAAACAGTGATAATTATACAAAATTAATTTATAGTCTATTTTTCTTGTATTTTGCTTCAATTTATTTGCTTAGTTGTAATACCAATTGTTTTTCATACCTTTTATTTCTTACTTAACTTTTGACAATGCGCGCCATGAGCGAAACCGGTCCTGATCTAATAAATTTTATGTGGAAAAAGTACTAAAAATGTTTTATTATTTTTATTATATTTTTTAACAATGAATTCGCTTGTTTTGTTGTATACAGTTCGATCTGTCGAAAATTTTGGACCAGTAAATTAATCAAACCTGATGTATTCGCGTGCAGGCACACACGCGAAAAAGGTTTGCAGTCACTGATTTCGTATAGTGCCATATACGGAAGAACACAATCGGTGATGTTTACTCGCTGTAAATAAAAACGAAATATGAAAGGAAAACACAATTTTCTGCAAGTAAATATAACTTTTATTTGTCTGAGTGAAGATATCCGAAAAATATTAAAATAAATCTTGAAAAAAAAGCTTTTAAGCGACCAATAAATCCCTGCGTATTAGTTAACTTAAATTTTAACTTAATAAGTCGTGACATTTTACATAACGTTACCTTACTTTGAAAAGGTTCTAATTGTCATTTTCGCCTAAAATGATATTTTGGACGGAAAAGTTTGTATTTACCGCATTCTATCATGTACATATATATGAATTTCAGAATTATCTATGGTTGAATAACGGAGTTAGCAGAATTTCAGAGTTGCACTGCATCTGCACACTGTTTTTACTATATTTATTTGGCAAAGTTCTAAGATTGTCATCATTAGATTTTTAAAATTATTATTTCTCAGAAAGATTTGTGAAAAAATATGATTAATATATGTAAGTAATTTTAAGCATTGTTACAAGCAGGGCTGTGGGGTCGGAGTCGGAGTCAGAGTCGTGGAGTCGGAGCTTTTTGGCCGGAGTCGGAGTCGTCGTGGCGTTTTGGCCGCAGTCGTACTCGAAGTCGGAAATTTTGAAAATTAATTTTTTTCATTTAATATGTCAAATTTGTCTTTTGGTTGATATTTAATTGAATACACATAAATACGGAAATAAAAGTGACGATATTAAGCTTTTTTTAGTCGGAGTCGGAGTCGCGTTTTTAGTCAATGGTCATGGTTTTGGTAAATGCTGGACTTTTTTTTACCGACTCCACAGCCCTGGTTACAAGTGAAGCTTAATCAATCGAAACTTCAAACGCTCATATATCAAAACAGTGTCAAGAGTAGTTAGAACCTTTTCAAAGTAAGGTGTCGATAATATATTTACTTTGCTAACATATTTTGTGGCTTACGCTACTATTTTTTAATGTATTATATAGAGCGTCTTATGAAAAACTATCAAAGGCTTTAAATTTTTTTACCGATAAAAGTTTTAAAAGGTCACAAAATTGTGAATTTTTGATGCAAAGATGGAGGAATATTTTGTTTTAAATATTCAGCAATAAAGATAATACTAAGGCGTCCAATATTTTAAGCAAATCTTAACAAAATACATTACTTAAAGTTGACAATGTTCGCCATGAGCGAACCGGTCCTGATCCAATATTTTGTATTTAGAATAAGTACTAAAAATGGTTTATTATTTTTATTATAATGTTTTATCATTCCATTAAGTATTGACAGTGAACACCTTAAAAGTGAAAAATACAATATGTGTCGAAAATATAACAGGTTCTAAAATATTCTTTCACCGGAACCTTTTTACTTTCTATTCACTATGTGGATTAATAAACTGGCTAATTCAGAATAATACTGATTTTTGGTAAAAATTAATGCACACTATCAATTTCATGTCGGTTTAAGGATTCGTCGTTTAAAATTTGGGTAAATTATGGATATATGGTCACGGGACAGAATTTTTGTGAAGATTTATGAAAAATAAGTACATTAAATGAAAGGAATGTAAGGCTTAAGATTTTTTTTTGAAATTTTTCGTCTTTAATTTTTAAAATTATTATAATAGAAGATTCTAAAGAATACTTCGCAATAAGTATGAAATCGAGTTGTTTTAATTTATAGGAGCAAAAATGCAACCACAAACTACACAAATAATAATATAATACAGATTTTATTATAGGCTAATATTAAAAAAACAAATTCTTCTTTCAGAACTCATACAATAATCAGTAATATTCTTCAGATTTAATCATTTTGATTCCACATTTTATAATAATCTACAAGAACTCAAAGAGTAAAGTCAACACATAAAATTATAAGCCAGTATGTATAATTTTTTTGAGCTTAGCTCGAGAGGTTTGGGATTCAGTTCCGTGACCATATATCCATAATTTACCGAAATTTGTTGTGTGATGAACATAAATTAGATATTTTTCTGTTTTCCAATATTTCCAATATACGTGAGGGGTGAGACTAAGCGAGATCGACTAGTAAACCACTAATACTGTCCTAGATTTATTCTTTTTAAAAAAACTCTCATCAAACTTAAGAGATATTGATTGAGTAGGCATTTATTTGGTAGAACTCCATTATAATACGGAAAGAAAAATAACAATGTATTTTAATTCTACATAAATTATTTTATATATTTGTTGATAGCTATTTCGGCTTACGTTTATGTCGGACAGACTGGTAGAAAGATATCCATTCGCGCAAACGAACATGTTAGATCCTTTAACAATGGAAAAACTGATTCACAATATGCAAATCACCTTATAGAATTAGCACATAATCCGAATTCGGTCCCGATTCGTTTACATTCCTGCAATAAGGGCCTAAAACTGAATGCATTGGAACAGCTTGAAATTAATAGGTATAATCAGTCCAATGAAATTCTTAACGATCAGATCACAATTAATAGCTCACCTCTGTTAAAACCATTAACAAACAATAAACTTAAAACAATTTAAAATAGATGCACTTATAAATTGCAGATTTTAAGTGGTTTCATACGATCCAATACCCCAAAATACCCAAATTATTGTTTCCCACCATTACTTTAGACCAATAAATCAAACTTATTTAAATTCTTTCATGTGACGTTGGTATGGTTTCAACAGAAAGAGATTATGTAGGAGGCACCCTGTCTAGCAAAGGGTATATAAGCTATCTCTAATACACGTTTTAAACATAGTTCTGACGAAGGCGTAAGCCGAAATAGCTATCAACAAATATATAAAATAATTTATGTAGAATTAAAATACATTGTTATTTTTCTTTCCATATTAAACTTAAGAGAGGTTGAAAACTGATTAATAAGTAGTTCTCATAGATAAATATATTTTTGATGTAAAAGCCTTCATTGCTAAGAGGTTTTCAACATTTAAAATACTATCTATTTTTCTTACAATTTGCTTCAATTTATTTGTTCAGTTATAATACCAATTGTTTGTCATACATTGTACTCCTTACTTATTTTTTTTATAAATATCACTGTTTGGTTTTATTTCTTATAAGTTGAGAATGCTCGCCATGAGCGAAACCGGCCCTGATCGAATAAATTTTATTTGGAATAAGCAGGGCTGTGGAGTCGGTCAAAAAATGTTCGACTCCGACTCCGACTAAAAAAGTTGAATATCGTCACTTTTTTTTGCCTAATTTTCCTATTGATGTGTATCAATAGGAAAATAGCCAAATTTGACATATTATATGCAAAAATAAAAAGTTCAAACTTTTCAAAATTTCCGACTCCAAGTACGACTACGGCCAAATCACCACGACGACTCCGACTCCGGCCAAAAAGCCCCGACTCCACAACTCCGACTCCGACTCCACAGCCCTGGGAATAAGTACTAAAAATGATAAATATATGTTGAGATACATCCATAAGAAGCATACAAAAGTAAAGCAGTTTAATAAGGCAAATGTCATGTTGAAAAGTCGCTGACTACAGGATGTTCATTAATGGCGCTACCATCGAGACAATTAGTTTCGAAACGCACTGTTTCACTGACAGTAGAACGGAGAATTTCCCGAAACTTTTTCCATTCAAATGGATTCAAAATGTGTCCAAAAAATGGCGAAAAAGTAGGGCTTAAAACAAAAGCTTCACCTCTTGTAGTTTAACGTGAATTTTTAACAAAGTGTCAAAGTGAAAAAAGTGCTTTATGGAAACAAAGCATCATTTCGGTGTTTCTCGAAATTCGTACGAAGTTTTTGTAAAATATAAAAAGGCCACCAAACAAAACACAATATTATCGTGAATGTAATGTTGTACACATTTTTGATTATTTATTTACACTCAAACTTTTTTTTGTGCGATTTCAAAGTTATGCTTTTTAATTATAAAGTTTTTTTAATGCAATTTTTTGCAATATACACTCATCCCTAGATTTACGCGGTAGTTACTTTCCTAGAGAAAACGCGTAAATCAAAACCGCGTACATCGAGACTTCAAGCTCATACAAAAACGGAAGATAGGTTCCAGAAAAAAAACATCTTCAAAAAGGCTCTTCTTCTCGTCTTATTAAATAGTCCGTAACTAATTTTTGTGTTGTGTTTTATTTAAGTCTTTGTAAATTTCACCGTATTGCGCGCACAGGCTTTTAAGGTATCGCTGAAACTTAACAGAACGTTCAATAACCGGATCAGTAGCCAAAAATTTTTTTTCTAAATTATTGGCCAACTAGTATTCGAACCCGGCTTCGCTCGGACCAGTTTGGGGTTATGTTCAGCTCGGCGCGTAAATTCAGACGGGCCAAGTTGAAACAACTTTTTTCAAATTTCAAAAGTCTAGGTCAATTAAAATGGAATTAAAATGAACATTTCAGACTGGCATTGACATTTCACAGCCCCTTTCATATATTGACAGCCCCATTCTCGCCCATTAAAATGTCCAAATTCAAGGAAAAAATCTAATGTGCTGTCAAAGAAATGTCAAATAATACCTTCACGTAAATAATAAACATTATTATATTTATAAAAGCCGGGAAAAGTTCAGTAGAAGACTAATTTATTACATTTTGACTAAATGTCTTCGCCGATAAAAAAATCAAACATATTTTCTTTCATATTCGTTTTTATGGCAACTTAATGACCAACAATGCAAAAGGGAATTACAGACCCACAGACATACATCCCCCGTTTCGGTTTTATATATGTACTACTCGATACTCGAGTAATTGGAGTCTCTACACACACATTGATAACGAAACAAATTTACCGTCGAAACTTTCGCGAGCGAAATCAATTCGTTTGTTTGAACTTATATAAGATTGTAAAATTTCAGAAATGTCTTTAGACTTAAATTTATTTGGTTTATTAGTAATGTCTTTATCACTATCATCGCAACATTCAACATTTTCTTTTTCGTTGGTTGACACCATATTAATCAACTCTTCTTCGTCTTTTTCACTATTGACAAACAATTCATCGATGTCACTGAATTCCAAATTCTCCAACCCTTGTCCCAACGCTTTTGTTATAGTTAAAATGTTGTTAAATGTTTCATCTCTTGCTGGAATTATACGATCAGGTTCAACTACTTCTGGCCATACTGCTCTCCAACAAGCATTTAATGTTGACTTTTTAATTTCTTTATTTGCTAATCCTATATATTTCACAATTGTGTAACACGTGTCACAAAATATGTTTGATTTTATTTTTAAATGTGATTTTTTCCTAACCGCGTAAAAGTGATACCGCGTAAATCGAAGGATAAGTTTATTTTTGGGACGAAATAAACGTTTTCACGTAAATAACAGCGCGTGTTCGTGCAAAATCGAGTGATTTATCTGTTTATTACAATGTGACCTTGCACGTGCGTCCTTGTATAATATGTTATGTTCCCATATTAGGTCAAAGCTTTTTTTATGCGACTATCCGCAGAACGCATATACCGCACAAAAAAAGGTTTAGATGTACTTGTGAGAAGTCGTTAGCTTGGTAATAATAATTATTATTATTATTTAGCCATGTCCGCTCCCAACTTGAAGCATATGGACTCCTAACGGAGTTAACTCAACATGTATTTTTCTACGAGAACTGCTTGATACTCAGTTGCTCAACCTCTCTTTTTCGAAGAGAGTAGGGATGGAAAGGATACGAGGACTAGGACAGGACTAGTGATTAGCTATAATCGCTGTCACTATGCGTCGCTCTTTTGGGATCGGAAAGGTGGGAAGGGATTTTCTACAACACAAACACCCATGCCTTTGAACAGATGTTTCGACTGAAAAAATCCGCTTGTACTGGGAATTGAACCCGGGTGGTCCGGCACGCAAGCCAACAACGTTGACACTGCGCTACTGACTGGACAATTATAAAAAATTGACATAATTGTAATTTTCATCATAATCTGTAAGCTCTTGTCCTGTTCATGAACAAAAAATGTGTGATGTACCATAAGTCGTACTCAATTGGTTATAAAGTACACAAATTTAATCAGTTGAAATTGATCGCGATGAGCGAATCTGGGTTTAATCATTTTACAAGTAAAAGTGTTTTATCTAAATTTTGTACATTGTTTTCTTTAACACTTTATAGGGCAAAGGCTGAAATTGGTTAATATTTTAACCACTCGCATTAAGGTGAAAATATCCAATACAACCCATAGTAAAGTCAATATTAGTATCTCAATGCATCGTCGATAATATTATTTCGTCATTTAATTTGTCAAATGGCGTAAAGTTTGCGTTGTTTCCCAAAAATCAATGTCTTTATCCGCGAGTCTTTAAATTAACAATTGACCGTTTGTGCTTTGGAGACTGTTTTGCAATTTTTAGAGAAAACTATTTCTATAATCATTTCATATACAAATACACATATATTTACAAAAAAAAATCCCATAAATTATCAGTCTGTTGTAGTTTTAGCAACATTTTATCGTCACGTGTTAATGGAAAAACCTCCAACTTCAATGTCACACAGTTTTTTTTTTTATAGTAAAAAAATATTTGGCATTACAGCTTACGCCAATGCGCCAAATATTCATAATTGTGAAAGTCATATGAGATTAACTCGATGATAAGTAATAAATCAGTTGTGCACAAAATCAACGATAAATAACATACACCCATATTTTCGATGGTTTCGGCGGTAACTTTTTTTTTTTCAATTGAAAAATCTTTTTTTTTTTTTTTTTAATTAACCCGGGTCACCAAATTTTAAAAGCTCTTAACATACACCCAGGACCGAGATTGACTTTTTTTTTTATAAATTGAAAATGTATTAATTATCTCATGAAAATATTGATGTTTCTGACGCAAAAGTACATATTTTTTTTTTTCATAATATTTTTTATATGGTTAATGAATACTTTAAAATATCTATAAATTGGTCACTTTCATACTATTTAATTATCTCATGGCCGTTGATGTTTCTGACGCAAAAGTACATATTTTGTTTTTTCATAAAAACAGAGAATATGGTTAATGAATAAGCGACGCGAACCGGCAAGAGAATTTAGGCGAATCCAGTCAATTTAAAACGTAGTTGATCAAAGATCTTATGTGCCATTTGTATGACGCAATTAACGCTCTGGTGAGCTTGGACCACCATATTTTCAAACGATTCGCGTGCGCCATGAGTGCGCACTTGAGGCGACTTTGCGACATATGCCGTCGCGAACCGGCTTACGTATGAATTTAGGCGAATTTGATATTTTAAAACTCTCGCCGCTTTCAAAGCCGCGCCGGAACGCCTCGATTCGCCCAGCTCGTTTGACCCGTAAAGCCAATCGCTCGGGTAGACGCAATTAACGCTCTGGTGGCACTTTCAGTAGCTCGCGTAGGATATTTTACCATATTTTCGAATTTGCCATGGGTCAAATTTGATCAATCGTTTGGACGAAAAACATGGCAGTCTTGAAAAATTTAAAGCAAATGAAACATTATTAACATTTATAATTTAAATATACAAAAAAGTGTGGCAAAATTTATTTATTTATTTATTTATTTATTTATTTAAGAAAAAGCAAATCATGGCATTACAGCTAATGCCAATGCGCCATGTATTTGATAATAAATACGTGTATGTATTTATATACATACATGTAAATACATAATTTTAATCATTAATTAATTAAAAACAAGATGAAAACATTGTAATCATAAAAACAGAGAGAAAAAAATTTATAAAATCACATTAGAAATTTTCGGGGTGTCAACCTTTGACAAAATCAACTTTTATTCATAAAATATAAAATTGTCGACATCCGAAGCAATGCCGTTTAAAATTGTTAAAGCTCTGATTGGCAATCGTTTGGACGCAAAAACAGCTCATGCTCTTGAAAAATTTAAAGCATTCAATTTAACATTTTCAAGAATGGTAATTTATAATTTTGGCCTCGGATAAGCCGAAAGAAATATGAAAAATGACTGGATTTTAAAATAAATATGAGGTTTTTAGCACTATACATATATATATATAAATAGGGGAAATACAAATTCAGCGTTGAATTTAACGGCATAAAAAAAGAAGTTTATAGTTTAGAGTTTATTTTTCTCTAAATGCTTTTTTGACAGAAACCTAATTTTACTTTTTAGCCCTCGTCTATATGTGACTCATTAGACAATTTCAATTTCGGAAAGTAGCTCACATCCTTATTGAGTTTGGAGACCACTGATCTAAAGCAATCAACTAACTACTTCTCCAGTCATTTTTCAATATTTCCATTTTTATTTTAATGATGTTAAACAAGTGACTAACAAACATCTTTCGTAGATCAATACTGTTGATATTTAACTGCTGTTTTAACAACTTTGAAATATGTTTTATATCGATAAATTGTATTGGAAAGAATAAACAAACAAATACGTTACACGGTAAAGCGCCAGAAACCTTTTAAAACGTCGCCCTCCCAGAATTTTGACTTTTTTAATATGCCTGAGTAATAAACGAAAAAATATTATTTATAGTGTACACAAAATGTTTGCGCCCAAACGACACATATTCAATGTAATAAAAATTTACAGCGAAAAATACCGGCGCAAACAAGATGGTAAATTATGGATCTATATATGGTCACAGGACAGAATTTTTGTAAAGATTTATGAAAAATAAACACATTAATTGAAATGAATGTAAGGATTACGATGTTTACGATCGTCTTTAATTTTTTTAATTTTATTATAATAGAAGATCCTAAAGAATACTTCGCAATAAGTATGAAATCGAGTTTTTTTAATTTAAAGGAGCAAAACTGCAACCACAGACTACACAAATAATAACATTATACAGATAGAGACAGTCACATAATACTTTCGATGGTTTTCGGCGGTAACTTTGTGGAAGTTCATTTTAATATAAAATTTAAAATAACTTTGATTATTCCACGAATTGTGCTACTAACTGTGACACGTGTTTCGCCTCTTTCAGAGGCATCTTCAAACTTACTATCGCAAAATTTGCTTAAGTAATGAAGCAAGATTGATTCTAACATTTTAAATTATGAAATTACAAAATGGATTACGGGTTTTTTTCCTTCTAAAGGAAACAAAAAAGGGGTGAATCACATAATGATACTAATGAGGTGCAATCAATCAGATTGAGATTTTTACTTTATAATGGAAGCAAGAGAGGGGGTTATAGAATCGAAACAAAGCAAACAAATAAACATATTTCTAATGGCGTTAAACATTACAAACTATTAAACTATAATGAAGATGCTTCTGAAAGAGGCGAAACACGTGTCACAGTTAGTAGCACAATACGTGGAATAATCAAAGTTATTTTAAATTTTATATTACAGTCACATAAGTTTATTATTTGTTTAAAATAAAAAAGAATAATTTTATTATAGGCAGATATTAAAAAAAAAATTCTTCTTTCAGAACTTATACAATAATCAGTAATATCCTTCAGATTTAATCATTTTGATTCCACATTTTATAATAATCCACAAGTACTCAAAGAATAAAGTCAAAACATAAAATTATAAGCCAGTATGTATAATTTTTTTGAGCTTAGCTCGAGAGGATTGAGATTCTGTCCCGTGACCATATGTATATCCATAATTTACCAACTAGATTATTTACAAAAACAGGATTAGCTCAGATATTAGCTATAACTGTTATTTATTGTGCGCACTCTACGACGGCGCTGCTCTACGGCCTACGCCAAAAAGGATTTGCTACGCGTCGTAGAAAAATTTTCAAATGATTTAATGCACGCTTCTGGATTTTTTTTGTTCCTTGTTACTTATCTTAAAATGGAAGCGATTTTGAAATAGTATTTTACTTAATATTTGCGAGTCTTTTGTTTTTTGTATTCCGTATATTATTAACCTTCGAAAGACTGTCCTTGAAAAATAGCTCGTAGGCCGAAGGGGGGTCTAAAAACGACCCCAGTTGTATGGCCTTATTGGCATAGACTGCAATTAAAAAATACATCGTTCTATAAAAAATACATATGAAAATTGATTATTTTCTTATAATTATTCATACTTTAAGTCGCGCATGAATGATACAACCTGATCGTGGTCTTGTTTATTTTAGACTGGCGATATCAAAACTGTGAATGCGATTTCTTATGTACACCTTTTAATGTAAAAAGTATCCATTTGATTTGTAATGCTCGTTAAAAGAGGCGCGTTTGAGATAAGATAATGTTATCTTATCACGTATGGGCAGTGAAGTTTCAATCCTGGCAATTGGTAACGACACTTTAAAATGTTTTTCGGCCAAAAATATTCCGACTTATTTCCTTTTTTATTTAATTGCGACGAAACTAGTCGATCAAAACCATAGTTATTTACTGCAAACGATGTAAAAAGCAATGATTTAAGGATACAAAAGTTTACACATTGTATCACTAATATTACGATCGATATTTAAGATAAAGTAGCAGTGGTGATCGACTGTTTGACCCTCAGCCTGGCAAAGGTTAAAGTTACTGTTTTATGAGACAAATAAAAGATTAAAATACTATCAAGTTTTAATAATACAAAAGTGGTTTCGCTCGGTGTTTGTAATACATATTATAAATAAAACAGTTATAAGAAAACAATTTCGAAAATAATCAACAAAAATATTCAAGTTGAGTTCACTGTCAATACTTGGTGGAATGACATAATAATAATAATAAAACATTTTTAGTACTTATTCTACATTGAATTTATCTAGATCAGGCCCGGTTTCGCTCATCGCGAGCGTTTTCATCAATTTTAAGCAGGGCTGTGGAGTCAAGAGTCGGAGTCATGGAGTCAGAGATTTTTGGCCGGAGTCGTACTCGGAGTTATTTTTTGCATGTAATATGTCAATTGGCCGGATTGGCTATTTTTTACACATAAATTGAAAAATTAGGCAAAAAAGTGACGATATTGACATTTTTTGGTCGGAGTCGGAGTCGTGTTTTTGGTCAATGCTGGAGTCGGAGTCGGACTTTTTTTCAACGACGCTACAGTCCTGCTTTTAACAAATACAAAAATACAGCGTTTTTTGTACAAAAATTAAACACTTGAAAATGCTCACGATGAGCGAAACCGGTTCCGATCAAAATAAATTCAATGTGGAATAAGTACAAAAAATGTTTAATTATTTTTATAACAAACTTCAAATTTGAATCGTTTGATTTTTGTACATTGCCATGAGATCGACCCGGGTCGTAACCCGGAAAAAGGCCACATTGAAATTTCATCAAGCTACTTCAATTCTACAATCATGATGAACGTAAACTAAATTCGTTGGTTTTTTTAGTGAATTTATTTGAATCGTATGAAAAAGAATATTTGAATTCAGCTAATCACAGACGAATATGTCAAAAGCCGACCAAAAACGAAATGCACACTTCATAGCTTAACCGTTTCAGCATCGAACCAAATAGTTGAATTGATCACATCTACCGCCCGACTTCTAAAAATAATCCCTTTTCAACTTGATAGATTGATAACAGATAAACCATTAGTCTGAAGATGCCTCTGAAAGAGGCGAAACACGTGTCACAGTTAGTTACACAATACGTGGAATAATCAAAGTTATTTTAAATTTTATATTAAAATGAACTTCCACAAAGTTACCGCCGAAACCATCGAAAATAGAAAAACCATTTGTTTCTAAAAACAGTGTATAGATGTCACTAAATATGGAAAGAAAAATATCATAAGAATTTTTACAGGACGATTTTTTTAAATATATTTTACAATATTTGCAACTTTATTCGCGCGTCTGTACGCGGCGGCCACCAGTGGTCTTACGGTATTGCAGTTGTTAGTAAAATAAGATACTGATAGTCGTAGCTATTTTTTTTAAAACATGTTTATTAATTTTATATATTGGCAGCATAAAGCGCAAAATGTGTTTTTCGGAACACTTATTTTGTTTACACTGAAAACAGTTCGTTGCCAATTTCACATCAGTGACTCATAGCCAACTTAAGGGGAGTGCATTTGACAGCTGACCGCGCGGGAAACACAATGATGGCTGACGATATCGCTAATGAAAACGCAATTCGCTCAGCGTCCCCCTGAGTTGTCGATCCAATTTAGAGTCTAGCGCAAAGACAAAAGTCGACGCAATTCGATTTTATGGCCGCCATTTTCGTGAATTCAATTGATCGACTGATTAATCCCGATGTAAGATGTAAACAAACAAGCCAAATCATGGTTGAACAGAATGACGTAGAAAAAATAAAGTAAAATATTATTTTGTTGACTGCAACACCGCAATATATGATATTGTATTTTCCACTTTGCTGATTTTATTTCTGAATGAAAAATATTAAATAAATGATTAGGTACTCAGAAAACTTGCTTTCTTCAGAGCCTTACACGAACCCTACGTTATATTTAGATATATAAAATATATACGTTATAAGGTAAATTTACTAGTAGTTGACCATGTACCAGTAGTTGACCTTTTGAGAATAAAATGGCCCAAAATAAGAAATGCAAATGCGGGATTGCTCTAAAATGTAAAGTTCAGACAAGTTAAGGCATCTGTGTTCGAAATGAGCCACTAATACATCACCATTTAGCCAATGGAGTGCCAGGGTGGCCATTTGAAAACAACACCTAGTGAGGAAAGTGTATTATTTCAAATTTCTTAAGTGATCAATCTAGAAACGGTGTGTACCTTGTTCCTGAACCACCCATTGCTACTTGATTCAACCAAGAGTGGTGTGACAGAAAGCCCTGAGGTAACTCTGATAGAAAGTTCACAATAAAGCCACCTGTTTAGACATGGTCAACTACTAGATTTTTCAATTTGTGAGATGGTCAACTACTGAAACAAAAACATGACTTCAAATAATTCAATACAACTTTTTTTAAACAGGCGTAATTTTCGTAATTTTTGTTACATAATATTAATTAAAACATATGATCCAATATGAGTATACTTGCTTTGCCTTCATTCGGTACAATGCTAAACCTTAATAAACTACTTTTTTAAAGTTGACAATGCTCGCCATGTGCGAAACCGGTCCTGATCAAATAAATTTGATGTGGAAAAAGTACTAAAAATGTATTATTATATTTATTATAATGCCTTTCCACCAAGTATTGACAGTGAGCACCCTAAAACGAAACCTTAACGGTTATTTTTGTTGAAATTTTCTCTTAAACGGTCAGCTACTACATAAATTAGTAGACACTGTCTATCAGACAACAATGCAAATCAACGGTGACAGTATTTCTGAAACATGATATGAAAAATCTTACCTTTGTTACTTGTGACGGATTCGCACACGGGAATGCCTCAGGTGCAAGAAAAGCTGGCGTTCCGGGACCACCAGCTCCCGCTCCTTCGCTACTTCCTCCGAGGTCTGCCACCAAGACTCGCCCACCTTCACCCACGAGGAGATTCGCTGGCTTTATGTCGCGGTGGATAATATTTTGGTAGTGGACTGGAAAAAACATATGGAATTAGAATTTATGTCTTAAATCAAGTTACCGTTGAATTTTAAAAGCCTTGAGACACGTTTAAAATAATATATATTTCATCAGTCCCTGTTTGAATTTTTATCGGCGAAGACATTTAGTCAAAATGTAATAAATTAGTCTTCTACTGTACTTTTTCCGGCTTTTTTAATGTTTATTATTTACATTTCTTTAACAGCAAATTAGATTTTTTCCTTGAATTTGGACATTTTAATGGATTGTTATTTTAATTTTATTTTATTTTTACCGAGTGAAGCCGGGTAGCAATACTAGTATTATATAATCGATGCTGTCATCAATGCATAACTCAAAAAAAATATTTTGCACGAGCATACGGTGTTCCAAAGATGACACGTGCAAGTATGCGTGATATTACGATTTTTTTTATCATAAATCAACCCAGAAAATTTCGCGATCATTTTTTTTAAATCCTGGGATTAATCAAGTATTGAAAATTCAGGGTTTCCCGTGATTAGAAACCCAAGTAGCAATGTGTATTCTTAGAATCACTTTCAATGTGATTACTTTATAATCTATAATGAATGTATTGATTGAGTAGGCATTTATTTGGTAGAACTCCATTATAATACGGTAAGAAAAATAACAATGTATTTTAGTTCTACATAAATTATTTTATATATTTGTACTAAAATAGAATAGTTCTGACGAAGGCGTAAGCTGAAAAAGCTATCAACAAATATATAAAATAATTTATGTAGAACTAAAATACATTGTTATTTTGTTTACCGTATTACAATGAATGTATTACAGAAATTTCCACGGGAAGAAAGCTCTGCAAAGGCACGTGTGCCCGCGGGCATAAGGTTAAGAACCCATGCACTAGAAGTTTCAAGTATGGTTTATGTTGAATAAAGACGCAGAGGTTAAATAAATAGTCGATTGACTTACGATATTCAATTCCAAGAAGCATGTCCCTGAAGTATCTCCTGGCAAGGGCTTCAGGAAGCGGTTGAGCATTGGACTGCATCACAGGACCTCGTTCCACCAACTCGAATACGAGATACAGATGGTCTTCAAGTGGATCGTCGAGGACCTTCAAAAGAAAATCATGATTGAAAAATTATCATCGATTAAGGCTGCTATTTTCGTTTCTTAACGAAATTTATTAATGTTTCTGCAATGAAGAACTTTGTCGATATGGATTCTGATTTCCGTCCATCTGTTTTTTTAAGTAGTTATTCCAAATTAAATCTTTTAGAATCAGGACCGGTTTCGATTGTCGCAAACAGATGAAACTCTTTCAGCTGTAAATGCTCTTGATAAGCGAAAGCAGCTCTGATCCTAGTACTAACAATGTGTCACTATTTTTTTTCATAACGCCATTCCACCAAACTTTGACAGTAAACCATATATTTTTTCACATTGCAAAAGCAATAAACTTATAATTTGTGATTTTGTAATGTACATATATTTATAAAGGGTCTTTTTATAAGGACGCTTAGTTTTGAAATGTAAATAAAACAAGTTGTTTGTGAGATTTCGACTAAATTTTAATTTCATTTGTAAGTATATTTTACGGCATTAAATATGGAATATAGCATCAAATGTCTGCCAATATCCATTCATTATAAAATGGGCCATGTCGCTAAAGTTGACTTTTTTGACAAATTTGGGTAAACTTCCAACTGCTCCAGAACCCAATCAGGCGTTGTCTGTGTTCGTTTACCTGAAGTTCCTTGGTTAGTTGGATTTTATACGGGTGCAGACATAAGGCCCGATTCAAAATTCGCCAAGTTGAAGTCGCAGAAAAGCCAAGTTCTTGTGAACAACGAGAAATAAGCTGCCTTGGGTTTTCCTGTACACTTTCACACACAGCAGCAATGTTTTCACCAGATATTGTATTTTGATGACGTACAGGTAGGTGTTGGCCGATTATTTACCAAACTGGTTGACTCAAATTTGGCCACTAAACAATGAATAATCTACTCAGCAGGACAAAGTAACATATTTTGAGCGTCCCTATTGAAATACACTTTATTTATATCCATATACAAATAAAAAATAAAATGCCTACTCTCGTCAAACAAAATAGAGGTTATGCGACTGAAAAGTATGTTTAGATACGTCCATTAGGAGACGATATGCTTCAAATTGAGTGCGGATATAAAATTATATTAATTTATTTATGATATTTCTTCAATACTATATTGTAGAAATATATTATTTAATCATTTTTTCATCACTTGATTAATTGGATTAAATCACCGATGAATAGTCGCGTTCATTAACTTATGAAAAAACCTGAAAAGACTTTTATTGATGATGGATCAGTGGTTCTTTTAGTTAAGAGACTTTTTAAAATATACCAAAACATGTTTGACAATTAACTTCTGGTATTAATTGCATTAATTACTTTTATCATTGCTTATTCTACACCTTCAATGCATTAAATAACAATTTTTATAGTCTAACTAGTCTTGATGTAAAATACAAGGCTGTCTGTTGATAAATAAACTTTGAAAAGCACATTTCGTTTGAATATCAATATTTCCTATGAAGCTGTTGGTGGCCGCAGCAAAATCTTCAGGTGGCCGCACATGAGAACCACTGTGAAAATTTCAAGTAACCGTGCGTCGGGTAGAACAATGGGTAAATTATGGATATATGGTCACGGGACAAAAAAATTATACATACTGGCTTATAATTTAATGTTTTGACTTTACTCTTTGAGTTCTTGTGGATTATTATAAAATGTGGAATCAAAATGATTAAATCTGAAGAATATTACTGATTATTGTATGAGTTCTGAAAGAAGAATTTGTTTTTTAATATTAGCCTATAATAAAATTATTCTTTTCATTTAAAACAAATAATAAACTTATGTGACTGTCTCAATCTGTAAAATATTATTATTTGTGTAGTTTGTGGTTGCATTTTTGCTCCTGTAAATTAAAACCACTCGATTTCATACTTATTGCGAAGTATTCTTTAGGATCTTCTATTATAATAAATTTAAAAATTAAAGACGACAAATTTCAAAAAAAATCGTAAGCCTTACATTCATTTCATTTAATGTGCTTATTTTTCATAAATCTTTAAAAAAATTCTGTCCCGTGACCATATATCTATAATTTACCGAACAATGAATAGATTTTCCTCGAAAATTACCGCTATAAATAATCGTAACTTTTAACCTTTGGAATTTAAACGTTATTAATTCCGTAAATATGATTGAATTCACAAAACAGCGGCGGCCAAAGTGTTCTTTGACTTCGTTTGCAGATACAATATCAAAGCAAAGTTTGTTTTCTCTTAATTAAATTTAACGAGACATCATTTTGCGAGTGTTGCGAGTTTCAATTGACTGGCAGAGCTTTTGTTAAAAAATCAGTGAAGCAATATCATTAATATGTAATTTGAATGTGTTATAGCAGGGGTTCACAACCATTGGGATTTTTTTATAAGGAGAATTTTTTTATTTTTTTATTGATTGAATTGGCCTTTACTCGGTAGAACTCCAATATAACACGGCGAAAAAATAGCAATGTATTTAAGTCCTACAGAAATTGTATTATATATAGTTGATAGAAAAGCACAGGGTAACCGTATACTGTGCTTTGAAAACAGATGCCTGCGGCGATTATTATGAGTACGGTGGTTTGACTTTGTCAGGAACGCGGAGGTAAGAGAGCGGACAAACCAGCCCCTTATTACGTCCAAAATTAAAAAGCGACGATGGACCTGGCTTGGACATGTGCTGCGGATGCCTCAGGGGAGCCTGAATCCTGCCTGCCTCTTTTATCAACCTGATGGATCCCGACGCCGCGGAAGGCCTCTGATGACCATCCATAGGATGTACTCAGGGGAGCTCCGGGACGCCGGGATGACATGGGAAGATGCGAGGAGGTTGGCGGGAGATAGAGAATCTTGGAGGCACCGTGTGGCGGCCATATGCTCCGAATAGGGAGCGGATATGGGGAAAAAAGCTATTTTGGCTTACGCCATCGCCAGAACTTAGTTATTAGGATTGAAATACATTGCTATTTTTTCACCGTGTATTTTTTTTTAATTAGCATATTTATATGAATATAGTCTTGAATGTTGCTTTTAAGATAGAATACTATGAAAAGGGAGAATCGTATTCAGAAAGAATGTGAAAAAATTAAGTGAAGCAAAAAGGGGTGGGAAACCACTATGCTTTAAACTATTTATAGCAGTGTTGCTCAAACTAACGAACAAAAAAGTTGAATCTAACATAAAAGTAATACGGAAAGAAAAATAACAATGTATTTTAATTCTACATAAATTATTTTATATATTTGTTGATAGCTATTTCGGCTTACGCCTTCGTCAGAACTATGTTTAAAACGTGTATTAGAGATAGCTTATATACCTTTGCTAGACAGGGTGCCCCCTACATAATCTCTTTCTGTTGAAACCATACCTACGTCACATGAAAGAATTTAAATAAGTTTGATTTATTGGTCTAAAGCATGGGTGGCCAACCTTTTCAGCAGCCGGGCCAAATTTTAGAAATTAGATTTCCTATCGGGCCACACAACAAAATATTTTTTTTTATTATTTAGCAAACGGGAAATATATAGTTGTCAAAAATGAGAATCAAACATATGTATTATATTAGAGTTACGCAATACAAAAAATAATAAAAAAAAATAGTCAAAATATAATAAATTTTAGTGAGTCGTCTGATTTTGTTTGTCAGAACTAATTTCATCAATGTTCATAACGATTGATGTTGTTGCTACACGCAAACAGTTTTCCAAATGCTCATCAGTGATTCGTGTTCTCATTTGAGATTTAATATGCTTCATTCCGAAGTCTACACGTGTAAGTGTTTCCAAAAAACGAAACAATCGATAGAGCATGTTTGTAAAATGCAGGATATTTCTCCTTGTCCAAATATGTTTTGTAAAACTCTTCCAAACCAACCTGATTGAATATCGCCTTTAACTATGCATCACAACACATTTCACAATGTTCCATTTGTAAAATTCCTGGCTATAAATTCACGTCTACGGAGAATGGCGTTGTAAATGCAGCAAAAAGCACACCGATACGTCATTGAGTTATAACGAGAAGCGTTGCAATGTCGATGTAAAAGCTCCTAACAAATCTCGTGAACAAGTTGTGTCCTTAAGTGGATACAGTGCCGCTAATTCTTCTATTTTGTTAAGATAAACATCAACACCCCTGATAAAAATCGCCACTTGGGTGGTATCTGGTAGGTCTGTGCTTTCATCCAATGCTAGAGCATAACATATGAACTTGGAAATTCGATTTCTCCAATTATCTTCAATATGGTTTCTAATGTCGTCGAGACGCCTAGAAATTTATTTTTATATAAAATTAGTTTTATGTACACTAAAAGAAAAAAATGTGTGCATATGCTCCGCGGGCCCCACGTTGGCCACCCTTGGTCTAAAGTAATGGTGGGAAACAATAATTTGGGTATTTTTGGGTTATTGGATCGTGTGAAACCACTTAAAATCTGCAATGTCTAAGTGCATCTATTTTAAATTGTTTTAAGTTTATTGTTTGTTAAAGGTTTTAACAGAGGTGAACTATTAATTGTGATCTGATCGTTAAGAATTTCATTGGACTGATTATACCTATTAATTTCAAGCTGTTCCAATGCATTCAGTTTTAGGCCCTTATTGCAGGAATGTAAACGAATCGGGACCGAATTCGGATTATGTGCTAATTCTATAAGGTACCTACTCAATCAATAACATAAAAGTCATTTTGCATTAATTACAAAAAAACATTATCAGGAAGTTTTATAATTGCATAGTATATACGACAATGTGAAAATTTGTTTATTTCGTCACAAGTCAAACAAACAGAATTTAATCAAATATAGAAAGGCACAGTTTTTTTAATTTAGTCTTATTTAAATAATCACAATGCACATACCTAGCTTAATACATTTTCTGTCAAAATCTTATCTTATCCATGTTGAAAAAAGGAGGGATCTGAAAAAAGGACTAATATGACATCAATGACTTAAATTGGTTTCGTGCTTTTGCCTTTCTTCAATCGATATATTTATATGTTTACTCAAAAGATTGACGATATGCTTGAAACCTTTTGTACAGTAATTTTTTAATCAGTGACAAATAGTTACGGACCTGTCTGCGGCCCATCGGTTTGAAAACACTGTTATTGAGTTTTATATACTGACACCGCCTTATGTGGTAGGTCATCAGAACTCTCTCGAACGATCTATTTTTCATCTCAGTCTATGAGTTTAAGTCGATATCAGGAAATAAATTCATTCTTATAATAATCTATATTGAAATCTATAGCGATTCAATATAGAGTTATTTCAATTTCTCTTATCTCTTGACGCCCGACAATGCATGTGCTTCATAAAAAGTTCGTTAGGCGATAAATAATCCCTTATCGCTGGGCGATTTTTGAAACGGCCATTGTTTTTTCTTTCTAAAGTAACCGTTTGTTTTCATACAGCAGTGAGAGATTAGACTGCATTGAGAATGCACGCGCCTAATCCTCTCTCTAAGAATTAAATTCGAGTCAAATTCCTGATATCGCCTTCGCAATAATAATAATAATAGTCGTGTATTATGTGTTGTAGAACGTAACGTGTATTGTTAATCTATCTGTGCTAAATCCGTGTGTAAAGTCTGTGTAAACTTTAAACAATTAAATAATGGATGCTAACCGCACCCACATAACGCTTTGAGATCGTCTTTTCTTTATAAGAGTACCATGTTTCTCCTACTCCGTCCCCAAAATCCCTCTTCCTGAGTGTCGGATAGGAGGCTCCTTCTCGATTTACGAGGGAGCCGGAATAAAGATCTTCTCAATACATATATGCAATACTCATCAAAAACTTCGTAGTTTATGTCAAACAATCAGGTTAAATATTGGAATATTTGTATCAGTATTTTCCGTTTCTGTATCTAACTAAATTCACAGTGAAAACTTGTGTTTTTTGTCGTGTCGGGGTTTGCTTTCAATGGCGTCTGTGATATTTAACACCCTTGCCACCCATTTGAACTTTAAGAGGGATTGTAAAGAAAACATATCATTTCTTTGTTTCATCATTCTCTTGTTATCTTCTTCGAATTGAAGCTGTCAGGTTCTCATGAAACAACTTATTGTAAAACTGGGGGAAATGAACATTTTCTAACAAGTAAAGGTATTTTCCCGTGAAATCCAATTGTTCCGTGGTATACATCGTAGGTAGAGACTCCAACTCGAGTGTCGAACACTCGTCCATTTTTCAACTACTCGATACTCGAGTATTTTGAAAAATACACGAGTAATACTCGAAATTTTTAAATGAAGATTTATTTCCAAATTCTATTTACTTATTTAGAAATATATATATTATATATCAGGAGATAGTTTTCAAAAGTGGTCAAATCCATTTGTTGAAAAACTGAGAATGTTAGATATTTGCATTACATTTTCCTCATAAATTTATGTGTACTTTAAATATTTTTAAAAAATGTTTTAAATTAAGGAATAACGGACAAACATTTCCATGTAAATAAAAAGGGTCTCAAAAGTTTAATCTTAAACTGGCAGTTGAAAAAAAATATTTTGGAAATGACCACTTATGAAAATTAAATCCTGATAATGTTCAACCTTTTAACTGTCTTACATGTAGATTTTACTACCATGTAATATTATTCTACTGCGGAAATAATGAAAACAAAACTTCGAACCAACTTAAAATTTGAGATTTTTAATTCTCCATTATGTTTTATAAATTGAAATAAATGGATGAATTTAATTAAATAAGCTTATTTATTTATCATCTATTTAAAAAGCACAAATTTCTAAAATTAATAATTTATATTTGGTATATCTGGAACTACTCGAGTACACTCGAGTACTCGAGAATTTTAGAATTTTACTACACGATACTCGAGTAGTTTAGATATCTAGTAATTGGAGTCTCTAATCGTAAGCTTATGTGAAGGACCTAACAGAGGTTCGAAAGCATGTGTGTTAGTAAAAATTCCATCTCACATAACCGGAGCGTAAGCGAGAGCGACTTGCTAACCACTAGTCGTCTTCATACCTTATCCATTTTTATCCCTGCTCTCATCGAACTAAAAATATGTTACGATACTGCGAATAAACATGATTGAAACATAGTGAATAAAAATACATGTACTTCGACTGAGGGTGCTTGATGGAGTTAAAATATCAAATTTGAATCGTTTGAACTTTATACCAGGGCTGTGGAGTCGGAGTCAAAGTCATGGAGTCGGAGCTTTTTGGTCGTAGTCGGAGTCGAAGTCGTCGCGGCGTTTTGCCCGGAGGAAAAAATCACGTGAAAAAGTTAAGAGACAATTATAGACTTGCAACCAGTTCTCGTTAAAATATCAATATCGGGAGCTTACATTAAAAAAATGTGTGTTTAGCATCTAAAATTTTTTACAGAAAGGTGTCCATTACTCGAACGTTATAATCAGGGCTGTGGAGTCGGAGCTTTTTGGCCGGAGTCGGAGTCGTCGCGGCGGTTTGGCCGGAGTCGTACTCGGAGTCGGAAATTTTGAAAAGTTTGAACTTTCTATTTTTGCATTTAATATGTCAAATTTGGCTTTTGTCCGCATTGATAGTGTTGATATTTAATTGAATACACATACATAGGAAAATTGGGGGAAAAAGTGACGATATTAACCTTTTTTTAGTCGGTGTCGGAGTCGTGTTTTTGGTCAATGACGGAGTCGGAGTCGTGGTTTTGGTAAATACTGGGGTCGGTTTCGGAGTCGGACTTTTTTTTACCGACTCCACAGCCCTGCTTTATACTTTTCCATGAGCTTTGTCACTCTAACGACTCGAGGTCAGTTCAAGTATAATCTGTGCACCCGGGTTGTTAGCGACAAAACGAATGTAAAAGTTTGCAGTTTGCCAATGAGGTTGCCACTGGGAAGAGCTTTAATGATTTTTAACGAAATTGTTTCGGATGTCGACATATTTCACAAGGACGTGACTGAGTTCAGACGAGTACTGTTTTTTATGTATTATAGTTGATTTTGTCGGAACTCACTCGGTTGACTGCTTTGAAAATTTCTAATGTGATGTAATAATTTTTCCTCTCTGTTTTTATGACTAAAATGTTTTCATCTTGTTTTTAATTAATTTATGATTTTTATTATGTATTTACCAAGGCTGTGGAGTCGGTGAAAAAAAGTCCGACTCCGACGCCAACATTGACCATAAACACGACTCCGACCAAAAAAAGTTAAATATCGTCACTTCTTTCCCCTAATTTTCCTATTTATATGTATTCAATTAAATATCAACCCTATCAATGCGACCAAAAGCCAAATTTGACATATAAAATTCAAAAATAAAAAGTTTAAACTTTTCAAAATTTCCGATTCCGAGTACGACTCCGGCCAAATCGCCGCGACGACTCCGACTCCACAGCCCACACAGCTCCAATTTATATTTGTCAAATGCATGGCGCATTGGCGTCAGCTGTAATGCCATGAAATGATTTTTCTTAAATCAATAAAAGTACAAAATTAAGCGATTCAAATTCAAAAAAGTACGACACAGTTATCTCTTGCTTCTCGTGTGATATTAATTCTGCTCTATTCAACATACATGTAACCATAGTAATTTGCGTACGTTAAACATATTGCTAAACTCTCTCGAAGAGAAGATGCATAACTTGTGCATCAAACGTTAATAGAGTTATCACAGCAATGAAGTTTTGCAGCGTATATGGGTAACAAAGTTATATTTCAAAGTGTTCACCAAGAAGGTTTATTACTTTGCTTCGTCGCCATTTTAGTAAAAATAAATGCTGACAGTTCATATTAGGCAGTCGTAAAGTTAAGACGTGAAATACTACTTTCGATGAACGTGAAATACTTGTTGTGCAATGGTCAACGTCGTTGGCTTCCGTGACGGACATTACAGTTTTTTTTCAGTCTATTTATCGATCTTGTTCGAAGGTGAGGGTGTTTGTGTTGTTGAAAATCGCTTCCCACTCTTTCGATACCAAAAATGGCTCGTAGACAGTGCGATTAGCTAGCGACCAGCCCTGTCCTCATCCTCGCGTCTTTTCAATCCCTTCTCGCTTGGAAAATAGAGGTTTTAGCCTTTGAGTGGGAAGCAGTTCTTGTAGAAAGAAAAACATAGCTTTATATGAGATCCGTGAGTAGTATATATGCTCCAAGTTGGGAACGGATATGGTAAAAAATGTACAGACGTGAAATATTAATTGTGCAGTGATTAATGTCGTTGGCTTCCGTGACAGACCTCACGTGCTCGATTCCAGCAGATTTTATCAGTCGATTAATCGATTCTGTTTGAAAGCATGGGTATTTGTGCTGTCTTCGCACCTTCCGATCCCAAAAACGGCGTGCAGTTCAAGCGATAACCTAACCACAGGTCCTGTTCTGTTCCTCGTATTTTTTTAATGCTTGCTATTTTCGAAAAAGAGAGGTTGAGCAACCGAGTAACAAGCAGTTCTCGGAGAAAAATACATGTTGAGATAGACAGCGCGAGGAGTCCATTTGCTCCAAGTTGGGAGCGGTAAAATATTCATTGTGCAGTGATCAACGTCGTTGGCTGCCGTAACGGATCTCATGGGCGCAATTCCCAGTACGAGCACATTTTTTCAGTCGATTTATAGATCCTATTCGATGGCATGGGTGTTTGTGTTGTCAAAAATTCCTTTCCACGATTCCGATCCCAAATGCGGCGCGCAGCGATTAGTCAGCCACTAATCCAGTCCTGGTCGTTGTATCGTTTCAATCCATGCTCTCTTCGAAAAAGAAAGTTTGAGCAACTGCGTGAGAAGCAGTTCTCGAAGACAAATAAGTCTATCTTGATATTAACTCCATGAGAAGTTTATATGATTCATGTTGGGCGTGGACATGAGTTAAAAAAATAGTAGGATTGTTGACATTTTTTTTCACACAAAAATTTGTTTAATATTTCTACTCCGGTGGGTAAGACAGTTTACGTATAACATAAGTGATACAATGTATAAACTTTTGTTATTCTTAAATCAAATAGATGCTTTTTATATTCACAGGTGTAGATAAGCACACGTTCACAGTTTTTATATCGCCAGTCTGGAATAAACATGAGCGCGGTCAGGTTGTTTCATTCATTGTATTGTATGTATTTGGCATTATATTTCTTTCGGCTTATCCGAGGCCAAAATGAGAATTCCACCATTCTTGAAAATGTTAAATTGAATGTTCCTGATAATTTTTTGAGGAATCGTGAGCATGAGTTGTTTGTTCTTCCAAGGGGTAGAACCAGTCTGCCAATGGGAATGCCTCTGGGAAGAGCTTTAACAATTTTAAACGGCATTGCTTCGGATGTCGACATATTTCATATTGACGTGAGTGAGTTCAGGCGAATACTATATTTTATGAATAAAAGTTGATTTTGTCAGAACTCACTCGGTTGACATCTTTGAAAATTTCTAATGTGATTTTATAAATTTTTTCTCTCTGTTTTTATGATTACAATGTTTTCATCTTGTTTTTAATTAATTAATGATTAAAATTATGTATTTACATGTATGTATATATATAAATACATACACGTATTTATATTTGTCAAATACATGGCGCATTGGCATTAGCTGTAATGCCATGATTTGCTTTTTTCTTAAATAAATAAATAAATAAATAAATAAATAATAATAAATAATTCATGCGCGATTTTATTTTCTTTTAGAACGATGTATGTATAAAGGTACGTTAAAGCATAATATAATATTTTTTTAATGCAATCTATGCCAATAAAGCCAAAAAACTAAGGTTAATTTTAGACCCCCTTCGGATCAAGTTATTTTTCAGGGACCGTCTTTCGAGAGTTAAATAGAATTAACTTGTAAAACCATTTTTTTTAAATTATCAATATTTACTCTGAAGCTGTTTGGTGGCCGCAACCAAATCTTTTGGTGTCCACACATGAGAAACAACTGTACACTCAAACCTCTTTTTGTGCGATTTGTGCGTTTTTTTTTTAAATACAATTATTTATTTTTTTAGGCATATTTTTGGGACTATATAAACTTACAAATGTAATAACGTAATTAACGGCGCGTTGTTTACATACTGCACTTGTAAATTCCAGTGTTTCACCTGTTTATTATAATGTGACCTCGACACGTACATCCTTGTTAATTTTATGTTCCCTTATTAAGTCATAGCTTTTTTGTGCGATTTTCCGCGGAACGCATCTATCGCATACAAAAAGTTTCAGGTGTATTAGACCAGTGATCGCCAAACGGTCGCTCGCGAGCTACTGGTAGCTCGCGGTGGCAATTTTAGTAGTTCGCGTAGGATATTTTACCATATTTATACATTTGTTAACATCAAATTTTATTAATCGTTTTTGGCGCAAAAATAGCAGGGTGAAAAATTTAAAGCAAAATTGCAGCATTATAAACATTTATTATTTAAATATCTAAAAAAGTATGGCAAAACGACTGGATTTTATAATATATTTTATTTTTTTAACACTTTATATAGAGGACATACAAATTCTGTATTGAATTTAACGGCATTAAAAAAGGTTTAGAGCTTTTTTTCCCTCCAAAATGCTTTTTTGCTAGAAAGCTAACTTTGCTTCCAAAGCCCTCATATATAAGCTCATCACATAATTTCAATTTAAGAAAGAAGCTTACATCCTTATTGAGTTTGAGACCAGTGTATTAGACATATTTCAATAAAAAAATTAGTTTATTTGGCTTGATAATTATGTGGTTACAACAATACGGTAGAACTTCACATACAACCAATGTCAATACCCTAGCTGGGAACATCATGTACCAGTCAAAATACTTTTAGGTAGAAAGCTTATTATCTTCCAAAGCCCTCACGTATAAGCTCATCAGATAATTTCAATTTCAGAAAGTGGCTTACATCCTTATTGAGTTTGGAGACCAGTGTATTAGACAGTAAAAAAATTGAGATTTATAGAAATGTTCCGTCGTAAGAAAAGTTTGAGAAACTTCGGCTGAAATTAAAGTTATGACGTGTACGTAAAAAAACGAGATTTGCCTTGCAAATAAGCTTGTAAGTTCGTTAGTTCTGGTTCAAGTAATCCTAGCAAGGATGAATCAATTGGGTAGTCATCGGAGCGAGGCTGGTTCTGCTTTCACAATATTGCCGAGTGACTGTATCGGTGCTAAAAGGATCGTTCCTTTGAGGCAATGTATATTTGAACATTTGAAATTTCCAGTGGCTCCGTCGTGATAGGTTTATTTAATTATGTATACTTGACGAATTGTTTATTTTACAAAATGGCAACATTGACATTATATTGAAAATTATTTTGTTCAATAGCTCTACATAGGGGACTGAACTTTGTTTATTTAAGGCAGCCATACTCAACCTGCGGCCCGCGGGCCACATGCGGCCCAATCAGCTCTTATGTGCGGCCCAAAATAATTATAGTGTTTTTAATGTTGGGTTGCAATATGCGAGGAGCGTACACAGAAATCGGCTTACTGATTCTCAGTATGATGATGTAAGCAGCTTGTAGTAATCTTGAATCTGATTTGACGAAGATAGTTAAAAGTTTGACTCAGTATCAAAATTCATTCATTAATTTTTAAGGAAACTATTTAAGATTTTGGATTGGTACTGAGTTTTTTTGTGCACTAGTTACATTTTTTTTGATTTTTTGTTCATTATAATTTTTTACTTTGAAAAAAACACGAATGTATATATTTACATAAAATAAAATAGTTTTATTTTGACATCATAATACATACGTAAGCAGTATAGTATGTGCTATATGTAGAGCTTACTATACATATGTTGTAGCCCACGTATCATAAAATCGAAATGCGGCCCGGAGGAAAAAAAGGTTGTGTATGACTGATATAAGGGGATAGTCTTTGTTTATATTCCTACACATTTGGTTTTGTTCTCAAAATAGATCATCAACTGGCGAAATAGCAATAAACATGGGTAACCTATGTATATTACTATAAATGAACAAAATAGTTGTTATGTTACTTTCGATGGATTCGGCGGTAACTTTGTGGTAAGTTCATTTTAATGAGTTGTTATATTATTTAAGGATTTCGACCAGGACTGTGGAGTCGGAGTCGGCCCGGCGTTTTGGCCGGAGTCGTACTCGGAGTCGGAAATTTTTAAAAGTTTGAACTTTTTATTTTTGCATTTAATATGTAAAATTTGGCTTTTGGTCGCATTGATAGGGTCGATATTTAATTGAATACACATAAATAGGAAAATTAGGGGAAAAAAGTGACGATATTAACCTTTTTTTAGTCGGAGTCGTGTTTTTGGTCAATGTCGGAGTCGGAGTCGGACTTTTTTTACCGACTCCACAGCCTTGATTTCGACTGAAGGTGAATGATGGAATTTCAATATAAAATTTGAATTGTTTGAATTTCGTACTTTTCCATGAGTTTCCGGGTTTCGCCTTTCGGCATCTTCAGGAATTTCAAGAGCACGGATGTACTTGAACTGACGCGTACGAGGATATATCGTGGTACCTGCCATGCTTATCAGATCAGATGGATAGGGAGGAGTTTTTAGACAACACTGACAAACATGCCGTGGAAACGGGATCTATAAATTGACTAAAAACATCTGCTCGTATAAGGACTTGAACCCGGGAGGTCCGTCACAGAAGCCAACAACGTTGTTCACTGTACCATGGGCCCTGTGCATAAATAGTTTTTACGAATATAGAACCTTTTATGTCTCTTGATCAGGGCTGTGGAGTCAGTGAAAAAAGTCCGACTCGGACTCCAGCATTTACCAAAACCACGACTCCGACTCCAACTTTAACCAAAAACACTCTGACTAAAAAAAGGTTAATATCCTCACTTTTTTCCCCTAATTTTCCTATTTATGTGTATTCAATTATATATCAAACATATCAATGCGGCCAAAAGCCAAATTTGACATATTAAATGCAAAAATAAAAAGTTCAAACTTTTCAAAATTTCCGACTTCGAGTACGACTCCGGCCAAACCGCCACGCCGACTCCGACTCCGGCCAAAAAGCTCCGACTCCACGACTCCGACTCCACAGCCCTGCTCTTGATAGCTAAAGCATTTTATGTTGATAACATTGATATTCAATATGAAACGATTTATTTTTCCGGTGCAGCAATCGCAAAGCCGTCTTATTCTTTTTTTTTTTTAAAAATTCATGTATTTTTACCAGGGCTGTGGAGTCGGAGTCGGAGTCGGAAATTTTGAACTTTTTATTTTTGCATATAATATGTAAAATTTGGCTATTGGCCGGATTGGTGGGGTTGATATTTAATTGAATACACATAAATAGGAAAATTAGGCAAAACAAAGTGACGATATTAAACTTTTTTAGTCGGAGTCGGAGTCGAACTTTTTTTCACCGGACTCCACAGCCCTGATTTTAACAAAACCGGTTTTGGATTTCAATTACCGATATTTAAATTCGTCCAATATCTCACACCTTAACTACGCGACACAAAAGAGTCTAATTTTAAAACGATGATTTAAAACAGAGATGTACAAACGCGGTCCGAAATGGATTTTTTGCGGCCCAAAATAACAAATACTTCATCAACAAACTTTTCATTAAATATGATAAAAAATAGTATTCGATACGTGAACAAATTATGCAGTAGCAACGGTATATAAAAAAAAAATGTTATTTTTTATTATTTAATATGATTATATTCACATGGATATAATTTTGTGACCGAAATTTTTTTTTTTAAATAAGTCATATCGTTTGCGATGCAGGTGCAGTCTATTTTTAGATTATTGTTTTCAGCACACGGATTTTATTGTTAGTTCTTCAGGATTAAACGTCATGCACTGACAAAAATCGTGAATCGATATTAGAAAATCTCCGCAAATATATAAAAATCGTATACTTATTTATCGATTATATGACAGAAAAATACTTTTAATAATAAAATATTTTTCTTCACTCTTCCCCTTCCTCGCCCGCGAAAAATTTTAAATATATAAATTGGCCCTTCTCTCAAAAAGCTTGTGCACCACTGATTTAAAATATATTCCCTTAATATAGTTACTTTATTTTGTATTTAATCTTGTACGCAATAACAGTCAATACAAATATATTTAGACAAAGTAAACATAGCGATGAATAAATTATTTTATAAATAAGGATTTACACATTAACACAGAAGTGTACTTAGGATAAACTATCACCCACCATATGCTAAATATGAGTGGGCGATAAAACGTGTTAAACTGGATTTATAGCCAAGTTTCCTCCGATTGTTTAACTAATCTTGTCAAACATTATAATAGAATCAAAAGCATCTCATAACTTTGTGATAAGTTCCTAAGTATTAATTAAACAACCGTCATTAAAAGTTTATGAATATTTAATAAATTAAGATTAAGTAGCTGAGATAATGGCACGTTTTGGCCTATATAAAGATCACCTCATTTCATACGGTGGTTGTGTTAAGAAAATGAATTGTATTTAATTGACAATTAAATTAAAAAGCTGTTGCCACACTTGCTTAATAGTCTCTAGGTCACGGGACAGAATTTTTGTAAAGATTTATGAAAAATAAGCAAATTAAATGAAATGAATGTAAAGCTTACGTTTTTTTTTGAAATATTTCGTCTTTAATTTTTAAATTCATCCTAATAGAAGATCCTAAAGAATACTTCGCAATTAGTATGAAATCGAGTTGTTTTAATTTACAGGAGCAAAAATGCAACCACAAACTACACAAATAATAATATTATACAGATAGAGACAGTCACATAAGTTTATTATTTGTTTAAAATAAAAAGAATAATTTTAGAATAGGCTAATATTAAAAAACAAATTCTTCTTTCAGAACTCATACAATAATCAGTAATATTCTTCATATTTAATCATTTTGATTCTACATTTTATAATAATCCACAATAACTCAAAGAGTAAAGTCAAAACATAAATAAAAATAATATTACATTTTAAGTACTTTTTCCACATAAAATTTATGTGATCAGGACCGGTTTCGCTCATGGCGAGCATTGTCAACTGATAAGAAATAAAATACAATTTAGTTTGTATTGCTAAGAGTAAACTGTAAACATCAACACACCATAATATTCTTAAGAAAAACTTCTATTAACCCCTTCAGCATGTAATACGATAGCTTCCTTTGTCTCAAAGAGTAATATTATTTTTATCACAAAACAAACTGTTTGCAAGCCAATTTATTCCTCCTTTATCTTCGCAAGAGTTAAACTTATACAGGAAATTCCCGTCTAATAGCCACTCATAAAAGAGAATAAAACTTTAGAGAATTTTTAATAATCTTTCCATGAAGTAAATTGTGAAATAGTTTTCACTTTCTACAAAACAAAAATAGTATGTAAAAGCTTTTTGAATCTGCAGTGCTATTTTAAACTTTCAAAATAATCTTAAAAGGTTATGCAAGAAACAGCTATATTGGCCGGGATGGTTTTAAGAAGAATTTTGAAGTATCAATTTCGATAAAAATAATAACACATTTTTAGTACTTATTCTACATAAAATTTATTGGATTAGGACCTTTTTCGCTCATGGCGAGAATTATCAACTGATAATAAATTGCAGATTGTTCTATACCACCTCTTGTTAAGTTTCTAGCAGGGCTGTGGAGTCGGTGAAAAAAAGTCCGCCTCCGACCTCGACTCCAACATTGACCAACAAACACGACTCAGACTCCGACCAAAAAAGTACAATATTGTCACAGTTTTCACCTAATTTTCCTATTTATGTGTATTCAATTAAATATCAATCCTATCAATGCGACCAAAAGCCAAATTTGACATATAAAATGCAAAAATAAAAAGTTCAAACTTTTCAAAATTTCCGACTCCGAGTACGACTCCGGCCAAATCGCAGCGACGACTCTGACTCCGACTCCGGGCAAAAAGCTCCGTAAGTTAAGTAAGGTATGACAAGCAATTGATAGAACAACTAAGAAAATAAATGAAGCAAACAACAAGAAAAATAGACTATAAAATATAATGATTAAGACCTCTCAGCAATGCAAACTAATGCATCAAAAATCAATTAAATATGAATTATCATTAACAAAGTAAAATCCCAATTTTTTTTATAAATATCACTGTTTTATTGTATTCCTTATCAGTTGTCAACTTTTTATTTTTTAAATCTTCATTGTTGATATTTTTTTTTCATTTTTTTATCAATGCAAATACTAAGATGAGTGTAAAATGTTTTTCCGGGTAGTGTGCATAGAAATTTAAAGAGGACATCGACGGTTGAAAACGGTAAATATTTCCTGCCACCCCTTAGTCACTGTCACTGGCTTAGTCAAATTTTAAGCATATCATCACATTGTTAGTAGTGTCTTTAAAATAAAAACAAAAACTATCATACGGAAACTATTTTCGGCTATATTAAGTCTGGTTTGTCTTAAAGGTGAAAGAATCATGGTTTAGTATGTAAAGATATTTCAAAACTTACTTCAACTAATTTGACGACATTTGGGTGATCCAGCTTCTTCAAGACTGCTATCTCTCGTCTCACCAGGTCAAGAGGAGCTGGTGGTGTTCTTCCACGCCTCGGTGGAGCTCTACCAAAGAGACCAGCTTTCCTGAGGAGTTTTCTTTTCGATAGTATCTTCATAGCCTGCAATTAAAATGAAAATTTTAAAATTAATAAATACATCCTTAGCATCTTTGAACTGGCTTCACTATGAATTACTCACCAATACAGTGATCACTCTCTCCAGCATCGATGAGAAGTGAATGAAAATTAAATATTAAAACTTAGCTTAGAGACCAAGGTGACTTGAAAGGACTTGAAGTTCCATCAAATACATATCCAAAAAAGAACACATTGAAGTGGTAGAGTTTTTTTCAAAGGAAGTTACTCAGTTGCTCAATCTCTCTCTCTTTCGAAAAGAATAGGAATGGAAAGGATATGACTAAGAAGAGCTTGTGACCAGTGACGGCTGGTGACGGGGTGTTGGTGGGTGCAAAAGAAGATTCAACAATTTTTGCGAGAGTTCTTTCCTATTCATTGGATTTTAAAACACTTCTATAGCATGGACTTTCAATTCAGATCTTCGCAATACCAACTGTTTCTCTTCCGTAGTACGGAAAAATAGTTGATACTTCCTTTTGCACTCCCCAGCACCCCGTCACCAGCCGTCACTGCTTGTGACTAATTTACCAATCTCGCTTCATCTAGTTTTTAGGATCCAATGGAATCCAGGAAGAATCCTGTGAATAAATCCGTAAACTGAGAGCCCGTAGTGTTCGATGGGCTTGTTGACTCGAGATTATGTCCTTCCCAAAATAAAGTAGCAAATTTTTCAAATGCAATGAAGTTAGTCTTTGTTGCAGTCAAGTCAGCGTGGCCTATCAAGCCCGTGTGAGGACGGACCACAACAGTTCTGCACTGCTATGGAATTCATTTGAAGGCAGTCGCACAGAGTGTGATTAGTATCCTGGTGGGCGTGTCCACACGTACAATCTGCTCTTACAATGATCAAAAAATGATTAACAAATTAAACTGCCTGGACTAAGACTCAAACCCGTGTCATCGGCAACCGAAGCCGATGACGTGAACACGTGACTGGACAAAAATATTATACAGTACACAATATAAATGATGGTATTAATATATATTACATAACGATCAGATTATTTATATGGTGCCGGATTGTTTAAATTCACGCTATAATCCCCCAATACGAAGAAGGTTTCATTTTCACATCATTTTGTCGCCACACATCGAGTGGGACTCGAGCCCATGATCTCAGCAACCGAAACCAATTTCAATTTATGTAACTTATATCAATTTTCAAAGAGCTTTCCCGGTAAACGGACAGACTGCTGTCAGGAGTGACGGGTTGCGGCGTGTACAACGTCGAGTAGCGTTGAAAGTTCGGTGGTTAAAATAGTTCACGTGATCAAACGTTAGAAAATTTTGTCACACTTGTATAATATTAAATCGAGTTGAATATAAATACAAAAGGTTTGAAATGTGGTTTGTTCTACAGTGACGATGGAAATATTTACAAATAATAATCTCCTCATTTTTTGTATGAAATATTAATATTTGTGATATAAATACTTTAGCTGAATTTTCTTTAAAAATTACTCAGTTGCATGTAAAATTAAGCTTTGTCACACATATTTGTTATAATTATTCAGTGCTGTGGAGTCGGAGTTGGAGTCAAAAAACCTTACGACATAACATTATTTTTCCCGTTCCAGGCGGTAGTTCTTCATTATTTAAAATTGAATCCTTCTTTCACACATTTTTTTAATTTTCTTTCCAGATACCGTAATTGAAAAATAAATGGTATAGTTTTTATTGAAGGCTAAGAATTTGTCAGAACACTTAAATGTCTAAATAAGTAGCATTTTTCTATGTATCATATTGATTGGTAAAATAGGTTCTCAAGTAAAATTGTACCGTGGCCGCACCAGGGCTCTACGGAAATGTCTAGTCGCCGCACCACATTTTTTTTTGTGTTTTTTTGCAGTTAATGCCACATCTTCCATGATTGTAATAACAGTTTTGCTTACAAATACTTCTTGATGCATATATGACAATTCAATGCATAAGAAATATTTCATTTGAGTCTTTACTGAGATATTAACTATAGATATAACACCTATTTTAAAGTACCATTATTTACTTTGAAGCTGTTGTTGGCCGCAGCAAAATCCTCTGTTGGCCGCAAATGAGAACCATTGTACTAGAATGATCTGATGGTAAATATACATGAAAGCTAAGCGGAAACGAGATCGAAAACCATTTTCATCGATGACCTTCCAAAGGATGAAAATTAACTGATTCAAAAAGCAAACAATAAAACCTGTCACACCACGAAAATAATTTTCGGTATAGTTCTATGTGTGTACGTCAGGGCTGTGGAGTCGGTCAAAAAAAGTCCGACTCCGACTCCAGCATTTACCAAAACCACGTCTCCGACTCCGACATTAACCAAAAACACGACTTCGACTAAAAAAAGGTTATTATCGTCACTTTTTTCCCCTAATTTTCCTATTTATGTGTATTAAATTAAATATCAATCTTATCAATGGTACCACAAGCCAAATTTTACATATTAAATGCAAAAATAAAAAGTTCAAACTTTTCAAAATTTCCGACTCCGAGTGCGACTCCGGCCAAAAAGTTCCGACTCCACGACTCCGATTCCGTCTCCACAGCCCTGGTGTACGCAAGCCTGTGTATATGGGTATTGTATACGGGAAAATATTATGCATATAAGCTGAAATCTTGAACTGGCTTCACTCTGGATTGCTCACCACTACAGCAATCGCAACCTCCTGCCAACAAAGATGTTAAAATAATGCAAATTAAATATGAAAACTTAACTCAAAGACGAACTAGATGGGAAAAACTTTAATGTTAACGCGCCTCAGGGCTTGAAGATCCATCAAATATAATTACAACAAAAAGGACCGTGTTTATCTCAAAGGAAGTTCAACCTGTCTTTTTTTTAGTACATAGTGGTTACCTAACCAATCTTCATTTATTCAAATTTTAAGATCAGATGGAATTTTAGATAGCACAGGCTCCGAACTAAAATCAATATTATGATTGAAAAAATTAATTGGTGGTTGGTTTTAAATTTGAAGCTAGAGACGTTTTTTATACACCTCTCCACAACCCTGCAATTCGCGACACAAATACCGTCTCTAAAACATGTTTTATGAAAGATGTTTATTTTATTTTATCTGCCGCCTTAGGACATACAGTTGAAGACTCTTGGGGGTTTTTTTGCCATACCGAGATGAACATTTGCATTTGGACGTTGGGATAAGATGTTTGGGACAAGTGTCCGGAAATCGATTATTTGAGGCGTCAGATTCTTTGAAGCTTGACAAAGGAGACTGTTTTTTTAAGGAAAAATAAAGCAAACCGAGCCCTTCTCAGAGCCGTAAATGCCTTTGGACTTTTACCCTACTCGTTTTCACCAAAATTATTTGAAATTGACTCTTTTGCACATTGATTTTTCAATCAATTTATATCCAAACTTATGTAGATATCATTGTTAAGTTAATACGAACAAAATTAGACATCCTTTTTTTGGTCTATCAAAAAAAAAAATCCGGCCTGCCAACGGTGATGCTATTGGAAAAAAGTGAATATTGCCTCAAATACAAACTAATTCTGTATGGAGGTGAGTGAGTTTAGATGAGTACTATTTTGAAAATAGATTTGTAAGAAATTGCTCGGAAAACTTTCCTGATTTTTTTATTATTTTTGTTATGTATCGTTTATAAAACTGTAAAAGAAATCTACTTGTTTATTGAAGTGTGTTTTTCAATAAACATATTTAAGTTTCGGGGCCTTTTCACAGGTTTGCATCCCAATATGGGCTTTCTTAAAATATTGCGTAAATAAATAAAACAGTAGTTCATAGTACATACCATTTTCATATATTTACATTCTGATAAAGACCAGGTCCGTTTTCGCTCATCGCGAAAATTGTCAACAAATTGTTGTTGGAAGCATTGGAACCAAACCGGTTCTGATCTCAATCAGTATAAATGTGGAAAGTAATACAATATGATGTAATTTAACTTTTTAAATAAAACCGTTCCACCAAGAAGTGACAGTTGACACCTTAAACTTGATTTGATATCTGTTATTATTTTGTGTGGCTTATTAATTACATCTGAACCATATCACAGATTGAGACGTGATTTGTAATTTAATAAAAAATGTGAATATATCACTATAAAAGACGCCACTGGCGCCATATTCACACTAAAACAATAAGCCAGGGTTGTGGAGTCGTTAAAAAATGTTTTCGACTTCCATTTCTATACAACACGACTCTCTCAACAGAAAACACGATTCCGACTAAAAAAGTTTAATTTTGTCCCGTTTTTTTCCTACCTTTCCTATTTGTGTGTATTTAATAAAGTATCAACCAACTAATATTGCAAATTTTACATGTTTTATGCATAAAAACAATCGGAAAACAAATATCTTTTGTGGAAAAAGTACTAAAAATGTATTATTATTTTTATTAAAGAAAACAAGCTTAGTATTTATGTTTGAAATGATTAAAAAAAAGATAAAATATGTTTACTCCCTTTCTATACAATCTCTCTTCAACAGAAATCCGCTCTGACTTAGTAAAAAACATCGGAAAACTATTTTACTTTGTAATATACATGTTTGGTAGTTTTTCCTGAGCCGCATAATGGGAAATTAAATCGGGAAAAATCCCTTCTTTTATGTCGACCACATAACTCTGGCAACA
Source organism: Himalopsyche kuldschensis (assembly GCA_028554975.1). NCBI lineage: Eukaryota > Metazoa > Arthropoda > Insecta > Trichoptera > Rhyacophilidae > Himalopsyche > Himalopsyche kuldschensis. The sequence continues at coordinate 3,194,977 of JAHFWI010000031.1, read as the reverse complement.
CTCGCGTTTATATACATATAAAAAACACTATTGTTCAATATTAAACAACTTTAACGTTTTTTTTTTAAATGAGTCGAGCGTTATTTAGTTATTTTAAATCTGAAAATTTTGCTACATGATAAAATTGAACGCGAAAAAAGCTGTAACATTTTTATTGTTGTTATCAGAAAACGCTTTAAATACCTGCACTAATAAATAAGCCTTATAATCTACAATGAATTAAATTGCTGATCCGGTCATGTTTTTGGTCACAAAAGAATATACAGTAGAACCCCGACCTTACGTTCCTGCATTAACCGTTTTCCCGCGTTGTTCGTACATTTTCTATAGTACCGGCCAAACATCCATAAGAACAATGTTAAAAAATCCCACATTATCCGTTCCTCGATTTAACGTCGAAATATTATGGTACCGTCAAAATATTATTCTGATTTACCGTTTTGTTGAATTTTTCTTAGAAACACTTTCGACTCCATCCCATCCGTTCGCAGAAAAAACCGAAACTGCAAGTGTGCTAGTTAATGAGAGATCACCGGAAACATTATGACCATCAGTGGCGGCTGACGACAGAGTATTAGGGAGTACAAAAAAGATTCAACTATTTTTCCGTACTACGGACAGCCAAAAATTCAAAACACTGGCACTCCGTTGGTATTGCGAACATCTGAATTGAAAGTCCATGTTATAGAAGTGTTTTAAAATCCAATGAATAGGAAAGAACTCTTGCAAAAATAGTTGAATCTTTTTTTGTACTCCCTAATACTCTGTCACCTACCGCCACTGATTACAACTGATACCAATGCGACAAATACTTTTGTATGTGAAAATCATGCGAGATTAACTCGATGAGATTATTTTGTTATGAATCAGTCGAGAGCAACTCAAAAAAAGACACAACGACAATCTGGTCTTGCCGAGACTTTAATGCAGACTCACCTGGTCACTAAGACAAAGCCACTACGCCAAGAGACCGAGCAATAAACTAATAGAGCTTAATCACCAGCAGCCACTGATGACCATAAAACGTTAACAATAACACACTTGCAGTTTCGGTAATTATTGGTGAACACTGGCGTCTTGCAGCTCAGGAGGACCTCGACTTTAATACGTATGTGCAGTGTGACAGCGAGCTAGCCACATGTGGCGTCGAAACAATCGAGTCATTATGTGATGCCACTAATGACAGCAGCGAAGAAGAAGATGGCCAAGAATGCAATGATGAACCAGTCACTTCATTTGAAGGAGCATTATTGGCCTTCGAAAAAAAAAATATTTGTCTACTCTAAGGACATATGTAGATGAATCTGCAGTCAGGAAATTATGCGAATCACTGTTAAAATTGAAGTGCAAAACTGCAAAAAAGGAACTAATTAATAACGATTTTTTTAAAAAATGTATGTAAATACGTTTTTTATTTCATATTTTAAGCTTTCCCGCATTGACCGTTTCCCGCATTTATCGATTTTTTTTCACGGTCCCTTGAAAAATGTAGAATTGAGGTTTCACCTGTAATACGAAAAATACATTTGTAATAAAATTGGTCCTTTTTTTAAAATACATAATTCTAATAATACGCCTCGGTCACGTATCCTTTAGGTCAAGAGTCTTGGGCGTTCATTCTATTCGTTTTTGGGGTCACGTATTGAAATTTATACATAATTTTTCGATGGATTCATGAATATGGATATAATAGAATGCGATGGTTGAAAGCCTTTCCACCCACATCTTTTTAACAAGGCATTGAAAACGTTATGAACTAATTACATACTTAACTTCAAATTTGAACTGTTTGAATTTTGTTCTTTTCAATGAGTTTTGTCTCTAACGACCCGGGTTTCGCCTTTCGGCATCTTCAGGCATTTCAAGTGCGCAGATGTACTTGAACTGGCGCACAGTAAACAGTTTGTATCGTTTATATACACAAATATAAGTAGATCACTAAGTTAAATAGCTGTTGAAATTCGTTCAATGAAACTTGTGTACATCAATTTAACTGCATTTACAGCATTTACTTGGTAGAACTCCATTATAATACGGTAAGAAAAATAACAATTTATTTTAGTTCTACATAAGTTCTACATAGTTCTGACGAAGGCGTACGCCGAAATAGCTATATAAAATAAATATGTATATAAAATAATTTATGTAGAACTAAAATACATTGTTATTTTTCTTACCGTATTAATTCAAATTTGATATTGAGATTCCACCAGGCACCCTCAGACGAAATCCTTAATTATATAATTACTTAACATTTAATTGTTGCGTCAATTTATCTTTTTATTAGAAAAAAGAGTTTAATCGAAAGAATAAGAACCAGTCATTTAAAAAATATACTGAGCTGCTTAATAAGATGTCATTATGATTCCATTTAGTAGCGGGTATGAATATAAATGAATACGAAATAGTATAAATGTGGCATTAATTATGGATTCTGATATACGAAAAGTGATACTTTTTGATGGTGGCGTTGTGGAAGTTCGTTTTAATTTAAAATAACTTTGTTTATTCCTCGTATCGTGTAACCAGGGCTGTGGAGTTGGGAAAAAAAGTCCGACTCCGACCTAGACCAAAAAATCGACTCCGACTCCGACTAAAAAAAGCTTAATATCGTCACTTGTTTTTCCTCTAAATTTCCTATTCATGTGTATTGAATTAAATATCAACCTTATCAATGCGGCAAAAAGCCAAATTTGACATATTAAATGCAAAAATAAAAAATTCTAACTTTTCAAAATTTCCGACTCCGAGTACGACTCCGGCCAAAACGCCGCGACGACTCCGACTCCGACTCCACAGCCCTGCGTGTAACAAATAGTGACACATCATTCGAACTTTCAAAAGTTTAAGAAGCATCCTAAAACGTAAAAAAACTAGAGCTTGCCAAACATAGATAACCATCACAATGACGAGCTTATTATTAACTAACATTTAAAAATAAGACAGGTTGCTCACCACTCGAAACCTTACTTTGAAAAGGTTCTAATTGCTCTTGACCCTTGTTTTCAGGTATGAGCGTTTGATGTTTGGATTGATCCTACTATTTAATTCAAAAGATAAAAATCACTTGTAACAATGGGCACGATTCAAATGACTTATTTTGAGCATTTCTTTTTCACAGCTTAGGGATAGACAAATGAGGGCTTGTTGGGGACTAGGGCTTGCAATTTACCGTCAAATTCCAATAACCGGTAAACGGTAAATAATATCACCCATTACAATCTCCTGATTGGTCACCCACTTGATTGAAATATTGCCATACTGATGTTTTATTCATGGCTATCAAAAAAAAAAAATCTAAAAATTTGTATTTTATAAAATAAATAATTCAATTTTTTTTTTTATTGAATGAGGTATCTCAATATGTATCTCTCCCCTCAAACTTTACTTATGTCTTAAAATTTTACAAATTTTAATTTTTGCATAAAAAAGTCGTAAAAATTAAAAAGCTTGCTTGTTAATATAAGAACAAGCATGTTTCCATGTTCTATAACTATTTTTTCTTGAAAAGGTTTTTTTCCTGTAAGTGACAAATTGAGATAACACATTGTATCAATATTGCCCGAGTCGAAAAAAAACAAAATTCGATTCCACATGCATATCACAATAAACCTTCCTTATAATATGCCTGTATCTGTCCTTAATTCGCAATAAAATCATTTCCGGTAAAAACCGATGGTGTATTTTGCAATGCAAGCCCTAGTGAGGACTAAGAGGTTGGCAAGTCGCTTTCAACAAAAACATATCTTCAAACAAAATTGTTAAGTCACTGAAAAAAACCACTGCTTGTACTTAGACTCCAACCATTGAAGTCCATAGTGGAAGCCAACGACCTTTAACACTGCATCACTGACACGACTGAATGAATATAAATACGCGGGAAATTATTTCTGATATTTCTGAAAAGAAAATCACTGTACAGCAATTTTCTTTAATCTTATACATATAAAGGGTATTTCAATAGGGACGCTCAAAATATGTTACTTTGTCCTGCTGAGTAGATTATTCATTGTTTAGTGGCCAAATTTGAGTCAACCAGTTTGGTAAATAATCGGCCAACACCTACCTGTACGTCATCAAAATACAATATCTGGTGAAAACATTGCTGCTGTGTGTGAAAGTGTACAGGAAAACCCAAGACAGCTTATTTCTCGTTGTTCACAAGAACTTGGCTTTTCTGCGGCTTCAACTTGGCGAATTTTGAATCGGGCCTTATGTCTGCGCCCGTATAAAATCCAACTAACCAAGGAACTTCAGGTAAACGACCGCAGACAACGCCTGATTGGGTTCTGGAGCAGTTGGAAGTTTACCCAAATTTGTCAAAAAAGTCAACTTTAGCAACATGGCCCATTTTATAATGAATGGATATTGGCAGACATTTGATGCTATATTCCATATTTAATGCCGTAAAATATACTTACAAATGAAATTAAAATTTAGTCGAAATCTCACAAACAACTTGTTTTATTTACATTTCAAAACTAAGCGTCCTTATAAAAAGACCCTTTACAACATTCAATTTTTAGCAGGGCTGTGGAGTCGTGGAGTCGGGGCTTTTTGGCCGGAGTCGGAGACGTCGCGGCGTTTTGGCCGGAATCGTACTCGGAGTCGGAATTTTTGAAAAGTTCAAACATTTTACTTTTGCATATAATATGTCAAATTTGGCTATTGGCCCGACTGGTAGGGTTGAGTCGTGTTTTTGGTAAATGTTGGAGTCGGAGTCGAACTTTTTTTTACCGACTCCACAGCCCTGATTTTTTTAGCCAATAAAAAGGAACAACGTGTGCATGTTCTCCCACACGTCAGCATATTTGTACTGCCTTCCTTTATCGTCCCACACCGTCTCCATCTTTGTATTGAACCCTCTTGTCTCCCTGAGTTCAGATTACATGTTTGCTGGCGCGCGATAGATTTCATTTATTCCGATACTACCGAATTTAGTTTGTATTTTCGTCTAAGAAAAGATAAAGTTTTCCACTTTGTTATAACAGTGAAAAGTCGGGAAAGTTGTAACGTTAACTATTGATGGCTACACCACCATTAAGGCATTAGACAAAAGCGGTATCTTTTTGTTATTTGTTTTTAGAATAAATGATGTACTCAGATACAGTACAGCTGCGAAAATATCGCACATATTCGAAATATTTAATTATTTAATTGTTTACTTTTAAGGTGTTCACTGCCAATACTTGGTGAAAAGGCATTATAATAAAAATAATAATACATTTTTAGTACATTTTCCACATAAAATTTATTTGATCAGGACCGGTTTCGCTCATGGCGAGCATTGTCAACTGATAAGGAATAGAATAAAACAGTGATATTTTTACAAAAGTTAAATATGAAAAACAAGGTATGACGAACAATTGGTAAAGTTTTGCTTAGTCGTTTTATGTGGAAAAAGTACTAAAAATGTATTATTATTTTTATTTAATTGTTTATTTATTTAATTTCGGAAATTAAGAAAATACGGTATATTATGGTCACGGGACAGAAACCCAATCCTCTCGAGCTAAGCTCAAAAAATTTATACATACTGGCTTACAATTTTATGTTTTTACTTTACTCTTTGAGTTCTTGTGGATTAAATCTGAAGAATATTACTGATTATTGTATGAGTTCTGAAAGAAGAATTGTTTTTTAATATTAGCCTATAGTAAAATTATTCTTTTTATTTTAAACAAATAATAAACTTATGTGACTGTCTCTATCTGTATAATAATATTATTTGTGTAGTTTGTGGTTGCATTTTTGCTGGGGTGTACGCCAGAAAGTTTCGCGGATGTGTACTCGAGAAATTTTAAAAATTCGATATCAATTTTTGTGGGGGAGGGGGGTATGCCAGAAACCTTCGAAGGAGTGAACTCGAAAAATTCATAATTTTTTTAAAAAAAAAATGGGGGGTGGCGGTTGGGGGGTGGTTGAGGGGAGGAGTTGGTAGGCCAGAAACCATTGCGGGTGTGTACTCAATAAATTTGTAAAGTTTCACATCGATCGGTCGAGCGGTTTAGTAGTCCATAGCGGAAATACAGACAGACAAACATTCATTTTTATATATATAGATAAGAAAACGCCGTTAGATTTTTTGATTTCCGATAAGCCAATCAGCCGGTCGGATGGAGGCCGTTTACCACCTTTTTTTCGACATGAGTGCGTTTGGAGTGGTGCACCACACATTGTGATGAAAATTTTAGTCTGAAAATATTTTGACTTACTGTTAAAATAAAAATGCGCGTAAACATATGGTACTTAATTTTCAAACCAGTTCTTTAAAATTAATATAGGTTCGTCAAAAAAAAATTTTACCAAAAAAGCTTAAAAAGAAAATCGTGACCGACATGGGGGACCCCTTAAGTAAAAAACCGACAAGATTGATTCTTTTATACAAAAATGATAAATCAAAGTTATTTTAAATTTTATATTAAAATAAGCTTCCACAAAGTTCCATCCGAATCCATCGAAAGTAGAAGTTATTTTTAAATTTGATGAATATAAAAATGAACTTGAAATAGAATGCCTTACCCACAAAAACTGACAGTTAACACCTTGAAATATCAAAAGAAGCTGTTTTCACTAAGATTGAAGGATGAAACGGTACGGTATCGACTAATTACACCCAACGTTCCCCATTGTTAATACTGCAAATCCTTTGAACGGATATAGATAGGTACATAAATCAATTTCACGAATGTGCCAAAATGTCACCGTTGATAAGGGTATATTATATATTACGATGAGCGCCAACTGTTACAGATGAATAGGGCCAGTGTCGTCCACACGCATTGACAAATTTTTTTATCTCTATTGAAACGTATGTTAATAAATACAGTCGAGTTAGCACAAAAAAAAAGTAGTTTATATATTAAAATTCTTTTGATATTTAAATAAATAAAATACCATATTATCTTTTTTGCAAAATGATTATTGATTAGTTGTATTAGGATCAGGACCGGTTTCGCTCATCGAGAGCATTATCAGCTGATAATTTGTTGAGTCGATAATGTTCACGATGAGCGAAACAGGTCCTGATGCCAATAAATCTAATGTGGAATATGTACGTACTATGTTCTGTTTTTTTATTATTATAATGCCATTCCACCAAGTATTGACAGCGAACACCTAAAAAGTGATAAAATATAAAAAAACCCTCTTTTTTTGACTATTATATAACTAATTTTTTTTTATGATCATGACCAGTTTCACTCCTTGCGAGAATATTTCACTTTAATATTGGCAAATAGGACTACTTATATCAAATTGAGAAAGACTAATATTAAGATATTATTAAATGAATTTAAAAACAATAAAACATATTCTGTACTTTTTCAACAATATATTTATTGGGACAGGTTTCACTCATCGCGAGCATTATCAACTGATAAACTCAACAAATTATCAGTAGATAATTCTCGCGATAAGCGAAACTGGCCCAGAAACCAATAAATCTAATGTGTAATACGTGCAAAACATTTTTTTTATAATATGCCATACCTTGAAAGTAAAAAGTATAAATTGACAATGATTCACAGACGATAAATTTTTTATTTCGTATTACGAGTAAATGAACACTAAATTAAATTAATTCCGCATTAAAAATGATGGTAAACATATGACAAGCACGATTGAAAGTTATTTTTTTTCAAATTTAGGACCGGAAGTGGTTGTAACAAAATACCTGAATAAATTCAACTTCCGGTGATGGTACAGAAAAGCTTTTACATTCTTCCCTGTACAGAAGGATTCACCGACAGTATACAATTTAAAAAGTTCAACATTCTTCTTTCACGCGAAAAACGTTTTCCGTGAAAGCGACTAAATCAGAGTGGCCTTATCAAAATCGAAGCGATGCATTTGACAGGGCGGTTAAAGTTCGGGGCTGGGTCGTATCTCCCCCGACGTCACTCTTGGGAATAAGGGGGTGTCTTTTTTACATCCCCTACAGCTGTGTCATGCACGTATTTCTTTTTGACACCGAAAGATGAATGAACGAATAATGGAATGATGAAAGACTTGAAGTGGTTTTTTTTAGTACACTGACATTTTTTTATGATCGTTCTACACATTTCTTGTGCCATTGCAATGTGGATTCATGTAATTGATGATCTTCAAATACGTATGTCAAGATGAATTGAGATATACGAAAAGAGATTCATTATGAAGTATGTCCACTCAGATCGTTGCCTTTTGAAGAAAAGTATTATTGGTATGTCATTTGACTTCATTGTCTTTTGTTAAACGTATTTCGTAGACCTTTGAGCCATTGTTCAAATTTCGAAAAAAGGTACCGTGGACTGATTTTACTTGTATGATGAATTTAAGCGTGTGAAGTTGGGACTCTTACCCCGTGTCTTAGGTAAGCGACGCGAACCGGCAAGCGAATTTAGGCGAATCCAGTCAATTTAAAACGTAGTTGATCAAAGGTCTTATGTGCCATCGCTCGGCCAGACGCAATTAACGCTCTAGTGAGCTTGGACCGTTTGATATTTTCAAGCGATTCGCGTGCGCCATGAGTCAGGCACTTGAGTCGACTTACGACATATGCCGTCCTGACCGGATCGCTTCGCCCACATATGACACTTGCATGGGCGAGGACCGTTTGATATTTTAAAACTCTGCCGCTTTCAAAGCTGCGCCGGATCGCCTCGCCCAGCTTCGCCCAGCTAAGACGACCCGTAACTCATACTTACAATTCGAGAATCGAATACTCGATACTCGAGAATACTCATCCATTTTTCAAATACTCGATATTCGAGTAATACACGTTATTTATAAATGAAGACTTATTTCCAAATTTTATTTACTTATTTGAATAAAATGTAAATATAATTTTTAACTTATTGATTGAGTAGGCATTTACTTGGTAGAACTCCATTAAGAAAAATAACAATGTATTTTTAATTCTAAATAAATTATTTTATAAATTTGTTGATAGCTATTTCGGCTTACGCCCTCGTCAGAACTATCTATAGTTCAAATTTTAAATTTAGACTATTTGGTTACGTATAAACAAAACGGCTAGAATTTTTTTCACTATCCTACTTCAAACGATAAAAAAACATGTTTTCAATATACTATTAAAAATTCAAAGCATTCGGTTAACCCGTTCTTGAGATATCGTGGAGGCCAGTTAAAACGCGTTTGAAAGTGCAAATACGATTTAAACTATGAAACCTTTACTTCCCATTAATCTGCTATGCCTGGTCCATAGATAATTCTTTCTTCTTCCTGTTTTAAGACTTTTGAAGCAACTTGCTTTGCTCTTTGCTTAAATCTTGTTTTTTTTTTTAATTTAAATTACATGTGTATTGAAAGTTCTCATGTAACAAGCCGAAGCGTCAACAAGTGACCGATGTCCCGCCTCGAAACAAATGTAGTCTATTGATTGATTGATTGAGTAGGCATTTACTTGGTAGAACTCCATTATAATACGGAAAGAAAAATAACAATGTATTTTAGTTCTACATAAATTATTTTATATATTTTTTGTATGTTATATATTCGTCAGAACTATGTTTAAAACGTGTATTAGAGATAGCTTATATATCTTTGCTAGACAGGGTGCCCCCTACATCATCTCTTTCTGTTGAAACCATATCTACGTCACATGAAAGAATTTAAATAAGTTGGATTTATTGGTCTAAAGTAATGGTGGGAAACAATAATTTGGGTATTTTTGGGTTATTTGATAGTGTGAAACCACTTAAAATCTGCAATCTATGTCTAAGTGCATCTATTTTAAATTGTTTTAAGTTTATTGTTTGTTAAAGGTTTTAACAGAGGTGAACTGTTAATTGTAATCTGATCGTTAAGAATTTCATTGGACTGATTATACCTATTAATTTCCAGCTGTTACAATGCATTCAGCTTTAGGCCCTTATTACAGGAATGTAAACGAATCGGGACCGAATTCGGATTTTGTATTTCTTTAATAACTTTCCAACGACTTCAAATATTGTAAAATCACGTTACCAGCATATTCTACACGTGTTTAAAAATCATTCTATGCAAAAAAAAGATTGTTTCAAAACATCACTTAAGCATATTTTTCCCAACTCTTACTGAGAAATGATGATCTTTAAGATCTTATGGCGGGACCCCCTTAAACGATAAATAGTTCTTAGTAGAAACACGCTTTCATTTAATTTTGATTTTCTTTCACTTTATTTCCAGCCCATGCAATGTGCGACTTTATGAACTAATAAAAAATATCTAACGATTTTTCATTAGTCTCTAAGACAGGTGTGTCTAAACTTTGGCCCGCGGGCCAAATTGAAGGCTTATTGTGGCCATTTCGAGGATTTGAACTCTCTATACTGAATTTATTGATGAAATATCGTGAATTTATTTCAAAATAACAAGCGGTGCAATGCCACTCAAAGAAAGAAAATGTTTTTATTTATTGAAGTGCTTTCGGATGCACAGTATTTTAGATAAATAATTTGATCGGTATCAATGACATTTGATATTTGTCTTTTGCCGATTGACTAAGGTACGACACACGCGCCACCTACTGAAAGTTAATTGTACTTTACCTATAACCGTTGCGTCAAAATTTAAAGTATGTCAGCATATAAAATATGAAAAAAACATTGATTTTTATATAAAAGACCTACTGTAAGTTGATTTTACTATGCCTTCAACCTTTGCGCAAGTGCGAGCAATAAGTTGACAAAGTTTTATCGCAATAGAATGAACGTTATGGCAACGCATACAATACATTAAATACAAACATTGATTTTGATATATAAGATTATGTATATCGTAAAGATAAATATCTGATATTTCATTCGTGAATTGTTTTTCAAAACAGGTAATTCAATAGCTGGCTTTTCAGAATTCTTTATCAATACGTTTGATACAAACTATTTCTTACGCTTCAGTTCAAGCTCTTTTATGCACTTATAATGCCTGAAGATGCCGAAAGGTAGAACTCGGGTCGTATGCAATAAAATATGTACTTGGGAAAGTACAACGTTCAAATTTATTATTATGGTTTAAATTATTTATGCGTGCCCCACCAGAGACAGACATTATTTTGTTTGGCCCACCGAGTGGTTTCAGTTGGATGCCCCTGCTCTTGGAGGAAAGCGGTGATATCTCACTGAGTAAAAGGGTAGTGTGGGGTGATTTGGACATTTTCACTTGTTCTCAAGAATTAAAAGGCCCAAAAGCGGAGGCGAAGAAAAAAGAAAACGTCCGCCCAACCCCTTCTAGTTTGGGGTTAATTTATCGAAAGAAGAAACCGGGACGTTTAAACTGCGTATATAAAAAAACTATTAATATATATTTCTTTTGTTGGAATTACCACAATAAAGACGGAGCTTTCAAAAGGTTTCTTGTTTGAATTGTAATAATTCTGAAAGGAAATGGTGAAATTTTGTACAAAAGAAAATAAATGTCTTTATTAACATAACGTTTTTGGTGTGTAGTTGAATTTATGATTTTCTTCTACTAGACTGTGTATTAAGGTTTCGTATGGGCGTTTTTATTCACACGTATTTCCACTGTCTGCACTCACTGCACATACGTCCAATGCGGATCTACGACCAAATGTCCCTTGACAAAATGTCCCCGGACAAAATGTCTCCGGACAAAATGTCTCCGGACAAAACGTCCCCCGACAAAACGCTTACTTGCATTTTTTTACATGTTTGATTATAACCTAACACAGACTTAAGCTATTCGAACCCAAACCTAACCTAACCAAACTTAACCCAAACCTAGCATATTCATAACCTTACACAAACCTAATCTCAATTAACCTTACTAACTTAGCACAAGCCTAGCTTCACCAAACCCAAACCTAACCTTACCCAAACCTAAACTAAAATAAAGCCGAACTTAACCTAACCTTACGTAACCCAACCCTAGCTTAAACCTTACCTATACATAACCTAACCTGACCCAAACCTAAACACAACCTAACCAAACATAGCCCAACCAAAACTTAACCTAACTTATAATCAATCGTTCAAAAAAATGTTTGTAAGCGTTTTGTCGGGGGACACTTTGTCGCGCAGACCATTTGTCAGCACACCTCCAATGCAATCCTTAAAAATGGTCCGTAGAGAAACTAATCCTTATATAGTCCAATCCTATTATCATAAAAATTCTTGAAAGAGAGTTGATGAGTCAATAAAGTACAACAGTATCTCGAAAATCGCGTAAAAAGGTAATAAAGAGATCCGTTTAGTGAGCTTCCTTAAATATGGGTTACTTATTACATGAGCGGTTGGTGGTTTTGGTTATGTCAATATCAAGATGGATACATTTATTGATTGAGTAGGCATTTACTTGGTAGAACTCCATTATAATACGGTAAGAAAAATAACAATGTATTTTAGTTCCACATAAATTTTATATATTTGTTGATAGCTATTTCGGCTTACGCCTTCGTCAGAACTATAGAACGAAGGCGTAAGCCGAAATAGCTATCTACAAATATATAAAATTTATGTAGAACTAAAATACATTGTTATTTTTCTTACCGTATGGATACATTTACTGCATTAATTTTGAATTTTTTCATAATTTTTTAATCAAATATGTCTTTGAAGATAATTATACTTCATTAGAATGTTCTATAATAAAGGGAAATGCAGTGAGAAAAACAAAACTCACTTCTAAGATGTTCACCGTCAATACTTGGTGGAAAGGCAGTATTAAAAAAAATAAAATGATAAAACATTTCTTCTACTTATATTTCAGCATTAATTTATTAAAATTAGGACTGGTTTCGGCAATCACGGGCATTTATAGCTGATAAGTATATACATCAACACCGAGCTAGTTATACAAAACTAGACATAATTGTCGGTATCTGTGGTCTAATGGCAAGAGCTTTGGCATATGGATCAAGTGGGTCTGGGTTCAAGTCCCGGCAAGGTCAGATTTTTTTAAATCTAAAAGATATCTTGGATTTGTACTTTATTTTTTATTGAGTGTTCTCATTTAAATGTTTAAGAGGTCTTAAACATTTAAAATAAACTCTAATAATAAATTTAGAGAAAATAAAGAATATTTTGTTTCATTTTATATAAATTATTTTCATATTTCTGTTCACAATTGTTTGATCTATATTCTCAGCTGTACGTGCTTGTGATGAGCGAAACCAGTCCTGATCTTAATAAAAGAAACTGTGGAATATGTAGAAAAAATCTAAACTATAAGCCACTCTTTAGTTAAATTTTTTTCTGTTTAAATGCTTTGAAAAGGCAGTTTGAGATTAAAAATAATAAATTGTTTTCGTAAAACCACTTCTGTAATGATGCACGATACTATGTGTAAACGATACGATCAAAATTGAGATTGGATATGTTTTCAAAATGATTATTTAAAAAGAATATTAAAATTTACTTTGTTTCATCTTTGAATTATTCATGAACGAACTCAATGTATATTAATTGAATTGTCAGTGACGTAAGGCACGTTCGATACTACTACCCATAATCGGATATGTTTCCAAAATCGGATATCCTGTTCCTAGCTTTGTCGTGTGTGTTGAAATTGAATTATGGTTATCGTGAATTTATTGTTAAATATTAATATTGTTTGATCAGTATTCTGCTGTACCAAGCCAGAAGACGGTAATTGACAATACAGTGGAACTCTGATCTTACGTTCTCGCATTATACGTTTTCTCGCGTAATGCGTTCATTTTCTATAGTCCCGGCATTTACTTCGTATATAAAACTTTCCCGCACTCATCGTTTCCCGCATAAATCGTTTGTTTTATACGGTCCCTTGAAAAACCTAGAATCAGGGTTTCACTGTATATGTTTTTTGAAGATTTAGTATTTTGAATTTATAAAAAAACGGTTGCTGCAATAATCAACTAATTTCTTTGTAAACAAGATGCAGATTGTTGCATTGACTATCTAGAGTAGCTGCTTTTTTGCTAAGAAAATCTTATACTTTTAGCAGATGTTCATCAAAAATTTTATTTTTTTTTCCATATCCGCTCCCTATTCAGAGCATATGGCTGTCACCCTCCTCGCTTCTTCCCGGGTCGTCCCAGCGTCCCGTAGGTACACTGAGTACATCCTCCGGATGGTCATCAGCAGACTCCAGAGAAGGCGGAATCCATCAGGTTGATAGAAGAGACAAGCAGGATTCAGGCTCCTCTGGGGCATCCGCAGCACTTGCCCAAGCCAGGTCTATCGTCGCCTTTAGTTATTATACTGATGTAAGAGTGAGCACCATAAATACATATGTAGCTTATAAACTATTTAGCAAATGGCATTCATAATTCAATTTCAGAAAAGTGTTGCCTTCTTCCTTTTTCTTTTTTTTCTTTATGGAAACTTTTCATGCTGGATTTGCGTTCATATTATAAGAACAAAGAATATTAACCTTTTAACCCTTTATAGGGCAAATTAAATATTATCAAAATTGAATTTAGATGATATTTTAAAATATTTATTAACCATATAAAAAATAATATTACAAAAAAAAAACAAAATGTGTTTTTATGTGTCAGAAACATCAATATTTTTATTGGTTCATACTTTGACTAATATATAAATTTTTAATCCAACATTGCGACATTGAAGTTAAAACGTGACGATAAAATGTTACTAAAACAACAGACTGATAATTTATGGGATTTTTTTTATAAATGTATGTTTATTTGTATATGAAATGATTATAAAAATAGTTTTCTCTAAAAATCGCAAGACAGCATTCATAATTCAAGTCCAAATGCAATACGGTGCTCCAAAACTGTTTGTTGTACGCACAAACGGCCAATTGTTAATTTTAAAACTCGTGAAAAAAGACATTGATTTTTGGGAAACAACGCAAACTTTCCGCCATTTGAAAATTTTTATGACGAAACGATACTATTGACGAAGCATTCAGATACTAATATTGACTTTATGATGGGTGGTATTGGATATTTTGACCTTAATGCGAATGGTTAATATACTAACGAATTTCGGCCTTTGCCCTATAAAGGGTTAAAGCCTTACGGTCCCGTACGGGACCAATGATTACGATGCACTTCGCTATTGGAGTACACTGATTTATGATAATAGTTTTTAACATATGAATATTAGCTTTCATAAATAATGTCTTTGAGATACCGATCCATAATTTTACTTTCGGTTTCGTTCAACATTTGTGTCACAATGAGAAATATAAACATCTGCGTTACAAGATTGACTCTTGGGATATGCGTTGTGTTAAAAATCAACTTTACTCACACCATACAATATATTTCAATGACGATACAGATTTTTTTATCCATACCTAGAATTTTTTTTTTCAAGAGAGCTACATTTTAGCTAAAATGGATACTTTTATTTTTTTACCTCGAGAATTAGAAGGCGTACAAGTTGTGGTATTTTTTCGTAAATTATAAGCAATATTTAATTTGTTAATGCTTTTTATTTTACCCACATAAGACTGACTTGTTTTAGAGATAAGATTATTTTTATAAGGGTCACACGGATATTTCACAAAAAAATGCACGAAAATTTAAGGGTTATTATCAACTGAAATGTGAAACGATTGAAACGAAAACCGTGTTAAAGCGAAACCGTGCTAAGCGAGTATCGTGTTAAGCGAGGGATGGGTGTATTTAGAACGTTTTATTTTTACAATAAAATCGTGGCGTGCGAGGTACCGCCATACATGCACATGCTGGCAGTTAAAAAGTTAAATCAATTGATAAGCTCGCGATGAAAATTTTGACAAACGCTCGGAAAATAGACTCGAGAGCGGGACGCAGCATAGTTTTATGCGATGAAAAGAAGCGAGACAGCCATGCGGAAATTCGATTGAATTCATAATGCTCTACAGAATTGAAATCATGGAATTAAACTGATTGAAAAAATTGCGACGAGATTTGCTGGAGAATTTACATTGGCATTTTCAGAATCAAATAAAACTTAGAAAAAATAGAGTTATGTTTGATTTTGTGATAATTGTTATAAAATAATAAAAACCAGGGCTGTCGAGTTGTTAAAAAAAATACGACTTCGACTCAGACAAAAAAAAGTTTAATTTTGTCACGTTTTTTCCCCCACCTTTCTTATTTATGTGTATTCAATTTAATCAACCAAACAATACGGCCAATAGCCAAATTTGACATATAACATATATGCAAAAATAAAAAGCTCAAACTCTAAAATATTTCCGACTCCGAGTACGACTCCGGCACAAAAACTCCAACTCCATCGGATAACACTAATATATGATAATAGTTTTCAACATATCAATATGAGCTTTCATAAATAATATCTTTGAAATACCGATCCATAATTTAATTTTCGGTTTTGTTAAATATTTTTGTCATAATGACGAATATAAAAATCTGTGTTACAAGGTTAAATCTTGGGATATGCGTTATGTTTTATCCAGAAGACCGTGATAAATCAGCTTTATTTACACCATACAATATATTTCAATGCTTTT
Source organism: Himalopsyche kuldschensis (assembly GCA_028554975.1). NCBI lineage: Eukaryota > Metazoa > Arthropoda > Insecta > Trichoptera > Rhyacophilidae > Himalopsyche > Himalopsyche kuldschensis. The sequence goes on along the minus strand of JAHFWI010000031.1, from coordinate 3,178,561 downwards.
TTTTCAAGATAGCGGTAGCTAAAATGGATTCGTTTATTTGTTTAACTAAAGAATAAGAATGTGTACAAGTTGCGGTGCTGGTCTTTCTTCATAAATTATAAACAATATTTAATTTTGCTAATGTTTTTTTTATTTTACCCACATAGGCTGACTTTTTTTAGAAATATAATTATAAGAATATAATAACTACGGGTCGCGCGGATATTTCGCAAAAAATGCTCGGCCGTTTAAAGGTTAACAATTTTTAGTTTGTATTTTAACACGTTACATGTTTTACTGTATTAATCTTGTGAATTAATAGAAAGGCTCGATCTTTTTCAAAAAACTTATACAATTGAAATGATGTTTTAAAATTATTAACGGATTGTATTCTTCATAAACAGTTGTTGAATAATTTACAACCTGAAACTAGTAATTACTTCCCAAGCCCCAATAGATTGTTAATATGAACTTGTTAATTGTAACAGTCACCTTTGACTGTCTTTCAATAAATAACTTATTAAATTCAATTCGAATGTTTCAGTCACATATAGGGTTTCAAATCCCGGGATCCCGGATCATGAAAATCCGGGATCCCAAAGATTTTTAATGCTTTATGAGCCCCGGGATTACAAAACACGATTCAGAAATTTTCGGGATTGATTTATTTGTGCACTAGAGATTTGTTTTCACAAAGTATTCAGAACACAACACGCTCATGGAAAATAAATTATTTGGTGCGTTACGCATTGATGCCAGCATCGAATATAAAACAACATTGTATTGAAATGAATTTAGAGGACGAAAAATATAAAGAAACATAACTAGAGCTCATCTATGGTGATAACTAATGTTTAAATGAGTGCCCAATACATCAAATTTTAAAATTTATCCCAAAACCCTGGAAGGTAATGGATTCGAACAAGACCGATACCATCGAACGTTTTATTTCAAAAAAATATTTACAATCTTCAATAATGGATAATGTCCCGGTCCGTAGCGCAGTGGTCAACGTTTTTGGCTTGCGTGCCGAACCGCCCGTGCTCGATTCCCGGTACGAACAGTTTTTTTCAGTCGATAAATCTGTTCAAAAGGCATGGGTCTTTGTGTTGTTGAATATCCCTTCTCACCTTTCCTATCCCAAAAAGTGACGCATAGTGAGAGCAATTAACTAACCGCTAGTCCTGTCCGAGTCCTCCGTATCATTTTCATCTCCTACTCTCTGCGAAAAAGAGAGGTTGGACAACTGAGTAACAAGCAGATCTCGTAGAAAAAAATATATGTTGAAGTAAACTTCGTGAGGAGTCCATATGATCCAAGTTGAGAGCGGATATGGCCAAACAAAATAAAAAATGGAAAAAAACCACTATTATATGATATACATCAAAATTTTCGTGATTTGAATTAATTTTTGACTTTTTTCATTTATAAATTAACTCAGCTAATGTATTTTAAATATTCCAAATCCCGAGACTATTCCCGGGATTGAAATTTGGCCCAGGATTGGAAACCCTAGTGACATATAAAGACAGCGTGAATTATTGAAGAAAACTGAAATAAGTGGCATGTTAGATATAATAATTTAGTTTTTAGAAATTATTTTATTGTTTCTTCGTCGTAGTCAAAAGTAAGAACATAATTAACTGAAAATTGTATATCGCATGACAATTGTATTCATATAAATATTAATATGATAATGAAAAGCAATTTTACCGATTGCTTTTGAATATTTAATAATTTCGGTCCCTGTAAATGGTATACGATACGTAAGTGATATATCTTTTAGGGTGTTAAGTGTCAACTGTCACTTCTGGTTGGAAAATAATTATTTGAATAATAAATAAACCACACTGCACAGTACAATTTACCAGGGCTGTGGGAGTCGTGGATTCGGAGCTTTTTGGCCGGAGTCAGAGTCGTCGCGGCGATTTGGCCGTAGTCGTACTCAGAGTCGGAAATTTTAAAAGTTCAAACTTTTTATTTTTGCGTATAATATGTCAAATTTGGCTACTGGCCGGATTGGTAGGGTTGATATTCAATTGAATACACATCAAAAAGTAAATTAGGCAAAAAAAGTGACGATAATCAACTTTTTTAGTCGGAGTCGGAGTCGTGTTTTTGGTCAATGTCAGAGTCGTGGTTTTGGTAAATGCTGGAGTTGGAGTCGGAACTTTTTTTTACCGACTCCACAGCCCTGCTATTTACACATATATGTATATAAGTTCGGGACTGGTTTCACTCATCGATCATCGGTCCTGATCTTTAGAGGTGAAGTGAGCCAACTAAAAAAATGTTAAAACTTTTCTATTGGCCTTTGAAGTTCAATTATGTTTTTCCTTCGTTTTTATGTGGAACTATCTTAAATATTAACACTGCGATGAAGCTTGCTACATTTATGAACAGAATAAAAAAAATCAGGAAAATACAGATAGAAATAGTGTTTTAAAAGAGTTGAGATTAGTTCGTCGCAAAAATATCATTTGAGCAATTGTGAGAAGTAAAGTAGGCCAAGTAGCAAAATTATGAAACTTTTATATCAGCTCAGAGGATACTTTTACTTTATGAAAAATGCAATATTTCAGAGTGTTTTTCAGGCTATGGAGTCGGTAAAAAAAAGTTCGTCTCCGACTCCAGCGTTTATCAAATCCACGACTCCGACTCCGACTAAAAAAAGGTTAATATCGTCACGTTTTTTCCCTAAATTTCCTATTTATCTGTATTCAATTAAATATCAACCCTATCAATGCGACCAAAAGTTAAATTTTACATATAATGCAAAAATAAAAAGTTCAAACTTTTCAAAATTGACAGTGAACACCTTCAAAGTGACTTACATGATATTAGAGTTAAGCTGACGATATATATTTATTACATGATGCTTTCACGAAACTGATTTGCAACGGAGACGGCGATGTGTTCTATTCATTCAAATAAAAGATTTTCAATGTAAAGTGTACCAATGTGTAATTTAATATTATTAAAGATTTTGTCGGTAGACCAGCACCGATTTGCGAGCCATCGATTGAGAAACTCTGGTCTAGAAACTTAGCAAGAGGTGGTATAGAACAAACTGTAAAGAATAGTGTGCAGAAGACAGACTCCTTTGCTGTTTGTGATTTCTTTGCCACTAGAAGTCTATTTCAAGGACTGTGTGTACTGAAAAACAAATATCCCTTACTTGAATGAAGACACTAGCAATATAATCCAACTTAAGAATACACGTAAAGTTATACAACACGCGTTGTCTTCTACAGGGACTTTTTTTGTATTTCTACATCATAATATACAATGAAAAAAGTTCTAAGAAATCTAGTGTTTCTCAAACTTTTTGGTTTGTTAACCCTTAATTAGTATATAAAAAAAAAATACAAATTATAAATAAATTAAAAATCTTCGCTTGTTCCGCATCACTAACCAACAAACAATTTCAATATTGAAACATTTTTCTCTTCTTCTTGGGGGCCAAGTAGATAACACTGACATCCTTGAAAATTTAAGTTTGCAAGCTCCCAGCTTTTCCTACGTGGTCGTACCAAGACAAATCAATTTTATTTCTCAAAAATTGTAGGTCTTTTGAATCTCCAGTTGCAAGGGCTATTCGGCTGATAAATGCGCTGCCTGTTGATGTGGATATCTTCAGCAGTGAACTTGATGCTTTTTTAAATTTTTTTGTCTTCTTTTGTAAATAATATGTTTCTGTTCTGTTTCTTACTTTTGAAATGTTTGTGTAATATGTTATGTAATTTTTATTAATTTGTCAAATGCATAGCGCATTGGCGCTTCCTTTAATGCCATGTATTTTATATTGTTTTTTGCCAATAAATAAATAAATTAACAAAAGCACTGATTGCAAAAGATTCGATGAGCTTTTTGAACACATGTAAGATTTAACTAGTCAATGTTAAAATTTTGCAAATGTATATTTAGTAATTTGAGCTGTAGTTTTCAATATTATTTAATATAATATTAGATTCTTACTGTGACTTGTTATGCTTTCCAAAAAATATCTATGACTTACAGAGGGAGGGGGGAGGCATATGGACCCAGAGGTCGCTAATATAGACTACAGTAGAACCTCGATTATCCGGACTAATTGGGGATGAAGATAGTCCGGATAAGGACAAATCCGGATAATCGAAAAAATCATAATTGACAGGACAAGACGAGTATATTCATTATAAATCCTTTTTATTTCTTCAGATTTATTAATCTATATGTATTCATAGCTTTAATAATAAATTATTTTTTATTGAACAAATAATTCAATTATTGACTTAAAACTAGCCTTTTTTTCGATGCTGCCAAATTACGAATACTTTTAAGACACATAAATAGTCTTGAATAGCACTTTTCTTGACTTCATGGCGACATCTAGACACTGAAAAGCCTCAGAATGTGTAGGACCAATATCTCCCCCCTCACAAATCTCTTCTACATCTTTTTGATCTTGTTCCTCTGAGGTTGATATATCTTTAATTATTTCGTTATCATTCAAAATTTGGAATCCAGGATCGTTTGAATCGCAATTTAACCACTCGGTTATATGTTCTTCGTCGCATTCAGCACATTGAAAGTTGTGTTATTGCTTTCACATCGTCTCCTCTATTATTTTCTACTTTTCACACAATTCGCCACGTGCATATCAGCAAATTTGTGATATTTTGACCAAACCGGATAATCGAAAATCCGGATAATCGAGGTTCTACTGTATGTGAAATTCAGATTAATATTTATACATAAGTATCATATGTATAATAAAGTTTTGCATATAAATAAATGAATTAGTATATAACCGTAATGTTGAAATATCGTTTAATCTCTTCTATACAATTAAAGACTGCTCATAAATATTGAGACTACCTTAATTCCGGCTCCCTCGTAAATCGAGAAGGAGCCTCCTATCCGACACTCAGGAGAGGGATTTTGGGGACGGAGTAGGAGAAACATGGTACTCTTATAACGAAAAGACGATCTCAAAGAGTTATGTGGGTGCGGTTAGCATCCATTATTTAATTGTTTAGGATTTACACAGACGTTATACAACACACAAATATTACGATCGCGAAGAAGATATCAGGAATTTGACTCGAATTTAATTCTTAGGGAGAGGATTAGGCGCGTGCATTCTCAATGCCGTCCAATCTCTCACTACTGTATGAAAACAAACGGTTACTTTAGAAAGAAAAAACAATGGCCGTTTCAAAAATCGTTAACACGTGCGCCCGCCGATAAGGGATTATTTATCGCCTAATGAACTTTTTATGAAGCACATGCATTGTCGGGCGTCAAGAGATAAGAGAATTTGAAATAACTCTATATTGAATCGCTATAGATTTCAATATAGATTATTATAAGAATGAATTTATTTCCTGATATCGACTTTAACTCATAGACTGAGGTGAACAATAGATCGTTCGAGAGAGTTCTGATGACCTACCACATAAGGCGGTGTCAATATATTATTAAAAAAATATACTTTTTGTAATAAAATTAATAAAATTGAGCCACAACAAGTTTTCGTAAAGTAAATTAGGTGTGTTTTCTTCAATTCTTTATCAGTGTTTTAAAGTTTGTATTTTTGATAAATTCCAAAATAAAAATAGAGAAAGATTGTCAAACAACTCGTGTCAGTTAAAGATTGTAAAAATATATATATTTTTAATAACAAAAAATATTTGGCATTACAGCTTACGCCAATGCGCCAAATATTCTTAATTGTGAAAGTCATACGAGATTAACTCGATGATAAGTAATGAATCAGTTGTGCACAAAATCAACGATAAATAACATACACCCAGCCCAAGATCTCTTTTTTTCAATTGAAAAAATTCTGACCTTGCCGGGAATTGAACCCAGGTCTCCAGATCGCTAGGACAAAGCTCTTGCCACTAGACCACAGGGACCGACAATATATCTGCATGGCTTGAATACAGCTGTCGTAAAATCAATGTTAAATGTTGAAATATTAAATTTGTCATTTTTAGCAGACATATAATATTAAAACCGTTGCTATGGTAACATCATAAACGAATATCAGATTAAATTTTTACTCCATCACGTATAACGATAATAAAAATGAGACATAGAAGTTTCCATTTAAAAACATTTTAACTTTTACGACGCGTCACGTGAAAAAAAAAGCCGGCTGGAAATGGGGTATTTCATTCCCCCTTTTTGTGAAGGTTAATTCCTTGTAAAATACAAAGTATGAAATATAAAATAATACTCACATAGTGCGTGTCATCTTCCTCGTTGTACGCCAGCTTTACGATCCCGTAAGATCCCTACGAAAAGGAAACACATATTAATTAAAGTTTTCATTATGACTTCAGAACGTAAATGGGTCATAAAACAATACAAACATAATACAAGTTAAGAATTAAAATCTACATATTTTTTTTCGCTTTATTTAACATCGTATAAAGTTCAAAGACATAATATATCTTTGGGCTTGTGCTAAAGGCACTCAAACTTTTTTGGCCTGCCACCCCTATTCAATTTTTTTTTTATTAGTTCAACACAATACGACAGATATGATAAAGACTATAGCAGATATGTTAAATTGCGCATGATTATAGGATCGGTTATTAAGTTAAGCTATTTCAAATTAGAATTTTTTGAATTTTGTACTTTTCCATGAGTTTTGTCGCTAACGACCCGGGTTTCGCCTTTCGGCATCTTCAGGCATTCCAAGTGCACGGAATTCCAAGTGCAAGTGCACTTGGAATGCTTGAAGTTGCCGAAAGGCGAAACCCGGGTCGTTAGCGACAAAACTCATGGAAAAGTACAAAATTCAAAAAATTCTAATTTGATATTGAAATTCCATCAAGCACCCTCAGTCGAAATACTTAATTAAGCTATTTATTTATTGTTTAATATTGCAATACATACAAATATTATTATCAAGATCTTGATTGAAAACAAAAATGATTTCAGTAGTTTTGCTGGGACATGAACCCAGCCCTATCTGGTCGCTAAGGTAAAGCTCTTTGGTTTTAAATGGTAATTAATGGGCAAATTCTTGTCGAAAGCTAAATGACTTTTCTTATATTCTATTATATTATTATGCCTTGAGCGCTGCTTACATAAAGCCCTTTTTAAGCAGTGCTTCCCAAACAGAGGAGGCGTGGATTATATGTTGTAGATTTTCAGGGCCGTTGCATGAAAGGTTTGAGAAGAACTGCTCTAAATGCAAAATTATACGGTTGATCAGGGGTTTTTCGAAATCGTTTCGGAATCGATCATAAAAAAATACCAAAATTATTTACTATGTAGACCAGGGGTGGTCAAAGCGTCGATTGCGAAGCTATTCCAAGTCGCCCGCCTTTCTGGCGTACTGATGTAACAGCTCTGAATTCTCTTTTATATCTATGATTATAAATTAAATTTATTTTGAAAGTAGATCGCCACCAAAAATTTTAAAAAAAGTCACCCGTAGTGGTAAAAGTTTGGCCACCCCTGATGTAGACAAAGGAGTAGCCAAAGCGTCGATCGCGTAGCTAATCAAAATCGCCCGCCTGTTTGGTGTACCTACAGATGTACACATCTCTGATTCCTCTTTTATTTCAATGATAATAAATTCAGTTTATTTTGTGAGACGATCGCAGCCAAAAATATCAAAAAAACTCACTTATAGTGGTTACAGTTTGGCCACCCCTGATGTAGACAAAAAAAAAGTTGTGTTTTCACTTAAATGAAGCCCGATGTGTAATTTTCTCAAGAGATTTATTCCCATTCTTCACACAAACAAACGTCCAAAGGATTTTACTGTTTTTTTTATTGTGACGGGCGTCTTATCTAGTACCCTATTTGGTAGACAATCGCGGAACCACAGAAATAATTTTACTATAAATTTCTTAGTAAACAGATTTTGTAATAACGCTCTGGATAGCTGGATGTTATTTATTACGCGAATGGGTGTAAATAAAATATTTAACAATTTGACTAAATGTCAACTGATTGATCAACTCATCAGTTGACAATGCTCGCGATTAGTGAAACGGGTTCTGATTTTTATCAAAATACTAGTATTCGAAAACGGCTTCGCTCGGACCAGTTTGGGGTTATGTTCAGCTCAGCGCGTAAATTCAGACGGGCCAAGTTGAAACAACTTTTTTCAAAATTCAAAAGTCTAGGTCAATTAAAATAGAATTAAAATGAACATTTCAGACTGGCATTGACATTTCACAGCCCCTTTCATATATTGACAGCCCCATTCTCGCCCATTAAAATGTCCAAATTCAAGGAAAAAATCTAATTTGCTTTCAAAGAAATGTGAAATAATACCTTCACGTAAATAAAAACATTAGTATATTAATAAAAGCCGGGAAAAGTTCAGTAGAAGACTAATTTATTACATTTTTACTAAATGTCTTCGCCGATAAAAAAATCAAACATATTTTCTTTCATATTCGTTTTTATGGCAACTTAATGACCAACAATGCAAAAGGGAATTACAGACCCACAGACATACATACGCCGTTTCGGTTTTATATATGTACTACTCGATACTCGAGTAATTGGAGTCTCTACACACACATTGATAACGAAACAAATTTACCGTCGAAACTTTCGCGAGTGCGAGCGAAATCAATTCGTTTGTTTGAACTTGCAACAACAATGCAAAAGGGAATTACAGACATACATCCCCCGTTTCGGTTTTATATATAAAATACATGCAGAAGTAGTACTAAATAATGTAATGATGCACAATCTACAACTCTTAGTGACATTTCATAAGGCCCGCAATGACCTTCACCGTCTGTGAAGAGTGTCTTTTTTTGAGTAATCAATCACTTTTTTTCTTCAAAGCTTTTTACGGGCTATGGAAGAACAATAAAAAAACCAGTTATATATGCACTAGACAAATAAAAGAATCCATTTTAGCTACAGCTACATATATTGAAAAAAGAATCGGTCTCCCCAAAAGGAAAAATGTCTAGGTATGGAAAAAAAATCTGTATACGCATTGAAATATATTGTATGGTGTGAGTAAAGTTGATTTTTTACACAACGCATATCCCAAGAGTCAACCTTGTAACGCAGATGTTTATATTTCTCATTGTGACACAAATATTGAACAAAACCGAAAGTAAAATTATGGATCGATATCTCAAAGACATTATTTATGAAAGCTATTATGCATATGTTGAAAACTATTATCATAAATCAGTGTAATCCGATAGCAAAGTGCATCATAATCACTAGTCCCATACGTAGGGCTTTAAAAGGTTAAATAAATGAGGAGATAATTACTATACACAAATATATGTTTTCGTTTACACGCAGATAAAAACGTTTTATCTAAACTATACCTATATCTTGATCCTTAACGATCCAACATCAAAATGGTTATGAACATATTTTAGGATTTCGACTGAAGGGCTTGATAGCATTTCAATATCAAATTTGAATCGTTTGACTATTGTATTAATGCCAGTTCAAGTTCATTCGTGCACTTGAAATACCTGAAGATCCCGAAAGGCGAAACCCGAGTCGTTAGCGACAAAAGTCATGGATTTTATATAATATTTTTATGAGCAAAACTAGCACAGTTCAAACATTTTTTTTACGGGTCTTTTATTCGTCATGTAAAATTACTTGTCCCATACGGGATCTTAGGGCTTAAAAAGGTTAAAAATTGTAATATTTAACAGGTGAACGAGACATTCTCGTTCACTGCAAAGATCATGTCATTTAGATTCGTCGACGTATTAAAAGTTTTTACGAAAACGTTTACGTTGAAGAGTTTTTCATCTTGTTTTATATATTTTTTACGGTATATATTTTTAAGATAATCATAATAATTATGAGACATTTTGATGGCAAAATTTTCTGAAAACCGGCAAAAATATTACACGTCCTATCAACTGCGTAGAAAAACTTTTAAGCTGTTTCAAAAAAGACAGAAAATTCCCAGAAAAAGTGAAAGTTTGTTAAATTTAAGTAAGAGCAATATATTTAGTTACACACTAAAAACTTTAATATTTTGGTTTTTGGTTCAAAATAAACAATTGTTATAATATCATAATATGGTTATTTGTTTTACAAGTAATTGAATCTTTATATGCGTAGCTTTGTGTATTAAATCGGTTAGAAGAAACTGGAAGTAAACTTTGGCGGTCCCAATTTCAAACACTGTGCTTACAGGGTATAATTGACGGTCCTATACCCCAGTGCTTCGCAAAATTTTGCATGATATAAATGAAAAATATAATTTGAAAAATCAAGGGTTACACCATGTCATTTATGACAAGATGTCATCGATGCATGTGAGACTACCCGGTTCGTCGTCTCATTTAGTCAGACAAAGACAGCATCCGTCCAAGGCGTTCGGTAAAGGAACTTAGGGTCAGAATGGGAGGACAGGTATCTTCTGAAGAAAATATTTAAATCGGTATTCTATGGGCCGTTACTCTATTATAGAGTCGGCTAGTTTATATTCTCAAAATTGTCAAGAATAAAAACAGAAACACAAATACGAATTTAAGAATTACATTACCGCAGGACCAAAACGATTATATTACGATGCTCCTGCCTTTCGAAGCCCTTAGAGCAGTGGTTCTCACGGAAAACTGCACTGTGGCCGCATCGTCAACATAAATGGTCCTAAGGTAATGTCTGGTGGCCGCACAAAATATTTGTTTTGAGTTTGTTGTGTGTAAGGCATGTCAAATGGACCTATTCATGCTTTTCAATTTACTATAAGTATTAATTGCGTCCGAAATATTCATTAAGAGTCTTTGTTGACAAATTAACTTGTGAAACCACATAATTTTAAATATCAATACTTTATATGAAGCTGTTGGTGGCCGCAGCCAAGTCCTCTGGTGGCCGCACATGAGAACCACTGCTTTAGAGGATTGGAAAAGACTGACTTATTTAGTTTACAAAAACCGGCAAAAGATATGAAAGGGCGTCAATGAGTCACCGCGCATGGCGTTGACCACCAGCCAACTGCCATGAGTTATGACGGCGCTGTCCATTCGTCATTCGCGGACGCCATGACATGTCTAGACTAACTTTAATGTGAATTTATTCGCATGAATGTAATGGTTTTGGTCTTAAATCATTGATTGAGTATTCTGGTCTAAGATTCTGAAAAAGCCGTTTTTTTTTATTGCATATTTTCAATGTTTAAATCTTTGAAAATATGTCCTTACAAGATTTTGTTGTAAATTGGAATTATTCCTAGAGATATCGCTACTTTAATGGCCTAGATTTTAGAATCTAACCAATCTGAGCGGTTTTTAACTTTGCCCGAAACTTTAAGCACGTTTTTCTCAGAATTATTTTTCAAAAATAGTTGCCTTGATATCTCAAGTTATACATTGATTTAGATGAAATTTAATGTGAATTTTTTTTTATATTCTTTTATGGTATATACTAGGATTATAAAAAAATTAAAATTTTTACTATTTAAAAAAAATTCAGAAAATCAAAAAAACGGGGAAAAAAATATTTTCTTTTTCAAACCTCCACCATTTTGCGAAAAAATATTTTTTTGATTTGATTCTAATAGATACCAAAATTGCATCTTTATTGATTATGAATATAACTTTTTTTTTATTTTATCTGACTAGAAAAGTTGGGATCGTGGCAACTATAGAGTGAAATTTTTTTAAGACCCCTTACTTTATCAGCCTGTAACTTTTTAGGTTATTAGACCGGAATACTGCCTTAAAGATCGCCCGAGTTCGTCCTGAGGACTCGACAACTTTGGGCGGTAACACATGCAAGGTGGCTAAAAGTGGCTTAGGTAAAGTGCCAAGTAAGTGAAGAGTTAATGTGATTCTTTTCTATGGCGTACTATGGAAGAAAAATCGGCTGCATACATATAGGTGGCAGGGCAACAAGTTTGTATCGTTTATCACATACATGGGCAAATACCGGCCCGCCGAGCTATTTTGTCCGGCCCTGATTCATCTCGGCAAAGTAATAGATAAAAAAAAATATAGTTCCAGGGATGGATAATTTTTTTTTAAACCATTTTCCTAGTCTATCAGCTCATACAAACATCACAACAATTCTTATGGAGATGAACTGAAGGCACTAATAGAGCAATTTGATACGAGGTTTACTGACTTCCAAAACAAAGACTCCACATTCGCTATATTTTCTCGTCCGATGGATGCAGATGTAAATAATGTGCCAGCAAATTCACAGATGGAACTTATTATTAACTTATTTTAAATGTTAATTCAAAATTTTGATAAGTTCAAAAAACTGTCGGGCCTTGGTAAGATGTTGGGAAAGAGCCTCGATCTCAGATCGGGCCGGGTAGAATTTTAAAATTTCGGCCCACGCAGACCTCTAGTATTCGTGGATGCTGTGTAATTTGTAACTCCATCCCAATCCCATCCGATCAAAGAAAAAAAACGCAGCGAGAGCGATGCGCTAACATCAGGTCCTATAGAAAAGAAAGACCTTTTTTAACCATGTCCGCTCCCAAATTGAAGCATATGGACTCATCACGGAGTTTATCTCAACATCTGTTTTTCTACGAGAACTGCTTGTTACTCAGTTACTCAACCTCTCTTTTTTCGAAGAGAGTAGGGATGGACAGGATACGAGGACTAGGACAGGACTAGTGATTAGCTAATCGCTGTCACTATGCGTCGTTCTTTGGGATCGGAAAGATGGGAAGGGATTACAGCCGTTAAAATAATTTTCTTTGATTTTGGTCTATGAAAGATATTGCGATTCCTGTAACAATGTGACAATGTAAAGCGTAGAAAAATAATGATGTATTAATTTATTACCATCATAATGTATTGATTAGAACAGTGGTTGTCAAAAAACGTAGGTGTTTGAACATGAAACAAGTCGGTTCTTGAATGACTCGAAATGTATTTCGAGATCATCTGTCGTGAAAGAGTAACAAAGCTATTTGTTCTTTTAAAACTTATCCCATTTCGGCAAAAGCTGTTTGCTTGGCGCCTGATTGGCAAACTTAAAAAGCTCCGGGCTAAAGCACTACCGGGTCCTATTCCATGTCTGCAAGAAATTGTATTGTTAGCAGTGTTAACACAATAGATAATATCAACCTATTTAGTTGGGACAAATCTTCAAAAGTTCAAAAGTCATATTACATTAAGTTCTATGGTACAGACAAGTTTTACACTTAAACCACTTTTTGAACTGATTTATTTTTGTAATCAAAGTTATTTTGGTTATTTTATTTAAAAAATAGTATAAAGACTCTCAATGATTACTTTTAATGTATTTAGTGTTATTTAATTTTTAGGAGAAATTTATTTGAATGAATATAACACTATTTTTGTGCTACTTTACAATATATTTTGTGCAGATCAGGACCAGTTACGCTCATCGCTAACATTTTCAAGCGGGGCTATTAACCAGGGCTGTGGAGTTGGGAAAAAAAGCCCGAGTCCGACTCCCGCATTTACTAAAAGCACGACTCCGACTCCAACTTATTATTGCACTTGCGCAAAGGTTATAGGCATAGTAAAATTAACTTATAGTAAGTGGCGCGTGTGTTGTACCATAGACAATCGGCAAAAGACAAACCGCAAACGGCACATGTCATCGAAACCATCGATTAAATCGAAACTATTTATATAAAATATTGTGCATGCGAGAGCACTTCAATGATCATAAACACTTTCTTTCTTTGAGTTGTATTGCAACGCTTGCCGGGTACCGGTTAGCGTCAAATATTTTTTTAGAACTAAAATACATCGCTATTTTTCTAGAATATAAAATGTTGTTGAGAGGAAATTTCTACAAAAAAAGTGTGCATCTGTCTACAATCCACTGGAAATAGCAGAGTGTCACCCGACTCCACTACTGAAGCTTTAACACATTCTAATACGGAAAGAAAAATACATTATTATTTTTCTTTCCGTATTATAATGGAGTTCTACCAAGTAAATGCCTACTCAATCAATAAATTTAACACATTCAACAAGGGCTGTGGAGTCGGTAAAAAAAAGTCCGACTCCGACTCCAGCATTTACTAAAACCACGACTCCGACTCCGACTAAAATAAGCTTAATATCGTCACTTTTTTCCCCTAAATTTCCTACTCATGTGTATCAACCCTATCAATGCGGCCAAAGGCCAAATTTGACATATTAAATGCAAAAATAAAAAATTCAAACTTTTCAAAATTTCCGACTCCGAGTACGACTCCGGCCAAAACGCCGCGACGACTCCGACTCCGACTCCACAGCACTGTTAATACAGTAAAAAATTCTAATTATTTTGTCTAGATCAGCAACGGTTACGCAGTTTGCGAGCATTATCAACTGAATAAATATAAATACAAACAGGGTTACTTAAATAAGTAACTTAACTAATTGGTTAACTTATTTAAATCGCTTACATTTTTTTCACTCTCCATAAGTTTTGAAGCTAACGACGTGGGTTTGGCCTTTTGGCATCTTCCGGGATTTCAAGTACACTACTGAAATTGAACTGAAGCGTCATGCGAAACTCGAGTCGCTCATGAAAAAGGACACAATTCAAAAGATTCAAATTTAATATTAAATTACATTAAGCACCTTTAGTCAAAAACTTTGACTATAGTCATTGAGTCAGAAAGATTAAAGGTGTAGTAAATGGATAGCTGAAACAGTAGATTTTTTTTTAACTTCACCAGTAAAGAGGTTTATTCAAATTTGACGTCTATACATATACATATATAAAAGAGTGAAATATTTATTTGATGGCAATACTTAAATGACTTACTTTTAAGGTGTTCACTGTCAATAGTTGGTGGAAAGGCAATATAATAAAAATAATCATACATTTTTAGTACTTTTTGCCACATAAAATTTATTTGATCCGGACCGGTTTCGCTCATGTCTAGCATTGTCAACTGATAAGGAATACAATGCAACAGTGATATTTATAGAAAAGTTCAGTAAGGTATGACAAACAATTGGTAGAACAACTAAGCAAATAAATCGAAGCAAATTACAAGGAAAATATACCATGAATAAAAGGTTGAAGACCTCTTAGCAATGCAAACTAATACATAACAAATCAATTAAATATGAATTATCATTAACAAAGTGAAAGCCCAAAAATTAATTGCACCGTTTGTGCTAAAACTAAAAACTGATGCTGGGAATCAGTTTTATTAATGCATAGAAAATTACTTTAATGTAACTATTTTTTACAAAAAATATACACAAGTGTTCAAGCAAATATGTCGGGAAATTGAATTGAAAAATGTTTTATATTCCCTATTCACTGTGCTAAAATTCTCGCAATTTATTCAATCGAGCTCTAAAGCCGTTATTGATTTTACATTTTGCAACGCTGAATTCAATTTAAATGCATTTAAAGAAATGTTTTTCAAACAGGGAAAGTTCCGTGAGGAAGTTTAGAAATTTTCGCTAGAGAAGCGCTTCTCAAATGGGTTTCAAAAGAACTTCTTCATCTCGTATCATAAAACTAAGGGCTATGCCAAAGAAACGAATACATAAATATAATATTTATATTTGAAATAATGTTGGTATTGTTATATTGTATATCTGTCTTCTATACATATAGAAATTAATGTTTGTTTGTTTGTCCCTTATGGATTCCTATACCGTTAATTAGCTTGCAATAAAACTTTGGTGAGTTTGGTATCAGTGAAAAAGATGATTACCAATATCATCGAAGTTACAATTCTAAATTGAACATTCAAAGGAGAATATGTGCTGTAGCCACGCATCCCAATGATTCCGGCAGATATGCTACTTTAATTTAAACATCTGCAGTTTTGGTGCGACTTACATTTCCATCAACAAAGCACATTGACAATCGCTACAAGTGTGTGGAATAAATTTGGAAAATCTTTGCTTTTCACACATGGACAGCTCACGTGATAGAAAACCATCTGATTTAAAAGTATATGCACCAAGCAGAAACACAAAAAATATTGTGCATCCAAAAGCACTTCAATATACACAATTAAAACATTTTCTTTCTTTGAGCGGCATTGAAACGATTGCCGGGTACTGGTTAGTAATCTTATATATAAAACCGAAACGGCGTATGTATGTATGTGGGTCTGTAATTCCCTTTTGCATTTTTGGTCATTAAGTTGCCATAAAAGCGAATATGAAAGAAAATATTTTTGAATTTTTATCGGCGAAGACATTTAGTCAAAATGTAATAAATTAGTCTTCTACTGAACTTTTCCCGGCTTTTATTATTAATAATAATGTTTATTATTTACGTGAAGGTATTGTTTGACATTTCTTAGGCAGCAAATTAGATTTTTTCTTTGAATTTGGACATTTTAATGGGCGAGAATGGGGCTGTCATCAAATTAAATAAAGTTTGTGATTTTATTTTAACTCTATTTTGGGTGTTAGATTTTGTGATATAATTATGTCGAATGATATAACATTAAATAATTATTGGTCGCTTAGTCCGAGCGACGCCGGGTAGCAATACTAGTATAATATATAATATATATGACAGTAAGATCAACTGTTTAAAGACAGAGAAGCCTAATCTATATTTATCAACTTTTCAGGTTTCGCCAGTAATCAATTATACCTTTTTTTAACAGATACGAGTTTTTTTTTCATTTTCTTTATATGTGATGATTTCACTTTCTGATTGGTTTGTTAAATAAAAAATAGTAATTTATTCTAATGTGTTATTCAAATGTTTAGTGGAGCTATAAACATGAAAGTGATTAAGTTTCGAACCAAATTCGCATTATACATATGTCAATTTGACATATAACAAAGCATATTAGTCCCTGTGGTCTAGTGACAAGAGCTTTGTCCTAGCGATCCGGAGACCCGGGTTCTATTCCCGGCAAGGTCAGATTTTTTCAATTGAAAAAAATGAGATCTTGGGCTGGGTGTATGTTATTTATCGTTGATTTTGTGCACAACTGATTTATTACTTATCATCGAGTTAATCTCGTATTTCTTTCACAATTAAGAATATTTGGCGCATTGGCGTAAGCTGTAATGCCAAATATTTTTTATTTATATTTATAAAAAAAAAAAACAAATATTATTTTGTGTTTAGTGGCATTCATAAATCAAAACCGGCAATACAATATTTAATAGTTGAGTAACATATTATGTTGATGTGTTCAGTGATGGCGCCAAAATACACTTATCAATAAAAAATGAAAATGACTTATCCATGTTGTGGTTTCTGCGATAAGATTTAATTGATTAAACCGAGCATTCATTAATTTATATAATATTTAAAGCAATATTTTTTTCTAATGATTTTTTGCGCTTCAAAATTAGTGTGTGAGTATAGTTTGCTTAGAAACTGACGAATTATCAATCACACAATTGTTTAAATTAGAATCGTTTGAGTTTTGTATTTTTTCATGAGTTTTGTCAATGACGACCCGGGTTTCGCCTTTCGGCATCTTGAGTCATTTAAAGTCCACGAATGTACTTGAACTGACGTTAGTGACAAAACTCACGGAAAAATATAAAATTTAAACGATTCAAAGTAGATATTGAAATTCCATCAAGGACCCTTAGTCGAAATTATAAATTACATAATTGTTTATTTTCTAATTTGAGCCTTTAATCACGAAACAATTTCATCCAAAATAAATGTATTTTTTTCTTATTAATTATTATCTGTTGTTATATATCATCGTCTATCTGATCTGTACAAATCTCTGGTGCCCGTCCCAAGAAGCGTGCGACACAAATCGAGGGACAGGGACAGCACGCTAAAATCTCGAAGTTAGCCGATTATCGAGGATACCTTCTTCCTAAAACCCGGGTCAAACAAGGGTTGGCGATTAGATTAATATAGGCTTTAAATTACTACTTTTAATGTTGGTCGATCGCCGCCAGTAATTTAAAACGAAAGTCGATCGCGGGCAAGAAAGTCTGGCCACCCCTGTTATATATAATGAGCAATCTTAATTATATCTGTCAAATGCAAGGTGTATTGGCGGCAGCTACAATATCATGTTTTGTACTTTTAATATGTAATAATAATACTTTGCAATGATAATATGTTTGATTCAGCCCCGCAACATCACAAAGAAGATGAAATGGACATAAAATTCTGCGTTCATTTATCGTAATTGTAGTTTATTATCAGGGCTGTGGAGTCGGTGAAAAAAAGTCCGACTCCGACGCCGACATTGATCAAAAACACGACTCCGACTAAAAAAGGTTAATATCGTCACTTTTTTCTCCTAAATTTCCTATTTATGTGAATTCAATTAAATATCAACCCTATCAATGCGGCCAAAAGCCAAATTTGACATATTAAATGCAAAAATAAAAAGTTCAAACTTTTCAAAATTTCCGACTCCGAGTACGTTTCCGGCCAAAACGCTGCGACGACTCCGACTCCGGCCAAAAAGCTCCGACTCCACAGCCCTGTTTATTATAATGATGAACCCAGCAACGGGTCAAAAAATAGTTGGTTCATTTCGAATAATTTATTATACAGACATAAATATCACTTGTCAGTTGTTCACTGTTAATTCTTGCTAGAATTTCATTATATAAAATAGTTTTTTCTTTATGTACTTCAGTTGTATTAAATGAAAATGCCCGCAAGTATCGAAACCGGTCCTGGTCCTTACATAATATCTGTGGAAGTACTATAAAAAATGACAAACATATATTTTCTTTGCTGGAGATTTAAAACAACAAATCTAATGCTCAGCGATAAAGATTGCATAATTTTATCAAGACGGTTGAGCAATTTTGTGATGGAAATAATATAAGACAACAGTGCAAGATTTCAAGTGTACTGATTCAGATATAAATAAATATGTTTTCCGATTTCCATTTATATCGAATATATATATTTTTAGTGTTTATCTTTGATGAATAGTACAAATTATTATATATTCTACACTTTTAATTTAAAAAAACGACCTTTTACGCTTACGCGGTAAAAATCAAACCGATAGAAGAAATGAAGTAAATTGGTTGCATTTTTTACCATGCCTTCTTCGAATGAAGAGTATTTCGAATCGTTATGGAGCTTACCCCGACGGAAACTTTTATTTGAATTGTTTCTGTTAATTAAATAGCTTAACCCAACTTTTTTCGAAAAAAATGGAGTATTAGAATAGTTACAGAAAAGAACAAGTGGTAAGGCCATTTTTTTGGCCTGGCGGGATATTACTAAAGACTTTATCATATTACATCATAGCCTTCAAGTAGTATTCCATTATTTAGTTGAAAAAATTGTTTTTACTAAAACAAGCCCATAGACACTGCAATTGAAGTCAAAGATTTTGACCAGTTAACCATTACATTCCTGCAATAAGGGCCTCAAACTGAATGCATTGGAACAGCTTGAAATTAATAGGTATAATCAGTCCAATGAAATTCTTAACGATCAGATCACAATTAATAGCTCACCTCTGTTAAAACCATTAACAAACAATAAACCTAAAACAATTTAAAATAGATGCACTTAGAAATTGCAGATTTTAAGTGCTTTCACACGATCCCCCAAAAAAATACCCAAATTATTGTTTCCCACCATTACTTAAGACCAATAAATCAAACTTATTTAAATTCATTCATGTGACGTCGGTATGGTTTCAACAGAAAGAGATTATGTAGGAGGCACCCTGTCTAGCAAAGGGTATATAAGCTATCCCTGATACACGTTTTAAACGTGGTTCTGACGAAGGCGTAAGCCGAAATAGCTATCAACAAATATTTAAAAATAATTTATGTAGAATTAAAATACATTGTTATTTTTCTTTCCGTATTATAATGGAGTTCTACCAAGTAAATGCCTACTCAATCAATCAATAAACCATAAAGGCTTTTGATTTTTTTTCCATTTGAAATAGTAAGACAATGAATCCTTCCACAAAAGAACTAAGTCATTTACATACATATGTAAGTGTTTAGCAATTAAAAAACAAAGCACAGACATTCATATCATTAGATGAAAATACATTAATTAAATGAAAAATTGTTTTATGATTTAATTCGGTGGTTTGACCGTGAAACCAACAAAAAACCTTGGAAAGATGTCCACTCTTCATACATACATCAAATCAGTAAAGTTTTTTCCCTAGCCGTAGACGAGTCTAAATTTTTTCAAAATATAAATCTCAGTTTGTTAGTTTTGATAACAATAGTCCAATTCAATAGCTACGTGGAAGATTTGATGTAAGGAACATTCGCTTGAATTAATGCTAATCTGATGTTAAATTATGTATCCCGCGCCGGGCTCTAAATGTAAATTTGTTGGTGAATTGATGTAAATATTTAAATGCGGATTAGGCCGCGGCCATCTTTCTGTTCGAATTTCGAATAAAAAAATCTTAAACAAAAACACAATTTTGTATATTACCAATAGTGACTTTGTTTGGTATATGATTATTTATTTACTATTCGATTTTCAAACGTTTTTTGAGTATTGCCATTAAATAAATATTTTTTCCCTGTTTTGTGTGTTTATACCAGGGCTGTGGAGTCAGTAAAAAAAAGTCCGACTCCGACTCCAACTCCAGCATTTAACAAAACCACGACTGCGACTCCGAATTAAAAAAAGGTTAATATCGTCACTTTTTTCTCCTAATTTTCCTATTTATGTGTATTCAATTAAATATCAACCCTATCAATGCAGCCAAAAGCCAAATTTGACATATTAAATGCAAAAATAAAAAGTTCAAACTTTTCAAAATTTCCGACGCCGAGTACGACTCCGGCCAAAAAGCTCCCTGGTTTATACAAGTCGTGCTTGTATAAACCTCTTTACTTGTGAATCTTAAAAAAGTGGTGCCGTTTGAACTATCCAGTTACTACTGCTATAATATTTACATTTAACTGACTATAATTGAAGACTTCAACAGAAGTAACTAATAGAAAAGTATAAAATTCAAACGATTTAAAATTTAATGAGCATACTTTTTTCAGTCAAGAAATCGATTCTATTCGAAGGCAAAGTGTGTTTGTGTTGTTAAAAATTCCTTCCCACGCTTCTATCCCGAAAAGCGGCTTGGCTTGGGCTCGTTGGCTACCGTGACCGACCGTCCGGGCTAAAGTCCCGATACGAACC
Source organism: Himalopsyche kuldschensis (assembly GCA_028554975.1). Classification (NCBI taxonomy): domain Eukaryota; kingdom Metazoa; phylum Arthropoda; class Insecta; order Trichoptera; family Rhyacophilidae; genus Himalopsyche; species Himalopsyche kuldschensis. The sequence goes on along the minus strand of JAHFWI010000031.1, from coordinate 3,157,579 downwards.
GATTATATCAGTTAGTAAATTGATTCTGTCTGAAGGCGATGGGTGTTTGTGTTGTTAAAAATCCTTTCCGACGCTTCCTATACCAAAAAGCGATAGCGATAAGCTAACCACTAGTCGTGTCCTAGTCTTCGTATCCTTTCAATCCATACTCTCTTGAAAAAATGAGGTTAAGCAACTGAGTAAAAAGCAGTTTTCGTTGAAAAATAAACTGTTGAGATAAACTCCCTAAGTGTCCATATGCTCGAAGCTGGAAGGGGACGTGGTTAAAAACACGTCTGCTGATTCCGACTGAAGGTGTTCGATTGATTTAATTTTGTATCTTTCCATGAGATACAAGAATTTTTAACTGATTACACATATATATTTCAAACCAGTTTAAAAAATATAAATTAATCAGAATAAGTGTCACGCTTGATCGGTTAAAAAAGCTTTCGTCTATGGTCGTTTCATAAACTTCAAGAACCAATATTGAGACGACCAGGGTTTCTTCCTCAATCTGACAGTAACAGACATCATCCTTTCCAAGGCGTTCGGTGACGGGACTTAGGAACAGGATGGGAAGAAACGTATCTCTTGCAAGATTTTAATCGGTATTCTCTTTGCCGAAACTCTATCTTAGAGTCGGGTAGTTTATTTTCGAATCAGAGTACATTTTTGATTACAAACACAGATATATTGCGTAAGACCAAACGATTATTGCGACTCCCTGCCGTCCGAGGCAGGAGGGCGACAGCACAACGGTCGGCTTTGGATGAATGATAACGAATTACTTTATTCGGCTTAAGAAGGCGTATTTATACAGTCCGATTCTAGTGTTCTAGCAAAAGAGCTCAACCAATCGAAGCGAAGCGTTTGCGCCTGAGCTTGACCAATCGCCGCGCCTGAATCGCGCCTGAGCTTGACGAGAGACGTCGGTTACAAGATTTTGTAACATTTTGTGAATTTATTCGCGTTATATTAATCGTTTAGGTCATATTACCATTGATTGAGGTGATAATAAGATCGTTCGAGGGAGTCCTGATAACCTACAATATCACGCGGTATCAATATAAAAAAAGGGATGTTAAATTTTTGTAGATGTTTCAAATGTCGACCTAGTTCACATGGACAAGTTTTCACATAACATACGACGTTACATATTTTGTGTCTTTTTTATTACTGCTTTATATATGGTGTGGTCGAAAGTCTGGTTTTTCAGTAAAAATAAATTTGTATGATGTACAGGAATGCTCAAAAAAAAAAAACCTTTTTTTTATGCGAGTATTTTTATTGGACTACATGTTGTCATGTGAAAGTTTGATTCAGCGCCTGCGTTACAGAAGGAACAAAAAGCAAAAATGATGATCGGAATTCTTGCCAAACTTTTATTATTATTTATACGATAAAAGAATTCGCATTTCGCAAAGAAACGAATTTCATTACATACAAAAAAAGAGCTTTAGCGCTTTCTTTCGTTTGAGTATGAGAGTAATTCAATAATATATCAATTTTATTCTTAGTGATATGAATAATACACATACATACAGTGAAACCCCAATTCTACATTTTTCATGAGAACGTAAAAAAAAACGATTAATGCGGAAAACGATGAATGCGGGAAAGCTTTAAATAAAAATAATACAAAATTTTAAGTACTCATTCCACATAAACTTTATTGGATCAGAACCGTTTTCGCTCATGGTGAACATTGTCAACTGACGCCATGAGAGAAACCGGTCCTGATCCAATAAATTAACAAACACCTTATAAGTGATGAATTTATAAATATTGCTTCTTTGCAGTTTGGCACTCCAATTTAAGCAAATGCTCATCAAATTCGAATATTTTTTTAACTGATTCATCTATATCCTTGAAGTATAAAAATATTAAACAGGAAGCAGGCCAACAACATGTCATTCCGTGGTGCATTATTGCGTCCTTCTTCTATAGAAGGCATAGAAGCTCAGTAATAAGCGGAATTATGAGAACATTATGAGAATGAATCGTGCACACTTGCAGTCTCAGTTTTTTTTCTTACGAATCGATTGGATGGGGTAGAATGTGCTTCTCAGAAATATTCAACAAAAACGGTCAATGGGGATAATATTTGTGATGGGACCATAATTTTAAGACGATAAATCGAGGAAATCGATAAATTGGGGAACGATTAATGTGGGACTAAACAAAATTAACGAACCACGCGGGAAAGGGGTTAATACGAGAACGTAAGATCGGCATTACACTGTACATATCACGAACGTTACGAAAAAGTAATGTTTGTCTATGACGGATTTAAAAAAATGGTTGAACTGTTTTTTCAGTCGTACGGTGGTCAAAGTTTTTAGAAACTTAATAGTGGTGTATATTGTTTCAAATCCCAGTACAAACAGTTTCAGTTACATATTTTTCAAACAATTATTAATTAAATTTAAGCGATATGCTGAATAAATGCTTAAATAATATTTGATTTGATTAAACCTTTACACTCAACAATATATTACTTTTTTTCTTCCAGCAACTCAATAGACTTGAGAAATTGATTGATATCACAGGGCTTACGTATTTATTAGCATGGTAAAATGAAATACCGAAAATATACTAAATTATGACATGTTACAAACCTTCGTAGGACTATCCTTGAAAAATGACTGAAGGGCTGATCAGGCTGAAGGGGGATAAAAAGAGACCCAATTGTTTTGGCCTTATTGGCATAGACTGCAATAAAAAAATGATTGAATATGTTTAGACGTATACCTTATCTTACGAAAAAAAAATCATATAAAAATCCCTATTTTTTCTATAATTATTCATATTTAAGTCGCGCATGAAAACAAGGACGTTTCCACTCCAACGGCTATGGCGAGCTAACAATGGAGCCGGTGACTAACAAGCCAATAACCATGCACGAATTCACATTACCTTATCTCTTATCTTATCACTTATCGCCTTTATTTTTTGCCAGATATGAAATACTCCGTCCATGTTATCTATGACTCACTATGGTCACATTCTATTATCGCTTATGGGCGTGAAATTTTATGTTAGCGCTTCCCAGCGATTGCTAACATCGACAAATAGACTGAAAAATTCCGACTTCTTCTCTTTTTTAATCGATTACGGCTGCAAAAGGTGTAAAAAAACTATGATTAAAGGACCAGCTGTTCGCGTTGATGTTCATGACAGACTGGCATAATCAAAACTAAGAACGTGAGTGCTTATAATTTAAAAAGCATCCATTTGATTTTGTACGCTTGAATGAGGCGCATTTGAAATCAGATAACGTTATCTTATCGCGTATGGCAGTGAATTTTGAATCCTGCCAATTTGTAGCGACGATCTGACTGGTTTTCAGCCAATAATAATCTGATTTATTTTCCTTTTTATTTAATTGCGAAGAAACTAGTGGATTAAAATCATATTTACTGCAAAAGGTGTAAAAAACAATGATTAAAGAATACCAAAAGTTTAGACATCGTATCACTAGTATTAAGATAGATATTTAAGGTAAAGTAGCTGTTGGGACAAAATTTATACCGTTAGGATGGCTAGGTTAAGTGAAGTACCGAAAAATATACCGCATCGTAGCATATTACAAACTTTAACTAAGACATTTAATTTAAAACATACGGTTTTCTAAATAAGGATCATTAATAATTAATTAAAAAATATTTTTCCAACAAAGTTTTAAAATGTCGAGCAGGAATCGACATAGAAGTTGCGCTTTACCTATATGATGTCAAGCTAGACTCGACGTAAGAGTTCTAGGAGTAAAGAATAATTTACTAAGAAAACAAAGTGCATGAAGTTGGTAAGTAAGCCTACCAACGATCTCTTACCAGCTTATTTACGAAGAGAATTCTTCTGAGAATCGTTTACGTCCGAGAACCATTCTTCTAGAACAGCGTTGTCCAAAACGCGGCCCACGGGCCGCATGCGGTCCAATTTATTATTTTCTGCCGCTCTATTGGAGTTTGCAGCCTTCTACAAATATATTTTACATTTTGTTATTCATAAATCAAACAAAACAATGCAGGGGCGTGAATTTATATCAGCTTTGAAAGAAATAAACATAAGTTTTATCGGAAATATATCCTTGAGAATAAATTTACAAAATTAAAAAAGCTGGCAATGTACATTACAGCTGCATTTGGAGCCACATTTCGCTGCGAGTCGTTCTTTTCAAAATTGAAAATAGTAAAAACGAAATGTCGCAACAGGCTGGCCGATGAAAACTTGATCAATCAACTGCGATGTGCATCGAATAAATTACCAGTCGATAAAAAAAAATATACCAAGCAGTATAAAAAAACAAGTGTCACATTAATTATTAAGTAAATAAAATGCTTTGATAAGTTTTTTGGTTGTTTTTAAATAAAAAAGTGTCATTGTAATTATTAATTAATAAATTGTTTTTATCATATTTGTTTTGTTTTTTTATGCGGCTCACCATTTACCGGTAATATTTTATTTGGCCCACCGAACGATTTCTGTTGGACAACGCTATTCTAGAATCTAGTTGACCCTTCATAGATTAAAAGTTAAAGTAAGCTAACCTCTTGAACTGGCTTCACTAAGGAGTGTTCACCACTAAGTGAGCGCGCCGTAATGTAAGCAAAGAAGAGAAAGGAATGCAAATTGAATTTTCTTAACTAAGCTTAGAGAGTTTTCAGAACTTGAAGCTCGATCAAGAAGATATCCACAAAAAAAATTGACTATTGAATTTGTAGCACAAAACATAAAAGATCTTCTAAAATAATAGGTAACATCTCCGACAAAGTTTGAGTGACTGAGTAGCAAGCAGTTGTTGTAGAACAACTTCTAATCCATTTTTGAGTTAGTATGTTTCACATTGAGAACGGATATGGTAGCAAAATAACAACAACATATTACTCAACATTAGTATTTCCGAAGGAGCTGTTTTTGTCAGCTTTAATTACCTATTAAAAAATAAGAAGATGATAAATTGTCTGAAGCTTTCATGTACGCAAAAAGCCTTCGGGCTGTACTTTTTATTGTACACTGCATATTTAATTAAGGCTGATGCTTTCAGTGCATCTTTCTTGTCCTGTTTACAAAGCTGCTAACGCCCCTGTGAAATTAAACCGACTTGCAATTCTGCGAAGCAGATGCAAGCGCTGTTTTATACTTTTAATTGAATCTATTTTTGCTGTTTATTTTTGTTCCACAGTGTATATTTATTGTGCTTTGTGCTATGTTCTGACGTTTTTAATTGGATTTATAATCTTTTGGCCATGAATACTACTCCAAGCATTTTTATCACGTGGGGACGTCTTCTTCATGTATCCTTCGGGTAGAAAACACAAAGCAATTCCTTGAAAACGTTACGACTTCTCAATTTACTACCGACAGACATGGATATTTTCAGTGACTCTCTCAATGCATTGTGTTTTGTCTTTAATTTATTTTTGTAATTGTAAAGGATTTTTTAATAGAGCAATGAATAGAGACTCATATATAATAGAGGTTCATATAGTCCAATCATTACAATCTGTATTTTTGTCTCTATTCACCTGCCATGTCTCGATGTACCCTCTCTCGTCTCTATTCACTCCGATTCAATGTGAATAGAGATATCGATCAAAATTTACTGTGTCTTAATAACGATATATTTGAAAAATATTGCCATGAATGTGTAGTAGGACCATAGAAACAAGTTTCAAGCCATTCATATTTGAATAACGTGGTGCAGGTATGAAAATACATAGTCGTGAAGGGTAAAAAATGTCATTATATAATTACGGTATTATAAACAATAATACAGAATATAATTTTGTATTCATTTAACACTAAAAATTCTGTCGCCTAGCGCAAGTCTATGTTTTAAGTGTTTTGACATATTAGAATGTTTTGAATTAGCGTATTCAATTTGAAATACAAATAGAACAAGTTGATTAGATTCATATTCACACTAAATTTTATATCCTCATTTGTAAGTATATAAATATGTTATTTCCTGCTGAGTAGATTATTCATTTTTAGTGGCTAAATTTGAGTCAACCAGTTTGGTAAATAATCGGCCAACACCAACTTGTACGTCATCAAAATACAATCAGGCGTTGTCTGCAGTCGTTTGTGTGTGAAAGTGTACAGGAAAACCCAATTCAGCTTATTTCTCGTTGTTCACAAGAACTTGGCTTTTCTGCGACTTCAACAACGAGAAATAATCGCCTTATGTTTTCACCCGTATAAAATCTTTCAACCAAGGAACTTCAGGTAAACGACCGCAGATATTGCCTTTTTGGGCGTCTGGTAGGTGTTGGATTATTTACCCAACTTGTTGACTCAAATTTGGCCACATGGCAATGAATAATGAATGGATGGATATTGTAACACATTTGATGCCATATTCCATATTTAAATGCCCTTTAATATACTTACAAATAGAGGCATTAAAATTTAGTCAAATCTCACAAACAACTTTTTTTATTTACATTTTAAAACTAAGCGTCCTTATAAAAAGACCCTTCACAAGTACATTTAATTACAGTCAAAGAAATGTCAGACCATATTGTAAATACAACATCTATAACATGTAACTATGAAAACGGTTTATCCTATTAAACATACAAAATTTTTTTCAAATTTATTTTCAGAATTCCCTTATGACCGTTGGACAGGAAGAGTATTCTTTCCGTACGTCGCTGACTCGTCGCAGATTACGGACATTGAGATTAAAATATTTCCTACTTATGAAATGCACTTGTTGGTTTTTACAATGTTTATGATCATTCTTAATTAATTGATTTTTGGTGTAGTACCTTGTATCGTTAAGAGGTTCTTCAACATTTTTAACTACAGTATTTTTGTTTCTTTTTTACTTTGATTTACTTGCATAGCTGTAATACCAATTGTCTGGTAGCCTGTGTATAAATATCACTGTATCAAAAATTTCATTCTTTTTTGAAGAAAGTATGGAATGAAAGAATACGAGGACTAGAAAAGGACTAGTGATCAGCCAATCGCTGTCACTATGCGTCGCTCTTTGGAATCGGAATGGTGGGAAGGGATTTTAATCAACACAAACACCCATGCCTTTTAAGGTGTTCACTGTCAATACTTGGTGGAATGGAATTATAGTAAAAATAATAGTTGATAATGCTCGCTTTGAGCAAAACCGATCCTGATCTAATAAATTCAATGTGGAATAAGTACTAAAAAATATAAAAATAATTATACATTTTGACTACTTTTTCATCAGGACCGGTTTCGCTCATGGCGAGCATCGTCAACTGATAAAGGTTTGGGCTTTTACTTTGTTAATGATAATTCATATTTAATTGATTTATTATGTATTAGTTTGCATTGCTAAGAGGTCTTCAACCTTTTATTTATAGTCTATTTTTCTTGCAATTTGCTTCATTTATTTGCTTAGTTGTTCTACCAATTGTTTGTGATACCTTGTTTTTCATACTTAACTTTTGTATAAGTATCACTGTTTTATTGTATTCCTTATCAGTTGACAATGCTCGCCATGAGCGAAACCGGTCCTGATCAAATAAATTTTATGTGGGAAAAAGTACTAAAAATGTAATATTATTTTTATTATAATGCCTTTCCACAAAGTATTGACAGTGAACACCTTAAAAGTTATAAATTGTTGTGACTGTTAAATCAGCCCAACTCCGCTTGATGGATGGGAAACTCGTTGGATAAATTACAAATGGATTGTAAAAAGACAATTAAATCTCATTAAAAAGTCTCAATTTAAATTAAAAAGCCATCAGTAATCATTCACGGTGTAAAGAGTTTAATTAATTATAATTATTCGACTGTGTCGTGTGTTTTCTTATTTATATTAATGAAAGCTTTACTCTCAGAGATATCTTAAACTTTCCAATTCAGACTGCAGCGTTTTAATGAAAAAATAATTATACACATTTGAAACTGATTTCTTTGATTTTAGTAAATAGACGGAATGAAATATTATAACAAGTCTCACGTTTAATAATTGTATTTGGCTTAATTTTTATATTTGAAACAATGCATTATCATTGGAGACACGTATTTTTGTCCATTTTGCATTTTAGCGTTTTAGGGCATTAAAAATGTGTAATTTTAGCGTCAATTAGCATATATGTTTATTAAAAGTTTGATTTCAAATACAGTGAAACCCCGATTCTACGTTTTTCAAATGACTGTATAAAACAAACGTTAATTGCGGGTAACGATGAATGCGAGAAAGTTTTATATTTTTTAATTTTCGCCGTGGATTATTTTTGTATATTAACCAAGGACAAAAGCCATGGATCATAGACAAAAAAAATATTTAAAAAAAATAATTTTAAATTTCAAATTTGAATACTTTGAATTTTGAAATTTTCCACGAGGTTTGTCGCTAACGACCCGGGTTTCGCCTTTCGGAATCTTCAGGCATATCAAGTGCTTGGATGCACCTGAATTGGCGCGTAGTAAACAGTTTACAGTAAACATACAAAAACAAAAGTAGAACCTTTTTTTGTAAGTAAGTAAAAAACTAGTACATCCGTACATTCGAAATGTCTGAAGATACAGAAAGGCGAAACCTGGGTCTTTAGCGATAAAACTCATGGAAAAGTACAAAATTCAAATAATTCAAATTTAATATTGAAATTCCATCAAACACCCTCAGTCGAAATCCTTTTATTTGAAATTTGTTTGTTATTTTAGCATCTACTCACATATTTAACGAATTAAATATATATTGGCATCTATTCCGAATTTAAGCATCTATTTAGCATTAATGGCAAGTGTCTAAAATACTGATCTCTAATTATCATTCAATAGTAGAGTTCTGCAACGAGAACAATCGTAGTCGCAGTAATAACACTGTATTGGAAAACACATCTTTGCAAAGGTGTCGAAATTTTCATTCCAAAAATTTACATACGAATGGTGAGTCTTTCAAGAAATTCGGCACTTCACTGCAGGCAGGGTTGACACTTTACTTATCATAAGGGATAAGTGGTGTAAAAGGTACACGCTAAGGGTTGCCACATGTTTTTTGTTATTTTGACCATGTCCGCTCCCAACTTGGAGCTATTGACTCCTCACGAGTTAACTGAACATATATTTTTCTACAAGAAATGCTTGTTACTCAGTTGCTTAACCAAGGTTTTTTTTCCGAAGAGAGTAGGGATTGCAAGGATACGAGAAATATAAGTACAGAGATCAAAATATAATCAAGCACCTTCAGTCAAAATCCTACGTTTTCTTTTGGTCATGTTCGCTTCCAATTTGGAGCGCATGGACTCCTCACGAAGTTGACTTAGTGTTTATTATGCCATTAACCTTTACTGTGTGTATACAAATTCAGTACTGAAGTTAAGCAATTCAAAAAAAATAAATTTACCCCACTATGACTTTAACCTTTGTAGGACTATCCTTGAAAAATGGCTCTCAGGCCGAATGGGGGTAAAAAAAGACCCCATTGTTTTGGCCTTATTGGCATAGACTGCAATAATAAAATGATTGAATATGCTTTGACGTATTTATACATCTTTCTGAAAAAACAAATCATATAAAAAGCCCTATTTTACCTATAATTATTCATATTTAAGTCACGCATGAAAACGACGACGTTTCCACTCCAACGGCTATGGCGGAACAACAATGGAGCCGGTGACTAACAAGCCAATAACCATGCACGGAGTCACATTACCTTATCTCTTATCTGATCGCTTATCACCTTTTATTGTTGCCAGATATGAAACACTCCGTCCATGTTATCTATGACTCGCTACGGTCACGTTCTCTTATCGCTTATGGGCGTCAAATTTTATGTTAGCGCTTCCCAGCGATTGCTAAAATCAACAATTAGACTGAAAAGTTCCGACTACTTCTCTTTTTTTATCGATTACGGCGCAACTAGCCAATAAATATCATATTTTCTGCAAAAGGTGTAAAAAACTATGATTAAAGAATACCAAAAGTTTAGACATCGTATCACTAGTATTAAGATAGATATTTAAGGTTAAGTAGCTGTTGGGACTAAATCTATACCGTTAGGGATGGCTAGGTTAATCGGATCACACGATTAATCGCGCTTTTAAGTTTTATAGATAATATTTAATTACTTTTAAGGTTCATGTGAATAGGCATTATTGAAATAGTATTACTTCAACATATACTCTGACAAAGATCGGGACCGGTTTTCCTCATCGAGTGCATTGTCAAAATCCAGGTTGTTGAGGTCCAGGTCTTTATCAGAATAAACGCGTTGTGAGTACTATATAACACAGTAAAAAAATAACAATTAATTTTAGTTATAAAAAATGTTAGGTAATCCCGGAATTAATGTCGTTTTTACAGTAAAACTCAAATTTGATTTATTAAATTATTTTTTTAAAACTAAGTAATTACCAGTGTTGTCTATGACTCTTTGCCATCTATTTTCAAGATCTAAAATTCCTTTCTCATTAAAGGTCTTTGGTTGAAAATTCGAAGAACTCCGAGAAACCTGATTTTAGTGCTTCAATATTGTTGAATTTTTTGTTCCTTAATTGCGTTCCTAAAGAACGAAACAAGTAATAGTCACTTGGTGCCAAGTCCGGTGAATCGGGCGGATGAAATAAAACCAAGGTCCTGGATTTTTTTTCGTGTAATATCGGCAACGTGCGGATGGGTATTGTCATGTTGAAGAATAACATTCTTCTATTCATAAGAGTTGGTCTTATTTCTTGTAACTTTGTGCTTAATTTGTCTATCTGATCACAATAGAGAGCTGCAGTAACAGTTTGTTCTTGTTTTAACACTTCATAATAGATCACGCCTTTCGAATCCCACCACACACACAATAGGGCTTTCTGAGGGCTTTTGCTTAGCGCGTGAGGAACCCAAATGCCTTCTTTTTGAACTTTCCCGTATTCGAGTATTCGATCGTGATGTCCCGACTAGAGACTCCAATTCGAGTAACGAGTACTCGATACTCGAGTATACTCGTCCATTTTTCAAGTATTCGATACTCGAGTAGTTTGAAAAATACTCGAGTAATACTCGTTTTATATAAATGAAGATTTAATTCTAAATTTTATTTTGTTATAAGCGGCGGACAGAAAAAATAGATTGCAAAATTTAATTGATTGTTTACTTTTAAGCCAAAGTCACAGCAAGAGTTTTTTCTACTGCTGGAATAAGAAAAACAAAACTTCGAAACGAGGAAATTTAAATTTGAGACGTTTAATTCTCTGTTATTTTAGAATCATCTGTTTCATAAATTGAAATAAATGTAATATTGAAATAAATCTAAGTTTATTTATTTTTTTATCATCTATTGATAGACACAAATTTGAAGAAATAATATATATTTTGGTACATCTGAAACTACTCGAGTATACTCGAGTACTCGAGTATTTTAACCATTTACTACTCGATACTCGAGTAGTTGAGATGGCGAGTAATTGGAGTCCCTAGTCCCGACCTTCTTGGATAATTGATCGATGGTCATTGTCGGATCTGCTTCAATTTCCGCCTTCAGGGCTGCTTCATCCACTTGACTGCGCTGTCCACTTCGAGGCTCATCTTTCAAATCGAGATTGACCGAGCGAAATTTTATGAACCAACGTTGGCACTTCCTTACGTCCAGTATATCACCGTAAATCACACAAATGGATTCCGTTGCTGTTACTGTTGCAGTTTTTTTTTGAATGGAACAAAATCAGCATACAGCTTCTTAAATGTGTTTCCGAAGGACACGTCTCTGCCATTTTCGTAGATGGGGTAGAAATGTTTTTTTTTGTTTAAAAGACAGGGAAAGAATTACAGAAAAGAGAAAAATAATAACACACGTCTTTACTAGACAACAGACCCAAACACACTGAGTCAAAGTTGCATATTAAAAAAACGACACTAATTCCGGGATTACCTAATATATAATATGTAGTTGATAGTTATTTCAGTTGACACCCTTGTGGGAATCATATTTTCTATAGCTCTGACAAGGGCGTAAGCCGAAATAGCTATCAACTTCCTATTGTAAAACTCAAATGAAATGATATTTTCCCCTTTGTTATATTGTAGTTCTACCAAGTATATTACAATTCAATCAAGTATGTACTATAGATGGATTCGGTGGTAACTTTGTGGAAGTTAATTTTAATATACAATTTTACATAACTAATTCTTTACTCAAACAATATTTGTGACAGTAAGAGTCTGAGAGAGGCGAAACACGTGTCACGATTTTTAACATAACAAGTGGAAAAATCAAAGTTATTTTGTATTTGTATGTGTTTTATTTATTGATACAATATTTGTTTACATATAAAGTTATTTACTATTAATTTATATCATACAATAATGGAGGCAATGTGCATGTAATTGTCACGCGGATTGTAATTTGACAACATCAAAACTTTTGACTTAAAACAGTAAATAAATAAAAATTAAATGTTTGCGGCAGCCCTGCACTTATAAAAAAAAGTCCTCCTAAGCAACTGGAGGGTGTTCCATTATCATTGCAAAACATGCAGAAGGTGCGATGGGACGGTGGTGGAGGGGCAACTGTTCGCGTACGTTCTTTATTGGCTGTAAAGAACTGAGGCTAATTTTTACTATATCTCTAGAGCGATGAAAAAACGCGGGAGATAAAGCGCGCGAAAATTTTACCCGCCATTTCGTGGTGGAATGTAGCAAGAGTTTTATTTTGGTATAGTATGGAAATTTTTAATCAAATAAAATAAAAGAATAACGAAACAGTTTAATCATTTTTTACTGTAAAATTTTGGCAAATAATTATTTTTAAGGTGTTCACTGTCAATACTTGGTGTAAAGGTAATATAATAAAAATTTTAATACATTTTTAGTACTTTTTTCACGACCGGTTTCGCCCATGGCGAGCATTGTCAACTGATGAGGAATACAATAAAACAGTGATATTTATATTTACAAAAGTTAAGTATGAAAAACAAGGTACGACAAACAATTGGTAAAACAACTAAGCAAATAAATATATATATTTTCCTTCCAACTAAGCATATATGTTATTTTCCTTTGTAATTTGCTTCAATTTATTTGCTTAGTGAGAATTGAGAGGTTTCTCAATAGATTTGAGAAAAAATAATTTAAATCACAGGGTTTGCGTATTTACTAACATGGTTAAACGAAATATTGGAAAAATATACCACATTATGACATGTTAGAAAATTTCACCTAAGCAAACATCCAATTTATACGGTTTTTGAAATAAGGATAATATAAAATTAATAAAAAATATTTTTCCACCAAGTTGTACAATGTTGAGCAGGGACCCGTAGATGCGCGTTACCTATACAATGTCAAGCTAGACTCGACATAGGAGTTCTAGAGTTAAAAGATTCGAATTATCGACAAGACAGTACTAATTAATGGATAACCTCAAATGAACCTCGTCCTTCAAGAAGTAATCACCAAATAAAATATTTCAAACTAGTTTTCCTTAGGAAGTGAAAGTAATATACAACAATGACAGACAGACAATAGACGAGCAACTGCTCACTATACCTGAGGCGCGCTGACCCTTGTATACCGACTTGGACATGACCTAGCAATCAGGGGCCCGGGTTCAATCCCCAAGGTTAGATTTTTTTCAATTGAAAAAAAGATCTTGGGCTGGTGTTATGTTATTTATCGTTGATTTTGTGCACAACTGATACATTATTTACCATCGAGTTAATCTCGTGTGACTTTCACAACTCAGAATATTTAGCGCACACCTTCCAAATATTTTTTTTAAAATTTAAAAAATTAAAAAAATAAAATTAAAAAAATAAATAAATTAAAAATTAAATTAAATTAAAAATTAAAAAATCAAAGGCCATCTCCAAAACTATTATTCGGATCGACTTGAAAATTTAGGACAATATTCTTGAGATGTTGTAAAAAGTAATGAGCAAAGAAAAACGATTTTTTGAACCCACGAAACCCATGTAACCCCTTAAAGTAACCTTTCGTAAGTCTGAAGATGCTTTTTTTTTGTTGCGATACACGTGTCACAATTATTAGCAGAATACGTGGAATAATCAAATTTATTTTAAATTTTATATTGAAATGGACGCCCAAAAAGTTACCACCGAATCCATCAAATTTATGTAAATAAACGCATTTTATAGTACTTCTTCCATGTATATTCTGATAATGATCAGGGCTTGCTTTGCTCACCGCCAGCATCAGCGACAATACGAACAACAGTCATTAATGCTCGCGATGAACTAAATCGGCCATGTTTATTATAAGATACGTGAAAAAAGCAATGAGTAACAGTATACGTGGAATAATTAAAGGTATTTTATATTAAAATGAACATTTACAAAGTTTCCGCCGAATTCTATTGGAAGATAATAAAGTTTATTTTCTTAAGGAGGTATTCTGGTCTAGAGGCTCAAGTTTTAAATGTTTTTGCAAGTGCAGTAAAAAAAAGGAATAACAATTTTTTTTCCAGTTATTTATTAATGTTTTAAGAATATATAAAAATATATTCAAACCAAAAAAGTTACAGGCAAGTAAAGTGAGGTGTCTCAAAAAAATTGGGCGCCATGGTTGCGACGATCTTAACTTTTCTTGTCATATGAAATAAAGGAAAAAGTATATTCTTAATCAGTTAAGATTTTGGTATATACTGACACCGCCTTATGTGGTAGGTCATTAGAACTCTCTCGAACGATCTATTTTTCACCTCAGTCTATGAGTTTAAGTCGATATCAGGAAATAAATTCATTCTTATAATAATCTGTATTGAAATCTATAGCGATTCAATCCAGAAGTATTTCAATTTCTCTTATCTCTTGTCGCCCGACAATGCATGTGCTTCATAAAAAGTTCGTTAGGCGATAAATAATCGGCGGGCGCACGTGTTAACGATTTTTGAAACGGCCATTGTTTTTTCTTTCTAAAGTAACCGTTTGTTTTCATACAGCAGTGAGAGATTGGACTGCATTGAGAATGCACGCGCCTAATCCTCTCCCTAAGAATTAAATTCGAGTCAAATTCCTGATATCTTCTTCGCTATCGTAATATTTGTAACGTCTGTGTAAATCCTTAACGATTAAATAATGGGTGCTAACCGCAATCACATAACGCTTTGAGATCGTGTTTTGTTTTAAAGAGTTCCATGTTTCTCCTACTCCGTCCCCAAAATCCCTCTTCCTGAGTGTCGGATAGGACGCTCCTTTTCGATTTACGAGGGAGCCGGAATAAAGGTCTTCTCAATACATACTAGAACGAAGTTTAAAAAACGTTTTTGCAAAATGATGCAAAATGATGAAAATTTTCATCTAAATCGTTTTTCAGTAGAACTTGAGATATCATGGCAACCATTTTTGAAAAAAATCCGTAAAAAAAATTCCGAGAAAAACGTGTTTAAAGTTTCGGGCAAAATTAAAAACCGCCCAGATTGGTTAGATCACTAAAGTATCTCTAACAATAATTGAAATTTAAACCATAAAAAATCGGCTTTTTCAGAATACTAGACCAGAATACTGCATTAAAAGAATAAATGACTCAATTCATACTAAAAAATATTAAGATTAACAATGTATTAAATATTTATAGATTTTATTACACTTTAAAGTAAAACAAAAACGTGTGAATTTTAGTAATAGCTTTTTTAAATCAAGCTTTTATCTCCGATATATGTTTACAGAGCTTTTTAAAAAACATGTATTGCTTGTGTAATGAAATAAACACTTTTTACACTTAATAATTTTAGAACTTCCCTGTGGAATAACAAATACAAGCGTGTTATGAAACATAGTTCAGTAGAAACTGTTAAGAACGAATAAAAAAACACCGTTATATAAAATTTAATAATTTTGTTACTGATTGAAACAATTCACGTTTCAATTATGTTAACTCTCTTTAAAAGATCAAAGAAAACTCTTGTGGAACAAAAATATTTATATACAAGACGTGAAATTGTCGTAAAATAAATTATTTAATTCTTCGAATTTCACGAATTCATACACCTTTATTCTTTTGGCGATGCTGATTAAAAATAAACAGAGGTAACCCGTATTTATTTTCAGCTTAAGCGCAATCAAAATGATAATTCTGCAATTTCTACAATGTCACACTTACTTATATACACGATTACAAATAAAAAAATCATATCGTTTTACTTAATCCGCATTTTTATAATGATCAGATCCGGTTTCGCTCGACGCGAGTATTGTCAACAAATAAATAGTGAATTTAAGCAATGTTGTCGTTTATATTTACATCGATTGATTACTGCCATAATTTTATTTTTATACACAAGCGATAAAAACTATTAAAACCACACGTGAGTCCAGGATAATTCGTGCAATTGAAATGCTTGAAAGTGCCGAAAGACGAAACCCGGGTCGTTAGCGACAAAGCTTACTGTAAAGTACAAAATCCAAGCGATTTGATTTGAGCATTGATTCAGATGTCGACATATTCAGTGTGGACATGAGTGAGTTCAAACGAATACCATTTTAGAAATATCACTGAAGCTTCTTCTAAGCCACGGATTCCCAAACCAATAGGTCAGGCTTTCTGTGGGGTTGCCAATTTATACAGTCAACTAAAAAAATATTCACCTTAATGCATTTTCGCTGTTTTTTGTTTATTACCATATTTAAAATGGTTTTTTCAAATGCATCGGGGTCGTGGGCCACATGACTCTTATAAAAAGAGGTCACCACCCTAAAAAGGTTGGGATCCTATGTATAGCCATAGTATAGCTTTTTTAATACATAATAGGACGGCGTTGCAGTAAAAATATTTTTTTTGCTTATGAGTTAAAATGATATACAGTGAAACCCCTATTCTACGTTTTTCTATAAAACAAACGATAAATGCGGGAAACGATGAATGTGGGAAAGTTTTATATGTGAATTAAATGCCAGGACTATAGAAAATGAACGCACCACGCGGGAAAACGTATAATGCGAGAACGTAAGATCGGGGTTCCACTGTTTGTATGTAAATAAAGTGTGTCAACTGTCGATAGATGAAACGAAAAAATTATATTTTCATATTGACGTTTCAACGATAAGCAATATTTTTTTAAATGATCAATTTATTTATAGAAAAAATCAGAAAAGAAAAAATGTTTAAACGAAAAATTAGATTAATTAATTTTTCTGCTTATGTTCATATAAGAACTTCCAAAATGCGACGATTTAACGAAGAATTTAAATAAATCTTTTGTGTTTTAAAAATAGAATCATTCACTTTCTAAATGTCAAAAGTATTTGCATTCAAAAAAAGTTGGATGTTTATTTAAAAATATAACAATGGAGCTTTGTCAAC
This sequence comes from Himalopsyche kuldschensis, assembly GCA_028554975.1. Lineage (NCBI taxonomy): Eukaryota > Metazoa > Arthropoda > Insecta > Trichoptera > Rhyacophilidae > Himalopsyche > Himalopsyche kuldschensis. The sequence continues at coordinate 3,140,353 of JAHFWI010000031.1, read as the reverse complement.
ATTGGTGGACTTTTTAATAGAGCGAATTATTTTTTGGACCATTATGACACTAATTAAATATGGTATATGTACCTTGAATGAGAAATCAATTCATTGAAAAACACATTTCACCAATAAACGACCGCTTAACCTAGCCATCCCGAACACTATAGATTTTGTCCCAACAGCTACTTTACCTTAAATATCTATCTTAATACTAGTGATAAAATGTCTAAATTGGTATTCTTAAGTCATAGTTTTTTTTACACCTTTTGCAGAAAAAAAATATTATATTTATTGGCTGGTTGCACCGTAATCGATTAAAAAAGAGAAGAAGTCGGAATTTTTCAGTCTAATAGTGATAAGAGAAGGATGGAGTGCTTCATATGTGGCAACAATAAAAGACGATAAGCGATAAGATAAGAAATAAGCTAATGTGAATTCGTGCATGGTGATTGGCTTGTTAGTCACCGGCTCCATTGTTAGTCCGCCATAGCCGTTGGAGTGAAACGTCGTCGTTTTCATGCGTGACTTAAATATGAATAATTATAGGAAAAATAGGGATTTTTATATGATTTTATTTTCAGAAAGATGTATAAATATACGCCAAAGCATAATCAATCATTTTTTTTATATCAGTCTATGCCAATAAGGCCAAAACACTGGGGTCTTTTTTTACCCCCCTTCGGCCTGAGAGTCATTTTTCAAGGATAATCCTACGAAGGTTTTAAATGTTTATAGCTGGGCCTTAATACCAGAAACCCCTATGTCATTCAACTTAAAATGAATGATATATAAGGACAGTAAAATAAAAAAAATAGTTCCTGTTGAAAAAAGGCCCAGAAGTCCAATGTGGAAAAAGAACTATTTTTTGTTATTAGGACATATAATTTGTAATTTCGCATTGAAACCCCGATTCTACGTTTCCCAAAGGACCGTATAAAACAAACGATAAATGCGGGAAAGTTTTATATATGAACTAAATGCCAGGACTATAGAAAATGAACGCACCACGCGGGAAAACGTAAGATCGGGGTTCCACTGTACCAAAAAATATGATCAGATCACTTTTAAGGTGCACCAGTGACAAAAAAAAATTCAACTATTTTTCCGTACTACGGACAGCCAAAAATTCATAAGACTGGCACTCCGTTGCTATTGCGAACATCTGAATTGAAAGTCCATGTTATATAAGTGTTTTACAAATCCAATGAATAGGAAAGAACTCTTGCAAAAATAGTTGAATCTTTTTTTGTACTCCCTAATACTCTGTCACCAGCCGCCACTGGTGTTCACTGTCAATACTTGGTGGAATGGCAGTATAATATAACTAGTAACACATTTTTAGTGCTTATTCTGTTCGAAGGGATGGGTGTTTGTGCTGTTGAAAATACCTCCTCACCTTCCCCATCCCAAAAAGTGACGCAAAGTGATTAGTAAGCCACTAGCCCTGTCTGAGTCCTCGTATACTTTAAATCCTTACTCTTTTCAAGAGTTTGAGCGACTGAGTAACAAGTAGTTCCCGTAGAGAAAAAATACACGTTGAGATAAACTCTGTGAGGAGTCCATATGCTCCAAGTTGGGTGTGGACATGGTAAAAAAATACATATTGTATCAGAACAGAATCAGTTGATAATGCTCGCCATGAGAGAAGCCGTTTACTAAAAATGTGTTATTATGGTGGATTTTTGAAATCCTTCAAGCTCAGCTGTGTTTTTGTGTAATAGAACAATCACTTTGCGTTGTTTTGCAATATATAGTTTCAAAAAAATATAATAGTTTATTTAATTGTAACTGTGGTAAAAAAAAACACAATTGATATGACAAAAACAACTGAAAAGTGTGTGCTTTTTAACCCGACGAAAAACATTTTCAGCGGCTGATCGAAAGTCAAGAAATTCTTGGAAATCCCCGCCGTTCAAACAGAATGGAATCCTCCACAAACAAAAAAGGTTGTACAGGAATAATGCCTTTCGCTGATTGGGGTTGAAAGGGTCTCTGAAAAATATTAACTCGGAATTCACAGTGCCCGGCTAAAAGGGTTGCAAGAAAGTAACGAGTACCTATTAATGATGCCCTTAATTGGATCCTTATAATATCTGCGTAGCAATCAGTACTTTAGTATGTGAAATAAACTTTTTTACTTGCGGTTATCAGTCGAGCCATTTTGAAAGTGAGAACATGTTTATGTTACCCAGCAAAGCAACCTTGTTTCCTATTATATATATTCTTTTTTTTTAACCTTGTCCGCTCCCATCCTGAAGCATATGGACTACTCACGGAGTCTATCTCAACATATGTTTTTATGTTATTCAGTTGCTCAACCTCTCTTTTTAAAAGAGAGTAAAGATGAAAAGGATACGTGAACTAGGACAGGACTAGTGATAAGCTATTCGCTGTCACTATAATCATCATTAGATCTACTACAGCACGGTTGCTATAGTGATTGTTTAAATAGTCCATTATAGGTGGCAAGGCAGCAATTATACACAATTTAAAAAAAATACTTTTGATCGAAAAATTCCACGATTCAAATGGATTTACTTATTTCTGGTATGCTTGATTAAGTTATCAGTATTCGTATTCGGGTATCCGGGTATCCGGGTATGTAAAAAAATATCAGTTAGACATCTCTTTATATCACAAAGAAGCTAACATGATTGTTAAGTGGTGTATAAACGTAAATTACACATAACGTAACCACTGAACCATTGTAATAATAATGTTTGTATAAGTGAGGTTGGAAGGGATTTTATTTAAAAAAGGGTTGTGAAAAATCCACAATAAAAAACAGTATTTTCCGCTTGAACACTCAAATAATTTCGTAAAATTTTGTGGGTGGTTTAATTTTGAATAACACACAAGTGACCTAACCTAAACCCTTAAAATTTCCGTCCCGGTGGGTACGACAGTTTACCACCACTGCCACTTTATCTTAATATTTATCTTGATATTAGTGATACAATGTGTAAACTTCTAATATTCTTAAATCATTGCTATTTACACCTTTTGCTGGAAAAAAATATGGTTTTGATTGACTAGTTTCGTCGCAATTAAATAAAATAGAAAATAAGTCGGTTTATTATTGGCCGAAAACCATTTATATTGTCACTACTAATTGCCAGGATTCAATCTTCACTGCCCATACGCGATAAGATAACGTTATCTTATCTTAAACGCGCCTCGATCAAACGTACGTTTCATATCGAATGGATGCTTTTTATATTAAAATACCTAATTTAGCGCTCACACAAACAGTTTCGACTACGCCAGTCTGTCATGAGCTTCAATACTATCTGCTTGTTCCTTCGTGAACGACTTAAACTATGAATAATTATAGCAAAACTATCGATTGTTATGTGTATTTTTCAGGGACCGTCTTTCAAGGGTTAAGAAGATCCTTAATAATCCTGTATGTCATCGTAGAAGCTATATTAGTCTGGTTGGTAATTGTCACTAACCCGTTATACGCCGGAAGGTATAAGAACAGTCGTGCACCGAGGGCCGAGATTTTCTTTGAAAACATAGCAACGGATTTCGGTAATACAAAGACACTCTTTAAGACTGTGATTTTATGAGATGTCGCTTTGTGTATAAAATGTTTAAATTATAAAATCGTCGACCTTGTCCAGTTTTTGTGGGTGTAAAGTGGACCGTATAAATACGCTCATTTTTGTATGGTCGTATTATTATATATTTTCTATGGACTGCAGATCGTATATATACGTTTCTCGCATACAGCCGGTCGAGTCTTGTTTCGAAAGAAAATGATGGATGGTGTCAAATCAGAACGGTCGACGACTTTGGATAAAAAAGTATAATGGTTTGGTCAATCATACTTTCGGCCAATCACTGAGTTATCCTAATTGATGTTGGAATATGGCCGCTCATACAAATATTCAGTTTTATAGGCTATTTTTTTTTCAATTCCCACTTAGTAAAAACCCAGATTAGCTTTCACTTCATGAGTACATCAAATCAATTTGTCACATTCAATAACTTATTATTTCCATATGAATACAACATTTACAATTAAGATGGTGGAACAGAGAAGAAGATTTATTATGTAGGTCTATGCGAGGTATATATGCTTGTTCTAATGCACGTATATAACATAGTTCTGACGAGGGCGTTAGCCGAAATAGCTATCAACAAATATATATATATATATTTTTTAAATAGATTTAAAAAAATATTTGGCATTACAGCTTACGCCAATGCGCCAAATATTCTGAATTACGGCATTAATGAATCAGTTGTACAAAATCAACGAAAATGCGCCAAAGATCTCTTTTTCAATTGAAAAAATCTGACCTTGCAAGGAATTGAACCCGGGTCTTCAGATCGCTAGGACTAAGCTTTTGCCACTAGACCACAGGGACGACAAAGTAATTTCTGTAAAATTAAAATAAATTGTTATTTTTCTGACGGTATTATAATGGAGTTCTACCAAGTAAATGCCTGCTGAATCTATAAAGCTCAAAAAACCAACAAAAAGTTTTTTGTGTTTTTCTCAAAAAGTCGAAAAGTGGATTGATCTACTTTTGATTCTATACCAGTAGTTTTCACGGAAAATTGCACCGTGGCCGCATCATAAACATAAGGGGTCCTATAAAAATGTCTGGTGGCCGTATCAAATTTTTGTTTTGAGTTTGTTAAGTTTGAGGTACATATGTATGTCAAATGGGCAACACATGGTTGTCAATTTACTATTGATTGTAATTTTTTACGAAACATTTCATTTTCATAGTTTTTCTTGAGAAATCAACGTGTAAAACCACATTTTTTTGAATATCAATATTTTGTATGAAGCTGTTGGTGGCCGCAGCCAATTTATCTGGTGGCCGCACACGAGAACCACTGTTCTATACGACTCATATTGCTGATATTTTCAAGAACCGTGTTGAGACTTCACTCATTCACACTATAGAGTTTGCAGAATTATAGACCACGATATAGAACCTCCAATAATGATAAAGAATTGTTATTTATAGAGGAAAAAGCTCTCGAACAATTCTTCAGTGAACTGTTATTAACTGCTTCAAAGAGATGAAAGGTTATTTAAGCTCATTTAAGTCCCCTCGCTATTTAGCCTACCGCAAGGCAAAATCAGCCTGCTTGCTTGTTTGGAAATATTTATAGAACAGCTGTTTGTGTGAACAATGGGATTGTCTTTGCTGTTTCGAGCTCAATTATCCATAAATATACAGTTTATTTATTTAACCCGTTATATGCCAGTAGGTATAAGAACGGTTGTGCACCGAGGGCCGCATTTTCTTTGAAAAAATACCAATGGATTTCGGTAATACGAAGAAGCTCTTTTAAAATCGATATTACATTGATTATAATACAACATAATATAATAAAAATAATAGCACATTTTTTAATACTTTTTCCACATCTGATTTATTTCATCAGGACCGGTTTCGCTCATAGCGAGCATTATCAACTGATAAGTAATACAATAAGACAGTGGTATTTATGCAAAAGTTAAGGATGAAAACAAGGTATGACAAACAATTGGTAAAGCGACTAAGCAAATAAATTAAAGTAAATTACAAGACAAATAGACTAAAAATAAAATGTTCAAGACAAATACCACCGTCTTATTGTATTATAATGCTCGCCATGAGCGAAACCGGTCCTGATGAAATAAATCAGATGTGGAAAAAGTACTAAAAAATGTGTTATTATTTTTATTATAATGCCTTTCCACCAAGTATTGACAGTGAACACCTTAAAAGTGAACAACATAATATGTAAAAGTATAAAATTGTGATTCAGTTTTCTCTTATTAGTCGGTGTATTTACCGGTTTTCAGTTATATTTTGTTAAATTTCTCATATGTCAATCAATAATAATATAAGAATTCATTGATACTTGTATATTTGATATGGGATAATGGTAAATTATAGATATATGGTCACGGGACAAAATCCCAATCTTCTCGAGCTAAGCTCAAAAAATGTATACATACCTGGCTTATAATTTTATGTTTTGACTTTACTCTTTGAGTTCTTGTGGATTATTATAAAATGTGGAATCAAAATGATTAAATCTGAAGAATATTACTGATTATTGTATGAGTTCTGAAAGAAGAATTTGTTATTTAATATAAGCCTATAATAAAATTATTCTTTTCATTTAGAAAACAAATAATAAACTAATGTAACTGTCTCTATCTGTATAATATTATTATTTGTGTAGTTTGTGGTTGCATTTTTGCTCATGTAAATTAAAACCACTCGATTTCATACTTTTTGCGAAATATTCTTTAGGATCTTCCATTATGATAAATTTAAAAATTAAAGACGAAACATTTCAAAAAAAATCGTAAGCTTTACATTCATTTCATTTAATGTGCTTATTTTTCATAAATCTTTACAAAAATTCTGTCCCGTGACCATATATACATAATTTACCGGGATAATTAACCATTATTTTGTTAATAGTCACAGACATTTAAATTATTGACCCTTTGATTCCATTTATTTAACTGTAAATAATGATAATTCTTCCATAACAATTGTTTATCAAACCTTATAAAAAATATAAAATAGTGTTTAAAACAAATCAAATTTAAAGTATAAGAATTTCTTAGCAAAAAGCAGCAACTCTAGTTTTCTTAGCAAAAAGGCAGTCAATGCTATTAACTACTGCTCGTTTACCGCTTCACGTTTCCTATCCCAAAAAGCGGCGCATTGAGAGAGCGTTTAGCCAACCACTAGTCCTGTTCTAGCCTTCGTATCATTTCAATCCCTACTGTCTTCGAAAAATAGAGGTTGAGCAACTGACTAGCAAGCAGTTATCGTAGAAAAAATGATGTTGAGATAAACACGAGTTCATTTGCTTCAAGCTGGGAGTGGACACGGTAAAAAAATCTATGGCTTCAAATAACACATTACTTATGTCATTTTCCTCAAAATTTTGTCAGAGTCACTCACTGCTTTTTTGCTCGGAACGGCAGTATAGAATTTTTTTTTTAACCATGTCCGCTCCCAACTTGGAGCATATGGACTCCTTATGGATTTTATCTTAACACATATTTTTTTACGAAAGCTGCTTGTTACTTAGTTGCTCAACCTTTCTTTTTCGAAGAGAGTATGGGATGGAAAGGATACAAGGGCTCGGACAGTACTAGTGATTAGCTAATCGCACTCGCTATGCGTCGTTCTTTGGGATAGGAAAGGTGGGAAAGGATTTTCAACAGCACAAACACCCATGCCTTTGAACAGATATATCGACTGAAAAAATCTGCTCGTACCTGGAATTGAACCCTTGCGGTCCGGCACGCAAGCCAACAACGTTAACCACTGCGCTACGGATCGGACAATAGTAAATACTATTCAGTGTTAATTGACTGACAATAACTGAAGACATGCCACTGAATAAACTTCTCAAATGTTAATGGTTCGGGAGACTCGAATTTTCCGACGATATTTCGAATGAAAAACTTTAAATTAACGGCATTGATCGCTTCATAAGGCATTTAAAATACGAAGCTTTTCCGCTCACAGCCTGTCGATAAAGCGAGGCGCTATTTTAGGAAGGCACAGTCCGGAAAAATTACTCAAGCCTTCACTGAAATGCTAAAAAAGTGTTTAAATATTTCACGCTATAGGTCACGTTGAATGTTTGAAAATTTTCACTCGAATACGATGGAATTCGTTGGGAAAATAAAACAATTGAATCTTTGAATGAATATTTTTGATAACTTGAATGTTTCTTTTTTTTTTTAAGGCGTATGATTTTTTTTATAAAAACTGCATGTTACTTAACACTTCCGTCCCGGTGGGTAAGACAGTTTATTCAGTTTTTCTTAATATTAGTGTTACAATGTGTTAAATTTTCGTATTCTTAAATCATTGTTTTAACACATTTTGAAGTAAAATTTGATCGACTGGTTTCGTCGCAATTAAATAAAAAAGAAAACATTTCGGATTATTATTGGCCGAAAACCATTTATATTGTCGCTACCAATTGCCAAGATTAAAAATTTACTACCCATACGCGAAAAGATAATGTTATCTTTTCTCAAACGCGCCTCTATCACTTACGTTTCAAATCAAATATATGCTTTTTACATTAACAGACGTAGATTAGCGCTCACGCAAACAGCTTTGATAACGCCAGTCTATCATGATTTTTATATATATTTTTTGTTTAGAACGATTTATAAAAATACGTTTAAGCATAATATAACATTTTTTTATTGCAATCTATGCCAATAAAGCCATAACACTGGGGTATTTTTAGTCTACCCCCCTTCGGATCATGCGTTATTTTTTAGGGATCTTCATTCGAGGCTCAATAATTGATCGACGTTTTTGAAGAGAGCAGGGCTATGAAATGGGTGTAATGGATGGTTATCCTACCGCCTCCTGTTATGTTTATGCAGCCGCTTTTTCGCGGTTACCCTCAAGAAATTAAACTAGTATACAACTTATTTAGTTGGACCAATGTAGAACTGCACATTACTAATTTTTTTTTTTATAGGTAAAAAAAAATATATTTGGCATTACAGCTTACGGCAATGCGCCAAATATTCATAATTGTGAAAATCATACGAGATTAACTCGATGATAAATAAGAAATCAGTTGTGCACAAAATCAACGATAAATAACATACACCCATCCCAAGATCTCTTTTTTCAATTGAAAAAATCTAACCTTGCCAAGAATTGAACTCGGGTCGCCCTGATCGCTAGGACAGAGCTCTTGCCACTAGACCACAGGGACCGGCATGTTTTAACCATGCTCAAAAGGGAAGATGTCGAATGATAAACTACGGCAGGATCTCGCTATGACCTGTTTTGAGTCGGATAGTTAGATTTAAATCAGCATTAAATATATAAAGCATAAACATTACTAATGTGACACTGTCAAAATGTATTTTGTAAGTAAACTAGATGCTTAAAGGGAGTGTAAGGGAAAAAATTCAAAATGAAATTAAAGATTCCGTAAACGTTGCATTTAAAGTCAACAATAATTAGGCACACACCTTAAAATAGTAAAGATAGGATTAATAAACTGGATAGAAGCGGTATCTATAAGTTGTCTTGCGGTACCTGCGGATCAATATACATTGGACAGACAGGCAGGAGTATATTGATTCGAGCTAAAGAACAGATTCGCAATTTGCAAACCACCTTATGAAGGATTCAGATAAATTTTAATTCAGTGCCGATTTGTTTACATTTTTGTAATAAGGGCCCTAAGCTAAAATCATTGGAACAGTTATAAATTAGGTATCATCAATCCAATGAAATTCTTTTTGAGCAGACCAACATTAATGCATCTCCACTTATAAAGGTGCCAATAAACGTTAATGCAATGATAAAAAAATCAACTTGACACAATACTTGTTTTACGTTTATCCCCACTTCTAAAAATCTAGAATAGCTTTCACTTCGAGAAATACATCAAATAAATGTGTCACATTTAATAAATTATTATCTATATATATAAAAATGAATGTTTGTCTGCCTGTATTTCCGCTACGGACTACTAAACCGCTCGACCGATCGATGTGAAACTTTACAAATTTATTAGAGTACACTCCATTAATGATTTCTGTCCTACCAACCTCTCCCCCTTCAACCACCCCCCAACCTCCAACTCCCAATTTTTTTTTTTAAGCTTTATGAATTTTTCGAGTTCACTCCTTCGAAGGTTTTTGGCATACCCCTCCCATACGCCCCCCAAACCCCACCACGCCAAACAACCCCACTCCCCCCCAAAAATTGATATCAATTTTTTACAAATTTCTAGAGTACACTTCCGCGAAACTTTCTGCTAAACAATCACCCCTACAATTGCTGGCGTAGCAACGCGCGCAGGGTACAGCTAATTAACATATAAAACTATGATGGTGGAACAAAGAAGATGATGTATTGTGTACCCTGTCTACAACAGTATATATAGAAAAGTAAATTCAGGCTTTAACATAGTTCTGACGATGGCGTAAGCCGAAATAGCTCTCAATAAACATATAAAATAGTTTCTGTAGAATTAAAATACATTGTTGTTTTTTGCACCGTGGAATTAAAATATATTTCCTCTGTTATAAGCGAGCCATTTGAGGCGTCCATCTTAGTAAGTGACGATACCAACTCAAGATTTAAATTCGCTCTATATTTTTTCAATAATAATATTATTTTTAAAAAATCACATGTGGCCCACCGATGAGGTAAGCGAGAAGACAAAAATAAAATACCGAACTTTGTTCGCCAAATCATTTCGGAAGAAATACGATGATTTTCAAATTCGAGTAACTTAATGAAAAATTACAAGTGAATGCCAACGGATTATGTAAAATGAAAGTGATAAAACAAAAGAGACTTCGTTTTAAATTCTAAATTCAAAAGGAGACCTTTTTAAATAATATGCTCTGAAACAATGGGGTAACCATGCAAACTTTTAATACTTACCGCTGTTTTAAACATGCAAAGAGGAGAAAACAAAATTCCAGAACACGATTGGTTGGTAAGTTTGTATAATAATGTGAAGACCTAACCGAAGTGTTCCAACTCCTATTCACGGCGCAAGAACTTTCACGCGGGAACTTTTAAGTTTATTGGGAATTTGTTCAACTGAGAAAGAGCGCCGTCGGTTGGTAAAGTTTTGAACTATACCTTTTAAAATCACTTATGGAGAAATGTTTATGCTTGATTTTGCATTTTTTTTGATGCACTTTTTCAATTTTATTTTAGTTTCCTTTTTACAAAAAAACTGCCGTTCTATGCAAAAAGGCAGTAACTGACTTTGAAAAAGTTTTGAAAAAAACGAAATTTTCGTGCTTAGAATTCTTAAAAATATAAACTAATTACAATGCCTCAGTTCAAGTTGATTCGTGAACATGGAACGCCCGAAGTTGCCGAAAGACGAAACCCGGGTCTTAGTGGAAAACAATCTTGAGGAAGTACATAAGTCCGCAGATTAAAATTGAATCAAGCACCTTCAGTCCGCTCACAATTTGGAGCATATGGACTCCTTGCAAAGTTTATCTAAACATATTTTTTCTATGAGAACTGCTTGTTACTCAGTGGCTTAACTTTTTTTTTCGAAGAGAGTAAGGATTGAAAGGATAGGTGGAATAGGACAGGGCTGGTGATATGCTTATCGCTCTCGCTGTGCGCCGCTTTGTGGGGTAAGAAAGGTAGGAAGGATTTTTTTACACCACAAAAACTCATTAGCTTTGAAAAGAATCGATTTATCAATTGAAAACATTTGCTCGTACCAGGAATCGATCACGGGTGGTCCTTCACGGAAGCCAACAACGTCAACCACTGCACTACGAACGGGTCATCTTAAATTTTTCTTTTATATATTTATGTACAGCTTAGAATATTGTATGTGCCACCTAAAAATCAAAGACTACTAATTATTTGGTCAGTTTATAATTCGATAAATGGTCAGTTAAAAATAATTAAAATGGTCAGTAATAAATACTTAAAATGGTCAGTTAAAAATATTTAATGGTCAGTTAAAAAATAGTAAATGTCATTTCATGCGCTAATTTTTCATAGAACATGTCATAAATTTGACTCATACGACCATATTTGATAAAATTCACAAGCTGTCAAACTAAAACTTCAATGACTTAAATAACTGACCATTTAAATTAAATACTAACCGTTTTTAATAAATAACTAACCATTAAAATATATTAATGACCGTTTTATTTAATAACTGACCACATTCACACTGATACAATGACAACTGACCATTAATATATTTAACTGACCGAAAGTTGAATAAGTTACTGACCCATTAAATACATGCCAAAATCAAAATGTTCCAAAACAATTTTATTACAAAATTAACCAATTAGGCATTTTAGATGAAAACTAAAACGAGTGAAAAAAGGATTGCATGGCGGAAACATTTTTTCCCGCAAACATCCCCAAAGTAATAACACTTAATTTTTATTATGAAACTGTGTTTTTTTTAAAGTTATTTTCGACCACGCAATTGCGATGTTATCAGTGATAATATATCGCCGTCCTTATTCGCGATAAGGAGTACATAATTCACTTTGAAATTAAATTTAAAATATGTTATGTATGCAGGCTGACGTAAAATTTTATGTCGCCATAAAGTATGTAACCAATTTTATGGCGACATAAAAACTTGTATCGTAATGTTTTAATAATGGGGGCCATCTTATCATTCATGTCAATTTCGTGCGAATTTACTAACGCATATAAATAAAAATGATGGGTACAAGGGCTAGTAATAATAGTTTCATTCAACGCCTTTTAATTTTACATCTTTTACAAATTCCATATATTTGTACTTAATTTTTAGTTAACCCTCGAAAAACAGTCCCTGAAAAATAACGAGTGATCCAAAGGTGGGGTCTTAAAATACCCTAATTTTATAGCTTTATTGGCATAGATTGCATTAAAAAATGTTATCTTACGCTTCAACGTATCTTTATACATCGTTCTAATATATATATATAAATCGATAGTTTTTATGTAATTATTCATATTTTAAGTCGCTCGTGAAAAGACAAGTTGTTCGCGCTGATTTTCATGACAGACTGACGTAATCAAAACTATGAGCGCCTATCTACACCGTTTAATATTAAAAACATCCAATTGATTTTAAGCGTAGGTTTCAACGAGGCGCGTTTTAGATAAGATTACGTTATCTTATTACGTATGGGAAATGAAGTTTGAATCCTGGCAATTTGTAGCGACGATATAGATGGTTTTCGGCTAATAATATCCAACTTATTTTATTTTTTACTTAATTGCTACGAAAATTGTCAAAAAACAATGATTTAAGAATACTAAAAGTTTCACCAATATTAAGATAGATATTTAAGATTAAGTGGCAGTATACCCGGGACCTCTGTCTCACCCAACGGGAAGGAAAAGTAAAAATATAAAAAAGCGAGCCTAATTGACGTAATAGATAGAAAACCTGACTATTCTTTCTTATCAGCGAATAGAGTGTATGGAAAATTCTTTTCACTTCGGCGCAACACTTTTCTTCAACAAAGAAAATATTGAAAGTGTCATTATTATTATAATAATTTTCTCTGTACATAGTTATTTTCACGCAAATTCCTTTTGTTTATTTTATTGTTGAATCGCGATAGAGTCCAAGGCGAAAGATTATTGCCCTCTCGACACCTTACTTTAAAAAGATTCTAACTGCAGAGGAAGAACGGTCGTGCACCTGGCGCCGCGATTTTCTTTGAAAAAATAGCGACGGATTACGGTAATGCAAGGAAGCTCTTTAAATCGATATTACATTGATAGAAATACAAAATATGTCAACTGTAAGTAAAGGACTGTGATTCTAAGACATTTCGCTATGTGTATAAAATGTTTAAATAATTAAAAAATCGTCGACCCTGTCCAGTATTAGTAGGTGTAAAGCGGATCTTATATATGTATACGCGCGTTATGAATGACTGGCACTGCGCTCGCGGAATTGTAGACCGTATATATACGCTTCTGGCATACAACCGGTTAAGGACGTTAAGAGCATCTTGTAAATATGAAAAAAAGTCTCATAAACATGGTTTGATGGAGCATGTTGTTTGTAAAACTATATTTTAACACATCGACACCTTACTTTGAGAGGTTCTAACTGCTCTTGCCACTGTTTTGAAATATGAGCGTTTGAAGTTTCGATTGATTAAAATTCACTTATATTAGCAAGTAAAATGTTTCAAATAACTTATTTTAAGCATATTTTAAATAAGCAGAAAAATATTGACCCTAAAGATCTAATGATAGAAATAATGATGACATTAAATAATTAAGTATTTCGACTGAGGGTGCTTGATGGAATTTCAATATCAAATTTGAATTTTTAGAATTTTGTACTTTTTCATGATTTTTGTCGCTAACGTCCAGGGTTTCGCCTTTCGGCATCTTCAGGCATTCCAAATGCGCGGATGTACTTGAACTGACTTGAACTGTCAGTTTTAGAATGCCTGAAGATGCCGAAAGGCAAAACCCGGGTCGTTAACGACAAAACTCATGGAAAAGTACAAAAATCAAAAAATTCAAATGATGACACTCTTAGAACTTTGTCAAATAAATTTATAAAAAAAGCGTGCAGATGCAGTGCAACTCCGAAATTCTGATAACTCCGTTATTCAACTATAGATAATTCTGAAATTCATATCGATGGCTTAAAGAGTAATGTTGTTAACTCCACTTTTGGATGAAAATGACTTTATAATGCCAACTTGTTGTATCATGCAATGTGCAAGTCCCGTAAATTTTTTATAACCAAAACATATTTAATTGCATCGGAAAAACGTTTTTAGAAAATTTGATCTCCATTTTCGTTCTTAAACCTACACTGCTAATTATCCAACTCCGCCATTTTGTATTGTCACCTGTCATTTATTCGTTGTTTTTCACCGGTGGTACAAATAAATCGTTTGAAAGGGTTTTTTTTTGTTTATAACACAAAATTTCATATTATCAATATAATCAGTTTTTACCCTCTCCTGCACAATTGACAAAAACGGAAATAGCAAATGTTCTCTTTTAGCCATCGATATATATGATAGAATGCGGTATATAAAGGGTCTTTTTATAAGGACGCTTAGTTTTGAAATGTAAATAAAACAAGTTGTTTGTGAGATTTCGACAAAATTTTAATTTCATTTGTAAGTATATTTTACGGCATTAAATATGGAATAAAGCATCAAATGTCTGCCAATATCCATTCATTATAAAATGGGCCATGTCGCTAAAGTTGACTTTTTTGACGAATTTGGGTAAACTTCCAACTGCTCCAGAACCCAATCGGGCGTTGTCTGCGGTCGTTTACCTGAAGTTCCTTGGTTAGTTGGATTTTATACGGGTGCAGACATAAGGCCCGATTCAAAATTCGCCAAGTTGCAGTCGCAGAAAAGCCAAGTTCTTGTGAACAACGAGAAATAAGCTGCCTTGGGTTTTCCTGTACACTTTCACACACAGCAGCAATGTTTTCACCAGATATTGTATTTTGATGACGTACAGGTAGGTGTTGGCCGATTATTTACCAAACTGGTTGACTCAAATTTGGCCACTAAACAATGAATAATCTACTCAGCAGGACAATGTAACATATTTTGAGCGTCCCTATTCAAATACTCTTTACAAGCTTTTAAGACCAAAATGTCATTTTAGGCAAAAATGTCAATTGGAAGTTTTTCAAAGTAAGGTAACGCTTTGTGAAAATGGTGGTAAAAATAAACGACACAAATTGGGAAACACATTCAAGTTTTCCTTTATCGCAGAAGGAATCTAGTGGTTCACAGTCTTCGCTCTGTTATGACGATAAGGAAATCGACTCGGAGAGAAATTAAGAATGAAAAAACACGCGAGAGACTCGTGCGAGAGGTCACTTCGAGTAGCATTATTATAAATTACACGACGCTACGAATGGGTGCCACAAAATTATCAAAGTTTTATCAGAAAGCCGAATTTTGTTATCATAAAAACAGTTTTCTGTAATTTTCAGGAAAGCCAAAAAACAATATTATTTGATATAAGGTAAATGTACCAGTAGCTGACCGTTTAAGAGAAAATTTCAAAAAATAACGATTATGGTTTAGCATTGTACCGAATGAAGGCAAAGCAAGTATACTCATATTGGATCATATGTCTTAAACTGTTTTACTGTTGAAAAAAAGTTGTGTTAAATTATTTGAAGTCATATTTTTGTTTCAGTAGTTGCCCATCTCACAAATTAAAAAGTCAACGTGTTGACCATGTCTCAACAAGGGGCTTTATAGTGAACTTTCTGTCAGAGTTGCCTCAGGGCTTTCTTTCACACCACTATTGGTTGAATCAAGTAGCAATGGGTGGTTCAGGAACAAGGTACACACCGTTTCTAGATTGATCACTTAATAAATATGAAATAATACACTTTCCTCACTAGGTGTTGTTTTCAAATGGCCACCCTGGCACTCCATTGGCTATATGGTGATGTGTTAGTGGCTCATTCCGACCACATATGCCTTTAATTGTCTTAACTTTACAATTTAGAGCATTCCCGCATCTGCATTTCTTATTTTGGGCCATTTTATTCTCGAAAGGTCAACTACTGGTACATGGTCAGCGACTGGTACATTTACCTTAAATTGTTTTCTTTCTACAAATGTTTTAATGACAACGCACAACAACTTTATCCTTTTTTGACTTCACCGTGGTATATAACATTTTTAAGATGGCTTTTTGTAGATAAGAAACCAAAGTTCTTTTTCTCCACATATCAGGGGGCCCAAAAAAAGGTTTCGCCAGTTATCAATTTTCAATATTTTTCAACAGTAACATTTTTTCATTACTTTTAAAGGCGATGCTTAAACATTCTGATTTATTTGTTTTATTCAATACTAGTATTACTACCCGGCGTCGCTCGGACTAAGCGACCAATAATTATTTAATGTTATATCATTCGACATAATTATATCATAAAATCTAACATTCAAAATAGAGTTAAAAAAAATCACAAACATTATTTAATTTGATGACAGCCCGCCCCATTCTCGCCCATTAAAATGTCCAAATTCAAGGAAAAATCTAATTTGCTGACAAATAAATGTCAAATAATACCTTCACGTAAATAATAAACATTATTATTAATAATAAAAGCCGGGAAAAGTTCAGTAGAAGACTAATTTATTAGATTTATTCTTCTTAAAAATTCAAACATAATTTCTTTCATATTCGTTTTTATGAACGCAACTTAATGAACAACAATGCAAAAGGGAATTACAGACCCACAGACATACATACGCCGTTTCGGTTTTATATATAAGATTTGAATCGTTTAAATTTTCTACTTTTGTCGCTGACAACTCGGGTTTCGCCTTCCGGCATCTTCAGGTATGTCAAGTGTATAAATGAACTTGAACTGAGATGAATGAACGAAACCCGGATCGTTGACGAAAAAACTCAAAGAAAAGTACAAAATTTAAACGACTCAAATTAGATATTAAAATTTTATAAGACTTATTGTATTTCATTTATTTATAAACCAATTTTGAATCATTTGAATTTTGTAATTTTTCATTGGTTTTGTAGCTAACGACCCGGGCTTTACTTTTCAGAATCTTCAGGCAAGAATTAAATTGAACTCACGCGTCAGGCGAAGCCCCCGGGCCGTTAGCGAAAAAACAAATGGAAAAGTACAAAATTAAAACTTGATATTGAAATTTCATCAAACACGTGCAGTCAAATTCCTTAATTATTTTAATTTAAAATTGAATTTCATTATAGTGTTTTGGTTAAGGCTTTTAAGGTATAGTGGAGTAATGAACAAAAAAAGATATCATTACTCATTTAAATATCTTTGTATTCACTTCTACTTATATCGATATGACTTTTTGACACATAAAAAAGTAACATATTATTTTGTATCTAGTGGTATTCATAAATCAAAACCGGCAAAAATTTAAATAAGTTTATTGAATTCTAAAGAGACGTATTTACAATATTTTTCCGTCAAAAAGTAGTTAAAATGGTAATTTATATTACATAACTAAAACTCCCAATAATTAGGGTAAAAGATCATTTTATCTAACGACTACAAATAAGTGAACATCAAAATACTTTTACGAAGCTAATAGGCTCAATTATCAATTCACTCGTGAACTTGCTTCAACTTTATTAATCGATCCAGGGAAGCTTTTCCAGCAAAAGAACACGCACACGTAGAACGAAAACGAAGGCTAATGGCAAGGTCTACCTTCCCGGCACTTGCCACGTCACGACTTCCGCTTCCATTTCCGGTCTAGAACCTCAACACGACTACCAATTGGGCACGTTTCGAGCTCTAAGACGATGCGAGGATATTTCAAAAGAAAACGGTAATGTTTTTTGGCAGCATGTGTCGGCAGGTATTTGTTATTTTTGTTTTTGTATTAATTCTTAAAACTCGAAATGACATTATTATTTTACTAACTACTTCCCCCACTATGTTCAGCGTTTAGTGAAAAAAAATTTTGAACATGGCACAACAAATAAACGAAAAAACGAATCGAAAAAACCATGATTCAATTTAAGTTGACTTGCTTAGCAGTACATAGGTCATAACTCATAGTTAATATAAAATTTAAAATAAATTTGATTATTTCACGTATTGTGCTACTAACTGTGGCACGTGTTTCGCCTCTTTCAGAGGCATCTTCAGACTTACTATTTATTTATTTAAGAAAAAGCAAATCATGGCATTACAGCTGACGCCAATGCGCCATGGATTTGACAAATATAAATACATGCATTTATATATACATACATACATACATGTAAATATATAATAAAAATCACAAATTAATTAAAATTAAAAATAAGATGAAAATTACAATAGTCATAAAAAAAACAGAAGGGAAACATTATTATTAATATCACATTAGAAATTTTCAAAGTAGTCAACCGAGTGAGTTCTGACAAAATCAACTTTTATTCATAAAATATAGTATTCGTCTGAACTCACTCACGTCAATATGAAATATGTCGATATCCGAAGCAATGCCGTTTAAAATTGTTAAAGCTCTTCCCAGTGACATTCCCATTGGCAGACTGGTTCTACCCCTTGGAAGAACAAACAACTCATGTTCACGATTCCTCAAAAAATTATCAGGGACATTCAATTTAAGATTCTCAAGAATGGTGGAATTCTCAATTTGGCTTCGGATAAGTCGAAAGAAATATGTGCTTAAGTTTGCTTAAGTAATGTAGCAAGATTGATTCTAACATTTTAAATTTTGAAATTAAAAAATGGATTTCGGGTTTTTTTACCTTTTAAAGGAAGCAAGGAGGGGGTGATAGAATCGAAACAAAGCAAACAAATAATGATATTAATGAACTGCAATCAATCAGATTGGGACTTTTCACTTTTAAGGAAAGCAAGGGGGGGGGGTTATAGAATCGAAGCAAAGCAAACACATAATTATACTTCTAATGACGTTAAACATTACAAACTATTAAATTAATAAACTAATGAGCTGCAATCAATCAGATAGGTTAGTGATTACACTGTTAATTGGAAACAATGTAAGTAATGGCGAGCAACCTGTCCTATTAAGAATATTATTTAATAATATTTATTTTTGTTAAGAATTTTATTTATTTCTAAAAATTCTAGACTATTCATCTTTAATTTTTTTTATTTACTCGGTGGAGTATTTCTAAATTTCTATTCTGATTAAATCATTTTCTATTAAATGATTGGCCAATCAATATTACTTAAGCAAACTCTGCGATAGTAAGTCTGTAGATGCCTCTGAAAGAGGCGAAACACGTGTCATAGTTAGTAGCACAATACGTGGAAAAATCAAAGTTATTTTAAATTTTATATTAAAATGAACTTCCACAAAGTTAACGCTGAAACCATCGAATGTATTCAGTCAAAGTAAGTTGTATCATTGCAATTGATGAAATAAAAATGAAAATCATATAAAAATCCCTATTTTTCCTATAGTTATTCATATTTAAGTCGCGCATGAAAACGACGACGTTTCCATTCCAACGGCTATGGCGGACTAACAAGCCAATAACCATGCACGAAGTCACATTACCTTATTTCTTATCTTATCGCTTATCGCCTTTTATTTTTGCCAGATATGAAGCACTCCGTCCATGTTATCTATGACTCACTATGGTCACGTTCTCTTATCGCTTATTAGACTGAAAAAATTCCAAAAGGTTCTATGATTTTACTTTAATCGATTACGGCGCAACTAGCCAATAAATAAAGTCATATTTCTTTTCTGCAAAAAGATGTAAAAACTATGCTTTAAAAATACCAAAAGTTTAAGACAATAATGAACTAGTAGTTAAGATAGATATTTAAGGTAAAGTAGCTGTTGGGACAAAATCTACAGTGTTCGGGATGGCTAGGTTAAGCATGTTTTTTTACAACTCTTGGTGAGAAATATTAATCTTTAAGATCTAATGATTGAAATAATGATGACAATCTTAGAAATTTGTCAAATAAATTTAGTAAAAAAAGTCTGCAGATGCTGTGCAACTCTGAAATTTTGTTATTCAGCCGTAGATAATTCTGAAATTTATGTATATGTTAGAATGCGGTAAATATAAGCTTTTCCGACCAAAAAGTCATTTAAGGCAAAAATTTAAAAGTAAGGTAACCACTTGTTACAAACAAATTATAGTTTGTCAAGATGAGTTAACTTTAAATAAGATGAGTCAATTAATTTTACTTTAAATTATGTACATACATCTTCAGATTTTTGCTGTACGCCACCATTTTCAATCATCGATTTTCCCATGAAAATGCCACGTAACATACCCGGAAAATAATTTTATACTCAAGTTATTATTGATTCCATAGAAAAGAAGATTTAAAAATCGTCTCTAGGACTGCCAAAAACAATAAATAAAAATATGAAATTTAAAATCGTTATATAGGTAGGCTTGCCAAAAAATTAATAAATGAATAAAATAAAATATGATATATATATATATATTCTATAATAAAAAAATTTTATATGTTGGTAGCACAAACTATCTAGTTCGACGAAGGCGTAAAATATGTAATTTATGAATAAATTAGAATTAATTTGTTATGACTGAAAAGTTTTTTTTTTTACATAATAAACTATATTTTATGTTATGACTATAATGCTATTTTTTATAATAAACTATATTTTATAAATATTTAAAATGCTATGTTGTCTACTCGCACTTACTGATGCGCTCTATTCTCTTCTCGATCATTGCGATAGTAAGGTGCCAGTCCTAGTGACGTCTGTGAGCCCAACTTCAAATAAAATATGGGTATTCTAACAATCACATTGCCTCCAAAAAAAGGTGTCTCTGCATAATATTGCAATTAAAAATATTTAATTTATTCATTAATAGGCTCGTAATCGCGTTTGCGTGCCTGCACGCGGTGGCGTCTGAACGGTTTTAATGTAGTTTTATGTAAATTATGAAGAAGAAAACACTTCGGCGTTTCGATAAAAGTTTCATTTTTTCTCATATGCAAAAACGAAACTTTAAAATAAATCTCATCAAAGAGGATGTTTGATGATATTAAAAAGAAAAAAATTATCTCGTTATGAATATGTTTTGAACTGTAAATCCACGATAAATATGAACATATAAAACAAAAATGCAATCAATTGTTTGCACTCCAAGAACAAAACGCAATTCGCCTTTTGCGTTGGCGAGTGAGAAAAAGGTTTTCCGGAAATAGCAATTGACAGGCCAGCGTCGGTGGAAAACCACAAATGTTATCCGAGTCATCGATCAAAGGGATGTACTACCCCTATATCGCGTGATTTGACCGTTGTTACAGTGACTCTAAAACTTTTATGGCGTCATAACAATTATTTTATTGAAGGTGTGTACACTTTTTCCTTGACTATTCATGGTGAAATACTGAAGTGGGATAATGCTTCACGTGATTTATTATTTGTTTTAACCAGGGCTGTGGAGTCGACGTCGTCACGGGGCTTTGGCCGGAGTCATACTCGGAGTTGGAGATTTTTAAAAGATTGTACTTTTTATTATTGCATATAATATTTCAATTTGGCTTTTGGCCGGATTGGTAGGGTTGATATTTAATTGAATACACATATGTAATTAGGAAAATTAGGAAAAAAAGTGACGATATTAAACTGTTTTTAGTCAGAGTCGGAGTCGTGGTTTTGGGAAATACTGGAGTCAAAGTTGAACTTTTTTTACGTACTCCACAGCCCTGGTATAAACATTTCATAAAAACAGTTGACGAAGTCCAGTGGAAACGTTTTTGCTTTTCATCACACGATACAAAGTACAAAGCCAATATACATCATTTATATATGTGCGTGATTTTTTATACGTTTTATTAAGTGCTGCATGTAGAGATTTGAGAATATTCGTCCATTTTTCATACTCGAGTATTTTTCCAAATACTCGTTGACTATGCTACGCGAGATTTTTTTATAACTTTTGCTTTGGGTCCTGCTGTCATCTTGGTCTCAATGACAAGAGACAAAATAAAATAAATAAAAACTTCGAACCAATATAAAATTTGAGACGTTTAATTGTCTATTATTTTTTAAATTGAAATAAATGTAGTAATAAAATTAAATAAGCTAATTTATCATCTAATTATATACACAAATTTAAATTAATAATAAACATTTACAAACAGTACATGGGAAACTACTCGAGTATACTCTAGTACTCGAGTATTTTATAATGTAACCACTCGATACTCGAGTAGTTGATATGTCGAGTTTTTGGAGTTAGTCTTGCTGTTGTACATCATGGCATATTAAGTGTAATGACTTGTAATATAATATGCGAATAAGTGTGTTTTGCTAGATTTGATAAATTTTGAAAATTTTTATAATGGTGCAATGGTACACTGATTCCCCATTTATATTCAAACAATATCAAAATAAATATGCCAATTTTATAATTTTAAATTCTTTGCGAGTGATCCACACATGTTTAGCGGACGGCGTCCAAATTATTTAAATTATATGTTTATCAAAGTCATCCGATAACGGACAGGAGGGGCATTTTTTATAATGTACCAACAATAGTTTTACAAGTCGACATAAAAAAAATTATGTGAAATATTTAGTGTTTATCACGCCACACGCAACTTTTCTAAAAATTAGTTTTGTTTTATTTGTACAAAGATCTTTCTAGAGAAGATTGCTGAATTCATGTATATTTTGCATTAGCTTTTATCATATATCAGGAGACAATTTTCAAAAGTAGACAAATCCATTTGTTGAAAAACTGAGAATGTGAGATATTTTCATTACTTTTTCCTCATAAATTTGTGTTTACTATCAATATTTTTAAAATATAATTAAAACTAAAGAATTATGAATAATGTGTAAACATTCAAACTTATCCATCTGAATAAAAAAAATCTCAAAAGTTTAATCTAAAACTGGCAGTTGAAGATTTTTATTTTGGAATTGTCCACTTTTGAAAATTACCTCCTGATAATTTTTTTTTTTTTTTTGGCAAATATTTGGCATTACAGCTTACGCCAATGCGCCAAATATTCTTAATTTTGAAAGTCATACGAGATTAACTCGATGATAAATAATGAATCAGTTGTGCACAAAAACGTTAAATAACATACACCCAGCCCAAGATCTCTTTTTTTTCAATTGAAAAAATCTGACCTTGCCGGGTATTGAACCCGGGCCCCTGATCGCTAGGACAAAGCTCTTGCCGCTAGACCACAGGGACCGACATATATATTGATGCGTTCAGTAAGGCTTAGTCTTTCCCAACTCGGCTTTCAAACAAATGAATTGCTTGCAAAAGTGGTTTTTTGTGCACTCCCTAATATACTTGTCACTGTCCGCCACTGCTGTAGGGACTATACCCATTGCGCATTGCAAGTTTGAAGACGTATATTGATATTCGTCGTTGGCATAGCAACCCGAAATAAAAGATAATATGAATATATTACATCCAATTTAATAGTTCAAAAGATAGAATTTTTAATTTATATTAATATTGAAAAAATGGTTGTCTGTAAAGTCGGTTTACGGACGATAGTTTAACGTGACAACGTCATAAGAAAACATTGATGAAATGATTGCATACTTTTATGAATAAAATGGAATCATTTTTATTGAATTATCATTATTTTGTATGGATACGAAGAAGGAGTGAAATGAAAGAAATCGTTGATAATTTATTGTTTATTTAAAGTATATTTGTTATACGTTAATCAGATTTTTAATATGCAAGAATTAATTACCTTTATTGCCGCAATTGTTGTTGTAATATAAACAATGAAAACCACATTAACATTTCACTTCACTTTATAAACAGTTGTAAACAGATCACGTGTAGGTACTGTAGGTGTATTAGTTGTGTGCTGCCGCTGTCTCTTTTCTACTCAGACGCATCGACCAATCGAGTGGAAGAGAGATAGATGCGGCACAATCCGAACGGTAGGCCGATCGTGCCTCTCTATCGCTTATCCGCGCTCTCGCTCGCACGCTTGCCTTCGGCGCAACGCGACAAACGGGACAATGAGTCATGTTTTTTCGTGCGTGCAGCGGGCGTTCATCGATTTATAAGACGTTGTCACGTCAAAAACAACGGGGGTGAGTGTTACCAAAATGTACATTCCACGAAAAAGTCATAACGATTTAAATAAATTTGTGCTAGTTTTGTCAGTTAGTAAATTCATACTATGACGACGATTTCCACAAAGTAAAACTTTCCCTTTACTCGCTTGGGCGACATAGTTTCCCACCTCGTAACTCGCGCGCAAAGGACGCACCTACAATAAGCAGTGAAAATGTACGACCGGAAAATGTTGAATTGAATGCAATGCAATGGAAAACTTTCACGAATATTGAAACGATAAAGCTCTGACAAATCGTTGTGTTAGGCGGGGCGCATACAAATACTGTTTATCACCTGATTTTAAAGTTTTTTGATTTATTTAGTGGTGACTTTAAATTCCCGGTGGCATTAATCCGAAAAATGCTATCATAAAAAACCTTTTAGAAGCTACATAATAACAGTAAATATTTTGTATCATTTTAAACATTAGTTCATTATTTCCAACGGCTTAACCAATTTTTAATCGTGACTGCATGTAGAAGCAAGTGCTTCACATAATTATTTATTAATTATTCACTTTTAAGGTGTGCACTGTCAATACTAAGCTTAGTGGAATGGCATTATGTAAAAAAAAATGAGACATTTTTTATGGCATGTATTTAATGGGTCAGTAACTAATTCAAGTTTTGGTCAGTTAAATAAATAAATGGTCAGCTAAAAATCAGAATGGTCAGTTAATATTATAAACGGTCAGTTGTCATTGTATTAGTGTGAATGTGGACAGTTATTAAATAAAACGGTCAGTAATATATTTTAATGGTTAGTTATTTTAAACAAATGATAAGTTTTTACCAAATATGGTCGTAATAGGCAAATTTATGACATGTTCTTTTTATTTTAACTGACGATTTATTATTTTAACTGACCATTTATTATTTTTAACTGACCGTTTTAATTATTTATTACTGACCGTTTTAAGAATTTATAACTGACCATTTATCGAATTAGAAACTGACCAAATAATTAGTAGTCATTTTTTTTATACATACTTATTCCATATTTGATTTATGAAGATCAGGACCGGTTTTGCTCATCGCGAGCATTATCAACTGACAGCGAGTATGAGCAGTTGATGATGCTCACGATGGCCGAAACAGGTCCCGATCTTAATAATTCTACTGTGGAATAAGCACAAAAATGTGTTATTATTTTATAATATAAATTATATCTGTACACAATTGTCATTATTATTTAAGTACAGTAGAACCCCGATCTTACGTTCTCGCATTATACGTTTTCCCGCGTGGTGCGTTTATTTTATATAGTCCCGGCATTTAGTTCATATATAAAACTTTCCAGCATTTAACGTTTCCCGCACGTCAAGCTTAAGGATCGGCTTGATGTGTTAGAGAATTTTAGTCAACACACACATTTACGTGTTTAATTAGATTTTAAAATAAAACCATTTGGACGGCAAGTTCTCAAACTTCGTAACTCAAAGCATACGACATTGACACTCAACCACTTATCCAACAAAATTTTATACATACAAATATTGACTTTTGCAAAGCAATGTTTGTGTGTGATCTGTTCAACTGTTTTACGAAAATACATAAATTTAAACGGGTTTATTTGTAATCAAAATCAGCGAATGCAAAACAAAGTTGAATTCTATCACGGCTTTTACTGAAGTCAATGAATGATTACCATAACCATGGCTAGGATATGACAATGATTTTTATATTACTTTTGTTTTAATATTATGTATATGGTCGTTTGCTTCTAAAATAAGCTTTAACCTTCGTAGGACTATCCTTGAAAAATGACTCTCAGGCCGAAGGGAGGTATAAAAAGACCCCAGTGTGTTGGCCTTATTGGCATAGTCTGTAATAAAAAAATGATTGATTATGCTTTGACGTATATTTATACATCTTTCTGAAAAAGAAAATCATATAAAAATCCCTATTTTTCCTATAATTATTCATATTTAAGTCGCGCATGAAAACGACGACGTTTCCACTCCAACGGCTATGGTGGACTAACAAGCCAAACACCGTGGACGAAGTCACCTTATCTCTTATCTTATCGCTTATCGCCTTTTTTTGTTGCCAGATATGAAACACTCCGTCCATGTTATCTATGACTTACTATGGTCACGTTCTCTTATCACTAATGGGCGTGAAATTTTATGTTAGCACTTCCCAGGAATTGCTAACATTGACAATTAGACAGAAAAATTCTGACTTCTTCTCTTTTTTAATCGATTACGGCGCAACTAGCCAATAAAAATCATATTTATTTTCCGCAAAAGGTGCAAAAACCTATGATTTAAGAATACCAAAAGTTTAGATATCGTATCACTAGTATTAAGATAGATATTTAATGTAAAGTAGCTGTTGGGACAAAATCCTATATACTGTTCGGGGTGGATAAGTTAATAATGCCAATTTAAAGGGATTGATTTCGACTTATTATTTTACCAATTCAAAACTTTTTTTTAGATTAATATGACGTCAAATAATCCAGGTGTATGTTGTGGTATAAAAAAGCTGTCAATTTCCCACAAGGGATACCTCGTTTCAAAAAGTGAGAGAGGTTTTATGTCGTATGTCCAATTTTCCATTTAAAAACTACCACAGCAGGTTTTTAGACTCAGATCCGCATCAGGTGTTTATGCATCGGATCGATTCGAACTTTGATTTATCCACGAGACACTTGACGTCATGTAATTTTCCAATAGTTACACAAATCTCAAAACAAATGCATTTGATATACAATGTTTTTAAACAAGTGAAACAGG
The DNA here is from genome assembly GCA_028554975.1 of Himalopsyche kuldschensis. NCBI lineage: Eukaryota > Metazoa > Arthropoda > Insecta > Trichoptera > Rhyacophilidae > Himalopsyche > Himalopsyche kuldschensis. The sequence continues at coordinate 3,113,545 of JAHFWI010000031.1, read as the reverse complement.
GTCGTTTGCTTCACTGACGGACCTCGCATAGGAACTGATGTATTCAGTTGATTTATCGATCTTGTTTGAAGGCATGGGTGTTTGTGTTATTTAAAACCCCTGCCCACCTTATTATCTATCTCAAAAGCTGTGCGTAACGACAGCGATTATCTGACTACTAATTCTGTCTCAGTCCTCGTATTTCAAATCTCTCTACAAATAAGATTTGGTGAGTAACTGAGTATAAAGCAATTCTCGCAAAAAATAATAATGAGTTAAGATCTGTGACGATTGAATATCCTTCGAAAGACTGTCCTTAAAAAAATACTCGTAGGGGAGTCTAAAAAGACCCCAGTAGAATGGCCTTATTGGCATAGACTGCAATAAAAAAATGATTGATTATGCTTTGACGTATCTTTATGCATCGTTCTATAAAATAAATATTAATATTTTAAGTCGCACATGAATGAGACAACCTGATCGTGTTCTTGTTTATTTTAGACTGGCGATGCGAACCGTGAATGCCACTTCCAATCTACACCTTTTAATTGATTTACTTGGTAGAACTCCATTATAATACGGTAAGAAAAATAACAATGTATTTTAGTTCTACATATATTTGTTGATAGCCATTTCGGCTTACGCTTTCGTCAGAACTATGTTTTAAACGTGTATTAGAGATAGCTTATATACCTAGGCTAGACAGGGTACACCATACATCCCCTCTCTGCTCAACCATCCCAACGCCACATGGAAAAAATTTAAATAAGTTATTGATCTGGCGGAATCCTAAAGTGCACGTTAATATGAGTATTTTTGGGTTATTTTTATCGTGTGAAACAACTCAAAATCCGCAATGTCTCGAGTGAATCCTTTTTAAATTGTTTTTTGCTTGCTGCTTGTTAAAGGCTTTAGAAGTGGTGATGAGTTAATTGTAATCCGTTCGTTAAGAATGTCATTGGATTGATTATACATATTAATTTCTAGCTGTTCCAATGCATTTAGCTTAAGGCCTTTATTACAGGAATCTAAACAAATGGGGACCGATTTTTGGGGATGGTTTTCGGCCAGTAATAATCCGACTTATTTTATTTTTTATTTAATTGCAACGAAACTAGTATATCATAATCATATTTCTTTACAGCAAAATATGTAAAAAGTAATGATTTAAAAATACCAAAAGTTTACATATTGTGTAACTAATATTAAGATAGATATTTAAGATAAAGTAGCAGTGGTGGTCGACTGCTGTTTCACCCTCAGCCAGGCAAAAGATATTCTCCACGTTGGGAGAGGACATGGCTAAAAAAATGATAATAATTGAAGATTAATAATGAACTGGATGAGTTACTTTAATCTGATTAATTATGCCATTCACATTGGTTGCAAAAATTTATATCAAACAATTTATAACCATCAATAGCTGCGGCTCAACACAAAGTCCAGCTCTGGTAAAAACCCTTTTGGTGCACAGCCATCAAAGCCTCTTTCAAGTCTGATACAGCTATTTGCGTTTCACAAGTTATCCGGGCGAGAAGGCACGAAAGGGTTTCGTTGATAACAATTTATTAACGTGTTTATTTAGGTCCGAGTCGTCGTTTTAATTTGTCATTTTTTCGTCACCAGAAAGATGCGTAGATTTATTAACTATAGACAATTTTTGAAATCTGTGTCAATTATGTCAATAGGACTATAGGAATATTCAGAATACGCAACTCATTGAGTTTGGATTTTTGTTACTGTAGTCAAAAATAAACAAAAACTAAATGTCAAATTTGAATTGCTTGAATTTTCCCCTTTCGGCATCTTCAGGCATTTCAAGTGCGCGGATGTACCTGTACTGACGCGTAGTAAACATTTTGTACTGTTTATCCTATTCGAGAATCACGCGTTCGATACAGATACAGGAGTTGTTACATAAAACCACGGGCGTACATAAAGAAGTATTAGAGATAAATTAAAAATTCAAACCCGGGTCGTTGGCGAAAAAACTCTCAGTAATAAAAATTCTGTAATAATTCTGTAAATTCTGTAATTCTGTAATAAAAAAGATGGTTGACACTGCACAAAAACACAGTGGATAAACACAAAAGTTGGAATATGTTGTCCGACACATTATTATTCTGCGCACTATTTTAAAAGTACAAAATTCAAACGATTCAAATTTTATCAAGCACCTTCAGTTGAAATTTTTTATTGCATCTTGACTAAACTAAATATATTGATTTCTTTCTTGTAGAGTTTTCAGAAAAACTAGCGTTGTAAAAAGAAAATTATAGGGTTTGACTCTATATTTTTCTTTTAACTCTCGGATCCAAAATTTCTTCTCTGCACCGGAATCTTTTCGGAAATGACCATGACATGACCTGAAGATCTTATTGAACTGATATGAGCAGAGCAAACCGATTTCAAAGTATTCTCTAAGAATTTAAAAAAAGAAATAGCAGTGGAATGTCAAAAAATCCTCACCTGTCCAATTGGCTCCATAAGCTTGTATTGATTAAGCTGCAAATAGCTGCCCGATGCATCGATAGAAACTCTTCGTGACTCCCTCAGTGGCGGCCTTCTTCTCAGCGCTCTTGGTGAGCCTGCCGGTGAAGAGTCCCCTGTGCCTCTTCCAGAACCACCTTGCAAACTATCTTCCCTCCCCAAAGACCTAGACTGTTGAGTAACTAGCAACCTTGACCGCATTTCTCTCGTCAACGCTGACGGTTCCGTACTTTTGCCTTTCCCTTTATCGTCATCGAGATGATGATGATGCCTCAAGTCCAGACTCTGCGTCTTGGGAATATCTCGGAGTAGCGGCCTTAAAAGAGGAACGACTTCTCCGAAAGCTGCCGTTTCCATTTCACTTGAAAGCAAGGGTCGAGTACGTTTTTCTAAAGGCACTGTTGATACGTCTACAGTTTTTTCTGGTCCAACTAATTTATCTTCTAAATTATTCGTATCATCATTAAAATTTGGTTTCGTTTCTTGACTATGTGTAGTTTGGTCTTCTTCGTCTATTTCGTTTGTCAATTTTGGTTTTTCTTCGAATTTGCTAACTTCTACATCAGCGTTGACTTTTATGTCGTCTTCTCTACTGGCTAAACAATTTTTTTCATCTCTAAGATTAATTTTAAACTGATTATTAATATCTAAGGAGCTGTCATTAAACATGTCTAATTGCGTCAAATCTCGACTGCCTGTTGTCCCGTTGGACGTATTAGCTATCACAGTGGGCTGTTGGTTGTGTTCCCTGTGCAGGAGAAGTCTGGATTCGGGGGGAGAGGTCTGGGGGCCAGTTATGTGGGCCCCCGTCTGGCCCCCTGGCTGCCGTGCTGGCCTCGTCATAACGGGGCCACTTTCAGTCTCCACCGTGGTATATCTGAAAAAAAAAGAAAGTTCATATATATTAACGGTTCACTCTTGCACAATAACCAAATTGTTAAAAATAAAGAATTAAGAAGATGAAGCGAATGTTTTATATCGCACAATTTAGTTTCCATCTTCAACTAAATTCAGGATATTTTCACTCAGTCGTGCAATTCGCTCTCAATGGAACAGGTACAAATGATCAGCTGAAAATTCTTTACAGTATATAATATATGAAAGCAGTTCAAAATAAATATGTCCCTATAGTCTAATACATAAATGGGCAAACACCGGCCCACGGACCGGATCCGGCCCGCCGAGCTATTTTGTCCGGCCCTGATTCATCTCGGCAAAGTAATAGAGAAAGAAATTAAAAGTTCCAGGGAGGGATACAATTTTTATAAAACCATTTTCCTAGCCTATCAGCTCATTCAAACATCACATATAATTATTATGGAGATGAACTGAAGGCACTAATAGAGAAATTTGATAGAGGTTTGCTGACTTCCAAAACAAATACTCATTCACTATATTTGCTCGTCCAGTGGATGCAAATGAAAATATAGTGCAAATTTACAGATGGAACTTATTGAGCTTCAAGGGGATTTAGTGCTAAAACCACAATTTTACAACATTGCTTTGACGGATGTTTGTATTTGTATTTTTCAAGGATGAAACACACTAAATCAAAATTCGAACAAGGGTAAGACATGAAAATCTCGAAAATTCTATGCGATTATCCTTAAGCAATATCAACGCCAATATTGATAGTCTCATAATTCAAGTACAAAGCAATGCTTACTCCCACACTCGGCCACACAAAATTTTGTAATCTGTATATTATATTATGTCGTTGATTTTATAAATATCAAAATATATAATGGGAGGGGGGCATGGACACCATGCCCTCCCCCTTTGGATCCGCCAATGGGTCCGGCCCTTGACTCGGAGATAGAATGATAATTTGGCCCCAGACCTAAGAAAGGTTGCCCATGCCTGGTCTAATAGTAAGAGCTTTGCCTTAAAGATTTTTTCTCCAAGTGGGCCTGGGCTCAATTCCCGACATGGTCAGATTTTTTAAATTGAAAGAGATCTAAGACCCCGTGGGTGTACTTATTTGTTAAATTGTTAACGACTGATTTATTATTTATCATTGAGTCTATCTCGCATGAACTTCACAATTGAAAATATTTAGCGCATTGACGTAAGATTTAATGGAAAATATTTTTTTAATAATAAAAAATATATTAAATTTAAATCCTTTGAATTAACGAACTATATTTCCGAAAGGTGAAGCCTAGATTGATCGTGTCGAGACTCATGGATAAGTAAATAATTTAACAAAAACGTTTTTATTAAGTGTCTATTTCATTAAGTTTACATTTTGATATGCCAACATCTTTTCTAACAGAGTTCTGTGAATGACGTGAAGACGAAATAGCTCTCCAACTATTTCTAATAATTCTTGTTAAACTAAATAATTTGATATTTTGACCTTATCTTCAAATCTATTCGAAATACTTGTATTAAAAGCATAAATCAACCTAAAACTACATAGCATAATTAACATACTATAAATTTTCCCGAAAGTAAAAGCTCCGTGAGGGAAATTAATTACAAATTTGTCAGCGAAATTTCCTGTTACCTTTCATGTTGAAAATGTTTAATTATTTTGAAACAAAACTCTGTTTCAATATTTTCAAAATGCTCCTTGAAATAAATATAATAAAATAAAAATCGAGCCTCGCGTAGGCACGGCTTTCGGGAAAAGAAGGGGGGCGGAGGACAGGTTGTAAAATTGATCAAAGAGGATAGGGATCAAGTAAAACGTGACTAAATTGATTAGGCGATCTGGAAATGACGCGATTTTAAAAGGGAAATTACCGTCGGCGTATCAAATTTTTTTAAAAAGATTTTCGCAGACTTCGCCTCCGAGATGAAAAGAGATACTTTCGTGATCCGATTTTTCAGCAATGAAAGTTCGGTGACATAATTTTTTATCATTTTCATCAAAAGCACTTTTCACAAAAAGCGACGAGCTTTTTTTACTAAAAGAGGCTACGTAGAAGAGACTCTCAACAGAAAATATAAACTCTTAAAGCTGCTTTGATTTGACTATATATATTCACTCCAAGCATGGAAAATATGGACTCCAAATGCAGTTTATCTCAACAGAAGTTTTCTTCGAAAAATGATTGTTAATTTAAAATTTAAAATAACTTTGATTATTCCACGTATTGTGTAACTAACTGTGACACGTATTTCGCCTCTTTCAGAGGCATCTTCAGACTTACTATCGCAAAGTTTGCTTAAGTAATGAAGCAAGATAAATTCTAACATTTTAACATTTTAAATTATGAAATTACAAAATGGATTACGGTGATTACAAAATGATTGTTAATTAGTTGATCAATCTCTCTTTTTCGAAGAGCGACTAGGTAGCCACAAGTCCTATCCCAGTTCTCCTATCCTTTCAATCCCTAATCTCTCTGAAAAAAAGAGATGGTACAACTGACATATGATATACTCAGAAGGCGTCCATTTGCTCCATGTTAGGAGCTGACATGGTTAAAAATATTATTCTTTTTCAAAGAAAACAAAGATAAAAGAATATTGATAGGATTAGTGTTTAGTACTTTTTCCACATGAGATTTATTTCATCAGGACCGGTTTCGCTCATGGCGAGCATTATCAACTTCATGATCAGTTGATAATGCTCGTCATGAAACCGGTCCTGATGAAATAAATCTCATGTGGAAAAAGTACTAAAAATGTGTTATTATTTTTATTATAATGCCTTTCCACCAAGTATTGACAGTGAACACCTTAAAAGTGATTTAATTTTTATGTTCAGATAGGTGGAGTGGGGATTTTTAAACAACACAGTTCTTAAAATATTTTTTTTTATTTAAAAATTAAGAATTTCGACTGAATGTTCTTGATGGAATTTCAATATCAAATTTTAATCGATTGAATTTTGTACATTCGTACACTTGAAAGGCCTGAAGATACCGAATGGCGAATCCCGGGTCGTTAGCGACAAAACTCATGGAAATGTACAAAATTTAAACGATTCAAATTAATAAATATAATAATACATTTTTAGTACTTTTTCAACATAAAAAATATTTGAACAGGACCGGTTTCGCTCATGTCGAGCATTGTCAACTGATTGTTAACTCATCTATCAAGCATTGTCAACTCTATTTTTATTATAATGCCTCTCCACCAAGTATTGACAGTGAACACCTTAAAAGTGATTCAAATTAAATTGATGGAGTAAACTAGCCGCATTGGGGTTCGAAGCCCGTGAGCCCCACAGCCGACTCCAATGACGATGATATTAGATATTGTTTTCTACACTGACATAAATATCTGTTATCGAACAGAATTCAAAATGATGATTTCTGTATTGGAATTGGAGCCCATGACATCTGTAACCGAAGCCAACTACGCTGACACTCGACAACGGACTCGACAAATTATCAAATAAGTAATACCATACGCCAAAAAGTGAATGTCAACATTCGCTCAACGCTTACGTTCACACTTTCTCTCATCGTGTAAAAGTGCGCGGTTTTTTATTGTGCGAATAGAAAAGAAATAGCTGGTTGACACCATCACTTTTAAGGTGTTTAAAGGAAATGGCATTATAATAAAAATAGTAACACATTTTAAGTACTTATTTCACATTCATTTTATAAGATCAGCACCAGTTTTGCTAACGGCGAGCATTATCAATTAATAAGAAATAAAACGATACAGTGATATTTATACAAAAGATATGTAAGAACTAAAAGGTATGACAAACAAATGGTATTACAACCAGTGCTGTGGAGTCCGAGTCGGAGTCGGAGTCATGGAGTTGAGGCTTTCTGGCCGGAGTCGGAGTCATCACGGCGATTTGGCCGGAGTCGTACTCGGAGTCGGAAATTTTGAAAGGTTTGAACTTTTTATTTTTGCAAATAATATGTCAATTGCTTTAATTAAGTATTTAGACTGAGGGTGCTTGATGGCATTTCAATATCAAATTTGAATTATTTGATTTTTGTACTTTTCCAACTACTTCACTTCAACACTAATTTCGTGTTGTTAGCCAAAATTTATGGTTTAAATAAACGATACAAACTATTTACTACGCGTCAGTTCAAGTAGATCCGTGCACTTGGAATGCCTGAAGATGCCGAAAGGCGAAACCCGGGTCGTTGGCGACAAAATTCATGGAAAAGTACAAAAATCAAATAATTCAAAAATGTCAATTGCTATTGGCCGGATTGGTAGGGTTGATATTTAATTGAATACGCATAAATAATAGGAGAATGAGGCAAAAAAAAGTGACGATATTAAACTTTTTTAATCGGAGTCGTTTTTTTGGTCAATGTTGGACTCGGAGTCGGAGTTGTTGCTTTGGTAATTGCTGAAGTCGGAGTCGAACTTTTTTTTACCGATTAAAGCTAAGCAAAAAAATAAAATTTATAAATGGTTGACACCATATTGTATTTCAACAATTTGAAACTTTTGACCCTACTTATAGAACCGTTAATGTTGAAAAAAACCTTAGAAAACAATTTGAAAGTCAAGTTAAACATTTATCATTTGATAAAACTTGTTTTCTACCCAGGTATTTATCATCAAAATGTTTCAAACAAAATTCAGTTTCTTTCTGTTCATTAAATTTTATCTCTTCGAGTTAAATATCATCGAAGTTAGCATATTCTGCTGTGTCAACATAGACAATTTTCAAAGAAGAAACTTTTTACGATTTAAGTTTTGTTTATTTTTTGACTGTCACCTTAATTAAGAACTTTGATAAAGATGTATAATATATCATACAAAATACTCTTTTCAGTCTGCTAGAGTATTTTTTTAAAATATGGTTACCATGATTTTTTTTAGCCGTGTCCGCGCCCAACTTGGAGCATATAGACTCCTCACAGAGTTTATCTCAACATATGTTTTTCTACGAGAACCGCTTGTTACTCAGTTGCTCAACCTCTCTTTTTCGAAGAGAGTAAAGATGGAAGGGATACGAGGACTAGGACAGGACTAGTGATTAGCTATAATCACTGTCACTATGCGTCGCTCTTTGGGATCGGAAAGGTGGAAGGGATTTTCAACAACACAAATACCCATGCCTTCGAACAGATTTATTGACTGAAAAAATCCGCTCGCACCGGGAATCGTACCCGGGCGGTCCGGCACGCAAGTCAAAGCCGTTGCCACTGCGCCACGGACCGGACAACTCGGATCTACTGTATATGAAAGTTAAATCTGTAAGATTCAACATATTTTAATAACTTAATAGATATTCATTTGATTTAGAGGTCTGCACGGGCTCGGATAAGCCCGCGGGCCCGAGGCCAGCCTGGCCCGTGGACCGGGTAGGGCCTGGTAACAAAGATTAGGATTCGGGCCCGTGCCGGGCTCGGGCCTGGGTCCACAAAAAATAAATTAAAATTTTGTTGGAAAGTTGAGAAACTGTCGGGCTAGGGTCGCGCCGGTTCGGAGATTTTCTGGTTTAGGCCGGTTAGAATTTTAAAATTTTGGCCCGTGCAGACCTCTAATTTGATTTTACGTATAAAAACATTTTTTTACCGTCCTCAAGTGGCTGTATGACGACATATTTTTAAAAACCTATTATATGCGGGTATGTATAAGAACGGTCGTATACTTAGAGCAGCGATTTTCTTTGATGGAATAGCGACGGATGTCCGTAACACAAGCAAGCTGTGTTTAATTCGATAAAAAATTGATTATAATACAAAATATTTCAACTGTTAGTATATGACTGTGATTCCAAGAGATGTCGATATGTGTATTATAAAATCGTCGACCTTGTCCAGTATTAGTAGCTGTAAAGTGGACCGAATAAAAAACGCGCGAATTTTCTACGGCCGGCATTGCGCTCACGGAATTGTAGACCGTATATATACGCTTCTGGCATACAACCGGTTAAGGACGTTAAATATGAAAAAAGGTCTCATACACATGGTTTGATTGAGTATGGGGTATTAAAAACTATAATTTAACACTTCGACACCTTACTTTGAAAAGTTTCTAAATGCTCTTGATACTGTTTTGAGATATGAGTGTTTAAGTTTCAATTGATTAAAATTCACTTGTAATAATGAGCAAGTAAAAATGTTTCAAATTACTTATTTTAAGCATATTTTTTCGCCACTCTTGCTGAAAAATAATAATCTTAATTTATTTATTGGCAAAAAACTATTTAAAATACATGGCATTACAGCAAGCGCCAATGCGCCATGCATTTGAGAAATTAATAAAGATTACATAAAATATTACACAAAAATAAGAAACAGAACAGAAACATATTATTTACATAAGAAAACATAATTTTTAAACAAAGCATCGAGTTCACTGCCGAAGATGTCAACATCAACAGGCAGCGCATTTATCAGCCGAATAGCCCTTGCAACTGGAGATTCAAAAGACCTACGTGACAAACAAGTTTTGACAAAGAAAATTGATTTGTCTTTGTTACGACCACGTAGGTAAAAGCTGGGAGCATGCAAATTTAAATTTTCAAGGATGTCAGGGTTATCAACTTGGCCCCGAAGAAGAAGAGAAAAATGTTTTAATATTGCAATTAGTCTTCGAGCTTCAAGTGAGTGAAATGACAGCATTCCTAAAAGAAACTTGGTTGGATAATATTCCATTAATGAATTGTCATACGGAAAATAGTTGAATTTTTTTAAATAATAATAACGCAGAAATTTTTTATGAACTCGCTCCAGTTGCGACTTAAATTTATATTCATATGGACCCCAAATAATAGATCCATATTCTAGTTTGCTTAAAACTAAAGTAACATAAAGAGTACGAAACACAGTAGAGTTTTCAAATGGCTTACTTTGCCGAACTATGAAACCAAGAAGTTTACTAGCCTTATGATCTAATGATGGAAATAATGATGACAATCTTAAACCTTTGTCAAAAAAAAAGGTAAAAAAAGTGTGCAGATGCAGTGCAAGTCCGGAATTCTGCTAGCTCCGTTATTCAATCATAGATAATTCTGAAATTATCGATCTACATATGATCAAATGCGGTAAAAGCAAAAATGTCAATTAGAACCTTTCCAAAGTAAGGTAACGACTTGTTACAGCAAAATATAGTTTGTCAAGATGAGTAAACTTTGAAGAAGATGTGTCATTTATTTTTCCTTTAAATTATGTACATGTTAATGTAGTTTTATGTAAATTATGAAGACTAAAAAACTTCGGGCGTTTCGCTGAAAGTTTCATTTTTTCTCATATGCAAAAACGAAACTTTAAAATAAATCTCATCAAAGAGGATGTTATATGATATTAAAAAGAAAAAAGTTTTCTCGTTATGAATATGTTTTTAAAGTAAGAAAATGTTGTTTGATATAATAAGGATGTATAAATAATATACATGCGTTTATGAAACATGAGCTTTTGTCGGTCGTAGATTAAAAAACAGGCTTTCGATGAAGTTGAAGGATGTGTTTTTAGGTATTAAGAGGAGATAAACTCTACACCAAATAGAAGATAAATCGAGGGGGTTATTGTAACCCACCGATATCCAAGCTTCCTTTCAGCGCGGAGCATAATATCTATGTACTCTGAATGTAGTATCTCCACATTCGTTATTTAACCGTTCAGACGCCACGGCGTGCAGGCACGCAAACGTGAATACGAGCTTATTTATGGATAAATTAAATACAATATTATGCAGAGACACCTTTTGGAGGCAATGTGATTGTTAGAATACCCATATGTTGAACCGATATCCTTTTATTTGAAGTTGAGCTAACATACGTCACTAGGGCTGGCACCTTTTTATCGCAATGATCGCTCGATTGATAGAGCACATCAGAGTGAAAAGAGAATAGCTAAATATCAGTAAGTGCGAGTAGACAACACAAAGCATTTTGTGCTGTTTATAAAATATCGTTTATTATAAAAAAAATATCTTTCCAGTCATAACAAAATAATTGTAGTTTATTCATAAATTGCATTATTTTTTTGTGTTAGCCCTAGATGCAATTTGTGCTACCTATATAATTTGTTTTATTATAGAAAATATATATATATATATTTAATATTTTTTTTATTTATAATATTTATTTTTTTGGCAGCCCTAGAGACGTTTTTTAAATCTTGTACTTTTGATATATTTTTTTCACTTTTCTATGGAAATCAATAATAACTTGAGTATAAAATTATTTTTCGGGTATGTTGCGTGGCATTTTCATGGAAAAATCGATGATTGAAAATGGTGGCGAACAGCAAAAATCCATGGCATTAGTTTGGCGTTTAAAGGGTTAATAAGAACTGGTTGTTTTTCAGTCGCTCAAACTCTTTTATTTTGGAAGAGGGTAAGAATGAAATGATGGCTGGAAAAAGAATAGACGGTAAATATATCGTTTTTGCGTCAGTGAGATATGTTTTCTTTTTCATTTTTATAGTAAACTAGACGGTACCCGGCAAGCGTTCCAACGCCACTTAAAGAAAGAAAGTGTATGTATTTATTGAAGTGCTTTCAGATGCACAATAATTTCGATTTAATTTCACTAACATTGATCGGTATCGATGACATTTGCCGATTGTCTATAGTATGACACACGCGCTACCTACTGATAATTAATTGTACTATGCCTATAACCTTTGCGCAAGTGCTTCAATAAGTTGTCAAAATGAACGGTATAAAAGCGCATAAAATATGAAAAAAAATGATTTTTATATACAAGACCTACTGTACGTTCATTTTACTATGCCTTTGACCTTCGCGCAAGTGCAAGTAATAAGTTGAAAAGGTTTTATCGCAATCGGATGAACGGTATGGCAATGAATAAAATACGAACAAACAAACAAACATTGATTTTTATATATTAGAAGATAATGTATAAGCTATTAATCTAGTATTTTGGTTGTTTATTGGAAAAAAATATATAACATGTCATTACAGCTGACGCCAATGCACCATATTATAAAGATAAGTATATTATAGCAAAATAATTGTCCAACAGAGAACAGCATACAAATTATAAGAGTTTAAAGAATCTTTAAAAATAAAATACCAAGCTCACTACTGAAAATGTCCACCTCAATAGGTAGTGCATTGATCAGCCAAACTGCCCTTGTTACTGATGACTCAAATGACCTACGTGACAAACAAGTTCTGACAAAGAACATTGATTGGCCTTGACTCCGACCACGTAGGTAGAAACCGGGAGCGTTCAAGGATGTCAGGGTTATCAACTCGGCCCCGAAGAAGAAGAGTAAAATGTTTCAACATTGAAATCGATCTGCGAGCTTCAAGAGAGTGAAACGAAAGCATTCCCAAAAGAAACTTGGTTGGATAATATTCCATTAAAGTATTATCAAAAGGAAATAGATTGAATTTTTTGAAATAATAATAACGCAGAAATTAATAAATATATTTATTTTCATATGGACCCCAAATAATAGATCCATATTCAAGCTTGCTTAAAACTAAGGAAATATACAGAGTACGAAACACAGTAGGATTTTTAAATGGCTTACTTTGCCGAACTATGAATCCAAGAAGTTTACTAGCATGCAGGGTAATTGAAGAAATATGGGAGTGAAACGAGAAAGAAGAGTCAAATGTTATACCAAGATCAACAACTTCATATATTGATATATCTGTTCAAAGGCATGGGTGTTTGTGTTGTTGAAAATCCCTTCCCACCTTTCCGACCCCAAAAAGCGACGCATAGTGACGGCGATTAGCTAATCACTAGTCCTGTCCTAGTCCTTGTAACCTTTCCATCCCTACTCTCTTCGAACAACAGAGGTTGAGGAACTGAGTAACAAGCAGTTATCGTAGAAAAAAATATGTTGAGATAAACTACGTGAGGAGTCTATATACAAGTTGGCAGCAGACATGGTTAAAAAAATATATTCAAAAAAGATGGTCATCAATCTACTATACTTAAATAGTTGCAGGCGCAAAAAATAGACATCTGGAAAATACGAGAAGAAAATGTTTTGACAGACAGACATAGTTAAAAAAACTATCTTTTCAAAAATGTATTTGCAAAAAAGGACAGATGTTCTAATAAACATATCAAAGATTTAACTTGTTGAAAACTATAAGTAAAATATCACTAAGTCTTGTAACGAAAATAGTTGTGTTATGTAGTAATGTAGTTAATAATAATTTAAATCCTTAAATGATCAAGTCCATGATCGAGTGTCTTCCAGCTTAGTACAGCTCACAGGTTTGAGTAACAGAATGGGATTTTTCTTTGAACGTATACGTTGTATTATGAATCGATTATTAATTGAGTAGGCATTTACTTGGTAGAACTCCATTATAATACGGAAAGAAAAATAACAATGTATTTTAGTTCTACATAAATTATTTTATATATTTGTTGATAGCTATTTCGGCTTACGCCTTCGTCAGAACTATGTTTACAACGTGTATTAGAGATAGCTTATATACCTTTGCTAGACAGGGTGCTACCTACATCATCTCCTTCCGATCAGATTACAATTAACAGTTCACCGCTTTTAAAACCTTCAACAAACAATAAACTTAAAACAATTTAAAATAGATGCACTTAGACATTGCAGATTTTAAGTGGTTTCACACGATAAAATAACCCAAAAATACCCAAATTATTATTTCCCACCATTACTTTAGACCAATAAATCAAAATTATTTAAATTATTTCATGTGACGTCGGTATGGTTTCAACATAAGGAAAGATGTAGGTGGCACCCTGTCTAGCAAAGGAAAGGTTCTGACGAAGGCGTAAGCCAAAATAGCTATCAACAAATATATAAAATAATTTATGTAGAACTAAAATACATTGTTATTTTTCTTTCCGTAGTATAAATCGATTAGATCAATCAACAGGCCGCTAAGCTAGTCTTGTGGCAGCATTATTTTTCCGTCAGTATCATCGAAAAAAACAGAAAATTAGAATCCTAGTAAAATGCAGTTTTTTCCGATAAGCTTGTGTTTTGATAAGTGTCATTATAAATCAATATCAAATTTGAAATGCTTAAATTTTGTACTTTTCCATGAGTTTTACGACCCGGGTTTCGTATTTCGGCCTCTTCAGGCATTTTAAGTGCAAGGAACATTTTTTGACTGTCACCTTAATTAAGACCTTTGATAAAGATGTATAATATGTCATACAAAATACTCTATTCAGTCTGCTAGAGTATTTTTTTTTAAAATATGGTTACCATGTTTTATTTTTTGTTAACCATGCCAGCTCCCAACTTGGTGCATACGGACTCCTCACGGAGTTTATCACAGCATTTGTTTTCTACGCGAACTGATTTTTATCCAAATGATCAAATTCAGTTTTTCGAAGAGTGTAGGGATTGAAAGAATACGAATACTAGAACAGGACTAGTGGTTAGCTAATCGATAATAATGTTATGCGTCGCTTTTTTTAATAGGACAAGTGAGAACGGATTTTTAAAAACACGAACACCAATTGTCTTTGAACAGAATCGATATATTTTTTTTCCCCATATCCGTTCCCTTTTCGGAGCATATGGCCGCCACACGGTGCCTCCAAGATTCTCTGTCTCCCGCCAACCTCCTCGCATCTTCCCAGGTCATCCCGGCGTCCCTTAGCTCCCCTGAGTACATCCTATGGATGGTCATCAGAGGCCTTCCGCGGCGTCGGGATCCATCAGGTTGATAGAAGAGGCAGGCAGGATTCAGGCTCCCCTGGGGCATCCGCAGCACATGTCCAAGCCAGGTCCATCGTCGCCTTTTAATTTTAGACGTAATAAGGGGCTGGTTTGTCCGCTCTCTTACCTCCGTATTCCTGACAAAGTCAAACCACTGTACTCCTAGTATTCACCGCAGGCATCTGTTTTCGAAGCACATTATACGGTTACCCTGTGCTTTTGTGGTGTGCCATGACTCGCAACCGTAAAGCAGCACAGTCAGTATGCATGCGTTGAATAAGTGGCACTTGGTTCTGACCAAGTACAGCCGTGAGTCCCAGACTTTCCACATTGAATTAAACAGGTTGCCATCTCCCGTGATGTGTACTCCCAAATACCTAAATCGATGAATCGATATATTGATTGAAAAAATCTGTTCGTACCGGGAAGCCAACGACGTTGACCACTGCATGACGGAGCAGACTCATATGGATTAAATAAATACATATTATACATGTGAACAGTTTTGTTTTAAATATTAAATTGGTATTTTACTTCATGTAAATGAGACCAAGTCTTAACTTTATCCACCTTAACATAACTATGTTAAAGTATTTCGAAGTTAAAAGTTTTCGAATAAATACAGATCAGAAGTTGCATATTAAATACAGGCACTGCGTTGTTATACAGAATTTCAAAGGACTTTAAGGACTGCCTACTTGCAAAGTTTATTTTAATTAATTGTTTTTGTTTCTCGGCTGCTCCGGTATAAAATGAAATGTTTTTAATTCTGGATGTTACCACTGAAGTAACATTAGTTTAATAAAGTGTCTAACTACACAGTTAACGAATGTTCTTCTGTATCAGTGCTTATAATTTTTTGGTTAATTATGGATTATATATGTCCACGGGATAGAATCCCAATCTTCTCAAGCTAAGCTCAAAAAATTTATGCATACTGGCTTATAATTTTATAAAAAAATCTGTTCCTAAATAAGCATACATTTGATATCACTAAAAACTTTCAAATCCTGCATGTTATTGATAAATCTTTAAAACTAGATAAATGAGAAATCCTTGAAATAAACCGTTATAAATTTATTCTCAATTCTAATCTATTAAATGATCAACTAGTCTTCGTTAATCGTAAGCCTTACATTCATTTCATTTAATGTGCTTATTTTTCATAAATCTTTACAAAAATTCTGTCCCGTGACCGTATATAAATAATTTACCAAAATTTTCAGCAGGGTCCCTAATTGGGGTAGTAGATTTGGCTTTACGTACCAGGTTAATGACTAATTTAACACTTTAAAATACAAATACGTTTATCCTTCGAAAGACGGTTCCTGAAAAATAGCGTGTGATCTGCAGGGGGGGGGGGACAAAAAATACCCCAGTGTTTTGGCTTTATTGGCATAGTTTGCATTACAAAAATGTTATATTATGCTTAAACGTATCTTTACACATCGTTCTAAATATATATATTTAAAAAAAATCGATAGTTCTCTTATAATTCCTAAAATTATAATTATAATTACCTACGTGGTCGTAACAAAGACAAATCAATTTTCTTTGTCAAAACTTGTTTGTCACGTAGGTCTTTTGAATCTCCAGTTGCAAGGGCTATTCGGCTGATAAATGCGCTGCCTGTTGATGTGGACATCTTCGGCAGTGAACTTGATGCTTCGTTAAAAAAAATTGTCTTCTTTTGTAAATAATATGTTTCTATTCTGTTTCATATTTTTGTGTAATATTTTATGTAATTTTTATTAATTTATCAAATGCATGGCGCATTGGCGCTTGCTGTAATGCCATGTATTTTATATAGTTTTTTTGCCAGTAAATAAATAAATAATTATTCATATTTTAAGTCGTGCATTAACGGACAAGCAGGACGTATTGATGTTCAAGACAGACTGGCGTGATCAAAACTGTTTGCGTGAGTGTTTATCTACGTCTTTATATGTATGTAAAAAGCATCATTTTTTTTTGAAAATTGTTTTTGATCGAGGCGCGTTTGAGATAACGATATCGTTATCTTATCGCGTATGGCCAGTGAAGTTTGGATCCTGGCAATCTGTAGCGACAGTATAAATGGTTTACGGCCAGTAATAATCCAACTTATTTTCTTTTTTATTTTATTGCGAAGAAACTAGTTAATCAAAATCATAAAATGTGTAAAAAAAAATGATTTAAAAATACCAAAAGTTTACACATTGTATCACAAATATTAAAATTGAAATTTAAGATAAAGTGGCAGTGGTGATAAACTGTCTTACCCACCGGGATGGAAATGTTAACCTTCGTAGGACTATCTTTGAAAAATGTCTCTCAGGCCCAAAGGGGTAAAAAAAGACCCCAGTGTTTTGGCATTATTGGCATAGACTGCAGTAAAAAAATGATTGATTATGCTTTGACGTATATTTATACATCTTTCTGAAAACAATCATATAAAAATCCCTATTTTTCCTATAATTATTCATATTTAAGTCGCGCATGAAAACGACGACGTTTCCACTCCAACGGCTATGGCGGACTAACAAGCCAAGCACCGTGGACGAAGTCACCTTATCTCTTATCTTATCGCTTATCGCCTTTTATTGTTGCCAGATATGAAACACTCCGTCCATGTTATCTATGACTCGTTATGGTCACGTTCTTTTGTCGCTTATGGGCGTGAAATTTTATGTTAGCGCTTCCCAGAGTTTGCTAACATCAACAATTAGAGTGAAAAATTCCGACTTCTTCTCTTTTTTAATTGATTATGGCGCAAATAGCCAATAAATATCATATTTATTTTCTGCAAAAGGTGTAAAAAACTATGATTTAAGAATACCAAAAGTTAAGACATCGTATCACTAGTATTAAGATAGATATTTAAGGTAAAGTAGCTGTTGGGACAAAATCTATACCGTTAGGGATGGCTAAGTTAATAAGCAATATATATATTCATTATTGTGTCTTTTTGTGATTTTTTTTTTGAATCTAAATTACTAACAATCGAAGCAGACTTGAAAGTGGGTCGAGAAGTTGTATTGTGTATTTCTTTTACACCATTATATTTACGGTTACCCTGTCCTTTTGTCATGTGCTATACCGTAAACTGTGATTCGATAACAGATGCCTGCGGAAAATAAGAAGTGCAGTAGTTTGACTTTGTCAGAAACACGGAGGTAAGAGAGCGGAAAAACCAGCCCCTTATTACATCCAAAACAAAAAGGTGACGATGGACCTGGCTAGGACATGTGCTGCGGATGCCCCAGGAGAGCTTGAATCCTGCATGTCTGGTCTGGATTGCACTTGTGGACACGACTACCAGGACGCTAATCACGTACTGTGGGACTGCCCCGAGATGAATGCCGAACGAGCTGAGCTGTTTGCTGCGGTCCGTCCTCATACGGGCCCAATATGCCACGCTGACTTGATCTCAACCAAGGCCAATTTTGAGGCATTCGATAAATTTGCAACATCATATGGGGAACGGGATAATCTTGATTCCTCTTCAGATTCAACGCGAAGTAGATTAAACTCCACGGATTCTCAGTATACAGATACATAAGATACTTAATATCACTCTAACAAAGTGGCTGAGCAAGTCACATTTTCTTTTTTATTTTCTTTCTATTTTTCTTCTCTTTAAGCACCTTAGTGCATGGTTAAAAGATCAGTCCCGTGCAGCTCTGTCTCGGGCCAAGTAAGTGAGGAGTAAATTCGTTTCTTTTCTTGATCGTATAGCGTTATGAAAGGCGGCTGTGAAAAACGGCTGCACACACATAACGGATAGGTGGTGGGACAACCAACTTGTTCACCCAAATATATATGTCTGGTCTATCAATCTGATGGATTCCGTCGTCCCGGAAGGCCGCTGATGACCATCCATAGGATTGGCGTCGCTAACGATTCGAGTTTCACCTTTTGGCATCTTCAGGCATTTCAGTGCGCGAATGAACTTGAATTGTCGTCAGCGACACAACTCGTGGAAATGTACAAATTTCAAACGGCTTAATCTTTGATCTTGAGATTCCATCAACTCCAACCTTCAGTCGAAAATCTGAATTGTGTTTTATTTGTTTATAAAAACGTTGCTTGTATTTAATATTTTTGTATATTTAGTAAGATAAATAATGAAAGACGACGAATTCTTATAATCGAATAAGGAAAACGATGGTCTTGTTTATTCGTTCAGTTTCTCAGAGATTTTTTTATTTATTTTACCAAATTATGTATATGTCGTTAGCTGACAAAATTTTGCAGATCATTTTTGAAAGACATTACTTAGAACTTAGAGATAGAAAACATGCGGAAAAGTGAAAAGTAAATATGTATCCACCCTTGAAATAAATGTGGTGGAAAACTGAGAGTTCGTTTTGTAGAACCTAATAGGCTTCGACACTGATAAATGTCCTTTCCGATGTTATGTATACCGTTGTGTTACGATTAGGGTTCCCAATCCCGGGAACCCAAAGATTTTAAATACCCGATGAAGCCCGGGATAAGAAAATATAATCCCGAAATTTTCGGGTTTGATTTTATTGACAATGTCCGCTCCCAACTTGGAGCATATGGACTCCTCTCGAAGTTTATCTCAACATATGTTTTTCTTCGAAAACTGCTTGTCACTTAGTTGCTCAACCTCTCTTTTCTTCGAAGAGAGTAGGGATGGAAAAGATACGCGGACTGGAACAGGCTTAGTGGTTAGCTAATCGCTGTCAATATGCGTCGCTTTTGGGATTGAAAAGGTGGGTAGGGATTTTTAGCAACACAAACACCCATTGCCTCTGAATAGAATTGATTTATCGACTGAACAAATCTGCTCGTACCGGGGATCGAGCCATGGCGGTACGACACGGTAGCCAATGACGTTGCCCTCTGCACCCCGGATCGGACTATTTAAACCGTACCATTAGGGACTCCAATTACTCGACATCTCAACTACTCGAGTATCAAGAAGTAAAATCTTAAAATACTCGAATAGTTTCAGATGTACCAAAATATATAATATTCATTAAAAATTTTGTATATACACATAGATGAAAATTAAACAAATTTGCTTATTTTATTTAATTTTTACATTTATTTCAATTTATGAAACATAAATTTCAAAAATAATAGAGAAATAAACGTCTCAAATTTTAATTTGGTCCGAAGTTTTGTTTTAACCTTATTAAGGTCTATTTATTGAGTAGGCATTTACTTGGTAGAACTCCATTATAATACGGTAACAAAAATAACAATGTATTTTAGTTCTACATAAATTATTTTATATATTGTTGATAACTAAAATACATTGTTATTTTTCTTACCGTGTCATTGAGGTCGTTCATAATATAACTGTATAAAAAAGAGAACTTTTTTTATGCCCAAATCTTTTGTTAAAGCAATGAAAACACAGAATTTTTTTGAAAATGTTGGCTATCGGAAACAGCTCGACACCTAACTTTCAAAAAACTCTAACTACTTTTGAAAATATTTTGAGATAAGAGCGTTTGAAGTTTCGAATGTTTAAAATTCACTTGTGAAAATGAGCATGTAATTTTTTTTTAAATTACTTATTTTAAGCATATTTTTTCACAACTCTTGCTGAGAAATAATGATCTTAATGATGGAAATAATGATAACAAACTTAGAACTTTGTCAAATAAATTTAGTAAAAAAAGTGTGCAGGTGCATTGCAACTCTGGAATTCTGCTTATTCCGTTATTCAACAATAGATAATTCTGAAATTTATATATATGAATGCGGTAAATACAAGCTTTTCCAAAAGGTTATTTTAGACAAACGTGTCAATTAGAATCTTTTCAAAGTAAGGTAATGAGTTAACGAAGTGATTTTTACTACATTACATATATTTAATGAGTATGTCCTTCAACATTAGGAAGATAGTATGAATGTTGAAAGGATTTCATTTACTGTCAATTTTACTGTTATATATTTACGTCGTCACAGAAACCGCTATGTGCCTTCATAAAAATTCAGAACCCATTTTGAGATCTAGATCTTTGAATGTTATCCGTAGTGAAGTGCTACGTACCTGCTTCGAGACTCTACGACGGCTACGATAAGACAAACATTGTAGTACAAACCAAGCGCTACGGATTCGTAGACGAATTTCGGGACGATTACATTTATTTATCAAAATTTTGTTTAAAACGGTATTTTGACGTACATTCTATATATTGACACCGCCCTATATGGTAGGTCATCAGAACTCTCTCGAACGATCTATTTTTCACCCCAGTCTATGAGTTTAAGTCGATATCAGGAAATAAATTCATTCTAATAATACTCTATATTGAAATCTATAGCGATTCAATATAGAGTAATTTCAAATTTGTAAAAGAGACATTTATGCTCGACGTTTTCGGAATGGTATTGCGGACGTCTCTTTCACGTTCACGGACTCTTTCACGCCTCAGAAGAGACATTTCAGCGCAACGACTCCAGATTGGAGCAGGAGCAGTTGTCTCGCTCAAAAATGTCTCTGAATCTTTCACGCCCTAAGTGCATGAGATAAGAGGTATTTAATTGGGGCATCATCCGCTAATCGCAGGTGATAATGGGCATATAAGAACCGCTTTTTTCATATAATTAGTTAGTTAGAGATTGGAGAGCCTTGAGTGTGCACTTGATAAACATATAAATCTTGCAAGATTGGTTGAGGTAATCCTCCCAAGTGTGAGTCTTGGAAAGTAGCCTCCATCTCCCAATCCTCCCCCTAAGAATTAATTTGCATTAAGGTCCTAATATCGCCTTCGAATCGTTATAATTGTGTTTTATTTTTTTATTTAAATTCTGTGTATAACTGTGTATTAAAAGTGAATAAAATTGTGTGTGTGCGCTAATCGCACTGGTTTAACGCTTCGAGATCGTGTTTAATTCATAAGAGCATCCTGATTCTATTCCTCCGATCCCAAAATTCCACTTTCAGAGTGTCGGGCCGGAGGTTCTTTCTCATTTAACGGTCAAGGTCGTCTGGTTGTACGTATAATTCTTCGGAAAGTCGTTTAACCGGTTTTATGCCAAAAACGTATATATGCGGTCTATAATTCCGTGAGCGCAGTGCCGACAAATAAATATTCGCGTCTTTATATACGGTCCACAAAAAGCACTAGACTAAATTCACTCACGTCCACGCAGAATATCCAATAGCCAATCGATAATATACCGTAAAACGGGATCAAAATAGACACTTTTTACCCTTCACGATCTTTATACCTGCGCTACATAATTCAAATATGAATGGCTTGAAACTTGTTTCTATGGTCTTACTACACATTCATGACAATATTTTTTAAATATACACTATTTTTAATAAGACACAGTCAATTTTGTTCGATGTCTCTATTCACCTTGAATCAGGGTCGATAGAGACGAGAGAGGGTAAATCGAGACATAGCAGGTTAACAGAGACAAAAATACAGATTCTAATGATTGGAATATATGAACCTCTATTCTATGTGAGTCTCTATTCATTCCGTTTTAAAGTAATTATTAACAAAATATTATTGATTTTAATTTTCATGCAATAAAAGTGAAGTTTATAAGCGGTCAAAAAGTAAGGATGCACAGGCATCGAACTTAAACAAATTTGTTTTGAAGTTTGGCAAATCATTTAGTTGGTTTGGTTTTGACATTCGAACGATAGTATTATAGACATTGTCAAGAATTATATATAAAAGTAAAAAATA
The DNA here is from genome assembly GCA_028554975.1 of Himalopsyche kuldschensis. Lineage (NCBI taxonomy): Eukaryota > Metazoa > Arthropoda > Insecta > Trichoptera > Rhyacophilidae > Himalopsyche > Himalopsyche kuldschensis. The sequence continues at coordinate 3,090,873 of JAHFWI010000031.1, read as the reverse complement.
CATTGGATACTTGTGCTAAAGTTCAATAATTGTTTTTGTTCACCCCGTTTTACCGGTACTGAAAGACAATTTTAAAATGGTGATCTCATCAACTATTATTATTATAAAAATCGGTGGCAAGTTGTTCGAGTCGAAAATCGTGATGCAACATTTCGGCAATGCTTTATATACTGTAATGTTACAGAACGAGAAAATATTATATTTTGCCACACCGGTAAAACTAAAATAGTAGTTAAGTTCTTTTGGCAGAAAAGTAATACACGCAAGCAGACGTTGTAAAACCTAATGACGGAATCAAATTTAAATGTTTCATTCTAGGCTGTAAATCTGTTGCAACGATGTTTTTTTAATACGTTAAGAAAAATAACAATGTATTTTAATTCTACATCAATTATTTTATATATTTGTTGATAGCTATTTTGGCTTACGCCCTCGTCAGAACTATGTTTTAAACGTGTATTAGAGATAGCTTATATACCTAGGCTAGACAGGGTACACTATACATCCTCATCTCTGTTCCACCATCCCAACCTTATATGGGAAAAAAATAAGTTATTGATTTGGTGTATTCATGAAGTGAAAGCTAATCTGGGTATTTTTGGGTTTTTTTACTACTTTGGTTCCCTCCCAACCAACGCAAAATTAGTAATGCATCGAGTGAATTTATTTTAAATTGCATTAGTGTTTACTAATGGCTAAAGAAGTGGTGATGTGTTGATTGTTATTTGTTCATTAAGAATGTCATTGGATTGATTATACCTATTAATTTCTAGCTGTTCCAATGCATTTAGCTTAAGGCCTTTATTACAAGAATGTAAACAAATCGGGACTGAATTTAGGTCATGTGATTCCTCTATGAGGTGGTTTGCATATTGCGAATCAGTTTTTTTAATATTAAAAGATCAAACATGTTCTTTTGCCCGAATTAAAATATTTATTCCTGTCTGACCGACGTATATTAAATCACATGCATCGCAGGACATCTTATATTTTTTACATTGTATTTTGTATTGTTACTTGAGTTTCAGATCCCGCGCAAAAATTTTGATCTCGGTATTGATATTAGTCGATCCCGGGAATGCGGAATATTTTTTTATGGGCGTTATTTTTCAAATCAATTAATCATTAAAAAAAAACAAATTATAAATATTATATTTCGATTGTTAATCCATTATTAAAGTGTGAAAATCGCTGTTGTAAAATGAAGGCGCGTTAAAGCAAATAAATTTTATTGCTAAAAAATTCACTACCATCTGAAAAATGAGTCTATCAAGGGTATTAATAATATGGTATGTCTAAAATAGTCCGGTACGTGATGCAGAGGTCAACGTCGTTGGTTACCGTGTCAGACCGCCCGAGTGCGATCCCCGGTACGAGCAGATTTATTCAGTCGATAAATCGATTCTGCTCAGAGACAAAAGGTGTTTGTGTTGCTAAAAATCCTTTCACACCTTTACGATCACAAAAGGCGACGCATCGTGACAGTGACCTAGTCTTCGTATTCTTTATATACATACTCTCTTCGAAAAATAGAGGTTTAGTTAGAAGCAATTAGTAGGGATTGAAAGTATACGAGGGCTAGAAAAGAACTATTGGTTAGCTAATCGCTCTCGCTACATGCCCCGCTTTTTTGTGATCCGAAAGGTGCGAAGGGATTTTTAAACAACACAAACACCCAATATTATGAAATAATATTCTTAATAGGACAGGTTGCTCGCCATTACTTACATTGTTTCCAATTAATAGAGTAATCACTAACCTATCTGATTGATTGCAGCTCATTAGTTTAATTTAATAGTTTGTAATGTTTAACGTCATTAGAAGTATAATTATTTGTTTGCTTTGCTTCGAATCTATAACCCCCCCCCTTGCTTTCCTTAAAAGTGAAAAGTCCCAATCTGATTGATTGCAGCTTATTGGTATCATTATCTGATTGCATTGTTTCGATTCTATCACCCCTTCCTTGTTTCCTTTAGAAGGAAAAAAAACCCGAAATCCATTTTTTATTTTCATAATTTAAAATGTTAGAATTCATCTTGCTATATTTCCTCAGCAAAATTTGCGATAGTAAGTCTGAGGATGATCTGAAAGAGGCGAAACACGTATCACAGTTAGTAGCACAATACGTGGAATAATCAAAGTTATTTTAATTTTTATATTAAGACAAACACCCATTGCCTTCGAACAGAATCGATTAAAAAAAAATGATCGTACCGGTAATCGAACCCGGGCAGTTACACGGAAGCCAATGACCTTGACCACTGTATCATGGACTGAATATTAAGATGTATTAATAAGAATCTCCATTAAAAAGTAAAGCCAAACAGAAAGTTTTCAACGAAAGTATTTAATATTTATTTTATCAAAAGAAATATCATTCAAAGCAAGAAATAGCCAAATTTTGTTGTAACATACATATTATATATTCTATCTGTACACTAGATTCTCTTATCCGCTACTCTACCTCGAAAAGGCGTGAACGACATTTCGGTGAAAGCGAGTTAATTATTTTATTCTCAAAATGTCAACTACTGGTACATGGTCAACTACTAGTACATTCACCTTATACACAAAGGGTTGTTTTTCAAATATATATGTGAGCATTATTTATAAATTATCAGTGTGATGCATTTAAATCATAAAACACATTCATAAATGATTCGTTGAATATTAATAATGTGTCACATCACATGTTTCAAGATAGATATGGGCTAATTGTCCTACCCAAATTTTAGTTTTTTAAGAGTTATATAGTTATAGTTTTAACTCTGCAGTTTTAACAATACCATGTTACTGACGTTGTTAACAATGCGTTCACGGTGGGAAGACATTTTACCACGACTGCCACTTTATCTTAGGTATCTATCTTAATATTAGTGATACAATGTGTAAACTTTTGGTATTCTTAAATCATTGTTTGTTACATCTTTTACAGTTAAAAAAATATGTTTTGACTGACTAGTTTCATCACAATTAAATAAAAAAGAAAATAAGTCGTTTTATTGCTGACTGAAAACCATTTATACTGTCGCTACAAATTGCCAGGATTCAGACTTCACTGCCCATACGCATTTAGATAACGTTATCTTAACTCAAGCGCGCCTCGTTCAAACGTACGTTTCATATCAAATGGATACTCTCTACATTAAAAGACGTACATAAGCGCTCAGGCTGACAGTTTTGATTACGCCAGTCTGTCATGAAAATCAATACAAACTGTTTGTTTATTCATGCGTGACTGAAAATATCAATAATTATAGGAAAAATTTAAATATTTACATATGTTACAGTGGAGCTGTATTATCAGTGAAATATATTCTTCTCCAAGCTGTCATTGAAATTGAATTTGACCGCCCCATCTTGAGCCCAATGTTTGTCTGTGTTTTTCTTTGGTTCTATTTTAATGAGAGGGACTACTTGCTGATTTTGTTTCATTGAAACAAACCAAAATTTTAGTCCGGCAAATCATCGTGACCAGTGAAATCATGTTGTCATACAAATCTATTATTTATTAGTTTCACTGTATAAACCATTTTTTATATAAAACTTTTTAATGCAATATATGCCAATAAAGCCATAACAAATGGGTATTTTTAGACCCCCCTTCGGAACACACGCTGTTTTTGAGGGACCGTCTTTCGAAGACTAAAATTACTATGACAAAATGACTTGACTAATTACTCATTACAAAGACTAATTCGATTAATATTGCTTTCCGATTCAATCCTAAAAACAAGGACGAAAAACACTGAGCAACGACCAAAGAACCGTAGATAATAATAAGCTGCTAAAACTATGCTTTAAATAAATAGTTACTAAAATGTAAATGGAAATACTTATAAGAAAAAGTCTAATAACGTTTTGTTCTCTGCTTCTTATAGCACTAACTAAAAATACATTTTTATTTTAATTAGCTTTCAAAATAGCTACACGAAACCGTATAAAAGACCTGCGTACAATAGGTTCACAACAAAGCTCACAACAAAATCTAACGATTTTTTTCAGAACAAGCCTTCTCGAGGGTGCAGTCACAGTCAACCATATTCTAGTTCAAGGGTAAACTGTAGCCTTCTTTACAAATTATAACAGATAGGCCTTTTTATTGAAACAATCGTAAACTAAATATATTTTTACTACATACTTTGGAGAGTTGAGTTGGTAATTTAAATGAATACAGTTTGCAGTGAAAAGCAAGCTGCTGGGGTAACATATAATACTTCCTATGAAATCTGATAAATGTATCAAGACGGAAACTGAGTTTCCAGCCATGTCTCTGTTAGCTAATTTCATATCCTGAAAAAATGACTCTCAGGCCGAAGGGGGTAAAAAAGACCCCAGTGTTTTTTAGTTCTACAATAAATGATTTTATGCTTTGATTTATTTATACATCTTTCTGACAAAAAAATCATATAAAAATCTCTATTTTTTCTATAATTATTCATATTTAAGTCGCGAATGAAAACGACGACGTTTCCACTCCAACGGCTTTGGCGGACTAACAAGCCAAACACCGTGGACGAAGTCATCTTATCTCTTATCTTATCCATCGCCTTTTATTGTTGCCAGATGGAAAAAATTTCCATGTTATCTATGACTTACTATGGTCACGTTCTCTTATCGCTTATGGGCGTGAAATTTTATGTTAGCGCTTCCCAGCAATTCTTAACGAAGACAATTAGACTGAGAAATTCCGACTTCTTCTCTTTTAATCGATTACGGCGCAAGCTAAAAAATATCATATTAAATTTCTGCAAAAAGTGTAAAAAACTATGATTTAAGAATACTAAAAGTTTAGACATCGTATCACAAGTATTAAGATAGATATTTAATACGGTAAGAAAAATAACAATGTATATTAGTTCTACATAAATTATTTTATATATTTGTTGATAGGTGGTATCACAAATGAGCAATTAAAGTAAAACCGTCAGAACTAATTAGTTCTGACGTTATATCCAGTATATACGGTTTTAGATACATATAAGGATAATTTAATATTAGTAAAAAATAGTTTTACCACCAAGTTGAACAATTATAAGCAAGACTTGATATAAGAGTTCTGCGTTGCCTATACGACGTCGAACTAGACTCAACATAGAAGTTCTAGGAGTAAGATATAATTTTTTATCAGTGAAAGTATGAATTGAAAAAAGATCATATTTTAGCAAGTATTTTCATTTGTAAACCAAATGTTAAAGGTATTGAATAAAGGCTAGGAAAATAAACAGTTGCTAGGTGAATAACGGCCTGGTGCGAAGGCGTTATCAGCTTCCGGCGAACGGATATAACGCAGCGTATTTCCGGAGCATTTTTTTCATTGAGTCGAGCGCGTCCCGACGCCGTAAGTGATTGAACGCAAGAAAATACAGAAAAATACTTGTTCATGTCTTCATCTGGACTTTTTTAACCGTCAAAAGACTGTCCCTGAAAAAAATCGTGTGATCCGAAGAGGGGTACTAAAAATACCCCAGTGTTAAGGCTTTATTGGCATAGATTGCGTTAAAAAAATGTTATATAATGCTTTTACGTATTTTTATACATCGTTTAATAATAATATCGTTAGTTTTCCTATAATTAAAAATAATAAAACATTTTTAGTACTTTCATATAATTAATAAAAATAATCTTTTCACAGGAAACAATTTCGTTGGCTCAATTTAACTCACTATCGGGATTTCCACATCTAATTATTGTTGACAGACATGCAGATTTACTTATTTAATTAAACGCACTCATTTTTGGGCTTTTACTTTGATTATCATAATTCATACTTAATTGATTTTTGATTTATTAGTTTGCATTGCTAAGAGGTCTTCAACATTTTATTTTTAGTCTATTTTTCTTGTAATTTGCTTCAATTTATTTGCTTTGTTGTAATACCAATTGTTTGTCATACCTTGTATGTCTTACTTAAATTTTGAATAAATATCACTGTTTTATTATATTCCTTATCAGTTGACAATGCTCGCCATGGGCGAAACCGGTCCTGATCTAATAAATTTTATGTGGAAAAAGTACTAAAAATGTATTATTTTTATTACAATGCCTTTCCACCAAGTATTGACAGCGAACACCTTAAAAGTGTTTCCTGTAATTGTTCATATTTTAAGTCGTGAACGGACAAGCAGATCATATTGATGTTCAAGACAGACTGGCGTAGTAAAGACTTATCTAAGTCTTTTAATGTAAAAAGCATCAATTTGATTTAAAATGTACGTTTGATCGAAGCGCGTTTGAGATAAGATATACATGGTTTTCGGTCAATAATAATCAGACTTAATTTCTTTTTTATTTAATTGCTACGAAAATAGTTGAATAAAATCATTTATCAAAAGAATACTTATTGTTTAACTACTATTAAAAGGCATGTATTTAATGGGTCAGTAACTAATTCAAGTTTTGGTCAGTTAAATAAATAAATGGTCAGTTAAAAATCAGAATGGTCAGTTAATATTATAAACGGTCAGTTGTCATTGTATCAGTGTGAATGTGGTCAGTTATTAAATAAAACGGTCAGTAATATATTTTAATGGTTATTTATTTAAAAAAAATGATAAAGTTTTTACCAAATATGGTCGTAATAGGCAAATTTATGACATGTTTTTTTTTTATTTCAACTGACCATTTATTATTTTAACTGACCATTTATTATTTTTAACTGACCGTTTTAAGTATTTATTACTGACCGTTTTAAGAATTTATAACTGACCATTTATCGAATTAGAAACTGACCAAATAATTAGTAGTCATATTAAAATAGATATTTAAGATGAAGTGGCAGTGGTGGTCAACTGTCTTACTCACTGGGACGGAAATGTTAAATATGTTTAAGGTCAGACAATAAAAAAAACGTATTTGGCAATACATGTTACTATTTATATATTTATTTACACGTATTAATAACTTAGTAACTAAACAAGAAAAAGCTCTTATACATTATTTCCACCATTAGATGTTTAAGAGTATTATTTCTCGGCAAGAGTTGTGAAAAAATATGCTCAAAATAAGTAATTTGAGACATTTTTACAAGTGCATTTTAATCAATCGAATTTTCAAACGCTCATATCTCAAAACAGTGTCAAGAGCAGTTAGAACTTTTTCAAAGTAAGGTGTCGATATAATACTATACAAATAAACTGCCCACTTTTGCTTATTTTTACAGGTAAAATTTCCTTACCAACATCGCTATCATTCAATCCAGTATGTGGGTGAAAATATTTCGGGTTAGAGCAAAAATCGCCCACCGCCCACCACGGAAGCCTGTACCGCCCACTTTTGTGCGATACGGATCAGGTTGGCGACCCGTGTTTTAAAGTTCACTTGGACCTCGTATAACACGGCTATATGGTTCCACAAAAACGTCGTGTTATACAAGGTTTGAAGTTCGTACAAACTTAGGGTTTACGTTCCAAAAAGCCATATTTTACTTTATTTTTTTGAAATAAACAAATATAATTTTACATATTTATTGAAAGAAACTTTAATTTCATAATATACCAATCATTCATCATCGTTATCACTTAGAATTCTATATGTTTTACTCTTTTTCGAGATAGGTTGTGAGTTTTCATCATAGAAAATTCAGTAATAAGCGATTGTTTGCTTTGAGCTTTTACCTCTTAACGTATTTCCTTATATGGTTCCAAAATATTTTGTAATTCCCTCTTGAACTTTTTTCCATTATAGGATCATTTTCAATAATAAAAAAAAACGATTTTAATAGCCATTTAGTCATTTATTGTTTTTAATATGAAACATGTAGCTACTTATTGATTGAGTAGGCATTTACTTGGTAGAACTCCATTTTAGAGTTATTTTTCTTAACGTATGTAGCTACTTCACTGCAACTGATTTCTAAGTCTTTATTTGTGTTAGATTCAACCACTATTTCGACTAATTCTTCTTCGTCTCCAATATTTCTTGGAAGTCATGAATATCCATGTCATAAAAACTTTCTCCACCAATAAGTATTTTTTTCCCCTTAAACCGTGTTATATAAAGCGCGTTGTATAAAAAATACGTCACAATTTATTCATCCGTGTTGTGTAAAACCGTGTTTTATAACACCGTATTATACGAGAACCAAGTGTATATATCACTTGAATGGTCGGATAACAAATGTGATTGTATTTGCACCAGGAAAAAGTAAAAATATTTTTGTGCAGGCGCGCGGGATTTTCTTGTTTTTGTCAACACATCCTGTTGATGTTTACTGTTAGACATTTTAATATTTCTTTTTTCTGAAAATAAATGTGAAGAAAATCCATCAACACGGTTAATATTTTCGTGATATGTTTTAAGCCCTGGTGTCGAATAAAATACAAAAGTCACTTGTACAATAATTTTCAGAAGTGACTTCAAAGACATGATGTTTACATTACCATTCGTCATTCATCTTATCTTAAAAAAACAAGACGAAATTTACACTTTTGGGACTTTCAAAATGCTTTGCATTGAAAAATGACTTAGTCGACCTTCGAAAGAAGGTCCCAAAACAAGAACGCGTCTACTCAACTCGATAGTTTTCCTATAATTATTCATATTTTAAGTCACGCATGAAAAAGATTACCCCCCCCCGCTTTGATATTCATGCCAGACTGACGTTATGAAAATTATGAGCGCGAACGCGTATTTGAGACGCATGACTCTTAAGCTTGTTCTAGATAAGATAACGTCGTCTTATAGCGTATGGGCACAGAATTTTTGAATCCTGGCAATTTGTAGCGACATTATAAAAGGTTTTTCGGCCAATACAATTACCCGTCTTATTTTCTTTTTTATTTAATTGTGACGAAACAATTCAATACAAATCATAGTTTTTTTCTGCAAAGGTAGTAAAAAGCAATAATTTCATAATACCAAAAGTTTAGACATTGTAGCACTTATAGATACTGTAATTATTTAAAGTAAAGTGGCAGTGAATAAAAAAAAACAGTTTCATAAACAGTATTTTTCTATCACAACAGATCAAACTACCTTCATTTGTTTGTAAGTTCAAAAGAGTACTGTTTTCTTCATGGTTTTGTTACTGAAAATTTAGGGCAATGAACAAAATAATACAAACGGATATAAAATTAAAAATAACTTTGATTATTCCACGTATTGTGCTACTTACTGTGACACGTGTTTTGCTTCTTTCAGAGGCATCTTCGAACGCAAAGTTTTTGAATGAAGCAAGATTGATTCTAATATTTTAAAATGATAAAATTACAAAATGGAGTTTGTATTTTCCATTTTACGATAAGAGTTTGTCAATCATTTAAAAGTAAACGATCATTATTTTAATCAGAGTAGTAATTTAGAAATACTCAACCGGGTAAATAAAAAGGGTCTAAAGATGAATATTTTAGAATTTTTAGAAATAAATAAAAATCTTAACAGAAAAGCAGTTTGCTCGCCACTGACATTATTTCCAATTAATTAAGGATTGATTGCAGCTCATTAGTTAATATTTTGTAATGCTTACGTCATTAGTAGTAAAATTATTTGTTTGCTTTGTTTCAATTCTATAACTCCTTCATTGCTCCCCGTAAAAAGAAAAAATACCAAACTCCATTTTGTAATTTTATCATTTAAAATATTAGAATCAATCTTGCTTCATTACTTAAGCAAACTTTGCGATAGTAAGCCCGAAGATGCCTCTGAAAAAACACGTGTCATTAGTGTGATAATCAAAGTTATTTTTAATAATGCTTTTACCAAAAGTGTAAAACCATGAAATATCAAATTGAAAAGTCTTAATATTTAAAATTTGATTCCTTGCCAGAACATGAATCCAGACTCATACGATCGATGTGATAAAGCTCATGCTTTCAAGCCACAGAAGGCAGGAAAAAACATGAAAACTATTCACAATAAAGAGACTCGAAAATTTATCCATTTGCACTAAATTTTAAACGTTGCTTCAACTCAACGAAATAAATACCAATTCATGTCAAATGGGCTAAGCAAAGGTTTTCATGATATAATCTTATGTGGAATAATCAAAGTTATTTTAAATTTTATTTTAAAATGAACTTCCACAAAGTTATCACATGAGCAATTGTCTCTTAAATATTTTCCATTTTCAGACTTGATAAGCTTTCATGTGGCTTTAAGCTGCAATTATAGCATGGCGTATAGTTCCAGCGGCTTAGCTGTAAGCTTCCATGTCCCATGTCCCACTCAGTTATGAGCTGGCTAGTAAAAAAAATTGAGCTTAAATAGTCAAAACTTTTGTTATCTTCGTTCGCCATTCCGTGTTGGTTAAAAATAACTGATCAACTAAACTGAATCTTATTAAAAAGATGTTATTTAGCTCATTTTACAAGTAAAAATTGAATAATATTTTTCAAACTTTTTGCGAATTCTTAAATGCAACGGTTTTTAACTTTGACATGACGACAGTATTTCAATCAAGACAAATATACCCTACATATAACATCAGCTGAAAATGCTCGCGATGAGCGAAACTGATCCTGATCGTGGAATAAGTTTAAAAAATGTTTTATTATTTTTTTAATATGTACATACAAAAATATTTTTATCTTGTCAGCTTCCACTGTCCCCAATCAGCCATAAAACATCAAGTCACTAATAATTAAATGCTTGGAAAATATAATAATGAAGCGATCGAAAACACGGTAGATATTTATTGACATTTAATTATTAATTACATATACTGTGCTTCGAAAACAGATGTCAGAGGTGAATATCAGAAGTACGGTGGCTTGAATTTGTCAGTAACACGTCCGTAAGAGAGCGAACAAAGTAGTCCCTTATTAAGTACAAAATAAAAGGACGACGATGGACATGGCTTGGACATGTGCTGCAGATGCCCAAGGAAGCCTAGATCCTGCCTGTCTCTTCTATCAGTCTGATGGATCCCGTCGTTCTGGAAACCATTTTATGATCATCCATAGGATGTAGTCAGGGGAGCTACGGGACACCGGGATGACATGGAAAGAAGCGAGAAAGTTGGCGGGTGATAGAGAATCCTGGAGGCTTTGTGTGGTGGCTATATACTCCGAATAGAGAGCGGATATGGAAAAAAATATAAATTAAAATTATTTTCTATTTAAAGCACTTTAGTGCATGTTTCAAAATCAGTCCCGTGCAGATCTGCTCGGGACATGAATATGATGGGTAAATTACTTCTATAGTCGATAACGTTGTGAAAGGCGGCCATGAAACATTGCCTGCATATACACAACGGGTGGTGGTGGGAAAAACCAACCCGTCCAGCTGGAGATTCGAGTCTGGGATTGTAGCACCAGTCCCAAGTGCGTCATAAAATATGCCATTCCGATTGGCATTAAAAAATATCGATTCGATAAAACTTCGGCGGAATCCTTACCTCGATTTTCTCGCGTAGCGTTGAAAAATAATACTTTCGGGTCAAAGTTGTAAGAAATTCTTTCTGGCAAAATGCATAATTTCTATTGTGAGCACACCCCAGGGGTGCGGAAAAAGTGTTTGATCTATTTTTGTCCGATGGCGGAAAAGTAACTTTTCTTTTCATAAAAGCTTGAAAGTTTTGTACTATTTATCAAAAAAGTTTGAATTGGTTTTTTGCATGACGATTCCTTAAATCTAATGGAGGTATCTCAACAGACATATGTATATATATAACCTCTTCGGGCCCTACGGTATCGCCTATGATACTAATGGTTTTTATTAACTATCAGTCCGGCTGTTCAATTGAACGTACCGAAACTATTTTTTCATGTTGTATTAAAAACAATATGTTAAAGTTATTCTTATTGAAGCAATAATTTAAATAATAATGTGTGTATGATGTAGAGAAAAATATTGCTGTATTTTATTATAAGCAGGGCTATGGAGTCAGAGTCGTACTTTAGTCGGAAATTTTGAAAAGTTTGAACTTTTTATTTTTGCATATTATATGTCAAATTTGACTTTCGGCCGGATTGGTTAAGTCGATATTTAATTGAATGCACATAATTATGAAAATTAGGCAAAAAAAAGTAACGATATTAAACTTTTTTAGTCGGAGTCGGAGTCGTGTTTTTGGTAAATGCTGGAGTCGGAGTCGAACTTTTTTTCACCGACTCCACAGCCCTTATTATAAGTGTCGAAGCATTTTAAATGCTCAAAAGGACCAACTTCCTTCAACAATAGTGATTTTTCGGATATATTCAGTTGGTAAGACCGTTTTCTTCATTATATGATACTTTTGGTTTTGGTACCTTCAATTCTACAACCAGGTATATTTTATAAAAAAACCTTGAATATCATATGTGATGAAGAGGATAAGATGCATTTATATAGTACTAGCTGTACCCTGCGTGCGTTGCTACGCCAGCAATTGTAGGGGGGATTGGGGGAGTGGGGTGGGGTGTTCGCCAGAAAGTTTCACGGATGTGTACTCGAGAAATTTGTAAAAATTCGATATCAATTTTTGGGGGGGAGGGGGTTGTTTGGCGAGGTGTGGTTTGGGGGGCGTATGGGTGGGTATGCCAGAAACCTTCGAAGGAGTGAACTCGAAAAATTCATAAATTTAAAAAAAAATCGGGGGTGGAGGTTGGGGGGTGGTTGGGGGGAAGGGTTGGTAGGCCAGAAACTATTGCGGGAGTGTACTAAATAAATTTGTAAAGTTTCACATCGATCGGTCGAGCGGTTTAGTAGTCCATAGCGGACATACACACAGACATTCATTTTTATATATATAGATAGATAGATAGATAGATAGATTAAATATAAAGATTCAACGAGAAAGTAAATCTTTGGATATTTTGGAATGTAAATAAAAATCTGACCTTTGTAATCAGCAAAGCAATTTTTACAATAAATCATTTTAAGTAAAAGAATTAATTTATTCTCCTACACTCGCTTACCAATAAAGATTAAAAAATATATTGAGAGTTTCTTAAGAATAACATCATTTATAAAAATACGCTATTATGTATAACCTAACCGAAAAAAGAATATTTTTAGCTCCATCTGTTGAATTATTAAAAACTTTTTTGCTAAAGCGTTGGCTTGTATAGTTTGCTCCACCAAATATATAGGTCAAACAATTTGCGAAGAAAGTTTTTGCATTCTTTACATGCAGCAAAAGTATCTGAAATTTATATATTCAAGTAATTTTTAATTAACAACTGAAATACAATATTATTTGAGTTTTCATAACTTTCTAATCAGATGTACCTATGGCACGTCGATATTTCGCTTAAATTCTTAACCAAAAGCTGCCGCGAAATATAAATCATCGGAAAGTAAAATATCTCATGGGACTAGTGAAGGCATATCCAGTTGCTTAGCCATTGGGTTTCTTACAAATTGTAAGATTATATCATGAAAATCTTTGCTTAACCCATTTGGCATGAATTGGTATTTATTTCGTTGAGTTAAAGCAACGTTTAAAATTTAATGCAAATGAATCAGTTATTCGAGTCTCTTTATTGTGAATAGTTTTCATGTTTTTCCTGCCTTCTGTGGCTTGAAAGCAGGAGCTTTATCACAGCGATCGCATGAGTCTGGATTCATGTTCTGGCAAGGTATCAAATTTTAAATATTAAGACTTTTCAATTTGATATTTCATGGTTTTTAGTGCCACTTTTTGGTAAAAAAGCATTATTAAAAATAACTTTGATTATCACACGTATTGTGTTACTAACTGTGACACGTGTTTCGCCACTTTCAGAGGCATCTTCGGACTTACTTTCGCAAAGTTTGCTTATGTAATGAAGCAAGATTGATTCGAATATTTTAAAATGATAAAATTACAAAATGGAGTTTGGGATTTTTCCTTTTTACGGGAAGCAAGGAGGGGGTTATAGAATCATCATGTAGAAGCATTATTTATATAAATAGCACGTAATTCAAATGTCGATTCCTCTTGGAGTTCAGATGAAATTTTACAATTTTTTTCATTTAATTTGGACTCTAAGCGAATTTTATCTCAAACATATATTTTTCTACGAATGCTGCGTGTTATTCAGCTGCTCAAATTTTAGTAGTAGAAGAGAGAGGGTAAAGAAAGGATACGAGCTCTAGTGATTAGACAATCGCTCTCACTAAGCATCACTTTTTGGATCGGGAGGGTAAAGGGTTCTTTAACAACACAAAAACCTATGCCTTCAAACAGGATCCACAAAGCAACTGAAAAAATCTGTTCGTACAGTGACTCGATCCCGTGAGATCCGTCACTGATTCCAACGACGTTGATCACTGTACCACGGACCCAGCTAAATATACTACTACTTCAAATATATTCAGTTGACATGGCTTTCTTTGAACGAAACTGGTCCTTACATACTATATAATGTGATTTATATAAATAGATTTTCTGAGCGATTAATTCACTGTTAATTTAATTTAATTTTTGTAATTGCCTTTTCACCAAAAAGTTTCACCTCAAAAGTAATTAATTCAAATAGTGTTCCATTTAAACAATATTTTAAAATATTTATTTATTTATTGGCAAAAAAACTATATAAAATACATGACATTACAGCAAGCGCCAATGCGCCATGCATTTGACAAATTAATAAAAATTACATAAAATATTACACAAAAATAAGAAACAGAACAGAAACATATTATTTACATAAGAAGACAATTTTTTTAAAAAAGCATCAAGTTCACTGCCGAAGATGTCAACATAAACAGGCAGCGCATTTATCAGCCGAATAGCCCTTGCAACTGGAGATTCAAAAGACCTACGTGACAAACAAGTTTTGACAAAGAAAATTGATTTGTCTTTGTTACGACCACGTAGGTAAAAGCTGGGAGCATGCAAACTTAAATTTTCAAGGAATATATGCCGTATGGAACCGGAAAACAGTACCTACTACATTTGCAATATATTTGTAAGTAAATTATCTAAGAAGAGATGTGTCAAAGGGTTGAAGTCACGTGGGACATTGAAACTAATTTTGCACCCTACTGAAAGTATCACGAAATATGAGAGACATAAATGGGGATGTAGAACCTTTACTCGATTCCTTTTGGTAATCAGCTTGGGGATTTGAATCCCGATTTATGAAGCATGCGTCGTGTGAACTATCTGCTGCTGTGAAAAGCATAAGAAAGGATATTTTTGATGTACAGTAGAACCTCGATTATCCGGACTAATTGGGGATGAAGATAGTCCGGATAAGGACAAATCCGGATAATCGAAAAAATCATAATTGACAGGAAAAGACAAGTATATTCTAATATTTTCGATGGTTTCGGCGGTAACTTTGTGGAAGTCCATTTTAATATAAAATTTAAAATAACTTTGATTATTCACGTATTGTGTAACTAATTGTGACACGTGTTTCGCCTCTTTCAGAGGCATCTTCAGACTTACTATCGCAAAGTTTGCTTAAGTAAATGGCTTAAGTTTACTTAAGCAAACTTTGCGATAATTAATCCAATCTGTCTTTTTAAAAAGAGGCGACACGTTTCTCTTCGTTGACATATCAGTAATAATCAAACCGAAACGGGGGATGTTGTCTGTAATTTTATATTACATTGTTATTCATTATAAATAATTTGTATTTCTTTAGATTAATACATAGCTTTTATAATACATTATGTTTTAATGAAAAAATCAATTATCGATATTTGTTTAAAGCTAGCTTTTCTTTTCGATGCTGCCAAATCACGAATACTTTTAAGAAACATAACTTGTCTTGAATAGCACTCTTCTTGACTCTCATTAAACAATTGGTAAACTTCAAGATTTTTCTATATCCGAGATCGTTGACGTTCCGACACCATATTTATTAGACAAAAAACGTCCCGATTCACCCCGTTTCAAAGCATCGATTATATCCAATCTGTTTTTTAATGAAACTACGACACGTTTTCTCTTCGTTGACATATCGGTAATATTAAAAATAAATATGAAAATCGTGATCAATTTTTCAAGAAACAAACGTTCAATGTGCATCGAATTTGGACGATGACTAACCCATATTTTACAAAGGAGTTATTGTTAGAACAAATGCTACGATCAAAATATTAAGACTGCATTCCATCACGTACGTTAACAGTGGATGCAATTCGCCACGTGCATAATAGCAAATTTGTAATATTTTTGTTTATTTTGACCAATCCGGATAATCGAAAATCCGAATAATCGTGGTTCTACTGTACTTGAAAAATGGGTGAGTCTTCTCGAGTATCGTATATTCGAATAAACGAATGTCAAAAATACAGTAAAAGATGTTACTGTCGAGGACAGAATTATATGTGAAATAGTGTTATAGGTATATTGCCTTCCGATATTTGTCATCTGTATTTCATTAAAACTTTGATCAAACTATCTTAAAAAATAGCTGTGATAATATTATATACCACAAATGTTTTCATTGATAATCTACGGGCTCACATAAAATTATAATGTGTTTTTGTTATTAGCGAAGATGGTTTTTATGTGAGTCAATATTATGAACTGTACAGAACCGCAAATATATAGTTGCCATCCAAAAAACAGCCCAGCGAAAACAATTAGGAATCCGGTACAAAAAAATACCTACCCGCCCAATCTGAAATTAATTCAATACAAAATTCCCGTCTTTGGGTGGAAAATAATTAACAACTCACGCCATTGGCGGAGGTAAACTTTTCACCCGGAAAACTTTTGATGGATAACTTTCAAAAGGCTTTTGCGCAAGCAGACAGGCACAGAAGAACGGTCCACAACAGTTACTGAAGTTTACTTTAATTTCACTAGAAAATTATAGTGGAAACGTTCTTTATTTATCGAACGGTCAATTAAGAAAATTGACAGATGAGCATTAAATCTTTTACTGGAATTTTTCACAACTTTAACCTTTTATATGCCGGTAGGTATGAGAACGATCGTGCACCTAGTGCCGCAATTTTTACTTATTCACTAGTCCTATGAGATGACTTACATGCCAATGATGTATGCATCGTGATAGCTGATGGCTTAGAATTTAAACGAATATATTCAAGTACAGCGGAACCCCGATATTACGTTCTCGCATTATACGTTTTCCCGCGTGGTGCGTTCATTTTTTATAGTCCCGGCATTTAGTTCATATATAAAACTTTTCCGCAATCATCGTTTCCCGCATTTAACGTTTGTTTTATACGGTCCCTTGAAAAACGTAGAATCGAGGTTTCGCTGTACTCGATATAATTGTAACATATAAATAAAGGTTTATTTACTTATTTAAAAATATAAAATGTTTAACCGTTGCGTTCAACTGAGTCTTACGCGTGGATTTTACTGTCGGGTAATATTTTTTATTTTAATGAAAAACTAGATGCAATATTTAATTCGTTGTTAACATAAAACCGACGTCCACAGAAACAGATAGAGTTATTTCTACTGCAGGAATTATAAAAACAATACTTTGAACCAATTTTAAATTTGAGACGTCTCATTCTCTATTATTTTTTAATTTTAATAATTATATAATCTGAAATAAATATTATAATGAAATTCAATTTATTTATCATATATTTATATACACAAATTTAAATTAATAAAATATATTTTGGTAAATCTGAAACCACTTGAGTATTTTCAAATTTTACTACTCGGTATTATGTACTTAATTTATTTGAAAAAAATACAACTATGCTATGCGAGAATTTCTTTCTTTACTTTTGCTTTGGGTCCATCTGAAGTATTTTATAAATGAAAAGTTTATGATCACAAGAGACAATTTATTTACCATCTGTTTATATACAAAAATTTGAATTAATAATATATATTTTGGCACATCTGAAGCTACTTGAGTAAACTCGAGTAGTCAAATATTTTATGATTATACTACTCAATACTCGAGTAATTTAGATATAGAGTAATTGGGGTCTCCAATTGACAATGAAAACTTTACGAGTGACACGTAATTATTATAAAATGGATTTTCAACAGACGTATATTTGTAAGAAGCGAAAAGATTTTCCTTTCAGGAAAGTCTTATCATTGGCTGATACGACAAGGTCCGGAAAAGTTGAAGCACTCTGACAAAGAGAGTCCAAATGGTTTCTGATGCGTAATCGATACGATTCGGGGAAATCCTTGCAAGGAAATGGAAAACGATATGTCCAGCCATTTGCTTGACAGTTTACATATATTGCTATTAGATGAACCAAACCACGAAGAAAAGTCTCGGGTCACGGGTGGGCGAGTTTGAAAGCTTTACCCTATGTTATATATTTATTTTATAACCAGTATTTCATTGGGCGATATTTTTGATCAATTGCCAATCATACGACGGCTATTTAAAATCAGATACATCAAAAATAAAACGTCGTGATGATATTAAACCTTAAACAATCTAATATTTCAATAATTTTAATAAAATAGAATTCATTACTAAAAATATGTTCAACAGGCACTTACATAATAAATACGGTGAAAAAAATAACCATGTATTTAAATTCTACAGAAATTATTTTATATGTTTGTTGGTAGCTATTTCGGCTTACGCTTACGTCAGGACTATGTTTAAACCTGAATTTACTCATCCTTTATATACCGTTATAGACATGGTACACAACAAATCTTCTTCTCTGTTCCACCATCTTAGCTAAATACGGTAATAATAAGTTACATAATTTTAATATGTACTTACCATTCAAAACCGTTCAAAAAGTTCTTCCCGTCTCCTTTGTTTCAGAGTTAAGTTTTCATAGTTAATTTACTGAATGGAGAGCGTGAGTAATCCATAGTGAAACCAGTTCATATCATATGCACCTATATGTACAATATATATTTTGAATTTCACTTTTACTTATACCATACCAATACATACACAAATGTTTAAATATATATTTATAAGTGCAGTACACATAAACGCATCTACACTACCGTTCCATGCAATAAGGTAGTAATTGACTGACTTTTATTAAAAATTACATTATGGGTTTTTTCAAGTTTTAGTATTTAGAATTTTTAAAAAGTTTAAGAATTTTTGGTAAAATCTAATTCGATAAATGGTCAGTTATATATACTTAAAACGGTCAGTTAAAAATAATAAATGGTCAGTTAAAATAAAAAAGAACATGTTATAAATTTGCCTATTACGACCATATTTGATAAAATTCACAAGCTGACAAACTAAAATTAATCATTTTTTTTTAAAAACTGACCATTTAAATTAAATACTAACCGTTTTTAATAAATAACTAACCATTCAAATATATTACTGACCGTTTTATTTAATAACTGACCACATTCACACTGATACAATGACAACTGACAACTTATAATATTAACTGACAAAACTTGAATTAGTTACTGACCCATAGGCGGATCCACGGGGGGGGCCATGGGGGCCATGGCCCCCCCCCTGAGAAGGATGTATTCCATTCAAAATATTACAACATTAATTTTCAAATGAATTTTATTTAAATAAATATGTTGTAGTTCTCATTTTCGACCGTTTAGTTTAACAACTACAGTTTGGCAAGAAATCTCAAAATTTCATTCATTCGCAATTCTTTCCTCGAAATCTTTACCGATTTCCATTTTTCGATTGTAAGAAAACTAATAGCCATATTTTAAAGAACAATCGGTTGACACCTCAACAACCTTAAGATGGGCTGCTTACCGCGTCTTGTCTCATGGTTAACTTTAAATCATCAGAGTATATCCAAAGTCAATTTTGTGCACCTTCGTCCTAACCTCCATTTTTACGGTGGGAACTACGTTTGTAGCGCCGAGCGGAAATCCATGTGCCACGATTCTATTACGGTTATTACGGACATTTCGCATCGATCATGTGAAATCACTAGTTTGGAAAACTGTAGCAAAAGTCGGTTGTTAAGCGCTCTGCCGGTTCAAAATACCTCAGAGCACCAGTTTAGAAATATTATTACATATTAACGTCAAAAACTTAAAATTCGACTTAATTTTAAAATGTTTGCGATTTGTCTCTGGTATTAAACAATATTATGTTATGTTATATTATGTTTATTAATGCTTGCATTTTTGAATTGAAATAAAAGAATCGATGATAATAGTCAAGTCATCAATTATATCACATGATTTTTGTTCATTTTTCTTTAAACGCTGACATTTAAATTAAAAAAAAACCGTTTTTAAAAATCGTGTAAAAGGGGACATTAAATATATTTTTAATGTATCATTTTTTTTAATAATTCTGGACCACATTCACACTGATACAATGACAACTGACCGCTTAAAATATTAAATGACAATAATCTAACTTTATTTGGTAAAGAAGTCGTTTCGCTATGTGTACGTTCATTAAAAAGTGAGTATTGGAAAATCTATTCTTGGTACTGGATTGACGTATGAATTGTTGACAAGCGTAAGTTTTCCTTTTCTTTTTTTTGTATTCGTGAGACACATTTCAAAGCGCCTTTTTTAATGGGCTGTGACACATTCATGGGATATATTTTATATCGTATACCAGGGTCTCTCAACCTTATTGCGACTCCGGGCGCATTTGAGATTGAGGAGAATAGTGGCGGGCGCAGGCCGGATTTTTTTCAATAAAAATCTTTAGTACCTAGTATGTACATATTGAGAAGACCTTTATTCCGGCTCCCTCGTAAATTGAGAAGGAGCCTCCTATCCGACACTCAGGAGAGGGGGATTTTGTGAACGGAGTAGGAGAAACATGGAACTCTTTAAAACAAAACACGATCTCAAGGGGTTATGTGGGTGCGGTTAGCACCCATTATTTAATCGTTAAGGATTTACACAGACGTTATACAACACACAAATATTACGATAGCGAAGAAGATATCAGGAATTTGACTCGTATTTAATTCTTAGGGAGAGGATTAGGCGCGTGCATTCTCAATGCTGTCCAATCACTCACTGCTGTATTAAAACAAACGGTTACTTTAGAAAGAAAAACAATGGCCGTTTCAAAAATCGTTAACACGTGCGCCCGGCGATAAGGGATTATTTATCGCCTAACGAACTTTTTATGAAGCACATGCATTGTCGGGCGTCAAGAGATAAGAGAAATTGAAATACTTCTGTGTTGAATCGCTATAGACTTCAATACAGATTATTATAAGAATGAATTTATTTCCTGATATCGACTTAAACTCATAGACTGAGGTGAAAAATAGATCGTTCGAGAGAGTTCTGATGACCTACTACATAAGGTGGTGTCAATATTTACTAATTTTTATAATTTTTTCCTGGGAAGCTTTATATACAGTCACAACAAAATAAATACGCGCACCTTCACAATTTAGTCATTTTTCACGCCACTAGATCTGGCTCAGTACTGTTGAAGCTTACAAAACTCGCTTGTCTTTCAAAATATGGATATTAGTTTTCTTTTCAACCGGAAGAAAAAAAATGGAAATCGGTATTTGAGGATATATTCGCAAACAGGGACGGCTCGTCCTATAGCGCAATGGTGCACTGCACCCTTGAATATATTGCAACAATTTCAAAATAAATATAATATTTATATCAATTTAATAATTTTAAATTCTTTGCGTGTATGCTCAAGCAATAAGCAATTTCAAAATAAATATATCAATTTATTCATTCATAATTCCATCATTGTATGTTTCATAAAAAGATATTTCACGCATCCCAGCTAAATTAAAACTAGTAATAATATTTTAACACTTAACCATTTAGTTTCATATTTTTTGTTTGTTTAAAGCTTCTTTTACTCCAGAGGGTTAAAGTGGAGTTGGCGAAGGGTTAAAGGAACTACTTAGTCTTACAGGACATAAACTAACGAATGAAGATAAACGATGACTCCAAATTGACGCCACGAAGGGTCAATTAATTATGATCTCGGAGGCTTCACCGAGACATCCCAATGTGAAACTTTAAAGCAAAATGACGGCTCTAACGTCATACTCTCCGTCCACTCGTATACGAGTTAGCGTACAAAACGGTTCGGCAAATTAGGTGGTCTGCATCCACCAAAGGGCGTCAAACATATCTTTTCTCCCAGACGTGACCTGGAGACTCAAGGTGAAGAGTCAAGCGCATGGACACTGGACTTGCCAGTTTATAACTGGACATAAACAAGTTCAACGGCAAAATATTTGGGTTGGGCAGTTGGTCGAAAAGCCGGATTGCACTTGTGGACACGACTACCAGATCAAAAATCCACATCTAAAAGATAAATCCCGTGCAGCTTGTTTCGGGTCAAGTGAGTGAAGAGTAAATCCGCTTCTTTTCTTGATCGTATAGCGTTATGGAAGGCGCCTGTGAAAAACCGCTGCACGCACATAACGGAAGGGTGGTGGGACAACCAACTTGTTCACCCAACTATATATTAGAAGCTAAGAGTATTAACTACACGTCTTAGTGAAGAACTATGAATATACTAAATACTATTATACCCGAGAAAAAATTCAAAGAATAACGTCTCACGTATAAATTATATAGTTCGCAATGCCCTGTCCGACTGCTCGTCTCAAGGGACCTCAATGGCCCGACCCCTTTCACTTTTGCTTAACCAATCGAAAAAATAGTATTAAATAATACCCTCACAAAGTAATCTTGGATATTTATTTATTTATTTAAGAAAAAGCAAATCATGGCATTACAGCTGACGCCAATGCGCCATGCATTTGACAAATATAAATACATGTATTTATATATATATATACATACATACATGTAAATACATAATAAAAAAAAAAATTAATTAAAAACAAGATGAAAACATTGTAGTCATAAAAACAGAGAGAAAAAATTTATAAAATCATTTTAGAAATATTCAAAGATGTCAACCGAGTGAGTACTGACAAAATCAACTTTTATTCATAAAATAAAGTATTCGTCTGAACTCATTCACGTCAATATGAAATATGTTGACATCCGAAGCAATGCCGCTTAAAATTGTTAAAGCTCTTCTCAGTGGCATTCCCATTGGCAGACTGGTTCTACCCCTTGGAAGAACAAACAACTCATGTTAGCTCTCCTGGCACCTAGTTCATTTTTTATCTTAAAAATTCAGACAAAAAAGCTTTTGAGAAATAATAAGTTAAATATGTAATAAATCATATTTTTTTATATTTAATGTGTTAACTGTCACTTCTTGGTGGAAAGACAGTATTGAAATCATTGGATGCACAACATCCGGCCTGAAATGACATTTCGTGTGGCTTTATATTACAAATATTAATCACCTTTTTATCTTCAGAACTTTTCACGTACGATGCAAGAGCAATATAAAATAATAAAAATTTAAATTTAATATAGCAAAAAGGTCTTTCAGCCCTTGAACAATCTGAAAATATATTGCATCACTGATTTAAATTAGTAGCACAATACGTAGAATAATCAAAATTATTTTAAACTTTATATTAAAATGAACTCCCACAAAGAAACCATCGAAAGTATGAATAAAGCACTTTGTTTTTTTGTTGGAATTGTTTGATTCTGTCAGTGTCTATTATTTAAATAAATAAAACACATTATAGGTACATTACTATTTCCATATATATTCTGACAAAGATCAGAACCGGTTTCTCTGATCGCGACCATTGTCAACTGACGGTCAGTTAATTGTCACTTCAACGTCCATTTCTATTAATACCACAGGTAATTCATTTGAGTTTGGTGGATTTATCATCAAAGCCCAATATTCGATTCCTGATTAGTTAGAAACCATGTGGACTCGACTGAATATTTTATAAATAATCTTGGAATTGAATGACAATCAGTTGACAATGCTCGCCATGAGCGAAACCGGTCCTGATCAAATAATTTTTACGTGGAAAAAGAACTAAAAATGTATTATTATTTTTATTGTAATGCTTTTCCACCAAGTATTGACAGTGAACACCTTAAAAGTGATTAACATACTACGTTAAAAGGAGCATCATATTTTTGAGTCACACGTTGGTGCTTGCAAAAGTTCCTCACAGATGAATTCACGTATGCAGTTTAAGGCAATTTTAATTTAGTTTGTAGCGCTCATCTTAATGAAACTGTTAATTCATTATTCATTTTAAATTTATCTTTATTATATCAGCATTGCAACTTTTAATACCAGTTTTTGATATAAAACACCGGTATTGAAATATTCGTCCTGTATTGCAACCCCAAGTTGGTAAATCCGAATTGTAATAAAATTTTCTGGAAAAATATTTTCAATTTCAGGTCAAACAAACAAACATTTGTTTTACTGGTTTGGCACTAAAATTACAAAAAAAATATTTAACATTCAAAAGCTTTTTGAAGTTGTACAAAGCACTGAGCAAAACTTGCTACAAAAAATACGACAAATGAATCAGAGACCAAAACAGTGTAAGTCCGTGAAATACAATACAAGTCAGACTTACACCGTTTTGGCTTTGGAACTGTCAATTTATTTCGTAACATTGTATCTTTGATAACTCGCGCTTTATTGTATGGACCGTTGCTTGCCAAGCTGTGGTCCGCGAAAATTTTCTCAAGATGAGTTGATCGAAATTAGGTCAGATAATTTGTTTGAAGTAGAATGAAAAAAATATTTCTTAATTTTGGATAAGGCGACAGCAAGGATATCCGTATATTGCAAAATAATTTATGGTAATCCTAAAACTACATTGCATAATGTTTTTTCCGTCATTAATTTTGATTAAAAATACGCACAGATAATGCCTTTTCACCAGGGCTGTGGAGTCGTTAAAAAAATACGTATTTTTTTCTACCTATCATATTTATGGGTAAAATTTGAATTGTTTGAGCCTTGTACTTTCCATGAGTTTTGTCGCTAATGACCCGGGTTTCGCCTTTCAGCATCTTCAGGCATTCCAAGTGCACGGATGTACTTTTGATTAAAATACAGCTAACGGTTTTCGACAAAACTCATGAAAATTCAAAAAAATATTCAAACAAATGTATAATTTCGTCATTTTCCATCAAGCACCCTCAGTCGAAATTCTTTATTATATTTATGTGTATTCAATTATATATCAACCAACCAATCCTGCCAATACTACATATTTTATGAAAAATTAAAAAGGTCAATCTTTTCAAAATTTCCGACTCAACGTCCCTACTGTTCACAGAGATTTTGGAAGATTCCTCGCAAGCGATTCTGCATTTGAACCAGATATTTATTTGTTTTGTAAAAACATGCAATTGTGGTAAATTTTTGTCATATTTTTTTTTGTGTGAGCTTCATGCTGTGTATAGTTTTTCTTATTTAATTTTTTAAAACAGTCGGTAAGTAAGTCATTATTCTTTGTGATAAAATATTTACATGCAAAAAAAAAAATTACATACGGTAAGAAAAATAACAATGTATTTTAGTTCTACATAAATTATTTTATATATTTGTTGATAGCCATTTCGGCTTACGCCTTCGTCAGAACTAGTAGTAATAAGCAATTGTTATTTTTCTTACCGTATTATAATGGAGTTACCAAGTATACCCAAAACCTACTCAATCAATAAAAATTTTGATCACTAAAATAATTTTTTTTTCGGCAGATAATTTTTGATAGGGGGTCCGTGGCACGAAAAAGGTTGGGAAGCACTGGTATTTTCAGAATAATATTGCGTTTGTATTTTTAAGCTGAAAACACGGATAATGGCTTTCGTCTGTCAGATATACGCTCAAAATAAATAATATATATTCATGTACAAATTTGTAAAGAATATTTCTGTCTTTATTGTATTTGTGAAGCGAACTTTCCATTGAACGGTGACAGCTTTGTGTTTTTATTTATACTTTTAACGCAACTCTATTGAATCCGATCGTTAATTTTTTTTATCAACGTCTACTTCGTAATTTTGGCTCATCTGCTAATGTAGTCATTTCAATCGAAGTTTTTATTCCAGAACTGTCTGGTCCGTGGCGCAATGTCAACCTGTCGACTTGCGTGCCGGACCGCTTGGGCTCTTTTCCCGGTACGAGCGGATTTTTTCAGTCGATAAATCTGTTCAAAGCCATGGATGATTGTGTTGTTGAAAATCCCTTCCCACTAGAGACTCCAATTCAAGAATCGAGTACTCGATACTCGAGAATACTCGTCCATTTTCAAGTACTCGATACTCGAGTATTTTGAAAAATACTCGAGTAATACTCGGGCTGAAAAAAACTTAACTCACATTAAAATTTGAGACGTTTAATTCTCTAATATTTTTGAAATATATGTTTTTTAAATTGAAATAAATGTTTTAATGAAATTAAATAAACTTATCTATTTATATTCACAAATTTGAATTAATAATAAATATTTTGGTACATCTGAAACTGCTCGAGTATACTCGAGTACTCGAGTATTTTTAAATTTTTCTACTTGATACTCGATTAGTTGAGATGTCGAGTAATTGGAGTCTCTACTTCCCACCTTTCTGATCCCAAACAGCGACGAATAGTGACAGCGATTAGCTAATCACTATGTGTCCTGTCCTAGTCCTCGTATACTTTCCATTTCTATTCTCTTTGAAAAATGAGAGGTTGAGCAAGTGGGTGGCAAACAACAAAAAATATATGTTGAGATAAACTCCGTGAGTAGTCCATATGCTCCATGTTGGGAGCGGACTTGGTTAGAAAAAACTTATAGTTACTCGGATTCTCAGCGTATATTTTTCGAACTGAGTCGGCATATACATAAGTACAGGGCCAAGACAGAGCTATTGTTGATGACTGATTTTTTGAAAACTTTATCCAACCACGATCTATTGGCATCGATAAGAGATTGTAATATCGACATTCAGTAGAGGAAACCCTTTAAACAAAAAACAAGTGAACATCGACAGATTTTGCTATTCGACCGTTGGATGCGTAATGATTAGAGAATCTGAAATTATTAAGAGCTCAAAGCTAACTGTTGGTTTTAGTATCAAAAAGTATGTTATTTTATAGCATATCTAACTGAACCTAAAAATATAAAATTAAAGTTGATGGTATACTATTAATTATTTAACATTTGTTCAAGAATAAAAATAGTACATTTTTAGTACTTTTTCCACAAAAAACTTATTTGATCAGGAGCGGTTTCGCTCATGGCGAGCATTGTCAACTGATAAGGAATACAATAAAACAAGGTATGACAAACAATTGGTAAAACAACTAAGCAAATAAAATGAAGCAAACTACTAGAAAAATAGACTATAAATAGAATGTTGAAGACCTCTTAGCAATGCAAACTAATACATCAAAAATCAATTAAATATGAACAATGAAGATTTAATAATAATATTATACAGATAGAGACAGTCACATAAATATATTATTTGTTTAAAATAAAAAGAATAATTTTAGTATAATAAGGCTAAAATTAAAAAACATATCTTCTTTCAGAACTCATACAATAGTCAGTAATATTCTTCAGAGTTAATCATTTTGATTCCACATTTTATAATAATCCACAAGAACTCAAAAAGTAAAGTAAAAATTTAAATTTATAAGCCAGAATGTATAATTTTTTTGAGCTTAGCTCGAGAGGATTTGGATTCTGTTCCGTGACCATATATCCATAATTTACCAATCTTTCTACCCTTAACGTCTCCAATAAAGTTGTGTTAAGTGACTGAATAACAAGTAGCTTTGTTGGGACACTCCATTACGAGTCTTCACAAGATACTCCAAAAACAATAAATTAAAACAGATTTCTTTACATTTTTTTCTCATCCAAAATGTTGCAAAATGTATCTTCCACCTCTTTGGCTTTCAGGCTCGATGTAATTGTTGTGCCGAGGGTGAGTTATTTTGCAGTGTAAATTACTACAAAATGGATGACAGAGTTTGTCATGGTTATGACAGGCTGTATTGAATATTGACTATCTGACCACTGAGGGATGCGGAGCTTGGGGCGTGTGGCTTTGCATAAGAGGCAGTACATTAACGAAGGCAATCAATAATAATTTGCAGGCGAAACTATGATTTGCACGATAGTTTGTAAGTTAAATTTTTGAATTAAAATCCGTATTATTATTTCAATTCTCTTATTATATTAGGTTTTAGCTCTGAGCTTATTTGAGATAAGTTTTTGTTTGAATAATTATCTATTGAAATATAAGGTTTCGGTGTCTAAAGCATAGGTTCCCAACCTTTTCCGGACGACCATCCTTTATTTATAAAAGCCATGTGACCCGCGACCTCCATGTAATACAAAAATTCATTTTTACTAAAGTATTAAAATAAAAACAACGAAAACGCAACATAGTGAATATAT
Source organism: Himalopsyche kuldschensis (assembly GCA_028554975.1). Taxonomy (NCBI): domain Eukaryota; kingdom Metazoa; phylum Arthropoda; class Insecta; order Trichoptera; family Rhyacophilidae; genus Himalopsyche; species Himalopsyche kuldschensis. Next base: position 3,062,826 of record JAHFWI010000031.1, on the reverse strand, counting down.
TTTTTAGTTGACTTTAAAATTTGGTGACCCCACTGAAAACCCGCAGCGACCCCTTTTGTGGTCGCGACCCATGGGTTGGGAACCCGTGGTCTAAAGGATCAAATTTAATGTCCATAGGAATAATTCCAACTAAAAATAATAACACACTGTCAGTCCATGTGGTCTAGTGGCAAGAGCTTTGTCCTAGCGATCAGGGGACTCGGGTTCAATTCCCGGCATGGTCATCTTGGGCTGGGTGTATTTATCATTGATTTGTACTCGACTGATTCATTATTTATCATCGAGTTAATCTCGTATGATTTTCACAATTAAGAATATTTGGGGCATTGGTGTTAGCTGTAATGCCAATTTTTTTTTTTTTTAGATATTAAAAAAAATATTTACTTAACAAATTTTTAGTACTTATTCCACATTGGATTTATTGAGATCCAGTGGCGGCTGGTGACAGAGTATTAGGGAGTACAAAAAAAGATTCAACTATTTTTGTAAGAGTTTTTTCCTATTCATTGGATTTTAAAACACTTCTATAACATGGACTTTCAATTCAGATGTTCGCAATACCAACGGAGTGCCAGTCTGTTTGGCTGTCCGTAGTACGGAAAAATAGTTGAATCTTTTTTTGTACTCCCTAATACTCTGACGCCAGCCGCCACTGTTGAGATCAGGACCGGTTTTGCTCATCGCGAGCATTATCAACTGATAGTGCTTGCTAAAAATATGGAACTACTAAGTCTTATTTCAGGAAACACATAAAATCAAGTTGTCCCAATTAAAACTTGAGGATTTTCATTGAAGGTGCTTGATGGAATTTTATAATCAAATTTGAATCGTTTGTATTTTGTACTTTACCATGAGTTTTGGCGCTGCTGACACGGATTCCGCCTTTCTGCATCTTCATGCATGTCAAGAACACGACTAAAATTGAACTGACGTGTAATAAATCGCTTATATCTAGGAATAAAAGTCTGTTACTAATACTTTCGATGGTTTCGGCGGTAACTTTGTGGAAGTTCATTTTAATATAAAATTTAAAATAACTTTGATTATTCCATGTATTGTGCTACTAACTGTGACACGTGTTTCGCCTCTTTCAGATGCATCTTCAGACTTACTATCCCAAAGTTTGCTTAAGTAAAATTGTTATTACTTTTTTTTTATATAGCACTTGCAAAAACACCTAAATTTCTCTAGACCGGAATACTGCCTTAAGGCGCACACATTATTTTTCAAATTTTTTATTTTGGTCTCCGTCGTAAGTCCGAATGGTCGTAAGTCGAGGTGGTCGTAAGTCAAGAACTGACTGTATAGTATTGTGTAATTTTACCGACGAGGGCGTAAGCCAAAATAGCAATTAACTATATATCATTATAATTTTTGTAGAACTCAAAGACATGGCTATTTTTTCACCTTAGTAATAATCTCTTTAATTATTTGAGTCTTTGGAGAATTGTATATCTTATTTAGGTCGATCAAAATATGTAAGTCCTAGGTCAGACTCCGAGACATAAACCAATTACATTTATTCGTTTTTTTCTGACGTGATTCTTAATCAAATAGTAATCATAGTCTAGGAACGTGATAACTGCCCAAATATTTCGTGACTGCGGTCAATTTTGGAGACCCTGATATAAATCACGTCCACCATCACGAAAATTACTGAATTATCATGATATAGATTCGCTTACCGATGAAATCATATTGAATTTGGGCAGGCTAGTTGCGAAACTTGTTTTCAATCGAGGCTTTTTAATTTAATTTGATTTTTTTCCTTTCTGAATTTACTTAGCATGTATATCCAAATACAAATGAGCCTTTCAGTTTTCTCAGCTATTATTATCGACGACACACACTTAAGCGTTTATAATTATTTATCTTTCTTTCTTTTAAATACTTATTAAATTATCTTATATATAAAACCGAAACGGGGGATGTATGTCTGTAATTCCCTATTGCATTATTGTTGCAAGTTCAAACAGACGAATTGATTTCGCTCGCGAAAGTTTCGACGGTAAATTTGTTTCGTTATCAATGTGTGTGTAGAGACTCCAATTACTCGAGTATCGAGTAGTACATATATAAAACCGAAACGGCGTATGTATGTCTGTGGGTCTGTAATTCCATTTTGCATTGTTGGTCATTAAGTTGCCATAAAAACGAATATGAAAGAAAATATATTTGATTTTTTTATCGGCGAAGACATTAAGTCAAAATGTAATAAATTAGTCTTCTACTGAACTTTTCCCGGCTTTTATTAATATAATAATGTTTTTATTTACGTGAAGGTATTATTTGACATTTCTTTGACAGCAAATTAGATTTTTTCCTTGAATTTGGACATTTTAATGGGCGAAAATGGGGCTGTCAATATATGAAAGGGGCTGTGAAATGTCAATGCCAGTCTGAAATGTTCATTTTAATTGACCTAGACTTTTGAATTTTGAAAAAAGTTGTTTCAACTTGGCCCGTCTGAATTTACGCGCCGAGCTGAACATAACCCCAAACTGGTCCGAGCGAAGCCGGGTTCGAACACTAGTATTATATAAAGTAATACAAATAATAATACATTTTTAGTGCTTTTTCCACATTAAATTTATTTGATCAGGACCGGTTTCGCTCTTGGCGAGCATTGTCAACTGATTGTCAGTCAATTCCAAGATTCCTTATAACATATTCAGTCGAGTCCACATGGTTCCTAACTAATCAGGAATCGAATATTGGGCTTTGATGATAAATCCACCTAACTCAAATGAATTACCTGTGGTATAAATAGAAATAGACGTTGAAGTGACAATCAACTGACCGTCAATTGACAATGGTCGCGATCAGCGAAACCGGTCCTGATCTTTGTCAGAATATATATGCAAATAGTAATGTACCTATAACGTGTTGTATTTATTTAAATAACAGTTACTGACAGGCGAGCATTATCAACTGATAAGAAATATAATACAACGGTGATATTTATACAAAAGTTTAAACACTTGAATGTGTGTGACCTACCATTTCCTCCATATTTGTAAATGTATGAGAGGCTTCACCTGTCAATCTGATGAAAAAAATGGGGACACAGAAATCGCTCCGAGGGCACCATGGCACCCGCGGGCACATGGTTGGGAATCCCTGGTCTATTTAATCATATTAAGCAGCGTTTCCGGGACTCAACGTCGTAGCAAACTTTATGAAAAGCTTAAAATATGGTATATGACAGTAATTAATTTTATAAAGTACGAGTTATCAACGTCATTAATATTATATGTACACGTTATGAGCTTCGAAAGTTTCGTAGAAAACAAACCAATTTGATATTTTGCTGTTTATAAAACATCTCTGTTATTTATAATATTTTGTTTATTGGTTTTAGATCAAAGTGAAAATTAGTAAAATTATTCAACAAATACAAATGTCAGACTGCTATAAATTATTGCTCTATTGGCTAGAATATAACACGACCTGTTTGCTTTTAGCAGTGTATTAACCCAGCCAACCCGAACAGTATAGATTTTGTCCCAACAGCTACTTTACCTTAAATATCTATCTTAATACTAGTGATACGTTGTCAAAACTTTTGGTATTCTTAAATCATAGTTTTTTACATCTTTTGCAGAAAAAATATATGATATTTATTGGCTAGTTGCGCCGTAATCGATTTAAAAAAAGAAGAAGTCGGAAGTAAAATTTGAATAATACTTTAAAATTTTGACAGATAGCATTATGTTTAATTCAAAAACAAGTATTCTTAAATTCTTGAAATTAAGAGTAAAATATTTTCTCCAAAAAAAAGCATATTACTTGAAGTCAACCCTTTATATGAAAAATAGAAAGTTTTTTTTTTTCAGAAAGATTTATAAATATACGCCAAAGCATAATCAATCATTGCAGTCTATACCAATAAGGCCAAAACACTGGGGTCTTTTTTTTACCCCCTTCGGCCTGAGAGTCATTTTTCAAGGATAGTCCTACGAAGGTTAAGGAACAGTTAAATTAAAAAAAAAATGGTTTTTGCTAAAACTTTTCTAGTGGCTGTCACTTTGAAATTGATATTGTTTCTTGGGGTGGTAGAGTGAAACTGATTCTTGTTTGTTATTTTCCTCGAGATCAAAATTTAATTTATTTTGTATTCGACTCAGATAACAAAATTTTTGCTCTCAATTTCATAAAAAACGACAAAACAAAATTACCTAAACGCGCCAGACAGGCATAAAATGTAATAGAAAATGTAAGAAATAGGTATGTTAATTCAAATATAAAGCGAATAAATATTTTTCCAAAAAGTTAATTAGGCAGAAACATCGGGTTATTACCGCTTAAATTTGAAAAATTGAAAAATGAATTTTCCATTTTTAAATTCCATATACGCTACTAATGTAGAGAATATAATAAAGTTAACAATCATTTATAAACAAGAATATATCAAAGCTTTTCGTCATTTGCCTTAGTAAGTGGCTTACCACTGTTTTCAAGCAAGGTAAATGGAAAAGGATAAACCCTACGATACGACATATTCACAATTAAATCATTTTTGTTTTGTGCGGAAATTGTCATTCGCATTACATATGTCAAGTAGAAAAAAGATTGAATTTAAAAAAAATGTATCTTTACAGTTTCAAAATCTCTAAGAAATTTTACAGAGATTGTTTAATCACTGCCAATATTTATATATTCTAATAAACATATGTGCTTATTAAATACCGGTTAAGTATGTGCAAAATTATATTTACATACATTTATGTATGTACTTGTATATTTAATATTATATTTGCGCGTATGTATTTATGTACATATATAGAATCTCCGAAATAATCAAAATACGACATGCGTATTCACCAAAACATCCAGACGATGCTATCAATTATCCCTAGGGGGTAGAAGAGAGCAGTTTGGTGGTATTAGTTTGGTGGTATATGTGCAAACAAAATATATTATCTGTTTTTGTATTCTATGATAGATCAAATCAAACCCAGCCTTTAATTTGAGCCAATTCAAAAGATATGGATATCAAAGTAATCACGGGGTATTGTACGTCGAAATAAATTAGCCTAGTGTTGTAAAATACTCTTGTAGCGTACTGATTTTCTTACCTCTTCGACGCCAAAGTGTGATTTTCGGCCCCATAAGGTAAATGTACCAGTAGCTGACCGCTTAAGAGAAAATTTCAACAAAAATAACGATTTAGGTTTAGCATTGTACCGAATGAAGGCAAAGCAAGTATACTCATATTGGATCATATGTCTTAATTAATATTATGTAATAAAAATTAATCATCACAATCATAAAAGTTTGAAAGATTAATCTGTTCGTTTAAAATAGGCAAGCTATTAAGCTGACCCCTATATATTTCTTGATAAAACAAAACTCATGGAAAACTACAAAATTCAAACGTTCAAATTTAAACTTATTCTTATTTGTAATTAATATAGGAACTGTATTGCTTACTGGTTCAATACTTATTTTTGTATATAGTTCGATAAATATTTTAATTATTCTAAAAGATCGTTAGGTTTCATTGAAAGCTGTCGGTTGTAATTTTTGAAGATTCATTTTTCGGAAGCGGGCGCCATTGGTGATAATTAGACGGCGTTTCTATAATTTGGTTCAATAAATCTGAAAAAATAGCTACAAGTAAATATTTGATAACAGAAAAAAAGTAAGGGAAATGTACCAGTAGCTGACCGTTTAAGAGAAAATTTCATAAAAAATAACGATTAAGGTTTAGCATTGTACCGAATGAAGGCAAAGCAAGTATACTCATATTGGATCATATGTCTTAATTAATATTATGTAACAAAAATTACGTAAGAGCCTGTTTAAAAAAGTTGTGATAAATTATTTAAAGCCATGTTCCTGTTTCAGTAGTTGACCATCTCACATATTGAAAAATCCAGTAGTTGACCATGACTAATCAGGGGGCTTTATAGTGAACTTTCTGTCAGATTTGCCTCAGGGCTTTCTGTAACACCACTCTTGGTTGAATCAAGTAGCAATGGGTGGTTCAGAAACAAGGTACACACCGTTTCTAGATTGATCACCTAAGAAATTTTAAATAATACACTTTCCTCACTAGGTGTTGTTTTCAAATGGCCACCCTGGCACTCCATTGGCTCTATGGTGATGTGTTAGTGGCTCAATCCGACCACAAATGCCTTAACTTGTCTGAACTTTACAATTATAGAGCAATCCCGCATCTGCATTTCTTATTTTGGGCCATTTTATTCTTAAAAGTCAGCTACTGGCACATGGTCAACCACTGGTACCATTACAACCTTATACCATTTTTGAAAATCCTGTAGGAAGATGGTCAATGTTTGCGATAAGCAAAACCGATTGCAATCTTTACAAAATTTATGTGGAAGTTTCAGTACAAAAAAAATACATTTTATTTAACCCTCAAAATATGGTTCTTGAAAAATAACTTATCAGACTTATTTTATTTTTTATTCACTTGCGACGAAACTAGTCAATAAAAATGATATGTTTTTTTTGCAAAAGTTAAAAAAAACAAATGATTTAAGAATACCAAAAGTTTACACATTGTATCACTAATATTAATTAAGATAAAGTGGCAGTATGGGCCGTCTGTCTGACCCACCGGCAAGGAAAAGTTAATTGAGGATTTTGACACAAATTTGAATCGTTTTAATTTTGTACTTTTCATAAGCTTTGTCGCTAACAACCCAGGTTTAGCCTTTCGGTATCTTCATGCATGAATGAGTTCATTTGGGCAGATAAATGCCCCAAGCGACAAAAGTCATAGAAGAATACAAAAATTAAAATTTGTGTTTCAATTTATTAAAAAAAAACGTATCGTGGAACAATCAAAGTTATTTTATATTAAAATTTAACGCCCAAAAAGTCCATCGTATGTTTATAGATCTTTTAGAATGTTTATTTATTTTGATATTTCTTTATTGAAAAAACAAATGAAATACCGAGAACGCGGCATCTGTACTACCGTTATTTTAATCCCTTATTCCACATTGTATTTCGCAATTTAGGAAAATCTTATATATTAAAACCGAAACGGCGTATGTCTGTGGGTCTGTTATTCCCTTTTGCATTATTGTTGCAAGTTGCCATAAAAACGAATATGAAAGAAAATATGTTTGAATTTTTATCGGCGAAGACATTTAGTCAAAATGTAATAAATTAGTCTTCTACCAACTTTTTCCCGGCTTTTATTAATATAATAATGTTTATTATTTACGTGAAGGTATTATTTGACATTTATTTGACAGCAAATTAGATTTTTTCCTTGAATTTTGACATTTTAATGGACGAGAATGGGGCTGTCAATATATGAAAGGGGCTGTGAAATGTCAATGTCAGTCTGAAATGTTCATTTTAATTCCAATTAATTGACCTAGACTTTTGAATTTTGAAAAAAGTTGTTTCAACTTGGCCCGTCTGAATTTACGCGCCGAGGTGAACATAACCTTAAACTGGTCCGAGCGAAGCCGGGTTCGAACACTAGTTACTAATAATTCTTAGTTTAGGGTCCATGTTCTAGAACAGTGGTTCTCATGTGCGGCCAGCAGAAGATTTTGCCGCGGCCACCAACAGCTTCACAGTTAGTCCAGGTATTTAATAAAAATGTGTTTTTACCAGGGCTGTGGAGTCGATAAAAAAAGGTTAATATCGTCACTTATTTTCCCTAAATTTCCTATTTATGTGTATTCAATTAAATATTAACCCTATCAATGCGTCCGAAAGCCAAATTTAACATATTAAATGCCCATTAAGGGCGAGAATGGGGCTGTCATCAAATTAAATAAAGTTTGTGATTTCGGTATGATAGAACTATATTTTGGATGTTATATTTTGTGATATAATTATGTCGAATGATATAACATTAAATAATTATTGGTCGCTTAGTCCGAGCGACGCCGAGTAGCAATACTAGTTATTTTTAAAGCAAAATATTATTGTCGTTGTATTCTTTGTCTCTGGTATCGATTATTGCCACATTGTTTCGACCACTCCATTATCGATATATTGCAGTCAAAGATAATAAAGAGTCCACTTGAAAATAGATAAAAATAGTAGTTTTTAAAGCGTCTTGTATAAAGACACATTATATTTTCAGCATATCGAATAAATTCAAAAGGCCGAGTCAACAAAGGGACCCTTTTGATTTTGATTAGCATGCCTGTAACATAAAACACCACTGTTTATTTGTCTCGGGATATACCCACAGCCGAGTACATTCCGAAGCCAGAATCGTTAAACATTTCATTCACAATTCGGTTTGCAATAAATTTCAAAAAACTTTTCGCCGTCGCAAACTGCTTCTCTGGGAAATCAACTCAAAACTTTCCGCCCTGCCGGCTTGCCGCGTCGGTGCGTTCGCGCGCTGTTTTACCGATAATGCGGTTTGACAGTTGGGCAGCCGCGTTGCCGCCAATTTCACATTGCCCAGCGGACGGACGCGGGCGATTGGTTATTTGGATCGCTGGGGATTACCACAGGCCCCCGTGTCCCGTGAAACATATTGATTCAAAGCGTCGGGATCAATTTCAACTTTTCAATCTATCGCGAACGTTATAATATTGTTATAGGCTCCGGGCGGCCGATAACTTACACCAGAATATTATTTCTCGGACTAACTGTACACTTGAGTGGACGCTAGCATTGAAATTTATTTTAGTTTTCAATGAATTTATTATATTCAACACTTTGTATACGACCCCTTGTTTCAACTTTGGTAACTGACATATTCAAATTTGAATCGTTTGAATCCTGTACTTTTCCATGAGTTTTGTCGCCAAAGACTTGGGTTTCACCTTTCGGCATCTTTAGGCATTTCAAATGCATGTGTAAAATCTAATAGAAAAGTACTTATTCCACATTAAATTTATTAGATCAGGATCTGTTTCGCTCATATGGAGCATTATCGATTGATGCTCACTATGAGCAAAACAGGTCCAGATGAAATAAATTGAATGTGGAATAAATACTTAAAATGTTTAATTATTTTTATTATAATGCCTTTCCACCATGTATTGACAGTGAACACCTTAAAAGTGATTAATAGAAAAATACAAAATACAAAAACCTAAATTAAAAAGATTTTCTTTTTACATCCCTCTACTTTTAAACATTCAATATTCGCACACATTTTCAGGAACCAATATGAGCGTGCGACAGTCGAGGGTTAGCTGTAGTTAAAATCTGTTTTCTGTTTAATCAACATTTAATAACTTATTGTGTACCTTGAGGTTAAAGAATTACAATGAAAAAGAAATGTATATATTGTTACTTCAATGGAAAGATTTTGGCACCAGCTGAAAAATGGGTTTTTAAGTTAGGTACATGGAATAATGGGTTCTTTCAACGCAGAACGTAGTACGCAATACAACACAAATCCTTTCCAAATTGCCGAATGAATTTGTCAAAAATCGTATTCAAATCTGCACAATAAACTGTAGCCAAAAATACGTTTTTGTATAGGGTCTTCTTATAAGGACGCTTAGTTTTGAAATGTAAATAAAACAAGTTGTTTGTGAGATTTCGACAAAATTTTAATTTCATTTGTAAGTATATTTTACGGCATTAAATATGGAATATAGCATCAAATGTCTGCCAATATCCATTCATTATAAAATGGGCCATGTCGCTAAAGTTGACTTTTTTGACAAATTTGGGGTAAACTTCCAACTGCTCCAGAACCCAATCAGGAGTTCGTTGTCTGCGGTCGTTTACCTGAAGTTCCTTGGTTAGTTGGATTTTATACGGGTGCAGACATAAGGCCCGATTCAAAATTCGCCAAGTTGAAGTCGCAGAAAAGCCAAGTTCTTGTGAACAACGAGAAATAAGCTGCCTTGGGTTTTCCTGTACACTTTCACACACAGCAGCAATGTTTTTACCAGATATTGTATTTTGATGACGTACAGGTAGGTGTTGGCCGATTATTTACAAAACTGGTTGACTCAAATTTGGCCACTAAACAATGAATAATCTACTCAGCAGGACAAAGTAACATATTTTGAGCCTCCCTATTGAAATACCCTTTATTTTCAAACGGAGGTAGGTAGTTAGAGACTGCAATTCGAGTATCGAGTATGAGATACTCGAGAATACTCGTCCATTTTTCAAGAACTCGTTACTCGTCTTACTTTACCAATGAAAAAATATATATTTAATGTTTAACATTGCGTTTAACTGAGTCTTACGCGTGGATTATCAGTTATTTTTTTAAAATGGTATTGCCGTTTACTATGCTATGCGAGAATTTTGTTATTTTTACTTTGGGTTCTGCTGACTGTATCTTATCAATTACAAGTCTGGTAAATTATGGATATATGGTCACGGGACAGAATCCCAATCCTCTCGAGCTAAGTTCAAAAATTTGTACATACTGGCTTATAATTTTATGTTTTATCTTTACTCTTTGAGTTCTTGTGGATTATTATAAAATGTGGAATCAAAATGATTAAATTTGAAGAATATTACTGATTATTGTATGAGTTCTGAAAGAAGAATTTGTTTTTTAATATTAGCCTATAATAAAATTATCTTTTTATTTTAAACAAATAATAAACTTATGTGACTGTCTCTATCTGTATAATATTATTATTTGTGTAGTTTGTGGTTGCGTTTTTGCTACTGTAAATTAAAACAACTCGATTTCATACATATTGCGAAGTATTCTTTAGGATCTTTATTATAATAAATTTAAAAATAAAGGACGAAACATCAAAAAAAATCGTAAGGTTTTCATTCATTTCATTTAATGTGTCTATTTATCATAATTCTATACAAAAATTCTGTCCCGAGACCATATATCCATAATTTACCACAAGTTTATGATGACGAGAGTCTATAATGACAAGAGAAAAAATATTTATCATTTGTTTATACAGTGGAACCCCGAACTTACGTTCTCGCATTATATGTTTTCCCGCGTGGTGCGTTCATTTTCTATAGTCCCGGCATTTAGTTCATAATGAGACTACCTTAATTCCAGCTCCCTCGTAAATCGAGAAGGAGCCTCCTATCCGACACTCAGGAAGAGGGATTTTGGGGACGGAGTAGGAGAAACATGGTACTCTTATAAAGAAAAGACGATCTCAAAGCGTTATGTGGGTGCGGTTAGCATCCATTATTTAATTGTTTAGGATTTACACAGACGTTATACAACACACAAATATTACGATAGCGAAAAAGATATCAGGAATTTGACTCGAATTTAATTCTTAGGGAGAGGATTAGGCGCGTGCATTCTCAATGCAGTCCAATCTCTCACTGCTGTATGAAAACAAATGGTTACTTTAGAAAGAAAAAACAATGGCCGTTTCAAAAATCGTTAACACGTGCGCCCGCCGATAAAGGATTATTTATCGCCTAACGAACTTTTTATGAAGCAAATGCACTGTCGGGCGTCAAGAGATAAGAGAATTTGAAATAACTCTATATTGAATCGCTATAGATTTCAATATAGATTATTATAAGAATGAATTTATTTCCTGATATCGACTTAAACTCATTGACTGAGGTGAAAAATAGATCGTTCGAGAGAGTTCTGATGATCTACCACATAAGGCGGTGTCAATATATAAAACTTTCCCGCATTAATCGTTTGTTTTATACGGTCCCTTTGAAAAACGTGGAATCGGGGTTTCACTGTATTCACAAATTTTAAAAAATAATATTATTTTGGTAAAAACCACTAACGCGTGAACGGTTCCGTGTACATGTTAAGTTTATCATTTATAATTTAAATTATAGTGTTGTGAATTTTTAATTAACTACTCGAGTATATTACAATTTTACTACTCGATACTTTAGTCGTTGAGATGTCATAAAATAAAAATAAATGACAACTTCGTCTGTATATTTATTTTACAATCGATTTGTTATCATGCAGATAATGATGTCGTTAGTTTGTATTATTTTTTATGCAAATCTCACAGGCATAACAATCACAATGTAATTGTTTTTTCTTCCATAACTATAATATTATAAATAATAAATTGTAGAAAATATATTAAATAATAATATGAACATGCAATGACGGTAAACGTTTGTAACTAAGTATTTTTATCCATCGTAAATTATGTAAATTCGAAGTTAGCATCTATAATTTATTGAGTGGTAAATTGAATCAATAATATACGTCAAAAGTGGCCAACGTCTTTGGTATTGCAATCGACGCTGTTTAAAATGATTATTCGATTTTATTTTCTATCATACCAAAGGCAGACTTCAAAATTGCCCCGTGTTTTAAAATTACGTATTCCATAGAAGCGTTAATTAATTATAACCATTTTTCGGTATATTATGGATAATATGGTCACGGGTCAGAATTTTTATAAAGATTTATGAAAAACTATTATTGCTACCCGGCGTCGCTCGGACTAAGCGACCAATAATTATTTAATGATATATCATTCTACATAATTATATCACAAAATCTAAATCCAAAATAGAGTTAAAATAAAATCACAAACTTTACTTAATTTGATGACAGCCCCATTCTCGCCCATTAAAATGTCCAAATTCAAGGAAAAAATCTAATTTGCTGTCAAAGAAATGTCAAATAATACCTTCACGTAAATAATAAACATTATTATTAATAATAAAAGCCGGGAAAAGTTCTGTAGAAGACTAATTTATTACATTTTGACTAAATATCTTAATAAATTCAAACATATTTTCTTTTATATTCGTTTAATGGCAACTTGCAACAATAATGCAAAAGGGAATTACAGACCCACATACATACATACGTCGTTTCGGTTTTATATATAAGATGAGCACATTCATTTTCACATTTTCCAATACTTTACCAAATAAAGAGAGATTATTTCGGTTAATGTTTATCTACAAATATTTTACAACTTAACATTGTTTTTTCACTGGTTGTGTAACTAAATGGGACACTTTCATAATGCTATTATTGTAATCCAACAAATATCTTGCCTGCATAGTTATGAGGAGAGAGCACTTGAGAATCGATTTAGGCAGAGAACCGTTCTTCTCGATGACCTTCCATAGGTTGCAAAATTAACTGACTCGACAAGAAAACAATTGGTATATGGTCGCGGGACAGAATTTTTGTAAAGATTTATGAAAAATAAGCACATTAAATGAAATGAATGTAAGGCTTACGATTTTTTTTGAAATGTTTCGTCTTTAATTTTTAAATTTATTATAATAGAAGATCCTAAAGAATACTTCGCAATAAGTATGAAATCGAGTTGTTTTAATTTACAAGAACAAAAATGCAACCACATAGTACACAAATAATAATATTATAAAGAAGTCACATAAGTTTATTATTTGTTTAAAATAAAAATTATTAATATATTAAAAAAATTAGGCTTATATTAAAAAACAAATTCTTAATTCAGAACTCATACAAAAATCAGTAATATTCTTCAGATTTATTCATTTTGATCCCACATTTTATAATAATCTACAAGAACTCAAAAAGTAAAATTATAAGCTAGTATGTATAAATTTTTGAGCTTAGCTCGAGAGGATAACGATTCTGTCCCGTGACCATATATCCATAATATTCACTATGGTGCTTAAAAAATGAAAAAAATCCCGTTCTTCATATGATATTGCAGATTTACCGAATGATGAAATTTGGCCTGGGTCGATGTCAAGTTGGCGTAGCTCATTGCGCCTGTATGAGGACGAACCACAGCAACAGTTATGCGCGTTTGTAATTTATCTCGATAAGTGTGCAGTGATGTCTTTTAACCAGGGCTGTGGAGTCGGAGCTTTTTGGCTCGAGTCAGAGTCGTAGCAGCGTTTTGGCCGGAGGCGTACTCGGAGTCGGAAATTTTGAAAAGTTTGATTTTTGCATATAATATGTCAAATTTGCCTTTTGGCCGCATTGATAGGGTTGATATTTAATTGAATACACATAAATAGGAAAATTAGGGGAAATAAGTGACGATATTAACCTTTTTTTAGTCGGAGTCGGAGTCGTGTTTTTGGTCAATGTCGGAGTCGGAGTCGGACTTTTTTTCACCGACTCCACAGCCCTGCTTTTAACGATATTTATATACACACTAAAAAAAAAATACGTTTATTGTTTGCGCAATGTGAAAAAAGATTAAACAATACAGAAAGAAAAGGAAAATAGAAATTTACATTGGAAATTGGCAAAGAAGTCAACCGAGTGAGGTCTGACAAAATTTACTATGATGCATTGAAAATTGTCGTCTGAACTCTCACGTCTACGTGGAATATGTGGACGTGATTGAGTTCATATGGACTCTAAGATAGCTAGATATTTTTCTCGCTTGGGTGGGTACATAAGTATTTATTTTACTTTCCCGCATGTAAGCTAGCAAAGTATTCACAAGCTAAAAGATTATGTCAGCTGAAGACTTTGTGTGAGGAAAACACTTAAGAAAAACCTGTTACCAGAATGATAGTCTTGGAATCATTGGCAAACAGTTTAATTCTTATTTAGCCCAAGTCCCTAACTGAATAGACGCATTCTGACAATAGATGCATTGAAAAAAATAATTATTTATGATAGTCGTGTCAATGTGATAAAAAATTAGTTTTTATTTCTTGAAATATGCGTCAGTAATTATTTAATTTCTTGTTCGACCGAAATTAATACAAAAATTAGTCACGCCGGTTTACGATTGTGGTTTAATTTGAATAAATGTTTATTACGTGCAATAAAATTTTTATAATCATGTATGGTACAGTTTCTAAATATAAAACTATCAGCATTTGTGTTAAAATTGCAGCACTATTTTTAAAATCGTGACTGAAAGGCAATGAAACAAACTTAAGCACAAGTTACACTCAGTGTGTTTTATATTTAAAGAATAAAGTGCCACTTTAGTTGTGTAGTTCTTAGAAAGTTTTTCTTGTTTTTTTTTTTATTAACCATGTCCGCTCCCAACTTGGAGATTATGGACCAGTGACGGCTGGTGACGGGGTGTTGGGGGGTGCTAAGGAAGATTAAACCATTTTTGCAAGAGTTCTTTCCTATTCATTGGATTTTAAAACACTTCTATAGCATGGACTTTCAATTCAGATGTTCGCAATACCAACTGTTTCTCTTCCGTAGTACGGAAAAATAGTTGAATCTTCCTTTTGCACCCCCCAGCACCCCGTCACCAGCCGTCACTGTTATGGACTCCTTACGGAGTTTATCTCAACCTATGTTTTTCTACGAGAACTGCTTGTTACTCAGTTGATCAGACTCTCTCTTTTTTTTTTTTTTTTTTTTTTCGAAAACAGTAGGGATGGATAGGAATCGAGGACTAGGGCAGGACTAGTGATTAGCTTATCGCTGTCACTATGCGTCGCTCTTTGGGATAGGAAAGGTGGGAAAGGATTTTCAACACTCAAACACCCATGCCTTTGAACAGATTGAAAAAAAATCCGCTCGTACCGGTAATCGAACCCGGGTGGTATGTCACGCAAGCCAACAGCGTTGACACTGCGCCACGGACCGGAACGATTTGAAAGTGAATATAAAATTATACGGTTCCACATTCTTTCATTATTTTGATGAGAATATGGAGCTCATTTACCCACGCCTTCCGAAGAAATTAAAACAATTCCGTCACGGAATCCAACGACGCTGACCACCGCACCACGGACCTGGCAAAATCTTTAATAACACAGAACTCAAAACACACTGTGGAAAGAGTTATAAAGTCTGTATTTTGTCCTCAAGAAATAAAAATAGTCAGTAAACTCAGAGCACGCAGGGCAGGCTTCACATTATTAACTCCTCTGTATATGTAACGCGCAACACTAATGTCGAGTCCTGCTCGATATTATAGAACTTGGTTAGGAAATTATTTTTATTTATCCTTATTTTAAAACCCGTATTTATTGGATTGTGTGCATTAGTTTGAGTCTATAACATTTCATAATGTAGTATATTTTGCGGTATTTTGTTTTTTTTTTTTCCCATATCCGCTCCCTATTCGGAGAATATGGCCGCCACACGGTGCCTCCAAGATTCTCTGACTCCCGCCAACCTCCTCGCATCTTCCCAGGTCATCCCGGCGTCCCTTAGCTCCCCTGAGTACTTCCTATGGATGGTCATCAGAGGCCTTCCGCGGCGTCGGGATCCATCAGGTTGATAGAAGAGGCAGGCAGGATTTAGGCTCCCCTGGGGCATCCGCAGCACATGTCCAAGCCAGGTCCATCGTCGCCTTTTAATTTTAGACGTAATAAGGGGCTGGTTTGTCCGCTCTCTTACCTCCGTATTCCTGACAAAGTCAAACCACTGTACTCCTAGTATTCGCCGCAGGCATCTGTTTTCGAAGCACAGTATACGGTAACCCTGTGCTTTTGTGATGTGCCATGACTCGCAACCGTAAAGCAGCACAGTCAGTATGCATGCGTTGAATAAGTGGCACTTGGTTCTGACTGAGTACAGCCGTGAGTCCCAGACTTACCGCATTGAATTAAATGTTGCTCCAGCTATCCCTAATCGGATCGCGAGCTCATTACGCGGGTTGCCATCTCCCGTGATGTGTACTCCCAAGTATCTAAAACCATCGACTCTCTCGATTTCTTGCCCCGCACTCATCAGAGAGTAGTCTGGATCTGGACAGGCGCTGTTGCAGAGCACATTGGTTTTACTCGCGTTGATTTTGAGGCCAACGCGGTACGAGTTTTTCTGCAGTCTATCCATTGTTTCCTGGATACCCGCAACTGATTTGTCAAAGATGACAGCGTCGTCGGCATACTCGAGGTCACATAGTTTCAGGTTGGGAGCAACGGTTACTCCTCGGTCAGGTGGAATTGACTTCCTCAGGATGAAGTCGAAGATTATTATAAAGAGGAACGGAGCTAGAACACAGCCCTGTCTGACGCCGGTAGTGATGCCAAACCATTCCGTAGTTACGTCACCGATTCTTATGCAGCATTCACTGCCCTCGTGCAAGCATTTGATGATGGCGATTATCTTGGGTGGGATTCCATAAAGCTTTAAAATGGCCCATAGGGAAGGCCTATGCGGACTATCAAAGGCTTTCTCGTAGTCGACAAAGCAACACGCAAGCGAGCTATTGAATTCTTTGCTTTGCTGGAGAAGGCATCTGAGGTTGTGGATTTGGTCCGCACAGGATCGGCCAGGTAGGAACCCGGCCTGATTTTCCCTGAGGATACGCATTATTGGGATCCTTATTCTCGCCAAGACTATCTGTGCCAAAACCTTGCCGGGCACGCTGAGCAGCGTTATACCTATATAATTTTGTTTTACCATGCTAATAAATACGCAATCTATGTGATATTAATCAATATCTCAATTCTTTCGAGGAGTTCCTGGAAAGAAACAAATAATATATTGAGGGTTAACTTTGTCCCCAAGTCCTTAACCATCAATGAAATAATCCGTGGAAAAAGTAATGTATTTTATTTTAGATCAACAATTATTATTATAGGCAAACCCTGTGATATCAATCAATTTCTCAAATCTATTAATGATCTGCTGGAAGGAAAAAAATAATATATTGATGAGTGCAAAGGGCTTAGAGCTAAATACATAAATACAGCTAGATAGACGGAAGTTAATAAAAAGAAACGTCATCTCCTGCAACTTGGTCACCAACTTTTGTTTAAGTACACTGACTTATCAAATATCGTTAACTTACTTTGAAAAAGTTCTAACTGACATTTTTGCAGAATATGACCTTTTGGTCGAAAAAGTTTGTTATTAACCGTATTCTAGCATATACTTATGATAACTTCAGAATCTTACATTATTGAATAACGGAGTCAGCGGAATTCCAGAGTTCATCTGCACACATTTTTTACTAAATTTATTTAAGTATTTCGACTGAGGGTGCTTGATGGAATTTCAATATCACATTAGAATTTTGTACTTTTACATGAGTTTTGTCGCAAACGACCCGGGTTTCGCCTTTCGGCATCTTCAAGCATTCCAAGTGCACGGATGTACTTGAACTGACGCGTAGTAAACAGTTTGTATCGTTTATATACAAAAATATAAGTAGGTCACTAAGTTAAAAGGTTATTAAAATGTAAATTAGCGAAATTTGAATGAATACAAGTTTCAATGATTTAAGTGGGTTTGTTATAATTACGGGGATTTTTGAAAATATTAATGACCAGATGATAACATAAGAATATTTAAAATAAATCTAGGGTCCTATCCGACCTCTCGTTAATGAGTTGATTGATTTCAAGCCTTTATTATTATATTACATTAATGATAGTAAGTGAATTGATATTTAATAATAGCAAGTGCTTGAATTGTAAATAAACGACAATTATTTATAAATGACAGTAAATTAAAAATAACAATTATTTAAAAGGGTACAACAATGGCGAACTAGGCAAATAAAGTTGCTCGTTCAAAATTGGCAGACCGTTGAGCTGAGCTCGATTAATCTCTAAGATTTCTTGATAAAATAGTTTAAACTCACCCCTGTTAGTATGTAACAACTCAATGCCTGAGTCAAAATTAAACGTGTGGTTTTCAAGAATTAAATGGTTGGCGAAGGTGGAGGTATCTTTTTTTAAGCGAAAAGCGGCTAAATACTCAGCCATTCTTATATTTAAGGTTCTAGCAGTTTTATATTGGTAAATTAAGAATTTATAAAAAATTGGTGTCTGTAAAGTCGGTTTACGGACGATAGTTTAACGTGAC
Source organism: Himalopsyche kuldschensis (assembly GCA_028554975.1). Classification (NCBI taxonomy): domain Eukaryota; kingdom Metazoa; phylum Arthropoda; class Insecta; order Trichoptera; family Rhyacophilidae; genus Himalopsyche; species Himalopsyche kuldschensis. Next base: position 3,044,219 of record JAHFWI010000031.1, on the reverse strand, counting down.
AACGTCATAAGAAAACATTGATGAAATGATTGCATACTTTTATGAATAAAATGGAATCATTTTTATTGAATTATCATTATTTTGTATGGATACGATATTTTGTATATTTGTTATACGTTAATCAGATTTTTAATATGCAAGAATTAATTACCGTTATTGCCGCAATTGTTGTTATAATATAAACAATGAAAACCACATTAACATTTCACTTCACTTTATAAACAGTTGTCAACAGATCACGTGTAGGTACTGTAGGTGTATAAGTTGTGTGCTGCCGCTGTCTCTTTTCTACTCAGACGCATCGACCAATCGAGTGGAAGAGAGATAGATGCGGCACAATCCGAACGGTAGGCCGATCGTGCCTCTCTATCGCTTATCCGCGCTCTCGCTCGCACGCTTGCCTTCGGCGTAACGCGACAAACGGGACAATGGGTCATGTTTTTTCGTGCGTGCAGCGGGCGTTCATCGATTTATAAGACGTTGTCACGTCAAAAATGGAGTTGTTACAGAAAAAGTGTTTGACTCCACAGCCCTGGTAAAAAATATTTTTATTAAATACCTGGACTAACTGTGAAGCTGTTGGTGGCCGCGGCAAAATCTTCTGCGGGCCGCACATGAGAACCACTGTTCTAGAACATGGACCCTAAACTAAGAATTATTAGTAATAACGATGCGCATGTTTTCCTATCTCAATGAAGTCTAAAGCGCCTTGAACTCAAATGCCGTACCATGACTACTAAAACTCTTCGTTAATCATTATTTTTAATACGTTTAACATTGAACTATTTTACAAATCTCTCAATTTAAATAAATATCATAATTCACGTGCCTTGCATTTATTTTCATATTATTTTTTGTATCACGGCACGCAATAAAATATCGAATAAAAATACTAGAAGATAATTATCTGATAATTATGTAGGGATAAATAGATATAAAATTCGCTACGAATATTTATTTTAACATTCAAAAGACGGTTCCTGAAAAATAACGTACGATACGAAGGGCGGTCTAAAAATACCCCAGTGGTATGGCTATTCTGGGCCAGGGCTGTGAAGTCGGAGCTTTTTGGCCGGAGTCGTACTCGGAGCCGGAAATTTTGAAAAGTTTGAACATTTTATTTTTGCATTTAAAATTTGGCTTTTGGCTGCATTAATAGGGTTGATATTTAATTGAATACACATAAATAGGAAATTTAGGGAAAAAAAGTGACGATATTAACCTTTTTAAGTCTGAGTCGGAGTCGTGTTTTTGGTCAATGTCGGAGTCGTGGTTTTGGTAAATGCTGGAGTCGGAGTCAGACGTTTTTTTTACCGATTCCACAGCCTTGATACTGGCATACATTGCATTAAAAAAATATGTTATGCTTTAACGTATCTTTTATACATCATTCTAAAAAATATAAAAATTGATAGTTTTCCTATTCATATTTTTAGTCGTGCATGTAAGAGATAACCTGTTCATGTTCATGATAGACTGGCATATTCAAAAGTGTGAGCACGAGAGCTTATTTACGCTTTTTAATGTAAAAAGTATCCATTTGATTTGAAACGTACGTTTGAACGAGGCGCGATTGAGATAACGTTATCTTATCGCATGCGAGCAGGGAAGTTTAAATCCTGGCAATATTTTAGCGACGTTATAAAGAGTTTTCAGCTTATGTATAATAATCCGACTTATTTTGTTTTTTATTTCATTGCCACGAAACTAGTCGATCAAATTCATATTTTTTCTCTGGAATAGGGATAATAACAATGATCTATAAATACTAAAAGTTTACATATTGTAAGATAGATATATAAGATAAAGTTGCAGTAGGGGTCCTCTATCTAACCCGATGGCAAGGAAAAGTTAATATACGTAACATGCAAGGGTTATCCAATCTAAGTTCTTTTAAAATGAGTAGACGATTTGTGTAATATTTGCTTAAATAACGATATGGATTCAACAGAACAACTTTTTAACGTTTCTTTTTTGAAGAGAGTCAGAAATAAGAACACAGCTGTCGCTACGACCCGTTTAAGGGCCAAGTGGGTGGGATTAAGAGTTGAGATATCATAGACATCAACCAATCAATGAATCAACTTTACTGGGATTCGAGCATGTGAGATGTGAAATTTTACTCAAAGATGATGACAATCTTTTAATGAAAATCTCAAAGAAATGAAACTGAATTTATCAGTTGACAGTATAAAGTACTAAATCCACGTGTGTTCTGATAATGATCAGGACCAGTTATTGTCAAATGATGAAAAAATATGCGTTATTGACTTCTTTATATTAATAACACTGCAAAAATTACAATGACAAAAGTTATGGTAGATGTAGATTATATGTCTTAAATACGTTACATTTTTGTTCCACAGTTTTTGTGCTTCCATCGCCATTTTTGACTAAACAGATATGTCGTTTTGAAATTGAGACGAGTATACTGCATGAAGCATCAGTTTTCATGCAAGAAGGCAATAAGTGACTATTTACATTTTCTAAAGTTATTTTATCAAAGTCAATCACGTTTAACCTGTTAGGTGCCGGATAGGATGAGTATGGCTGTGTACGGAGGGCCGTGATTTTCTTTCAAAAAATAAAACCTTATACATATACACTTTTTGGACATATATTAATTGTACATCACAAACACTTACAATATTAATACACGATGTGTCATTTACGCTATCATTTATTCAAAAACCAAAACAAAAACCTTTCACAAAACTCACACAGAAAATACGTGGACGTGATTTTATATCGGAACTGATTCATAATCAATTTAATCTTAAATGTATATAAAAATACTTCTAAATTCTTAAAGAAAATGTGGTATGCCTCAAAACCCTGCTAGCGACACATTTGAACACAACGAAACAGCTCTTTTTAAAATCGATATATTACAGATTGCTATACAATATCTTTAAAGTTCAAGTATTACATCACAATTCCAATAGATGTCACTATATGCACGATATTTTAAAATTATTCTAAAATTTTCTCGTGGCCTTATAACCACGTCTCAAGTACTGCGTTAACAAGCGCATAATGTATGACCGGCACTACGAGCACGGAATTGTTTAGCGTGTTAACACGGTCGCGGCATCGAAGAGATTAACAGATGAACCGTTAATTTTCCTTCACATTTAATAGGTTATTTTAAAGGTCGACTCACTCCATTCGTGTTTCTTCAATACAGTTCCGATTAACTGCAAAGCCACGTTTTGTATTTATTACTGTTTAATAGCCATGTAAAATGATACAAATAGTTAACACGTAAGATTACTAACAGATAAAATACTCACAACTAGGGTTTCCATTCCCAGGAGTCCGGATCCCGAAATCCGGGGATCCCGAGGAGTATCAATACCTGATGAATCCCGGAATCAGAAAACATAATCCTGAAATTTTCTAGATTGATTTATTTATCGTGTCTAAGCGATTTATTATTTTGAAAATATCGTAATATTACGTGTACACGTGTCATCTTTGGAACACCGGATGCTCGTGGAAAATAAGTTATTTGCGTTATGCATTGATGACAGCATCGAATATAAAATATTGTGTTGACTTTAATTAAGAGGAAGAACAATATCAAGTAACAAAACTGCAGTTCATCCATGAGGATAAATAATGTTTTAATGAGTGTCATATGTACAATTCTAAAATTGATCTTTACATCCTGGATTTATCATCAATAAAGACGTTATATATTTCCATAAAACAAAAAGCTCCTCTTTATTCGATGTGCATAACTAAACATATTTTTAATTTCAATGAGTTTTCAGATCGCATTCGAACGAGACCGATACTCTTGTACATTATATTTCACTCTTTAATAATGGACAAACAATCTAAATATATTTAATATTCCAAAAAAAGATAGTGACGACATTTAACTATTTTTGATGATAAATTAACATGGCTAATATTTAAATGATTATGTTAATTATACCATTAAAAAAATATTCAAAATCCCAAAGTCAACTTATTTCAATCCCGGGAAATATCGGGATAAAGATTTTAGTCCGGGATTTGAAGCCCTGCTCACAAAATATATCGTACAGCACAAATAACGTGCTAAGCGAACTATAAATAATTAGAAGCGCTAATATACCTATTATGTGAGCTTATTGGCAACTCATTGCTCACGACTTTAGATCGTAAATAAATAACTAAAATCAACTGTATCTTGCTGTGGGCTTAAAATGTGCCACGTTCAATTAACGATCTACCGAATGAAGCATTTAATATAACGACACGCCCCGCGTAAATAATTACAGATGCATTTCGAATGGGTTTAACACAGGCATGCCCAAACCTTGGCCGGCGGGCACATGTGCCCCATTTGTATGTTTTGTCTGGCTCTTTTGAGATTTTAAATTTTCTACAAACTTTCTGTTTGTTATTGTTACAATTAATAATTTCCAGGTCTGTGATGCAGCGGTCAACGTCATTGGCTTCCGTGACGGACCGCCAGTGCTCGATCCCCGGCACGACTTTGTTCGAAGGTAATGGGGGTTTTTGCTATCAAAACCAGGGCGTGGAGTCGGAGTCGGAAAGTTTGAACCATTTAATATTGCATATAATATGTCAAATTTGGCTATTGACCGGATTGGCATGGTTGATATTTAATTGAATACACATCAATAGGAAAATTAGGCAAAACAAAAGTGACGATATTCAACTTTTTTAGTTGGAGTCGGAGTCGTGTTTTTGGTCAATGTCGGAGTCGGAGTCGTGGATTTGGTAAATGCTGGAGTTCGAGTCGAACTTTTTTTTACCGACTCCACAGCCCTGATCAAAACTGTACCCCTAAAGATAAATTTATAAAATTAAGGCAATTAGCAATGTGCATTATAGCTGCAGTCATTTTTGTCAAATTAAAAAATACTAAAATCGAAGTGTTGAAACAAGTTGACTGATGAGAATTTAACTAATCTACTGCGATGCGCAACCTCCAAACTACCGGCTGACATTTAAAAAAATCAAAACAGCCTCTCTATTTATTTTTCATACACAATACAAATGTTTGTATGACCGATCAGAAATATATTTTTTTTATTTAGCCCACCGAGTGATTTCAGTTGGTCATCTTTGGTTTAAACGTTACTAAAGTTTATCGGAAAACCTTCGTAGGACTATCCTTGAAAAATGACTCTCAGGCCGAAGGGGTTAAAAAAAAACCCTAGTGTCTTGGCCTTATTGGCATAGACTGCAATAAAAAAATGATTGATTATGCTTTGACGTATATTTATACATTTTTCTGAAAAAAAATATATATAAAAATCCCTATTTTTCCTATAATTATTCATATTTAAGTCACGCATGAAAACGACAACGTTTCCACTCCAACGGCTATGGCGGACTAACAAGCTAATAACCATGCATGAAGTCACATTACCTTATCTCTTATTTTATCGCTTATCGCCTTTTATTGTTGCCAGATATGAAACACTCCGTCCATGTTATCTATGACTCACTATGGTCGCGTTCTTTTATTGCTTATGGGCGTGAAATATTATGTTAGCGCTTCCCAGCAATTGCTAACATTGACAATTAGACTGAAAGATTCCGACTTCTTCACTTTTTAATCGATTACGGCGCAAATAGCCAATAAATATCATATTTGTTTTCCGCAAAAGGTGTGAAAAACTATGATTTAAGAATACCAAAAGCTTAGACATCGTATCACCATTATTAAGGTAGATATTTAAGGTAATGTAGCTGTTGGGACAAAATCTATACTGTTCGGGATGGCTAGGTTAATACTGACGTTGTAAAATCTTGTTTTAGACACAAAAAAGAATAAAGTTTTCTCATAAAAGGAAGAGTTCACCGAGGTGTTCACTGTCAGCACTTGGTGGAATGGCGTTATGATAAAAATAGTAACAAATCTTAAGTAATTATTCCACATAGGTTTGTTGAGAACAGGACCCTTTTCGCTCATCGTGAACACTGAAACCGAAAATAACAAAACTCAATCATTTCAAATTTGATATTGAAATTCTATCAAGGGTCTTCAGTCGAAATCCTAAATTATTATCGATTTCAATGAATTTTACTTGGCAGGACTCTATTATAACACGGTGAAAAAATAACAACATATTTTGGCAAACGCTCTAGATTCTAGAACTATTATAGTTCTGACAAGGGTGTAAGTCGAAAAAGCTTATCAACCATACACATTATTGATTGAGTAGGCATTTACTTGGTAGAACTCCAGTATAATACGGTAAGAAAAATAACAATGTATTTTAGTTCTACATAAATTATTTTATATATATTTGTTGATAGCTATTTCGGCTTACGCCTTAATAATTTATTAAAAAAAAAATCCATGTGGGTTTGGGATGGTTGAGCAGAGAGGGGATGTATGGTGTACCCTGTCTAGCCTAGGTATATAAGCTATCTCTAATACACGTCAAAATAGCTATCAACAAATATATGAAATAATTTATGTAGAACTAAAATACATTGTTATTTTTTCTTACCGAACTATACATATACTATATTTTTTTTTTAGATCAAAGAACATGGCTATTCTTTCACCGCGTTATAATGGAGTTCTACCAAGTAAATGACAACTAAATCATTAACAATTTAGGATTTCGACTGAAGGTCCTTGAAGGAATTACAATATCAAATTTGAATTTCTTATCAAATCATTTTTGTTTAACTATTAAAAATGTTTTAATATTTCTTTTGTACTGGATTACCTTAACAGTGGCGGCTGGTGACGGGGTGTTGGGGGGTGCAAAGGAAGATTCAACTATTTTTGCAAGAGTTTTTCCTATTCATTGGATTTTAAAACACTTCTATAGCATCGGACTTTCAATTCAGATGTTCGCAATATGATGTTTTTATTTAAAGGGGTTTTTTTTATCAATCTAACAAAAATTGGTGTCACTTTCCGTAGTACGGAAAATAGTTGAACTTCCTTGCACCCCGCAATTGTTGTTGTAATATAAACAATGAAAACCACGTCACCAGCCGCCACTGATATTTATTCAGCGTTTTTCAAGTAAGATGTTTTAATTTTTGCCTTCGGCGTAGGGTTTTTTATCAATCATGTATGGATCGATTTTTGTAATTAAATCTAATATGCAAGAAATTGGTGCTGTAAAGTCGTGATTAATTAAATTAACAAAAAACTTTCGGTATATCATCGAATAAACATGTCTGAAAGATATTTTTGTTTATATCTGTTCAAAAACCATGCTATAATAAATAATTCACTATAAGTCAAGTAAAACTTCACTTAAAGTTAACGGTTGTCATAAAAGCATCAAAAATTCATTAAATCTAGTCGTATAAAGGAAGTGCAATGTGCAAAAATGTAATATGGCCTTTCATGATTGCATTGCCCCTTGATTACTGCCGAGTTGCGTGCATGGGGATAGATAAAAGGCACTGCACGCTATCATGGATGCAATATCGTCTAATACGGGGATTCTTAACTGCGTGCCCGCGGGCGCAAATGTGTCCGCATAGTTATTTTCGTGCGCCCGGCAAAGAATTGAAAAATATTTTTTGAAATTGCACAAATATCAGCTTATTTTGAGAGGTGGTGATATTTTAATGTCTTAAATTACGTGAAAGAAATAAGCATGCCTTCATAAAAGGTATCAGCAATAATTACTGATAATGCTCCAGCAATGGTCGGCTGCAATAATGGATTAAATTCCCATTGCAAGAGAGATGAATCCTTCACGTACTTTACGAATTTTCATTGCATTATTCATCAAGAAGCGTTATGTGCCAAAATATTTTCCTCGGAACATGTCATGAATGTCGTTCTGAAAATAATTAACAATATTTGAACAAATCCTTTATCTCGCAGAATATTAAAAGCCATAAAAACTGATAAACCTAACATGGTTTTGACAATGTAACATGCTCTTCGTCAAATGCAATGTCAAAGATTACACGAAATCAGGAGGTAGTTTACAAAAGTGGTCAAATCCATTTGTTGAAAAACTGAGAATGTGAGATATTTTCATTTTTCCCCCTCATAAATTTGTGTTTACTATCAATATGTTTTAAATTAAATAATTACGGATAATGTATAAAAGTTCAAACTTTTCCATGTGAATAAAAAAGGTCTCAAAAGTTTAATCTAAAACTTATTTTGGAATTGACCACTTTTGAAAATTACCTACTGAAATGTGTTTTTATGTTTCTAGGATTTTTTTGTAATTGTAAATAAATGCATTATCTTCTGATTTAAAATAAATAAATCACAAAATATAATGAATGTAAAACATGTAAAGCTATCAAGAGAGCAATAATAAAATTAATAAAGGGTCTTTTTATAAGGACGCTTAGTTTTGAAATGTAAATAAAACAAGTTGTTTGTGAGATTTCGACTAAATTTTAATTTCATTTTGAGTATATTTTACGGCATTAAATATGGAATATAGCATCAAATGTCTGCCAATATCCATTCATTATAAAATGGGCCATGTCGCTAAAGTTGACTTTTTTGACAAATTTGGGTAAACTTCCAACTGCTCCAGAACCCAATCAGGCGTTGTCTGCGGTCGTTTACCTGAAGTTCCTTGGTTAGTTGGATTTTATACGGGTGCAGACATCAGGCCCGATTCAAAATTCGCCAAGTTGAAGTCGCAGAAAAGCCAAGTTCTTGTGAACAACGAGAAATAAGCTGCCTTGGGTTTTCCTGTACGCTTTCACACACAGCAGCAATGTTTTCAGCAGATATTGTATTTTGATGACGTACAGGTAGGTGTTGGCCGATTATTTACCAAACTGGTTGACTCAAATTTGGCCACTAAACAATGAATAATCTACTCAGCAGGACAAAGTAACATATTTTGAGCGTCCCTATTGAAATACCCTTTACAAACATACGTAAATATGTACTACTTAAATCTTGTTTTTTTTTAAGTCCGGCTTCGTCCATGACCCATCTCCAAAATCGCAAATGCGCCTGTCAACGCAATAAGGTTAAGAACCCCTGGTCAAATACATATTGCACTTCATATGAGCGAGGAAGCAAATCGTAAAAAAAATCACACCATGTATTTTATATTGATCTTTAGAGCGAGGTAAAATATGGGGCGATTAAAATGTATCTGGTGTAAATTGCAGGGCTGTGGAGTCGGAGTCGGAGTCGAAAAACTTTTAACTTTTTATTTATGCATATAACATTTTGCAAAAATTTTGCAAATTTGGCCTGATTGGTTGGTTGATATTTTATTTAATTTACATAAATAGGAAAGGTAGGATAAACGTGACAAAATTAAACATCTTTTAGTCGAAGTCGTTTTTTTGGTCAATGTTGGAGCCGGCTCTCACATCCCTGGTGAATTGTATTCTTACCTTTTTAGAAGAGTTGTGAAAAGTCAGCAAAAAGAACTTGAACTTACCTAAAATAAAAAAAGAAAACATTTGTTTAGCTACATGTATTTAAATAAAAACTTTGGCAAAGACTAAACCCTTACTAAACATAACAATATATATGCTAAAAAGTTTGAGTGCAAGTTTATAAAGGGTATTTCAATAGGGACGCTCAAAATATGTTACTTTGTCCTGCTGAGTAGATTATTCATTGTTTTGTGGCCTAATTTGAGTCAACCAGTTTGGTAAATAATCGGCCAACACCTACCTGTACGTCATCAAAATACAATATCTGGTGAAAACGTTGCTGCTGTGTGTGAAAGTGTACAGGAAAACCCAAGGCAGCTTATTTCTCGTTGTTCACAAGAACTTGGCTTTTCTGCGACTTCAACTTGGCGAATTTTGAATCGGGCTTTATGTCTGTACCCGTATAAAATCCAACTTACCAAGGAACTTCAGGTAAACGACCGCAGACAACGCCTGATTGGGTTCTGGAGCAGTTGGAAGTTTACCCAAATTTGTCAAAAAAGTCAACTTTAGCGACATGGCCCATTTTATAATGAATGGATATTGGCAGACATTTGATGCTATATTCCATATTTAATGCCGTAAACTATACTTACAAATGAAATTAAAATTTAATCGAAATCTCACAAACAACTTGTTTTATTTACATTTCAAAACTAAGCGTCCTTATAAAAAGACCCTTTACATGCATGTGACAACACTCGTCATAATTCGGATATAATGTCAAAGGAGATCACAGCACCGATGAAAAAAAATACTCTTGACCAACTTTGCGTGTGGCGTGGTAAATACTGGCGTGACGTCACGAAACCTCATATTTTTTTAAACTAATACACAAAATGAAGCTTAACGCGTCATCAGCTCTTGAAATAGAAATTTTCAGCAGTGACCTTGATGCTTTATTTTTACTGTTACGGTTTTTCATCATGTCATTAATATGTTGTGTGTTTTTTCTTTTTTGCCAAAATCAGTTTTATTATATATGTTAAATTATTTTTTTTATATTTTTCAAACTCATGGCGCATTGGCATCAGCTGTAATGCCATGTGTTTTATTTTTCTCAAATAAATAAAATATAATTTTGGTGCCACCGTGCAGATCGTAGCAGCAAGCAATTTAAAATGAGTCGAATTGAGAAATAATTTTTAAATTATATTATTGCTTGAATATAAATAGGGGATCAGTGCGCCATTGCACCATAACAAGAGCCGTCTGCTTTTGAGTGTCAATTCTTGGTGAAATGATAATAAAAAGCTGATGCAAAAGTGAAGTTTTTTTGTATTATGAAATATATTTTTTATTCATTTAATCAAATGTTATTTCTAATTAAAGTATTTCGACTGAGGGTGCTCGATGGAATTTCAATATCAAATTTGAATTTTGTTCTTTTCCATGAGTTTTGTCGCTAACGACCCGGGTTTCGCCTTTCGGCATCTTCAGGCATTCCAAGTGCACGGATGTACTTGAACTGACTTGAAATATTATTTCAATAGTTTTTTACAATTCCACTAAATCTTTTTTTATTAATAATCAACTTTATATAAGTTAAGGTACTGTTAATATTACCTTCTCGTTTGAATTGAATATGTTTTAATAAAAACATTGCAGTGACCTAAATAGGTGAAATTTGGAAAGCGTAAGGTTCGGAGAATAAAATTTATGGCTGATAACATCCCAATTCAGCTCCCGTAGCTTGTGTTCGGTAATCATTGACACGTGTGGTCGAGCGTTATTGTAATGAAAGACTACCCTTTTTCTGTTTGTCAAACGAGGTGTATACTTTTTCAGGGCTGTGCTAAGTTGTTAGTTTATTACATTAACATTAGGCTTAATTTATTTAATTAAAGCCCTACTGTCCCGTATGGGACCAGTGATTTTGAGATACCGATCCATTATTTTATTTTCAGTTTCGTTAAATATTTTTGTCATAATGATGAATATAAAAATCTGCGTTAAAAGATTGACTCTTGGAATATGCGTTGTGCTATATCTGGTGGACCGAAATAAATCAGTTTTATTCACTTCCTGCAATATATTTCAATGCGGATACAGATTTTTTTTGATAGCTGTAGATTAAATGGATATGTTTAAATATAATCCAACACGACTTTGCAACGGTTCCAGGCTTTCATTCAAAAAGATAATGATGAAAATAGTTGAAACTTCAATTTGAAATGGAAAATTTAAATAAGAAAATCTAATGTTGCCACGCATCCCAATGATTCCGACGTAAATGCCATTTGAATGAAAACCTTTGCAGTTTTCGGTGCAACTCGTATTTATTTTGATCATCAAAAAAGTCAAAGGGACAATCGCTACCAGTGTGTGGACTAAAATTGGTTAATCCATCTTTATTTCATGGGCAGCTGTATTTGTCCTGCTCACGCGTTGGAAAACTTTTTGATTTATTCGCAGACGCACCAAACGCATCATTTGAGTGACATTGCAACGCATGCCAGGCACTCGCCAGTATTACATAATATCAATGTTTATGTCAGTTGTCACATAACCTTGTAAATTTGATATTGACAATTATGCAAGATGAGGAATGCATAACCTTTTCATTTGCCAACAATTATAAATGCCTTTTGAAACAATTGGTATATGGTTAATAAAGAATACGTGACAATATCACAATAGGTAATAAGTATTTTTATGGAAGTATGTATTGTTATCAACACCAACACTAATTTGTCGTATAAAATTAATAATATTAATCTTTTTCATTTTACAATGACTAAGGTACTGATACACAAGCGGGTCGGTTGTTAGTGAAGCCTGGGTGTTAGCTTCAGTCAAATAATGACTTCACTTTAACATTAGAAGCCGAGTGCTCGAGGCTCTTGGGGGTCCACATATTTGTAACATACATTATTTATTCCTGACGTAATTGGCCCGACACAGAGCTACACAGGGCAGTCTTTCAACAAATTACTGCGGTGCTTGTGAAAAGGGAAAAAGGAAATGTGACTTTATCGGCTTACTAAGCTGGTGGTATCAAGTATCTGTGCTTAAAAAAAAATCTAAATCCGCCGTGGAGTATATGGCCTTTAATGAATATATAAATTTTTTTTTATTCGAGAGCTGTTTGTTTATCAGTAACTCAACCTCTATTTAGTTCGATGAGAGTAAAGATAGACATCAAAAGGTTAGGACAGGACTAGTATTAAGCTAGTCGCTCTCGCTACACCCCGCTTACAGGAGAATTTTTAGAAAATACAAATGAATTTGAGCACAATCGATAAATCGACTGAAAAAAATACCGAACTAATGAGGTCCGTCACGGAAAAAGCTTGACGGTATATAAATGATATTTTGATAAAATATGACGTATAAATTATTAAATACCGAATTTGAAGGCTTTAATTATCAAAAAAACATGATGCAAATGTGTATTGTAATTTATAAACTTCCACAGTTATTTTGTAAAGATCAAGACCGGGTTCGGTCATCATAAAATGTTTGCGATGAGATTACCCAATCCTGCTTTATTCTTTAAAATACTGTTAAAATATAACGTTAATGCTGGGAAGACCTCAACTATCTGGACGCAGCACCGTCTTAGGTGGTAGTATTGAGGATGGCTAGACTTCGATGGTACATAAGACCTTTAGTCCGCGACGATTTAAATTAATTGTTATTTGGTCGGGGTGTAACCACAAATATTTGCCTACGTAAGACGCCCTGCCCTGTAAACAAGATATTTTTAACGATCAAGACCGATTTAGTTCACCAGTTTCAAATCATAAAATGCTTGCGATGAGCAAAACCGACACTGTTTTATTCATTAAAATAATGCAAAAATAAAACGTGAATGCCGGGAAAACCTCAATTATATCGATCGGAGATCCCCAACCATGTGCCCACGGGAGCCATATCGCCCGCGGACCGATTTCTGTGCGCCCACCAACATTATCCCGAAACATTTTTCTGTGGATCACATCAACAGGTTAAGTATTTCGACTGAGGGTGCTTGATGGAGTTTCAGTATCAAATTTGTATTGTTTGAACTTTGTACTTTTCTATGAGTTTTGTCGCTAACGACTCGGGTTTCACCTTTCGGCATCTACAGGCATTTCAAAGGCATGTGGGCATCGATAATGCTCCATATGAGTGAAACAGGTCCTGATCTAATAAATTTTCAAATAAGTACTTTCAGATTTTGCACACGCCTTTTATCAACAGGTATTTTCTATTCATTTATTTTCCAATCAAATACAATATAAGTAGCATTCATGACTTGCAGATTGTGTTCAAGAAAAGGCACAAGAAGAAAAAGTTTACACTTTATTCGAAAAAAAAGAGGTTGAGAAACTAACAAGCAGTTCTTATATAAATAAACATTTATTGAGATAAACGACGCAGAGCAGTGGCGGCTGGTGACGGGGTGTTGGGGGGTGCAAAGGAAGATTCAACCATTTTTGCAAAAGTTCCTTCCTATACATAGGATTTTAAAACACTTCTATAGCATGGACTTTCAATTCAGATGTTCGCAATACCAACTGTTTCTCTTCCGTAGTACGGAAAAATAGTTGAATCTTCCTTTGCACCACAATCACCAGCCGCCACTGACGCAGAGTCCACATTAGAGACTCCAATTACACAACATCTCAACTACTCGAGAATCGAGTAGTTAAACTTTCAAATACCCGAGTACTCTAGTATACTCGAGTAGTTTCATATGTACCAAATTATATATCATTAATTCAAATTTGAGTATTTAAATAGATGATAAATAGATTTATTTAAATTTATATAACATATATGTATTTCAAAAATTTTCGATACTTAAACGTCTCAAATTTTTAATTGGATCGAAGTTTTGTTATTTTATTTTGTCTCTTGTTATCATAAACTTATCATTGATAAGATAAGTCAGCAGAACCTTAAGCAAAACTAACAAAAGAAATAAAAATAATAAAACAATTTTAGTTCTTTTTCCACATAAAATTTACTGGATCAGGACTGGTTTCGCTGATGGCGAGCATTGTCAACTAAGTCAAATCAATTGAAAATGCTCAACATGAGCGAAACCGGACCTGATCCAATGAATTGTATATATGTGGAAAAGTACTAAAAATGTTTTATTATTATTATTATAATGCCATTCCACCAGTGGCGGCTGGCGACAGAGTATTAGGGAGTACAAAAAAAGATTAGATACTATTTTTCCGTACTACGGACAGCCAAAAATTCATAAGACTGGCACTGGCGTCGGTATTGTGAACATTTGAATTGAAAGTCCATGTTATAGAAGTGTTTTAAAATCCAATGAATAGCAAAGAACTCTTGCAAAAATAGTTGAATCTTTTTTTGTACTCCCTAATACTCTGTCACCAGCCGCCACTGCATTCCACCAAGTATTGATAGTAAACACCTTAAAAGTAACAAAAAGGAAAGCCTCACATAGCTTAGTCAACGAGTATTACTCGAGTATTTTTTTTAATACTCGATTATCGAGTACTTTCAAAATGGAAAAATATTCTCGATTATCGAGTATTCGATAAATTCAAATTGACGTCCCTAGTCCACATGCTCCACGTTGGGAGCGGACGCAGTTGAAAAAATCATCCACCCCGAATTTTTGTTTAAATGCGCTCTCGGGTCCAATTATGTTGGGAGCCCCTGATCTGGATGTTAATACGAGGCTAGGCAATATAATACACGAGCCGTGCCTGCGTGACGCCATCTTGTATGAATAATATTTACAGGATTCTATGTTCTGTAACTTCACCTACGTAATGTGACAAATTTTGTGTCACCTTATCGCAATCACATGGGAGAAGATCGCGCTATCTTCGGAGAGGTCGCCGAAGATCATGAGGACGTCTTATCAGGGGTCACGGCCATCCAAGCATAGGCCACGGAGTTCCGCTTCAAATAGACATAACAACACATCGTTAAATTACTTTGAAAAGGTTCTGATTGATATTTGTGCCTAAAATGACCGTTTGGTCAGAAAAGCTTGTATTTACCGCATTCTATCATATATCGATGACTCAAAGAGAAAATTTGCTATCTACGTTTTTGTTTATTGTGCAGGAGAGAACATGGAAAATTGTGTGTTATAAACAAAAAAACCCATTTCAAACGATTTATTTGTACCACCGGTGAAAAACTACTAATAAATGACAGGTGACAATACAAAATGGCGGAGTTGGATAATGAGCAGTGTAGATTTTAGAACGACAATGGAGGTATCAAATTTTCTTAAAAGGTTTTTCCGTTACTAATAAGTTTTCAAACGATTTATTTGTATCACCGGTGAAAAACAACTAATAAATGACAGGCGACAATACAAAATGGCGGAGTTGGATTTTAGAACGACAATGGAGATATCAAATTTTCTTAAAATGTTTTTCCGATACTTAAAAGTTTTCGTCATAAAAAAAATACGGGACAAGCACATTGCATGATACGACAAGATGGTATTATTAAGTAATTTTCAGCCAAAAGTGGAGTTTACAAAATTACTCTAAGCTATCGATATATGAATTTCAGAATTTTCTATGGTTGAATAACGGAGTAATTTTTTTACTAAATTTATTTGACAAAGTTCTAAGATTGTCATCATTATTTCTCAGCATGAGTTGTGAAAAATATGCTTAAAATAAGTAATTTTACTCGCTCATTGTTACAAGTGAATTTTAATCAATCAAAACTTATTTCTCAAAATAGTGTTAAGAGCAGTTAGAACTTTATCAAACTAGTGTGTCGACATTATACATCGTACATATTCGATTAACAAAGCTTAAATTAGTTGATATAATTTAAAAATTCGACTGACTGATGGAATTTCAATTAATTTTTTTAATAAAAAACCTACGAATCCACATTGAATTTTCTAGTTTTCCACGAGTTATTTATTTATTTAAGAAAAAGCAAATCATGGCATTACAGCTGACGCCAATGCGCCATGTATTTGACAAATATAAATACATGTATTCATATATATACTTACATACATACATACATGTAAATACATAATAAAAATCACTAATTAATTAAAAACAAGATGAAAACATTGTAGTCAAAAAAAGTTTTGTCGCTAAGGACCCGGATTTCACCATTCGGCAACTTCAGGCATTTCAAATGGTCGAATGTTCTTTAACTATCACGTAGTAAGCAGTTTGTATCATTTATAAAGGGTCTTTTTATAAGGACGCTTAGTTTTGAAATGTAAATAAAACAAGTTGTTTGTGAGATTTCGACTAAATTTTAATTTCATTTGTAAGTATATTTTACGGCATCAAATGTCTGCCAATATCCATTCATTATAAAATGGGCCATGTCGCTAAAGTTGACTTTTTTGACAAATTTGGGTAAACTTCCAACTGCTCCAGAACCCAATCAGGCGTTGTCTGCGGTCGTTTACCTGAAGTTCCTTGGTTAGTTGGATTTTATACGGGTGCAGACATAAGGCCCGATTCAAAATTCGCCAAGTTGAAGTCGCAGAAAAGCCAAGTACTTGTGAACAACGAGAAATAAGCTGCCTTGGGTTTTCCTGTACACTTTCACACACAGCAGCAATGTTTTCACCTGATATTGTATTTTGATGACGTACAGGTAGGTGTTGGCCGATTATTTACCAAACTGGTTGACTCAAATTTGGCCACTAAACAATGAATAATCTACTTAGCAGGACAAAGTAACATATTTTGAGCGTCCCTATTGAAATACCCTTTATTTACAAATTTATAGTAGATCACTAAATTGAATTGCTTTTAAAATGTAGGTTCATCTGTGCACTCGAAATGCCTGAAGATGCTGAAAGGCGAAGCTCATAAAAAAGTACACAATTCAAACAATTCAAATTTGATATGGATTTATAATGACACTTATTACAACAGAAAATCACGCAGCTTAATTGTTAAAAACCTTATCTTTATGAATAGGCTAAGATTTTGATATAAAGGAGTTTCAATGAATTATGTGGGTAAATTATAATTATCGCGTATTTTCAATGCAGTATCGCAAAAACTAATTACCAGATAATAAATAACATGTTAATGTGGATAAATATTCGTGGGTTTTATCCGACCTATTATTAAAAGAATTGATTTCTAGTTAATATTTTTTTTTTTAACCATGTCCCAAATTGGAGCATATGGACTCCTCACGGAGTTTATCTCAACACATGTTTTTTCTACGAGATTTGCTTGTTACTCAGTTGCACAACCTCTCTTTTTTCGAAGAGAGTAGGGATGGAAAGGGTACGAGGACTAGGACAGGACTAGTGATTAGCTAATCGCTGTCACTATGCGTCGCTCTTTGGGATCGGAAAGGTCGGAAGGAATTTTCAACAACACAGACGTCGTGAAGATCTTGGCAGCGATTTTGCTGTCACTTGTGTCGGCTTGCTTTAGTCTGAGTGTTCCATGTAGATTCTATCATTTCGAAAAATATACGTTGAGAAACCGAGTAACTAAAAGTATTTTTTAACCATATCCGCTCCTGACATGGAGCATATGGACTACTCACGGAGTTTATCTCAACATATATTTTTCTACGAGAACTGCTTGCCACTCACTTGCTCAACCTCTCATTTTTAAAAGAGAATAGAAATGGAAAAAATACGAAGAGTAGGACAGGACGCATAGTGATTAGCTAGTCGCTGTCACTATGCGTCGCTCTTTGGAATCGTAGAGGTGGGAAGGGATTTTCAACAACACAATCACCCATGCCTTTGAACAGATTTATCGACTGAAAAAATCAGCTCGTACCGGGGATCGAACCCGGGCGGTCCGGCACGCATGTCAAAGCCGTTGCCACTGCGCCACGGACCGGACAATAATATTTATTTAAAGGTGTGTAACAATGGTGAGCTTGGAAGGTTGAAATGTTCATTTACAATTGGCAAACTCGTACTATTGAAATTCCATCAGGCGCCGTCAGTGAAACAGCAATCCTAAATTATATATTGTCGCTGCATTTTTTTTATTTACACAATTCAAATAACGGAAGTGTTACTGAATTTTTCGCGGCTATTTGGACACAATGTGTTAGGCCCGCTCGAAATTCTCAGCAAAAAAGAAAACCCCTTTGTTACACTTCTGAAATCAGCTAATGAAAACTGACGAAGAAAATTAGATTTAGCAGGCTGACTGACTCGCAATTGGTTTAGTGCCTCAAATTTCCAAGGCTACCGGTATTTACGTTCACAATAATGTCTCTGTGGAAAATTTTCTTTAACCCTTTAGACGCCCGTGGCGTACGATCTACACGCTGCCATTATAGAGCGATTCTCGGAATGAAATATAATTTTTAATTTAAATACTTACTTTTAAGGTGTTTGACTGTTTTTTTTGTATTAGTTTGCATTGCTAAGAGGTCCTCAACATTTTATTTATAGTCTATTTTCCATGTAATTTGCTTCAATTTATTTGCTTAGTTGTTTTACCCATTATTTGTCATACCTTGTTTTTCATACTTAACTTTTGTATAAATATCACTGTTTTATTGTTTTCCTTATCAGTTGACAATGCTTGCCATGAGCGAGACCGGTCCTGATCGAAAATAAATTTTATGTGGAAAAAGTACTAAAAATGTATTATTATTTTTTTAATACTTACAATGCCATCTCTGTATATTTGTATAAGATTCAAAGAAAAATTGCATCGATCATCGAATATATCCCTGGAATAAAGAGATCAAAATCAGAGTTCCCGAATATCCTATCGCGTTGGCCTCAAAGTCAAGGTGAGTAAAACCAATGTTCTCTGCAACAGCGCCTATCCAGATCCAGACTACTCTCTGATGAGTGAGGGGCAAGAAATCGAGAGAGTCGATGGTTTTAGGTACTTGGAAGTACACATCACGGGAGATGGCAACCCGCGTAATGAGCTCGCGATCCGATTAGGGATAGCTGGAGCAACATTTAATTCAATGCGGAAAGTCTGGGACTCACGGTTGTACTCGGTCAGAACCAAATGCCACTTATTCAAGGCTCTTCAGTGTATCCTAATAGTTTTGGGCCAATAATAATCCGACTTATTTTTTTTTTTATTTAATTGCGACGAAAGTAGTCGATAAAAATATACATATTTTACTGAAAAAAGTGTACAAAACAATTATTTAAGAATACCAAAAGTTTACAAATTGTATCACCAATATTGAGACGACCAGGGTTTTTTCTTCAATCTGACATTAACAGACAGCATCCTCCATAGCGTTCGATGACGGAACTTAGGGACAGTATGGGAAGAAAGGTTTCTCTTGTAAAGATTTCAATCGGTATTCTCTTGGCCGAAACTCTATCCAAGAGTCGGCTAGTTTATTTGCTTCAAATTTTAGATTACAAAAAAAATACAGACACAATATTGCAGTTGAAACTACAGACATGTAATTGCCGTTAAACTACAGGATTACAATCGCGGTTAAAAACGTAAGACCAAAACGATTATATTGTGACCTCCTGCCTGCCAACAGGCAGGCATAACGATAACGACTGATAAAAATTCTAGTGTGCAAAAGAACTCAACCAATCGACGCAAAGCGGTCGCGCCTGAACTGAACGAGAGACGTCGTTTCTAAAGTCGGTTACAAGATTTTAGTGAATTTATTCGCGTCATATTAATCGTTTAGGTCTTATTATCATTGATTGAAGTGATAATAAGATCGTTCGAGAGAGTCCTGATGACCTAGATTATCAGGCGGTATCAATATCAAGAATGATATTTGAGATAAAGTGGCAGTGGTGGTAAACTGTCTTACGTAAATGCCAAAACAAACCTAGAAATAAAACATGACAGGTTACGGTTAATACGTTTTAGCCTACGATAGTGAATACAGAAATAAACTGTATAAAGCTAAGGTAGAATTAGGTGTATCAAATAATCTCATAAGCCTTACTGAACTTACAATGAAACGTGTTGAGTGTAAAGTTTGCGTCTAGAATGAGCTTTTGGAAAACTTTAACACCGACAGTAAACTTACACAGTGTAATGCAAAAGCACACTTATTATTCAACACCATCGGAGAAATGTTACAGAAGAATCAAAATTAAACTTGTCTATTCCATCTAAACTAAATCAGCGTAGATTCTGTCGCTAGCAGATAGTTATGATTTAGAGGTCTGCACGGGCTCGGGTTTGGCCCGCGGGCCTTACCCGTTTGGATTCGGGCCCGGGCAGGGCTCGGACGCAAGCATACATAAAAATATAACAAAAATCAGGCCATTTCCGAATGAGCTCACTATAATCGTAAATCTAAATTTAATACTATAATAAACTTCACGTACTCGTATTAGTCATCTTTTCGACACCTTTTTGGTTATTTAAAAACATTCTCTCATGAACACCCATTCGAAAGTACAAGATGAATTGTTCTTAACTTAATGACTTTTGACGCAATTATTTTAGTATTTTTTAATGATGTCTGCTTCATCGGCGTTTTTACAATACGCATAATGAATTACATAATATGATCCTGACTTCAGTATGTCTTATATGGTTAATTCGATCGGTCGCAATTCGATTTATAAGGTTGATTTTTTTTTAAATTTACCGGCAAGAAATGGGCTTCGAAAATATTAACACAAAACTGAAGAGTGAGAATATATTTTTTCGGTTAAAACCCATGGGAAAAGTGAATTGTGGAAATCATTTAGTGAAATCATAGAAGTGGCTACAAACAAAAAAGTTGGATACGTTGAGTGTATGAAATGTAAATGCATTTTCAGCTTTTCTAGTTCAAAAACTTCTCACTTGAGTCGTCATTTCTGTATAACAAACAAAAACTAATTCTAATTAGGAAGAAATGTATTTCGCACAACTCCACACACACACACGATAGTTGGTGAGTCAATTTTTAATTTTTATTTGAAAAAAAAAAATTTCGGGCAAGGTTGAAAAATGTCGGGCTCGGGTCGGGTTCGGGTAAGATTTTTTTTAATGAGCCTCAGGCCCGGGTTGGGCCAGGCCGGTGGTCTTCGGGTTCGGGCCGGGTGAAATTTTAAAATTTCAGCCCGTGCAGACCTCTATATATGATTACTATTATTATGTTTGTATTACTTATTGTGACACAATCGCGCTGGGCAAGTCGGTTTTAAGGCCGGACTGTACTTGTGGGCACGCCCACCAGGATACTAATCACATCCTATGGGACTGCCCCCAAATTGAGACAGCATGATATATAAATCAATCTCGAAAATTTCGGGATTATGTTTTGTAACTCCGGGATTCATCAGGTATTGAAATTCCTCGGGATCCCGGGACTGAAAACCCTCGTTAAGATATCATCAGCCACCCAATGAGTCGTCTTGTCTAAACTTGATGGGTTTAAATCACTTAATGAAACCTGGCAAATAATATCGTATATGGTTTGGTTTCTGAGGTCATGGGCTCGTGTACCAGCCAGGGTAGCTTAATTTTCTATTGATTTCTTTTCGAGTACGGAACGAAGTGATAAGCAAACCACTTTCGATAAATTCAGCGGTAACTTTGTGGAAGTTAAGATTATTCAACGTTTTGTGCTACCGTTAGAATTTTATAAGTAAATAAATGATTAAAACACATTTTTTTACTTACTCCACGTTAGATTTATTAGGATCAGGGTCGGTTTCGCTCCAAAATATGTGTTTATATTTTTTTAATATAATGCACCTTAAAAAAGTGATGAATAAAAGTGTCAACAGTAAATAAGTATTCAAAATAATTCTTATTATGACAGGTTTCTCGCCACTGCTAAATTTATTTCAATGGGTTTAATCCTTCCAAATTGCTGCAACTCAATAGTTGATATTTTTTTAATTTTATTTTTATTTTTTCTTTTGTTTCTATCCTGCCTTCCTTGCTTCCAGTAAAAATAAAAAATACCAACCTCCTTTTTCTAATTTATCTTGTTGGAATATTAGAATAACTCTTACTTCATAACTAAAACATCTTTTGCATTGATAGTAAGTCCGAAGTAAGTAAGTGCGAAACACGTGTCACGAATAATAGTTATCTAAGTTATTTTAAATTGCCTATTAATAAGATAACCATTTGTCTTGTGTTAATCTTGTCCTTAACTCTCTTCGAAAAGATTTTTCGTTCACAACGTAAACTTGTATATACCAAAGAAAACTTTAATTCAGTAGATGTTCATTCATTTTATTTAAATTCAGTCTCATTACAAGAAGCATTATCTTCTTCGGAATATTTGCATAATTACGTAATTAAGCCGTCCTTTTTGCGCCACACTGTGCTTTATCAACTAAGTCGCACACTAACTCAATTCGCTAATTGAGATTTCATAACGTAGAACAGGAAGGCTCGAAATTAATGTAGCCTGCGATAAAATATTTGAATTGTCGCATTACGTCACGGGCCGGATACACTTCTCATAAATATTTAAAGGAATCGAGGCGTGTTAAATTTATGTTATAAAATTTGGACCGAACAAGAATGAAATCTTTAAGGAGAATAATGGGCCACAAAATGTACTTGGTCTAAATATTAACCTGTTCTGTGCCGGACGGGATAAGTATGGCCGTGTATGGAGGGCCGTGATTTTCTTTAAAAATATTAAGCCTAATAAATATATACTTTTTGGACATATATTAATAGTACATCACAAACGCTTGCCATATAAATACACAATCATTTATTCAAAAACCATACCAACAAACGTTTCACAAAACTTCAGGGTTGTCACAGCACTCACAGCACAGAAAATTCGTGATTTTATATCGGGACTGGTTCATAATAAATAAAATCTTAAATGTATATAAAAAAAACGTTCAAAATACTTAAAGCAAATTAATAATCTTCCACCGTGTGGTATGCCTCAAAAAAAGGTTTATGCATACCCTGCTAGCGACACTTTTCAAAACAACGAAACAACTCTTTGCAAACTTTGCGATAGTAAGTCTGAAGATGCCTCTGAAAGAGGCGAAAAACGTGTCACAGTTAGTAGCACAATACGTGGAATAATCAAAGTTATTTTAAATTTTATACAAAAATGATCTTCCACAAAGTTACCGCCGAAACCATCGAAAGTATTAAAACTCTTTTCAAAATCGATATATTATAGATTACTATACAATATCTTTATTCAAGTATTACACCACGATTCCAAGAGATATCAATATATGCACGATATTTTAAAATTATTGTAAACGTTGCTCGTGGCCTTTAAGCCACGTTTCAAGTACTGCGTGTAAACACGCGCATTTAGTATGACTGGCCCAACTTACACGAAATTGTATAGCGTGTTAACACGCTTACGGCAGAGAACAGATTAAAGGATTTTTTCTTTTTGTTCCAACGTTACATGGAAGATATTTTTTTCAAACTTCGGCTTTATTGCTTATAAAACAAAGCTTTCCCACAAAGAATTAATAGTTAACACCTTAAATGTGACAACTAATTGTGTTTTATTTTTGGAACATATTTTTAAACCGAAAATAAGCAGTGATCAGTTACTTAGTGATTGTTAAAAACAAAAATTTACATTTCAATTTATTATTTTAAAAACGATTCCAACTATTATAATGAATTTAGGCGCCAATGGCAAAAAACCGATATGTCCACTTTACATTTTTTTTGTTTCAAGCGAAAAATTTTAGTTTTGTCGATATTTAATTTTGTCAACCGTATTGTCTTTCAAATTATGAGTAAAAACATATTTTTATTATAATATAAACCAACTAATTGCAAAAAATATAATCGATTGTATTCCCGTTGAGATATCAGTTTCTGCAAGTAATATGAGAGAGAAATTATATTTTTTTTTTTGTGGAGTTTTGCAAATTATACATCAAATTATACGTCGGGTACGTGGCACAGTGGTCAACGTGGTGACGGAACTCACGGGCTAGGTTCGCAGAAAGGTCAATTCATTGATTGATTAATGTCTGTGATACTAAAACCAATTGTTTGTTTTGCTGTATATAAAACTTTAACATACCTATATTTTTATTAAGATCAGAACCGGTTTCGTTCATCGCGAGCATTTTCAATATCTATGATCTCATTTCATATATTCTTAAATTTTAAAATACGTAAGTTGTCAGTTCAAGTACATCCATGCACTTGAAATGCCTGAAGATGCCGAAAGGCGAAACCCGGGTCGTTAGCGACAAAGCTCATGGAAAAGTACAAAATTCAAACAATTCAAATTTGATATTGAAATTCCTTCAAGCACCTTCAGTCGAAATCCTTATATACATAAGCACTAATTAGTGACAGTTAACACCTTAAAATAATTTATTACACATGCCGGGTCCGTGATGCAGTAGTTAACGTCCTTGTTTTCCGTGGCGGAGCTCACGGGCTCAAATCCCAGTACGAGCAGCATTTATTTACAGTCGATTATGCTAGAAGGCACGGGTGATTGTGTTATCAAAAAATTCCTTCCCACACATCTGATCCTATAAGCTGGGCGTAGCGAAAGCGACTAGCAAACCACAAGCTCTTTCCTAGCCTTATCTATCCTATCCCTATTCGCTTTGGACAAAAAAAAGCAAGAAGTTTTTTAAGAAGGGCAAATGCTTATATACCTCCATTAGAATTTTTGTACTTTTCCCTGAGTTTTATCGCTAACGACCTGGGATTCACCTTTCGGCATCTTCAGGCATTTCAAGTGCACGGATGTACTAGAACTAACGCGGCTAAGCTAAACAGCTTGTATCGTTTATATTCAAAAATATAAGTAGATCACTAAGATAAATTGCTGTTAAAATGTAAATTAGCGAAAAGAACAAAATTCAAATGGTTCAAATTTGATATTGAGATTCCATCAAGCACTCTTAGTTGATTTCCTTAATATATAATACAATTTTTATGTGCGTATATTTTATTGAATTTTGAAGAAGTTTGGACTTATCGGTTTTTTCTATTAGACGTATCAATTAACACCTTCTATGCCGTCGTGTCGTACAGCTTAAATAGCAAAATTATTCTATATACGTTCGTGATATCACCAGCTGTAAATTAATATGACTAACGACATTTATTGAAGCACGCTTAGTGCATTTATTAAAGCAATGCTAACTTATTATTAGAACTAATAAACGAATACACTTTGAAGCATCATTTTAACACTGTGTTGATAATTTATTTTTGTTTATCATTTTCAGCTAAATTAAATAATGGTAATCTTTGATCTGTGTTGAAAGTGATAATTTTTTGCAAGAACAACAATTATATCTTGGCCGTTCGGGAAAAAACCTTAACTCTCTTTGATAGTCAGTCACAGTCACATTTTTGTATGCATACACTCGTGTAATTAATACAATCCAGCACGGCAAAATTGTCAATGGCGTACATTTAAAGCGCTTTAAGTTAGAACCAGGGCTGTGGAGTTGGAGTGGGAGCTTTTTGGCCGGAGTCGTACTCGGAGTCGGAAATTTCGAAAATTTGAACTTTTTATTTTTGCATTTTATATTTCAAATTTGGCTTCTGGTCGCCTTGATAGGGTTGATATTTAATTGAATACACATAAATAGGAAAATTAGGGAAAAAAAGTGACGATATTGAACTTTTTTTGGTCGGAGTTGTATTTTTGGTGCTAGAAGTGCTTGAGTCGGAGGGATTTTTTTTCACCGACTCCAAAGCCCTGGTTAGAACTCTTCTTTTCTTCAGATAAAAAAAATTACAAACCATCAAAATACAATGCCTTCTGCTAATTTTCGGTGTCAAACAGGAAGCCAATAGTTTTTTTAAATCCTTATACGGTCCCAATGTGGAGCAAATGGCCAACTTAAGGCGACGTCTGATTTTACTCTTTCAGAATTGTCGTTTCAACCTCTTTTTTTGCTAAATAAGAGTAGGGATAAAAAAGATTAGGATATAACAGAACAAGTGGTTAGCTTAAGACAGCATTGACACCCATGCTGACTTTTAGCGGAATTGATAAATTGACTGCAAAAACATGTCGCTCGTAATAGGTCTTGAATCCGCGGTACGTCACAAAAGGCGACAACGTTGACAACTGCGCCACGAGCTCGACAAATAGATATGTATATACAGATAAAAAATCTTTCTTGAAAAAAATGCAAGCCGTTAACGCGCGAGCCGAAAAAGGTTCTAAAAATACCCCAGTGGTATGGCAATATTGGCATAGAAAGCATTGAAAAAATGTTGATAGTTTTCCTGTAATTATTAATATTTTAAGTCACGCATGAAAGGACAAGCTGTTGATGTTCATGGCAGACTTGCGTCACCAAAACTATGAGCGCGAGCGCTTATCTGCGTCTTTTAATGTAAAATGCATCCATTTGATTTGAAACGGACGTTTGAATAAGGCACGCTCGAGATAATGTTATCTTATCGCGTATGGGCATTGAAGCTTGAATTGTAGTGTCGTTATAAACGGTTTTCGGACAATAATGATCCTACTTTTTATTTAATTGTGACGAAATTAGTCGAAACAAATCATTTTTTCTGCAAAAGTGTAAAAAATAATGATTTAAGAATATCAGAACATTACACATTGAATGACTAATATTAAGATAGAGTGGTAGTAAGGATCGTCTGTCACACCCACCGGGAAGGATAAGTTAAGCATATTAAAACTGCTCCCGAGACAATCTTAACACAAAACTGATATAAACCGGATGAGGATGTTACGCCACGGGACATATCTACTAAACTCAGATGTATCACCTTAGTTGTGCTTGTAGAAGTTTTATGTCAAAAAATATTTTACGGACGATAAACGTGACAACGTCATAAGAAAACATTGATGAAATGATTGCATACTTTATTTGTATGGATACGAAGAAGGAGTGAAATCAATTTAACATTTCACTTCACTTTTTAAACAGTTAAATTGACAATTTTTACTTGAGAATAGATTGTCGTGTAAACAAAATTGTTTTTCGCAGCGTTTCTGGTTGTCTCAAAAAATTTTGTTAATTAAAGCTTGAAATTTTTAGAATATTTGTTGTACAAAAAAAATTGTGCCGTTCTGGTCTCAATAAATTTAAACACATGAATTTGAATTACTGATAGTAAACAACCGAAGAAAACCCTACTGATAAGTAAGCCAAGCTTTATCAATATTACCAGACGTTGACAAGAACAAAAAGCCAATGAACCGTCAATAAGTCGACACCTTACTTTGAAAAGGTTCAAACTGCTCTTGACACTGTTTTGAGATATGAGCGTTTGAAGTTTCGATTTATTAAAATTCATTAGTAACAATGAGCAAATTTTTCACAATTCTTGCTGAGAAATAAAGATCTTAAAGATCTAATGATGACAGTTTTAGAACTTTGCCAAATAAATTTAGTAAAAAAAGTGTGCAGATGCAGTGCTACTCCGAAATTCTGCTAACTCTGTTATTCAACCATAGATATTTTTTAATTCATAAATATGATAGAAAAAAGTAAATACAAGCTTTTTCGATCAAAGGGTCATTTTAGGCAAGAATGTTAATTAGACCGTTTTCAAAGCAAGGTAACGAAGTGTTAACAATTTTGTTTCTTAATCAAACAGGTTTCTGTTCGAACCTTATTCATTTAATTCACATATTTTTGTAATATTTTAACCTTCATTCGACCTCATAATTTTGATGTTCATTGTCATTTTTTTTTTAACTATATTTATTATTAAAATGACACTAATTACACACAAAAAAAAAAGTGTTATTACCTGTTCTTCCCGGGAAGCTTTTGTTACTATCGGACAATTATGCGTATCCTAATTTTTTTCGTGAATATATAATTATTTTAATTAGATATTCATTAAGAATGCGGATGTGAACATAAAAAGATGTTTTGTCTTCACGAACATGCATCCGCTGCCACAAAACCTGTTTTGATTACAAAAAAGTGATATTCTAATTTTGAGATGGTTTTTTTTTTTAATAGACTCACATAATAATTATTTGCCAATTATAACAATACACTGGCTTCTGAAATTGATATTTGATTATTTTAATAACGAACAGATTTTTCCGTTAGAGGGCATTGCGTTCTATTTATTTTATTTTTATTTATTTAAATTTAAATTTTGAACTTTTCCATAGCATGTCGAATTTCTTTTTAACGACCTGGGTTTCGCCTTTCAGCATCTTCAGGCATTTCAAGTGCACGAATTTATTTGAGCTGACCGGGTCGTAAGCGACAAAACTCATGAAAAAATACAAAATTTAAACGATTCAAATTTGATATTGAAATTCCATCAAGCACCTTCAGTCGAAATAATTAATTTTATTTATTTATTTAAAAACACATAAAATTCGATTGGACGATGTCAAATATTATAATCACCCAATCAATCCATTGGTTCCAGAAAGTGACGAGAATACAAAAATCGCGTTTATAAAACCTTTCTTTCATATAATTTGATAATTGGTTCCAAAAATCAAAATATCACGTAAAAAGTATAAAAACCAAAATTTCTTTTGAATCATCAATGTTTTTTCAATTCAAAAATAATATCTCTATCTTCAGTTCGTATTTGATATAGTAACTATCTGTGATAAAATTTACGACCGGGAAACGTGCTATACAATGAATTTAATAAATACATTGTATTCAAACATGTTTCAGAGCAGATTCATCATTTCTTCACATGATTTTGCGCATAGTCACCATTTTAACGAGTAGATCGCGTAAAAAAATAGCGATATCGTTAAAAAAATCTCGTAAAAAGAGGACTGGGTATAAAGTGCATTTTTGTCATTTTCACATGGGTTTTGTTGTGTCCATTCACTTGGTAACCACTTCTCTAATCGAAAATTAGAATATTAGCATAATGATAGGTAACATATTTATATCGATGGTAAAATAAGATATAACAATATATTAAAATTTAATACCTTCCAGCTCATTTTCAAGCCGGTATGACGATAAATTACAACAGTCCAACACACTTTTCTTGTTTGTCTTTAAAATAATTTAAATAATTCAAAATTTATCTTGCAATATGTAATAAATATTAAAATGTAGAATGACATAAATATATCGTGTTTGTTTATATATGATTTATTTTATTTCAAGAAGTAGGCGCCTTCATTTTAGTTTATAAATGTGTTGACATTAATTATAATTTAAAAAATCTCTCTAACTAACAAGTACAAATTTATGAGTCTTTATGGCATATCGATATATCACTCAATTTTAATACAAGTTAAAGCAAAATTATTAGTAGGCTCTTTTTAATTGGCTTCATTTTACTCCAATAAACAGCTGGGTTATCGTCGACTGGAAATTTTCATACATTATTACATTTTTATCATTCGAATTGTTTTTATTTGAATGCAATAAGCTGGTGTCTTTCTAGGCTTTTTGAACTAATTCTATTACGGAAAGAAAAATAACAATGTATTTTAGTTCTACATAAATTATTTTATATATTTGTTTATAGCTATTTTGGCTTACGCCTTCGTCAGAACTATGTTTAAAACGTGTATTAGAGATAGCTTATATACCTTTGCTAGACAGGGTGCCCCCTACATCATCTCTTTCTGTTGAAACCATACCTACGTCACATGAAAGAATTTAAATAAGTTTGATTTATTGGTCTAAAGTAATGGTGGGAAACAATAATTTGGGTATTTTTGGGTTATTTGATCGTGTGAAACCACTTAAAATCTGCAATATCTAAGTGCATCTATTTTAAATTGTTTTAAGTTAACGATCAGATTACAATTAACAGTTCACCTCTGTTAAAACTTTAAATTTAAAAAAATTTTTCAAACAATAAATTTTTCTTTCCGTATTAAAATGGAGTTCTACCAAGTAAATGCCTACTCAATCAATAAACTAATTCTATGTTTATTGAAATGCCAGGACCAGTTTTATTCATCGCGAGTAGGGATTCCAACTCGGATATTCGGATACTCGACATCCGGATATATTCGACTTTTGATATATTATAAAAGTTAAAACGATTCCATTTCTGAAAACGTCTACTTCCTTTGGCCGCCCATTGATCAGCCGACAGGCGATTGAATGACAACCATTTCT
Source organism: Himalopsyche kuldschensis (assembly GCA_028554975.1). NCBI lineage: Eukaryota > Metazoa > Arthropoda > Insecta > Trichoptera > Rhyacophilidae > Himalopsyche > Himalopsyche kuldschensis. The sequence continues at coordinate 3,013,945 of JAHFWI010000031.1, read as the reverse complement.
CAGGACTCTCAAATTACATTTTTTTTTTAAATGTTCATTGCTATCTTCTAATATGGAGCACACCGCCTTTTATTAAGAACTTACGAGGGCTAGTTGCTAGCCATTCACTCTACCATTTTTATTGTAAAAATATCCGCCTACAGAATAGAGCATATGGTCTCTTTACCTTAGAATAAGCATTTTGACGCAGTCGCTTAACTTCTCTTTTTATAAAATGGATAGAAGGATACGACAAGGACTGGAATTGTTGTAAGCTAATCACTTTCAATGCCTCCAGTTTTTTTAATGGATTTGTTTAGAATGAATATTAATTTCCAAATCTTTGTTAAAGCAAAACAATCAGCGTAGAACTTATCGTGTATCGATCAAGCTAAAAGAAATATCAGATGTATATTTTATGTGTGTATGATATAGTATAGGGTCTTTTTATAAGGACGCTTAGTTTTGAAATGTAAATGAAACAAGTTGTTTGTGAGATTTCGATTAAATTTTAATTTCATTTGTAAGTATATTTTACGGCATTAAATATGGAATATAGCATCAAATGTCTGCCAATATCCATTCATTATAAAATGGGCCATGTCGCTAAAGTTGACTTTTTTGCCAAATTTGGGTAAACTTCCAACTGCTCCAGAACCCAATCAGGCGTTGTCTGCGGTCGTTTACCTGAAGTTCCTTGGTTGGTTGGATTTTATACGGGTGCAGACATAAGGCCCGATTCAAAATTCGCCAAGTTGAAGTCGCAGAAAAGCCAAGTTCTTGTGAACAACGAGAAATAAGCTGCCTTGGGTTTTCCTGTACGCTTTCACACACAGCAGCAATGTTTTTACCAGATATTGTATTTTGATGACGTACAGGTAGGTGTTGGCCGATTATTTACTAAACTGGTTGACTCAAATTTGGCCACTAAACAATGAATAATCTACTCAGCAGGACAAAGTAACATATTTTGAGCGTCCCTATTGAAATACCCTTTATAATCCTTAAATGGCTTGTGGCCAAGTTAAATGAGATATTTGTACAAGTGTCAATGCAAAGTTACTCAAACATTGTTAAGGTGGATAATTACGATACCCATTTGTATAAAACATGGTAATTAGCAAAACCGGCATAGTATCTGACTCGGTAATTTGTCATTGATAATGACCCAACATTTCGAAATGTGCACATTAACACCGATTCTTTCCATATTCAGCTATTAACTGAGTGCAGGTGTCGCGAAACTTTCAATACAAATAATTCTAAATATTTTTTTAATCTATATTTAAAATACGGTAAGAAAAATAACAAAGTATTTTAATTTTACAGAAATTATTTTATATATTTGAACTATTATTATTTTGTGTTGAATTAATTAGTTCTGACGAGGGCGTAAGCCGAAATAGATATCAACAAATATATAAAATAATTTCTGTAGAATTAAAATACATTGTTATTTTTCTTACCGTATTATAATGGAGTTCTACCAAGTAAATGCCTACTCAATCAATCTATATCTCATTTTGATTTTTGCACATTTATTGAACTAAATTCATTTGTAGTATTCATTTTTACATATTATAAAACTGAATTTAATTCAGCTTATAAGTTAACACACCATGTATTGTTTCTGAGGCGGTATGAAGTTCACCGGGTCAGCTTATTATGCATAATTGTAAAAAGTATTTTTTTCGCATCTTCGCTCCCAACTTGGACTATATGGATTTATGTGGCAGTTTATCTTAACATTTTTTTTCTCTGAGAACTTCTTTTAACTCAGTTTCTCAACCTCTCGTTCTTAGAAAAGATTAAGGATTTAATGGAAGACGACTTAGGACAGGACTTGTGGTTATATAATTAATCTATGTACGCGTCACTTTTTGGGATCAGAAAGGTGAGAAGAATATGGATGAGAAAAAAAATATTGCTGATCAATTTTTTTGATTGAAGAGAATAAATTACATTCTCGTTTCGTAGATTCAAAGAATGTAAAATTGAAAATATTCCTTTCCCATTTTTGAATTTTACGGATTCATTCGATATTTATATATTAACCTTCCAATCAAAATTCTTGACAATCCCAGAAAAAATTGGGCGCAAAGAGAGTGTCAAGCTAATAAATAACCTACAATTCAAAATATACATTTAAAATAATAACGCTTCTTGTACATCAAATCCTATTGATATGCCCCACGATAATACAATGCATAAACGTCTCAAATTCTTTTTTTTAATTAATTTCACACACACCACTATTTTAATCGCTTATTTGGCTTTTCAATTTACACGATATATTATTATTTTGAATTAACGATTGAAAATTTCCATCGAAATACGCAATTTATTATGGCTCCTGAAAAAAATTAAAGCTATATTGACGACCACTTCTTTGATTGACTATCGCTTTAAATCAATATTTGAAATAGTTGGGCGTATTTAATAATATTTGCACAGTATTCAAAATAGACAAATTTAAATGACGTTTGAAATTTCGATTGATTAAAATTCACTTGTAGCAATGATCATGTGAAAATGTTTTATATTACTGACTAGTATTCGAACCCGGCTTCGCTCGGACCAGTTTGGGGTTATGTTCACCTCGGCGCGTGAATTCAGACGGGCCAAGTTGAATCAACTTTTTCAAAATTCAAAAGTCTAAATGGAATTAAAATGAACATTTCAGACTGGCATTGACATTTCACAGCCCCTTTCATATATTCCATTCTCGCCCATTAAAATGTCCAAATTCAAGGTCAAAATCTAATTTTATGTCAAAGAAATAAATAATACCTTCACGTAAAGTTCAGTAGAAGACTAATTTATAACATTTTGACTAAATGTCTTCGCTGATAAAAAAAATCAAACATATTTTCTTTCATATTCGTTTTTATGGCAACTTAATGACCAACAATGCAAAAAGGGAATTACAGACCCACAGACATACATACGCCGTTTCGGTTTTATATATGTACTTTGAATTGATAACAATAAATTTACCGTCGAAACTTTCGTCAATTCGTTTGTTTGAAATTACAGACATACATCCCCCGTTTCGGTTTTATATATAAGATTTTAAGCATATTTTTTCACAACTCTTGCTGAGAAATAATGACTTTAAAGATCTCATGATGACAATATTAGAACTTTGTCAAATAAATTAAGTAAAAAAGTGTGCAGATGACGTGCAAATCTGAATTTTGCGAACTCCGTTATTCAGCCACATATAATTCTGAAATTCATATATATGTTACAGTAAAAATATATTCTTCTCCAAGCTTTAAAATAAATTTGACTGACCTATCTTCAGCCCAATGTGTGTCTGTGTTTTTCTTTGGTTCTCTTTTTATGAAAGGTACTGCTTGCTGATTTTGTTTCATTGAAGCATACCAAAATTTTAGGCCTGCAAATCATTAACTTGGGCCAATAAATTTCAATGATCGTGACCAGTGAAATCATGTTGTCATACAAATCTATTACTTGATACATTTTTACTGAGAATACAGTTTCACTGTAACATATACGTATGCTAGAATGCGGTAAATACAAACATTTCCTATCAAAAGGTCATTTAAGGCAACATTGTCAATTATAACCTTTTCAAAGTAAGGTAACGAAATATAAACTAAGCAATTCTCATTTTGGTCACATAATACATTTGGTGTTCACTGTCAATAGTTGGTGGAATGGCATTATGATAAAAAAAATAAAACATTTTTAGTAGTTTTTCCACAAAAAAATATTGGATCGGGACCGATTCAGTTGAAAATGCTCGCCATGAGCGAAACCGGTCCTGATCCAATATTTTTTTTTTGTGGATAAAGTACTAAGAATGTTTTATTATTTTTATTATTAATACGACACTTTTTACTTTGTGTGAAACTAAAATTATTAAGTTCTTTGATGAGGCATTGTAGAAATTGATAAATATTTTATTGTTATTGCTGTTGTTTGTTCAATTAGCATAAATAATTAAGGCAAAGGTTTCCTAATTTTCACTCGCATGTAGTAAGTCGCTTTAAGGGTAAAATGGGATTAAGTATGAGCTAGCTTCGTTTTCAGGTTCTGATGCGGGGAAAGGGATGGATTGACAAATACCACCGAAATATGTAATATTATTATACAGTATAACCTCGATTATCCGGATTGGTCAAAATAAACAAAAATATTACAAATTTGCTGATATGCTCGTGGCGAATTGCGTCCTCTGTTTACGTACGTGATGGAATGCAGTCTTAATATTTTGATCGTTGCATTTGTTCCTGTGTAAAATATGGGTCAGTCATCGACCAAATTCGATACGCATTTAACGTTTGTTTCTTGAAAAATTGATCACGATTTAAATATTTATTTTTAATATTACCGATATGTCAACGAAAAGAAATCGTGTCGTAGTTTCATTAAAAGGCAAATTGGATATAATCGATGCTTTCCAACGGGGTGACTCGGGACGTTTTTTGTCTAATTAATATGGTGTCGGAACGTCAACGATCTCGGATATTAAAAAACAAAGTTTACCAATTGTTTAATGTCAAGCTTTAAGTAGAAATCGATTATTCATTTTTTCAACAAAAACATATTTATTATTAAAGCTATGCATGTATTAATTTAAAGAAATTTAAAATGATTTATACTAAATAAACCAGGGCTGTGGAGTCGGTAAGAAAAAGTCCGACTCCGACTTCAGCGTTTACCAAAGCCACGACTCCGACATTGACCAAAAACACGACTCCGACTAAAAAAAGGTTAAATATCCTCACTTTTCCCCCCTAAATTTCCTATTATATTCCGCGACGACTCCGACTCCAACTCCAGCCAAAAAGCCCCGACTCCACGACTCCGACTCGGACTCCACAGCCCTGGAATAAACTTGTCTTTTCCTATCAATTATGATTGTTTCGATTATCCGGATTTGTCCTTATCCGGACTATCTTCATCCCCAATTAGTCCGGGTAATCGAGGTTCTACAAACTGTATACGGAAGGTTCTGTTTGGAGCCCGGATTCTGTGACTGGACTTCCAATTAAGATGAACACCCGAAAGTCTCGACTATTCAGAAATATCAGACCAAAAATATAAACATGCATTTTTTCTCCTTTTATTACTGATGTCATATCGATAATGCGGCTCAGTGGGCTCTCAGTTTCCTGTATAATTTGTGGCAAGCGTGGATACAAACTCATTCCTCAAACGGCAATATTAATTATTTTTTGCTATATGTATAAACCAAATTGATTTTTACGAATTTTAAGAAGAAGATTTTAATAAGGGTGTCGCAAAAAGTGTTTTCACAATCTAAATCTAAAATACGCTGTATTTAATTTATCATTACATTAATCACAATAAATACCACGGAATCATTTTAAACTGATTGAAATGAAATGAAATCTACTTGGCAGAACTCCATTATAGCACGTTGAAAAAATAGAAATGCTTTTTAGGTCTACGAAATTTTAATAATGTATAATTGATGGCTATTTCGGCTAACGCCCTCGAAGACGTAACTCTAACAGCGATAAATTATATCTAATATATCAGTTCAAGTTCATTCGTGCACTTGAATTGCCTGAAGATGCCGTAAGGAGAAGCCCGGATGGTCAGCGACAAAAAGTACACAATTGAAACGGTTCAAATGTGTATTATACTTTTAGAACTAGAAAGCATTGTTTTTTTCCATCGTGTTATGATGGAGTTCTATTCAATAAATGCAATTTCTTTTTTCCACTATTTCGATATTTTAAATGTACGAGAGATTATCATATTCATATATTAAGATATATTCTTATAAATATCTTTCGCTTTTTTTTAATGCACGTTTGAACTTGGTCAATATTTACTTTGCCAAAACGGTTTCGCTGAACTTTAAAAGCAACATAATTATGATAATGCCTTCAGGTTGAATATGTTTAACGTTTGTGGTCCGACGGTAATCCATTGTTGCATTTTGTTATATAATAAAAAAAAATCACGTCAGAATCAACAGGGGTGTTGTAGTTTTTTTTTTCGTGCTGTGATTTATGTATTGTTTTATGATAATAATAATTACCGATAGAAATCACGATACGACTCTATTGAATTATCACATACCCGTTGTTAACGCAATGGCAGCGGTTCTTAAACTATGTAGACGTTTTTAAAAATAATTAATATATCGTGGTGTTCAGTGGCGGCTGGCGACAGAGTATTAGGGAGTACAAAAAAAGGAACTACTATTTTTCCTACGGACAGCCAAAAATTCATAAGACTGGCACTCCTATTAGATCAGTGGTATCCTTTACGAATACTGCGACGGCCAAATTAGCATTTTTTTATGAACAAAGATATAAAGACAATGACGTTCTTAATGAACAGACCAACATGTTAATAAGAACCTTTTCAAAGTAAGGTAACAAAATATTAACAATCTTTTTTTCTTCAGATTTTTTTCCGGACGATCAAAGAATTTAAAATTTTCAATATTATATCACTGGCGAAGAGTAACAGTTGGTATTGCGAACATCTGAATTGAAAGTCCATGCTATAGAAGTGTTTTAAAATCCAATGAATAGGAAAGAACTCTTACAAAAATAGTTGAATCTTTTTTTGTACTCCCGCCACTGGTGGTGTTTATTTATTTGATTTTAAATTTGGCCGCGACGGCGCAACCAAGAGCTGAATGTTTAAGGACAAAGGCTCCCAATTTTATTATGACTTCGGGCGCATTTGAGATTGAGGAGAATACTGACGGGTGCAGGCCGGATTTTTTAAAAACAAAACTTATGTAGTACATAGTTATATATTTAAGATGGCATTATATATGTGATACATTCACCTGATAATTAACTGAATTATCACAAACCGGAAGAAGTTTTTATTCACCTTGACAAAAATACCATAAATATAAAAAATAAATAAACGTGTAAAATTGAAATATTTAAAAATAAAAACTTGATTTTAAATGTTAATTGGGCGCACGTAAGTAACTCACTTGGGCACAAGGTTAAGAATCATTGATTTTTAAATATTTTTGAGAATAGCAGAACTGAATATTAGACTTGAATCACTTTTTTCACTTTTGTGAAACTTTTGTTTCACTTTTGTTCTTTTAGGCGAGTTTTATCGTTAATTTACCAAGTTTTGCTTTCGGGATTTCACAAAGCAAGAAGAAACATGAAATGCATGAAAATTGCAAAATTCAAACTATTTTGTTTTTACTTGACTTCAGTTGACAATGCTCGCCATGAGCGAAACCGGTCCTGATCAAATAAATTTAATGTGCAAAAGTACTAAAAATTTATTATTATTTTTATTATAATGCCTTTCCACCAAGTATTGACAGTGAACACCTTAAAATTGATCATATATTATATATTAAAGGATAAAATCCCACACAACAGTTTGACAGCCGCAATGATTTATTTGACTCCGTCCAAATCGTGACTGATTCGATAACCTTTGTCGCAATTATTACACCTCTGTATCGAACCGGCACAATGAAAAAAAAATGTATATTTATAATAATATTAATCTTCTTAAAGTGACAGATATGAGAATGCGGATCTAGACAAAATGTGATTTATTTATTTTTAAATGTTTGTTTGACCACTGCGTTTTATTTTAACAGTAAACATGTCACACGAGGTCGCATTACAAGAAATTTTTGAGAATTCTCTATTTGAGGACATATGGGTACTACCCATGGCTTTATCCAACAGACTTTCTCTTAGGGATGCTCACTTTCAATAGTTTGAATGCTCGAAGAGAAATGTATTTGGCATTATATTTCTTTCGGCTTATCCGAGGCCAAAATGAGAATTCCATCATTCTTGAAAATGTTAAATTGAATGTTCCTGATAATTTTTTGAGGAATCGTGAGCATGAGTTGTTTGTTCTTCCAAGGGGTAGAACCAGTCTGCCAATGGGAATGCCTCTGGGAAGAGCTTTAACAATTTTAAACGGCATTGCTTCGGATGTCGACATATTTCATATTGACGTGAGTGAGTTCAGGCGAATACTATATTTTATGAATAAAAGTTGATTTTTTCAGAACTCACTCGGTTGACATCTTTGAAAATTTCTAAAGTGATTTTATAAATTTTTTCTCTCTGTTTTTATGACTACAATGTTTTCATCTTGTTTTTAATTAATTAGTTTTTTTTATTATGTATTTACATGTATGTATGTATATATATATAAATACATGTATTTATATTTGTCAAATGCATGGCGCATTGGCGTCAGCTGTAATGCCATGATTTGCTTTTTCTTAAATAAATAAATAAATATCCAAGATTACTTTGTGAGGGTATTATTTAATACTATTTTTTCGATTGGTTAAGCAAAAGTGATAGGGGTCGGGCCATTGAGGTCCCTTGAGACGAGCAGTCGGACAGGGCATTGCGTACTATATAATTTATACGTGAGACGTTATTCTTTGAATTTTTCTCGGGTATAATAGTATTTAGTATATTCATAGTCCTTCACTAAGACGTGTAGCTAATACTCTTAGCTTCTAATATATAGTTGGGTGAACAAGTTGGTTGTCCCACCACCCTTCCGTTATGTGCGTGCAGCGGTTTTTCACATGTGATTTTATAAATTTTTTTCTCTCTGTTTTTATGACTACAATGTTTTCATCTTGTTTTTAATTAATTAATGATTAAAATTATGTATTTACATGTATGTATATATATAAATACATACACGTATTTATATTTGTCAAATACATGGCGCATTGGCATCAGCCATAATTTGCTTTTTCTTAAATAAATAAATAAATAATTACAAAAAAAATACAGTTCACTTTAAGATGAAGAATCAGATCAGTTGATAATGCCCGCTATCAGCGTAACCGGTCCTGATCTATTAAATTTAATGTGGAATAATTATTAAAAATGTTTTATTATTTTTAATACATCAAAACTAAAAACATAATTATTTATCTAATGTAGATAAATGATGAAATTCAATGCGGAAAGTCTGGGACTCACGGTTGTACTCGGTCAGAACCAAGTGCCACTTATTCAACGCATGCATACTGACTGTGCTGCTTTACGGTCGCGAGTCATGGCACATCACAAAAGCACAGGGTGACCGTATACCTGCGGCGAATATTAGGAGTGCGGTGGTTTGACTTTGCCAGGGACACGGAGGTAATAGAGCGGACAAACCAGCCCCTTATTACTTCCAAAATAAAAAGGCGACGATGGACTTGGCTTGGACATGTGCTGCGGATGCCTCAGGGGAGCCTGAATCCTGCCTGCCTCTTTTTATCAATCTGATGGATCCGGACGTCGCGGAAGGCCTCTGATGACCATCCAAAGGATGTACTCAGGGGAGCTACGGGACGCCGGGATGACCTGGGAAGATGCGAGGAGGTTGGCGGGAGATAGTGAATCTTGGAGGCACCGTGTGGCGGCCATATGCTCCGAATAGGGAGCGGATATGGAAAAAAAGATAATGATGGACAGAAAGAGAGAGTGTGTGTATTTTGGAAGAATTCTGTGGATTACTTAATGGAAATGTGATTTCAATTTAATATTAGCATTGTTTTTTTTTGTGTTACTGAACATGAATTAGAATAACAAAAAATATTGGGTTCACCATTGATTCATAGTAGGGACTCCAATTGCTCGACATTTCAACTACTCGAGTATCGAGTAGTAAAGTTTTTAAATACTCGAGTAGTTTCAGATGTACCAACATATGTATAATTAATTCAAAAATGTGTGTATAATTAGACGATAAATAAATTGATAAGCTTATTTAATTCCATGATTCATTTATTTCCATGTATACAATATATATTTAATAAACGTCTCAAATTTAAAATTGGTTGGAAGTTTTGTTATAAAATCCACGCGTAAGACTCAGTTAAGCGCAACGATAAACAAAATATATTTATAAAATAAAAAAATAAATCTACATTTATCAATTATTTACTAATAATTCATCCATGTTTATTAAACAATTCACATGCTTTTAGTATCATTAGCATCCGGTATATTTTTTTATTGATAATTAATTATATTATACATTGAATCTTCAAGAGTTCACAGCAGGGCTGTGGAGTCGGAGTCGGAGTCAGAGTCGTGGAGTCGGGGCTTTTAAGCCGGAGTCGGAGTCGTAAAACGAGCAACGACTCCGACATCGGCGTCATGACTCATGTGTCGCGCCGAATCAGTGAATCACCAAATTGCAATGTATTTAACATATAAGATTTAAGTCTAAAAAAAAGTTTTCGTCTCTTTCTTTCTCATTGTTTTGAAGGAATATCCGATATTTTTTGAACCTGCTTTTCGAAATGCAGATTTGATAGAAGCAATGCTGTTTTTAAGAATGAATTCAAATAATTGAGGTTTGAACTTATTTAATTTTTATTTATGGTTATTTTTTCATTGTTTTTTTTATCTTTATCGATTTTTGTGCGTTCAGTTTATTGTTTTTTTTTATTTTATTTTCGTTTACTTTTTGTTTCGGAGGGAGAAGAAAAAAAAACCTGACAAAATAATACTTTCTTTATGTCGGAGTCGTAGTTTTGGTAAATGCTGGAGTCGGAGTCGAACTTTTTTTGACCGACTCCACAGCCCTGGTTCACAGACAATTTTACAGACCTAAAATGCACTTTTAATTTATACTTAACATTTATAACTTATAATACTATTTTATAAAATGTCTTTGATTTTATAAATATTTCTATTTTAATTGGATGAATTATTAGAATAAGGATGTATTACTCGAGTATCGAGTACTTGAAAAATGGACGAGTATTCTCTAGTATCGAGTATTTGATACTCGAATTGGCGTCTTTAATTCATAGACTAAGCCGGAACCGTAGATAATTGTGCTGAAAAGGTTCTATTTCACATTTTATATCAGAAACTTATTGCAGGACAATGTCACGATTGTGTTTTTTAACAACAGCGCAACCTTGATTGTAACTAAAGTATTTTTTATTGAGAACCGTTAAAATTGCTCAAAAATGAGTAGCTATGTTTTATCTCTTCAATTTTATGTTTGTCGTTAAAGCTAGTTATTGCTTGTGATGGCAAAACTATGGTGAAATATTTTTCCTTTTTGACAAACTTCTCACTACACTTTTCAAACTTTCATTTGGTGCTCATTATTTTTTAGTATTTTCATAAAGTTTGAGCAGTGAAGAGAAGTTTTTTTTTCGTTCTCAAAATGGAAATAATATTTTATTGCTACAGTTATCGGCACAATGGAACCGCCTCATCCCTTCTGTGACGCCATTGAGCCGGGATCGACACCCGATGGCGGGAATCTGATGGAAGTTACTGCATGATTAATGATCCCGCGCGCTCATTAGTATACGAGTTTTCAGAATGATTTTCCAAACGGAAAAAATAAAGGTTCTGCTAGATTAGACATGGGTAGCTTTTTTTCGTTCTTAAGAAAAATTATCATCTTGTCTTTGAGACAAGGGCAGTAGCAAATTATCAAATGAAACAAATAAATTTGAATTAATAAAAATGCCTCATCCCTTCTGTGATCAAAAACCGCCTCATCCCTTCTGTGACGCCATTGAGCCGGGATCGACACCCGATGGCGGGAATCTGATGGAAGTTACTGCATGATTAATGATCCCGCGCGCTCATATTAGTATACGAGTTTTCAGAATGATTTTCCAAACGGAAAAAATAAAGGTTCTGCTAGATTAGACATGGGTAGCTTTTTTTCGTTCTTAAGAAAAATTATCATCTTGTCTTTGAGACAAGGGCAGTAGCAAATTATCAAATGAAACAAATAAATTTGAATTAATAAAAATGCTTTGATTTAATTGACATATCGTTACCTAACTTTGAAAAGGTTCTAATTGAAATTTTTGCCTAAAATGACCATTTGGCTGGAAAAGCTTGTATTTACCGCATTCTATCATATATATGTATTTCAGAACTATCTTTAGTTGAATAACTGGGTTAGCAGAATTCCAGAGTTGCACTGCATCTGCACACTTTTTTTACTAAAGTTATTTGACAAAATTCAAAATAATGTTATAATTAGATCTTTAAGATCATTATTTCTCATAATTTTTATGTGGAAAAAGTACTAAAAATGTATCATTATTTTTATTAAAATGCCTCTCCACCTTACAAGTGACAAACACCAATGCCTTTATTTAGCGCATGCATTCGTCCAGTGCTGCCAGACGGTTTCGAATCATGCCACTTGAAAAAAACTGATAGAATCGATGGCATTGTGTATGAAAAGTAAGATGGCTTCATTTTGTGATGAAGTCAGAGATCAAAAAGAGTACCAGGCAACGCCCTGTTGCGTTGGCGTTGATAGAGAGACGTTGGAACTCGCTGGGTCACGTGCTGTGGATGCTATCTTCCGACTAGTTCTTGGCTTCCCATACACAGCAGAACTGGCATGTCATGGAGGAAGCAAAGTTATTATTGAAATAGAAATTGAATATGGTTTAAGAGCAAGAGAGGATAAGCTACAATTTTGGTCTCGATTTCTTTACCTTTTGACCTAATTTTGGGCATGACGTGTTTTTCCAGTACTTAATCAATTTAACATTTCGACACCTTACTTTAAGGTTCTAACTGCTCTTGACACTGTTTTGAGATATGAGCGATTGAAGTTTCGATTGATTATAATTCACTTGTAACAATGAGCAAGTACCTAAAATGTTTCAAATTATATATTTTTTCACAACTTTTGCTGAGAAATAATGATTTTAAAGATCTAATGATGACAATCTTACAACTTTTTCAAATAAGTTCAGTAAAAGAAGTGTGCAGATGCAGTGCTACACTGGAGTTCTGCTTACTCCGTTATTCAACCATAGAAAATTCTGAAATTCATAAATACGATAGAATGTGGAAAATACAAGCTTTTCCTACCAACAGGTGATATAAGGCAAAAATGTCAATTGGAACCTTTTCAAAGAGAGGTAACGATAATTAAATGGATTTTTGGAGTAAATAAAGTCTAAAATTTGAGTGACCTTGAAAGCTTGTTATGTCTTGTAAATTATGTTTTTGTAATCTAACATTGATTGCAAAACTATAATATAAAATATATAAAAACATTATAATCCCGTTATTCAACCATAGATAATTCTGAAATTCAAATATTTGAATATGATAGAATGCGGTAACAAACTTGCTTATCCGACCAAAAGGTATTTTTTGGCAAAACTGACAATTGGAACCTTTTCAAAGTAAGGTAACGATTCCATTTCCTGACATTGAAAACTAAAAAAAACTTGCGCTATATTGTTTTATATTCCAGTTTTGGTCATAAACCTGAATTGAATTTCGTCGATCACGCATTCAAGCAATAAAATTCGCTTTTTTGAACGGGTCGGCAGACAAAATACGCATAAAATCAGCCGGCATAAAAATAAATGGAAAAAAAAGATTCACCAAATTTTCATTTTTATTGACAATGATTTTTTTTTAATTCGTTATAGCGTTTGCTATGATAGCAAAATAAATATTACTAACGGTGAATTTTATATCAAAGATTGGCATTGGGATGGGAAACCCGAAAAATGTGCTTTAAAGTTTAAAATTTTGTTTTAAGTCATGCGGCTTTGTGCTCGTGTGTCTTTATCTCTAAATATAGAGTTTACATAGTTAAACAAATCTAATATATACCCTAACCTAACCTAACCTTACCTTACCTTACCTAACCTTACCTAACCTTACCTTACCTTACCTTACCTCACCTAACCTTACCTTACCTTACCTAACCTAACCTAACCTAACCTAACCTTACCTTACCTTACCTAACCTAACCTTACCTAACCTAACCGTGTCTTGATCTCTAGATATAGCGTAAAACATAGTTATACAAATCTAATATATAAAACTCAATATTTATTTATTTGTTTGTTCGCACACTCATACCGTTCATCCGATCACAATAAAACTTTGACTTTGACGCGGTAAAATTAGTTTACAGTAGGTCTTTCTTATAAAAATCAGTGTTTTTTTTTTCATATTTTATACGCTGCCATACCGTTCTTATTGTTGCACTTGCGCAAAGGTTATAGGCATAGTACAATAAACTTACAGTAGGTGGCGCGTGTGTAGTACCATAGACAATCAGCAAAAGTCAAACGGCAAATGTCATCAATACCGATCAATGTGCTAATTAAATCAAAATTATTTATCTAAACTGTTGTGCATCCGAAAGCACTTAAATAAACACAAACACTTTCTTTCTTTGAGTGGCATTGTAACGCTTGCCGAGTGCCGGCTAGTAAGTAATACAAATGTGTTATTATTTTTACTGAAATAATGTGGCAATAACTTCTGTCCCAATTCTGATACAAACAACCCAAACCAATTCAAAAAAGATACAAAGGAGACGAAAACTGTTATTGAGAATATCTCTATATCTACAAACACGATAATAATGTGTACGATAATTATCTCTCTCGCAATCTATCCACTATTTACGATCAAACATGATACAAACGAGAAAAAAATAATAAGCTTAGTAATTTTCCATGCAAACAAAAATCTTATATATAAAACCGAAACGGCGTATGTATGTCTGTGGGTCTGTAATTCCCTTTTGCATTGTTGGTCATTAAGTTGCCATAAAAACGAATATGAAAGAAAATATGTTTGATTTTTTTATCGGCGAAGACATTTAGTCATAATGTAATAAATTAGTCTTCTACTGGACTTTTCCCGGCTTTTATTATTAGTAATAATGTTTATTATTTACGTGAAGGTATTATTTGACATTTCTTTGACAGAAAATTAGATTTTTTCCTTGAATTTGGACATATTAATGGGGGAGAATGGGGCTGTCATCAAATTAAATAAAGTTTGTGATTTTATTTTAACTCTATTTTGGATGTTAGATTTTGTGATATAATTATGTCGAATGATATAACACTAAATAATTTTTGGTCGCTTAGTCCGAGCGACGCCGGGTAGCAATACTAGTATTTTATAAATTATCAACGCATTGCGGAAATCTCGGTGGAATGTTCAAAATTATTTCGTCATCGATATGACATTTGCTTCGTGCATAATAAACTTGATTTCTGATCAATAATATTATTTCGGCTTCTAGAGCTGTAGCCATTCTTGAGAGTTGTCTCTTTTCTTTTGTTTTGACTTTTGACTCAAAACTTTTCTCGGAAAATTTGTATCAAGAGAATAATGATGGTAGAATTTTTCTTTCGGTTTTAAGACAGTAGAAATACCATTTCATAGTAAATCGTCTTTACATTATTGTGAAGCGCTAAATGTAATAGGCCGTCTTAATTTATGAAAAGTAAAAAATTAAGCGATTCAAATTTGGTATTAAAGTTTCACCAAGCACCTTCAGTCGAAATTTTCATAACACAGAAATGTATATAATTCAAACTTTTTTTTTTATTTGTTATCTTCAGAAAAAGGTTTTAAAAATAGCAGGCATGTGTTATTGCATAGTGAAGGGTGAATGCATTGATTTTTCAGTCGAATGATGTAAAAAAGAAGATATCTATGATATAACTACTCCAATTCATCAGACCTTGCAAATGTGGCTCCGAAATAGTGGTTTACGAATAAGAAGTTCAACAAAGAAAATAAAAAACTGTAATTAAAATGTTGAAGACCTCTTAGCAATACAAGCAACTACATCAAAAATCAATTGATTAATAGTGATAATTAACAATGTAAAATTGTTTGTCATAACTTGTAACTCTTGCATAACTTTTGTATAAACATTTCTGTATCTTTCTATTTTTGTAAAATTGTTGAATTACATATTGGTTACGGGGGAAACCAAAACACATTTTACAAAAACGACGCGTATTTCGTCCCCGCAGTGTTAGTAAAAAAAATACTTTTATAGTAAATTAGAATTTTTTGAATTTTGTACTTTTCCATGAGTTTTCTGTCAGTTCAACTACATCCGTGCACTTGGAATGCCTGAAGATGCTGAAAGGCGAAACCCGGGTCGTTAGCGACAAAACTCATGGAAAAGTACAAAATTCAAAAAATTCTAATTTGATATTGAAATTCCATCAGTCGAAATACTTACTTAAATAGTATTTTATTTCTAAGAATATTAACCAAAATTTTACTCACTTGTGTTCACTATCAATACTTGGTGGAATGAGATTATATAAAAAATAATCACATATCTTTAGTACTTACTTAATCCACATTAAATTGATTAGAACAGGTCCGGTTTAGCTCGTGGCGAGCATTATCGTTGTGCTTTTTATCAGTTGATAATGCTCGCTATTAGCGAAACTGGTCCTGATGTAATACATTTAATATGGAATAAGTACTAAAAATGTTTTATTATGTAAAAACATATTTACTTTATGAAGCTGTTGGTGGCTGCAGATGAAAACTACTGGTATATAATACGATTAACTAAAATTTGCCATATAAGCGAGTTTATGTGACTAGCCGCAACCAATTCGAGCTTAAGAAAATATAATATCAAATGAAATTAATTATTGTAAGTAAAATTTCTAGACACTGAGAGCCGTCAAGGGTAAAGAAAAAATACAAAAATTAAATATTCAATAAAATTAATTTTGTTTTTCTACCAAATGAATAATAATACTTGGCATAAAATTTTATGACTATTCGGTAAAAAAAAAACAAATTAAATATTCAATATATTCGTATTTTGTTGAACATACACTATCCAAAGTGCAATTTGTAGTTAATTATATTTAAAGAAAATGCATGTGTTACTGTTTCTACTTATTTCAAGCAATTAAAACATAAACGGCTGATGTGTCTAATAATATAATTATCATATTAGAAAATTTTGTTTTGAAATTAGCATTAATTTAAATGTAACTATAAATACTTGTACGGCCCGTGGCGCAGTGTCAACGTTGTTAGCTAGCGTGCCGGACGGCCCGGGTCCGATTCCCGGATCGAACGGATATTTTCAGTCGATAAATCTGTTCAAAGGAATGGGTGTTTGTGTTGTTGAATATCCCTTCCCACCAATCCGATTCCAAAGAGCGACGCACAGCGACAGCGATTTGCTAATCACTAGTCCTGTCCTAGTCCTCGCCATCCTTTCCATCCCTACTCTCTTCGAAAAAGAGAGGTTGAGCAATTGAGTAGCAATAAGCAGTTCTCGTAGAAAAACATATGCTGAGATAAACTCCGTGAGGAGTCCATATGCTCCAAGTTGGGAGCGGACATGGTTAAAAAAAACTTGGCTTATTATTATTAAAAAGTATGTACATACATATAGTAAAACTTTCGCTTACTTTTGTTGAAAACTCTTTTTTAACAAAAGCCTATTCGTATAGGTCCGTAACCGGCCTTTGTTGATTGCATTAATGACAGCATTGAATATCATTTCTAGAATCAGTAACGTATAGGGTATGCTAATTATTTAGAGTCAGTAATGCACACTTGAGTGCCTTGGCCTCCAAGTCCTGGGCAAATGCTCCCGAGACAACTCCATACTCGCAAACAGAACAGATACGCTTAACGTTGTTACGCCACGGGACACGATCGCTGATACCGAATGTAAGGCCGTGGCGGGTGGTGGTTGGGAGTAGTTTAGTTTAGCCCTGGAGTTTTTTTCAATTTTATTCCCGGTGGATCGATCGAAAGTACCAACTATTTATTCAACTAGATTTTAAAGCAAACTGTTTTTGTGAAAAGCAATGAAAATTGTAGTGGAATTATAATATATAAATAAAAAACCATAAAATTAAAATTTACTTTAACCTTTGTTATCTTGTATGAATGCATTTAGCTAGTTTGATAAGGTATATTGTAGGTATGAACATATTGCATTAGCTGAAAAATCCATTGTAATCCGCATCATTTTTATGTAACCAAATCAATTACGATCGCTTTACGGTTGCGAGTCATGGCACATCACAAAAGCACATGGTAACCGTATACTGTGCTTCAAAAACAGATGCCTGCGGCGAATATTAGGAGTACGGCGGTTTGACTTTGTCAGGAATACGCAGGTAAGAGAGCGCACGAACCAGCCCCTTATTACGTCCAAAATAAAAAGGCTGCGAATGCCCCAGGGGAGCCTGAATCCTGCCTGCCTCTTTTATCAACCGGATGGATCAACCGATATGCTCCGAATAGAGAGCGGACATCGATTATATTGCACCACAACCAAACTCGTCATATTTATTGTGTGTGGTCGATAATAATTGCAGTGCGTTAAATCTTAAATCACTTTTCTCTGGTATGTAAATTACATGACCAAATAAGCGCGGTAGTGTTGCCATTCGGCCAGCATTAAAAAATGAAACCATAGACAAAGGGACTCATTATACTTATGCTTTAAATAAGTAGGGATATTTTTTAATTCTAGTTGCCAACACACAAAGAATTGGACTCTCTTGTCATTATTGTTAAACTAATTGTTGAAGTTAAAATTCCAAAATGGTATTTTTTTTCAAGCTCTATCGATTCAAATAAATTCATATTTTATGTGAGAAAAAAAAACAATCAAGATATGCCATCATTGTTCAAAAGTAAATATCGACCCTTCCAAGCCAAAAGGTGTCAATACTTGGTGGAAAGGCATTATAATAAAAATAATAATACATTTTTAGTCCTTTTTTTCACATAAAATGTATTTGATCAGGACCGGTTTCGCCCATGGCGAGCATTGTCAACTGCATTGTCAGCAGTTCATTGTCTGCATTGTCATCAATAATAGAGTTCACTTTTAAGGTGTTCACTGTCAATACTTGGTGGAAAGGCATTATTGTTAAAAATAATAATACATTTTTAGTACTTTTTCCACATAAAAATTATTTGGCCAGGACCGGTGTCGCTCATGGCGAGCATTGTCAACTGCATTGTCATCAGGTGACAGTGCTCGCCGTGAGCCGATACCGGTCCTGATCAAATAAATTTTATGTGGAAAAAGTACTAAAAATTTACTATTATTTTTAGCAATAATAGAGTTCTATTCCGGGAATACTATTTTATTCACATCAAGGGCTGAAATTTACCGGGTGAAAATGAAAGTCAATTTTCATAAAATTAAAATAATAACACATATTAAGTACTTATCTCACGTTAAATTTATTAGATCAGGACCGGTTTCGCTCATGGCGAGCAATATCGACTGATAAGAAATACAACGATGCGGCGAAATTTATACAAAAGTGTAATTCAACAATTTTTACAAAATTATTAGGACCGGTTCCGCTCGTCGCAAAAATATTCATATTGTTTATATAATTATTATTGTGTATGAATTAAGTACTAATGTGAAGTCAAACAACACAATTTGACATTTTACTTTGAAAAGATACTAACTGATTTTGATCCTGCTTTGAGATATAGGCCTTTGAAGTTTGGAATGATCTTATTATTTAATTCAAAAAATTAAATTAAAATAAGCAAGTATATTTTTTCACAACTTGAACCATTCTACTGAGAAATAAAGATATTAATGATGTAATGATGAAAATCCTAGAACTTTATCAAATAAACTTAGTCAAAAAAGTGTACACATGAACTCCGAAATTTTATAAGAAATAATATATGATTATGAAGTAAACAAAAATGCTAGAATACGGTTAATACAAACTTTTCCGACCAAAATGTCATTTTGTTGACAAAATGTCAGTTAGAACCTTTTCAAAGTAAGGTAACGAATTGTTTACACAAATAGTTTTCAATAAATTAAATGGTACATATTATAATGTAGATAATTAAAAACTGGTGTGTTACATGGCTTATTTATACCAAAACCTGTATTTGGATGATAAAATATTCAACAACAAAAATTGTGTTGTTAAGTTTTTGCTACGACTTAATTGATTATTATATACTTAATAATTTAATGTATTATTTGAAATAATATCATTATTAAATCAAATATACGCACACGCGAATAATTAAATGTAGTCAATGATTAACTCATTAATATTGACAGCTCATAATTAATTGGTTATTGTTTTTGTAAAAGCTTTATTAATTTGATTTCAAACACAGGAAATAGTTATTGTGTGTCAAAGTACAAATGAGTGTAAAACATTGACAGCTTTGTTGAAAAAAGGAATACTTTAGTATACATGAACATAAAACGGAAATATTAAACAACAAAAAAACTTACTTTTTATCTCGTCAGTTTTGCAAAAATCCAGCGTGTGTTTACAGCAGAAAAAAACGCTGCTCACATAAAAACACAGTCACAACAATTATTTTTTTATAATAACAATATAAAAAAAAAAAACACTTAAATATTCAAGGAAAATAACATTAAAGTACTGGCAACACAGCGATAACGTTTAAGGGAGGCACACATACATAAATTTCATAATAATATTCGAAATTCAAAATAACAGATCGACTACGTAAACATTGACAGTTTGTAATACACCGTCGAGTAAATTACACACGCGTTCGCTTTTGCCGACGTCCGGCAGCTTACTAAACCAAGAAGAAAACCTTCGACGGTATATTCTTCTCGTTCACGTCGCTCTTTTACTATGCGGCATACACAGTGTTCGAATTTTGAATTTTCCCTACGATTTGACAGAAAATTTTCAAAATGTTTTTTGTCTCGTTCTTCTACACTAAGAGGAAGCGAGGTGGGATATATTTTTATGCAGCTTGCGCAGGTAAAGCGTGTTTGATGTGAAGTTCGTGCACTGGAGAAATTATTGTCTATGGAGGGGTATAATCATTTAACCAGTTTTGATCGTTGATTCAACGCGCTGTTTTTGAGAAAGTAGGAGAAATTATTATCCATCGCAGAGCGCCTTGTAATTTATAATATAATACAATCAGAGCAAGAATGGCGCGGCTAATGGATTTGTTTGAATGATAAATGATAATTCGAATGTGGTTTGCTTCTCACAAGAAAAAAGTGAATTCATTTTGACATCTTGCGGCTAACAGTATGAGAGGCGGAATAAAAGAAATTGTATGATTAGTCATTCTTGTAATATAAAATCTGGTAGCATCGTGTAGTATGTACCATTTTTTGCCCGGTACTGCATCCGTGACCCAATGACATGTGCGCAACACAATTTATACTTACTTTTATTTTCGTTTTGTCATGTAGAACAAAACACTCGTCATACTAACAGAAGCCTGGCGGTAATAAAATGATAATTATAATATTAATGTATTAACCAGTGTTCTTCAACTCATAATCTGCGGACCAGAACCGGTCCACAAGAATTTATTATAAACGTTTGTGTTTCGAATATTTTGATTACAAAAAAGTGGCGACATATTATATCGGACTAACAATTTAAGTTGAATTTAATACAAAGTAACTGTGGTCACTTGGGTTTATAATATTTGATAGAAACAGGAGAAAAATAAATATTTTACTTTCTTATACTACGTCGTCAGACCGTGTTTTTTTTTTTTTGAAAATAATTAAAAAATATTTGGCATTACAGCTTACGCCAATGCGCCAAATATTCTTAATTGTGAAAGTCATACGAGATTAACTCGATGATAAGTAATAAATCAGTTGTGCACAAAAATCAACGATAAATAACATAACCCAAGATCTCTTTTTTTCAACTGAAAAAATCTGACCTTGCCGGGAATTGAACCCGGGTCTCCAAATCGCTAGGACAAAGCTTTTGCCACTAGACCACAGGGACCGTGTTGTCGTAAGTTAAGAACTGTATGTAAATATGTGTACATGGTTGTCGATGGTCCGCGAAATATTTTTCCAATTTGAACGGATCCGCACATGTAAAAAGGTTGAAGAACTCTGGTAAAGACTGTTAATTCTAATACTGAAATTCAAAATATTTTATATAAGATACTAGTATTGCTACCCGGCGTCGCTCGGACTAAGCGAACAATAATTATTTAATGTTATATCATTCGACATAATTATATCACAAAATCTAACATCCAAAATAGAGTTAAAATAAAATCACAAACTTTATTTAATTTGATGACAGCCCCATTCTCGCCCATTAAAATGTCCAAATTCAAGGAAAAAATCTAATTTGCTGTCAAAGAAATGTCAAATAATACCTTCACGTAAATAATAAACATTATTATTAATAATAAAAGCCGGGAAAAGTTCAGTAGAAGACTAATTTATTACATTTTGACTAAATGTCTACGCCGATAAAAATTCAAACATATTTTCTTTCATATTCGTTTTTATTGCAACTTAATGACCAACAATGCAAAATGGAATTACATACCCACAGACATACATACGCCGTTTCGGTTTTATATATAAAATTTTCGTTCCCAATTTGGAGCATACTGTTATACTGTTATCTACCAGAATGGTTTTTTATAAGATTGCTTAACATCTCTCTTGGTTAGAAGAGCGGAGGGTTAGTAAGAAAAGAGACAAGGATAGGACTAGTGGTTGGCTTATTAGTCTTATTACTCTCGATACGTTTTGTCTGAAGGATCGGATTGGTGTCGGAAAGAATTTAAGATAGCACAAAGATTCATTTAATAATTCGATAGAAATAACAAAATAATACTCCCAGGACTGGGATTTGAACCAGTGGGCTCCAGAGCTAAAGCTAACGACGTTGACACACTACCACAGACCCGGGAATATGAAATACTTTTGCCCGGTATTGGAATCCTTAGATAAGACCTGTTGATTACGACATAAAACGAAGTAGAAGTAATTATAATAATCTAAATCAACCTGTCAAAGTCTAGCAAAGGAATTACTATTCATGAATAATTAATTGTAAACTGGAGTTGCGAATAGGGGATGGTTGGCTTGATTTGAATAACAAAGTAAGAAAATGTAAAAGTTTTCATCAAAGTGCGTCGGTGAATTAGCAACCATCCGTTGAGGGGTATTGGCTTCAGGTAACCAGCATGTCCGTTCTTATTTTTGGCACAAAACGAAGAAAATTTTAAATAACTGAATGAATGAAAAATAAATATATGAGATTTTTTCTTTACACAAAATGGTCCAAGAAATTTGGCCTCAGTTATCACATTTTTTTTATTAACTAACCACTTAAGTACCGTAAGGCAACTGGTGGCCACCGCGTGTGGACGTCACGAATAAAGTCGCAAATATGGCAAAATGTATTAAAAAAATCTTCCCGTAAGAATTCTTATGATATTTACCTTTTCATAGCTACTGACATCTATAACTGTATTTGAAAAAATGGTTGTTCTGTCATCAGTCGATCTTGTTGAAAAAGAGTTTTTTTAGAAGTTGAGCGGTAGATGTGAGCAATGGATCATTTTGTTCGGTACTGAAGGGGTTAGGTAATAGCAAATCATATAATTCTTCTTACTATAGAAACAGCATTAAATTTACTTAAATAAATAATAAAAAACCTCACGTATTTAAAGAATAAAAAACAAAATGTGTGCATATCTTTTTCGATGTAAAAAAGACTAAATAAATTATCCTTGTCTGGTTCGTAAAAAAAGGTAAACTTTGGATATCTTCGACTCATACATTTATTTGCATATATTCTTTTAGACAATGTTTGTATTGATGTCATTGTAATAAAATTATTTAGTAGACCTTACTGATTAAAATAGATTGTAAATTATCTAATAATGTCACACATTTTAAATGGAATTCCATAATTTTATATAATTACCAGGTAAGCTCTTTGCTGGAATTTTAAATTAATTTTAAATTATTCAGATCATGTTCTTTTTTTTTCTTTTTTTTTTTTTTTAAATAATTAAAAAAAATATTTGGTATTACAGCTTATGCCAATGCGCCAAATATTCTTAATTGTGAAAGTCATACGAGATTAACTCGATGATAAATAATGAATCAGTTGTGCACAAAATCAACGATAAATAACATACACCCAGCCCAAGATCTCTTTTTTCAATTGAAAAAATCTAACCTTGCCGAGAATTGAACTCGGGTCCCCTGATCGCTAGGACAAAGCTCTTGCCACTAGACTACAGGGACCGACCTTTTATAATGTTGTATATAAAAAAAACATCAAATAAACAGAAGGAAAGGCACTAAGATCTGTCTCAATGATTATATTCGGTACCAATTTTAAATTTACCTATTATTTCGATTAATTCGGAGGAATGCAAAATTATTCGTCATTGTACTAATTAGCATGGTCAAATTAATTGAAGTCTTTTCTCTCTTATCCAAATTATGAATATCATCATCGTATAATAGGTAATTGCTAATTGGCATAGAAACTTAAGACTACCTGCATACATGTGGGTGGCCAGTAAAGACTCCAATTCGAGTATCGAATACTTGATACTCGAGTATTTCAGAAAATACTCGAGTAATACTAAATACTGTTGACCTTCCGATGGGAGAATTTCTTTTGTTACATTTGCTTTGGGTCCTACTGACTTTTCACTGCTGATATTTAAGACGCTTAACTGTATATTATTTTCAAAATAAATGTTTTACAAAATGAAATAAATGAAATTTAATAAGTTATGTATTTACTTATCATCATTTTATAGAGTTATTGAGATGTCGAGTAATTCTCTAGAGTGGCCAGATAAAATTCGTATAGACAAAATGGCGTGGACATAGCAGTATAACCACTTTTAAGATGTTCACTGT
The DNA here is from genome assembly GCA_028554975.1 of Himalopsyche kuldschensis. Classification (NCBI taxonomy): domain Eukaryota; kingdom Metazoa; phylum Arthropoda; class Insecta; order Trichoptera; family Rhyacophilidae; genus Himalopsyche; species Himalopsyche kuldschensis. The sequence goes on along the minus strand of JAHFWI010000031.1, from coordinate 2,989,504 downwards.
CAATACTTGGTGGAAAGGCATTATAATAAAAATTGATAAAAATCTTTTTAATGTAACGTTTTACAATCCTTTCAATCTCAGAAATGTTTTAGTAAATTCTAAAGATAAAATCAATATTCTCAACCAAAGTGGGATCTACCTACTTGATTGCGAATCCTGTGGAGCCAGGTATATTGGTCAAACGGGAAGAACTTTTAATACCAGATTTAAAGAACATCTAGCTTGTTCACGTAAAGGGAATGAAGTATCTTCATTTGGAAACCATCTGTTCCTAAATAAGCATACTTTTGATATCACTAAAAACTTATCCTACATGTTATTGGTAAATCTTTAAAACTAGATAAATTAGAAATCCTTGAAATAAACCGTTATAAATTTATTCAAAATTCTAACCTTTTAAATGATCAATTAGTCTTCGTTTCTTCGCCATTGCTATACCCAATTCATTAAACCTAAGCTTATTGTATTTCTTCCAACTTTTATCTCTGATAATTTTTATTTTCCTTTGTTTGATTTTAATTTGTAAGAATTGATATGGCTTTTATTCTGTTACAGGAACTGATTCATTTGAACTCATTACCGGGATTTCCATCTAATTATGGTTGACAGATATGTAGATTTATTTATTTTGTATTAAATGCACTTAATTTTGGGCTTTTACTTTGTTAATATTAATTCATACTTAATTGATTTTTGATGTGTTAGTTTTGCATTGCTAAGAGGTCTTGAACATTTTATTTTTCTTGTAATTTGCTTTAATTTATTTGCTTAGTTGATTTACAAATTGTTTGTCATACCTTGTTTTCATACTTAACTTTTGCATAAATACCACTGTTTTATTGTATTCCTTATCAGTTGATAATGCTCGCCATGAGAGAAACCAGTCCTGATGAAATAAATCTCATGTGGAAAAAGTACTAAAAATGTTTAATTATTTTTATTATAGCAGTATAAACAAAAAAAAAATGAATTACATATTGAATTGAAATATATGTATCGTAAAAAAATCTTGTCCTGGTTGAACCCTTGTCCGGGTAGGTTTTTTTATTTTTCAATCGAATTATTGGCTAATGTTTGAGGATATCTGTGCTGTTTAAAATTTACTTCTACACCCACCTAGTCATTCGATCATTTTGCTAACCACTAATCCTATTATTTGTATTCCTACCCTCTTAACAAAAGAGATAATTAACAAATGAGTAGCAGGCAGATATCTTAGAAAATATTTGTTGAAATACACTCAGCTAGAAGTACAATTGCTTCACACTAGGAAAGTTTAAAGCCGTTCCGATCAAGAAGGCAGTGAGTGACTCTGACAAACTTTTAAGACAAATTACGTAACATGTTTATTGAAATTTTAGTATTTTAAATTTATAAAAAACGGATGATGTGAAAATGAACAAATTTATTTGCAAACAATCAGGGAGTAGTTGGATTGACAGCCTCTTTGCTTAGAAATTCTTAAACTTTTAACAAGATGTATGATCAGTTGAAAATGCTCGCGATTAGCGAAACCGGTTCTGATCTTTATCAGATTTTTTGTGGAAATAACTATAATAATGCTTTTTATTTATTTGTCTAACAAACAAACATTATTATAAAAAAACGCACTTGGTTTTAAATATCCATTAATATGATTATTTTAATCATTTTTTTTTATTTGTCACTACTGTCTGTTCAAAGTCAATTAAATCATTTTATTGTTTGTATTTCTTTTTTGATAGTCTAAAGAGATATGTTTCATTAAAAAGGGTTCGTTTCAAATGAAATCAAGAGATGGCATCGTTAGCAAGTGGAAAATCTGTATTAATTATATTCTGTGGAATTTAAATATTTACCATCCCGACCGTATAATGGTGCGAGCCCTGTATAATATCAGCCGTTTGTATGCTTTACCATATTCCCATATCATCTTAAAATACAATATATAATATTCCTCTCTACCGCAGTCAATATTTAATTTGTGTTGTTTTATATTCATATTTCTCGGCTACTGCGTGATGAAATAGATTGAGAAACATATACAGGCTCTTTCAATAGGGACACTCGAAAATTGTTAGGTTATAGCCAGAGACTCCAATTCGAGTATCAAATATTCGATACTCGCGAATACTCGTCGATTTTTTAAGTATTTTGTAAATGAAGATTTATTTAAATGTGAATTGCTTGAATTTTGTACTTTTCCATGAGTTTTGTCGCTAACTACCCTGGTTTCGCCTTTCGGCATCTTCAGGCATTTCAAGTGCACGGATGTACTTGAACTGAGAATATAAGATTTATTTCCAAATTTTATTTACTGATTTAAAATATATATACATAATGGCTAACCGTTGCGCTTAACTGAGTCTTACGCGTGGATTTTCACTGTCAGATAATATTTTTTTATCAGGTAGCTTTTTCTACTGCGGGAATTTAAAAAAACAAAACTTCAAACCAATTTAAAATTTGAGACGTTCGCTAATATTTTTTAATTAAATGTTTTATAAATTGAAATAAATGTATTTATGAAATGAAATAAGCTTATTTGTTTATTATTCATCTATTTATATACATACACTTGAATTAATAATATGTATATAGTTTGGTACATGAGGGACTACTCGAATATTTAAACAAAATATTACTCGATATTCGAGTAGTTGAGATTTCGAGTAATTGGAGTCTCCAGTTATAGCAGTCATGTTGTTAAAGTGATAGATTGAAAGAAAACGAAGACTAGGACAGGACTAGACTAATCGCCATATATTGGGTCGGATGAGTAGGAATAGACTTTTAACAACAAAAAAGCCCGTTGTTCAAACGCGATTATGAATAATTATAGGAAAACTTTTGATTTTTAGATACATTTTTTTTTTGAGAACGATGTATAAAAATACGTTCAAGCATAATAAGGTAAATGTACCAGTAGCTGACCGCTTAAGCGAAAATTTCAACAAAAATAGCGATTAAGGTTTAGCATTATACCGAATGATGGCAAAGCAAGTATACTCATATTGGATCATACAAACATATGTCTTAATTAATATTATGTAACAAAAATTACGAAAGAGCCTGTTTAAAAAAAGTTGTGATAAATTATTTGAAGTCATGTTTTTGTCTCAGTAGTTGACATCTCACAAATTGGAAAATCTAGTACTAGACCATGTCTAATCAGGGGGCTTTATAGTGAACTTTCTGTCAGAGTTGCCTCAGGGCTTTCTGTCACACCACTCTTCGTTGAATCAAGTCGCAATGGGTGGTTCAGGAACAAGGTACACACCGTTTCTAGATTGATCACTTAAGAAATTTGAAATAATACACTTTCCTCACTAGGTGTTGTTTTCAAATGGCCACCCTGGCACTCCATTGGCTATATGGTGATGTGTTAGTGGCTCATTCCGATCACAGATGCCTTAACTTGTCTGAGCTTTATAATTTAGAGCGATCCCACATCTGCATTTCTTATTTTGGGCCTTTTATTCTCAAAAGGTCAACTACTGGTACATGGTCAACTACTAGTACATTTACCTTATAATATTTTTTTAATGCAATCTAAGCCTACCAATAAAGCCATAACACTGGGGTATTTTAAGAACCCCCTTCGGATCACGAGTTATCTTTCTTTGGCGGGTTAACTAGATATTTAATATTTTATTCTTCACAAACTATTTTCAATCGTAGCTTCTATAACTTTCAACTTTTAAGGTATGTGAGCGATTTATGTTTAATATAATAATAATATATTTCGATCAGAAAATCTCTCGAGTTTGAAAGAGTAGAGACCGTAATCCGATATTCCGATATCTTTTTTTAGCATCCCCCAAAGAAATAAGGGTGTTTTCATAAATATTGTAAGTAGGTTTTACAACTTGGATTGAGTATGCTAGTAGTTGGCTCGAACAAAACTTTTTTTGAAACCAATTTAAAAAAAAAAACTCCGTGACGAGTATTCAAATAGTGGCGGTGCCAAGGTGTCATATTTTCGTCTCCCGGGCTTTTCTAGGGCCTTTTTTCATCTACGGTAATATGAAACGATCTCACACGCTTTTCTCCCGGCAAGCTTTTTCGTAGAAAATGGTGTAGTCTTAGATATTCGTTGTTATAGGAAAAAATATAAGACATGGCATTACATTACATGCATTTAATTATTATATCGATGGCTAAAAGAGTAAGGCATGTATTTAATGGGTCAGTAACTAATTCAAGTTTTGGTCAGTTAAATAAATAAATGGTCAGTTAATATCATAAACGGTCAGTTGTCATTGTATCAGTGTGAATGTGGTCAGTTATTAAATAAAACGGTCAGTAATATATTTTAATGGTTAGTTATTTACTAAAAATGGTTAGTATTTAATTTAAATAGTCAGCTATTTTTAAAAAATGATAAGTTTTAGTTTGACAGCTTGTCAATTTTATCAAATATGGTCGTAATAGGCAAATTTATGAATTGTTCTTTTTATTTTAACTGACTATTTATTTTATTGATTGAGTAGGCATTTACTTGGTAGAACTCCATTATAATACGGAAAGAAAAATAACAGTATATTTGTTGATAGCTATTTCGGCTTACGCCTTCGTCAGAACTATGTTTAAAACGTGTATTAGTGATAGCTTATATACCTTTGCTAGACAGGGTGCTACCTACATCATCTCCTTCTGTTGAAACCATACCGTTTATATTTTAACTGACCATTTATTATTTTAACTGACCATTTATTATTTTTAACTGACCGTTTTAAGTATTTATTACTGACCGTTTTAAGTATTTATAACTGACCATTTATCGAATTAAAAACTGACCAAATAATTAGTAGTCAAAGAGTAATTTTGCTAACTCAACTTTTGGCTGAAAGTGACTTGATAATCCCATCTTGTTTTATCCCGTAATTTTTTTATAACCAAAGTGCCTCGTAAAAACGTTTAAGGAAAATTTGATAACTCCGTTTTCGTTCTAAAATCTACACTGCTAATTATCCAACTCCACCATTTTTTATTGTCTCCTGTCATTCATTCGTTGTTTTTCAGCGGTAGTATAAAAAAATCGTTTGAATTTCCTATTTGAAATTTTCCCGATCGGTTTGATAATACCAAAATAATCCGTTTTTACCCTCTCCTGCACAATTGACAAAAACGTAGATAGCAAATTTACTCTTTAAGCCAATTATCTATGGTTGAATAACAGAATTCAGGGGTTCATCTGTACACTTTTTTAGTAAGTTAATTTGTCAAATTTCTAATATTGACATCATTATTTCCTTCATTGCATAATTAAGATCACTATTTGTCAATAGAATGGTTAAAGTCGTGAAAAAATATGTTTAAAATATGTAATTCATTTTTCCTTGGTCATTGTTACAGGTGATTTTTATCTTTTGAATTAAAAGTATGATCAATCGAAACTTCAAACGTTCATATCTCAAAACAGGGTCAAGAGCAGTTAGAATCATTTCAAAGAAAGTGGTCGACATAAAATTAAGACGCCAATACGCCATGTATTTGACAATTATATATTTTTTGTTTGAATATTCGATGGAGCTTCTAGCGCGTTAGCGTCAATGTTCTTTTCGACTCCCTTGTCTGTAAGTTTAGTTTTTATATTCAAGATGTAATCCTTTCGAATCGCTGCTGGCAGGAAGTCTCACGGTCGCTGTAGTTATGAGAATTTTTTCCTGTGGAGGTTCATCGAGAAGAACGGCTTTAGGTATATGTACTGAGATTCTCAGATGCTTTCTCGTCATAATTCTGCAGATAAGTGATCGTTGGGTCACAGTGATGGCCCACTCACTACATTGTGAAACTTTTTATTGGTTAGATGCTTGAAATCATATCAGTAAATGGAATTATTTTCATTTTTATTAATATGATTGATTTTATTGGGTCAACAAACTATGGCTTCTACACTACTAAGCGAGTGATTTTCATTTTTTTTTAATTTTATAAAATAAGACGTTGTAAGAGGGTATTTTATCTGGGGTACGGTCATTTACGCAAAATGACACTTTTCTATATCGGAAACACTGTATGGGAGTTTTACCGTATATCAACTATAACATTTTATATTTTTTTACTTTTTATTATACAGTTGCGACCTACCAGTTGGCAACCAGGGAATACCACATAAGAAAAGGCATGATTAATGAATGATCGAATATAAAAAGCGACCATATCTGATCCCATCGTGATGAAGGTGTCATTTCGAGGGTTCAGGGTTATAAGCCAAGGTCGCAAGGGCCGTTTGTATCATCAAGATAGTTGAACCTAGTTTCGTTGGTTTTAATATATTTGTCGTGCAAATTGGTTTCGTTTATAAATGTCATTTTTTATCGGTTGGAATGGTATTTAATTGATACCACAGGGTGAAGTTAGAACAACTTATTTTCAAGCGAGGTTTTTGTCATATTATGCGCTTAATAACTCACAATAGATTTTAAGACACTATACTATCCTTATTTTTTAATCATTTTACAAATATAATATATATTTTAATAATTACGGTTTGAATGCCTTAGGCTGTGGAATAGTATAAAAAAACGACTCCAACTCCGATATGGACGAACAACTTGACTCCGTGCCATATTGTGCTATCGAACGTTTCACAAGGCAGTGGACCATCACTGTAACCCTATGCCCGCGGAGCTAATATCGCGCGCCAGCTACAGTGTATCAAAAAAATGAAATAAGCCAAAATTTTATCAGAATTGTATTTTATTTATTATTTAAGTTTTGATTAGAATGTAACTTTGTTAATATTTGGGAATTTCCAATTAATAAATAGTACATGAATGTAAAACATCTGTAAAACTTCCCAGGAAACCATTTTTAATAAATATGTACTCATTAGATTTTTGTTTTTTAGAAAAATCCGGCCTGCGCCCGTCACTATTCTCGTTAGCCGCAAATGCGTCCGGAGTCGCAATAAGGTTAAGAACCCCTGTTGTAACCCATCGATATATTGCCTGCAGAATTATGACGAGAAGGCATCAACGAATCAATATAGACAGAGAGCCATTCTTCTCGATGACCCTCCATAGGTAGAGACGACAAATTAAGCTGACTCATTGAATAGTAACGATCGCGCTATACTGACAGCAGCGATGGGAAGGGAATGCAACTTGAAAGAAAACACTTGACTTAGAGACGAAGGAGACGGAAAGAGCTTGTTGTAGAAGCCAACGCGCCTTAGAACTTGCTGTAACTGAGTAGCGCGGTCAAGAATCGAAATCCTAGAAAAGAATTTTGCATCAATTGATTTTCAAATATGTTTATAGATATAAAATAACTTTGATTATTCTTATTAGTACAAATGCACAACACAAACACGTGTCACAGTCAGTAGCACAATACGTGGAATAATCAAAGTTATTTTATATTAAAATGAACTTCCACAAAGTTACCGCCGAATCCATTGAAATTATGTTTATAGATCTTATAGAATGTTTATTTATTGTGATATTTCTTTATTGAAAAAACAAATGAAATATCGAAGACGCCGCTTTGTTCTTCCGTTATTTCAATCCCTTATTCCACATAATATTATTTATAAAGCAAAATATAAATGTTCGTTGCTGTATTCTTTGTCTCTGGTATCGATTATTGCGTCATTGTTTCGACCACTCCATTATCGATATATTGCGGCCATAGATAATAAAAGTTCCACTTGCTACCAATCATTTTATGGGAAAATCCACATCCGGTGTGCGACAGGCTTCCGCCGGATGTGTGACGCTTTGGGGGGAGGTATGTCAAAACACAGTGGCGTAACAATTCTTTTTTTACTGTCACCATTCAGGTTTTTTTTTCATAGAAATGTTTTTAGCATTGAGTTTATTGCTCGACATTGTAAAACTTGATTGCAATTTTTTTTTTTATAATTATCCTCATTTAAAACACAGTGTTTATTGGATTGTGTACCTTATTAAATGCTTGTAACATGTCATAATGTGGTATATTTTTTCTTCTTTGGCTTTTCGTTTTACCATGCTAATGAATACGCAAACCCTGTGATCAATAAATTTCTCAAATATATTGAAGAGTTACTAGAAAGAAAAAAAATGTATTAAGGAGTACAATGAGTTCAAATTTAAAGCCACTTTTAAAGTTCCCAGTTCTCGTATTGAAACAAAAATCTGTTTAGATAGTCCGCCAGGTTCACTTACTTACATTTTTTTTACTCAAACTGTTTTTGTTTATTATTTATAATTCGATTACAAAAACATAGACAATAATTTTCCAGGCATAACAAGCTTTCAAGGTCACCGTGAAATTTTTAATTAAAAATCTTCGACTTTATTTATTCCAAAAATTCCCTTACTTTGAAAAGGTTCTAATTGACAATTTTGCCTAAAATGACCTTTTGGTCAGGAAAAGCTTGTATTTACCGCATCTTATCATATGCATATATCAATTTCAGAATTATCTATGGTTGAATAACGGAGTTTGCAGAATTCCGGAGTTGCAATGCATCTGCACACCGTTTTAAGATTGTCATCATTATTTCCATCATTGGATCTTTAAGATCATTATTTCTCAGATATGTGAAAAAATAAGTAATTGGAAACATTTTTACTTGCTCATTGTTACAGGTGAATTTTAATCATTCGAAATTTCAAACGCTCATAAGAGCAGATAGAACCTTTTTAAAGTAAGGTGTCGAGCTTTAACTTAACATCAGAAACTATTTAACAATCTTAAAAATATCAGCGAATAATATAAAACTAACTATACTGCATGGCTAAGCAAGTCAATGGCTATCTGTCTAAAAATTTAAGACTCCGACTCCGACTCCAGCATTGACTTAAAACACGACTCCGAATCCGACTAAATAAGCAGGGCTGTGGACTCGGTAAAATTAAGACTTCTAACTCCAACTCTAGCATTTCCAAAAACCACGACTCCACCTCCGACTCCGACTCCAACATTGACCAAAAATACGACTCCGACTAAAAAAAGTTTAATATTGTCACCTTTTTTCCTTATTTTCCTATTTATGTGTATTCAATTAAATATCAACCCTACCAATCCGGCCAATAGCCAAATTTGACATATTATATGCAAAATATAAAATGTTTCAAAATTACCGACTCCAAGTACGACTCCGGCCAAAAAGCTCCGACTCCACAGCCCTGTAAAAAAGGCTTAATTTCGCTACATTTGTTTCCTACCTTTCCTATTTATGTTTATTCAATTACATACCTACCAACCAATCCAGCCAATAGCCAATTTTTACATATTATATTCAAAAATAAAAAGTTCAAACTTTTCAAAATTTCCGACTCCGGGTACGATTCCGGGCAAAACGCCGCGACGACTCCGACTCCGGCCACAAAACACCGACTCCACAGCTCTGCTTTACACTTGAAAATCTGCCTGTCTTAACATATCAACAGTACGCTTCCTGGTTATTTCCCCACGGAACGCAACTGGTGAAAAAACCACGCTCTTTTGTTAAATTAAAAACGGGCGGGTAAAGTTCTCAACACCCTGCCATTTTCAGTCAATTTCCGACTACCTGCTCGAATTACGATTAACAAATTTGTGGTGATACTCAAAATTCTTTACAAAAACAAAAATGTGGAGAATGCAGAATTTTTATTTAGCGTTTTGGTGACACTAAGCTAAGGTATTGAGTTCAAACAATATCGACTCTTCAACTTGGAAGAGTTGGGGTAGAACAGGGGTTCTTAACCACGTGCCCGCGGGCGAATTTGTGCCCGCGAAGCCATTTTCATGCGCCCGGCAAAAATTATAGAAAAAAATATAATAAAAAAATGTTTATTGAAATCACAAAAATATAACCATATCTATCTTATTTTTAGATAGTCAATATGACATAATCTTAAAATCGAATGGACTGACTGAAAGCATTTGGAATTTAGCTGACCATAAAACGTACCCTCTTTTGGAAAGGAGTTAAGATGATAAAGTCCTGTTTTGATTCCACATATTTGTGCAAATCTTTGTTTTCCAGCATGAAAATAATAAAATCAAAAACAAGATCTCAACTTGGCAATGCCAACCTTGACAATTGTTTGCGATTGGGTGTATTATCTTATACTCTTCATTTTGAAAAGATATTTAGTGATATGTAATGTCAAATATCACAGTAAATGTGTTTGGTAATGATTTTGTCTGTAAATGTAAATGAATCCATAATCTTCCGAATTATAATAATCAGTTTAGTAAATAATAATAATATAATGAATGTCAAACATGTAAATGAAATCCACGTTTTGAATCTTCCGAATTATAATAACGATCTATTTAGTCGATAGTAATATATCAGGAAATAAATTCATTCTTAATGTCTATATTGCAATGTAAAGCTTTCAGAAACGCCCGACAATGCATGTTAAATAAGGACAAACATATGTTCTCCGATTTTGAAACGGCCATTGTTTTCTTTCTAAAGCCGTTTGTTTTCATACAGCAGTGAGAGATTGGACTGCATTATCCTCTCCAAATTCGCGTCAAATTCCTGATATCTTCACCGCAATAAGGTTAAGAACCCTAACCCCAAAATCCCTCTTCCTGAGTGGTACTAGCGTTCTTGTCCATGCGCCCGTCGCGCCCGTCACCGCAATAAGAACCCCTGGGGAGAACAATTTTTATTCTTGTTGTCTTCGTCTCGCAAGAACGGATTTTTATATCGGACGATTATATCAATACCAGTTTTACCAAAAATATTTTACCATTAATTTAAATCATATCGTAATTAAGGACATTTCTAGTTGTGCAATACAGTTCAAGTCGAATAAACTGTTTAATATAATACGAACTTCACAAACTAATATTTAAATAATAAATCACAAGTTTTAGTACTTCTCATATTGTGTCCGGTCCGTGGCAACGGCTTTGACTTGCGTGCCGGACCGCCCGGGTTCGATTCCCGGTACGAGCGGATTTTTTCAGCCGATAAATCTGTTCAAAGGCATGGGTGTTTGTGTTGTTGAAAATCCCTTCCCACCTTTCCGATCCCAAAGAGCGATGCATAGTGACAGCGATTAGCTAATCACTAGTCCTGTCCTAGTCCTCGTATCCTTACCGTCCCTACTCTATTTGAAAAAGAGAGGTTGAGCAACTGAGTAACAAGCAGTTCTCTTAGAAAAACATATGTTGAGATAAACTCCGTGAGGAGTCCATATGATCTGGTTGGGAGCGGACATGGTTAAAAAAAATATAAAATTGTATAATGAGCATAACCAGTTTTCTCATCCCGAGTGCTGTCGACTGATCAACAAAATCAAAATAAGTGAGACTGATGGCAAGGTATGATAAAAAATTGGTGTTAAAATGAAATGAAAATTATTTACAGACTGCTACAGGAACATTTGCAAGGATCAACCTGTGACAGAACTGATGAAATTTTTATCATTTTTATTTTAAATACACACATATTGATACCTGTAATTCACATTTTAAAAACCAGTATTTTGGTTTTAAAAATACCGGAAATATTACCAGGATACCGATTTCGATAATACAAATATAGGGATCCCTTCTTACAACCGTAAAGTGTTCCAGCCCAAAAGCCTTTCCCTCTCGTCTGCAGGGCCGACATACACAAGTAATAGCCTTAAATTAAATTTGCCAAAAATAACATGTTTGCCTCACTCGACTGTCTTGTTTTATTACACTGATCCAATCACTTTGTTAAGGTAAATGTACTAGTGGTCGACCATGTACCAGTAGTTGACCTTTTGAGAATAAAATTGCCCAAACTAAGAAATGCAGATGCAGGATTGCTCTAAATTGTAAAGTTCAGACAAGTGAAGGCATCTGTGGTCGGAATGAGCCACTAACAATATAGCCAATGGAGTGCCAGGGTGACCATTTGAAAACAACACTTAGTGAGGAAAGTGTATTATTTCAAATTTCTTAAGCGATCAATCTAGAAACGGTCTGTACCTTGTTCCTGAACCAGAAAGCCCTGAGGCAACTCTGACAAAAAAGTTCACTATAAAGCCCCCTGATTAGACATAGTCAACTACTGAATTTTTAAATGTGAGATGGTCAACTACTGAAACACGAACATGGCTTTAAATAATTTAACACAACTTTTTTCAAACAGGCCCTTTTGTAATTTTTGTTACATAATATTTATTAAGACATATGATCCAATATGAGTATACTTGCTTTGCTTTCATTCGGTACAATGCTAAACCTTAATTGTTATTTTTTTTGAAATTTTCTCTTAAACGGTCAGCTACTGGTACATTTACCATACGATCAACTGCGAGCGTATAATCTGATTTCAGGATATCGTCACAGCGTCAAAATATGTCCGATATGTTGGGTGACTAAAACCGGAGTTATAAATATTTATTTATTTTTAAAATGTTTAAATATATATGTACTTATTTTATTAACTTTCAGACGCCGCGGCGTGCAGTCACGTAAACGCCACTACGAATTTATTTATGAATATCATATTTTTTAATGACAATATTAGGAAATCGGTTTGATGAGCTGTTCTCAGTTGATTTGAAATCGAGTGAAACGATATCTCTTGGACTAGCAAAATATTATTTCGAAGTTCGTTTGATTGACATGATAAGTAAGAGTGCAAATAAAATTGTGTTCAACTATATAAAGAAATTTTTGAGAGTGTTTCGAAATTTATCACACTTAATGAGTTTTTTGATCATAACAGGTTTTTGGTGGAATTTAACTATTAAGGTTTTAACTATTTGAACTATTTAGCAGTTTAGGCTTATTCGTGCACATGGAACGCCTTGAAGATGCCTTAAGGTGAATCCCGTGATGTTAGAGACAAAACTCAAGGAAAAGAACAAAATTTGAGCATGGTAATGATAACACTCAACTTTTTTAACACTTTTACATTTATGTACTTTTAAGGTGTTCACTGTCAATACTTTGTGGAAAGGTATTATAATAAAAATAATAATACATTTTTAGTTCTTTTTCCACATAAAATTTATTTGATCAGGACCGGTTTCGCTCATGGCGAGCATTGTCAACTGATAAGGAATACAATAAAACAGTGATATTTATTACAAGGAAAATAATTGTAATTTGCTTCAATTTATTTGCTTAGTTGTTTTACCAATTGTTTGTCATACTTTGTTTTTCATACTAAACTTTTGTATAACATTATTATATTAATAAAAGCCGGGAAAAGTTCAGTAGAAGACTAATTTATTACATTTTGACTAAATGTCTACGCCGATAAAAAAATCAAACATATTTTTTTTCATATTCGTTTTTATGGCAACTTAATGAACAACAATGCAAAAGGGAATTACAGACCCACAGACATACATACGCCGTTTCGGTTTTATATATGTACTACTCGATACTCGAGTAATTGGAGTCTCTACACACACATTGGTAACGAAACAAATTTACCGTCGAAACTTTCGCGAGCGAAATCAATTCGTTTGTTTGAATCTGCAACAACAATGCAAAAATGAATTACAGACATACATCCACCGTTTCGGTTTTATATATAAGATTGCTTTTCGGCGCTTCAATCAAACTGATTGCATGAACACAATTTTACTAAAGGCAACTGTGGAGTTTTGAGAAAACTTTTATCTATTTTGTGTATCAAATATTCATCTCATGCAACTATTAATTGTATTGTTGTTGTGTACAATCTAAGCAAATAAAAAATAGCAAAAAAAAGTTTTGTAATTTTTGACTTGGAGGACATTGGTCCGAGACAGGTGCGGATTGAGGAATATTAAAAAAACAGCAATAATAGTTTACTAGTGTGTCCTTCTTCTGTTGCTTGAATAATTAGATGGAATAATTAATTACATTTTTTTAGGCACACAATTTTTGTTTCTTTACTTGTTATTACATGATATACAATTTTAATATGTAGTTAAACCCATTCTTCCTTATAACATAGAAAACATCTGTTTTTTGGTAAAAGGCAGTTCATTGTTAATATAAAATTTAAAATAACTTTGATTATTCCACGTATTGTGTAACTAACTGTGACACGTGTTTCGCCTCTTTCAGAGGCATCTTCAGACTTACTATCGCAAAGTTTGCTTATGTAATGAAGCAAGATAAATTCTAACATTTTAACATTTTAAATTATGAAATTACAAAATGGATTACGGGTTTTTTTCCTTCTAAAGGAAACAAGGAAGGGGGTGATAGAATCAAAACAATGCAATAACATAATGATACTAATAAGGTGCAATCAATCAATCAATTAGATTGGGATTTTTCCTTTTTAAGGGACGCAAGAGAGGGTTATAGAATCGAAACAAAGCAAACAAATATATTTCTTATGACGTTAAACATTAGCTTTGTTTCGATTCTATATTTTAAAAGTACTAAAAATGTATTATTATTTTTATTTTAATGCCTTTCCACCAAGTATTGACAGTGAACACCTGTTCACATTGAAACAGCATAAATCTTCTAATGTACTATGGAAATTCCGACGAATAAAATTCGTTGGCCTTATCCAACCCATTATTTAAAAATTGTTTATTTGAATTGATAATGAATAATATTTATTTATAGGGATATATCAATGGTGTGTTTGGAAGATTCAGTCGATCATTTAAAGTCAGTTCAAGATAATTCGTGCATTTGAAATTCCTGAAGAGGGCCAAAGGCAAAATCCGGGACCTAGCGATCAAACTCAAAAAATTACAGTCCTATGTACAAAATAACTCACAAAAATTAACAACCGTTTAGATCACAAATTCTTTTTCGTCCCCAATCCGTACCTGCTCATAGACTAATAACAATTTCTTTGAGTGAGGCTGTGAGTGTATCACAGAGGTAAATTTATATTTTTGTCAGGCAATAAGAGAACCAACCCTTCGGCTGCTATCGAGAGTTCATTCACATTCCATTTTGTATTTCGCTATCTCAGAACCACATACTTATAATGTTGTTCGTTTTTTATGACTGTATTGTTGTGTTGACAGTTCGTTCGTGTTTATCATATATTCGTGTGTATCAATTCAGTTACTCTACATGGACATGACATGCCATTAAGTATTGCGCGTGCAGTGTACACCAGGGGCTCTCAACTATCTTATGTTACATTGCACATTAATATAGGGACAAGAACAGGAATTGCCGTAAGCTAATCACATTCAATGCCTCCAGTTTTTTTTAATGGATTTGTTTAGAATGAATATTAATTTCCACATCTTTGTTAAAGCAAAACAATCAGCGTAGAACTTATTGTGTATCGATCAAACTAAAAGAAATATCAGATGTATATATTATGTGTGTATGATATAGTATAAGGTCTTTTTATAAGGACGCTTAGTTTTGAAATGTAAATAAAACAAGTGTTTGTGAGATTTCGACTGAATCTTAATTTCATTTGTAAGTATATTTTACGGCATTAAATATGGAATATAGCATCAAATGTCTGCCAATATCCATTCATTATAAAATGGGCCATGTCGCTAAAGTTGACTTTTTTGACAAATTTGGGTAAACTTCCAACTGCTCCAGAACCCAATCAGGCGTTGTCTGCGGTCGTTTACCTGAAGTTCCTCGGTAAGTTGGATTTTATACGGGTGCAGAAATAAGGCCCGATTCAAAATTCGCCAAGTTGAAGTCGCAGAAAAGCCAAGTTCTTGTGAACAACGAGAAATAAGCTGCCTTGTACACTTTCACACACAGCAGCAATGTTTTCACCAGATATTGTATTTTGATGACGTACAGGTAGGTGTTGGCCGATTATTTACCAAACTGGTTGACTCAAATTTGGCCACTAAACAATGAATAATCTACTCAGCAGGACAAAGTAACATATTTTGAGCGTCCCTACTGAAATACTCTTTATAATAAATAATTATTTTATAAAAAAAAGCTCACAGCAAAAAATATTCGTTTGATATCCCCAGGATATGTCGGATTGGTAGTCAAGACTTGAGTGTCAAGTTTGAGCGCAAATTCGGGTGGTTTTATTTTGCGATTTAATTATTGATTTTTATTCGGAGACATGGATGTCTGTGTACCGTAAGGCAACTAGTGGCCGCCGTGTAAAGACATCGAAAATATTGAAAAATACATATAATATCTTATTATACGGAAAGAAAAATAACAATGTATTTTAATTCTTTTCTTTCCGTATTATACTATCTCTAGAAAAAAAAATATTGTTACAATTCCCTCTTTCCATATCACATCTAATGCTTGTTTCCCCTGTCAAGTCAATTTTTGAAAAAATGATTTTTTAGAAGTCAGGTGGTAGATGTGATCAAAGCGACCATTTTTCTCGGTACTGGAGCGGTTAATGTTCCCCCCATACCCAACTGGTCTTTAAAACAGGACTTAGTGAGAGCGATGCGCTCACTACAAGTCGTTTCCATTATATGTCAAAACAAACAGTTCTAATAGAAAAAGCAGTCGGTTGATACGCTCCATACTGAAAGTGGAGACAGTTTGAATAATAGATTCTGTCTCTTAAATGCTGAGTTAAACTGAGTAACGATATATTAGAACAATCCGATCCGAAAAACGGAACGTTACAAGAGGTATTAGTAAGCCTCTGGTAATTTTCTTTCTATCCATACTCTCATTAAAAAAGAGAGGTTGAGCAATTGCATAACAAGCATTTCTCTTCGAAAACGTGAAATGGTAGAGAAAAATGCTAAAAAAACTTTCCATCGAAAAGCATTCGTAGCCGATAAAAACATATATATATTTTATATTACACGAAATATCCCTTACGAATTTAATAAATATAATTTATTGCAACCACTGTCAAGAAGCATAAATGAAAATTTATCGTACAGTATCAAAACTCTCGTAATAATTATGCAAATGAGTCCATACATGCGGTTCGCACTAGAGCGTAGCAGTAAAGTTTACCTTGGCATCAACGCCGCGCAAAGGTTAAGTTATTAAAACTTGCCGCAGTTCCTTCGCTCTAAGATGCGAGACTAAAACTTAACCTCATAGGTGCCGAGGCTCCATTATCCACGTAATTAATCGATAATGCACATGCGGAGGAAGCGTCATTACAGTTTACATAATGTACTTAACTCAAGGCGATAGTTAAAATGGAGCTATAGCAGAGAAGAACAGCGCAGCTGATTGATTTGGAATATGTCAAAGGTTGGTAACTTGATTACCTTTAAGGTGTTAATTGTTAATGCGTGTAAATATTTATATACATACTATTTTTTTTACTATATACATCCACATATTTTCACATCGTTAGCAATATCAGATAGTAAAATATAAATACAGACAGGGCCTACTTATTTTAAATAAATAAATAACAATTTATCCAACTTTCAAATATATTCCGGTAAAGATGAGAAACGATTGCGGCTTCATAATCAAAGGTTGCTGCAATAGCTTCAACGATGGCACCGTCTGAGAAGTCGAAGCGCAGCGTAAATACCTAACACAAATCAGTTTGAAATCAGTTAAGCAGCGCTTGCTTCGGCGTACAAATTGTTTACGTTATGACGCTGCGTTAAAGCAAGTCTCG
Source organism: Himalopsyche kuldschensis (assembly GCA_028554975.1). NCBI lineage: Eukaryota > Metazoa > Arthropoda > Insecta > Trichoptera > Rhyacophilidae > Himalopsyche > Himalopsyche kuldschensis. Next base: position 2,972,076 of record JAHFWI010000031.1, on the reverse strand, counting down.
CCACGCTACGCCAAAATTTACGCCTGTCTCTGTGTCCATAGTCTACAATATGTAAAAATGGTGAAACCATATTTTTTCACTATGTCCGCTTCCCGTGAGGTGCATATGAACTTCTTCTGGAGTTTATTGAAACAGAATTTTTACGAGAACCGCTTGTTACTCAGTTACTCAAACTGTGACTATCGAAGAGAAAAGGTAACACTAGGACAAGACAAGACTAATCGCTTTTGCTCATGACCGTAGTGAGGTCCTCTGGCGCTAAGGCGATGAGTAGATTTAGCGCTTACTCGCATCATTTTGGCGCTCCCTATGCTCTCCCAGCGCCTCCGTGCCCATGGTTATCGCCATATTCGCCAGCCTCTAGCTAAGGCTCTGCTCTCGCTACGTCCCGTATTGAGGATAAGAATGGCGTAGGAGTGCAGATAACACAGATAACTCCATGTCTCCATGCAGAAATCAAAAAATATGTGGTCACACAAACTTCCAGTAGAATGTAATCCTCAGGCCAAAAAGTTAGTGCGCGTGGGGTACCAAAATTAAGCCCATCTGTTTTGCTAAAAATCTCATTACGAACAATGCCTTGTAACAAGCATATAGAAATGAATATATTTCCATATTTTAAATAAATAAAATTTGAAATAATAACAAACAGACACAATAATAATTAAAACCAAATATATATACATAAAATAAATAGTAATGATGTTGTTTTTATCAACAAGACTATGTTACAATTTCATAAATTAAATTTTATTCTAAAAGGTAAATATTCAACAGCTGTTCGACAGCTGCCATTTTGAAATCTTCTCTTGCATGATGAAATGAATAAAATTCTTTATTCAAAATAAGTACACTCGTTCCAAACTTAACAGACATGCAAATAAGAAAAACAAAAGATGCATGTTTCAAACATTTTTAAAATACAATAACTTTACTTCAGTATATGTGAAGTATATCCAGTAATAAATTCCCTGTCATTTAATAATGCATTATACTGTATGTTGTAAATTTAGTGTTATTGTGTTTACCAACATGGGTAGCGTGCGGGTTTTATTGTTTATGGGAATGGTTCGAATCTAAGCGGTGCGATGCAGTATTCTGTGTATGCTCCTGAATCATAGTTAACATCTTTCCTGCGTCTATGTTCTGTATCACAAAACAACTACTACGGTGGTACGTGTTGGTGTTGATCAAGAAACCGTTTTGTTTGATGTTTGTTTGCGGTGTAAATAAATCACAACTCGGACACGATGCTAAAAGAAATATCAATTAATTGTTGGATTTTTGACGTGTGACAACGTCTTATAAATCGATGAACGCCCGCTGCACGCACGAAAAAACATGACTCATTGTCCCGTTTGTCGCGTTACGCCGAAGGCAAGCGTGCGAGCGAGAGCGCGGATAAGCGATAGAGAGGCACGATCGGCCTACCGTTCGGATTGTGCCGCATCTATCTCTCTTCCACTCGATTGGTCGATTCGTCTGAGTAGAAAAGAGACAGCGGCAGCACACAACTTATACACCTACAGTACCTACACGTGATCTGTTTACAACTGTTTATAAAGTGAAGTGAAATGTTAATGTGGTTTTCATTGTTTATATTACAACAACAATTGCGGCAATAAAGGTAATTGATTCTTGCATATTAAAAATCTGATTAACGTATAACAAATATACTTTAAATAAACAATAAATTATTTAGATTTCATTTCACTCCTTCTTCGTATCCATACAAAATAATGATAATACAATAAAAATGATTCCATTTTATTCATAAAAGTATGCAATCATTTCATCAATGTTTTCTTATGACGTTGTCACGTTAAACTATCGTCCGTAAACCGACTTTACAGACAACCATTTTTAATGTATGTCAAAGCTAAAACTTAATAATAGTCGACTCCTTGTCCTTGAAATCTATTAAAGAAAGGCTTTGCGATAGTTATTATTTTTAAACGTTTTTTACAAATGATATATGGAGCATTTGTGTAACAGTCAATACTCGGTAGAAAGACGTTATATTAAATATAATAAAGACTTTTTTATACTAATTTTGTGGTAGGTAAATTTATTTAGACCAGTACCGGTTTCGCTCAACGCAAGCACTTTCAACGAATCATATTTTTTGACAAAATGAAGCTCTATTTGTTTTTGCCCCCTCCTCATATATTTCGTAAAGATCAGGACAAATTTCATCTAATAAATGTTGAAAATCATTTTGTTTTCATATTCGATTGGCTACCAGCTCCCTGCCTTGTTCTTTATCTTTATACGTCCACTTTAATTAAAAAAAAAATGTTGAATGCCAGTCCTCGTAGAAATACTTCTGTTCAGCTGCATAAGAAAGCGATATGCTACAGGATGGGAAGACAGGTATCTCTTAGTAAAGATTTCAATCGGTATTCTCTGGGCCGTTACTCTATCTGAGAGTCGGCTAGTTTACTTACTCAAATTAACTGTCAATTACAAAAACAAAGAAACGCAATTGCAGTAAAAACCACATTTAAAGCGCAGGACCAAAACGATTATATTACGACTTCCTGCCTTCCGAGGGGCAGCAGCGACTCGACTGTCGACTTTCGATGACCGATAATAACTAAAATATTTCGTTCTTATATACTCAAGATTTTAGTGTGCGAACAGCTCATCCGACTGACGCGAAACGGCGGCTCCAGTACCGACCGGGAGACGTCGTTTCTAGAAGTCGGTTACAAGATTTTATAACTTTTTCGTGAATTTATTCGCATTATATTTAATCGTTTTGGTCTTTTATTCGTTGATTGAGGTAATAATAAGATCGTTCGAGAGAGTTTTGATATCCTACAATATATGTTGGTATCACTCCACATTGGAATCGAACGTGGAAACTAAGTTAAGTCTTTAGATATTAGCGTTTTGGGTGTTTGAATATTTGTATTTGTAAAATCAACTCAAATAGAAATAAACAAAATCATTAAAACTAAACCTGGAGAGAGAAGACATCGTTAACATGTAGCCCTTGATGGGACAAGAAGAATTTAGCGAGGTTTAACAACCAGCTTATTTAATGCTAAGTGTAATTTCAGTTGCCTATTCCAACTTCATATATGTAGATTTTTTTACATTTGCAGATATTAAGTCAAACAAAAGGAACAGGCTTTTGGATGCGGAAATCAGTGGCACCTCAACAACCAGGGCACACAATTGTGTTGATCAGTAGTCTCAACATAAAAAAAACTTCATTCATTGATTGTAATAAAAATATTTTTTTTTGAAGTGGGGTACTCGTTGCTGCAAATATTATAGAAAGGGTACACAAATATAAAAAGCTTAAGAACTATGGCTTCATGAAAACTTTTGAGTGGGGTGATCTAGTTGAAATCAAACAAGCGTGCGTAGAAATAATTCAATTTTCATTATTTCAAATTGAAAATCAACAAATAAGTGTGTAATGCGTTTGAATTTTAAATGGTGAACATTAACTTTTGTGCTTTTAAATAATCATTGAAAACTACGCATTGCGAATTGACGTGAAAGGTTACGTTCACATGGGACCATTCGATGCGATATTTTCTCGTATGTGATTTTTGTCGAATACGGTCAACCTGTTCCGATCGTTTATTCTCGTATCCCGTAGTCTATGTATTTCGACCAGCTCTCAGCTTATCATGGATTCACATATTGCGGCACTTTTGTTAATTTACCATGTGCTTAATATTTTATTAAGCACATGGTAAATGACACATAAACGGCGTCGCAGAAGTTTCTGGGTTAACCCTTTAAAAAGCGAGACCGAGAAACAAGATTTTAGAACCAAAATTTGAATTGTTTGAATTTTGTACTTTTCCATGAGTTTTGTCGCTAACGACCCGGGTATCACCTTTCGGCATCTTCAGGCATTTCAAATGCACGGATGTACTTGAACTGAAACTCAAGTACAAGTAACTGTTAGCTCAAGTACATCCGTGCACTTGAAACACCTGAAGATGCCGAAAGGCGATACCCGGGTCGTTAGCGACAAAACTCATGGAAAAATACAAAATTCAAAAATTTCAAATTTGATATTGAAATTCTATCAAGCACCCTCAGTCGAACTCATTAAGTATATTTGTTAATTTAAAAAAATAAAGTAAAATAAAAATCTTTTTTTTTTGTAACGCGAACTTTTTTTATGCCATGTATAACACAGATTTGTAATACACTGCGTTTTTGTGCGGACCCCATATAACCTTGTTATTTTATTTTTATTATTTATATTAATAAAAAAAAATGGCATTACAGCTTACGCCAATGCGCCAATTATTCTTAGTTGTGAAAGTCATACGAGATTAACTCGATGGTAAATAATGTAATTGTGCACAAAATCAACGATAAATACCCAAGAAAAAATCTGACCTTGCCGGGGATTGAACCCGGGCCCCGCGATTGCTAGGACAAAGCTCTTGCCACTAGACCACAGGGACCGTTATACGAGGCCCAAGTGTATAGTGTGTTTCTCAGCAGCTGTATGTAACATCCAATACCACTGATGTGTCCGGTAACCGTATACGTGGAAATATCGCATCGAATGGTCCCATGTGAACGCAGTTTTATTCTATGATTACCCCTTAAAAACTTTTTGATAGGCTTATCCCACTTTCCTTAGCAATAATTCAAAAGCGCTATTATCATAGAACATGCACTATCGAGTTACACGTAACGTGGAAAACTTTGAAAGGAAACTGACTAAAAAGGCATTTATTTATCACGCGATGGATAGCCTACACTTTACCCTTCGTTCAAGGTCATGGCGTAGTTGCATTCAAGGACTCGTGGTCGATTATACACAGCTTGACCCGTTTGAATAATAAAAAATGGTCTTAAAGACCTTCGAGTTTATAGCATGCAATTTGTATGTCTTAATAAATGAAAGAATTTTCTCAAAATATCTTGCAACAAATAATCGAATTTGTTTTCAACAAAAACTCATTCCTATTTTATTGTCTGTTTCAGGAAAATTTACTACTACATGGCGCCTTCAAGATTTTCATTTTTTATAGAGTCTTTTTGCTCCATACTGTATCATGTCAGTGTCTTATACATAGCTCCATCGATTACCAATTCAGTCTATGGTTTAGTGACAAGAACTTTGATCCAGCGATCAGTTGAGTATGGGTTCAAGTCCAAAGTCAGATTTTTTCCATTGAAAATGAGTTAAAATTTGAATCGCTTGAATTTTGTACTTTTTCTATGAGTTTATCGCTAGCGTCTCGGGTTTCGCCTTTCTGCATCTTTAGGCATTTTGAGTGCACGAATGTACTTGAATAAGATATTGAAATTCCATCAAGCACCCTTCGTCGAAATCCTTAATCAAACATATTTTAAGCCTCTTTTTCACAACTCTAACCATTATACTGAGAAATAATGATGAAAGTACTAGAACTTTATCAAATAAATTGAGTAAAAAAAGTGTGCATATTAACCAGTGGCGGCTGGTGACGGGGTGTTGGAGAATGCAAAGGAAGATTCAATTATTTTTCCGTACTACGGAAGAGAAACAGTTGGTATTGCGAACATCTAAATTGAAAGTCCATGCTATAGAAGTGTTTTAAAATCCAATGAATAGGAAAGAACTCTTGCAAAAATGGTGAAATCTTCCTTTGCACCCCCCAACACCCCGTCACCAGCCGCCACTGATATTAACTCCGTAATTCAATAATATCTGATTCTGAAGTTTTCATATATGCTAAAACACGGATAATACTATAAACTTTTTCGACCAAAAAGTCATTTTTTGTCAAAATTTCAGAAATAACTATTTCAAAGTAAGGTAACAAAATTTGTACTTCGGAATAGTTTGCGTTGCTGTAACAACATGGAAAATGTTACATACAGTATTTTGAGAGCAAAGCGGCATGAAGTTATGCAAATAATGCCATTGGTGGCTTTATTTGTAAATGAACCAGTCTCCAAGTCCAGTTTAAATGGCATCAGTTTGCAGCTTAAATGTCACCAGCCATAATATACCGTCGTTTCTCGCATACTATCTCATTTGTGAATAAAATCTCATTTGGAGATAATCAATCAAAACTGTTAAAAAAATATGGAAACGTATGTTAGTAATTATTTACTTTTTAGAAAGCATCAGATTGTCGATTTTGACTGAGAGCCATTCTTCTCGATGATCCTCCATAGGTTGAGACAAAAAAGTAGGCTGACTTCTTTAACTGTAGCGATGGCATCCTCCTGTCAGCAGCGATGGTAAGGTAATGCAAAAAAAACTCTAAATTTAGAGACTGCAAGAACTTTGACGACAACAGGCCTTGAAACATGAAGCTCTATCAAATAGATTATTAGAAAATTTCCTTTAAAACTGACTATTTTTCCGTAATTTTTGCACTTGCCAAAATATCTAACAACCATATATCTTATATATTTTGTAGAAATAATATACATGACTATTTGTCCACTGTGTTATAATGGAGTCCTACCAAGTAAATGTCAATTCAATCAATAAATTAAAAATTAATTAATATGTCCGGTCTGTGGCGCAGTGTCAACGTTGTTGGCTTGCAAGCCGGACGGCTCGGGTTCGAATCCCGGTACGAGTGTATTTTTTCAGTCGATAAATCTTTTCAAAGGCAAGGGTGTTTGTGTTGTTGAAAATCCCTTCCCACCTTTCCGATCCCAAAGAGCGACGCATAGTGACAGCAATTAGCTAATCACTAGTCCTGTCCTAGTCCTCGTTTCCTTTCCATCCCTACTCTCTTCGAAAAAGAGAGGTTGAGCAACTGAGTAACAAGGATTTCTCGTAGAAAAACATATGTTGAGATAAACTTCGTGAGGAGACGATATGCTTCAAGTTGGGAGGGGATATGGCTTAAAAAAATGTATAATTGTATTACGGAAGAAAAATAACAATGTATTTTAGTTCTACATAAATTAAATTATGTATTTGTTGATAGCCATTTCGGCTTACGCCTTCGTCAGAATTATAGTTCTGACGAAGGCGTAAGCCGAAATGGCTATCAACAAATATATAAAATAAATTATGTAGAACTAAAATTCATTGTTATTTTTCTTTCCGTATTATAATGGAGTTCTACCAAGTAAATGCCTACTCAATCAATATAATTGTATTGCTATTTTCTCACCTTATCAAATATTAGTTTTTGTTTCATAATATATAAATGGTTAACTACCCCTGATTTAAATACATTTTTGAGTAACGATAGCGTGCTATTTGTTGCTTTAATTTCGCGTGAGTCTATTAGGCGGGAGCTTTTAAGGTTGATTTTTAAAAGCGCTAGCGTGCTTAAAGAAAGCTTTATTAAAATGGTGTTCTTTCGCTAAATGTAAGTTGATTTTCACTGAAACTAATGTTAAAATTATAATATTTTCAATTATCATTATTCATGCTAATTTTCTTAGAACAGAAATAGAATTTTATTGCGTATATTTTCTCATTAAAACTTTTGTAATTATCGAAAGTTTTTGATTAAAATTTAATTGCATACTAATTAATGTTTGATTTGGTACAATAAAAATAAATGTAAATGCCCAATCGAACTAACGTCTAATATACAATTTGAAATATCTTTGACTGAATTCAACGTATTGTGTGACAAATAGTGACACGTGTTTAGCCTATTTCGGAAGCATCATCAGACCTGTTCTGCCATTCTTAGTTAGAAGGCAGTAGCTCGCAAAAATACTGAAATGAGTTATGAATGTCATTCGCTAAATATTTTTGAAGCTTCAAATATGGTGCTCAATTTTTTTTTTTAACCGTGTCCGCTTCTGACTTGCAGCATATTGAGTTTATCTCAACATGTGTTTTTCTACGAGAACTCAACCTCTCTTTTTCGAAGAGAGTAGGGATGTAAAGGATACGAGGACTAGGCCAGGACTAGTGATCTTTGGGATCGGAAAGGTGGGAAGGGATTTTCAAAACACAAATACCCATGCCTTTGAACAGATTTATCGACTGAAAAAATCCACTCGTACCGGGAATCGTACCCGGGCGGTCCGGCATGCAAGCCAAAACCGTTGCCACAGCGCCACGGCTCGGACGGCTCACTTTTACAGTATAATAACTAAAAATCATTTGAGAAAAAATGGACATCTAGATGCTAAAAGTATAAGAATTTCTTAGCAAAAGGGCACCAGCACACAATGTCACTTTATGTTTTCTTGTTTGGAATGGCAGTTTATGATTCATCAATTTTCCCTCTAAGCTACGCGCGTGCACGGCCGCGCACCAGTTTTCAAATTCCCGTGCACTCGTTCTGGGTTGACGTGCAACGACGTAAAGCGAAACAAAAAGAAACTATTTTCTATTAAATATGACATATTGTAGTTTGAAAAAAGACTGAAATTATGCTACGCATTTATTGGATTGGTTTGCTCAGTATGTAAATTTACCGAGCAGCTAACCTCTCGGCTTAAAAGGAACATTGGCAGTCACCCTATAAATTTTCATTTTATTTCAGAATTGAATTCCTAAAAAGTTTCCGTTAAAAAATATAGCGTAAACGCTGTACCAAGCTTATTCATTGTAACGAAACTTAAAAAAAAGTTTAATATCCGTTTACCTAGCAATGTAGAAGTTAACAATAGACCGCTGAAAAAGTTAAATGATTTATTAAAATTATAACGATAAAAAAATTAGCATAATTTTACAGTTTTACCTACCTAAATGGTTAGTTTTTACCTCAATACGGTTAGTCACGACAATATTGTCGGTTAACTTCACATTAAACAAAACTTTCAGGTCGCGTGATCACCAAATATATTCATTCGCATTAAAAAAAAAAACTTTAAAGGGTTTTCCATGCTGTTTGAGTTTTGGCATATTTAAAGACTTGCGGTTATATCTTTTAAAATAATAACATCACGATTATTTATATTGCTGGAATAGACAGTTGGCGCAATATTTTATTGGAGACATCTAGAGTCCACGAATAGTCAAAGAGAAACAAAAATACGTGCATAAACCATTAGTCATTTCAAACTATATTTTTTGACAAATAACTTTAATGTTTAGATTTATCTGATTCATCTAGTAAACCACTCAAGAATAAGTTGAATATATTTTTTTAAATATATGCAGGTAGTTTTCGACTAATTCGCAGTAACAAAAGAAAACAAAAATATATTTTTGACATCTACAACACATCGGAAAATTACATCCAAACGTGAAAATCATGACTAATACCACCAATAACTTGCAGCACATAGACCAGAGAGCTATTCTTTAGCTTTTCCTTCCCGTGGGGTTAGATAGACGACCCCTACTACCACTTTATCTTAAATATCTATCTTAATATCAGTAATACAATTTGTAAGGTTTCGGTATTCTAAGATGATTGTTTTTTACACCTTTTGCAGATGAAAACTATGATTTTTATCGACTAGTTTCGTCGCAATTACAAAAAAAAAAAGTAGAATTATTATTGTCCGAAAACTTTGAATAACGTCGCTGTAAATTGCCAGATTCAAAATTCACTGCTCATACGCGATAAGATGATGTTATCTTATCTCAAACGCGCCTCATTCAAACATACGTTTCAAATGAAATGGATGCTTTTAAAAGGCGTAGATAAGCGCCCACGTTCAAAGTTTTAATTGCGCCAGTCTGTCATGAAAATCAACGCAAACTGGATGTCTCTTCCATGCGCGACTTAAAATATAAATAATTATAGGTTTTTTTTTTCCTACCTTTACTTTCCTACTGAAACTATATGTGGAGTCCGCTAGGCGGGCTCCTAGTTTCCTGGCTATTTTTGTTGCTAGGGTGGATACAGACTAAGTCTTTGTTTCCCTTTCCCGCATGTAAGCTAGCTAAGTATTGACTTTCTAAAAGATTCTGTCAGCTGAGGGCTTTGTGTGGGGAAAACACTTAAGAAAAACCCCTTACGAGAATGATTGTCTTGGAATCATTAAAAATTTTCAATTCTTACTAGGAATTGCTCGTAATGTTTACGTAAACTTGAGGAGTTTACTTGTTCTTATAGTAGACATGCCCAGTCCCTAACTGTTACTAAATCGACGAGCCTAGCTCGTAGCTTAAAATGTATCTCTTAGGGCGTTAGTTTAGAAGCTGGCAGTGCTGCTGGCTTCTTCCACGCTTGCCTCCACTGTTGAAGAAATTGCTGTAGGAGAAAGGTGGGTGGAGCATAAGGTTTGAGACATCGTCCTGACGAGGTTCTTAGAGGCCTTTAGTTGGTTTTAAAGTTAGATATTTTCACAGCTCGGAGAGTTGGAGCGAGGTGGGGACCCTGCTTCAAGCTTTCCACGAAACTGGCACGGTGGAGGCGTAGGGTCTCTTTAATGTCAGGGCCTTTATACCACGCCCGGAGGTATCGGGTGCTGGCGTTCTTCTTCAAGCCTGTGATTATGCGTAGGCATTTATTTTCGACCCTCTGAAGGAGAAGAAGTTTGCTGTCGGGGATGTCTACAGACCATATGGGAGAGGCGTACAGCATGGTTGGCTTAATTACCATGTTGTATAGTGCCTTCTTATTAGCCATGCTGAGGTAGCTTCTAGCATTGAATATTGGGTACAACGCGCCAATTGCAACGTGAGCTTTCCGCCTGGCTTCTGCAATGTGCGTAGACCAGGTGAGGGAGCAATCCAGAAATACCCCGAGGTATTTGACAGCTGGGCTGAAACAGCAAGGGATACCACAGACGGTGATTTTCCCGTTATAACTTTTGTTATTACGTTTACGCGTGAAGAGGATCGCCTCTGTTTTCGCGCCGTTTACTTTGAGTCTCCAGCGACTGAAATAGTCAGTCAAGGAAAACTGTCGATTTTATATGTTTTTTTTTTTATTATTATTCAGATTTACAGTACCATCGATTAGCTTAAGCGTAGGAATCCTCAATTATAACCGGAACGTGCCCACCACATGAATCAAAGATGCCCTTATTGAAAATATTTAATTTTTAATGACAACTAATATATATTTATAAATTATTGAAGCAACGTTTTTTCGCAAGACCGACGATGACTAAAAGTTTCTTACAATAAATAAGTTGATCAATAAATACGGAAAGAAAAATAACAATGTATTTTAATTCTACATAAATTATTTTATATATTTTTTGATAGCTATTTCGGCTTACGCCTTCGTCAGAACTATGTTTAAAACGTGTATTAGAGATAGCTTATATACCTTTGCTAGACAGGGTGCCCCCTACATAATCTATTTCTGTTGAAACCATACCTACGTCACATGAAAGAATTTAAATAAGTTTGATTTATTGGTCTAAAGTAATGGTGGGAAACAATAATTTGGGTATTTTTGGGTTATTGGATCGTGTGAAACCACTTAAAATCTGCAATGTCTAAGTGCATCTATTTTAAATTGTTTTAAGTTTATTGTTTGTTAAAGGTTTTAACAGAGGTGAACTATTTATTGTGATCTGATCGTTAAGAATTGATCAATAAAGTTTATAAAGTGAATAGCAGAGCCCAAGTCAATATCATTTAGTTTATCTATTTATTTTGAGCACTGTCTGGGAAACTTCATTTATGGCTTTTACAAATAGATATTAAATTATATTTACTGTTTCGCTTTAGCTCTGCCCGCAGAGCTATTATCGTGCGCCCTCAATGTATCAGATAACTAAAAAACCCAAATATTATCAGAATTATGTTTTAGTTATTGAAATTATTTTTAAGGTTTTTTTTAAACATTTTTAAAGGGAAATTAAAAATAGCACATGTGTAAAACTTCCCAGGAAGGAATGCAACAAATTTATAAATATGTACGAAGTAATATTTTCGATGGTTTCGGCGGTAGCTTTGTGGAAGTTCATTTTAATATAAAATTTAAAATAACTTTGATTATTCCACGTATTGTGTAACCAACTGTGACACGTGTTTCGCCTCTTTCAGAGGCATCTTCAGACTTACTATCGCAAAGTTTGCTTAAGTACGAAGTACTTAAGATTTGTTTTTTTTCAAAATCACTATTCTCTTCAATCGCCCAAATCCAAAATGCATCCGGAGTTGCAATAAGGTTAAGAACCCCTGCTCCACTGCTATAGTGGACATGTTTGAAAAGAAAGAACCAGGGCTGTGGAGTCGGAGTCGGAGTCGACGCGGTGATTTGGCCGGAGTCGTACTCGGAGTCGGAAACTTTGAAAAGTTTAAACTTTTTATTTTTGCATTTTATATGTCAAATTTGGCTTTTGGTCGCATTGATAGGGTTGATATTTAATTGAATACACATAAATAGGAAAATTAGGGGAAAAAAGTGAGGATATTAACCTTTCTTTTAGTCGGAGTCGTATTTTTGGTCAATATCGGAGTCGGATATTTTTTTACCGACTCCACAGCCCTGGAAAAACATGACAATTTTTTTTTTAGTCGGGGTCGGAACCGTAGTCGTGTTTTTGGTCAATTTTGGAGTCGGAGTCGTGTTTTTTTAGCGACTCCACAGCCCTGTTTCTAACAGTATCATTCAACAACGAATTGTAATAATGTGACATAATTTTCAAAAATAGCTACCGTGAAATATATCAGGCATTTAACATGTATCCAGCTGAGATATCAATCCACCTGGTCGCATCAAAAAATCATTATTATTCTATCATAAACGACACAATATAACAGCGTGTAGATTGATATTATATTTAGGTCAGAATTTAATGCTAGTTATTATTTTACATATATCTTGCAAGTGAAAAATGAATTATTCATAAGAGAGATAATGCTGGATATATCAGCCATAGTTGAGTAGAGACTCTAATTACTCGACATCTCAACTACTCGAGTATCGAGTAGTTAAAAATAAAAATTACTTGAGTAGTTTCAGATGTACCAGAATATTTACTATATATTCAATTTGGTGTATTTGAATATTTCAATTTTTTAAAACATAATAGAGACTTAAACTCAAATTTTAAATTAGTTCGAAGTTTTGTTTTTTATAATTCCCGCAGTAGAAAACACTCTCTCTGTTGCTGTACAAGTCGGTTATAGTTAACAATTAACTAAACAGTGCATCCAGTTTAACTGTCCGCTGTTAAAATCTTTCCAACAATATTTTTTTTAGGCTTAAGACTTTTTTTAAAATGTTTCGTCTTTAATTTTTAAATTTATTGTAATAGAAGATCCTAAAGAATACTTTGTTTTATTTACAGGAGCAAAAATTCAACCGCAAACTACACAAATAATAATATTATACAGATAGAGACAGTCACATAAGTTTATTATTTGTTTAAAATAAAAAAATATATATATTATAGGCTAATATTAAAAAATAATTCTTCTTTCAGAACTCATACAATAATCAGTAATATTCTTCAGATTTAATCATTTTGACTCCACATTTTATAACAATCCAAAAGAACTCAAAGAGTAAAGTCAAAACATAAAATTATAAGCCAGTATGTATAAATTTTTTGAGCTTAGCTCTTGAGGATTGGGATTCTGTCCCGTGACCATATATCCATAATTTACCAAAAAATCTTCATGTATTTATAAATGACGATTATTTGAGTTTTTTCAAAATACTCGAGTATTGAGTACTTGAAAACTTGACGAGTACTATCGAGTATCGAGTAATCGATACTCGAATTGGAGTCTCTATTAAGTTGACGATACAATAATAATACATGTACGATACTAAAAATTCTCAACTATACTCGAGTCGACATAATTATATGTTCTGTGGTATATTATTTGTTTTACGAAACATATCTGGTTAATGGTTTTCAAACTGTCAGCATCGACATAAACACGGCGCATATAGACAACGCGATTATAATATTGAGTAGTTTTTTTGTGCCGGGCACGTGGCTGACTGGTCAATCTTGTTGTCTTCGGTTAAGAAGCTCACAAAGTAAAGTTCTTAACTTATTTTTTATTTGGATATTGGATTCGGCGTCTTAGGGAGAGAGAACGGACTTATTTATATAAACCCACCCTCCTCGTTTACCGAGACTATTAGAGGTTTATAATTTATTTGTGATTTAACACTGTTTGCTATATTTATTTTGTTTTACCAATTTTATTTTTACGGCACTTTTCCCATTTTGTTTGATTTTTTGTATATAAAAAAGTCAGGGACAATTAAGCACACTCGGTGCAAGCTAATCAAGTCCTGGGTAACTGCTCCCAGGACAATTCTATAACTAAAACTGTATAACGCCTCACGTTGTTACGCCACGGGAAATGTCTGCTAAAAACAGACGCATGGCCGTGGCGGGTGGTGGTTGGGCAAGTTGGATATTGGATTACTGTTAAATGCTCTCCAGGTAATTTGAATATAAACCAAACAAACAAAGCGAATGAAAAGAAATAAGCTATAAAAAGAAGACGAGAAAATTATTTACATACAGCTTAGAAGGAGAAAAAGAGAAAAATATAGGATTTTAGAGAAAGCTATAATATTTAGGTTACAGTTTTTACAATAACGAATACAGATTGGAGTGTTTTTTTCTCCTAAAGTTTGTTTAATAATGCCTTACACATAACAGTCATTGTTTTCTTTTTTCAATAAAAAGAACAAACGGCGACGTGTAAAAACCAATTAATTTTAAACGTAGCGGACTAAAGGTCGTATGTGCCATCGCTCGGCCAGACGCAATTAACGCTCTGGTGAGCTTGGACCGTTTGATATTTGCAAGCGATTCGCGCGCGCCATGAGTCAGGCACTTGAGGCGACTTACGACATATGCCGTCCTGCCCGGATCGCGTCGCCCACATATGACACTTGCATGGGCGAGGACCGTTTGATATTTTAAAACTCTGCCGCTTTTAAAGCGCTCCGGATCGCTTCGCCCACCTAAGACGACCCGTAAGGGTCAATTGTATTACTTGCAATTACTAATAGGTAGTAATTCGAGCTTTCACTTAATGTGCTTCATAAAAACGATACGCAGACAGAGAGAGAGTGAGAGCATGGTGTGGTGTGCGTTAAAAATTCATTTATCTATAAAGTTTCACTCAAAACACAATTGAGGAGCTAATTTTCAAAAGTGGACAATTCCAAAATACTTTTTTTCAACTGCCAGTTTTAGATTAAACTTTTGATACCTTTTTTATTCACATGGAAAAGTTTGAATCATTACACATTATTCGTGATTCCTTAATTTAAAACTTATGTTAAAAATATTGATAGTAAATACAAATTTATGAGGAAAAAGTAATGGATATATCTCACATTTTCAGATTTTCAATATATTATATTTTCAATATAGATACTTACAAAAGAACGCCCGTTCCAAGCCAAAAAAGCATTAGTGACAAATCGCTTCTTTTCAGGAGAGCAAAAATGATGTACAAAGATTGTGTCAGTTATTACAACTTTGTTTCTTTACCACTTATTTCCGTGTATTTTTGAATAACACCCTTTGGAAGTCTGTGCATATTTTATTTGTGAACGTTACCTCATATTCAACTCAGAATCACTAAAATGTTACAAACGCCCTTTCGGCTTGGTACTGACGATATTATAAAGGTGCAGAGACACCAATACAAATCATGATCAATGACTTCTCATGAGTAAATGGACACTAATCAGTTATTATAAATGTATACTACATAACAAATAAGAAAAAGTTTCTGAGTTAATATCTTAACTAGAGAGCATACTTTCATGTCAAATTAGAATTTTTTAATTTTGTACTTTTCCATGAGTTTTGTCGCTAACGACCCGGGTTTCGCCTTTCGGCATCTTCAGGCATTCCAAGTGCACGGATGTACTTGAACTGACGCGTAGTAAACAGTTTGTATCGTTTATATACAAAAATATAAGTAGGTCACTAAGTTAAAAGGTTATTAAAATGTAAAATAGCGAAATTTGAATGAATACAAGTTTCAATGATTTAAGTGGGTTTGTTATAATTACGGGGATTTTTGAAAATATTAATGACCAGATGATAACATAAGAATATTTAAAATAAATCTAGGGTCCTATCCGACCTCTCGTTAATGAGTTGATTGATTTCAAGCCTTTATTATTATATTATATTAATGATAGTAAGTGAATTGATATTTAATAATAGCAAGTGCGTGAATTGTAAATAAATGACAATTATTAATAAATGACAATAAATTAAAATTAACAATTATTTAAAAGGGTACAACAATGGCGAAATAGGCAAATAAAGTTGCTCGTTCAAAATTGGCAGACCGTTGAGCTGAGCTCGATTAATCTCTAAGATTTCTTGATAAAATAGTTTAAACTCACCTCTGTTAGTATTTAACAAATCAATGCCTGTTTAATTATACTTTCATGTATTGTATGATCAGATCTATTGATAAAGCTAATATCACTTGATTTAATATAAGTAATCCAGTCTTTTTTCCCAACCACCACCCGCCACGGCCGTACGTTCTGGTTTCAGCAGACGTGTCCCGTGGCGTAACAACGTGAAGCGTATCTGTTCAGTTTTGATCGCAGGAATTGTCCGAGAGCAGAAGCTCAAGTACTTGGAGGCTTGCACTTAAGTGTGCTGATTGTCTCTATCATTTAAGTTTAAAATATTAAAAATGCAAAACAGTGAAATGACTCTAGTTTCCGATCGCGAAGCGGGGGGACTATACGAATAGGTCCGCTCTGTTGCCGTACGACGCCGCAAATTTGCTGAAGGCCGAGTAATTCAATTTACTAGCCACCAAGTCCGCATGTCCCGTGGGTCCGACAGAAGGTCTTACCACCTTGAGCAACTCTTCTCTTTCTCCCGACATTAATGGACAATCCCACAGTATGTGGTCAACATCCTGTATTTCGCCGCATTTGCATGTCGGCCCATCTACCCTCCGGCCAAGCTGGAAGAGCTTGGCAGCGAAACCACCATGGCCAGATATGAACTGGCTGGTCCAATGATTAACAAAAAGTCCTCTCGAGACTTCCATTCGCCACTTGACGGCAGGAAAAAATTTATGAGTTTGCCGCCCCTTTAGGGAGGCGTCCCACCGCGTCTGCCAGACCCGAAGCGCTTCCTCCACTGCATGGGCGCGAAAGGCGTCCAGGTGAAGGTGCCTGTCAATATTTGCAAGCCCCGGGGAGCCATCATCTGGTCTCCGATCATGGCAGATCTTCCCGCCATAAAATGGGTCACAGCGCCCCGAACCTGTATGTGCAAGTCCAACGGCAGGACGCCTGCCATTACCGGCAGGGCCTCGTTGCTAGTCGTGCGATATGCTTTTGTCATTGCGATAAGCGCCGTGCGTTGTCCGGTTATTAAGATTCTACGTATAAAGTTGAGCCGACATCTGTCAGACCACGCACTAGCCGCGTAGCCTGCAATGCCCATAAAAATGGCGTCGTATGCTATCCTTAAGGCTCGTTTTTCAAACCCCAGTCGCTCCCGGACAGGCGCCCGATCCGGAGGAAGGCCCGACTGGCCTTGCACACCGAGACTCGAGCGTGCCGTGAGAAACTCAATTTACTGTCTAATACAATCCCCAGATAGGTGACCATCTCGGCCGTCCTAACCGAGGTGGTGCCCATACGGATATTCGGCGGCCTAGCAAGGATGTTAAGTGAATTGCTCCCCTTGAGGAGGAGAGCCTCGGTTTTGTTTGGTGCAAATGTAAGCTTGTGTTCGGTACCCCAGGCAGCAATGATTTTAAGGGCCTGGTTGGCGGCTGTTTCAAGGCCCAAGCGGGAGTCCGCCTCTACCATAAGTAGGGCGTCATCCGCATAGGCAATGAGGCCGCAACCCTGCGGAAGCAACAGTGACAGAAGGTCATCAAATAAGACGTTCGAGAGTAGGGGGGCCCAGGACGGAGCCCTGAGGACACCCCATGCTGGTTTTACGCGTGATTACGGATTCTCCGGTGTCGTAGAGGACGACCCGGTTAGTGAAATAGCTTCGAATGAGCTTAAAAGGTCTTCCGGGACCTGTCTGAGCTTTAATTTGTATAAAATAAGAGGCCAAGAAGCGTTGTCGAAGGCACCGGCGATGTCCAGGAAGACGCCCAGCACGTATTTGCGGGCTGTGCGCCGAACCGTGGACATAACGTGTTGTATTGCATCTTCCGTACATTTGCCCGGTCGGAATCCAAACTGGACTTGAGATAAGGGGGAGACTCTATTCAGGTGGGTTTCAAGCCTGTTACATATTAGTTTTTCCAAGAGTTTGCCTAACGTAGGCAGAAGGGTGATAGGGCGATAAGCCTTGGGGTCCGTGGGGGGCCGACTGCCGGATTTCGGGATAACGACTAGCGCACCCGTCTTCCAGCAGTCGGGAAAGAGATGTTCTGTGAAGCAGTTGCGGATGACGTTCGTCATGTCGGCCCTAGCCAGAGCCCAGACTCGCTTGATGAGGATGTTGTCTATTCGGTCAGGACCAGGGGCCTTGTCCAGTGGTAATCCAGCGATAATCTTTTCCAGTTCATCTTCAGTGGGCAGCGGTGATTTTGGCGTCTCGGGTGATTGTGTGGTAGATATTCGCGCCAGCTTCACTAGGTCCGTGTCAGTGGTGGGGTCATCGGCAGGTACAAGGGTGTCCAACATGACCGATGCAGTTTCTAGCATTGTATTCGTAAACCCCCCGAGCTCGGGAGGTCTAGCGACGCCGCTGATGACCCGGCTCATCCGAGCCAAACGGGTCAGTTCAGTGTATGGCGGGCCCCATGGGTTTGAGCCCCTTTTTTCTGTGACGAAAGTTCGCCAGTGATCGCGCTTCGCACGCTGGATGGCTGTCTTGTATGCGTTTGACGATGAGCGGTACGCGGCTGCCAAAACAATGAGAGAGTCGAGCTGATATGGTGTGCGAGCCGAGCGGCGGGCATTTTGAAGGGCTCTCCGAGCTCTCCTGGAGAGTCTGCGGAGGTCTGTAACGCTCCGGTTCCACCAGGGCGGAAGCCCTGATTTTCCGGGTCTGCGCCGGCCAATTGTGCAATCGGCCGCTTGAACAATTATGTTTGTGAACCGAGAGGCGGACAATTATGTTGAATCTACGGGGTTTCTGGCCGCTCGGTCGAGTTTTCGAACCATACACTCTTCAAACTTTTCCCACTTGTCCCCTCCCGTCCGAAAACGTTTGGGAAGTCGCGGGGATGCAGACACAGCGTTGGTACTTTGCATTCCTAGGTTAAAAGTGATAAGTCGGTGGTCGCTCACGGAGGAGTCCCTACAGACCCGCCAGCCGCTGACTGACCGGTAGATCAGACCAGCGGTCAGCGTAACGTCTATATGGGACTCCCCGTTGGCGGTCGAGAAAGTCGGCAGACTATTGCAATCATTGATCACTGTGAGGCAGTGTCGGGCAATCATTTCCTCAACGATGGGTCCGCCCACCGAGGGAAGGTCCACCGGAGCCCAAAGCGGGGACTGAACGTTCACGTCGGCACCGATGATGACATTTCTGCCACCAACGGCATCGAGCGCAGACTCGAGCAGCCGTGTCATGTCCTGAGTCGGTGTCTTAAAGTCAAAGTAGGCTGATATGGCAACGACCACACCGTATCCTGGGACCGTCACTTCGGCGCAAGCCAAACAGTTGCTGGAAATATGAGACAGATGGAGCAAACCATACTCCGGATTAGCGACGTAGATGAGAGCCTTCGAGGTGGGACCCGACTGGATCAGGCGCCCGCCCCCAAAGCCCCTCTCGAGACTAAAGGAGTAAGGCTCCTGAACCAGCGCCAGGTCGATACCTCTGGCTCTCATCACAGCCTCCAGTTCCAGAGTGGCCACCCTTCCCCGTCCCACGTTCAACTGAGCGAACTTAGCCATTGAAAGGCACCGAGTAATCCGTCATGGCCCTCTCCCTCATCTCGGCGTGAAGCCTCGCAGGGCAGTCGCGGGAGCTCGTAGTGTGGTCATTAGGCTGCTTATGCCTAGAGCATGCAGCGCATTTTGGGGCATCAGTTTTTCGTGGACAATCCTCGCGGTCGTGTCCCACTTTGCTGCAATGTCCGCAAGTTGGTTCTTTAGCAGTGCATACTTTGGACATGTGTCCGTATACGTGGCATTTATTGCACTTTATAGTGCTCACGTAGTCACTTACAGGGAATGTCTCCCACCTCATGAAGAGGCGATCCTCTCTGATCAGGGCCATTCTTACAGCCGGTGCTCAGCTTACTATATAGTGGCATCTGTTGTGGCCGCGCGGCCCAGCCTTATGGCTCAACCTCACCATTGAACCCTCCAGGGTGAGTCCCGTGGAATCTGTTGTCGACTCATGTATTGCCTCAGCGAGGGTCGGTTCGTCCAGGCCCGTCGGCAAATTGAAGATGATGACTCTCGGCTGCCGCCTTCCAGCAATTTCAGCCCTGAGTCCGGCTTCCGCTAGACCAGGAGCGCTCAACAGAGTTCTCGCCTCAGCCTCAGTACGAGGATGAACAATAATGCCTCCGTTGCGCACGTTTCGGAGACCCTCTATCTTCACGCCTAGGATGCTCGGGTCAACCGATGACTTGTGTCTTGTCCAGTCTGTGTATATATGTATCAGATGAGTGAAACCTTTCCTGGTCATTAAAAATTGTGTGGAATATTTCAAATTAAATGTTACATTCGCCCGCTGCACGCACGAAAAAACATGACTCATTGTCCCGTTTGTCGCGTTACGCCGAAGGCAAGCGTGCGAGCGAGAGCGCGGATAAGCGATAGAGAGGCACGATCGGCCTACCGTTCGGATTGTGCCGCATCTATCTCTCTTCCACTCGATTGGTCGATGCGTCTGAGTAGAAAAGAGACAGCGGCAGCACACAACTTATACACCTACAGTACCTACACGTGATCTGTTTACAACTGTTTATAAAGTGAAGTGAAATGTTAATGTGGTTTTCATTGTTTATATTACAACAACAATTGCGGCAATAAAGTATGCAATCATTTCATCAATGTTTTCTTATGACGTTGTCACGTTAAGCTATCGTCCGTAAACCGACTTTTTTAATAAATGCTACCGTCCAAACACACTGCTCGGCCATCTTGAACTTTGTTGATCAAATAACTGTAATGGTATCATACGACAGTTTATATTTTAAATATTAAATTATATTTTACTTACACGATCGTGTTATATGCCAGCCTATCAATCATACATAATCAGTAAATCTCTCTAGAGATAATATATTATGATAGCAAGAGTATTTTTTTAATTTCATTTGCCATTTTAGCCCACAGTTGCCGTTGGTTTCTTAACTGTAGTGCATGAATATCATTTGAAAAGACTTTAAACTATCAGATACTTTAGCTATAGTATGCTTTTCAGCCAAGATTTGACATAAAACACATTAAAAGTGACAATCTAAGTTAAGTCCTAGAATTCGTAGAATTTTGGGAGGCGTATGGAAGGGTATGCCAGAAACCTTCGAAGGAGTGAACTCGAAAAATTCGTAAAGTTTAAAAAAAATTGGGGGGTGGAGGTTGGGAGGTTGTTGGGGGGAGGGGTTGGTAAGCCAGAAACCATTGCGGGAGTGTACACAATAAATTTGTAAAGTTTCACATCGATCGGTCGAGCGGTTTAGTAGTCCATAGCGGACATACACACAGACATTCATTTTTATATATATAGATAATGCTAGTTCAAAAGTGATTGAAAAATAAAAGTTGATAATGTTCGTGAAGAGCGAAACTGGTCCTAATCAAAATAAATTGAATATGGAATAAATAATAAAAATGTTTTATTATTTTTATTATAATTCCATTCCACCAAGTATTAAACAGTGAAGAGAATGAAAGAATACGTTAAACGACAGGCTAGCGACCGATTCTCGCTAAAAATAAATTAAAAATATTAAAGCTTAACACTTTTGATAGTAAGAAGTTTGACCTGGTTTGCTTTAAAATCTACAGATTTTTTTACGCGTCCACTTACAAATTATTAACAATTTAGAGTTTAGAAAAAAAGGAAATAAAACTCGTAAATGCATATTAAAATAATAATTACGGTCGTTAAGTCCCACAAATAAGGCACTGACAATAATAATGAACGGATATTAAGCAGCCGAAAAAAATCTATGACATGGCTATTGAAAAACATTTCGAGAACTGTAAAAATGAGCCACGCCTAAAACGACATCGTAAATACAAAAGATTTCCTAAGATTAAAAGAACACACGAATAAGTGCGTGCGCCAACTCGCCATCTGTTGTTCACTTAAAAAAAATAGCGATAAAATATGAGTTAACTTTTGCCAGACTGTGGGTGAAACAGTCGACCACCACTGCTACTGTATCTTAAATATCTATCTTAATATTAGTGATACGATGTGTAAACTTTTGCTATTCTTAAATCATTGTTTTTTACATCTTTTGTAGTAAAAAAATATGATTTTGATAGACTATTTTCGTCGGAATTAAATAATGAAGAAAACAAGTCGGATTATTATTGGCCGAAAACCATTTATATTGTCGCTACGAATTGCCAGGATTAAAACTTCACTGCTCATACGCGATAAGATAACGTTATCTTATCTCAAACGCGCCTCTTTCAATAAACATTCCAAATCAAATGCTTTTTACATTAAAATGTGTAGATAAGAAGTGGCATTCATAGTTTTGATATCGCCAGTCTAGAATAAACAAGAACACGATCAGGTTGTCTCATTCATGCCCGACTTAAAATATGAATAATTATAGGAAGTTTATCGATTTTCATATAAAAAAATCGTATAGAACGATTTTATTGCAGTCTGTGCCAATAAGGCCATACCACTGGGGTCTTTTTTTAGACCCCCTTCGGCCTAAGAGTTATTTTTCAAGGACAGACTTACGAAGGTTAATATCTTTTGATATATTGTGTGATGTATCATTAGTGAAACGCACGCGTTGGAGGGTATTTACACGTTGCAGACATGAGAACAGATCGATAAAGCGATTGAAAAAATAGTTTAACACTTTAACATCCGCATACGCCACGTTGGCGTTTATGGGCGTAGGCAACTTTAATTTAAAAAAAAACACTACCCAATATTTACGCATCGAAATTTCTAGACAAGTTGGTAGAAAAAAAATATGAACTATCGATTCATTATAGAATTATAAAAATACTTCTTTTGACACTGTTTTGAGATATGAGCGCTTGAAGTTTTGATTGATTAAAATTCATTTGTAACAATGAACAAGTAAAAATGTTTCAAATTACTTATTTTAAGCATATTTTTTTTCACAAATCTTGCTGAGAAATAATGATGTTATTGTTCAAATGATGGAAATAATGATGACAATCTTAGAACTTTATCAAATACATTTGGTAAAAAAAGTACGCAGATGCAGTGGCACTCTGTAATTCTGCTATTCCGTTATTCAACGATATATAATTCTGAAATTCATATATCATAAAGTAGTTTTCAAAAGTGGAACTTTTCCATGTGAATAAAAATGGTCTCAAAAATTTAATCTAAAACTGGCAGTTGAAAAAAAGTATTTTGGAATTGTCCACTTTTGAAAATTGAATGAATGATACAAGCTTTTCCGATACCAAAATGTAATTTTAGGCAAAAATGCCAATTGGAACCTTTTCGAATAAGGTAACCATTAGAGACTCCAATTACTCGACTTCTCAACTACTCGATTATCGAGTAGTAAAATTTCAAAATACTCGAGTACTCGAGTATACTCGAGTAGTTTCAGATGTACCAAAATATACATTTTTAATTCGAATTTGTGTATATTTATAAATGACAAATAATTAAAGAAACTTATTGAATATTACTAATACATTTATTTCCATTTATGCAACATATATTTCAACAATAATAGAGAATTAAACGACTCAAATATTAAATTTGTTTGATGTTTTTTTATAATTCTCGCAGTAGAAAAAACTTCGACGATTATTACTAAAACGAGTATTACTCGAGTATTTTTCAAAATACTCGAGTATCGAGTGCTTGAAAAATGGACAAGTATACTCGAGTATCGAGTACTCGATACTCGAATTGGAGTCTCTAGTAACCATATATATTATGTGTTGGATCGCACGCGTGGGAGGGTATGTACACGTTGCATACACAGGCATGAGAAATGATCGATAAATCAAGATACCCAAGAGGGATAGGTGATCTCTAAATGCCATTCTTTTGAGGATCGTGAGAATGTTTTGGAGATGGGACGGGAATTGGGTCTGCACCCGTATAAAATCCAACTCACCCAGGAACTTCAGGTAAACGACCACAGACAACACCGTGTATTCACTAATTGGAAACTTCAGCAGTTGGAAGTTGAACCAAATTTTGCTAAGAAAGTCATCTTTAACGACAAGATGCATTTTTGGAAGGGCGGATATTTGTAAGACGTTTTATTCCACACTTAATGCCATAAAATTCATTTGACGAAGAACAGAAAAATATTGTGCAATTTCTTTTTTCTAAAATCTGTGGATATATTATCGGTATATGTACTGGCAAAAAGCTTTGAGATAATCGAATTTTTCTGACATCATAAAACTTTTTTATTTTTAAGCATTGATCTTTAATTATTGAACTTACTACTTTTTATTTAATTTTCGGTCCCTGTGGTCCAGTGGCAAGAGCTTTGTCCTAGCGACCAGGGGACCCGGGTTCCATTCCCGGCAAGTTATTTATCGTTGGTTTTGTGCACAACTGATTCATTATTTATCATCGAGTTAATCTCGTATGAATTTCAAGATTAAGAATATTCGGCGCATTGGCGTAAGCTGTAAAGCCACATATTTTTTAAATATTAAAAAAAAAAAAAAAAAATAACATTCTTTTATCATACGGAAAGAAAAATAACAATGTATTTTAATTCTACATAAATTATTTTTAAATATTTGTTGATAGCTATTTCGGCTTACGCCTTCGTCAGAACTATTTTATCTTTTATCATTTACAAATTCAATTATGATTGTATGTAAATATCTTACTGAACGACTTAATTATTATGATATATATTGCAGTGTAGTGAGTGTCCCAGATTTTATATTGGTAAAACTGCTAGAAACTTAAATATAACAGTGGCTGAGCATTTAGCCGCTTTTCGCTTAAAAAAAGATACCTCCACCTTCGCCAACCATTTAATTCTTGAAAACCACACGTTTAATTTTGACTCAGGCATTAATTTGTTACATACTAACAGGGGTGAGTTTAAACTATTTTATCAAGAAATCTTAGAGATTAATCGAGCTCAGCTTAACGGTCTGCCAATTTTGAACGAGCAACTTTATTTGCCTAGTTCACCATTGTTGTACCCTTTTAAATAATTGTTAATTTTAATTTATTGTCATTTATTTACAATTCAAGCACTTGCTATTATTAAATATCAATTCACTTACTATCATTAATGTAATATAATAATAAAGGCTTAAAATCAATCAACTCATTAATGAGACGTCGGATAGGACCCTAGATTTATTTTAAATATTCTTATGTTATCATATGGTCATTAATATTTTCAAAAATCCCCGTAATTATAACAAACCCACTTAAATCATTGAAACTTGTATTCATTCAAATTTCGGTAATTTACATTTTAATAAACTTTTAACTTAGTGACGTACTTATATTTTTTATATAAACGATACAAACTGTTTAATACGCGTCAGTTCAAGTACATCCGTGCACTTGGAATGCCTGAAGATGCCGAAAGGCGAAACCCGGGTCGTTAGCGACAAAACTCATGGAAAAGTACAAAATTCAAAAAATTCTAATTTGACTTAATTATTAATTTTAATTATGTATCACCTTAACAGTGAACACCTTAAAAGTGCTTAATACTCCTTAAAATTACGAAAAACCTAAATTGAAAATCAGTGAGCATGTTTTTAGAGTTGATAGAACGTGTTAACATTTATCGATCTGCATTTACTCCTTCAAAACACTATTTACTTTGTATTAGGTTTTCTTCTGCTGTTTTCATTTCTACATGAATGGTATGTTGTGTCTTTTATGCCATTGTCTATTGAATGATTGTTCTATCGTGTTACGTCTTTATTATATTTGTTAAATGCATTGCGTGCTGGCTTCACCTGTAACCCATGTTTTGTATGTTTTCTCAATGAACAATAAAGAAAACTTTTTCTTAACCTTCGTAGGACTATCCTTGAAAATTGACTCATACGCCGAAGGGGGGTAAAAAAAGACCCCAGTTTTTGGGCCTTATTGGCATAGACTGCAATAAAAAAATGATTGATTATGCTTTCACGTATATTTATACATCTTTCTGAAAAATAAAAATCCCTATTTTTCCTATAATTATTCATATTTAAGTCGCGCATGAAAACGACGACGTTTCCACTCCAACGCCTATGGCAGACTAACAAGCCAATAACCGTGCCCCAAGTCACATTACCTTATCTCTTATC
Source organism: Himalopsyche kuldschensis (assembly GCA_028554975.1). NCBI lineage: Eukaryota > Metazoa > Arthropoda > Insecta > Trichoptera > Rhyacophilidae > Himalopsyche > Himalopsyche kuldschensis. Next base: position 2,945,875 of record JAHFWI010000031.1, on the reverse strand, counting down.
TTATCGCTTATCGCCTTTTATTGTTGCCAGATATGAAATACTCCGTCCATGTTATCTATGACTCGCTGTGGTCACGTTCTTTTATCGCTTATGGGCGTGAAATTTTATGTTAGCGCTTCCCAGAGATATAAAATTTAAAATAACTTTGATTATTCCACGTATTGTGTAACTGACTGTGACACGTGTTTCGCCTCTTTCAGAGGCATCTTCAGACTTACTATCGCAAAGTTTGCTTAAGTAATGAAGCAAGATAAATTCTAACATTTTAACATTTTAAATTATGAAATTACAAAATGGATTACGGGTTTTTTTCCTTCTAAAGGAAACAAGGAAGGGGGTGATAGAAATATAGATAGAGATAGAGGTGATAGATTCCTTGTTTCCTTTAGAAGGAAAAAAAACCGTAATCCATTGTGTAATTTCATAATTTAAAATGTTAAAATGTTAGAATTTATCTTGCTTCATTACTTAAGCAAACTTTGCGATAGTAAGTCTGAAGATGCCTCTGAAATAGGCGAAACACGTGTCACAGTTAGTCACACAATACGTGGAATAATCAAAGTTATTTTAAATTTTATATTAAAATGAACTTCCACAAAGTTACCGCCGAAACCATCGAAAATACTTCCCAGAGATTGCTAACATCAACAATTAGACTGAAAAATTCCGACTTCTTCTCTTTTTTAATCGATTAAGGCGCAACTAGCCAATAAATATCATGTTTATTTTTAGCAAAAGGTGTAAAAAACTATGATTTAAGAATGTTAAAAGTTTAGACATCGTACCACTAGTATTAAGATAGATATTTAAGGTAAAGTAGCTGTTGGGACAAAATCTATACTGTTCGGGATGGCTAGGTTAAAATAATGCTGTACTCGAAAACAAATGGTTGTCTACCACGTTTATTTAAATTAAGTTGAATGACCTGTCAAACACGTCAATAGAATCAATCAATTTTAGGTCCTCCAGCGCTCAAAGATGACAACAATGATATCGAAGATAAAAATACAATTTATTGTGACTGAATATTTTTGGCCCACCTTGTACATTAAGGTATAATTTTGTATTATTTTCGTTGCCGTTTTACATCTTTATTGCTTCACTATCTCTACAAGTAACAATTTAAATCTTAATTGCACTGATTAAACAAAAAAAAATATGTTTACGACATAATAATATGTGTCGATGGACAGAGTAATAGAATCGGAAACACAAAGGTAGCGGCTCTCATACTTCTTTGACTCTAGAACCTTTCGGCGTTGTTGGTAAATGGTCAACGCTTCTGGGCGTGCGCTCTATAATGTCTCAGTTTTTTGAATTTCAAAAATTGATTAATGCATAGAGGTTTGTATTATTAACAATACACCTCATCCATTCTTTAAAACAAAATGGGCGTTTCGAGAGAGGTTCTCTAACTTATTAGTACTAGTTATCACTCCATCGTTATATCTTTGCCCTCTCTAAAACGATAGACAAGGAATTGAAAAACAACTAGTGTGTTATAATGCTGCATGTGTTTAATTTACTTAAATGTATCAAAAATTAAAAAAAATAGCGCTTTAAGGGATTGAAAGATATTTTTAAAAAATGACACATCGAAATAATTATTTTATAAGTGATCAAGACAGGTCTGGCTTATCATAAGTATTTTAATGAAACTATAATAAATTATGGAAGAAAAAATGCGTTTTACTTTTTAATACAATATTTCCTACGGTCCGTAGCTGTATGTCAACGTCGTAAGCTTCCGTTGCGGATGGGACGGGTTCCATTCCTAGCCCAGACAGCTTCATTTTTCAATCGAATTATTGATTCTTTTTATAGATATGGATGTCTGCAATTCCTTCCACACTCATCCAATCCAAAAAAATGAACTTAACGAGAGAGATTACTAAAACATTAGTACTGTCCTAGTTCTATACATTCTTTATTTACTATCTTCAAAAAAAGAGGTTCAGTAACTGAGAAATAGTTCTCGTAGAAAAATACTATTGAGGTAAACTTAGATTGGAATCTATATTCAGGCGGTCCCTGTGGTCTAGTGGCAAGAGCTTTGTCCTAGCGATCGGGGGGCCCGGATTCAATTACTGGCAAGGTCAAATTTTTCAGTTCCGTTTGTCGACGCTCACCTTTCGCGTAACCCAAGTTGAGAAGCGCTGTTCCAGAGGACAAGCAGCGTGCACGTCTTGATTTCAACTATGATAAGATGTTAGCCAATAAAGTGACGTTAAGAACTGTGAAAATAATTGATGGATACAATATTCCGTATTTCGCAATTTAGGAAAATAGATTCATAAATTGCAGCCTACGGAATGGGGGAGGTGAGATACTAGTCTAGAGACTACAATTACTCAGAATCTCAACTACTCGAGTATCGAGTACTTTCAGATGTACCAAAATATATATTATTAATTCGAATTTTTTTATATTAATATATGATAAATAAATAAAGAAACTTATTTAATTTCATTAATACATTAATTTCATTTTATGCAACATATATTTGAACAATAATAGAGAATTAAACGTCTCAAATTTTAAATTGGTTCTAAGTTTTGTTTTTATAATTCCGCAGTAGAACAAAGTGTCGACGATTATTACTAAAACGAGTATTACTAGAGTATTTTTTTAAATACTCGAGTATCGAGTACTTGAAAAACGGACGAGTATACTCGAATTGGAGTCTCTAAATACGACCTCATCGGACCCTCCCCGTAAATGCGGCTCTGAAGTGCTTTGTTTTCATTAGGGATAGAAACAGAAACGTATTTTTCTATTTTTTTCCCCATTTGTACAATTTTACGCCCACGTAGATATAATGTAAACAAAAGAAATATTATTCTTATGATAAAATAAATTACAGACCTAAGGGTGAAATACCTATCTTTGATATTTTTGTTTTTACTATTTGATAAAAGGTTGCCCGACATACACTATTCACAATCACTTGTGGAAAAAGTTGAAAAAATTTCGACTGAAGATGTTTGATGGAATTTCAATATCAAATTTGAATTAATTTTGAGAACGACCTTGATTCGGCTCCCTCGTAAATCGAGAAGGAGCCTCCTATCCGACACTGAGGAAGAGGAATTTTGGGAACGGAGTAGGAGAAACATGGTGCTCTGATAAACAAAAGACGATCTCAAAACGTTATTTGGGTGCGGTTAGCACCCATTATTTAATTGTTTATAGTTTACACAGACTTTATACACGGATTTAACACAGATAGATTTACAATACACGTTACGTTATACAATACATAATACACGACTATTATACTTGCGAAGGCGATATCAGGAATTTACTAGACTTTATCCTTAGGGAGAGGATTAGGAGCTTGCAGGCTACTTCTAGGGCATACAGTTGGGAGAAGCCTCTCAACCACGACTGTAAGTCTTATCTGGCAAGCAAGTGCATTCTCAATGCTCTCTAATCTCTAACTGTCAACTGTATGAAAAAAGCGTGGAAAAACCGTTACAAAAAGACCGTTAATAGTCCACCCGAAAACACATTATTTATGGTTCATCGAACTTTGCATGAAATACCTCGTATCTCATGCACTCAGGGTGTGAAAGAATCAAAAGACATTTAGAGCGAGACTTCCGCATAAATGTCTCTTTTACAAATTTTAAATTACTCTATATTGAATCGCTATAGATTTCAATATAGAGTATTATTAGAATGAATTTATTTCCTGATATCGACTTAAACTCATAGACTAAGGTGAAAAATAGATCGTTCGAGAGAGTTCTGATGACCTACCATATAGGGCGGTCTCAATTTACATTGTACTTTGTTTTTTCGCTATCGACCTGGGTTCTGCCTTTCGTCATCTTTATGCATTTCAAGTGCACGAATGAACTTGAGCTGAAAATGAGATGATAGTTGAATGGTTGACTGCACCAATGCAATCACCAATTTTCAAATACTTCACTTTTTTTAATGTTAAAATACGGTAATAACTACATACTTTTATCTGTCACGCATAATAAAAGTTTTCAATCAATCGTGAAAGTCTTCAAATTAATACTTTCGATGGTTTCGGCGGTAACTTTGTGGAAGTTCATTTTAATATAAAATTTATATTGTCTTCAAATTAATTAATACAATAATACAAACTGAGGCACTTGATAAAAAAATAGCGAGATATTTTATCTACTCATTCCGCAATAAACTTCTTTAGATCAGGACCGGTTTCGCTCAATCGCGATCATTTCCAATTGATTTCAGTTTGAGCTGATACTGAAGCCGATTCTGTTCCAAATAAATTTAATCTTCAACGAATCATTAGAATTTTACGCAATTAATGATATATTGATTGAATTGGCATTAACTTATTAGAATTCCATTATAACACGGTGAAAAAAATAGCAATGTATTTAAGTCCTACATAAATTATATTTTATATGGTTGATAGCTATTTCGGCTTACGCCATCGTCATAACTATAAGAAGAATACATTTATGATGATGGCGTAAGCTAAAATAGCTATCAACCATATATGTATAATATATTTTCTGCAGGAATAAAGTACTTTTTTTTTTCAGCGTGTCGTTGTTATATGATTATCTTTACAGCATTGTCTGCACATTTTGAGCAAAAATATATATTCCGTATATAAACCAATTAAATTTCCTGCCAAGTTACATATTATTTTCAATATTTTTGTGATATCTTTTTAAGCTACGAACATAACTCTGAAAAAAAAACTGTTTCATATTCGAAAGGGTCCAAGCAGTTATCGGAAATAATATGACATATTTTTACGAGCGCCACTTTAAAAAAAGGTTCTTATTGAGTTTACATTTTTCAATAAAATGTCCACTTTAAAGATGAAAACGTCCAAGGGGTTAAAAAAAACGGGGAGGAAACCTTTAGTAATGAATAAAATAATCACCGAATTTTTGTCAAGTGATTTATTTCTCCTTGTGGCTAATTCAAAATTATAGCAAGAGTGACTTGAGTAATAGTCTATCTTTGCATAATTCATCTCCAGGAATTCTTTGAAGATTTTATCAGTACCTTATACCGGGACCTGGAGGCTGAAGGTGAAGAGTCTAGCGCCTGGACACTGCACCAGTTTATAGCCGGACATGGAAAGTTCAACTGCAAAGTATTCGGGTTGAGTAAGTTGATCGAAAGGCCGGATTGCACGTGTAGACACGACCACCAGCAGGCCAATCTGCGCAGAGATGAACGCTGAAATAGCAGAGCTGTTTGCTACTGTCCCTCCTCAGACGAGCCCAATTGGCCACTCTGGCTTGACCTCGACCAAGGCGTTCGATAAATTTGATACTCTTGATTCATCTTCAGATTTTACGCGAAGTAGATTAAGCTATATCGCTATGGACTATCAGTATACGAATACAAAGGATACTTTATATCACTTTAACAAAGGGATTATTTCCTTTTCCCACATGTAAGCTAGCTAAGTATTCACTTTTTTAAAGATTCTGTCACCTGAAGGCTTTGTGTGAAAACACTTGAGAAAAACCCCTAACTATAATGATTGCCTTGATATTATTAAAAAACGTTCAATTCGAACCAAGAATTACTATATGAACACACTTTACTTCATTTTTGAAGAGAAGGATTAATAAATCGTGCCCATAATGACTGGTAAACGGAGAAGATGTGATAAAAAAAACGAGAATTGCAATGGATTATGAAATAAAACGTAAAATAATACGAGAATGGTTAAAAAAATAATGAACAAAGCTCGCGATCTAAAATTATTACATTCAACGTTCTTTAAAATCTTGAAGAATAAAGAAATAAACATCTATACTGATACCAACCTATATTGTAAGATATCAGAACTCTCTCGAACGATCTTATTATCACCTCAATCAATTAATATAAGACCAAAACGATTAATATAAAGCAAATAAATTCACGAAAAAGTTATATAATCTTTTAACCGACATCTTGAAACGAAGTCTCCCAGTCGGTACTGGAGCCACCGTTTCGCGTCAGTCGGATGAGCTGCTCGCACACTACAATCTTGGGCATAAATACGCCGGTTTAGAGCCAAATTAAGTTCAGTTATTCTCAGTCATTGAAAGTCGACAGTCGAGTCGCTCAAGCCTCTCGGAAGGCAGGAAGTCGTAATATAATCGTTTTGGTCCCGCGCTTTAAATGTTTTTTAACTGCAGTTGTGTTTCTGTGTTTTTGTTATTGACAATTAATTTGAGTAAATAAACTAGCCGACTCTTAGATAGAGTAACGGCCAAGAGAATACCGATTGAAATCTTTGCTAGAGATACCTGTCTTCCCATCCTGTCCCTAAGTTCCTTCACCGAACGCCTTGGACGGATGCTGTCTGTTGCTGTCAGATTGAGACAGAAATGCCTGGTAGTCTTAATACAAACTACAATAATTACAAAAAAGACTGGTCCCATCTACAAAATGGAAAATTTATTGTTGATTTTATAAAAAAAGGAATTCTTCTGAGCCTCGAAACCACAGAGGCAAAAGCGCGGAATCTTTATGAAAACTGAAATTAAAGGAAACAGTGTAACAAGCAAAGATACATATTTTGCATTAAATTCTACTGACGATCAACCGACTTCCGGCCAAAGCTCAGGAACGTATTTCAGCTGTTAGTCGAGGACTACGTGTATTTAAAATATGCACTACAAACTTAAAATACAATCTGTGTTGCCATATTAACAATCTGGTGTAACTATTTTCAGTCAATTAAATTTCACATTGATTGACAACACCGTTAGTTGTCGCAAAACAAACCGCGTAGATCGATTATCTATTCTTCACACCGTGTCAAGTTCAATGCAAAACTTTTCGCGTTGGGAAAGTTGGATCGTACTTGAGGGCTTTAAATGCATAACCGCCTCTCTCCACAAAGTCAAATTGTTCAACAATCGAAAAAAACGATTTTAATCTTCAAGTATAATATTAGAATAATTTGCAAAGGGTACACAAAACGTTTGTATGGTGACAGGGCGATAGTTCAGTGTTCCCTGGCTCGTGATTTGTGCATTTAGTTTGTGGTAATTTTTGATGTCGATTTTAAATGGCTTAGAGATAATTTTTCGTTGGTTTGAAGATTGCAGGGCATAGAACGTAAGAACCGGACCATTAATCAATCATTATCTCAAAATTGATAATATTTGGAGAGGCGGTTATGCTTTTACAACCCCTCACTTATGGGTACGCCTAACATGACGTTAATAACGTTCTTTGTGATTACTCCATGATGAATTCTGAACGATCAGAATTGTTTACTAAGGTCCGTATTCACACGGGCCCAATAGGCCACTCTGACTCGATTGAAAGCGAGGCTGCATCACTGCCATTGAATAAATTGCTGGGGATCGAAATACTTTCGATTCTTCAAAAGACAACAAACACGACAGGCTCTCGTTATACGGACTATATTTCCATTCCAAGAAAAAAGGCATTAACAATCAAAATTTATGAAATTTAGTAATGAATGCCATTTGGCTAAATATTTTTGAATGTTTTATATAATGCTCGCTTTTATTGCTGTATAATAATTTAAATACTCAAAAAATTCTTACTGAAAAAATGGACACAATGATAGTTCGTCCCGTGTTTTGGGTTTCGTGGAGGTAGGAGGGTATGTCAATAATTCGATTGATAAATGAAGCTGCCCGGACTGGGATTCGAATATGTGTCCGGCGCAACCGTAACCAACGATGTTGACACTCGACAACGACAATATTCATTCAACATATATGTATTTGTCATAATTGAACGCCTGAAATCGATAAATATATCTAAAACCATAAATCATTTTTAATCCATAAAGATAAAAATGAATGTTAGTCTGTTTGTGTTTTTGTCTTGTATGCGTTCCTATATACCTTTCATTCGATTGCAATACAAATATGGTAAGTTGTTGGACGGACGCTCGCAGTTGTTTTAAAAAGTAAATTTTAAAAAATATCTTAAATTGGCGTATCTAATATTCTTTTCCGAAATATAAATCCACTATAACTTTGCAACGGTAACTAGATTTTCAATAAAAAGATACATCAAAGCTACAATTTAAAATTTAAAGAAGATGTACTGTTGCCACGCATTCCAATGATTCCAACAGATATGCCATTCAAATTAAAACGTTTACAGCTTCTGGTGCGACTGGCATTTGCAATAACCAAGCACAGGGACAATCGCTACAAGTGTGTGGACATTTTTTTAAAATCCAAGCTTCTCCCATGGATATGACCTTCTTACGCGTTGGAAAATCTTCTGATTTATTTGTATACGCACCATACAGAAAAGCAAAAAAATTGTGTACCCAAAAGCATTTTAATAAACACAATTAAAATTCAAATACTTTCTTTCTTTCTTTGGGTGGCATTACAGCGGCTTTCAATAATAATAATAAATTCGTATGAATCAATTCAAGTAAGCTTGCTTCAAGTAACTGGGAACTATAATATCCCCATTGCTTGAATAGCGTACCCTATACGCCGCCATTCGGCAATAAAAAGACTATAACAATCAAAACGAATTACAAAATTGCCGTCCTTTATTTGGCCGAGAGTAAAAGGTTTACGAGCACTGCTTCGTTTCTTTCTTTTTTTGTACGTGAGCGGGTTAAAAATCTACATATCTCATGCGAGGAATAATAAGGGATGAGGGTTCGATGGACAATTTTAATTAAAATTCTATTAATATTGAGACGACCTTGATTCCGGCTCCCTCGTAAATCGAGAAGGAGCCTCCTATCCGACACTCAGGAGAGGGATTTTGTGAACGGAGTAGGAGAAACATGGAACTCTTTAAAACAAAACACGATCTCAAAGCGTTATGTGGGCGCGGTTAGCATCCAGTATTTAATTGTTTATTTAACCGACTTTACCGTTAAGGATTTACACAGACGTTATACAACACACAAATATTATTATTGTAGCGAAGAAGATATCAGGAATTTGACTCGAATTTAATTCTTAGGGAGAGGATTAGGCGCGTGCATTCTCAATGCCGTCCAATCTCTCACTGCTGTATGAAAACAAACGGTTACTTTAGAAAGAAAAACAAGGGCCGTTTCAAAATCGTTAACACGTGCGCCCGCCGATAAGGGATTATTTATCGCCTAACGAACTTTTTATGAAGCAAATGCACTGTCGGGCGTCAAGAGATAAGAGAAATTGAAATAACTCTATATTGAATCGCTATAGATTTCAATATAGATTATTATAAGAATGAATTTATTTCCTGATACCGACTTAAACTCATTGACTGAGGTGAAAAATAGATCGTTCGAGAGAGTTCTGATGACCTACCACATAAGGCGGTGTCAATATTTACCGTTCGCTTGCAGCGGTCTGATCTCATTTAGAAACTAAATTAAACGAATTTTTTTGCGTTTTTTTCATTGAGAACTGGTTGTAAGTCAATCGCTCAATTTATCTTTAGTTTGGTTATAGTAGTGATAGAAAGGATAAGGGTAGAGCAGGACTACTTTCCTTCCAAGGAAGAATGCAGTTACTCGCAAAATTTCTGAAATTGTGCCGTATGATGAATGCCGTTTGATAATTATTTGTGTAAGCTATATAATATGATGCTCACTTTTATAGCAACTAAAATACGCTAAAAATGCTTTGTGGAAAAATTTATATCTGTTAAAAGTATGCAAATTTCGGTAAATTATGAATATATGGTCACGAGACAGAATCCCAATCCTCTCGAGCCAAGCTCAAAATATAGAATAAGTCAAGAATAAACAAGAACACGATCAGGTTGTCTCATTCATGCGCGACTTAAAATATGAATAATTATAAGAAGATTATCGAATTTCATATAAATTCTTTTATAGAACGATGTATAAAAATACGTAAATAAGTTAATAGACCTCTAATCAAACATCGAGTTGAAATGCATGTTTGAAGGATATAAATATGAGTTTTTATCAGAAATATATCCTCGAGGATAAATTTCCAACATTAAAAAAGCTGGCAATGTATGTACATTACAGCTGTATTTGGAACCACATAGTCGTTCTTTTCAAAATTGAAAATAGTAAAAACGAAATATCGCAACAGGCTGGCCGATGAAAACTTGATCAATCAAGTGCGATGTGCATCGAATAAATTACCAGTCGATATCAAAAAAATATCAAGCAGTTTAAAAATACGTCATAATAAAACATTTTTTTATTGCAGTCTATGCCAATGAGTTGACAACACTGGAGTATTTTTTAGACCCCCCTTCGGCCTTCGAGCTATTTTTCAAGGACAGTCTTTCGAAGGTTAAAAGTGATACATCTTATATATAAAACCGAAACGGCGTATGTATGTATGTGGGTCTGTAATTCCCTTTTTCATTGTTGTTGCAAGTTCAAACAAACGAATTGATTTCGCTGGCGAAATTTTCGACGGTAAATTTGTTTCGTTATCAATGTGTGTGTAGAGACTCCAATTTCTCGAGTATCGAGTAGTACATTTTACAAAATACTCGAGTAGTTTCATATGAACCAAAATATCTTATAAATATATAAAACCGAAACGGCGTATGTATGTCTGTGGGTCTGTAATTCCCTTTTGCATTGTTGGCCATTAAGTAGCCAGTTGTTTCAACTTGGCCCGTCTGAATTTACGCGCTGAGGTGAACATAACCCCAAACTGGTCCGAGCGAAGCCGGGTTCGAATACTAGTTAGGAATATAAAATAAAATCCACATCGGTAACGTTATTATACAATACATATTAATATTATGTGATATTATTCATACCTTGAAAAATGGCCAATCTTTGTAGCCCTTTTCTTCCCTCCACTTGGACGAAACCATGTTCCTAAAAAAAAAAAAATGTTTTCAATCAAGTACAAAGTTTTCTGGATACAAATTACGTGGAAACAAATGAAGTTCCATGACATTTTAATCAGACTAGTAATGTAGAAATACTCCACCGAGTAAATAAAAAAGGTTTAAAGATGATTAGTCTAGAATTTTTAGAAATAAATAAAACTCTTAATAAAAAATTCCTTTATTGTTAATATTCTTAACAGGACAGGTTGCTCACCTCTTGGCCCGTCATTATTTCCAATTCAAAAGAGTGATCACCCAACCTAACTCGATTGATTGCAGCTCATTAGTTTATAGTTTATTAGTTTGTAATGTTTAACGTCATTAGAAATATATTTGTTTGCTTTGTTTCGATTCTATAACCCTCTCTTGCGTCCCTTAAAAAGGAAAAATCCCAATCTAATTGATTGAGCGATTGCACCTTATTAGTATCATTATGTTATTGTATTGTTTTTGATTCTATCACCCCCTTCCTTGTTTCCTTTAGAAGGAAAAAACCCGTAATCCATTTTGTAATTTCATAATTTAAAATGTTAAATGTTAGAATTTATCTTGCTTCATTACCCTACAAACTTTGCGATAGTAAAAGTCTGAAGATGCCTCTGAAAGAGGCGAAACACGTGTCACAATTAGTTACACAATACGTGGAATAATCAAAGTTATTTTAAATTTTATATTATTCCATGAATTAATTCAAATGATCTAGCAAGCCAACTGACATAATGTATCGAATTATCTCAAAAAGACAAAACACGTGTCACTAGATATTCACACATATGTTTTAGTTAAAAATTAAACAATTGTTTTTGACTAACGACCATTTCGACTAACAACTAAGGTGAAGGAACAAAACACCGTTTTGTAGGATTAAATACGTTTATATTCTTCAACCAGGGTAAAACCTACAATTGTCGGCCACTTAAGGATTTTTTCAACTTTAGTAATTTTTTGTGGACACTTATCATAGAAGAGGCAAAATTAAAAAAATACTGTGTGCTAGATTGATGATTTGTTTATAATAATCAATTTTTAAAATACGTAAAATATTTTTTTTTTGATAGTAAAAAAAATAGTTTAAAAAAAGTGGTACACAACTACAATTATAGGCCACTTTCTGCAATTGTTGGCCACTAAAAGATTCAATTATTGGCCACCCCAAAAGTTAAGATAATTTTTTTTTAAACAGAAACTAGATGTATAATTACATGACCTCAAATCATTATAGTGTGTAAAATCAACTGCTTTATTGGATTCCAACATCATTTGTTAAGTTGCAGTTATTGGCCAAAAAGTCAACATTTTCCTATAAATATCGGAGAAATGTAATAAATACATAGGTGATTAGCAATATTATTAAAACATTATTCATGCAATAAATTTTTTTTTTTTTTATAAGAATTTATAGGATTAGCTTGGCCGGCCAGTAATAGAAATTGTATGTGTTTTTGGAATCAGTTAATGGCCACCATCATAATAAACTTTTACAAAAATATTTTCAATGCATAAAAATAATTATTTTATAACTTCACTAAAGACGAATATTTCTGTTCAATTAAAATTTAAATTGATTAACTTACAAACGTGTATTATGCTTTTAGACTGAAGTCCAATCCTCATGATATTGACAAGAATCTCACATGCTTCACGGTGACACTCCGCCTGTCTGATAAAAATGCGTTTTTGGAGTTGTTTGGGAATTCATAAAATGTCAATTTTATGTTTAAACGATAGAGGAATAATAAGGGAACTATATTATATATACCAAAAGTTGGAAATGTTGTTTTGGTTTATAAAAAAACTAGATTTTATATGTAAGTGGCCAATAATTGTAGCTGGCCCACAATAGGAGGTTTTTACCCTATACATACTTTATTTAGACTAGACCAGTCATTTGACCGCAAAACCTTCATTATTTTTTTCTTTTCATGAGTTGGCGGATTCTTTCTGGAATTTTCGACATAAAATTGAAAATGTTTTATAAATTAATAACAGTAACCACATGAAAAATAAATTGTCTTTCTGGGTCTTTCACTGACCCATTTACTATTTTTTTATACATTATATATTACATTATCGTAAAATATATCGCTTAAAATAAAAAAAACACAAGGAAAATATTTTAAAAAAACCGCGCAAAAAACACCGATGTCATTTACGAAAATTCCAGTAAACTTGACATAGTTAGAAATCGAGTTGAAAGCTATTTTTTCGTTCAGGGTCCTTTTTGAAAATCCTATTTTTTTCAGCCCAACGTTAAATTAAAATTATTCAAACGTTTTGTTTTTATACGGAAACATCGTTGTTATGATTTTGTTTTTTTTTCTGGTTATCTATTTGATGGAGCACGCAGACTTGATCTCAACCAAGGCCAATTTTGAGGCATTCGATAAATTTGCAACATCATATGGGGAACGGGATAATCTTGATTCCTCTTCAGATTCAACGCGAAGTAGATTAAACTCCACGGATTCTCAGTATACAGATACATAAGATACTTAATATCACTCTTACAAAGTGGCTGAGCAAGTCGCATTATCTTTTTTTTTTCCTTTCTATTTTTTTCTCTTTAAGCACCTTAGTGCATGGTTTAATGATCTGTCCCGTGCAGCTCTGTAAATTCGTTTCTTTTCTTGATCGTATAGCGTTATGGAAGGCGGCTGCACACACATAACGGAAGGGTGGTGGGAGAACCAACTTGGTCACCCAAATATATATATATATTTGAAGGAGCTTAAAGTTCTGAGGCGCGTTAGCGTCAAAGTTCTTCCCATCTCTTTCGTCTCTTAGCTTAGTTTTTAAATTCAAGATGCATTCCCTTTCCAAAGCTGCTGATAGGAGGGCGCGATCGCTACAGTTCAAGATAAGAGCCCACTTTTTTTTTTACTTATGGAAGATCATCGAGAAGAGTGGCTCTTGGTCTATAACGATTCTCTGACGCCCTCTTGTCATAATTCTGCAAGCAAGAGATCGCTGAGTAACGGATGATTTTGATAAAAATATTGGTCTATCCAGTTTCACACTTGTGTGAAAAGTTAATTAATCTTACGTTAATCGGGAAGGTAATAGACGTAGCGAGCTGTAAATAATTACACGATTCTCTTAAGTAAGCTCAATAAGCTGTATATAAAAATAAAATTTAAAATAACTTTGACTATTCCACTTTGACACGTTTTTCGACACTTTCAGAGGCATATTCGAACTGACTATCAAAATTCGCTAAAGTTATAAAGCAAGATGAAGAAACACGTGCGACGATAAGGAATATACGTGGAATAATCAAAGTTATTTTTAATTTTGAATCCATCAAAAACAGTTCGCCGTTATTAGCTTTATTCGAGACAGATAATAAAAGGTATCATATATATAAAACCAAAACGGCATATGTATGTCTGTGGGTCTGTAATTCCCTTTTGCATTGTTGGTCATTAAGTTGCCATAAAAACGAATATGTTTGAATTTTTATCGGCGAAGACATATAGTCAAAATGTAATAAATTAGTCTTCTACTGCACTTTTCCCGGCTTTAATTATTAATAATAATGTTTATTATTTACGTGAAGGTAATTATTTGACATTTCTTTGACAGCAAATTAGATTTTTTCCTTGAATTTGGACATTTTAATGGGCGAGAATGGGGCTGTCATCAAATTAAAAAAAGTTTGTGATTTTATTTTAACTCTATTTTGGATGTTAGATTTTGTGATATAATTATGTCGAATGATATAACATTAAGTAATTATTGATCGCTTAGTCCGAGTGACGCCGGGTAGCAATACTAGTACAGTATAAGATTACAAAGCGACTCATCGTTTGGGGATTATTTATGAAAGCAAGAGTTAAGTTAAGTGCGAAGTAAACATTTCCTTTTATCAATTACTCCTACCCGACCCTGGAATCTGGCCACAATCCAATTGGACTTCTTCCAGAAAACTTCAGGTCCACTACTGCATGCTCGGGTGGTTCCAATGTGCCCCGTAAAGCTAAATTGTGCTTAGAATCTACTCACACACCATAGCAGTGGATCTCAACCGTCAAATAACGTTGACTATCAGAGGCTTCTTCGGATTTACTAGCGCTAAGGTTGTAAAGAAAGATTGATAGTAATGGAGAATTTAGAAATAAATAAAACTCTTAACAAAAAAGAAGTATTATTAAATAATATTCTTAATAGGACAGGTTGCTCGCCATTGCTTACATTATTTCATTGATTGCAGCTCATTAGTTAATATTTTGTAATGCTAATGTCATTAGTAGTATTATTATTTGTATGCTTTGTTTTGATTCTATATTTCTATTCTCCTTAGTTCCCTTAAAAAGGAAAAAGATCCCAAACTCCATTTTGTAATTTTATCATTTTAAAATGTAAGCTCACCATTTACCGGTAATATTTTATTCGGCCCAGCAAACGATTTCTATTGGACAACGCTTTTTAAGGTTTAGTTCAGCTATGCACAATAAAATAATTTTAATACACATTGAAATATCTTTGTATTCACTTCTCCTATTGATACGTCTCTTTGACACATAATTTAACATATTATTTTATATCTAGTGGCATTCATAACTCAACACCGGCACCCATAAAAATACGTTTGACCCTTTATTAAAGTTATATAATATTTAGATACTTGACAATACCTTTCAATGCCCAATATGGAACCAATATCTGTGACTCAAATTAAAATGAGAAGTGATATAAATAAAAATAATATAATAAATCACCACCACTTATTAACTTTTGCCTGACTGAGGGTGAAACAGTCGACCACCACTGCTACTTTATCTTAAATATCAATCTTAATATTAGCGATACAATGTGTAAACTTTTGTTATTCTTAAATCATTGTTTTTTACACTTTTTGCAGTAAAAAAATATGATTTTGGTAGACCTTTTTCGTCGCAATTAAATAAAAAAAGGAAATAAGTCGGATAATTACTGGCCGATAACCATTTATACTGTCGCTACAAATTACCGGGATTAAAACTTCACTGCGCATACGCGATAAAATAGCGTTATCTTATCTCAAACGCGCTCCTTTCAACAAAAATTCCAAATCAAATGGATGCTTTTTACATTAAAAGCTGTAGATAAGAAGTTGCATTCACGATTCGCATTGTCGGTCTAGAATAAACAAGAACACGATCAGGTTGTCTCATTCATGCGCGACTTAAAATTTGAATAATCATAGAAAAATTATCGATTTTCATATATATTTTTTACAGAACGATGTATAAAGATACGTCAAAGCATAATCAAACATTTTTTTATTGCAGTCTATGCCAAAAAGGCCATATCACTGGGGACTTTTTAGACCCCCCTTCGGCCTACGAGCTATTTTTCAAGGATAGTCTTTCGAAGGTTAAGCGCTAAACGATCTAGAAATGAGTATTATTTATCTCGCATGTACTTGGTCCGTTACATATCTGCAACGGACTTATCTTTTAACGATGAGCAATTTTATATAAAATATTAGAAAAATTTAAATTTATAATCTGTCCGTTTGCCAAAATTGGCTTATTACCGTCAACTTTTGCAAAAAGGTTGTGGGTCACAGCAAGAGACATAAATCTGTGATACTGATTTATTGTAACAGTTAAATTTTCTGTATTACAATGGTCGAACTATGAAAAAGTTTTCCTTTTTACGTCGGAAAATTTGCTACAGGAAATGATTATCGAGAGGAAAAACGTTATTTACAAGCGGATTATTTTTTATTATTATTTTGTTTTAGGGGTGAGGAAAAGCTCTAGTTTTTGTGACAGTAACGTTTTATTATGAAAAAAAGATATTGAATATATTAAATAACTTTGATTATTCTACGTGACACGTGTTTTGCCTATTTCAGAGACATCTTCGGACTCTTTTCTTTTAAATATAGTTCTTCACAAAAAAATTATAATCAATGAAATCTTAGATACTGTAAAAAGCCTTCCTTTTCCCCCTTTTTTCGTTGACTTATTAATGCGTACTAAAAGACAGTGAACGCCGTTATTTTTTTTTAATCCGACCGCTGTTCGAGATGAGTGAAACCTGTCCTGATCGTTAAATATGTGTAGTTGTGAAATTAGTACAAAAAGTGTGTATCATTTTAACACAGCTTCATTTTGTGATGAGTAACAAGATCTTTCAAAGAAGTATTTTTAACTGATGAAAAAGATTAAAAATACTGCAATGTAAGCAAATGATCTCATGCATAGTTAGTTATACATGCTGAAAAGAATTTATATATTGAGTAGGCATTTACTTGGTAGAACTCCATTATAATACGGTAAGAAAAATAACAATGTATTTTAATTCTACGTAAATTATTTTATATATTTGTTGATAGCTATTTCGGCTTACGCCCTCGTCAGAACTATGTTTTAAACGTGCATTAGAACAAGCTTATATACCTCGCCTAGACAGAGTACACAATACATCTTCTTCTCTGTTCTTGGACAAGGATTCTTAATTGAATGTTAAAAAAACTCAGATTAACATTCACTTAACCGATTCTATGCCTGGAAGAATTAGTATGGCCGTGCATGGAGGGCCACGATTTTCTTTCAAAACCTGATTAATAATATGAATTCGATGTATTATAGGATAATATACAATATCTTTCCAGTTCAAGTATTATAACATGATGTTAAAAGATGTCACCACACGACAAAATTAAATATTAAGAGGTACTGTTGTAAATCAAGTATCAAGTAGAGCGTATTAACTCGCGCATTTTGTATGGCTGGCCCCACATACACAGAATTGTAGAGCGATTAAACTCGCTCATGGCAGAGAACCGGTTAAGGATTACACCAGAACAATAACTTATTTATTTTTTTAAATGTGGGGTTGGGATGAGCAGAGAGGGGATGTATGGTGAACTCTGTCTAGCCTAGGTATATAAGCTATCTCTAATACACGTTTAAAACATACTTCTGACGAAGGCGTAAGCCGAAATAGCTATCAACAAATATATAAAATAATTTATGTAGAATTAAAATACATTGTTATTTTTCTTACCGTACTGAAAAGAATTATTTGATTGACGCTTGTTGCTGATGTTTGTTGAATTGATTTTGATCCATCAATATGTGTTTACTTTTATTTGATTTTTTGAAAACGGATTTTCTTAATTTATTGGATCCTTTTATCGTAAACTATTTTAAGATTGATAATATTTTTGTTTATTTAATATATGTAGCTTCAAAAAAATCAGAGATGTAAATGCATTGGTGCATCAGATCGCAACTGATTTATTTATTCAATCAGTGATGTAAATAAAGCAACATGTATCTTTTATAATAATATTTATAATGTTTTCAATGATTTTTTTAATGTGTATGAGTACTCTGGCGTGAAACGTGGATATCCAAAATGGTTTACATCTGAAATATTGAATTCTATAAGATTAAAATATGAATGCCATAAGAAATGGAAACGGTCCAACTGTCATAGTGATTATATATTTTTTTCTGAGAAGCGTAGAAGAGTTCATGAACTAATTTCGTGTAGCTACAAATCATACATCAGTCAGATTGGTCGAAATATCAATTCTGATCCGAAAACTTTCTGGTCGTATGTCCGCCATATTCGTGACTCTTCTGCTCAGCTCTCATCTATGTCTCTTAATGGTAGTGTGTTGAATGGTCACCAGTCTATTGCTGAAGGATTTGCTAATCACTTCAGGTCGGTTTACTCAAAAACTCCTCCAAACTTCACCCACTCTAAATCCGAGTATGTGCATTCTAACTGGCCAACACTAAATATCAACAATTTTGACGAGTCCGATATGAAATATGCTTTTTCACGTCTCTACCCAAAATCTTCAGTGGGCCCTGATGGTATTCCACCGTGGTTACTTAAAGGCTGCAGGGAAATTTTAACTACCCCACTTCTGTATTTGTTCAATTTAAGTTTAAGTACCTTCACTTTTCCTGAATGTTGGAGTTTGACCCGTATAAGACCGGTTCATAAAAAAGGCTCTTTGTCAGAGATAACAAACTTTCGGCCTGTAGCTATTTTATCAGCACCAGCCAAGCTTTTTGAATCACTTTTGCATAGATATATCTATATGCATGTTGATTGTCAGCTAACTAATGCCCAACATGGTTTTTAGATCAAAGCGATCTACTGTAACCAATCTTATGGTGTATAGTGAGTATATTTTGCATTCTCCTGATTCTCATTGTCAAGTTGACGCCATTTATACGGATATTTCCAAAGCATTTGACCGGGTTGATCATGTTATTCTAATAAATAAATTAAAAGCAATAGGAAGCTCGAACAAGGTTATCAATTTTTTCATTCTTATTTGTCAAATAGACGCCAATATGTTGAATATGCTGGGTGCGTATCACAAATTTTTCCAACATATTCTGGAGTGCCACAGGGATCAAACCTTGGTCCTATTTTATTTCTCATTTTTATAAATGACATTGTGCTAAGTATGAGTGGAATAAAGTATCTGCTCTTTGCTGATGATTTAAAACTGTTTTCAACCATCAGGAATGAGTCGGATTGTACTATTCTACAGCATAATATAAACTCAATTGTAAATTGGTCCTTAATAAACAAACTTGACTTCAACATTTCGAAATGTTTCTGCATTTCATTCTCTCGTTCAAAATTTCCTATCAAATATAAATATGAGATATCGAATATGACTTTACAGCGTTTGTCTGAAGTTGTTGATCTTGGTATAACCTTTGACTCTTCTTTCACGTTTCATTCCCACATTTCTTCAATTACCCTGCAGGCTAGTAAACTTCTTGGATTCATAGTTCGGCAAAGTAAGCCATTTGAAAACCCTACTGTGTTTCGTACTCTTTATGTTTCTTTAGTTTTAAGCAAACTAGAATATGGATCTATTATTTGGGGTCCATATGAATTTAAATTTAAGTCGCAACTGGAGCGAGTTCATAAAAAATTTCTGCGTTATTATTATTTCAAAAAATTCAACTATTTTCCGTATGACAATTCATTAATGGAATATTATCCAACCAAGTTTCTTTTAGGAATGCTGTCATTTCACTCACTTGAAGCTCGAAGACTAATTGCAATATTAAAACATTTTTCTCTTCTTCTTCGGGGCCAAGTTGATAACTCTGACATCCTTGAAAATTTAAATTTGCATGCTCCCAGCTTTTTACCTACGTGGTCGTAACAAAGACAAATCAATTTTCTTTGTCAAAACTTGTTTGTCACGTAGGTCTTTTGAATCTCCAGTTGCAAGGGCTATTCGGCTGATAAATGCGCTGCCTGTTGATGTTGACATCTTCGGCAGTGAACTTGATGCTTTGTTTAAAAATTATGTTTTCTTATGTAAATAATATGTTTCTGTTCTGTTTCTTATTTTTGTGTAATATTTTATGTAATCTTTATTAATTTCTCAAATGCATGGCGCATTGGCGCTTGCTGTAATGCCATGTATTTTTAATAGTTTTTTGCCAATAAAATAAATAAATATATCGGTATAAAAAAATATAATTCCGTATTTCAAAAACAGTGCGATTCCCGTTGCATTAATAATGAGAACCGAATATCGTTTAAATTTTGAAAGAATAAAACGCGCTTTATTGCCTAAAAAATGTTGTTTTTTAATAAACAAACTGTAACAAAGCCAGCTTCTTTATTACATCAAAATCTATGGTCTAATGATGAGAGCTTCCCTAAAAATGAGATGAGTAACCTCTTGAACTGGCTTCACTGTGGATTGCTCTCCACTGTAATCCCTGAAGATGCCAAAAGGTGAGACTGGGGCCGTAAGCGAAAACATTCATGGAAAAGTACAAAATCAAAACGATTCCAATTCCATCAAGCACCTTCAGTGTAATACAAGCATTTAGTATTTAGTATGAAATCAAATTATTAAGTAATATTATAATCTTATATATAAAACCGAAACGGCGTATGAATGTCTGTGGATCTGTAATTCCCTTTTTGTTGGTTATTAAGTTGCCATAAAAACGAATATGAAAGAAAATATGTTTGAATTCTTATCGGCGAAGACATTTAGTCAAAATGTAATAAATTAGTCTTCTACTGCACTTTTCCCGGCTTTTATTAATATAATAATGTTTATTATTTACGCGAAGGTAATTATTTGACATTTCTTTGACAGCAAATTAGATTTTTTCCTTGAATTTGGACATTTTAATGGGCGAGAATGGGGCGCTGTCATCAAATTAAATAAAGTTTGTGATTTTATTTTAACTCTATTTTGGATGTTATATTTTGTGATATAATTATGTCGAATGATATAACATTAAATAATTATTGGTCGCTAAGTCCGAGTGACGCCGGGTAGCAATACTAGTAATTGATATGTAGCTGACTTGAATTATTACTTGTAACGGAGGCGTGATCCTCATAGCAATGGAGCCAAATATGTCAAACTTAAAAATACCTAAAAATGATTTGTGATCGTCAAGTAAGTATTTAGTAAAAAATGATTTATTAGTACTATTCGATTAAATTTCTCTATTCGAATCAACCAGTTAAATGTCTTGAATAAAAGAAAACTAAAAATCTTTAGTAAAAAACAAGTCCGGTCCGTGGCAACGGCTTTGACTTGCGTGCCGCCCGGGTTCGATTCTCGGTACGAGTGGATTTTTTCAGTCGTTAAATCTGTTCAAAGGCATGGGTGATTGTGTTGTTAAAAATCCCTTCCCGCCTTTCCGATCCCAAAGAGCGACGCATAGTGACAGCGATTAGCTAATCACTAGTCCTGTCCTAGTCCTCGTATCCTTTCCATCCCTAATCTCTTCGAAAAAGAGAGGTTGAGCAACTGAGTAACAAGCAGTTCTCGTAGAAAAAAAAACATATGTTGAGGTAAACTCCGTGAGGAGTCCATATGCTCCAAGTTGGGAGCGGACATGGTAAAAAATAATAATTTAGTAATATAAAAAGATTTGAGTAGATAAATATGATGAAACGGACAAGACTAGTGGTTAGCTAGTCGTACTTGCTAGTCACTACGCCTTCCTTATAGGATCGGGTGAGTGAGAAGGAATTTTTAGATAAAATTTCGACTGAAAAAAGTGATGTCTGTATAGGCGCTAGAGCCCATGATGTCCGGCACGGAAGCCAACAACGTTAACGACTCCATCACGGACACGGCAAAATATGTATATTTAAATAAACATAATACACACTTTAATTTAAACTGAATTATAAATTTGACTTAATTATAGTCAGACCTTAATTCAAACCTTTTGTGACACAGCTGTTTTATGAAAAATACATGATATAATTTGCACTAACCTTCTTGTAAGGCCGCCATTTTGTGCAGCGGGTTCCCGCAAAATGGCTCGCTGTCATCACCCGTACTTCCCGCTCTTTTCACACAAAGTGGACGGGTCACTTCCGTTCCCACCAATAATCACAATACCGGAACATTTTTCTTTTCATACACACATTTCACAGCACAATATTGAGTTATTTTTTAACACTTTTTTTAACTCACGTAATGTTAAGGGAAAACATTCCATTGAGATATTTTTAAATTGCATGAGATCTTTATATATATTACATTTTTAAAGCTATGAGTAACTGTAGTTGGTAGGTATGCGAAGAAAAAATGGATTAGTAAATATAAACAACTCAACTGACATTCTAAGCCAGTGATGAATAACTTTTTTGAAAGAAGGGCCAGATAATCAATTCGCAGGTAGTTCGAGGGCCGCATAGGTGAAAGTAATTAAGCTATCGATACTTTTGGTGTATTAAAAATTTTATTTTTTATATTGTTATCCCATCGTCCGTAAAAAGTTCTGAAGAAAAAGGGTAATTGATCTTTGTTGGATTGGGCCGCATGAAATGTCATAGCAGGCCGCAGGCTGTGCACAAAAACATAGGCACTTACTCTCAAAAGGATGTTCATCAAAATAGTGGTAAAAAGACGAAGATGTTCTAATTGGCACAACTTTTTTCACTCTCTTTGCTCTCCCGAAAAGTAGCGATTTTTCACTAATGCCCTTTTGGCTTGCGATGGGCTTTATCTTTTTAAATAAAAAATTAAAAAAATATTTGGCATTACAGCTACTGCCAATGCGCCATATATTTTTAATCGTGAAAGTCATCGAGATTAACTCGATGATAAATAATGAATCAGTCGTGAACAACTTGATAAATTACATACACCCAGCGCAAGTTTTTTTTTCAATTGAAAAAAATCTGCCCTTACCGGGAATCGATCCAGGGCCCACCTGATCGCTTGGACAAAGCTCTTGGCACTAGACCACAGGGACCGATAAAATATTATTTTGTATCTAGTGGCATTCATTACTCAAAACTTGCAAAAATCGAGATACATTTTTTTGTATTCCCAATGGGCCGATATATAATACTCTTGTTGATGTGTATTGTAAATATTATTAAATAAATTTAGAGTATTTTTGTTTTATATGCTTTCAAAAATATTTTCTGCAAAATTTATTAACCTTCGTAGGACTATCCTTGAAAAATAACTCTCAGGCCGAAGAGGGGTAAAAAAGACCCCAGTGTTTTGGTTTTATTGGAAAAGACTGCAAAAAAAATGATTGAATATGCTTTGACGTATATTTATAAAACTTTCTGAAAAAAAAATCATATAAAAATCCCTATTTTTCCTATAATTATTCATATTTAAGTCGCGCATGAAAACGACGACGTTTCCACTCCAACGGCTATGGCGGACTAACAATGGAGCCGGTGACAAACAAGCCAATAACCATGCACGAAGTCACATTATCTTATCGCCTTTTATTGTTGCCAGATATGAAACACTCCGTCCATGTTATCTATGACTCACTATGGTCACATTCTCTTATCGCTTATGGGCGTGAAATTTTATGTTAGCGCTTCCCAGCGATTGCTAACATCGACAATTAGACTGAAAAATTCCGACTCGTCCCTTCTCTTTTTTAATCGATTACGGCGTAACTAGCCAATAATTATCATATTTTTTTTCTGCAAAAGGTGTAAAAAACTATGATTTAAGAATGCCAAAAGTTTAGACATCGTATCACTAGTATTAAGATAGATATTTAAGGCAAAGTAGCTGTTGGGACAAAATCTATACCGCTAGGGATGGCTGGGTTAAACTTATCTGACCGAGTATCAAATAACAATGTAAAATATTATTTTCGGTTGATATGAAAAACCATAAACGCAGAATCGAAAGTCGTTTATCAAATTAGTGAAGTTTTTGCTCAAAGGCTTTCAGAAATTTAATTAAAATAATGATCGAGTTACAATACGACGAAGTGCGTACCGAAAAAACAAAATTGCGTTTCAAATTTTCTTTCGATTTGCAGCATTTAATAATTACATTTTTATTATTTATGGAATAGTTGAGTCGCGCATTGTTCCAAGTCGATGTTTTCTTTTTTTTATCAAAAAATTGAAAGCTTGTTTATTTAATTTTATTTGTCGAATCAAAAACAAAATACGAACATGTACATGAATCACTTTCAATACTTGGTGGAATGGCATTATTATAAAAATAATAACACATTTTCAGTGCACTTATCAAATTTATTCGATCAGGACCGGTTTTGATCATGGCGAGCGTTATCAACTGATAACAAAAACAACAAAAAAACAGTGATATTTATACAAAAGTTAAGCAACAATTACAAGGTATGACAAACAATTATTATCACAACTAAGCAAATAAATTGAATTGATTGAGTAGGCATTTACTTGGTAGAACTCCATTATAATACGGCAAGAAAAATAACAATGTATTTTAATTCTACATAAATTATTTTATATATTTGTTGATAGCTATTTCGGCTTACGCTATGTGTTATATGTGTGTATGATAGTTCTGACGAGGGCGTAAGCCGAAAAAGCTATCAACAAATATATAAAATAATTTATGTAGAATTAAAATACATTGTTATTTTTCTTACCGTATTAAATAAATTGTAGCAAAATAAATGCAAAATAGGCTATAAAAATTTTGAAGACCTCTTAACAATGCAAGCTATTACATCAAAAACCAATTAAGTATGAATGATCATTAACAAAGTATTTAGTTTGTTACTTATTTTTAAGTGTTTTTAAAAGTCACATTAACCAAAATGAAATATATCGTAAGCTATGTATTGTTTATCAAGAAGTGTAAGTTAGAAAAACGTTTATTAAATGCATGGAAGATGTCAAATTAACAGTGATAAAAGTATTAAATGCAATCAATAGTATACTGTCAAACAAGTTTAGGTATATTTTACAAAGCTCAAATACAACAGACTCGAAACATTTTTTTTTAATGCGGCCACGAGAAATTTGCGCAGGACCGCTGATGCTTACAATGCGGCCACGGTGCACTGTTTCGTGAGTACCACTGATATACAAAATACATGATCAAAGGGTAAATAATTGACACTACTTAAAACATTAAAAAACTTTTAAAAGCCTACTTATACAGATGTCGTCATTCACCATCAATCAATCCACCTGTGGTCCCGAAAGCTTTCATCATTCCATGCAATGATTAATAGATTAGTTAACATCCCTCTCACTAAAGTCAACTTTGAATTAGGGTAAAACATTATTAAACAGATAGCTGTAAATAATGGTTACAACACAGACGTAGTAGTTAACTTGCGTAAGCAAGTTAAACAACTCATTGTAAATAATATTTTTTCAGGAGAGAAGAAAGCAAACGATAATATTAAAAACTGGCGTAGAATTATTTATTTAGGAGGCATTTAAGATAGTTAAGTTTTTGCCTGATAATATAGAAACCGCGTTTTATAAGTAATTTAGGAAAAGTTTTATTGAACAGTAAAGATCGCGTAGATTCATCGTCACAGTGTGGTATAAATATACACTCTTGTGGAGACTGTCCAGCTTCTTATGTTGGACAGACAGGTAGAAACTTTAATATTAGAATTAAAGAACATATTATCAATTGTTCTGAGTTTGCCAATCATTTAATAGAAAATGATAATAATTTTAATCAGAATAGTTATTTAGAAATACATTACCGAGTAAATATAAAAGGTTTAAAGATGAATAGTCTAGAATTTTTAGAAATAAATAAAACTCTTAACAAAAAAGAAATATTATTAAATAATATTCTTAATAGAACAGGTTGCTCGTCATTACTTACATTGTTTCCAATTAAAAGAGTAATCTCTAACCTATCTGATTGATTACAGATCATTAGTTTATTAGTTTTTAATGTTTAACGTCATTAGAAGTATGATTATTTGTTTGCTTTGTTTCAACTCTATAACCTCCTCCCTTGCTTCCTTTAAAAGGGAAAAAAACCCGAAATCCATTTTGTAATTTTATAATTTAAAATGTTTGAATCAATCTTGCTTCATTACTTAAGAAACTTTGCGATAGTAAGTCTGAAGATGCCTCTGAAGAGGCGAAACATGTGTCACAGCTAGTAGCACAATACGTGGAATAATCAAAGTTATTTTAAATTTTATATTAAAACACTTGCTGGGTTAACTATTTTCTAAGATATGCATAATATGAAACACAAGATTGTAGACAAACTTCTAACTCTTAGCGACAAACGATGAAAATAAAAATAACAACACATTTTTTAGTACTTTTTCGACATCTGATTTATTTCATCAGGACCGGTTTCGCTCATGGCGAGCATTATCAATAAGACAGTATTTATGCAAAAGTTAAGGATGAAAGCAAGGTATGACAAACAATTGGTAAAGCAACTAAGCAAATAAATTAAAGTAAATTACACTAAAAATAAAATGTTTATTCTGTTACAGGAACTGACTCATTTGAACTCATTACCGGGACTTCCATCTAATTATGGTTGACAGACATGTAGATTTATTTATTTTTATTAAATTTACTTATTTTCTGGGCTTTTACTTTGTTAATGTCAAATTCATACTTAATTGATTTTTGATGTGTTAGTTTTGCATTGCTAAGAGGTTTTGAACATTTTATTTTTAGTCTATTTGTCTATTTGCTTAGTTGCTTTACCAATTGTTTGTCATACCTTGTTTTCATCCTTAATTTTTGCATAAATACCACTGTCTTATTGTATTAATTATCAGTTGATAATGCTCGCCATGAGCGAAACCGGTCCTGATGAAATAAACCAGATGTGGAAAAAGTACTAAAAAATGTGTTGTTATTTTTATTATAATGCCTTTCCACCAAGTATTGACAGTGAACACCTTAAAAGTGACAAACGATTAATTGTAGCTTATATGTAGGACAATATTAAACCGAAGTGAATATGGAAAAAATGCAATCGTAGCATAAAAAAAGATTTGCGAGACGTTTAAAAATAATTTTATTATCTTCTACCATTTCGTACGAAATGAAATTATAATTTTCTCTGTCAAAAGTATTAATCAGAAATCATTTTTTCAGCGACATTTCAAGAAATGAATATCTCACATTGCCGTTTCTATACAACCTGAAGTTAAGCTATTAATATGTGTTTCATTGTTCGATTTTGAAAACATGTAAATTTGTTTTTTTGTTATTCTTATACCAACACTATTTGACGTAAATTTGGACAAGTCTTTTGGCGTGTTAAAATTGTCATATATGAAAAGTGAAAGTCTTTGTAGATATATTCGTTCCGAGAAAAAATATGTAGATGAAAATGTTGTTACCAGATGTAGCCTTCATTTACTTGTATATTTTGAGTTCCTTTGCGATTAATTAATTCTTTTCATTGACAAAGCAAGAAAATTTTCAGTTTTATAACTACATATCGGCCCTTTAAGATAATAGAAACGTATATTTCTAGATTTTTTTTCGATATTGAGTTATGAATGCGACTAGATAAAAAAATAATATGTTACGTTATGTGTCAAAGAGAAGATATTTAAATGCGTATTAATTAAGTTTACTATTTCATTTTTAAAGCTCCATTTACCTTTTAAATAACACATAAGAATATTTTATTTTATATTTAATACATTGGTTACGGGTGCGAAATACGCAACGTTTAAATATATGTTTTGATTTCCCGCAGTCAATGTGTTAACAAATAAATTAGTAAGCCAAATCATCGCTTTCAATCTGCGTTGTCCAACACGCGGCTTACGGGCTGCATGCGGCCCAATTTAATGTTTTCTGCCGCTCTATTGGAGTTTGCAGCCTTCTACAAATACATTTTACATTTTTTTTATTCATAAATCAAACAAAACAATGCAGGGGCGTGAATTTATATCAGCATTTTGTGTATGACATGACATCCAATTGTCTTCATGACAGTATGCAAATGAAATCTTAAAGTTAATTAAAGCATTCAATGACAGATGCAAAAGTGTGAGGAAATGTTTACGATATTTTTAGCTCCATTTAACGTAGAGGTGGAATCCGCAACTGCAAATTTACAAACTGAGTTAATAGACCTCCAATCAAACATCGAGTTAAAATGCATGTTTGAAGGAAATAAAGATGAGTTTTATCAGAAATGTATCCTCGAGGATAGATTTCCAAAAATTAAAAAGGTGGCAATGTACATTACAGCTGCATTTAGAACCACATATCGCTGCGAGTCGTTCTTTTCAAAATTGAAAATAGTAAAAACGAAATGTCGCAACAGGTTGGCCGATGAAAACTTGATCAATCAACTGCGATGTGCATTTTGAAATTACCAGTTGATTTAAAAATTTTTTAATCAGTCAATTGATTAAAAAATATCACACATTTTTAATTATTCATTCCAAAAAATTTTTTCATAACCGGTTTTCATGGCGTTTGTCAATAAAACCGGTCAAATAAATTTTATTAAAAAATAAAAAATGTATTATTATTTTCTTTTGTCTTTTGATGTGGAGCATTTGGACTCCTTGCGGTGTTTATCTCAACATAGTTGCTCAGCCACCATTTTTTGAAAAGAGACGCGCCGCATGCGGCCCAATTTAAGATTTTCAGCGGCCCGATTTAATATTTTCTGCCGCTCTATTGGAGTTTGCAGCCTTCTACAAATATATTTTTCATTTTGTTATTGATAAATCAAACAAAACAAAGCAGGGGCGTGAGTTGATATCAGCTTTGAAGGAAATAAACATGAGTTTTATCAGAAATATATAAATTTTTTGGTTTACAGCTTCAAAATTGAAAATAGTAAAAATGAAATGTCGCAACAGGATTGTGATCAATCAACTGCGATGTGCATCGAATAAATTACCAGACGATTTAAAAAAAATATCAAGCAGTATAAAAAAAACAAATGTCACATTAATTATTAAGTAAATAAAATGTTTTGATAAGTTTTTTGTTTGTTTTTAAATAAAAAAAGTCATTGTAATTATTAATTAATAAATTGTTTTTATTACGTTTGTTTTGTTTGTTTTATACGGCTCACCATTTACCGGTAATTTAATTTTATTTTATTTGGCCACATAAATATAAACATAAATAGAATGATACTTTCGATGGTTACGGCGGTAACTTGGTGGAAGTTCATTTTAATACAAAATTTAAAATATTTTGATTATTCCACGTATTGTGCTACTAACCGTGACACGTGTTTCGCCTCTTTCAGAGACATCTTCAGATTGATTGCACCTCATTAGTTTATAGTTTAATAGTATGTAATGTTTAACGTCATTATAAATATTTTTATTTGTTTGCTTTGTTTCGATTCTATAACCCCCTCTCTTGCTTCCCTTATAAAGGGAAAATCCCAATCTGATGAATGAGCTGAAATCATTATCAATCAATCATTGTTTTGATTCTATCACCCCTTTCCTTGTTTCCTTTAAAGAGAAAAAAACCCGTAATTCATTTTGTAATTTCATAATTTAAAATCTTAGAATCAATCTTGCTTCATTACTTAAGCAAAATTTGCGATAGTAAGTCTGAAGATGCCTCTGAAAGTTGCGAAACACGTGTCACAGTTAGTAGCACAATACGTGCAATAATCAAAGTTATTTTAAATTTTTTATAAAGGTTATTTCAACGCTCAAAATATGTTACTTTGTCCTGCTGAGTAGATTATTCATTGTTTAGTGGCCAAATTTGAGTCAACCAGTTTGGTAAATAATCGGCCAACACCTACCTGTACGTCATCAAAATACAATATCTGGTGAAAACATTGCTGCTGTGTGTGAAAGTGTACAGGAAAACCCAAGGCAGCTTATTTCTCGTTGTTCACAAGAACTTGGCTTTTCTGCGACTTCAATTCGGCGAATTTTGAATCGGGCCTTATGTCTGCACCCGTATAAAATCCAACTAACCAAGGAACTTCAGGTAAACGACCACAGACAACGCCTGATTGGGTTTTGGAGCAGTTGGAAGTTTACCCAAATTTGTCAAAAAAGTCAACTTTAGCGACATGGCCCATTTTATAATGAATGGATATTGGCAGACATTTGATGCTATATTCCATATTTAATGCCGTAAAATATACTTACAAATGAAATTTAAATTTAGTCGAAATCTCACAAACAACTTGTTTTATTTACATTTCAAAACTAAGCGTCCTTATAAATAGAATGTTTCATTTTATTTTGAAAATTTAGTGAATATGTTAATATCTTGAAAATTTACATTTTTTAACTGTTACAAAGAGCTTTTTCTTTCATATATTTTAACTTTCTTGATCGAACAAAACTGCTATAATTTCACCTTCGATAATCAGAAGATTGTGATGGGCGAATCTCTTCCCGCTGTTCATTTGATGATGGATCTTGAAGTTGACGATGTTATCTGAAACAACAATAATAAACAATATTTAGTTACTAAAAATTAATAGCAAATAAAAATCTTAATTCTAAAACTTTGACGCAAAGATATTTTTATCACAGCTCAGGCCAATGCGCCAAATAATTTTAATTGTGAAAGTCATACGAGATTAACTCGATAAATAATTTATCAGTCGTGAAAAACTCAACGATAAATAACATACACCCAGCTCAAGATCTCTTTTTCAATTGAAAAAACTGATCTTGCCGGGAATTGAACCCGGGCCCACCTGATCGCTAAGACAAAGCTCTTGCCACTAGATCACAGGGACCGACATTTTAAATAATTGTAATCTTAATCCAATTAATGAGTCGTAATACGCAATCCAAAAAAAATATATGTTTAATCCAAGGATACACTTTGAAATGTCATTCTTCAAAAATATTTCAGGAGCACACAAACTATTAATTTGTTTGTTTGTGATAAATAAATCAATCCCAATTTTGGGATTATTTGTTCTAATCCCGGGATTCATCTGGTTTTGAAAGTCTTCGGGATCCCGGGAATATAAACTCCTAGTCAAAACCTCTTCATATTCACTTGTGTTTTTAACTCCAAATAAATATGGCTGATCCGATATCACAAATTTATAAACTGCAGTGTTGCCACAATTAGCAAGTATATATCGTAATAAAACATCGTAATAAAATAACTCTTCTGCTGGGTTACAAGTCGACACCTTACTTTGAAAAGGTTCTAACTGCTCTTGAAACCGTTTTGAGATATGAGCGTTTGAAAATTCGGTTGATTAAAATTCACTTGTAACAATGAGCAAGTAAACATGTTTCATATGACTTGTTATAAGCATATTTTTTAACAAATCTAGCTGAAAAATAATGATCTTAAAGATCCAATGATGGAAATAATGATGACAATCTTATAACTTTGTCAAATAAATTTAGTTAAAAAAGTGTGTAGATGCAGTGCAACTTCGGAATTCTGCTAACTCCGTTATTCAACCATAGATAATTCTGAAATTCACGTACATATATGATAGAATGCGGTAACTACAAGCTTTTCCGACCAAAAAGTCATTTTAACAGGGCTGTGGAGTCGGAACTTTTTGACCACAGTCGGAGTCGTCGCGGCGATTTGGCCGTAGTCGTACTTGGATTCGGAATGTTATTTTGCATATTATATGTCAAATTTGGCCGGATTGGTAGGGTTGATATTTAATTGAATACACATAAGTAGGAAAATTAGGCAAAAAAGTGACGATATCAAACTTGTTTAGTCGGGAGTCGTGTTTTTGATAAATACTGGAGTCGGATACGAACTTTTTTTACCGACTCCCTACAGCACTGCATTTTAGGCAAAAATGACAATTAGAACCTTTTCACAGTAAGGTAACGAAGTTACAAGTCAGCATAAAAATTTGAAATAGTAAAAAGCGCTCGCGCCATCTTGATTGGCCAAGACGAAGGAAGAGTGACATAAAACTTATACTGCTGAGCGCAAGTGACTCCTTAAGAGGAGATGCGTCAAAGCCCATGAAACGAGCGATAAATTCAAAGCGCCCATGTCTTCAATTCGCACTTACTCTTATAGAAGAAAAACACTGTTTCACTTTGTAATAAATAGCTTGCCACGCAGTAAATGAGCTACAAACTAAAAACAAAACTGATTCAAACAATACTTTCGATGGATTCGGCGGTAGCTTTGTGGAATTTCATTTTAATATTGAGACGACCTTGATTCCGAATCCCTCGTCACTCGGGGAGAGGAATTTAGGGATCGGAGAGGGAGAATCAAGATGCTCGTAATAAAAACGATCTCAGAATGTTAAACGGTGTGATTATCACACACATAGAATTTTTTTAAATTTTAAAACATAGAGAATTTATTTTCAGAAGTTACAAACACAAGAAGTTATATTATAAGACACAAATATGATTATACTATTGCGATTCACGACGCCGATATCAGGATTGAAAACGCGATTTTAAGGCTTAGGAGGAGGAGACTGAGAGTCTGATGGCTACTTGTCCAATACTTCAATTATGGGAGGCGAACCATCGACCAATTTAGGAGCTTTATATGGCTTACAAGCGCTTCTCAAAGCTCTAGTCTCTGACTGGGGGAGGATTGAGAGCAGGAAGGCTACTATTTTTAGAGGAGTGAAATACCACGTATCTCACGCAGCCCTGGCACAACAGGGACAGCAATAGTTAGAGCGAGGCGGCTGTCCGTATACATCCCCGTTATCGCTGCGCCGAGATGTCGGTTTTACAAATTTTAAAAAAGTACTCTATATTGAATCTCTGTAGATTTTAATATAGAGTATGATAAGACTGACTTTACTTCCTGATATCGATTTAAACTCATAGACTGAGGTGATAATTAGATCGTTCGAGAGAGTGCTGATGTCCAAACAAACAATATGGTATCAATATAAAATAAAGTACGTTATTCCACGTATTGTGTTACTAATTGTGACACGTATTTTGCCTGTTTCAGAGACATCTTTGGATTTACTATCGCAAAGTTTGCTAAATTAATGAAGCAAGATTCTAACATTTAAAATCGATGAAATTACAAAATGGAGTTTGGGATTTTTCCCTTTTACCGGAAGCAAGAAGGGGGGGACGTTTTTCGCCTCTTTCAGGCTTACTGTAAGTTAGTCCGAAGATGCCTCTGAAAAAGGCGAAACACGTGTCACAATTAGTAACACAATACGTGGAATATTCAAAGCTGTTTTAAATTTTATATTGATTCAAAAAAATATTAATGGCTGAAGTTTTTGTGCCTTTGTCTACTAAGACTTTTTACATGGATTTATATAATAAAAGTATTTTTTTTTTAATGTATTTATTCCACATTAAATTCAGCTGAACTATCAATGATATGCAGCTTATTATGCCAGCTATGAGTAAAACCCGTCCTGATCTAAAAAATTATTATGGAATTAGTAATGCCATTCAACCTCGTATTGACAGTGAACACCTTAAAAGTGATCGATTTATATCTTTTTTAATGATATTCAGGTCAGATACGTGGTGCAATGGTCAACATCGATGGCTGTTACTGACAACCTGGACTCGAGCAGCATTTTTTCAGTCGATTTATCGATAAGGTTCGAAGACATGGGTGCTTGTGTTGTCTAAATATTCCTTTCCCCTCATGGAGTGGAGTGAAAGTGACCATCTAGCCCAGCGTTGTCCAACAGAAATCGTTTGGTGGGCCTAATAAAATATTACCCTTAAATGGTGAGCCGCTTAAAAAACAAAAACAATTTATTAATAAATAATTACAATGACACTTTTTTATTTAAGAACAACCAAAAAACTTATCAAAACATTTTATTTACTTAATAATTAATGTGACACCTGTTTTTTTATACTACTTGATATTTTTTTTATATCGACTGGTAATTTATTAGATGCACATCGCAGTTGATTGATCAAGTTTTCATCGGCCAGCCTGTTGCGACATTTCGTTTTTACTATTTTCAATTTTGAAAAGAACGACTCGCAGCGATATGTGGTTCCAAATGCAGCTGTAATTTACAATGCCAGCTTTTTTAATTTTGAAAATTTATCCTCGAGGATATATTTCTAATAAAACTCATGTTTATTTCCTTCAAAGCTGATATCAACTCACGCCCCTGCTTTGTTTTGTTTGATTTATCAATAACAAAATGTAATATATATTTGTAGAAGGCTGTAAACTCCAATAGAGCGGCAGAAAATATTAAATTGGGCCGCTGAAAATATTAAATTGGGCCGCGTGTTGGACAACGCTGATCTAGCCACTAGTACTGTCTTAGGCTATCCTTTCAATCTCTCTTAAAAAAATGGAGGCTGAGCAACTATGTTGAGATAAACACCGCAAGGAGTCCAAATGCTCCACATCAGATGTAGACATGATAAAAATAATAATACATTTTTAGTACTTTTTCCACATAAAATTTATTTGATCAGGACCGGTTTCAGTTGACAATGCTCGCCATGTGCGAAACCGGTCCTGATCAAATACATTTTATGTGGAATGAGAGCTCTTAAAGATGTGTATTATTTTTTTAATCAATTGGACTGATTAAAAAATCATTAATGTCAACCGATCAGTCAAATCTTTTCGATTTAGCTATAATACATACAAACGATGTTGCAACATAACGCTAAGTCATCGAGGACCGTATTAATTACAATAACTAAATTATTTAAACGATCTTTGCATATAACGCACCATGAATAACATGACGCGATAACTTTAAATGTTGCATCCTATTAATTAGTATTCATTTGATTAATCTTATTCATTCAACACATACTGTAATTGTGATTCGTTCCATATTTTGTGTACATGTCATGCAGACACCGCATGTTCTAAACATAATTGTGGCCAGTCAGTCTTATGCTACGTTCACATGGAGACTATTCGATGCGAGATTTTCACGTATACGGTTTTCCCGAATACAGAACACCTGTTCACACTGAGAACGACCTTGATTCGGTTCCCTCGTAAATCGAGAAGGAGCCTCCTATCCGACACTCAGGAGAGGAATTTTTAGAACAGAGTAGGAGAAACATGGTGCTCTTCTGCCAATGCGCCAAATATTTTTGATTGTGAAAGTCATACGAGATAAACTCGATGTTAATGAATCAGTCGTGAACAACTTAACGATACTTAACCTTTTAGAGAGTGTGGACGTATATAGACGTCATCTCCGTCTTTCTTTCAAAGAGTATGGACGTACGATTGTTTCAACACTACAGTAGTGTGTGTTTGTGCGCGTATAAAGGGCTTGAAGTATGAATTTATTCACTCCTTGACAGGTTTATAGGACAGGTTGTTTATTATTTCCAATTGAAGGGTTTAACCCAACCCTACCTGATTGATTGCATCTCATCAGTTAATATTTTTTAATGCCAATGTCATTAGTAGTGTTATTATTTGTTTGCTTTGTTTTGATTTTATAACCTTCCCGTAAAAAGGAAATATCCAAACTCCAATTTGTAATTGTATCATTTTAAAATATTAGGATCAATCTAGCTTCATTACTTAAGCAAACTTTGCGATAGTAAGTCCGAAGATGCTTCTGAAAGAGGCGAAGCACGTGTCACAGTTATTTCAAATTTTATATTATTTCATTTCAATTTTAAAATATGTAAAATTTGAATAGTTTGAATTTTGTAATTTTCCTTGAGTTTTTCGCTAACGACCCGGGTTTCGCCTTTTGACATCATCAGGCATTTAAAGTGCCCGGATTTACTTGAACTGACGCTAAGTAAACAGTTTTTATCGTTACACCATTCATTTTGGTTAACAACACGAAACTTCAACATTAATTTACTCTAGAGTTCAGTTCAAACGAACCAAATCTGATATTGAAATTCCATCAAGCATCCCCAGTCTAAGTCCTTAATAATTTTAAATATGTATTCTATAGTTCTAGACAGCACAGACATCCATGTCTTCGAACAGAATCGATAAATAAATTGGAAAAATTTTTGCCTGGCCTGTACTGGGAATCGAACCCGGGAAGTCCATCACGGAAGCCAATGACGTTGTCCACTGCAACGTGGACCTGACGACTTATTAAGAAATATCTAATTTGATATTCATCAGTTGATAATGCTCGCGATGAGCGAAACCGGTCCTGATCTCAATAAATTCACTGTCAATTAAGTACTTAGTATAATTTTTATAACCATTTGAACAAGTATTATCAGTGAACTACTTAAAAGTGACCACGAAAATTTAACGCTTTGTTGAAAACGATGGTTTAAAAATGGAATAAGCTCAAGCATTCATTGTGTGTGGTGTTCACGGGTTTGAATCCAAGTGCGTAGAATTTTTCATACCATATCGATGTATTTTGAAAATATCTGTTCGAAAATGGAACACGCGTAAAAAGTGCAGGTTGATTTAATGCAACTCCTCGATTGGAAGCTGAATTAATGAGACAGCCAATCGCAGACAGCTGGCTGTCGGTCGCACCAATCACTCATCGCGTGAACTGGTTTCGAAAATGGAACGCGTAAAACGGCGGCAAGTCCTTATTTCTGCACTTCGTGGTTGCGAACAGGGGTGGATCATATTAATAAATTAATTCCTTTTAATAAGAATCATGAAATTTATATTTTTTCGCTCTGACTAAGCGACCAATAATTATTTAATGTTATATCATTCGACATTTATCACAAAATCTAACATCCAAAATAGAGTTAAAATAAAATCACAAACTTTATTTAATTTGATGACAGCCCTATTCTCGCCCATTAAAATGTCCAAATTCAAGGAAAAAATCTAATTTCCTGTCAAAGAAATGTCAAATAATACCTTAACGTAAATAATAAACATTATTATATTAATAAAAGCCGGGAAAAGTGCAGTAGAAGACAAATTTATTACATTTTGACTAAATGTCTTCGCCGATAAAAAATCAAACATATTTTCTTTCATATTCGTTTTTATGGCAACTTAATGACCAACAATACAAAAGGGAATTACAGACCCACAGACATACATACGCCGTTTCGGTTTTATATATAAGATATTTGTGTTCATATGAAACTATTCAGTACTAGTATTTTTAAAATTGATACTCGGATAGCTCTACACACATTGATAACGAAACCAATTTACCGTCGAAACTTTCACGAGCGAAATCAATTCGATTGTTTGAACTTGCAACAACAATGCAAAAGGGAATTACAGACCCACATACATACATACGCCGTTAGATAATATTTTTCCGCGAAACCTTAGTCAAAGTGATGTGTGTGTGAGTAGTGTGTTTTTAAATTGTTATCCTGGCGCGAGAACAATATTAATCAAATGATTAATATATACTACGGAATCGGTGACAGTTTTATGACTAATGTTTGATTAATTTCTTAATCGATCTGTATGGAAACTAATATATAATACAGTTTTTTTTGTATTAACTTCATTAATTTCATTGGGATCTTAGCTGGTATTGGTTTCGCTTTTAAAATCATGCCTTACCGACAAGAATCGACAGTCAACGCATTTCACGCAAAGTGAATCATTATATATTTTTATTTTTTTCATATCCGCTCCCTATTTGGAGCATTCCTCGCATCTTCCCAGGTCATTCCGGCGTCCCGTATGTCCCCTGAGTACATCCTATGGATGGTCATCACAGGGCGTCGGGATCCATCACATTGATTAAAAGGGGCAGGATTCAGGCTCCCCTGGGGCATCCGCAGCACATGCCCAAGCCAGGTCCATCGTCACCTTTTTATTTTCGACGTAATTTATTTATTCGCAAAAAAAACTATATAAAATACATGGCTTTACAGCAAACGCCAATGCGCCATGCATTTGAAAAATTAATAAAAATTACATAAAATATTACACAAAAATAAGAAACAGAACAGAAACTTATTATTTACATAAGAAGACAAAAAATTTTTCAAAGCATCAAGTTCACTGCCGAAGATGTCCACATCAACAGGCAGCGCATTTATCAGCCGAATAGGCCTTGCAACTGGAGATTCAAAAGACCTACGTGACAAACAAGTTTTGACAAAGAAAATTGATTTGTCTTTGTTACAATAATAATTTGTAATAAGTGGCTGCTTTGTCCGCTCTCTTACCTCCGTGTTCCTGACACTTTTTATTACGTTAATTAATAAACAATTCACTGATAAATTCCACGAATTTAAACAAGCTTGTTTTACTTGTGATCTTAAGTTACGAAGATAATAACATACTTATTTTCTTTTAATATATTTTACATATATTTACGCCTTTGTCAGAACTAAGAGTTCTACCATGTTCACTCTTCACCGGCATTAAATTAAAAATTATTAAATTTTTTTGTACTGCACAATTAATTTCTTAAGATCAGGATATGTTCCGCTTATCGTGACAACTTTCAAACGAAGTTTTTCTCTTTTCGATAAAGAGACATTTTGGCATCTCGAAGCTGTGTTCGGGAACACTTGGACATGCCGCCTGAAAACGGGTCGTCAATTAACATAAGTCATGTAACCAAGGGCTGTGGAGTCGGATCTTTTTGGCCGGAGTCGTACTCGGAGTCGGAAATTTTGAAAAATTTGAACTTTTTATTTTTGCATTTAATATGTCAAATTTGACTTTTGGCCGCATTGATATTTAATTGAATACACATAAATAGGAAAATTAGGGGAAAAGGTGACGATATTAATGGTGTGTCGTGTTTTTGGTCAATGCTGGAGTCGGAGTCGGATATTTATTACCGAGTTCACAGCCAACATGTTACAATTACAAGAAAATAAATATTATTTCTCAAGTCCACAGTCCACTCCTGTTTGAAAATAATATGTAAATCGAATAGAAAGCACTCGGGGATTTAATGCATTTAATCAAAACGTTGATTATTGTACATTGATGGATTTATCGACGCTCGTGTTGCACGGCCAATAATTCACGGCTCAATGATCAAGCTGAAATGTTTGTACACAATATTTCTGAGATACAATCAATAAAAATGAGAAATGTAATAAATATGTCGGAGAAGCTGAAGAAATTCATACACAATCAATAAATTTTCACGAGGTTTTCCATTATCATAACCAGTCAATATTAGTTATTATAGACTTTTTGAGAAACGGGCCAGATTGAAATTTTTTTAAACTTGGCGGGCTGGATGACAAATAAATTCGTGTTGTTATCCAATTAGTGTAATTTAATTGTTCTAATATATTTATATAATGTCAATTCTATTGGAATTTATAATAGAAAGTATGTATAAAATTTTATGGGTTCATAAGTTGTCGTATCTTATAGGTACCAATAATTTTTGAATTGAAATAAATAGTTCTGAATTCACAACCAAATCATGAACCTTTAAAAAGATATTTTTCTTATTTGAATAATTTATTTTCTTATTGAGGATTTTTGGAGGGTCGGATGAAAATCTTTGACGGGCCGTAGTTTGGCGACCGTTGGTCTTACTTACTGTATGAAGGGATGATCAGTAAATTGTGTCGATGACATCAACTTCCAGTTCCTCTAAAAGCTCTTTACATTACTGATTAGCTTATTTTTATTATTATTTTATACTAACGAGTACCCGGCATGCGATGAAATGCCACTCAAAGATGTAAAAAGTTTGTGTTAAAATTCTGTTTACTAAAGTTCTTTTGGATATACATTTCGCTATTCGTGATCATTATAAACATATCATCAAATTTTAAAAGTACAGAATAAGAATCAATGTTATCGTTATCAATGAATCAACCTTACAAAAAATAATCCAAATACTATTTTCAAAGAGACGTAACCAGAGCTGTAGAGTCGGAGTCGGAGTCATCGTGTCGTTTAGGCCGGAGTCGGAAATTTTGAAAAGTTTGAACATAGTATTTCTCTATCTATTGGCCGGATTGGCTGGTTGGTATATAATTGAATAGACATATGTAAATAGGAAAGTTATGAAAAAAACGTGGCTAAATTAAGCCCTTTAAGTGTAAGTCGGAGTGTTATTTTT
Organism: Himalopsyche kuldschensis; assembly: GCA_028554975.1. Classification (NCBI taxonomy): domain Eukaryota; kingdom Metazoa; phylum Arthropoda; class Insecta; order Trichoptera; family Rhyacophilidae; genus Himalopsyche; species Himalopsyche kuldschensis. The sequence goes on along the minus strand of JAHFWI010000031.1, from coordinate 2,905,974 downwards.
TTTAACAACTCCACAGCCCTGGACGTAACACGTGTCACTTTTGCGATTCAACACAATGCGTGGAATGACAGGGTTTTTAAGCTTGACGTTCAAAGTGGATTTCTACAAAGTTAAGATCAGAACAGGTTTCGGTCATTGCGAACATTGTCAACTGACGATTATCAGTTGACAAATCTCCTGATATTGTTAAAAATAGTACCAGATAATGTTTTTTTATCTATTTATAAAAAAAGTTTAACATTTTCACCAGCATGCTAGCTTCCCGGGGCTTAGGTTAAAATGCCAAGTGTGACGCAAACAATCCTGAAGTCTGCTGCAGATTGTTGCATTATTAAAGCATTCAAGAGGGATTTCCCGCCGCGTTATGAATAAATTATCCAGCTGTATTTGTAGCCAGTCGCCTAGATAAATTATTTATCTACTTCAAAAATATCATATACCGGTAAAACAGGGTGAATAGAGACACAAGGATTGAACTTCAGCACAACTTTACTAAGTATCCAATGTTTTTTTTTACTTTTATAAATATATAACTAGTTACCCGGCTTCGCTCGGACTAAGCGACCAATAATTATTTAATGTTATATCATTCGACATAATTATATCACCAAATCTAACATCCAAAATAGAGGTAAAATAAAATCACAAACTTTATTTAATTTGATGACAGCCCCATTCTCGCCCATTAAAATGTCCAAATTCAAGGAAAAAATCTAATTTGCTGTCAAAGAAATGTCAAATAATACCTTCACGTAAATAATAAACATTAATATATTAATAAAAGCCGGGAAAAGTTCAGTAGAAGATTAATTTATTACATTTTGACTAGATGTCTTCGCCGATAAAAATTCAAACATATTTTATTTCATATTCGTTTTTATGGCAACTTAATGACCAACAATGCAAAAGGGAATTACAGATCCACAGAAATACATACGCCGTTTCAGTTTGTATATATAAGATTCATTACAATGACTATAATACTATCTCTCTAATGACGAAACTAAACCAACTAAATGATTGGCCAAAATTGAAACAAGCGTGTTTGAGATCGATGCCTGGCATCCTTACTTTTTGACCCCTTAAAAACTTCTCTTTTATTGGACGAAAAATAAAATCAATCATGTTTTTTTTGGTTAATAAGTAGCGTAAAACAGAATGAATGGAGACTCGTATAGAATAGAGGTTCATATATTCCAATCATTACAATCTGTATTTTTGTCTCTATTCAACTGCCAAGTCTCGATTTACTCTATCTCGTCTCCATTCACCCCGATTCAATGTGAATAGAGACATCGAACAAAAATTGACTGTGTCTTAATAACGATAGTGAATATTTGAAAAATATTGTCATGTATATGTAGTACGACCATAGAAACAAGTTTCAAGCCATTCATATTTGAATTATGTTGCGCAGGGTATGAAGATACATAGTCCTGAAGGGTAAAAAGTGTCTCAGACTGGAATTACAAAATTTAGAGCAATCCCGCATCTACATTTCTTATTTTGGGCTATTTTATTCTCAAAAGCTCAACTACTGGTACATGGTCAACTACTAGTACATTTATCTTAAAACATCTCAAAAATATTATGCTATTTTCCTTAATCACTAATTGCAGGAATGGCAATGTCCACACAATATCTAGTTTATCCATTTCCGCTTCCAATGTGGAACATATAGCCTCCGAATGAACGTTATTATAAGCATATTTTTTCTATGGTAAATGCTTGCTTGTTTATCAGTCCTTTTTAGTTCGATGAGAGAAGAGATTTTTATACAGCACAAACAGAATCGATAAATCAACTGGAAATGCAATGCTGATTGTACTGCGAGTCGAGCCCATGAGGTGCATCACGAAAGCCAACGACGTTGACCCCTTCACCACAGACCAATTTCATATAACTTGAACTCTTGGGAGAATCCATATAATATTTGGGGACAGTTTATTGTACAAAATCGATAAATCGACTGAAAATTGCTGTTCATACCGGGAGTCGGACGTGTGAGGTCCGTTACGGAAGCCGACGACGTTGATCACAGCACAAACATACCCGACAAAAAAAGGTAAAATTATTCCTTTTTTTAATGTTTTATAATTATCTCTATCCTCTGGATGAGTTCATTTAACTCTACGCTATGAAGAGTCACTTTCAATTTTTGAATAATAAAATACCTAAGGAAAATTCTAGAATAGGCCTTTTTTTGTTTCTCATATCAAATTCAGAGAATACATACGATATCTACGCAGCTCTCTAGGTACACATATAGTTTGGGGTTTCTTCATAGAGAATATATGGAATATAGCTATGAAGGGAACGTCAACTATTGGCCAGTATGACAAATGGAAAGAAAACTATTATTCCTACCTCCATATCTACCAATAACGTTATTTTATCATCGTTTGCTTTTTTTTAGCAATCTTTTAGTTTTTACTAGTAGCGTTTTTCTACGAGAACTGCTTGTAACTCAGTTACTCAGACTCTCTTTTTCGAAGAGAGTAGGGATGGAAAGGTTACGAGAACTAGGACATGACTCATGTGATTAGCTAATCGCTGTCACTATTCGTCGCTCTTTGGAATCGGAAGGGATTAAAGTACTTCTACTATATATAGTACAACTCCCACATATATTCTGATTAAGGTTGCATTCATAGTGAGCTTTTCCAATCGAAGAATGCTTTAATACTTTCAATGGATTTGGTGGTAACTTTGTAGAAGCGCATTTTACATTTAATTTAAAACACATTCTGACGTATATAGTTCTGACAAAGGCGTAAGCCGAAATAGCTATCAACAAATATATAAAATAATTTATGTACATAGAACTAAAATACATTGTTATTTTTCTTACCGTACTTTCTCTCTCATTTGCGAAGCCATTTGTGATGTTTTTAGCTTCTCCTGAAGAATGGCAAATATTTTGATAAGCGGTTTTGCATTGGCAGCGATGATATTCAAGTGTTCATACGAAAATTTATAATTCGTTTAGAAAATTAAGCTACGCGGACTGGGATTTGATCCCGCGGGCTTTGCAAACAAAACCAACGACATTAACACTTGGCCACGAACCCAGCATTGCAAACAATGTCAAAAGTAATTCTTACCACCTATGCCTGGTTGCCTATGCCTGCCATGTTACATTTTAGCGTGGCGAAGTAGAGATGGTGTAAATTTGTAATAAAGAGCCCTAAGGTGGTTTACCAAATGAAGAAAGTTTTTCATTCATTTTTGACGCAATGGCACATGCTGCATTTTTGATAGGGTACCGGTTGGGCTTAGGTGGATTCAAGCATTTTTTTTTTGACAGGATTGATCTTCTACATTTTTTATAATCAAGTCAACACCTTACTTTGAAAATGTTTTTACTGCTCTTGACCCTGTTTTGAGGTATAAGCCGCTGAAGTTTAGATCATATTATATAATTCACTTGTAACAATGAGCAAGTGAAAATGTTTCAAATTACTTATTTTATGCATAACTAGTATTGCTACCCGGCGTCGCTCGGACTAAGCCACCAATAATTATTTAATCTTATATCATTCGACATAATTATATCACAAAATCTAACATCCAAAATAGAGTTAAAATAAAATCACAAACTTTATTTAATTTGAAACTAGCCCCATTCTCACCCATTAAAATGTCCAAATTCAAGGAAAAAATCTAATTTGCTGTCAAAGAAATGTCAAATAATACCTTCACGTAAATAATAAACATTATTATTAATAATAAAAGCCGGGAAAAGTTCAGTGGAAGACTAATTTATTACATTTTGACTAAATGTCTTCGCCGATAAGAATTCAAACATATTTTCTTTCATATTCGTTTTTATGGCAACTTAATGACCAACAATGCAAAAGGGAATTACAGACCCACAGACATACATACGCCGTTTCGGTTTTATATATAAGATTTTTCGCAACTCGAACCATTCTACTGAGAAATAATGATATAATTTAATAATATACGATTCTGAAGTTATCACATATGCTTGAATACGTCTAATACAAATTTTTCCAAGCAAGAGTTAATTTTTTGCCGAAATGTCAGTTAGAACCTTTTCAAAGTAAGGTAACAGAGTGTTAAAAAACACATATCTTTTTACGATACTTTTACATAAGTTCATTTTTGACTTCATTTAAAATTCAATGAATAAGTATTCTCTCTACTTTAGCATTTTCTTTTTACTGCTGAAGCCAGGGATAAACAAAGCCGCGGCTTAAGACGACAAGTATTTAATTATCGCTTAAAATTTATTTATCAAGGATTTTGACTTAAACTTGATGAAATTTCAATATCAAATTTAAATCGATTGAATTTGTTTTTTTTTTTTTTTTAATTATGTCCGCTCCCAACTTAGAGCATATGGACTCCTCATGGAGTTTGTCTTAATATTTGTTTTTTATACGAGAACTGATTGTTACTCAGTTGCTCAACCTCTCTTTTTTCAAAGAGAGTAGGGATGGAAAGGATACAAGGACTAGTGATTAGTTAATCGCTGTCACTATGCGTCGCTCTTTGGGATCGGATAGGTGGGAAGGGATTTTCAACAACACAAACACCCATGCCTTTGAACAGATTTATCGACTGAAAAAATCCGCTCGTACCGGGAATCGAACCCGGGCGATCCGGCACGCAAGCCAACAACGTTGACATTACGCCACGGACCGGACTAATTAATATGAAAAATATTTTTTTTTGTGTGCCAGCCCAACTCAAGTAATTAAAAAACCCATCAACGTTCTCTCAATTGCAGCCCTATTATTAGTAAGTGAATTGTCTTTATATGCAGAATGATTAAAACAATTTATAGACAAGCAAATAATAAGTTTAAATTCATTTTTTGTATTGGGATCGTATCCGAAAAATTTTATAGTAAACATTTTGTCCGGGAACATTTCGTCTGGTATCATTTTGTCCAGGGACATTTTGTCTGTAAAATTTTGTCCGGGGACATTTTGTATCAAAAAATATGACGTGTCTTGACATTTGCGACTTCAAAGCTGCTCACGCGCGTTTGAGGCATTTAAGTGATTAAATATAGTAATTGAATACGCAATGAGAGAGATAAATCTGATTTAATGGATGCTCTTAATTGAAATATCCATCATAAGTGAACGTTTAATAGTCGGTGAACATTAGTAAACTTTTGTGCAGGTAATGTATGAATAACCGTAAAAGTTTCATTATGGCTCATTTTTCAATATAAAATAGTAAATCTAATATGCAAAAAATGTCAAAGCGTTGAATTCGAAGAAGACACCGCTGAGAAAAACTAATAAACGAAAATGGCAAAATTTACGAGACTACCGTATTATTATTACTCATTCCATTGCCGTTCACAACAATTCGTCTCAGACATTTAAAGATTTTAACTTTTGCTTTACGAAGATGACGTTTAGTTGAAACTTACAGCTTCTAATAATTGAAATATCTCTATATGTATTTATATATAAAAAGAATACTGGGCTTAGATTTAAAGTATTCCGGGATAAATTCACGTCGATACAATGAATCGCGTGCAAGATGAAAATAACCTCACTATCCTCCTCTCAAAAACTATAGAGGGCAAAGCAGCTCCGGCCAAAAGGAATCCGGCTTAGGAATAGGATGGGCAGGAGTTTGAGGTATCTTAGCGAAATCACGTCGGTTATTTGTTTTATTAGTTTGTTTGTGTATTCTTCTTGAAAAGTGTTGATAACATTCCTTAGGTAGTGAACAGATACAAGTATTCAGTATATAGTATGTGTTGTGTGTGAGAGAGAAATCGTTAGAGTGAGTCAGTCGTTATATCCAAACTAGAGACGTTGCTCTACGATGTCAAAATACGAATTTATAATTAATAAAATATCAATAATCTCGATATTAAATGATCCCCAATAGATCGTACGAGTTAAGACTAGTTAATTGCTATCTCTAAAAAACACTTGAAATGAGTTCTGATCAGCCTGACGTTTTGGGTAGTGTGTGTGTTTTATATTTATGGTGAATTTTTTCTACTCTCTGTGGGAAATAAGCGTCAATTTTTATGGCCGTAAGTTTCATCACATACGAATGTCAACGCGGTAGAAATAGAGGCTCATTCGTGATTCACGTCATGACTATGACACGCATATACGCAGTTCAGACACTTGGGCTTTCGTTGACGTTTAACATGTTGTAATGAATATTTAACATCAGTTATTTCTAAATTTTGACTTCAACTTGAATTGATTGAAGCGACTTCTATGAATATCCATATTTTTCAGTTACATATTACCGGAGTTAACGAAGCTACCGGGTCGGATGTTTTTTTTAGTACCGAAAGGGAAAAGTTATTAATCCTTTTTTTTGCTTTTTACCAAGATGGCAATATTTTCATCTCGCTTGGAAAAAATAAGATTTTAGATATTAAAAATCATTTTCAACGAAAACGACTTGTCCAGAGCCGAACTTTACTCGTCGTCTCGGAGAGCGCCCACGTATTCGGAGCGGGAAATATTTTTATAGCCTAACTAGGAAAGTATTTTCGGAAAATAATCAGTCCTTAATATTTCTACTCGGCATAATGATTGCAAACAGTGATGTCCAAATACAAGCCACCAATGAAACCCAGGAACTGTTTTATTCCTTGTGTAATATATATTGCAATCCATGTCGCGGTTCTGTACTGGTCCGTGGTGCAGAGGACAACGCCGTTGGCTTCCGTGACAAGGGGGAGGGATAGCACGGGTTCTCGAGTCCCAGGATGAAAAGCATTTTTTCAGATGATATATCGATTCTAGTCGCAATCATAGATGTTATGTGCTGTCTAAAAATTCAATTCCACCCATCCTCTCATAAAAGTGGACATATGGAGTGTGGTGCCACCTAGCTAATATACCAAGTAGGTCCTATCTCAGCCTTTTACCCTTTAAATCCCTACTCTCATCAACATATGGAGTGGAGAGGTTTGAGCGACTGAGTCTATCCAGCATTTCTTGTAAAAAAGAAACTACGTTTAGATACCTACATTAGGAGGAGGATGCTATATGCTCCACATTGGGAGCAGACATTGATATTAATAAATGCAATATCATACTTTGGTATTTAAATACTTTGATAATTTAACACAATAAGAACGTTATATTTTTTTAATCCATATCCGCTCATAATATGGAGTGTATGGCCTATTAATGGGTTTGCCATTATATTGTACAATATAGTTCTACCAAGTAAAAGCCGATATAAGAAAATTATTACGCTTTTATTAACAAAATTGTACAAAAAGCTGTTCTAATATCTAACCCGTAAAACACCGTCCAAAAGAGCCGTGTAAAACCGCGGAGTTACCTCAGTCAACCGATTTAAATTGATGTTATTTAATGTTATTATAGAAGACAATACTAGTGTTTTAATGCTTGGAAACAAATACCTACACGCTAAGAAATCGTGGTATCATTTTTATATTTATTTAAATAATTGCGATTGCCTAACAAACTTTGGGAAATGCATGGCTAAGCGAGGTTCATAACCATTCCGACAGCGGATATTTTGGAAAGTTTTTGCCATTCTTTTGTTTGTTTTTTCTAAGGGCACCACTGATAACAAAGCTAATTTGTTTTTTTTTTTTACTATTGTTATATGAGTCGTGTAATTGCCCCGTTACCTTGACCTGCTCTGCTTTCTCGGGAAAATAAAAGTACGTCGTTAATTTCGTTTCTTCTTTGATGGAAATGTTTTCTTAATCAGATATTTTTCCGTTTTCTTAATCAATTCATTTCCGGTCAGCAATATATTTTTTGTCAACTTAACCTTTAAAAAACCACAAATGATTTCTTTTACGTATTCGTTCACAAAAACTTGGATGTAATTTGGAGTTGAAAAATATAGGATTATATATAAAGGTTATTTCAATAGGGACGCTCAAAATATGTTACTTTGTCCTGCTGAGTAGATTATTCATTGTTTAGTGGCCAAATTTGAGTCAACCAGTTTGGTAAATAATCGGCCAATACCTACCTGTACGTCATCAAAATACAATATCTGGTGAAACATTGCTGCTGTGTGTGAAAGTGTACAGGAAAACCCAAGGCAGCTTATTTCTCGTTGTTCACAAGAACTTGGCTTTTCTGCGACTTCAACTTGGCGAATTTTTGAATCGGGCCTTATGTCTGCACCCGTATAAAATCCAACTTACCAAGGAACTTCAGGTAAACGACCGCAGACAACGCCAGATTGGGTTCTGGAGCAGTTGGAAGTTTACCCAAATTTGTCAAAAAAGTCAACTTTAGCGACATGGCCCATTTTATAATGAATGGATATTGGCAGACATTTGATGCTATATTCCATATTTAATGCCGTAAAATATACTTACAAATGAAATTAAAATTTAGTCGAAATCTCACAAACAACTTGTTTTATTTACATTTCAAAACTAAGCGTCCTAATAAAAAGACCCTTTACAATGAAGTCTGTTACTTATCGCTTATTATTAGGTGAAGATAGTTTTAAGTAAACCTTTCAAGGAAGGTGGCGCCCATTTTTCGCTAGATATTATTCAACGGAATACATCCCATGCTTTTTTTACGTGACACATTGGTTCAAAAAATTGTACGCAAAAAAACCCCCAAACACCCATCTTCCATACAATATAATTTGATAAATTCTTGTCCGTGGCGTAGTGTCAACGTTGTTGGCTTGCGTGCCTGACCGCCCAGGTTCGATTCCCGTTTTTATAGTTTTTCAAACACATAGACCTGTACCTGGCCACATATTTCTTTCGACTTATCCGAGGCCAAAATGAGAATTCCACCATTCTTAAGAATGTTAAATTGAATGTCCCTGATAATTTTTTGAGGAATCGTAAACATGAGTTGCTTGTTCTTCCAAGGGGTAGAACCAGTCTGCCAATAGGAATGTCACTGAGAAGAGCTTTAACAATTTTAAACGGCATTGCTTCGGATGTCGACATATTTCATATTGACGTGAGTGAGTTCAGACGAATACTATATTTTATGAATAAAAGTTGATTTTGTCAGAACTCATTCGGTTGACTGCTTTGAAAATTTCTAATGTGATATTAATAATATATTTTCCTCTCTGTTTTTTTCTATGACTATTGTAATTTTCATCTTATTTTTAATTTTTAATTAAATTGTGATTTTTATTATATATTTACATGTATGTATGTATGTATATATATATAAATGCATGTATTTATATTTGTCAAATCCATGGCGCATTGGCGTCAGCTGTAATGCCATGATTTGCTTTTTCTTAAATAAATAAATAAATAAATAGAGATCAGGACATGTTTCAATTTTCGCGAGCATTGTGAACTAATGTTGGTTTGATTTTGATACTATAAAATGTGTTTTATTTATTTATAATAATGCCTTTCCACCAAAAAGTAATATTAGTGTCTTCAACGAGTCTATTTTGTTTTATTTTACTTTGATTTATTATATTATTTGTATATTAGTATCACGAATAAATTGTTTGTCATACGTCCTTGCCACGAGTGAAACCGGTCCTGATCCAATAAATTTTACTTGGAATAAGTACTTAAAATTTGTTATTATTTTTATTATCTAGTTTTAAGATTGAGACGACCAGGGTTGTCTTCTCCTTCTGACAGCAACATACAGCATCCGTCCGAGGCGTTCGGTGAAGGAACTTAGGGACAGGATGGGAAGACAGGTATCTCTAGTAAAGATTTCAATCGGTATTCTCTTGACCGCACTCTATCTTTGAGTCGGCTAGTTTATTTTCTCTAATTACATTGTCGATTACAAAGAAACACAATTGCAGTTAAAACCACAGAAACACAATTGTAGTTATAACCACATTATAAAGCGTGGGACCAAAACGATTATATTACGGCTTCCTACCTTCCGAGAGGCAGGAGCGACACGATTATCGACTTTGGATGACCGATAACCACTAAATTATTTGGCTCTAAACTGGCGTATTTATACCTTTAGGATTTAAGTGTGCGAGGAGCTCTTCCGACGTGAAACGGTCACTCCAGAAAGTCGGTTACAAGATTTTTGTGAATTTATTCGCGTTATATTAATCGTTTTGGTCTTATTATCATTGATTGAGGTGATAATAAGATCGTTCGAGAGAGTCCTCGTGACCTACAATACCAGGCGGTATCAAGATGTATCTTTAAAAGGATCTATTGAATAATATACACCCTGCTGTAACGCGGTTGCTTTCGATTTGGCGCAGTCACGTTTAAGTACAACAAAATTAATATCATTAATAAATAATTCAGAAGTACTCTCCCAGTCTATGCCAAAAATATCAAACGGTTATACAACCCAAACACGACACCGAGTTCATTCCGGATAACCTTTTAAGATCAGCTGCTCCTGTCCCTCGCGATCAATTACTGATTACTTATGTATGCATTGAAAAGTTTTCTTTTCACTTATCCTCCTTACCAGTGATGCACGACCTTTTTGAGAGAAGGGCCAGATAATCAATTCTCAGATGATATAAAATTTTAAATAGCTTTGATTATTCCACGTTCACAATTAGTAACACAATATGTGGAACTATTTAAGGCAGTATTCTGGTCTAGAGACTGAAAAGTGTTTTTGCAAGTGCTATAGAAAAAAAAAATCACAACTTAACGTCCATTTTATTACCAAACTTTGCGATAGTCCGAAGATGCCTCTGAAAGAGGTGAAACACGTGTCACATTAGTTATTTTAGATTTTATATTAAAATTAACTCCCACAAACTTCTGAACTGAATCCATCGAAATTCTCATATATAAATCATAGGTAAAATTGAATAAATTATCGATATTTTTAGTGCATAAAAAATTGAAATTTAATATTGTTTTTTTATTGTTCTTCCATCATAAGTAAAAGGTTCTGAAGAAAAAAATCATTATTTGTCTTATTGGGCCGCATGAAATGTCATTGCGGGCCGCAGGATGTGCATCACTGCTCTATACGATGCTTTAGACCATGCATACCCAAACCTTGGCTCATTTTGAAGATTTCAACTTTCTATACATTTCGCATTTAGTTAATGGTAAAATACAAACAAAAATTCTGTATGTATGTTTGTGACGAATTATAATATAAACAAAATACATATATCCTTTACTTAATTTCGGAAACTAACAATGTGCATTATAGCTGCATTTGATTTTAGCCATGTCCGCTCCCAACGTCAGCATATGGATTTTTTTTATCTTTATCTCATAAGTTTATCTCAACATATGTTTTTCTACGAGAACTTCTTTTTACTCAACCTCTCTTATACGAAAAGAGTAGGTATGAAAAGGATACGAGGACTAGAGCAGGGCTTGTGGTTAGGTAATCACTGTCACTATGCTTTGGGATAGGAAAGGTAGGAAGGGATTTTTTACAACACAAACACCCAATGCCTCTGAGCTGAATCAAATTGTCGACTGAAAAAATCTGCTTGTACTGGTAATCAAGCCCGAGTGGTCCGATAGGTAGCCAACGACGTTGGCCACTGCATCAAGGACCGGGCATAGCTGCATTTGGCACCACATATTGATGCGAGTTATTTTTCTCAAAGCTAAAAATCATAAAAGTGTCGAAATACTATGAATACTAGTTTAATCGGTGGTTTTTTTAAAATTCTTTTTAAATACGGCGGGTACCAACTATTTACAGTTCAATTTTTTTCGTGCTCTTGAAATGCCTGAAGTTGAAACGGCAAAGCTCATGGAAAATTACAAAATTTAAACGATTTAAATTTATTGTAATTATGGTTCAAAATAATTATTGGCCAAATATTGGCCCAACAGTTGAGTTCAGTTGGGCATCCCTGCTTTAGACTTTAGACTCTCCCATACGGCATACGTCATCAACTGGTGTGACGTCACGCCACAGAAAATCGTGACGCTGCAATGACGTCACGAGGGTGGTACGATATGAAGGGTTTTACATGGAAAATAAAATAAGGGAAATAAATAATTACAATTGTTTATTGTAAAAAATACATGACATTACAATTGACGTCAATTCGCCAAAATTAGTTCAGATAACATTACATTTTAGATATCTTAAGTAAGAGTCATAAATTTTGACGGATCCGTGGTGCAGTGTTCAACGTCGTTGGCTTCCATTGTTGGTCCTGACGGGTTCAAGTCTGAGTACGAACAGCATTTTTCAGCCGATTTGTCGATTCTGTTTTAAGGCATGGCTGTTTGTTGTGTTGTCTAAAAATTCCTTCTTTCCTATCCAATTCTATAAGAGGGGCATATCGAGAGTACCTTATCCTTTACTAAATAATGGTTGAACGACTGAGGAACTAGCATACACCCTCGTTGAAAAAAATATGTTTAAATACCTCCAATACAAAATATTGTGCTTCACGTTGAAAGTGGACATGGATTATAAAAATCACTATGAGTTTAAAAAATATTTGCTATAAAAAAAAATAGCAAATTTGAATTGTTGGAATTTTGTACTTTTCCATGAGTTTTATCTCTAACGACCCGGGTTTCGCCTTTCGGCATCTTCAGGCATTCCAAGTGCACGGATGTACTTGAACTGACATTCACTGTCAGTTCTGTCAGTTCTTTGATATTGAAATTGTCTGTCTTTATTTATTTATGAAAAAGCAAATCATGGCATTACAGCTGATGCCAATGCGCCATGGATCTGACAAATATAAATACATGCATTTATATATATATACATACAATATAGTAAAAATTACAAATTAATTAAAATTAAAAATAAGATGAAAATTACAATAGTCATAAAAAAACAGAAGGGAAACATTATTATTAATATCACATTAGAAATTTTCAAAGCAGTCAAAAGAGTGAGTTCTGACAAAATCAACTTTTATTCATAAAATATTAAATTCGTCTGAACCCACTCACGTCAATATGAAATATGTCGATATCCGAAGCAATGCCGTTTAAAATTGTTAAAGCTCTTCCCAGTGACATTCCCATTGGCAGACTGGTTCTACCCCTTGGAAGAACAAACAACTCATGATCACGATTCCTCAAAAAATTATCAGGGACATTCAATATTGAAATTCCATCAAGCACTCTCAGTCGAAATACTTGATTATAAAAAACATAGCGTTTATTATATTCAAAATTTATTTGATATACACGTAAAAAAGAATCGTCATTTCATCTGAGCTTTTAAAAAAAATACTGACCGAAAAAATCAAAATATTACAATACGGTAAGAAAAATAACAATGTAAATATTTTAATTCTACATAAATTATTCTATATATTTGTTTAAAGCTATTTCGGGTTACGCCCTTGTCAGAACTATGTTTTAAGCGTGCATTTTTTGCTGAGAAAACTAAAGTGTCTTTAACTTTAACTAAAAAACTTTTTTTACTTACTTTTAGCAGAGTTTTATTTTTCAAAATAGATTTTTGAGTATTTTGTTATGAAACTGCTATTAAAGTTAGCACCATAAATAGCTTTCAAAAATGTTTAGCAAATGGCATTAATTACTCAATTTCAGAAATTTTAATAATGATTTACCTATTACTATCATTCGTTTAAATTTCCCTAATCGAATTAACCATTAAAATGAAGTGAATAATAGATAACTTGTAAAGTGCCATTCCAACGAAGAAGATAGTAAGTGACAGTGATAAACTTTTGACAAAAATGACAAATGATAATGTGTTTTTTGAAGTTTTCGTATTAAGAATTTATAAAGAAGTGAATGATGCGTACATGAACCAATTTCTTTGAAATCAAGCAGTGTGAAGTTGCATTGACTGTCTCTTTACAAAGTAACCTAAAGTTCCTGCTTTTTTGCTAAGAAAATCTTAAACTGCTAATCTTATACTGCTATGAAAGGCCGGTCCAAGGTCATTAGCTTCCGTGACGGACCGCCCGGGTTCGAGTCTAGGTACGAGCAGATTTTTTCAGTGGATAAATCAATTCAGTTGGAAGGCAGTGCTGTTAATAATCCCTGTCCACCTTTTCTATCCCAAAAATCGGCGCGTAAAGAGAACAATTAATTTACCACTAGGGACTCCAATTACTCGAGTATCGAGTAGTAAAATTTAAAAATACTCGAGTAGTTTCAGATGTACCAAAATGTATATTATTAATTCAAATTTGTGTATGTAAATAGTTGATAAATAAATAAATAAGCTTATTTTATTGCATTAATACATTTATTTCAATTTATAATTAAACGTCTCAAATTTTTAATTTGGTTCGACGCTTCGTTTTTTTATTCCCGCGGTAGAAAAAGTCTATCTGTTGCTGGGGACGTCGGCCTAAAATTTAACAATGATTTCAATAGTGCTATCAAGTTTGTCTGTCCGCTGTTTAAAAAAAAAAAATGGAAATAGTCCTCATTTATAAATAACGAGTACTACTCGAGTATTTTTCAAATCACTCGAGTATCGAGTACTCGATACTCGAATTGGAGTCTACTTACCACTGGTCATTTCCAGTCCTCGTATCCTATCAATTCCTACTCTTTTCACAAGCGAGAGGTTGAGCAACTGAGTAACAAACAGTTCTTTTAGAACAAATACTTGTTGAGATAAACTCCGTGAAGAATCCATATGCTCAAAGCTGGCAGCGGATATGGTAAAAAAAGACTTCATTATAGTATAATCCTACCTGTCTTCAACTTCAAATTACACCCATGTCTTTGTGAACGAATTCGTAAAAGAAATTATTTGTGGTTTTTCAAAAACTTAAGTTGACCGGAAATGAATTGATTAAGAATTCGGAAAAATATCTGATTAATAAACTGTGTAAGAAAACATTGTTGGGAGCAGTCACGCACCGTATATTTATATTGACACCGCCTTATGTGGTAGGTCATCAGAACTCTCTCGAACGATCTATTTTTCACCTCAGTCTATGAGTTTAAGTCGATATCAGGAAATAAATTCATTCTTATAATTATCAATATTGAAATCTATAGCGATTCAATATAGAGTTATTTCAATTTCTCTTATCTCTTGACGCCCGACAGTGCATGTGCTTTATAAAAAGTTCGTTAGGTGATAAATAATCCCTTATCGGCGGGCGCACGTGTTAATGATTTTTGAAACGGCCATTGTTTTTTCTTTCTAAAGTAACCATTTGTTTTCATACAGCAGTGAGAGATTGGGTAGCAGGGAGAGAGCACGCGCTTGACAGATAAGTCTTACAGTTGTGGTAAGCGCTGGAAGTGGCCTGCAAGCTCCTAATCCTCTCCCTAATGATAAATTCTAGTAAATTCCTGATTTCGCCTTCGCAATAATAATAATAATAGTCGTGTATTATGTGTTGTAGAACGTAACGTGTATTGTTAATCTATCCGTGCTAAATCCGTGTGTAAAGTCTGTGTAAACTATAAACAATTAAATAATGGATGCTAACCGCACCCACATAACGCTTTGAGATCGTCTTTTCTTTATAAGAGTACCATGTTTCTCCTACTCCGTCCCCAAAATCCTTCTTCCTGAGTGTCGGATAGGAGGCTCCTTCTCGATTTACGAGGGAGCCGGAATAAAGGTCTTCTCAATATATAGCTTTCAAAAATATTTAGCAAATGCCATTCATAACTCAATTTCATAAATTTTCCGAGTTATTACCTTCTTCCTTGGAACGGCAGTATAGACATGTTTATATAACCTAATTAATTTATTTATAATACTCTATGCAGAACATTTAATTTGTATTTTAAAAGAGTTGTTTTTAAACGCAAGGCTAAGGCATGGATGTAGGTCTTATATATGTACATATTAAGGAACGTTAAATTCGTTATGCATTTTCATTTTGAATAATTTATCGATCGGTTGCTTACAGTTAAGAATTAAGTAAATTGACATTGAATTGAAAATTGAGGTATACGATTTTATTTTAAAAAAAAAAATATTAACTATACTTGTTATATGGAAAGTCGCTCGATACAAAGGTGTAATATAAGTGAGCGATTACTCCATTGCCATTTCACCATATTTATGCGCTCTTTTTTTGTAGCAGTGTTTCCGAGTTCTACTACATTAAAAACGCAGTTTTACGTGAAAGGACCAGGGCTGTGGAGTCGGTGAAAAAAAGATCGACTCTGACTCCAGCATTTACCAAAACCACGACTCCGACATTGTCCAAAAACACGACTCCGACTCCAACTAAAAAAAGTGTAATATCCCCACTTTTTTCCCAATTTTCTTAATTATGTGTATTCAATCAAATATCAACCCTACTAATCCGGCTTATAGCCAAATTTTGATATTATTTCCAAAAATAAAAAGTTCAAACTTTTAAAAATTTCCGACTCCGAGTACGACTCCAGCCAAAGCCCCGCGACGAATCCGACTCCGACTCCAACTCCGGCCAAAAACCTCCGACTCCACTGACTCTGACTCCGACTCCGACTCCACAGCCCTGGTAAGGACTCTATTTTTTATATTTGCTACAAGTTTCAGATTTGTCAGATTAGGATGTAAGAATAAATGAGAAGATCTGTTGTGTTCCTCTTTTACACCAGCATATACTTTAATTAAAATTTAAAATAATTAATAATCGCGACACGTGTTTTGCCCACTCTAGAGGCATTTTCAGACTATCTTACTATCACAAATGTTGTTACAAAGTAATTTCTTGCTTACATCAAATTTTCGCTAGCTTAAATTTTAATAGCAATTTAACTTGGTGATCTTGTTTTATTTTTTGTATATAAACGGTACAAACTGTTTAGTGCGTGTCAGTTCAATTACATCCGTGAACTTGAAATGCCTGAAGGTGCCAAAAGGCGAAACCCAGCCGTTAGCGACAAAACTCATGGAAAAGTTCAAAATTCAAACAATTCAAATTTTACATGCTATTATTTACCGTCTATTTGAGAAGGATGAAAAATTTAATATTAAATTTATATCATTTTATTCATTTAAGGCAGTATTCCGGTCTAGAGGCTGAAATTTTAGGTGTTTTTATGAAAGTGCTATAGAAAAAAACTGAATAACAATTTAACGTCCATTATCTTACCAGATATTAATTTAAAATTTTATGAATATACAAAAAAATATTCAAAAAAATTACTAAAAACCTAAAAAGTTACAGGCTGGTAAAGTGGGGGGGTCTCAAAAAATGGCGCTCCATAGTTGCCACGATCCCATCTTTTATAGTCACATGAAATAAAAAAAAAAAAATTATTCGAAATCAATAAAAATGCAATTTTATATACTAGAACCGAATCAAAAAAATATTTTTTCGCAAAATGCGGAGGTTTGAAAAAAAATCTTTTTTTTCCGTTTTAGATTTTTTTTAAAATAGTGAAAGTTGACATTTTTTTATAATCCTAGTATATACGATAACAAAAATGTATAAAAAAGGTTCAAATTAAATTTCATTGAAATTGGTTAGGTAAAACTTGAGATATCAAGGCAACTATTTTGTAAAAAATCCGAAAAAAAATCCGCGAAAAACTTGTTACAAGTTTCGAACAAAGTTAAAAACCGCCCAGATTGGCTGGATTCTACGTCACTAAAGTAGCTATATCTCTAATAATAATTAGAATTTAAACAAAAATCTTGTAAGGACATATTTTAAAATGTTTGAAAATTGAAAATATGCAATAAAAAAAAACGGCTTTTTCAGAATCCTTGACCAGAATACTGCCTTAAATCGCTCAACTAACTATCATAGCATGTGTCTAAAAAAAATACAAAACTGTTTCACTGACAGTGCCTTAAGCTGTTACATATTACATGAAGGGTCCATAGAATGACCTTATGTCGTAATCTGTTTGGACACGTATCAATTACGAGAACAAGAGCAACAATTAGTTCTGCGGTGCATAATCGGTCATCAAATTGATGCTGACCTGTTCGTAGCCGTTATTTGTTCATAACCGATTTCCTTTACTTGCGGCGTAACCCTATAATTTAAAAATTAGCGTAAATACCTCTGTTTATTTACTAACTCAAATTAATTTTGTAATGTCGATGCAATAGCGCAGTCGGACGGAAGTGTGGGGTAATACAAGTCAAACGACCGGTATTACTGGGGAGTTATTGATCAGTCTTAATATAAAATTAAAAATAACTTTGAATATTCCACGTTTTGTGCTACTTACTGTGACACGTGTTTCGCCTCTTTCAGATGCATTTTCAGACGTACTATCGCAAAGTTTGCTTAAGTAATGAAGCAAGATTGATTCGAACATATTAAATTATGAAATTACAAAATTGATTTCGGGTTTTTCCCCTTTTAAATGAAACAAGAGGGGGTGATATAAACGAAACAAAGCAAACAATTAATGATACTAATGAGATGCAATCAATCAGATTGGGATTTTTCCCTTTTAAGGGAAGCAAGGGGGTTATAGAAACAAAGCAAAGAAATAATCATACTTCCAATGACGTTAAACATTACAAACCAATAAACTAATGAGCTGCAATCAATCAGTCAATCAATCAATCAATTCTATCACCTTCTCCTTGCTTCCTTTAAAAGGGAAAAAAACACGAAATCCATTTTGTAATTTCATAATTTAAAATGTTAGAATCGAATCTTGCTTCATTACTCAAGCAAACTTTGCGATAGTAAGTCTGAAGATGCCTCTCAAAGAGGCGAAACACGTGTCACAGTTAGTAGCACAATACGTGGAATAAATAAAGTAATTTTTAATTTTATACTATAATGAACTTCCACAAAGTTACCGCCGAAACCATCGAAAATATTATTTATCAGTCTTTCACCAAAAAAACATCTTTCATTTTACTTTTAAGGTGTTCACTCTCAATGGTTGGATGGCATTATAATAATAAAAAAAAAATTCGACTCAATATGGACTACAGATATTTAGAATTAATTATGCACTTATTTCGGTTTTTAATTTTTAATGATCATTCATTCTTAAATTGATTTTTGATGTAATAGCTTGCATTGCTAAGAGGTCTTCCATAGTTTAATTTTAGTCTATTTTGCTTCAATTTATTTGCTTAGTTGTAATACCAATTGTTTGTCATACCTTGTAAATCTAGTTTTAATTTTGTACAAATATCACTGTTTCGTTGTTGTTATCAGTTAATAATGCTCGCCATGAGCGAAACCGGCCCTGATACAATAAATTGTTGTGGAATAAGTACAATTGAAGTGTTTTTTTACATTATAATTATTACATTTATCATAATTCCATTCCACTAAGTATTGACAGTGAACACCTTAAAAGTGAACAGAATTGAATGTGGAGCGCGTGGTTTTAAATAGCGACTCTTTCACTTATTTAATCCTGAATAATGGCATAGTTCCCAATATGGAGCATATGGGTTTCTTATGAAGAATTTATAAATTGGATGCCTGAGGATTGAAATTATACCGCGCATTTGTTGGATTGACCTGCTCAGCGTTCGAATTTACCGCGCAGCCAACCTCCCAACTTACAGGGAACATTGTTTGAGTTAAAAATATTTTTAATTAAATATGCCCCCAGTACACAGCGTGTTTCATAATATGGGATTAATGAAGTTTTCGAAGGCGAGGTTGTAATTACTTTAATTGCCATTCTTGCGTGGACTGGTTTATTTTTAGTCTATGATATTGTAAAAGTCGATTTGTCTATGTTCTATGACATAATATAAAATGCACATGTGTCGTGAGAGGATAATGGGTTTTTAATATTCGCACGAGAAGGCGAACAAAGTCACTGACATTTTAATATCAAAGCATCAGAGTGATTGCAAAATTCATATTAACTTGAATAAAATTGTCGGTCCCTGTGGTCTAGTGGCAAGAGCTTTGTCCTAGCGATCTGGAGACCCGGGTTCAATTCCCGGCAAGGACAGATTTTTTCAATTGAAAAAAAAGAGATCTTGGGCTGGGTGTTTGTTATTTATCGTTGATTTTGTGCACAACTGATTTATTACTTATCATCGAGTTAATCGCGTATGACTTTCACAATTAAGAATATTTGGCGCATTGGCGTAAGCTGTAATGCCAAATATTTTTTGTTTTTAAAATTCAAAAAAAAAAAAAATTACACTACGTAAAATTACACTATGAGGGTATTTAAAGTATTTTACATTTTGAAAAGAACTTCGTTCTCAAAGCCATTATATAGTTTTGGTAATATCCGACGAAAAATCCAAAATGGTCGTCGTGTCGGCACCCCGACATTAGCGCGTTGGACGTTACCGCTCAGTATAGACAAGTGGTTCTCACGGAAATTTGCACTGTGGCCGCATTGTTAATTAACATAAGTGGTCCTAAGGAAAAACCTGGTGGCCGCACCATTTTTTGTTGTTGTTGAGTCTGTTGTGTTTGAGGTATATCAAATGGACTGGAAATGGAGTCTTTGTTGACCAAATAAGCTTGTAAAACCACATGTGTGTTAAAATCAATATTTTATATGAAGCTGCTGGTGGCCGCACATGAGAACCACTGGTATAGACCCCGACATTACCGCGCACACACTTGCGCGCAATATAAGATTATTTAGTAACATAACTTTTAGACAGCAACTGCATCTTCGTTCTATGTCAAGGTATTTGAAAGCAGATAATACTTTTTAATCGAATCAAATGCATTTTGTTTTGAATTTCTTTTATGTATGTTTTTTCAGTGTAATTCTGTAGCTTTCGACTTTCAATTTCACTGCACCCGTCGTGTAGGTGTTGTCAGTATAAAAAGAAAACGCAGAAATATCTAACTCGTGAATTATGACTGTCAGTTATTTATTAATTAATGATACCTGTTGCAGCACGTTGAAAAAAAAATCATTACCCAACCTTACCTCACCAAGCCTAACCTAACCTTACATAACAAAAAATTCAACTATTTTGCGTATGACAATTCATTAATGGAATATTATCTAAACAAGTTTCTTTTAGAAATGCTGTCATTTCACTCGCTTGAAGCTCGAAGATTAATTTAAATATTAAAACATTTTTCTCTTCTTCTTCGGGGCCAAGTTGATAACCCTAACATCCTTGAAAATTTAAATTTGCGTGCTCCCAGCTTTTACCTACGTGGTCGTAACAAAGACAAATCAATTTTCTTTGTCAAAACTTGTTTGTCACGTAGGTCTTTTGAATCTCCAGTTGCAAGGGCTATTCGGCTGATAAATGCGCTGCCTTTTGATGTTGACATCTTCAGCAGTGAACTCGATGCTTTGTTTAAAAATTATGTTTTCTTATGTAAATAATATGTTTCTGTTCTGTTTCTTATTTTTGTGTAATATTTTATGTAATCTTTATTAATTTCTCAAATGCATGGCGCATTTTTTGCCAATAAATAAATAAATAACCTAAACTAACCTTACCTAACCTAACCCAACCACTGTATACAATGTGCTACGCTCCCTGACACGCGTTTTCTCTTTCCTAACTGGCACGACGGCCATGTTGAATTATAGTCATAATAATAAGAAAGACTATTTGTATTAGATATTACTAAAATTTTGATCAACCGTAGCCGAATGGTAACGTTGTTTGTGCTTTTAAGGTATCCGCTCAAAATTACAAACGCTTGCTTGGAAATTTTGAAATCGCAACTTTATTGTCATCAATATACACGGGTTTGTGTTACATGTAGCTGGTCTACGAATGCTTATAACTAAGAGTGCGGAAGAGGAAAGAAAGCTGATAGGAAAGGACTATGGAAGAAACCACCAGCTCTCATATTAACGCCCTAAGAGATAAGCTACAAGCCAGGCTCATCTTATCAGTTAAAGACTGGGCATGTGTATTATAAGAATAGTAAATTCCTCAAGTTTAATATAAAATTTAAAATAACTTTGATTATTCCACGTATTGTGTAACTAACTGTGACACGTGTTTCGCCTCTTTCAGAGGCATCTTCAGACTTACTATCGCAAAGTTTGCTTAAGTAATGAAGCAAGATAAATTCTAACGAGTGGTATCTATCGACTCTCTTGTGGAGACTGTCCAGCGTCTTATGTTGGACAGACAGGTAGAAACTTTAATATTAGAATTAAAGAACATATAAGATGTCTAAAGAGTAATAATTTTTCTGAGTTTGCCAATCATTTAATAGAAAATGACCATAATTTTAATCAGACTAGTAATGTAGAAATACTCCACCGAGTAAATAAAAAAGGTTTAAAGATGAATAGTCTAGAATTTTTAGAAATAAATAAAACTTAACAGTTAGTTACACAATACGTGGAATAATCAAAGTTATTTTAAATTTTATATTAAAATGAACTTCCACAAAGTTACCGCCGAAACCATCGAAAATATCCTCAAGTTTACGTTAACAGCAATTCTTAGTTAGAATTGAACCTTTTTTAATGGTTCCAAGACGTTCTCGTAAGGGGTTTTTCTTAAGAGTTTTCCCCACCACAAAAGTCCTCAGCTCAATGTGGGAAAGGGAAACAATGACTTATTATTTTAAAATAAAGAAAAAATATTTGGCATCACAGCTAACATCAATACGCCAAATATTCTGAGTTGTGAAAGTCATACGAGATTAACTCGATGATAAATCAGTCGTGAACAACTTAACGATAAATTACATACACCTAGCCCAAGATCTATTTTTTAATTGAAAAAATCTGATTTTTCCGAGAGTTGAACCCGGGACCACCTGATCGCTAGGACAAAGCTCTTGCAACTAGACCACAGGGACCGACAAATCGACTTAATCTGTTCTCACTCTTGCATGAAACGTAGCCAGGATAATTAATAAATAATGGAAACTTCATTTAAATAATTTTAAACCTCGCAAATTATTTGACTGTTGAACAAGAAATGTTTATCAGTCAAGCCCCAATGTTATTTGTGATGTTGTCGAAAAGCAGTGTTAGGACAATGTGGCATTTTGTATAAGTTTCAAGTTTTGTAGCGTATCAAATCCGCACGGACTTCCAAGCCCAGTTAAATTTATTGTGCACACAGTAGTGCTAAATATTACAGTAGGGTTATCAAAAATTCTGCCTATCTATAGAAACAATCAATTAGTACCAAGTTTCTTTTAGGAATGCTGTCATTTCACTCTCTTGAAGTTCGAAGATTAATTTCAATATTGAAACATTTTTCTCTTCTTCTTCGGGGCCAAGTTGATAACCCTGACATCCTTGAAAATTTAAGTTTGCATGCTCCCAGCTTTTACCTGCGTGGTCGTAACAAAGAAAAAACAATTTTCTTTGTCAAAACTTGTTTGTCACGTAGGTATTTTGAATCTCCAGTTGCAAGGGCTATTCGGCTGATAAATTTGCTGCCTGTTGATGTGGACATCTTAAAATTTTTTGTCTTGTTATGTAAATAATATGTTTCTTATTTTTGTGTAATATTTTATGTAATTTTTATTAATTTGTCAAATGCATGGCGCATTGGCGCTTGCTTTAATGCCATGTATTTTATAAAGTTTTTTGCCACTAATAATAAGCAAGTCTATTTTTATTTAAATAAATTGAAATAACCCTTTATAGGGCAAAGGCCGAAATTGGTTAGTATATTAACCACTCGCATTAAGGTCAAAATATCCAATACCACCCGTAGTAAAACCAATTTTAGTATCTCAATGCATCGTCGATAATATTGTTTCGTCATGAAATTTGTCAAATGGCGGAAAGTTTGCGTTGTTTCTCAAAAATCAACGTCTTTATCCGCGAGTCTTTAAATTAACGATTGGCCGTTTTTGCGCGCAGCTGACAGCTTTGGAGCACCGTATTGCATTTGGACCTGAATTATTTAGCATGTTTTGCGATTTTTAGATAAAACTATTTTTATAATTATTTCATATACAAATACACAAACATTTATAAAAAAGTCCCATAAATTATCAGTCTATTGTAGTCATTTTATCATCACGTTTTAATGGAAAAACCTCCAACTTCAATGTCGCACAGTTGACTTAAAAAAATTATAAATTGGTCAATGTATTAACTATGCGTCGCTCTTTGGGATAGGAAAGGTGGGAAGAGACTTTCAACAACACAAACACCCATGCTTTTGAATAGATTTATCCACTGAAAATCCACTCTTACCAGGAATCGAATCGGGCGGTCCGGCACGCAAGCCAACAACGTTGACACTGCGCCACGGACCGGATATTGTATAAAGAGTTGAAATGAAGGACGGCTTCGATATATGTAGTGGTTCACGCTTGATTATTTTTAGATTTGTGAAAAATTTGTCTTCGTTCGTGCCCGTAAATGCATGTGGGCACGTTAAGAAATAACCTCAAATAAGCTTACATAGTATTTCGACTGAAGATGTTCGGTGAAACTTCAATATCAAATTTGAATCGTTTGAATTTTGTACTTTTTCATTAATTTTCGCTAATCACCGGGTTTCGCCTTTCACCATCTTCAGGCATTTCAAGTGCATGAATGAACTTGAACTGACGCGTAGAAAGCAGTTTCTATCGTTTATATCTTATATATAAAACCGAAACGGCGTATGTGTGTATGTGGGTCTACATATGCCAGCAAACATATTGACAGTTTTTAGGTTTATTTTTCTTATGCGAATATGTTCACATTCATGCTTTTGTAAAATGAAATTTAGTCAATTTTCATATTACCCTTGCACTTAAATCAAATCAATCAAAAAGGCACATTCGTGGTTTTAGCATCATTGAGAAGACATTAAATCCCTTCAAACATGCAGTAAAAGTTTAGTTTGAATGAGAGATTGAAAAAGAGATACCGTAAAGCGGGGCGAATAGAGACACTTTTAACCCTTCACGGCTATGTATCTTCATACCTGCGCCACATAATTCAAATATGAATAACTTGAAACGTGTTTCTATGGTCCTCCTACACATTCATGACAATATTTTTCAAATATTCACTATCGTAATTAAGACACAGTCAATTTTGTTCGATGTCTCTTTTCACATTGAATCGGGGTGAATAGAGACGAGAGAGGGTGAATAGACACACTGCCGGTGAATTGAGACAAAACAACAGATTGTAATGATTGGAATATATATATGAACCTCTATTCTGTATGAGTCTCTATTCACTCCATTTTATGGTACTTATTAACTAAAAAAAACATGATTGATTTTAATTTTCATGCAATAACAAGTTTATAAAGGGTCAAAAAGTACGGATGCACAGGCATCGAACTTGTAGACTTTTGTTTCAATTTTGGCCAATCAATTAGTTGGTTTGGTTTTGTTATTCGGGAGAAAGTATTATAGTCATTGTAAAGAATCTTATATATAAAACCGAAGCGGCGTATGTATGTCTGTGGGTCTGTAATTCCCTTTTGCATTGTTGGTCATTAAGTTGCCATAAAAACGAACATGAAAGAAAATATATTTGAATTTTTATCGGCGAAGACATTTAGTCAAAATGTAATGAATTAGTCTTCTACTGAACTTTTCCCGACTTTTATTATTAATAATATTGTTTATTATTTACGTGAAGGTATTATTTGACATTTCTTTGACAGCCGATTAGATTTTTTCCTTGAATTTGGACATTTTAATGGGCGAGAATGGGGCTGTCAATATATGAAAGGGGCTGTGAAATGTCAATGTCAGTCTGAAATGTTCATTTTAATTCCATTTTAATTGACCTAAACATTTGAATTTTTAAAAAAGTTGTTTCAACTTGGCCCGTCTGAATTTACGCGCCGAGGTGAACATAACCCCGAACTGGTCCGAGCGAAGCCGGGTAGCAATACTAGTTATATATAAGAATAAAAGCCACTAAGATTAATTGTTACTAACATAATCTATATGAATAAACAAGATTATTTAGTTTTATGAAATTCAATAAATTATGTGGGTAAATAATAATGTAATAATGTTGTATCGTAAATACCAATTACCAGATAGTAAAATGGAAATGCCGACAAATACAATGATCGGTTTTATCCGACCTATTATTAAAGAATTGATTTGTTTCAAGTGTTTAAATTTATAATCAATGCCATTTATATAAAATTCACTGTTATTCTGCATAAGAACTGAAGCAATAATTCAAAAGATTTTCTAAATTATAAAAAAACATTTTTTCCATTTAAATGTTTTTCACCGATTATAAATTTCAATCACCCCCTTTTAAGCCAAAGCGAACACGCAGATAATTCGTAACCAATTTCAAAATAAAAACTGACCGTACTAGATTCGATTTTAATCCAGAAGAGTTTTTAAAAATCCATTTCGTTATCGATTACAATGTAGCGAGCTTCAGCGTCCTTAAAGCCAGGGATTATCAAATGCCAATGTTATGTGACAGTAATTTAATTTACTAAAATGTCGAGGACATCGTCAAAGCAGTGGCAGCCCTAACGCGTGGGCGGCTCGACCTTTATTAGCACCTCTAGCGTGACTATAAATCAGCTGGTGTACCTAAAGGTCAGTCTTAATCGAGGTCCCGTCACATTGCTCCGACACCCCACTTACCCGAACGATCCTCCGTGTTGTATCGTGTAAACAAGCCCTTACGTTTTTTTTTCAAATTGACCATACGTCACTATGAAACATTTTTATTGCTCCATTTACTTAATGTCGTTTAGTATAATAAGAAACGTTTAATAAGATTGTAAATTTTGTCGAGTTGGTTTTTCCACCACCACCCGTTGTGTATATGCAGTAAATGTTTCATGGCTACCTTTCACAATGCTATCGACATAGCTTGCATACGGTAAAGCGAAATAAAGACTAAGTATGTACCCACTTCAGCAAGTAACAAAGACATGCAATATAGAGCCCGCGTCGCCGACTCTTTATAGGTTTCTAGTTTCAGTATGAAAGAATAGGTAGGAAAAAAAAGAAAAAGCTTGTGGTTACCTAAGTACTGCGTAAGTGTGAAACTGCGCCAAATTCAGAATGGTAGAAATAAGTCTAATACAATTTGGTTTTTCCACCACCACCCGTTGTGTATATACAGTCAATGTTTCATAGCCGCCTTTCACAACGTTATCGATATAGAAAAATAAATTTACCACTTACATTCATGGCCCGAGCAGATCTGCACGAGACTGATTTTGAACCATGCACTAGTGTGCTTGAAAATAAAAAAAATAATAAAATAAATTGGAGCGGCTAGCTCAGCCACTGAAATCAGTTTGATAAAAAGTATCCTGTTTATAATCCGTATACTGAGAGACCATCGTGTTAGATGGGTTTATTGACTCAAGTGAAGAATCTAGATTATGTCGATTCCCGAATAACTTTGCAAATTTTTCATACGCAAGTTATCCTTAGTTGCAATTAAGTCATCGCAGCCTATTCGGGATGGTGTGAGGACGGACCAAAGCAAACTGTTCTTCTCGTTTGAAATTCAGCTGGAGGCAGTCACACATTAACGTCTTCGAGGGCGTGCCCATAAGTACTATCCGGCCTAAAAACTTGCCCAGCGCGAAGAGTTTTTCATTGAACTTGCCGTTGCTGGTTAGAAACTGGCAAATCTAATTAAGAATTTCGACAAAACGTGTTTCGGCATTAGTAACGATACTTCCATATTTATATGTATAAGAAATGCCTTGCTAAAATGGCCCATCCAACAGTATTGGCCAGCCATGTTCGAATTCGTCACCAAAAAAGATTTCTTAAAAATTGTATGCTCCCAGAATTGTTCAAAAAGTTTAAGTGGAGCTATGAACAAGAAAGTATTGTAAAATCTTCGAATCTACTCATCCTATTAATATGACTGTTTGACACATAACTTAACTTAGTAGATTTTAAGTGGTTTCACACGATAAAATAACCCAAAAATACCCAAATTATTGTTTCCCACCATTACTTTAGACCAACAAATCATACTTATTTAAATTCTTTCATGTGACGTAGGTATGGTTTCAACAGAAAGAGATGATGTAGGGGGCACCCTGTCTAGCAAAGCGTAAGCCGAAATAGCTATCAACAAATATATAAAATAATTTATGTAGAACTAAAATACATTGTTATTTTTCTTTCCGTAACATAATATTTTGTATCTAGTGGCATTCATAACTAGGGATTCCAACTCGGATATTCAATATTCGATATCCGGATATATTCGGCCCTCTTTAAATTATTAGATATGCGGATATTTGGGAAAATATCCGAATAGTATTTTTTAAATTTTAATGACATTTTTTACAAAAATGATATTCTTTTTAAATCATAATTTAAAAAAAATGTTTGGAAATTTGAATTATGAAACATTGAATGCCGTGCTATTTTTAAAATATCTATTTTTTAAATTTTAAGAAATTACTTTCATTAAAAATGGGCTCGTTTTATATATACCTACGATTCGATATATTATTTGAGGAAAGTATATAATTTATAAAACACAAACTATTCGGATATCCGAATATATAAGGATAGTTTCAGTTTTACTATTCTATATTCGAATAGTTGTTAACGACGAATAGTTAGAATCCCTATTAAAAACTATTAAAAATCGAGCTACATTGCTTTTACCCTAACGGGCAGAACTTAAGAATGCAGAAAGTTTAATCAATAACTGGAAACTTTTATGAATCTAGTTCCATCCGCTTTATATAAACCGCATTGAACTTTTTGACTTGAATGTCTTGTAATTTGTCTTAGACACAACCAAGTTAGCTTTGCCGACGAGACACAAAGTTGAAATACATTAGAGAAGTTCTCTGTGGTATATGAAAAGCGAGTGTACTTTATCTCATGAAAACTTTTCTTTTCACAGAAACCTCATTTTCTTTCCGCCAAAGAAGGCATTGAGAATTTTCTTCGAATACATAACGAAACGTGACGTTAAAAATAGTTTTAAGGAGCAATATGTAATATTATAAAATTTAAAATAACTTTGATTATTCTACTTATTGTGCTACTAACTGTGACACGTGTTTCGCCTCTTTCAGAGGCATCTTCGGCCTTGCTATCGCAAAGTTTGCTCAAGTAATGA
Organism: Himalopsyche kuldschensis; assembly: GCA_028554975.1. NCBI lineage: Eukaryota > Metazoa > Arthropoda > Insecta > Trichoptera > Rhyacophilidae > Himalopsyche > Himalopsyche kuldschensis. The sequence goes on along the minus strand of JAHFWI010000031.1, from coordinate 2,877,230 downwards.
ATCAAGATCGATTCTTACATTTTAAAATTATGAAATTACAAAATGGAGTTTTGGATTTTTCCCTTTTGAGGGAAGCACGGAGGGGGTTATAGAATCGAAACAAAGCAAAAAAATAATCATACTACTAATGACGTTAAACATTACAAACTATAAAACTCTTAACGAAAAAGAAGTATTATTAGATAATATTCGTAATAGGACAGGTTGCTCGCCATTACTTACATTATTTCTAATTAATAGGGTAATCACTTACCTATCTGATTGATTGCAGATCATTAGTTTTATATATTGATTGAGTAGGCATTTACTTGGTAGAACTCCATTATAATACGGAAAGAAAAATAACAATGTATTTTAGTTCTACATATATTATTTTACATATTTGTTGATAGCTATTTCGGCTTACGCCTTCGTCAGAACTATTACTGACGAAGACTTAAGCCGAAATAGCTATCAACAAATATATAAAATAATTTATGTAGAACTAAAATACATTGTTATTTTTCTTTCCGTATTAGTTTTATAGTTTGTAATGTTTTACGCCATGAGTAGTATGCAGGGCTGTGGAGTCGGTACAAAAAAGTTCGACAACTCTGACTCCAGCATTTACGAAAACCACGACTCCGACTCTGACATTGACAAAAAACACGACTCCGACTCCAACTCCGACTAAAAAAAAGGTTAATATCGTCACTTTTTCCCCCTTCCGCGTTTGTTTCCGCTATTGGGAAAAAATTCTCGTCAAAAAAGGTTAGGTTGGTCAGAAAATTTCTTTTAATGAGCAGTTAATATTACAAAATAATCTAATATTTCGCGCTGAGAAAAGCGCTCGGGACTTATGTCGAGGTTGTACTGCGCAAAGAAGAACATTGTCAAGGTGTGCAATATCAAAGATGAAAAGTTACATCGCCTTGAATAGCATATGAAAAAATGATTATAACCATCCAGCACCACTCAATTGTTGTTAACTCCCGTTATCTCAAGCTGGAGAACGTGCTTTCAAACATATTTCAGTCTATCTGCATTACATTATTATTATCTTAAGACAGACTAACGTCACACTGTGTCATACAATTAAGCTTCAAACAATTCGGAAATGTCAAATGCTTGACTTCATGTAAACAACATAAGAATTACGTATATTAAGTTAATTACTAGTATTGTAAAATATTTTATTTTTAAGCCATTTCCGCTCTTAATTTTTTGTAGCATCTACATAAACATACTTTTTCGATAAATTATGGATATGGTAAATCCTTTCGAGCTAAGCTCAAAAAAATTATACATACTGGCTAGAGACTCCAATTACTCAACATCTCAACAACTCGAGTATCGAGTAGTAAAATTTCAAAATACTCGACTACTCGAGTATACTCGAGTAGTTTCAGATGTACCAAAATATATATTTTTAATTCGAATTCTATTTATATACAATAGATGATAAGAAAATAAAGAAATATATTGAATATCATTAAAACATTTATTTCTATTTATACCGCATATATTTCAACAAATTTTTAATTAATTTTAAGTTTTGTTTTTATATTTCTCGCAGAAGAAAAAACTGTGGACAATTATTACTAAAACGAGTATTACTCGAGTAATTTTCAAATTACTCGAGTATCGAGTACTTGGAAAATGGACGAGTATACTCGAGTATCGAGTACTCGATAATCGAATTGGAGTCTCTAATACTGGCTTATAATTTTATGTTTTGACTTTACTCTTTGAGTTCTTGTGGATTATTATAAAATGTGGAATCAAAATGATTAAATCTGAAGAATATTACTGATTATTGTATGAGTTCTTAAAGAAGACTGTTTTTTAATATTAGTCTGTAATACAATTATTGTTTTTATTTAAGCAAATAATAAACTTATGTGACTGTCTCTATCTGTATAATATTATTATTTGTGTTATTTGTGGTTGCATTTTTGCTCCTGTAAATTAAAACAACTCGATTTCATACTTTTTGCGAAGTATTCTTTAGGATCTTCTATTATAATAAATTTAAAAATTAAAGACGATACATTTCAAAAAAAAGGTCTGTCCCGTGACCATTTATCCATAATTTACCACTTTTTCTACAAGAATTGTATTTTACTCAGTCGCTCAACCCAACTTTAGTTTGATGAGAGTAGGATTGAAAAGGATTTAGCTAGAACAAGCCTAGATGTTCGTTTTCAGCATGCCTAACTTTTAGGATCGGATGGGTGGGGAGGAGTTTTTTAGACAACACAAAAACACCCATGCTTTCGATAGGAATTTATAAATCAACTAAAAATTTGCTTCATGTACTGGGACTTAAGCCCGTGAGGTTTCCGGCACGGAAGCTAATGACGTTGACCACAGCACCCGGACCCAACAATTTTTAAAATATTTTGTAACTTTTCTTTATTTCATACTATTGTTTGATTTTTTTTACATGTCTGTAAACTGACTCAAATTTACAGATAGAGGAGAGAGAATGTGTATGTGATGTGCTAAAAAAATATTAGCAATACTTGCGCATACCCATGCAAGAGAAAAATGTTCTTCGAGCTTCAAGAGAGTAAAATGAAAACATTGCTAAAAGTAGCTTGGTTGTAAAATACTCCATTAAAGAACTATCAAAGGGGAAATATTTATACATCTTGAAATAAAAATATCGCTGAAACTTTTAATGCACTCACCTCCAATTACGACTTGTATTTTTATTCATTAGGACTCAAAATGGACTATAATTATAAAAAAACAAATATCTTTATTTTATATACAAACTAATAAATTTGTATTTTAGTACGGTAAAAAAATAACAATGTATTTTAATTCTACAGAAATTATTTTATATATTTGTCGATAGCTATTTCGAAGAACTATAGTTCTGACGAGGGCGTAAGTCGAAATAGCTATCAACAAATACATAAAATAATTTCTGTAAAATTAAAATACATTTTTAAGGTGTTCACTGTCAAGATGCATTGCTAAGAGGTCTTCAACATTTTATTTATAGTATATTTTTCTTGTATTTTGCTTATTTTTAATACCAATTGTTAGTCATACCTTGTATTTCTTACTTAACATTTGTATAAATATCACTGTTTCATTGTATTCCTTATCAGTTGAAAATGCTCGCCATGAGCGAAACCGGTCCTGATCTAATAAATTTTATGTGGAAAAAATAGTAAAAATATTTTATTATTTTTTATTAAAAGACATTGTGATACCGCCTGATATTGTAGGTCATCAGGACTCTCTCGAACGATCTTATTATCACCTCAATCAATGGTAATAAGGCCTAAACTAAACGATTATATCGCGAATAAATTCAAAAATTTGCAAAACTGACAGGCGAACCAATCCATGCTCAGCAAACATAGCCCTGCATATGTGAACGCATCCATGCTCAGCAAACATGGCCCTGCATATGTGAACGTAGCTTTGAAAAAAAATGTTCGGCTGTAAGCGCGTCGGAAACAAAGCCGATATGACAGTTGTAATTGAGTCGTAATGGAGTGTTGTTAGAATCGTGATTCGTCCGAAAAATCTCCTGCTTTCGGACAGGCAGGAAGTAAAGAAAAGAATTAGTCGTTTGGCTTATGCAATTGTATCTCTGTGTGTAATCGACGATGTAAAAATGTAAAAAGATCTAAGAAAATAAACTAGCCGACTCTAGGGTAGAGTTTCGGTTAAACGAATACCGATTGAAATCTTTATAAGAGACACCTTTCTCCCCATCCTGTCCCTAAGTTCCCTCACCGAAAGCCTTGGAAGGATGCTGTCTGACGCCAGTCAGATTGGGAAGAAACCCTGGTCGTATCAATTGTTATTTTTCTTACCGTATTATAATGGAGTTCTACCAAATAAATGCCTACTCATACAATAAATTGTATTTTTGTCCTGCAGATATATTTTGAAGCTTGTTATAGTGGAGTTCTACCAAGTAAATGCCAATTCAATCAATGAAAGATATATATAGTCGTAACAAAGACAAATCAATTTTCTTTGTCAAAACTTGTTTGTCACGTAGGTATTTTGAATCTCCAGTTGCAGGCAGGGGCTATTCGGCTGATAAATGCGCTGCCTGTTGATGTGGACATCTTCGGCAGTGAACTTGATGCTTTGTTAAAAAAAATTGTCTTCTTATGTGAATAATATGTTTCTGTTCTGTTTCATATTTTTGTGTAATATTTTATGTAATTTTTATTAATTTGTCAAATGCATGGCGCATTGGCGCTTGCTGTAATTCCATGTATTTTATATTGTTTTTTGCCAATAAATAAATAAATAAATATCTCCGGAGTAGAATTCTTGTTGGAGATTTGTTTGGTGCACGTTTGCAGTGTATGCATAAGCGGCTTTTTAGTGTAAATCCAGCGACTATAATGCTTATGTAAAGGTAGTATCTAACAGTAGTTAGGCTTAATTGAAAAGGGTGCAGGGTGTATAGATGTTTCCGGTTACCGGGAAATACAACAACCGTATAATTTATTTTTCAACAGGAAGGAACCCTCTTTCTGTGCAGCATTTTTAATTATGTTTCAGGTACAATTATCAATTACAAAACAATGTAAATGATTTGCCTTCAGATTTTTTTTGATGTGATGAAGTATCAAATAGCTTCAAGATCTTCCCTTCTCCTTCGTCTCTGAGTTTAATTTTATGTATAATTTACATTCACCTACCATTGTTAATTACAAAGAGCGTGATCGCTGCAATGTTGATTAATCCATGGTGAAGCCAGTTCAAGAGGTTATTTTATGCTTTTATATGTATGCGTAAATCGAAAAAGATATCAGAGCGGTAAACTTACGTCCACATGTATTTTGTTTCAACAGAAGCTTTTCTACGAGAATTGATGGTAGAAAGTTCCAGGACTAGTGGTTAGTCAAATGTTGCGTCCCGTTTTTTGAGACCAAGCGGGTGTGGGAAGGAATTTAAAGCGACACAGACATTTTTGTCTTAAATATTTAATTAACACTTAAATAATAATGCAAACAAAAAATCCAGTAAAAATATTGATTGAATTGACATTTACTTGGTAGAACTCCATTATAACACGGTGAAAAATATCTAAAATACGTCGCAATTTTATCACCGCGTTCTCTCAATATCGCCAAAGGTTAAAGTAATAAGAACTAGATGTCGTTGTATTCAATTTTATATAATGATGTGTTGTTATGTTTCTTCCCAAGGGTGCTGGCAACACTGCGTTCCGGTAAGTGTGACTTAGTTCTTTTCCGACGTAAGTTCACATGGTGAATTGTGATAATGTGCAACTTTGCTCACGTGGCGCCATCGAGCGAGATCCAAGCGAAGATAAAGCCTCAACTTATCGTTAAATTACTTTGAAAACGTTATAATATTAAAACATTAATCATATTAATTAACATCAATATACAAACATTTTTCTCTTCTTCTTCAGGGCCAAGTTGATAACCCTGACATCCTTGAAAATTTACTAACGTACCATACATTTTGTATGAAATTCGAATTACGACCATTTCGGCTAACGACCTAGGTGGTGGAACGGAACCCCGTCGTAAGTCGAGAGCTGACTGTATATGAATTTCAGACTAACCTTCCTATGCTTGAATAACGGAGTAAGCACGCATCTGCACACTTTTTATACTAAATTTATTTGACAAATTTCCAACACTGCCATCATCATTTCCATCATCAGATCTTTAACATCATTATTTCTCAGCAAGAGTTGTGAAAAAATATGCTGAAAAGAGTGATTTGAAACCTTTTTTACTTGCTCATTGTTACAAGTGAATTTTAATCAATCGAAACTTCAAACGCTCATATCTCAAACCAGTGTCAAGAGCAGTTAGAACCTTTTCAAAGTAAGGTGTCGTTATGTCGACTTTGCATAGCAATTTCACCCAACTGCTTTTGATATCACGTGACAAAGTTTTGTTTAAATTCACATCAAGTATTATCGCCAACAGAACACTGCTTGGGTTGGCAATCAATATAATGTTGATACTTTCATAACCACTTTTAAGGTGTTCACTGTCAATACTTGGTGGAAAGGCATTACAGTAGAACCTCGATTATCCGGATTGGTCAAAATAAACAAAAATATTACAAATTTGCTATTATGCACGTGGCGAATTGCGTCCACTGTTTACGTACGTGATGGAATGCAGTTTTTATATTTATTTTTAATATTACCGATATGTCAACGAAGAGAAAACTTGGAGCATATGGAATCCTCACGTTCTAACTGTTTCTCTTTTTTAATCGATTACGGCGCAACTAACCAATAAATATCATATTTATTTTCTGCAAAAGGTGTAAAAAACTATCATTTAAGAATGCCAAAAGTTTAGACATCGTATGACTAGTATTAAGAAAGATATTTAAGGTAAATTAGCCGTTGGGACAAAATCTATACCGTTAGGGATGGCTAGGTAAGCATACATTTACTTATACTGGTGTAGAAAAGGAGCACAATACATATTCTCTCCTGTTCTAAAATCCTGTATTTATATTGTAATAGTAAATTTTTAAATGCTAAAAATATTATATTAATTTAAAATAGAATAACGCTTGCGAAAAAAACATGTTTTAGAATATTGACTGATCGCCATTTCAATATCGAATTTAAATCATTGTTTTTTGGAGCTTTACCACTAACGATCCAGGTTTCGTCTTTTGACATCTTCGGGCATTTCAATTGAACGGATGAAATTGAACTGAATGAATAAAATTTGATTTTTTAACACGTGTTAGATATGCAAAACCCAACCATGCTTAGTTTAGCTATGGCAATTAATTAAATAAAATTGAACAGAATTCATCTATAAGTTTCCAAGCATATTCACATTATGTATTTACAGCAAAGTAGGCTTTAATAATAACAATTTAAAGTGGTCAAATGAGGCTACTCCACGGCTGTATACTATTTCAGCGCTATGGAATATTTGTATTAAACTGTTTTTTATTTTGCAAAATATTTTCAATATCGGCACTGCCATCTGTGATCGATAAAATCAACAAATTAATAGTAATGGTCGCCTCGTATTAATTAATTCCCTCTGTGAGGATGTACTTAACAGTCTACCGGCCTCTAATCACTGACCCTCATTACCATATGATAGTATTACAGTAGACTGAGTAGACCACCTCTCCGATACAAACCACAATCGGTATTACATGGGTGATCAGGGGTGTGTTTTGTATTGCGACAAACATTTGCATACTAAGCAAAGAAGACAACTACGCGTTTGAAGTTTAAATACGTTAAAAAATATATATGATTTATATTGAGGATTTCAGCTTGATGGAATATCGATATCCATGAGCTCTACTTTTAAGGCAACTTTATATTCCTAATTGAGGGGTGTAAAAGCATCTATCCATATACTAGTATTGCTACCCGGCGTCGCTCGGACTAAGCGACCAATAATTATTTAATGTTATATCATTCGACATAATTATATCACAAAATCTAACATCCAAAATAGAGTTAAAATAAAAACACAAACTTTATTTAATTTGATGACAGCCCCATTCTCGCCCATTAAAATGTCCAAATTCAAGGAAAAAACCTAATTTGCTGTCAAAGAAATGTCAAATAATACCTTCACGTAAATAATAAACATTATTATTAATAATAAAAGCCGGGAAAAGTTCTGTAGAAGACTAATTTATTACATTTTGACTAAATGTCTTCGCCGATAAAAATTCAAACATATTTTCTTTTATATTCGTTTTTATGGCAACTTGCAACAATAACGCAAAAGGGAATTACAGACCCACATACCTACATACGCCGTTTCGGTTTTATATATAAGATTATCATTTTTGATAAAATGATTAAATAATGATCCGGTTCTTACGTTCTATGCCCTGCAATCTTCAAACCATCGAAAAATTACCTCTACGCCATTTAAAATCGACATCGAAAATGACGATCAAATGCATAACCGCCTCTCTCCACCATATGTGAAAATCAAACCGCCACAATCTAAATGCACCAATCACAAGCCAGGGAACACTGACCTACTGCCCTGTCACCATACAAACGTTTTGTGTTCCCTTTGCAAATTATTTTAATATTATAATCGTTTTTTTCGATTGTTGAACGATTTGACTTTGTGGAGAGAGGCGGTTATGCATTTAAACCCTTCAATTCACAGTATACGGATACATAGGATACTTTAACATAGTGGCTGAACAAGTCAAATTTTCTTTTTTTCTTTTCTATTTTTCTTCTCTTTAAGCACTTTAGTGCATGGTTAAAATATCAGTCCCGTACAATCTGTCTCGGGCCAAGTGAGTGAGGATTAAATTCGTTTCTTTTCTTGATCGTATAGCGTTATGGAAGGCGGCTGTGAAAAACGGCTGCACACACATAACGGAAGGGTGGTGGGAGAACCAACTTGTTCATCCAAATATATAATTCACCCTTGTTTATACTTTTAAATAAATATATCAACAATCATAATTTATAAATTCAAGCAATCTAAATAAACCAAATTACTTTTTAAGTTATTCTCTGGCAATACTTGCTGGGATGATATTATAATAATACACCTTTTTGTACATATTACCACACTAGATTTACAAAGATCGTGACCGCTTTCGCGCATCGCAAGCATTTTCAATTGTTATTTATACAAAAACTAACCCACGGCTCATTAACTTTTGGTAATACAAATATGCACATAATTCAAAGGAACTAAAAAAAAAAAAATTGAGACCCACTATAATTTTACAAATATAAGCTACTTATTAAAAGCCAATTTATAAAAATGTTCAATGACACAAATGCAATGACAAATCAATTCGCAAAGCACTACTTCTATATTTTATATCTCAATCTTTACTTTCTTAATAGAGAGGTTAAACAACTGATCAGCAAGTAGTTCTCATTAAGTACTTTTCCATTGATTTTGTCTTTCAGCATCTTCAGGCATTTCAATTGCACTGGTGTTCTTGAACTGACAGTTAGAAATTCAAATTTGGTATTGAAATTCCATCAAGCACACTCAGTCGAGACTCTTAATTCAATTAAGTACTTATGCTATGATCTACATTAGAAGCGGACATGATTTAAAATTGGCAAAGTTTGCCAGACTATTATATAAGTAAACTTTTGAACGAGGAACATTGGTGCTATAGAAATGCGAAATGTTAAAATGACCATCCTAAAACAATAAAGTCTAATACTAAATTAACAGTAGAAATGCCATTAACTATAGAACAAAGAAAGATCCGTCGTTATTAATGGAAGATTTGGTAATAATTTGGTAAGGGATTGTAAAGTAACTAGAAAATGGAGTCACAAATCATCAGTCAAGACGTGTGGGCCTGCAATTACGTAAAATCATAATAAATTTAAACGACTATGAAAATAATATGCAAAGATAGTGGAAATTAATTAGAAAATCCTTATTATTTGACATATATTCTATGTAAACTCATGCCCGCTCTTTATACGGCTGGACATGTAGCCGAGTTATTAACGTTTCGTAAATGAATATTTTTTTATCGATGCATGGATTTCTGTAATGACACACCTATCAAATCCCAAAATCACCAAGCTCTCGAGTCTTATCCTGCATTCCTATCTGTTTAAAAAAAAATAGAGCATAAACAACTGAATATCAAGCAGTTCTAATAGAATAATTTATTTTGTTTTTCAACTGAAGGTGCTTGATGAAATTGCAATATTAAATTTGAATAGTATGAACTTCTTACTTTTTCATGAACTTTATCGCTGAGGACGGCAGATCAAGTTAATTTTTGCACTTGAAATGCTTGAAGATGCCGAAAGGTGAAACCAATTTCGAAAAAGCTCATGTAAAACTAAAAAATCAATCGATTCAAATTAGAATAATTTATGTTGAGATAAGTTTCATAGAGAATATTCGTCATTCTCTAAATTAAGTGACAACATGGTTTTGAAAAAATGTGTATAGTGACCCGATGAACTAGCTTCACCGTGGGTTACTCACATTTATAGCGATCACACTTTTCTGTAGGAAACGATGGAACGAAAATATATTAGTAATATAACATCAGACATGAAGGAAGCTAGAACACTTCTGACGTACTTTTAACTCAATAAAATCGAAATCAATTCAAAAATGTATAAATTACAACCTGCTTAGCATTTCGAGAAAATAATATATGTTCAACTGCAAAAATATCAAATGTCAAAAATGGCAGTATTATATTATTATTCTCGATTTCAAAAGAACAATTTTCAGACACCCGATTCTTGTTCTCTTTGACATAGAGCTCTTTTCATATTGTTTTACACTCTATGCCTCTTCCTTTATATTGTCTTTGAAAGAAACATAAAACTAGATGTAACCGGATATTCCTTTTTTTTTTTTAAATCCAGCTAAATATTATTCCGTTACGTTATATTTTAAATCAAGTTATGCTACGTTTTTTATTTGTTTCATATTCAACCATGTAATAAATCGCATTTACCATTTTTAAGTCATGTCCGCTTCAGCAAGCATATGTACTCTTAATCGAGACTATCTCAACATTATTTTTCTACAAAATTGTTTGGTACTTATTTACTTAACCTCTCTTTCCTCAGAAGTTGGGAAGTTAAAGTTCATTCGTGCACTTGGAATGCCTGAAGATGCCAGAAAGTGAAACCCTGGTGACCATTATAAAAATCATGGAAAAGAACAAAAATGAAACGAATCAAATACAACGCAATTTAATAAATATAAAAAAACATTTTTGGTACTTATTCCACATCGGAGTTATTGTGATCAGGACCGGTTTCGTGATAATGCTCGCGATGGGCGAAACTCCATGTTCTGATCTCATCAAATCCTTTGTGGAATGAGTATTAAAAAAATATTATTATTTTTATTATAATACCATTTCACCAACACATTTTTTTGTTCACTTTTAAGGTGTTCACTGTCAATACTTGGTGGAAAGGCATTATAGTAAAAATAATAATACATTTTTAGTACTTTTTCCACATAAAATTTATCTGATCAGGACCGGTTTCGCTCATGGCGAGCGTTGAGCTCAGTTGACAATGTTCGCCATGAGCGAAACCGGTCCTGATCAAATACCTTTCATGTGGAAAAAGTACTAAAAATGTATTTTTATTACATTTTTTTGTACTTCTTCTATAATAGATAAAGGTATTATGCAAAGATCAGGACCGGTTTCGCTCATCGCTAGCATTTTCAGCTAGTTATCAGTGACAACACTTGACACTCAACCGCTGACCTCATTTTTCAATAAAAGAACGCCGGAATTCAGACAAAGAGCTCGTCAGAATTTTAAATAAAGAATGAAATTATCATTTGTACAAGCTTTCAAGGCGAAAACTCATTTTAATTTATTGTCTTTGATAAGTCGGGGATTTCATTTACAAAACCCGAGTGACACATTTTTGTTCAAAGCATTCCCTTTACCTAACGCTAATTGCATTGTCTCCGTCCATCTTGTTTCATTTAAAAATATTCCCATAGACATAACAGCGCTCTATTATCTATGTCGTAATTTTATTCAAAATTCCAACGTTTCCATTTTCAAACTGCCTTAAATATATTCAAAATTAAAACATATAAAAATAGATGTTCCTTTTTTAAATGTAAATTTTTATTACTATTCATTAACACTGGAAGTATTATAGATGTATGCTTGGTTACATATTCTGATTATTCTAATTAATTATTAAGTAATCCAGGGCTGTAGTTGTAACCTCATTTCATTACAGGAATATACATTATATGAATGTAAATTCGATCACGGTACTGTTTACCATATCACGTCTCTTCTAAATGCAAAACACGTATACTCTTTATGGTTTTTTTTCTGAAAAGACGTTTTTCCTACAAGAACTGATTGTTACTCAGTTGTTTGATGATAGTAAGAGTGGGATAAAAGGAAAGGATTATAACCATTTATTTTCAATATCGAATTTGAATCGTTTGATTTTTATACTTTTCCGTGATTTTTGTCACTTACCACCCGAGTTTCACCGCTCAGCATCTTCAGGCATTTTAAGTTCACAAGTGACAAAACTCAAATAAAAGCACAAAATTCAAACAAGTCTAATTCCATCAAGCATCTTCGACTGAAGTTCAAAAATTTTTGCATCGCTTGTCTTTCTTAATTCTAAATATTCACTCTTAGCTGATAAAAATTCAATACCAACCAAACTTATATGCGTTATGCCAGCTTACGCGTCGCGAACTAACGAATGTGGATGTGAGATATTTTAATGAAATGCAGGGACGATCGAAAGATAATCGATTTGTTTTGTTATTGAAGCTTGTCCATAGATGGCATTGCTAGTATTTAAAATGAAATAAAAATATATTATTCTGAGGAACGCTCCAAAATGGCGGCGGGCATATCGTACGTCACGCGCATCGGCGCGGGTTTAAAGCATATTCAGTCTTCGTATCGTAAGTTAGTAAATATAAATACTTTACACAATTTAAAGCATGCTACATATCTCCGTAATTGTCAATTGTGCAGGAGAGGGTAAAAAGGGTTTTCTTTTCTTGATCTTATAACGTTATGGAAGGTGGCTGTTAAAAACGGCTGCATACTGTTGTTCACCCAAATAAAAATATAGTTAGAATGAAAATGTTGAGCACTGAGGTGAAAATTTGCAGTGTAGATTTTAGAACGACCATGGATAACAGAAGTTCCTAAAACGTTTTATAATCAAAATAAGTTTGGTTATAACCAAATTCCTTGACATAATTATCACATAACTTTTGATACAACAGTCATTTTCAGTCAAAAGTGGAGTTTCAAAAATTACTCTTTAAGCCATCGATAATGAAACTCCTAATATTTTTTAGTCACTCGTTCGAGTATTTTTGGATTTTTAGTAACGCTTTAGTTGGCTGCTCTTTTCTAGCGAGTAAGTACAATGGCAATTTTCGATACATTAATAATATTAACAGTCACACTGGGTCAAGATCAATAAAATTGAAAGTGTTGAATTTTTATTAGAAATTATTGAGTTTAATTGATATAGCGCCAAACGAGCCACTTTTTGTCGACACATCAATGATAGATTATTGGGCAGTGTCGAAATTGAATATTGAGTATAAAATCAAATTATATCTAAATTCACAGCAAAAATTTTTGAATATACTTTAGAATACGTATTATTATAAAGATTTCTTGGTCCGTGGCGCAGTGGTCAACGTCGTTAGCTTCCATGACGGTTTGATACCCGGTACAAGCAGATTTTTCAGTTGATCCATAGATTCTGTTCGAAAGCAATGGGTGTTTATGTCAGGGTTGTGGAGTCGGAGTCGGAGTCGTGGAGTCGGAGCTTTTTGGCCGGAGTCGGAGTCGTCGCGGCGTTTTGGGCCGGAGTCGGAAATTTTGAAAAGTTTGAACTTTTTATTTTTGCATTTAATATGTCAAATTTGACTTTTGGCCGCATTGATAGGGTTGATATTTAATTGAATACACATAAATAGGAAGTCACGATATTAACCTTTTTTTAGTCGGAGCCGTATTTTTGGTCAATTTCGGAGTCGGAGTCGGACTTTTTTGTACCGACTCCACAGCCCTGATAAATACACATTTCAATACCATTCCATTGTATTACAATATTTATAATTTGCAGCTGCACAATAAATGAAATTACGGCATTAAAGTTTTGTTTAGACCCGACTCCTTGCCGGTTCGTTAAAATAAAGTATTATGATAAGATATTGATAGCACCCGAAGGTAAAAAAACCACTACATGGGATATTCATAATTATTTTATAAATGTGGATAAATTGTAATGTGATCTTTCCTCGAATACGAGTCGGAGTCGTATTTTTGGTCAATGTCGGAGTCGGAGTCGGACTATTTAAGACCGACTCCACAGCCCTGGTTTATGTTGTTAAAAATCTTTTCCTACTTTTCAGATCCCAAAAAGCGACAAATAACGACAGCTATTAGCTAACCATTAGTTCTCTCCTAGTCCTAGAGATAGGTTGAGCGATTGAATAACAAGAAGTTATCGTAGAAATAAAAATTGTTCTCAACCACTCTTTTTTGAAGAGAGTAGGGATAGACAGGATAATGCTTGGAAAGTTCCGCCCTCCCTACGCCCCGCTTACAGGTTATAAGAACGGAACATAGAGAACCAATAAATTGACTGAAAAAATGCTGTCGTTCCCTGTGGTCTAGTGGCAAGAGCCTTGCCTTAGAGATCAGGTGGGCAAAGTCAGAATTTTTAAATAGAAAAAGATATATTAGACACGGGTGCATGTAATTTTTCTCTTAGTTGCTCTCGACTGGTTCATTATTTATCATTGAGCTTATCTCGTATGACTTTGTCAGTTCAAAATAGTTGGCGCATTGGCATTAACCAAATATTTTAAAATACAAAAAAAATATAAGTACAGAACTTATGTACAGTACCGATAAATTGACTGCTTTTTTTTGTCATACTGGGAATCAAACCCACAATGTCCGTCACGGAAACTATTGACATTGACCATTACACAACGGACCCGACCAAATAAACCATTTTCATTTCAACTGTAAACAGATATTATTTTAATTTAGCTGTAGAACGAAGCGTGTTTTGAAATCAATCTGCAGAATTTAGATCATATTTTCTAGTAGTATTAATTCTCTATTAATACACATAATAGTTTGTGATAAAATATTCCAAGGTTCTAAACTAAATAAAGCATTTCCACATAACCATTATTTGTAGTGGAAAACTTTGTAAGGCACCGAACTTGAGAATTCTTCGGTGTGCTTTTCTCAGAAATGGAAAAATGGATTTAATGGACTTGTACCTCGAGTTAAAGGATTGTCTCAAATTTCAAGGACGTCTGTCTAGCATCGAGTGACTTAATCTTAAGTGACACTTAAGCCCGGTATCCAAAAATCAAATAACGGAATAACTTTATATCCCAAAAGAGTAAGCGAGCAATATACTGAAGAACGTTTGTTTTCTGAGCTACTCTTACGGAATAAATATACTTATTCACTTTTAAGTTGTTAATTTTAAACGGCATTGCTTCGGATGTCGACATATTTAATATTGACGAGAGTGAGTTCAGACGAATACTATATTTTATGAATAAAAGTTGATTTTGTCAGAACTCACTCGGTTGACATCTTTGAAAATTTCTAATATGTTTTATAAATTTTTTCTTTCAGTTTTTATGACTACAATGTTTTCATCTTGTTTTTATTAATTATTGATTAATATTATGTATTTAAATGTATGTATATATATAAATACATGTATTTATATTTGTCAAATACATGGCGCATTGGCATCAGCTGTAATGCCATGATTTGCTTTTTCTTACATAAATAAATAAATTGTCAATGAATAGTGGAATGGCAATATAATAAAAATAATATATTTTTTTAGTACTTATTCCACGTAAATTTTATTGGATCAGGACCGGTTTTGCTCATAGCGAGCAATCAGGTGACAATGCTCGTCATGAGCGAAACCGGTCCTTATCCAATAAAATTTATGTGGAATAAGTACTAAAAATGTTTTATTACTTTTAAATATACTTGTGTAGAAATGTTGATATGTTATACTATCATTTTTGAGTATACTCGAGTAGTTTCAGATGTGCCAAAAAAATATTTAATTAATTCAAATTTGTGTCTATAAATATGTAGTGATACATAAATAAAAAAGCTTATTTTATTTTATTATTATATTTATTTCAATTTATGAAACATATATTTTAAAAAATAATAGAGAATTATAATAAAAATGTATTATTATTTTTATTATAATGCCTTTCCACCAAGTATTGACAGTGAACACCTTAAAAGTGAATAGAGAATTAAACGTTTCAAATTTTAATTTGGTCCGTAGTTTTGATTTTTTATTCCAGCAGTAGAAAATACTCTCTGTTGCTGTGGACCTCGGCTTAAAAGTTAACAATAAATTAAATTGTGCTATCTAGTTTTTCTGTCCGCTGCTTAAAACAAAATAAAATTTGGAATAAAATCTGCATTTTTATATTAAGAGTATTTCTCGAGTATTTTTCAAATTACTCGAGTGTCGAGTAATCGATACTCGAGACAAAGCTCATGGAAAATTACACAATTCAAGTGATTCAAACTTGACTTGTTTTCTAATTTGTCGTAATCCAATCCTTGTTTTAATTCTTATTTATCATTTCCATACGATATAAATCTGTTTGTTACGGATCAAATTTATTAACATTACAAAATTCAAACATTCATCACGGGGCAACTAATTTGCGTAATGAGCTCGCGAAACGATTAGGGATAGCTGGAGCAACATTTAATTCAATGCGGAAAGTCTGGGACTCACAGTTGTACTCGGTCAGAACCAAGTGCCATTTATTCAACGCATGCATACTGACTGTGCCGCTTTACGGTTACGAGTCATGGCACATCACAAAAGCACAGGGTAACCGTATACTGTGCTTCGAAAACAGATGTCTGCGGCGAATATTAGGAGTACGGTGGTTTGACTTTGTCAGGAACACGGAGGTAAGAGTTACGTCCAAAATTAAAAAGACGACGATGGACCTGGCTTGGATATATGCTGCGGATGCCCCAGGGGAGCCAGAATCCTGCCTGCCTCTTTTATCAACCTGATGGACCCCGACGCCGTGGAAGGCCTTTGATGACCATCCATAGGATGTTTCAGGGGAGCTAAGGGACGCCGGGATGACCTGGAAAGATACAAGGAAGTTGGTGGGAGACAGAGAATCTTGGAGGCACCGTGTGGCGGCCATATGCACAGAATAGGGAGCAGATATGAAAAAAAAATGTATTTCACTACTTTCAAGGTGCTTTCGATGGATTCTAGTTTTAAGAAGATACTAGTTCAAACGATTTTAAAGTTTTATTGATTAAAACGCCGTCAAATTTTTTGATTTCCGATAAGCCAATCAGCCGGTCGGATGGAGGCCTTTACCACCTTTTTTTTGACATGGGTGCGTTTGGAGTGATGCACCACACATTGTGATGAAAATTTTAGTCTGAAAATATTTTGAATTACTATTAAAATGTTAATAAACATATGGTAAAATTTTCAAACTTCTACGTTAATAAGATTCGTCAAAAAAAACCGGCCGTCAAATGGGGAGACCCCCTTAATGTTTAATACCCACAAGTCAAATTGTGCGACAAAGTCATGTAATATGTATGTAAACGTTATTCACCGACAAAACAAACATCGACCAAAGCCAGTCGTTTCGCATCTCCATTTCCAGCCGTCCACTCGTAAACTTTTGACTAAATTGACAAGCCTATAAGTACTTGGTAAGTCTCGAATCGATCCCCCGATAGTCAAATGTAAAAATAGCCGAATGGCCACTTTTAAAGTATCGATCGGATACCGGGCGAGTATTGGAGCGGTCGTGGAACCGAGCAACCGCTGGATATTAATGATATACATAATGGGCTTGCCAGCTCTAATTCGGGCTAGTATGACGCGCGGAAGATTCGGACAGATTTGTTTTCCATGAAATAAAAACACCGTCATTGTGATGGCCATGTCGGAAAACAGTGCTTCATAACCTTTGCTTTTCAAAAATCGCGGGGGCTTATTGATTATTGTAAGTGTAACTGATACTATAGTGAGTTAGTTTTAACGAAATTGCTTCGGATGTCGACATATTTCACATCGGACGTGAGTGAGTTCAGACGAGTACTGTTTTTTTTGTATGTATTATAGTTGATTTTGTCTGAACTCACTCGGTTGACTGCTTTGAAAATTTCTAATGTGATTTTATTATTTTTTCATCTCTGTTCTCATGACTAAAATGTTTTCATCTTGTTTTTAGTTAACTTATGATTTTTATTATGAATTTACAGGTTATGTATGAATATATATTCAAATAAATTTACTTAAATTTGTCAAATGCATGGCGCATTGGCGTCAGCCGTAATGCCATGATTTGTATTTTCTTAAATAAATAAAATAAATATATTCGAAGTCAGCACCTTAGTGCGTGGTTAAAAGATCAGTCCCGTGCAGCTCTGTCTCGAACCAAGTATGTGTGGAGTAAGTTCGTTTCTTTTCTTGATCGCATAGCGTTATGGATGGCGGCTGTGAAAAACGGCTGCACACACATATCGGAAGGGTGGTGGGAGAACCTACTTGTTCACCCAAATATATATATTCGAATCCTTGCGATAGATTCAGCGGTAGCTTTGATTATTCCAAATATTCTGCACGAATTTTGCAACGTGTTTCGCCTCTTTCAGATGCACCTTCAGACTAACTAATAACTTTTTGATAGTAAGTCTGAAGATAATTCAAAAATAGCAGCTCGTATATCGTACGTCACGGGCATCTAAATGGCTTAAATAATCTTCAGACTTAGTATCATAAGTTAGTTAATAAAGTCACCTTTCTTTGGTTTGTCCGAAGATGCCTTGAAACACGTGTCACATTGTATGGAATAATCCAAAAAAAATCGTTTGAATGTTGTACTACACGAAAAGTTCTAATCGCCTACGACCGGGGTTTCGTATTTAAGCATCTTCAGGCTTTGCTTTAGGCACGAGAGGTCCTGAACTGACGAGTAGTAAATAGTTCATTTATATATTTTTATCGCTTCTCAACGTGTGTTAAAATTTGATTGTTATTATTGTATGATATTTAAAACACATTGTTGTTATTAAAAGAATTTAATTTTAAACTGATTTTGGAAAATATTTCATTAAAAGTTATCACGAATACTATTCGGATATTTTAGAAAATATCCGAATATCGAATAGCTTAAAAAAGAATATATCCGGATATCAAATATTCAAATATCCGAATTGGAATCTTAACTACGGACCCAACAAGCCGAACCAAAAACATACAGTCAGAAAACTCACCATACGATCAATACAATAATTAAGATCGAAGCGAATTAGTAATATATCGCAACAAATCCCACTACTGGATTACGTCCACAGCTGAAGATTCAATTTAATTCTCTTTTTTGTGGGAACACCGCACAATTAAGAGTATTACTAAAGTGACCATACGTCCCGTTTTTAGGTAGCCTGTCCCGTTGTCCCCAAGTACAGCTTCGGGGCGTCGAAATGTCCCGTTTTCAAAAGGGATTAATAGCAACCAAGACACAAGTATTTGATGAGTATTCACTTATTAGTAACTATATTACACCCCAAAAAGTGACCGAATGGAATATTGGAAAAGTTTCAATAGAAAATCGTTGGATTGAATTGTTCCAACATTTTTGTAATAATAATTTGAACCATAAAAACTTTGGAGTAATCATTGAATACATTTTATGCTTGCCCGGAACAAATGCATCCGTAGAAAGAGTCTTTTCACAGATGAATAAGTTGTGGACGACAGAAAAAACACAATTACAAGTCGGAGAACTTAAAGCGATGTTGTTTATTTTTTTTAAAAATCCTGTCAAGAATTCCATTATATTTAAAAGCAAACCCAGTTATACTTGAGAAAATTTGTTCATTATAAAAATATAAAATAACATCATTTTTTTCATATTATTATAATTTATTCCTGTTATTTTCTTTATCAACATTCCTTTTCTTTTTATTAATACATAAAAACTATGGAAAAATACGTGTTTTTTGAATATACATACTATTACATAAAAATTGGTAGATGTCCCGTTTCGAGGACACAAATAAATGGTCACATTAAGTCTTACCCAATTAGTCCGTCCAGAGAATCGTTAGATTTAATCCACTTCCCGGAATCGTTCGGAAAATTGGATTTTACTAGCGTTTTCTGTTATACACATATCGTTGTTTTCATCTGTCTGCAATTCAACAATGTGAATCAAAATAAATAAAAGACTTTGTCGAAACTTAATATTATGTAATGACGATCAGAACCGGTTTCGCTAACCGAATTTTTTTTCAATATATTAAATAATTTAGTAAAAAACAGGACTGTTGAACAGCGCTTTAAGCAATTAGTGTTGATAATTTATATGTTATTGCTAATGCTAGTACAAGTGTTTATTCAATATAGAGCATAATGTAGAGGAGTGTTTCCAAACCAGTGGTTCGCGGCCCAGTGCTGGGCAGCAGATGCTTTCCGCCGGGCCGCAAAAAGTATGCAAAATTTAAATCATTTATTATAAACTAAAACACTTGGAATCGATCAATTCAATAATAGGAGTTCGGATTCAACCCACGAATTATTTATCGACGTTTCCATGTTATCTATTATCTCGATATTAGTTTTTGCGATACTACAATCAAATTACGCGATAGTTATAATTTAACCACAGAATTCATTAATCTCATATGAATACAATTTTCGCTTATTCATATAGATAACGTTCATTATAATAAAACATGTGATCTACTAATAATACCAGAGAAGCAAACTGTTTACTACGCGTCAGTTCAAATAAATTCGTGTAAGCTAGACTTGTGAAGTGTTGACTGGCAATAAGGTAATCACTTTCCCGTGTCTAAATTAAGAGTGTCTTTTAGGGATTTAAATTTTTAGACACTTCCACTGAATATAACAAACATAAAAGATAGCCGACCACTTATTTACAGAGCAGGCTTCCAGTAAAAACAATTGGTTTATTCAAGCATTTTTATTTGTAATGTTACACAGTATTTTACATATTAACCTTCAAAAGACTGTCCTTTAAAAATAACTTGTAAGCCGAAGGGGGGTCTAAAAAAGACCCCAGTGGTATGGCCTTATTGGCATAGACTGCAATAAAAAAAAAATGATTGATTACGCTTTGACGTATCCTTATATCACTTTTAATGTGTTCACTGTCAATACTTGGTGGAAAGGCATTATAATAAAAATAATAATAACATTTTTAGTACTTTTTTCACATGAGATTTATTTCATCAGGACCGGTTTCGCTCATGGCGAGCATTATCAACTGATAAGGATTACAATAAACAGTGGTATTTATGCAAAAGTTAAGTATGAAAACAAGGTATGACAAACAATTGGTAAAACAACTAAGTAAATCATCGTTATGTAAAAGAATTTATATGAAAATCGATAATTTTCCTATAATTATTGATATTTTATGTCGCGCATGAATGAGACGACCTGATCGTGTTCTTGTTTATTCGGAGACTGGCGATGCGAACCGCGAATGCGACTTCTTATCTACACCTTTTAATGTAAAAAGCATCAATTTTATTTTAAATTTTCGTTGAAAGAAGCGCGTTTGAGATTAGATAACGTTATCTTATGTTTTAATTCTGGCAATTGGTAGCGATAATATAAATGGTTTTCGGCCAAATCCGACTTATTTTCTTTTTTATTTCATTGCGACGAAACTAATCTATCAAAATCATTTTTTTTACTGCAAAAGATGTAAAAAACGATGGTTTAAGAGTACAAAAAGTTTACACATTTTATCACTAATATTAAGATAGATATTTACGATGAAGTATCAGTGGTGGTCGACTGTTTCACCCTCAGCCAGGCAAAAGTTAAAGTTCCATTTATGTGCCGAATTTTCTCCGAAAATTTTTTCCGTCCGCAAGCGATTGTGTAACATTGTTTTAGTAAATAAAATTCCACGCAATTGCGAGATATAAAATGAGAGAGGTAACCAGTGACGGCTGGTGACGCGGTGCTGGGGGGTGCAAAAGGAAGTATCAACTATTTTTCCGTACTACGGAAGAGAAACAGTTGGTATTGCGAACATCTGAATTGAAAGTCCATGCTATAGAAGTGTTTTAAAATCCAATGAATAGGAAAGAACTCTTGCACAAATGGTTGAATCTTCCTTTGCACCCCCCAACACCACGTCACCAGCCGTCACTGGAGGTAACCACCCACGTGTTCCGTTCGCGGGATAATTGTCTTTTTGGCGGTTACTTTTCGTGGAAACCACGTGACTGCCCACGTTACATAAACAATAACACGACGATTCAAACCGAGTTGTACTTTAAGCTTTATAATAAATAATGAGATGATCCATGGCCGAGTGTCAATGTCGTTTGATTTAGTGGCGAAGCGGGTTCGATTCAAAATCCGGTCAGCTTCATTTTATTGATTGAGTTGGCATTTACTTGGTAGAACTCCATTATATTTTTGGTAAAATACGGTAATAGGAACACGAGTCAGAATCCCAACCCTCTCCTGCTTAGCTCCGCCCCTAAACTCTCTAGGCTCCAGGGAACCACTTTTGCATTTCAGAAAGATAAATTGTCTATGGTGTTGCTTGAAGTCAAATGTCACTGTGAGTTTAAAGATAGATAAATAAATAATTCCACGTAGGAACGTGGGAAGGTATTTGAAAGCAGATAACATTATTTTAATTAATGTAAAGCTTACGATTTTTATTGAAATGTTTCGTCCTTAAGTTTTAAATTTGCATTTTTGCTCCCAAAAATTAAAATAACTCGATTTCATACTTATTGCGAAGTATTCTTTAGGATCTTCTATTATATTAAATTTAAAAATTGAAGACGAAACATTTCGAAAAAAATCGTAAGCTTTACATTAGTTAAAATAATGTTATCTGCTTTCAAATAGCTTCCTACGTTCCTACGTAGAATTATTTATTTATCTTTCGTTAACCTCACAGTGACATTTGACTTCAAGCAACACCATAGATAATTTATCTTTCTGAAATGCAAAAGTGGTTCCCTGGAGCCTAGAGAGTTTAGGGGTGGAGCTAAGCAGGAGAGGATTGGGATTCTGTCCCGTGTACCTATTACCATATTTTACCATATTTTACATATTTTTTTATAAATTTAAAAATATTTGGCATTAAGCTTACGCCAATGCGCCAAATATTCTCAGTTGTGAAAGTCATACGAGATTAACTCGATGGTAAATAATGTATCAGTTGTGCACAAAATCAACGATAAATAACATACATATACCCAGCCCAAGATCTCTTTTGAAAAAATCTGACCTTGCCGGGGATTAAACCCAGGCCCCCTGATTGCTAGGACAAAGCTCTTGCTACTAGACCACAAGGATCGACCGATTATAATACGGTTAAAAAAAATAACAATGTATTTTAATTCTACAGAAATTATTTTATAAATTTGTTGTTAGCTATTTCGGCTTCGCCATCGTCAGAACTATGTTTAAACCTACATTTACTTATCCTTTATATACTGTTGTAGACAGGGTACACAATACATTTTATTCTCCGTTCCACCATCCTAGTTTTATATGGTAATAATGAGTTATTAAATGTGACATATATGATTCGCATGTCTGTGTTGTCTAAAATTCTCTACCACACACCCCCCCGTTCAATCCTAAAGAAGGGACATAGTGAAAGCGATGTGATTACCACTAGCTGTGTACATGTCTTATCTTTTCTATTCTTACTATCTTCGAAAAATTAAGTTTGAGCAAATTTTACGCTGTTTATCAATTGAAAATTCTCACAATGAACGAAACCGGTCCTGATCTTAATAGGAATATTTGTGGAAGTATTACGTTGTAATGTGTTTTATTTATTTTAAAAAAATCTTTCCGGGTATATACTTAGAAGTTAGAGTTATCACATAATTAAGCAATCATATGGCTAAATATTTAGTTCATGTTAAAGGTGTTAACTGTCACTTCTTAGTGCCTAAAAAGACTTTTTTTTAAATATATTAAACACATTTGTATATACATATAAAAGGTATTTCAATAGGGACGCTCAAAATATGTTACTTTGTCCTGCTGAGTAGATTATTCATTGTTCAGTGGCCAAATTTGAGTCAACCAGTTTGGTAAATAATCGGCCAACACCTACCTGTACGTCATCAAAATACAATTTCTGGTGAAAACATTGCTGCTGTGTGTGAAAGTGTACAGGAAAACCCAAGGCAGCTTATTTCTCGTCGTTCACAAGAACTTGGCTTTTCTGCGACTTCAACTTGGCAAATTTTGAATCGGGCCTTATGTCTGGGCCCGTATAAAATCCAACTAACCAAGGAACTTCAGGTAAACGAACACAAACAACGCCTGATTGGGTTCTGGAGCAGTTGGAAGTTTACCCAAATTTGTCAAAAAAGTCAACTTTAGCGACATGGCCCATTTTATAATGAATTGATATTGGCTGACATTTGATGCTATATTCCATATTTAATGCCGTAAAATATATTTACAAATGAAATTAAAATTTAGTCGTAATCTCACAAACAACTTGTTTTATTTACATTTTAAAACTAAGCGTCCTTATAAAAAGACCCTTTATATTACTTTATTATATATATACTTCTTCGGGGCCAAGTTGATAACTCAAGCGATGTTGATGAGCGAGAACACAGCCCTGTCTGACGCACCCACCTGATTGTGACGAAACTAGTTAGAATTGAACATTTTTGAATGGTTCCAAGAAGATCTCGTTAGGGGTTTTTCTTAAATGTTTACCCCAAACAAAAGTTTCCACAAGTCCTCAGCTTACACGTGGGAAAGGAAAACAATGGCTTAATCTATTTCCACTCTTCCATGAAACCTAGCCTGGAACATCGATAAAAAAATAGTAACTTCATTTACGTAATTTTAACCTTAGCAAATTATTTGACTGTTGAACAAGAAATGTTTATCAGTCAACCTCCAATGTTATTTGTGATGTTGTCGAGAAGCAGTGTTTGAAGCACAGGACAGTGTGGCATTTTGTATAAGTTTCAAGTTTTGTAGCGTATCAAATCCGCACGGACTTCCAAGCCCAATTAAATTTATTGTGCACATAATAGTGTAATTATTACAGTAGGGTTATCAAAAATGCTGCGTATCTATAGAAACAATCAAGTAGTACCAAGTTTCTTTTAGGAATGCTGCCATTTCACTATCTAGAAGCTCGAAGATTAATTTCAATATTGAAACATTTTTCTCTTCTTCTTCGGGGCCAAGTTGATAACCCTGACATCCTTGAAAATTTAAGTTTGCATGCTCCCAACTTTTACCTACGTGGTCGTAACAAAGACAAATCAATATTCTTTGTTTAAACTTGTTAGTCACGTAGGTCTTTTGAATCTCCAGTTGCAAGGGCTATTCGGCTGATAAATGCGCTGCCTGTTGATGTGGACATCTACGGCAGTGAACTTGATGCTTTGTTAAAAAAATTGTCTTCTTATGTAAATATTTATATGTTTCTGTTCTGTTTCTTATTTTTGTGTAATATATAATGTATTTTTTATTAATTTGACAAATGCATGGCGCATTGGCGCTTACTGTTATGTCATGTATTTTAAATAGTTTTTTTGCCGGTAAATAAATAATTATATATACATACCACAACTTCCACATTAAATTTATTTGCATCAGGGAAGGTTTCGTGCATCGCGAGAGTTCTATGACTTTCAGTTGAAAATTCTCGTGGTGAGCGAAACCGGTTCTGATCCAGTTTAATAAGTAAGTAAGCATTTTTAATTATAACAAAAAATATATTATTGTATTTCAACCTAAATATTTGTGGAAATCGGCACTTAGCTTTGTCAAATTTCAATCGCATGAATTTTGTACTTTTCCATGAGTTTTGTCACTAACGACCCGGGTCTAGCGTTTCAGTATCTTCGTGCATATCAAATGCACGAATGCACTTGAACTTGGACTTTAAATACATTCGTGCAAATGATATGCCTGAAGATGCCGAAAAACGAAACCCGGGTCGTTAGCGAATAAATTCATGGAAAAGTTCAACGATTTAAATTTGACAAAGATAAGTCCATTCACCTTCAGTCGAAATTCTTAATTTAACAACAGTTAGCTTTGTATTTTAGCTATTTTATGATCATCTTTGAAAAGCACTCGTGGAGTTTTCATCGGTTGTTCAACGGGAGCGTCTATTGCAGGGGTTCTCAAGCTTGATACCGGCCATGGCAAGTTCATTGCAAAACTCTTCGCGCTGGGCAAGTTGGTTTTAAGGGTGGACTGTACTTGTGGGCACGCCCCCCAGGACGCTAATCACATCATATGGGACAGCCCCGAAATGAATTCTGAACGAGCAGAACTGTTTGCAGTGTCCGTCCTCACACGGGCCCAATAGGCCACGCTGACTTGATTGCAACTAAGGCTAACTTCATTGCATTTGAAAAATTTGCATATTTATTCGGGGATCGACATAATCTCGATTCTTCACTAGAGTCAATATACTCGTCTAACACGACGGGCTCTCAGTATACGGATTTTACACAGGATACTCTGTATCAAAATGATTTCAGTGACTGAGCTTGTCACTCCAATTTATTTTATTTTCTATTTTAAAGCACTTTAGTGCATGGTTCAAAATCAGTCCTGTGCAGATCTGCTCGGGCCATGAATATCAGGGGTAAATTCCCTTTTCTAAGTCGATAGCGTTGTGAAAGGAGGCCATGAAACATTGGCTGCATATACACAACGGGTGGTGGTGGGAAAAACCAAGTTGGTTCTCAAACTTATTGTAACTCCGGGCGCATTTGCGATTGAGGAGAATAGTGACGGGTGCAGATCGGACTTAAAAAAAAACAAATCTTAAATATTTATTTATTTTCCTACCTTTACTTTCCTACTGAAACTATATGTGGAGTCCGCTAGGCGGGCTCCTAGTTTCCTAACTATTTTTGTTGCTAGGGTGGATACAGACTAAGTCTTTGTTTCCCTTTCCCGCATGTAAGCTAGCTAAGTATTTACTTTCTAAAATTCTGTCATCTGAGGGCTTTGTGTGGGGAAAACCCCTTACGAGAATGATTGTCTTGGAATCATTAAAAATTTTCAATTCTTACTAGGAATTGCTCGTAATGTTTACGTAAACTTGAGGAGTTTACTTGTTGTTATAGTAGACATGCCCAGTCCCTAACTGTTACTGAATCGACGAGCTTAGTACTTCGTGCGTATTATTTTATATCATTGTTTCCTGTGAAGCTTTATATATGCGTACATTCATGAACTATTTTTAAAAATTTTTGAAAATAATTTTAATAAATAAAATATAATTCTGATAAATTATGGGTATTTCGTCATTTGATTCTTTGTGAAGGGCGCTTAATAATAGCACCGCGGGCACTGGGCTAAGAACCCCTGGTCTATTGTATGCGAGATTCCATTTTCACTTTGTAGTATGACCGGTGAATAACGAAAATATCTTTACCCCGGTGTATGATTTAGGAATTTTCGCAATGTTAACGTTGCGGAATAGTTGCCGCCAGTTTCACAGGAATTTCTCAATAATAGGTACGGCAGCATTAAAGGGGTTGACTTTATTACATAGTAAGGTCTTGAACATTTCTGTAATCAATGGTCTGCATTTATGATAATAGAAACTGATAGATGAAGTATTTTAACAATTTCAACGGAGAGAAATTCAAAACCTTAATATATTAACATTTTAATCGTTTAAATTTTCCATGAGTTATGTCGCTAACGACCCAGGTATCGCCATTCGGTTATCTGTTCAAGTTCATTCGTGCACTTGAAATGCCTGATGATACCGAAATAACGATTCAAATTTGATATCAAAATGCCATCAAGCACCTCGAAATTCGATATTATAATAATATATTTGTAAATTTGCAAAAATATTTTTTTGGGTCTTGCAGTGAACAACGTTGATGGCTTCCGTAACGGACCTCACGGGTTCAAATCCCAGTACGAGCAGCATTTTTTCAGTCGACTTATAGATTCTTTCCGAAGGCATGGGTAGATACTAAAGACTCCAATTACTCGACATCTCAACTACTCGAGTATCGAGTAGTACATTTTTAAAATACTCGAGTATACTCGAGTGGTTTTAGATGTACCAAAATATATATTATTAATTTCAATTCGTGTATATTAATAGACTATAAATAAATAGAGAAGATTATTTCATAAATACATTTATTTCAATTTAAGCAACATATATTTCAACAATAATAGAGAATTAAACGTCTCAAATATTTGATTGGTTCGAAGTTTTAATTTTTTTTCCTGCAGTAGAAAAAACTCTCGACGATTATTACTAAAACGGGTATTACTCGAGTATTTTGAAAAATACTCGAGTATCGAGTACTTGAAAAATGGACGAGTATACACGAGTATCGAGTACTCGATACTCGAATTGGAGTCTCTAGTAGATTACCCAATATTGTCATAAAGTGACCCGATCTTACCAATAATCTTATCTTATCATTGGCATCCCTACTCATTAAACTGAGAATAGGCTTAGCGTCTCAGTAACAATCAGTTCTTGTAAAAAAAGTATGTTAAGATATCTTAATTTTGAGGTCATATGCTCCACATTGAGAGCGGATATGGATAAAAAATATTTAAAATGAAATAGTCGTATTTTGAATTGTACTCGTTTGAGGACATCGTACATGTACGAAAATTAAATATGTATATGTCCTCTACTAAAGATATGCTTTAACTACTATAACTTCTATGTCGAGTCCTGCTCGACATTATCAAACTTGGTTGGAAAAAAAATGAGATGGAAAGGATACGAGGACTAGACGAGGACTAATGGTTTGCTAATCGCTATGGCTTTGCGTCGCCGTTTAGGATTGGAAAGTTGGAAAGTGATTTAACCAGGGCTGTGGAGTCGGTAAAAAAAAGTTCGACTCCGACTCCAGCATTTACCAAAACCACGACTCCGACTCCAACTCCAACATTGACCAAAAACACGATTCCGACTAAAAAAGTTTAATATCATCACTTTTTTTTGCCTTATTTTCCTATTTATGTGTATTCAATTAAATATCAACCCTACCAATTCGGCCAATAGCCACATTTGACATATTATATGCCAAAATAAAAATTTCAAAATTTCCGACTCCGAGTACGACTCGGGCCAAATCGCCGCGACGACTCCGACTCCACAGCCCTGGATTTAACAGCACAAAAACCCATTGCCTCTGAGCAGAATCCATTTATTGACTGAAATAGTCTGCTCGTACCGGGAATCGAGCCCGGGCGGTCCGACACGGTAGCCAACGACGTTGATCACTGCACCACGGACCGACTATTTTTTAATTATCATTATTTGAAAAACCGTATTTATAAGAATGTGTGAATAAGTTAATGTTTGTAACATTTCATAACGTGGTATATTTTGTGTTATTTCGTTTTAGCATGCTTATAAATACGCAAACCCTGTGATCAGGGCCGGCCTGTGGATTTTTGCGCCTGTGTGCGAGGCTCCTTCGGCGCCTCAAAAACAAATAATTTTATTTATTCAAATACAAACAAGAAAAAACAAATCCACCAATTTGCGCCCTACTGAGAGCCGGCGCCTGTGTGCGCCGCACACCTCGCACAAACTTAGAGCCGGCCCTGCCTGTGATATCAATCAATTTCTCAAATCTATTGATGAGCTGCTGGAAGGAAAAAAAATGTATATTGAGAAGTGCAAAGGGTTATTAATAAATTAGTAGCTTCTTAGTCATGAATAAATAATGTCCAAACCAATATTTATTATAAACAAAACCAATGTTTACTTTTCCACGACGTTTAACTACACGCAAGTGAGAAATTCCTTTTTCATCGTCTGGAAAAATCATTCGGAGCTTACAAGCTTTTCAGGAATTCTGAAAGGAGGTTTCGCTTATACATTAAGAGGCGCCTGTCACTGCAAGGAAAACCTTTTTTCCGTTTGTAAGAAGTGTCAGGGCTTGGAAAACTGTTTATATATTTGTAATGTATTTTTACCAAACACGCTCTATACAATGTACAAGAGTGACACAAATCCACCCCTTAGAAAGGTTTTAAAGCACCCTATGTCGACGTCGTAAATCTTTAATGTCGATATAAAATAATCTTAGACTGCAGTTATAAATTTAAGGTATAATTCTTTTTCGGTAGTCATAGTGGCGTTACTGCGTCATGCAAAATGTGTTGCGAACAAAACAACTGACTTCTATTGATGAAAGTAAAGAACGCGGTGAAAAAAATAACAATGTATTTTTAGTCCCACAGAAATTATATTATTTAGTATTTTATTTATTTATAAAAAAAAAAAAATATTTGGCATTACAGCTTACGCCAATGCGCCAAATATTCTTAATTGTGAAAGTCATACGAGATTAACTCGATGATAAATTACGAATCAGTTGTGCACAAAATCAACGATAAATAACATACACCCAGCCCAAGATCTCTTTTTTCAATTGAAAAAATCTGACCTTTACCGGAATTGAACCCGAGTCTCCAGATCGCTAGGACAAGGCTCTTGCCACTAGACCACAGGGACCGACGACGTCTATAACATGGACTTTCAATTCAGATGTTCGCAATATCAACCAGTCTTATGAATTTTTGGCTGTTCGTAGTACGGAAAAATAGTTGAATCTTTTTTTGTACTCCCTAATACTGTGTCGCCACCCGCCACTGGTTCAAGGTGAACTGGTTCTAGATTAAGGCTGCTTTTTTTGAATCCCTACTATTAACATGACACCATTGTATGTGTAAACACAAACAAATCTATCACTCGGTCTGCACCTAGTCAGTAGCGTCCGATTATTCAAAATAACGATTTTATTCGAGACCTTTTAAAATGTGATTGAACGAAATATGTTATGATTTACAATGACAAGCAACTAAATTTCTCAAAAAGGACTGACATGAGTACTGGGACTCACGGTTGTACTCGGTCAGAACCAAGTACCACTTATTCAACGCATGCATACTGTCTTTACAGTATAACGATGGCGAGTCATGAAACATTACAAAAGCACAGAGTAACCGCATACTGTGCTTCGAAAACAGATGCTTGTGGTGAATATTAGAGTGCTATGGTTTGGCCTTGTCAGCAAAACGGTGGTAAAAGAGCAGACAAACCAGCCTTATTACTTCCAAAATAAAAAGGCAACGATAGACCTGGTAGGTGCTGCGGATGCCCTAGAGGAGCCTGGATCCTGCTTGTCTCTTCTATTAAAACTTTGTTTAGGGCCTTTTCAATTACCATACTAATTACGCACAAATTTTTGCACACCGACACAATGGGTTAAACTAATGGATTCCGTCGTCCCGGAAGGCCATTGATGACCATCCATAAGATCTCTTCAGCGGAGCTACGGGACGCTAAGACGACTTGTGAGAAGAGACTCCAATTACTCGTCATCTCAGCTACTCGAGTATCGAGTAGTAAAATTGTTAAATACGCGAGTACTCGAGTGAACTCGAGTAGTTTCAGATGTACCCGAATATGTATTATTAATTCAAATTTGTTGATATAAATAGGCTTAATTGATATCATTATACATTTATTTCATTTTTAAATCAAATTTTTCAAAAATAATATAGAAATCTCAAATTTTTAACTGGTTCGAAGTTCTGCTTAAAAATCCACGCGTAAGACTCAGTTAAACGCAACGGTTAAACATTATATTTATTTTATCAGTAAATAAAATTTCATTCGAGTATTATTCGAGTATTTTTCAAAATAATTGAGTATCGAGTACTTGAAAAATGGACGATTACTCTCGAGTATCGAGTCCTCGATACTTGAATTGGAGTCTCTACTTGGGGGGAAAGGGAGGAGGTTGGTGAGTGATGGTGCTGGAGTCACCGTGTCGCGGCCATATGCTCCGATTAGGGACAATAATATTGGATCTACTATTTAAAGTCACTACTCTTATCATTATAATTTTCCTGATCGAAAAAAAACATGCTCCATTCATTTACGTTAAAAGTAAAAATTGAGCTGTACTTTCTCTTTAGTTAGAATACTATGTAAATGGGTATTTTTGTAATAAAAATAATAACACATTTTCAGTACATTTTCAGGGAGTAGGATGTAAAGCTGCGGACTACGAGGACAATTTATGACTAGGACAGAACTAGTGATTGGCTAATTGCTGTCACTATGCGTTGCTCTTCGTTGGGCAACGTTGGGATTGGAAAGATGGGAAGGGATTTAACAACACAAACAAAATAAAAATTCTAACACATTTTTTGTACTTATTCCACCTAAAACTTTATTGGATCAGGATCAGTTCCTCCCATGGCGAGCACTACCAACTGAGGTAATTCAATTTATTTTTAGCACTGATATTCTCGCCACGAGCGAAACCGGTCCTGATCCAATCAGTGCTAAAAATCTGTTTTGATTTTTATTTTAATGCCATTCCACCAAGTATTAACACCTTAAAAGGGTATTTTTGTATTTGTATTTTCTCCAACTAATATCTTAATTTTCATAATCATCCCTTGTTCTCCGAGTCTGCGCACGATACTGATTGCGGGGCAAACTCCGTCAAAGCCTTTAAGCTCGCGCAACATTTATAAATTTACTTTTGAAGGGTGGTAAACTATCGGAAAAATAATAAATCAAAAATATCTCGACACTTTTCGCTATGGCCGGTGAACAATTTACGCTTTTTAAGTACACACAATATTATCGGTGTTGATTTTTAGCATTATTGCTTTTTTCTGTAAATATATTGATTGATTGATAAGACTCAAGCTTATTCACTTAAAATATGAGTTTTTTACAATTTCGCCTGTTTCAATTCATTAGTGAATTTGTATTCATTATTTTACCAGGGCTGTGGAGTCGCGGTTTTTTGGCCGGAGTCCGAGCAGTCGCGGTGTTTTGTCGTTGAGTCGTTGTTGGAGTCGGAGTGGTGAAAAACTTTTGGAAAGTTTGAACTTATTATTTAAGCATATACATAGCATGTAAAATATGGCTATTGGCCGGATTGGTTGGTTCATATTTAATTAAGTACACATACATAGGAAAGGTAGACAAAAGTGACAAAATTAAACTTTTTTTAGTCGGCGTCATGTTTTTGGTCAATGCTGGAGTCTCGTTAGTGTTTTTGGTCAATGTTGGCGTCAGAATCATGATTTTTAAACGACTCCACTGCTCTGAGTTTTACCATTAGTTGTTTTTTCAATAGTTAAAATATTAATCATTAGAAGAAAGCTTCAAAGCTAGATCATATTTGTTAGTCAGTGTCATTGGCTTGAACTGTGTCGCTTTTTGCATATATAAAGGGTTTTTCATTAAGGACGCTCAAAATTTTTAAATAAAACAGTGAATGAAGATATCTATTGTTTTGAAGGCCAAATTTAGTGGCAATTATGTTTGGTAAATAATTTCGGCCAACACCAACCTGGCACGTTTGCGAAATTCAATATCGTTGAAAACCATTTTTTCACTGTGTGTGAATCGCACCTATTTCGCGTTCAATATTTTCTCTTAGCAGCTTAACGTCACCGGCTTGTTGGTATAGACCAAAGATTTAGCATAGCCCCAAAGATAATAGTCCAATGGTGTTAAATCGCATGATCTAGGTGGCCATTAAACTGGTCCATTTCGCGAAATAACACGCTCACCAAATTTGGTTTTCACAGACAACGCCTGATTGTGCAGCGACTGGTAGCGCCGTCTTGTTACACCATATGCCAAGTCCATACCTTGCAATTGAGGCATTGAGAAAAATAATCAGTTATCATGGAGCGATAACGATTACATTATATTATTCCATATTTAATGCCGTAAAATATACCCAATTGTTGAAATTAAAATTTAGTCGAAATCGGCGGCAATAAACCTCACTTGTTTTATTTACACTTTCAAAAAACATTCCTTATAAAATGACCCTTTATATAAACGTTGAATTGTTGATGTGGCAGAATCTGATGACGACGATAAAATTTTCGTAATGCTCTTAAAGTTGCGGTGAGCGAACGCGAATTTTGAAAGTAGATTTGAATAATTTAAACGTTGCTCCGGTGTGTACTGCTCATGATGATTTGCCAACTAAGTACGAGTGTTAACCTCAAAAAATTGAGCGTCAAACGTCAAAAGTACGAGTGTTTACCTCAAAAGTTTGAGGGTCCCTATTGAAAAAACCCTTTATATATAGAGTCCGACTTTCATGTCTTTGTTTCTTGTTAGAGTGGCTACAAACTAAGTCTTTATTACCCTTTTCCGCATGAAAGCTAGCTAAGTATTGAATTTTTAAAAAACTGTCAGGTGAAAGCGTTGTGTTAAGAAAACACAAACGTGTCATTGTGTTGGAATCGTTAGCAAGGCGTTCAATTCTTCAATCAAGAAATGCTTGTAATCGATTTTATCGTGAATTAAGGACAGATACAGGCATATTATAACGAATTTTTATTGTGATATGCATGCGGAATCGAATTTGATAAGATCTCGGACATAATATCGGCATTACAGCCAGTAAAAGTAGCTGTAGAAGCTCTGTGTCGTGAAGATATAAATCTATATACAGCCGACATAACATTGAAATTTATGCTTGATGAACAGTCTTAATTCAATTCTTTTTTAGCTATGGAACTTAAAGAACACCTAATAATCGAATAAAGGAAAGAAGAACGATATATTCCGATGTGATTAATTATCTTAGTGATTCTGATACAATTAATGATTTTGATAGACATGGAATATTTAATATAACAAATAAATCATAGATATAACTAAGCAAGAATTTTCAAGGGATGAAAATTATAAAATTTCTGAACAAAACGACAGAGAAGAAGATGAGATTTAAATTTTTAAAATATTAATGCTGGAGGAAAAGCTTAAATTATCAATAAATAACAAAAGTATAAAAATATATGACAAAAATAAAGTGAATAAACCGAAAAAAGATATTAACAATATTATTCAGAGAGAAATGTTATATTTGGAACTCGAAAAAAATCCTGATGACTTGCCGACCAACTAGCATTGAATCAGAACGAGCGTTTTCATCTGCAGGACAAATATGTACAAAATTTAGGTAAAGTCTAAAAGACGAAAGTATTGATATGATTTGTTTCATGAAAGCATATTTTATTTCTGAAAAATCATTAAACCAAAAAAAATAAACATTTTTTTAATAAACTCTTTAACCCGGGGGTTACCAACCCCGTGCCCGCGGGCGCCATGGCGCCCGCCGACCGATTTCTGAGCGCCCACCAACGTTAGCTCGAAACATTTTTAACTTTAAATTTTTGCAAAATTAGTTTTGTGGATATCACATCAACCTGTTAAGTCTCTCATGCATTTACCCAAATATGAAAGAAATGGTAGATAACGGTGAATTAACCGCCATACACATTCAAGTGCTTCAAAAACAGTTTGCAGAGAGATTTCTGCAGTTTACGACTATCGAGCCAATGGTCTTCTGTATTGTCAAACCTTTTATTTGCCAATTAAACACGATATGAATAGCTTCATGTTTTGCAGGTTGTGGTCAAGAAATGGCACAGCAAGAAAAAATTTACACTGATAATCTTTTCAACTTTCACTTTATTCAAAAAAGAGAGGTTGAGCCACTATGTAACAAACAGTTCTGGTAGAAAAGGACATATTTTAAGATAATCGCTGCGAAGAGTTCACATGCTCTACGTTAGGTCCGCTCCTGGTTGAAAAAATCATTATTTTTTAACAATATCCTCAGAAAAAAAACGTGGCGCCCGCCGCCCTACATTTTTCTTTAAATGCGCTCTCTGGTCCAATTAGGTTGGGAACCCCTGCTTTAACCAATAGATTGTTATATTATTTTATTTTAATTAAGAATTCATATTAGTAGATGTTTGTATACAAAGTATGCATGCATACATCTCATGTATGTATTACATATGAACATACATCAATAAGTTAATGGATAAACTAATAGTTAAGCTTATAAACTTCTCACAGACAGATAAACCAAATATTACACAGTCGTAATTTAACTTAACCAAGCTTTATGTGGCAAATAAAAGATTTTCTGATCTCCCATTCCCATATCTCAGTTAAGTACATTTCATGACATTGTTATTTTCATCAAACATATTTTAAATTCTTTACGTTTTAGGAAACCGTTTTTAGTAAAAGTTTATTTTTATCTATTTTGTTTCATTTACCGGTAATGGGTGAAATTATTTACCGTTTACCGGTTATAGGAATTTGACGGTAAATTGCAAGCCCTAGTCTCCACACTTCGTCCTCACACCAATTGGTCCGTTCACCTTAAAAATGTATGTAAGTATTCTTGGCACTCTTCCAACATTTGAGTATTATGGGCACTGATGCTTTGGCATTTGAACCAGCCATATATGTAGTAAATTTTATTAAGTATGTCAAAAAATAGCGTCCGAATAAAACCCATTTCATTTCTGTGACTTGTTTGCCCGGCACCCAGTTTGCGAGACCTCGCTTTCCACCTTCCGTAAATCCAACACTGGCAGCAAATAAATAATAATAAAAAATAAATCGTTGCCTTACTTTGAAAAGGTTCTAACTGCTCTTGACCCTGCTTTGAGATATGAGCGTTTGAAGTTTCGATTGATTAACATTCACTTGTAACCAGGGCTGTGGAGTCGGAGTCGTAGCGGAGTTTTGGCCGGAGTCGTACTAGGAGTCGTAAATTTTGAAAAGTTCGAACTTTTATTTTTTGCATTTAATATGTCAAATTTAACTTTTGGCCGCATTGATAGGGTTGATATTTAATTGAAAACACATAAATAGTAAACTTAGGGGAAAAAAGTGACGATATTAACCTTTTTTTAGTCAGAGTCGGAGTCGGGGCTGTATTTTTGGTCAATGTCGGAGTCGGACTTTTTTAGACCGACTCCACAGACCTGCTTGTAACAATAGCAAGTAAAAATGTTTCAAATTACTTATTGAAAGCATATTTTTTCACAACTCTTGCTGATAAATAATGATCTTAAAGATCGTATGATGGAAATATAGATGAACATCTTAGAACATTGTCAAATAAATTTAGTAAAAAAAGTGTGCAGATGCAGTGCAACTCCGGAATTCTGCTTACAGTGAAACCACGATTCTACGTTTTTCAAGGGACCGTATAAAACAAACGTTAAATGCGGGAAACGATGAATGCGGGAAATTTTATATTTTAACTAAATGCCGGGACTATAAAAATGAACGCACCACGCGGGAAAACGTAAGATCGGGGCTCCACTGTACTCCGTTATTCAACCATAGATAATTGCGATAAATAGAAGATTTTCCGACCAAATGGTCATTTTAGGCAATAATGCCAATTAGAACCTTTCCAAAGGTTAACGAAATGTTAAAGCAATATTGAATGAGTAATATTTTGAAAATATTTAAGTGAGATTTAACGTACATGGGCTTGATATACATACATACGTTACATACAGAACGATGAAATATTTCAGGCTTTTATAGCTATTTTCGTAACGTGAGTTTTTTAAACGTACGCAATCTTGGCGTGGAGTAAATTAGAAACGTTCTAAAACGATAAAAAAGCTTATTACTTAAAATAAATTAAATTGGATTGTTTGTAATGGCTTAACATTGAGAGTATCTTTAACCCTTTATATCCCCGTGGCGTACGATACACGCGCTGCCATTTTGAAGCGATCTCTGAACTGTTTTTTTTTTCAATTGTATTACCATAAATGCTGTCACTGAATAAGCACCAAGAAAAAAATCAACAACCGAATACATCGATGGAATAAAGGGGATACCGCATTTTATTATAATATTTATTGGCAAAAAAACTATATAAAATACATTGCATTACAGCAAGCGCCAATGCGCCATACATTTGACAAATTAATAAAAATTACATAAAATATTACACGAAAATAAGAAACAGAACAGAAACATATTATTTACATAAGAAGACAATTTTTTTAACAAAGCATCAAGTTAAAAGACCTACGACAAACAAGTTTTTTGATAATTGATTTGGGTTTGTAACGACCACGTAGGTAAAAGCTGGAAGCATGCAAACTTAAATTTTCAAGGCTGTCAGAGTTATCAACTTGGCCCCGAAGAAGAAGAGAAAAATGTTTCAATATTGAAATTAATCTTTGAGCTTCAAGAGAGTGAAATGATAGCATTCCTAATAGAAACTTGGTTGGATAATATTCCATTTATGAATTGTCATATGGAAAATAGTATGAACTTGCTCCAGTTGTGACTTATATTTATATTCATATGGGCCCCAAATAATAGATCCATATTCTAGCTAGCTTAAAACTAAGGAAACATAAAGAGTACGAAACACAGTAGGGTTTTCAAATGGCTTACTTTGCCGAACTATGAATCCAAGAAGTTTACTAGCCTGCAGGGTAATTGAAGAAATGTGAGAATGAAACGTGAAAGAAGAGTCAAATGTTATACCAAGATCAACAACTCCAGACAAACGTTGTAAAGTCATATTCAATATCTCATATTTATATTTGATAGGAAATTTTGAACGAGACAATGAAATGCAGAAACATTTCGAAATGTTGAAGACAAGTTTGTTTCTATAATAATAATAATAAATATCTCACATTCACGAATCGTTAGTTCACGACACGTAAGCTGCCGTAACGCATATCAGTCAATTAATCATTTATTTGCATTATAAATAATATTTTAATTTATTGGTATTGAATCTGCAAAGACTCTTTGTGAAATGGCCAAGCGAGTTCTTAATTTTTTTTTAATTAATGACGTAAATGCTATTTCGCATTCTTCGCAAAAGAGAATGGGGCTACAAATGCTTGCAATGCCATCCAAAATAGATCGAAGATCGAATATATCGCAGGGATTTCCTTCTGGAAATATGTGTTTCATTATAATAACTCAGATCTACGTATGTTAGTTCGCGACGCGTATGCTGGCGTAGCACATATCAGTTACTTAATCATTTATTTGCATTATAAATAAGATTGTTTATTTATTGTTAAACTTCAATTTGTACAGTGTGAATATATGTTTACGATTTTGTGGCAACTCTAACTTTTGGATAGATTTTTCATGAAATTGGATAACAATTAGTATCTTTTCTGGCTTTGTTTGTTGCCTATTATATTTAACTGCATGCTTTACATATTTTTATTTCGAATTCTATTATTTAACTATAATAAATTCATGGACTGTTGTAAAGTTTAAATATGATGTTATTCTGAAATTAAATATGATGCTATTAAAATTCTCAAAGTCGAAATGGTTTTTTTTTTATTTCAACTAGTCTTGCCAGTGGCAGTTTAATGCCTGGCACTAGAGACTTCAATTCGAATATCGATACTCGAGTATACTCGTCCATTTTTCTAGTAGTCGATACTCGAGTAATTTGAAAAATAAGCGAGTAATACTTGTTATATATAAATGATGACTAATTTCCTAATTTTATTTTTTCAAACAGCGGACATAAAAGCTAAATACCACTATTGAATTCAATGCTATTTTTTAAGCCGACGTCAACAGCAACAGATAGAGTTTTTTCGACTGCGGAATAAAAAAACAAACATCAATTCTATACTATTTTCGAAAAATATATGTTTCATAAATTGAAATAAATGTATTAATGCAATAAAATAAGATTATTTATTTATTTATATCCACAAATTTGAATTGATTATATATATTTTGGTACATTTGAAACTACTCGAGTATTTTAGAATTTTACTACTCGATACTCGAGTAGTTGAGATGTCGAGTAATTGGAGTCTCTACCTGGCACCGTCCTGAATGTAAACACTTCTTTCCACCGATAACACTGGCGCCAGTCGCAAAAGCATTGCGACTTTTCAATTCATTTCCAATAGTACTAATAGATAGTGGAAATATTTAACCCGACTTAATGTTTTGCGTTTCCGTCTCGACTTTCACAGATATCGTCCACTATTTTTTAAATCTACGTCTTTCTTTTCTTTTATATAATATGTATGATTATGATGTTAACATCTATTATTTTCATTTGTTCTTTTGGTAAATTATGGATATATGGTCACGGGACAGAATCCCAATGCTCTCGAGCTAAACTCAAAAAATTTAAACATACTGGCTTATAATTTTATGTTTTTACTTTACTCTTTGAGTTCTTGTGGATTATTATAAAATGTGGAATCAAAATGATTAAATCTTAAGAATATTACTGATTATTGTACGAGTTCTGAAAAGAATAATTTTAGTTTTAATAAATTATTTATATATATTTGTTGATTATTTCGGCTTATTTTCAAACAAAGTTTTAAACTTATTAGAGACTGTCTCTATCTGTATTATATTATTATTTGTGTAGTTTGCCAACCATTTTTAATCCACATGGAAAAATTTAAATAAGTTTATTGGTTATTGGTAGTTAGAACTAGATAGTTCTGAAGAAGACATAAATTTGATTTTTTTTTAATGGCAAATAATTTATGTAGAACTAAATTATTTTAATTACCGTATTATAATGGAGTTCTACCAAGTAAATGCCTACTCAATCAATCAATTACTGAATAGTGTATGAGTTCTGAAAGAAGAATTTGTTTTTTAATATTAGCCAATAATAAAATTATTCTTTTTATTTTATACAAATAATAAACTTATGTGACTGTCTCTATCTGTATAATACAATTATTTGTGTAGTTTGTGGTTGCATTTTAGACCTGACAATTTATATGTTTAAATTTCTATAAGGATTAATTTAAAATTAAAGATAAACATTTCTAAAAAAATCGTAAAATTTTGTTTCATTTCATTTGATGTGCTTATTTTTCATAAATTTTTACAAAAATTCTGTCCCGTGACCAAAATCCCAAAATTTACCGTTCTTTTTCATAACGCTTTCGCTTATATATTATATGTCATTGCGAGATTGATAAACTAACCATTGTTATTCATTTCCCAACCTTAAATCTAGAATTTCTACGAGAACAGCTTTTTTCTAATTGTTCAACCTATATGCCTCTTATTTTATATTGTCCTCGATGGAACCGTAAATCTAGAATCAACCATAAATTACTTTTTAAACATTTGATTTTATCAGGGCTGTGGAGTTGCAGTCAGGGTTTTAGGCCAAAGTTGGACTCGTCGCGGGGTTTTGGTCGGAGTCAGATAATTTTGAAAAGAAACATGTTATATGTCAAATTTGGCTATTGGCAGCATTTTTTGGTTGATATATAAATCGAATACACCTAAATATGATAAGTGGAAAAAAGACGTGACGAAATTAAACCATTTTTCGAGTCGGAACCGTGTTTTTGGTCAATGTTGGAGTCGGAGTCGCAGTCGTGTTTTTTGGTAAATTCTGAAGTCGGAGTCGTAATTTTTATTACCAACTCCACAGTCCTGGATTCTATAAAACACTGGTATTCGAACCTGGCTTCGCTCGGACCAGTTTGGGCGGTGCGTAAATTCAGACGGGCCAAGTTGAAACAATTTTTTTCAAAATTCAAAAGTCTAGGTCAATTAAAATGAACATTTCAGACTAGCATTGACATT
The DNA here is from genome assembly GCA_028554975.1 of Himalopsyche kuldschensis. Taxonomy (NCBI): domain Eukaryota; kingdom Metazoa; phylum Arthropoda; class Insecta; order Trichoptera; family Rhyacophilidae; genus Himalopsyche; species Himalopsyche kuldschensis. The sequence goes on along the minus strand of JAHFWI010000031.1, from coordinate 2,836,230 downwards.
TCACAGCCCCTTTCATATATCGACAGCCCCATTCTCGCCCATTAAAATGTCCAAATTCAAGGAAAAAATCTAATTTGCTGTCAAATAAATGCCAAATAATACCTTCACGTAAATAAAAACATTATTATAATAATAAAAGCCGGGAAAAGTTCTGTAGAAGACTAATTTATTTCATTTTGACTAAATGTCTCCGCCGATAAAAATTCAAACATATTTTCTTTCATATTCGTTTTTATGGCAACTTGCAACAACAATGCAAAAGGGAATTACAGACCCACATACATACATACTCCGTTTCGGTTTTATATATAAGATTATATAGGAAACTGCATTTGAAAACAATTTTTAAAATGTTCGCTTTCAATTTAGAGCATAATTCAGGGTGTATTTTTCAAAACTGGTCAATTCCAAAACTATTTTTATTAACTGCCAATTTTTGATCAAACTTTTGAGACCTTTTATATTCACATGGGAAAGTTTTAATTTTACACATTATCTGTAATTCTTCAATTTAAAACATATTTTAAAATTTTGCTAGTCAACACAAGATTTGACCAAATTTGAAAACTACCTCCTGATATATACTCTTATTGGGAGCATATCTTAAAAGAAGTTTTTTACAAGAACTGCTTATTTCTCAGTTGCTCAGCTCAAAATTAGTGTTAACCTTATCGCCCTCGCTACATCCCGTTTTGGGGATCGGATGTGAAGGAGTGAATTATTAGGAAACTCAGACATTCATATTTTGAAACAATAGTAAATTATTCGGTTGAATCATGAAATTTTTCGAACTGGTATCTTGACAATCGAAACGGACGCAAAAAAGAACTTATTTCTTTGTAGTTGACCTTATTTATTTATTTATTTATTTATTTAAGAAAAAGCAAATCATGGCATTACAGCTGATGCCAATGCGCCATGTATTTGACAAATATAAATACTTGTATTTATATATTTATATACATACATGTAAATACATAATATAAATCACTAATTAATTTAAAAAAAGATGAAAACATTGCAGTCATAAAAACTGAGAGAAAAAAAATTATAAAATCATATTAGAAATTTTCAAAGATGTCAACCGAGTGAGTTCTGACAAAATCAACTTTTATTCATAAAATATAGTATTCGTCTGAACTCACTCACGTCAATATGAAATATGTCGACATCCGAAGCAATGCCGTTTAAAATTGTTCAAGCTCTTCCCAGAGGCATTCCCATTGGCAGACTGGTTCTACCCATTGGAAGAACAAACAACTCATGCTCACGATTCCTCAAAAAATTATCAGGAACATTCAATTTAACATTTTCAAGGATGGTGGAATTCTCATTTTGGCCTCGGATAAGCCGAAAGAAATATAATGCCAAGTACATTTCTCTTCGAGCATTCAAACTATTGAAAGTGAGCATCCCTAAGAGAAAGTCTGTTGGATAAAGCCATGGGTAGTACCCATATGTCCTCAAATAGAGAATTCTCAAAAATTTCTTCTGAACCCTCTCCACCATAAGAACACATTTCGCACCCCTCGGTGCCCAAACAATCGATCCACTCTCAAGTCGGCTTCGAACCAAAGAATTATACATTAGTATCAAAATCCATTCTAAGTCAATAAAAATATAATATAAATTACGTTAAAACATATTTTTAAATTAATAGCCTGAAAGTTGTAAATAAACAATACATCATGCTTAAAGTTTAATTCATCATCTTTATGTTTTTCGCGAGAATCTCGAGGGCCGCAAATTTCAGTTTAAAGGACTTCACTATTTACAATATTTAACGTCAGTAGATCTTCATGTGGATTTAAACTCGTAGCAGCTGCGTATGTGTTGACAGAGTTTCTTCGCAAATATTGATTCGTTTTGTATCAAAAAGATGCAGGCGTATCAAAATGTAAGGCAATAGATTATTTAAAAATGAAAGTAATAATGATTTAGATTCTTTGAGTGATATGAAAGTGTCGTATTTAATGTCCAATATTGGTAAACCTGTCACTCTGTCTATCTATTAGTATGTTCAATTAATTACAAATAAATATTAACCTTTTGTATCCCAGACCATTTCGGAAAGTGCTCGCGCAAAACCCCAAGGCATTTTTTTGCAAAAAATTGTAGAATTTTTTAACTTTATTCTATCTTAATATAAAATTTAAAATAACTTTGATTATTCCACGTATTGTGTAACTAACTGTGAAACGTGTTTCGCCTCTTTCAGAAGCATCTTCAGACTTACTATCGCAAAGTTTGCTTGAGTTTCATTTACTCAAGCAAATCATTTATCATTTACTCAAGCAAACTTTGCTAGTAAGTCTGAAGATGCCTCTGAAAGAGGCGAAACACGTGTCACAGTTAGTTACACAATATGTGGAATAATCAAAGTTATTTTAAATTTTATATTAAAATGAACTTCCACAAAGTTACCGCCGAAACCATCGAAAATATTATTCTATCTTAGCGAATTGCTTGTATTTTGCTTCAATTTATTTGTTTAGTTTTAATACCGATAGTTTGCCATAACTTGTAATTCTGGCTTTTCTTTTGATCAGTTGATAATGCTCGCCATGAGCGAAACCGGTCCTGATCCAATAAATATGGAATAAGTACTAAAAATGTGTTAATATTTTTACTATAATGACATTCCATCAAGTTTTAACAGTGAACACATTAAACGTGGGAATATAAATTTATCCGTGTTATTCTTTTGTAACATCATTTAACCGCTTCAGTACCGAGCAAAATGGTCGCATCGATCACATACTAAAATCATTTTTTCAATAAGATCGACTGATGACAGAAAAACTTTATTCTTGACTTTATTCGTGACGTACGTACGCGGCGGCCACCAGTGGCTTACGTTACTGGAGTGGCTAATTTTGTATCGTGTGATAAGTATTTGTTTCAAATATTTTTTAAAAGTATATCAATGAAGAAAAAAACAAACGCCGTTAAAACTTTGGTATTGATCCTAACGTTTGACAAGAAGTTCGAACAGCATTAGTTATATTAGTACTTTTATGAAGTCCCTAAAAGTAAAGCTTAGCTCCCAATTTCTTCATCGGCTATATTTACGATAGTTCCTTTTATTATTGGTCCAGACGTGACGACTTGGGGAATACATTTAAAGCCTCTGGCTCATGATTTGGTGACACAGATAAATTCGTTTAATATATTTTGATACGCCGATATCGCATGTCTGCCTTAGATGGTGTGCAATAGGGACCCCAACTATTCGTCAAAATCAACTATTCGGATATCGAATAGTAAATCTTAAGCTATAGTAATATTGTACAATAGTATTAGAATTGTGATGTAATAAACAAGAAATTTCCAGTTGCTTTGCAAGCCGGTCTCGTTTTATAAGTTTTTAATAATTAATCGTATAACTCGCACGCAAATTGAGATGTTGCACTATCAATGTTTCTTTGTTCACTTATGTAAATTTTATAATAATTAAAGACTTAATCTTTTCCCACTTTTGTAAAATCTTAGATAGAGACAAAACATATAAATGCCACATTTCAATACCGTTCCATTGTATTACAATATTTAAAATTTTGCAACTGTATTATAAATGAAATTACGGTAATAAAGGTTTTTTTAAACTCGAGTCCTAGCCGGTTCGTTAAAATAAAGTATTATAATAAGATATTGATAGCACCCGAGTTGGACGAAGGCAAAAAAACCACTACCTGGGATATTCATAATTATTCTTTAAATGTGGAGAAATTGTGATGTAATTTTCCTCAAATACGAATAATATCCGTACATTTTCCCAAATATCCGAAAATCAAATTGTTTAAATAGGGTCGAATATATCCGGATATCGAATATCCGAATTAGAATCCCTAGTGTGAAATATACAGATATCGAAATAATTTGATTACAAAACATTGCTACACATTCGAATACATAAGCGTGACTAAGCATAGTAAAAAATTAATAATAACCATTTTCACCATTTCACCATTTCCGGTGCTAATTTGGTTCTCATCCAACATAAAATGTTTTCCACCCTTTGTTTCGCTCCCTTACACAGACCGTTTCGTATAACACGATTCATTAAAATTTAGCACCTCGAGTGAAGGTGCTTGATGGAGTTTCAATATCAAATTTGAATCGCTTGAATTTGTACTTTTCGATGAGTTTTGTCGCTAACGATTTCAAGTTTATTGCTGCACTTGAAATGCCTGAAGATGCCGAAAAGTGACACCCAGGTCGTTAGTGACAAAACTCATAGAAAAGTACTATAATCAAACGACACAAATGTGAATAAATTTGTTTAATAGAGACAATACATACATTATATTGGTTCATGTATTTGAATCCAAAATTATGGGCTATATTATCATGCACCTTTCTTTCCAAATACAGTTGTGTGGACAAGTCGTAGAAAGAGTGATTAGTAAACAACACTGGTTTTCGTTCAAAATTAACTGGAAAATTTATGGACATAATTTCAGAATTTAAATAAACAGATAAGCTACATAGGTATATGTCAGGGCTGTGGAGTCGGTAAAAAAGTCCGACTCCGACTCCAGCGTTTACCAAAACCACGACTCCGACTCCGACATGGACCAAAAACACGACTCCGACTCCGACTAAAAAAAGGTTAATATCGTCACTTTTTTCCCCTAATTTTCCTATTTATGTGTATTCAATTAAATATCAACCCTATCAATGCGGCCAAAAGCCAAATTTGACATATTAAATGCATAAAATAAAAGGTTCAAACTTTTCAAAATTTCCGACTCCGAGTACGACTCCGGCCACAACGCCGCGCTGACTCCGACTCCACAGCCCTGGTATATGTATATTGTTAAGCTATTTCTTTACGTCCAATCAGTATACGATCACAGCCAAAATATACTATTAAGATGAATTCCAGTTTGATTATTTTTTAGAATATTACAAAATAGACATCCTATTTTAATTCGCATCTCAATAATTGTTCTAAGTTTTAATTTATTACAGTTGAAACTGCAAAAATCTTCTTAAGTACCTATTAAATAAATAAAAATAATAGAAATCAAATCATGTGTCTTTTTATTGAATTGTTAAAACACACTTCATTGCTTGTAATTATTTTTAGAAAAATGTCATATCTTACCTTGAAAATTAGGTGAAATATAGCCAGGGCTTTCCATGTTTTTTTTATTTCATTATAAGTATTTATGTATTTAAAAAAATTCACAATTAATACGGTATTATTGTTCATATATGGTGCATAAAACACTCAACTTTTCAATATAAATGTCACAATAACAAACTTCATTACAATCCATTATATAACAGATTAACTATTCATACATTTTGATGGTTAGGTTAGGTTAGGTTAGGTCACTTTTCACCGGTCTAATTAGAAAATATTAGACAGAGACAGAGCAGCGTGACCATCCCGCTTTCTCGCTCTCGGCTTACTGACAACTCAAAGACGCTCCAGTAGAGATGTTGCTTAATTTAATATCGAAGTAACGATACTTTGTACCGAGTCCTTGTGTTCGAATAAATAAAATATATGTAAGACATATTTTGTCTCGCTCAGGATTGGTTTTACTCGGAATAAAAAATGTGAATATTAGATATTCTAAGCGTGCTACTTTGACACATTAAATTAATAAAAAAAAATACATTGCCTTAATTTCTCTGAGTTCAATTCAAGACGATTCAATGAATGAAGACTTGTTGAAAGCGAAATAACTATATATTTTGGTCTTAGAAAAGAAAAAAAAACCCAGGCGTTGTTTGAACAGGTATGTATATAAGAAATTCATATTTTCTTAGTTTTAAAATAAGCATATGGCAATTTGTTCTTTACTACAAATTTAAAATAATGAATATTGAAAATCATTTGGCATCAGTTCAGTTGAAAATTGCGATGAACAAAACCTATGGAAGCAGTAAAACAAATCTGTTTTTACACCTAGAATCTCCTGCTTCATAAAGGCAAATTTGATTGTTGGTTTATTTACTTACCCGCTTCACACAAAGTTCTTGGAAGTATAGTGAATTGAAGAGACCAATTGAGTTTTCTCCAGTCGCCATCTGATGTTCCTAATCTAGAATAATTAGTAGATGTGGTGGCCATTCGCGGAAAGATCTCACTGTCCTTGTCGCACCCGCAAGTCAGCGTTCATCGCTAGGCCCTGTGCATTTTCCATGCAATGGCGCCATTCCATTGAATTCAGGCCTGGTGGTAGAGACACCAGAATGCCTCCAATCTCAACAGCATATCCATTTAGCAACGAAGTCGTCGCGACAGTATCTCCGGAGAATACCAGCAGCGTGTCGATGTTTTATAGATCTCAGTGAAAGCAATCAAAAATATCCACTCAGAAGTATATTGCAGACTCTGGTAGCGTATCTAGGGATGCCCATAGATATCGGTATATTTACTTACCCGCTAAACACAACGATCTTGGCAGCTTAGTGAATTGAAGTGACCAATTGGGTTATCTCTAGTCGCTTTTTTATGTATGGGAACTCGAAGAATACGAACGTGTAGTGGTCTTAACTGATGTGCCCACTGTCCGTGTCAAACCTCAGCGTTCATCGCTAGGCTTTGCACGGTTGTCTCTATTGATTCTAATCCAGGTAGTAAATAAACCAGAATGCCTTTAATCTCAACAGCTTTTCATTGTAGCAACGAAGCCGTTGCAATAATAACTACGGTGAATGTACCAGTAGCTGACCGTTTAAGAGAAAATTTCAACAAAACGATTAAGGCTTTGCATTGTACCGAATGATGGCAAAGCAAGTATACTCATATTGGATCATATGTCTTGATTAATATTATGTAACAAAAATTACGAAAGGGCCTGTTTAAAAACAGTTGTGTTAAATTATTTAAAGCCATGTTCCTGTTTCAATAGTTGACCATCTCACATATTGAAAAATCCAGTAGTTGACCATTTCAAATGACGGGGCTTTATAGTGAACTTTCTGTCAGAGTTGCCTCAGGGCTTTCTGTCACACCACTCTTGGTTGAATCAAGTAGCAATGGGTGGTTCAGGAACAAGATACACACCGTTTCTAGATTGATCACCGAAGAAATTTAAAATAATACACTTCCCTCACTAGGTGTTGTTTTCAAATTGCCACCCTGGCACTCCATTGGCTATATGGTGATGTGTTAGTGGCTCATTCCGACCGCAGATGCCTTAACTTGTCTGAACTTAACAATTTAGAGCAATCCCGCATCTGCATTTCTTATTTTGGGTCATTTTATTCTCAAAAGGTCAACTACTGGTACATGGTCAACTACTAGTACATTTAACCTTACTGCAAGTGCAAGGGCAGAGCGTCAGAAGATGTTTTAATTGCCTTTGTAACAGATAGCAATCCAAAAAATCAATCAAAAGAATTTATGGAACTCTGGCGGCGTATCTAGGGATGCCCATTAATATCGATTGTTCGATTAAGGACTATCGACACCGGTTCTTTTATTCGCACGTCTCTAGGGGGCTTGGGACCGGAGGCGTCGTCGTGGCAACGGATTTGGCGGCGTCGCCACTCGCAAAATGCGCGGGAAATTAGGTAAGCGCGATTGACAGTTCGCAAAATGGCCGAACGTGTTTTGGCGCGCTTATCTCGAAAAGTGTTTGCCTTATTGGGAATTCTCATATAATAGATAGTTATGAAATCCTTATCGCCCGCAGAAGGATTTTTGCGTATTTACTTAGATTGATACACAGCGTTTGATTACAGTGTGGCAATATATAAACAAACCTGTGATAAAAGGATCATTTACCAACCATTACAATGTGATATCTCTTCAAATTGATATTCACAAGGAAAATGGTTGATAGCAGACTTTTTCAACGGCATATTTTTACTGATTGGTTTTGCATTTATTTGGTGGAGCTCTAATATTTATTTATTTTTTACCATGTCCGCTCCCAACTTGGAGCATATGAACTCCTCACAGAGTTTATCTAAACATATTTTTGAATTGTTTGAATTTTGCATTTTTCCATGAGTTTTTTTCGCTACAGCCCGGGTTTCGCCTTTAGGCATCTTCAAGCATTTCAAGTGCAAGGATGTACTTGAACTGACGCGCAGTAAGCAGTTTGTTTCATTTCTATACAATAATAAAAGTGATCACTAAGTTAAATTGCTAATAAAATGAAAAATTGAGAAAATTTTATATAAACGAGTATCAATGGTTTAAGTGGGTTTTTTTTATAATTATCGGGATTTTTTAATGTTGTATCGCACATACTTATGACCAGATAATAACATGGGGATATCTAAAATAAATGTAGGGTTTTATCCGACCTATTATCCCTGAGTTGATTGATTTCAAGTGTTTGAATTAATTATTAATAAATGATAATTATTCAAAGGTGTATAACAATGGCGAGTTTGGAAGATTAAGTCGTTCATTTAAAATTGGTAAACTATTAAGCTGAGCCCTGTCAATCTCTATTATTTAATGATATAATAATTTATATTCGCCCTTGTTAATATGTAATAAATGAATGCCCGAGTCTAAATCGAATGCGTGATTTTCAAAAAGTAAATGATTGGAAAAGCGGCTAAGTGCTCCGCCATTTTTATATTCAAAGATCGAGACGGCTTCCCAATATAGAACATAAAGCAGTCAATATGTTGCAGTGAAACTGTATTCTCAGTGAAAATATATTCTTCTCCAAGCTGTCATTGAAATTAAATTTGACCGCCCTATCTTCAGCCCAGTGTTTTTCTTTGATTCTCTTTTAATGAAAGGGTCTACATGCTGATTTTGTTTCATTGAAGTAAACCAAAATTTTAGGCCGGCAAATCATCGACTTGAGCCAATAATTTCCCTAATCGTGACCAGTGAAATCATGTTGTCATACAAATCTATTACTTGATACATTTTCGCTGAGAATACAGTTTCACTGTAACAATTACACTGCAATCTATAAATGCCAGGTTTGTTTTTATAATTTATGTTATCTATAATAAATTATTAATTGATAATTTACCTAGTGAATTCTTACAATAGAAAGCAGGTCTAACTGATGTTTTTTCTTCGAGTGCTGCATGCTACTCAGTAGCCTCTCTTTTTCGAAGAGAGTAGGGATTGAAAGAAATGAGGACGAGGACTAGCTAGCTAATCATTGTCGCTACGCACCACTTTTTGGGATAGGAATGGTGGGAAGGGTTTTTTTGAGCGCTGTGGAGTCAGTAAAAAAAGTCCGACTCCGACTCCGATTCCAGCATTTACCAAAACCACGACTCCGACTAAAAAAGTTGAATATCGTCACTTTTTTTTGCCTAATTTTCCTAATTATGTGTATTCAATTAAATATAAATCCTACCAATCCGACCAATGGCCAAATTTGACATATTATATGCAAAAATAAAAACTTTTTCATAATTTCCGACTCCTAGTACGACTCCGGCCAAATCACCGCGACGACTCCGACTCCGGGCAAAAAGCTCCGACTCCACAGCCCTGATTTTTTAACAACAAAAACACTCTGCTCACTAAACCACGAAAAAATCTGCTCGTACCGGGACTCGAGCCCAGCTGGTCAGTTATGGAAGTCAACAAAGTTGACCATTACTCCACGGACTGGGCTGAAAGTTTGAGAGGCGAAAATTTGTTAAAATATTGAGAACGACTGCTTCCCAAACGGAAAAGTAATTGTTATTAACGCATTTCGCCGTGTCCTCAATAAACCTAACATTGTACTCGAAAACGTAACGAAAAAACGTACATACGGGTATTTGATTACGCTGACTACTGCAGTGGCGTATTTTGACATGTGGTAAAGGGGGTGCTGCAGAAAATGTTTTTTAAAAAGTCGCTGCCATTTCAAAGCGAGTTCCTGAATGAAATACCGTCAAACGGGGTGAATAGAGACAAAAACAAGGATTGAACTTTAGCACAACTTTACTACGTATCCAATTTAGTCATTATGGTTAAGTAAGTTTCTTCACACGGACTATAATACTATCTCTCGAATGACAAAACCAAACTAACTAAATGATTGGCCAAAATTTTAAAAAACGTGTTTAAGTTCGATGCATGTGCATACTTACTTTTTAACTACTTATAAACTTCTCTTTATTGCACGAATATTAAATTAAATCATTTTTTTTTAGTAAATAAGTACCGTAAAACGCGGTGAATAGGGACTCGTATAAAATAGAGGTTCATATATTTCAATTATTACAATCTGTTGTTTTGTCTCTATTCACCTGGCAAGTCTCTATTCACCCTCTCCCCAATTCAATGTTTATAGAAACATCGAACAAAATTGACTATGTATTAATAACTATATTGAAAATTTGAAAAATATTGACATTAATGTGTAGTAAGACCATAGAAACACGTTTTCGTTCAGAAAAACCTGACTATGACAAAAAAAATCCACCTTTCTTATTTATGTGTATTAAATTAAATATCAACCAACCAACCCGGCCAATAGCCTAAATTTCAAGTGATTCAAAAGTTTTTCACAACTCCGACTCCGACTCCACAGCCCTGAATATCACTTATCCACGATCGTTAGATCGCGACGTGTAAGCTAGATATATTAGACATACTTAATACTCACTGCATTATGATGTGGGCTGCCATAGCCGGTTATGTACCCACGCGATATCGCAATAAGCGATTAGCTTTTGTCATAGTTTTTTGTGTTTTCGCCCAGTTCTGCAATAATTAAAAAATATGCCAAGATGTATGACATAGGACTTTTTTAAAATATTTTTGGACCACTGCACGTTTCAGCCGCCTCATTATTTTGGATCCAGTGTTAAGTTACAGCCACGATATATAATTACAATATTAAAAAATCGAAATCGATACGAAAGAATTGTATCAAAAGAATCTAATCGAGATTGTTTAAGTCAAATAAATGATAATATGAGTAACCATATTCGTCTCTTGTGTGAAGAGTAGAGACTCCAATTCGAGTATCGATTATACTCGTCTATTTTTCTAGTACTCGATACTCGAGTAATACTCGTAATTTATAAATGAAGATTTATTTTTCTTAAACAGCGGACAGAAAAACAAGACAGCACTACTTAATTCATCGCTAACTTTTAGGCTGACGTCCACAGCAACGGAGAGAATTTTTTCTACTGCGGGAATAAAAAAACAAAACTTTGAGACTTTCAGCGCTTCGACTTCACAGACGGCGCCATCGTTAAAGTCATTTTGATAATGAATCAAGTGACGATACGCCACGCAAGAAGTTACGCCTGTCACTGTGGCCGTACCGTTAAGCTAGCTATCGAGAGACGTCGTAACTAAAAATAAATGTTTTTTTTTTAAAAATGTGTGAAATAGCATATAGTGCGAAAGTTGAATGTACGAAAGTCGTGGGCCACCTGTACGACATTAATATTTAACAATTCATATATTTCTCAGAATGATGTTTTGTTCATTGACCCGTTTATTTATTACGTAAAAATTTTTGTGAATTCGCAAATATCATACCCTCATATTATTAATTTGTATTCTTTTATAAAGGCCCGCGTTTTTACAAAAACACAATCATTCATCAGTATTTATATCACATTAAGCACAAGTGTTTTTAATTACTAATTGATTATTTAACAAGTGTAAAGTTTTCTGTATAGTATAGGTAAGGTATTTATTTGTATTATTGTTGAAATATATGTTGAATAAATTGAATTAATTGTATAAATCAAATTGAATATGCTTCTTTATTTATTTATCATCTATTAATATATACAAATTCGAATTGATAATACATATTTTGGTACATCTGAAACTACTCGAGTATACTCGAGTACTCGTTGATTTTAACATTTTACTACTCGATACTCGAGTAGTTGAGATGCCGAGTAATTGGAGTCACTAATCAAAAGAGGCCTTCAACATTTTAATTATAGTCTATTTGATTTAGAATGTCGACTGAAGGTGATCATTTGTACGTTAGAATTTTGTACTTTTCCATGAGTTTTGTCGCTTACGACCCGGGTTTCACCTAAGCATCTTCAGGCAACATTTCAAGTTCTCATACATAAAGACAAAGACAAAACTCGAAACAAAAACGAAACGTACAAAAAGTACAAAATTCAAACAATTAAAATTTTATAATAATTATGCTTATTTTGTTTTACGGTAAGAAAAATAACAATGTATTTTAGTTCTACATAAATTATTTTATATATTTGTTGATAGCTATTTCGGCTTACGCCTTCGTCAGAACTACAGTTTTAAACGTGTATTAGAGACAGCTTATATACCTAGGCTAGACAGGGTACCCCATTCATCCCTTCTCTGCTCAACCATACCAACGCCACATGGAAAAATTTTAATAAGTTTAAGTTATTGGTCTGGCGTAATCCTGCGAACTTTAATCTGGATATTTTTTGGGCTTTTTTATCGTGTGAAACACTAAAAAATGAAACATAAATTAGAATGGATGATATAACACCCCTAGTGCCATATATTATATTCAAGCTGTGACTATTTCAGTAGAGAATGCCGCAGCGAACGTGTCAATATATTATACAATTTGCATAACACCTACATTTTCTTTCAGAAACGAAAACAAAAATCTTTTAGCGGGCTAAAAATCGGCTAAAGGAAAGAGTTTAGCCGAAATCTCTCGCGCCATCTGTGAAGCGAAAGGAAAAGTTTTTATGCTTAGTTCGTGACTCTCCCGCCGCGCGCCATTAAAAATAACAACAGCTGTTTGCGAAACATGTTTTCGATGAATTTCGGCATCTTTTGTTCTATGGTGAGTAAAGAGATGAGACCTACTTACTTATTGTTTTCTTTTCTTCTTTTTATTAGCATTATAAATTTTATTATCTGCCAAACTTTTGATTAAAATTGTGGAAACAGAAAGCAGTGGTGAGTTTTCTATAGTGTACATTCATAAACTTTTCTAGGGAGCGTTCATATATGACGACAAGTCCTAACACAGGAGTTGTTGAACTCATTCGTTCTGATAACACCACGTGTATAGACAGAGGAAAAGATTTTGTGACGAAATGTGACTAAATATTTTTTTGACGTGACAACAGTGACGTGACAACAGTGACAGTTGAAAGTCCATGCTAAAGAAGTGTTTATTAAATCCAATGAATAGGAAAGAACTCTTGCAAAAATGGTTGAATCTTCCTTTGCACCCCCCAACACCCCGTCACCAGCCGTCACTGCGTGACAACGTCTTATAAATCGATGAAAGCCCGCTGCACGCACGAAAAAACATGACTCATTGTCCCGTTTGTCGCGTTACGCCGAAGGCAAGCGTGCGAGCGAGAGCGCGGATAAGCGATAGAGAGGCACGATCGGCCTACCGTTCGGATTGTGCCGCACCTATTTCTCTTCCACTCGATTGGTCGATGCGTCTGAGTAGAAAAGAGACAGCGGCAGCACACAACTTATACACCTACAGTACCTACACGTGATCTGTTTACAACTGTTTATAAAGTGAAGTGAAATGTTAATGATAATTCAATAAAAATGATTCCATTTTATTCATAAAAGTATGCAATCATTTCATCAATGTTTTCTTATGACGTTGTCACGTTAAACTATCGTCCGTAAACCGACTTTACAGACAACCATTTTTTATAAAATAAAATAAAATTTTGTATATGTAAACAAAACTAGCTAGTACCCGGCATGCGATGCAATTCCACTCAAAGAAAGAAAGTATTTATGTTTTAATTCTGCGTACACGAATAAATCAGAAAGTTTCCCAACGCGTGAGTAGGCCACATGTAGCTGTCCGTGTAAAAGGCATAGATTTTTCAAATTTATACTTCGTGAGATACCGAAAATCGACCGTTTGGCGATCACTGATCTAAAGCACTAATATTTCAACCAAGATGATCTATTCACCATAACATCGCGTCGATTTAATATTTAAAATGCATTTTCCTTACTCTTGTACATACATATAGTACAGGGGTGGCCAGACTTATTATCGCGAATTATTGGCGGCGATCGACCAACATTAAAAGTAGTAATTTAAAGCCTATATTAAGCAAATTGCCAACCCTTGTGTGACCCGGGTTATAGAAAGAGATTTTCGTCGATAATCGGCTAATTTCGGGATTTTAGCGTGCTGTCCGTGTCACGTGACTTGTCTCGCACGCTTCTTCGGACGGGCACCAGATTATTGTACGGATCAGATAGGCGATCGACGCTTTGGCCACCCCTGTTATAGTATATCTAAATAAAATATACACTTTTTCAATTGGGTATTACTAGACCGTAATAATATATTACATCCATTGACGTTGACATGACAAAGGTCAAATCGATCGATACTATCTATTCAAATCATTCAAGTTTTCCTTTGTTCTCAATGCTTTCAAGACGAATAAATAGGCATAGAAAAAAATTCTTGACTCCTTTAGAATAAATTATGAATGCTATGTAATCTAGTGCTTTTTTACTGATATCGAATTCGATTTTTCTTTTGGGTATCAACTTGACGGAGCATCAAGTTCTAAGGCGTGTAAGCGCCAAAGTTCTTCCAGTCTCCTTCGCCTCTAAATATTTTTAACTTTTTAAATTTCATTTGTTTGTATTCCCTTCCCATCGTTGCTGACAGGAGGGTGCGATCAGCTATAGTTGACGAAGTCAGCTTACTATTTCGTCTCTACCTAGGAAGGGGCATCGAGAAGAATAGCTCTCGGTCTATATCGATTCTCTGATGCCTTCTCGTCATTATTCTGCATGAAAGGGATTGCTGGGTTATAGTGAAAGGCCCACAGCCTTATGAAACTTTTTAGAGGTTTCACGAACGAACTCGCGAATAGTGGTGACACTTAAGTCTCGAATTCGATATCCATTGGAGATAGGCAAAAGAACGTAACTCACCCAGAAAAAAATTGGCATTGATGTGGTGTAGGGAATGTTGTACTCTAATGATTGATGCATTTTACGATCTCATCAACAAACGTTGCTTTAAATATCTAAATCAGCGATTCACAACCTTTTTGGTAGAAAGGCCAGATAATCAATTCTTGGATAGTTCGAAGGCCACATAAGGAACAGTAATTAAGTTATTGGTATTTTTAGTTTGTATGAAATCGACAATTTTATATTGTCTTCCATTTTATTTCTATGAGAACTGATCGTTTCTGAGTTTCTTAACCTCTCTTTTTCGAAGATAGTAGGATTTAAAGTGGTAAGCTAATCGTTCTGGCTTCGCGCCACTTTTTGGGATCGGAATGATGAGAAGGGATTACTAACAACACAAACACCCATTTTCTTCGAATAGAATGGATCTATCGATTGAAAAAATCTGCTTAAAATAATAGAGATAGAACCCGGGTGGTTCCATCTCTGTAGCCAGTGACGTTGACCACTGCACCACGGAGCGGGCATATTTTATTCACCATGGACCCCTATATATATAAATACACTGTTTGTGATGAATTAAACAAGTTTATTTATCACGAAAATGGACTAAAGAAAGTCTGAAAAAATCGTAAAATATTTACATGGGAGTTTAAAAGCATCTTAATTCTTTTAAATAGTGTTTAAGGAAGGTAAAAAAGATACGAACAATATTGCTACCAGTCTAATTGCTAAATTCAAACTATACTACCAGGTAGTTTAAAATACAAAAGCTCTGCAAGATCTTGTCATGTTTGAAGGCATTACTAAATAACATTTTCCATGCATTCCCAACTCATCCACATGTAGTGCACGACGCTATGTTGTATTGTAAAATTTCCGCAGTTGTACAAAAATTTTCCAACTTTAAAATGGTACCGTAAAACGGGGTGAATAGAGACAAAAACAAGGATTGAACTTTAGCACAACTTTACTATTACACAAGTATCCAATGTATTTTTTACTATTTATATATAACTAGTATTGCTACCTAGCTTCGCTCGGACCAGTTTGGGGTTATGTTCACCTCGGCGCGTAAATTCAGACGGGCCAAGTTGAAACATTTTTTTTATAAATTCAAGTCTAGGTCAATTAAAATGGAATTAAAATGAACATTTCTCATATATTTACAGCCCCATTCTCGCCCATTAAAATGTGTTCAGTAGAAGACTAATTTGGCAAAAAGGCCATTTCGGTTTTATATAATTCTTTACAATTACTATAATTCTATATGACGAATGACAAAACCAACGCAACTGAATAATTGGCTAAAATTAAAACAAACGTGTTTATGTTTGATGCCTTTCTTATATTGCACGAAAATTAAAATCAATCATGTTTTTTTTTTTTAAGATGTGTAAGTAATGAATAGATATTCGTATAGAATAGAGGTTCATATATTCCAATCATTAAAATCGGTATTTTTCTCGATTTACCCTCCCTCGTCTCTATTCACCCCGATTCAATGTGAATAGATACATTGAACAAAATTGATTGTGTCTTAAAAACGATAGTGAATATGAGATATAAGAAAAAGCAAATCATGGCATTACAGCTGACGCCAATGCGCCATGGATTTGACAAATATAAATACATGCATTTATATATATATATACATACATGTAAATATATAATAAAAATCACAAATTAATTAAAAATTAAAAATAAGATGAAAATTACAATAGTCATAAAAAAACAGAGGAAAAAATATTATTAATATCACATTAGAAATTTTCAAGGCAGTCAACCGAATGAGTTCTGACAAAATCAACTTTTATTCATAAAATATAGTATTCGTCTGAACTCACTCAAGTCAATATGAAATATGTCGACATCCGAAGCAATGCCGTTTCAAATTGTTAAAGCTCTTCCCAGAGGCATTCCCATTGGCAGACTGGTTCTACCCATTGGAAGAACAAACAACTCATGTTCACGATTCCTCAAAATGGAATGGAATGAATGTGTAGTAGGACCATAGAAACACGTTTCAAGCCATTCATATTTGAATTATGTGGCGCAAGTATGAAGATACATAGTCGTAAAGGGTAAAAAGTGTCTCTATTCACCCCGTTTTACGGTACTTAATCTACTATGTTTCGCGATTTGCAGCGAGAGCATTAAAATTTGTAAGCGGGCAGTGTCGCCATCCAGTAGATTACTTTTCATATAATCTGTTCCAAATTCGAACGAGATTAGAATTTATAATTTTTCTTAGCAAGGATACTTGATATAAAATTTCTTTGGCAACGTTGTTATTTTAACTGTTCCAATTTTGAAATTAATGCTGACTTTAATATTTTGTTGCAAATTGTTCCCAATTTCGACATTGGTTAATATATGATTATAATAATATGTTAGATTACATATCCCTTCAAATTTCCATATCAATGGATACTGAATAATCACGGGGGCGTAACTATCACCTATCTTTACTTCCAAACGAACGGATTACCTCATCTTACAGCGGAAGTCCGCTGATGACACACGAATGGCTTAATATGAAAGAGAAATGGCCTTGGAATAGGGAATGGCTCGAAAATGGAAGGGATATGGCAAGACATAATTAAATATTGTTTGCTCAATTAATATAGCAACTAACGCACCTACTAGTAACGCTACAATCAATTTTTGAATGAGTTGGTTAAAGCTAAATAGGAAAATAATTTATGAAGTTGAAAATAAATATAACACATATTTTGTGCGAATTCCACAAATGATACATATAAAAATAACAGAACTGGCTTCACTCATCACGAGCATTATTAATTGTGTCATTTGATAATGCTTTCGATGAATGAAACCGGTCCTAGTCTTCATCTACATAATTATTTGTGGGAGTATTGCATTCAATGTGTTTTATTGATTTAATATAATGAATCTCAAATAAAAATAATAGCAATGTTTTGTACTTATTCCACATTAGATTTATTAAGATCATGAACGGTTTCGTACATCGCGAGCATTTTCAAATAATGTGATGAGCGACACCGGTCCTGGTCTTAATAAATCTAATGTGGAATAAGTACTTAAAATGTTTTTATCATTTTTCAATATAATGCCATTCCACCAAGTATTGACAGTGAGCACCTTAAAATAAATAAATGACTTTCCACCAAGAAGTCATAGTTGACAGTTTACAAGTGACTTTATTAAATTGATATTTATCTGGCCACCTTTTGTATTTGCCAAAAATATTTATCACAATTTGACTAACTAATAATTTTAAAAAACCCTAAATAATATATAACTGATTGACTTAAGTGGTTGCCAAATCTTTGCGGCTAATTCTAACTGACTTGTCAAAAACAGATTGAAATGTATCCACTTTCATTTCTATATCCTGCTTCATTATACAAAATCGGTCAAAGAGTTTAACCTTTGTAGTACTATCCTTGAAAAATGACTCTCAGGCCGAAGGGGGTAAAAAAGACACCAGTGTTTTGGCCTTATTGGCATAGACTGCAATAAAAATATATGCTTTGACGTATATTTAAACATCTTTCTGAAAAAAAAATCATATAAAAATCCCTATTTTTCCTATAATTATTCATATTCAAGTCGCGCATGAAAACGACGACGTTTTCACTCCAACGGCTATGGCGGACTTACAATGGAGCCGGTGACTAACAAGCCAATAACCATGAACGAAGTCACATTACCTTATCTCTTATCTTATCGCCTTTTATTGTTGCCAGATATGAAACACTCCGTCTTTTTTTTTCTCTATGACTCGCTATGGACACGTTCTCTTATCGCTTATGTGCGTGAAATTTTATGTTAGCGCTTCCTAGCGATTGCTAACATCGACAATTAGACTGAAAAATTCCGACTTCTTCTTTTTTTTAATCGATTACGGCGCAACTAGCCAATAAAAATCATATTTTTTGTCTGCAAATGGTGTAAAAAATTATGATTTAAGAATACCAAAAGTTTACACATCGTATCACTAGTATTAAGATAGATATTTAAGGCAAAGTAACTGTTGGGACAAAATCTATACCGTTAGGGTATGGCTAGGTTAATTTGATGAATAACTAAACGAGATAATAATATTATATTACGTTATATTTTCAAATATAAAATTGGTGTGTTATTATTAATATTGTTTTCTTTTTTTATTGCAGTTTCTACTTATGTTTTCCCCTGATCAGTCTGACACTAAAGCACTACCAGAAAACATTCAAATCAAATTCTACACTAAAATGACAGAGTGGAGAGCAAAAATAATTTTGACACATACGGAAATTTTGACATTTCAAACGAAAATCAAAATGGTGGCATTGATGTCAAAAATGCGATAGCTGCTCCATCTTTTAGCGAAACGCCAATATTCAAAGACGATAATATTCAAACGTACTTTGAAAATGGAACAGTGGAGTCATTATTCAAAATGGACGACACTACGCCTACAATACTCGAAACGAATCCGACTGAATATTTAATCAATTCTGATTCAAACAGCAACGTCACAAATAACGGTGAAATAAATTTAATAACGACGACTGCAAATAATCATAGTAATGGTGGAATTAGCATTCAAATAAAGGAAGACAAAAATGCTAAAAATAAAATAAAAAGTCAAGGACTTTTAGGTGCTTTGCTAAAGCCGAATGTTAAAACAAAGACCTTTGGTGTATTCTTTGATCCCGGTTATCTTTTCCGACCCTTTCTATCAAGATTGCAGCTTCATTTGGGTGGTTTTATCAATTTTAATGCGCCAAACAAGAACGATTATCCTGCTTTTGCTAATAATTACTCTACTTTTCAAAATCTACGCAATTTTCCAGCGGTTTTGTTGAATAAAATAAAAAAACAAAGCGCTTCCGTGTTTGGAACACAAAATGGAGGATTTTTCGCTTCCGGTTATCATAAATTAATATAAATTACTAATTATTGTATTTAACCTTTGTTTCAAATTGTAATAAAGTTTCACCTAATATTATCAATGTTTTGATTTATAAATTATGTTTCTAGATGTATTTTTTATATTCATTCCCACTCTCAATGTGGAGAATATGGACCCCTAAAAGAGATGGAAAAGATATGGCTGGAACAGGACAAGTGAGTAGCTAATCAGCTAATCGCTCTTACTTCACGCCACTTTTTAGGATCGAAAATGTGGGAAGGGAATTAAACAACACAAAAACTAGCAAATCTTCTACTACCGGGCTTCGAACCCGGACGGTCCGTCACGGTAGCCAGTGATATTGAGCACTGCACCACGGACCGGGCAGAGCTTAGTCAAATTGAATGCATTTTTTTTTACCAAACTACTTTATTAAAAAACAGATGTCACTGATTGCTTATATTTATACTATAAATATACAACATTTCAAAACAACCAAAATTCAGATAATAATGTTTGAATCGTGGTATAAAAATAGTATTAAAACCAGGGCTGTGGAGTCGGTGAAAAAAAGTCCGACTCCGACTCCAGCATTTACCAAAACCACGACTCCGACCATAAAAGATCAATATCGTCACTTTTTTCCCTAATTTTCATATTTATGTGTATTCAATTAAATATCAACACTATCAATGCGACCAAAACCCAAATTTGACATATAAAATGCAAAAATAAAAAGTTTCCGACTCCGAGTACGACTCCGGCCAAAAAGCTCCGACTCCACGACTCCCACTCCGACTCCACAGCCCTGATTAAAACACTTAAAATGTGATATCTTTTTGAAATGTTGTCATTTATGCATTCTTGAAAAGGCCCTTCAATGTAAAAATATTATATGAGAACATAAAAAATTATCTGCAGTAAATATACCGCAATTTGTTTACGCGTTAAGTAATTCGTTTTTTTCCATTTTTTCCAACCAATACAACATAAATAAAATTTTATGTTACATTTTGTCATAATACAGTCATTTTGCGACATTTTGTCAGAAAGAACGATCCATAATGCTTAAATATGTACATTAAGGCTTAGAAACAATGATACATGTGAAATTTATTAAAAACCTTTCCGGAAATTGGCATATGCTTTGTCTATAAAACAGGGCTATGGAGTCGGTTTAAAAAAGTCCGACTCCGACATTGACCAAAAATACAACTCCGACTCCGACTAAAAAATAATTAATATCGTCATCTTTTTTACCTGATTTTCCTATTTATGTGTATTCAATTAAATATCAACCCTATCAATGCGGCCAAAAGTCAAATTTGACATATTGAATGCAAAAATAAAAAGTTCAAACTTTTTAAAATTTCCGACTCCGAGTACGACTCCAACTCCACAGCCCTGCTATAAAATGTCACCTCGACACCTTACTTTGAAAAGGTTCGAGAAAAAACGAGAGCAGTTTTTGTTGTTTGTTTTTGTTGTAAATTTTGTGATTTTCCACGAGTTTTCTCGCTAACGACCCGGTCTTCACTTTTTGGCATCAACAGGCATTTCAAGTGCACTGATGTTCTTGAACTGGCGCGTAGCAACTTTTCACCATGTTATAATAGAGTTCAAGTGTATTCAAAAGATATTTTTTAATTTGTTGAAACAATAACAATTGGTTAAAAAAGTGACCGTGTAAAAATATAATTGGCTGCATTTTAACAATAGTTGATTTGAATTTTTTCATGCAATACTTTTGCAGACACAATTGGCCCGACCGCTGGTTCTCATGAATTGATTGTTTCGAATTTAAAAAAAACCGTTACCAAGGTAACATTTAAATAACTGATATATTTTCTCGTCGTTTCCAGCACAATATCTGCTATTTGGATAAATGCACATAGGATGTATTCATTAAAAAGTGTAGAGCTACATTCAACACATTATTAAAAAAAGAAAAGTGGAATTCATATAAAATTTCACTTGATAAGTAAAGCGAATATCGTGATCGGAAAAATATACCCCGTCCGTGTGCAGTCACATAGGACATTTTGTGTTCACAATTATAAATTTCGGCACATAGGCTCTATTGAAAATCATTTTTTATTACCATGTCCGCTCCCAACTTGGAGCATATGGACTCCTCACCGAGTTTATCTCGACATGATTGTTTGGTAAATTATGGATATATGGTCACGGGACAGAATTTTTGTAAATATTTTTGATAAATAAGCACATTAAATTAAATGAATGTAAGGCTTACGATTTCGTCTTTAATTTTTAAGTTTATTATAATAGAAGATCCTAAAGATTACTTCGCAATAAGTATGAAATCGAGTTGTCTTAATTTATACGAGCAAAAATGCAACCACAAACTACACAAATAATAATATTATACAGATAGAGACAGTCACATAAGTTTATTATTTGTTTAAAATAAAAAGAATAATTTTATTATAGGCTAATATTAAAAAACAAATTCTTCTTTCAGAACTCAGACAATAATCAGTAATATTTTTCAGATTTAATCATTTTGATTCCACATTTTATAATAATCCACAAGAACTCAAAGAGTCAAGTCAAAACATCAAATTATAAGCCAGTATGTATAAATTTTTTGAGCTTAGCTTGAGAGGATTAGGATTCTGTCCCGTGACCATATATCCATAATTTACCAGAGTCACGCGGAGAGCAAAAATCCGAATACAATGCGGTAAAAAAAATTGTTTTTTGTCAAAAACGTCACATAGGATGTATTGTACAGGGACTATGCAGTTCAAGGTGGCGATCGGTCGCCCTGTATCCGCCGAAGCGATTGGCAGGTTTGCGTCTGTTTTGCCTCAAAAGACCGGTTCGTGAGATGAATAATAAAAACGGCCGTTGTTTTGACTGCTCCGCAACCTCTCTCGGCTCGTTTGGCCTCATCTCGTGTGACTTTTTGCCTCTTTATGTAATACTGGCCAATTTTCGATGCGTATTAAACGAAAATCGAGTTTTGAAAACGGGAAAATCGACACACGTACAGCGGGACACTTTTAGAATCGCAAGCTAGAACAATACTGTTGATACTCGAACACAATAAATCACATGAATTTGAAAATGGAATAACGAAAACAAACTATGATATTTGGCCATTTTATTTTAATCAAGCAGTGTGGCCGAGCGGTCGACGCTCTTAAGCGTTCGTCCAATATAGTCATAAAACCAGGGACCGACTACGACGTTGACCAAAAACA
This sequence comes from Himalopsyche kuldschensis, assembly GCA_028554975.1. Lineage (NCBI taxonomy): Eukaryota > Metazoa > Arthropoda > Insecta > Trichoptera > Rhyacophilidae > Himalopsyche > Himalopsyche kuldschensis. Next base: position 2,813,324 of record JAHFWI010000031.1, on the reverse strand, counting down.
CGACTCCGACTCCGACTAAAAAAAGGTTAATGTCGTCACTTTTTTTCCCTAATTATCCTATGTATGTGTATTCAATTAAATATCAACTCTATCAATTTGGCCAAAAACCAAATTTGACATATTAAATGCAAAAATAAAAAGTTCAAACTTTTCAAAATTTCCGACTCCGAGTACGACTCCGGCCAAAATGCCGCGACGACTCCGACTCCGACTCCACAGCCCTGCATAAAACACTTTTTTTTAGAGCCCTCGTGATCATTGGATTGTAAAAGTAATCTAAATAAAATTCCACATTGGGTAATGTATTTATTTCATTTTCACTAACAGTGAACGTTATTACTTTATTGGTTTTTAAAATAGTAGCTTTGTAAGGAGTCGTAAACATTTTGATCATAGTCTGTTTGATATAAATTATCCCTTTTTTTATTTTCTTTGAACTATTTTATAATTTTTATTTCCAATTGTTTTTCATATCTTTATCAGCCTTGCTTAATTTTCGTATAAACAATTCCCTTGACTTGTAAATAACTAAATGTATTGTTGCATTTATTATAAGTCGAAAATTTTTGAGATGATCGAAACCGGTTCTGATCTAAATAAATTTAATGTGAAATACGTACATAGTCATATAATTCATAGATATATTATTATCGGCTCTTTTACAATTTCCACGTAGTAAATTTACATTTTTCAAATTCTATTTATACATACTTACACATCTTTTGGATATTTATTTTTCAACCCTCTTCTTACTGGAACCTAAAAATGGGGAAAAGAGAGGGCGATTGGCTCTCTACATAAATTTACTTTACTTTTCCCAACATTACATCTTCACAATGCAACATTTTATAAAAAAAAGATAGGTTGAGTAACGGCAAGGCAACGATTTTAGGCCAGCTAGTCACCCTTTATTCGCATAGTTTTTGGATCTGTTGGAGGGTGAGATGTAGCTTTGAAAAACAATACAATTTTATGAGCATTTTTTATCAAAATCACTTAATCAAACAGCACACAACTAATTATTAAAAAAAAGCTCAAAGACTTAAGAACTTGATTACAGGACTCACATTCTTGCTGTCAAACAACATTCTTAAGTTTTTCAATACCAATGTATTTATACATGCCATCGCGACATGTCACTTATAAAGGATCTTTTTACAAGGACGCTTAGTTTTGAAATGTAAATAAAACAAGTTGTTTGTGAGATTACGACTAAATTTTAATTTCATTTGTAAGTATATTTTACGGCATTAAATATGGAATATAGCATCAAATGTCTGCCAATATCCATTCATTATAAAATGGGCCATGTCGCTAAAGTTGACTTTTTTGACAAATTTGGGTAAACTTCCAACTGCTCCAGAACCCAATCAGGAGTTCGTTGTCTGCGGTCGTTTACCTGAAGTTCCTCGGTTAGTTGGATTTTATACGGGTGCAGACATAAGGCCCGATTCAAAATTCGCCAAGTTGAAGTCGCAGAAAAGCCAAGTTCTTGTGAACAACGAGAAATAAGCTGCCTTGTGTTTTCCTGTACACTTTCACACACAGCAGCAATTTTTTCACCAGATATTGTATTTTGATGACCTACAGGTAGGTGTTGGCCGACTATTTACCAAACTGGTTGACTCAAATTTGGCCACTAAACAATGAATAATCTACTCAGCAGGACAAAGTAACATATTTTGAGCGTCCCTATTGAAATACCCTTTATATGCAACACGATAAGTGTATAATTTTATGACTGCACTCACCTTTCCAAGTACAACTGTTTTTATGGTCCCTAAATTATTCGTCTCGTCGAAGGTTAATTTATATAATTTGATAAAACATAACGTTTATTCTTTTCATACAAATAAAGTATCATCATTAAAATAACTGACCTTTATGCCAATTCAAGTTATCAAACTGTCCAGTGAAAATTAATAATGTAGCAAATTTATCGCAGTCAAAATAGACATGCATTAACAATGTATATGTTTTTTATTATTTTAAATGAATAACCAACTATACAAATGAACAGTGTAAAGATTTACACTTGTGATGTGTGGCATCCAACAACCACGGTTAACCCAATGTGTTCTGTATTGAATTCTCCGTATCCGTGAGTCCGGATCTACGACAAAACGTCCCCGGATAAAATGTCTCCGGACAAAATTCCCAACAAATCATCCGTTGACAAAACGTCCCCGGACAAAATTTCTATGCAACAAAATGTTCCCCAACAAAACACTTACTGACATTTTTTTTTCAAATATAACCTAACCCAAACTTAACTGAACCTAACCCAAACCTGACCTAGCTATCTTAACATAACCTAACCAAGGTGATGCTTAGGTTTGGGTTCGGTAAGGTTTGGTTATGTTCAGGCTAGGCTTGGGTTAGTTTTGTGTGAGGTGAAAATGAAACATTAAAAAAAAAACCAATAAGCGTTTTGTTGGGAAACATTTTGTTGCATAGAAATTTTGTCCGGGGACGTTTTGTCAACGGATGATTTGTCCGGGGACCTGTTGTCGGCAGACAGAATCCAGCCGTTTGGTAGAAAAGAACATGTCCTTTCCAAGCACATCGTCGCATATTTATGTTGAACTTAATAGAAGGCTGGTTTGTTCACCGTCTTACCCTTGAGTTCCTGAAAAATTCAAGCCGCCTTACTCCCAATATTCAAAAATACATGCAAATCACTGTGATCTTATGATTGCGAAATGTATCAAAAATAATTACCCTGCTTTATTAATTACATGAAATGTATTATATTTATAAAAAGATTCCCACGTATATGAATATTTTACTTTCACTTTCTGAATTATATTATATGACCTTTGTTTTATTTCGTTATTCCACGAGTATTGTTTTCGTTTTTTATCTGAAATCATATTTTATTTCTAAATTAATAAAACATTAACGCGAGCACACTAATTTTATTTTATAATAAAAAAATTGGTGTCTGTAAAGTCGGTTTACGGACGATAGTTTAACGTGACAACGTCATAAGAAAACATTGATGAAATGATTGCATACTTTTATGAATAAAATGGAATCATTTTTATTGAATTATCATTATTTTGTATGGATACGATATTTTGTATATTTGTTATACGTTAATCAGATTTTTAATATGCAAGAATTAATTACCTTTATTGCCGCAATTGTTGTTGTAATATAAACAATGAAAACCACATTAACATTTCACTTCACTTTATAAACAGTTGTAAACAGATCACGTGTAGGTACTGTAGGTGTATAAGTTGTGTGCTGCCGCTGTCTCTTTTCTACTCAGACGCATCGACCAATCGAGTGGAAGAGAGATAGATGCGGCACAATCCGAACGGTAGGCCGATCGTGCCTCTCTATCGCTTATCCGCGCTCTCGCTCGCACGCTTGCCTTCGGCGTAACGCGGCAAACGGGACAATGAGTCATGTTTTTTTCGTTCATCGATTTATAAGACGTTGTCACGTCAAAATATTGACGTGTCTAGTTACATAACTAGTGGAATATAAAAGCACGAGATTACAACCAGGCACTGAAGTCCTGATTTCTCCTCAAAAGAAATAGATGGCTCTTAATAATGGCTTTAAGCACTTCTTTAAATATTTATTTATTAACTAGCCGGTACCCGACAAGCGTTGCAATGCCACTCAAAGAAAGAAAGTGTTTGTGTTTAATGAAGTGCTTTCGGATGCACAATATTTAAGATAAATAATTTCGATTTAAATTCACTAACATTGATCAGTATCGATGACATTTGCTGTTTGTCTCTAACCAATTGTCTATGGCACGACACACGCGCCACCTACTGAAAGTTAATTGTACTATGTCTATAACCTTTGCGCAAGTGCAACAATAAGTTGTCAAAATTAACGGTATGGAAGCGCATAAAATATGAAAAAGCGTTGATTTTTATATAAAAGACCTACTGGTAGTTGATTTTACTATGCCAAAAAGTTTAGTCAATGTTTCATTGCCATCGGATGAACGGTATGGTAGCGCATACGGTGCGAACAAACAAATAAATATTGATTTTTATATATTAGATTGTTAATGTTAACTTTCATAAAAAAAGCTCATTTTATTGAGTAAACGTAAATTTAAGCCAAAATTCTTAAATTATAAATTGAATCGTATAGTATCAAAGACAGAACTATCCCATATTTTTCTAAACTGAACCAATGCTGTCACATTATTCTTCTGGTCATAGTGCACATCAAAAACACGTAATACGAACAAATAAATTATTTGTATTAAAATCATGTACACGTGGTATAAAAACGTAAAAGAAAATGATGTTCTGTATCAAAATCAGAACGGTTCATGACTTTGGATCAAAAGTAGAATGGCCTGGTCAATCATACTTTCGACCAATCACCGTTTTATCTTAGGTGATGTTGCAATCTGGCGCTTATACAAATTTTAAGTTTCAGAATTTTATGGGTTTTTTTTAAACAACCTCAAAAAGCCAACAAATCATTTTTTCTTGTTTATTGATTGAGTAGTCATTTACTTGGTAGAACTCCTATTATACAAGCAGCAAGCTAAAAACAATTTAAAATAGATTCACTTGAGACATTACGGATTTTGAGTTGTTTCACACGATAAATATAGCCCAAAAATACCCAGATTAAAGTTCTCAGGCTACGCCAGACAAAAAAAAAATCCATATGGCGTTGGTATGGTTGAGCAGAGAGGGGATGTATGGGGTACCTTGTCTAGCTTTGGTATATAAACTATCTCTAATACACGTTTAAAACATAGTTCTGACGAAGGCGTAAGCCGAAATAGCTATCAACAAATATATCAAATAATTTATGTAGATCTAAAATACATTGTGTGTACTAATGTGTAAAATACTTGCGTGCCGGACCGCCCGGGTTCGATTCCCGGTACGAGCGAATTTTTTGAGTCGATAAATCTGTTCAAAGGCATGGGTATTTGTGTTGCTGAAAATCCCTTCCCACCTTTCCGATCCCAAAGAGCGACGCATAGTGACAGCGATTATAGCTAATCACTAGTCCTGTCCTCGTCCTCGTATCCTTTCCATCCCTACTCTCTTCGAAAAAGAGAGGTTGAGCAACTGAGTAACAAGCATTTCTCGTAGAAAAACATATGTTGAGATAAACTCCGTCAGGAGTCCATATGCTCCAAGTTGGGAGCGGACATGGTTAAAAAAAAAAAAAAACATTGTTATTTTTCTTACCGTAAAACATTTTACATAAAACACAAAGTGGATAGTTTTACTTTTGATACTATACGACTCAATTGAAATTGTACAGTAAATAAGAATCTGTTGCCATTGCCCTATATGGCACAAAGTATTTTGGTCTTAAAATGCATTTTGAATTTTACAGTTGTAACAGCACTACTGAGTCAGAGTGCACAATCAGGCTCATTGGGTATGCCGTTGCCATCATTTTAAAGGTGTAACAACAACACATTAGCGAAGCGATGGCAGCCCATTAAACATGTCAGGAATTACAAAGACATCCCGGTGTTTCAACAAAATGACGGGAATTGACAATTGTAAACACATGGAGTTTATAATTCCGCATCCGTAATTAAATATATAGATCAGTCATACTCAACCTTTTTTTCATCCGGGCCGCAATCCAATTTTTGCTTCGCTACGTGGGCCGCAACATATTTATAGTAAACTGTAAATACACTTGGGATTCGTATAACACGGTTTTATACAACACGGATGTATAAAATGTGACATATTTTTATATAACACGATTTAAGGTGTTATACGAGGCCCAAGTGTATACATATGTGTATTCATGTATTTTTCAAAATAAAAAATAACAATCAACAACAAATAAAAAGTACACAAAAATACTAATGTATCCAAAATCTTAAATCGCTTACTTAAAAATGAATGTGAATTTTGATATTGAGTCAAACTTTTAACTATCTTCGTCAAATCAGGTTCTTGATTACTACAGGTTACTCTTAATTAATACATCATCAAGGTGAGAATCAGTAAGCCGATTTTTATATACGCTCTTCGCAAATTTAATTTTTGAATAGGACAAGTCACAGAGATACGTAGATGACAATAATGTGAGCAGAAGCTGGGCTAATTTTTGTACAGTTGTTGTACAAACCGATTGCATCCCAATATTGAAAACAACACCAAAAAGTATTCGGTGACTATAATTATTTTGGGCCGCACATAAAGAGGTGATTGGGCACCATGCGGCCCGCGAGCCGCAGGTTGAGTATGGCTGCTATAGATGCACCATCATAATTTGACCGCCGTTCAAATTCGGAACTAAAATTGTCCCCATATAGTAGATACATTTAAAAGCATTCGAAGTTATCTTGTTTTAGTAAGAAAATATTAAAATGACGATTTTGTTTCCTTTATAGCTTGCCTATAAAAATTTGTTAGTAAATAAACAAATTTGATTTAGTATTGCATACTTTTTACGCGATGGTGGCGCCCTCACAAGTGGTCGAGTTATAATGGTACATCTATAGTATATATGAAAATTCTCTTAGAGACTTGGACAGTGAAAATGTATCAATTAATAGTGTAGTAGTAAAATTACGTTTTAATTTACCTTTTTACAATAATTATACAAAATACCATAAAGTTACATATAAAAGATAACAATATGTCCAAAATAGAATTACATGAATTGTAATATTTCTAAAATAAAAAAAATACAATTTATGCTTGTTCACTTGTCAGTTTTTGTCAGAACTTGTCAGAAAGAGTCAGTTCAGGTTCAGTTGTGCACTTGAAATGTCTGAAGATGCTGAAATGCGAAACCCGGGTCGTTAGCGACAAAACTCATGGAAAAACACAACATTCAAGCGATTCAAACTATATAAACATAAGTTGAACATATTCTTGTGACATGTAGAAAATTTAAACACTCTTTCGTACTCTAGCGTCTAGGTCATAGGTTACCAACCTTTTTCGCGTGGCGACACCTTTTTATAAAAGCCATGTGACTCGCGAATAGAGACTCCAATTGCTCGACATCTCAACATCTTAACTACTAGTAAAAATTTTAAAATACTCGATACTACTTTAAATAGTTTCAGATGTACCAAAATATATATTATTAATTCAAATTAGATGATAAATAAAATAACAAGCTTTCTTCCTTTTATTAATATGAAACATTTATTTCAAAAATAATACAGAATTAAACGTCACAAATTTTATTCGGTTGGAAGTTTTGTTTTTTAATCCCGCATTAGATTAAACGATCTCTCTGTTGCTGTGGACATCGGTATAAAAGTAAGCAATGAATTAAATAGTGTTATCTAGTTTTTCTAGTAACTGTAAAAAAATAAAAATTGGAAATAAATTTTTACTTATTAATTACGATTTTTTATCATTACTCGTATTTTCAAATTACTCGAGTATCAAGTATTTGAAAAATGAACGAGTATACTCGAGTATTGAGTACTCGATTCTCGAATTGGAGTCTACTCGCGACCCTCATGCAATTTAAAAAGGCATTTTATTAAAGTAATTTAGAAAAGCAACGAATATGCATTATGGTAAATATTTTTTTTAGTTGACTGTATAAGATGGCGACCGCACAGAAATCACGCCAGGACCCATGAGCTGGGAGCCCGTGGTCCAGGTTTTGTTTGTTATTAGTACATATTCTGAGTATTTTTCGTTAGATTTTAAATAAAATGAAAACATGGACTTTACGAGTGTTTGCCTTGAGACGTTTTACATCAGCTAATTCTATGGCGTTATGAATTTAGGGACTCCAATTACTCGAGTATCGAGTAGTAAAATTTAAAATAACTCGAGTACTCGAGTATACTCGAGTAGTTTCAGATGTACTAAAATGTATATTATTAACTCAAATTTGTGTATTTAAATAGATGATAAATAAATAAATACGCTTATTTTCCCCTTATACGCTTATTTATCCTTGTCCACGTTTTCTATCCCAAAAATCGGCGCGTAAAGAGAACAATTAACTTACCTACTTTCTAGGGACTCCAATTATTCGACATCTCAACTACTCGAGTATCGAGTAGTAAAATTTAAAAATACTCGAGTAGTTTCAGATGTACCAAAATGTATATTATTAAGTCAATTTTGTGTATTTAAATAGTTGGTAAATAAATAAATACGCTTATTTTCCCCTTATACCCTTATATATCCCTGTCCACCTTTTCTATCCCAAAAATCGGCGCGTAAAGAGAACAATTAACTTACTTTCTAGGCAGTGACGGCTGGTGACGGGGTGCTGGGGGGTGCAAAATGAAGATTCAACTATTCATCCGTACTATGGAAGAGAAACAGTTGGTATTGCGAACAACTGAATTGAAATTCCATGCTATAGAAGTGTTTTAAAATCCAATGAATAGGAAAGAACTCTTGCGAAAATGGTTGAATCTTCCTTTGCACCCCCCAACACCCCGTCACCAGCCGTCACTGTTTCTAGGGACTCCAATTACTCGACATCTCAACTACTCGAGAATCGAGTAGTAAAATTTAAAAATACTCGAGTAGTTTCAGATGTACCAAAATGTATATTATTAATTCAAATTTGTGTATATAAATAGTTGATAAATAAATAAATACGCTTATTTTATTGCATTAATACATTTATTTCAATTTATGAAACATATATTTTAAAAATAATAGATAATTAAACGTCACAAATTTTTAACTTGGTTCGACGCTTTGTTTTTTTGTTGCTTGGACGTCAGTTTAAAATTGAACTACGATTTCAATAGTGCTATCAATTTTGTCTGTCCGTTGTTTAAAAAAAATAAAAATCGGAAAATAATCTTCATTTATAAATTACGAGTATTACTCGAGTATTTTTCAAATTACTCGAGTATCGAGTACTCGATACTCGAATTGGAGTCTCTAATTATGATGCCACAGAGTTCAATATCAAATAATTATTTATATCACTTAACATAATGATAAAGCACTTCACCTATATATAATAATATGTAGTCATATATAAACCTGCCATGACTCACATCACAGTTTCGCAAGCCAGAGAATAGTAACTTCGCGCTCGCAATTATTTCCATGTGATCGAGTGTATATTTGGATTAATTTTTTAAGCAAGGAAAATTATTACATCACTTAGTGCAAATTGCGAAATAATTGATACAAAATATTGACGTCGAAAATAGATCGGTGTGCGATTTTTTAGCAAAGTATTTTTTCACATTTGAATGAGTAATAGGTGTTTTAATCGACTTAAGGGGGTATTCTGGTCGAGAGCCTCAAATCTTAGGTGTTTTTGCAATAGCAATAAAAAAAAAGGAAATGACATTCTTTTTTTTACCAGATATTTATTAACATTAGAAGAAAAATAATTGTAATTTGCTTCAATTTATTTGCTTAGTTGTTTTACCAATTGTTTTTCATACTTAACTTTTGTATAAATATCACTGTTTTATTGTATTCCTTATCAGTTGACAATGCTCGCCATGAGCGAAACCGGTCCTGATCAAATAAATTTTATGTAGAAAAAGTACTAAAATGTATTATTATTTTTATTATAATGCCTTTCCACCAAGTATTGACAGTGAACACCTTAAAAGTGAACATATTATATAGTACTAGTTCCACATATATTCTGAGAAAAATCAGGGCCAGTTTTACTCATCGAGAACATTATTAATTGATATCTTCTTTGTGATCACTATCGTATTAGCCAAGCCAAATTGTGGTCATTGAATATACCCATACAGTGGAACCCCGATCTTACGTTCTCGCATTATACGTTTTCCCGCGTGGTGCGTTCATTTTCTATTGTCCCGGCATTTAGTTTATACATAAAACTTTCCCGCATTCATCGTTTCACGCATTTAACGTATGTTGTATACGGTCCCTTGAAAAGCGTAGAATCGGGGTTTCACTGTACATATTGTACACAACTTTTGTTGTTAACTGTCACTTCTTGGTGGAAAGGCATTATTGTAATAAAATTGTTTTTTTTTATTATCCTAGTATATACCATAAAAGAATGTAGTTCACACCAAATTTTATCTCTATTGGTTTTGTAACACTTGAGTTTATTTTTTCGAGATAAACGTGTTTAAAGTTTCGGGGAAATTTAAAAACCACCCAGATCGGTTAGATTCTTCGTCACTAAAGTAGTTTACTTTAGCAATAAATGTAATTTTCAGAATACCCCCTTAAAAAATATTATTTATTGTGGGTGGAGGTTAATTTAAATTGCTATTTTTAGCAATATCCTCTGGCTGTATGGATTGCACGGTGTAGTATAAAGGTGGGTGTGGTACGCTGTCATTTTTGACAAATCTGTTGGTGGCATTTAAGAGATAATTGACAGGCTTAAGAAGATGAAGAACACCTTAAAACTCCTACAACACTTATATACATAGAGTCCTGCTCGAGATTGCTAAATTTGGTAGAAAAATTAGTTTTCATTCATTTTTAATAATGACAATGCTCGGGATGAGCAATTTTTTTTTCTCCATATCCACTCCCTATTCGGAGCATATGGCCGCCACATGGTGCCTCCGAGATTCTCATATATCTCCCGCCAACGTCCTCGCATCTTCTCAGGTCATCCCGGCGTCCCGTAGCTCCCCTGAGTACATCTTATGGATGGTCATCAGAGGCCTTCCGTGGCGTCGGGATCCATCAGGTTGATAAAAGAGGCAGGCAGGATTCAGGATCCCCTGGGGCATACTATATGATGTGGTCTTTTATTATTGATTGAGTTGGCATTCACTTGGTAGAACTCCATTATAATACGGTGAGAAAATAGCAATGTATTTTAATTCTACAGAAATTATTTTATATATTTGTTGATAGCTATTTCGGCTTACGCCCTCGTCAAAACTATGTTTTAAACTTTTTTTTTATAAATATTTCCTTTTCACCAATAAGCGATATTAAACACCTTATACTTCTAGAGCTCTTATGTCGAGTTTACATCGACATTGCTAAATTTGGCTAGGAAAGTTATTTTTTTACTAATTTTTATCTATTCTTATTTCAATGACCATATTTATTGGAGTGTGTGGCTTCGTTAATGTTTGTAACATGTCACAGTCCGGTGCGTGACGCAGTGTCAACGTTGTTGGCTTGTGTGCCGGACCACCCGGGTTCGAATCCCGGTACGAGCGGATTTTTTTCAGTCGATAAATCTGTTCAAAGGCATCGGTGTTTGTGTTGTTGAAAATCCTTTTTCCCGATCGAAAAGAAGTTGGGTTAAAATAATGTGGTATATTTAATTTTACCGTGCTATAAATAAATACACAAGTATGTGATATCAGTCAATTGATCAAATATATCGAGGATTTTCTGGAAAGAAAAAAATATATATTGAAGAGTGCTAAGGGTTAAGACTAGTCTAGCTCGGCATATTTTTTATTAATTTTTAACTACGCTTATTTCGTATTTATTGGATTGTGTGCCTTAGTTAAAGTTATTGATTGAGTAGGCATTTACTTGGTACAACTCCATTATAATACGGTAAGAAAAATAACAATTTATTTAAGTTCTACGTAAATTATTTTATATATATGTTGATAGCTATTTCGGCTTACGCCTTCGTCAGAGCTATGTTTTCAACGTGTATTAGAGATAGCTCATATACCTAGGCTGAACAGGGTACCCCCATACATCCCCTAAACCATACCAACGCCATGGAAAACTTTAAAAAGTTTTAGTTATTGGTCTGGCGTAATCCGGAGAACTTTAATCTGGGTATTTTTTGGGCTGTCGTTTTGTCTAAAGTGAATCTATTTTAAATTGTTTTTAGCTTGCTGCATGTTAAAGGATTTAGAAGAGGTGGTGCGTTAATCGTAATCGAAATAGCTATCAACAAATATATAAAATAGTTTATGTAACATGTGATAATGTGGTATATTTTTTGGTATACAGTTTTACCATGCTAATAAATAGGCTATTCTTTTAGTTATTTATTACTAGTATTGCTATCCGGCTTCGCTCGGACCAGTTTAGGGCTATGTTCACCTCGGCGTGTAAATTCAGACGGGCCAAGTTGAAACAACTTTTTTCAAAATTCAAAAGCCTAGGTCAATTAAAATGGAATTGAAATGAACAGACTGGCATTGACATTTCACAGCCCCATTCATATATTGACAGCCCCATTCTCGCCCATTAAAATGTCCAAACTCAAGGAAAAAATCTAATTTGCTGTCAAAGAAATGTCAAATAATACCTTCACCTAAATAATAAACATTATTATTAATAATAAAAGCCGGGAAAGGTCCAGTAGAAGACTAATTTACATTTTGACTAAATGTCTTCGCTTATAAAAATTCAAACATATTTTCTTTCATATTCGTTTTAATGGCAACTTAATGACCAACAATGCAAAGGGAATTAAAGACCCACAGACATACATACGCCGTTTCGGTTTTATATATAAGATTGAACACAGAAAAGAAAGAAAAGTGTGACTTACTCATCATATTTTCCTAATATTAAGTGATATTAAGTATCCTTAGAACATTATTAACTTTCTTAGAACATTATTAAAATCCACCAAGTATTGACAGTGAACACCTTAAAGGTGATCATTAACTTCGCCTTGAATCCCATGATTTTCTTTTGTTGTGGTCAAGTCGGTGTGACCAACAGGGCCTGTGTAAGGACGAACGAAAGCAGTCAGCTCTGCTTGGTTGACATTTAACTCAGGGAAGTCCCACAGCACGTGATTAACGTCCGGATAGTGGTTTAATGAGATGTATTTAAACATGTTTATTTTTTCCAACACTTGCCTAAAACCTAAATACGGTGACATTGCTTATTTATCGATGCTTTATCAGTTGGTAATTTTCGATTCTTTATGACGCCACTTTAAGTCAGGGGTTCATAAACTTTTTTGTCCAGGGGCAATTTTTAAATCAAAAATATTTGGTAGGCCCTCCTTAAAAAAATCGTCATCTTTCATTTAATTATTTATACTAAAAAAAAATTATATCTTATAAGTGATCATACTAATTTCTGGGCATCTAATGTTTTGTGTAAAGCATTGATGCACAACCTGAGGCCCGCGGGCTGCATGTGGTCCTCAATGACATTTTATGCGGCCCGCAATGACAAATATCAATCACATTTTTTCTTGAGAACTTTTTACCTTCAATGAAAAATATAAAACAATGCAATTTTAGATACAGTAATAATATCGATAATTTAATCAGTTTCACCCATGCGGCCCTCGAAAAATCTGAAAATTGATTATCTGGCTCTTCTCCCAAATAGATTGTGCTTTACTGGTGAAAAGATTCAAATTGTACCGCTGGATTATCCACAATTATTAAATAATAACTTACATGTTTTTATCATAGTTTTTTTTTATGTAAAACTTTTTCATAACTGATATTTTTTGTTTGCAAATGAGACATAAAACAATGTTATTTTGTTCGATTACAAAATAAAGTACACTTTTTGGACTATTTTATAAAATACAAATTTAAAACATGACTCACGGGACACATCAAAAAGTCACGCGGTACACACTTTGAGAACCCCTGCTTTAAGTTCTTCGACCCGTTCGTCCCCGAAACATTTGGGCATTTTTGATTCGATTATTTAATTTATGTCCAATGTATGTAATCGATTAAAATAAAAATATTTCTATCTATGCTAAGTCCACACTGTTATTTTAGACTACCGTTATTAATGAATTATTACGGCCGATAACATTGTTTAAGATACACTCGAAATCAAATGTTCCAATTGCAATATTTTTACTAAAAAAATCGACCGTTTCCATAACAAAATAAATATACTATTCAACTTCATTTATTTCTGAAGGCACCCGAACAGGCGTGATTAATTTATAATTATTGTTGATTTGTATTAATTTTGTCCAACTTATGATTATATTAAACTTAATTTATAAAATAATAACCGCTGAACGCAGAACCAATACTGATCTTACATATTATGGAGATATTTGGCTCAGTTTTGGCTGAAATCGTTTTTGCTAATGCTTTGGCATTATCTTAATAGTACTCTTTTATAGCACGCTGAAAAAAAAGTTATATAATTCTACTAATTACATATTCGATTTATTTAGGTCAGAACCGGTGTCCTCATCGCGAGCATTTTCAATGGATTTTCGTCAGCTTAAAATGTTCTCCATGGGCAAAACCGGTCCTGATCTAAAAAAATAATTTTTTAATAAGTAAAAAAATGTTTTACAGTTTGATTCACATATTATACCATTGAGGCGCTAGCAAAAAAAGCAATTAATTCCTTTCCAAATAAGAAAATAATATTATATGATCAGAAAATGAAACAACTGTTTTGCAATAAAAGTAATAACACATTTTTAGTACTTATCAGGACCGGTTTCGCTCATGGCGAGCATTATCAACTGAACATAATAAATTTGATTCATTTTATGTGGAATAAGAACTAAAAATGTGTTATTATTTTTATTAAAATACCATTCCACCAAGTATTGACAGTGGACACATTAAAATGTTATACACTTCAGTGAGAAAAATAACAAGGTATTTTATTTCTACAGAAATTACTTTATATATTTGCTGACTAGACGAGCCAGGATAGTTCTGACGAAGGCATAAGCCGAAATAGCCATCAACAAATATATTTAATAATTTCTGTAGAATTATTAAATCTCACCGTATTATAACCAACTCAATCAATTTTATATACTTAATTGAAAATCTCTTCACCGGTTGATATTAATTAATAATAAAACAAACCAACATGAACAATAATATAAAACATGTCATTGGAACAGTTTCTTTTTTAACTGAGTGACAGTCCGGTTTTCAGGACGAGCCTGCCACAAAAGCCACTCCGACGGACCAGTCTTCTGTCGCCTGAGGTGGCAGGTTCGTGTCTTTCGGCCGTTGAAGTCTCCCGAACGTATTTTATTACAACGTTACCAAAGGCAACCTCAATATATATATTGCGCATATAGTCTGACAATAAATGCGACACTTAAAAAACTACATTAACTACATCTAGTGTCGTATATATACATTGAAATATAACGAATAAAAAAACAATACTTATTCACCGGTGGTTTCCAAATTCAAACATCAGTGTGACGTTGCCAGCGTGTGACAAAGGAAAAAGAAATCAAATAAGGATAATTATCTAAGGTAACATGTTTGGCTTTTTTATCGTTATTTTTACTAACACATCGTCTACTTATTGAAAGATTTGGCATTTACTTGGTAAAACTCCATTATAATACGATGAGAAAAATAACAATGTATTTTTATTCCCACTTAGTAGAAACCAAGATTAGCTTTTGCTTCGAGAAATGCATCAAATCAATTTGTCACATATTATCATATAAAACTAAGATGGTGGAACAGAGAAGAAGATGTATTGTGTACCCTATCTACAACTGTATATAGCAGGGCTGTGGAGTCGGTGAAAATAAGTCCGACACCGACTCTGACTCCAACATTGACCAAAAACACGACTCCGACTCCACTTCGTCAATATCGTCACTTTTTTCCATCAATTTTTCCTATCTATGTGTATTCAATTAAATATCAACCCTATTAATGCGATCAAAAGCCAAATTTGCCATATAAAATGCTAAAATAAAAAGTTCAAACTTTTCAAAATTTTCGACGACTCCGACTCCACAGCCCTGGTATATAGGGATGAGTTAATGCAGGTTTAAAACATATTTCTGACAAGGGCGTAAGCCGAAATATCTATCAACAAATAAATATAATAATTTCTGTAGAATTAAAATACATTGCTATTTTTCTCACCGTAATACCGTCTACTTACCTGAACTTAAAATGTATGAACAAAAAGTCAATGAAATTAAAAGTATTTTCATGTATGACTTGAATGTATTTTGTTGAAGAGTATTTTTATTTATTGAAATGAAACAAATTTTTAGGTGTTCACTGTCGATACTTGGTTGAAAATGCATCATATTAGATAATTATTAAGTTGTCCTACCTTTACTTTCCTGCCGAAACTATATGTGGGGTCTTAGTTTCCTGGCTATGTTTCTTGCTAGGGTGGGTGCATTCTTAGTTTTTATTTCCTGTTCCCACATATAAGCTATCTACGTAATGACCATCTTTAATATTCTGAATGTTTTATGCGTGGAAGACACTTAAGAAAAACCCCTTGCAAGAAGAAAGGAAAAAGGTGATGTGCTTATTAAGATCAGGACCGGTTTCGCTCATCGCAATCATTTTCAAATGATTCAGTTGTAGATTCGAGTTGAATAGTCAGTTGAAAATACTCGCGGTCCTGATCCTTGTAAATTAATTGTGGTTTTATTTTATTTTTAAATTAATAAATTAAAGTCAAACAGTTAAGCATTAGTTCCACTTGTATTATGTCATGTAGCAAATATCAATCACCCCCTTTATTCAACGATTATGATGCAAATATTTGACAACTTTGTTTTATTAAAATTATTGAAGTTTTCCCAAGTAAAAGTCAATAATGCATCTATTATAAAAGTTTATATCATGAATTAAGTCTCGGCTTAAGAGAATAAATTTTAAATATTCCTAATCGAAATATGAAATATTCTTATTTGACCCTGTCACACAAAAATCGTAAGCGGTCAACTAACACAGTTGATGAATGTGACTATTTCCAGCTGGCCGGTCAGTTAGTTTCCAATCTTTGTGCTGTCGAAGTTAGATTCAACATCTTTATCCAGCTTCACTTCAGGTAGAAAATCTTGTATGCAGGCACTATATATATTGTATATCATTTGAAATTGCTAGAATATGTGGGTGATTAAAAGGCAACACGGGGCTCGCGCGCGCCCAAGTGTCGGCGAAGCATACCTGGGGTGACAGCGAAGAATATAAATGGTTTTATAACATTGAATGTTTACAAATCAAAATCCAATTATTGCTCAAAATATTTATTTATTGAAAAGAGAATTGCTTGTTACTCAAGACATGTAGTTGGGATAGGAAGGATAGAACTGAGGCAGGAATACCATGTAGCTAATCGATTTCGGTGCGTCCTGTTTTTAAGATGGAAATGGGAAGGAGTTTTAGATAATGCAGGCATCTGTGACTCTTAATAAAATCAATGATTCGAACGCTTCGACTCCAGCATTTACCAAAACCACGACTCCGACTCCAACATTGACCAAAAACATGACTCCGACTTAAAAAAGTTTAATATCGTCACTGTTTTGTCCTAATTTTCCTATTTATGTGTATTCAATTAAATATCAACCCTACCAATCCGGCCAATAGCCAAATTTGACATATTATCGGTTCCTGTGGTCTACTGGCAAGAGCTTTGTCCTAGCGATCAGGGGGCCTGGGTGCAATTCCCGGCAAGGTCAGATTTTTTCAATTGAAAAAAAGAGATCTTTGTCTGGGTGTATATCATTTATCGTTGATTTTGTGCACAACTGATTCATTATTTATCACCGAGTTAATCTCGTATGACTTTCATAATTAAGAATATTTGGCGCATTGGCGTAAACTGCAATGCCAAATATATATTTTTTTAAATTCTGTATTATATGCAAAAATAAAAAGTTTAAACTTTTCAAAATTTCCGCCAACGAGTACGACTCCCACTCCAACTCCGGCCAAAAAGCCCTGACTCTGACTCCACAGCCCTGAAAAAAACAGATATTTTTTTGTATTTCCATAAATATTTTTTCAATCAAATCAGTTGAAAAACATCGCGATGGGTGAATTCACTTCTTATCTCTATGAAGCAAATGTGGAAGAAGAAAAAATCATTTATTGAAATGTAATATAATTGACAACCTGGAAGTGATGAAGTATCTGCCATTGAATTCTCAATTCCTCTTTTAGTTCAAAAAGTGCGAAGGTTAGTAAATCACTAGTTGTTAGCTAATCGCTTTGACAACAGTGTGTAGCCACAGCTTATGATGTGGGTGAAATTCTGTTTACACATAATAATTAATAAAAATAATAATACATTTTTAGTACTTTTCCCAAAGAAAATTTATTAGATCAGAACCGGTTTCGCTCATGGCGAGCATTTTCAACTGATAAGGAATACAATAAAACAGTGATATTTATACAAAGGTTAAATAATAAATACAATGTATGACAAACAATTGGTATACAACTAAGCAAATAAATTGAAGCAAATTACAAGAAAAATAGACTATAAATAAAATGTTGAAGACCTCTTGTTTGTCATACCTTGTACTTCTTACTTAACTTTTGTATAAATATCACTGTTTTATTGAGTTCCTTATCAGTTGACAATGCTCACCATGAGCGAAACCGGTCCTGATCTAATAAATTTCTTGTGTGAAACAGTACTAAAAATGTAGTATTATTTTTATTATAATGCCTTTCCACCAAGTATTGACAGTAACATAATAATTTGTTTAAAAAAAACTGTTTTATTTATTCAAATTTTGTGTCATCAAAAAAATATAACCAGCCTCGTTCAACGACCGAATGTTTCTGTATTTCTTTTATATCTATAGCGTGGTAATTTAAAAAAAAAACTCACCGACTTTTCGATCACTATCATTTTCGATTCCCAGTTTTTTTTATACTAGGCACAAGTTGTGATTTTAATATTAATACATTCTTAAAATGTAGTCTCAAAAAAAATTCGAGGACTAGAGAAGCGATACATTTAATCAGATAATACTTAATTTTGTTGCAGTTAGAATGACTTTTAAAAAGTAAAAGGTAGGGTAAATTATGGATTTATGGTCACGGGACAGAATTTTTGTAAAGATTTATGAAAAATAAGCACATTAAATGAAATGATTTCTCATGTTCAGGTATTTGAAAGCAGATAACATTATTTTAATTAATGTAAAGCTTACGTCTTTTTTTTAAATGTTCCGTCTTTAATTTTTAAATTTATTATAATAGAAAATCCTAAAGAATACTTCGCAATAAGTATGAAATCGAGTTGTTTTAATTTACAGGAGCAAAAATGCAACCACCAACTACACAAATAATAAAAGTATACAGATAGAGACAGTCACATAAGTTTATTATTCAGTACTCATACAATAATCAGTAATATTCTTCAGATTTAATCATTTTGATTCCACATTTTATAATAATCCACAAGAACTCAAAGAGTAAAGTCAAAACCAGCCATTATAAGCCAGTATGTTTAAATTTTTTGAGCTTAGCTCGAGAGGATTGGGATTCTGTCCCGTAACCATATATCCATAATTTACCAAGGGTATTAACCAGGGCTGTGAAGTCGGGGCCTGAGCCGGAGTCGGAGTCGTCACGGCGTTTTGGCCAGAGTCGTACTTGGAGTCGGAAATTTTGAAAAGTTTGATCTTTTATTTTTTGCATATGATATGTCAAATTTGGCTATTGGCTGGATTGGTAGGGTTGATATTTAATTGAATACACATAAATAGGAAAATGAGGAAAAGAAAACGACGATATTAAACTTTTTTTAGTCGTGTTTTTGGTCAATGTTGGAGTCGGTGTCAATTTTTTTTTTACTGACTCCACAGCCCTTGTAGAAACTGCTGTCTAGTTCGTCGCCGAGTGTCAACGTCGTTGGCTGTGGTTGCGGATCACACGCACTCAAATCCCAGTGCGTGCAAATTGATTTATCAATCGAATAAATGATTTCTTTCGGAGATATGGATGTCCGTATTGTCTAAAATTCTCTCGTACGCCTTTCCTATCCTCAAAATGAAACGTAGCTAAATCTTTAGCGACCGACTACTCATACTCTTGTCCAATCCTTTCCATCCCCTATCTCTTCGAAAAGATAAGTTAAGCAACTGAATAACAAACAGTTATCGCATTAAAAAAACTTCTTTCGAGATAAACTACATTAGGGGTCCATATACTTCACACTGGGAGCGGAAATGGTAAAAAGAGTTAGTAGTTAGTAGTTTCTATTGAGTTTTTCTTTAAAGAATCGATAGTTTTGTAGGTGCAAAATTACACTGATTGAATAAGAGCAAACAACATGCTAAAAAGTAAATACTATGAATTATTTAAAAAATATTAGTAAGTTGCTAATTAAATCGCAAATATTGGCATAAGGCTCTTCTGACAAACGTTTGCTGTTTCTTCTTCGCGTCGTCTCACATATTAATGTAAAGTGCATTTTGTTGAAAGTTTGTTCACACATTTCATGTTGGATATCGTAAAAGTTTTTAAGTACTCGTGGTTTTCATTCATCAAATGTTAAACTTAAAGATACTTTTCCATTAAACTCGAGATCAACACCACATATATCTAAACTCAAAAATTTCAAATGGCATATTGAAATATCTTCATTTTAAATTGACCCTGACGGGACGACTCGGTCCAATCCTAGTCCCATCTTAGGGTAAAGCTCTAGCCCTGTGGTTCTTAACCTTATTGGGACTCCTGGCTCAAGATTGAGGAGAATAGTGACGGGCGAGAACAAATCTTAACAATACATTTTTAATAATTTGTATTATTCTTTCTTGGGAAGCTTAACATATAATATTTGTTGAATTCGGATGTTATTTTTTTGATTTTCCTTTACAAAAAATACCATACATTTACAGAGAGTAAAAACATCTTTGTAAAATAAATTCTACAAATAAAATACAATTCTGATAATATTTGGGTATTTTCGTGATTTAATACTTTGTAGCGATCGCACGATAATAGCTCCGCGGGTACGGGGTTAAGAACGTCTGCTCTAACCATTAGACCACAGAGGTATAGTTATAAGATGGAGACGGGTAAAACAATTTTAATATGTAGGGATATATGGATTCTAGATTTGATAGTCAAAACGTTTCAACGTTGATTTGCATCAGTTTGTCAATTGATAGCTTGAAGCTATAGATGACTAGCCGGTACCCGGCAAGCGTTGCAATGCAACCCAAAAGAAAGAAAGTGTTTGTGTTTATTGAAGTGCTTTCGGATGCACAATATTTTAGATAAATAATTTCGATTTAATTTCACTAACATTGATCGGTATCAATGACATTTGCCGTCTGACGTTTTTGTTTTTTTTTCCGATTGTCGACAAGCGCCGGCTATTGAAAGTTAATTGTACTATGCCTATAACTTTTGCGCAAGTGCAACAATAAGTTTCAAAATGAATGGTATGGCAGCGCATAAAATATAAAAAAACATTTATTTTTATATAAAAGACCTACTGTAAGTTGATTTTACTATGCCTATAACCTTTGGGCAAGTGAAAGCAATAAGTTGACAAAGTTTTATCGCAATCGGATGAATGGTTTGGCAAGGCATAACATTGATTTTTATATATTAGATAATATTGCCTACCCTTTTTGTCGATGCAGTCCATCCCACTAAGCGAAAAGCTATATATTATAGAATTTATGACAGCTTTAAATTAATAATAAATAAAAAAAACTGTTTTTAATGGAGGGCAAGCAAACCGACAATACTAGTTTGTGGTCATATTTCACATGTTCAAAATTTATTCAATCTGCCATTAATAATTTAAATTATTTCTCTCTAAAAAGTTGTATTTTTAAATAATTTATATATTCAAAATTAATTCGGTGAAAACCGGTTCATACTTTAAATTAAAACAAGATGAAATTTCTTTTATACAATCAAGCTTCGTTATTGCTAACACGCTAATACTGTCTGGCACACGCAGCTGTGCATGGCTAATACCAAATGCCATTGGTTCAATGTATGCATTTTGACAGTGGTGCTTTACGGTTGAATTTATCGAATTATAACACTCAAGACCAGGGCTGTGGAGTCGGAGTCGGAGTCGGAATCGTTGCGGCGATTTGGCCGGAGTCGTACTCGGAGTCGGAAATTTTGAAAAGTTTGAACTTTTTATTTTTGCATTTTATATGTCAAATTAGGGTTTTGGTCGCATTGATAGGGTTGATATTTAATTGAATACACATAAATAAGGAAAATTAGGAGAAAAAAGTGACGATATTGAATTTTTTTTGATCGGAGTCAGAGTCGTGTTTTTGGTCAATGTTGGAGTCGGAGTCGTGGTTTTGGTAAATGCTGGAGTCGGAGTCGGAATTTTTTCACCGACTGCACAGCCCTGCTTAAGACACTAGAGAAAATGTGTACAATGAGCTTGAAAAATATATCTTTGAGTAGTTCATGCGTTGGGGGTAGAGACTCCAATTACTCGACATCTAAACTACTCGAGTATCGAGTAGTAAAATTTTAAAATACTCGAGAATAATCGAGTAGATGATAAATACATTTGAATCAGTACATTTATTTCAAGTTATGAAACATTTATTCAAAAATAATTAAGAATTAAACGTATTTAAGTATTGTTTTATAATCCCGCAGTAGATAAAACTCTCTCTGTTGCTGTGGACTTTGGTTTAAAAGTCAGCAATTAATTAAATACTGCTATCTAGTTTTTCTGTCCACTGTTTAAGAAAAATGGAAATAAATCTTCATTAATAAATTACGAGTATTACTCGAGTATTTTTCAAATTACTCGAGTATCGAGTACTTGAAAATGGACGAGTATACTCAAGTATCGAGTATTCGATCCTCAAATTGGAGTCTCTAGTTTGTGGGTAAGGTGGTTTGATTTTGTGAAGAGCTGAGAGATAAGGCAACGTCTCAAATTAGACACTTAAGTGGTCACGATTAGGGTTTCCAATCCTGGGCCAAAATTTTGTTACGGGATCGACTTATTGCAATTCCAAAATCCGGAACCGGTCCCGGGCTTGCAATATTTTTTTAATGGTTGGTAATTTTCATATTTATAAAAAATTACCGTTAAAAATAGTTATGTCACTATCATATTTATGAATATTATATTTCGGTTGTTTATCCATTAGTGTAGAGCAAAATATTTTGTTGAAATATAATGAACAAGAGTATCGTTCTCGTTTGAATGCGATCGATTTGATGTTTAAATTGTTTTAAATTCATTTTAATATAATATTTTATATTCGATGCTGTCATTAATACATAACGCAAATAATGTATTTTCGACGATCATCCGGTGTTCCAAAGATAACATTTTCATACACGTTATATTACGATTTTTAATAATAAATCGTTTATGCTTGATTAATAAATCAATCCTGATAATTTTCGGATGATGTTTTTTAATGTCGGGATTCATTGTGTATTGAAAAGCTTTTGGATCCCGGGATTGGAAACCTTAGACACGGATATAAATTGTAACTGGTTGGGTCTCTTGACTCTTCTTCAAACGGTGGTATTCCAGTGTCTTGGGTATTATCCATATGATGTCGTCCGCAAAACTAAGGAATGTTAACATTGCATTGAAGGAAGCAAATCAATTGTAAAGCAACATAATTTATTTTTACTTGGTACATTGAAAGTCTATAAAAACTGATGATAACAGCTTATCATCAATGGCAAAGAACTGTATAATGTAGCATTGGCTTATAAAGATAAACAAATAAGCATAGGGGAAGCTATATTTTGTACCTAAACGATTTTTTTTATTAAGCTTAAAAAACATACGGGCTGATATCGTTAAACCTCATACCATAATTATTATTACTGATGATAAGAAAAATGACGATTTCTTGGTTGCCGCTTTCATTTTTTTTCTAGACAATTTGTTATGGAAGCAAAATAATCTTAAAATATTATATTTGCTTGTTCGCATACCGTTCATCTGATCGCAATGAAACTTTGACAAACTTTTTGCTTGCTGAGGTTTTTGGCATAGCTTACAGTAAGTCTTTTATATAAAAATAAATGTTTTTTCATATTTTAGACGCTGATATATACCGTTCATTTTGACAACTTATTGTTGCACTTGCAAAAAGGTTATATACATAGTACAATTACCTTTCAATAGGTGGTGCGTGTGTCGTACGATGGACATTCAGCAAAATAAAAACATTAAACGTTAAACGACAAATGTAATCGATACCGATCAATAATAGTCGGTCCCTGCGGTCTAGTGGCAAGAGCTTTGTCCTAGCGATCTGGAGACCCGGGTTCAATTCCCGGCAAGGTCAGATTTTTTCAATTGAAATAAGATATCTTGGGCTGGGTGTATGTTATTTATCGTTGATTTTGTGCACAACTGATTCATTACTTATCATCGAGTTAATCTGGCATGACTTTCACAATTAAGAATATTTGGCGCAATGGCGTAAGCTGTAATGCCAAATATTTTTCTAAATTCTTTAAAAAAAAAAAAATATTATTCAAATTAAATCGAAATTATGTACCTTAAATATTGTGCATCCGAAAGCACTTCAATAAACACAAACACTTTCTTTGAATGGATTTGCAACGCTTGCTGGATATCGGCGTATATAACATAAAATAAGACTTGCAAAGTTCACATAGGCTGATGCTTTTAAAATATTCAGCTATGCTGAGGTGTGTAATTATTATATAAACTTTTTAATTACCTTAATTTTCGAAGAAATTGAATAACTTTAATAACCTAAAATCTATTTGTGGACTGAATTTAAAATTATGTTTTTCCAAAAAAGCTTTCTTATTCTTTATTATATAGTTGATATATCTCATAACTACCAGTCCAATAAAAAATACTTTCCAATTCAAAAAAATGAATGTTTTGTTTTTCGTATTTAAAGTCTTTACATGCCATTTATATTATTTCTATAAAAATATATAATACATGGTATTACAAATATACATAGCAAACGCCAATGCGTCATGTATTTGACAAATATTGTTTCGATTATATATAATGTATAAAAAAGCATACAAAAATACACAGAGAATGGCATTAAAACACAACGCATTATTTAAGTACATATATATATATTACAAGAATAAAAAAAAAGCAGCAAGTTCACTGTTAAAAGTGTCCATCTCAATAATCAATCCATTGATCACCCGAACAGCCCTTGTGACTGGTGACTCATTGTACTCATTTGTTATATTCGCTTTACCATCAGTATCAAGAGAGGCAATTTATTTCAAAATAACATGTTAAATTATACAAATCAATCATATTCTTTATCATTTGTTTTATTCTTTTAAGTCGCTACATTTTATGCCAATGTTTAATTTATGGAAAAGTAACACTCTTACTGTAGACCCGAGCATGCAGCTTCGGTCATCCGACCAGATGTGCGACCAAATTATCGATAAATCACGCTCCATAGGTTCTATTATGTATGACGTTCGTGAAACCTCTAAAAAGATTCATAATGCAGTGAGACCTCACTGTAATCCAGCGATCTCTTGCCTGCAGAATTTTGACGAGAATGCATCAGTGAATCGATATAGACCGAAAGCCATTCTTCTCGATGAATCTCCATAGGTAGAGACGACTTGACTTTTATAATGACAACTTTTACGGGGACTTGGGCGGTAGCCTAATCCTTTTCATCTATACGCATGTTGGAGTGGTTAAGTGGTATCGGTTTCTTGAGGGTGGTCGCCCAGAGCGGTGATACAATAACCTCGAGTGGATTTTTTTTTTGTTTTATAGGTTTTTTTGGGGCTATGTTATTTATTATGATTTTTTATAAATATTCATGTCAGCTGTGTTATGCAGCAGACATCTATCATCTTTTTTTTGTTATTTAGACTCGAGAGGAGGTCAAACGCTCTGGGTGCCATGTAGATAGAGACGAAAATCTAAGCTGACTTCTTGAACTGTAACGATCGCGCCCTCCTCTCAACAGCGATGGGAAGGGAATACAAAAAAAAAACATTCGACTTGGAAACGAAGGAGACTGGAAAAACTTTGACGCGATCGCGCCTAAAAACTTTAAACTTACAAAGATAGGAATCATTCAAAGACAAAGACCTTGCAAAATTGGCGGAATATTTCATTGTTATTCTTTATTATGAAGATCATTAGTCTCAACTTTCGATGAGACTCGAATTTTTAACATACGGCCAACTATTAAAATCATTAATTCGAACGAGTCATTTTCGTGCCCATCGGCGACCACAAGACTCGAATCATTTTTTTCACCTTGAATCATCGCGAAGTGAGTCGAACGAGTTACATAAGAAGAGTCGATGACTCACGAAATTAATACAACACTCACTTACGTAACAATATTTTGTTTTTTGCTGCGATAATAATTGTGTGAAAAACCCATTTACTCTGAATCCATTATCGAGTTGCTCAAACAATAATGCAATTTCGCAGTGCAATAAATGGATGATATATTTTATGACGTGATGTTTTTAATGTGCGTTTTTTGCGATTTAGGTGCAAGTAATATTACGGAAAGAAAAATAACAATGTATTTTAGTTCCACATAAATTATTTTATATATTTGTTGATAGCTATTTCGGCTTACGCCTTCGTCAGAACTATGTTTAACCTTCGCTGCACGGTGATATGTATTTACTACAACTCGACTCTAATAATGAGAATATTTCTATTAAATATAATAGATACTGATCTGAGAATTTTTGTATTCCTCAGTAATGTTATTACGTATTAAATAAAATTACAGTTATGTATGGTTATTCATTTGCAGCGATGGAAATAAATAATTAGTGGAAGAATCGGGCAAAGAATCACCCATACACACAAACGTATTCCAATTTATGCGCGTGTGTAAGCGCGAGTGCGAGCGTACTCTTGCACGTGTTCAGCTCCGGCGCGAAAGCGCATGCGTAGAAATGATCGACTTCGAACTAGCCATTCATTTCGTCATTACGAATTCGACTGCCGACGGGTGAAGACGTCGGAGCGGCAGCTAATTGCGATGTTTTTTTCTTCTTTTCAGACACTTAGATTACAAAAATTGTTATATTTCAACTTCAACCATAGTCAATCAAAGCAATGTCTAGAAATATTCACATTTTCCGGTTTTTAAATAACTTTTTCATATGGTGTAGTAAATACATATCACCGGAGCTCGCGGAAGTTTTTAGCACAGTATGGGGAGGGTTAAAACGTGTATTAGAGATAGCTTATATACCTTTGCTAGACAGGGTGCTACCTACATCATCTCCTTCTGTTGAAACCATACCGACGTCACATGAAAGAATTTAAATAAGTTTGATTTATTGGTCTAAAGTAATGGTGGGAAACAATAATTTGGGTATTTTTGGGTTATTTTATCGTGTGAAACCACCCAAAAATATCCAAACCTAGACCAATAAATCAAACTTATTTAAATTCTTTCATACACGTTTTAAACATAGTTCTGACGAAGGCGTAAGCCGAAATAGCTATCAACAAATATATAAAATAATTTATGTAGAACTAAAATACATTGTTATTTTTCTTTCCGTATTATAATGGAGTTCTACCAAGTAAATGCCTACTCAATCAATAGCAAGTAATATTCTTTGAACTGCCTCTTTACAAAATTAATTATCAGGGGTGTCAAACTTCCATTTCAATAAATAATACAATACATATACATATGTATGTATAATGAAGTTTAAGTTGATAGTATTTTCAGCATTTTACCATTGTCAAAACTTTATCTACTACAGTCGACACCAGGGGTTCTTAACCCTGTGCCCGCGGGCACAATTGCGCCCGCGAAGCTATTATCGTGCGCCCTCCACAAAGTATCAAATTTAAGTAATTGAAATTATTTTTCGAAGAAGTTTTTATTCAAATGAAACTGTATAGTTTTTTTAACCGAGTATTGACAGTGAACACCTGAAAAGTGAATACCTATTGCATAAATTAATATGATGCTTAAGCATAGTTAACTATTGTAATGACTTGATATGTTTCTTTGCTCAGAATACACAATTTCTTTACGTTCGATGACAGTATATTGACTGAACTGAACATAATCATAATATACCCAAATTTCATTTAACGACATTGCATTAATTTGATATAAAAAAACCGGATGAACATTCTGGCCTTTTGGATATTTATTTAAAAACGATGTGCCATGTGAAAGTAAAAGAGTAAATTAAACATGTTTTGGATCTTTTTCATTGTTTTACGATATAATTATAGCACCACACTGTCGTGGTAATAACCCAATACGTAACAACGGTTTACATGAATATTTAGTATTTTTAATTAAGTCTACTATTTCTTTTATTAACCTTCGAAATACGGTGCCTGTAAAAATAATGCGTGAACCGAAGGGGGGTCTAAAAATACCCAAGTGGTATGGTTTTCTTGACATAGATTGCATTAAAAAATTGTTATATTATGCTTAAACGTATCTTTATGCATCGATCTAAAAAAATATAGAAAATCGATAGTTTTTCTATAATTATTCATATTTTAAGTCGCGCATGAACGGACAAGCAGTTCGTGGTAATGTTCATTAAAGATTGGCGCAATCAAAACTGTGAGCGTGAGCGCTTATCTAAGTATTTTAAACTATTTAAAGCATCTATTTGATTCTAGACGTACGTTAAAGTGAGGCGCATTTGAGATAAGATAACGTTATCTTAATACACATAAATAGCAAAAGAGTCGGAATCGGATTCGAACTTTTTTTACCGACACCACGGCCCTGCAATTAAAACATAAACACTTTCTTTCGTTAAGTGTCATTGCAACGCTTGCCGGGTACCGGCTAGTATTTTATAAAACCATGAGTATCATAGGTGATACCCGGGGCCCAATGGGGATAATGATTTGTTTATCCATTGGCGTCAACAAGCTTTTAGTAAATACAATTTAAATGCATTTAATTATGTCAGATTTAATTGATAGCGCGTTTCGCAATCTGTCGTACATTATTTGACAGGTGTGGTCCATTCTCGACACAATGGCAGCCGATACAGGTGTGCAATGCAATTTATAATTCAAGCGGCTTACTTGAAAAGGTAGGCTTTTCCTTATGGTTAAAGTCTGGTCGGGATTGCAACACGCGGCAGGTAGATGCGAATGGATTTAATTGTCCTTATTTAAAAGGTTTATTGAACTCACCGATTGTGCACTTCTGCGGATGGAACATTACAACGTGGCCGCCGACTGCATTTGTAACTAAATTTACTATTATAAGACAAGTAGCCATCAAACAAAAAAAAATATCAAAAAAATAAGAAGAAAATTAATTTCAAGGACACTTACTTCTTTTAACGAGACAAAAAGACGGTGCTGCGAGTGCTTTTCTATTAATATCATATATGAGGAGCTAATTTTAAAAAGTGGACATGTCCATTCGTTGAAAAACTGAAAGTGTGTAATATTTTATTTGGCCCACCAAACGATTTCTGTTGGACAACGCTTTTATTAGTTTCATCGCAATTCAATAAAAATAATTCGAATTATTGCTATTTATGTGTATTCAATTAAATATCAACCTTACCAATCCAGCCAATAGCCAAATTTGATAAATTATATGCAAAAATAAAATGTTCAACTTTTCAAAATTTCCGACTCCGAGTACGACTCCGGCAAATCGCTGTGACGTCTCCGACTCTGGCCTAAAAGCCCCGACTCCACGACTCCGACTCCGACTTCACAACCCCGTTACATTGTGTATATTGAAGTGCTTTTGGATACACAATATTTTTAATTTTCCTGTTGGTGCGTATGCGAATAAATCAGAAAGATTTCCGACGCGTGAGCAGGCTACTATAACCCCGTGTCTTAGGTAAGCGACGCGAACCGGCAAGAGAATTTAGGCGAATCCAGTCAATTTAAAACGTAGTTGATCAAAGGTCTTATGTGCCATCGCTCGGCCAGACGCAATTAACGCTCTGGTGAGCTTGGACCGTTTGATATTTTCAAGCGATTCGCGCGCGCCATGAGTCAAGCACTTGAGTCGACTTACGACATATGCCGTCCTGACCGGATCGCTTCGCCGACATATGACACTTGCATGGGAGAGGACCGTTTGATATTTTAAAACTCTGCCGCTTTCAAAGCTGCGCCGGATCGATTCGCCCAGCTTCGCCCAGCTAAGACGACCCGTAAGATACAAAAAAGCCATTCATTTTTATATGTATAGATAGATAGATAGTTAAGAAAACCTTCGTTGGCGTCCACGCAACAAATCTCCAAGTCACCAAGTCGGCGAAGCGCCGCTTTTTAGGGATCGGATATATAGGGTTTTCGACAGCATATACACCCATTGCCTTCGAACAGAATCATGTTTAAGATTAATCGATCGAAAAAATCGGTTCGTACTGGGATTCGAGCCCGGGTGGTCCGAAACGGAAACTAACGATGTTAAACACCGCACCATGGGCCGGGAAAAAATTTGATGTGGAATTAGTACCAAAAATGTTTTATTATTTTTTTTACAAACTTGAATTCATTCGTGCACTTGATATGCCCGAAGTCACCGGAAGGCGAAACTTGTTTCGTTTGCGGCAAAAAACGATACAAATTTGATATTAATATAGATTATTGCAATCAAATCAGTTTGAGTCTCAAAAATTAGCCACACATTTAACCAGTTTTAATAACAGATTTTAAAATTTACTTAGTCCTTTAATTTGTTGTAGCAACGACAGAATAATGAAATTAAAAAGGTCTTCTATATGAGATATGCAACACGGCACTCTCATGTACTCGTACCATAAATCGTTGTACAAATACAGCGGCACACACTCTCAAATCGCATTTTGATTGAACATCTCGCATGACAACTCTATCTCGGTAAACAAAGAATTATATATTTAAAATATAAATATCAACTTTCTCGTAAAATTATGTATCAGAGCAATACCCGCGGTGGTGGAGTGGCCAAGAGCTGCACCATATGGACTCATTGCCTCAGGTTTCAGACCACCAACGTCAATTAAATAATTCTGTGTATCCAACATTATAGAGATGTCCATCAAAATTTCTATTTGCAAATATTTTAGTCGAATTATTTTTAAAAATTTCTTTTATTGATGAAAAAAATATGACTCCGTCTCCAGCATTTACCAAAAAAAGTTTAATTTCGTCACGTTTTTTTCCTATCTTCCCTATTTATGTGAATTTAATTATATATCAACCAACCAATCGGGCCAAAAGCCTAATTTTTCATATTATATGCAAAAAGCTTTTCAAAATTTCCGACTACGGCCAGAAAGCCGCGGCGACTCCGATTCCGGCCAAAAAACCCCCACTCCACGACTCCGACTTCACGGCCCTGATTTTTATACTTTCGATGGATTTAGCGGTAGCTTTGTGAAAGTTCACTTTAATATAAAATAAATGTGATTACTAACCTTTTTTCAAATGGGATTAGCCCTTCCCAATTGATTGCATCATTAAAAGTATAATTATTTGTTTGCTTTTCTTTGATTCTATTACCCCTCCTTGCTTCCTGTAAAAAGGAAAAATCACAAACTCCATTTTTTAATTTATCATTTTAAAATATTAGAAACAATCTTGATTTATTACTTTAGCAAACTTTGCGATAGTAAGTCCGAAGATGCCTTGATTAATCCACGTATTGGGCTACTAATTGTGAAAAGTTTTTCGCATATTTCCGAAGCATCTTCGGACTTAATATCACAAAGGTTGCTTAAGTAATAAAGTGAGATTGATTCTAATATTCTAAAATGATAAATGACAAAAATGGAGCTTGAGATTTTTCCTTTCTACGAGAAGCAAAAGGGGGAGGATAGAAACAAAACAAGAAATAATCATACTATTAATGAAGTTGACATTACCAAATTATTAACTAATGAGATACAATCAATTGAGAAGGGTTAAACACATTGGAAATAAATCTAGCAGTGGCAAGCAACCTGTCCTATTTAGGATATTATTCAATAACAAAGAAGAAATATTTGGTATTACATCTAATGCCAATGCGATAAATATTTTTCAGTCATACGAAATAACTCGGTGATAATTTTTTATAAACCAGTCAAGAACAACTAAACGAAAACTGACATGCACCCATGTCCAAGACCTCTTTTCCGAATGAAAAAATCTGACCTTGTCGGGACTTGAACCCGGATTTACCGTATTTTTATATTACATCTCTGAAAAAAAATGTGCTTTTAAGACATATTTATATACTTTTATTCTAATATTAAAGTTTCTACTTGTCTGCTATACACAAGAAGCTAAACGTTGCCCACAATTGACTTAAGCTTTATTAAGTAACCACACATACAAAATCGCCAAAATGCGATGTCTATCAACCTGTTCGCAAGGACCGGTTGCTAAAGCTGAGACAAGAGGACAGCCTTAATTTTCATACATGAGATGTATGCAGGCATATTATATATTACATAAATTATTGTAATAATATTAAACCCCGTGATCTCATTATGACTGCAACTGATATCAGATTCAAGCCAATTATTAAAATAACGATTATATTTCAAAATAATATCATTTTGAAACAGTTAAATAAATAGCTTTTAGAAAACAGATAAATGGCAGAGTCAATATTGTATTAATAGCTAGCAATTTATTCAATGCTAGCCGGTACCTGGCAAGCGTTGCAATGCCACTCAAAGAAAGAAAGTGTTTGTGTTCATTGAAGTGCTTTCGGATGCACAATCTTATATATAAAACTGAAACGGGGGATGTATGTCTGTAATTCCCTTTTGCATTGTTGTTGCAAGTTCAAACAAACGATTTGATTTCGCTCGCGAATTTCGTAGAGACTCCAATTGCTCGAGTATCGAGTAGTACATATATAAAACCGAAACGGCGTATGTATGTATGTGTGTCTGTAATTCCATTTTGCATTGTTGGTCATTAAGTTGCCATAAAAAAGAATATGAAAGAAAATATGTTTGATTTTTTCAACGGCGAAGACATTTAGTCAAAATGTAATAAATTAGTCTTCTACTGAACTGTTCCCGGCTTTTATTAATATAATAAGGTTTTTATTTACGTGAAGGTATTATTTGACATTTCTTTGACAGCAAATTAGATTTTTTCCTTGAATTTGGACATTTTGATGTATTATATTGAAATGTTGCCAGTCTTGTTCATTTTAATTCCATTTTAATTGACCTAGACATTTGAATTTTTAAAAAGTTGTTTCAACTTGAATTTTTACGCGCCGAGGTGAACATAACCCCAAACTGGTCCGAGCGAAGCCGATTTAATATATATAAGAATAATTTCGATTTAATTTGACTAACATTGATGGGTAGGAAAAAAATGCATTAATGATTTATGAAATGCAAGTCGTTTTTAATCGAAATAATTTTAGTGGTAATAATAAAATATAATTGTTTTTTTTTTTTATTATTATTTTTAATCAACCGCAGCACTCCCACCTATTTTATCCACGAGCCGCCACTGATTATATCTTTCGTGACATAGCAGATGCAAAATCGAATGAAAACAGCTTTTTCAAAGAAACACATTTTTTTTATTCGACTTTATTCAAAATTCAATCAACAGTCTTGTGTATTGTAAATCGTGATTATTTCTTTAGTGAGAGTCGAAATGGAAACACAATGCAGCGTAAAGCAATCGCTCGATTGTTGTATTGGCATTTTTCAATTTCCCAACGCAATGCAATAAGTGGAATAATCAATAAACAATGCACTTAGTGATTTTCTCTGTCACGAAGCATACGGGGGGGTAAAGCGTTTGTCAGCCAGAGAAAGGCTAAGAGAAGGCGAACAAAGAAATCTTCATTCCTCGGATGCAATGGCCGACAAATTACTGTCATCGAATCGTAATGAAGTCCAGGTGCTCACAACACATCGAACGCAATATTTAAAAACATATAATCGTATAATTCTAAACGCCCGTGCCAAGCAAGAAGACATTTCGTTCAACTCCTGTATTGTAATGTTAAATTTTGCCTGGCTGAGGGTGAAACCGTCGACCACCACTACTACTTTATCTTAAATATCTATTTTAATATTAGTGATACAATTTTTAAACTTTTGGTATCTTTTGCAGATAAAAAATATGATTTTGATCTACTAGTTTCGTCGCAATTAAATAAAAAATAAAATAAGTGGGATTATTATTGGCCGAAAACTATTTATACTGTCGTTACCAACTGCCAGGATTAAAACTTCACTGCGCATACGCGATAATATAACGTTATCTTATGTCAAACGCGCTTTTTCAACGAACATTCCAAATCGAATGTCGCATTCGCATCGCCAGTCTAGAATAAACAAGAACACGATCAGGTTGTGTCATTCATGCGCGACTTAAAATATGAAAAATTATTGGAAAATTATCGATTTGCATATATTTTTTTTATATAACGATGTATAAAAATACGTCAAAGCACAATCAATCATTTTTTTATTGAAGTCTATGTTAATAAGGCCATACCACTGGGGTCTTTTTGAGACCCCCCTTTGGCTAACAGGTTATTTTTCAAGGACAGTTTTTCAAAGGTTAATAACATATCGACGTATTATAATGGATAATCTTACACACATATTTAGGCATATTTATTCCAGAATAGAAGGGGTTAACAAACAGTCTTCGGATATACTATCCTAACGTCCTATCAATAAAAATCATTTTTCAATTCATGCTTTTTTAATGCACCAGTGAACTTGAACTTACGCTCATGGTAAAGTAAAAAATCCAAATTTGATATCTAAATTCTAGCAAGCACCTTCAGTCGAAATCATCACTTAGTCATTTCAAGCTTGATTGTGCACTTGACATTCCGGAAGATGCCGAAAGACGAAAACCCGTTGTCGTTAGCGACACAAACTCATGGAAAAGTACAAAATTAAAACGATTCAAATTCTATATTAGAATTACATCAAGCACCTTCATTCGAAGTCCTCAATTAGACAGCTCAAGTTTACTTGTGCTCTGAAAATGCCACAATATACCGAAAGACGAAACCCGCTGTCGTTAGCGACACAACTCATGGAAAAGTACAAAATTAAAACGATTCAAATTCTATATTAGAATTACATCAAGCACCTTCATTTGAAGTTCTCAATAAGACAGCTCAAGTTTACTTGTGCACTGAAAATGCCACAATATACCGAAAGACGAAACCCGTTATTGTTAGCGACAAAACTCATGGAAAAGTACAAAATTCACTCGATTCAAATAAAAAAGAATTCTTTTTATAATGTTATTTCTAGCTTAAGCGAGAATCAATCAATAACTGTTGAATAATCTAATTCACGTTTAATTTGGTAATTTATATAGGTTCAATTAATCACCTTGAACCATGGATGAATTTGGTTACAAACAAATTCTCTTGAAAGTGAAATCATATGAAATACTCGATCAGTTAAATTAAAGTTGAAGTCCCTGATATCTTGAAGCTCGGGTCAATAGCCTCTCTTGCAATCCGATGGGGACTGCTATCACATATACTTAGTATGAAATAAATATGTGTCACTTAGTATTGATTTATTGTGTCCGTGGTGCAGTGGTCAACGTCGTAGTGGACCGCCCGGGCTCGATTACCGGTACGAGCAGATTTTTTCAATCGATTTATTAATTCTGTTCGAAGTTTATTGGTATTTGTGTAATTAAAAATCACTTGTCAATTTTTAGATCCCAAAAAGCGACGCATAGCAAGAGTGATTAGCTAACCACTAGTCCTGTCCGAGTCCTCGTATCCTTTCAATCCCTTCTTACTTCCAAAAAGAGAGGTTGAGCAACTGATTAACAAGCAGCTATCGTAGAAAAATACATGTTGACATAAACTCCGTGAGGAGTCCATATGCTCCAAGCTGGAAGCAGACATGGTTAAAAAATATGAGTAATCTATAATCTATATTTTTCTTAACATGTATTAATAAATACTTTTTGGAAATTTTTTCTTTGAAATCTTTAATATTTTAGTATGAAAATAGAAGTTAAAAATATTTATGAATAAATTTAATTAATTTACTTTTTCATGCGACCCGGCGCTTTATAGCGCCTGTAAATATGGGTGTGGAAAAAGGAATGCACAAATGGCTTTTATCCTACAGTTTTGCCTTGTGAATAATAAACCAATAAAGCGTACTTTTGTTTATAGATCGTCACACTTTAATTAAATATCATCACATTTCAACACCTACTTTATAATAAACCACTTACGATGCTCGCCATGAGCGAAACCGGTCCTGATCCAATGAATTTAATGCGGAATAAGTAGTAAAAATGTGTCATTATTTTTATTATTATGCCATTCCACCATGTGTTGACAGTGAAAACCACTAACGTTGAGGCATTATTAATTTTCATTTAGTTTTTTTCCCGGGATTATTATCATTCGATTCAATATGCAGTAACTATGTATAATCAGTTAAGTCATTCCAATGCAGTAGATAAAAGTGAAAATGATGTGCATATTTCCAAGCATATTAAAAAAATATTTATTTATGGTGGTGGGCAACGTCGTTGGCTTCAGTGGCGGACTTCACGGGTTCGAGTCCCTGTACGATTAGATTTATCGATCCTGTTCAAAGGTATGGGTGTTTGTGTCATTTAAATCTATTCCCCATCTTCCGACCCCAAAAACGGCGCATTGCGAGAGCGGTTAGCTAATCACTAGGACAGGATCACAGAACTTACTGCCTAATTTACATAAATTTACTGAATGCCGGGTCCATGAAACAATGGTCAACGTCGATGGATTCTGCGACAGACGATCACGGATTCGTCTCCCTATGCGAGCAGATTTTTCAGTTAATTTATTAACTTTTGTACGAAAGCATGGGTGCTTGTGTTGTTAAAAATCCCCGCTTCAGCTAACAAAAATGCGGCGTGTAGAGAGAACGAATAGCTAGTCACTAGTCCTGACTTATAACTAGCGTCCTTTCAATCTCTTTTCTCATTGAAAAAGAAAGGTTGAGCAGCTGAGTAACAAGCAGTTATTGTAGAAAAAAAACATATGTTAAAATCAACTACTTAACCGGTTCTCTGCCATGAGCGAGTTTAATCGCTCTACAATTCTGTGTATGTGGGGCCAGCCATACAAAATGCGCGAGTTAATACGCTCTACTTGATACTTGATTTACAACAGTACCTCTTAATATTTAATTTTGTCGTGTGGTGACATCTTTTAACATCATGTTATAATACTTGAACTGGAAAGATATTGTATATTATCCTATAATACATCGAATTCATATTATTAATCAGGTTTTGAAAGAAAATCGTGGCCCTCCATGCACGGCCATACTAATTCTTCGAGGCATAGAATCGGTTAAGAAGTCCAAAAGGTCTACCTCAGGAGCAGGCATGATTAAAAAAATATCTACCGAGCAGGCACTCTCCCTTTTGATTTTATTAGGAGACAATAAGCAAAAAAAAAAACTTGTTATAATTGCTTGGAATTATTGTGTGCATCAATTTAATAAAAATAACGACAGCTGTGTTCTTTGCTCAGGATATAAAAAAGAACTCAACATAACAGGTTACACAATTATAAACATATCACGCCGACGGGATGTAATATTGTATCGAAGAATATTACTTTTTTTTATCTTTTTATTGAGTTATTTTATCTGTAAATAACTAATTTTATAGACTTTGAATTCTAATGTGGTATCATAGCTAGATAATTACTTTTTTTGTATAATGTCAATTTTCTATTGCGTCTAATTTGTTTCTTTAAATGTAATCAATAATGTTTCAACTAAACAACTTCTCTATATATATAACATATATAAAAATCTTGTTGTCGAACTCCTCCGAAACGACTGAACCGATTATTATGAAATTTTGTATGTATATTTGTTGGATACGAGAAAAGGTTGTAAAGTATATTTCATACCGCTAAGTGAAGGATGTCTCTATCAAGACGTATTTTAATATTTATGACATCTGTCATTATTTATTATTTTTGTTGTTAAATCACAGAGGGCGCGCGTGAAGTTTGACATTTCATACAGCGAATTAAATTTAAGCTTTGCAAAGCAGTCGCAAGAGGCGCTTTTCATAATCGTATGAAAATATATCACATCAAAGTTTATATATATATCCAGCAAATAGTTTAACAGAAAGCAGTGCAAGAATGCTACGCGAATCATTTTGATTCTCTTCAATTAAAGCAAATGCCTTGCTGCCACGTGAATTACATTCATTTCAATGTAATTAAAATACTTCATTTTGATTTTTGCACATTTATTTTCCGACTTAATAAAAAACTAAATTTAATTCAGCTAATACGTTAACCCATCTATTGATTCTGAGGCGGTACGAAGTTCGCCGGGTCAGCTAGTATGTATATAAAAATCTTGCCACAAATTTTTGTCGTCGAACTCCTCCGAAGCGGCTTCACCGATTATTATGAATTTTTTTATGTATATTTGTTAGATATGAGAGAAGGTTGTAAAGTATATTTCATTCCACTAGGTGAACGATGTTCGAATCAGGACTTATTTTTTCAATATTTCTGACATCCGTCGTTTTATTTATGTTGTTGAATCACAGATGGCGCTACGTGTGCTACCTACAATACATTCGTTATTTTTTACTTAACAATCAAAATATTCACTAGAAATAATTTATATG
Organism: Himalopsyche kuldschensis; assembly: GCA_028554975.1. Taxonomy (NCBI): domain Eukaryota; kingdom Metazoa; phylum Arthropoda; class Insecta; order Trichoptera; family Rhyacophilidae; genus Himalopsyche; species Himalopsyche kuldschensis. The sequence continues at coordinate 2,775,159 of JAHFWI010000031.1, read as the reverse complement.
ACAGCAAAACGTTTGTCGGGTCAGCTAATCTATATATATAAAACAAAGTCGTTTTAGTTACACCACTTCAAAGTCGAGAACGGCTGGACCGATTTTGATGATCTTTGATTTTCTGGCCCACCGTCCCGAGTAGCTGAATAAGTTTTACAACATCCCAAAGTATGACGGCAAAAAAAATATGAAGGAAAATGATATCTATATTAAAGTATTAAAACTATTCATTTTGATTTTTGCACATTTATTGAACTAAATTCATTTTGAGTATTCATTTTAACATAATATAAAACTGCATTTATTTAAGCTAATAAGTTAACACATCTATTAATTCTGAGGCGGTACGAAGTTCAGCTAGTTTCATATAAAATTTAAAATGACTTTGATTATTCCACGTATTGTACACGTGTTTCGCCTCTTTCAGAGGTATCTTCGGACTTAAAATCGCAGAGTTTGCTTAAGTAATGAAGCAAGATTGATTGTAATATTTTAAAATGATAAAATTACAAAATGGAGTTTGGGACTTTCCTTTTTTACAGGAAGCAAGGAGTGCGTTATAGAATCTAAACCAAGCAAACAAATAATAATACTACAAATGACGTAAACATTACAAAATATTAACTAATGATATGCAATCAATCAGGTAGGGTTAAACCCTTCAATTGGAAATAATGTAAGCAGTGGCTGAAAGAGGCGAAACACGAGTCACAATTAGTAACACAATACGTGGAATAAGTTATTTTAAATTTTATATTAAAATGAACTTCCGCAAAGTTACCGCCGAATCTATCGAAAGTATTAAACAACTTTTGTCTTTTTTTATTTCCAGATTCAATTACTCGAGTATTGGAGAGATCTTTCATTGGAGCTCACCAGTGGCGCAGAAACATGAAGGGTGGAAGAATGAAAAGCTCTATAGCGTGGTTGGCAATTTTGGCCATATCTTTTACGCAGGTGAGTCAAGGTTTTCTAAATGAGTCGTATATTATCAAACGTAAAACTATCCACATTTCGAATTTTCGAGAAAAAGACGAAAAACGTTTTGTTGGCTTTTTGAGCTTGATTTGTTGAGCGGCCACATTGTAACATCACTTTCACTTATAAAGGGTATTTCAATAGGGATGCTCAAAATATGTTACTTTGTCCTGCTGAGTAGATTATTCATTGTTTAGTGGCCAAATTTGAGTCAACCAGTTTGGTAAATAATCGGCCAACACCTACCTGTACGTCATCAAAATACAATATCTGGTGAAAACATTGCTGCTGTGTGTGAAAGTGTACAGGAAAACCCAAGGCAGCTTATTTCTCGTTGTTCACAAGAACTTGCTTTTCTGCGACTTCAACTTGGCGAATTTTGAATCGGGCCTTATGTCTGCACCCGTATAAAATCCAACTAACCAAGGAACTTCAGGTAAACGACTGCAGACAACGCCTGATTGGGTTCTGGAGCAGTTGGAAGTTTACCCAAATTTCTCAAAAAAGTCAACTTTAGCGACATGGCCCATTTTATAATGAATGGATATTGGCAGAGATTTGATGCTAAATATATTCCATATTTAATGCCGTAAAATATACTTACAAATGAAATTAAAAATTAGTCGAAATCTCACAAACAACTTGTTTTATTTACATTTCAAAACTAAGCGTCCTTATAAAAAGACCCTTTATATATGTGATCGGTCGACAGTATGATTGACCAAACCATTATACTTTTGTTTGCAAATTCGTGAATCGTTCTGATTTTGACACTAACCATTATTTTCTTTTATGTTTTTATACCACATGTTTTTATACCACATGATTTTTATACAAATATTTTATTGTTATGAATACTATGATAAGAAGAATAATATGACAGTATTAGTTCAGTTTCGAAAAATCTGGGATAGTTCTTCTTTTGATACTATATGACTCAAATGTACTTAAAATTTTGATTGTGATTTGATATAGTGGATGCAGCTTTATATTGCACATATTTAAGCGGTTTAGCATACCCAGAGATATGACACATTTTTTATGTTTTAATTATTCATCGTGTAAACAATAAATATCTGTGTTTCCATCTGCAGCCGAGAAACATTATTTTTCCTACTGAATCTATATGAAGAGTGCACGAGGCGGGCTGTTAGTTTCCTGACTATGTTTATTGCAAGAGTGGGTACAAACTAAGTCTTTATTTCACCTTCCCTCATGTAAGCTAGTTAAGAATTGACTATCTAAAAGATTCTGTCAGCTGAATGATTTGTGTGGGGAAAACATTTAAGAAAAACCCTTTACGAGAATGAATTGTCATGGAATCATTAGAAAAAGGTTCAATTCATGTCAAGAATTGCTCGGGAAGAGTTAAATATTCTTATAATAGACATGCCCAGTTCCTAACTGAATACATGCATGGCTTGTAATTTATTATGTATCTCTTAGGGCATTACGATGGGAGTTGGCAAGGTTAGTAGCCTCTTCCACATTTACCTCCAATATTGGAGAAATTGCTGTAAGAGAAGGAAGTGTGAAGCATAAGGTTTGGGTCATCGTATTGACGAGATTCTTTGAGTTCTTAAGTTTGTATTTTTAAACCTCCAGCTTAAAGAGTTGAAGTGAGATGATGACCTTGCTTCAAGCTGTTGCAAGCAAGAGTCTTTTTGATATCTAGGCCTTTAAACTATGCCTGGGGGTATCGCGTACTATCGTTCTTCCTCAAGCCTAAGATTAGGCTCAGGAAGAGAATAAAAAGAATTGAAGGTTTCAAAATTGTGCAAATGAAAATGATTATCAAGAATTGATGTAAAGATTTTTCCCCATTCAACTTGTGAACAATGTTCGAAGCTCTTCTTTCTAATTTTCATCAGTATACGACGCCTGAAATTTAAAAAGAAAGTAATGGAAGAAGAAAATTCTAAAAGACGTATTTCTAAGATCTTGAATTGAGTTACATATTCTTTCTTAATATTAATTAAATTACATACAAAAAGGCGCCCGACTTACTCACTGTGGAATAAAGAATCCCAATACATTTATACGTACGTGAATCTACGTAAAAGATTGTCAAATGAAGTGTCTCAAAGTGGGAAGAGGTTCCAAGTCATCTGCAATAGATATCAACATCACTTTATCATTATAATAAAAATAATAAAACATTTTTAGTACTTTTTCCACATGAGATTTATTTCATCAGGACCGGTTTCGCTCATGGCGAGCATTATCAACTGATAAGGAATACAATAAAACAGTGGTATTTATGCAAAAGTTAATTATGAAAACAAAGTATGACAAACAATTGGTAAATCAACTAAGCAAATAAATTAAAGCAAATTACAAGAAAAATAGACTAAAAATAAAATGTTCAAGACCACTTAGCAATGCAAAACTAAGACATCAAAAATCAATTAAGTATGAATTAACATTAACAAAGTAAAAGCCTAAAAGCCCAAAATTAATGCTCGCCATGAGCGAAACCGGTCCTGATGAAATAAATCTCATGTGGAAAAACAGGGTACAGCTAGTATAAAATAATATATATATATCAGGGGTGGCTAAAGCGTTCGACTGGTCGATTGCGTAGCGATTCCTAGTCGATCGCCTATCTGATCTGTACATATCTCTGGTGCCCGTTCCAAGAAGCGTGCGAGACAAGTCGTGAGACAGGGACAGCACGCTAAAATCTCAAAGTTAACCGATTATCAACGAAAATTTCTTTCTAAAACCCGGGTCAAGCAAGGGTTGGCAATTAGATTAATATAGGCTTTAAATAACTACTTGTAATATTGGTCGATCGCCGCCAATAATTTAAAACAAAAGTTGATCGCGGGCAAAAAAATCTGGCCACCCCTGTACTATATAACGAATTTGCAATAATACAAGCCACTGTAGATTGTAGCTAGCTTTCTTTCTGGATGATTTTGCGATCAAAGTTTTGAATGCCTTTCATGATCAATAAACAGCTCGATGAATAAAAACTATACCTTTCCTAATAGCACGTAGCATATTCTCATCCGTTCTAAAAAGTAAGGTTAAAAGAGTTACTGAAATACTTATTGGGAACGGAAACGATGCAAAAAAGTGTTACAGCAGCCCACGATTCATCTTGTACGCCAAATGTTAAAGCATAAAAAACCAAGCACTATAATATCATCTCTTTTACATGCTTGATGATGTATGTTCAAGTGAGCGAAAATCCGACTAAGCACAGCATTCATGGCGTAATCTCTTACTAGTATATCATTGTTTCCCGCAAAATATATCCTATGTGACGTTTTTGACCATTAAAGTTATTTGCACGATTGTATTCGGATTTTTTTTTCGCCGTGTGACACAATATTTTATTCCGTTTCCTAAATCTTATATATATAACCGAAACGGCGCATGTATGTATGTGGGTCTGTAATTCCCTTTTGCGTTGTTGGTCATTAAGTTGCCATAAAAACGAATATGAAAGAAAATATGTTTGAATTTTTATCGGCGAAGACATTTAGTCAAAATGTAATAAATTAGTCTTCTACTGAACTTTTTCCGGCTTTTATTATTAATAATAATGTTTATTATTTACGTGAAGGTATTATTTGACATTTCTTTGACAGCAAATTAGATTTTTTCCTTGAATTTGAACATTTTAATGGGCGAAAATGGGGCTGTGAAATGTCAATGCCAGTCTGAAATGTTCATTTTAATTTCATTTTAATTGACCTAGACTTTTGAATTTTGAAAAAAGTTGTTTCAACTTGACCCGTCTGAATTTACGCGCCAATGTGAACATAACCCCAAACTGGTCCGAGCGAAGCCGGGTAGCAATACTAGTATTATATATATGTACTGATTTCTACGTTGACAGCGTTGTGAAAGGCGGCCATGAAACATAGGCTGCATATACACAACGGGTGGTAGTGGGAAAAACCAACTTGATTTCGAATAAATCCTTTATGCCGGCATTCATAATTGTTCAAAAGACAAAATATTCCATGTGATAACTAGAATATTTTTTTCGACTACTAATTATTTGGTCAGTTTTCAATTCGATAAATGGTCAGTTATAAATACGTAAAACGGTCAGTAATAAATACTTAAAACGGTCAGTAAAAAATAATAAATGGTCAGTTAAAATAATAAATGGTTAATTAAAATAAAAATAACATGACTTAAATTTGCTTATTACGACCATATTTGATAAAATTCACAAGCTGTCTATTTTTAAAACTTAATAAATTTTTTTAAATTTAATACTAACCATTTTTAAGAAATAACTAACCATTAAAATATATTACTGACCGTTTTATTTAATAACTGACCACATTCACACTGATACAATGACAACTGACCGTTTATAATATTAACTGACCATTTAGATTTTTAACTGACCATTTATTTATTTAACTGACCAAAACTTGAATTAGTTACTGACCCATTGAATACATGCCATTTTTTTCGAGCTGATATTGGCTTTATCTATCTAGCACAATAAATCATATGTGCAAAATTCAAGGAAAAATAGTATTTAACCTTCTCGTATTTGCGCTTATGATTATGTGGAAGTCGTAGAGTCGCAGTGTTTTGACCGGCGGAGTCGTGAAAAAGTTTTTAAAAGTTTAAGCTTTTAATGTATGCATATAAAATGTATATTATGAAAAACTTGGCTATTGGCCGGATTGGTTGGTTGATCTTTCATTCAATACACATAAATAGGTAATACAGGAAAAAAACGTGACAAAATTAAACTTATATTGGAGTCGGAGTCGTATTTTTTAACGACACTACTACAGCCCTGAAAAGTAGACCGTTTTGATGAAAGTATGATATGAATTCTACTTTTCATTGAAAGATAAGGTTTTGAATACAAATCAATTAAAAACTTACATCTTAACAGCTTATATTGATTATCTTCTAATGTGCTATTATCCACATAACAAAAAGTGTGCGGGAAACGACATAGTTAAAAGCTATTTCAGCTTGCACACTCGTCAGAACTATGTTCAAACACACATTAAAAATATCTTTATATACTGGTGTAGAAAAGGTACACAATACATCTTCTCACCTACTCTAAAATGCTTACTTAATATTAGTGAAATAATAGTGACAAATCGAATGAAATAAAATATGTGTTTTTATTGAGTGGGTTAGTGAAAAAGTTTGCGGGAAACGACAATATAACAATCCACTGAGTCCCAAATGCACTGCTTTATTTTTTACTAATTAATTTAAGTTATCGGTGGGTGCGAGTGATGTAACAGTTTGAAAACTATTGATCGGCGTGTTCATACGTTCTTGGGGGAGTCACGTGGCAATGATAAAGGGGCAGAACGTATATTAGCGGAGCTGTAAAGCGACAAATAGTTAGTAGGGTTGCGCCACGTAATGGCTGCCATTAGTCACGTGGGTAAAGGTGAGAACAGCGTATTAAAGCATTCATAAGCAACCCTCCCTGTGCATGGTTTAAAATTCACAGATATCTCACAGATGATTCATGGCAATGCTTCTTTGTTCACATATATTTGTATCTATATAAATAACATAAATACATACATACATAGCCCCAGTGGCGTCTGGCGACAGAGTATTAGGGGAGTACAAAAAAAATATTCAACTATTTTTGCAAGAGTTCTTTCCTATTCATTGGATTTTAAAACACTTCTATAACATGGACTTTCAATTCAGATGTTCGCAATACCGACGAAGTGCCAGTCTTATGAATTTTTGGCTGTCCGTAGTACGGAAAAATAGTTGAATCTTTTTTTGTACTCCCTAATACTCTGTCGACCACCCGCCACTGCATAGCTCCCTGAAACAAATATTTTTTTTTTAAGAATTCTTTGAAATATTATGTTTGTCTGATATACACCTTTTCTCCAATCAACGCGATAGTTTAAGCGTTTATACAAACTCTGAGCGCGTTAAAAAAGAGAACTGAACTCAATTGTATAAAAATCCGCGTAAATGAATATATCGATATTATATGAAATCTTAAGAGGCGTTTACAAAAATCCGCGTAAATTTGATTCAAAGATTTTTTACCGATAAGGCACATATTTTTAATCCTTTTTCCAAATTGTCTTGATTAGTTTTGTTTAAATGATTCTGTATTGATGTAAATTTATCAGTTACAAATGCTGGGATCGCTGAAACCCATCTGAAAATTTCTCTCGAAGACGCGAAACACGTGTCATTATGTGTCATTAACACAATTTGTGGAAAAACAAGGTAATTAATTAATTAAACTCAATATTTAGTCTTCCATAGAATATATTTCACATCACAAAGCACCTTCTATAAATATGTAATCATAAAATAGCTTTGATTATTCCACGTATTGTGCTACTAATTGTGGCACGTTATTCGCCTCTTTTAGATACATCTTCGGACTTACCATCGCAAAGATTGCTTAAGTAATAAATCAAGATTGATTCTTGTATTCTTAAATGATAAATTACAAAAATGAAGGTTTTGATTTTCCTTTTACATAAAACAAGGAGGGGATGATAGAAACAAAACACACAAATACCTTCTTTGTACTTAATATTTAAGAATTTCGAGGGTGCTGGTGGAATTTCAATACCAAAAAAAAGTCAGTTCAAGTACATCCGTGCACTTGAAATGCCTGAAAATGCCGAAAGGCGAAACCCGGATCGTTAACGACATTACTGAAGGAAAAGTACAAAATTCAAACGAATCAAATTAACTTTTTTTATGAAACTATTTTTTTTTTGTAAATCAATTGCAATGAAATAATTTGTGTTATTAGACTTAAAATGAAATGTGTATGGAATATTTTAGCGTTGACATTGAGAAGTTGTTAATTTTGGGGTTTGCTGTAAAATAATTATATCTATTTCGATGTTATCAACGCCCCTGAAAAACATGGTTAAATTATATGCAGGTTTCTATGAAAAACGGCACCGGTGCATGCTCGGTCGATGCGACAGAATAGCCATAAAATAGAGGCAAATGAAATTCTAGAGCTAAATAGTGTTAATATATCTTGCGGTCATTTTGCCAAGCTAAAGACAAAAGGACACATCTGCATTTCAGATAAATGGAAGATATCGATTTATTCATTTTTTTGCAGGGCTGTGGAGTCGGGGTCGAGGCGGCGATTTGGCTGGAGTCGGAAATTTTGAAAAGTTCGAACTTTTTATTTTTGCATATAATATGTTAAATTTGGCTATCGGCCGGATTGGTAGGGTTGATATTTATTTGAATACACATCAATATGAAAATTAGGAAAAAAAAGTGACGATATTCAACTTTTTTAGTCGGAGTCGTAGTCGTGGTTTTGGTAAATGCTTGAGTCTGTTTGAACTTTTTTTTACCGACTCCACAGCCCTGTTTTTTGCTATTGAATTAGGCATATGATTCTTAATTTTATTTTACCATATCCACTCCCTGGACTTGGAGCATATGGACTCATAAGGATTACTGCTTGTTACTCAGTTACTCAAACTCTCTTTTCGAAGATAGTAGGGATTGAAAGGATGCGATAACTAGGAAAAGACTAGTGGTTAGCGAATCGCTTTCTTTACGCGCAGCTTTTTTGGGATGGGAAAGGTGTGAACGGATTTTTAACAACACCCATTGCCTACTAGAGACTCCAATTACTCGACATCTCAACTACTCGAGTATCGAGTAGTAAAATATCAAAATACTATAATATAAACTCGAGTAGTTACAGATGTGCCAAAATATATATTTTTAATTCAAATGAAAAATAATTAAAGAAACTAATTGAATATTAAAAATACATTTATGCAACATATATTTCAACAAAAATAGAGAATTAAACGACTCAAATTTTGAATTGGTTTGATTGTTTTTTTTATAATTCTCGCAGTAGAAAAAACTTTTGACGACTATTACTAAAACGAGTATTACTCGAGTAATTTTCAAAATACTCGAGTATCGAGTACTTGGAAAATGGATGAGTATACTCGAGTATCGAGTGATCGATACTCGAATTGGAGTCTCTATTGCCTACAAACAGAATCGATTCGTCGACTGAATTTTCCGGCCGGTCCGTCAAGGAAGCCAACGCCGTTGATCACTACAAAACAAGCCGTACATATTCAGTACAGTCGATGTTCTGGTAAATAACCTTCACTTTTGACTAAATCATTTTTAATAAAATGCGATATTGTTTTTGGTTTTTGGTCAACGTCGTTTGACTTCTGTGACGTATCTCACGGGTTCGAGTTTCAGTACGAACAGCATTTGTTCAGTCGATTTATTGAATCTTTTCGAATGCATGGGTGGGCTTTTAAGGCGTTCACTGTTAATACTTGGTGGAATGGCTTTATAAAATAAAATAGTTACATATTTTTTGTACTTATTCCACATTAAATTTTTAAGATCAGGACTGGTTTCGCTAAACGCAATCAATATCGACTGACTAATAGAATGCATGGGTGTAAGTGTTGTGTCTTAAAAATCCGATCCCATAAGCGAGGCATAGCAAAATCGACTTGCTAATCACTAATTCTATCCTAGCCTTACCTTTTCTATACTTACTCCTCAAACTAGAGAGAGGTTAAGCGACTGAAAAGTAAACATTACTCTGAGGACGGATATGTTTGTTAATTGTATCAGAAATCCATAACGTGCTTCACACTAGGAACGAAAATTAATTTACAAAAGAAATGTAAAGTTTACACTTTATGAATATCAGAGCGGTTTCGCTCATCGCGAATATTGTCAGCATATTTATTTGTCATCATGTCAAGATATAACACTTTCAGTTATGCAATAAAATAAAGCTACGTTCAAAATCTTGTATTCAATTAAGAGCTTCAGAATGGAAACAATGAAAAGAACAATTCATATTCACTCAGAATATTGCATGAGCATCTAAATCGATGCCTACGTGTTGAAGGCCACGTGTTTTACACCCCTGCTTTCCGTACATCAGTTCATTAAGTGTATTATGAATTTTTAAAATGGATTTGAATCCACAGGCATATGCTAACTACAACTACCTTAGCAAAACCGGCCATATTAAATTTTTCTCGAATTCAAGCATTTTTTAAATTATTTGTATGGTTTTTGATTTTCTTTCAGGTTCACTGCGCCAGTAAAACTCCTGACTTATCAGCTCGTCCTCCGCTGAGCAAACCGGCCCTGCTCAACTCGTACCTTCCTCCTGCCATGCAAATCTTGGCTCACTTCACCAAACCAGATGAAATTCGAGAGGCCGGATATGACCACGGCGGGTCCCACGGTCCAGTCCACCACGACGAGACCAACCACAACCAAGACAACAACTACAACGACGACCACCACAACTGAGGCACCAGTCACGACAGTTACGCCCGTCGATGTGTCAACGACTCCTCAGCCGCAGATGGATGAAGAAACACCAACGTATGTTTGATCAACACATTTTTAATTATGCTACATAAGTTGTTTCATCATGAACTTGTATTTTGTTTGCCACTCAATCTTCGTTTTCTGAGAGTGTAAGAAAACAATTGAAGGTCTAGAAAACAGATCGTAGATATTTTACCAATGTTCCTTACTTCTTAAACCTCTATTATTGCCGGATTTTCGACATCATTGTGTGTTGGGGGGGAATACAAACACATGGCATTAGAGCTGACGCCATGCATTTGACAAATATAATAAAGGCAACACATGATACAAAGCAAAATACCAGAATCATTCATATATAAATAAAATAAGCAAAAACAAAGCACCAAGCTCAATGCTGAAAATGACCACCTCAATCAGCGGTGCATTGATCATCTGAAAAGCTTTTGCGACTGTTGACTCAATAGACAGACGTCACAAACAAGTTCTTATGATAAAATATTTGGCTTTGGTGTTGTTTTCGAACACGTTGGTCACGTATCATATGCGCTAGCTATTATCCTGAAAGCACATCATGCCAGTCAAATGGGACACAGTGTAATAATTCACAAAGCTTAACTTTTAAGGGAGTGTGGACGTACAAAGATGTCATCTCCGTATTTCTTTAAAATAGTGTGGACGTTCTCTTGGCGTATATAAGTTTGAAGTATGAACTACATTCAGTATAGATCTATTCATTCATTGACAAGTTAATACATTGGTCTACAATTGAATGTAAATATAAAGTCACAAATTTACCCTAAAACTCACTTTACGCCGCTTTTAAAAGTCTATAAAAACAATGAATCGATAATTCTAATGATAATTTCATTTTTTTCAGAACCTCTCGTGTAGAATTAACAACACCTCCACACGCCCCAGGCAACGTCGCCCCGATAGCTCCACCGCAACCAAGAATATCCAATTATCCTTCACCCGTATTCGACACTGCTCTACCGCCAATTTTCTTCAATGAACGATCGTACCCGGTGCCAAATTCTCCATTCATTCCAGAAATTTTACCATACGTCGGAAACTTACCACTAGTTTATAGCGGTTTCTCGCAAAATCCTCCACTGTTTGCCAGGAACGATTTCCCATTGCAAAGCCCCAATATCCCTCTACCACTGTTCCCATCAAACACCTACTTCGCTGTTGAGCCACAGCTGGAGTTTTATGAACCGAATCCGTTCGAAGTTCCTGGTATTCAATATCCTGAACCAAATTGGTACGATAATGGAAGAATAGAAGAAGAAGTCATCAATCCTTATGGAGTTATTCCGGATATATCTTCTCTGCCAGTGGATAATGAGAATAATTTCAAGTACAATCCGTTAGAAGTGGAAACAGACGAATTATCTGACGAAAACCTGCAATATCTGGCGCCGACTGTACGAGAAATGTTGCAAGGTAAATACAATTTTATTCTGTAATTTTGAGACAACTTCTCACGCTGAGAGTTCATCGCGAAGAAAATTCATGCTAGGAACATTCATTGTGGTACCAAGCATGAGATTCGAGAGGAAGTATTTATCTCGAGAGATTCTTGTAAACTCAAACTGTCTTAAGTTTGATATTCTTGTTTACATTGGTACATAGTTTGAGTTTGTTTTGTGTGGACTGATTTTTGTTTAAAGGCATAGATATTTCACTTTTAAGGTGTTCACTGTCAATACTTGGTGGAAAGGCATTATAATAAAAATAATAAAACATTTTTAGTACTTTTTCCACATGAGATTACACACAACTGATTGTTATTGATTATCTCAGTTGATAATGCTCGCCATGATCGAAACCGGTCCTGATGAAATAAATCTCATGTGGAAAAAGTACTAAAAATGTTTTATTATTTTTAGCATAGATATTTGCTCTATCCGTAATTCCCTCCTCATCCATCTAAATAGCTAAAATCAAATTACTTATCTTGTCCAAGTCCTATCTTTTTCATTCTTACTCTCTTCAAATAAAGAGACGTTGAGCAACTGAGTATCAAGTGGTTCTCGCAGAAAAACTTATTTTGAGTTCAACTCCATTATGAGTCCATATTGCTCAACATTAGGGCTGGAAAAAAAACTGAATACATTGCAAACTGGCCAAGCAAAAGCAACAAAGATACTGTCTTAAAATATTAAGCATGAATATGTGTTTCTCTTGATTTATCAGTATTGCACAATGCAAAACATCACATAAAATGGACTGTTTCTATGATAAGTTATTTAGAAAATTTGACAGACTTTCTGGTATTACATAGTTTACAAAATTCCTACGATTAATTGTCCTCAACAATCAATTTAAAACTTTTTTCCAATTTTCAGGCCTTCATCAAACAAAGCAACTTAACACAAACGAACATCCGGTTGCCAGCTATCAGTCAATAGAAGATCTCTTCGACAGCACGTCGGACAGACAAGACGTTTCTGACTGGCTGAGGCTGAGGAAGGCTGCACCAAATCAGTCACTGATCCAGATGCTGTTACTCTATGACCTTTTGAGCAGAGACGCTAAGAAGCAGAAGTTAAACAATTATAACGTAAGTTATCAGATCTTGAATACAACTGCGTAGTAAATTACAAGAGTTTTGTGACCTGGTTTATGGAATGTTAATTGCAGAAAATGAGCTTACCTTGCTTGTTTTGTTTCATAAAGCATTTGAATTTTTTTCTAAAATATTAATAGATTTGATTTATGTACTGTTTTCCCCCGTCAACTTCACAATATTCTTCGGCCATTTTGAGTTTCAAACCCACAATCCGCGCCATTTTAAATCACACCTAAATTAGATTGGATGGTTAGTTATTGGTTGGTTGGTTGGTACGCGTAGATTTGATTGGAAAGTTGATCGAGGAAAATTGATGGCACACACCCGATTTGCAAGGGTGATTGTTTTGCTTAATTTTGTTACTATTTTAATCTTTCACTAAAAAATGAAAAAATTCAATTAATTAACTGTTTTCCTCCGTCAACTTCACGATATTCGTCGGCCATTTTGAGTTTCGAACAGACAATCCGCGCCATTTTAAATCGCACTTAGATTTGATTTTAAGACATGGTGAACATTATCAACATTAAATCAACTGATCAATTTTAACTTCACAGTTTGGATAATTTTTGCGTGACAGTATTTCATTGTTTGTGCGATCAATACTAAATTCTGAATGCCCCCACCAAGTATTGACGCGAACATCAAAGTTTAATGAATGTGTATGGCTTTTAAAAATACAATTTGGTTTATTTTTGGGTCTGGAGACGTTGTAATAATATAAAATGATCAATTCAAAAAATCAAAACTGATTTTCTGATCGTAAAAATTATTCAACGGTATTTTCTTATCCTTCCAGGGCTACACTCCGGACATGTTAAATGACCTGGTGGACACCTCTCAGGGAACAGCCATCGACCAGCTTCGTGTTGTCTTGGAACGAATGGTGGCCAGGGGTGACTGCACCCACGAGTTTGCCAACAACAGGGCCAAAGAGATGGTAGCCGACCTTGGAAAACCAGACAGCAGGCTCTCAAAGGAACTGAGATACCTGGAACCTCTCAGATACATGGAATAACTAAATAGTTGTAATCATCATTTGTATTTTATTTAATGAATAATATCAAATAAGTGTAAGGTTTTATGATATACAGTGGAACCTCCATCTAATTTTCTCGCGTAAACCGTTTTCCCGCATGGTTCGTTCATTTTCTATAGTCCCGGCCAAGCACCCATAAGAACAGTGTTAAAAAATCCCGCATTTACCGTTCCCCAATTTATCGATTTCTTCGATTTATCGTCTAAAAATTATGGTCCCATCTAGGGACTCCCATTCGAGTATCGAACACTCGATACTCGAGTATACTCGTCCATTTTTCAAGTACTCGATACTTGAGTAATTTGGAAAATACTCGAGTAATACTCGTAATCGAAAAATGAAGATCTTCTCGAGTATCTTCTCGAGTAGTTGAAATGACAAGTAATTGGAGTCTCTAGTCGCATCACAAATATTATCGTATTAATCGTTTTTGTTGAATATTTCTCATAAGATAATTAGACCCCATCCAATCGGTTCATAAAAAACTACATATATGATTTATGGTCATAATGTTTCCGATGATGACTCACTTACTAAACGCAATAATAACCTGTAATGACATTTACAGAAGCGTTATTGGCCTTGAAATAGTAAAAATATTTTTTTACTCCAAGGAAAAAATGTGAATTTGAAGTACCAAACCGCAAAGAAGCAATGAAGTAGAACTTTTTTAGTTCATATTTTAAACTTTCCCGCATTGTTCGTTTCGTTTTTTTACGGTCCCTTGAAAAACGTAGATTCGGGGTTTCACTGCAATAGAAAATAATTCAATAGATGTGTAGGTTAGAAATATTTGTACCTAATTGAAAATGTATTACCAACATTATAATTATAAACCAGAAATAATGATAGATTTTTAATATAGGTTATTTAGTTTTATAGTGTAATTATGAATATTTTCTATGGAGAACACTATTTCATAAAAATGTATGATTTCTGTTTAATGACCATAATAAAGTGTTTTGAATGGACTTGGTTGCGTGTTTTATTCATATTACAAGATAAGGCAAGCATTAATGTTATCTCATTTATGTTAATAGATTATATAACATTATTTTTAATAATATTACGTAAGAACGCTGATTTTTTTTTTAAAAACATTAATACCATGGTCGTATAACGTTGATAATGGATAATTTAAAAGTTATAAATACATTAATTGAAAATTTTTGGCAATTTTCATTGAAGTAAACCAAAAGGCGACGAGTAATAATTTTCTTTTTATGAGCTTCCTAATGAAGGTGTGTGAACATTATTTTTTTCTACGAGAACTTCTGGTTACTCAGTCGCTCAAACTATCTTTAGTTCACTTTTGTTCACTTAGTGGAATGGCATTAAAATAAAAATAAATTGTACTTATTCCACATTAAATTTGTTTTAGTGTATTCAGTTGGTAATGCTCGCTTTGAGTGAAACCGGTCCTGATCATAAATTTAATGTGGAATAAGTACTAAAAATGTTTTATTATCTTTAGCTCGATGAGACCCTACTCTCATATAAAGGATAAGGCTAGAAAAAGACTAGTAGTTAGTTAATCGATCTCTCCCCGCTTATAAGATCTAATGGGTGGGAAGGATTGAAGAAGCAACACAAACACCCATGCCTTCGACCAGAATCGATTCATCGACTGAAAAAAAACAGCTTTCATCGCTCTATAGGGGCTCGATCTCGTGAGTTCTGCCTCGGAACCTACGACGTTAACCCCTGCACCACAGAACTGGCAAATTTTCATACACAATCAAATTTAAAGATTTTGAAAGTAATCGAACATTAACGTGTCATTTATTAAAAAACGCTGTTTTTACACAATTTCAGCATGTTCCAATTTGCAAAGATTCACTTCACACTTCATGGTGGAAAGGCATTATTAAAATAACTAAACCATAATTATATTCTGATGCTCGCGATTAGCGAAACCGGTCCTGATATTTATCATAATACATGTAGAAATAGTACTATTTAATGTCCATAATGTATTTGAATAACATCTTTCCACCAAGAAGTGACAGTTAACACCTTCAAAGTAATCAATATAATTCATTGAATTTTGCGCGGTAATGGTCGGCTTGGTTGCGAAATGCGGGCAGTTGTGCGGGCAGTTGCATAAATTGATTAACAGATCAGTGCTCGATTGCGCAAAAGTACGTGATGACTAAATATTACCACCCACCCAGTGGCCGACTATCCCTTTGGGAGATCCCAAGCGCAATATAATTTTGGAGGTTCTCTTTTTCGAATGATAAAAAAGCGTCGTAAAATCACGAATACTTTTATTAACGTTGATTTCATTCTGAATCATTTCTCAAAATTGTAATTTTCTTTTCATATTGTATGTGACCGAGAGTGTGGCTAGACCAATCAACGGTATTCCCCGCAGTTCACTCGAAACAATTCAGTACCTAGCACATCTGCACACCGCACTTTATGATTTATGACCCATCGGTCATTCAATATTCCTGTTTTGAATATGCATTTTTCGATGTGACAGCAAAATATAATATTCCAAGCCAAATACATGTCGTTACCTTACTTTGAAAAGGTTCTAATTAGAAAATATCCCAAAATGACCTTTTGGTCGGATAAGCTTGTATTTACCGTATTCTATAATAAAATATGAATTTCAGAATTGTCTATGGCTGCACTGCATACGCGCACTTTTTTATAAATTTACTAGCTGTACCCTGCGCGCGTTGCTACGCCAGCAACTAAAATAAATTTGAAGGAAAGACATTACACAAATATTCAATTCAATTTGCATGTATTCAATACTCGAGAAATTTGTAAAAATTCGATATCAATTTTGGGGGAGGGGGTTGTTTGGCGGTGTGGGGTTTGGGGGCGTATGGGGGGGTATGCCAAAACCTTCGAAGGAGTGAACTCGAAAAATTCGTATTTAAAAAAAAAAATGGGTGGTGGAGGTTGGGGGTGGTTGGGGGTTAGACCAGAAACCATTGCGGGAGTGTACTCAATAAATTTGTAAAGTTTCACATCGATCGGTCGAGCAGTTTAGTAGTCCATAGCGGAAATACAGACAGACAAACATTCATTTTTATATATATAGATTTGACCAAGTTCTTAGATTGTCATCATTATTTCCAACATCAGATCATTCAAATAATTATTTCTCAGCAAGAGTTGTGAAAAATATGCTTAAAATAAGTAATTTGAAACATTTTTACTTGCTCATTAAGTGAATTTTAATCAATCGAAACTTCAAACGCTCATATCTCAAAACAGTGTCAAAAGCAGTTAGAACCTATTCAAAGTAAGTTTTTGATGTGTCAAAATTATTTTTCAGCACATTATTAAAGTACGAAACCAGTTTGGAAGAAATGCGCTTTTATATCGTTAATTACTTTAAAGGAGTGACTGTCATATCTTGGTGGTAAGACATTATTCTAAATAAATAAAACAAATGTTATATCACTACTTCCACGTGTATTCTAATAACGATAATGATAATGCACACGTTCATGGAAACCGGTCTTGATCTTTATCGGAAACTGTTCTATATATTTCTTTCGGCTTATCCGAGGCCAAAATGAGAATTCCACCATTCTTATAAGAATGTTAAATTGAATGTTTCTGATAAAAAAAAGATTGGTCGGAAGTCGGAACTTGACATTAGGGGACTGCACGGGCCGAAATTTAAAAATTTTACCCGGCCCGAACCCGAAGACCTCCGACCCGGCCCGGCCCAGGCCCGAGGCTCATTTTCAAAAATCTTACCTGAACCCGACCCGAGCCCGACATTTTTCAACCTTGCCTGAAACAAATCCGATTTTTTTTCGAAAAGACGACTAATACGAGGACGTTAAGTTTATATATTTATAAGTTTATAGTATTGAACCTAGATTTACGATAATGGAAATTCGGAAATAGCCCGATTTTATATTTTTGCTTGCGTCGATCAAACCTTCGTTTCCCGGCCCGCGGGCCGGCCGGGTATGTAATGTTTTTTTAACACTCTGAGTAGTTCTAGATTACTCGACATTTCTACACGAGTATCAGTATTTTTTTTTCTTCCAATACGTTTTCAATGTTCTTTTTATTAATTCAAATGTGTATATAAATAAATAAATATTTTCTCTCTTGTGATAGACTATCGTCATCATAAACTTGTCATTGATAAGACAAGTCAGCAGGACCCAATGCACAAGTAACAAAAGAAATTCTCGCATAGCATAGTCAACGGCAAAACCAAGTAAAAAAAAATATTACTTGTATAATTGATTGTAAAATTTACGCGTAAAACGCAACGGTTAAACGATATTTATTTATTTTTTTGAAATTAGTAAATAAAATTTGGAAATAAATCTTCACTTCAGAGTATTACTCGATTATTTTCCAAACTAATCGAGTACCGAGTACTCTAAAAATGGACGAATCGATACTCGAAATTTTGTATGTCTTATCGTTGATTTGTTGAAACTCACTCGGTTGGCTTCTTTGTCGATTTCCAATGTAATTTTGTTTTTCTTTTATCTGTAAACAACACAATGTTTTATTGTATTGCAAAAAAAATTTATTTTTGTAAAGAACACATATATACTTATAAATAAAATGTAATAACTTGCTATCTTTTTAACACAGTATTTTTTTCAAACGAATTTCACTAATTATCCCAAAAAAGTTAATAATTTCCTGATGTAAAAAAAAAAAAAAATTTTATTATATATAAAAACCTTTATAAGAATAATATATATGAACAACGTTCATGACTCATCTTTGTGATTTAGCATACAGCGTTCAAATTTGGGTCATGTCCCGATATCTAATTCAGGGGTTTTCAATCGATGGTTTATGTATTAAGTATTTAATTTTTAACAATATCGTTTTCACTATATCGACTTCGTGAAATAGAATTTTAGAAAGCCCAATATTTCTACAATGATTGAGGATTTCGAGGTAAGTTTAATTATACAATATTTGGGACTCAGTGGTCAAAGTTGTTGGCTTCCGTGACGGACCTCAATGGTTCGAGTTCCAGAACGAGCTGCATTTTTTCATTCGATGTATCGATTTTATTCGAAGGTAGGGGTATTTATGTTTTCTAAAAACATCCTTCCCACTCATAAGATCCTATACGCGGGGCGTAGCGAGAGCGACTTCTTAACCACTAGTCCTGTCCTAGTTTTATCCTTTCTGCCCCTACCCTCATCGAACTTAAAGAAAGGGTTGAACGACATATGTAGTATACAGTTCTCGTTGAAAAAAAATTGACATAAACTCTGCAATGAGTCCATATGCTCCACATTGGGAGCGGACATGGTTAAAAAATAAGTTCACTACGTACGGTATTTTTTTTCGTTACAAATTGACTCTTATAAGAACGATATAATACTCGCTCATACAATAAGAACGGTCAAATGCTCCACATTGGAAGCAGACAAGATTTTTGTAAGTATATTTGTTTTCAAAGGACGGTGATAAAATATTTTGTGACGAAATGTGACAAAAAGAGTGGATATCATATTTTTTTGAACTATTAAATATTACTTACTCACTTTTTTGCATCAATGTAGGTAATAGTGAAATCAATAAACCAAAACAAAATTATTACAGATGTTTACCGAATAAATATTTCTGACCCCTGCTAAGTATGTATTGTATTCTCACCACGTACCGCCCTTGTTGCTTGTCACGTGAATTGAATCCTAACCTCAAATTAACACACTTTCGTCTTAAATTCATGCGTTTGGACATTTTAGACTTTTACTGAATGTTTTGCCACCGATTTTCTTTGCACTCAATATTTTTTGAAATAGGACAATGATATGATAAAGTAGATTCAAAACATTATCTTCAGCCGTGATCTTTATTGAATATTTTTACCGATTCCGCTCTTAAATTAACACTTAGAAATTGTTCATCAGTTGATACTGCTCCCGTAGAAAAAACCACTGTTGAGATAAACTCCAAAAGGAGTATACAGTCGATCCTTCTACAGCATCCTCTGCTATAAAGCGGGTTTTTATGGCGTGTTCTACAGTCTTCAGGAAAATTAGATTTTCGTAAATATTTAATAATATAAATAAATATATGCATTCGAAGAATATTTATCAGTAGCTGCACGACTTTTTACTTTTGATGAATTAAATCATTAAACAAATCCCTATCTGGGTGCTGTATATGCTTCACAATGGGATCAAATGAAAAGGAAAAAAATATACATATCTTATTAAAAAACTATTTATTCAAAAAGCAAAACTTTGTCCAAAATAACTCACCACTTGAAGGCTTAAAGTAATTTTTATTTATTGAGAAAACACATGACAAAGTTTCCATTGGGTAATAGATTCAAGGATAGTATGTGATTTTAGACAATGTGTCGGTGACACATAAAATCATCGGCCAGGTCACATTAAAACTCTCCCGCAGCTGCATGACCATGTGCTTATCGTGTGCAGATAACCAAATTATTTACTAGCTCTATGAGCTGATGAGCACGATGAGCTATAAACGAGTGTTGAGTATCGAGAATCGTTGAGATCTCAAAAGACTTTAGTTATGAATTGTGTGCATGTGCAGTGCTGTCGGTAAGAGTGTGCAGCCTAATAATGTGTCGGGACATTTACATATTCCAACTATTGTGTTTATCCACTGTGTGTTTGTGCCGTGTCAACCATCTTTTTTATTATACTAGCATATCTATGCTAGCATACATAGGAAACTCACTCGGTCCCATGGAGACAAACAAAACCTTACTCATTTTTTTCTACTTCTCATGAAAGCCAAAAAACTCATCTTTTAACTATCTTAAAAGGCGATGCTTTCGCTTTCTGATTTATTTGTTAAATCTACGTTTAGAACTATTTTCGTGTCCACTTTGACAAATAACATATGATTTTGTATCTAGTGACTTTCATAACTCAAAAACCGAGATACGCTTCTTTTACCCCAAGAGGCCGAATTAAAAAATACATAATCTTACATTATAATTAATAAATAATATCTATACAATAATCACTAATCAAATGATAATTTACACATAACATAGATTTTTTACGTGACAACGTCTTATAAATCGATGAACGCCCGCTGCACGCACGAAAAAACATGACTCACATTCCCGTTTGTCGCTTTACGCCGAAGGCAAGCGTGCGAGCGAGAGCGCGGTAAAGCGATAGAGAGGCACGATCGGCCTACCGTTCGGATTGTGCCGCATCTATCTCTCTTCCACTCGATTGGTCGATGCGTCTGAGTAGAAAAGAGTCAGCGGCAGCACACAACTTATACACCTACAGTACCTACACGTGATCTGTTTACAACTGTTTATAAAGTGAAGTGAAATGTTAATGTGGTTTTCATTGTTTATATTACAACAACAATTGCGGCAATAGAGGTAATTAAGTCTTGCATATTAAAAATCTGATTAACGTATAACAAATATACAAAATATCGTATCCATACAAAATAATGATAATTCAATAAAAATGATTCCATTTTATTCATAAAAGTATGCAATCATTTCATCAATGTTTTCTTATGACGTTGTCACGTTTAACTATCGTCCGTAAACCGACTTTATTGTGTTTAGTTCATTAGTTATTCTAATTGCCATCATCCATGTCCATCATTGAAGTTGGAAAAAGAGCTGATATTGCACCCCAAGCCAAAGTAATGACTGTACTAATCTTCTCTAATATATAAATAAATCCATTTTCACTCAAAGTCTTTTCTCCGTTTCCATCGGATTCGCCAAAATCTTTTCCGTTATCAACTTCGACATCATCGTTCCTTTCATCGGCTCTAGTTTTTATACTATCTGGATCAACTTCATTTTCACTTTCATCTGGAAGATCTGAAATTGAGTCAAAAAAGTCTCTTCTCCCCATATTCAGGTCGTTTACTTCGCTTGCTACTTTTTCTTCTTCTTCTTCTACTGCACTAACAAATGGATATAGAACAATTCTTTCGGGTCGAGAACTTTGCTTGTTTATTATTTTTTTATTAAAACTTGGATTTGTATTAATCAATTTTGGGTTTATTAATTCCTTTCCATTTAAATCTTCTGTGTCATTATTTATGGCATCCCTGGTTATATAACCTGCACTAAAATCTTCTTCATCTGATTCTGGTTTAATTTCTTCAACAATTTCTAGTTTATTTTCATTATGTTTAGTTGTTTTGTGTGTTGTTGAAACAATTCTGTTTGATTTCTCCGTTGGTGTTACCAATACAAAATGGCTGACTACTGGCGATGCGATCCTTTCAAGGACGTTTCTTGCGATTTGGTGGTAAATACTAGGATTCTCAGTTGTTCCTGTTTTGTAAGGTGAAGTATCCTCTGTTGTCGTGTAGATGCTCACGTTTTCGCTTTCGCCGTCTGGCATCTTCGCCGTGGCGAATGGGTTCGGGAAAAATATCGGCGAAGTGTTGACACACTGGAAAACCTTGAAATAAAAAATAAACAGTCAAAAGCTGAAATAATTCAACTGAGGGTTTCTTTCCTGTGATAAATTTTGAATTCTGTGTGTTGCGTAAATAGGCGTTTTGTGTTTTTTCTTCTTTGAAAAATATCATCAAATGTTTTTTTAATCATTTTAATACAATGAGCGAAGCTGGTTCTGATCTTTATAAGAATAGATGTGAAAGGAGAACGATAAATTGTCTTATATTTATTTGAATTCAATACTTCTCATTCTAAAACAAAAGAGGAGTGAATAAAATTTATGTGAGAAAATTCTTCTCATTCCACACTTTCTTATATATTAACGGACGGCTTATCTTCGAGAACTTCTTAGATTATGGTGGCTTAGTAAATAATATATTTTTTTAATAATTGACTACATAAAAAATACTTACACATCCCGTCACTAAGATGACAAACAACTTGTCTCGGATATCGTCGCTGCTTGACATTTTAATGATTAAATTAAAATATCTTAAGTAATAGTTGAGCACCCCTGCAATTGAAAATATATTTTTAAACCATTTCGTTGTTTTAACTTTTATTTTACAAGTGGTTGGTAGTATGCAACAAGGATCCACAGCATGTCAAAATATGAGTTTGTGCGAGAATGTGAAAGAGTCAATTTGTTATGAGGAAAATTTCAAAAGCTGATCAGGCCAATACAAAAATGCGCGGCAAAGTAAAAAAAAAAAAGCAACGTCAAATGTGTTATTTAAATATATGGCCATGTTATAATACATAATATCAATCACTAATTAATTAAAAACAAGATGAAAACATTGTAGTCATAAAAACAGAGAGAAAAAATTTATAAAATCATATTAGAAATTTTCAAAGATGTCAACCGAATGAGTTCTGACAAAATTTATTCATAAAATATAGTATTCGTCTGAACTCATTCGCGTCAATATGAAATATGTCGACATCCGAAGCAATGCCGTTTAAAAGTTTTAAAGCTCTTCCCAGTGGCATTCTCATTGGCAGACTGGTTCTACCCCTTGGAAGAACAAACAACTCATGTTCACGATTTCTCAAAAAATTATGATGGACTTTCAATTTAACATTATCAAGAATCATTGGGTGCATATCCACAACGGATGGTGGTAGGAAAAACCAACTTGTAACAAAAAAGTAATAGTTAAAGAAAAGCGGCTTTTGAAAATTAATTCTTGACGCCTTGTTCACCCCTTGAATTTTAAAATAAATTATTTAAACCATTAGCATTCATTACAAAACCAACACATTGCAAAAGTGCATCGTAACTAATCAAGGTAACCGTATAAAGAAAAAAGTTCGTTCAACTCCTGTATTGTTATGCTAAAAACATATCGACGATTAAAAATTGATAATCTCAATTCAATCATATTGAAATTCAATACAAATAGTTGGACATATTTATTCTATAATAGAAGAACTTCATACAGTCTTCTAGGTCTTTGGGTACACAGTTTTGACTTCTGAGATTTTCAATTTATTGTTTTCAATTAAATTTTCATTGTACTGTTTGTGCACAAATTACTTTTAATGCTCCCTTTGGCATCAAAGAATACCTCGTCCCAGCTATAGAGAAAATTAAAAAAAAAATTAAAAGAAAAAGGTTTAACCCAAACCTATCTGATTGATCATTAGTTAATATTTTGTAATGCTAACGTGATTAGTAGTATAATTATTTGTTTGCTTTGTTTTGATTCTAAAACCCCCTCCTTGCTTGCCGTAAAGTGAAAAATCCCAAACTCCATTTTGTAATTTTATTTCATACATTTCGCTTCAATTTATTTGCTTAGTTATAATACCAATTGTTTGTCATGCCTTTTAATTATGACTTAAACTTTGTATAAACATCACTATTTCGTTTTATTTTTTATCAGTTGACAATGCTCACCATCAGCGAAACCAGTCCTGATCCAATAAATTGTATGTTGAAATAAGTACTAAAAATGTTTTATTATTCTTATATAATATTTTTTATTTATTCTCTAAAAATAGATGCATAAATAAATATATGTCCTTTACTAAAGATATGCTTTAACTACTATAACTTCTATGTCAAGTCCTGCTCGACATTATCAAACTTGGTTTTAAGAAAAATGGGATGGAAAGGATACGAGAACTAGGAGAGGACTAATGGTTAGCTAATCGCTATGACTTTGCGTCGCCGTTTAGGATTGGAAAGTAGGAAATTGATTTAACCATGGCTGTGGAGTCGGTAAAAAAAAGTTCGACTCCGACTCCAGCATTTACCAAAACCACGACTCCGACTCCGACTAAAAAAGTTTAATATCATCACTTTTTTTGCTTTATTTTCCTATTTACGTGTATTCAATTAAATATCAACCCTATGAATGCGGCCAAAAGCCAAATTTGACTTATTAAATGCAATAATAAAAAGTTTAAGCTTTTCAAAATTTCAGACTCCTAGTACGACTCCGGCCAAAACGCCGCGTCGACTCCATGACTCCGACTCCGACTCCACAGCCCTGCTTTATAGACACATTATCGTTATTCGTTTATTAAAATATGCAATAAAATTTTAGTAGGGTGAAAAAAATAACAATGTATTTTAATTCTACAGATATTATATATTCCTTGATAGCTATTTCGGCTTACGCCATCGTCAGAACTATGATTAAACATTAATTTACTTATTTATATATACCGCTGTAGACAGGGTTCACAATACATCTTTTATTCTGTTCTAACATCCTAATTGTGTATGGTAATAATAAGTTATTAAATGTGACACATTGATTTTATGTATTTCACTTCTTTTTATTAAAACTTTTGCTATTTATTTCACCGTTTAACAATGGAGTTCTACCAAGTAAATGTCAATTCAATCTATTGAGAGAATTTTATTTCACTTAAGTGGTCACTTTCAAATTGAAAATGCATCCAACATAGTCATAAATGAATATTTAAAATTTTGTACTTTTCCTTGAAATTTGTCCGGGTATTGGCATCTGCATGCCTTTCACGTCACATTGCAAAATTATTTACCAACAAGTTGCATTAATTTGGAAGGGCTAAATATATAGGGAATAAATTTAGCAGGGACTTTTTACTACATATTACATATTTATGTCGCTCTTACTGTATTATTTAAACAACTTTTGCGATAGTAAGTCTGAAGATGAGAGCCAAAACACGTGTCACTAATAGTTACACAATACGTAGAATTATCTAAGCTGTTTTATATTACAGCTAGATCTCGTGAAAGAAAAATGAACGAATAAATAAAAGAAGTTCAAGTCAGTCCAAGTATTTACATCCGTGCACTTGAAATGCCTAAAGATGCCAAAAGGCGAAACCCGGGTCGTTAGCGACACAACTTGTGGAAGAGTACAAAATTCAACGATTCAAATTGACGGGTGTAAAAGCATAACCGCCTCCATCCATATTTTATCATTTTTGAGATAATGATTGGTTAATGATCCGGTTCTTACGTTCTATGCCCTGCAATCTTCAAACCGACGAAAAATTATCACTAAGCCATTTAAAATCGACATCAAAAATGACGATCAAATGCATAACCGCCTCTCTCCACCATATGTGAAGTTCAAAACTGCCACAATCTAAATCAGTGGTTCTCACGTGACATTTGGCTGTGGCCGCATCAGGAACATCAGCGATCCTAGGGAAATGTCTGGTGGCCGCACCAAATATTTGTGTTGAGTCCTTTTTGCCAAAAAGACCTCAACATGTATGTGTTGAGTTTTTGCTAACTAGCAATTCTTCATGCACAATGAAATGCATACAAAATATTTTATTTTCAGTGTCTATGTTGATAAATTAACTTCAAAATCAATATTAACTATGAATCTGTTGGTGGCCGCAGCAAAATCCTCTGGTGGCCGCACATGAGAACCACTGATCTAAATGCACCAATCACGAGCCAGGGAACACTGACCTATCGCCCTGTCACCATACAAACGTTTTGTGTTCCCTTTGCAAATTATTCTAATACTATACTTGAAGATTAAAATCGTTCTTTTCGATTGCTGAACAATTTGACTTTGTGGAGAGAGGCGCTTATGCATTTAAACCCTTCAAGTAAGATCCAACTTTTCCAACGCGAAAAATTAATATCTTAGTTTCTTACTATAATTACCTGTGCAAAAAAAAGCGAATGTTTGTTTAATAATTAGACTTTTAAAATATATATAATATATAAATAATCCACTCACTTTCTGGCCTAGATCAGCGTTTCCAAAACTGTTTTAATCGTATATTACCACAATAACTATGAGCTTGTTACGCGACGGTGTTCAAACGATTATTGCTCGAAATAAAAGATATAATAATTTAAAACGATGTGTCAAGTGACAGACTTACCTACTTCAAGAGATGCACCTTGGAGAACCAGGGGCTCTAAATGATGGACGAATATCATTTTTATAAAAAACTTAATTATATATATAAAACTGAAACGGCGTATGTATGTATGTGGGTCTGTAATTCCCTTTTGCATTGTTGTTGCAAGTTGCAATATAATAATGTTTATTATTTACGTGAAGGTATTATTTGACATTTCTTTGACAGCAAATTAGATTTTTTCCTTGAATTTGGACATTTTAATGGCAAGAATGGGGCTGTCATCAAATTAAATAAAGTTTGTGATTTTATTTTAACTCTATTTTGGATGTTAGATTTTGTGATATAATTATGTCGAATGATATAAAATTAAATAATTATTGGCCGGTTAGACCGAGCGACGCCGGGTAGCAATACTAGTCTTATATATAAAACCGAAACGGCTTATGTATGTATGTGGGTCTGTAATTCCCTTTTGCATTGTTGTTGCAAGTTCAAACAAACGAATTGATTTCGCTCGCGAAAGTTTCGACGATAAATTTGTTTCGTTATCAATGTGTGTGTAGAGACTCCAATTACTCGAGTATCGAGTAGTACATTTTAAAAATACTCGAGTACTCGAGTAGTTTCATATGAACCAAAATATCTTATATATAAAACCGAAACGGCGTATGTATGTATGTGGGTCTAAAATTCCCTTTTGCATTGTTGGTCATTAAGTTGCCATAAAAACGAATATGAAAGAAAATATGTTTGATTTTTTATCGGCGTAGACATTTAGTCAAAATGTAATAAATTAGTCTTCTACTGAACTTTTCCCGGCTTTTATTAATATAATAATGTTTTTATTTACGTGAAGGTATTATTTGACATTTCTTTGACAGCAAATTAGATTTTTTCCTTGAATTTGGACATTTTAATGGGCGAGATTGGGGCTGTCATCAAATTAAATAAAGTTTGTGATTTTATTTTAACTCTATTTTGGATGTTAGATTTTGTGATATAATTATTTCGAATGATATAACATTAAATAATTATTGGTCGCTTAGTCCGAGCCGGGTAGCAATACTAGTAAGTTCATAAATCGTCAAAAAAATTGGAAGTGAAACAAATCTGGAACATTTGTCGCCAATCGTCAACTAATGCCTGCGATGAGCGAAACTGGTATTGATCTTTATCAGAATATACGTGGAAATAGTACTATGTAATGTGTTTTATTTATTTGAATAATGCCATGTTTTTAACCATGTCTGCTCCCAGCTTGGAGCATATTATTGACTCCTCACGGAGTTTATCTCAACATATGTTATTCTACGAAAGTTGCTTGATACTCAGTTTCTCCTCTCTTTTTCGATGAGAGTCGGGATGGAAATGATACGAGGACTAGGACAGGACTAGTGGTTAGCTAATCGCTGTTACTATGCATCGCTCTTTGGGATTAAAAAGGTGGAGGGAAAAGAGTTTTAACAACACACACTCGTCTCAAAATCTGCTCGTACCGGGAATCGAACCCGGTGATCCGACACTGTAGCCAACGACGTTGATCAATGCACCACAGACCAGACTCAATTTAATAGTTTACCTAAATCTTTTTTATAATTCCGTCTCTGTATCTTATCTCTCTGCAAAAATAAAATCGGTTGGAATAAACCTTTCTTCAATACATAAATACACTTAACGATTTCGACTGAGGGTTCTTGATGGAATTTTAATATCTAATTTGAATTGTTAGAATTTTGTACTTTTCCACGAATTTTGTCGCTATACGTGTCAGTTCAAGTACATCCGTGCACTTGAAATGCCTGAAGATGCCGAAAGGCGAAATCCAGGTCGTTAGCGACAAAACTCATGGAAAATTACAAAATTCAAACGATTCAAATTTGATATTGAAATCCCATCAAGCACCCTCAGTCGAAATACAAAATTTTGTTAAATGTTTTTCGAGTCTTCCATGATAACTTGTATTTTGTAAGAGCCCAATATATTTTTTTAATATGAAAATAGTATCAATAATTATTATAAACCTGAGTCCAGTTCTTATAAATCATAGGTAAGGTAAATGTACTAGTAGTTGACCTTTTGAGAATAAAATGGCCCAAAATAATAAATGCAGATTCAAACAAGTTAAGGCATCTGTGGTCGGATTGAGCCACTAACACATCACCATATAACCAATGGAGTGCCTGGGTGGCCATTCGAAAACAACACCTAGTGAGGAAAGTGTATTATTTCAAATTTCTTAAGTGATCAATCTAGAAACGGTGTGTACCTTGTTCCTGAACCACCCATTGCTACTTGATTCAACCAAGAGGGGTGTGACAGAAAGCCCTGAGGCAACTCTGACAGAAATTTCACTATAAAGCACCCTGATTAGACATGGTCAATTACTGGATTTTTCAATATGTTAGAGATAGTCAACTACTGAAACAGGAACATGGCTTTAAATAATTTAACACAACTTTCGTAATTTTTGTGACATAATATTAATTAAGACATATGATCCAATATGATTATACTTGCTTTGCCATCATTCGGTACAATGCTTAACCTTAATCGTTATTTTTGTTGAAATTTTCTCTTAAACGGTCAACTACTGGTACATTTACCTTAATGTTTTCTTTTATTATTATTTTGAGTAAGTTGATATTGAATATCAAAATTGTGATGTTTTTATTTTGTAAATAATAGTGTTATTTCGGTATTTTATATAATATCAAGTGTGATAAACAAATGCATTATATCGTAAGGTCACACGTTTACAAAGTATAAAATTCACACAATTCAAATTAACACTCTTATATTTAAACTTTTCGTGTTAATTTTGGTTAAGCACCACTTGCTAGGCCCTGGTGCCATTTTTCGGCATTCGATTTCTAATCACGTTCGTCCTCGTCCAGATTCGATTGACAGTCTTATCGGACATGCTTCCGAAGCGGCCTCGTCCAAACGGCCGGCGTGACCACCAAATACAGTAGGACATCTCTACAAGGAATCAACAGGCCAATGAAAAGTAAAATTGATCCTAGCATACGGGAATAATAATATTGCTCCTTAGTGCCTTGGTCTTAAACGGTGACGTTTCCAAATTTAAAAGCGATCCTCAAATCATACAAAAGGATTCTTTTCGAGACATTCAAATCAAGAGAACTGTTTTCTGATTTTTCAAAAACCAATAGACAATAAATTCATTTATTTTAACAAATAGATTTTTTTGAGAGTTTCCAGCACACTCTTAGTTTTAACAGTACGTTACCTTACTTTGAAAAGGTTATAGTTGACATTTTGGTCGGAAAAGCTTGTATATACCGCATTCCATCATATACATATGTTTATGAATATCAGAATTATCTATTGTTGAATTCCGGAGTTGCAATGCATCTGCACACTTTTTTTACTACATTTATTTGTCAAAGTTCTAAGATTGTTATAATTATTTCCACTATAACATCATTAAGATCATTATTTCTCAGCTAGAGTTGTGAAAAAATATGCTTAAAACAAGTACATAATTTGAAACATTTTTACTTGCTCATTGTTACAAGTGAATTTTAATCAATCGAAACTTCAAACGCTCATATCTCAAAACATTGTCAAAAGCAGTTTTACCTGACATATATTATCTAATCGGATACCTGGTAAAATGGACAACATTGTTGGCTTCCGTTGCGGGCGTTTATTCAGTCGATTTATCGATTCAGTGTGAAGGCATGGGTGCATGAGTTGTCTGAAGATTCCTTCACACACATTCAATCAAAAAATCCTAGCCGTATCCTTTCTATCCCTACTCTTACCGTACTTTTTAACAAGCAGTTCTCGCCAACGTTCCCTCTAAGCTGAGCATGCGCGTGGCCGTATATTTTTTGTACCATATTTGATCAAGGCTTTATTTCCATTTAACGCGGTGGAACGGCGTTCTGACACCTTTTTTCACAGATTTAAATTTAAAAACTTAAATGATATTTGAATATGATTTTATTTACTAAAAAGCTTGACATGAAGTGAGTTCTGGCACCTTTTTTTCCAAAAAAAAGCCCTGGATGTTGATATAGATTTTTTTTACTATGCCGCGCATTTATTGGATTGCCCTGATCAGCTTTTGAATTTTCCGTGAAACTCACCCCTCAACTTAAAGGGAACTTTAGTTCTCGTAAAAAAAAATATGTTGAGACACCTCCATTAGGAGTTCATATGCTCCACACTGAGAGCGGACATGAATTAAAAAGCTTATATCTGTTGATAATCCTCGCGATGAACAAAACCGGTCCTGATCATTAAACTTGGAAGTATTACGTAAAAAAATAAATACAATACCCTTCCACCTACAATTATTGTCAACAGTTGCTTTTAAATATTTTCTGTCCTCAATAAAATTTTTAATGACCACAGTGAAACTTTTTAAATACATATATATCTGTGTAAATAAATGAAATCTTAATGAAAATACAAATAAATGGTCAAGTAACTGATGTGCATAACGCCAGCTTACGCATCGCGAACTAACGAGCATGAAAAATTCAGGAACCCTGCCTCAAAGGAAATCCCATCCTTGGGAGTTTCGAATTTTCTTGTCGACTTCTGTAGCTGATACCATAGAGAACTATACTTTAGCTGATACCCTCAAGCATCCTCTGCACACGCTGTGGTATGTTATCTATGACACGCTGTCTTTTGCTACAGACATTGTATGTAAACAACATAGCCATGTGTTGTTTTTTAAGGATTGTGTATATTTTCCATACACAATCAACGAAAATAATGAATGTCACTTTGAAGATCTTATCAAAGTGACATTCATAGACAATATTTAAAAAATGTCTAAATATAGATTTCTTTTGTCTATCTAATAAATTTTACGTGGAATTAGTACTAAAAAATGATTCATTACTATAAATAAATTAGTCCAATGAATATTCTACATTGATTTATTCACGTATTAGATGTTTGAGGAGGAATCAAACCCATGCCCAAAGGCGAAACCCGGGTCGTTAGCGACAAAACTCATGGAAAAGTACAAAATTCAAGCAATTCAAATTTAGTATTGAAATTCCATCTCCCTCAGTCGAAATCCTTAATCTTTAACTTGTTATATGCCGGTATGTAAAAGAACGGCTGTGCACCGAGGGCCATGATTTTCTTTGAAAAAATAGCGATGGATTTCGGTAATACAAGGAAGCTCTCTTCAAAATCTATATTACATTGATTATAATAAAAAAATATGAGTACACGACTGTGAGTCTAAAAGATGTCGCTATGTGTATAAAATGTTTGAATTATAAAATCATTGAACTTGTCCAGTATCAGTGGGTGTAAAGTGAACCGTATATATACGCTCATTTTCTATGGCACGCACTGCGCTCACGGAAATGTAGACCGTACATATACTTTTCTGGCATACAAACGGTTAATGAGGCTCCAGTATTTACGATAAAGTTCTAATTTATTTGGGGATTTAAATTTAAAAACTTTTATCATTTGAATATGTTTATTTACTAAAAAGGTTTTTTCTCGCATTCATGTGTTTTCTTTGTGGAGGCATTATTGTATTAAAACTTATGTTGAGATAAACATCAATAACGGGTCGTCTTAGCTGGGCGAATCTGGGCGAGGCGATCCGGCGCAGCTTTGAAAGCGGCAGAGTTTTAAAATATCAAACGGTCCTCGCCCATGCAAGTGTCATATGTAGGCGAAGCGATCCGGTCAGGACGGTATATGTCGCAAGTCGCCTCAAGTGCGCACTCATGGCGCACGCGAATCGCTTGAAAATAACAAACGGTCCAAGCTCACCAGAGCGTTAATTGCGTCTGGCCGAACGATGGCACATAAGACCTTTACGTTTTAAATTGACTGATTCGCCTAACCGTTAGATCTTGCCGGTTCGCGTCGCTTACCTAAGACACGGGGTAAGAGTTGATATACGATCCACATTAGTAGTGGGTAGGGATTCCAACTATTCTTCAAAATCAACTATTCGGATATCGAATAGTAAAACTTAAGCTATATGGATAGTTTTGACATGGCTAAAATGTTGTACAATAGTATTAAAATAATGATTTAATAAACATATTTTAATAAAAAATAAATTGCCAGTTGCTTTTGCAAGCCGACAGTGGTCTCGATTTATAAGTTTTTCGTAAATAATCGTATAACTCGCACGCAAATATAGATGTTGCAAGATCAATGTTTCCTTGCTCACTTCAAATCTTAGATAGAGACAAAACATATAAATACACATTTCAATACCGTTCCATTGTATTACAATATTTAAAATTTGCAGCTGCATAATAAATGAAATTACGGCAATAAAGGTTTTTTTTACACCCGAGTCCTAGCCGGTTCGTTAAAAAAAGTATTATGATAAGATATTGATAGCACCCGAGTTGGGCGAAGGTAATAAAAACCACTACCTGAGATTGTCATAATTAAGTGGAGAAATTGTGATCTTTCCTCGAATACGAATACTATTCGGATATTTTCCCAAATATCGAATAGTTTAAAAAAAGCCGAATATATCCGGATATCGAATATCCGAATTGGAATCTCTTGTAGAAGCATGGCTAAAAAATATATAAAAATGTATTTTTAGTAACATAATATATCAGATTGAATCATTTCACAGGTAAATATCTGAATTATTGGTTAACAACTTCCTCTTTATTATATCCGCCTTAATAGGGAAATATTATTTTGTCAAAACCACAATATTGATAACGAATATGGATATAGAAATAAAGCGTGCAAAAATAAACCCACCAAAGTCCATAATAGATTTCGCTTAGCAAATATTGTGGATGCTTGTGTTCTTAACTGTTGTTATTCAATGTGGCAATTTTAAAAACAAAATACCAGGGCTGTGGAGTCGGAGTTGGAGTCGTAGTCGGAGTCGTCGCGGTGTTTTGGCCGGAGTCGTACTCGGATTCGGAAATTTTGAACTTTTTATTTTTGCATTTAATATGTCAAATTTGACTTTTGGCCGCATTGATAGAGTTGATATTTAATTGAATACAAATAAATGGGAAAATTAGGGAAACAAATGACGATATTAACCTTTTTTTAGTCGGAGTCGTATTTTTGGTCAATCTCGGAGTCGGAGTCGTGGTTTTGGTAAATGCTGGAGTCGGAGTCGGACTTTTTTAGACCGACTCCACAGCCCTGTAAAATACAATACAATATAAAATTTAGAGGCATCTTACGACTTATTATCGCAAAGTTTTGCTTAAGTAATAAAACAAGATTGATTCTAATATTCTATAAATGATAAATTACAAAAATGGGTGTTAGGATGTTTCCTTTTTTACGGGAGGCAAGGAGGGAATGAAAGAAACAAAACAAACAATAATTATACTATAAATAACGTTGACATTACCAAATTATTAGCTAATTTATTTATTTAAGAAAATACAAATCATGGAATGGCTGACGCCAATGCGCCATGAATTTGACAAATTTAAATACATTTATTGATATATATACATACGGTAACCGGACCAAAC
Organism: Himalopsyche kuldschensis; assembly: GCA_028554975.1. NCBI lineage: Eukaryota > Metazoa > Arthropoda > Insecta > Trichoptera > Rhyacophilidae > Himalopsyche > Himalopsyche kuldschensis. The sequence continues at coordinate 2,741,047 of JAHFWI010000031.1, read as the reverse complement.
AGAACATGACAAAACAGAACATTACTTTTCAGAATATTTAGGTTAAAAAAGCCAGTTCTGAAAAAGTCGTTCTGTTTTGTCATGTTCTTTTTTGTCATGAACCATATACATTACCTGTAAATCAATTAAAAACATTTTAGTCATAAGAACAGAGAGGAAAAATTAATAAAATCACATTAGAAATTTAGAGCAGTCAACCATAAAAATCAACTATAATACATAAAAAAACAGTACTCGTCTGAACTCACTCACGTCCATGTGAAATATGTCGTTCAATGAGATGCAATCAATTAGGAAGGGTTAATCCCATCATTTGAAATAATATAAGCAGTAGCGAGCAACCTTTCCAATTTATTATGTTATTTAATAATTCTTCCTTACTTTCAAGGCTTTTATTTATTTCTAAAAATTCTAAACAATTTATTTTTAAGCCTTTTTTATTTACTGGATGAGTATTTCTACATGACTACTCTGATTAAAATCATGTTTTCTATTGTTGCTTTTGAGACATCTTATATGTTCTTTAATTCTAATATTAAAGTTTCTACCTGGTTTCCCCTACATAAGAAGCTTGGCAGTCTACACAAGATAGGCAATAGATACCACTCCGTGACAATGTTTCTGCGCGATCTTTACTGCTTTTTATTTCAAAGGGTTAGGTCAGAAACAAAAATTGACCACACCTGTTTATTTTTTAACATGCACGTAACTTGCTGTGGTTAAGGCCAGTTCTAAATTAAAACATTATTATAAATATTATCAGAGGATTCAATATTTATAAATCCAAATTTTAATCTATTTTTTCTCTAAATCTTATAAAATGCTATAAATATCAGAAAAGTATATTAAAAAACAAAAACAGTGTGCAGTTATCATATATTTTTAATCAAAATGCACCATGTGAATAAACCACAATACTATTTTTAATTTAAAACCAAAAAACAATACCAGTGGTGTACTTCTACTTAATGTCACCATTAAAGCTTCCAGAACTAGCATTCAAATAAATTCGATTTGACAACTCCTCAGGTCCGTGGTCAAGTGCCAACGTTGCTGGCATTGGCTATAAAGCGCATGGGTTCAAAGCCTCAATTTTCAATCGAACTAATGATTTCTGTACGTAGTGATACCGCATGATGTTGTAGGGTATCAGAACTCTCTCGGACGATCTTATTATCACCTCGACCAATGGTAATAAGACCAAACTATTAATTATCGCGAATAAATTCATGCTGTTCTGTTCGCCGAGAACGCAAAATGCGCGGAGAACAGCGACTTTGATTTTAAAAGTCGGTCATCAGGCAGTCTTAATTCAGCCCTAATTCAAGTTGTTACCGTTCAAGCCGATAGCCGTATCGCCCTCCTGTCTCGGACAGGAGGAAGTCGCAATAATCGTTTAGTCTTACGCAATATATCTGTGTTTGTAATCAAAAATGTACTCTGATTCTAAAATAAACTACCCGACTCTAAGATAGAGTTTTCGGCCAAGAGAAATTTCCGCTTGAAATCTATACAGAGATTACTTTCCTCCCATCCTATCCCTAAGTTCCGTCTCCTAACGCCGTGGAAGGACGCTGTCTGACGCCAGTCAGATGGAGAAGGAACCCTGGTCGTCTCAGTAGATATGGATGTCTGTGTTACTTGAAATTCCTTCCCAAAACCATCGATTGACATTAGCTTACTAGTCCGGTACTAGTGCTATCTTTTCTTCTACTAGCACTTTTCAATAAAATATATATATATATATAAATGACATTATTAGGATCAGAACCAACTGATAAATGCTCGCGATAAGCGAAACAGGTCCTGATCTGAATAAATGCGAAATGTGAAATAAGCAGGTCTGTGGTGTCGGAGTCGGAGTCGGCGCGGCGTTTTGGCCGGAGTCGTACTCGCAGTCTGAAATTTTGAAAAGTTTGAACTTTTTATTTTTGCATTTAATATGTCAAATTTGGCTTTTGGCCGCATTGATAGGGTTGATATTTAATTGAATACAAATAAATAGGAAAATTAAATTATGTGTATTCAATTAAATATCAACCCACCAATCCAGATAATAGCCAAATTTTACTTATTATATGCAAAAATAAAAAGTTCAAAGTTTTCAAATTTTCCGACTCCACGACTCCGACCCCAATTCCACAGCCTGGGTTCATATGCTTCACTTTGGTAGCCAATATGATTGTCAAAAAATTACGGTTTTATTCTTTTTTAGTACTCCACTGCAAACCTTTGATATTGTTTTTTATTAGATAATTATAATCATTCGTTAAACATGTTGCTTGTAAAACCACACAATTTACCTGTGGTTTTGCACTCCACGTATAAGGAAGTTGTTATTTTAAATGTGCAGGAAAAAGTCTTTATCAAATATTAAGTCTTAACTCTTCAGTATCACCTTGACCAGGTATCAATTGGTGTAGTAAGTGCTTCCAACATGTCTACCACGACAGCCAGAAACTTACAACTGCTTTTTGATAGGCCTTCAGAGCCTGTGTTTACATTGAAGGGGGAGCAGAATGTTTTGTTTGATGTTCCATCGGAGTATTTGGTAAGTGGAACTTATATTTTTAATAATTAATAAAATATATACCGTAAAACGGGGTGAATAGACACAAAAACAAGGATTGAACTTTAGCACAACTTTACTAAGTATCCAATGTATTTTTTTTTGTTTTATACATATATAATTCTTTACAATGACTATAATACTATCTCTCGAATAACAAAACCAAACCAACTAATTGATTGGCCAAAATTGAAACAAAAGTCTACAAGTTCGATGCCTGTGCATCCGTACTTTTTGACCCCTTATAAACTTCTCTGTTATTGCATGAAAATTAAAATCAATCATGTTTTTTTTAGTTAATAAGTACCATAAAATGGAGTGAATAGAGACTCATACAGAATAGAGGTTCATATATATATTCCAATCATTACAATCTGTTGTTTTGTCTCAATTCACCGGCAGTGTGTCTATTCACCCTCTCTCATCTCTATTCACCCCGATTCAATGCGAAAAGAGACATCGAAAAAAATTGACTGTGTTTTAATTACGATAGTGAATATTTGAAAAATATTGTCATGAATGTGTAGGAGGACCATAGAAACACGTTTCAAGTTATTCATATTTGATTTATGTGGCGCAGGTATGAAGATACATAGCCGTGAAGGGTTAAAAGTGTCTCTATTCGCCCCGTTTTACGGTATCTCTTTTTCAATCTCTCATTCAAACTAAACTTTTACTGCATGTTTGAAGGGATTTAATGTCTTCTCAATGATGCTAAAACTACGAATGTGCCTTTTTGATTGATTTGATTTAAGTGCAAGGGTAATATGGAAAAAGCATGAATGTGAACATATTCGCATAAGAAAAATAAACCTAATAACTGTCAATATGTTTGCTGGCATATGTAGAATGAATAGAAAGCATAGAATGTAGTCTAACGAAAGTAACCCTGAACTGACAATACACCCAAAGAAGTAGTTCCGTTTGCTGTAGTTAAAGCTATCAACGCACTTAACATTGCCACTTAGAAGAATCTTACCATGCACAAGCGAACAATTAATACTAATATAAAATTTTAAATAAGTTTGATTATTCCACGTATTATGCTAAGTGACACGTGTTTCGCTTAATTAATTATAAAGCATTAACTAAGCATCCTTTTGCCATAGTAAGATTGTATGAAAATGTCTCTTAAAGAGGTGAAACACGTGTCTTGATTAGTCGCACAATACATGGAATAATCAAGTGATTTTAAATTTTACAATATTTTTTTTGTAAATGTTTGCATGTAGTTGCTTGCATCAGTATAAGATGAAACGGAATATCAAAATCATTTATTTTACAAAAAGGAAATTAAATATTACAATAATTTTATTTTTAATAATCATATAATTATATTTTAACTAGTCGGACCGTTATCAAAGCCTGGGTGTTCAGTTGGCCAACCGCTTTGGCGATGATGCTTCAGAACATGTCGCCATCCCTGGTATTGCACCATTGGACATCAGCGAACCCATGCAGCTATCCAGAGAGGATGGATTTTCTCCGTTAATTCCACGCCACGGAAGGTTGGCATCCAAGCTCATTGACATCTTCATGGGTAAGAAGCTGTACAAAAAAAAAACTAAAAACAATAAAATGTGATGAATATACATACATAGTAGTGTTTAAATTTTACTCTAACCCTTTATTGTATCAATTAAAAAAGGTGTCCTGTGATTGTTTCAGGATGTACCGATCTTGACAATCTTCTCTCAACATCTCTGTTCTGCAAGGATCGAATCAATCCTGCCATGTACAATTATTGCCTCTCGATCGCTATGTTGCATAGGTAAGAGTTTTGTCTAATGATAACATGGAATCTTCACGAAGCTATCAATTTGAGGCCCTCATGCAGAAGCACCCCTCACTTTTAATTGATTTAAAAATATATTAGATGAGATACACCCCTTCTCGCTGAGACCTCATGCATAACATGATGCTATGAGGTGGCTGCGTCGGTGGTTACCACCTCATAGGGATATTGCTTATTTGAGGGTATTATTTGCAAAGATGGTTTGTTCCAAAAATTATAATTGGCCAAGAAATGCAATAAACTGTTAAGCATACTTAATATATGATTAATGTGTATGTACTATTTTTGAGTTGATCATTAGTATCAGTAAATTATTAGAAGCAGTCACAAACAAATTTACTGTTCTACAAAATACACTAACGCCATTCATCGTGAGATCCTTAACCTAGCCATCCCGAACAGTATAGATTTTGCCCCAACAGCTGCTTTACCTTAAATATCTATCTTAATACTAGCGATACGATGTCTAAACTTTTGATATTCTTAAATAATAGTTTTTTACACCTTTTGCAGGAAAAAATATGATATTTATCGGCTACTTGCGCCGTAATCGATTAAAAAAGAAGAAGAAGTCTGAATTTTTCAGTCTAATTGTCAATGTTAGCTGGGAAGCGCTAAGATAAAATTTCACGCCCATAAGCGATAAGAGAACGTGACCATAGTGAGTCATAGATAACATGGACGGAGTGTTGTATATCTGGCAACAATAAAAGGCGATAAGCGATAAGATTAAAGAGATAAGGTGACTTCGTGCATCGTTTTTGGCTTGTTAGTCCGCCATAGCTGTTGGAGTGGAAACGTCGTCGTTTTCATGCGCGACTTAAATATGAATAATTATAGGAAAAATAGGGATTCTTATATGATTTTTTTTTCAGAAAGATATAAAAATATACGTCAAAGCATAAACAATCATTTTTTTATAGTCTATGCCAATAAGGCCAAAACACTGGGGTCTTTTTTTACCCCCCTTCGGCCTGAGAGTCATTTTTCAAGGAAGGTCCTACGAGGGTTAAGCTGGGTTCCCATTGGCTAAAGTGGAACAATCCGTATTTTAAGCTAAATTAATGTGGAACAAGCCGTAAATAAGTTTGTTTGTTTTGCTTCATTTTCGTCGAAACCCGTCCCTACCAAGCCAACTTAGTAACATTTTGGTGATTCTGAGTTAAATATGAGGTACGTTTAACCTAGACTACCAAAAGGATGTTCATAAAAAAAAACTCTTATACATACATGGAAAGAAGTGGTAAAGAAGTTTTTCTTACTGATAATATTTGTTTATTGTTATTGCTCTCCTGAAAAGTAGCGATATGTCACTGAAGCTAAATTTGAAGCTGTATCTGAAATCATTTTATCAGGTTTATTTTTCTGTACAAAACGACAACACCCTCATTTAGAAAATCATCATTCTGATTCTTGCTATTAAGTAATTTGACAAATACATTTTGAATTGTAATTGTTTATTAGATGTCTGAATACAGCTAGTTTTGTGTCTTCGTGGCTTTTATACGTATCCAGCTGTATACAAATCTAGTCATTAGTTCTCTCGGTCATTTTCCAATAAGAATTAAAAGTTTTATATCTCACTATTATTTGTGTAGGACTGATACGAGAGAAATCCGCGTACCAACTCTGGTGCAGACCTTCCCAGATCGATTCTTCGACTCGAGTGTATTTCAGCAGGCCAGGGAAGAAGCCACGCTCGTACCAACAGAATTACGGGTAAGAAATACAACATTACTCAAAATAGCATCATAATATTTTTAAATGAAGGCACAAATCCAGTTCTGTGCCTCGCCAATTCTATTGTTAAATTTAGCTTAAAACAAACGAAGAATGAAGAATTAACCCTTTTAATCTTATATATAAAACCGAAACGGCGTATGTATGTATGTATGTCTGTAATTCCCTTTTGCATCATTGTTGCAAGTTGCCATAAAAACGAATATGAAAGAAAATATGTTTGAATTTTTATCGGCGAAGAGATTTAGTCAAAATGTAATAAATTAGTCTTCTACCAACTTTTTCCCGGCTTTTATTAATAAAATAATGTTTATTATTTACGTGAAGGTATTATTTGACATTTCTTTGACAGCAAATTAGATTTTTTCCTTTTGAATTTGGACATTTTAATGGGCGAGAATGGGGCCTGTCATCAAATTAAATAAAGTTTGTGATTTTATTTTAACTCTATTTTGGATGTTAGATTTTGTGATATAATTATGTCGAATGATATAACATTAAATAATTATTGGTCGCTTTAGTCCGAGCGACGCCGGGTAGCAATACTAGTACCCTATATTTCTTAATAAGTTGCTAAAACAAAATTACATAAAAAAAAAATAAGCTAAAAGGCAACAAAAAATAAACTGCGGATCTGAAAGCGGTTCGGATGTCACAGGTTAGGTCCCCTTAGTATGTTATGACACTTCTCATTTTATCTTCAAAATATGTTACATACAAAGAAATATAAGAACCTCTTGGGTACTAAATAAAAACATCTTCTGTTATTTTAAATACAGACACCTATTGTGATTCCTCGGGACTACACTGCGTCGGACTTGGATGAAGAGCATCGTGTAGCATACTGGCGTGAGGATATTGGTCTTAATCTGCATCATTGGCACTGGCATATTGTTTACCCGTTCGAGTCTTCTAATTCAATCATCGTCAACAAGGACCGCAGAGGAGAGCTCTTCTATTATATGCATCAGCAAATACAAGGCCGGTGAGTTATCTTTCAAATGAGGATTTTTGTTTGTGCTATTTTGTTAATTTTCCTCATTTGTCCACCATTTCTTTTACACTGACTAAAAGTACAGAGAAATTGTCTCTGTGCATTATGTCGGCCATTCTTAAACTATTTTGATTTTTAATACCGTAAAACGGGGTGAATAGATACACTTTTTACCCTTCACAACTATGTATCTTTATACCTGCGCCACATAATTCAAATATGAATGGCTTGAAACTTGTTTCTGTGGTCCTATAACACATTTATGACAATATTTTTCAAATATTCACTATCGTTATAAAGTCACAGTCAATTTTGTTTGATGTCTCACATTGAATCAGGGTGAATAGAGACGAGAGGGGGTTAATCGAGACTTGGCAGGTGAATAGAGACAAAAATACTGATTGTAATGATTGGAATATATGAACCTCTATTCTATATGAGTCTTTATTCATTCCGTTTTACGGTACTTACTAACCAAAAAAAACATGATTGATTTTAATTTTTGTGCAATAAAAGAGTTTATAAGGGGTCCAAAAGTAAGGATGCACAGGCATCGAACTTAAACACGTTTGATTGCAATTTCGGAAAATCATTTAGTTGGTTTGGTTTTGTCATTCGAGAGATTATTATAGCAATTGTAAAGAATTATACATAAAAAGTAAAAAATACATTGGATACTTAGTAAAGTTCTGCTAAAGTTCGATCCTTGTTTTTGTCTCTATTCACCCCGTTTTACGGTATATCAAATTCAAATTGACAATTGGACATATTTCTGTAAAGAGATCCAACCCACAAAATTCATATTCATTATATTTCAGGTATAACTTTGAGCGTTTGGCAAACATGTTGCCACGTGTTAAACAACTAAACAACTTCCGCGATCCTATCAAAGAGGGCTACTTCCCGAAGCTCGATTCCATCTTGGCTTCCAGGTAAGATATTGATTCAATTATTCAATAACAAACATTAAAATGACAATACAACAGAGACCACGGCCACGAGACATTTCCGATGCTTACAGTGTGGCCACAGTACAATTTTACGTGAGAACCACTGATCTTAAACTAGATGATGTGTCATTTTCACCAATAAATACTACAAATGAAAAACATAATTTTATTTGAATAATTAATGACAGGCTGAAGAATGTATTTTATCTAGAAAGAATTGATGTCGAATTATTAGTTTTTGTTTAGGCATCACATATTTTATTATTCTATTTGCAGGGGCTGGTCTCCTCGTCAAGAAAACATGGTGATGCAAGATCTTAGCAGAAGTGTTGACGAAATAAATATGACTATTACAGACTTTGAAGTTTACATCAAGAGAATTTATGATGCCATTCATTCTGGTATGGTGATGGATGTAAGTATACCAACAATAGTTACCCACGTCATTGTGTTACACTATCGCTTAACCTTTTGGATCCCAAACCATTTTGAAAGTGCCCGTAAAAAATCCCAAGACATTTTTCAGTCTGTATTTTACTATTTATCTCAGCAAACATCAAATTATCAGTGTTCATTTTTTTGTAATGTTATTTTATGATGTATAGTCAGCCTCTTAGAGACAAAGAAACCAAGCTCAGTTTTCTCTACTTTTCAGGAGAGTCATAAACAGGTTTCACCAGTCATTAATTTGATCTATTTTTTCATCAGATACAATATTTGGTTTTCTGGTTTTATTCTAATGAGTTGTTTAGTGGAGCTATGAACAAGGGAGTTTTTTTAATACGCATTGAAATATCTTCGTGCCCATTTCTTCTATTTTTATATATATCTCTTTGATACATAACATATGATTTATTTTGTATTTCGTCGCATTTACTAAAGCATATAAATGAGCAGTGACGGCTGGCGACGGGGTGTTGGGGGGTGCAAAGGAAGATTCAACCGTTTTTGCAAGAGTTCTTTCCTATTTATTGGATTTTAAAACACTTCTATAGCATGGACTTTCAATTCAGATGTTCGCAATACCAACTGTTTCTCTTCCGTAGTGCGGAAAAATAGTTGAATCTTCGTTTTGCACCCCCCAACACCCCGTCACCAGCCGTCACTGTAAATGAGAGAAAAAAACTGGTACCAATAGATCTATGGGATAGTTTGCATATATTCGCAAGGTCAATAGATCGGTCTCGTGGGATTTAAAGTGTTAACATTATTTAAATCCATTTGTTTTCATCTTCAGAGGAATGGACAATCTGTTGCGCTGGATGAAGTAAGTGGCATTGATGTATTAGGAAACTTGATCGAAGCAAGTAGCCTTTCCATCAACAGTGCATTCTACGGAAACGTTCACAACTTTGGACATCTTTTCCTTGGATACATCCATGATCCAGATGGCAGATATTTGGTAAGAACACATAAAATAATCTGTTGATATTTTCCATCTTAACATGATAAAGTTCTGTCAAAATTACTTTATTAATATCCTCGATGCCGCGCCCGTGTTTACACCCCAAACAATTCCGTGCTCGTAGGACCGGCCATACAAAATTTGCGTCTTAACCAGGGTTGCCAGATTTCCAAAATCACAGATCGGGACAATCATTATTTCAAATGATCGAAAAAAAACCGGGATTTTATTTAAATTATAATATACATATGTATCCAGAAAAGGACATATATATAATATTTGTAAAATAGTCACCTAATAATACACTTGAATCACAGTTATTAAAATACATATATAGATTAGATACAGTGTCTATGGTACATACAGTGTCCAGTTGTCTGTGTGCTCACTTGCATATGTGTTGACTTGACTTGTGTCGAGTCTTCACGGAACCACTATGACAGGAATTACTGTTTGATTTAAGTGCACAAATTGATACAATAGTTTGATTTCAGTTTCAAAATTTGTTCGCTATCTTTACTTGATAAAAATTTTCTGTCATTATGTCATTACAATTGTAATCAAAATTTGATCATTTATTCTGAATGAAGTCGGGATTTTCAAAAGCAGTGCGGGACTCGGGATTCGTCTGTTGAACTCGGGACAGTCCCGCTCAAATAGGGACGCCTGGCAACCCTGGTCTTAACACACAGTGGTTTAAGGACCACGAGCAACGTTTATAACAATTTTAAAATATCGTACATATAGTGACATCTTTTGAAATCGTGATGTAATACTTAAGCTTTAAAAATATTGTATAGTAAGTGATCTATAATATATCGATTTTAAAAAGAGCTGTTTTGTTGTGTTGAAATGTGTCGCTTCCAAGGTATGCGTATAACTATGTTTTGAGGCATCTCAGTGGAAGACTATTAGGTAATTTGCTTTAAGAATTTTGAACGTATTTATTATGAATCAGTTCCAATATAAAATCACGTGACAACTAACGAGTGTTGTGACTACCCTGACGTTTTGTGAAACGCTTGATGGTTTGGTTTTTGAATAAATGATGACTGACGTAAATGACACATCATTTATTTATATGTTAAGTGTTTGTGATGGACTATTAATGTATATCCAAAAAGCATATATTTATTAGGCTTTATTTTTTGAAAGAAAATCACGGTCCTCCATACACGGACATACTTAATCTACCCGGCATCTAACATGTTAAAACCACTGGTAGTCGCTGCGTATGGAAGTCAAAAATATTGAAAAATACATAAATAATCTATTTTTCTTTGCATAGCTAGTGACATGTATACACTGTCTTCAAAAAATGGTCCTTCTATCATCAGTGAATCTTATTAAAAAAAGGATTTTTTTAAGAAATCTAGCAGTAGATATCACTATGGCCACCTCTTAGCTCAGTGCTCAAGTGGTTAAAGATTATTTTAAGTGTGGTTGCAGCTGCTACAAAAAAGACAAATAATTGTCAGTTCACTGATTTTAACAATTGTCTTGACAGTTAAAATAGATATGTTTTTACTCTGAATAATATTGGCATGAGCGCTTTTGATTTTTTATTTTAATTTTTACGATTAATTACAATTAAATATTTTACAGGAACGCTTTGGTGTCATGGCTGACCCTGCAACCGATTTGCGTGACCCTATATTCTTCCGTTGGCATGCATATATCGACGAGTTGTTCCAAGACTACAAAGGAACTATTCCTCGATACAACAGAGCTGTGGTAAACAATATTTTTAATATCAAATATCTTCTGACAGATACAAAAAGAGATTTAAAGACTGAATTTTATTTAATAGAAACCATATTGACACATATTTAGAATTGCTAATTTTTTACAGCTTAATAATCCTGATATTACCATGACATCCGTTGACGTGACACCTGAAGGTGGTTCACCGAACCTCTTGGATACTTTCTGGATGCAAAGTGATTTGGATCTATCACGTGGAATAGATTTTGTCCGCGGAGGGGCTGTATATGTGCGACAAACTCATTTGAATCACACACCATTCACTTACAGGTACCTTAATGATATACGAATCTCATAGAACTGTAAAATTTCTCATTCACCTTTTAAATAAATATCAATAATAAATTCAAGGAATCAAAATAAACTTTTAACTCTCGAAATACGGTCACTACAAAATAGCTTATGATCCAATGGAGGGGACTAAAAATACCCCAGTGTTTTGGCTTTATTGGCATAGATTGCATTACAAAATATATATATATTATGCTCTAGGATATCTTTATAAATCGTTCTAAAAAAATAATATTAAAATCGATAATTTTCCTATAATTATTCATGTTTTATGTTGCCCATGAATGATACAACCTGATCGCGCTCATGTTTATTCCAGACTGGCGATATCAAAACTGTAAATATGACCGCTTATCTACACCTTTTAATGTAAAAGGCATCCATTTGATTTGAAACGTATGTAGAGGCGCATTTAAGATAAGATAACGTTATCCTGTCGCGTATGGGCAGTGAAGCTTGAATCCTGGCAATTGGTAGCAACAATATAAATGGTTTTCGGCTAATAATAATCCGACTTAACTTCTTTTTTATTTAATTGCGGCGAAACTACTTGATAAAAATAATATTTTTTTACTGCAAAAGATGTAAAAAACAATGATTTAAAAATACCAAAAGTTTACACATTGCATCACTAATATTAAGATAGATATTTAAGATAAAGTGGCAGTGGTGGTAAGCTGTATTAACCACCGGGACGGAAATGTTAATAACACACACAAATTTTGAATTCAGTTTGAACTACATATATTTAATTCAATTTATTTTTCCAGAATACTTGCCAACAACACAGGGGAAGCCAAAATGGGAACTGTCAGAATTTTCCTATCGCCCAAGTTTGATGAGCGCGGCTTGCCATGGACACTGAGAGAGCAAAGGCTCATGTTTATTGAAATGGACAAGTTCTTCGTGACACGTTAGTATTGATTTATCAATATTGTAACCCCTACTCTCTGGTTATTAAGAATTGATTTACAGTTTATGGTTGACTTTATACAAAACTGTGTCAGGCCAAATTCTATGGCTAGTGGCTTAAAAACTTTATGCTAGTACGCCTCCCCAAAGTTTATTTCCGATAAAATTTTAAAAATATGTCCTTTCCTAGTCACAGCCTTTGACCATTACCGTTTCCCAAAACAAAATTTGATCAAACAAATAACCCAGCCAGATTGCGTGGAACGAAATCTGTTTAGATATTTTACTAGGAGTTCACATACTCTACTTGCCCTTGATTATATCTTTGTTTTTTCAATTATTCATCCTTTCAATCAAGGTCACTAATCAGTTCAAATAACAATTTTTAGTTCAACCCGGAGAAAATGAAATCATTCGCCGCTCCGATGAATCATCAGTGACGATTCCTTTCGAGAGGACCTTCAGGAGTCTGGATGTCGCACAAGACAGTCCAAATGCCGAAGCCTTCAACTTCTGTGGATGCGGATGGCCACAGCATGTGCTATTACCACGGGGCACACAGGCTGGAATGGCCTGCCAGTTGTTTGTGATGATTTCTAACTACGAGCTCGATAAGGTACTGATTATAAATCTCTTTAACCTTTCAGACACTACGGCGTGCAGGCACGTAAATGCTACTATAAGTATATTTATGAATACATATCATATAAATAAAACAAAGACATCTTTTGAATGTAATATGATTGTTTGAAAATCCTTCTGTGTTCTGCGTTCTCATTTTCTTCAAAATCAAGTGAAACAATGTCACTAAGGCTGACACTGTAACATCGTGAAGTTTTTTTGAGTGAGATAATGTGAGTGAGAAGAAAATAGTTGAATATTAGTGAGTGCAAGGAGACAACACATATATAGACACGTTTGAGAGAGCGTTTCATATTTCTACACAATTCTGTGTTTCAAAATTACTACTTAACCCTTTGTTTACGGGCCATTTCAATTACCATAGTAATTACGCAAAAATTTGTGCACACCGTAAACAATGGGTTAAAGAGTTTTGTGAACACAATAATACTCAACTTTTGTAAGCAGTTTTAAAATAACGGGAAATAAAAAATACACGTTTTTTAAATCGGTCATTTTTGGTATTTTTGTTCACTTTTCTATGAAAGTCAATAATAAGGTGACTGTAAAATGATTTTCCCAATAGTTTACATTGAAAAATCAACAGGAAAATGGTGGCATCTAAATGGTTAAATTGTAATTTATTGACTATTTTTAATATTTTATTCAAATTTCATGGTCACTTTGATTGTCAATTTCTTTGTGGAAATGCATTTAAATTAATAAAACACTTTTTTTGTTCTACTTTCACAGAAACCAGAATTTGGTTTGCTCTTTGTGATTGCTCATTTTTAGCTGTTGATCAGCCATATTATATATTTGTCGGTCCCTGTGGTCTAGTGGCAAGAGCTTTGTCCTAGCGATCGGGGGCCCGGGTTCAATACCCGGCAAGGTCAGATTTTTTCAATTGAAAAAAAAGAGATCTTGGGCATTTATGTTATTTATCGTTAATTTTGTGCACAACTGATTCATTATTTATCATCGAGTTAATCTCGTATGATTTCACAATTAAGAATATTTGTGGCATTGGCGTAAGCTGTAATGCCAAATATATATATTTTTTAAAATCTATATTTGAATCTAATACATTTTTTTTTCAGGTTGAGCAATCATTGGATGGTGCCTGCTCCGACGCTGCAAGTTATTGCGGCATCAAGGACAAGCTCTGGCCCGACAGAAGATCAATGGGATATCCCTTCGACAGAGTCCCAGCTGACAATGTTGACACTATTGATGACTTCCTCACTCCCAACATGTTGGTGCAAGATGTCACCATTAAATACACTGATAGAACCGTGCTGAACCCAAGAAACCCCGTACCCGCTCAGCAATAAGATTGTACAATATAAAGACAAAAATACAATCCACTATATATGTACTGTTGAATTTAGAATTGAATCAATGAATTGGCAACATTAATGAACTTGAAAAGATGTTTTATTCAATGCTGGGTTGTAGCCCATATTTGAAATGAAGCAAGACATAAAATTGTAATATGGAAACACTTCAGATTTCAGAGTTTGTTTGAATCAAGAAAAAAAATTGCTGGTAAAGTAATGGAAGTAAAATATGTGAGTCTTTGGTTGAATAAACCAAAGCATGTTCTTATATTTACAAAATCAGCAATGACATTCATTATAAAATTAAACGATGAAAAATCTGACTCTCGAATTGGATCAAAAAAGTATTCTTCATTAAAATTTCAAATTCTCAGATAATATTTATTCCTCTTAGAGAAAAAATTGAGTTCCAATATATGAATGATTCTTAACATTCAATAAGTATTCATATTTTGTATTGTACTTAACAAAGCTTGATGTTTTATTGTTTTCCACTGATAAACCTATGAATTTATTTATTTTATAGCTTATTAATAAAATTTCCTGTTAATGTTTTATTATATATTTTGCATCACTTCCTTATAATATTTGGATCATAAATACTTTTAGTACTCCAGTGTTGTTTATTTAGAATCAGCTTAATAAATTTATTGAATATTTAAATTGATTTTGTTATTTCTTCAAACTGACACCAACATAAATTGAAACATACAAAATTACAATACCATAGCTGGAAATTGCAATACCGGACGAATATATTAATACCAGTAATTCAGAATTACAAATTTCAATACTGGAATAAGAAAAATTAATTAAATACATAAAAATAATAGTTATTTATCAGGTTCTTCACCTTATAAAAAATAATATATGCAAAATGATATTAACCCTTCAGGGCACGCCCGAGTATATTCGGGTATTAAAGGTCGTCAAAAACGGACATCACGAGATAACTCGGGCAAACTTCATACGAAAATTACGAATTTGATCTAGTCCAAGCAAGGGCTGGACACAGACTAACAGATAAAAAATATCTTAAATCACAAATTTGTGTGTATTTTGCATTTTCAAATATGTGCATTTGTGCAAATGTACATATGTTAAATTAATTGGATCGGCAAGTAGTTAAAACATTTTTGTAAAAAAAAAAATATTTTTGTGACATCAATGAATAAAATACTATTCAATACAACATAGGTACAATTTAGATAATATTTGGTTGTTTCCTTCTTTAATACTTTTACGAGGGCGTACGAAAACCCTATACCGTGGGTGCTCATGCGCCGTGGCATAAGGTTAAGAACCCCTGGAATACAGAATATAAGATAACATGAGCGTCACACTATAAATTTAAACATATACTTAATTATTTAAAATATTATAGGGACCAACTCGTGCATTTAGTTTGCGCATATCAAAAATACATAAGATGTGATGATTGATTTTTGCGAAAATTTCTTTTGACAATGAATATTTGATTGATGATTCTAAAAAATTAGTGAATTATGATCATAAAAATAATAAAAAAAAAACCAAAGATATTTTATTACATATGGCTCTGTCATTTGAAAAACAACCAAGAAAATTACAAAACCCATCAATCTGTTTTGAAGTGTGAAACGCTACAGTATTAATTTAAATAACTTTCTCACCGAATACGAATGGTTTCACTCTTTCAAAAAATCAATGGTATAACTACATATAAAGCAAGATTTTTTGATATCGTTTTGTGGTAAAACTCTATGGTATAACTCTATGGTACATCTCTATCGCACATCTCTATTGTACAGCTCTATGGTACAGCTCTATGGTACAGCTCTATGGTACAGCTCTATGGTACAGCTCTATGTTACAGCTCTATGATACAGCTTTATGATACAAATCTATGGTACAATAATGGATAAGTTATAGCCCATAGACAAAACACCATAGACTTGTAAATTTGCCAACGCGTTGTTGATCTACAGATTAATAAACTCATTCGATCGCCATGTGCAATGACTGTTTTGCGTGCCATCGAGAACATAGACAATCTATAGGTTGAGATTTTTTTTATTTCATTTGGATGCCTACAACTTTAATTTTAAGCATGAATGATTCGATAAAATTGACAACTGATTTTGAAATCTTTATGTTTTATATTCCAAAATAGAGAATAGAGAGGACGACTGGTTAAAAACTGGCTCTTTTTTTACCACGCTTTCCTGCGATATATTGCTTTTTGTATTGAAAATACATTATTAATATGTCCACTAACATTATTTTTTGATTTCAGACAACTCATGTAACATAGTTTTTACAACTCTTTCGTTATATAAAAATAACTATCAGTATTATTTGCTTATTCTTGTAGAACTAAGTTCATTGCTATAATTAACCCTTTTCAAATTTACTGTATAGTATAGTATTTCATAGAGTTCTTTACCGGTATAATTATTTAAGGAATATACTTATTTACCCTGGCATCCCCATATTCTTGCAGTTTTGACATTTCGTGTATCACTGCTTATGACATATTCTTTTGCCGATTGTTTGCGGAATTCAATTACCAGTTTTGTTTATAAATACAAGTGCAATTATTAGATATTACTTCGCAACAATGGAAGCTGCAGTTGTCAGTTTGGAAAATTCGGTGAGTGTCATTCGAATCATTGTGTAAACAATATTTTCTTACAATGAGGATATCGAGCAGTCAATATTCTAAGATAATACAAATATTGGGTTGCATGAAAAGTTTTCTCAAATACGATTAAAAAACACCCCAAAGACATATATTTGCAGCTGATTTGTAACAAAAATAATAACGATATCGATATTTGTCGTTTGTACAATGTTTTGCAATATATTTCAGTGATAGTAGTGAATATGTCTAGGATAGTTGCATGTCGTTAGTTACTTAGTTAAACCTTTCATATCTGCCGCAGTAAACCCTTAAAAAACGATGGCATTTACATCTTTTTTACAAAAAGCAAATCATGGCATTACAGCTGATGCCAATGCGCCATGTATTTGACAAATATAAATACGTGTATGTATTTATATACATACATGTAAATACATAATATTAATCATTAATTAATTAAAAACAAGATGAAAACATTGTAGTCATAAAAACAGAGAGAAAAAAAATTATAAAATCATATTAGAAATTTTCAAAGATGTCAACTGAGTGAGTTCTGACAAAATCAACTTTTATTCATAAAATATAGTATTCGCCTGAACTCACTCACGTCAATATGAAATATGTCGACATCCGAAGCAATGCCGTTTAAAATTGTTAAAGCTCTTCCCAGAGGCATTCCCTTTGGCAGACTGGTTCTACCCCTTGGAAGAACAAACAACTCATGCTCACGATTCCTCAAAAAATTATCAGGAACATTCAATTTAACATTTTCAAGAATGGTGGAATTCTCATTTTGGCCTCGGATAAGCCGAAAGAAATATAATGCCAAATACATTTCTCTTCGAGCATTCAAACTATTGAAAGTGAGCATCCCTAAGAGAAAGTCTGTTGGATAAAGCCATGGGTAGTACCCATATGTCCTCAAATAGAGAATTCTCAAAAATTTCTTCTGAACCCTCTCCACCATAAGAACACATTTTGCAACCCTCGGTGCCCAAACAATCGATCCACTCTCTAGTCGGCTTCGAACCAAAGAATTATACATTAGTATCAAAATTTTTACTCCTGGAAAGACCCTGGTAGTGCGGAGGATAAAGTCCAACATTTGCAAAGCTTATTAAATATATATGGAATTTTAAACGTTTTTTTCGACAAACCAATGAATTTTCAAAGGCCATATTTTTACAGGTCCCACATTCCAATGATAATTGAGATGTGTTTGCATATTGGTGTGGTTTTAGGTGAAGAGAACAGATGAAAGACTTGACATGATGGCCTTCAGGATAGATACGGTGGAGCGACAGATCTCGGAACCTGATCAAAACCCTGAGATGTCTGTAATGAGACTCCTCAAGTCTGTGACCGAGGTTTGCAATCCATATTTAGAACTATATATTGTCAGCCTAGAGTACAATGCTTGCAACTCCTGAAAAATCCAAAATTATATGTTATATAAACATAGCTTCGAAAGATATATATTTTACATGGACAAAACAGTTACTTTTTGACATTTAATTCACTGAATGTCTAATGAAAACATAAAATGGTGGTTTATTTTTTCCCTACTGTTTTTAAGAATATTTCCCAATTTGAATAGTGCATTTTAGTTGAAATGGAGTAAATTGTTCAAATAAATAAAAAAAGTCACAGCTCATTTATTTCATATTTTTTGATAAAAATTTTATTTTGTCATAATATCTAAATACTGCACGTATCTCAGTGATTTTTGGCAGCCTCATTATTTTTAATAATCATTTCAAGATACCAAAAGAATTTAGTAAATTGGTTGATATTCGAAAACAAATCTGTAACCGTATAGTATCCATTTAGTTTTGATTCCCTCCCTGGAATCAATGTCAATAGATAACCACATGCACACAGATGAACGCAGTAAAGACTAAGACCCGAATCAGAAGTAAAAACTTTTAAAATTGTTCTTATTTTATACTATTTGAAAGTAATGATGAATTATTTCATTAATTTTTTTAACTAGGTATAGGTATTTTAAGATTCTTAAAACTCATTTACCACTTGATATAGTAGGAAATATTCTTCCCATATTGATTAATAATAAATAAATAATGTTTTTATATTTATATGTTAATCAAAAAACTCAAACCACTCAAAAAGATTAAGAACTTCTCAATCCAGTAAACTGTTAATAATATTGTGAGGGATACCTTAATCCACTGAGAGGTTTTTAAAATGTCATCTGTCATAAAACTTACTCCCTACATAACTCAATTTAGTAACTACATAGTTTCACAAAGTTCTATCAAACAATAATGAATTTTTACTACAATAGGACCAATGTTAATTTTGGGCCAAAATATTATGTGTATCCTGTCATTCTACAATCTACTAGAATCAACAGCAAACAATATAAAATTTATTCAATTATTTGTGCATTGCTTAAATTATTGAATGACTATGGAAAGAGCACCCGAAATGGTGACAAATTTAAAGTTGCAGGATACTGAATGCGGAGAGATGACTTGTTTTCAAAAGGTATACTTAGAATTACAATGTTCTACTTTTATGTAATTGCATAAAATATGTGTTAAATCAATGATACTCAACCTTTTTTGTCTTTGGGCCACATGCATATATTTTTAAAGCTACGCGGGCCCCATCACTATACTATTATGACGAAAAAAATATGAAACCCCCCATCCCCCATTTTTTTGATTTTAAAAATTTGATTTGATTTTAAAAATTATAAACTAAAACAGAATAATAATAATAATAGTACATATCACTTATCATTAGCAGCATACGGTTCCTTAAAAATTACAATAGTGAAAAAAGTTAAACTCAAAAGTAACGTTTATTTCAAAATTAGTGTGATTTTGGATATTGAGGTAAATTTTCAACAATTTTAGACAAATCGGGTTTGTAATTGCTGCATGCTACCCTCAATACGTCATCAAGGTGAGAATCAGTAAGTCGATTCCTGTATACGTTTTTTGCATATTTCATTTTGGAATGTGATGATTCACAAAGATATGTTGACGCATACTTGTCTGTCAAATGTCTGTTTTTTGGAATAAATCTAAAGTGTGCAATAGTAACACTCTTATACCAGATCTGATGTTGACACGACAACGACAATCCTCTTTGGGTGTCACTATCTGTACGTCAAAGTCAAAATTAATCTCAAGATATACGAAATATAGAGTGCCAGATTTTGTAAATCATGTCCCTGATAATAAATGTGTTTAGGGCCGCACAAAAAAAGCTAGACGGGGCGCAGGTTGAGCATGGTTGTGTTAGATGGTTGTACAACCATCAACTTACAACAATAGACATTAATAGGTCATTTTTAAAGCTTTAAATTATAGGTAAAATATTGAACCATCCTAAACGCTAAGAAATACAATACATTAAAAAAATTATAGTCAAAATTTAATTTAATTGATAATTCTGTTGTTGCAGAAGCATTTTCAGACTTTCCAGCTTCTCAAAGAGTTGAAAACAAATGTTATTACTAGTAACACAATTTTTTTGAATTATTAAATTATATTATTTAAATTCATTGGAAATGAATGCAGTTGTATTAACATTTGAAATCCACTTGATCTCTCAGGTCTGTATGTAACTTGAGTTTTAGTTTTGAGTGAACGGTGTACTTTTACAACTACAGGAAATATTGTTTTTTGAAAACTTTTAAAGTCAAACACATTGTGTTTCATTTTTATTTTTGTGTAAAAATTTTATGCTAAATCTTGTCTATAATATGTTGATAATTAGTTCCTCTATATATTTAACATATGAATAAATATATTCAAGACACTAAACCGACTAACTGATTTCATTTTTAACCAAGTAGGAAACCATTCTAATGACAGCAGAATAATAATTCACATTTCGATATGACTTACCTGTATCATAAATGAAGAATATATGAATTAGTTACAAATTTTAATATTCTCTTGGGTGCGACAGGTAACAAACGACTACCAAAACTTGAGGAGGGAGATCCTAGAAGTGCAAGAGCTTCAGCGTCAGGTGAGTGACCGGCTGAGGCAACAGGTCCAGCAGGTCCAGGGCCGGTTCTCAAATTTGAAGGAACGCATCGCCGCCGCTCCGCACAACTGAACATTACTCCTGCGTCATTAAAATCATTATATTATCATTCATCAATTATTATTCACAATTATTTTGTCACGAAGAATTCTCCCATTGGCATTTCGACTCTGAACGAATGCAGCCAAGTAATCGACAGTGTATAAATATTAGGCACAAATTTATCAATTTATTAATGCTCGACACTTGTTATTAGTGTTGTTTTTCAATTCTTTTATAAAAATGGCCACACGACTAATAACTTTTCAATATTTTAAACAAAATATTAGTCAGTTTTAAATTCTGATAAAAATAATACATTCCAGTTACCAATATCATGTCATAAGATGCAGTTTTCATTGGTTCGGCTTTACGCTGAAGAAACATATAAAAAAACATTTGAAGAAGTAAAATTTAGTCTGTGTCGAAACGTGTCCTATATATATTTAATAGTGTCACTTCTAAGCATTTTTGATGAATGGTGTCGTATCCATTAATATTCAACTAAAATGAAAAAAGAAATCTGGAAATATGTGCTTTGAATTGAGAATTGCAAAACATTAAATCTAATAATCAATACTATATAGTTTTGTCAGTGTTTGTAAATTTATGTATTTGATTTTATGTAATTAACTTACTTTCTCTTATGTTATTTAATAATATTTGGAACAAAATGGCAGAAACAGTTGTACAAAATCAAATGTATAAATTTACAACTACAAAAGTTGACGCTGCCATTTCATTGTGTGAAGTATTTATAGAACAGGTAATGTTTTTTTTACACATGGCGACACTTTTTTAGGATATATTTATAATAGCCGCAAACCTTGACCACTGATTTATTCTATACAATTAATTATTAAAATATATCTGTCACATTTCAATGGCAACCGGTGGGTTCTCGGTGAAAACATATTAAATAAGAGAAATGTATAGACATAACCTCTTTGTGCACAATAATTTTGTCTCAAATTTGATGTAAATATTTTTTACCATATTTATACACTCGGATAGGTGTGACTATTGTCACGGCAGTGTCTCGTCAGTGAATCTTCTGAAATGTGTCTATTCTTTCAAATGTTACATCAAATATGCTAAAAGATGGTCTGGCAACAAAAAATCAGTTATGTATTATATGTTGTGTAACAAATAGTGCGGGTGTTTCACCTCTTTGAAAAGCATCTTCAGACAGATTTATCAATTTGAAGTTTCACAAAATGCTGTCAATTTTCAAATGGGAATTAATTTTGTTTTAAACGATTTTCATAAATAAAACAATTGACACTTCAATGTTCAAATTTAGAACTGTTTTCAAATTTGACAGCTACAAAAATAATGCATACATAGAGATTGTCAGACTGAATTTATTTATTTATTGTTTATGAAAATGAATCACATAAACATATCTTCGATATGAAATTATTATTTGATTTTTGTGCATATAAATCTTTTACATATTTGATGTGAACTTATGAGAATGTAATCCTCGAAAATTCTTCCTATTTTGTAAATCACAATTTCTGTAACACACCTTATAATATAATATCTATAATGTATAACAGTATGGCTTCCTACTAATATTGTGCCAAATTAGGCCTAAATTAAAATGTATCCATTATGATTTCCTTTTGTTATATGTACATACATTTCAGTTCACTTTTTATAAGCACGTTTACAATATTTAGAAAGTAATTATTATAGGTATTGCATGTTCTAGTAAGGATAGAACTTTTTTTTTAAGTTAAAAGCAATGACGTTAATAAATAGTAACGCATACCTAAACCATACATTGCATTACAAAAACAAAAGTGACCCATCCAAGATAAAATAATGATTGAGTGGTGTATTTCATTTTACGTATTGAACGTATTGCAGTTCATACAAATACTTTTTTCGCGTATTCCAGCATCCTGGATAACTGTCTGGTACTATCCACAAGATAAACTCGGCGGAACCAAGGGGTTCTGATATTTAATGGGAGGAAGAAAATGGAGGAACAAACACGAAAAATTTGTACCTCAGTATACAAAATTATTCAGTACAGTTGGTTCTATATCCAATATACAAAAATGTATATCTGCAAGACACATTGGCGCATATTGAAATAATCTAAAAATAATTAAATTTCATTAATATACATGTGTTTGAATACTCGTCAGAACTAATGGATTCTTACATGTCATGGGAGGAAGAAACCAAATGGCGGGTTTCAGGGAATCGTGGTCATACAGCGTATTGGTCATGTGCTCTCAAATATGGCTCAAGATGGAAAACAGTATGCCAATGTCTCCAATGTACATTCAATCCACTCCTTCTAGGATTGAATTGTGTATATTTTCGTGATGGTCAAGGTAGTCCATTAATAGTTCAAGTCTTTTTATTTCATTTCGGGGTTACAGGATGTATGGGTCTGTAAACTCAAGCTAGGATGTTCATAATATTTTTCCCAGTATTTAAACATCGGGTATGTTGCCAGAGCGATTAGCTAACCACTACTCCTGTACAACCTTTCCACCGCTACTGTCATCCAAAAAGAGATGTATAACAACTGAGTAACGAGCAATTCTCGTTGAAAAATTTCTTTTGAGATGAAACTCAATAGAAGTCCATGGCCACTGTTTGTGCAAATTCATTTTGGATGGGTCTCTATTTATAAATACAGTGAAGTCAATATGATCATGAATTGGTGTGAAGTGAACTATGTCATATAATTCACGAAATTCTTCTAAAACTTTCATATTATGGTCACGTCATTATAATTTATGTAAATATAGTTGTTTTGTTTGTCGATGTTCTTAATTTAAAATTTGTTTGTAGTAGTAATAGAGCAGTGTTCATCTATACCAATTTTTACACATTTACATACATACAGTCAGTTCTCAATTTACGACTATACTGTCTAATATTCTTTTCTCTAGTTTCTGTCAAATATTTCATTCTCCAAAATTATACATATATAATTCATTCATATACCAAGGTCATTTTAGGCCAAAATTTCTGTTTAGAACCTTTTCAAAGTAAGGTAACTATATGTCGTTCCTTTTTCGTAATCAACACTTCTGAATCATAGAAGTTTTCATGAACCATAGGCTGATTTATACGGTACAGTGTGTCGATTTTGTTTCTAGCCAAAATATTTGAGCTCTTGAGGGATTAAAAACATAATACAGTGTGTCCTTGAAGAGTTCAATGAAATTCCATTTTTAAATTCAGATTGTTTTGTTTTTCCATTTGCTCACTGCTCTATTTATAAGTTTTAGTGTATGTGTGTAGTGTAAAATATTGACCGCATCTTCCTTTGAATGTTAGCCAAATAAGTATTGATATAACCACATGTCTGATCTATGTAAACCGTAAAATATTAGCTACAGTAACTATAAATTAGTGTGTAATGGTAGGTGTACATGTTGTGACCATGTCATACTTTAGATTGACTGTCGTTTTAAGGTGTAAACTAGACGGTACTAGCCGATTCCCGTTTGTAAAATATCAATAGTTGAGTATTTCATATCTTTTAAGTGAAACTAATACATGTCTGATACTGTGTACTTATAAAATTAATAAACTGTAGAAAAAAATCCCTTCTAAACGGGACGTATTTAATATTATCGCTTCTGCCATAGGACAATGAGCAACCGAAATCCTGTATTTATAACATTCCAGCCTGGAACCGTTGACATTCTTTCTCACTTATACATTTCAAAATATCAAATGGTTTGTAATCAAAAATATTACAGTTGGTGCACCAGATAGTACCACACAACAAGAAAAGACTTGGCAAAGTATCTGGACTTATATCTCAATGAACTATAAAATATTTAAAAAAACAAATTGTGCATTTGACGTTGGCAGAAATTGATAACTTCTGACTTTAAATCAATGCCAGGTACAGAGGACTTGTATTTACATATAACAAACCTTTTACATGTATTTTTTAATGTGTCAAAATTTACCATAGACATTTATTAAATATAAAAGCTCTTTTTTTAATTTTCAAATTAGGAACACGCATACAATCTTATTTATGAAACAAAGACCGATGTGTGTAATTTGTTTCTGATCGGCTGTAGTTAAATATTCTTCTTTTCGTGCGTTTCAAATAAATTTATTAAAAAAATAAACAAATGTAATTAACGTTCATCACAACAGATTAATTTAAAATTCGTTTTTAATTATTTTTATACCTACTGTGATTAAATTAATACATATTATAAATACCGATGAAAACCGGATGGAATCATTATTTGTATATAAATACAGGGTTTCAAGGTGTGCGGCCCCCCATTTAAAGCAAGCATCAATCGTAATCTTCAATTAACATTAAATATTCTAAAGTTAAATGAGGCTTTAGGTAATTAACATAATTAATTAAATTTATGGATAAATATCCACAAAATATTTGTGAACATTATTAATTGTTACGGACTGAGAAATTTATGGAAACATCGAAATAAGCTCTCATCAACAGTTTGGCTTGTAACGCATTTGAGTTTTTTTTGTTGTATTGTATTTAATCCCAATATTACATGTCACATGATTTTTTCATTATTGTTTGTGTCTGAAATTATTTCAAAGCATGTTGTTAATGTTACAAATAAGCATGATTTAAAACAAATTTTACATTTTGAATGAACTACATGAACACAAAACAGATAAGTAGTTTCAACGCTCCTTGGCTGATGATTTCGCATGCACCACACAGGAGTGCACATTAAATTTTCTTAAAGAAAACTTGCTAAAATGCAAACAACTAGAAATGAATCAGTTCAATTATAACTGTCTCTAAGTGGAAAAAACCACATTGTTTAAGCACTTCCCGGGCACGCCCGAGTATACTCTGGTATTGAAACTCGTCAAAAACGGACATCACGAGATATCTCGGGCAAACTTCATACGAAAATTACAGAATTTGATCTGGTTCAAGCAAGGGCTGGACACAGACTAACAGATAAAAAATATGCTATCACAAATTTGTGTGTGTATTTTGCGTTTTCAAATGTGTGCATATGTTAAATCAATTGGACCGGCAAGTGGTTAGCACATTCAATGTTAGACCTGTGTTTTAACAGCTGTGGAACACGCTAGGAGTGTTCTCAGCATCCAATGTGTTAAATAACTCATTTTCTGCTTCAATTTGAATTCCTTCTGGGGTTTTTACTGTAACACTACATGTGACATTTGTGTAATGTTTTTTTTTATTATTTTTATGGCTGTAAGAACATACATAATATATTTACATTTTATTTCCATTTAAAAGTTAGCAATGAGATTACTCTATTTATTTTTTAAATATGCACATTTTCATATTTTAGGAAGTGAATATATTCAATTTTTACAATGTTATCAAATAATTTATTTAACATTTATATTATATTGTGAAAGAAAAGTGGAATTTTAAAATTCCACAAAGCTGTATGGCGTATTTTTAGATTTTGTTGCCTACCGTTTATTTGTAATTAGTATTAACTCCCTTGTCATTTTTGTAAATCATTCAATTATTATTATACAATAATTGATAATTGTGCAATAATTAAAAATTCTGACAAATTTTATTCTATTAAAAATATTTTGTCATTGTCTATTAAATAATTTACTGTTGGAAAAATCATTCCATATATAAATGTGTACATTTTTTTTACGCAATAATAATAATAGTAACCATACTTACTTGAGAGGTTCAATCTAAAGGAACATATGTCGATTTAATTTTATGATATTTACTGAGGGTTCCTGATGTTACTTCAATAGTATTTTTGAATTGCTTAAATATTGTACTCTTCAATGTGTTTGTATGACGCCAGAACTGATGGGTCAACATTACCTCAATTGTGTACTTGTCGCTTGAAGATATGTAGAAGAGTACACATTTTTAATGATATTTCTTTGTATGATAAATGTTTATCCGCTAGTACACCTGTTAACTGCCTTGGGTCATGAGTGACCAATGCACTCATCTTTTGCTAACACTATCACGTAACTCCTAAATAGTGAAGGCACATGAGTACCTGCCAACTCCAGATAACCGACCATTCACCTAAAGCACCGTTGAGAAAAAAATACTAATTTGTTCAAGTGGAATATGGAAGATGGTTTTTAGCCAATTCCGATTCAAAAGTTGATTGCCCTTATGGCATTTGCATTTGCCCAATAAAGAAATTAGAAAAATAAACCCCTTGATGTCAACAAACCATTTAAAGATTGGACTTCCTGTCTTGGTTGTGGGCTGACAACCATCTGGTTATTTAGGACGAATAAAAGAGCTTGTTGGAATTTTAATATTAAGCAATTCAAACCATCTGGTTAGATAAAATCACCGGCATCAAAGAATTGCTGAATGTGCGTCAGTTGCTTGTAAGAATATCCCGGAGACAGTGGAATATTCTTTTAAGAAGTGACCCATCACTAATTAATTCTCTTGGTGGCAAAGAAGATGGTATTCTGTGGGAAGACATAGACAATGACTGAGTTGAAAAGTGATTCAAAAACTTTGGACTGATGAATAAATCTTTTATATTATGATTGTATGTCTTGCCCAACAGTTTTAGTTATTAATTCTTGGCAGAGTGTGATTGTACCTTGAGAGAAATATCAACTAAAATGAGCACTTATAGGTAACAGATGTTTTCCTTTGGTGTTATAGGATGAGTTATTCTCAAACAATTCAAATTAAGAATAAAACATGTCACACTTTGTTATAGATTGAACCCCTCAAATAAAGTATTCGGTGTATTTTTTTAAGTGGCAACATTTATAGCACTAATGTATATTTCGATTCATACAAAAATAAATCCAGTTCTCTATGAAACTCATTAATGTACCAATATATCTGATGCACAATAATCTTGTCTTAGTCAAAATAAACTTGAGGAAAGTTAAATAGTCCTTGAATAATAATTATAATATAATGTATATGACTCTATTAGTAATCACTAATTTTTACAACATATCACATTGTTAATTTTGTTGTATACAGTTTTTGCAAGCCTATTTCACCCTTTTGCAAATCTATTTCACCCTTTTGGAAAAGAAATAAATCCTTTTGCAAATGAAATTCACCCTTTTAAAAATTGTATCAACACTTTGTATACAGGGCCTTTTAATTACTTTGGTAATTAAAATGTTATTTCGCATTTCATGGCCAATTAGCAAACGCACATATTTGTGCACGTAAGCATTGTGTTAAAAAATAAAAAAAATATTTGCATCTTCTAAATAAATATGAATGTATGTATGTACAAACAGTAATATAAGTTTAAAACTAAAACACCTAAAAAGCACATATTGTTTAATTTGGTTTGTTTATTTTTTATACTACTTTTAAAAGGTTGAATTTCATTTGCAAAAGGGTGAAATAGGCTTGCCATAACTGTATTACATTGTCGAATTCAGTGAGCACACAATAACGGATGGGTTGATTGACTTCTGAAAGAAAGACAACCTATTTTATTGATTATTCTATAAATCTTTTCATAATTTATTGTTACGAATTGATTGTATAAAAGATGGCGTGTGATTTTGTATTTATCAGTTTAATATGTCTTGAGGAAGAGTGACAAATCTGGCATTGCCAAAATATACATTGTATTTATCCAAATAAAAGACATTGATATATTGACAACACATTCTGTCATATATCCCAAGAGTTTGTTTGGATAAATACGGTTTTTTATCTTATATTTTACACTATTTTTGACTGTCAATTTCATAATGTTGTTATACCTGAACGTACAAAATCTTTAACAAAACTTATATTAGACATAATATGGATGCCAAATGTCTCATATATTTTAAAAAATGATTCTTTCACCAATTGCATTGTAAAACCATAAACACTTCAATAATTCTATTGTCTTTATTATGTTTCTAAAATGGCTGTTAAAGTGGAATAATTCAATTAAATATAAAGACATTCTTTCCCAGTGGCGGATTAAGTCCTTTGGGGGGGGCCCAGGCGCAACATTATTTTGAAAGCCCCCTTTTTCGAATGATAAAAAAAGTATCGCAAAATTAATTCGAAATTAGACTCATTTCAAATATTTTTTAAAAATGTTTTTTTTTTTTTATCGTATATGATCAAGAGTATGACTTGAACAATGTACAGTATTCCCCGTAGTTCACTAGAACAATTCAGAAGGAGTGCCTAGAACACCCGCACACCATACTTAATGATTGATGACAACCATTGAAAATCAAATGTTTTTTTTCAGTCATCTTAATAGATTATCTTAAATAAAATGTATGTGTCAAAAATATTTTTCCGTTTCCAAACTATATTATGCGGGCTATATTAATGTAAGATACATATGGGCCCCCAAGCATGCGCCTCTTACTCTTATGAAGTAATCCGCCACTGTTCTTTCCCAAAATAAAATATACTGTCCCTACAAAGCCAAAAGGGTGTTAGTAACATTTGGGTGATTCTGAATCAAATATTAAGTTAAGTGCACAGACTGCCAAAAGGATGGACTTAATGGAAAGAAGTATTTAGTAAAGAAACAAAGATTTCTAATTGACACAATATTTGTTCACCCTTTTTGCTCTACTGAAAAGTAGCGATTTGTCTCTACTTTTTTGGCTTGGAAAGGTTGATATCAAGAGAGAAGTTTTTTTCAATAATAGATATGTTATAAACAAGGTACGTCATTTATCATACAGAATATAAAATATTTCTTGACGGACTGTTAAAATGGTCAATAACTTTTGAACTCATTTACTGACAACCTCTAATCTTGTAAGTAATATTGTATTTGGGAAGCTTCTCCCATATGACAGTAATAACAATTTGAATTCAAGGAAGATAAAAAGGTAAAGATAACAAAAATGTCGATAAAGATATGTGCCGAGCCAAATATCTAAATTCTCTACTGTATTAAAAGTGTAATATGTTTTTTTTTTTTTTAATAATATCAAGTCTTTTGGTGGTAAAACTTATTTGTACAAAAACACTAGTCAAGCAATAAAAAATGATCAATTTAGATTATAGAAAATTGTGCCAAATATAATTAAAAGTATATTTATCTTAATATGATAATATCATATAATATACATGTCCTTGATTAATAGGAAATTAAATTTTGACAGGAACCTTCAATAAAATTTTCTTTTTGTATTATGTGGACTGATAGAAAATGGTGGAAACATAAGGGTAAATATATGAATTTATATTGAAATTTAATGTGAAGTACAGAAAGACGCATTCAGCAGTGTAAATATGCAATCGATGATCATTTCAGAACCATTTTTGTATAGGTATATCAACTTTCAAACAGCAGTTAGTTTCATACTTAACACATCAATTGCCATAGGGGTTACCGGTGACTGGCAAGAAAAACCTACCATAGAGATGTCGTATAGCAGCATACTTGCTGTGAATTTTTCTAATGTGTTTCTTTTTTGAATTTTACTGTAACTCAGCCTGAAAATATTTCTTCTAAGTCACTAACGATCACTCCCTATTAGTTAGTCATTTGTATTTGCGATACTACAATCAAAATACGCAATAATTACAATTTACCCACATAATTCACTGAAACTCATTTTCATAAAAGAAATCGCTAAATCATATAGATTACGTTCATAACAATTAAACTACTTTTATTTTTGTAAATAAACGATACAGACTGCTTTACTACCCGTCAGTTCAAGTACATTTGTGCGCTTGAAATGCCTGAAGATGCTGATAGGCGAAACCTGGGTCGTTAACGACAATACTCGTGGAAAATTCAACAATTCAAATTCCATCAAGGACCTTCAGTCGAAATTCTTAATTAAAAAACCATTTTTAATTCAGTATTAGTGGTCTGCGATTTTTTTCCAGTCCGCTGGTGTAAAAAGTTTAGGGAACACTGATCTATGTATACCTATAATATCATTGATATATCTTGAAGAAAATTGATTCTAAACATGTCAGTTTAACCATTGGATACATAATTGAAAAGGTATAAAGGTGTACAGTTATAGGAATGTGTCCAAACAAGATCACTTTTTGAACATCCTTAACCTTTCCTATCCGGTGATGGGAAGTCACTATGGTTGTTGCAAAAATTGTGTTTTTATGGTTATTTATTACAAACACATATATGCAATAAATCACCATAAAAACACCATCTTTGTCTCAGGCTTAGTGACTACATATCACCGGAATCAGATGTTATTTTTTGGGACCGTAAAGGAAAAGTTTTAACCGTCTTAAAACACAATATTTATTATAGTTTGCATCGCAAACTGTTTTATTGATCGGATTATGACTTTGATCATGCTGACCTTTTTCTTATGATGGCAGACATTGATCAATAAGTTTATTGTTTCTTGAAATTTATGCTTCAAATTGGATATTGAAACATTGTTGATTGTGGATTTACGCTGCTGTATGCATCGATGTTATCGTAACTAATATTGTTAATAATATTGAAATTTATGAATTGTGGAAGTATAACTATGTGTTTGTTAATCAGCCCATCATGAAACCAATTTTAAAGTGTTACCAGTTTAAAGGGTGCAAATAAAAACAATTATTTGATTTAATTAGTCTTTTTTTATTTACATAATACTAGTAGCTTTTTTACAGAAACAGAAATAGGGAATATGAAATAAACAACACTCCTACATTGATTCCCAATTTATTAATTGGTTTTCTTTTCAATAATTCCTAGCTTTAACATCCATGGCTTTCAGGAGACACAATGAAACTGTTTTTACAATAGAATAGTGATTATAAATCATGTGTGACACCTCCATGATTATTGTTTTTTTTGTCTCAGCACATAAAATTTTACAGTAAAAATTAGTTTGACAATTTTTATCAAATAATAAAAAAGCATTTTTTTGGAGCCCTCAAAGGTCTTCAGGCCTGAGCTCGGCTGGGTTATGAAGGCTTGGATTCGGTCTCGGGCCTGCGTGCTCAAATTTAATAATTAAAAATTTTATCTTGTTTTTAGGATGTATACGCCAATTTCGCATTTCTAAATTACATACATATTATTTAGATTTGGTGAGAAGTTTGAAGGGTACGGTCAGGTAGAATTGTGAAATTTCAGCCCGTGAAGACCTCCATCATATATTTTATAAAGATCAGGAATTTTCAATTGAATATTGATATGATCTCAACAAAACACATTTATATAATCTAATATATAAAAATCAATGTTTGTTTGTTCGTATTTTATGCGTCGCTATAACATTTATCCGATTGCGATAAAACTTATTGCTTGCACTTCCACAAAGGTTATAGGTACAGTAAAATTAACTCTTAATAGGTCTTATATATAAAAATAAATGTTAGTTCATATTTTATGCGCTGCCATACCTTCATTTTGACAACTTATTGTTGCTCTTGCGCTAAGGTATAGAACAATTAACTTATAACAGGTGGCGCGTATGTCGTACCATAGACAATCGGAAAAAGACAAACAGCAAACGACACTGGTCATTCGCAATTATTACGTATATTATTATCATCGATGCCGATCAATGTGAGTGAAATTAAATCGAAATTATTAGTGCACAGGGACTATCGCTATAAGTATGTGGACTGAATATGGAGAATCCATGCTTTTCACATATACAGCTGTATGTGACCTGCTTACGCCTTGGAAAACATTCTGATTTAGTTGCATACACACCACATAGAAAAAAAATATTGTGCATCCGAAAACACTTTAATAAACACAATTTAAACATAAACACTTTCTTTCTTTGAGTAGCATTGCAACGCTTGCCGGGTACTGGCTAGTATATTATAATATTTTAAAAAAAAGCAATGACTATTTCCAGTGCTGAGAGGAGGAGTTTTACTGAACAGGTGGTTGCCTGGATTGCACTATTTCGTAAATATTTATGACACGGGAAAATCTATAGCAATTGTACCTACCTTTTGGAATATTAATATTTTTAGTTTATTTACAAGGCTGTAACAATAGTATTTCACCAAGTGACATTTTGTAAGCCTATTGTCAAACAAATAGTTTGCTATTAAAAATAGGTTCAATTAATAACGAGGGGCGACCTAAAATCGAAATGAACTAAAAAAATCTCAACGAGACGTAGTAGGAGAAACTTGCGTTACTCGTGTAATTGTGCAAAGTTTAGGTTTTAGTAATTTAACAAGCGTAAGGCATAAAAGAGTTAGGCGCTTCACTTGTGAGATCAGTTTTAAATTAAATGAATGTGAAAAATCGTTTTCATCGTTTCAATCAAAAAGAGTTTTGAATAATTAAATAAAAATATTTATGAAAAAATAATTTTCTTTTGTCTATGGATTTAAATATTGTCAGTGGCAACAATTTGAAAATTAGTCATTCATCAACTTTTAACTGTGCGGCTTGCTAAGTGCATATTCCTTACGTGTGTCATATTTTGTTTCGTTATCTTGTGAAGTTTAAAGGCGTAGTAAAAACAGAGTGAGTTAATAATTATTAAAAAATATTTTAAAACAAACTAAAAATTACTTTTACTTTGATGTTGTCTTTGTATTGTGTTTAAGGACTTATTAGGAATGTCGAAACATCGCCATATTTGGTAAACGTCATTGTCATCTGTGATTTTTCGTTATATTATAGCTATAATGACTGTATATATTTCGTTGGAATACCTATTTTAATATTCCTCAGTGTATTATACATACATTATTTCATCGTTTTGTTTGATTTAATTCTTTAAATGGATGTTATGAAGGTTTTACTTCACAGGTTGTGTTCTACTTACCTCCTGTAAAGTTCGTTATACTATTTTTGGGTGTGTTCCGCAACACGAGGATTAGTCATAAGTTTCGATATATTTGCTTGGGTCAACGTTTTGTACAGTGAATATTACATTGCATTTAAATTGCCGTAAAAGTATTTTTAATCGCTAGTCGGCATTTTCAAATTATCTGCAGTACAGTGAAAATCGGTTGGATTAATTAATTATTCCGTTCGTCTGACCAAAGAATATGTAAACAAATAATACGATTTTGTGCTTGACCTTATATGGTGTTACTAAACACAACATGCACTGATTGGATGTTTTTTTTTTTGTAAAGATATCTTACTGTATACAATCTAATGTCAGCGAAAATGATATTATAATAATAATAATAGTGACTAAATTGAAAATATTTCAAATATATAAAATAATTTATGTAGAATTAAAATATTTGCTATTTTTCATTAACATTATGGTGGGCGTTGAATGAAAAAAATTTCTTAACAAAAGTTCCGCAATCAAATTATAGTAAAATTAAGACCTGTCCGGGCATTTGGGTGTTCATGTTCCGTATCAAATTGTCTAAAATCATGTATTGTTTTGGGTAAAGTGTACACACACTTCCATGTCCTCTCTTTTTCTTCTCTGTCTTTATCTCTTTTTAAATTGAAAAATCTGACCTTGCCGGTACTTGAACCCAGACCCATATGACCGCTAAGGCAAAGCTCTTGCCACTAGAACACAGAGACCGACAATTTGTATCTTGTTTTTTTTTACTATTATTTCAAACCTTCCATACTGAACAGGCTGTATTATATTCATGATAATACAATAATAAATTAATTAATTGCTGATATTTGACGACTACACAGCATATCTTTTATCTAAGACTGCTCTATCATTGATCACTGTAAAATAGAATTCCAACAATTGATCAAAAAACACTGTTCAAAAATTGTTGACTTCAACACAGTGTAATTCAATGCTTATTTTTCTTGTATGCTATTCTAGATAAAAGATGTCTTCACGCAAAACAGCTGGACGCCGTGGGACCACCAAGAAGCGTGCACAACGCGCAACCAGTAATGTGTTCGCTATGTTCGACCAAGCGCAGATCGCCGAGTTTAAGGAGGCCTTCAATATGATCGATCAAAACCGCGACGGATTCGTCGATAAAGATGACCTACATGATATGCTCGCTTCATTGGGTGAGCTTCATTCAACAATATTAACCCTTTGCACTCCTAAATATATAGTTTTTTTCTTCCAGCACCTCCTCAATAGATTTGTGAAATGGATTAATATCACAGGGTTTGCGTATTTATTAAGATGGTTAAATGAAATACTTAATAATATACCGCATTATGACATGTTACAAATATTAACTAAGGCACAAAATCCAATCAATTTATGGTTTTTTAAATAAGGATAGTTTGTCAACCAAGTTTTACTATGTCGAGCTAGGCTCAACAGAGGAGTTCTAGGAGCTGTTAACAAACTGTAGCAATGTCTCAACACTGAAGCATCTGGCATTTTTGTGCCCATATTTGGATTTTTGTATAGTTTCGAAAGTAATCATATCGAGGTTATTGCTTCAAATTGATAAAAATGGAAAGTCTGTGGTTATTTAAATAAAAATTAAAAAAGCAGCAGTCGTAGAAACAAAAAAAAACAGTATACCAAAGAGTCCATCTATTCAATGAGACATCTTACTAAGTGAGGGCTTATTACTAGACTCTTGAATCGGAATTTATCAAATATTTCTGGTATTAGGGGTATAAATCTTGCATGATAAATATATAGTGACTTCATTTAGGATTAAATGATATTTATAGTATTCTACATAATTTGTATACAATGGTATTCTGAATTCTCAAATAGCTTAATTCACCTGTGGTTAGGAATGTTTGTTTTACATTTGTGATAGTCTCCGATGACTCAGTTTATCTTTCCGACTGAAAATTTATTGTTTTTAAAATTGTATGTATTTGTAAATACAGACATGGCCGCCATATGGTAGTGTACCCATAGTGTTTATGACTCACTGACCTCATTAGATTGTGAAATGTAAGGGCATAATTTAAGAACTAGGTACTAAAATACATGTTTGATTATTTTTTCTTACCTTTATTCTAACGCTGGCTTTCATTGTCATATCAACCTTTAGAGCAGTATTGCCGCATGCTCGAGTCGGATTAATTTTATTATTTGTTTCAAATAAAAAAAATGAAAATGGGGTAAATATTTGGAAACAAATTGTACCTATATAATACTGTGCTTTCAATTGCTGCGTGCGGTTTCTTTTTGTATGTTTAGATGTATGTTTTTTTTAAGTGGTTGAGCTTTGTTCTGTAATGTTTTCAGTACAGTGTAACCGCGATTCTACATTTTTCAAGGGACCATATAAAACAAACGATTAATGCGGGAAAGTTTTATATATGAACTAAATGCCGGGACTATAGGAAACGAACGCACCACGCGGGAAAACGTATAATGCGAGAACGTAAGATCGGGGTTCCACTGTACTCGGTATTATTTTATTAAATTGATATTCACTCGTAGAATTCCACTGTAAGATTTTTTAAAACTGAAATGACTTTAACTGTATCACATATTTTCAGGCAAAAACCCAACCGAAGACTATTTGGAGGGTATGATGAATGAGGCTCCGGGACCCATCAACTTCACCATGTTCCTGACACTGTTCGGTGAGCGACTGCAGGGAACGGATCCAGAGGATGTTATTAAGAATGCATTCGGGTAAGGAATGAGAAAATATTCTTCATGTTCAACATCTTGGATTCATTTCTTCATATGCTATATTCTCTCTATATATTTAAATGTGATAACAATTGTGAATTAACATTTTATTGCTTCACAATCCAAAATATGAGTTGTAAGAAATTTAAATTTTCAATAATACATTATAGGGAAGTAAAACTGTAATTGAAAAATATTCTTTTGCCTGCCGTAGTTAGACAATATAATTAAGGATTTCGACTGAGGGTGCTTGATGGAATTTCAATATCAAATTTGAATTTTGTACTTTTTCATGAGCTTTGTCGCTAACGACCCGGGTTTCGCCTCTCGGCATCTTCAGGCATCTCAAGTGCACCGATGTTCTTGAACTGACGCATAGTAACAATTCAAATTAGACAATATATATTGGCCCGTTACAGACAGAAACCTAATTCAATTTTCTCTACTTTTCACAAGAGCCAAAAAACAGGTTCCACCCATAATGAATGTTATCATTGTTTTAACAGAGCCAAATAATTTAAATTGTCTTTTCAATATCTTTAAAGGCGATCCTTTGGCTTTCTGATTTACATATTTGTTAAATATGAAATAGTCATTTATTCTAATGTGTTCTTTTAAGATTTAGTGGACATATGAACAAGAAAGTAATTTTAATGCATATTGAACTGTTATCCACTTCTCCCATTTCTAGTGGCATTCATATCTCAAAACTGGAAAAAATGGAGTTACATTTCATTTACCCTAAGGGGCCAACATATTTATGGCAATGTCCACCTTTGTTGCACTGTTGATTTTATTATCTGTCAGCCTAGTCGAATGAAACTATACTTCACACTTTGTTTATGGGCCTTCTTAATTACTATGGTAATTACGCACAAATTTGTGCACACCGTAAACAACAGGTTAAAATAAAAGTTCAATTTACTATCAATTTCATAATTATTGTTCAGTTGCTTCGACGAGGAGAATAACGGAGTGATCAACGAGGAACGCCTCCGCGAGCTACTCACCACGATGGGCGACCGTTTCACAGACGAAGACGTCGACGAGATGTACCGCGAGGCGCCCATCCGCACCGGAGGGCTCTTTGACTACGTCGAGTTTACCCGCATTCTCAAACACGGCGCCAAGGAGAAGGATGACCAGTAAATTACTGCAGCGGAGCAACTGCCCTTTCACTTATGGATTGCGTTCATAAATTTACAAGCTGTCTTCCAAACTTAATTCCCATCACGTACATACATAAACATTACTGATTCAAATAGAATGAAGACGTTTTTTGGATATCAAAACATTTAGTGCATTCTAGTAACTAATATGCACTGATTATTCCAGTTACCTTGGACATTTTTCGATATTTATCATTTAGGATTAATGCAAGTGAAAAAACCTTACGTTTTGGTCAATATTGTAATATATAGACTTGAGAAAAGTGCCTGAAAACTTTGTTTTTTTTATACTGTACTTCAAAATTGTGAAATTGGCAATATTTTAGAACATGTTTGAAATAGGCAATATTTTAGATCATGTTTGATTTTTAAAATGACAGCATTGTGTAAAATGAAACATCCAACGTTGCAAAACATTATTTTGTGCAACCATTTTTTTTCTTTGAAAAAATTGCAGTATTCAAAAATTGTCAAGTCGATTGATAATATTTTTTTTATTATTATAAGGCAATAAAGATGCGGTCGGCATGCATTTCATGAGGAATTATTATTTAAAAAAAATTATATTAAATGTTTATTTAAAAAGTGCATTTTTTTTACGAATTAAAAATTACTGTACCTTGATGTGTATATTCTCTTTGAATTTCCAAGCTATATTATTTTCGGCATTTATATCTTAATAAACACGTATGTATAATTTTCTTTCGTAAATTTTTGTATATAAGAAGTAGAAGTATTAAAAAAAAATCAATATATAGAATAATGATATTGTCAAAGATTGAATATGTTTTTACATGCAGAAAAAAAATCTTTAAATATTCATTCGGATTGTTTGCCATCTATTAAAATTAATCGAAATTTGTCAGTAATATATATCATAGAAACTTTTTCGTACTTTAAGTTTTTATTTTTATATTTTATAATATATGATTTTATTATTGGAATCTGTGTTTTATTTCAACCCAATTGCGTCGCTCGTGGATGTGACGTGCTTCACATAAGGAGAGGCCATGGCTAAACCTTTTCCTTGCTGAGTTTATTTAGGAATTTTCCAACAACTAACCCCGTGTCTTAGGTAAGCGACGCGAACCGGCAAGCGAATTTAGGCGAATCCAGTCAATTTAAAACGTAGTTGATCAAAGGTCTTATGTGCCATCGCTCGGCCGGACGCAATTAAACGCTCTGGTGAGCTTGGACCGTTTGATATTTTCAAGCGATTCGCGGCGCCATGAGTCAGGCACTTGTGGCGTCCTGACCGGATCGCTTCGTCCACGTATGACACTTGCATGGGCGAGGACCGTTTGATATTTTAAAACTCTGCCGCTTTCAAAGCTGCGCCGGATCGCCTCGCCCAGCTAAGACGACCCGTAAGATACCAAAAATTTATTTACTAGTGTTGGTGTTAAATACACTCAAGGAAGTTATTAGCAGGGCTTTGTAGTCGCGGTGTTCCGGCTGGAGTCAGAGTTGTGAAAAACTTTTTTAAAGCTTGGACTTCAAAGCCCTGGTTATTATACCAAATAATGCATGCCTATTTGAAAACAAAAATCTTTTCTGTGATAGTTTTAACATTTTCAGCTTGATTTATTTTTGAATAACACATCGCAATCAGATGTTTCAACATATGAGAAGCTAGCAGTCAACAGGTTACATCTTTGATTCTTTGCCAGATGAATGGGTTAAAGAAACTTATAGCATTAAATTATAGATTAATGAATTCATGACTAACCAATTCACTTTTAACTACAAAAAAAAAATCTAAACCATTGTTTTACTCACGTGGCTCTTGAACCAAAAGGTTGTCTATCCCTGGTTGAAAACATAATTAACTCGTCAACTGCGGAATAATCTAAGTGTAGACTCACATACACTAAACTGTACTAAGAGACCGACCAAGATGGTGAATAATTCTGTGCTAGGATCAAAAGACGAGGGATCAATGCTATTAAACGAAGCAGAAATAACAATGGATGAGATACCACGCCTAGCATGTCATAGTCATGCATTGAATATTACAGTAGCAATGGCACGTTTTAAATATTAAAGACTTGTATTAAATTGATTTATTTCATGACAGTTTGTGACAGTTTTTTTTTCTTAAAATTAAAATAGTTATAAACAGAAAACACTACAATATTTTGTATACTTTGGACCGATAATAAATATAATTTGTTTTTACATGATGTTTATGGAGTGCACAAATTTGTGCCTTTACTAATTGGCAATCAAATGCTAATTACCAAAGTAATTAAAAGCGCCCATAAACAAAATGTTAATATTTAAATATAAAAACTCCATTTTTTAAACTAGATAATATTCACTACAATTGTGTTAAACTTTGAAATCATTTGGTAACATGAAATAATAATGTTAATACCTCATTCTATATTCATGAGATTTCAAACAAAATTGACTACTGTAATCTTTCTCTATACTAAATAATAAATATTAAAATAAATTATTCAAAGATAAAGGCCTACACACGTCAGCAGGTGGCAATATTCTGAATCAGGGTTCTACTATATAAATTTTGACAGATCGCATATACAGTGGCGCCATCGTCATCTGACTTTACATTTGGATATCTTTTCTGTAGTTATCGTGGTGAGACCCATACAGCGGGACGTTGTTTTGTTTATGCCACTCAGCATCGTGTTGGTAGCCTTGGTGGGCTTGGTAATTGGGCTGCGGGTGTTGGTTTGTTTTTCTCTTGATGCAATCGTCGTCTGGTCCTCCAAAGCGGTTGTTTATTGTCCCCGAGTTGGATAATGGCCTGTTCCCATTCCATGTGTTTTTTATAAAGGTTGTACCCTTTTCTGCAATCATTATAGTGGGTGCTGCGGTGTTTCCTGTAAGTAAAAATCACAAATTAATTATCCTCACTATTAAAGGAATCTTATTTAATGCGATGATGCTTCTTAACCATATTACCCCAAAAACATTTTTTTTAATGTAACGGTTCAAATTTAGGGCATATAGACTTTAAATGGAGTTACTATCAACAGAAGCTTTCTATGAGAACTTTTTGTTACTCCGTTGCTAAACATCTCTTTTTTTAAATGAGTATGTGTTGAATGTATAGGACAGTAGTAGTTGTTAGCTAATCTCTCACAACGTATCTGACAATTAGATACAGATCCGTACATTTGATCGAATGATAAAGATGAAAGTCATTGACTATTTACTGACCACCTGGCTACGCTACAAACTACTTTTTACTCAGTTGCTCAAACTCCCTTTTTCGTAGAGCGTAGGGATAGAAAGGATAGGAGAAGACTAGTAGGTTGCTAATTGATCTCACTATGTCCAGTTTTAGGATAGGGTTAGTATGGGAGGTAAAGTTAGACTTCCCAAATGTCCATATTTTGGAACAGAAATCAATAATTCAATTGATAAATGAAACTCCCTGGGACTGGGATTTGAACCCATGAGATCGACAATCCAATAACCTTTAAAATGCAGATGAACATGGATACACTGATACTGAAAAATGAATGAGCAAGAATTGACAGAGAAGACTGATTGTATTGTT
This sequence comes from Himalopsyche kuldschensis, assembly GCA_028554975.1. Lineage (NCBI taxonomy): Eukaryota > Metazoa > Arthropoda > Insecta > Trichoptera > Rhyacophilidae > Himalopsyche > Himalopsyche kuldschensis. The sequence goes on along the minus strand of JAHFWI010000031.1, from coordinate 2,699,836 downwards.
GCAATGTGCAATGGTGCATTCATATTTTAGAGCCCTTAGAATTGTCTAAAAATAGTAATGTTTTGTTACACTAGAAGCATGACAGCTATGTCCATAGAGAACAATTCAAACAGAGAGTAATAGGAATATATTAAAATACATGTTATATTCAAATATGACATTTTTAACACATCCATAGCTTGGTTCTGTTAAATATTTATTCACAGCAATATCTATAGCCATGTTGATTTTCGCTGACTCAAACTTGAAAATACTAATATTATAATAATGTAATCACCTGATGTAACGGATGGCATGATGGAGGCGTCCATCACACGGAGACCTGGAAATAAAAATAAATAATCCATTATTACCAGTATCAACAAAATAAAATAGATTTAGAATTATCATTTCCTGAATATGGGAGTGAAACCATGATATCCATAGAAGATAGTATGTCTACATTAAATGTTTTTTACTGTTGTTATCTGACAATATAATAAGTTTATACAATGTAAGAGATAAGGGTGTGCCTTTTATTTCAGTAAACACGATTTATAATATTTTACACATATCCAGAAATCTCAAAAAGTTTTACGAAATATACTGGATAATTTGTATGTGGCTAAATTGTGGCCCACTAGAATTTATTCATGGCCTGCGAGCTGAAGAAAATTATAATTTTTAATGTATATATTTATTATGCACATCAAAAGATTTCCATAATGCTTAGTTAGTATTTGTGAAAGTATCTCTGCTTTCATGAAAATTTCTTCTTTCTTACCTTTAATGCCAATGACTTTGAGTTTAGGATCAACGACAGCCAGCCGATCCTTGGTTGATCCCATCTTGCATGTTCCGACTTGATGATTCTCAGGTCCGGTCACAATACCAATGACACACTTCCAGTATTCATCGGTGCCCCATGCTCCTTTTTCCAAGCAATCTGGGATTGGAGTCTTATCGGCTTCGAAACCCCATTTCTCCTTCAAAATCTAAACAAAAATATTAATTTTGACACCGTTAGTTAAAATACAACAACTCCATCCTTTGTCTGTTCAAGAGCGGTGCTGGGAAGGACTTAACTCTTACTAAGCGTAACAATACATACTGGACAAGCTAGTGCAAGTTGATGCACACATTTTCTTGTCATAATTCTTCAATCTTTCCTTGAGAGATCTGAGCATCCAATGAGCAAAACAAAGTAAAATTAATGTGACCTCACACAATCTTTTTTTAAATTATACTTTTGGTGCCATCCGCTTAACATGTGTGAATCATCACTTCCTGTAATATTTGTATGGGAACACACAAGGAACTTTAAATGAGTAAATTTGTATATTAATTTTGATTTTGCTCATTGCTTGAATTTAAATGGAGGATCAGTGCACCATTGCACCTTTACAAGAACTGTCCCAGATCTGGAATTCTTAATAACATCAAAACTTGACTGATCAGTTGACAATGCTCGCCATGAGCGAAACCGGTCCTGATCCAATAAATTTTTTGTGGAATAAGTACAATTTTTTTTTAATTATTTTTATGATAATGCCATTCCACCAAGTATTGACAGTGAACACCTTAAAAGTGATCAAGTATATATGTTACTGAATTGAAATTCACTTACTATGTCAGCATTTGTTTTGTATTGAGTACTATTCTACTGATGTGGCAATATCTACGCGAGCTTTAATTGTGTAACACATAATGTTTTGCCATAATATAATTAGCCAGCTTAAAAACAAAGTTAAAGTCAATGACTCACTGGTGCTTCGGCAAACTTCAGTGCCATATGAATGGCTTCCACAAGTGTATTAATATCTTCTTCAGCTGAAAGGTAGTTGGCGTATATAAGAGGTGGACTGAGAGGATTATTGTCACTCAGCGTCAGGTATCCTCGGCTCACTGGATGCAGGACCACAGGGTTCACACTGAAAATTGAAAATTGACACACAGATAAGGTCAAGCTGTAGCTTTATTGTGTAGAGATAAAATTTTAAACTTTTGCATACTGAGAGCTTTGCAGCCTATAATATGAGGTTTTTCTATTTACTCAGCTCAACTTTGACATAAAATGAAATTACACAGTCCACTAAAAAGATCAAATGCTTTATTTGTACACACATTATTTGTATCAAGCACGATTCCCAGTAACAAAAAATGTCAGTGACACAACGTTCTCATGTCACAGCCACAATCGAGCAGATCAGTTCAAAGAACCTAACCTCAAATTTCGTATGGGTGCCTAGTCCCTAAAAATGGAGTATTTCTATAGCACAGTCCCAATCTCTAAGGTATATGGGAGTCGACTAGAGACTCCAATTCGAGTATCGAGTACTCGATACTCGAGTATTTTGAAAAATACTCGAGTAATACTCGTTTTAGTAATAATCGTCGAAGTTTTTTCTACTGCGAGAATTATAAAAAAAAAACATCAATCCAATTTAAAATTTGAATCGTTTAATTCTCTATTATTGTTGAAATATATGTTGCATAAATGGAAATAAATGTATAGTAATATTCAATAAGTTTCTGTAATTATTTGCCATTTAAACATATATATTTTAATTTATCTGAAACTACTCGAGTATACTCGAGTACTCGAGTATTTTGAAAATTTACTACTCGATACTCGAGTAGTTGAGAAGTCGAGTAATTGGAGTCTCTAGAGTTGACTACATATATCTTCAATTGGTGAGTTACAATATTCATCCCAAACATTTTCAAATCAACATGACTGAAATATAACGACTCCTTGTTTTGTTTTTTGACGTGACAACGTCTTATAAATCGATGAACGCCCGCTGCACGCACGAAAAAACATGACTCATTGTCCCGTTTGTCGCGTTACGCCGAAGGCAAGCGTGCGAGCGAGAGCGGATAAGCGATAGAGAGGCACGATCGGCCTACCGTTCGGATTGTGCCGCATCTATCTCTCTTCCACTCAATTGGTCGATGCGTCTGAGTAGAAAAGAGACAGCGGCAGCACACAACTTATACACCTACAGTACCTACACGTGATCTGTTTACAACTGTTTATAAAGTGAAGTGAAATGTTAATGTGGTTTTCATTGTTTATATTACAACAACAATTGCGGCAATAAAGGTAATTAATTCTTGCATATTAAAAATCTGATAAACGTATAACAAATATACTTTAAATAAACAATAAATTATCGACGATTTCTTTCGCAGAACCGCCTAAAGTCACACCATGGCAGACCAACCTGACGAACCTGTGAATCTCACGGATCTGCCACTATCGTCAAGGAGTAATGTACCCATGGAGGTGCAAGATGCTACCGCATCCACGTCTGCAACGCCATTTGCTGGGCCAACAATCGCTGCTCCAAAATCGAACGCGCAGAGACAACGTGAGTACAGACAGCGTATTGCAGCATCCAGAACTTCTGCACAAGCTACAGCTGCGAGGAAATTGAATACCGAAAGACGACAAAAGAGCAGACTACGCACAGCTGCTAACTTGGCTCTTGCCAGTGGTTCATTAGAGTCGAATACTGCATCCTCTTCTCGATTTCATTTCACTCCTTCTTCGTATCCATACAAAATAATGATTCCATTTTATTCATAAAAGTATGCAATCATTTCATCAATGTTTTCTTATGACGTTGTCACGTTAAACTATCGTCCGTAAACCGACTTTATTCATTTATATTTTAAAATACATGGATGTTGTAATCAGAGGCGTCTAAATGTGTATAATATATTTGTGATGGAAAGTACAAAATTCAAGAAAATAAATAATCTTAATCTTACATAATAGAAGCCTTGGCATCTGGATTTTCAGGATCTTCGACTTCGTTGATTTCTCCGGTACGTGAGCATGACGACAGCATACCGTTGAAGAACATTTGCACATCGGGATGTTCGCCGGAGGGATCCGCGTACTTTGAATTTAATATTCCCGTAATCTGTAAAAGATAATTTTATATAAATGACAACAAACAATTTAAAACATTTTTGACCCAGCCTATTGTCAAATTTCTGTCTTATGCCAAATTTTTATAGCGACAATGAGAAATTTTTGATTTATTATTGAATTGTGTAGACATTTGAAACTCTCTCTCAATCGTGTCGATGTACATATATGTTGTCTACTCGCACTTATTGATATTTAGCTGTTCTCTTCTCATTCTGCGATAATACAGTGCCAGCCCTAGTGATATTGTTTCATTTGATTTCAAATAAAATGAGAATTGCATAACATAATGATTTTATAACAATCACATTAAAGATGTCTCTGCATTAGGTTTCATTAATATATTATATATCAGCTTACATTATTTCCAATGATTGGATTAACCCTTCCTAATTGATTCCATCTCATTTGTTAATATTTTGTAATGCTAACGTCATGAGTGGTATGATTATTTGTTTGCTTTGCTTTGATTCTATAACCCCCCTCCTTGCTTTCCGTAAAAAGAAAAATTTCCATACTTCATTTTGTAATTCTATCATTTTAAAACATTAGAATCAATCTTGCTTTATTAGTTAAACAAATTTTGCGATAGTAAGTCCGAAACACGTGTCTCAATTAGTAAAACAATAATTTAGATAATCAACTCGTAATGGTGCTTGAAAGGTTAACAATTCGAGTATCGAATACTCGATACTCGAGTATACTAGTTCATTTTGCAAGAACTCGATACTCGTTCGTAGCTTATGAACTCTCTTTCCAAATTTTATTTACTTATTTAAAAAAATACATACAATATTTTACCATTGCATTGCCGAACCCGTGGATTTTGCGATCAAGGTAATATTTTTTTTAAACGATTTTCCATTTTGTTGGCTTTAACTTTATGATGACGAGATTTTATGTCAAGAATATTTTGGTACATCTCAAACTATTCGAGTATACTCGAGTTCTCAAGTATTTTTAAATTTAACTACTCAATACTCGAGTAGTTGAGATGACGAATAATTGGAGTCTATTAACAATGAATTTCTACTGAGTAATCGTTGAATCCATTGAAAACTTCTAATATCTACACACTTTTCCTTTAACCTATCAATCAAATAGTTTATAAGCTGTACAGTGATTGACAACATTTATCTTTACCTGAGACAATCCAGTGGAAGACAAGCTACCAGTCCTAGAAAGCATGTATTCCATGGCGCTGACCCAATCAAGCTGATTTTTGGCTGGTTCTTTTTCCAAGTGGAACGTAATATATGAAGTGACATGATTGTGAAGATTTTTACCAACTCCTGGTAAGTCTTTGATGACAGGAATATTCAACCTCTCTAAATCTTCTTTAGGACCAACTCCTGACAGAAGGAGAAGCTGTGGGGAGTTGACAGTGCCTGCTGAGATGATAACCTGAAATAAATCATCATTTTAAAGCATTAAAGTCTCCACAACATGACATTTTATGATGAATGTATTTTATTTGATAAATTTCTTCACTTTTCCTTCCCGGTGGATGAGACAGTCGACCACCACTGCCACTTGATCGTCGCTACAAATTGCCAGGTTTCAAACTTCACTGCCCATACACGATAAGATAACGTTATCTTATTTCAAACACGCCTCGTTCAAACCAACGTTTCAAATCGATTTATATATATTTAGAACGATGTATAAAGATAGGTTATAGCATAATATATTTTTTTTTATGCAATCTATGCCAATAAAGCCATACCACTGGGGTTTTTTAGACCCCTTTCGGATCACGCGTTATTTTTCGGGAACCGTCTTTCGAAGGTTAACAAAAATACAAAATCTTATATTTACTAAAAAATTAACTAGCAAAAACCACTTTTAATTGCTTTGTCATTGCACTACTTCATATAGCCATATCCGTTCTTAATATGGGGCATATAGACTCTAAATGGAGATTGCCTTCCTGGTGGGTAAAACAGTTGACCACCACTGCCACTGTAGGTAAAATATGGTAAAACAGTACACCACTGCAGAATCCCAATTTTTTCCTGCTCTGCTCCGCCCCTTTTAGCCTATGCGCCTGCCCTCCTAGCAGGCAACCATATGTTTTTCAGAAAGATATGTAAATTGTCTATGGTGTTGCTTGCGTCAAATGTCAAATAAATAAATAATTCCACGTAGGAACGTAGGAAGGTATTTGATAGGAGATAACATTATTTTAATAAATGTAAAAAAGATTTTTATCAATGTGTTTATTATAGGATTTGAATCCGTGGACGCCGCAAACAGTGCCATGCTCAAACCAACCGGCAACGGCTTAATTAAAATGAAGATATTGAATCTATACCTCCTTGTTAGCATTGGCGACATGTTTCACTCCATTATACAGGAATTCAACTCCAGTGGCCACCATAGTTTTAGGGTCAATGATGATTTTGGTTGCAGTGGAGTTCACCATGACGTGAAGGTTTGAACGGTGGGAAGCGGGCCTCAAGAATGCACGCGCAGTACTTAATCTTGATCCATTTCTGTAACATTAAAAAATAAATTATATCGGGATTATTTCTTTTATTCTTTTCTAGCAACACCTTTCTCTGATTTTTTTACATTTACAACTGTCACTATGCGCAATTGTCATGGTGCGTATATCTGATCAAAGTAAAATTCAACACCTTACATCAGTGATGCACAACCTTTTTTGGGAGAAGGGCCAGATAATCGATTCTCAGATAGTTCAAGGGCCACATGGGTAAAACTGATTAAATTATCAAAATATTGTTCTTGCATCGTCCGGAAAAAGTTCTAAAGAATAAAAGTGATATTTTTCATTGAAGGCCGCAAGATATGTCATTGAGTGCCATATGCAGGTTGTGCATCACATTGATAAAACTGGCCACATGGGTAAAACTGATTAAATTATCAAAATATTGTTCTTGCATCGTCCGGAAAAAGTTCGTATTTTTTCATTTCAACCGCAAAATTGTCATTGAGGGCCGCATGCAGGTTGTGCATCACTGCCTTACATTGATAAAACTGGCCATATGAGTAAAACTGATTAAATTATCAAAATATTGTTCTTGCATCGTCAGTGAAGTTCTAAAAGCTTTTTGGGATTGAAGGCCAGATAATCGATTCTCCGATGCAGTTCATCATTGCCTTACATTGGTAAAAATAATTAAATTTCGACTGAAATATTGTGGAATTTCAATATCAATTTTGAATCAGTTTTGTCGCTTATAAATATATATATATATCATTGCAAATGCTTGAATATGCCGAAATTGCCCCAGGTCGTAAGCCACTAAACTTGTGGAAAAGTGCAAAATGATTCAAATTAGAATGCAAAATGAATGATTTTTGTGGAAATCTTCCAACGTGAAATACTATTTTAATGGTTGTTAATTAATTTTGTGTATACCTGTTCATTGTTTGTGTAACGGTGAACCCAACATAGTTAAAGCCATTCAAATCATTGCTGACTCCGTATCCGATTTCTTCAGCAGCTGCCAAGATATCGTTGGCTAACTTTGGCCTGTGCGGGAACTGTTGGAAAATAATGAAAAACATGATATTATAGGCTACATTGCTCTATTGCTCTTTTTTGCCTCATTTTTTGAAACGTTTAAAATATCGCTATCACGTGGCATGACTTGTCCATTGCACTTGCGGAACTGCGAGCAACCCCAATAAAAATAGAGAGGCAATGTTAAATTATAATATACATAAATGCAGTGTTTTTGAAAAAGAGACAGCGGCAACGCACTTTTTCGAGCATTTATTATATCTGTTTACAACTGTTTATCAAGTGATATAATTAAATGCTTGTTTAAACAAAATACAATTGGGCCATAAAGGTAATAATTCTTGCATTTTCTGATTAACGTACAACACGTATCCATACAAATAATGAATAAATTGTGATGATTCCATTTTTTCATAAAAGTAACACAATCATTTCATCAATGTTTAAGGGAAAAAAATCACGTTAAACTTCGTGGAGAAAGTTTTATGACATTTTTTTCATTTAATATCTAAAATTCCAAGAGGAATTACCCAAATAAATTGAGAAAATGTTAAATTATAATATACATAAATGTATGTAAATTAATAAAAAAATCATTACTGAATTTTCGATGATGAAAACCACAACCTATCTCGAAAATTGTCAAACATAAGAATTCAATAAAAACGATGATGAATGATTGGTATATTATGAAAAACAAAGTTTCTTTCGAAACAAATATGTAAATTTATATTTGTTTATTTAAAAAAATTAAGTAAAATATGGCTTTTTAAAATTTTTAAGACCTCTTGTATGAACTTCAAACCTTGTACATCAAAAATCAATTATGTATGAATTATCGTTTTGTGGAACCATATAACCGTGTTATGAGTGCATTTAATAAAAACAAACAAATCTGCATTACAACCATTTATTGAAATGTCGAGAAAAAAAGGTGCCGGAACGCCGTTCCGCCGCGTTACAGGGTAAAAAAAGCCCTGTATAAATGTATGTATATTATTTGAAAATATCAATATTATTTAAGCGTGTATTAAGTTCGCCCGCGCACCGATTCATCCAAAAATTATTACAAACCACTGTACAAATTTGAATTATGCAGTACCGTTTGCGATGGAATATACTCCGAGTATGCGAAAGAGGGGTTGCGGGGAGGGCAGTTTGCAAATACAAGCTTGCATTGGTAATGTGTTTCTCGTGTCTGTACGGCTGCGAGCTTTATTTCTCATTAGAAAGTGTCTTACTCAAGGAAAGAAATGCATAGCTCAAATGGTTTATGACAAGGGTCATCAGACTTTTTGAGAAACGGGCCGGATTGAAATTTTTTAAACTTGGCGGGCCGGATAACAAATAATTTAAAATTAGAATCTAATTAGAAACATAAGATTACAATTGCATACAAAAAATTTAGGATTCCGGGAGGGCCGGATGAGAATCTCCGGCGGACTGTAGTTTAGTGACCGTTGATATATGAAATGCATGTCATTTTTAATTTAAATAATTTTAACGTTTATAGTAAAATATAATGAAAATATTTATTTTTATTTTTTATCAACCGCAGCACTCCCAGCTATTTTATTCACAAGCCGCCACTGATTATCATCAAATTATTAAAACGCATAATTAAATATGTTCTACCTGTTGTGTAGTTAGAAGTCCACCTGTGCCGTGGTGCTCAGCCGATACAAGGGATCCAATCTGTGGATTATCCTGAGATATCTTAAAGTACGGCATTACGCTGTCCCAAGACCAGCCCTTGGCACCACTAGCTTCCCAATTGTCGTAATCTCTCTTGTGTCCTCGCATGTACATCATGCCGTTAAGTACACTGCATCCACCTGTTTGTTCAATTGAACATGAATGATCAATTAGTCTTGTAAACTATAGTATCAACTATAGACTCCAATTACTCGACATCTCAACTACTCGAGTATCGAGTAGTAAAATTTCAAAATACTCGAGTACTCGAGTATACTCGAGTAGTTTCAGATGTACCAAAAATATTTTTTTTATTCGAATTTGTGTATATTTATAAATGACAAATAATCAAAGAAACTTATTGATTATTACTAATATATTTATTTCTATTTATGTAACATATATTTCAAAAATAATAGAGAATTAAACGACTCAAATTATAAATTGGTTTTATGCTTTTTTTTGTAATTCTTGCAGTAGAAAAAACTTTCGACGATTATTACTAAAACGAGTATTACTCGAGTATTTTTCAAAATACTCGAATATCGAGTACTTGGAAAATGGACGAGTATACTCGAGTATCGAGTACTCGATACTCGAATTGGAGTTTCTAGTATCAACTAACAGAAAACAGTAAGTCAATGAAATGCTTTTCTAGATTTTTGTCTGTCAATTCTTGGAAGAAAGACATTATATCGATGCCTTAAAAGAGGAAATTTGCTATCTCCGTTTTTGTCAATTGTGCAGGAGAGGGTAAACACTTTGTGTTATAAACAAAAAAAACCCCTTTCAAACGATTTATTTTCACCACCCCTGAAAAACAAGGAATAAATGACAGGTGACAAAACAAACTGACGGATTTGGATAATTAGCAGCGTAGGTTTTAAAACGACAATGGATTTATATATCACATTTTCTTAAAGCGTTTTTCCGATGCACTTAAATAAGTTTTGGATTATAAAAAATTACGAGACGTGCACATTGCATGATATAACAAGATGGCATTATAAAGTCATTTGCAACCAAAAGTGGAATTATAACATTACTCTTTAAGCCGTCGATATATATCAATTGTTTTCTTCGGGAACGGCCCAAAGCTTCAGTGCCAACTGGGGTTTCTTAATATGTACTCTGAAGAGTTATATTTTCATCACATCTTACAACTGTCCTTTTACCATCAATGGAATAAAGTAGTAATTAGTTTGGCCCCTTAGGACAAAAGAAACGTATCTCGATTTAATCTATTTTTTAACAGATACAATTAGTTTTTTCATTATCTTTAAAGGTGATACTCTGGCTTTATGAAATACTAGTATTTCTACCCGGCGTCGCTCGGACTAAGCGACCAATAATTATTTAATGTTATATCATTCGACATAATTATATCACAAAACCTAACATGCAAAATAGAGTTAAAATAAAATCACAAACTTTATTTAATTTGATGACAGCCCCATTCTCGCCCATTAAAATGTCCAAATTCACAGAAAAAATCTAATTTGCTGTAATTTGCGTAAATAATAAACATTATTATATTAATAAAAGCTGGGAAAAGCTCAGTAGAAGACTAATTTATTACATTTTGACTAAATGTCTTCGCCGATAAAAATTCAAACATATTTTCTTTCATATTCGTTTTTATGGCAACTTAATGACCAACAATGCAAAAGGGAATTACAGACCCACAGACATCCATACGCCGTTTCGGTTTTATATATAAGATTTGTTAAATATAAAATAATAATTTATTCTAATTTGTTATTTTAAGGTTTAGTGGAGCTACATATGAACAAGAAAGTAATTTTAGCACATCGTATTGAACTATCTATGTATTGTCGATTTTCTTTGACACAACGTAATATTTTTTTTTTATCTAGTGGAATTTATAGCTCGAAACCGGCAAAAATCAAGTAATGTTTCTTTTACTCTAAAAGACCCATCAATAATTATGTATTCAAGTTGGCCCAATGTTAAAAATAATGTAAACAATAAATATAAAATTTAAAATAACATTGATTATTCCACGTATTGTGCTACTAACTGTGACACGTTTCAATAAAACTCTTAATAAAAAATGAAATATTATTAGATAGTATTCTTAAGAAGACAGGTTCTCGCCATTACTTACATTGTTTCCAATTAATAGAGTAACAGCTGACCTATCTGAATGATTGCAGCTCATTATTTTATTAGTTTAAATAGTTTGTAATGCTTAACGTCATTACAAAATATGTTTATTTGATTGCTGTGTTTCGATTCTATAACCCCCTCTCTTGCGTCCATTATAAGGGAATAATCCCAATCTGATTGATTGCAGCCCATTAGTATCAGTATCATTATCTGATTGCATTGTTTCGATTCTATCACCCCTCCTTGGTTCCTTTAGAAGGAAAAAAACTCGAAATTCATTTTGTAATTTCATAATTTAAAATGTTAGAATCAATCTTGCTTCTTATGAATTAATTAAGCAAACTTTGCGATAGTAAGTCTGAAGATACATCTGAAAGAGGCGAAACACGTGTCACAGTTAGTAGCACAATACGTATAATAATCAAAGTTATTTTAAATTTTATATTAAAATGTACTTCCACAAAGTTACCGCCGAAACCATCGAAAGTAATAAAGATTTAAATTACCAAGAACTTTTCCCCTTGGCCAACTGCAACGTTGCTCGGTCTCTCCTTGGCAGGCATATTTCTCAGGCTCTGTTTTATAGTTCCAGTCCATCAAAGGATTGCCCCAATATCCAGCTATCAATCCTGGGACGGAAGACGCTGGAGGCTCGTCTCCGCCTGCTTCTAAAAGCAACACCTAAAAAAGGATAAATATTTCATTAGAAAATTGTTTACAGAAAACCACAAAACATTGCATTACAGCTAACACTGATACAGAAATGTACAATATAAAAAATAAAGAATAAAAAATATCAGACAAAATTCATTGCTGAATATGTTTACCTCTCATCATTGCATTGATCAGCTCGACAACCGCCTTTGCAGCTGGTGATTGTCATAATAGTTTTTTTAGATAATTTATGATATATTTGGCATATTGAAATCGCACAAGGTTAAGAAATTTGTAATATCACTCAAGGTCGACTCAAGTAGAAAAGATATCACAAACACCATGCCTACCCCGCGATCTCGAATATATTAACATTGAAGCACCCGGCATTTTCGCGGAAAAGTTACGGATAAATCCGCTAAATGTTTTCAAGCAAAAAGTGATAAGATGTATATAGATATAGTAAATTCAAATTAATTATGACTTATAAAATACAACATGGCAAATACGAATATTTCGCCTTTATGTCGGTTTCATTGATAATAAGCTAAGTAAAAATTAAATTTTGACAAACATAAAGTAAAAACCCATAAAGATGAAGGGCAATAATATACACCCATCCCTCGCTTAACACGATACTCGCTTAGCACGGTTTCGCTTCAACACGATTTCAGTTTTATTGAAAAAAAAAACAATTAAATATTGCTTTGCAGACGTGCGCACAGCTGTGGGAATATATAGGAATAACGGTTAGGGTATATCTGGACGACATCTGTCCATTTTAAATGTAAAAAAAATAGTACCTAAAACATGTAAAACAATCCATCAGACATTTAGTCTCTCGTTGTCCACTCTGTATATCTAATATATTCTATCTTCTATTAAGAGTGACATTGAGTAATATCTTTTATCTGTGTTCATGTTTCAATAAATTTTCAGTCATATCTACCAATTTCTTTAATTTTGCTAAAAAAGAACCTATCCTCTCTTTTTCATATATCTGTTAGCCTCGCTTACACGGTTTTGTTTAACACGGTGATCTAGCAGAACCTATCTTCCGTGTTAATCAAGGGATGGGTGTATTTGAAAAATAATCCAGTATATTGAACGACCTGCGTTGTGCTTTTTTTAAATTCTGCATCTAATTAAAATAAAACTCGAATGAAAAAATATTTTAATCTAGTGTTCTGAAGCAATAAATATCATATTTGCCTTATTTGCCAAAAAGCCAAATATGAAAATTGCCACGATTAAATAATAATTGGGAGCCAAATCTCTCTATTAAAATTGAATACGCGTTGATTATAATTTTAGACCTTAATTAGTTATGGGTACACTGAATAAAACTCGATGAAAGAAAAGTATCCTTAAATTTAAATCATACATAATAATTACTGACAAGCACTTAATGCGAACAATGTCCTTGCATATCCTTGGAAAGTTAGAGTAAGTCAGGTTTGTAGGTTGTTGTTTTTGATTTCTGGTAATATTGATGCGAAACGTTCCCTCTTGATAACCAACGCACCTTGTTATAAAGTAGAAGATCAGCGTACTCGCTCTCCATTTTATCTAAAAATTCTTTGAATTGTCGATGATTAATTGAGCTTTAGCTAAAATGGAGTTTATAATTAAAAAATCCTTAACATTACAGATTTCTTCTGGAAATGTCGCACAAACAGCTTCTTGATACTTTTGTCATTCAGTCATACTTTTGGCCCCGTCTGTTGAAATCGACATAATTTTGCGACATTACTATTTTTTTTTTTAATTATTATTATTTATGTCTGAGCCGCACTTTGCCAACCCCATGCGCTAACTGATGCCGATACTTCGCGGCATTAGTAAAAATGCACTAATGTGGGACCAGGTGTTTGTGAAATCCATCAAATTCTGCATTAGTGCAGGACCGGGTGTTTGAGCGTTAATAAAATATCACTCACAGTAAAAAACTAAATATCTTTGTAAGCTTACCTTCCAAATCGGATTTTCTGATAATCTTGACGCAACGACTGCTCCTGCGGTACCTCCACCAACGACAATGAAGTCATACGGGCCTTTTGGGTCAGTTTTCGGATCGATTCTTCTGCATGGATCAGCTAGGTCACAGCGTGTGTTCAAGAAGGCTTCCAAGACACCCATGAAGATGAGGAAAGATCCTCCTCCGCATGATGACGCCATGCTTGGGCCCCAAGTGCCCATTGGACACCCGCAGGCCTGGGACAGAAATTCAACATTGTTTTATTGTTTGCTATGAATAATAGGGATATAAATATTAAGACTAGGACAGAATTAGTGATCAACCAGTCGCTCTTTCTATGCCCTGCTTATAGGATTGTTTGGCTGGGAAAGAATGTTTACAAAAACGAACATCCATGCTTTCGAACAGAATCGATATTTTGACTGAAAAAAATGCTGCTCGTATTGGGTATTGAAAACTTGAGCTCCGTCACGGAAGCCAATGATGTTGATCTCTGGACCACGGACCCAGTATAACAATAATCACATGATTATTTTTTACCAACTCCATTTAAGGTGATATGTTTTTTATAACATTTTTTTTTGATAATTTCGACTTGAATCGTTTAAATTTAGTACTCTTCTATGAGTTTTGTCGCTAACAACCCGGGACCTCAGTTCACGTACATTCGTGCACTTGAAATGCCTGAAGATGCCCAAAGGCAGATTCTGGGTAGTTAGAGACCAAACTCATGGAAAAGTACAAAATTCAATCGATTCAAATTTAAAAAATAACATTGTTTTTTCCATACATTGTTACACGAGTTCACTTCATTAAGACTTGAACCGTTTCATTTTAATAAATCTATCTGTGATTTAGTATGGTGAAACAAAACAGAATTTTAAAAATATAATTAGTTTTGTCTTTGAAGTCATTATTTAATAATGAAGAATGATTAATATACAATATGAACATACCTCGCCACCCATAGACATTTTTCTTGTAGAAGAAACTGGAAAAGTACCCTACTATTGCTGCAGCAAACCTAAAATAAAATATAATTATAATAGAAAACAAGGAAAACCTGAAACTAATAAATATTGCAGTTTTGATGAGTCTGTTATCATACAAATTTGTGTATTATTTCTTGAATATAAATTATATGTTTAATATGTAATTATTAATTAATTTAAATTAATAGTACTCGACGCTTCATGTTGATATGTAAGAATATTAAACAAAAAAAAAACATTCATTTTCATTATTATTGGTCATGATTTATTATTAATTTACCCTTAAAGGGTATTGGAAGATCGTGTTTTATAATTAATATAATAATAGAGGTGAACAGATTTTGTTTTCAGATTAATTTATATGGTTTACCTTGCATAATATATGCATATATACATATAAAGGGTCTTTTTATAAGGACGCTTAGTTTTGAAATGTAAATAAAACAAGTTGTTTGTGAGATTTCGACTAAATTTTAATTTCATTTGTAAGTATATTTTACGGCATTAAATATGGAATATAGCATCAAATGTCTGCCAATATCCATTCATTATAAAATGGGCCATGTCGCTAAAGTTGACTTTTTTGACAAATTTGGGTAAACTTCCAACTGCTCCAGAGCCCAATCAGGCGTTGTCTGCGGTCGTTTACCTGAAGTTCCTTGGTTAGTTGGATTTTATACGGGTGCAGACATAAGGCCCGATTCAAAATTCGCCAAGTTGAAGTCGCAGAAAAGCCAAGTTCTTGTGAACGACGAGAAATAAGCTGCCTTGGGTTTTCCTGTACACTTTCACACACAGCAGCAATGTTTTCACCAGATATTGTATTTTGATGACGTACAGGTAGGTGTTGGCCGATTATTTATCAAACTGGTTGACTCAAATTTGGCCACTAAACAATGAATAATCTACTCAGCAGGACAAAGTAACATATTTTGAGCGTCCCTATTGAAATACCCTTATAAATGCATTATTCTTTGAGAAATTTATTTTATTATGTTAACATAATAATTGTTTAATGGACTGTATTTTTTTCAATGTAGCAATTGATAAAAATTATGGTAAACCTAAACTTTACTCTATGTGTAATTTTTTCAATAATTATTACGTCAAATAAACAATACTTGGTGGAATGGCATTATAATAAAAAAATAATAACATATTTTTTTTTACCTATTCCACGATTTATTAACCCTTTGCACAGCTTCCAGCAACTCCTCGGTAGATTAAAGAAATTGATTAATATCACAGGGTTTGCTTATTTATAAGCATGGTAAAACTAAATCCGAAAAATATACCACACTATGACATGCTAAAAACATTAACTAAGGCACACGATTCAATTAATCAGGAGGTAATTTTCAAAAGTGGACAATTCCAAAATATTTTTTTTCAACTGCCAGTTTTAGATTAAACTTTTGAGACCTTTTTTCACATGGAAAAGTTTGAATGTTCACACATTATCCGTAATTCTTTAGTTTAAAACACATTTTAAAAATATTGATAGTAAACACAAATTTATGAGGAAAAAGTAATGAAAATATCTCACATTCTCAGTTTTTTAACAAATGGATTTGTCCGCTTTTGAAAATTACCTTCTGAAATACGGTTATTGAAATAAAGATAATTCAAAATTAATAAAAAATAATTTTCCAACCAAGTTTTAGGATTTACGATCAGGACCAGTTTCGCTCATGGCATGCATTATGAATGTGTTGTTTTAAGGTTTGGTGGAGGTATTGATTGAGTAGGCATTTACTTGGTAGAACTCCATTATAATACGGAAAGAAAAATTACAATGTATTTTAGTTCTACATAAATTATTTTATATATTTGTTGATAGCTATTTCAAACTTATTTAAATTCTTTCATGTGACGTCGGTATGGTTTCAACAGAAGGAGATAATGTAGGTAGCACCCTGTCTAGCAATGGTATATAAGCTATCTCTAATACACGTTTTAAACATAGTTCTGATGAAGGCGTAAGCCGAAATAGCTATCAACAAATATATAAAATAATTTATGTAGAACTAAAATACATTTTTATTTTTCTTTCCGTATTATTTGGTGGAGGTATTAACAAGAAAGTGATTTTGTCGTATCCGCCTATGCTATTGATATGTGTTTCTGACACATTACGTAAAATATTATTTTGTTTCTAGTGGCATTCATATCTCAAAACTGACATAAATCGAGATACGTTTATTTTATCCTTAAAGACCGAAGTGCTGTTACAGCGTCTGAAATATGAAACTGGTTTTAATAATTTTAACATTTCCTGGAAAAATTGTTTTTCCTACGTTAATCTCTAATTAATGATACTAGCAAGTTACAGGTTTATTTGTGATTTCAAACGAGCATGGCAAAGCAAAAACATTCACAGATTCGTCGTGGCAAAGTATAACTGATTTTATAGCCAACGTTAATTGAGAGAAATATTAAATATTCTTTAGTAAACTTTGCAACGTTAATAAAAATCAAGTAAGTTTTTTAGCCGTTTGGATTCCAGCCATTTTAAATCATAAACAAAAAGTTTACGACATTAAATTCAACTAATGAACTGAGTCAATCGCGATGCGTGAAACCGGTCCTGATCTTTATAAAATTACTCGTGGAAGTCAATGGTGGATTATCCCCGACTACTAATTATTTGGTCAGTTTTTAATTCGATAAATGGTCAGTTATAAATACTTAAAATCATTATCGTTTGCTCGGAAATCGGAAAAAACCATTCTCATTTTAACATATTGAATGTATTATTTCTAATAGTATAAAGATTGTCTTATGTCTTCCACAGGTATACGGATAGTATAGTTTTATAATAGGGCAGTGGTCGACGACATTTTGATTGAAATGGGCACTCCCAATGGCTCGTCAATAAGAAAAGGTCCCAAAATTTTATCTTGGTATCTTGCGTTCCATGTGCCAGCTGAAATTAGATTCGTTTGAATTGTGTAATTTTCCATGAGCTTTGTCGCTAACGACCCGGCATTCAGTTCAAGTTCATTCGTGCACTTGAAGTGCGCAACTTATTCGTTTATTTGATATTATTATCATAATAGCTTTAATGGCATAGCCCATGCCAAAGTAATCGGCCGTAGCGCGTTCAAACTGTTACAACTGTGTTCTCATATATGCTGATCATTTACGGCGTGTATTTAATGGGTCAGTAACTAATTCAAGTTTTGGTCAGTTAATAAATAAATGGTCAGTGAAAAATCAAAATGCTCAGTTAATATTATAAACGGTCAGTTGTCATTGTATCAGTGTGAATGTGGTCAGTTATTAAATAGAACGGTCATTTATGTATATAAACTCACCATTTATTATTTTTAACTGACCGTTTTAAGTATTTATAACTGACCATTTATCGAATTAGAAACTGACCAAATAATTGGCAGTCATCATTGACAGCCCATTGCTTACAAACAAATCTTTCTACAGTTTTCACATTTGAAGTATTCTAATTTCTTTTGAATTTTAGTTTTACATGACTTTTAAGTCTGGTGTAATATTTTTCAATACATAGGTTTGAAGATTAAATGTCAGATGAATTTTAAAAAAATCAAACACTTTTGGAACAGCCGTTTGAAAAAAATACACGGAAAGTGTCAATTCGTCCTTGTTCATTCAAAAGACTAAAGAGTATAAATAAAACCATTTTTTACAGTTATGACTTACAAACATACATTCTGCAATAGCTATTTGTCAAATATGATTTAAAAAAGTTTAAATTCCTTAAAATTAATAAGTAAAAAAATGGTAATGCATCGATGTTGTTCGAATCAATTTTAAATATAGCAGTGTTGCCATGAACTGAGAGGATTTTCAGTTGATTGGTTTTACACATTGTTCTTTTTTTGAAAACCAATAGACAATGAAATGTTGGCTATTCACGACAAAATTTGGCATTAACCGCTAACTTCTGGTACCTTCACTTGTTACGGAAGTAGGAAATAAATAATAATTCTATTTCCATATGTACAGATTAGTAAAAAAACGTCGTGAGATTTCGATGAAACGATGAGTTAACCTATTCCGGGAAAAAATATCGATAATTATTGAGGACAGATTAACAATCTGGGTAAAACTAAATTTTCCATGCATATTGTACAATATGTAGATATACTTAGTTATCATTTGTCGAGTTTCGACGTCGTTGAAATCGGTTCCGTAGTTCACGGGTTTGAGTCCCGGCAGGGCATTTTGTAAATTGATTTTTGGTCGCCGGCACGGGTGTCTGTGATGCTTAAAATTCTTTCCAGAAATTCGTCTCTAAAAACAGAGCGTAGGGAACGTAATAATTAACTAACCAGCGACTGGTTCTATCCTAGCCCTATCCTTATAACTATCTCTACTTTTGACGGAAAAGAGAGATTGACGAACTTAGTAACAAGTAGTAACCTAACCTTCCTAATTGATGAATTGCTAATGTCATTAGTAGTATACTTATTTATTTGCTTTGCTTTGATTCTATAACTCCCTCCTTGCATCCCATAAAAAGGAAATATCCCAAACTCCATTTTGTAATTTTATCATTTTTAAATATTAGAATCAACTTGCTATATTACTTAAGCAAACTTTGCGATAGTAAGTAGGCGAAACACGTGTCACAATAAGTAACACAATACGTGGAATAGAAGTTATAAAGCTTCCGTTGAGATAGACTCCATAAAGTCCATAAATCATATGCTTCCTACAGAGAGCGGGCATGATTTAACAAAAAACTAATTAAAACTTTAAATATAATATATAAAGATGCAATTAGTTGTCCGGAATTATGAAGTTGGCGGAAAAAAAACTGATGAACTGTCGCGAATATCTATTATGCAAGAAAAACATTTTTTTTCAGCTGTTGCTTTGGGGAAATTAATCATTAAAAAATTAAAATTGATAACATTGTTCTTATACTTGTTGCGAAACCAATTGCATTAAATGCTTTGCTTCATTGAGAAGCAAAATCAAACTTAATTAAATAAAATAAGCAATATAATTATGGCATAAATTAATTTGAAACTGTTCACCATATCTTGTGAGAAAAGGTACCGTAAAATGTGGTGAATAGAGACAAACACAAGGATTGAACTTTAGCACAACTTTACCAAGTATCCAATGTATTTTTTACTATTTATATATCATTCTTTACAATGACTATAATACTATCTCTCGAATGACAAAACCAAACCAACTAAATGATTGGCCAAAATTGAAACAAACGTGCTTAAGTTCGATGCCTGTGCATCCTTACTTTTTGACCCCTTATAAACTACTCTTTTATTGGATCAAATATGACCCGGGTTTCGTCTTTCGGCATCTTCAGGCATTTCAGGCAAAATGTTTGAGAAAAACACAGGCGATAACAAATTATTTCATCAAGAAATGTTAGAAATAAATTAGAATTCAGCTCAATACAATAGTTGGCCAATTTCAATCTTCAAAAACTGACCATTGCCATACACCTTTAAATGAATATCATTGATTATAAATTCAAACACTTAAATAAATCAATTCATTGATAATAGTTCGGATAAAACCCACATATTGCTTTAGTGGATATTTCCATGTTATTAACTGGTAATTAGTCTTTATAATACTACATTGAAAATACCTGTAATTATAATTTACCCACTTTATTCATTGAAACTCACAAACATCAAAACTTTTGCTATCTCATATAGATTACACATTAATAACAATCAAACCTAGTGATCTACTTTTATTTTTATGTATAAACTATACAAACTCATTCGTGCACTTGAAATGCCCGAAGATACTGAATGACGAAACCCGGGTCGTTAGCGACGAAACTCATGGGAAAGTAAAAATATTCGACGATTCAAAAAAGTGCAGTATACGTTTTCAGGGAGGCTTTCGTGTTTCGGTTAAGCCATTGATAGCTGTTTGAATTGTCCTTGAAAACAATGTGACCGGAGAAGCCTTCATCTGTCAATGAACCGAATACAATGACGATCAGCCGAAACGAATCAGGCAGTATTTTATGACGAGTTGATTAGCTCGTGATTTTGTATCATTACAAAAATTTTGTGTTTTTTCATGAATTATAAAATGAATTAGGGAGTGGAATAGTTGATTATTATTTCGATGCTAATGATACTGCAATGCGAGGAAACTATTATTGTTTGATTACATTGTTTTATTATGTCATGTTTTTTATTTATTTATTTACTAGTATTCGAACCGGCTTCGCTCGGTCCAGTTTGGGGTTATGTTCACCTCGGCGCGTAAATTCAGATGGGCCAAGTTGAAACAACTGGCAACTTAATGACTAACAATGCAAAAGGGAATTACAGACCCACCGACATACATACGCCGTTTCGGTTTTATATACAAGATATTTTGGTTCATATGAAACTACTCCAGTACTCGAGTATTTTGTAAAATGTACTACTCGATACTCGAGTAATTGGAGTATCTACACACACATTGATAACGAAACAAATTTACCGTCGAAACTTTCGCGAGAGAAATCAATTCGTTTGTTTGAACTTGCAACAACAATGCAAAAGGGAATTACAGACCCACATACATATTAACATACGCCGTTTCGGTTTTATATATAAGATTGTGTTTTTCAAACGATTAATATTAAATATTGCTATTCCATCGTGCACCTTAATCTTCGGTCGTAATCTTCAATTACATTATAAAGTACTATTTCCATACCTATTCTGACTACTATCTGGTCCGGTTTCGTTTATCGCGAGCATTGTCAACATTTATTTACTTTTCATTTTCAATCCAAAATTTATCAAAATTTCATTTAAAGCACTCTTGCTTACTAAAGCATTATTATTTTACGTATCAAATTGTTCTATTGTTAGACATTTTGATTTTGATGACAGAGGTTATTGATTGATAATTAAATGTGTAAATATATGTTGCATAGAAATTGGTGTTTTCACAATAATCTATCTTAATTCTTAGAATGTCTAGTCCAGCTCGCATTGCATCGGTTACGCGCAACTCCTTTATCGAGTCGATATTGTAAAACTTGATTGGAAAATTATTTTTAATAATTATAAATTATCCTTATTTCAAAAATCGTATTTTTTGGATGGTGTGTCTTAGTTAAAGTTTGTAACATGTTATAATGCTCACTGTCAATACTTGGTGGAATGGCATTATAATAAAAATAGTAGAACATTTTTTGTACTTATTCCATATAAAATTTATTCGCTCATGGCTAGCATTCAATATTCAGTTGACAATGCTCGCCATGAGCGAAACCGGTCCTGATCCAATAAATTGAATGTGGAATAAGTACTAAAAATGTTTTATTATTTGTATGTGGTGCGGTATATTTTTCGGTACTTCGTTTTAACATGCTAATAAATACGCAAACCCTGTGATATCAATCAATTTCACAAATCTTTTGAGGAGTGCAAAAGGTTAACAGTGAAGTGGTAACCAGCCATGAATTCATTTATCTATAAATTACCGCTATTAGTTACGTTGAAATTGTTGTTTTTAACCATTTCACTGGGCAACGAATCAAGGATCCCCTGTATCAGTTGATTAAAGCCATGTCCTTTCCTTATGTGGAACATGTTTCATCCGCGAGTGACGGTAATGGGTTACAATAAAACACAGATTCCAATAAAATAATAAAATCGCAAAGAGAATGTGTAGAAATTTTAAGATTTCGTGCACTTACCGTGATTGTTATTTAAATGTGAGACCAACGTTCGCTCTGTTCCAATGTCAAGGTCTGCCGTACGTACAACCGGTCGCGATATCTGACAACTTACAAACTGAATGACAACTTTACGTTACGACCCAAGGAAGATGTGTTAGCTGGATATCGGTCAACCGTTCGCTCTCGGCTCTGCGACAGAAGATGTCAACTTTTTTGATTAATATTCTCGACGAATAATTCTTTTTTCAAAAAGTGCTAACTCCTATAGATCATCATAACTTGACCGCCGTTCAAATTTGGAACTAAAATTGTCCCCATATCGAAGATACATTTAAAAGCCTTCGAAGTCATATTGTTTTAGTAAAAATATATTTACATGAAGATTTTGTTTCATTTATAGCTTGCATATAAAAATGTGTTAGTAAATAAACAAATTTGATTGAGCATTGCACACTTTTTACGCGATGGTGGCGCACTCACAAGCGTTCAAGTTATAATGGTACATCTATAGCAGTGGTTCTCATGTGCGACCACCAACAGCTTCATAATAAATATTGATAATGAAAAAAAATATGGTCTTACAAGTTAATTTATCAACAAATACTCTGAAAATTTAATATTTGTTGTGTAATTAATACCGATAGTAAATTTACAAGCATGGTAAGGTCCATTTGATAAATCACAAGCACAAAAGATTCAAAACAAAATTTTGGTACGGCCACCAGACAATTTTACGTGAGAATCACTGATCTATAGTGTGGAGTTTGTCGTTTTTCATTTACAACTCCATCTTTATAATCACATACTTTCGAAGCTAAAAAATAATAAAATTTAATTTGAACCTAAAATTTAAAATGAATTTCCAGAAAGTTACCGCTGAATCCATCGAAAGCATCAAAATTTGAATCGTTTGAATGAGTTTTGTCGTTAACGACCCGGGATTCGTCTTTCGGAATCTTTGTTCCTTTCAAGTGCATAAGTGAGTCTTAAGCTGACGCATATTTTGTGTCGTTTTCTCGGAATAAAAAAATACTAAAAGTATATATTTTTTCTACGAGAAGTACTTGTGACTCAGTCACTCAACCTCTCTTCAGTTAGTACGAGAGTAGTGATAGAAAAGACCAGGGCTGTCGGGGCTTTTTGTCCGGAGTCGGAGTCGTCGCGGCGATTTGGCCGGAATCGTACATGGACAACTTTTTATTTTTGCATATAATATGTCAAATTTGGCCATAAGCCGGATTGGTAGGGTTGATATTCAATTGAATACACATCAATAGGAAAATTAGGCAAAAAAAAGTGACGATATTCTACTTTTTTAGTCGGAGTCGTGTTTTTGGTCAATGTCGGAGTCGGAGTCGTGGTTTTGGTAAATGCTGGAGTCGGAGTCGAACTTTTTTTTACCGACTCCACAGCCCTGCAAAAGACAAGGCTAATGGGTAGCTAGTTGCCCTTGCTGTGCTCCGCTTCTAGGATCGGATGTTAAAGGATTTTTTAGACAACACAAACACACACGCCTTCAGACAGAATCGACAAATTGACCGAAAGAAAAGGCTGGTAATACTGGTACACGAGCCCGTGAGAACTGTCACGGAAGCCAAAGACGTTGATCACTGCACCACAGACCCGGCATTTTTATTCATTGAAACATTTAAATTTAGTTATAAAAAAGCTAAAAATTATGTGAAATTTCGAGATTTGTCCACCATTGGAAATTTACCAAGCCAGGTTTTGCAAATTGTATTGGACGTTTGATGCAAAAAAAACATACCTGTGATAAGTTGAGAGCCCCTGCTTGACGATAACGATCGTCAAACAATGATTACTAGTTCTACTCGTCGGTCATTAACTCTCTAATGACCAAATATTTTAATTTTCATTTACCTGTTCCTATAACCTATTTTGATAATATTGTATCATTACGTATTCCAAATGACAAGATCTGCTTACGCTCTATTATAGAGCATTTGTATTTGTTTTAAAAAACATGTTTTGTTCGCAAACACTTGAGTACACGGCAATGAACAAATTTCCTATTAGATTTATGTAAATAAAAATTTTACCTAATAATTCGGGAGCATAGAATCAAAAAGGCGTAACTACAAAAATGAATGTTTTGAGCTAAGCTTGGTTTCAATAGTGCCGTAATCACATTTTTGATCGGCAGAGTCGACAATTTTCCATAATATTATCGAGAAACGAAAATATCAAGTAAGAATTCTCAAAGTATATTTAATGATTTTTTTTTTAATAGTTTCTATATGCATATGTACATTTCGTGGGTGTAGAAACATACGGGCGTAACTACAAAAATGGCTGTTTTGATTTAAATATGGCAATGTCATGCTCAATTGCAGTTCTATAAGATATAAAAATATGAAACTTGTACGATGAGCGGTTTACCAGATATTGCTCGGTTTTTCTGCAAATCCGCAAGCACACAGTTCAAAATTGAAAACTGTTTTGCCATTTATCTCAGTTCGTTGTTTTTGTAGTTTCGCCCGTATGTTCCTACACCCACGATTTATAAAGCTACCTAGTTATAAATAAATTTGTTTGAAATAATGAGAAAACATATTCCTTGAATATTAAAAAAATGGTGGAATGGCATGTGTTTAATTAATCTGCCTTATACAAAGACAACAAAATATGTATTTGTGTTTTTCTCAATACTATGTTTTTGTAGATAGGCCCCTGTGATCCTTAACCCTCGAATTGTACCGCATTGAATAAATTATTCTTACTCCAGATACTTCTGAAACGATGGTAGATTGTTTTCTTCATCTTTTGATCTAACAAAAAAACATCTAATTCAGCAGTAGGCAACTCGAGACACATGAGTGCCCGCGAAGTATTTGATGACCACCACTTATAATTAATGTTTTATTCAAAATATTGCCAGAACGAAAGCGGGCTACCGAAATAGCAATCAATTAATGAATATAATCCAGTTGAAACTACATTCTTGATGTTGGAGTTCTACCAAGGGAATGACATTAAAATAATTAATTCAAGATGTTGATTGGAAAAAACTAATTCTTATATTCAACCAGTTTGCCTGTTGCCAGTGTGTGGTATGTATATGTTACAGCGAAACTGTTTTCTCAGTGAAAATGTATTCTTCTCCACGATGTCATTGAAATCAAATTTGACCGCCCTATCTTCAGCCCTATGTTTGTCTGCGTTTTGTCTTTGGTTCTTTTTTTATGAAAGGGACCTACTTGCTGATTTTGTTTCATTGAAGCAAGCCAAAATTTTAGGCCGGCAAATCATCGACTTGGACCAATAATTTCAATGATCGTGACCAGTGAAATCATGTTGCCATACAAATCTATTACTTGATACATATTCACTGAGAATACAGTTTCACTGTAACATATATAATAATATTTCCTTGTTCCCGTAAGCATTTGGTCAATTCAGGGTTTCGCGTTAATATGTATATTTCATCTCAGTTTGTTATTTGTTTGTCTAAATCTAAATGTAGCACGAAAGTTTAACATTGATTTATTCAACAGACACATTTTGAATATTAATTGATCGTTATCACATAATAATAATATAAAAAAAAAACAAAAAGCCTATCGGTTTTATTGTTAGACTTTCATATCAACTTTTTATCCTGCCATGTTCTAGTTTTTTTTCAACCTTCTTCCGATAGTTCATCTGTAAGACCGGTTTTTAAAAAAAACACAATTTGAGCTAGGACCAGTGGCGCCGCGTTTAAATGTCCAACGTGTATGGCGCACGTGGGCTAGTTATAAACTGCAGTGCAGTGTTTTGTACAGATTTTTCCAGGACTGTGGAGTCGGAGTTGGAGTCGTGGAGTAATTAAACATAAAGCTTCGAACCCACTCTCAAGACCAGTGCTCCACAACATTTATTCAAATACGACCCATTACAAACAATAGGAAAATATTGCAGAACACTAACAAAAATATAAATATACAGAATACAGTGGCGTTTCTGTTTGAATTTTTGGGAAAAAAATTTCAAAATTATTTTAAACTGTTACTACTACCAGGGCTGTAGTGTCGTCAAAAAAATACGACTCCGACTCCAACTCCAACATTGACCAAAAACACGTCTCGTTAATTTAGTCACATTTTTTTCTTACCTTTCCAATGTATTTAATTAAATATCAACCCAACTATTGCGGTCAATAGCCAAATTTGATATTTTATATGCAAAAATACGACGACTTTGACTCCGACTCCGGCCAAAAAGCTCCGACTCCACGACTCCGACTCAGACTCCACAGCCCTGGCTTGACTTGATAAAAAAAGTCAGCATGAAACAAAGCAAAACAAAGAAATTCTTGAATTGCAATTTTTTCAAATTTTGCAAAATATTTCCTGACAGTAAAATCCACGCGCAAGACTCAACATTAAACGCAACGGTAGAACATTATTTATATTTTTTTTAAATAAGTAAATAAAATTTGGAAAGACATAAATCCATACATATAAATTACGAGTATTACTCGAGTATTTTTCAAAATACCGGCAATCGAGTACTTGAAAAATGGACGAGTATTCTCGAGTATTCGATACTCGAATTGGAGTCTCTAGTCGCAGCCATTACAGGATTCTACAAGGGCTGTTGTTAAGCAGATTTAAAACAATTTTGATACGAATCAACTGGAATCGATTTGGAGTAATTCAATTATTTCACGGTGACAGGAAGCATGGTGTACCACATACACCACAACGCCTTATTAATTATATACTTATTTGTTTTTTTATGTTGGCAAACCTTGATTTGCATTTTTTTACATGAACAATAACAGAATTATTTTAACTATTTGCCTGTTACAATTAGTCCACACATCCGTGAATAAACGCATTTTCGCGTCACCTGTAATTTTTGCATTGAAATATTATTGACAAAACAAAACTTATATTACTTATTTCATTAAGTTTTTTAAGGTATAAAGTTTACAATGTAAGCCAGGAGTCATCAATCTTTTTATGCCTACCGCCCACTTTTGCTTATTTTTCATGGTAAAATTTCCTAAGCGCCCACTAACGTCGCTATATTTCAATCCAGTATATGGGAAAAAAATTTGAAGATTTGAAAAACCAAGTTTTTAAGCCAACATGCGTGTTCATATTTATATTGAAAGAAAAATCAAATTCAATATTCATGAGAATTTGAGTCTGATGCTGTTAGACTAAATATTATATATCTGGTTCAATTTTTGTTAAAAACAAATGAAGGAATCACTGAATCATTCAGTGATTTTCAGACAACTTCTTTGTTTTATTATGATTTTGGGGTAAAGGCAAAAATCGCCTACCGCCTACCACGAAGTCTTTATCGCCCACTAGTGGGCGTTACGGATCAGGTTGACGACCCGTGCTGTAAACATTCACTTATAAGCTGTTCACCGTCAGTGGAAAGGGATTATATAAAAAAATAAAATTTTGTACTTAATCCACATTAAAATTATTATATCAGGACCGCTCGCATCCGCTTCCCATTCCGACCGATTCGCCCGGTCCGTTGTGCAGTGGTCAACGTCGTTGGTTTCCGTGACGGACCGCCCGGGCTCGATTTCCGGTACGAGCAGATTTATTCAGTCGATAAATCGGTTCTGTTCGAAGGCAATGGGTGTTTGTGTTGTAAGAAATTCCTTCCCACCTTTCCTATCCCTAAAAGCGACGAATAGCAATAGGGATTAGCCAACCAATAGTCCTGTCCTAGTTCTCGTATCCTTTTAATCCCTACTCTCTTCGAAAAGTAGAGGTTGAGCAACTGAGTAACAAGCAAATAGATCACGGGCTCCCAACCCATGGGTCGTGACCCCCAAAGGGGTCGCGGCGGTTTTTCTGTGGGGTCGCCAACTTATACAGTCAACTTAAAAAAGTATTCACTTTAACTCATTTTAGTTGTTTTTTGAATTACCTTGTTAGAATGCCTTTTTCAATTGCCTTGGGGTTCGCGGGTCAAATAGATTTTATAAAAAGGGGTCGCCACCCAGAAAAGGTTGGGAACCTATGAAATAGATGGTTTCATTTAGGGTATTCGATACTGGTTTTTCACTTGAATGAACGCTCCCTGGCGTTAGTCCTATAAGGTTTTAGTGTCCACGGCTTGAATCTCCGTAGTCCGTACGGATATGTTATTGTATTCGCTATTTCTTATTTTTAAAACCGATGTGTCGGCTATAACAAAAACAGCTCAAATCCCGGACTACCGGTATTGCGACCCCTGTATGTGTTTCAATGTTTCATTGTGCTTCAAACTAAAATAATGAGCAATAATTATTCACGACACGTATCATCTGGATTCATATTAACCCAGCATCAATCATGACCCAGATTTTTGATGACAGTTAACATTTGCAGATATGGCTGATGACCCCAAGCGCTTGGTTAATTTATAACCTTGTTTTTTATAAGCCATCAGTATCCAATCACAAACAAATCTTGTTTTGAGTTTGAGTGAATGTTTATACAGGCCTCTAATTTCGCACATATTTTTAAATATTCGTTCTTTGGCGATTATGCAAAAATTTTATCCATAAAAGCACTGCATGTTACAGAACTCTCTATGAAGAAAAGAAAAAAAGAGTAAAATACAACAAACTTTTGACGAGTTTTTTCAGGAAACATAATTTTTATACAACAAATTTTTGGTGTATTTTTAGATTTTTCGAACACTCAACCTTCGCACACATTTTCAGAAACCAATTATGTGCGAAAGTAGAGGACCACCTGTATTTCCTAGTTCTATCATCAACTATAATTCGTTTAGATAAAAAAAAAAAAACTGTAATATATATATTTATGTAACACTTCTGCTGTTTTTTTATTATCGAATTGAAGATTTGCTCTATTTGTACGAGACAAGGAATATTTCAAAATTGAGTTCCTAACTCTGAAACGACCATCTGAACGCTTCATGTAATCGACCCCAAGTTTTCAGATTCTCGGTATTTGAAAAAGAAAAAATAGCTGTTATGTGTATTATGTAACAATGTTAACTCTACTAAAAAAAAAAAATTAGAACTGTAATATGTATTCGTTTTTTAAAAACATAAAAACTGCTTGGTTATTTTGGCTAATTCCTTCAAAAAAGTCTGGCCGTAAAAG
The DNA here is from genome assembly GCA_028554975.1 of Himalopsyche kuldschensis. Lineage (NCBI taxonomy): Eukaryota > Metazoa > Arthropoda > Insecta > Trichoptera > Rhyacophilidae > Himalopsyche > Himalopsyche kuldschensis. The sequence goes on along the minus strand of JAHFWI010000031.1, from coordinate 2,670,230 downwards.
GGTTAAGATTTTTTTTAATAAAACTGAATAAACATATTCTTTTTGGATGCCCGTTGGATTCTTGAGCATATCATTGCAATTTTTTAAAAATAATTTTCATTTTTGATAAATATTTTATGATTTTAAACTTAAAAATTACGACAATTTTATGCATAAAAAAAATTAGTAAAAAAAAACTTTCGAACGAGCTGTAAGAGGTGATCAACTGTCTGCTGATTAAAGTAATCGTAAGCTATGAAAAAATCCAGTTTTAAGATAAAAGAAGTATTGAATAATTAGTACAAAAGATAAAAACATTCAGCCACTCAGTATAATATACATATATGGAATTTTCCCTAATAATTCGTTTGTCACAGACTGTTGTTGACTTGGCAAGCAAAACCAAACCTATTACTGGTGATATTTTTTTCTGAAGACATCTGACCTATTAACTCTTACCACTCTGCAGGCCACAGAGTCTGGCCGGAAAGATTCTGATGGGCAGCTTCATGTGCCAGGAATTTTCGATAAATAAAGTGGAACGCTGCAACATGCTTTATTAACCAACATTTTATGATTTAAATCTACAGTTCGTTCATATATCTTCTCGGAAAAATAGGTGAGTCACTTAACCAAGAATAAATATTTTTTTAAATTTTTATTTTTTTTAAATCACAGTCGCTTACCAGTCATTTGAAAATTTGGCCATAGTGCAAAAGGTTAAATTTAGAGAAATAATTGATGCCATAACATATGTATACTGTAAATTTTGAAGGAATATAAAGAAAAGGGGAAGGAAAACGTTTGTCACTCAGAATATTTCCAGGGCTGTGGAGTCGGAGTCATGGACACGCGTTTTTTTGGTTGGAGTCGGAGTCATCGCGGCGCTTTGGTCGGAGTCGGAAAATTTAATACACATAAATAAGAAAGGTAAGGAAAAAAACGTGTCGAAATTAAACTTTTTTTAGTCGGAGTGCGAGTTGTATTTTTGATCAATGTTGGAATCGGAGTCGTGTTTTTGGTAAATGCTGGAGACGGAGTCGTTTTTTTATAACGACTCCACAGCCCTGTATATTTCACAAAATAATAACAAATAGTACAAAACCCCATATATTTTAACATTCACTTCATAAAAATAGCAAAAAAGAGTAATTTTCGACACAGTGTAGTTAATTAACCTCCCAGGAATCCCAGGTATAGAAATACTTACACTAAAAATACCAATATTAGAGTCTTGACCAGTGGTTCTCCGTAAAAATTTGGCTGTGGCCGCATGAATATCAGCCGTCCAACGAAAATGTCTGGTGGCCTTATTACTGAATTCAATAATAATAGGTTGGATAAAACCCTACATTTATTTTAGATATTCCTATGTTATTATCTGATGATTAGTATTTGATTTATATACAAAATTCGAAACTGAAATTTTTTCTAATTCATATTTTAATAGCGATAAGTGATCTACTTTTATTTTTGTACATAAACGATACAAACTGTTTACAACATGTGTACATCCGTGCACTTGAAATGCCTGAAGATGCCGAAAGGCGAAACCCGGATCATTAGCGATAAAACTTTTGGAAAAGTAAAAAATTCAAACGTTTTAAATTTGATGTTGAAATTCCATCAAGCACCCTCAGTCGAAATTCTTAATAACATAACTTTATGTTTTTTGATTCTTCCATGATAACTTGTATTTTGTAAAAACCCAATATAATCTTCCAATATGATAATAGTCTCAATAATTATTACACACTTGAGTTCAGTTCTTATAAATCACAGGTAATGTTTTCTTTAATATTTATTACACCTTTTAATAAACCTGTTTTTTTAATTAAAAGTTGACATTGAAGATCAAATTTGTGATGTTTTTATTTTGTAAATTAGTGTTATTTCAGTATTTTAGTGTGAAAAACAAAAGCATTATATGGTAAGGTCACACGTTCATCTGATTTGGAAAACATTACAGCAAAAATGAGCAGTGTTTGGTAAAATAAAAACAAATTGTCTATGCTTCAGTCTTTATTTGGGCAACATGGAGATTTGGTATGGACATATCCTCGCACAAAAAAAAAACAAGATGGCAGTGTATTTATTTTAAAGCTTTGAACACACTGGGGACTTAAATACGATACAGTATAAAAAATGTATTCTCAGATCATATAAATAACTGTGATTGAAATAATTATATTAAAAAAATCAGTTGTGGAATCAAGACTTGTGACATTTATGTAAGAGGAGTCTTATGAAATCAAGTGAGTCAGTTCTTTTTTAAATTACTGACTATAATTTTCAAAAAATCTTTTTTTTTGGTCTAAATAAATTTTCCAATACTTTTAAGAATATTTTAAACTTTCAACTATACCAAAATTCAAATTATTTTCGAAGTTATAGCAATAAAAAGGGAGCGCGTCAGAGAGTAGACCTGAAAAACAGGTAGCGATCGGATCCTTACGAAAACACAAAGCCTTGAGTCTGTCCCTTGTAAAAATATTACAAGTCGTAGGACATCACAGCAACAATGGACGGTCTCATATACAATCCAGGAAACTCTGATTTAAGGTGGAAAAAAAATAGTTTAGTTTTAAGGAGCTGATGTCTTACTTTTTTTTCTTTTGCATTTTTCTCGAATCAACTTTTTTCAAAATGGTCGGAACGATATCTCAAGATCTACTCAACCGATTTTGTTCACATATTCTTTATAATAGTATCTATGGATTGATATTATCTATGTTAAAAAGTTATAAATTTTGCTGTCATTTCTTGAGATTTTTTAAAATCCTTTTTTATTATCATGCCTATTCTACCGAGCGCCAATGTGGTCTAACCCCTTAAATAAATAACAAAAGTATGTGAGCTGTATACATAATCAATGTGTCAGGATTTTGTGTCGGTTGCAAGAATGGATCCATGCAGATCTGAGACACAAGAGTATCTGTCCTTTTCTCGTATTTTGATGAAACTGGGGTTGGACATATTCTCAAGTATAAAAGAGTAAAATGTGTAATGAAATAAATAAACTTAATGACACAATGATTTGTTACTTAAGTACAGTATCATAATATAGAAAATGATTTGATATTTATGAAATCAGTCCAGGCATTGTATTTAATCTCATCGACGGTAGATATCATACACATGGGATAAATTACCAAAAGTAGACAAAAATATATACTTTGAAATGGGCTACTATCCGTTACATAGGATATATTTAGTATGCAACGACATTGAATTAAATATTGTAAAAAATGTTTTGTTTTCAGGTACATACAAATAAAATCAAAATGGTAACTCTTTGTAAATGATTTAAATGGACGACATTGAAATAAAAAATTATATAAGCCCCCCGAGGTATACATGAAAGAATTTTTAAAATCTCAACACCTGCGACACAATTTTTGAACTCCATTTATTATAAATTATTAAAATCTTATATAAAAAAGACGTACATTATACCTAACAGTGAAAATGATTTTTTTTTATTCCTCGAATGTTAGTAAAATTCTAAGAGTTGGTTATAAGTAGAAACAACGCCAATCCCCACGGCCTAGTGGTAACAGTCTTTGCTTCTGTTTAGAAACAGATTCGCATCTCAATATGAACATTGGCTTTACAATCCAAATATAAAAGAAGTTGCTTTTAGTATCCCTAATGTCTCCTGAATTTTTCTTTAGGTGTTCACTGTATACACTTAACAAAATTTATTAACGAAAATAATAAACTGATAATCAGTTGAAAATGCTCGTGATGAGCAAAACCGGTCACAATCTCAATAAATCCAATGTGGAATAAGAACTAAAAATGTTGTATTATTTTTATTCTCCTGAAAACGATACAGTTATAAGATGGAGATTCAGTTAATAGTGGAACAAGTCAATGCTATATTATTTTTCCACATTCTCTTCAAAAGTGGTAAAGTATGTTCCACACTTATTTACAAAACCATTGGAATAGAAAAGTTATCAAATTTATTCAATATTACTTTTAAGTTTCCACAAAGCTAACGGAGAATACATCGATAATATCTTGCATATCTGACGCGGCTTCTTTACAGTAGTGAGTGATAGCACTTACGGGATCTCAAGAAAACTGTATACTTTTGGTGAAAACCTGGAATTAATTAGTAAGAGTTTTTCAGGAAACATTAAAGGCAATTCAAACGAAATAAAATTAATAATATTACAAATATTATGTCAGACATTTCTTCATTGACATAGTTTAGGCAAATTAACAATGGTGATCGGCGATAGGTTAAAATTTAACATCAGACTAGCTAGACCGGCTGTGAGATAAACAGATATAAAATATTTTTAATTGTAATGCTTTGGGTTTTATGTGTTGATTGTATATGATATCAATAGATGGTGGGCGTTGCCGGACTATTGAGCCAGGGTTCCCATGGGATCCCACGCTGGAAGAGTGATCGGCGACTGTTCAAACACCTTCAGCACATCGGCAGGTACATACTTCTTATCACATACGATCTGAAATAAAAATGTTACAAGTGTTGTAGGGAAAGCATTCAATATTTGTTTGAATATTTTACTTTTCCATGAGTTTTGTCGTTAACGACCCGGGTTTCGTCTTTCTGCATTTTCAGGCATTTCAAGTGCATGAATGAACTTGAACTGACACGTAGTAAACAGTTTGTATCGTTTATATATAAAAAGTATATCACTAAGTTGGATTTTTATTAACATAATCTTTATGAATTAGCGAATGTTTTGATGTTTTAAATGAATTAAGTGGGTAAATTATAATAAATTATCATAAAGACTATTTTTCATTCCAATAGGTGGATTTCATCCGACCTATTGTTAAAGAATTGATTTATTTCAAGTGGTTGAATTAATAATTACTGATATTTATGTATAGGTGAATTTGTAAGATTGAGTTGCTCATTTAAAATTGGCTAACTACTAAGCCGAGCACTATTTATGTATATCTAATATTTCCTGATAAAATAATTTATATTCGCCAATGTTTTCATGTAACAAATCAACTCCTGTATCTATATCGAATGCGTGATTCTCGAAGGTTGAGGTGTCTTCATGTAATCTAATATTTAAAGTGGGGGCTGTTTTTCCGATGTAAAAATATTGGCAGTCACTGCATTGTGATCTATAAAAGCCAGATTTATTTTTTAAGACGGACGCTATCTTTATTGTTAGTTAATAATCTACCTAGTGAACTTTTCCATCAAGCACCTTCAGTCAGAATCCTAAATTATATTATACTAAGAGAATTTAACTTGAATAATATTTCATTTCAAATTATGTTATCAGTCTAGAAACTTACTTCAAAGACAAATTCTTTGAACCACTCAGCTGTGAGAAGCAAATATCCTTTGTCTCCCTTTTCGTCACCCCACGAGTTCTCCACACGGAATTTGGTCGCCACTCCGTCTTTCTGAAATGACAAAAAAAGACAGTGTAATTACTAGCCCATTCCATTGAGTAGCTGGATATTCAATTATCTTTTGCTAGGTTCGAACTTTTTTATAAATAATCTTCTATCTCTAGAACACCCTAGAGCAATGGTTCTCACGTTAAATTTGGCTGTGGTCGCATTAGAAACATAAGCGGTCCTACGAAAATGTCTGGTGGCCGCACCAAATTTTTGTGTTGAGTTTTTATTGTCAAAAATACCTAAACATGTTTGTGTTTGAGTTTTTGCGAACTAAAAATTCATGAAGCACAATAATATGCATACAAATTATTAAATTTTTAGTGTCTTTGTTGACAAATTAACATTTAAAAACTCATTTTTACTAAATATCAATATTAACTATCAAACTGTTGGTGGCCGCAGCAGAATTCTCTGGTGGCCGCACATGAGAACCACTGCCCTAGAGGCAGAGAAACTTAACCGATTTTTATCTACTTTTGAGGAGTGCCAAAAAACAGGCTTCAACAGTAATCAATGATACCTATTTTTTAAAGATACAATTTGTCTTTTTATTATTATTAAAGGAGATGCTTTGGCTTCCTGATATATAATTTCTTTTGAATCCCCAGTTGCAAGGGCTATTCGGCTGATAAATGCGCTGCCTGTTGATGTGGACGTCTTCGGCAGTGAACTTGATGTTTTGTTCAAATTTTTTGTGTTCTAATGTAAATAATATGTTTTTGTTCTGTTTCTTATTTTTAAAATTTTTATGTAATTTGTCAAATGCATGGCGTTGGTGCTTGCTGTAATGCCATGTATTTTATATAGTTTTTTGCCAATAAATAAATAATATTTGTAAAATATAAAATAGTAATTTATTCTAATGTGTTGTTTTAAGGTTTAGTGGACACAGGTTACAGTTAAGTGATTTTAATACACATTGAAATATCTTCGTATCCACTTATCCTATTGATATGTCTCTTTAACACAAAAAGTAACATTTTATTTTGAATCTAGTGGCATTAATAACCACAAACCAGAACAAACCAGAAAAAAGTTGAGATAGGTTTCTTTTACCCAAAAATAATATATGGGCCAGTGGTATAAATAATGTCATTAATGTGGATTTAATTTATGACTAATTATTGATTAACGTATAGAATAAATCCGTAAATTGTTTCTCTTTGAAATTAATACAAAAAAATGCTTTTTCATGAATTTACATAAAAGATATATCCTTGGGTATTTTTGGCACATTTACTAAAAAATCGATGGGTACTAAAGGGTTAATAAGAGAATTTAGAAATTCAATGTGAATAATTTAAGAAATTGTAACGAATGGAGTACACTTACGTCTGTGGACACGGCAGTGAAGGCCATCACATGGGTCATACTCGAGTCTCCGTAGATTATCCTATCGGCTTTGCTCAGGGTAATTTGGGCATCGGCTCCAAACACTAGAGAGAAGTCGTGTCTGAAATATAAAAAAGATATTATTAACATTGATATTTATTTAATAAATTAGAGTGGTAAGAATTTAAATCTATTAATTTCTAAAATCTTTATAGCAAGATGTAATAAGAATGTAAGAGCTTGCATTGCTAAGAGGTCTTCAACATTTTAATTATAATCTATTTTTCTTGCATTTTGCTTCAATTTATTTGCTTAGTTGTAATACCAATTGTTTGTCATACCTTGTATTTCTTACTTAAACATTGTATAAATATCACTGTTTCGCTGTATTTATCAGTTGACAATGCTCGCCATGAGCGAACCCGGTCCTGATCCAATAAATTTTATGTGGAATATGTACTAAAATTTTTTATTACATAGATTTGATTCTTTAGATCCAACAGTGAAGTGTTAAAATGAGATGAAGATACGGAAGGTGGCGCACATTTTGAGACTCTCGATGCCGTGTTTCATGCAGAACCGCTTGCTGACTTCACAGCCGAACCAAACCGCTTCCCCGCCTTTGATGCTGTCGGCCGCGAGTTTCATCAGCACCTCCACGGGCTGGTTGTTGTATAGCGTAGGTCTACCGCCGACCATGTTCCCGAGGCAGTCGACCGTGTAGAGGGCGCTGTACTTGTTGTGGGGACGGGGATCGGTGACCAAGCAAACCTGGTGAAAAAAAACAAATCGGTTAATTAACACTTTAAGCCAGGGCATTTTGGCGGGAGTCGGAAATTTTGAAAAGATTGAACTTTTTATTTTTTCATAAAATATGTCAAATTTGGCAGGATTGGTTGGTTGATATATAATTGAATGTACATAAATATGATAAAAAAAAAAAATGTCACGAAAATTAAACTTTTTTTAGTAGGAGTCGTGTTTTTGGTCAATGCTGGAGTTGGAGTCTTGTGTTTGGTAAATGCTGGAGTCCGAGTCGTAATTTGTTTTTACCGACTCCACAGCCCTGCCCTGCTTTAAACGCCCAGCGGTCCATATAGGGATGGCGGATTTTCATCATTTGCTGACCAGAGGTCACTATAGGGACCAAAGAGTATGGCGAATTTCGATTTATGCCCTCCCACACGCATCGCTTAGAACACAGGTTCCCAACCTTTTTCAGGTGGCGACCCCTTTTTATAAACGCCATGTGACCCGCGACCCCTTTGAAAAAAAAACTTTGAATATTTCTTTTAGTTGACTGTATAAGTTGGCGACCCATGGGTTGGGAACCCGTGCCTTAGAATATTATAATTGAATAAAAGCGTGCTGTCCAACTGAATAACAGACAGTTCTCGCAGAATACTTTCTACTGTGATACCTCAATTGATAAATGGTATTGTGAAAATTACTATGCGGTAAAAATGGTAATGACCCACAGAAACATTCGTTATTTTATTATTGTGGATTTCACCTTTTCGCACCTTCAGCCATTTCAAGTGCACGCATGAACTTGAACAAGCGATTTAATATGCATCAGTTCAAATTTAATTGTGCACTTGAAATGCCGGATGATGCCGGAAGGCGAAACCCGGCATTGAAAATTTCAAAATTTTAACAATTTAAAATTGATACGTTTTTTTAATCTTGTGTAAGTTTTTTACCATACCTTATCATCAATATTGAAGATGGGCTTCACGTGTTTTTCGTAAAACTCAAGAGGCGTGACGGGTCCAATTGTCAGAAGGGTTTTCGATTTGGTGTAGCATTCCCAGGTGAAAGTCTCCGGTGGTATGCCTTGAAACGAAAATGAAGCATCAACACGTGAAAAGAAAATCACCCTTATCCAACGACAGCAGTCCTTATTTTTTACCAAATTTAGCCTATCGATACGATTTACTTGTTATTTTTTAATTCTAATTAGTTTCAATTGGAGATAGATATAATGGTGCCTCAACACAAGAGATAGTGTTTAGATTTAACCCTTTAAGCGCCAAGCCAATGCCATGGATTTTTGCCACAGGCCATTTTCAACCATCGATTTTTTAATGAAAATGCCACATTACCTACCCAGAAAATCATGTGATACCCGAATTACTTTTGGTTTTCAAAGAAAAATGATTTGAAATAAGATTTTAAAAATATTTCGAGGGATGTTTATGATTATAATGTGCAAGCCCTAGTGACATCTGTTAGCTTAACCTCGAATAAAATAAAAACGGCTAAACATATCGATATTTTAACAATCACATTGCTTTGAAAAAGATGTGTCTGCATTAGGTTTCATTTAAGTAGCGTTTGCATGCCTGCACGCCGTGGCCCTGGTGGTGAGACCGATTTTCGATCATGACTAATATTCGTGTCGTGTGATGCATCTCTTACTTACTCAGACAGATTGCGACAATATTGTAAACGACGCCCATCTGTTTGTTGATGGCGGCCTGTATAGCGTCTTTCGTGGCCTTGGACTCCACAAGGTCGCGCAGTTCTTTCGCAAACTCGCGCAGCTGAAATGACAAAGAAAAATTATTGAGATAATTTTTTTTAAATCATTTGATATCAACTCTCAGGGAAAATACATACAAACCACGCTGGCAAGATGGCGAATGTGAAATTAAAAGAATTGCAACTAGAGGATGAACAAAATATGGAGCATATGGACTGCAAATAAAACATTTCAAAACCAAGATTAGACACTGTTTAGTTAAAGGCTTTTAGGGCAACTGAATAGCATCTGTTGAAATGCTTCATGAAGCTTGATCAACGCTTTGTCCATTCCTAGTCTATATGCTTCACATCATATATTTTTTTCCCACCATACCTCCAATTCTCCAATTTGGAGCATTTTTTTTATAGTTTATCTCAACGGATTTTTTTTATGAAATCTGCTTGTTTCTTAGTTGTTCAACCTTTCTTTAGAACACAACTAGTGGTTGGTTACGTCCAATTTTTTAGGATCAGAAAAGAACTCGTTGAAAGATTGAAAAATCAAACTGGCCATACTGGGATTCAAACCAGTTAGCTCCATAACCAATACCAAAGATCTTGCCGATCGATCACATACCCAGACTATTCTATCAGCAATACTTTCTATTATATATTCAGTACACAAATACGAAGACATATTGATTTGATACCTTTGTCTTGAGCAGCGCATTCATGTGCTGACTGGCTTCACAGCTGAACGTCTCGGGGAAACATTTCTTTGGCATGACTCCATGTCTGTTTATCAAGTTGACCAGCATGTCCCATTGTCCACCGTCAGTTGCTGGGTCCTGGGACAACCAAAAAGTACAAATAAGCAATATGGTCGGTGATAATTTTTAGTAATATAAAGAAATTAGGATTGCAGTCCCTCAATATATTAAGACAATATGCATGATGATGCAATTACAGTGGAACCCCAATCTTACATTCTCGCAATAACCATTTTCCCTCATGGTTCGTTCATTTTGTATAGTCCAATCATTTAAAATTATAGTCCAGTCACAAATATTATCCCTGATTGACCGTTTTTTAGAACATTTCTTAGAAGCACATTCGACCCCATCCAATCGATTCGTAGAAAAAAACTGAGACTGCAAGTGTGGAATTGTATACGATTCATTGTCATAATGTGTCCGGTAATTACTGAGCATCTGTCTCTTCTGTAGAAGAAGATGGCAAAAAGTGAAATAATGAACCATGGAATGACATTTACAGCCTGCCTGACAGTTGGCGTTCGAATAAATAAAAAATATTTTTTACTTCAAGGAATCTGTCAAAAAAATATACGAATTTTAGGGGCATTTGTTTAAATTGAAGTGCCAAACTGCAAAGAAGCAATGCAGTGTTAAGGAAAAAAAATTATGTTATAGGTATAATAAGAAATTCTAGTAAAAAAATCAATTTTTCAAAAGTTTATTTTTTTTAGTTCATATGTAAAACTTTCCCGCATTAATCATTTGTTTTTTACGGTCCCTTGAAAAACGTAAAATCGAGGTTTCACTTGCATTGCAATCAAAGGATCATCAAACAAATGTTTTAAACTTACATCGAGTAAAAATGACACTAGACGCCCTTCGACAGTTTCACCTCGCTGGGCCGTCTCCACGATGGAATTGAGCCAATAGTGGCAGCGCTCGATCTTGTCCCAAAAGAATAAGAATCTGCAATCAGAATTACCAACATATTAAATATCTGTTATTAAAGTTGTAAGGCTTATTATTACCATACAAAACTAATATGGTGGAACAGAGAGGAAGATGTATTGTGTACCCTGTCTACAACTGTATATAAGGATGAGTAAATGCATGACGATGGCGTAAGCCAAAATAGCTATCAAAAAAAAAAAATTCTCACCGTATTATAATAGAGTTCTACCAAGTAAATTCCAACTCAATCAATAATCATCATCCTGCTTTCTGTATAGAATAGGCTACCTTTTGAGTAGTATAAGTAAACATGTTGTCTATTCTGCCGTTCCAAGCATGAAGGCAGTAACTGACTCTACATACTTTTGAGAAAAATTACATGTGTTTTTTGAAGTTTTGGTATTTTAAATTAATAAAAAGCGGTAGATGCAAAAATGAACTATTTTTTTTGTAAACAAACAGTAAGTAGTTGCATTGACTGCCTCTTTCTTTTTAGCAGATGTCCATTTTTATACAAAGGAGTATAAAATTTATACTGCTATAAAAGTGAGCACCATATGTAGCTTTCAAAAATATTTAGCAAATGGCAATCATAGCTCAATTTCAGAAATATAAAATTTTAAATAACTTTGATTATTCCACATACATATTATGTTACTAATTGTGACACGTGTCTTGCTTCAAAGTCATGCTGCTATAAACAAAAAACAGTCCGATCTGATCTATGAAAACTGTTGGTGATTCGGATGGAAAGTTTGACTATGGAAAATAATCATCCGTTGTCTCAAGACCATTAATTCAACAGCGCCTTTTTGGTCTCGATAAAATAAGTGTCGTTTTTTTAATCAATAAATACAAATTAAACAAAACAAATTATCAACATAGTTACTGGAATATAAAATTAAAAATGACTTTGATTACTCCACGTATTGTGACACGTGTTTCGCCTCATTTAGAGGCATCTTCGGACTTACTATTGCAAAGTTTGCTTAAGTAATAAATCAAGATTGATTCTAATATTTCAAAATGATAAAATGACAAAATGTAGTTTGGGATTTTTCCTTTTTACGGGAAGTAAGGAGGAGGTTATAAAAAGAAAATAATTATCAAGGCTGTGGAGTCGGAGTCAGAGTCGTTGAGTCGGAGTCGTCGCGGCGTTTTGGCCGAAGTCGTACTTGGAGTCGGAAATTTTGAAAAGTTTGAACTTTTTATTTTTGCATTCAATATGTCAAATTTGACTTTTGGCCGCATTGATAGGGTTGATATTTAATTGAATCCACATAAATAGGAAAATTAGGGAAAAAAAGTGACGATATTAAACTTTTTTTAGTCGGAGTCGGAGTCGTATTTTGTGGTCAATGTCGGAGTCGTGGTTTTGGTAAATGCTGGAGTCGGAGTTGGACTTTTTTAGACCGACTCCATAGCCCTGATGATTATACTATATTATACTAATTACGTTAGGATTTGAAAATATTAAGTAATGAGATGCAATCAATTGGGAAGGATTAATCCCATCATTGGAAATAAAGTAAGCAATGGCGAGCAACCTGTCATATTATAGGATCCTAGGATATTATTTAATAATACTTCTTTACTGTTAATTTCAGAATTTTTGCGAGCTTCTGCCTTCTTCCTTGGAAGGGCAGTATTGCCATTCTCATATTTTCAAGACATAAATAATGAATCAATAATTAATTTACAATAAAGTACTGGTATTCACTCCCGTGCTGTCCAGCTGGCTACACACCTGGCATTTAACAGAGGGAATTCACATATGACCTATAGGCCATTGTCAACTGAGACGGTACAGTTCAACAACCGAATAGATTACATACGGATCAGAAAGTATTTATTACCCTTGTGAGAATTCAAACTCTTCTAAATTGTGGTGTTTCACAAACGGCAGTCTCATCACGTTGAGGCATGAGAAGATCCAACACCTTCCGGATCTTTTCTGGTTCGTAACTGGTTTACCTTCACTCTCCACCTGCAATCAATTATATTTGGTTGAGATGTCAATAAGAACTGCTACGTTCGCACAATTACAATAGAGAGCTGCAGTAACAGTTTGTCCTTGTTCTAACACTTCATAATAGATCACGCCTTTCGAATCCCACCACACACACAATAGGGCTTTCTGAGGGCTTTTGCTTAGCGCGTGAGGAACCCAAATGCCTTCTTTTTGAACATTCCCCAGTTTCTCTAGATAGCGAAAAGTATTCGATCGTGATGTCCCGACCTTCTTGGATAATTGATCGATGGCCATCGTCGGATCTGCTTCAATTTCCGCCTTCAGGGCTGCTTCATCCTGCGCTGTCCATTTCGAGGCTCATCTTTCAAATCGAGATTGCCCGAGCGAAATTTTCTGAACCATCGCTGCCACTTCCTTACGTCCAGTATATCACCGTAAATCTCACAAATGGATTCAGTTGCTTCTGTTGCAGTTTTTTTTTGAATTGAACAAAATCAGCATACAGCTTCTTAAATGTGTTTCCGAAGAAAACGTCTCTGCCATTTTTTGTAGATGGGGTAGAATTGTTTTTTTTTGTTTAAAAGACAGGTAAAGAATCACAGAGAAGAGAAAAACAATAACACACGTCTTTACTAGGCAACAGACCAAAACACACTGAGTCAAAGTTACATATTAAAAAAACGACATTAATTCCGGGATTACCTAATACATACACTGATAAAATCCCCTTTTAAAAAAAAGCTTTACGAAATATAAATACTTTTTTTTACTTTTTGATCTGCTTAGAATCTCAATTATATTTGTCAAATGCATGGCGTAATGTCATGTATTGAAGTTACCATATTTTACAATATGCAATAAAATGCAACTTACTAAAAATATGCACAGTTACTGCATTTGCATAGCAACAAGAATCTGAAAAATAAAATATCAAGAGATAACAACAATGAATAACATATTTTGCACATATCACGTAGCGGTAAGGTATTTCATTAAATAATCTTTAATTTGCGGTAAATAATCAGAACGAAAAAAGGTGACATTTCATTTAGATTGCTAAAATGATAATACAGATTGCCCATATGTTGTTTTGGGCCGTCAACATTGTACATCATATGGGTTGCAGGAATGTATGTTATCTTGTCAAAGTGTTCATGAAAGCCTGTGTTACAGTTTTGCAAGCCTATTTCACCCTTTTGCAAATGAAATTTACCCTTTTTAAAAATATTACTAAAAAATAAAGAAACCGAATTAAGCAATGTGTGCTTTTTATGTATTTTAGTTTAAACGCAAAAGGATGAATTTTATTTGCAAAAGGGTGAAATAGGTTAGCAAAAACTGTATAGCAGTGGCAATTGACAAAATGTAAATAGAAAAGATGCTCAAGTAATTCTAAAACGGTTGCGAAATTTGGTACACGAACTGGCATCGTTGTTCATGAATAAAATAATTTTGATTTCGATACCAGCAACAGAATAAGTGTGTCCAAAGTACTCGTGAAACATTGACACGTCGTTGGTCACACTATCATACAACATTTTATTGTAAATCTGTTTTGAAGACTAATAAAAAGTTTTTCAACAATGTTGAGAATATGGTCTGCAAACAGATCATCTCGATAGAAATTGTTTTACGAGAACTGCTAGTTATTCAACAGCTCTGTCATTGGTTTTTTGGAGGGAAAGAATAGAAAAAGATAACTAATTGCTTTCGATACACACCTAGTTTCAGGGATTGAATGGTTAGAGAGAAAAGTGAATGACAATAGTTTGAATTCTGTACTTTCTGTATCATGAATTTTGTTACTAGCGATCTGGGTTACACCTTTTGGCATCTCCAGGCATTTATGAACTAGAACTGAAAGTACAAAATTCAAATGATTCAAATGATTCAAATCATCAATTCCACCAAGCACCTCCGTTCTTTTGAGCACAAAGTTTCATAAATCAATGCAACAAAGTGTCTGTCTGGGAACTTAACCAGTGACCAATACGACGAAAACCTATAGCGTTGACCGTTTGATTACAGGATCGTTTAACCAATAACCTTTAATTACTTTTATGGTGCTAACTGTAAATTTTGGCACAACCTGTGTATGGGTAAGAAGGATGGAAGAGCAAACTTCGGCATGCCTTTATATCTCACTCTCGCCATTCACTTTACATGTGATTAAGCGAGAAAGAGGAAGATTTACAACACACCCCAGACATATACACTATGTATGTATTAAGGTGCATTGAGCGAATATTGACAGGTGGCAGTGCCATTCATTTTAGACCAAGATTTCTTTCTTACTTTGTATTCATAAACATGCTGTGTTTCTTCAAAGTGCTTTCTGGACATGCAGACCTCAAAGGGATCATTTCTTGTGCAAACATTTAGGGCCAATATATTCTTTGGGTCCTCTTCAAACTTGGAGCGGAATTCTGCGAGCTGTGTCAGGGCCAAAGGATCTGCAAATAAAAAAGCTCACCGATGTACATCATCTCCGTGATAAAGAGTTAAAGTCAAGTGGGGTTAGCGTTGTATGATCGCAAAGTTTCAATCATCTTTTGAAATAGCCCATAAATAACAAACGTGGTTAAAATAGTGGTTTGGTTTTTTTTTTTTCACTTTTCTATTACAGCCAATAATAAGGCGAGTGTAAAATGGTGAGATTAAAAGGTTGAAATCGGTGGCGCTTAATAGGTTAATATTCTACATAAAAAATAATTTAAAATATTGTTACCAAATTATTAATTCAGTTAGGAAGATAATTAATCCAGTATCACAAAATAATACATTTTTAGTGAAAAAGTGGCACTAGAATGAATGGGTGAAAAATCTTATTGAGTATTTTGAATGACTTTCATAAACCATATCTTTCGGTATGAGTATTGAAAATTGAAAAAAGACAAAAATATATTCTAATGTACTGAACAAAGATAATATGCATAGGTAAAATTTGCCCAATATCTCTGATATATCAATATACCAACTATAATTAGCAATAATTGTACAGTAATTAGGTAATTAAACAAATTTCGGCAATACACAGAGTTTAAAAAAGAACAGATCTGACAGAATGACGCGTCAATTTTTTTAAGATGCAACAAAATATATTGAGAAAAATCTCAATTTTTTTAAATCAATAAATAAAAACTGCAAAAACCGAATTTGAATTCTTACTTGGAGTAGTTTGTGCCATTTTTCAACCAAACACCTTGCTAATTCCGCTAATAATGCAACTACTGCTAGCTAGAAAATTGGAATTGTTCAATGTAAACAACTCTACACTTATATTCTAATTCCCCAACACTAATATTGCCAGTAGTTATATTAAAATTCCTAATAAAATACGAAATTCCCCACAATTTTAAAAGTAAATTTATAACTTGATTTCAACATGTGATAAATTAAGAAATTTTAAATCGGTATTTTTTTCTCACTGCTTAACGATATTATTATAATAACCTGCGGTTAATGCTAATTTTAAATCTAACAGCTAAAAAAATATTTTGACAGCCGACTTGCAGTCTGAACATAGCAATAAATCAGCGCGTATTTTAAAACATTAATATTATATTATTTCAGAATCATAATATATACATCCCATGAATGTAATTTGAGTTATTTGATAGCAAATTTAATTGTTAACCCAAAAGTACGATACACTTTTTATGTCGACGTTAGTTGTAAGATGCTTTGTGAATGTCAAAAAATAGTTGTACAATGAAGAATCAATAATACCTACATGTTAGTGTAGTGGACATTTTTGTTCGTACGAGATAATACAAATTTCGTGAAAAGATATTTAGAATTTTATTCAAGACAATGGCTGAGGGAACGTACGAACACGCTTGCATGCGAGCTGAGTTATTAGGCTTGGATAGACCAAGTAAAGACGAATTTAGACAGCCACAAATAATAATCGATGATGACCACATAGATACTACACAATTTGAGGTTCCAATTTAAAATTATTTTTCACAGATAATTCGTCAATTATTGGTTGTTTATCCATTCCATTTCGTTTGCTTTGATATAATTTATATTTTAAAGGATACAACATACTATTATTTACCATTTACTGTTCCTTAAATGAATTGTCATTTGTAAGCAAATTTTAAATATTTTTCATGATGTACCCTATAAATAAACAATTTTACTTGTGATATATATTTTTAAATTGAGTCATATAAAATCTATTTGAAATTCTAAATAAAAAACAAAAGCTTTTTCTGTTTGTTATTACATTAAAATTAAAACAAAATGTTTTTTTTTTTATTATATTATTAGAAATTGTAAAACTATTATTTATTGAATTATTGCATTTTTCTATTCAAGGACATATCCCTCCAAAATGACGACTTGCAGCATACTAGCGGGGGAATGTCAGAACTTAACTCAATTCTATCAGGAACACAAAGACGACTTAACAAACTAAAGGTAACCTTCATTAAATCATCAATAATTGAGATAGTGTGTAACAAACGTAGCCATCTACACTAAATGTGAAATACACCAAACTTTATTTTTATACAGCAGACCACGTTTCAACAAAAACCGTGGAAAAATATAAAACATTCCTACATAAAAAATTGAAGATTATGGTTACCAAATTTAAAATACCATATAAGATGAAAGAAATAGCTATAATATGGCTGTCTATAAAATCGTATAAAAAATATAATAATGAAAACTATATTAATAAATACAAATACTCTTAACTAAGAGTAATGTTAAGAAAAAAATTAAATGGGTAACACAAACAAGTTTCAGTTTATAATTATGAAAAATTCAAATAAAATCTATTTGTATATATCTACGTGTCTATTCATTGCTGCTTGATTTTAAACATACACATTTATGACCATTTTCATGAGCAATACGACCATGTTTTTTTTATCCATATCCGCTATCAATGTGTAGCATATAGCTTCTTAACACATTCGTTACGGGGATTTTTGCGAAATTGTGCAAAAAATATAACATTATTAAAGCACTTTCGAAAAAAAAATATAGCTTTAAAACTGTGAGACGTTTAAAAAAACAATTTGGACACCAGCTGTACAACACCTTGTTGCATAATACTGTATATTTTAACTTGCTTTTATTAGTGATACTCAACCTTTTGTATTTTTTAAGATAGAAAATCGGGTATTTGTGAATTTTCTAATCACTAATAAAAGCAAGATAAAATATATACAGTATTATGCAACAAGGTGTTGTACCCAAATTATTTTTTTATATTCATAGAATTATACATTTCATCGAAAACGTAATAAATAACATCCCAAGTAGTCCTTATATATTATTACATATACTACATATCCTAAATATATTATTCAATAAAAACTTCCTTAAAAAAATTAAGTTATATTTTAACTGTCTGCTGATTTTTTTTTAATTTCTGGGAAAATCACCGGAATAAAATCTTTTTTGTGAACATTTTTTATATTCTATTTTTTTAATGATGCATCAAACATTCGTTATGCCATTTCTGTAGAGAATTTAAAACATTTTTCGCATTAGATGTTTATATTTCGACGCCTCAGTTAGACAGGCGAAAAGACTCGTATACGAGTCATCCGTAACCAATGTGTTAATATCTAAACATATATTTTTTAAATTTTTAACTGAATCGTGACTTTTTTCTTTTCATTTTGCAGGGTGTCTGCGGAAGTTTGACCGACATACTCCGGAATAAGCTGACTGGCTCCAAAGACAACATGTCTTATTCGAGCGGCCCGAACTACGTCCACCCCGACGGAGCCGGTGCCCTCGACCAGGCTTCCTCGTCCATCAGCAACGCTCTCGACGACTTGGACACCATGAAGGACAACCAGAATAGGTCGATAGGCAAGGACATCAACCAGCAGTTGTCGTCGCAAGTAGACAAACTCGACTCCATTTTGAATAAGGCGGAGAGTGCTCAGAATTCGATGGATAATCAGAATAAACAAATGAAGAAGTTTCTAAAGTAATACTGAGTATGTTTTCTACACTCACTAACTCTCTACAAACCATAGAGTTTCGAATAGAGTTTGAGAGAAAACCCATATTTTTTGTTTTCTTTGAGAGAAGTATTGATCTAAAAAGTCAGCGAAAACCATAGAATCAAGTGTAATTTTCCCTTGGCTCATGACGCAATCTTGATACGCAACATTCATGGTGATCTTCTTACGTAGGTACAATATTTTTATTTCTTCCTTTATGCACATTAAGGGTAAGAACAATGCTGAAAATTTGGTGACATCTTTGAATGAAGAAAATTGTTGCTGAAATTAGTAGAAGATTTATTGAAATAAATTACTGAAGGGCACTCGAAACTGCAAACATTCGGAGACATAATTTTATTAGTAATCACTTTTCAAATATTAGCTGTTCATTTTTGATGGAAAGGCATTATATTTAATTAAATAAAACACACTTTTTCTACACTTCCACACGTTTTATAATGATCATTATCTCATTCTCGCGATGAATGAAACCGGTCCTGATCAATATTACCTCAATACAAGACGTGCAAAAAATTGTTTTTTATTTATTTAAATATCAATAGTTCTTTAATCATTCTATTGAGCTGGACCTGCTCTATATTTTACATGCATTTAAATTGAATGTATAGAAAAATCTTCAGCATTGTTCCCAGTAAAAATGATGTGGGATTGAATGAAGCAAAGGAATGGTGGGTGTATTTTAAAATACTATTTATAATTAATTCCTAAGAAGGAGTAGCTATGTATGTAATATATAAAATTATATATTTCCAATTTGTATCTCATAATAATCATAGTTAATTATTTGTATGATTTTAAAAACGCTGTGATTTTTTTTATGAGTATAAGTTAACTTGAAATGCGATAATATTTATTTATTCATTTATTATTAATAAATGTCTATTTGTCTATTGCTGGAGATTTCAACTCTTCAATGGAGTATGGAAAGAAAGCAGTCAACGCTATTTTATTCAAAGGCATGTTTGTCTGTGATGTTTGCATTCTCTCGCACCCTTCCAAGCCTGAAAATCTGCTAACTAGTAGTCCTATCACAGTCCCATCTTTCGAGATAGGTGGTACAACTGAATATAGACCAGTTCTTGCAGACCGACTTCCGTTAACATGCTCAAGAATGTTGACATTGTTGAAACAAAAAACTGTCTTTACCAAGATTCTCTCATCCAATGTCTTTGAATGCGAAAAAAATACCATTAATCCCTCAAACAAATATTCTTGTATTTTAAGAATATCTACTTTTTACATAGTTTTTTCCAGGGCTGTGGAGTCAGTAAAAAAAAGTCCCACTCCGAATCCAGCATTTACCAAAACCACGACTCCGACTCCAACTCCGACATTGACCAAAAACACGACTCCGACTAAAAAAAGGTTAATATCGTCACTTTTTTCTCCTAATTTTCCTATTTCTGTGTATTCAATTGAATATCAACCCTATCAATGCGGCCAAAAGCCAAATTTGACATATTAAATGCAAAAATAAAAAGTTCAAACTTTTCAAAATTTCCGACTCCGAGTACGACTCCGGCCACAACGCCGCGCCGTCTCCGACTCCACGACTCCAACTCCACAGCCCTGGTTTTTTCACTATATTCAAGAGTGGTTAACAATGAGCGTAAAAATTCAAATCCCACAGGACATCAAAATTTCCCAATTTTTTTAAGGCACACCACACTAAATAAACTGTATAATTTAACTCACAACGGCGGTATACACAGAAAATAGATGATATTTTTTGTTTTTGTCAAAATAATATACCACGGCACACCTTGTATCGCCTCGCAGCCAACAAGTGTGCCGTGGTATAACGGTCGCGGAGCACTTGAATAGAGAATCAAACAATGTCTTAATAATTTTTAAATGCATATTGTAATGAATCACCAAATTTATTCAAATATCTTATAACCGATGATATTGTTAACGTATATGTATTTAATCAATACTTTCTATAGGGTACATCACGATTCTTATGAAAGACATTCTTGTATTAGAATGCTAAGCTATTTTGCCAGCGCTCAGTGCGTGTACACGGCCTCTATATATATTATATACATGTATCTTTGTTGTGTGTAGCTTAGATTTCTATGTTTAGATTAAGATTATATTAATGTGACGATAGTCTGTCAGATTTTATTGTAAAGAGTTATAATATGGAGTTGTGGGTGAGTGAAAAGGTTCTAATTTCAAAACAGCGACATCTATTAATTAATGAGAAAAGTTGTTTTACAATTTATTTTACAAACATTCTAGAATTTAATTTCTTGCAATGCTATTCCATTAGCTATTACTTACATAACTAACTAAGTGTATGGTGGATATAAGAAAATAATACATTTTCTTTTATAAAATATGTAAAATTATTTTTTAATAATAAATGTTTCGTCTCAAAAAAAAAAATATCTGTTCGATATTTTTGTAGAATGGTGAATGAAAAGGTAATAGTTCTATGCATATTTTTCTTACAATTAAAAAATTTGTGATTATTGAGGTTTCAACTAGATTAAGAAAAATCAAAATGTCATTAAAATCATTTCATTAGATTCAATATAATATATAATCATTGTTATTTATGTTTATTGATTGAGTAGGCATTTACTTGGTAGAACTCCATTATAATACGGTAAGATAAATAACAATGTATTTTTCTTACCGTGTTATTTATGTTGTTTATATTGTTGATTGATATTGCTATTTGGCCCCCTAGTGTAAAAGAAATGTATCTCGATTTTTGTCGGTTTTAACCTATGAATGCCAATAGATTAAAAATACTTTGTTACGCTATGTGTCAAAGAGAGGTATCAATAGAAGAAGTGGCTACGAAGATATTTCAATGTAGATTAAAATCACTTTCTTTTTCATACACTTAACCTTAAATTAAAAAATCACATTAGAATAAATGTCTATTTTATATTTAATAAATAAATCAGAAAGAAAAAGTATCGCCGAAAATAATGAAAAGATAATTTGTATCTGTAAAAAATTGGCAACATTGATTACTGGTGATACCTTTTTTTTGGCTCTCCTGAAAAGCAGAGAAAATGAGTTTGGTTTCTTTGTTTCTTTCTAAGGGACCGAATTGTTCTTGTCCAAAAAATATATCAGCAATAATATTGAGAAAAAAGCCCACTTTTATGGTAACTTGGCCTTTTCTATGCAGGAACACATATTTCTATTGTCAACTATTTGATAGTTTGATGTTATTAGTCAAAGTTTGTTTGTGCGTAGATGCAAGGCAAACACCATTGCGGAACTACTTAGCGCTATAATGGTTAATAATACCAACGATGCACTGCTGCAAACATACATTTGTAAAAGTTCTCATTGTTGTTATTTAGCCCTACAGTGTTCATTCAATGTGAACAGACATTTGAAGAACAGACTTGATTATAATGAGCTGCATAAAAACCCTGCAAATATGGCTGTTCACTTGTGTTGGTATTAAGAGTAGGGTAAATTATGGATATATGGTCATGGGACAGAATCTCAATCCTCTCGAGCTAAGCTCAAAAAATTTATACATACTGGCTTATAATTTTATGTTTTGACTTTACTCTTTGAGTTCTTATGAATTATTATAAAATGTGGAATCAAAATGATTAAATCTGAAGAATATTACTGATTATTGTATGAGTTCTGAAAGAAGAATTTGTTTTTCAATATTAGCCTATAATAAAATTATTCTTTTTATTTTAAGCAAATAATAAACTAATGTGACTGTCTCTATCTGTATAATGTTATTATTTGTGTAGTTTGTGGTTGCATTTTTGCTCCTTTAACTTAAAAACTCAATTTCATACTTATTGCAAAGTATTCTTTAGGATCTTCTATCTTTACAAAAATTCTGTCCCGTGACCATATATCCATAATTTACCAAGAGTAGTTCTTATCTTAGATTGCTTATGACAAGTTTATATTATAGCTTCCATTTTAGTGTGAATTCATTCGTGAATACTATCAAAATAATAAATGTTGCAATAATTGAAACATATTTTAGAGAAAAACATATATTGATGAATACGTGTCAAAATGTAAAAATAAAACATTATTTTTTAATGTACAGAGTGTATGTATGTAAGTAATTAAATTTTATATTATTTATCACTGTAGGCTGTTGACTTCTGTGATTGCGCAGAAGTATTGATTTGAGATCTATACTTCGAAACATGTATTTTACCAACTAGATTGTATTCTTTAGATTTCGTAGTATTATCATAATTTTACAACCGTCCTTTTTGGATGTGTGAATCATTGCTTCCTTCAATATTTGTATGGGATAATGCAAGAAATTTTAAATGGGTAAATTGGTATACTTATTTTGATATTGCTTGAGTATAAATGGGAGATCAGTACACTATTACACCATTGCAAGAGCTATCATTGGTGTACAATCATACAACCTCCACTACTGACAGCACTGATTGCAATAGGAGCTACATATTGTTATTTTATATGTGTGGTAATTTAAAATCTATAAATACTTTTAACAAGGGATGACATATTTACTATTTATTATTAGCATATATAGCAGGGGTGGCCAAAGCGTCGATCGCCTATCTGATCTGAATAAATCTCTGGTGCCCGTCCCAAGAAGCGAGCGAGACAAGTCGTGTGACAGCACGCTAAAATATCGAAGTTTTCCGACTATCGTCGAAAATCTCTTCCTAATACCCAGGTCAAACAAGGGTTGGCTTCAATATAGGCTTTAAATTACTACTTTTAATGATGGTCGAACGCCGCCAATCATTTCAGGCGAAAGTCGATCGCGGGTAAAAAAGTCTAGCCACCCCTGATATATAGTCACTGTGTTGTGTCTCCACCTATGTAAAAATGGTTAAAGTTCCCCTGGTGTAACTTCAGCGTGTGCCCCTCCAAGCCATATCTAAATATTTAGATTAACCGGTAACATTAAATTATTAATCAACTTAACTGATGCCAGAAAACGCAATAGTTCATTTTACCACAATATATCTTCCTCGGTCTGTCAGATGATGTTGGTACTCATGTTTTGATCATTAAAAAAACAATAGTATATGCATTCAGACTAGGTATTTTGTATTTACAGAAAATTACAAATGACAAACTCGGAATTACGACTGTTTCTATTGGGGGTGCGATGTGCTTGTTATTATTAATCATCATGTGACAAGCTGTGTCAAAGTTTCACAATAATAAACAATGTCCATTTTTTGACACAATTGTTCTGCTGTCATTGTTCTTTGTTGTTCCAGAAGATAATGGACATTATCTACAAAACTTTACACTCATTTAAAACGCAATATCAGAAATATAATATTACGTTTAATTACACTATTTTTCTAGTAAATATCTATCCAGTTCAGAGCAGATAAAGTATTGAGTGCAAACTAGATTCGTTTCGAGTATGGTCATTTAATCAGCTGATTTGTCTCAAGTCCAGAATAATTTATCTTTCATAAGACGTATATTAGTTTTAATAATTGTGATAGCATGCAATAATGACTAAATTATGACAGCTGTTATCATTTTCAAATATTTAGATGCAGAGAAAGCTTTGTAAATGTGTCGCATTTAATTTAATGAAACCTGTCTGGTACATTCAACTAGACTTGATTAAAAGCAAATGATATTTGTTTGTGTCTTTCATTATAACGGTTCCGCTTTATGGTATCAAATCATGGCACCGGATGACGAGGTCGTCTGTAAATGACGTCACATGATGTTGAATATGTTTCATACCGAACTCTTTCTTCCCAAAAGAATTACAAACTGTATTTATTCACGGTGATTTACATGGTAAAAAGAAGGTTTATTAAATTGTATATTCATTTTAAAACAGAGCTATTTAAATTGTACAAAAATCTTGTAGAATTCTTATAAAATTGTATTCATTGCTTTTTCATCTTTTTCCTATTATGTTCCCTACCAAAAAAGTGTAAAATTAACCAATAATATTATATTTCTTTGAAGTAGCGTGTCTAAGCCACCATAAAAAAACAGTAGGGCAACATTGGTCACCCATTATGAATTTGTCATTACAATCTAAGTTACAAAATATTAATTAGCTTAGAACCGTATCTAAGGCATAATTTTCCAAATACATGTTGTTAGTTATAGAACTAATTCTATTTTAATAGATTTCAAACAACTCTTAAATAATGTTCTGTGTTCTATGTAAAAAAAAAAACTGAATATAATGCATCTGATCATTCGCTTATCAAAACAATTCTTTCACATTTGTAGACCGTATGGTGCTTGCGAAAAATTGACAATAATCCATCATATATTTCTAATTCAAATTGCTTGCGTAATTATAATTATGTATTCATGTATCCATACTATTAAATGTAAAGCACTCTCTTATACTCTATGGAATATTATCTATTCTCCAATGTTGGCAATAATGAATATTTAAAAAAAAAAATGAGTAGTGTTAAAATGTGAAGAAGGAGGATGAATATCCGATTGGAGCTTTTCCACCAATAACGTCATCTTTAGATGTATTATAATTGGTATGCAATAACTAAAACGGTGAATTTCTCAAATTGAATGATAATTATGAAATACTGTATTTTCTTCATTTTAAGACACGCCGCGCCCATTTTTAAATAATCGATTCAGTCGGTCGGTGTTGGCTAGGGTTTCCGATCGATAATTTATCATTAGTTACATTAGCCATATTAATTTATAATTAAAAATAGTTTAAAATAATTGATGTCACTATCTTTTTTATGAATATTATATTTCGGTTGTTTATCCATTATTGACGAATGAAAATATTTTATTGAAATATACTGCACGATGGGAGGGTCTGTCTCATTCGAATGCGATCTGATAGCCAAAATGTCTGGTATAGCATAAAGTTTATTTTACGTTTTCATTGACGACAAATCCATCAATTTTAGAATTGTATGTATTTGGCACTCCTTCAAACGTTATTTATCACCATTAATGAGCTCCAGTTTTGTAACTTGATATTTGTCATCCTGTAAATTCATTTCCATATTTTAAATTCGATGCTATCAATGCATAACGCAGGAAATAATTTATTTTCCACGAACATCCGTTGTTCCGAAGATGACAGGGGCAAGTACACAAATGGAAACCCTAGGATTGGCAGAAAAGATTCATTCGGATATTTCAATTATTCAAAACACTATGATTATATTGTAAGGTTGCACAAGGTGTCAAATGTTTAAACAGAAAATGCAATAAAAATATATAGTTTTTGTAATCCCCTTTTCCTTTTTAGTTTTTCCCAAATTATTACATTGTAATCTTGCTATGTACTTTCATGTTGCTGTATTATTATGAAAAGTTGAAGAATGAAGAAATAAATGAGATATATAGTAATTGAGACTTTCATTCAACTTCTTTTATAATTGGGCCATTTATTAACCACCAACCAAATCAACAAAAGGTTAAACTATACAAATATTTTGTTCAATAATTATTGTTAGATACAGTTAAAGGCTAAGGTTAAAGTTAAATTTCGATCTCAAGCCTTTTTCAGAACTATGATGGCGCAAAGCTAACAAAATTATCACCTATATCTTATAATTCTTGTGGTACTAAAAAGATTGCTATTCTTCCTACATTTTTCTCCCTATTCGGTAATCCCGGCGTCCCTTAGCTCCCCTGAGTACATCCTATGGATGGTCATCAGAGACCTTCCACGGCGTCCTATATTCAAATGGAGTTAAATAACTTTGCTGTTTTGCTCAAGTAATCCCCATTCCATTGGACCATGATAGGTAAGGTAATTATCTGCTATTTCGAGTGTCATTGTTATATTTTTTTTAAATTATTATGGGTTTTATCCGTGGACAATTATTTCCGAAAAATACCTAGGTACTTGCTAGTCAACATAAAATGGGGACTAAAATAGTTCCATTATATTTCCGCGCACCACAAAATTTTTGTAGTGTCATAGTAAAAGGTGTGCTAGCGAGACAGCAAACAAAATACTTGAAGCATTATGGAATTTTAGTGACAGTTGGTGACTGCATTATCCCCCTTTTTTAATTTATTTTTTGCAATTGCGAGGATTCTGATAGCAAAGACCCCCTCCTATACTCAATGCTTAAAATTGACCTATTTAAAAATTCTTAATAATATACGTCAAAAGCTAAATGAGGACAATTTAATCGTCATTCATATTTCATTGAAATTGCGGCTCTTTTTTCAGTAAAACTTTTACACGGTCAACAACATGTGATACAATTATAAAAGGTTAAAAAAATCCTTTACAAAACAAAATAAATTTCGAGTGCGTATTTCGAATGTCGAAATGTCAGATTATTTATAGCAAACGATTTCTGCTACTTGTGGCCGTAAGTAATGAATTTTAAATGATTTGTGTTTGCCATCATAAAATTTTTTTCTTGGTGCTTTTTAATTGATCGCAACATTATTAATTGAAAAGTGACTTCACTTCAATTATTTAATCACACAGTATAAAAAATGCAACTTCTTTTGATCTGAGCGAAGCAGGATTAAATTGGCTATGATTAGTATAAAGTTGTGCCAAAGACAACAAATGGATTTGTAGAAGCGATTTGTTTCAATTTATGACTTTCAGCTTTGTGGATTTTGAATTGATTCACGGGAATTGTTTTTACACCCAAATACAAATAATAATATTTATTCCGTAGCGTAAGATATATTTAACCCCTCTCCATCCATGCAAATAATCTGTCGTATTCCACCATGGGGCGCTTTCACGAGCGCCGGCAAGCAATCGTCATAAAAGGTCCCTATTTTAAGCAAAAAGTATTTTTTTAAATGTGTATTTACTCATAAATATATCCTTGCTATCATTTAAACCTTTAATTTATTTTAAAATGTATGTACTCATAATAAATGTCATATCTTTATGATAAATATAATTTTTAGCGGCTTCTTTTTCACAAAGCTTTTAAATTTTATTGCCATTCTTTGATAATCCTCTGAAAGCTTATCCACTATTTTATTATCCTATGCTTTGAGTTGATTTTACAATCTGGGAAAAGATAATATAGTACACGTGCGTACGAAGTATACGTGCAATCTCAAAACATGCAAATTTGAACGAAAAATCTATTTATTACATTTCTGGCATAAAAAGATTAAATAATGACTTGAACATATTACACAAACAAACTCAAAACAGTAAAGGCTCAACTTTCGGCACTGTTGTATTTCTGCCAAGGCAAATGCCACATTATAAAAAATAACAAAAGAATGAAGACAGCCTCCTTTGGTACCTTTTAAATTTACTGTAAAGTTATAAATATTTGCGCTCTCTATTCAACTTAGGATGATTTTCGGTATGTCTCTCTCTAAGGTATTTCTCATGTGTATCTTTCTAACACATTTATTTGTGCATATATCTATCGCATCCTTAGATTTAAAGTCTGCAAAATCAATTGGCATTAGAGAAAATTAACGATTTTGCGTAAAAATCATTATATTTTTGAATTTTTGATTTTGTTTTTGAATGAAGAACTATTTTTTCTGTGAATACCTTAAGTTATAAATACTTACTGACTATATTGAGTGAAATATTTAACTTTTTAGTTGCTTAAAATCTTACGAGAGCCGCATGGATAAGCAGGTGTTAAAAAGCATACTAGATAATATGGAAAATATCGATGGCTTAAAGAGTAATGTTGTTAACTCCACTTTTGGCTGAAAATGACATAATAATGCCATCTTGTTGTATCATGCAATGTGCATGCCTCGTAAAAATTTTATAACTAAAACTTTTGTAAGTGCATCGGAAAATCGCTTTAAGAAAATTTGATATATCCATTGTCGTTCTAAAATCTACACTCCGCCATTTTGTATAGTCACCTGTCATTTATATGTAAGTGGTTTTTGACCGGTTTTACAAATAAATCGATTGAAATGGGTTTTTTTGTTTATAACACACAATTTTCCATTCTCAAACTAATCAGTTTTTACCCTCTCCTGCGCAATAGACAAAAACGGAGATTTATACTCAAATTTTCTCTTTAAGCCATCGATATGGCTATGTATATTTCATATTGACGTGAGTGAGTTCAGACGAGTACTATTTTTTATGTATTATAATCGATTTTGTCAGAACTCACTCGGTTGACTTCTTTTCCAATTTCCAATTAATATTTTTTCAGTCGATCAATCGATTTTGTTCAGAAAAAAATGATGTTTGAGTTGTTAAAAATCTCTCCCCACAATTCCGATGCCAAAGAGCGACGCACAGTAACACCGACTATCTAAACACTAGTCCTGTCATAGTCTTCGAATCCTTTCCATCCCTACTCTCTTCGAAAAAAAGAGGTTGAGCAATTGACTAACTAACAGTTCTCGTAGAAAAATGTTGAGATAAACTCCGTGAGAAGTCCATATACTCCAAGTTGGGAGTACACATGGCAAATTTAGGATATCGACTGAAGGTGCTTGATGGAATTCAATATCAAATTTGAATCGTTTGAATTTTGTACTTTTCCATGAGTTTAGTCGATAACGACCGTTTCTCTTTTCGACATCTTCGTGCACTTCAAGAGCACGAATGAACTTGAACTGTAAATAAAACAAATCCTGTTATAAAATTACGATTTTTTTCTTGGTCGTTATAATCTAAAATTCTATGTTTTGGGGTCATATTGTTATCACTTTTTAATGTTCGGCATGGATTCAAAAATCTAAAAATATTTTTATCGCCGCTTTGTAACTGAATTATTTCCATTCATATTTCAAATGCAAATAGAATACACACCTACCACCTTATCTTAATTAGTAATAAATAATTGAATAACGACTCAGGGATAGCGAACCCTTGGCCAGCCTGAAGTGCTAGAGGTATCAGCACCAAGCATCCCTATAATATCCAGTAACGGATTCCCCCATAAGCCTCCAAATCTTGGGGGCCTCAAAAATAACTTATGTATGGCCCATATAATATTTTTTGAAAACGGAAAACATCTAAACCTCTTTTGTGCGGTAGATGGGTTCCGCGGAAAGTCGCACAACAAAGCTATTACTTAATATGGCAAAATAGCATGTATAAGTACGCACGAGTCACGGTCACATTGTAATAAACAGATGAAACACTGGATTTTGCACGTACAGTGTGTGAACGATGCGCCGTTAATAACTTTATTACATATGTACGCTTAAATAGTCCCAATAAATTTAAGTCCCATTTAAAAAAAAAAAAATGCATTAAAAAAAACCGTATACCTTTGAAATCGCACAAAAAGAGGTGTGGGTGTATATTGCAATACACAAACGTGGCATCATCAAAAGACGAATGATAACACGTTTATTTGAAAAATGATATTTTTAAAAAAATCGTCCTGTTCTCATTATTAAATTCATTACAAATAATCATTTTTTTTTTATCACTTTTAAGGTGTTCACTGTCAATACTTGGTAGAAAGGCATTCTAATAAAAATAATAAAACATTTTTTAGTACTTTTTCCACATGAGATTTATTTCATCAGGACCGGTTTCGCTCATGGCGAGCATTATCAACTGATAAGGAATACAATAAAACAGTGGTATTTATGCAAAAGTTAAGTATGAAAACAAGATATGACAAACAATTGATAAATCAACTAAGCAAATAAATTAAAGTAAATTACAAGAAAAATAGACTAAGAATAAAATGTTCAAGACCTCTTAGCAGTGTTAGTTTTGCATTGCTAAGTGGTCTTGAACATTTTATTTTTAGTCTATTTTACTTTAATTTATTTGCTTACGTTGATTTATCAATTGTTTGTCATACCTTGTTTTCATACTTAACTTTTGCATAAATACCAGTGTTTTATTGTATTCCTTATCAGTTGATAATGCTCGCCATGAGCGAAACCGGTCCTGATGAAGTAAATCTCATGTGGAAAAAGTACTAAAAGTGTTTTATAATTTTTTTTTTTTTAAATAAAATTTCATCGCCCTTGATGAAAGACAAGATGAGAGGTAATGCGCAAACATGGCTACATTAAAAGACTTAAGTTTATTTAAAAAAAAATGTTACAAATGATGAGTCTACTTATTTCCATAAATATATCAGTTGTTGCGCCAAGTTGCCAAGAAAGCCATGGCTCAAGCTCCACATGTCATTTTACTCTTTGTCGACTTCAATTCCAATTGAATTGGTCCCCAGCCCACCTGTAGGAAAAGGTTCGCCACAACTGAAGTTACTTTTACCACAACAATGAATGCCACGTGATCGTTTTTTTTCAGCACAATATTTTATAACAACAGTTATTACTCATTACTATTATCGTCAGTTCTGAATCAATAAGTGAAAAATAATCTGTTATTAAGTTTATGTTACTACATTTTATAATATTTATATACGAGCAATTTCATGCTAGAATCACGCATTTCACAATGGAATTGTTTTTAAGACTATAATAAAACATGTATTTTACAAAATATGCTTTATTATCAGGGCTGTGGAGTCGGGGTTTTTTGACCGGAGTCGGTGTCAGAAATTTTGAAACGTTTGATCTTTTTATTTTTGCATATAATATGTTAAATTTGGCTATTGGCTGGAACTGGTAGGTTGATATTTAATCGAATACACATAAATAGGAAAGGTAGGAAAAAACGTGACGAAATTACATTTTTTTAGTCGGAGTCGGAGTCGTGTTTTTGGTAAATGCTGGAGTCGGATTTTTCGTCGTATTTTTTTTTTATCGACTCCACAGCCCTGTTTATTATACAATGGGAACTCCCTCGTTTGGATCAATAGATCAAATAAGAGTACCTACTGGAATTTATAACGATGTCTTGTTGCAAGCCTTTGGTTGTCGTCACAGCATGGCAGACCAGATGGACTGCATCTTCCAAGGGGCGTCAAACTTATCAATTTTTCCCGGATGTGTCCTGGAGGCTTGCAATTAAATCACTAACACCGTCCCATTGGACTAGCCAGTTTCTTACCGGCCATGGCAAGTTCAATGCAAAACTCTTCGCGCTGGGCGAGTTGGTTTTAAGGCCGGACTGTACTTGTGGGCACGCCCACCAGGACGCTAATCACATCCTATGGGACTGCCCCCAAATAAATTCCGAACGAGCAGAACTGTTTGCTGTGGTCCGTCCTCACACGGGCCCAATAGGCCACGCTGACTTGATTGCAACTAAGGCTAACTTTATTGCATTTGAAAAATTTGCAAATTTATTCGGGGATCGACATAATCTTGATTCTTAACTAGAGTCAATATACTCGTCTAACACGACGGGCTCTCAGTATACGGATTATACACAGGATACTCTGTATAAAAATGATTTCAGTGGCTGAGCTAGTCACTCCAATTTATTTTATTATTATTTTCTATTTTAAAGCACTTTAGTGCATGGTTCAAAATCAGTCCCGTGCAGATCTGCTCGGGCCATGAATGTGAGGGGTAAATTCCTTTTTCTAAGTCGATAGCGTTGTGAAAGGCGGCCATGAAACATTGGCTGCATATACACAACGGGAAAAACTAACTTGTTGTAAGCCTTTGGCTTATTTTTCACAGATAAGTGGTAAGATTGGATGAACGGAATTGGTGAAAGGAAGGAAGTGTTTGCTGGTCTATTGAAAAAAAAATTGACTTTTATGACTCTTATTTTGGAGCATATGGACTCCTCACGGAGTTTATCTAAGCATATTTTTTCTTCGTCAACTCCTTGTTACTCAATTGCTCAACTTCTACCTTTCAAAGAGATTCCCAATTGACTTACCAATCAGTGACGGCTGGTGACGGGGTGCTGGGGGGTGCAAAAGGAAGATTCAACTATTTTTCCGTACTACGGAAGAGAAACAGTTGGTATTGCGAACATTTGAATTGAAAGTCCATGCTATAGAAGTGTTTTAAAATCCAATAGATAGGAAAGAACTCTTGCAAAAATGGTTGAATCTTCTATTGCACCCCCCAACACCCTGTCACCACCGTCACTGTTACCAATTGAAATCATAGTTTTCAAAGCTAAAAATCGATAAATCAAAGTGTGATAATAAAAGGGTTTATCACTAAGATTTTTGATGTATTAGTTTGCACTGCTAAGAGGTATTCAACATTTTATTTATAGTCTATTTTTCTTGTAATTTGCTTCAATTCATTTGCTTAGTCGTTTTACCAATTGTTTGTCATACCTTGTTTTTCATACTTAACTTTTGTATAAATATCACTGTTTTATTGTATTCCTTATCAGTTGACAATGCTCGCTGTGAGCGAAACCGGCCCTGATCAAATAAAAAAAAATTGTATGTGGAAAAGGTACTAAAAATGTATTATTATTTTTATTAAAAGGGTTTATTGTTTAATTCTTTACACAATCAAACTACTTAATATGCGTCAGTTACGTTCCTTCGTGCACTCTAAATGCCTGAAGATGCCGAAAGGCAAATCCCGGGTCTTTGGCGACAAAACTCATGGAAAAATACAAAGTTTCAACGATTCCAATTTTTTATTTTTATGGTAATATTTATGTGTGATTTCAGTTGGATATCCCTGAATTGTAGTAAGCCTGGCGAGACGATATTCTTGACCTCGACTTTTTGAAAACAACAATATGTTTTTGTAATTAAGTTTTCGGATCATTGTTTCGCAATTTAAGACTGATAATTCTCAGATATGGGTATGTTCTATTTACGTATTATCTTCCACTATGTTCATAATGTGACAGCTCGTTTTTGTCCCGTCGATGAGTGGTGCAAAAAAAACTCAAGGGGCTTGCTCTTTTTATCACTTTGATAACTATTACCAAGTAAACTGTGTGAAGTAAATGACATCTCAGATAAGACAACGACAGTCAGATTTAAATGCCATGCCATTTCATGGTTGGAAGACAATATAATGACCCTTCCTATCGTCTTTACCTGCAAGTAAACATTGTTGCCAATACACACATTAGTGCAGTGATGCACAACCTTTTTGGGAGAAGGGTAAGATAATCAATTCTCTGATAGTTCGAGGGCCGTATGGGTTAGCTAATTAAATTATCGAGATGTTAGTGAAAATTGTTTATTGTTTTATGTTGTTCTTCCTTCGTCCGGAAAAAGTTCTGAAGAAAAAAGGTGACATTTTTCATTGCGGGCTGCCGGTTGTGCATCACTGCAATTCAGTGCTGGCGTTACGCATAGGCGCAACAGATAACTACACCCGCAGTAATAAACACAAAATACTTCTCTATCTAATCAGTGTTAAAATCTTTCTTTAATAATAATAGGTACTGATTTCAAGAAAATAGTCTTTAATTTCTCTTTGTATGTATGTAAGTGTAGTGTTGCCAATATTCAAAAGCAGGGCTGTGGAGTCGGTAAAAAAAAGTTCGACTCCGACTCCAGCATTTATCAAAACCACGACTTCAACTAAAAAAGTTTAATATCGTCACTTTTTTTTGCGTAATTTTCCTATTGATGTGTATTTAATTAAATATCAACCCTACCAATCCGGCCAGTAGCCAAATTTGACATATAATATGCAAAAATAAAAGGTTAAAACTTTTCAAAATTTCCGACTCCGAGTACGACTCCGGCCAAATCGCCGCGACGACTCCGACTCCAACTCCACAGCCCTGTTCAAAAGCATTGGCATGGCATGTTGGCATCTTATCAGATGGATGTTCTTTTTTCATCCATGTATTTTACCTGTAAGCTTCCAGTAATACCAACATACAATAATAATTCATTTGGGTGTAATGAAAGGTTATTTTTTTAAATAAAAAGATTGAGTAATTTTATGAACATAAATATATTTCATTTTCATTTGATCACAATCATTAAAATATACAAAATATATAGACGAAATGCCTTAATTTGAATAAATATAAAATATTTTACTATTGTTTGAAGATGTGTTATAATGACACAGTAACCAATTCTGAGGAATATTAATTATTAGTTTAAAAAAAACTGTAAAAAGTTAAATGAATACACTTCTTTTACATTTACACTTTACACAGTTTAAAACACCAATTTTCATCGCTTCGGCTAAATAAATATGTATTACTTTTCGATCGTTAGTCATAGACAATTAATCGTTTACAATAATATTAAAATATTATTTAAATATTAAAAACATTGACTAGAACTCGGATGGTCTCCTTGTTTTACATTATTGAAAAAAAATATGCTTAAAACATCCAATAAGCCTTTAACAACTAACTGTACAATGTTTTATTCAAATGAAAAGACGCAACTTTTGTGGATGTGCCTTTATGTCATGCCAAATAATATTGAACTGCGCCATGTACTATATTGGTTTATGGACAGTGGAGCGTAGGGATTGCAATACTGGTATTTTGTCAGTGTTTTAAATGCCGGGATACCGCCTTTGAATAAAAAAAGATTCTTTGATAAAACAAATTATAATGAGGCAATAAGTTGACGAATGTTATGGGGCAAGTTTTTACTGTTTTGAACTTTTGGACATTAGTTAGTTTGATTTTCTGTGTTACTAAACTTTGTATACTTAAATAAAATACATATTTTTTAATACTCGTATTGATTTATCGTCTGGGTGAGTGATTCCAATAATTTTCCATTATACCATCATACGGACAAATTTGGCCGGTTTTGCAATCCCTAGTGTGGCATATTATACAAATACACTTACAAAATGACAAGTTACATTGTACTAGATTACAAAAAAAATGCGGAAAAAACCATACAATTAGCTACTGAAGGTTGAAGTATTTTCGATCTAATTTGATAATGGTTCATTGAATAAATAAAACAGTATGAGAGTTGTCGTAATAATCTAAAAATATCTACATTTTGAAATTTATTAGAAATTAAATGGCTTTGAAAGATTATAAAATAACCATTAATTATGCATGTATTATATAAAAATACGAGGAAAATTATTACTTTATTCAAATTGGTAAAAATGCAATAAATATTTTAATTATTCGACTGAAATTTACAGTTATTAAAATGAATATTAATAAAATGCATGACTCTATTTATATAAACTATATTGCATAGAATTATTATGTGGGTAAAAATTCAATACTATTTTTAAATTCTTGTCAAGACATTACACAATATTTCAGGGTATCTTAAAAAATATATCATTGATTTCTTTAGTTTCTTAGACAAAACCATAAACAAACAAGGAAAAACAGTATTTAAAAAATCAGTGTCAATGGTAGGTATAAGCATGATTCTAATTTTGAATCGATCTTTGCAAGTGTTTTTATGTGGAAAAAGTAATAAAAATTTATTATTATTTTTATTCTTTGCAAGTGTGTTCATGAATTATGTTTCGATATCAATTGTACTGTTTTATCGATTTTTTAACTATACATTTTGACAATTCCAATATCAAAATGAATAGACGATATCGTCAACATTTATTGAAAGTAAAATGTCTCTGTAATATGAGTTTACGCATCTCTTTTGTTTCGATCACAATATTTCAGCAAACGAAAGCAACACGAAATAAATTCAAAATTTTAGAACGCGAATGAAACTTTTGAAGTAATGTTGAGAGCAATGTGGGCAAACCATAAATAATATTGCAGAGACAGCATAAATCCGTTATGATATTATATTATTACTACTGTGAGACGAAATCTATTTTGTCACTCCATTTTGTGCAACTATTTAGAACAATACTTGCAAGAATATTTGACTCAAATTTTTAATAGTTTATAAATTTCTTGGAAATAATAATTTACGAACATTTTTTTTATCGAAGACAAAATATATCAATTTAACATTATCCATATACCTTGACAGATTTTTTAAAAACGTTTCATTTTATCCATTCAAATTAAGGAATTACATCGGCATTTTTCTATGTCAGATAAATTAGCGATCTTTACAAAATGGATTACAAATGATTCAAAATGGCGTCGTAGCGCCGCATTTTCATACAATAATTATAAAAGAAATGCATGCGATTACAATTATTATTAACATATAAACTTATAAATGTCTAAAACTATTTTAATGCCATAAATTAGGTCTTTCAGTCTTGCGTTTCGGTTGCAGCCATTTTAGCTATCATTTAAAAAAAGAAGAGCACAGATATTATATAAATAGACAAATTACATCATAGACGATAAGAACATTCTAATTTATTTAAATACCTACTCGTATTTATGTATAGTCTATTAAAATAAAAGAGGCATATTATATGAAAGATCTCACAGAGAGCGTCGAATTGTCAAATTCAAATTAGGAACAGAATTGTTTCTCCTACAACACGCCACTTCGCGATCAATAGACTATACGTGATTATTTACAATATTCGATGACCAGTGTGTATACTTGAAATAATAATGCGAAAAATTCGGTTTTCCAGTTTATCTTACATATTTGATAAACGGTGAATTTTTCATTATTACTGGCAAGTTTTTGAAAAATGAAATGAAATAATGCGTGCGTTTGTGTAAATTAAATAAATCGAAAAATTTTCGATTAAAATAAAAAAAAATACCGAGTTACAGTAGATTGATATTACGTATTGAGAAACTAAGAATTAAAATACTATTTGATGGCCTTTTCATTATAAAAAAAAAAATTAGCAAAAATATATAAATGTAGAATTCTGCTAATAGTTATGTTGTTAGTCGAAAAGACATGTAATGTGTAACGTCGACTAAAAAAATTGCACCGGCGTTCTGTTGACCAAAAGCAGGCGCACTTAATATTATATATATTTTTTTTTAAATATAAAAAAAGTAGACAAAAAAAACTTCGGGTAACTTATTTAGTTTTTCGATAACTCGATCGACGGAAGGAGCCGCTCGCTCTCTTTCCGTATTACATTAATGGCAAAGCGTTCGATTGTATAATAGTTGAGAACTCAAATAATAGAGGCTCCGACGTCGCTTTATCATGAACGCTGTCGGAGACGTCAGCCCCCTCTTTGGGCTAGTTTCAGTCGGAGAGCAATCTCTGTCGCGCCGGCGGTGGGTCAGATTACAATCGTTTGTTTCGAGAGACATATTTGTAATATTCTCTAATGTAAAGAAAATCATTGATAGTTTTTTTGTAACCTTTTACGGTTCGGTAGATATAATTTACGATGCAGGTAACATTGGTTAACATGACCGTACTTCTAAGCATGATCTCATTCAGAGATCTGACATCTTATCGCACGCCAGTTTTACTGACTCGCAGTAAAATAGAGAGACGTTCTTTAAGAGTAATATCACAGAGAAGCGCTCAATGCGTAGATTCGGTTCAATGTCAACTGACGAACGCGGGCGCGGCGATAGAAGACGACAGGGGAGTGATGAAGTCCCGCGGAGGCGAGGCGCTGACTTGCGAAAATTCACACCGCTTTGAGCGCTTGCTCCATTTTCGCGACCTCGCTCGGACTCTCTTCAGGATTGATTTGCCGGGAGGGCATGAAAGCGGCGCAGGGATTCTCTTGCCGGCTCCTTCGCGCTGTTCTGCGAGAGCTCTCAGCAGTCGCAAAGCCGCGGCGGACGAGCTCTCGGAACCGCGCCAGCTGCGCTCGGTGCTGAGCGAAGAGGCGCGTCTCAGCGGAGCGGTAGACGGACCCGACTCTCGCCTGGTAAACATTCTTCTCAGTTCACCTTTCACTCTTCGGCTGCGGTAGGCAAATAGAAACGGAGAGATAGCACCGCAGACGCATAGGGCGACGAGCGGAGCGACTCCCAGCGAGGGAGCGGCTTGAATGGCGGCCGCCGGTAGCTGGCCGGCCAGCGCGAGAACTGCGACGGACGCGCTCACTCTGGCTGCGCGAGATTCTTCGCGATATCGGAAGAGAGAGGCGTTCGAGATGCGGCAGCGCAGGGTGCTGGCGTAAGAGGCAGGGCGGGGCGTGACGACTTTGCAGTCTCCGGCGCCAAAGTCTGGGCTGGACCTGACGGTTTTGAGTCCGTTCAGAGGAGGGATTTCAGCTATGGTGCAGACGTCGTCGTGGGAGAGTCCGCGTCTTTCGCCGATCAATCCGGGACGCAGGGGCGGAAAAGGGGCGTCACCGTCGAGCAGAACGCTTCTCAGCGATCTGGCGAGACGGGGTTCATAAGGAGCGTTTCTGGGTGCGACGCAGATCGGCGGACCGGCGGGCTTTCCTTTCAGGAGGCGATCGCTTTCGCCGGTAATATCGGAGTCCCTCGGAAGAGGCAGAGGCAGAGGCGTCTCGATGTCGAGTGAGAAGAGAGCCGGCGGCGGTGCCGGTGGTCGAGCGCTGCGGCGGGCGGCCATAGAAATCTTGGCATACATGACGCATATCGCAACAAGCGACACTGCGACGACGATCAAGTAGGCGGTGGAATAGATGGTCTTGTACAAATCCGCTCCAAAGTCGGCCGTTCCCCCGTTCCTGCAAAACTTCCAGGCGCTGCGGGTCGGCTTCGGGGCGAGAGCGGCAGACAGCGCTGCGACGATGGCCGCGGCCCAAATGGCGATCAGGGCGAGGATAGATCTGGCGCGCCCGACTCGGCTTCTGTATCTGAGCGGGTCGGTGACCGCGAGGTACTGGTCCGCCGCCACCAGGAGAACGGCGAGCACGGCGGCGAGGCTGAAGGCAGCTGCGGAGCCCTCGGCAGCGGCGCAGGCGAAGCCTCCGATTGCGCTGGAGCTTCCCGATAACTCGACCAGCAGGAGCGGGCCGAGGATAGCTGCGCACGCCACATTGCCACCGAGTAAGTTCATGACGAATCTGCAAACAAAAAAGAAATTATATATTAAAACCACGTATTTCAAAAACATAAGAATTGGTCTATTTTTCACCAGCGGAAAAACGAAACTTTGACATCAGTTTGATTGAATTAAAAATAGCGTCATTACTGTAAATAAATCTCAATGGTGGTTCTGTTCCGCCTTCATGAGGCAATGCTAATAATTATCGTGTGGAGATCGGACAGTGGCGTATCTTGATATTTCTTACATTAAAGAAATTTCCACTGTAAGATTTTGACTTGAAGTGTACCGCCGTATAATATTCATTCGCTTATTTTTAGAAACAAAACACGCGCGAAACTTAATAATAAATTCTTCAAGCATATTATTTAGATGCGACCGAAAACTGTTAGGTTTGAAATATTTGACAATTACTCGGCCTCGTTACGCGGGCTTATGAGTTTGGGATTCAACATTTCAACTTTTGTTTATTTTAAATTTCGAATGTTAATGAAAATTACTGTTTTAATAAACAAAATAGATTTAATTGCCAATATTATGTGACAAGGTGAAAGCAAGGCATTGTTATTTAAATTAAAGACACGGGGGACTGTGATGTTATTTCTCAGAAAGTTTATCCCGGATGATATTCCATTAAAAAAATATCTGGCGCATCGGCAATAAAACAAGAGTGGCAGTGACAAATATTTATAAAACACATTATTTTAAAGTAGTACTTTCACATATATTATGTTAAAGATCATGACCAGAATATTTTATTTATGGAATGGCTTTCTACCAATTAGACAAAAATGTTTTGTTAAACCAGTGTTTTTATATAAATTAACAGAATAAGTTATCAAATATTCGAATATCCGTGGACGATTCTCAACGTCGTTGGCTTAGGTTGCGAGCTTACGGGCTCGAGTTCCAGTTTTAATTTCCAATTTAATTAATGACGGTTTTTGTCTAAAATTATCTTACACACCCATCCGGTCCTAAAAATGGCAATAAGCGAGATCGATAGCTTAACCACCAGTCTTGTCCTTGGCCTGTTATTTCTATCCTTGCCCTCTTCGAAAATAGGACTGAGTAAAAATTTCTGTAAATATTTATAAACAAATATCTAATGTCCGAATATTCGACCATAGTCCCTGGACACTACGCCAATGACACGAGATAGAATCGGTTGGGACAAGCGCGGGCGAACGAGATTCGGTCTCACGGGTGCTCTGATAGATATTTTTTGTATAAATATCCATCCAGTTGCGGGAGTTTGTTCATTCACTCGATAGCGTGAATCACGAGAATGACAGTTACATTCGAAGGCGTGGGATAGCATTTTGAATCGTCAAATTATAAGCCGCTCTCAATAGGAGAGATGTAGAAATTCCGCTAGTAAATATCAATACCAAAATGGTGTTATTTTAATCAGTGAGAAGACAAAACACGATTAATCATTAAAATGACAATACGCGTCAAGATCAGTATTTGTTCGATTGGCACGAGGAAAAAATATACGCGACACTCTAATTTAAAAGAAGATAAACAATGTAATTGTAAAGAATCATGAATAATCATTTTTTTAACAATGTCCGCTCCCAACTTGACATATAAAAACTCCTCCCGAAGGGATGGAAATGAGCTTGGGCAGGACTAGTGGTTAGCCAATCGCTTTTTGGGATCGGAATGGTGGGAAGAGATATTTAACAACACAAAAACCCATTGCCTTCCAACAGAATCTGTTCGTACCGGGGCTCGAAACCAGACGGTCCGTCACGGAAACCAATGAGGTTGACACTGCTGACCGGGTAACACATCGATGTAAATGCTTCCAATATGGTGCATATATTAGCGCGTTCAACAGACATTGTTCTACGGGAACCGCTTGTTAATATGTCGAAGTAATTATTTTTTTCAATGGGATATACAGGATTATACAGGATTAAATGGATAGCTATAACTCTCGCAACGCTTCGTTTTGAGAGACGGAAGGGTGGGAGGGAATTTCAGACATCGTAACCAACGAAGTTGACCACTCGACCACGTACCGGTATCGAAAATATAGCCGATTATACTCAACAGAAGTTGTCAATCGATTTCATTCGGAGAGATTAATAATGATGGAAATTCTGAAAACTTCCCTGAGCATAAAAACAATCGACTATATCAATCTAATTAGGGTTTTTTTCAGTGTCATCGTCGGAGTTATAAAT
The DNA here is from genome assembly GCA_028554975.1 of Himalopsyche kuldschensis. NCBI lineage: Eukaryota > Metazoa > Arthropoda > Insecta > Trichoptera > Rhyacophilidae > Himalopsyche > Himalopsyche kuldschensis. The sequence goes on along the minus strand of JAHFWI010000031.1, from coordinate 2,628,614 downwards.
CCCGTGTTTATTTTTGTTATTTCAATGCCAAAAGGGTTCATTGATTAATGATGTCACCCGGTTGGTGTAAGACTATAAGACACGATGACTTGCGACACATCGCTAATTCGCCGACGAGGCCCACGCTCGTATACGCGATTATGTAATCCAGGTGGGCAAGGTGTTTCGACCGCGCCCGCAATCGTGCACGGCAGAATTTAAAATATGAGGTGCCTAAAAGCAAAGACCGGTTAGCCAATTATTTAAATAACAATAAAAAAAATACAAACATGTTATATGCTACAAGGCATTTCGAATTATATGCAATGATATAATTGAGGATTTCGACTGAAGGCGCTTGATGGAATTTCAATATAAAATTTAAATCGGTTGAATTTCGCGATTTTTGTTTGAAATACAGTTTACTACGCGTCAGTTCAAGGTCGCGCGTGCACTTGAAATGTCAGACGTTGCCGAAATGCGAAACCCGGGTCTTTTGCGAAAAAACACAATTCAATCGATTCAAATGTAATGATATTTTGTAACTTGAAAAAATCATATGAAATCACACGCAAAAACCGGTTATTACAATGCCAATATTTAAATTGGCTTGTTAAAATATGCACATTGTTCATGGAAAAATAGTCTATTGACTAATCAAAATTGAATCGTTGAATTGATGATGGTGCACTTGAAATGCCTGTAGATTGCAAAAATGGAAAAGCGAAAAGTAAAAAAACTCATATTTAATATTGAAATTCTACCAAGCACCTTCTTTCGAAATCCTCAATTGTGAAACAAATCGTAGTAAACTACTGACATAATTGCAAAGTGAACATGTCCGCTTCTGCTTCTAGACACCTCGCATGTATATCATTTTGTATACTGTGTACGCTGGTAGCGAATCAAAACACCGACTATATAATTATTGCTTAGAGGCGAGGTCAAACCGGCCAGCCGGACTGATACCAAATCGTTATTATTTTACGTCGGGTATTCGTTACTACTTACTATTCTGAGCTGTCATTTTAGAGTATGAATTATTTGAAACGACGACAATTTTTTGATTGTGTTGTTAGAACTCCATTATAATACGGTGAAAAAAATAACAATGTATTTTAATCAGGGCTGTGGGGTCGGAGTCGTGAGTCAGGGCAGGGCTTTTTGGCCGGAGTCGTAAATTTTTAAAAGTTTGAACTTTTTATTTTTGCATATAATATGTGAAATTTGGCTATTGGCCGGATTGGTAGGGTTGATATTTAATTGAATACACATATTTAAATAGGAAAATTAGAACAAAAAGGTGACGATATTAAACTTTTTTTTAGTCGGAGTCGTGGTTTTGGTAAATGCTGGAGTCGGAGTCGAACTTTTTTTTACCCTCTCCACAGCCCTGATTTTAATTCTACAGAAATTATTTTATTTATTTGTTGATAGCTATTTCGGCTTACGCCATCGTCAGAACTATGTTTTAAGCTGCATTTACTCATCCTTTTATACGGTTGTGTCGTGCGGCCTATTCATAGGTCCACATAGGGAGAGGGCACGGTTGTAAATTTACATTTCAGAAAAGAAAAAAACTGCAACAGTGCGATGGTGTTATGGTCGAATGCCAAAATAGTGCGAGTCTCGAATGAGTCACGGCTGCGACCTCGAAGTCGTTTTGGACCGGTGACTTTGTCCTCTCCGAAAATCTAGACCTCAGCTTCGTTCTTCGCCAGATTAAATGAATTTTGTACACACTACCTAAGTAATTTGCGTCAAATCTTTTAAGCCCAGGTTGGTACCTACGGTGATTACGCCCGTCTTTGCCTCGAAATATCGAAAATATTTTAACATTTACTACCCGGTGGATGAGAAAGTCAGCCACCACTGCCACTTTATGTTAAATATCTATCATAATATTAGTGATACAATGTGTAAGCTTTTGTTATTCTTAAATCATTGTTTTTTACACATTTTATCGACTTGTTTCGTCGCAATTAAATAAAAAAGAAAATAAGTCAGATTCTTACTGGCCGAAGACGCGTTATATCATCGCTACAAATTGCCAAGATTCAAACGTCACTGTCCATACGCGATATGATAACGAAATAATCTTATCTCAATCGCGCCTCGGTAAAACATACGTTTCAAATAAAAAGAATGTTTTTTTACATTAAACAGCGTATATAAGCGCTCGCGCACATAGTTTTGATTACAACAGTCCGTCATGAACATCAACGCGAACACGATGTTTGTTTGATACTCGACTTAAAATATAAAAACTATCGATTCTTAATTGTTTTTTTTAGAAAGATGTATTAAGATACGTTTAAGCATACTTTAACATTTTTTAATGCAATCTGTGCCAATAAAGCCATACCACTGGGGTATTTTTAGACCCCCTTTCAGATTGCGCGTTATTTTTCAGGGACCGCCATTCGAAGGTTAAAGAAATTCTTGTTCATTTACGAACAGGGAGATTTGCACCGTGCTTAATAATCGTAATAAACGGGCGGCCGAGCCAAATCTGAAACTAATTTTACAATCTGTTACATACCCGTGAGCAGATATTAAAAATAATCACTTGATTATATCACGGATAGAACAGTGCACGCCAGTATTGGGAGCCGGTAGTAAAATCAAGCTAGACAGTTGCATCGCGCGTCATTAACGGCCGAGATATAAAGTAATCAGAAATAATATATCGACGTGGCATATGGTCACAGTCAAATACATTCATTGGCATTATCACACTTATTAATAAACTGAAGATATCCGTTTAATATCGAGTGGTTAAGCCGGGTTAAGTACTCTACTGTCAACGATAAAACGAATATTAACCGTGATGATATTGTGGATAACCTGCCGGTTGTTGGAATTGAATTATATGGCATGCCATTTATAAAGAATTGTCTATACAAATGAATCTGACTGCCAATAAATGATTATATTAAAAAAAAGATACAATTGTGTTGCCAGGCGGGCGATCACAAATGGAAATAAATAAAAAATCCAGCTCGAACTAAGTATTATTTATTACACGAGCGATTCTTTGTGAATATTGATATTATGTTTCAGGGTTGTTTATTAGATTTGAATTACACTCATTGTGTTGTTATGCACCAGGGCTGTGGAGTTACAAAAGTTAAAAAAAACACGACCACGACTAAAAAAAGTTTAATTTTGTCACGTTTTTTCCCTAACTTTCTTATTTATGTGTATTAAAATAAATATCAGCCAACCAATAGCCAAATTTTACGTGTTATATGCAATAATTAACAGTTGAAAGTTTTTCACGACTCCGACTTCGACTCCGCCTAGGGTTGCCATCGAGTAAGGATATAATGATGAGGCTCATAATGCTCCACGCATATGGAATCCTAATTAAGACGTTTTCTACGAGGACTGGTTGTTAATCGAGCGCTCAAAACTGCGTTGATCGGATAAATTAAAGATATGTTGATGATACTGAGAGTATCAGTGAGAATCAGTGAGATTCTATAAATTCCAACCACTTGCCGGTCCAATTGATTTAACATGTGCACATATGCACACATTTGAAAATGCAAACTACACACACAAATTTGTAATAGCATATTTTTTATCTGTTAGTCTGTGTCCAGCCCTTGCTTCGACTAGATCAAATTCGTAATTTTCGTATGAAGTTTGCCCGAGTTATCTCGTGATGTCCGTTTTTGACGACTTTCAATACCCGAGTATACTCGGGCGTGCCCGGGAAGTGGTTAAGTATTATATCAAAAAACGTTTTATACGAGAACTGGTTGTTATTCAGTCTCTAAGCATTGAATTTTTCTGAGAGAGTAAGGATGCATTTATTGTGATTGCAAAATTACAAAAATATTTACAGTTAATATTAAAAAAGTCAAGGTTGAATGTTACTGTACATGATACATATTTAAATTTGCAACACTTTAAAGCATGTGAAAAATATTTACCATGTCAAATTAAAATTAAGTAAATTATCGTAATTGTATTAAACGAAACACATAACAAATGCTTAGTCACGGAAAATGAGTTTCCAGTGAAAAATTAAGCCGAACATAAATGAATAATACGGTCGCTAGCTTAAATGCACGCGTAAAGAAATCACGAAGGCGCGGGTCGAATGATTCTCGTATTTATATTTTTCAATCTATATTGCGTTCCTATACCGTTCATCCGATCGCGACAAAACTTTGATGAGTTGTTGTGCGGACACCCGTGAAGTTTTATTCACTTGATTTGCCAGGCATATTACCGCGCGTTTTAACATTGTAAATTGACGCACCTATCATTCTTCCCCGAAATATAAATCCACTACTTTACAACGGTACCAGGCTTTCAGTGAAAAATATAATGAGCAATATAATCGAAGGTACAATTTTAAAGCAGAAAATATACTGCTGCCACGCATCCCAATGATTCAGAAAGATACGCAATTCGAATTAAAACATTTACAGTTTCAGGCGACTCGCTTTTGCAATGACCATCAACAAAGCACAGAGACAATCGCTACAAGTGTATGGACTAAATTAGGAAAATTCACATCGCTTCTCACATCGGCAGCTGTATGTTACTTGCTCACGCGTTGTAAAACCTTCTGATTTATTCGTATACGCACTAGATAGAAAAACAAAAAATACTGTGCATCCAAAAGCACTTCAATAAGCAGATTTAAAACACTTTCTTTCCTTGGGTGGCATGGCAACGCATGCCGGGTACTCGCTAGTGTTATATAAATTATTGAAATGCCGTATGCACTTTAGGCGTATCGCAGAAGAAGAAAAAAAACTAGAGACCAAATAATATGTGTGCGGAGGTCGACGAGTGAGGCCAATGATATTGTAGAAAATAAATCAAAAGTGTACAAAATATCAACACCAAAACGTCCGCAAAACGCGTAACGATCGTCCATTAGAATAAGTAAACAAAGAATAAAATTAATTTGATATTAAACTCGCCGAGTATGAATAATCTAATAAAACTTCGGTACATTTACTTCCTATACAACGGCCGACGAAAATTGTTGCATGGCATCTGCTGCTCCCATCGGAATGAAAAGCGAGTGAGATCGGGTGAATTTTAATGGTCCATAACATTGCATTAGGCCACATTTACGACTCCATGAAACATAAAACGTGAGGTTAATGTTGTTTCTCACATTAAAAGAAGGATAAAGAGTTTATTCTTTGAACAGTATCAACTAAAAATAAGAGTTATCGGGTATTCAAAGAATAATTTGTCACTTAAACATAAACATATGCCAAAGTCAGTATATTCAAATATTCAAACCCCAGTGGTAAAATATTGTTCTGTGATAAACGAAATGTATATTTTTTTTCAGGGCAAAGCTTAATACGGTACTTCGTTGTTTTATGCCAGGCGGCTAAACACGAAAAAATATCACTGAACCTAAAGGTTGCCTAAACCTTCGCTATCCATATGAAACGACACATAAATCATCAAATTAATGGCCGAATACTTGTATGTGTGTATACGTGTATTTTTTAATGTATTCCAGATAATTTAATCTTACGCCTTGCCCCTAGCAGCCAGCGCTTCTCAATCATCGTGATGTTGACGCTCTATAAACTGCCAAAATTCAGCAATACCTTCTGATAGCAATAAATTACCACATAAATCTCTTCTGGCTGATCCCCACATTCTCTCTACTTGCTGGGTGTTTGCAAGTGTATCGGGGTTTATAAAATTATAGTAAGTGTAAAAAATGAGCACTGATTTCCGAGTATGCACTCCAGGAACCGCTACCTACTCAGCAACCATCAGCAAAGAACACTTGGCAAACCCAGCGTGTCCTGACCTCAAATGAAGGCGTCATTAAATGTCCATTACTACACATAATCTCCCGCGGAATAATATTACTTCGCGCACTTCCCCGAGTTTTACATGCTTTGGGTGTTCTTATGCAACTGGCTGCAAGGATTGAATTCTTTGTTTTTATTTCAAAAATCGTCAAGTGACGCCTCCCGTCCCATGTTTATGAGGGTGCAGCGACAGGCAACCTTTAGGTTCAGTGATATTTTTTCGTGTTTAGCCGCCTGGCATAAAACAACGAAGTACCCTTAATACTATTTATTATAATAATATGGATAATTTATAGTGACTATGTGTACATCAAAAAGATATAATTAACTCATAGAAATCCTATGTCTAGTCTAGCTCTACATTGGAGAGGAAACGCGCAACTCATTTGTCGATTCCTGCTTGGCATTGTAAAACTTGGTTGGAAAATATTGTTTTATTAATTTTAAATCATCCTTTTCTCAAAAACCGTATTTTATGGATTGTGTGCCTTAGTTAATGTTTGTGACATGTCATAATGTGGTATATTTTTCGGTATTTCGCTTTACCATGCTAATAAATACGCAAACCCTGTGATATCAATCAATTGTTAAAATCTATTAAGGACTTGCTGCAAGGAAAAAAAATAATATATTGCGGAATACAAAGGGTAAAAGCTTGAAAACAGTATTAGTGTTAAATTATGTATCTTGGTATTTTATTGAGGGCGCTACAAGCTTGATGGCGGTTGTATAATATTTAGTTCCAATGATGACCACCGGTCTATTTGAAATCTTATATATAAAACCGAAACGGCGTATGTATGTATGTGGGTCTGTAATTTCCTTTTGCATTATTCTTGCAAGTTGCCATAAATCGAATATAATAGAAAATATGTTTGAATTTTTATCGGCGAAGACATTTAGTCAAAATGTAATAAATTAGTCTTCTACAGAACTTTTCCCGGCTTTTATTATTAATAATAATGTTTATTATTTACGTGAAGGTATTATTTGACATTTCTTTGACAGAAAATTAGATTTTTTCCTTGAATTTGGACATTTTAATGGGCGAGAATGGGGCGGGGCTGCCATCAAATTAAATAAAGTTTGTGATTTTATTTTAACTCTATTTTGGATGTTAGATTTTGTGATATAATTATGTCCAGTGACGGCTGGTGACGGGGTGCTGGGGGGTGCAAAAGGAACATTCAACTATTTTTCCGTACTACGGAAGAGAAACAGTTGGTATTGCGAACATCTGAATTGAAAGTCCATGCTATAGAAGTGTTTTAAAATCCTACGAATAGGAAAGAACTCTTGCAAAAATGGTTGAATCTTCCTTTGCACCTCCCAACACCCCGTCACCACCGTCACTGATTATGTCGAATGATATAACATTAAATAATTATTGGTCGCTTAGTCCGAGCGACGCCGGGTAGCAATACTAGTAAGTCATAAAATATACAATATTGCTCGCTGGGCGCTGTCATTGATAGTGTCATTTTCCGCAGTGTATATGCTGAATACAAAAGAGATTCGAGAATGCCGTAGGTACACTCTATGTCGGCTAATTTGTTTTGCAAATCTGCGAGTGAAACTGATTCAGGTCTAGCGTACATCCGGAGTGAAGTGTTAACGCGACCTTAATTCAATTAAGCTGCATATTTTGGATGCAAAGCAAACACGAAATATTCAGAAGTAAAAACTGTCTTATCTAATAAGCAACAAACGATTCGAGCAAAGAGAAAAGGGCAGAATTGAACCAGTGTCTCTGGCATTGTAATAAACATACAACACCAAAGATATGGTATTTTGATCGGTATATGATCTCAGACTCTTGTCACCATGTAAATTCTACAAGAAATATAACGTTATTGAATTTAAATTTGAATCATTTGAATTTTGTACTTTTCCATGATTTTTGACGCTAAAAATCCAAGTTTCACCTTTCGGGCATCTCCATGCATTTTAAGTGTACGAATGTATGTATGTACTTGAACTGACCGATCCAAATTTGATATTGAAATTCCTTCAAGCGCCTTCAATCTAAATTATAACGTTGAATGAATTGGCATACACTTGGTAGAAATCCATGATAACATGGTGAAAAAATAGCAACGTATTTCAGTTAAACAAAAATGATATAATATATAGTTTATATATTGATTGAGTAGGCATTTACTTGGTAGAACTCCATTATAATACGGAAAGAAAAATAACAATGTATTTTAGTTCTACATAAATTATTTTATATATTTGTTGAAAGCTATTTCGACTATATAGTTCTGACGAAGGCGTAAGCCGAAATAGCTATCAACAAATATATAAAATAATTTATGTAGAACTAAAATACATTGTTATTTTTCTTTCCGTATAATATAGTTTATAGCTACATATTTCGGCTTACGCCCTTGTCTGTCTTGTTTTCATTTCAAGAAATACATAAAATCAATTTGTCACAATTAATACTCCAGTAGACCCTCCTACATCATCGAGATAGGATTTTTTTTATGACTTACTTTATCAAAAGTAAAGGAACGTACTGATAAATATTCTTCGAATGCACATATTTATGTGTAATATTACTGATTTACCGAACATATTATTTTCCTGAAGACTGCAGCACACGCTATAAAAAGTCCGCCGCTTCATAGCAGAGGATGCTGTAGGAAGGAGGACTAAAGATGCTAGAATGGATGAGAAACCAGTATAAATCGATCAGTAAATGTGTGTTTGTAGTTCTTACGAGGGCGTAAGCCGAAATAGCTATCAACTATAATTTTTCGGTACTTCGTTGTTTTATGCCAGGCGGCTAAACACGAAAAAATATCACTGAACCTAAAGGTTGCCTAAACCTTCGCTATCCATATGAAACGACACATAAATCATCAAATTAATGGCCGAATACTTGTATGTGTGTATACGTGTATTTTTTAATGTATTCCAGATAATGTAATCTTACGCCTTGCCCCTAGCAGCCAGCGCTTCTCAATCATCGTGATGTTGACGCTCTATAAACTGCCAAAATTCAGCAATACCTTCTGATAACAATAAATTACCACATAAATCTCTTCTGGCTGAAAATATAATGTTTTTTCTCAATAAGAATTTAGCACAACAAGATTTTCCACTTGGTGTGTTAGATGCTAAGCAATTAATAAATTTAAAACCAACATATTCAGTTCGTAATCGAATGCACATTACAAAATATTGATTATAATTTAATTGCACGCCTAATGGAATAATCTATTCAGTCATGCAATAGTCAATCAACTAATAGCAATAAAAGCCATCACTTCATTTGTCTATAATTTGTTCATTTCAAAGTCAATCCGAATTGCGATATCGAATTATTTCAGAATCAGCGTGTCATAATTATTTATATGATTGAAAAATCTAAATTGCCGGACAAGTTAAGGATAATTTTAAATGCAGAGTTATTTTATGAAATGTGGCCGAAAGTCGGCCCGTTTGCGAATTGGGATCTTGAAGGATATGTTTGATTTATATCACTAATTGATTTACAGCAAAGGACTCGTGACTCCGAAAATAGCGGATTAATTGGGTGACCAGGATGACGTGTGCATGTGCCATTTTCGAAATAAATTATCATTTTTCGTAAGGACAATAAATCATCTACTGCATTCGTCATATAATTTTTCACTTAGAGGACATTAATAAGCAATTATATAATGTTTTGAAGTTTACACGTACAGAAAGACAGATTTTTATTGATAACGAGTTTTTTTTAACCATGTCCACTCCCAATATATGGTGCAAATTGACTTTTTTTTATTTTGAATCAGTTACTAGCAATATTAACTTATGGAAAGCATCGCTGTGATAAAAAACGTCGAAATCACAAAGATTCCCATGTGGAGTCCATACTATTAATCGAGTTTATCTTAACAGAAGAGTTTTCTACGACAACTGCTTGTCTGGTCTGGTGCTTGTTATTTTTGAAAATTGTATGGATAGCTTATCGCTCCTGGTGCGTCCCTTTTTTGGATCAGTTGGGCGTGGTATAGTATTGCAGACAACACAGACATCCACGTCGGAGAAGATAAATCAATAATTCGATTGAAAAATAAAACAGCCCGCACTGGAATTCGAGCCCGTGCGTTGACCAATTGACCACGGACCCGAATACTCAATTATATTATAATACTCCAGTATCCCGAGGAGGACTATGTAAAAACATCAGCCACCATGACAGGGCGTATACCGCAGCGTTAATCCTTGTATGAGAATTGCATGCCGGTCCCCGGAACGGAAGCCGCACGGTGGCATACGGAAATTATTTCCCATGGTACGGTACGGGTTAATCGAAGATGTTTCTAATTGGTGTCAACAGGAGGCACTTCATTTTCACCTCATTAAAATTTGGACAATCTCGTATATATATATACCAACTAGTTTGCTTGCGAGGTAAAACATTTTGATGTAAAAAAAAACCGGTCAATTAATACGCGCATTACGACAACTTACGACATTGAAATTACACAAGGTTTCCAACCATTGCCGGCTCGTGGATAAGATATCTGGGGGTGATGCGGTTGGTTAATTTTTTTTTTTATTATTTGAATTGTGCTTGTATTTGCGAACCCCCCTTCTCGCGCCCTTCCTTCGAAAAGTCGAATATATTCCATCGCAAACGGTACTGTTTTTATATTAGTACAGCGGTGTGTGATAATTTTTGAATGCACAAGTGCGCGGGCGAGCTTAATACACGATTACATAATATTGATATTTTCAAATAATGTACATAAATTCGTGGGTGTAGGGACATACGGGCGAAACTACAAAAATGGCTGTTTTGAGTTAAATATGGCATTGTCATGCTCAAATGCAGCTCTATTGGATATACAAATATGAAACTTGTACCAAGAGCGGTATAGCAGATATTGCTCGGCTTTTCTGCAAATCCGTTAGAACAAAGTATAACATTCAAAACTGTTTTGCTATATATCTCAGTTCGTTGTTTTTGTAGTTTCGCCCGTATGTCCCCACACCCACGAATTTATGTATATTATAATTTTACATTTTTCTCAATTTGCTTGGCGATGCTGTAGTTCTGTAGTGCGTATGGACGAGCCGCCACTGTTTCCAACATATGTATAATATTCGACTGAAATAGGACAGACATTCAATTTACGATCTCAGCCTCGGGGGACACGCGTTGCGTCTTCAAACTAATCATCGATCTACCCGTTACGGGGGTGGGGGGGTAACGGTTGGGTAATTTGCAACTGGCAGGGGACGAATGTCACAACGGTGTATGGTTGATGTCCAAATATTCTATTATTAGACGAAGCGTTTGTGCATAACGTGACCTATCCAATCATACGGGCGGGGGTCAACAGCATAAAACCCACCATAGACAACGCGATCAAACGTCTCGGGAGTATGGTGGCGTATAATACACGCTTGTCTACGGTTACTAAGGGGTGAGATTGTCCACGGGACGGGGGTGACGATATAATGGCATTGCCCGTGGTTCGGAATCTTAACAAGTGAACCTCGACTTTCGCAAATTTTCGACGGCTTTTGTAATGGTGCAATGGTGCAGTGAACCCCCATTTACATTCAAGTAATAAAGCAACAGCAAAATTAATACATATAGCAATTCACGAATTGCAGACAATTCACAAATGTAAAGCGGACGGCGCTAAAATTATATAAATACTTTTGTTACTATCAGCCGATGACGCAAGCGGTGCATATTCTGTAGTTTCACAGAGCTGTGGACGTCAGTGAAAAAAAAAATTGTGACGCCACGCCACACGCAAAATTTGTAGATTTTTTTTAGTATAACAAATATTTGGCATTACAGCTAATGCCAATGCGCCAAATATTTTTAAATGTAAAGGTCATACGAGATTAGCTCGATGATAAATAATGAATCAGTCGTGAACAATTCAACGATAAATTACATACATCCAGCCCGAGACCTCTTTTTCAATTGAAAAAATCTGACCTTGCCGGGAATTGAACCCAGGCCCACCTGATCGCTAGGACAAAGCCACAGGGACCGAAATTTTGTACGAACGATGCAGAGCAAAGCTTCGTACGATAAAAAATATAATTATTTTGTGCAACTGCCACGCCATGTTCGTTCAGTTATATCGTCAAATAAGTCCGAAGACATATAAGTAAGAAAGTAACCAAGTAATCGGAGTGAACACGCGATTTGATTATCAGTCGCTTGGCCTCAGTATCGATTAGTAAGGAGGGGTGCTTTACCCGACGTTTAATTTGCATACACACACAAGATGTGTTGTCTATTGGCAAAAATGTCTTCGTATATGAAAGTTTTTATAGTGTTGCCATCTGCTGAAAAGATAACGAATGAAATATAGACCCCGATATAATTAGCTGTAAATAAAGTCATTCAGTTCATTCAATTATTCATTGTAAATGCAAAGCTTTTTTTTAAACGTATCTAGATTTTTGCCGTTTTTGAGTTATGAATGCCCCTAAATACAAAATTGTTTGTTACTTTATGTGCCAAAGAGACATATAAATATGAAAAGTGTGTACGAAGATAGTTCCATACGTTTCTTGTTCAATTAAACTTTAAAACTAAACATTACAAAAATTTGTATTTATTGTTTATTTAACAAATAAATCAGAAAGCCAAAGCATCGCATTCAAAGATTAAAGATACAATTTGTTTATTTTTAACCATGTCCGCTCCCAACTTGTAGCATATGGACTCCTCACGGAGTTTATCTCAACATATGTTTTTCTACAAGAATATTACATTGAAAGGATACGAGTACTCGGATAGGACTAGTAGTTAGCTAATTGCCGCTCTTTGAGATAGGAAAAGTGGGAAGGGATTTTCAACAACACAAACACCCATGCCTTCAAACAGAGTCGATTAATTTATCAAGTGAAAAAAATCTGCTGTTGACCACTGCTCCACGGACCAGGCTGCATAATCATAATAAGTTGCTCAACCTCTCTTTTTTTTTGAAGAGAGTAGGGATGGAAAGGATACGAGTACTAGGGCAGGACTAGTGATTACTAGCTAATCGCTGTCACTATGCGTCGCTCTTTGGGATCGGAAAGGTGGGAAGGGATTTTCAACAATACAAACGACATCCATGCCTTTGAACAGATTTATCGACTGAAAAAATCCGCTCGTACCGGGAAACGAACCCGGGCGGTCCGGCACGCAAGCCAACACCGTTGACACTGCGCCACGGACCGAAAAAAAAAATACATCAAACAAATGATTACTCCGCGGTCGATTGTCAATGTCGTTGGCTTTCAATGGAATTATTTATTTCTGTCCAAAATTCCGTAATAAAAAATGATACACAGCAAAAGCGATTACCTAAGCACCAGTCCTGTCCTAGTCCTACCCTTCCCATCCCTGTTCAACAGAAGCTGAGAAAGCTTCTGTGAGGTAAACTTCATAAGTGGTGACCTTGGTATAGTTTAAGTCATGTTGAATGATCGGACTGGCGAGAGGAAAGATCCGTCATTAATGTGACTATAAATCTATGAATTAATTGAAGAATCAATACAATACAGCCAAAGCTAACGACGTTAATACAAGAATTTTAACCCAGTATGTATAATAATAATATAGTAATTCTTTTCAGTGAGTATACACTTCGAACCATTGTTTATAAGGCCCTTGCCGTTCGGTTATGATTATCTTACCTCAGACGAATCTAGCACCAAACACGCGAAATGCGACCTCGACGGAAATAGCCAAAAATCAGATAGACCCACTCGACCGACGGGACGAGAACAGACGGTGAAATTATCGGGATGATGTATCGGGGCGATGATGGAATGTATGAACTCCCCAGGGCTATCTTTGAATTGAAACGTGTACGAAGGAGTCGATATTGGGGCCACCGCGAATGACCGGTGGGCAAATTTCGTCGCACCGCACGCGACCGTGAACCCCCGTCTGGAAAAATGTGCGATTTTTTACATGTTTAAAAAAAATTGCGTGCGTCTGTGAACTGAAAATAAAATTAAAGTGGAACATGATTTTTTTAAAACCAAACGTGACGGAATTCTTTTTAACACTTGCTTAAATAATACCATTCATATGATATACCAAACAACATTATTTTTACGCTTCTAAAATAGATTTAAATAATGACAAAGAGAGATAAAAATAGTTTTGTTTTTGGATATCTATTTGATGGAGCTTCAAGTTTAAAGATACGTTGGCGTCTTTTTAGATTAGTTTTTATATCCAAGTTTCACTCCTTTCCCACCGCTGCTGACAGGAGGACGTGCCCGCTGCAGTGGTGAGCAATCCCCAGTGAAGCCAGCTCAAGAGGTCAGCTTACTTATTCTTTCCACCTTTCTCGCTCTATAACGATTTTCCCATGCCCACTGCCTTGTGTACGCACGTACCATGGAGCATCACATATTTGCCTTAACGACTTGTTCTGAACAATCTGGTCAAGTCTTCAGATGATGTTAGTGAGAAAAAGCCCATACTAGTGTAGCGTACACATAATTGGACTGGTTATTGCTGTTAAAAGATTCACAGGTCAAAGAGTAATACATACATTACTACAGACGATTGGCTCAACCTCTCCTTTGAACGGGGATACAAAAGAAATATGGGTCTAAGGAAGGTTTCCATTTTGGCTTATTGTTCTTCGCTCAAGTGTCAGGATTTAATTGAGACTGGAGACATTTGAAAATGATTATATACTATGAATATTCGCAGTGCTTATTTTATTGGTTATGAGTGAAACGGTTACGCATTTGTTTGTTTGTCAGGTACGTGCATGAAGTACGCATCTAAGATAGTCTTACGACAAGACCACTGTGATGCAACATTACCCAACGAAAAGCTGTCGAAATATATTGAATGGATTCTTTATTTTACAACGTTATCATTATCTTGATAAAAAATTGAAAATTGTTAGTAAAAAAATAAATATATATCTTGATTTTAATAACGACCATCATTTATGAACATGTTAATGATAATTACAGAGAAGCCATTTAAATGAGTGCAATCTACTTCAAATTATTGTCTCCAATCTAACGAGGTGTAATTATTCAATTCTTAATTTAGTGTCTAATTAGGTAAATAAATGACTGTAATTTTAGATTGACAATTCGAAATACTTTTAACATTGCGAATGATAGGCATACCAAGATCGGAATCGGTCGCATAAGCAATTTGGCATAAGACCGAGGGCCACATGCTTTCAATATAGAATTAAATACAGCAGGAATGCGATGGTAAGACACCATTTTCCAGCAGACCAGTTCCATCGGATGGCCAACTTTTAAGCCGTAAATGTGTGTCAATAAAAATAAATTGATTTATTTTTAAGGTGTTCACTGTCAATACTTGGTGGAAAGGCATTATAATAAAAATAATAATACATTTTTAGTACTTTTTCCAAATAAAATTTATTTGATCAGGACCGGTTTCACGCATGGCGAGCATTGTTGACAATGTCAGTTCAGTCAATATTTGTATACGATATTATCTTGGCGAGGCGCATGTTTGGCATGCCTGTTATAAATATTAATTGTACATACGGACTTATGTTCATATATTATAAATGAATTTGAATTAGTGAAAAATAGATTTAAAACTATGCCTTAAATGTTTTCAATCTTTTTAATTAAGTTAACAAAATGGCTACACAATCAAAATTACGTATGGAATAATAACATCCGCATCAGCTGTAGAAGGTAATTGTGTATATTTTTCAAAGACCTCAATACTATATCACCTCAATACTATATCACCCCATACGAATCAGCGCCAACCTTGACAAGGTGCACCTCTTTTTGTTGGCTAACATCATTACGAATTTCCAGTCACTTCTTGAAAAAATTTGACGAAGAGCGGATCTCAGGTTATATTAAAAAACTCTTTACTTTAAACACTAGCTCAGAATGTCTAATGAATTCAATTTGGCAAACTATGGATATTGCTTCATGGGACGAAATCCCACCTCTCTCGACCTAGGCCACACCACTCAGGCGTACCACTATTGCATTTCAGCCGCCATAAACAATTCTGTTCAAAAGATAAATCTGTTTACATCAACTGCCAAACGTCATTGTGACAAAATATAATATCTATTATTGTACGGTTTGATGTGGTCTACTGGTTAAATGTTTAGGAGATATCATGGTACTGTTATTGAAAAAGACTAAGCCCTATAACGCTGTTTCACCTGAAGTTAGTTTATCCATACACAAAAAACTTTTTTACTGATTTTACGTTTTATTTGAGTTCTTAATTTCGTTGAAATATGTCTACTATACATAAAGTGACCATACGTCCCGTTTTTATGTAGCCTGTCCCGTTGTCCCCAAGTACAGCTTCGGGGCGTCGAAATGTCCCGTTTTCAAAAAGAGCAACACACGGTAACAATTTTGAAAAAAAAAGTGCAAAAAATCGACTTTCGTAATAATAATTTGAACCATAAAAACTTAATATAGAGTAATCATTGAATACATTTTATGCTTGCATGGAACAAATGCACCCGTAGAATGACTCTTTTCACAGATGAATAAGTTGTGGACGACAGAAAAAACACAATTACATGTCGGGGTACTTTAAGCGATGTTGTTAGTTAAAATATTTTTTTAAAAATCCTGCCAAGAATTCCATTCTTATTTAAAAGCAAACCCAGTTATACTTAAGAAAATTTGTTCATCAGAAAAATATAAAACAACATAATTTTTTTCATATTTATATTATTTATTCCTGTTATTTTCTTTATCAACATTACTTTTCTTTTTATTAATACGTAAAAACTATGAAAAAATACGTGTTTTCTTGAATATACATACTATTACGTAAAAATTGGAAGATGTCCCGTTTTGAGGACAAAAATACATGGTCACATTGACTATACACCACGTTCAATCAACTATGATTAAGGAAATGGCTGATAACGCCACGCCACCCATTGTCGCCGCGTCCAAAATCAAACACATTAGTTTCAAGAAACTCATCCACTATTGACTGAACGGCGATCCCATTTTCGAGACGGACGGCTGTCTAATTACTATAATGCAAATGATCACAATCGACGGATTCCAGCGAGCAGGGGCGCGGATGTTTGCTCGCAAATAATGGCGGCTCTGGCGGGACTTTCCCGGAATTTTCCTTTGTCCCGGCGTCGCGGTGTTTGCCTCGCAATGGCACGGTGGCAATTATCGGCGTCTAGTTTGAAAACACACGGCGTGTCGTCGACCGGAAATGATAAAAGCCACACGTCTGTACATATTATATATATATTATTATGTATACTACGGAATTTCCTTTCCGCTGCACAGTGAACGGGCGAAGTAACCTAATTCGGGTACAAATTACTTTTAATTAACTTCCGGTCATTGTATATGTTACAGTTAAACTGTATTCTCAGTGAAAATGCATGCATGTAGTATCATTGCAATTATTGGCCCAATTCGATGATTTGCCGGCCTAAAATTTTGGTTTGCTACAATGAAACAAAATCAGCAAGTAGTCCCTGTCATAAAAAGAGAACCAAAGAAAAACACAGCCAAACATAGGGCTGAAGATAGGGCAGGGGGGGCAAATTTAATTTCAATGACAGCATGGAGAAGAATATATTTTCACTGTAACATATATTATATCAGATACTACTATCCATCGAAAGATTACACAAAACAAACGCAATAAGAAGAATTTCACCGATACGTCTTGGGTATTTTCTAACGTTACTATCATCACTTTTAAGGTGTTCACTGTCCATACTTGGTGGAATGGCATAACAATAAAAATAATAACACATTTTTAGTACTTATTCCACATAAAATTTACAGGATCGTACCATAAGTCGTACAGTCGTACAGGTCAACGTAGGAGTTAAATGTGTCAGTACATATTTTTTTGTTATTATTTTTTATTATAATGCCTTCCATTAGGGCTGTGGAGTCGGGGTTTTTTGGCCGGAGTCGTACTCGGAGACGGAATTTTTGAAAAGCTTCAACTTTTTATTTTTGCATATAATATGTCAAATTTGGCTATTGGCCGGATTGATTGGTTGATATATAATTGAATACACATACATAGAAAAAAAACGTGACGAAATTAGTTTACGAGTCGTGTTTTTAGTCAATGTCGGAGTTGGAGTCGGTGTTTTGTATTTTGTAAATGCTGGAGTTGGAATTGGAGTCGTTATTTTGCTAACGACTCAACAGCCCTGCTTTCCACCGAGTATGGACACCTTAAAATTAGAATATAATCGATAACAAATACTTAGACACTTCTTTTAAATTATTCGTCAGTTGGTACACTTGTATAGAGGTATGCAAGTTCACACTGCCGATAAAAAAATAATAGACAAAAGAGCGCTTCAGTTAACTGTGCTTCTTTTGTTTTATTGGTTTTGGTCGATATGTTTTAGTGCCTATTCGAAAATACTCTTGTACGGGTAATCAAAATTCAAACGAGCGTGCGACGATTCGTGCATTTCGGAATCGACGCAGCTCTCTCCGCCAGAGAGTCCTGATCAAGGATAATAATAGAAAACAAACGATTATGATGTGATAGGTGCTTCGCCGAAATGATGGTCGGTGTGTCAAATCTATTTTGCGTAATTTACCGCGCATAAGCCGCGCATCACACGTCTCGCGGTCTTAGCGTACATAGCGTATATCCAAGCGGGATACTTCAGCGAATGAACAAACCAATATCAATTCAACGCCTGCAGAAAAACTAAAAAAAAACACTCTTTATTAGCACCCCCAATTGCAATTAATTAAATAATGAAGACCACTGATGTAGATTACTGTTTATTACATTACAGCTGACGCCAATACGCCATGCATTTGACAAATTTAAATACATTTATTTATATATACAAACATACCTGTATTTTTTAATTTTTTTTTAACCATGTCCGCTCCCAGCTTCGAGCATATGGACTCCTCACGGAGTTTATCTCAACATATATTTTTCTACGAGAACTGCTTGTTACTCCGTTGCTCAACCACTCTTTTCTTGAAGAGAGTATGCATTGAAAGGATACGAGTACTCGGATAGGACTAGTGGTGAGCTAATTGCCGCTCTTTGAGATCGGAAAAGTGGGAAGGGTTTTTCAACAACACAAACACCCATGCCTTCAAACAGAGTCGATTAATTTATCGACTGAAAAGATCTGCTCGTACCGGGAATCGAGCCCGGGAGGTCCGGCACGCAAGTCAACAACGTTGACCACTGCTCCACGGACCAGGCTGCATATACATAATAAAAATCACAAATCGTAGTCATAAGAACAGAGAAAAAGTTAATAAAACTACATTAGAAATTTTCAAAGAAGTCAGCCGAGTGAGTTCCGACAAAACCAACTTTTATTCATAATAAATATTATTCGTCTGAACTCACTCACGTCAATATGAAATATAAATGCCGTTTAAAATTGCTTAAGCTCTTCCCAGTGGCATCCCCATTGGCAGACTGGTTATATACAATGAGGGATTAGTGGAACAATTTTTTTGCTAGCTAAATTTCTAGTAGCCAAATGAATGTTTGCAGTACCAATTTTTCTCACATTCTTTTAATATGACTTCTGCATCTATCTTTTCTCTTCTGCATTTTTCGTCGTGAAGAACATTTCGAGGTGATTATGCAATGGCAGTAGATGTATCGTCATTTCATTTAACTATTCTTATCGCGTTGTTATCAGTGTATATGTCTTGAACAGCCCGAGGGTAACTAGTTACGAAACATTTTTACTACTGTGCATATAGATTTTAGATACGCACATAGGTCATTATAAATAGATTTGATGTGTGTACATTAATTAATGTAAATAAAGTCGTTATCAACGATACTAATTATGTTCACAGTAATTTGTTTAATTTAAAAATAGCTCGAATCGACTGAAGTTCAATTAGTAGATACATAATTATATCAACACTATATGTTTGCATAATGTCAATGAAGTCAAGAATGGTTGTGAATTAAGAAAGTATCGATGCCATGAACTAACTATGTTTTTTGATACTAGTTAACCCTCGTTCATTTTACAACGGGAAAATTATTCAATGCCCCTGCTACCGGTGGCGGCTGGTGACAGTTTCAACTATTTTTGCAAGAGTTCTTTCCTATTCATTGAATTTTAAAACACTTCTATAACATGGACTTTCAATTCAGATGTTCGCAATACCGACGGAGTGCCAGTCTTATGAATTTTTGGCTGTCCGTAGTACGGAAAAATAGTTGAATCTTTTTTCGTACTCCCTAATACTCTGTCGCACAGCCGCCACTGCCTGCTACACAAGTAAAAACGAAATTTCAAACACACGCAATCGTTTATAATATGCATGTCATGCAATAGATTTTTTTTAAATAATGGTAACAATTGATACAGAAGAATTCAGATACACTAATGCTGCAAAGAAATTAACGAAGATGGGAGAGGGGGCCGGTGGTAGTGCATCACTGCCATATAGCAAGGATTTTGATGGCATTATGTGGTGATACAATCGCCCTCAGTGATTCCAGTAGCGCCCCCCATTGGAAATATAAAACGCCAAAATCAACGTTAAGAAACACTGCTCTACGGTTTTCGTTACAATAAGGCTACCACGAATGAATCCAACAATGGATCATTTCGATGAAATTGAATACATAATTTTTTTGCCTCCTTATTCAAGTTTGAAATCGGTCCGTATGGGAAGTTTAATTTGAATTTCCCATTACGGTAACACAAAAACCTTTTATTCTCATATACGATAATTGTGACACTATTGAAGAAGAATCACGAATTAAATTTTAAATTAGTTGTTTTCATAACGTTCTCTCGTAGGTTCACGGCAGTTTTCGGTTGACTAAATTCGCCCGCACTTTTCACTCGACTCGGCTGAGGGCCAATATTGACTTGAATAGTTTACCTTTCTGAGGGCCGACGCGCAGTACACGAGGTGTGATAACTATTTCACCGAAATTAAAATTGAAGTAGATTACACAAACACCAACAGGGTATTCCTCTCCTGCATCTTTTCGACTAATATTGACCTACACGACGTTCCGATTTCTAAAAGCAAATACTCTACATTTCTAAATATAGTGGACAATTTTCGTATTTTCATAGTTGTATTTAATTTAATAAGTAGCTAAAAGTACGGATTTGATGCTGATGATACAGCGCGGCGTATAACGTATTGACATTTTTTACCCGAGAGTTTTGATAGCGAGTATATAATTATATATATACACCCAGTCCTCTAGATTTAGATTTTACGCGTTTTTTTCACAAAAGAAATAGTGTCGTTGCGTTTGAAGAAGTGATGTCTCTGCGCAGAATCATGTGATGTAATTCGATGACGCTGCTCTGAAACTAGTTTAAGCACAATGCATTTATTAAATTCGTATTAGCACATTTCCCGGAGGTAAATTTTCATCACAGAGGGTTACTTTGTTGTTAACAAATTTTGTTTTTTCATAAAGGTATATCCGACACTTTTTACGCGATATTTTGGAACCGATGGATTGGACATTGATATTTTTTGTGTTCGGTTTTCAACACATTTGAATCTTCACCAAATACCACTGTCAATAAATATATCTTTTTAGTATCGCTTTTTCCAATGCGCAGATATCTAATACCTTCAATAATTCTAACATTTTACCAAGAGTACTCACGTCGATTAGGCAAGGCGACATAGACCGATCGCAGCCACGTCCGCATGGGGATTTTTTTTAAAAACAAAAGCACTTATCAAAAAACCAATTTCTCTGTATTCCAAATACATAAACGACAGGCGCCCGAAATGAATTATTTGAAGCGAGCCGCGGGACCGTTCGACCGACGTTTCCGGGTGCCAGGCATTTCACTTATCACGAATGCATGCGGTTTCATACACTTTAAAACAATTGCAAAATCACAACAAATTCAATTAAATACATTCGACGTTTTGTCTGCTCTAGTATGAGACAGCCGCTTCGCTAGTTATTACAATTACTCGACATCTAAACTACTCGAGTATCAAAAGTAGTAAAATTTAAAAATACTCGATTAGTTTCAGATGTAGCAAAATATATATGTATTATTAATTCAAATTTGTGTATATAAATAGCTGCAATATTTTATTTAGTATTTGTCATCGTACACATGTCATTGATACGATAAGTCAGCAGGACCCAAAGCAAAAGTAGGAAATGAAATTCTCGCATAGCATAGTCAACAGAAAACCCATTTAAAAAAAATATTACCTGCCAGTAAAATCCACGCGTAAGACTCAGTTAAACGAAAGGATTGAACATTATTTATATATGTATTATAAGTAAATAAAATTTAAATATAAATATTCATTTATAAATTACGAGTACTACTCGAATAATTTGAAAAACACTCGAGTATCGAGTACTCGATATTCGAAATTGGAGTCTCTACGCTTCTTTCCATTCAGAAAAAAGTTCACGGGTAATGGGCAAAAACTTTAATTCAGTAACAGCAATAACTGCAAATCGATTACAGAATTAAACGTTAAAATACATTGTCAATTATTGTCAACATATTGTCAACAATCGTCAATTAAATAGAACTAGCCTTTATTTGATTTCGTATCTCTCCCAGATATCACGGACGTATTCATTCTTGATATACGTAGCTATTTTTAAATTGCATCGCTTGAGCGTAAATTTTTGACAGCTGCAATGATACTCGAGACGAACATATCCAGATCGAAATTATCGATATAATTAAGGAAACGTGCAGAACGATCAAAAATATGACTGGTTTTCCAAGTCGTTAGCCAATTTTGTTATACAAATAATCACGTTGAATGCCACATTTGAATGCAAGACGAAACAGTCGAATCCGCTTGCAGTGTAGCTAACCTAATCAGACGTTAGTTTTACGAAAACTGCGTCACTCTTTTTCGAAGAAAGTAGGGATAGACGGATGTCATAGGACTATTGGTAAGTAAAATGGGTGGGAGAGAATTCTAGGCATTGCAGACATCCACGAATTCGAAAAGGAATAGATGAATCAATTCAAACTAGTGTATTTAATTAAGTATTTCGACTGAGGGTGCTTGATGGAATTTCAATATCAAATTTGAATTTTTTGAATTTTTACTTTTCTATAAGTTTTGTCGCTAACGACCCGGGTTTCGCCTTTCGGCATCTTCAGGCATTCCAAGTGCACGGATGTACTTGAACTAGTGTATTTAAATTAAATAACATACGTACTGCGTATTTCCCCCGCATCGCACATTATTTATAAAAAAAAACATCTGACGGTTAACAGTTTCTGTATAATTTTGTTTTTTTTTAATATTCACCTTATACCGTGCATATGGATTCCTTGCGCTGTTTTATCTCTTGATAATTACCTTTTACTCATATATTAAAATGAACTTCCACAAAGTTACCACCGAAACTTTTTACTCAGTTGCTCAACAGCCTCTCTTTTTCCAAGAGAGTAGTGATTGAGAGTACAAGACTAGTGGTTAGCTAGCTGGTCGCTGTTCTTATGCACAGCTTATAGGATCGGATGGGTTTTTGGACTGGGAATGAATTTTTAGGCAACACAAACACCCATCCTTGCTTTCGAACTGAATCGATAATTCAACTGAAAAAAAATGATACTATCACGGAAGCCAGCGACGTTGACCACTGCACCACGGATCCGAACAAATAATACTATATATATAACATATAATTTTCTTTTAAATCCTGCTCTATCCACCTAGATCTAGGCCTCGTTGTATACGGGCCAATATGGTTATAATTTAATCGACGCCGTAATAGCAGACAGACGCTGCCAGCATTGAAAAAACACATCCAATTGGGCGGGAAAAAAACGACCAATTTGTATGTGAGGAAAACAGCGCTAAAATTATGCCAGTCAAAATACGGAACAAAGAATATTGACACAAGAAAGGCAGGAAAACAATAAAAGTGGCTGTCGAAATTACTGCATGCTATATGGCGGCGAGTGGTGAATGATAATCAAGGCTAGTTGCGAGTGATTATATAAATTATCTAGATATTATTTAATGTATTATACAAGATATGCTAGTATGAAATTGTTACTTCTCACCCCGTGTCTTACCCCGTGTCTTAGGTAAGCGACACGAACCGGCAAGAGAATTTAGGCGAATCCAGCCAATTTAAAACGTAGTTGATCAAAGGTCTTATGTGCCATCGCTCGGCCAGACGCAATTAACGCTCTGGTGAGCTTGGACCGTTTCATATTTTCAAGCGATTCGCGTGCGCCATGAGTGCGCACTTGAGGCGACTTGCTACATATGCCGTCCTGACCGGATCGCTTCGCTTACATATGACACTTGCATGGGCCAGGACCGTTTGATATTTTAAAACTCTGCCGCTTTCAAAGCCGCGCCGGATCGCCTCGCCCAGATTCGCCCAGCTAAGACGACCCGTTAGGTAAGCGACGCGAACCGGCAAGAGAATTTAGGCGAATCCAGTCAATTTAAAACGTAGTTGATCAAAGGTCTTATGTGCCATCGCTCGGCCAGACGCAATTAACGCTCTGGTGAGCTTGGACCGTTTCATATTTTCAAGCGATTCGCGTGCGCCATGAGTGCGCACTTGAGGCGACTTGCGACATATGCCGTCCTGACCGGATCGCTTCGCCTACGTATGACACTTGCATGGGCGAGGACCGTTTGATATTTTAAAACTCTGCCGCTTTCAAAGCTGCGCCGGATCGCCTCGCCTAGATTCGCCCAGCTAAGACGACCCGTCAGTTTGTTTGGTAACAAGCATTAAAATACAAACATGCCAGTCGCTCTATGTTATTCAATCTAAAACATATACATCAGTGGTTCTTATGTGCGGCCACCAGAGGATTTTGCTGTGGCCACCAACATATTCATAGTTAATATTGATATTTAATAAAAAAATGGATTTTTTAAAGTAAATTTGTCAACAAAGACACTGAAAATAAAATATTTTGTATGCATTGCATTGTGCATCAAGAATTGCTTGTAAGCAAAAACTCAACACATACATTTTTAGGTCTTTTTTGGCAAAAGGACTCGACACAAAAATTTGGTGCGGCCACCAGATATATCCGTAGAACAGCTGATGTTTCTGATGCGGCAACAGCCAAATTTCACGTGAGAACCACTGATATACATACACCCAGACCTCTTTTTACGGGTGGCGCGTTTTCGATTATACTCGCTCTTTTTGGACGGCACCGATACTTTTTTTTTTGCGCGATTTACTCGTTGTTACGCGATTTTTTTATACGCGCCAATTTCTGGAACCAATTTATCGCACAGAAAAGGATTAGATGTATTTCTTTATAAAGTAAAGCTTTGATTCTTTTCGATAGTCAAATTTATATCAAATCTTGTGTGCATTTGGAAGCGATTAATATCGACATCCAATGGCTGTCGATGATAAGAGCTGCATTGTCGTACACTCAACTCTTATTAAAGAGACCTCAGCGTCGATGAAAAAGAAATTTCTCCACAAATGTTGCGTGTGGCGTGGTAAATACTGGCGTGACGTCACAATTTTTTCACAATTCGGTACATAACAGAAAATGCACCTCCTGCGCGCCATCGGCCGAATTGGACGAACGTGTCTTTATTGTATATAATTGGGAGATCAGTGCACTATTTCACCATTACAAAAGCCGTCATTGGCGACATCAATAGGGGCGGGATCCAGCCGCAGGAAGAAAATAATAAAATGCCATTAAATACAGCTGTAGATATCTGAATATTTAATAGATTATTATATGAATCTATTCATAGATCTTGTTAAATCGGCCCCTCAGAAGAAAAGCGATCTGATCGACTCATAACCCCCGCCAACCGTTCATCTCGATTCGCGTCTCGTGACCGATCGAAAGCATCAGACTGACGAGTCAGTGTCGTCAATCAATCAATAAGCGTGTGTAGTCAATTGGCGGCGCGGAAAACTGGACCGTAAAAACTCATCAGACATTAGAAGGCATGCGAAAACGCACCGGCCACTCGTGAAATAGACTGTCTATCAGAGAGTACGTCACGACAGGGTTGCAATAACGGAACTGCCGAAGCCGGGATCCCATAATTTAGGCAATGAAAATGCGAAATACCGCTGTAACAATAGGTGTGTTACGGCAAAATTATTTTCATAGTTGTGAATTGTTTTGGATTTTTAAGAAGCTATAAAATAATACAAGATAATATTTGCATTGAAACATAAGCATAGAATTGTCTTTACCTTTGAAAGATTCATTTCAATGGCTAAAACGATAATCCTTACTGCATGGCTATGCAAATGTTGGTAAAATATGGTTATAGGTACACGGGACAGAATCAAAATCCTGTCCTGCTTAGCTCCGCCTCTCTTTACTTAGGCGTCTGCTCTCCCGGTAGGCAACCACTTTTGCATTTCAGAAAGATAAATTGTATTGTTTGTCTATGGCGTCAAATGTCACTGTGAGTTTATAGATAGATAAATACATAATTCCACGTAGGAACGTAGGAAGGTATTTGAAAGCAGATAACATTATTTTAATTAATGTAAAGCTTACTTTTTTTTTAGAAATGTTTCGTCTTTAATTTTTAAATTTATCATAATAGAAGATCCTAAAGAATACTTCGCAATAAGTATGAAATAGAGTTTTTTTAAATTTTTGGGAGCAAAAATGCAGGCGGATCTAAGCAGGAGAGGATTGGGATTCTGTCGCGTGTACCTATAACCATATTTAACCCAAATGTTTCAGTTAAGTCATATTTAATTCAAAGAAAAAATCTACCAATCCAAGTACAAAAAAACGTGTTTATTTATTTACATATAGCTTCTCAGACAGAACGACGCAAGTGACGGTTGTAAAATTCTTTATATGTAAATTGATGGTTTTTCTAAACGTACCGTTAAAAATGTCACAATTCAACAATGACGCATCTGTCTCTCTAGAAGTAATCTCAAAACGTACGTCATTGTTCCATATGAAAAGTGGTAAAACGCCTTGCCGTCAATTGACAGATACGTCTTATATAAAAATCTGCCTTGTATGTTTAAGGTTATATCAAAATACCAATATGTAAAATTTGAATTGTTTGAATTTTGTACTTTTCCATTAGTTTTGTCGCTAACGACCATGGTTTCGCCTTTCCGTTTCTTCAGGCATGCACTTGAGCTGACGACGCACAGTAAACAGTATGTATCGTTTAAATAATAGTAATAATAGAAGTAGATCACTAGGTTAAATTGATATTAAAATGTAAATTAGCGACAATTTGATGTAAACGAGTTTCAATGAATTAAGTGGGTTTGTTATAATAATCGGGATTTTTGAATGTAGAATCGCAAATACTAATGACATGGAAATATCTAAAATGCATCTGGGGTTTTTATCCGACCTAATATTAATGAGTTGATTGATTTAAAGTCTTTTAATTAATTATACCAGTATGTATTGATAATATTATCTAATATTATGTATTTGGTATAAAATTGCCCGGGATTGTAAACCCCTGTCTAGCACGCGTCGGAAGCATGCGGCCCCCGTGTTCGGATGAGCTCAGCCAGTGGCATTTCTGGATGAAATTCACCGAGGGGGCAGGTCGTTCTAAGTATGTATGTAAAATAAACAAGAACCGATCTAATTGAATTGTTTGTTTAGGCTGTCACGACTGTTTGTGTGATTAAAATCGAAGTGATTTCGATACGTAGGAGTGCATTACTAGCTTAAATTTAAATTTTATATAAATAGCAATGTGTGATTTAAGTAATCGTTGTACTGTACTATACATGGCTTCGTTATCAGAACGAAGTTACTCGAGGCACATTGATACTCAACGTCAATGATGCAAAGTCTATTTATTATAACAGATTGGTAGCATTATCCACTGTCCAACTTTTGGCAGACCGCAAAGGATGTAAGTTCTACGTATTTTTGCATATTATCTCTCGCAATTTAATATATATATGTTACAGTGAAACTGTATTCTCAGTGAAAATATATCAAGTAATAGATTCGTTGATTGGGTAGGCATTTACTTGGTAGAACTCCATTATACCACCCCATAGAGAAATCACATGACCCAAATTCGGTCCCGATTTGTTTACATTCCTGTAATAAAAGCCTTAAGCTAAATGCATTGGATCAGCTAGAATATAATCAATCCAATGACATTCCTAATGAACAGATTACAACCAAAACATCACCACTTCTAAAGCCTTTAACAAGCAGCAAGCTAAGAACAATTTAAAATGGATTCACTCGAGACATTGCGGATTTTGAGTTGGTTCACACGATAAAAATAACCCAAAAATACCCAGATTAACGTTCACTTTAACGTTAACTTATTTAAATTGTTTCCATTTGGCGTTAGGATGGTTGAGCAGAGAGGGGATGTATGGTGTACCCTGTCTAGCCTAGGTATATAAGCTATCTCTAATACACGTTTAAAACATAGTTCTGACGAAGGCGTTAGCCGAAATAACTATCAACAAATATATAAAATAATTTATGTAGAACTAAAATACATTGTTATTTTTCATACCGTATTAATAGATTCGTATGACAACATGGTTTCACTGGTGACGATCATTGAAATTACTGGCCCAAGTCGATGATTTGCTGGCCTAAAGTTTTGGTTAGCTACAATGAATCAAAATCAGCAAGTAGTCCCTTTCATAAAAAGAGAACCAAAGAATAACACGGACAAACATTGGGCTGAAGATTTTAATCAAATTTATTTTCAATGACAGCTTAGGGAAGAACATATTTTCACTGAGATATTTCAGTCACTCAAAAGCTCGCTAGCATCTTGACTTACTGTTTAAAGTTGTTGCTTTCCACCCTCAGTATATCAGTAATATAAACTTTTCCAATAAAGCCAACACTTGCTAAACAATGCAATAGCATTTGCGTAAGTCTTCACATGTACAGCTATCCCACACTCTATGCGAAGACAGTTCTGTGTTAGATTACATGGCAATAAAGATTTATCAGAGAAAAACGATGCGAGTTGGTCTGAGGAAAATTTATAGTTGGTTGATGAGACGGTATAAATGTCAGCTAAACTTTGTTTTTGTATATTATTTAAGCGATAATACTTTTTAGCTTGTGAATATTATCGAATCGTTTCGATTGTACGTTTGTTGAAGGTATGCCGCGGCTGCTTAGATTTGTTTTAAGTAACGTCATAAAAGCTCTCAGAATAATAGATAAAAGACAATTTAACTAACCGGAATTTTGTTTGAAGGTTAGCTCATTATTGTTTTGTATATAAAAGTTAAATAGGTGAATTGGGACTGTAAAAAATAGCACAAGACGTTTACAAATCGCAATTGAAGCTACTAGATATCTTAAGCCAATTATTAAAACTATTTCAAAAATTCTCGCGTCATCTTTTACTAATAGAAATAGATTTGACTATTAAAAGTCTAAAATCTATTTCTATTCCGTTTCTGCACTCACAAAAAAAATCCAAAATGTATTTCCGAGGAATTGGGAATTAATAAAAGATAACGCAAAATAGAATAATGACACTTGACCAAGATAAATGGTATTTTTGTTTTCCATGTGAAAAATAATTGCAATAGCTATGACGTCAAGTGATGTTACTAGCTGCATCGTATCGGATAGGTATCTGGTACGTAAATTAATGCGGCTGTCAAGTTATTCACAATGAAATGCGTGCAAAAATAACATTTGCTTCATTGGAGAATTTCTTTGCCATATTAAACATAGTGTCACTTACACTGTTTGTCCTGTCAAGTCATGTCAGCGCGCTAGAGCTCATCTGAAAACTTGACTGAATTCAATTGGAAATCAAGGCGAGTGACGTCCAGACTCCCTCGAGGTTCCCACCAGACGTACCCTTCGTTGCCTATCAATGTCACACGGGTAAAAGTCACCTAACATTTCGAATTCTTCAATCGCGTAAATCTCCAATGTCTTCAAAGTCCAATAGACAGTTGAACACAGATTTTGTATAGAGAACTGAATAAATAAAAACTCCCCAACCGATTATCTCCCACGGCACACCAAATCGTCTCGCACAAATAATTTATAGCACGATTAGAATTCTATACGTGTTAAATATTCGATACAACATAATTATATGCGTTGGCAGTGTGATGGATGAAAAGAGTTGTATATTAATTAATTAAACACATTTTTTGCACAGATTCCATTTATTGTTAAGTGATCAGAAGCAATTTAGCTCATCGCCAGCATTGTAGACTGATTGGCCAGTCTTGTTCATGATAAAATATGTATTAGTTGTACAGAACATTGCGTTTTATTTATCAGAGACAATTTGCCATCGTGGCACAATCTCACAGCGATTTCGGAGTCCAACACTAACCCCGTGTCTTAGGTAGGCGAGACGAAGCGCTGCGGTGCGCTGCGGCGACGTGTAAAAACCAATTAATTTTAAACGTAGCGGACTAAAGGTCGTATGTGCCATCGCTCGGCCAGACGCAATTAACGCTCTGGTGAGCTTGGACCGTTTGATATTTTCAAGCGATTCGCGCGCGCCATGAGTCAGGCACTTGAGGCGACTTACGACATATGCCGTCCTGACCGGATCGCGTCGCCCACATATGACACTTGCATGGGCGAGTACCGTTTGATATTTTAAAACTCTGCCGCTTTCAAAGCTGCGCCGGATCGCCTCGCCCAGCTTCGCCCAGCTAAGACGACCCGTAAAGAAACGCAAATATTATATGAGAAGTTTAATGGAAAGGCCGTTTCACGTTGAAAATATATTAAACCGATATCGATACTTGCCAATGATTACAATTCTTACAATTGTAACTATCGGTCCTGAATCGAGCGTATTGGAGGCGTTCTCTTTCGGCTGTATTGAATCGATAAAGGTTGTAATTAAAATAATAGCTTAACGTCAAGTTTATGCGCATATATTATTGTGATAATCTCCATATCCACGCACACCATCAATATCGCCAAGATGTTTTCCTCCGCGGCTGTCATATTTATCGAGAGATGTGCGTAAGTTTGCGAAAATGTTTACGGCATAAATTTTCCATCGCTTGTATGGGACGTGAATGCGAATTATGTATGTACAATTTTGTACATTGCAGGACAATTTGAATAATATAATATATCAGTGGAAATTGGTTGCTTAGTGAGAATCTTAGAAAATTACCGCACGTCTTTGTACAATGCTATCTATAATCGAGTCACTGTTAAATTAATTCAGTATGACCAAGGAATGATATTTTAAATATGATAAATATAAATTTATCATTAAATATAAAATTAGTCAATGTGTAAAATAACGTCAAGTTTGTAAGTTGTGCCCGTTCCGAATCCTTCATCCACACATCAGTGTTTCCAGAGTTATTTTTAATAGTACATAATAGTGAATGTTATAAAGGGTCTTTTTATAAGGACGCTTAGTTTTGAAATGTAAATAAAACAAGTTGTTTGTGAGATTTAGACTAAATTTTAATTTCATTTCTAAGTATATTTTACGGCATTAAATATGGAATATAGCATCAAATGTCTGCCAATATCCATTCATTATAAAATGGGCCATGTCGCTAAAGTTGACTTTTTGACAAATTTGGGGAAAACTTCCAACTGCTCCAGAACTCAATCAGGCGTTGTCTGCGGTCGTTTACCTGAAGTTCCTTGGGTAGTTGGATTTTATACGGGTGCAGGCATAAGGCCCGATTCAAAATTCGCCAAGTTGAAGTCGCAGAAAAGCCAAGTTCTTGTGAACGACGAGAAATAAGCTGCATTGGGATTTCCTGTACACTTTCACACACAGCAGCTATGTTTTCACCAGATATTGTATTTTGTTGACGTACAGGTAGGTGTTGGCCGATTATTTACCAAACTGGTTGACTCAAATTTGGCCACTAAACAATGAATAATCTACTCAGCAGGACAAAGTAACATATTTTGAGCGTCCCTATTGAAATACCCTTTATATGCGTTTGATATCCAAGAATATATTCTTGGCTTTCGTTGATTTTATTTCGGTATAGTATAAAATGGAAGGCAGTAAAAATGTTTTAGTCGTACTTTAAACTAACAGTTAATAACTTCAAAGCACAGATATATCGGCGAAACTGAAAATCTAAGGCTACGGTCACAGTGACATGCGTAGCTTCTGGCGTGGCGTAGCGTCATTTGCTTCATAAACAATGGTTGCCGCAATGGCTTTAACGCCGTGGCGCCGTCTGAGAAGTTCAAGTCAAATCAGTTCGAATTTTAATAGACTTCGAATTTTTTCGACTTCTCAGAAGGCGCTACGTGTGGCCACACACTTAGTGTGAAACCTCAGTAGAAGCGTTGGCGCTGCTTCTGGCGTAGCGCGTACCGAGTGTTTAAGTAGTCTGGACGTCTGGAAAACTGAAACACTCGGTACGCTACGCCAGAAGCAGCGCCAACGCTACACTCAGGACGTACACTTAGAATCTGATTTAATGATGCATTCTTTGATATATCGCATGGTAGATAACACATGAAACAAATTTTAATGATACAATTCTCCAATTAGTTTTATTACACGGTATTTCCTATGCACGTATATTTACTGCGATTTAAAATAAAGCAACAAAAAAAACGAATTCGACAAGACTGGTTATCGTTTTGCCGTGATATCCAATTAATAACATTTATTACCTTCTCTCGTCGGCTCAACATATTCTGGAACGGTACCCCACCACACACTTTCGACGCGCCCCGCACTGCAGGCGTCCGCGGCACACCGACACGAAACGAGTCCGTACTCAAAATCACCACTCGAGAGAGAGATATGTAGCAGAACCATTACTATTTACTTACCCGCTAACCAAATTAATAAAACCGATCGGGAATTCGCACCGTACCTTTCAAGTGCCTAACTGTGCAGATAATATTGACCGGCGGCCAAATCGGATTATTATTTTTAGCGTTTAACTCTCGCGCCCTGACGCCACTCCGCCCGCCGATGCAATAAAATCTTTGAAATCTTCCAGGCGATTGTTACGGATAGTGTGCAGTGCGCTATCTGAACAGATTTACGGATACAATTATTACTGCCGATTAGAGGTCTGCACGGATTCGGGCCCAGGCACACAAAAAATCGGCTTATTTCCTAATGAGCTCACCATAATCGCAAATCTAAATTTAATACAATAATAAACTTCACGTACCCGTAATTACAGTCATCTTTTCGACGCCTTCTTCGTTATTTACAAAACTTTATCTTCTCGTATGAACACATCCATTCGATGGAACGACACGCATTGTTCTTAATTTAATGACTGCTGTCGCCGCTATATTATTCTTGTTGAGGAGTTTGTACAATACGCATAATAAATATCATAATATGATCCCGAATTCAATATTTCTTAAATGGTTGTTTCGATCGGTCGCAATTCGATTTGTTAAGTGATTTTTCTTGAAATTGCGAGCAAGAAATGCGCTTTTTTACACAACAATTTAACATAGTGGAAACTGGTAACCAGGGAGACTTTGCTGGTAACCAATTTATGTTAAGTTATTAAGTAATTTAGAAGAAATGTATTTAACAAAACTGCATACAAACGATAATTGGTAAGTCAATTTTAATTAGAATTGTCGAAAAAAAAATTGGGTTTTTTTCGGACAAGGTTGAAAAATGTCGGGATCGGGTAAGATTTTGGAAATGAGCCTTGGGCTCAGGCCGAGCCCGCGTCGGGGGTTTTCGGGCTCGTGCAGACCTCTAGTGTGCAGTACGCCATCCGAACAGATTTACGGATACAATTATTACTGCCGATGTTTTATTGATAATCTACATCTGACGCACACTCCGCGTTTAAAGTGAAATAAAAATATTTGCTAGAGTGGTATATCAATGCAGACGCAGAACAGATAATAATGATTGAATCTGAACTTAACCGCAGCTGATAATTTGCGATGATAGTGTTGCCAGAGTAGGTGTTTTAAAAATAATAACACATTTTTAGTTCTTACTTATTCCACATTGATTTTATTGACATCAGGACCGCTTTCGCTCAACGCGATCATTAACAACTAATCCACCAAGTATTGACAGTAAACACTTTAAAAGTGCCTTAGAAAGAATATTAACAAAGTTAGTGTTTGGTAACTTGACGAATTTTATGATTAAATTGATTATAGTATCGTCGGTATACTGGTAGAAGGATTTAAGTTAAACAACCTGTTTCGAGACAATTGAATTTTTCTAATATCATAAAATTGAAAACATTCTATTTTCACACTTGGAACTTAAATTGTTGAACCTAACACATAATGAAACTCTTTCATTATTTGAATTAAGTTTTTTACCATGAGTTTTGTCGCTAACGATCCGGATTTCACCTTTCGGCATGTTCAGGCACCTTAAGTCAAAATCATAAATTATGCATATTTTGTTTTATTTTCAATAATTTATTAGCATATTTATATTCCCGATTTTTTGCAACGCCTTTACTAGTCTTGTTTAGTTTTTGTATAAATGACGCTGTATGTTTTTATTTCTTGAATTTCTCCAGAATTGAAAGAGGAAAAAGTACAAAAAAATTCTTATTATTTTTTAATATAATGCAATTTTCCCTAGACACATTAAAAGTTACCAAAAAGGGATTATTAAAAACGTAAAACAGAAATTGAATTGCAAAATTTGATAGTAGCAGAATATTAAATTTTGGCATTGATTACCACATTACCAGTGTACCTATTACGTTTAGTCCTTTCGTGCGCATTAAAAAAATCAAAGTAATCCACTTTAATATTACGACCAGTTAGTTTAGAAGAGCTTACGAGGGTCAAGGGACCTATGAAAGTATCTTCAAAGCCGGGCAGGGTCAACTCTTTTCAATTCGACACCCCCTTTACCCTCGCGCCGTTATTATAAAAGCCAGCCAGGCCAGACCGCGGTGCTATTATCTAATTTTAACCTGTTGCCAGCTACGACTTTTTCAAAAATTTAAAAAGGACACTACCTTAAAACTACTTACGTTAATTAAGGGCTTAGATGTCTTTGATCATTCAAGCAATCGCATGTTTATTACCATACCGCATGGCTTTTAGAGCGTATTTACGAATCGTCGATAAGGGTCACACATAGTTTAAAATATTATGTAAATTTTGCACCCCGATTGGCTATCATAAAATGAATTTTTGTTGAATTTTTCTTATGATTGAATGAATAATTTATATTTATTCAATTCGTTTGAAACATATAAACATGCAAAATAATATTTACGTAAATATTGTGAATATTTTATCAAAATTTTCGACAGCCCTGATAACCTCTTTTTACATGCACTTTTTGTTGAATATATTTTAAGGAAACTATTAAAACGAAGAGTTTATATTCATGTTGTGAGCCTTAAGAGATCTCGGATACATATTCGATGCGATAATTTGAGAAATATTATTTTTTGACGCCTTAAAAGTAGTTTCCCACCGGTGTGTCGTTAGCTTTAGAACGGTTAAATTCCGATCATGTCTATCCCCGGGTCCAGACTCCAGACATGCCAGGCCAGGCCGGCTTCGGGGCTCGGATTATAATTTTATTTGCCGTGTGAATGCCTCCGCTCCACACGAATGAATAACTTGTTATCCACAATAAAAACCGCTTCAAAAATGTATTCGAGATTTTTTCATTCAACTCGCCCGCCAGGCTATTTGATATTATTAGACGGCAACATTTATTTATTCTGCGTTAGCAACAAAGCTGAGCGAAGGATTATGATAAAGCCTTTTTGGCTCAGATTCAGAGAGAGGCCGGGCAGTATATTTTTACGCACGGGTTTATCTGAATTTATTGCCGAAAAAAGTGCTATTTATTTGACACAGCTTTAAGTTTATAAAATATATAAGGTAAATGTACCAGTAGCTGAGAAAATTTCAACAAAAATAACAATTAAGGTTTAGCATTCATTGTACCGAATGAAGGCAAAGCAAGTACATATACTCATATTGGATCATATATCTTAATAAATATTATGTAACAAAAATTACGAAAGGGTCTGTTTAAAAAGAGTTGTGTTAAATTCATGTTTTTGTTTCAGTAGTTAGTTGACCATTCCACAAATTGAAAAATCTAGCAGTTGATCATGTCTAATCAGGGGCTTTATAGTGAACTTTCTGTCACAGTTGCCTCAGGGCTTTCTGTCACACCACTCTTGTGTGAATCAAGTAGCAATGGGTGGTCCAGGAACAAGGTACACACCGTTTCTAGATTGATCACTTAAGAAATTTGAAATAATACACTTTCCTCACTAGGTGTTGTTTTCGAATGGCCACCCTGGCAATCCATTGGCTATATTTATACATATATTATATATTACAGCGTTTTAAGTTTCGATTGATTAAAATTCACTTACAAGTAAAAATGTTTCAAATTACTTATTTTAAACATATTTTATCAGAACTCTTGCCGAGAAATAATGCTCTTAGAGATCTAATGATGGAAATAATGATGAAAATCTTAGAACTTTGTCAAATAAATTTTGTAAAAAAAAGTGTGCAGATGCAGTGCAACTCTGGAATTCTGCTAACTCTGTTATTCAACTATAGATAATTCTGAAATTCATATGTATGATAGAATGCGGTAAATACAAGCTTTTCCGACCATAAGGTCATTTTAGGCAATAATGTAAATTATAACCTTTTCAAAGTAAGGTAACGATAATACAAGGTGAATAGATGATTACCTCAGTAGAAAGAAGTTGAGTTTGTTAATCAATCAATCTTTCTCTCTCGCTTCCCTTTGGAATATCTTAAATTAATATCTACGCGGGCATTCTAATTCACCGATCACGGCGCCCGTGTTTTTCTTTGAATACAACATTTATCTTAATAAGCGTAATGTGACAGCGCACGGCACGTGCAGGGTTTGCATTGCCGGTATTCCCGCAACTCGAATCCCGGGATTTTCAGTACATTTGAATTTTGTACTTTTCCATAAGTTTTGTCTTCAAACGAATTCTAGTTCATTGGTGCACTTGAAATGTCTGGATATGCACCGAAAGGCAAAACCCGTGTCGTTAGCGACACAACTCATGGAAAAGTACAACATTCAAACGATTCAAATTTAATATTGAAACTCCATCAAGCATCTTCAGTCGAAATTCTAAATTATACCGAAATAAATGCAATCGATATTTCTGTATCTAATACTGTTAATTTGTAGTAAATTTATTTGTATACTAAAAGCCAAAAAGAGATATTTTCTATGCAAAAGAACCACCTATTATTGAATTCAGAACTGTTCACAGCAATTCACATTTTGATATTTGGGATTTAAAATGAAATATCTTAAATAACAAAATAACGAGACCAACATATTCGTCTGGAATTACAATCCCTAGACACGTGTGCACAGAACTTAATTTAACGGACACTTATTGCCTCAGTTTTTGTGCCACTTTTTATATGAAAGTATATGAATTTATAATAGGTAAATAAATTATTTTAACAGTGAGATATTCTAGTCGGAACAATGTACAAAAACATTATGAACAAAGATATACGATAAACAATACACTGCAGATAGAAAAAATCGAAGTTATAATACAATTTTTGTCATAATTGAAAATAGCCAGTTAATTCGGCGACGTAACATGGATTTGATTCGAAAATTTTAATCGATATAATATCCTACGCAACCGTCAATTATAAAATACTAGTATTGCTACCCGGCGTCGCTCGGACTAAGCGACCAATAATTATTTAATGTTATATCCTTCGACATAATTATATCACAAAATCTAACATCCAAAATAGAGTTAAAATAAAATCACAAACTTTATTCAATTTGATGACAGCCCCCCCATTCTCGCCCATTAAAATGTCCAAATTCAAGGAAAAAATCTAATTTGCTGTAAAAGAAATGTCAAATAATACCTTCACGTAAATAATAAACATTATTATACTAATAAAGCCGGGAAAAGTTCAGTAGAAAACTAATTTATTACATTTTGACTAAATGTCTCCGCCGATAAAAATTCAAACATATTTTCTTTCATATTCGTTTTTATGGTAACTTGCAACAACAATGCAAAAGGGAATTACAGACCCACATACATACACACGCCGTTTCGGTTTTATATATAAGATATGCAAAACGTAGCGTTTTACTGGCCAATACGTCGAACGCTTTTTTCCCTATTTTAACCTGATATTAAAACGTCGCGTATTTAACGTTTGTCTTTTGACGTTTTTTCAAACTTTAAACGTATGTATTTTAAAAGCGTTTCCAATCGCTTACATGTGTGGCGATTAATCATGTCATCGATAAATTTATTTATGCAAAAATATGCATAAAAAATAAACAATTTATATGCATGTACATATTTAAAAATATATAGATCAATTTGACATATTATAATTGAAGGTGTTGTCAGTCATTCCGGATTTAATAGTTACAAATAAAAAAAAAAACAATTTAATAATAGGTACGGCAAAGTTTGAATAATTTAAAAATGAAATACAGAAATAAACACGTATGTTTAACATTGTAATCAGAACTCTAAACGATCCAGTCGTGAAACTAGTTTCTTTTACATGCTTATCGCGCCGATCGATTTGACAGTTAGAAATAATACGTAAGAACGATATCGAGTTATTAAGAAGTTAGTCTCGAGTTGGTTGCTAAGCGTGCGACTGTAATGGGTACACTAATTTGTAGTTGCAGGTGATTGGAAAGAATTAAAAACACAATGCCGGTATCAGTCCAATTAAGGCCGGCAGATATGCCTAGAATTTACATTAGGGCGCCGAGGTAAACGATGACAGATTTGTCATTGTGCCTAGTTATCATAGAGGTCCAACGGACGACGAAACATGTGGAGTATTATCCCCTTGGGGGACCCCAGGCGCAATATAATCGTGGAGGCCCTTCTCTTTAGAATGATAAAATAGCATCGTAAAATCACTAATAGATTAATACTTTCGATGGTTTCGGCGGTAACTTTGTGGAAGTTCATTTTAATATAAAATAATTTTGATTATTCCACATATTGTGCTACTAACTGTGACACGTGTTTCGCCTCTTTCAGAGGCATCTTCGCAAAGTTACTTAAGCAAATATGTGCGATAGTAAGTCCGAAGATGCCGCTGAAAGAGGCGAAACACGTGTCACAGTTTACTTACTACTACTACTGCACAATACGTGGAATAATCAAAGTTATTTTAAATTTCACTAATACTTTGTTATTATAGTTGATTTCATTCCGAGTCATGTCTCTTCTTTTTTCTTGTACGTGGTCGAGAGTATGGCTTGAACAATTAACGGTATTCCCCGCAGTTCACTAGACACAATTCAGTACCTAACACACCTGCACACCGTACTTTATGATTTATGACCTATCGGTCATTCAATATGCATTTTTAGATGTGTCAGCATACTATAATATTCCAAACCAAATACATGTGTACACAAAACTATTAAGAGTTTTATCAATGTGTGTTATTTTTGAAGCTCCAAGCGTGCGCCTCTTTCTTTCTTAGGGTAGTCCGCCACTGGCCGAAACAATACTTTGATATCAAATTCAAGATGAATATACTGATAATATTTTTACACGTTTAACAATAAATGAAGCTCTTAATCGTGTTTGATTGTTTCCAAAAAAATAGGTATGCGTTCCAATGTTGAATGAGTTGACGGTTTGCCAAAAAGCGCTAATCCTCAGCGATTAATAGCTCTTTGAAAGTTGTGACTATTTATATGAAAGCTCGCTGTAAGATTTGTCAAAAGCCAGGACTGAGGAGTGGACGCCGTGGTGTCTTTTGGAACGTATACACAACCGGGTGACTTCCACTTTTTTAATTACTTGTAACAAAAGAAAATATCTAGGGTTTCAGTTTATCGGAGGCGATAATGAATTGATACAGATCTGAGAGACAAACGTATTTCTATGTCTGTTCTTTTCTCGTGATTTGATGAATTTGCTCACAGTGTACATTTTTATTTATGTACATGAGTACCAAATCTTAGATTAATCGACAGGTTAGCTTGAAGAAAATATCGTGTCGAGGCGCTGAGTAACTCAAGTATTCTACATTGGACTGTCATAGTTTGAACCTTTTTTTAAAGTCGGAAAAAAAGTAAGCAAACTAATATTATATACTTGGCAACATCCGCTTCGTATTCTTTTTAATTACAATGGCTCAAGAAACTGTCGCTACCGTCTGGCTTTGCAAGTGTAAAGGCGATTCAATATTTTGATAGTGAGAAAAATTAGGGAAAATTTCAGAGCCGAGCCGCGTCGATTTTTGCTCTATTGCCGAGTACTTGTGTGTTTGACTGTTGTAATTTCATCCGTAGTAAATAGCAGGTCTTTATCGGGCTGACATGTTTGAAACTATACGAAATTGTTTGTGGGAAATAGACAATAAAACATTTGACGTCGACAATAATTCATATAAATATCAGTGTTTTATCAAAACATGGCAATGGAAATATATCGCCGACCACTAAACTCACAATTTCCACTAACGCGGCCCAACAAAATGTTTTTTTGACTGTGGAAAATACGTATCTTCGTAATGCATTTAAAAAAATGATTGTTGGCTCCAGACCGGTTGGTGATCACTGATTTAAAACGTCGGACGCGCCCATTTTTTCCGCGGTTTTTACAAAAGGACTCCCGGTGATAAACTCCATGTCACGATTGTCTATGCTCAAGTGTTGTTTCACTGTCCATAAACAATGAGTAATAAAACCTTTCCAGTGAGGTATCTTCGCATAATATTACTATCGACTCGTTGCACATCGACGGAGACAAAATTCATTGAATCAATGTATCAATCAAGTATGATAAAATATTATAATCATGTGAGGGAAAATACAACATTTCTCATTTGCGCGTGTTTTGATTATTTGCGTGCGGATTTCGCAATAAAGAACGATGGTGCATGCTGCAGAAGAACAGCGAGTAGGCATCGCATGCTTTGTTTACACAGTCATTGCATGGAGACCATGCGGTATATTTTAAATCAATAAAAACAAAGAACAAAGCCACTGCAATTAGATCATGGGTCGGCCGCGCGCCCCAGCAACGTGTCAAGAAACCAAAACCACCATTATTCTGAAAAGTAAATTCATCGTGACCAGACAAGTGGTCGCCGTAACTACGCTTTGCAATTTGTATTGGAATTTCGTTTATATATCAAATGCGAGCACAGTCTTAAATATAAACACATTAACTGCGGGAAGGGTATTAATATCCGTTATTCCGACTGATGGTAAAGCTCGGGAAGGGTATTTTTACCTTTTACATAGTCAGCTTTTTAAAAGCTCTTGAATGTTCGATATTATGTTCCAGGTTTAAAAAAAATAGATATTTGTAATAAAAAAAAAGCATTTTATAATCAAGAAACAAGACACAAGGCGAAAAAATGTACCAAGATAGGCATGGCATCTTACCAATTATTACGTACAATTATAATCGTTTGTTGCGGCTGCAGATCACACGGGTTCGAGGCCCAATACGGCCAGTTTACCATTTCTGTTTAATGGCAAGAATGTATGTTATTACTAAAATCACATTCCTGCCATTTGATCTTAACACGGATGAGCGAGAGCGATTATTTAACCGCAAGTCTTGTACTAAAGATATTCTTTTCATCATACTTCTTTCGAAAAAAAAGAGTTTGTCCAAGTCATAACTTCTCTTTCATCAAGAATGATTGATTTTCTTCAAGTCACCATGTCAAGGCCAGTTACTCCTGAGACACTCCGAACTAAGTAAAAAAAACACTGTAGTTGCACTTCGCATTTACTACGCTACAGTTGTACTACTGTATAAAATTAACCTACAGGAAAGTAGTGGGTGGAGGAGGACAAGATAAAACTGACAACTTTATAAAAAGTTAAATTTATTTAACTTTCTGCATAATCCAATGCCTGCACGGTAATTTCATTTGGGACAGAAAGAATTGCTGTGAATCATTTTTTTTTATCTTACTTACACGGCTTTTCAAATACCATAGAGAGCAGGGCTGTGGAGTCGGAGTCGGAGTCGTGGAGTCGGGGGCTTTTGGCCGGAGTTTGAACTTTTTATTTTTGCATATAATGTGTCAAATTTGGCTATTGGCCGGATTGGTAGGATTGATATTTAATTGAATACACATAAATATAAAAATTAGGCAAAAAAAAGTGACGATATTAAACTTTTTTAGTCGGAGTCGTGTTTTTGGTCAACGTTGGAGTCGGGTTTGTGGTTTTGGTAAATGTCGAAGTAAAACTTTTTTTTACCGACTTCACAGCCCTGACAGAGAGAAACAAGTGTTCGTTTACGGTAAAGTGATTTGAATCATTAACAAATCGATTTTTTCAATTTGCACTTTGCAATGACTCATTCGACATGGCTAATTAGAAGTCATTAAACTAATTGAGTCAAAACAGTGCTTATACGAAAGAAAGTCCTTCGTGTGTCAGTAAGTTACAAATGGAAAGTAATGATTCAGATGACCTTTTCGCTATCCAAATATATCTGAAATAAACTAACAAACGGTTTGATTAACATGCGTTTAACAGTATACCGTATCCAAGGCATTAATTTCTTATTTTGGTGCTCTCAAGTGGGTGGCAAATTGGCGTACGGATTCGTTGACAGTTGATGTATTTTCTTATTGGCACGTTGACATAAATAATACGAGTAACAGGTGTATATTTTTTAAATTAAAAAAAAAAAACTTGAAGTCATGCAAATTTGCGAAACTAACGAAAAATAAAATTCTCAGTCACGGTGATATAAACTTCCGTGTAGGTAACTGAATTACCTGCAACGGCAAGAAGCAAACCGACGAGAATAATTCGAGACGTAACAACTATTGATGTAACGTTTCAGATACGCGGAAGACGTGGGGTAATATCCCGAAAATTGGACACTTGAAGTTACGTCAATCCGAGTCTAATATCATTCTACTTTTGGTTTGGAGTCAAGTCGTATCGTTAAACTATTGTCAGAATCCTCATGACCGTTGGACTGGAAGAGTATTTTTTCCCACTTTGCGCCAGACATATCATTATGAATCCCCATTTGTTACATGCACATACCTGTAGGATTTTACGTAGCTTGTATTGCTGAGAGTTCTTTAAATATTATTTATAGTGTATTTTGGTATATTTTACTTTGATTTGAGTTGCATACTTGTATTAACAATTGTTTGTTATACCTTTCTAGTCTTGCATAAATAACACTGTATCTTGTAATTCTTCTCAATTGACAATGCTCGAAACCGGTCCTGACCTAAATAAATTCAATGTGGAATAAGCACTACGAATGTGTTGTTATTTTTATTACAAAGCCATTCCACCAAGTATTGACAGTGAACACCGTAAAAATGGTTCGTACTTTAATTTTTCCTATCGATTAACGTTTCTGTGATGTTTTGCTACATCCCAACCTTCTACCTTATCAGATCCAGAAAACGGAAGGCAGGCGGAGTGACTCCGATTACACATTCCGAAAGAGAGATACAATGGATAAAAAGGAATCCTGCCAATAAATACAATTTGTAAATAGAAATGTTTATTGTATTTTTTGCAATACCTGAACAATACACTGTATATCGGCATAATAAATTAGCAAACAACTTTAAACTAAAAATTGCTTTTTCGACGCGTTGTTTTTTGTCCGAGTCGATGTTAATAAGAACCAAAGTTTAATTTGGCAGCAACCGTTGGATAAAATTCGTAGTTCAATAAAACGGTGTAATCTTAAATATGTATATTTTCATTGAAAAGTAGCTTTGACTTTATATTGTAATATAAACACTTGACTTTGAAAAGATGCTAACTGCTCATGACACTGTTTTGAGACATAAGAATTTGAAGTTTGGATTGATATTATGTTATTCAAAATATAAAATTCACTTCTAACAATGAGCAAATAAATATGTTCACATGTTACTACTTATTTAAAGAATGGGTTTTCATAACTCAAACCATTCTAATTGTGAAAAATGATCTTATGGATGGAAATTGGGATAAAAATGTGAGAGCTTTATCAAATTAACTAATGAAATAAAGTGTGCAGATAAAACTCAAGCACTCTCTGCTTAGGTAGTCCATTATTTAACAACGGAACCTTTCCAAAGTGAGGTAACGATATGTCAGTACTGTTTTAGCGCGAGCTATAAATAATCAACTGAGCTTTAAAGCCCTAAAAGTATTAGCTGTCGACGCCCTCCACTTTCTTTAT
Organism: Himalopsyche kuldschensis; assembly: GCA_028554975.1. Taxonomy (NCBI): domain Eukaryota; kingdom Metazoa; phylum Arthropoda; class Insecta; order Trichoptera; family Rhyacophilidae; genus Himalopsyche; species Himalopsyche kuldschensis. Next base: position 2,584,748 of record JAHFWI010000031.1, on the reverse strand, counting down.
GCGCTCAGTTGTATAGCACAGCAAATAAACATGTTTTACTACACGTAAGTAGGTGCACTTTTGTCCGTGTAAGAATTTCGCCAAGCAGCGACGTTATCCCTGACCTTTTCTGCGTCCACTAAAACCATAAAGGGGTTGATTGAATGGCAAATAATAATTCCTCATTGCGAAACAGAACGACACGAGTTTCGGAGTGGGCGTGGGCGTCGGTGAAGGGCGAGACGAGGCTGTGGTGCTTCGAGCCGATGTGGTAATATTGTGTGAATCCGCGGTTTTTTTTGTCGCCAATGATTTCGTCTTGTTTACATTAAACCGTTTGATGAGAAAATCTAATTACTCGCTTTGGTAAAGGTGACCCGGGTATAAAAATACACGCCAGAGCACAATGAAGTGCGTGGAGCTTTTTTTGGAATCGTTCAATGTTGACGATTGATTTGAACATCAACGCTAGTATTTAAATGACTCAAAGTATTAAAATTAACGAAACAAATATTCAGTCTATTGTTGTCAAAAGCTTTGGTTATAATACGTTGATATCGGTCTACGTCAAATTTGATTTAGAGGAATGACAGATCAATATTATAAAATATGCTATTATACTTTCAAATAGTATAGTGAAAGAGATGGGAAACTTGTCCACTTCGGAAGTGTTCACTGATAATTACTTGGTGGAAAGGCATTACATATTTCAAAATAAATTGATTATCAAGATCAAGACAGCTTTCGCTATCAATGTCGCATTCATGAAAATTCAGTGAGATATCAATTTTGAATTTAGCACTTTCGCATGAGATGTGTCGCTAACGACCCGGGTTTCGCCTTTCAGCAACCCCAGGCAGTCGGTTCATTACACTCGTGCACATGAAATGCATGAGGATGCCGAAAGGCGAAACCAGGGTCGGCAGTGACAAAACTCATGGAAACTTACACAATTCAAATGTGTCAAATTTTATATAAAAATTCCATCAAGCAACTTTCTGTAGAATTAAAATACGTTGTTATTTTTTCAGCGTATTGTTATGGAGTTCTACCAAGTAAATGGCAATTTAGTCGAAGTCCTCAATTATATCAGTGAGGCATACTGAAAAGTGTACATACGTTAGTAAAATTAAGCTGTTGTATTAACGCTTAGCACTCTGAAGGCCAATAGGTCTGGCCGGGAAGATTCTGCTAGATAGCACCGTGGGCCAATACGTCAGGCCGAGCGAGCGTAGGTATAAGTTTACTGACAGATTTCTCATGCATGCAAGTAAATTCTACAAAACTTTAAGACGACATCATTCGTAGGGCCTAGAACATGTGTTATCATGTGCGGCCACCAACAGCTTGGTAGTTAAAATTTACATTTAATAAAAATGTGTTTTTACAAGTCTATTTGTGAACAATGACACTGAAAATTAAATATTTTTTGTATGCATTGTATTGTGCATCAAGAATTACTAGTTAGCAAAAACACATACATGTTAAGTTCTTTTTGACAAAAAAGACTCAACACAAAAATTTGGTGCGGCCACCAGACATTTCCGTAGAAACGCTTATGTTTACGATGCGGCCACAGGACAATTTTCCGTGAGAACCACTGACCTAGAAGACAGCAGGTTCTATATTTCTGGAATATATTATCATATTGTTATGTCAAAAATTGTAAAAATTTCATTAGTTAACTTAATACTGAACGGTGTAAACGAATCGTTGAACAATTTCTCCGATTGCAAAATCATTGTCAACTGACCTGTGGCTGGAGTGCTTTTACGATGTTATGCGTTTGTAATAATATTGTCTTCTTGAGAAATTTGAGCGGCGGCCTTCGGCGGCGGCACTGCGGAGTGCGGGGCCGCGCAGGCCGATCCGAGTTGTAAAGTGCATAGGCTTATTTATGGAGAGGCAAGGATACATTTTTAGTTTCATTAGCATTGAAAAACACGCTTCGCCTTTAAAGCGGTATGCGAAATGGCCAGGGAGAGAAATTATTTGCGATATCGTTACGGTAAACACGTCAATAATACATTTAGATTGTAGCTTCAAGATGTCAGGTATAAAGATCCCGACATCAGTGAGACAAACATCCCATCTCCAGTGTATAGTAAATATTAGCTTCACGTAGCAGTCTCAAACCAATTATACAGACTGTCAAATAATACTAATTGTATCCCCAAATTAAGGTATGCAATAAAACTGGTCTTCCAAGCAATGCAACCCCTACTAAGAACTTCTTTCATATAGTCATACCTCGGTCTCCAATAAGATCACCAATAAACTATGATTAATCTTAAGAAATTGACGGATCAAGTATTCCGTCACATTTGATTCATTACATAGAGTAAAATTTTCAAATTAAGAACGGAACATTTTGAGCTTATTGATGAACAGAAATTTTTACTTTTAAATTATTTCCCACACAAATGTTCAGTAGTACACCAGAGATAATAAAAACGAGAAAAGGAGAAATATTTTGTATTTTCTACGTTCGGTAAAGAATCAATATAAATATCCCATATTCTAACGGTCGTCACAAATAATAATAATATATTTTTATGTACCTATGTTATGTTTCACCATTTTCGCGATGTTTTGAATTTGGAATTATTCATAAATGAAAATGTTGCTGTCAGAAGAAAATGTTTATCGTGACAGGGTAAATATTAATCATCTGATTTCTTTTATATTGAGAATTGGAGGATTGTCATATTTACTTAGCAATACTATCTATTGCCAAGCGCTTTAGTTTATTGATGTTATAAATTATATCACTTGGCGTGTTCATGTTATGTATTCACAATGCATTATATACTATGTGGATATTGATTTCACGTGATTCCATTTGATTAGCGATTAATTAGATCTACGCGTTAAAATTGCAGACCTCTGGGTTAAATAATAAGTAAAATATTTTGCAGGTGTACAATCTAAATATTTTTATTATTTAAAAAAAAATCGCATAAAATACAGCTAATTAAAAACACGCCAGAATTTTTTAAATCACGTGAGATAATTCAAGGAAAACGACACCACAATGATCTAAAATAAATACAATTTTTAAATTGGGTATAAACAAGCCAGTACTTGATTCTGATCCTCGGCGGAAATATAATATTACCGCTGGGCTATTTAATGTAAATGCCGACATTATTCATCGGAAACGTATGTACCTATGTTTCATAAAACGAATAAAATTTAATTGAATACAAATATTAATATTTATCGAATTATGTGAAACGGATAGATCCTTATTTGCGGTTAAAGGCTACATTAAAAATACAAATTGGTCGTTACAAAAAACAAAAAAAAAACATTAATTTGCAGTCATAATATCGTATTTTTTTAACACTCATAAGATATTCATTGGATTCTGAGCAGATTATTAAATTTAAAATACTACCTCGTTATTTTTTTGTACTTTGAAAATAAAAGTAATCAGGCAAACACAAAGAAACATAGTTAATAATTATTGGAATTTAAAAATCTTTCTAAATACACTGGAACTTCATAACTAAGCAGCCAGTAAAATAAACACACGATTTATTTAAAAAGAATGCTTTAATCGTGTAAACATTTCGGTGGGAAACTTGACAAAGGTAAATATTTACCGTTGCGAACATTTATTTTTTATATCCTGTGTCTATTGAGTAAGATTATTATTGCTTGTGGTATACGTATTCCATATTTGAAATACTACTGTTTCCAAATTGAAGACGGTCGTGCTTTTTAGCGTTAGTTTTGTGAATTACAATAAAATTGGCATATTTGGATATTTTAAAAATATAAGAATGTTTGACATACCTGTTGGCGACAGTCCTGAGAGCTGATCTGGAGCAGAAGACGATCAGGGCGAGTCCATTGGCGGCTATCGAAATCACCAGCACGACGGCTAGCGAAATTGTCGCAGCCAATTCCAAACCTGACACCATTTTTATATGCACTTAATTCCAAACTGTCAACATCAATCAAAACTTGATCGGATACAAACACTGTTCACAAATCAAATATTTGAATGCTTTTGCACATATTGTTTTGTTTCAATGAATTTATTATACGGACGTTCTGATTTCTATTCGACGAGTGTCAAAAATTTACAACACTTTCTTTGTTGGTCAAGATACGACCGAACTGTTTCAAAACTTTTACAGCGGTATAAGCTGCCACTCTTTTCAACTGGCAAGACTTGGCACTGATTAATTGGCGATTTCAAACAAGTTCACTCGGCAGTGCACGGTGAAATAGGCAATGGTAATGACTTTTTCACACAGAATGAAACGAAACCAAACATAAGGTGTCTTCATAGAATAACATGAAACGCGCTATGAAACTGTTCAGTAATAACACAAACACTTGATTTAAATGAAACGTTAATCCTTTCTGCGTTAAGCCGCGTCAAATTCTTGTTATTTAGGTGCATATTTATCACCATTGTATTAGTAATTCGAAATATTTCAGCGATCGCGGGAATATATTTTGACAGCTGAGCGTTGTTGCACACAACTCTAAATCCGTCCACCTCTGACTGCGGCCAGCGGGCGACTGTTCGACTGTTGAGTTTGATTTTATTCAACCAGTGAATGCCGACTTATGATGTGGGTTTCTCCCTGCGAAAGAAAGAGAAGACAATCAATCTAAATTAACTCACACAAAAGCGGCACAAAAGAGATAATAAAACTTTTATTAATTTATAACTGTGTGTAAAACAAAAGCGATTTGTAGAAAACCACACCCACCCAATAATAATAGGTTGGCAATAAAAGCTTTTCATAATTATGACCTATCTCTTAGGATTGAACTTTTTTACGACAGTCGCTTAGTTTGTTTGTTCGGTGTACATGAACACAGCAATTAGACAATTTTAATAATTCTAGATTACAACCAAAAATGTTTTTATTTAAAATTAATAGGTACATCACATAATTGATTGTATTTTTATAGTTATTCTGCATATTTTTATCAGTCGGAATAAATAGATTTGATAACTATTTGGTCAATTGATTAAAAGCGAAATTGATAAAATTTAACCTGGAAGTTTTGTGGTCTTCAGAATCGATTTGTGTTTACAATGTATAAAGTAAAAAAAAACATTTGATAAATACAGCATATCAGTTAGTTGCAAGTTTCGTGTTGAGGAAAGCAACCAAAATATTCAATTGAAATAATCTATTATATATACTTATATAATAAAATAACAAACGGGAATTAAAAAATAAAACAAAATTTTAAGGTGTTTATTGCTTAAGATTAAGTACCATACTTATTCAATTGATAATGGTCGCGTTGGCCGAAACTGGTTCTGATCTTTGATTGTCACTTTTGAATTCGATAGCACGATATTTGGATAAATTATTTTTGTGATACTTTCGATGGATTCGGCGGTAATTTCTGAGCATTTTAATAAAATAAATTTGTGTAGTGACAAGTGTTTGCTCACATGCTCACGATCAATTAAAAATGACAGTAATTAAAAAAATCATTTTATTTGACCGCGCAAAAAAGAAACTAACCAACATTTCGCCACCTTACTTTAAAAAGGCTCTAATTTCTCTTGACATTGTTTTGATAAATACGCGTTAGATGATTGGATTGATATAATATCATTCAAAAGAATTCACTTCGAACAATGAGAAAGTAAATTTGACTTATTTTAAGCGTGATTTATCATAACTCAATCTATTCTATTTGGAAAAAACGATCTTAATGATGGAAATAGTTACGATAAAGGGTGCAAATAAAACTGCGCCATTATTCAAACTTTATTATTTCACACACATGATAGAATGCGATTAATATAACCCTTTTCGACAAAAAGGCCACTTTAGGTCAGGAACCCTGTCAAAAGTAAGGTAACGTTTTGTAGATTAACCAACTATCATTTTCCTCGTTGGCACTTTTTTTTCGTTGAAAAACGATGTTTGCATAATATAATATTACATGAACTTTATTATGTAAAATATAAATATATACATAATAATAAAACTGGTGTGCTTCATAAACCGCCGCGTCTCGACCTCTGCGCAGTAAATAAATACAAAGCGATCGCTTACGAAAATTCGCACGCGCGTTTCCTAGCTAAGCTTTTGGCATTTTCCGGGTTTTCCCCAAGCGTTAAAGTTTTGTTTCTTTATCACTGTATATTATTATAAGTTGAGAAAAAGAAAACACGGCTAGGCTAAATGAACTAACCCATTAGTAACGTACGCAAATAGATATACCTACCCAGGTTACGTTACTTATTATTACTGGTTTGTAGTAAAAAGTTTGTAATAATTCGCCCAAAGGGATACTTACAACGAATGATAGAGACGTTAAGTGTACTAACTATTTAGTTCACTAACAATTTAAAATACGGGAATACGTGATTTAATTAAATTTAATATTCAATCGTTAATTTCAGTGGCTAATCAATCAAGACCAGAGCTGTGGAGTCGGAGTCGGAGTCGTGGAGTCGGGGCTTTTTGGCCGGAGTCGTAGGCCGAGGTAGAGAGGCAGAGTTAGAGCGGGGCTTGTGTTAAGCTAATCGTTCTCGCTTTGTACCGTATTAAGTATAAGTTGTGTGAGATTGAGCACGCTTTTATATGTTATAACAATTTGTATTATTTATCTTATATATAAAACCGAAACGGCGTATGTATGTATGTATGTGGGTCTGTAATTCCCTTTTGCATTATTGTTGCAAGTTGCAATATAATAATGTTTATTATTTACGTGAAGGTATTATTTGACATTTCTTTGACAGCAAATTAGATTTTTTCCTTGATTTTGGACATTTTAATGGGCAAGAATCTGTCATCAAATTGAATAAAGTTTGTGATTTTATTTTAACTCTATTTTGGATGTTAGATTTTGTGATATAATTATGTCGAATGATATAACATTAAATAATTATTGGTTGCTTAGTCCGAGCGACGCCGGGTAGCAATACTAGTAAACAATATTCAGAAGCTAGAGAAAAATAAACTGGTGTTTATTTGCATAGAGACAACGAACACGACACGAATTCTTTTAATAGAAAAATATTATTGATTGAGTAGGCATTTACTTGGTAGAACTCCATTATAATACGGAAAGAAAAATATTACATTAAAAACGCGTTTTTGCGATATAACAAATAATACAGTATATACATTTCCAAATATACATTTAAAAACATAAGTAATCATAAAAAAATAATGTTTATATTTCGTATAGCGTTAGTCATTGTTTTTTGTTTATTTTATACACATATTTAAAACATAATATTGTTGAAATTACAAGTTTTTAAATGTAGGTACAGTTAAAATGTAAGACGACGTAACTCTCAGATATGTCAAAATAGTATTTTTTAGATAATCACAATGTATACAATATAATGCATGGTCTATTAAAAGGACGTAAACTGCAAACGCCGGATAGTATCTAATTTATCTTTTAAGTTTGAAAAAAGGCCCATAAAATTTGCGGCGCTGAAAAAGGACTCATGCCACATCAAAAGAATAATCTGTCGTGTGTGTGTTACTTCCATTTGCCCTTTAACAGTCGGCATATAAAATATTTCTAGTTTCTTTTTGTTAATGTGTCGTGGTTTTGTTTATCTATGTATATTTCAATACTGTTCGATGATTATTGGGAAAAATATTGAAATATTTAATTACGAGCTTAATAGGTTGAATTGCAAGTATAAAAATTACAACAAACAGTTATGACTGAAAGATAATTGAGAAAGCTATTGCAGCATGGTATTACAGAAAGTATTGTAGAAACAGACTTTTCTTCTACAGTTCCTATTATGAAATACAATTAGGCGGAATCATTTGATCATTAAAAATTGGAAAACTATTTAACCGTTATTGTTTTCTTTTCAATCGCTATCAAGATATAACTTCGGGCGTTACAATTTACAATATAGCCGGTGCTCTTTATTGATATACTCACATCAATTTGATAATTTAATGCGAAATAAATTAAGAGCTCCATTTGAAATAATCAGGGCCTGACCTGATTTGATCGCTGCTATTTTTATTTACAGATATAAAAAAAGCAATATATTTTATGATGCGATTTCGAAAATTGTATGACATCAGCGAAAAATCGTCTACGGCAGTTGCTAAATATTTTTTTTTAAAGTGACAGAATTTATAGAATCAATATATTTTGTTTCATGCCTATAAATGATACCGACTATCTTCTCACCTTAATTTTGAAAGAAACTCTATTAAGGCGTCAAAGAAGGGCAATTTTTTTTTCAAATTTATAATATTTAATTAAATCACTTTTAGCTGTTATGAATTTTGAGTTTTGTCACTGTCGGCGCAGGTTTCGCCTTTCGGCATCATCAGGCATTTCAAGTGCGAAAATGAACTTGAACTGACGCGTTGTAAAAGCGATACAAACTATTTACTCAATGAAAAAACTCGTGGAAAAGAAACGATTCAAATTTGAAGATGAAATTCTATCAAGCACCTATCTAAATTGTTGAAACTCATCAGCGTGAAGCGTTTTCGACACGAGCGAAACGGGTGCCGATCATCACATAAATCGAATCTTAAAAACGCGTTTGTTTTGAAAATGGAACATGTTAGAAAGCAAATTTTTCTGACGTTTACAAAAGTCGACTCGGTCACCCTTTACGATGCAAACGTTTGATTTACAATGCAAGAGTTCAATGTCCCGAAACATACATAACTTACGATGATATATTGCTTACATTTTGGCGTGCAGTTGAAAACAATTCGTTATTACTTTCTTACTAGTTTTGACCAGGGCTGTGGAGTTGTTAAAAAAATTACAACTCCGACTCTAGCATTTACCAAAAATACGACTCTGACTCCGACTAAAAAACGATTCATTTCGTCACGTTTTTTTCCTACCCATCCTATTTATGTGTATTCAATTATATATCAGTCAAAAAATCCGGTATATAGCCAAATTTGACATATTACAGGGGAACCCCGATCTTACCTTCTCGCATTATACGTTTTCCCGCGTGATGCGTTCATTTTCTATAGTCCCGGCATTTAGTTCATATTCATCGTTTCCCGCATTAATCGTTTGTTTTATACGGTCTCTTGAAAAACGTAGAATCGGGGTTTCACTGAATATGCAAAAATAAAAAGTTAAAACTTTTTAAAATTTCCGACTCCGGCCTAAACACCGCGCCGACTCCGACTCCACAGCCCTGATTATTACTATTATTGATGTCAATATTGTGGCCGTAGTCTGTCAGTATGTCAAATTCGGCTTTTGGCCGCATTGATAGGGTTTATATTTAATTGAATACACATAAATAGGAAAATTAGGGGAGAATAGTGACGATATTAACCTTTTTTTAGTTGGAGTCGGAGTCGTGTTTTTGGTCAATGTCGGAGTCGGAGTCAGAGTCGTGGTTTTGGTAAATGCTGGAGTCGGACCTTTTTTACCGACTCCACAGCCCTGGTAATAATACATAGTCACCTGCGAATTCTGCAGCCCGGGTGTTTTCCGCGCGCGCCCTCACTCGGTACGTCCCTTGTCAAAATTATCTCTACCGGCGAACGATCGAAGCTCGCCGAGATGGTCCTAACTCGTCCTAGGTACAAGCCCGGTGACAAGATGGATACCCATCAATTGGACGATGCCGCACCCCGCGCCCGCCAATCAAACGGACGAAGCTGGCGAAATTTATTCTGTATTTTTTTTCACGTCACCCGCGTGATGGTAAAACCTGCAATAACGCGTTCAAAGCGACTTGGACCAGATTGCGAATGAAATAATTAATGTTATTAAAGAACCGGTCTCTAGCGTGGAGCCGGTTCTCGGTAATGTGACGTCAGCTTCCCCCCCATCCCATTAGTATTTATTTGGCAGGATCCAAATACGTCACACCAACTATTGTTTTTGTCTATTACTGTTGATGTGAAATTTGGTTTTGCCTACCTAATCCTACAGTTGTGGCTTTGACGTACGTGTCGATTAAAATCATGATGCAAATGAATATCGATGGCTTAAAGAGTAATGTTGTTAACTCCACTTTTGGCTGAAAATGACTTAATAATGCCATCTTGTTGTATCATGCAACGTGCATTGTTCCGTAAAATTTTTGTAACCAAAACTTTTAATTTAAGTGCATCGGAAAAACGTTTGATATCTCCATTGCCGTTCTTAAACATACTCTGCTTTTTATCCAACTCCGCCATTTTGTATTTCCACCTGTCATTTATTAGTTGTTTTTCACCGGTGGTACAAATACATAGTTTGAAAGTACTACTTCTGCACTCCTGCACAATTGACAAAAACAGAGATGGCAAATTTTCTCTTTAAGCCATCCATATGTGTATATTTAAAAAAAACGGTTTTGCAATCTCTAGTGAGGTTTTTATAAATATACATTTTTTTAACCATGTCCGCTCCGAACTTGGAGCATATGGAGGTTATCTCAGCAATTGTTTTTCTGCGTGAACTGCTAGTTACTCAGTTGCTCGACCTCTCTTTTTCGAAGAGAGTAGGGAGGGAAAGGATACGAGGACTACGACCGGACTAGTGGTTAGCTAATCGCTGTCACTATTTGGGATCGGAAAGGTGGGAGAAGGGATTTTTAACAACACAAACACTCATTGACCAACGACGTTAACCACTGCACCACGGACCGGTTACTAACAAAATAAAATATTTTTTTTTGGACTTTTTCGTTATTTAATTACACATGTGCCCGCGGGCATAGAGTTAAGAACCCCTGCTTTAAAGTGTTCGAAGAGGTTGACCCCACGGCAGATATTTTTCAAGATGGCATGACGCGGGTCAAGAGTATAAAATATTATGAAAATGTGATATTATTTTGATGGCAAAATTATTGCTTGGTAACTTTCCACAAAGAAAAACATTTCCATCGGATCACGTTTAGTGTGGCGTTTATTTTGCATTAATTACGATTGCGTATTGACACAAATATTGACCCTCAATGCATTGGCGGATCCAGAGGGAGGGTGGCATGGGGGCCATGACCCCCCCTGAGGAGAATTTATTCCATTCAAAATATTCAACATTCTGTAGAATTAAAATACATTGTTATTTTTCATACCGTATTATAATGGAGTTCTACCAAGTACCAATGCCTACTCAATCAATACAATTATAACATTAATTTTCAACTGATTTTCATTTAAATAAATATGTTGTAGTTCTCTTTTTTTCACGAATTTATTCACTTGAAAATGGATAAATAGCATGAATATTTTTTGGGGCGATTTGCAATGTCAAAAAAACGAAAATTTTGATTCTTTTTATTCATGTTTACAATATTGTAAATTTTATGTTTGCATTTTTAAATTGAAATAAAATTATCAATGCTAATGGTCAGAGTCATCAATTAAATCACATGCTTTTGTTCGGGGTCATCATTTTTTTAAGCGCAGGGCCAGGGTAAATAAAATCGCTTTCAGTCGAAATCGAGTAAAAAGACTGGGTGTATAGATTTTTTTAAATCAAATATTTTTTAATGCACTATTTATGTATCATGTTTATTTTCAAAAATTTAATGACCACCCCCTCTGACAATTTCTGGATCCGCCACTGCCTCAACGATATGTTTATATTATTTATTTGGTATTCACATACAAAATGGCAAAGCTGTAATCGGAATTTCATGTTTTCTCACATATTATAATGTTAGCGAGCACGGCAATATCAGAAACGAGCTCCACGTGTAAGCGGATTTAGCGCTCGGGCACATGCCAAGATTAATTGAGTTGGAAACAATGAACAAACATCATAACGTAGACTGTTTGTGAGTTAGTATCACACCCGCTCGAAAGTTTGTGAAGTCGTGTAAAAAAAAAGTTTGCTACAAGAGCTAATGTTTTCCAAAAGCGAAAAGTAAAATGTCACGATTTATTGTTTCGTCAGTCGAAAAGCTTCACCTGTCAACTGAAAGAATTTGCACATTTTTCGAGTATAAAATACAGTGGTACCTCGAGATAAGAGTGACCTAAAATACGAGATATTTGAGATACGAGGATCGGCCGGGTATCTGTGTGCGCTTTGCGTATGCGTGGAAGGGGTGCATATGAATGAATTGGTAGCAAATCCGTATGTGTATATCTGTGTTGGTATTGGATTCTACATCGACTGTCAAACGCTATGGATCTACTATAAAAACATACTTCGCTCCATCTCTTTCGCACAACCTATTATATACATATATGTAAATACATATATCATAGTAAAACAATTTCTGTTCTGGTTCTTTGCTGAGATGAAATTTTGCGTTAACACCGGGGGTGTGGAGTCAGAGTCGTGGAGTCGGGGTTTTGGCCGGAGTCATACTCGGAGACGGAAATTTTGAAAAATTTGAACTTTGTATTTTTGCATATAATATGTTAAATATGGCTGTAGGCCGGATTTTTTGACTGATAAATATTGGCAAAAAACTATTAAAAATACATGGCATTACAGCAAGCGCCAATGCGCCATGCATTTGAGAAATTAATAAAGATTACATAAAATATTACACAAAAATAAGAAACAGAACAGAAACATATTATTTACATAAGAAAACATAATTTTTAAACAAAGCATCAAGTTCACTGCCGAAGATGTCAACATCAACAGGCAGCGCATTTATCAGCCGAATAGCCCTTGCAACTGGAGATTCAAAAGACCTACTTGACAAACAAGTTTTGACAAAGAAAATTGATTTGACTTTGTTACGACCACGTAGGTAAACGCTGGGAGCATGCAAATTTAAATTTTCAAGGATGTCAGGGTTACCAAATTGGCCCCGAAGAAGAAGAGAAAACTGTTTTAATATTGCAATTAGTCTTCGAGCTTCAAGTGAGTGAAATGACAGCATTCCTAAAAGAAACTTGGTTGGATAATATTCCATTAATGAATTGTCATACGGAAAATAGTTGAATTTTTTGAAATAATAATAACGCAGAATTTTTTTATGAACTCGCTCCAGTTGCGACTTAAATTTATATTCATATGGACCCCAAATAATAGATCCATATTCTAGTTTGCTTAAAACTAAAGAAACATAATACATAATACAATTATATATACATATATAATTGAATACACATAAATAGGAAAGGTAGGAAAAAAACGTGACGAAATTAACCGTTTTTTGGGTGGAATCGGAGTCGGGGTCGTGTTTTGGTCAATATTGGAGTCGGAGTCGTGTTTTTAGTAAATGGTGGAGTCAGAGTCGGAGTTTTTAATTTTTTTTTAACGACTCCACAGACCTGGTTAAAACTATTGTAAACGCAAATAAACTGATCTGAAATATTTCTGATCGTATTCATCGGGAATTATTCTATACATAAGTAGGTGTTTAGACATTTTTTAAGCACCGTCATCGAAGACAGCTGTCGTACGGTTACTACGTTAATAAAACATCAAAAAATATCCTCAATCTTCCAAGAACTTGTTGAGAAATTTATCATACCCAGTCTCATATGAAGGTGGTTGGCCGCGAGACGAGGATGAGTGGTGATGACCCATCGATAGACAAAATTCACAAAGAAATAGCATGGGCGGCACGCGACGGAAACCTTTGGGAAATTTCAAAGGATATGGTGCACGATCAAGGATACAGCCTCAATATTGTAAAGTGTGTCAACGTCCAATTAATAGAGTAATCGCTAACGCAAACCTATCTGATTGATTGCATCTCATTAGTTTAATAGTTTGTAATGTTAACGTCATTTGTAGTATGATTATTTGTTTGCTTTGTTTCGATTCTATAAACCCCTACTTGCTTCCCGTAAAAAGGCAAAATTCCCAAACTACATTTTGTAATTTTATCATTTTAAAATGTTAGAATCAATCTTGCTTCATTATTTAAGCAAACTTTGCGATAGTACGTCCGGTGATGCATCTGAAAGAGGCGAAACGCGTGTCACAGTTAGTAGCACAGCACGTGGAATAATCAAAGTTACCGCAGAAACCATCGAAAGTATGTGTCAACGTCGTTAGTGGCGGAGCTCGCGGGTTCAAATCCCAGTCCGGGCCAATTCATTTTTCAATAGTATTATTGATTTCTACTCGAAGCTCTAAAATTTCTTACGGCTCCATTAATCACGTATGTAAACAATTGGTTTTGTTTATTATTGTTTTATTTAGAAATTTACTTTCTTTAATATGATGGATTCGGCGGGATCTTTGTTGAAGCTTTTTTTAATTAAAAATACCAGATTATTCCAAGTATTGTTTTACTGTGTGATACGTGTTTCGTTTTCTTTCAGGTGCATCTTCAGACTTACTGTAGCAAAGGTTATTTTAGTAATAAGATAATAGTATTCTACTATTTTTTTATTATTCTACCATGTCCTCACCTAACTTGGAGCATAGGGACTCCTCACGGAGTCTCTCTTCGGAAAAGAGTAGGAATGGAAAGGATACGAGGACCGTGACAGGACTAGTGGTTAGCTTATCGCTGTCACTATGCGTCGCTCTTTGGGATCAGAGAGGTGGGAAGGAATTTTTAAGAACACCCATTGCCTCTGAGCAGAATCGATTTATCGTCCGAAAAAATCTGCTCGTACCGGGAATCGAACCCAGACGGTCCGACACGGCAGTCAACGACGTTGACCACATCACCACGGAGCGGTACTACTTATTCCACAATTAATTTGACCATAACCGGTTTCGTTCATTGCGAGCAATTTCAACTGATCATCATTGCATCTTTACTGCCGTTAAGAGCACTTTCTTTACGGGTTTGAAATAGCATGGACATAAAAATCATAAATTATATTTATACGGGGCAGTCCTGGAAACGTTTCTTAAATCTGACATTCTTTGGTATTTTTGTCCACTTGTGTATGTATTTTGATTTTCCGAGTGGTTAACATGGAGTTTTCACTGACAAATCTGCTGACAAACGGTGGCGTCTAAACGGTTAAAAAGTCAACCCTCTGACAAAGCAATTCTCTCATTATTGAAAAACAATAGATTATAATAATAAACATGCGATAATAACGAACAGCCGTCATATTTTATTATATCGGTGGGCAGTGAATTTAGCGATTGATTGTAAATATGTCACTTGTTTCAGAACTGGAACTGTATAAATAATGAAACACTTTGTAAAACAAATAATTGGACGAGCCTTTTTACACGCCGTCTTGCGTCCATTTTTAACGCTTGCGCTTTTCACGTGGCAATTTTCTACTGTGGACATAGCCGACTTTACAATGTATGGTTACTGAATTGTTTATAGAACCAAGCGCCCATTGAGGACTTAGCCATTACGGCTATAAGCCAAACTATTATAATAGCTAAATTTATAGAACTTCAACGTCGTTCCAAATTTGTCTTGTCGCATATGGTAGATATTTTCAATATACATATATATTGCGATGTCAATTTACAGTGAATGCAAAATAATTATTATGTTTACTATTCTTTTTGGCGGGAAACTTTGCTATTAGCTACTTATGTCGGTATTTTATTATTTGCCAACAGTGTCCATTTCAAATGTGGAGCTTAGTGTGTGGCCACAATGACAGACTTCTCAGACGGCGCCATCGTTTAAGCCAATGCGGCAACCTTTGATTACGAAGCAAGTGGCGCTACGCCACGCCATAAGCTACGCCTGTCACTGTGGCCGTAGCCTTCTTTTTTTCCATATCCGCTCCCTATTCGGAGCATATGGCCGCCACACGGTGCCTCTAAGATTCTCTGTCTCCCGCCAACTTCCTCGCATCTTCCCAGGTTATCCCGGCGTCCCTTAGCTCCCCTGAGTACATCCTATGGATGGTCATCAGAGGCCTTTCCGCGGCGTCGGGATCCATCAGGTTGGTAGAAGAGGCAGGCATGATTCAGGCTCCCCTGGGGCATCCGCAGCACACGTCCAAGCCAGGTCCATCGTCGCCTTTTAATTTTGGACGTAATAAGGGGCTGGTTTGTCCGCTCTCTTACCTCCGTGTTCCTGACAAAGTCAAACCACCGCACTCCTAATATTCATATTTGCCGCAGGAATCTGTTTAGCACAGTATACGTACACTGGCCGTAGCCTTACGTATTTCTAAATGAGTATCTCTACATAAGAAGGTCTACGATCACTGCTTGTTATTCAGTCTCTGGAAGGAAAGAGTTAGATTGAATGTCGAGTCCGTGGTGCAGTAATTAATTTGGTTGGCTTCCGTGACGCACTTCACGGGTTTGACTCGTTTGAGTCTTTATATATTTGAGATGTCGAGTAATTTGAGTTTCTAGATAGGAGGCAATGTAGATATAACAGATATTTCTTTGAACAGTCTACACTCGGGTACATGCGGAACAATTTTCTTTTGCCTTATTATAAAATTCACGTATTTGAACTGAAAACTGTCCGTCCTGTTATTCGAGCCCGCCAGCATCTTAACCGAAGCCAACAACGGCATTATAATGGTCGAGTAATAATTTATCCAAGCGAACATGTCACTCGGACTTCGGGTGATCACTTTGTTCTGTGACCTGACGTAGAATATTACATAATAATGTTATAGAAGAGGTTATCAGAATGGGTCAATTAAGGACAGTGCTTTGTGTCATACAACTGTAGTTTTTTTTTTAATATTAGACTTACGTTTTATTATGAATACATCGTACAGAGATTTTTTTTTTATATTAAATATTATTTTGAGAAACTCGTTCTACAGATAATATGGCTTTATTAAATGTGCGTTGTTATTAATGATTTAAACTGACTCTTAAGCGAGTAATATATGTATGTTTCGAAGTGACAACGACCATCGAATGAGTTCGTTGCAGGGCTCTTAATTTGACACGGTCGTAATTATAGATAACAAATACGTTGTGGCTTCATGTGGTATTTCTTTCGGGTTTTTAGTGTTATGACATATTCTTAATGTGTCTGCCTGCAATCAATATCAATCCAATTATTTTTAATCCCTCTATTTATTACGATAACACGAAAAATAACATAATAACATAACTCGAAGAAAGGTGACGCGCACGCCTGTTATTTGAGTGAACATGTTAAAGCGTGTGACGGGTTAAGCGTAATAATTGTAAAACAAAGACTTTGCCCGTTGTGATTGTTATCTTTTTGAAGCGATCGCGTCCTTTTCAGCACGTAATTATTCAACGCACAAGTAAAAACGATATGTTTAGCTGAAACAAAGTTGATAATGAAATAAGGACTCATTTTAATGCAGAATTTACCGGATACACAGGCACTCACAAGGATTGCCAGTATGTATAAAACAATCGCCAATTTTGATTTGACACTCGCTCGCCAAATATAACCATTCGCAATTATTGGACTTTGGTGTCCTTTGGAGGATTTTGAACTACAAGGATGGAACAACTAAGGGATGTGGAGTCGTTAAAAAATAGTAAGAATCCGACTCCACTATTTACCAAAAACAAATCTCCGACTCCAACTTCAACATTGACCTAAGACTCCGACTTTAAAAAAGTTTAAATACGACCCTTTTTTCCTATTTCAATTAAGTATCAACCAATCGATCCGGCCAATACGCCAAAATAAAAAGTTCAAACTTTTTTTAAATTTCCCACTCCGAGTACGACTCCGGCCAAAACGCCGCGACGATACCGACTCCGGCCAAAAAACCCCGACTCCACGACTCTGACTCCGACTCCACAGCCCTAGGAACAACCAAGAGTTTTAATCCCCGATTCGACACTATGTTTAGTTGACATTTCGTTCAATTAGTTCATAATATCAAAATACCTATGTTGTTTCCCAGATTTCTCCACCGCTTGAAATAATTTATTTTTCCAAAAAAATCTCTCAAAATACATCCTCTGACATTTATGTCGCTATTGAAAAAACCCGATACCAAAAATCTATTTGTGATCATGATGCACGCGGTCACATGCAATTGCAGTATCTGCCCAACTCGTACATTTGAATGTTTATATTTTTCCCAATTTGGAAATGTTAATTACCTTCACATTTTTTTTTTTAATAAACAATATCAACATCAGGTTTAGCACCTTAATTTTTTAGTAGTAATAAAACGACGTACCGAAGAGATATGGGCCGGGTTATATTAAGACGCCCCATAGAAGACTAGACATCCATACACAATTTGGGGATGGATATTTCTCAGTCTATCAATCAATAGAATATTATGTATTTTATGTATTATACATATTTTAAATGATGAACTTTGCTTGACAAACAGCTACTGACAAGTATTCGTTAAATGCAGGTTTATGTGTTATATATTACGTATTTAAGATAAATTTAATTTGATTCAGAAAACAAAGCGTGTTTTAGAAAAATGCGCTTTACGAGAAACTGCCTAAATAGAAAACCGTTTTATAGCAGGGAGTTGTAATCAGAATTACTAACATCATCATCCTACTTTCTGTACAGAACCTTTTGAGTAGTAAAGGTAAACATGTTTTCTTGTTGCAAGTGAATCAGGCAAACATTTGAGAAAAATTACATATTTTGAAGTTTAAGAAATTGGAATTAATATAAAGCGGTTGATACGAAAATGAGCTGATTTCTTTATCAACAAGGAGCAAGTAACTAATTGTATTGACTGCTTCTTTGCTAAGAAAACTAGAGTTTCTGCCTTTTTGCTAAGATATTCTTATACGCTTAGCAGATATCCATTTTTAAACAAAGGATTTTAGTTATTATACCGCAATAAAAGTGTGCACCATATATGCATCCAATAATATTTAGCAAATTGCATTCATAGCTCAATTTCAGAAGTGTTTTTTTAAGTGTTTTCCCCACACAAAACCCTCAGCTGACAGAATCTTTTAGAAAGTCAATACTCAGCTAGCTTACACGCGGCAAAGGGAAAGAAAGACAAAGTCTGCACTAGAGTCTCCAATTCGAGTATCGAGTACTCGATACTCGAGTATACTCGTCCATTTTCTAAGTACTCGATACTCGATTATTTTGAAAAATACTCGAGTAATACTTGTTTTAGTAACAAAAAAAGCATAAAACCAATTTATAATTTGAGTCGTTTAATTCTCTATTATTGTTGAAATATATGTTGCATAAATGGAAATAAATAAATAAGTTTCTTTAATTATTTGTCATTTATAAATATACACAAATTCGAATATTTTATTTTTATTTTGGTACATCTGAAACTACTCGAGTATTTTGTAATTTAACTACTCGATACTCGAGTAGTTGAGATGTCGAGAAATTTGAGTCTCTAGGTTGCACCCACCCTAGCAAGACAAATAGCCAGGAAACTCAGAGCCCGCTAAGCAGATTTCACTTATAGTTTCAGTAAGAAAGTAAAAGCAGGAAAAATAAAATAGTATATTCGAGGTATTTGCCAAAACGCTGACAACAAATCGCGCTTTTATTGGCGGTAAACCCGACGTTTCGAAATCGTTTAAGATGTCATTATATAATATAATATCACAGATAAAATGTATAATTATTGTTAATTAAAATCATAAGAATCAAATCTAACGAAGCAACATTCAAATATATTGCATAATTCCTTTGGAACTGAATACGAATTCCAATGTATACATAATTATTACGTACTAATAATAAATTTCTAATATTATTATAATATTTATCGACTCGTTCAATACAAAAGATTTATCGATATTCAAATGAGTAGCGACATAATAAAACATATTTTTTTACTGACAACTTACATGCATTAAAATTTACAAAAAAATACTGTCATTGAAACGAGCTATGAAACTATTTTTTTTTAAACATGTCCGCTCCCAACTTGGAGCATATGGACTCCACACGGAGTTTATCTCAACAAATGTTTTTTTACGAGAACTGCTTGTTACTCAGTTGCTCAACCTCTCTTTTTCGAAGAGAGTAGGGGTGGAGATGATATGAGGACTAGGACAGGGCTATGCGTCGCTCTATGGGATCGGAAAGGTGGGAAGGGATTTTTAATAACACAAACACCCATGTTTTTGAACAGATTCATCGAAAGAAAAATTCCGCTCGTACCGGGAATCGAACTCGGGTGGTCCGGCACGCAAGTGAAAGCCGTTGCCACTGCGCCACGGACCGGTCTAATTAATTAATTAATTAATTATTTAAAACTTGTAATTTCAACAATATTATGTATAAAATAAACAAAAAACAATGACTAACGCTATACGAAATATAAACACTATTTTTTTATGATTACTTATGTTTTTAAATGTATATTTGGAAATGTATATACCGTAAAAACGCGTTTTTTATGTAATATTTTTCTATTAAAAGAATTCGTGTCGTGTTCGCTGTCTCTATGCAAATAAACACCAGTTTTTTTTTCACTAGCTTCTGAATATTGTTTATTCCGCGTACATTATTACAAGTACGGTAGAACCTCGATTATCCGGACTAATTGGGGATGAAAATAGTCCGGATAATCGAAAAAATCATAATTGACAGGAAAAGACAAGTATATTCAGTATAAATCATTTTTATTTCTTTACATAGCTAATACATTATTTTTTATTGAAAAAATCAATTATCGATTTCTGCTTAAAGCTAGCTTTTCTTTTCGATGCTGCCAAATCACGAATACTTTTAAGAAACGTAAGTTGTCTTGAATAGCACTCTTCTTGTCTCTCATTAATCAATTGGTAAACTGCAAGATTTTTTTATATCCGAGATCGTTGACGTTCCTACACCATATTTACTAGACAAAAAACGTCCCGTTTCACCCCGTTTCAAAGCATCGATTATATCCAATTTGTCTTTTAATGAAACTACGACACGTTTTCTGTTCGTTGACATATCGGTTATATTAAAAATAAATATGAAAATCGTGATCAATTTTTCAAGAAACAAACGTTCAATGCCCATCGAATTTGGACGATGACTTACCCATATTTTACACAGGACTTAATGTTAGAACAAATGCAACGATCAAAATATTAAGACTGCATTCCATCACGTACGTAAACAGTGGACACACTTCGCCACGTGCATAACAGCAAATTTGTAATATTTTTGTTTATTTTGACCAATCGGATAATCCAAAATTCGGATAATCGAGGTCCGGATAATTGAGGTCCGGATAATTGAGGTCCGGATAGTCGAGATTCTACTGTAATGACACATGTTTCGCTTCTTTAAGAAACATCATCATAGCTAATATCGCAAGGTTCCCTTCCAAGGAAGAAGGCAGTAACTCGCAAAATTTCTGAAATTGAGTTATGATGTCATTTCGTTACCTTACTTTGAAAAGGTTTTAATTGAAATTTTTGCCTAAAATGACCTTTTGGTCGGAAAAGCTTGCTTTTACCGCAGTCTATCACATTATATGAATTTCAGAATTATCTATGGTTAAATAACGGAGATAGCAGAATTACGTAGTTGCACTGAATCTGCACACTTTTTTTTACTTAATTCATTTGATAAAGTTCTAAGATTGTCATCATTATTTCCATTATAAGACCTTTAAGATCAATATTTTTCAGCAATAGTTGTGAAAAAATATGCTTAAAATATGTAATTTGAAACATTTTTACTTGCTCATTGTTACAAGTGAATTTTAATCAATCGAAACTTCAAACGCTCATATCTCAAAACAGTGTCAAGAGCAGTTGGAACCTTTTCAAAGTAAGGTGTCGATTTGTTAAATATATTTACAGCAATGGATGTGGCCGGTTCCTGACAGGTGCCTGTTTATATTAATTTGCATAATTTGATGGGTATAACATATTCAAGAATTGCTTCGCTCTTGCTATGTTTAGTGTGGCACGTGTTTGCTAAAAATAAAGGGTAGACGGGGAAGGAATTTTTGCCCACTCCCCTAAAGCAGTAAGTGTTGACTGTATGATAAGCAATATTAGGTTATTATATAGGTATTGAGCGTGAAGCAAGAGCGATTAGATAACCATTAGTCCTCGTACCCTTTCAACCCCTACTCTCTTCAAAAAAGAGAGGTTGAGTTGCTGCGTAACAAACCAATGCCAATATGATCTCCAGGAGGCGTCCATAATACATATTGTGAACAATGTTTTGCATAATTTACTACTTATTGAATCTTCTTTAAAACCTGTTGTTACACGATTTTATGAACAACAATGCTGTCCGTTTTTAAAAGTTTTCTTTCTATACCTTTTTTTTTGTAGAATATATCTACCGTGTAAAAAAACAGTTGAGTTTACACTGTACAGTCAGCCCTGCTATAGCGGGAGGATACGGAGTACGCCTTAACAAATAAACGCTATATTAACTTAGGCACCCATACAACATTTGGGGTTTGGTTTTTTCAATTATTGTATTTTGTGATATGAAACAAATCGAAAAATTTTCCAATTTTTGTATTTTAAATAAAATTAATTATATGTGTTTAGTTTGTAAGCAAGCGACACGTGCCTTGTATGAAAAATCGTCGCATAGTTTATAGCAAATAGCTCTATAGAAGTGTCCGCTATAGCAAAGTTGACTGTATAGTGTAAATTTATCGCATAATATATTTTATATATTTGCATCAGAGTAATAAATACAATCATTGACTCATCTGCATCCACACACCCATGCTGTTATCTGAAATGTTTCTGGTTTCGATTGGTTTTTTTTTTTCAAATTCGTCTCGTGTTACAAATGGGGATATTGCACTTCGATTGTTTTGCGATTATCGCATTGCATTAAACATCGTTGCAATGGACTCCGATAATGATTTGTCGAATACTGTCATCGCTATCAGTGCAACGCCGTGATGGAATTTTGCCGTCACGATCGAGCTTAACTACTCGGCTCAGCCTACTAGCTTGCACCTGTGATTTCTTAAAACAATCCTTGTAAGGGATGTTTTGTCCAAGTGTATCACCTGGGTTTCTAGACTCACAACTATTTCTCTAAATAACCATCTTCTAGTATAAACACCTTCGCATGGATTAACGAGTATTGACAGTTAACGCATTAAGCGCGATTTACTAGAAAGGCAAATACCTTATTGCCACACATTATTTTTTTACTTAGGATAAACATACGATACTAAGTAGTACAACTAAATTTACGATAGTATTTTTTAATACAGGAGTTTATTAGTTCGGTCTTTGATTTCAGTTACTAACCAGAACAAACCAATTACTCTTTATAAATATGGTAAAAATGTTTTATTATTTTTATTATAATGCCATTCCACCAAGTATTGACAGTGAACACCTTATTATATTGTAGTTCCTATAATAGTATCAGTTCTGTAGCTGAGTGGTTGACGCTCATTTAAATTTGTCATGCGAATCAATCTTGAATACTTTTAGAGAAAAGAGAGCCATTATCTGAATAAAAATGTTGTCTTTACACTATCGCTTGTATCCAATTATATTAGTACTAGTATTCGAACCCGGCTTCGCTCGGACCAGTTTGGGGTTATGTTCACCTCGGCGCGTAAATTCAGACGGGCCAAGTTGAAACAACTGGCAACTTAATGACCAACAAGGCAAAAGGGAATTACAGACCCACAGACATACATACGCCGTTTCGGTTTTATATATAAGATATTTTGTTCATATGAAACTGAGTACTCGAGTATTTTGTAAAATGTACTACTCGATACTCGAGTAATTGGAGTCTCTACACACACATTGATAACGAAACAAATTTACCGTCGAAACTTTCACGATCGAAATCAAATCGTTTGTTTGAACTTGCAACAACAAT
Organism: Himalopsyche kuldschensis; assembly: GCA_028554975.1. Classification (NCBI taxonomy): domain Eukaryota; kingdom Metazoa; phylum Arthropoda; class Insecta; order Trichoptera; family Rhyacophilidae; genus Himalopsyche; species Himalopsyche kuldschensis. Next base: position 2,561,215 of record JAHFWI010000031.1, on the reverse strand, counting down.
GCAAAAAGGAATTACAAACCCACATACATACATACGCCGTTTCGGTTTTATATATAAGATTATAAACAATTAGTCGACAGTAATTGTATTAATGGTATTTCACGCCAAATGTCAGTAAGTGGGAAGTTACGACTGTTTTATAATAAGAGTACCACAATCTACAGAGTAGAACAAATATGCTTTGTAATGAGTATTATATATATTCTGTGCTGTATCATCATTCCCGGTAAGGCGTGTGAATATTAAAAAAGGTTTTTTTCACTGCATGTAACCAAATATAAAGATACTATTATATTTTGCGAGCCGGTCGCTGACTGTGAGTGGACTGAAAAACATGCTGACAAATCCCGTACTGGATTTCGGAGACAATGACGGCACGTGTATAAATTAAGCAATTTTCCACCGCTCACGAACTTCACTGGAAAATGTTTTCCAATTACAAAATATAATAATGGGTAATTGGGTTATTTATTTCGACATTTCACTAAGCACAGCGAAACTTGAATGAAATTTCTGTCAGAAATAAAATGCTATACTTATGTTTATTTTTATAGATCGAAATATATTTTATAATCTATTTATATGATGCAATTGTAGCGTAGATCCAATGTTTCAATATATGTACAAAAATATCCACCTCTTGTCAGTTTTTGGTGTAACTTCAATTAATTTCAATACTTTTGACTTGAACCACATTTATTGGTCGGTCGTTATAATTTTTAAATATTTAATGAATAAGATGGAAGGAAGTATGTATTTCTTTTAACAGTGTTTATCTTGAAAACAGTATCGACTGTCAAAAATCTGTTATAAATAAGGAAGATAATAGCTTAAAAACCAATCCCTCTGAGTCTAGGAATGGGAGATGAAAATAGTAACTTAAGAATTCTACGATACAGCCGAGAACTATTTCGATATTGCCAGAAACTTCCACATACTACATGAATTATATTATGTGAAGATCAGGACAGGTTTTGATCATAACGTTTCGATCAGTTAAAAAATCTTGCGGTGTGCGAAACCGAGCCCGGTCTAAGCATGGTACGCGTGAAATAAGAAAAAAAGGTGTGTGTTGTTAGTTCGGTCAAATATCATTGTGGGAAGTTCAATCAGGTAAATCCCAATTCAATAAAGAAAGAAGAATGTAACCAAAATGTATGCACAGATTCCAGTCTCATAGCTGAGCAGTGAGCTGCTTTGGATTCGCAAAGGGAGACTCTTAGACATAGCAAATTGATGAATTTTCATACAGAGGAAATGGACGGAAGTTATGTTTTCATTCCGTCCTATCCATTTTCTGATCGTGTAATCGAAGTGTAAATCTTATATATAAAACCAAAACGGCGTATGTATGTCTGTGGGTCTGTAATTCCCTTTTGCATTGTTGGTCATTAAGTTGCCATAAAAACGAATATGAAAGAAAATATGTTTGAATTTGTATCAGCGAAGCCATTTAGTCAAAATGTAATAAATTAGTCTTCTACTGCACTTTTCCCGGCTTTTATTTATATAGTAATGTTTATTATTTACGTGAAGGTATTATTTGACATTTCTTTGACAGCAAATTAGATTTTTTCCTTGAATTTGGACATTTTAATGGGCGAGAATGGGGCTGTCATCAAATTAAATAAAGTTTGTGATTTTATTTTAACTCTATTTTGGATGTTAGATTTTGTGATATAATTATGTCGAATGATATAACATTAAATAATTATTGGTCGCTTAGTCCGAGCGACGCCGGGTAGCAATACTAGTAAGTTCATAAATCGTCAAAAAAATTGGAAGTGAAACAAATCTGAACATTTGTCGCCAATCGTCAGCTAATGCTTGCGATGAGCGAAACTGGTAGTGATCTTTATCAGAATATACGTGGAAATGGTACTATGTAAGGTTTTTTATTTATTTGAATTATGCCATGTTTTTAACCATGTCTGCTCCCAGCTTGGAGCATATTATGGACTCCTCACGTAGTTTATCTCAACATATGTTGTTCTACGAAAGCTGCTTGATACTCAGTTGCTCCTCTAACTCTATTTTGGATGTTAGATTTTGTTATATAATTATGTCGAAATATATGACATTAAATAATTATTGGTCGCTTAGTCCGAGCGACGCCGGGTAGCAATACATAATGTATATAGATTCTGGTCCTTTCCTCTAAATCTTTGGTAATATTAACATATTTTCCTTCTCTTGTCGAGACAGCTGGGTGTGGGTTACTTATTAAAAACATTTAAATACCAATAAATAAGATGGGATTCTTATCTAAGACCACGAGTTGTGCATCGTGCATGCTCAATGACGAACCGCCTTCGTTCAATATTTAATTGAAAAATCGTGTAGAAGCTACCACTCCACCTTTATTCGATCCTTTTCAATGCCGACCTAGTAACTGCCTATTTAATAGTTTTTTTTTTATTATTTTGTATTGCGCGCATTTTTAAGTGGGTCAAATAAAATTTGAACGAAAAAAATTAGAAACAGTCAGAGCAATATTCAGCCCACGAAAAGATTGTATTGAAATAAAACCCTTTTAGCCGATAGTATCGAATATATTATGTACAAAAGTTCATTTGAATCGTTTGAATTTTGTACTTGTACAAAGTTTGTTTGTTTGTATTTTATGCGTTGCCATACCGTTCATCCGATTGCGATAAAACTTTGTCAACTTATTATTTGCACTTTCGCGAAGTCTATAGGCTATAGTAAAATCAACTTACTTCTGGTCTTTTACATAAAAATCACTGTGTTTTCATATTTTATACGCTGACATACCGTTAATTTTGAAAACTTATTGTTGTACTTGCGCAAATTTTATAGGAATAGTACAATAATCTTTCAGTAGGTGGCGCGTGTGTCGTACCCCTGACAATCGGCAAACGTCAAACGGCAAATGTCATCGATACCGATCAATGTTAGTGAAATTAAATCGAAATTATTTATCTTAAATATTGTGCATACGAAAGCACTTCAATCAACAACAACACTTTCTTTCTTTGAGTGGCATTGCAACGCTTGCCGGCTAGTTATGTATATGTTACAGTGAAACTGTATTCTCAGTGAAAATGTATTCTTCTCCAAGCTGTCATTGAAATTAAATTTGACTGCCCTATCTTCAGCCCTATGTTTGTCTGTGGTTTTATTTGGTTCTCTTTTTACGAAAGGGACTACTTGCTGATTTTGTTTCATTGAAGCAAACCAAAATTTTAGGCCGGCAAATCATAGACTTGGGCCAATAATTTCAATGATCGTGACCAGTGAAATCATGTTGTCATACAAATCTATTACTTGATACATTTTCACTGAGAATAACAACAATTGAACAATTCATATCAAATGTTGTATGGCGGTAGAATACAATGCGCCTCTTACACTTTCTTTATTCTAATCAATATTCTCTCGTCGGGAATATTGATTATAGTGCAGAAATACGCCAGTGTGGGAAAATGAACTCGCTCTGTAATAATAGGCGTGACCTCAAATGCACTTTTACACTTTCCATTCGCTCTGGCCTTGGCATATTTTTCGAATAATACTGTGCACACCTTTATCCGACGGTTTTCTTGTTTAGCCGCACCATCCTGTTAGGCAAACCCGGGGTAATGGAAAACCGCTGCATTCGGAATATGCAGTGGAAAACTTTGGCTCAATCGGTTGGCATACCATGCACTAATCTCACCAAAATACTATTTCACTTGTAAATGTATCAGATGAAGCTTCTTCGATAATATAGTAATTTAGCCGGTACCCGGCATGCGTTTTGGTTTGATTTCGAAATGAAACTTCAAACGAGTTATAGATTTTAACTTCGTGGATGTTGTAGTGTCTAAAATTACCTCCTCCACCCATCAAATCCTGAAAACAAGAAGTTATCCACCAGTGCCATCATATCCTTACTCTCTTCTAAAGGAAGAGGTTGAGCAACAGAGTAACGAGCCCTTTTTGTGAAATAATTTAGGATTTCGACTGAAGATGCTTGATGTAGTTACAATATCAAATTTAATTCGAACACTTGAAATGCACGAAGATGCATAAACGCTAAACACGGGTTGTTAAAACGACAAAAATCACGGAAAGCACAAAATTCAAACGATTCAAATTTGAAGCAGTTTTGGTGTATAAGTAACTACTGTTGAGAGAAACTACATTTGGAACATTTGCAAGATTGGGAGCGGACTTACAATAAATCTAAAATACAAAAATCAATATTTGTTTGTTCGTACTCTAAGCGTTGCCATACGGTTCATCCGATAGCAATGAAACAATGGCGATTTGTTGTGTACACGCCCGGGAAGGTTCTTGCGTTCCCAAATAGTTGTGTGGACGCCCACAAAAGTGGTTATAAGTAAATCTATAGATATAAAAATGAACTGTTTTTATGTCCCGTATGCGTTCCTATAACGTTAATCCGATTACAATATCGTGGGTGTAGAAACATACGGGCGTAACTACAAAAATGGCTGTTTTGAGTTAAATATGGCATTTTCATGCTCGAATGCAGTTCTATAAGATAATGAAAAATATGAAACTTGTACGATGAGCGGTTTACCAGATATTGCTCGGCTTTTCTGCAAATCCGCAAGCACACAGTTCAAAATTGGAATTTTTTTTGCCATTTATCTCAGTTCGTTGTTTTTGTAGTTTCGCCCGTATGTTCCTACACCCACGATATAATGTTGATGATATGTTGTGTGGATATCTTCGAAGGTTTTTGAATCAGTACAGCCATTAAATACAGCCATACACAATTAAAACACAAACACTTTCTTTCTTTGACTGGCATTGCATATTGTATTGACTGTAACTTATTGGTGGGAAGGCACTATTTAAAAGGAAATCTTTTTTTTTTTTTGTACCACTTTCACTTTTAATTTTACTAAGATCAAGAACAGTTTCGCTCATCGTCAGCATTTTTATCTTTGATCAGTATTTACTCGAATTTACTATGTTAAACTAACGCAAATTAAAGAAAACCCATATTTTTTTTGAATACGATTAAATGACAATGTATTTCGAAACAAAGTAATAAAAAAGTTTGTGTAACATAAACCTGTGAGAAATTTCAAGCAAGTCTCAAATTAAGAAAATTCGAGTTTGTTGCCCTTTGCCAAAATTACGTAACAGTACGCCGTGCCCAAAACGGCTTCTCAGAAATCCACCTGTTTTACAATTTCAATAAAAAAATACTAAATTTACTTTTTTTTGAGGTTGCAATGGTTGGTAAGAATCATCGGTGGCGTTTTTCGTCTACCATGTTGCGTCGACCAGTTCTTTCCCTTGTCGCATGGTTTGGAATTTCTGACTTTTTTAACAGTTCACTCGAGTGTGCGGCAGCCGTTGATACTACCGCACTAAGCCCATGCGGTCAGTATATATAAAATTAGGGAATTTAAAATTTTATCTAAAAACTCTAGCAATCTTTTTTTTTTGTGGTTGTCATTCAGGAAATTCTCACAGCGCCACTCTTTCGAGTGCATTAGTAGCGTGGTCAGTCTGTAGAGATCCCAATTATTCGACATCTCAACTACTCGAGTGACGAGTAGTAGAATTTTAAAATACTCGAGTAGTTTCAGATTTACCGAAATATATACTATTTAAAACTTGTTTCTATAAATATATGTATGATAAATAAGTAACGAAATAACTGACGATGCACAACTGACCATTCAAGAGCGATAGCAATTAAAACGACACTCTTTTTCAGTACACTGAATATATAGAGCGTGAATTGGGTACATTGGGTTGTTCGGCTAAAATTAGCAAACTTTTTAACTGTATTGATTGAGTAGGCATTTACTTGGTAGAACAACATTATAATATTTATGTAGAACTAAAATACATTGTTATTTTTCTTTCCGTATTTTTTAACTGTATTGATTGAATTGGCATTTACTTGGTAGAACTCCATTATGACACTGAAATAACAGCAATGTATTTAAGTTCTAAAAAAAATAACAGATACATAGTTGATAGCTATTTAGCAAAGCCGAAATAGCTATCAACTATATATCGTATAATAAAAATATAAAATTTTTAGTACTTCTTCCAGATTGAATTTATTAAGATCAGGACTGGTTTCGCTCATCGCGAGCACTATCAGCTGATGTTTTTTTTTATTACAATTCCATTCCACTAAGTATTGGCAGTGAACACCTTAAAAGTAAAATATATGTATTTTATAATTTGTATAGTACTAAAATACATTCAAGTGTTATTTTCACTATGCCAAATTTATTAAAATGTGATGCTTCTCAATGACAGTTGACAACATTAAAGTAAAATATTGACATTTCGAAACACACATTGGTAATCGAAGATTTTGTGATGCATATTACCATATTATTTATTCCGATACTTTTACCTGAATGCAACAGATACCGTATGAAGAATTCAATTAATTAAACTCGATTTTCCTAGTTGTTTTAGCATGACCTACGTTTTCAATTATGCAAATATATTCCGCGCTAAATGCGCAATATGATTTTAATAACTTGACTATCGATAGTGAATTTGTATTATAAGCGGTTGCCTCAGGCTCAGGTCATTATCGTACTTTTAATAAAACGTGTATTGACTTGTCGATGTGTATTTATAAATGATATTATTTGTTTTCCTCAACTATACAGCGTGTCTTTACAGCGAGGAAGTCAATTCCACCTGATCGAGGAGTGACCGTTGCTCCCAACCTGAAACTATGTGACCTCAGGATACTTCAGGATACTGCAGAGCAACTCGTATCGCGTTGGCCTCAAAGTCAATGCGAGTAAAGCTAATGTGCTCTGCAACAGCCGCTGTCCAGACCCAGACTACTCTCTGATAGTGCGGGGCAAGACATCGAGAGAGTCGATGGTTAAAGGTACCTGGGAGTTCACATCACGGGAGATGGCAACAAGAGTTCGAGATCCATTCAGGGATAGCTGGAGCCGTTTGCTCCGCCAATACAGCGTGTATCGAGGAATAAGTCCAGGGGAAGAAATGCCAATAGGAAGTTTACGATCGCACTAAAAAAACCTGCCGAGGAGTGTTGTGATGTAATTTATGATCTTGCTTGACTGGGGCTTTTGTTTTAAAAATGGTACATTGTTTCAGTGTTTTGCACATTAAAATATTGCATGTCTGGTAAACGACCTAAAATAAAAAATTTGATTGCTTTATGCACGTGTTTTAAATTCACGGATCGTTCACGCCATCTGATGATTAACTAACAATGAAATTGAAGGTTAAACCTATTCATTTAACGTTCGATGTTTATTATGCCCGAGTACATTAAGTGCAATACAGGTCGAACGTCTTTGTCTCTCTGTGATTATGTAAAAATGATTTGTGTACTGCAATCTAAGGTTCGAATATATTAAAAAATATTTTGTATATTTGTTATACGCTAATCAGATTTTTAATATGCAAGAATTAATTACCTTTATAGCCGCAATTGTTGTTGTAATATAAACAATGAAAACCACATTAACATTTCACTTCACTTTATAAACAGTTGTAAATAGATCACGTGTAGGTACTGTAGGTGTATAAGTTGTGTGCTGCCGCTGTCTCTTTTCTACTCAGACGCATCGACCAATCGAGTGGAAGAGAGATAGATGCGGCACAATCCGAACGGTAGGCCGATCGTGCCTCTCTATCGCTTATCCGCGCTCTCGCTCGCACGCTTGCCTTCGGCGTAACGCGACAAACGGGACAATGAGTCATGTTTTTTCGTGCGTGCAGCGGGCGTTCATCGATTTATAAGACGTTGTCACGTCAAAAAAATAATAACACATTTTTAGTGTATATTTCACATAAAATTTATTAGATCAGGACCAGTTTCTCCAATGGCGAGCATTATCAGCTGATCAGAAATATAACGAAACAGTGATTTTGTGGCTTTGTTAGGGTTTGCTAATAATTTCTCTTTATATGCCCCCAGCTATATTCAATTCATAAACTTCTAGAACTTTCTTTCCACTTATCGTTACGGTTGTTTTGGACAGATAATAAAGTTTGTTGCGTACATGCGACGCCTGGTGGTAGAAATGTGATACACCAAATGTCATTTCTTCGATCGGCCAAAGTATTCTTCTTCTTCTTGCAATATTAATTAAATGATTTCTTTGAGAATTTAATTACTCTTACGTCACATTGTAGACACAAAAATAATAATTAAGTATTTCGACTGAGGGTGCTTGATGGAATTTCAATATCAAATTTGAATTTTTTGAATTTTGTACTTTTCCATGAATTTTGTCGCTAACGACCCGGGTTTCGCCTTTCGGCATCTTCAGGCATTCCAAGTGCACGGATGTACTTGAACTGACGCGTAGTAAACAGTTTGTATCGTTTATATACAAAAATAATTTAAAAGTAGATCACTAAGTTAAAAGGTTATTAAAATTAAAAATTAGCGAAATTTGAATGAATACAAGTTTCAATGATTTAAGTGGGTTTGTTATAATTACGGGGATTTTTGAAAATATTAATGACCAGATGATAACATAAGAATATTTAAAATAAATCTAGGGTCCTATCCGACCTCTCGTTAATGAGTTGATTGATTTCAAGCCTTTATTATTATATTACTTTAATGATAGTAAGTGAATTGATATTTAATAATAGCAAGTGCTTGAATTGTAAATAAATGACAATTATTAATGAATGACAATAAATTAAAAATAACAATTATTTAAAAGGGTACAACAATGGCGAACTAGGCAAATAAAGTTGCTCGTTCAAAATTGGCAGACCGTTGAGCTGAGCTCGATTAATCTCTAAGATTTCTTGATAAAATAGTTTAAACTCACCCCTGTTAGTATGTAACAAATCAATGCCTGAGTCAAAATTAAACGTGTGGTTTTCAAGAATTAAATGGTTGGCGAAGGTGGAGGTATCTTTTTTTAAACGAAAAGCGGCTAAATATGCTCAGCCACTCTTATATCTAATAATGTTTATTGTATTTTTACTATATTTCAAATTTCTGGAAGTATTGTCCCGCCATATTACTTGGAATAGAAGCTCATCAAAAGCTTGCAAAAAAAAATAGGCGGACAATTTCAAACTGATTAAATTTGAGTCTGGTACGTTTGACTGCGTCTCTGGAAAAAAATACGTAAATTGAAAAACCAATTACGCAACTAAAGTATTATAATATGTGTAGTATTATCGTATGTATACTATGAATGTATGCAGACGTATCAATCATTTCTGTTTTCGATATCTATAACTATACCAATGACACGGATCGGTACGAAATATTCAAATCAAAACCAAATATCGATGGTTTAAGGAGTCATTTTGTTAATTAACTCAACTTTTGGCTGAAAATGACTTAATAATGCCATGCCATAATCTTGTTGTATAATGCAATGTGCATGTCCCCTATTTTTTAAAGCTAAAACTTATTTGAGTGCATCGTAAAAACGTTTTAGGAAAGTTTGATAACTCCATTGTCGTTCTAAAACCTACTCTGCTAATTAACAAAACTCAACCATTTTTTATTTTCACTTGTCATTTCGTTGTTTTTCAGCGGTGATTTAAAAATTTTACATTATCAAAAAAACAGTTTTTATTCTCTCCTGCACAATAGACAAAAACGGAGATAGCAAATTTTCTCTTTAAGCCATACATGGGCAACCACCGGCCCGCCGAGCTATTTTTTGTCCGGCCCTGATTCACCAGATCACAATTTAACAACATTGCTTTGACGGATTTTTATAAATTATATTTAGTGGAAGAAAGGTATGTATACAAATTTACGCGCATTTGCAAGTAAAATCATTTGTCTTTTTGGCAGTACATATCAGTGTGAACAGTTTATTCGATGATAAAAATCAAAAATTCGAACAGATGAAAATCTCGAAATTTCTACGCGATTATCCCTAAGAAATATCAACGCAAATATTGATAGGCTCGTAATTCAAATTCAAGACCAATCTTCAAACTTAATTTTGTAATCAGTATATAATATTAATATTATGTCGTTCATTATATAAATAAAAAAATATATACAAGAAGTAGCATCGTGTTTTATTGAATTAAATATGGCTCCCAACTCAAGGGTCGCGACCCCCAAAGGGGTCTCGGTTGGTTTTCTGTGGGGTCACCAACTTATACAGTCAAGTAAAAAATATATTCACTTTCATGAATATTCGAAAAATGCCATTTTCAATTCCATCGGGCTCGCGAGTCAAATGGGTTTTATACAAAAGGGTCGCAACCCGAAAAAGGTTAGGAACCTATGCTTTACTATGTTTAAAAAATTTGGTCCGGCCCTTGACTCAGAGACAGAATGGCCACAGGCCTAGGAAAGGTTGCCCATGCCTGCTTTAAGCCATCGATATGTATAGCATTATCGTATTTATTATACGAATGCTTGCAGACGTATCAATCATTTCTGTTTTCGATATCTATACCAATGGCACGGATCGGTACGAAATATTCATATCATTACAAAACAAAAAGATCACATTTTGGAATCGGCCTATTTTCACATCGGTTAATAATCGCGAAATTCTACGAAAAATGATGCGACGGCATTTTGACGATCCGCTCAAATATAAGCTCACAAGTAATATTATTCCATAAACTCCCACAGATTTTAGGAATCTTAGTTATTCACCGCAGCACTAAAAGTTTTATGACAAACAGGGGGCAGATTTCGCTCGGGAAAATTCGCCGAATCTATTTATTGGAATGGACACTGGAGTCGGCGCGAGAAAGAATGGCCCAAAGATCGCCGGGGCGGTCGGTGCTCTCCCACGCGAATTTTCCGCAACTCTCGCTGCATCATTAACGTTGTAATTACTTATCGTATATTATGATGAAATTTAAACAAAAATTTCACAATTCAAGATATATTATAATATAAGATACATTGGTTTATTTATTATTATTTTAAATATTTTTAGTAAACATTCCAAATAAAATTTATTCAATCAGGACCGGTTTCGCTCATGGCGAGCATTATCAACTGATAAGAAACACAGCGATACAGTGATATTGAAAAGTATTATTGAATTTATCTCGTATGACTTTTTATTAAAATATTTGGTGCATTGGCATAAACTGTAATGCCAAATATTTTAATTTAAAAAAAAAGTGTGCAGGGTTATTTATAAGATAACACAGAAATTCAACAATTCGATTGAAGAATGAATCTACCTGGTCTGGGATTCGAGTCCGTGAGCTCTGGTATAGAAGCCAGTGCCCCGGCATCAATATGATCATACTTTAAAGACTCTGTACACATAAAGAAAATCAAATTCGTTACAGATATTTTTAAAACCAGCAATCTTTCATGCAATCGCACGTGTTCATAATAATTATTGCTTTCTATTATATTATGATATTGTATTCGGATGCAATAGTTGCAAACCATCAATTGCGAAGAAAGAAAAACGGTTGAGATCCAGAAGAAAATATTTATTTTCATCAGCATTTACGTTAATTATTAATGTTTAATATACAGAACAGAAACGTTCGGTAGACTCCAACGTGCGGCTTCGGTCATCCGATCAAATCTGTCATTATCGAGAAAACACGTTCCAAAGTGCGGACGTTTCTTACAGACACAAAATATATGGGATCATTCGTTTCTCTAGCAAATTTATGAATGATTGTGTCCATTTTTCAAACCACTAAATTTGTTTGAACATCACTCGCATTTTTTTTGTTACTAGAGTTTTTGGTAGTGGAAAATCGTCGCGGCACCAAATTTTGGATCAAAGAATTTCGAAATCAATTTTGAAGTGAAGTCAGAAGTTTTGAAACGCGTCTCATAGTCCCGCGAAACAAAATACCAAAACAGCCAGGATAATACAAAAATTCATTGCCTTTGAACAGAATCCATTTATCGGCTGACAAAATCTCCTCGTACCTTAAATCGAAACAGGGTGTTCCGTCACGGAAGCCGACGACGTTGACCACTGCACCACGGAGCGGGCAGATATGTTATGTAAACGGCAGCATTAAATCATTTTCCCGTGGTATTTTTATGCTGAGAGGATCAGATCCCAAGATTTGTATATATTTAGATTTTTGCCAAGTTTAATTCGCGTGGTTTAACATAGATCGTATCAAACGCGTAAATCGACATATGAGTTTATTATTAGAAACTCACGTTTCTGTTTTGCGCAATGGAACCTGCTAGAGGATGTGAAGGTGGGTATAACGTCTTGTATCGCAGATCCGATGCCAACAGGTGTTGTTAGTTTTGTCACGATGTGAAATTAAAAGTTTCTACGTCCTATTATAGTTCTATTATAAGCCAAGTATGCTTCCAGAAGATATCCTCTGGAAGTATATTTGCAAGGAAAGAGAATCTTCCCTTGAAGTGTAGAGATTAAAATCGTCCACGTATGCATTCAAGTTCGCGAAATTTGCTAGATTTAAGTATAAATTTCAATACAGTATAACTCCGAACTTGCGTTCTCGCATAGACCGTTTTCCCGCGCGGTTGGTTCATTTTGTATAGTCCCGACGAAACACCAATAAAGCAATGTCGAAAAATCCTGCATTAATCGATACCCGATTTATCGTCTTAAAATTATGGCCCCTACACAAATATTATCCCGATTGGGCGTTTTTGTTGAATATTTCTTAGAAACACATTCGACCCCATCCCATCGGTTTGCAGAAAAAAACCGAAACTGCAACTTTGCAATTGTTAACGTTTTATGGCCATAATGTTTCTGGTAATTACTGAGAGTGTCTTCTGTGGAAGAAGATGGCGAAAAACGCAATAATGAACCATAGAATGACATTAACAGCAGCGATGGCCTTCGAAAAAAATTTTCTACTTCAATGATAGAGATGAATCTGTTTAAAAAATATACGAAGCTGCAAAGAAACAATGTAGTGCTAAGGTTTTTTTTACAAAATGAGTGTTAATAAGAAATTCTAATAAATAAATAAGTTTATCGAAAGCAATTTTTTTTAATTCATATTTTAAACTTTCCCGCATTCATGGTTTCCCGCATTAATTTTTTTCCCGCCCGCTTGTTTTTTACGGTCTATACCATAGGTTCCCAAACTTATTTCCCCCGTAGACCCCTAAACCAGAATTTCATTTTTTGTGGACCCCCCCCGTAATGAAATTTTCTAAACTTTACAAACACAAATATGAACACAATTCGATAAGTTTTTGTATAGTGGACAGTGAAAAAAAAGTTGTTTTTTATTAGTTCTTTATTGAATTAACAAGTAACCGTACAAAACATAATTGAAACATATCAAAACATATTATAATAAATAAGAATTCTTTTTTCGGAGCGTCAGGTTCATCCTTCTCATTAAATGAGAGGGATGAACCTGACGCTCTGATATAAGTTGGTCAATATTTGGCTTTAAATTAGTGAGGTATAGTCGTAAATCACCGTCATTTGTTTTGGATTACCAAACATATGTTTTGGATTACTATTGAGGAGGCTTTTAGCATGTTTTTAGCAAAGTATTTTTATCTCCTAATTCTATGGAATGGAGTTGTAAAATTAAGTATAAACGACCCAATCTGAGAAAACCCTTTGTTTTTTTTATCTTGCCTATTTGACAAAAGTCGACGAGATTTATTCAATTGCTGGAGGTTTTTTTTGTTCAGTGTACCGGGCAAGCGATTGCAAATCTTTACCTGAATATACAGATGTTTGTTTTGATTTTATGTGACTATGTAAGATGCAAATTTTTCCAAATTTATTTTGTCAAATAAATCCGTGGACCCCCATTTACATCTCGTGAACCCCCTTTTATTTTTCTTCCTGACAGGGACCCACTGTCAGTCCCCTTGCGGACCCCAGGGGGTCCGTACGGACCACTTTGGGAACCCCTGGTCCCCTATACCTTGAAAAAGGTAGAATCGGGGTTTCACTGTATATATCTGTTGTAATATATACAAGCACTTCTACATATATTCTGGTTTCTATTTAATATATCAAATATCATTCGATGTGTGTAAAAATGAATTCAATATCATGGGGCGTTCTCGGTTTTCAGAACGACACGATGCGTCACCGTAAAATCGAAAATAAAATGAAATGTTTGGGATACCACAATCGTAATATATAATTATTGCAGATTTCAAACAATGAGTTATGGTTTTCCTCGTTATGTCGACTTCCATTGTCTGAGAATAAAGAAATTCATAATACTAAAATGGATGAATGTTGAGAAAAGTTTTCTTTCAATTTATTTCCAGGCATATCAAATACAGTAGATCCTCAATTATCCGGATTGGCAAAAATAAACAAAAATATTACAAATATGCTGATTTGTTTCTTGAAAAATTGATCACGATTAAATGTATTTTTAATATTACAGAAAAGAAAACGTGTCATAGTTTCATTAAAAAACAAATTGGATATAATCGATGCTTTGAAACGGGGTGAATCGGGACGTTTTTTCGTCTAATAAATATGGTGTCGGAACGTATACGATCTCGGATATAAAAAAACAAAGTGTAAAAATCTTGATGTTTACCAATTGGTTTAATGTCAGAAGATGGAAGCTCAGAGCGTAAAGTTATTAAAACATCACGAAATGAAGAAGTTCAAGAGTGTATTTTTATGTGGTTCATACAAAGACGGTCCATTACTCGGGCATCGAAAAGAAAAGCTAGCTTTAAGCAGAAATCGATAATTGATTTTTTTCAATAAAAATAATATATTATTAATGTTATGTATTAATCTAAAGAAAAAAAATGATTTCTACAGAATATACTTGTCTTTTCCAGTCAATTATGATTTTTTCGAATATCCGGATTTGTCCTTATCCGGACTATCTTCATCCCCAATTAGTCCGGATAATCGAGGTTCTACTGAACTGCAGTGGTTGCAGTCTATCTTGATATAGACACAATCTTTAAATTGGATAACTGTTAAATGATTATTTTAAGGTATTCGCCTTTAATTTCATTTATATTCGTAGTTAGAGTTGAATTTTGCATAATTTTGACGAATCTTTTTTATTTAATGGGAACGGTGCTAAAACCCTTAGTACAATATTTAGTAGTTAATTAGAAATTAATGCTCTTCGATTCTTTAAACCTAGATAACATGCATTCCATAAATGGCATAATAATATAATACTTACATTAATTTCGATGGATTCGGTGGTAACTTTGTGGAAGTTAATTTGTGTATAAAATCAAATTGATAGGTTACTTCGTTATATTGAATAACGATTACAATATTTTTCAAAATCATAATTTAGAAATACATAGATTAAATACAGAAAATGGATAAATATTAACAGGCATGAATCATTATTAAATAGTTGAATGAATTATTGTACAATTTATGTTATATGGGATATATGTAAGTTCTTCTAGTTTGATTCTAATGAGAAAGTACTCAAGGAAAGAAATGCAAAGCTATGAAGTTCATGTCACGTTTAATTTTATTAATTTTGACGTTAACAGTAAAATATATAACCCAAATTAACTATTTTTCTCTTATCTATATCTTATCCACGACCGCCACTGGATATAACCCAGTGCCAAAAAATATTGTAACAAAAAAATAAAGTAATACGGAAAGAAAGATAACAATGTATAGCGAAATAGCTATCAACAAATATATAAAATAATTTATGTAGAACTAAAATACATTGTTATTTTTCTTTCCGTATTATAATGGAGTTCTACCAAGTAAATGCCTACTCAATCAATAAAAAATAAAGTTTTTACTATTAGCACATTGACAACGGGAAACGTGGAATACGCGTCGTTTCTTTGTGTTTTGATTTATCCTGTAGCCAATGTGCTAAAAACACATATTGTTACCTTACTTTGAAAAGGTTCTAATTGACACCTGTGCCTAAAATGACCTTTTGGTCGGAAAAGCTTGTATTTATCGCATTCTATGATATATATGAATTTCATAATTATCTATGGTTGAATAACGGAGTTAGCATAATTCCGGAGATACACTGCACCTACACACTCTTTTAACTAAATTAATTTGACAAAGTTCTAAGATTGCCATCATTATTTCCATCATTAAATTTTTAAGATCATTATTTCTCAGCAAGAGTTGTGAAAAATATGCTTAAAATAAGTCATTGAAACATTTTTACATGCTCATTGTTACTTAAGTGAATTTTAATCAATCGAAATTTCAAACGCTCATATCTCAAAACAGTGTCAAGAGGAGTAAGATCCTTTTCAAAGTAAGGTGTCAATGTGTTATACCTTTTCGCTGTAAAATTAACAGGAAACTTTTATTTTTTATGACAATACTGTACCGAAAGCCTTCTTGAGTCACCTCAAAGGTGTGCACAGCCTGAATGGATCTGCAAAATACGATTCTGGGAAGCTCAGTGCAGTGGGTGTAAGGATTTTCAATGTACAGCAGAGTTTTGCCCCGCGGCAATGTTTCGCAGAGCGTTGATCCTAAGCTCGGCAGACGGTAGAGTTCAATCAACGACCTGGGAAAGGTACGCTCAAAGAGAGCGAAGTACTAATAACTGAATTAATAATCAAAGAAGTTTCAATAGCGAACGCAATCACGAGTCGATATCGACGTCTGTCTGGCGAGCAAAGTATAATAACGTTACACTAGAGTCTGCACGGGCCTTAATTTAAAAATTCTACCTGGCCCGAGCCCGAAAATCTCCGACCTGGGCTGACCCGAGCCAGAGGCTCATTCCCTAACGTCTTACCTGAACCCAACCCGATCCCGACAGTTTTCAACTTTTCAACAAAATTATAATCAACATTTCAAATAATTTAATATAAACCCGTCAAATTTTAATATCTATGTTAGATACAATAATGGCGTATACATCCGTAATAATCGAATTTATGATTTATTTTTTGTATACCCACGCCCAAGCCCGGCCCGGGCCCCAATATAAGCCCTTGCTACCCTGCCCGACCCAGTCCACGGGCCGGGCCGGGCTCGATCCCGTGCAGACTTCTACGCTACACCGATGCAACAGTAAGACTATGTACAAAAAAAACTTGTTTCGAGCTATGCATGAAATTTTAAAGGAACGTAATGATAAATCCAATATAACGGCTATTGAAATTAGATACCGACCTATGTGTAATCACCTTACAGTGTCACTCTGAAAAATATTTAAGTACAGTGGTACCTTTAGATACGAGTGCCCTAACATACGAATGCGTGCCGTCGAGCGAGCGAACTTTTGCTTTGATTAGCAATATTTGAGATACGAGGAACGGCCGGGTATCTGTGTGCGCTTTGCGTATGTGCGGAAGGGGTGCATATGACTGTATTGGTGGCAAATCCGTACATGTAAAGATATCTGTGTTGATATTAGATTCTACTTCGACTGTCAAACGCTATGGACCTATGCCGTGTCCGTGATGCAGTGATCAACGTCGTTGGCTTCTGTGACGCATCTCAAGGGTTCGACTTCCTCTACGAGCAGTTGATTTATCTACCCAGATCGAAGGCATGGATGTCTGTGTCGCTACAAATTTCTTCCGACCCGCCCGATCGCAAAAAGCAGCGCGTAGCTAGAGAGATCACTAGTCCTCGTCAAAATAAAGCTGGAAATGCCTTCTAATTTAATAGGTGAGCTTACTGCGACGTATTCAATTCTATTCATATCATCAATTCCATCAAAAGGATAATCAGTTGATAATGTTCACGATGAACAAGTAATCTGACGTTCCGTATTATTGATAATGACTCAATCAAGAGCATTTTGGGAGAAAAAAGACAGGCGAGTCGCCATTTCGTTACCTTACTTTAAAAAGGTTCTAATTTACATTTTTGCCTAAAATGACCTTTTGGTCGGAAAAGCTTATATTTACCGCATTCTATCATATATATTCAGACGACCAGGGTTTCTTCCTCAATCTGACAGCAACAGACAGCATCCTTCCAAGGCGTTCGACGACGGAACTTAGGGACAGGATGGGAAGAATTATATTAATCGTTTAGGTCTTATTATCATTGATTGAGGTGATAATGAGATCTTTCGAGAGAGTCCTGATGACCTACAATATCAGGCGGTATCAATATGAATTGCAGAATTAACGGTTGAATAACGGAGTAAGTAGAATCCCAGAGTTACACTGCATCTGCACATTTTATTTTACTAAATTTATTTGACAAAGTTCTAAGATTGTCATCATTATTGCCATCATAAGATCTTTAAGATCATTATTTCGCAGCTAGAGTATTGAAAAAATATGCTTAAAATATGTAATTTGAAACATTTTTACTTCCTCATTGTTACAAGTGAATTTTAATCAATCGAAACTTCAAGCGCTCATACCTCAAAACAGTGTCAAGAGCAGTTGGAACCTTTTCAAAGTAAGGTATCGATTTGCAATTTCTTTTAACGATATGTCATTTATTATTCAACAGGAAGCCACGTTAATTGAAAGATGATACTTCAATCGTTCGAATAGTATAGGGTCTTTTTATAAGGACGCTTAGTTTTGAAATGTAAATAAAACAAGTTGTTTGTGAGATTTCGACTAAATTTTAATTTCATTTGTAAGTATATTTTACGGCATTAAATATGGAATATAGCATCAAATATCTGCCAATATCCATTCATTATAAAATGGGCCATGTCGCTAAAGTTGACCTTTTTGACAAATTTGGGTAAACTTCCAACTGCTCCAGAACCCAATCAGGCGTTGTCTGCGGTCGTTTACCTGAAGTTCCTTGGTTAGTTGGATTTTATACGTGTGCAGACATAAGGCCCGATTCAAAATTCGCCAAGTTGAAGTCGCAGAAAAGCCAAGTTCTTGTGAACAACGAGAAATAAGCTGCCTTGGGTTTTCCTGTACACTTTCACACACAGCAGCAATGTTTTCACCAGATATTGTATTTTGATGACGTACAGGTAGGTGTTGGCCGATTATTTACCAAACTGGTTGACTCAAATTTGGCCACTAAACAATGAATAATCTACTCAGCAGGACAAAGTAACATATTTTGAGCGTCCCTATTGAAATACCCTTATAGTGCAATACATTCGATCTGATATTTTAATTTATAAGCTAACCCAATATAATCATTGCAATTTTTCTGACAAACTAATCATCCATCGACTCTGCGTAATTAATATATTATTTAATTATTTCCTACTTTCACAACTGCCATTGATCGCCATTGTATTATCATGACGCACTGCTGTTATAGCATCGAGTGCGATCAAACACTGTGGGGTATCATTGATAACGACGATATTCGAGTGGAGCACGTGAACACTGCGTGCCAACCGCTGCACAGTATTTCACCCAGTGGCGGCTGGTGACGGGGTGTTGGGGGGTGCAAAGGAAGATTCAACCATTTTTGCAAGAGTTCTTTCCTATTCATTGGATTTTAAAACACTTCTATAGCATGGACCTTCAATTCAGATGTTCGCAATACCAACTGTTTATCTTCCGTAGTACGGAAAAATAGTTGAATCTTCCTTTGCACCCCCCAAACACCCCGTCACCAGCCGCCACTGATTTCACCGTTACCGAGTCGGGTACGTGGTCTAGTGCAGTGGTTCTCATGTGAGGTCACCAGAGCGTTTGGCTGCGGCCACAAAGAGCTTCATAGAAAAGAAAGATATGTATTTAAAAACATGTGGTTTTACAAGTTAATTTGTTTTGTATGAAATTAATACCAATAGTTAATTGAAAAATATGTTTAGGTATATTTGAAATATGTTTACGATGCGGCGACAGTGCAATTTGCAGTGAGAACCACTGGTCTAGTGTCAACGTCGTTGAATTCAACAGTGAAGCTCACCGGCTCTAGTCCCAGAGAGGGCCTTTTCATTCATCACTCGAATTATTGACTTTTGTTTGTGATGTCTAAAAGTTCCTCCCAAACCCATCCGATCAAGAGAATTTCATGTATGACGCCGACAAAAAAAAAGATTGCCAGAGTACGAAATTTTTTAATTCCCTAATTTGATATATGTAGACTGAACGCGAGGGCTAAGTGCGGTAGGTGGATTCTTATGTCAGAGTGGAGAACATTAATTTAGTATCAATGGCTGCCGCAAACTTGAGTGAACTGTTAAAGAAGACAGAGTATACTCTTAGACTACATACATACTTAAAAACCATAAATTTCAATAAACTTTCAAAATCACATTGCCAAAATAATTTTAACAACAAATTGAAATTTATATATTTGACATAGGCACTTCTAGCGTTAGGCCCCACAGATAAACTACATTAGGAGTCTATATGCTTCACATTGAGAGCGGACATGGTTAATAAAATAAAGGGTATTTCAATAGGGACGCTCAAAATATGTTACTTTGTCCTGCTGAGTAGATTATTCATTGTTTAGTGGCCAAATTTGAGTCAACCAGTTTGGTAAATAATCGGCCAACACCTACCTGTATGTCATCAAAATACAATATCTGGTGAAAACATTGCTGCTGTGTGTGAAAGTGTACAGTAAAACCCAAGGCAGCTTATTTCTCGTTGTTCACAAGAACTTGGCTTTTCTGCGACTTCAACTTGGCGAATTTTGAATCGGGCCTTATGTCTGCACCCGTATAAAATCCAACTAACCAAGGAACTTCAGGTAAACGACCACAGACAACGCCTGATTGGGTTCTGGAGCAGTTGGAAGTTTACCCAAATTTGTCAAAAAAGTCAACTTTAGCGACATGGCCCATTTTATAATGAATGGATATTGGCAGACATTTCATGCTATATTCCATATTTAATGCCGTAAAATATACTTACAAATGAAATTAAAATTTAGTCGAAATCTCACAAACAACTTGTTTTATTTACATTTCAAAACTAAGCGTCCTTATAAAAAGACCCTTTAATAGAATGATTTGAAATTGTGATATCATTTGAATACTGTGAATATAAATTATCATGGCTAACACTGTGTTTTATAGATCTTTAGATATATCTTAAAAAAGAGGGGTTGAACAACTGACTAACAACCAGTTCTCGTAGAAAAAACACTTGATATAAGCTCGATTAAGAGTCTGTATGCTCCACATGGTAGCTTGTCATTTCACGTAACTAACTGTCAATGTTAATGGAAAATGATTTTTTTTATTTATTATGAAGATGTTTTCCGTAAATAAATATTGTTCACAAAGAGAATACTAGACAGCAATTAATATTTACTGATTCAAAATAAAAAGGAAACTCTAAAACGTGCTATAATTAAACCAAAAAAAACACGTTGCCAACCGGACATGCTGCGCACGCAAAAAATAATTAATTACCAAAATGTATAAATTCGAATAGGCACGTATTAATTTACATCTGCCTATTGGAAGACGACACCATTTTAATATCCGGGTTAATGTAAATTCAGTAGTGTACACACAAAAAGCTACAAATGATAATTGTAAGCATCGAATAAAAATTGAATGAAACTGATTTCATTTACTGTAAAATATCGACACCTTACTTTGAAAAGGTTGTAACTGCTCTTGACATTGTTTTGAGATATGAGCGTTTGAAGTTAATATTGATTAAAATTCACTTGCAACAATGAGCAAGTTAAAATGCTTCAAATTACTTAGTTTAAGCATATTTTTTCACAACCACTGCTGAGAAATAATGATCTTAAAGGTTTAATGATGGAAATAATGATGACAATCTTAGAACTTTGTCAAATAAATTTAGTAAAAAACGTGTGCAGACGCAGTGCAACTCTGGAATTCTGCTAACTTCGTTATTCAACCATAGATAATTCTGGAATTCATATAAATGCATATATGATAGAATGCGGTGAAAACAAGGTCATTTTATGCAAAAATGACAATAAGAAGCTTTTCAAAGTAAGGTTACGATAGATAACATGACATTTTCTTTTCGGGGATACGGGACATATTTATGTTCAGATTAAGACACGGCTTTCTACCCTATGGGTCGCCAATTTACACAATCAACTAAAAAAAAATGCATTTGCGCTGTTTTTTTTTTAAATTATTGAATTAAATAAGCCTTTGATGTCGCGGGTCGCATGGCTTTTATAAAAAGAGGTCACCACCCGAAAAAGTTTGGAAGCCTATGGATTAAGGGATCCGTGACATGGTATATTTTGTGCAACACTGGCGTAGAGTAAGTGGCGGACTACCCCACAAACGGAAGGGACCTCCAAATCTTGGGGGATTTTTGACACACGTATTTGGCTTAGAATATATCACATGCTCGCAACGGGTCGCAACCCCGAAGGGTTTGCAACGGGTTTTCTGTGGGGTCACAAATTAAAGTCAACAAAAATAAATATAATCACTATAATGAATTTTCGTTGTTTTTTTAATAACATTATCAAAAATACCTTCTTCAATTGCATGTGGATCGCGGGTCACATAGATTTTATAAAAAGGTGTCGCCACTAGAAAAAAGTTGAGAACCCATGAAATATATCAACATCACACCGTAAAAAATCATTTTCAATGGCAGTAATATCGAATGACAAATGTCTCATAAATCATGAAGTACGATGTTCGGGTAAGCTAGGTAATCATTCTGAATTGTTTCTAGTGAACTGCGGAGAATACCGTACATTGGTCAAATTACAATTTGGAGAAACGACTCTACATAAGAAACAAAATTTTTTCGACGAGAAATTAAATAATTCAAAAAACATTATATTGCGCCTGGGGTTCCCAAGTAATTAATCCACCACTGTGTAGCTGCAGAACACGGCAGTGTATAAAGCTATAAAAAAATTTTTTGGCAGCCATAAAAGAATCCAAGTATAACTTTTTTATCTAATAGAAATTCATTTACGATTGTCAATGATATAAGCCATTACTCGTATAACTAGTTATGTTGTCGCTATAATGCGCGAAAAAATACTTGGCACACAATTTTACGACAATTTTATGCTCGTAACTTCTGGAATACCGAGTATAATGTCACTGAGAAATTTATTTTTTGTTTAATTCAATATATTAAATTATATGTACCCTAAAATTTGTATAACAAAAAACTTATTCGCTAATTTTCGTTTGTATAAACATAATTTATTATGACAGCATAATGAAGTTTATGAAATCTCGTGTTTGCAATGCTAAAGCTTTCAAGATTGGAGAAAGAGATTGGGACGGTTCAGAAGAAGTTCTGAGACTTTTACCTATTGCTTTATCAAAATGACTGGACATGCTTATTCTCTAGAAGTTTGAGATACCTGGCTAAATGTTCCTTTCTCTCTTCCTTTATAATTTCCGCGCTAAATGCCAATATTCAATTTTGTTTTTACCGTTTTTTTCTCTCGTTTGATGCATTG
This sequence comes from Himalopsyche kuldschensis, assembly GCA_028554975.1. Taxonomy (NCBI): domain Eukaryota; kingdom Metazoa; phylum Arthropoda; class Insecta; order Trichoptera; family Rhyacophilidae; genus Himalopsyche; species Himalopsyche kuldschensis. The sequence goes on along the minus strand of JAHFWI010000031.1, from coordinate 2,538,035 downwards.
AAAAAATATTGAAAAGTTTTAAAGGTTTAACTCTCAGTTTGTAGAGTTGCGAGCTTTTCACTATGGCGGTAAGGATTTTGTCACCAGATGTAGATTTCGATTGAAAAATCATTTCATGAATTGTATTTTTGAAAGGTATATACGATATTATGTTATTTCTGGTGCCTCCAGGATTCACCCGCCAACCACCTCGCTTCTTCCCAGGCGTCCTCTAGCTCCCCTGAATACATCCTATGGATGGTCATCAAAGGCCTTCCGGTGCGTCGGTATCCATCAGGTTGACGAAAGAGGCAGGCAGGATTATGGCTTCCTGGGGCATCCGCAGCACATGTCCAGGCCAGGTCCATCGTCGGCTTTTTATTTTGGACGTAATAAGGGGCTGGTTTGTCTACTCTCTTACCTCCGTGTTCCTGACAAAGTTAAACCACCGCACTCCTAATATTCGCCGCAGGCATCTGTACATATATGGTCACCCTGTCCTTTATAATGATAATACTAAGTCACTATAATCATTAACAACATTACTGGCACGCGTTCGGTGTCAGGCTAAATCTCTAAGCAAATGACTATCTGAGATAACGTGCAGCTAAAAATGTTGCTTCTACTATTTTTTACCAAGGAAGTGTGCCACAAAGATAACGAAATGAATCACGCTCTAAATATGACATGATGCAACAGTCATTATAGTTGTATAGCGGCTTGTTTACACGCGTTGTGATTAACCTTCTAACGGCCCAGACAGAAACACCAGGTATACAGCTCTGGGCCTAGTATTTCAAAAAGAAAAAAAGGAATTCATTGGTAAACCATATGTTATAGAAGCAACAGCAATTGAAGCCGGTCAAAATACTTTTTCGCGAAAATGTGCGAAAATCTATGCAAAAGTTAGGGTTGGCACAATCATATACCTTTTCCCCTTTCAGCGCGTTCCCTGTCAATACTTGGTGGAAAGGCATTTTATTAAAAAAATATTAAATTAAATAATATCCGAAATAGGACAGCCTGCTCGCCACTGCTAAATTTATTTCAATTGTGTTGAACCCTTCCCAATTGAATGCATTGCAATGGTTATTAATTTTGTAATATTAACGTCATTAGAAGTTTAATTATTTGCTTGTTTTTTTCCAATCTTCTCTTCCCTATTTTCCGTAAATCATCTCTTCCCTATTTTCCGTAGAAAATAAATAGCTGTATTTTTGTAATTTATCAATTCAAACAAACTTTGCGATAGTAAGACCGAAGGTGCCTATTTTTGTAAATTTAACACAATCAAAATCAAACTATTTTGAATTTTATATGAAAAGGTGCACCATGCTTCGAAACTGGGTCCTAACACGTGCCTATACAAATTAGTAACATTCAAATGATACTGAAATTCCAAAGCATAATTTCGAACTTTACAATTAAAGTTATTGATTGCGTCTCGAGTACTAGGTCCTAGGCAGTGGCTATACGAAATAAATCCTTGTGTTTTAATTCTACAAAAATTTATGTAGAATTAAAATACATTGTTATTCAGTCGAACTCCTCAATTATAATTATAGTTATATTGTAATAAGAGACAAGTTATATTTAAAGCTTATCTGTTAAATTAAATTGCTTACTCTCGGTATTGCTTCATAAGACTAAAGGAACAATTAGCTCAAAATTAAGAGCATGGAAGATAAAAGTATTCGCTTAAGTTCAAATATTAAACATTGTGTTGACATGCTTTTATTTTTGATCCTTGAATTATAAAAAAACTGATTCACAATATGCAAACCACCTCATAGAGAAATCACATGACCCAAATTCGGTCCCGATTTGTTTACATTCCTGTAATAAAGGCTTTAGGCTAAATGCATTGGAACAGCTAGAAATTAATAGGTATAATCAATCCAATGAACACATCACCACTTCTAAAGCATTTAACAAGCAGCAAGCTAAAAACAATTTAAAATGGATTCACTCGAGACATTGCGGATTTTGAGTTGGTTCACACGATAAAAATACACCAAAAAATACCCAGATTAACGTTCACGTCAGGATTACGCCGGATCAATAAAATATTTTAAAAAATCCATGTGGCGTTGGGATGGTTGAGCAGAGAGGGGATATATGGTGTACCCTGTCTAGGCTAGGTATATAAGCTATCTCTAATACACGTTTAAAACATAGTTCTGACGAAGGCGTAAGCCGAAATAGCTATCAACAAATATATCAAATATATAAAATATTTTTCTTACCGTATTATGCTTTTATTTATATTTATAATAAAACATATTTTATACCATTAGCTGATTAGATGACGGGGCATTTTAAAGACATTAAAACACACATATATTATGTTAATAATAATTTATTATTATTTATAAGTAATTTAAATATAAATAGACTTGCCCACAAACAGTTATGTTGGCTATAAATTTTCCACTTTATTATACACTCGAGTGGACGTCAAAGTACGTGATCTGCATAGCTTGACAAATCAGCAGGAACAATATATAGTGTTTACAATCATAATAAAGTCATCATGGACATGATAAATGTGTTGGAAATATTACAGTGATGTAAATATTATTGAAAATTGTGAAAAACGATGACTAGCCCAGTCAATAACCAAAAGGGTACGGCAAGACAAAGTGCAAAGGTAGCTTAACTTTTGCCAGCCTGAGAGGAAAACAGTCGACAACCACTGCTACTTTATCTTAAATATCTATCGTAACACTAGTGATACAATGCGTAAACTTTTGGTATTATTAAATAATTGTTTTTTACATCTTTTCCAGAAAAAATATAAGATTTTGATCCACTAGTTTCGTTGCAATTAAATAAAAAAGAAAATAAGTCGGATTATTATTGGCAGAAAACATTTTGCATTAACGCTTATAACGACTAGAGACTCCAATTCGATTATCGAGTACTCGATACTCGAGTATACTTGTCCATTTTCCAAGTACTCGATACTCGAGTAATTTGAAAAATACTCGAGTAGTACTCGTTTTAGTAATAATCGTCGACAGTTTTTTCTTCTGCGAGAAATATAAAAACGAAACTTAAAATTAATTGAAAATTTGTTGAAATATATGTGGTATAAATTGAAATAAATGTTTTAATGATATTCAATATATTTCTTTATTTACTTATCATCTATTTATATACACAAATTCGAATTAAAAATATATATTTTGGTACATCTGAAACTACTCGAGTATACTCGAGTACTCGAGTATTTTGAAATTTTACTACTCGATACTCGAGTAGTTGAGATGTCGAGTAATTGGAGTCTCTAGTAACGACTTAAGAAGTGGTGATTGAGGAATGCTCATTTGCTTGTTTAAAATGTCATTGGATTGATGATTTCCTAATTGTTCCAATGCATTTAGCTTAAGGCTTTTTTGACAAGATTGTACACAAATCGTCACTGAATTTCTATTACAGTGGTACCTCGAGATACGAGTGCCCTAACATACGAAATATATGAGATACGAGCCGTTGTGCGAGCGAAGGTTTGCTTTGAAATACGAGAATTATTTGAGATTCGAGGAACGGCCGGCTGCACACGGCCCATCAGTTTATTGCGCCTCGTGCATCTCGCACTATCCCACGTATATGTATATCTGTGATGATATTAAATTCTACTTCGACTGTCAAACGCCTCGAACCTACTATAAAAAACAAACTTGGCGGCGACCAGTGAATAGAAAATCAGTGACTAAAATTAAGCATACAGTAACATTTAAGTTGTGTGTAAGTTGCATTTAAGTGACCAAAATACAAATACACTTTATAAGACCAGCTAACTTCTTTACATTTTCTTTTATTATGTTTTTATACAATATTCAAAAACACGTAACAGGAACAACTGGGGTGGCATTTTGGGGGCTGGAACGGATTAAATTAATAATTGACATACGAGCAAGGTTACAAACGAATTAAACTTGTATCTCGAGGTACCACTGTATTATCTAGCCGAAATAATTTCCACATCAGCATATTCAAAACATAGCCACGTGAAAATATCTCCGGTCGGAAGGCAGTCCGGCTCGCAGACGAAAACGATATTTTTTTCACACACTCCGGTATCGTATTTCACGAAAAAATAAAATAAAATTCAATTACAAATCGGATAAAGAAAGCGTCCACCGCCTGTAAATCGACACTTTGCCTCCCGCAAGTTAGTATCAAATTTTTTCATCATATGCAAGCAATAAGTTTTCTGATTTTCTATGAGAACCGCTAGCCAATTCAATATATTATTAAGTATGTAGTTACCCAGCTTTGTTACTAATTAACCCTTGAAAGACGGTCCCTGAAAAATAACGCGTGATCCGAAGGGGGTCGAAAAAATACCTCAATGGTTTGGATTCATTGCAGTGGTTCTCACTCAAAATTGTCCTGTGCCAGACCACCATGGTTCGATATCCAGATTTTTTCAGTCAATAAATCTGTTCCAAAGCATGCGTGTTTGTATTGTTAAAAATCATTTCCCACCTTTCCTATTCCAAAAAGCGACGCATATCGAGAGGGATTAGCTAACCACTAGTTTTGTCCGAGTCCTCGTATCCTTTCCATCCCCTAATCTCTTAGAAAAAGAGAGGTTAACTGAGTAACAAACAGTTCTCGTAGAAAAATATATGTTGAGATAAACTCCGTGAGGAATCCATACGCTCCAAGTTGGGAGTGGACATGGTTAAAAAAAATCACCAATGTATTTAAGATACTTTATCTTAAATACATTGTGGTGAGATAAACAAGTCCATATCTTGGGACCGACATCGTGGACATGGACAATGGTAATAAATCAAGGCCAGACAGACACAAAGGCGAATTCGAATTTCATAATATCAAATTTGAGCCCGCCGCATGTCGTAATGCATATTTTTTTTCGAGCCCAAAGCCGGAACTGCGGAAAGAATAATTTGAGAAGGATTGGCCTAAATTTAAATTATGTGTATCTGTTCGTTTTTTTTTTTTTTTTTGCTTGCTTCTCGATTAGAAATATCGGGTGTTGCGAAAAAAACGCACTCGCGCAATAAATGGGAACGTGGAATATTTTCGAACACCTGCCATTTGACACAACGGTGTGATTAGTTATCATCAGCAATTAATTATATTTTGAACAATGGTTGAATATAATAAAATACGTTTAATTTTGACTCAGGCACTGATTTGATACATACCAACAGGGCGAATTTAAATTATTTTACCAAGAAAATTAATCGAGCTCAGCTCAACAGTTTGCCAATTTTGAACGAGCAACTTCAGCAACCTTGTTTACCATTGTTGTACCCTTTTAAATAATTGTCATTTACTCATTTATTTAAGCACTTGCTATCATTAAATATTAATTCAAAGACTTGAAATCAATCAACTCATTTATAATAGGTCGGATAAAACCCTTAATTTATTTTAGATATTCCTATGTTATTATCTGGTCTTAAATATTTTCAAAAATCCCCATAATTAAAACAAACCCACTTAATTCATTGAGACTTTTGTACACTAAATTTTCGCTAATTTACATATTAATAGCAATTCACTCAGTGATCCACTTCTATTTTTGTATATAAACCAGGTCTGTGGAGTCGGAGTCGGAGTCGGCGCGGCGTTTTGGCCGGAGTCGTACTCGGAGTCGGAAATTTTGAAAAGTTTGAACTTTTTATTTTTGCATTTAATATGTAAAGTTTGGCTTTTGGCCGCATTGATAGGGTTGATATTTAATTGAATACACATAAATAGGAAAATTAGGGGAAAAAAGTGACGATATTAACCTTTTTTTAGTCAGAGTCGGAGTCGTGTTTAGGCTTACGCCATCAGAACTACTACCATAGTGGTACTATTTCTGACGATGGCGTTAGCCAAAAAAGCTATGAAAAAAAATATATAAAATAATTTCTGTAGAACTAAAAATCTAAGAGTCGGTGCCGGAATCGGAGTCGTTGCGGCGCTTTGGTCGGAGTCGTACTCGGAGTCGGATTTTTGAAAAGTTTGAACTTTTTATTTTTGCACATTATATGTCAAATTTGGCCATTGGACGGATTAGTTGGTTGATATATAACTAACGTCCGGTCCGTGGCGCGGTGTCAACGTTGTTAGCTAGCGTGCTGGACCGCCCGGGTTTGATTCCCGGTACGAGCGGATTTTTTCTGTCGATAAATCTGTTCAAAGGCAAGGGTGATGGAATTTTGCCGTCACGACCGAGCTTACCTACTCGGCTCAGCCTACTAGCTTGCTCCTGTGATTTCTTAAATACAATCCTTGTAAGGGATGTTTTGTCCGAGTGTGTCACCTGTGTTTCTAGTCCCACAACTATTCTCAAATAACTACTTTCTGTTATAAGCTCCTTCAAATTTGTTTATTAAAAAAAAATGAATTAACAGTTACGTATTGTCCGGCTCGTAGCGCACACATGTCAACGTTGTTGGCTTGCGTGCCAGACCGCCCTGGTTTGATTCCCGGTACGAGCGGATTTTTTTCTGTCGATAAATCTGTTCAAAGGCAAGGGTGTTTGTGTTGTTGAAAATCCCTTCCCACCTTTCCAATCCCAAAGAGCGACGCATAGTGACAACGATTAGTTAATCACCAGTCCTGTCCTAGTCCTCGTACCCTTTCCATCCTACTCTCTTCGAAAGAGAGAGGTTAAGCAACTGAATAACAAGCAGTTCTATACATAAAAAGGAAAGATAGTCCTGGTTATAACCTTTTCAAAGTAAGTTAACGAAATGTCCGTCTCTGCGACATACATATTATCTCTAGTGTAATAATGCTTTTCTAAGGTATCTGCGATAATATCGACGTTATGCAATATCGCTCTGAACTTGCCCCACTTGTCGATTTGAGCGTGCGATACTTTTTATTCGCTCTATCGAGACCTCGTTACCACACCGGGTGACCGAGTGACTGGTCACTGGTCAATGCGCGACACAATTCCCCAATAAATATTCTGCCGACGAGTACCTAGCTGCAATCACAACACGGTCTCGTGATGCAATTTAGCCTGACATGCAGGGCCGCAGCTAGGGGCTGGCGAATATGGCGACCGCCCTGGGCGCCGAGGTGCCAGGGGGCGTCAAAATAAAGCCAAAAACGTAACAATAATTCATGCAATGTAATTGGTACATGTGGATTAGTAACACGTGCCGGCATAATTTATGTTGACTTTTAGATTTTGCTTCAGTTTCAATCAGGACTGTGGAGTCATTAAAAAAAATTACCACTTTGACTTCGACTCCAGCATTGACCAAAAACACGACTCCGACTTTGACTGAAAAATAAATTGAATTTATTATCATTGAAATAAAAGTGGATTCATAGATGTGTACATCAGTAGGCCAGAGAGGCGGGTGACTTGGAATAGCTACGCGATCGACGCTTTGACCACCCCTGCTAATAGACTGACTAGATAATCCTGGAAGGGGATGTCCAGAAACACAGAGAAATAAAACATTTCTAACCTCAAAATGAAATTCAACTCAATATTTATATGTACCAGTATAGAAATGAAAAGATAATTATTTTAATGAAGCTTGCCAGTATTTATGTGCACTGCAGGTTGATATTACTTGAGAATTATATTTAATTAACATACCATTATAATATTTTCTTATAGAAAGACTACTCACATGTTTACATGCCCATACAATCAGGGTTGTCAAATTTTTACGACCACATACCGGGACAGCAGAAAATATTTCGAAAAAAAAAATCGTTTTTTATTATTTTTGTTAAAAATTTTAAGGATATACATTATTATATTTATGGGTATGCGAAAAAGCATATTTTATAGATGTAAAAAAAAATCGGTTAGATTGTCGTCTCTCGAGAAAAAATAAAATCACCAAAGGCACGGCACGTACACGATTTCCGATGAAAAACTCTTAAATTGCCCTTAAAACACACTTTTTATTTAATTAAACAATGTCCGCTCCCAATGTAGAGTATATGACCTCAAAATGGTAGTATTGCAACACGCTTTGTTTTCTACGAAAATTGCCTGTTACTTAGTCGCTCAAGCTCTCTTTCGTTCGATAATAGTCGGATATAGAAAAGACGAGGTTAGGCCAGGGCTAGTGTTTAACTAGTTACTCTAGCTATACCGCGGTGAATAGGGTCGGTTGGGCGTTTAGTGTTTTTAGACTGCACAAACGCCCATGCCTTTGAACGTAATCATTAAATCAACTGAAAAAAGTGCTCCCTTGTATTCTGAATCGAACCCGTGACGTCCGTCACAAAACTAATGACGTTGTATTTTGATATTTTTTGTTCAGACATTTCTTTGCTTTAAAGCAACAAATAAGTCATTGAATTCAGTACAGTTGATATTTTTTGTTCAAACATTTCTTTTGCTTAACCAACATATGATTGACGTTTTGTTTGATAATGTATTCATTTCAATTCATCTATGTATGCCAAACTGTATATAAAAACAAGCAAGAGTCTTGCACTGCAAAGATAAATGAATATATCTAGATCTAGAACAGTTTTTGATCGGGATATTTTTCTTGAACTCAGGACAATCCCGTCCCGTTCAAGCCGCTGCATCTGGCAGCCCTGTTCAAACGTGACTCAAAGGACAGTAGATAACCCGTCGAACTCGGTGTCTGTCATTTTTTTTTTAAAAATATAATTATTTTACTGCATGTAATGACGATAATAAAATTATCTGGTTTATGAATTGTGAATAATTAATTGATCATTTCCTGATCGAATGCAAAACGATAGCAAACAAATTATCATTATCACCGACCTGCGTAAACGGATGGGAACAATCAATTAATAATCATTTTACGGTTCGATATAAATAAAATAATAAAGCTACAAGCCAATATTTTATGATAAATGATTTGATTTAATATTTTAGTAGTAAAAGTCATAGGTGAGTTTTATATGGGGGAAGTGTGATAATTATTGATACAGTAAAATTTACACAGGACATGTCCAGGATTAAAGAAAGAAAGAAACATCATTTGCACAATAATATATTACATCAATTTTTAGGTTTTCACTGACATTACTCGGTGGAATGGCATTATAATTAAAAGAATATTATATTTTTAGAAATAGTCCCACATTTGATTTATTCAGATCAGGACCGATTTTGCTCAACGAGAGCATTATCAACTGAAAGCTTAACAGATATGACGAACAATTGGTAATATAAATATGAAAATAATTTAAACGAATTAGACAATACTAAAAATGTTGAAGACCTGTCATTAATACAAGCTACTTCATTAAAAACCAATCAAGTAAGAAGTTTTAGTACTTTTTCCACATAAAATTTATTTCATCAGGACCGGTTTCGCTCATGGCGAGCATTGTCAACTGATAAGGAATACAATAAAACAGTGATATTCATACAAATGCCAAGTAAGACAAACAATTGGTAAAAAGACTATGCAAATAAATTGCAGCAAATTACAAGAAAAATAGTTTATAAATAAAATATTAACAGCTTATATAAGCAACTTATTAAATGATCAATTAGTCTTCGTTTCTTCGCCTTTGCTATATCCGATTCATTTAACCGAAGCTTGTTGCATTTCTTCCTACTTTTTATCTCTGATAATTTTTATTTTCCTTTGTTTGATTTCAATTTGTAAGAATTGATATGGCTTTTATTCTGTTACAGGAACTGAACTCATTACCGGGATTCCCATCTAATTATGGTTGACAGACATGTAGATTTATTTTAATTAAATGCACTTAATTTTGTATTATGTTAATTCATACTTAATTGATTTTTGATGTATTAGTTTGCATTGCTAAGAGGTCTTCAACATTTTATGTATAGTCTATTTTTCTTGTAATTTGCTTCAATTTATTTGCTTAGTTGTTTTACCAATTGTTTGTCATACCTTGTTTGTCTTACTTGGCATTTGTATAAATATCACTGTTTTATTGTATTCCTCATCAGTTGACAATGCTCGCCATGAGCGAAATCGGTACTGATAAAATAAATTTCATGTGGAAAAAGTACTAAAAATGTATTATTATTTTTATTATAATGCCTTTCCACCAAGTATTGACAGTGAACACCTTAAAAGTGAAGTTACTTTACTCAACCACCAATGTTTCTTCTAAGCTGCACGGGCGCGTAGCAGTTTGAAATCCCATGCGAACTTTAATAGTTGATGAATTTAGCGACATGATGAATAAATATTTCTTAATATATCTAAAAGATCAACACAATAAAGAATCATTGATAAAAAAAAAATATATTTGTTTTTCAATCCATTATCGCTCCCAATGTGGAACTACTCAGCATGTGAATTTTCTAGCCGTGTACCTATAGCTGTGTGCCCGATTTCCTTAAACAGCTGTGAAAATGCAATGCGATTTGGCAAACAATTATTAAAACCAGTATCGATAAAAATGCCTCATTATAATCTTGGTAACATGTTCATTGAAATTATAAGCTATATACATAATTATAGGAAAAAATGGTTAAACGTTTCTTTTAATCATAACAATCAAAATAATTACATGATATGTACATTGTCAGCGAGAATCTACTGCTTTATATTACAAAGCGGGGATTCCGAAAAGCAATAATTCTTAGACGATAATAGAATGATGCATCAAATAATTTTTCTACGTATCCAAATTAATGCTCGCATTCTGCGGTATAATATAGATAAAATTAATAAGATAATCTTGAGTAGTGGCGGAATGGGTCCGAAAATATTGGTTGCCAGGAGAGACCTTTTCAATTACTCGAGTATCTAGTAGTGAAATCTTTAGGTTAGTAACTCGAGTAGTTTTAGATGTACCAAAATAATTATTCAAATTCGTGCATATATGTAAATAGATGAGAAATACATAAATAAACTTATTTAATTTCATTTCATTCGTTCAAAGTTTTTTTTATAGTTCCTATTGAAACTATATGTGAAGTCTGCGAAGCTGTCTCGTACTCCCATTGTGGCTGCGGACTTTGGTTATAAAATTTGGAAATAAATCTTCATTTATAAATTACGAGTATTACTCGAGTATTTTTCAAAATACTAGTTGCCAGGAATTAAAGGTTGACATATTTTTACCTCTGAAAAACGAGCGATGTATTTTAGTTCTAAAAAAATATACAGCTGTGAGCTATTTCGGATGATTCAACTTGATTGTCAATGAATCGAAAAAGAATAAACTGAAAATAATCTTTGTAGACATGTGTCTTTAACCTTCGTAGGACTATCCTTGAAAAATGACTCTCAGGCCGAAGGGGGTTAAAAAAAGACCCCAGTGTTTTAGCCTTATTGGCATAGACTGCAATAAAAAAAATGATTGAATATGCTTTAACGTATATTTATACATCTTTCTGAAGAAAAAAAATCATATAAAAATCCCTATTTTTCCTATAAATATTTATATTTAAGTCGCGCATGAAAACGACGACGTTTCCACTCCAACGGCTATGGCGGACTAACAAGCCAATAACCCTGAACAAAGTCACATTACCTTATCTCTTATTTTATCGCTTATCGCCTTTTATTGTTGCCAGATATGAAACACTCCGTCCATGTTATCTATGAATCGCTATGGTCACGTTATATATCGCTTATGGGCGTGAAATTTTATGTAAGCGCTTCCCAGCGATTAATAAAATCGACAATTTGACTGAAAAATCCGACTTTTTCTCTTTTTTAATCGATTACGGCGCAACTAGCCAATACATATCATATTGTTTTTCTGCAAAAGATGTAAAAAACTATGATTTAAGAATACCAAAAGTTTAGACATCGTATCACTAGTATTAAGATAGATATTAAAGGTAAAGTAGCTCTTGGGACAAAATCTATAGCGTTAGGGATGACTAGGTTAACTGTCAATTGTCATAAGATCAACAAAGATTATCGCCAATGCATGACAGAAGAACAATTAAATCGTATTATGTAAACACCTGCTTGAGATAAACGCAATATTTATGACATGATATTGCAATCTTTATGACATTGATGTTGCACTGTTTAGTCAAGTCATATCATGCACCATCATCAAAACGCTGTTATTATGACATAACCAATATTGTCGTGATTGCAACACTGCGTTGTAAGGAATCCAATTCGGATATTCGATATCCGGATATATTCGGCCTCTTTTAATTAAACTATTCGATATTCGGATATTTGGGAAAATATCCGAATAGTATTCGTATTCGAGGAAATATCACATCACAATTTCTCCACACTTAAAGAATAATAATGAATATCTCAGGAAGGGTTTTTTTGCCTTCGCCCGACACGGGTGCTATTAATATCTTATCATAATACTTTATTTTAACGAACAAGCTAGAACTCGGGTCTAAACAAAACCTTTATTGCCGTAATTATGCCAAATAGGTTCTAACTACTCTTGACACTCTTTTGAGATATGAGCGTTTAAAGTTTCGAGTGATTAGAATTCACTTGTAACAATGAGCAAGTAAACATGTTTCAAATCGACTTATTTAAAGCATATTTTTTCACCACCTCTGCTGAGAAATAATGATCTTAAAGATATTATGATGACAATCTTAGAACATTGTCAAATAAATTAAGTAAAAAAAGTGTGCAGGTGCAGTGCGACTCTGGAATTCTGCTTACTCCGTTATTCAACCATAGACAATTCTGAAATTCATTTACATATGATAGAATGCGGTAAATACAAGCTTTTCCCACCAAGAGGTTATTTTAGGCAAACATGTCAATTAGAGCCTTTTCAAAGTAAGTTAACGATTTAGTAAACGTGCGTTGATATCAAGACTTCAGATAAGAAAAGGAAAAACCCGGACCGTTGAAAATGTGGCTTGGCAGACCGTACGCCGCGATACTCTAGCCGCGGCGAGAAATGTGGCCAAACGTGATGATTTTTAGCAAGGCCGCCGATGCACGTATCGGCGCGGAATGCAATGGCATTTAAATATATACGCGCATATTATCTATGCATTTGGATTTGATTGCAAAATACAGTAGAACCTCGATTATCCGGATTGGTCAAAATAAACAAAAATTATACAAATTTGCTGATAAGCACGTGGCGAATAGCGTCCACTGTTTACGTACGTGATGGAATGCAGTCTTAATATTTTGATAGTTGCGTTTGTTCTAACAATAATTCCTGTGTAAAATATGAGTCAATATCATCCAAATTTGATACGCATTGAACGTTTGTTTCTTGAGAAATTGATCACGATTTAAGTATTTATTAACGAAAAGAAAACGTCTCGTAGTTTCATTAAAACACGAATTGGATATAATCGATGCTTTGAAACCGCGTGAATCTGGAGGTTTTTTGTCTAATAAATATGGTGTCCGACCGCCAACGATCTCGGATATAAAAAAAAGTGAAAAAATATTGAAGATTACCAATTGCTTAGTGAGAGTCAAGAAGAGTGCTATTCAAGACAACTGATTTGTCTTAAAAGTATTTGTGATTTGGCAGCATCGAAAAGAAAAGATAGTTTTTAGCAGAATTCGATAATTGATTCTTTCAATAAAAAATAATGTATTATTAAAGCTATCTAAAGAAATAAAAATGATTTATACTGCTACTTGTATTTTCCTGTCAATTATGATTTTTTCGATAATCCGGATTTGTCCTTATCCGGACTATCATCATCCCCAATTAGTCCGGATAATCCAGGTTCTACTGTACGTATTTACTACCGTTGAAAAATGTGCCATAGCTTAATGAATTAGGTGGGATGCGTACATTTTTTGTCTAACGTGCATGATACATCTTTGAAAATTTCTAATGTGATTTTATAAATTTTTTTTCTCTCTGTTTTTATGACTACAATGTTTTCATCTTGTTTTTAATTAATTAATGATTAAAATTATGTATTTACATGTATGTTTTGACACCGCCTTATGGTAGGTCATCAGAACTCTCGAAAGATCCAGTAAAAAAATTCTTATAATAATTGCAATCTATATGCAATGTAGAGTTATTTCAATTTCTCTTATCTCTGACGCCCGACAATGCATGTGCTTCATAAAAAGTTCATAAGGCGATAAATCATCCCTTATCATGGGCGCATGTGTTAACGATTTTTTGCGGCCATTTTCAAAGAACAACAGCAGTGATGTTGTCTTAAAAGCGTCAAATTCGATATCTTCTTCGTCGTATTTGTGTGTTGTATAACGTCAAATCCTAAACAATTAAATAATGGATGCTAACCGCAACCACATAACGCTTTGAGATCGTCTTTTCTTTAAGAGCCATGTTTCTCCTACTCCGTCCCCAAAATCAATCCCTCTCGATTACGAAGGAGCCGGAATTTTCTCAATATATAAATACATACACGTATTTATATTTGTCAAATACATGGCTAGGGCATCATTAATGCCATGATTTGCTTTTTAAATAAATAAATAAATAAATCTATCGATGGTTTATATATTGGTGATTTTTTTTTGATATCTATTTGATGGAGCTTCAAGTATGTTCTAAGGCAAATTAGCTCAAAGTTCTTTTCGTCTCCTTCGTCTCTAAGTATAGTTTTTTATATTCAAGTTGCATTCTCTTTCCGTCGCTGCTGACTGATGAAGCTTCAAGTAAGTTCTAAAGCGCATTAGCGTCAATGTTCTTCCAGTCTCCTTCGTCTCTAAGTTTAGTTTTTTTCCAAGGTGCATTCCCTTCCCACATGTCGCTGCTGACAAGAGGACGCTTTCGCTTCAGTACAAGAGGTTAGCTTACTTCTTCGTTTCTACCAATGCAGGTTTCCGTTCAACCAGGACTACGACACTATTTACCTGACTGGGACCGTTGAAAGCCCTAGCTCGATCCCGTGACATTTAAATACCCGAGTTTGTTTTTCCTACTGAAACTATGTGTGTAGTCCGTGAAGCCGACTTCACGTTTCCTGGCTACTTTTGGGTGATTGGGTGGGTTCCCCGCATGCGAACTATTTAAGTTTTCACAATCTAACAGATTCTGTCAGCTGAAAGCTGTGGGAAAACCCCTTACGAGAATGCCTTGTCCAGTTCTCACATCCGATCTAAGCATGCTTAATTTTTTCACGTTCCTATTTTATCATAATGTGATAGTAAAATCAGACGCTTTATAAATTTATTTGCATAAATGTATCCGAGTAATTCTGCATTACAATATGTTATAGCGGCTGTTTAGAAATTTCGTTGATTTTTGTTTTACTGCGATAAAGAATGTAAATGGGGCAAAGAGGATGCGATTTTCTCGATATGATTGACTTAAAATTTAATTGGCAGAACTCTATTATAACACGGTGAAAATATTTATCCGATCTAGTTCTGACAAGGACAAAATAGCTATTAACTCTAATATATTCAATATTTGTTTTACTGAAATACTTTGGTATTTTTTCACCGTTTTAGATATTTTCCGATCAAATTATTTTTACTCATAAATAATAAAATAAGTCGACGGTAATTAAAATTTGTTGGCAAATGATGTCATTACTACATTCCGTGCAATTCCGATAGTCGCAAAAAAAATTACGTCTTTTCATCTGTAATTAGTTTGTTTTTCATTTCCGTCTACACACAATTATTAAATTCTTACCATTAGTGCAGACATAATTTTTGTTTTCCCAGAAAAATATTAATGACTTATTTATTTGTTAACGTGTGAAGAGGATAATTATCAAGTCATATAGAATATATAGATAACTATTGTATCTAGTCGATTACTAGCATTAAGCTGTAAAATTGAAATAGGCATTGAGGGCAATGTTCTATTAGTCATTTAACGAGTGCCTTGTGGAACTGCTAACTCCCAAAATGTGGCTAATTTTTAATAGATAACTCCAAACACCATTAACATATTAATTTTTCTTGGGTTGTTGTTTCTCACAACATGACTATGTCACAAAGAGAGAACGAGTTTATGTGTGAATGTGGGTATTGATCGTATTTTGAAAGATGGCACTTCCACTTTTATAAAAGCAGTGAAATGAGATTAGGGTTATAAATATTTTAAATAAATAAAACGCATTTTTTTAAGTACCCTTTCCACATGTTTTCTGATAAAGATCAGGACTGGGTTTTCTCCTCATGAGCATTATCAACTTATAATATATTCTTATTTTCGACTTATTTTCTTTATTTAATTGCGACGAAACCAGTCGATCAAAATTAATTATTTTACTGCAAAAGGTGTAAATAACAATGATTTAGGAAAACCAAAAGTTCACACATTGTATCACTAATATTAACCACTTCGCCGGCAAATTATTTTAGCAAAAATGTTTCAAAAAAATCTATTTTTATTTGAAGCATATAAATATTATTTTTATAAAAAAAAATATTTTTTTTTACTCTTCGAATTATTATTTTTTTCCTAGAATATTATACGTACATATTATATAGATAATACCATATCATAAAATAGTCTCATACAATGTCAAAAATCGTAAAATTACATGCAACACGTACTTGCGTCAACGCCGAAAATCGAGCGACGATTTTAAAATGCTCATATGGGCGCGCTTCGGGTATCACACGTATTTGCGTGAGCGCCGGAATTGGAACACTTCTTTTTTACTCGTATTTGTGTGAACGCCGGGGAAGCGGGATAGATATTTAAGATAAAGTAGCAGTGGTGGTCGGCTGTTTCACCCTCAGACAGGCAAAAGTTAATATACCATAGTTCTACATAAGCGATTAATGGAATCAAATAAAGCCAGCTCTGTGCGAAAACAACTTGAATATTCATTTAGGGTTTTCAAAAACAAGTTATGATATTTTTTAGAATTTATTTTAACTGTACACACCAGGGCTGTGGAGTCGTAAATTTTGAAAAGTTTGAAATTTTTATTTTTGCATTTAATATGTCAAATTTGGCTATTGTTTGAAATTTTAGGGTTGATTTAATATATTGAATTTGGCTTTTGGCCGCATTGATAGGGTTGACATTTAATTGAACACACATCGGAGTCGTGTTTTTGGTAAATGCTGGAGTCGGAGTCGGACCTTTTTAAAACGACAGCCCTGGTACACACCCAATTTAAAATTAAGCATCAATCCTGGAGTCTTCAAGATTAACTTCGACACGACACATTCATTATTACCGTCTTGAATTGAATTGTTTTTACAACTCTGATATCACGCGCTTGACCTTCTATCAATTCGTCTCGTGAAAACTATTAAAACCAAATCATTATATTGAAATTTTTGCACGTCAATTGATGTCGAATCTATTGCACGTAAAATGGCAAAGAAGAGTAAATCAAAAGTGTATTGACTAAAAGCAAAGCCGCCCACAAATGTGTTTGTTAGCGTGCGAGTTAAGTACAGTCAACTCTTCTTCAACACCCTCTGCTAAAAAGCGTTATAAATTTTTCTATATCGTGTGGTGCAGTCTTCAGGCAAATTATATGTTTTTTTTATTTGTTAAATTATTCATAAATATGTAATACGGTAAGAAAAATAACAATGTATTTTATTCTACAGAACTAATTTTATATGTTTGTTGATAGCTATTTCGGTGAGGGCGTAAGTCATTTTAGCTATCAACAAATATATAAAATAATGTCTGTAGAATTTAAATACATTGTTATTTTTCTAATTGTATTATAATGGAGTACTACCAAGTAAATGCCTACTCAATCAATACCTAAATATGTTCATTCGAAGAATATTTATCATAAGGTGTAGGTTCCTTTACTTTTGATAAAGTGTTTAAGTCCAATATCCCAATCAATCAAGCTAAGTGTTGACATGCCTTTTTACAATCACAGTTTTAACTGCAGGACTGTGGAGTCTGAGCTTTTTAGCCGGAGTCGGAGTCGTCGCGGGGTTTTGGCCGGAATCGTACTCGGAGACGGAAATTTTTAAAGTTTGAACTTTAAAAAATAAAAAAATAGTTTTGCATATACATACATATGTAGGTAATATGTTAAATTCGGCTATTGGCCAGATTGTTCGGTTGATATTTAATTGAATACACATAAATACAAAAAAAAGTGACGAAATTAAACTTTTTTAGTCGGAGTCGTAATTTTTTTTAACGACTCCACAGCCCTGGTTAATTTTCTAGTGTGATGGAAGGCATCATATTATTTCGTCGTAGATGTTCATCGCTAAGAAATGTATCACTTCTTAAAAAATATATATATGCTTTCAATGGTTTCAGTGATAGCTTTGTGGAAGTTAATTTTACTATAAATTTTAAATAACTTATTCCACGTATTCTGTTTCTTAGTGTGACCGTGTTTTGCCTTTTTTAGAGGCATCTTCCGACTTACTATCGCAAAGCTCTCGCTTATCAGATCGGATGAGTAAGTCCCCGTTAAATAAAAATACTATACAAGCAAGGAAGGAATTTTTTAGACAACAAACCCATGCCATCGAACGGAATCGATAAATTGACTGAAAACGGGACTCGTGCCCGTGAGTTCCGTCACGAAGGCTAACAACCTTGACCTCTGCCCCACAGCCCCGGAAAATATTTTCCCCCATACAGTGCCGAAGATATTTAAGATAAATTTGTTTTAACACTTCATTTAATATACAACGATTTTATGAGCTAACTCACAGCTGATAATCAATGAGACCAGATATCAACAAAAAAATATTCTAATAATACGTTACCTTACTTTGAAAAGGTTATAATTGTCATTTTTGTCTAAAATTACGTTTTGATCGGAAAATTTTGTATATACCGCATTTTATCATATGAATTTCAGAATTGACTATGGTTGAATTCCGGAATTGCAATGCATCTGCACACTTTTTTTTCAAAATTTATTTGACAATGCTCTAATATTGTAATCATTATTTCCATCATTAGATCTTTAAGAGTTGTGAAAAAATATGCTTAAAATAAGTAATTTGAAATATTTGTACTTGCTCATTATTACAAAACATTTTTGTATACCGAAACTTCAAACGCTCATATCTCAAAACAGTGTCAAGGGTAGTTAGCAGGGCTGTGGAGTCGGTGAAAAAAAGTCCGACTCCGACTCCAGCATTTACCAAAACCACGACTGAGACTCCGACATTGACCAAAAACACCACTCCGACTAAAAAAAGGTTAATATCGTCATTCTTTTCCCCTGATTTTCCTATTTATGTGTATTCAATTAAATATCAACCCTGCTTATCCGGCCAATAGCCAAAGTTGACATATTAAATGCAAAAATAAAAAAATTAAAATTTTCAAAATTTTTGCATCCTAGTACGACTCCGGCAAAAGCGCCGCAACGACTCTGACTCCGACTCCACAGCCCTGGTTAGAAGTATACAAAGCTCATAATGTGTACTGTTGTTGATAGCTATTGATACTCATTTTAATATGACACCTTATTTTGCAAAGGTTCTAACTGCTCTTGACCCTGTTTTGATATGAGCGTTTCAAGAATAATTGATTGAGAAATAATGATGACAAACTTAGAACTTAAAAAATGGTAAATTTGCAGAATACAGACACGTGGCTAATATTAATAAAAAAACGCACAAAATTGCAAACTTCAAAACTACACCACGACCACAAAATCTAACGAAATCCATCTGCGCCAAGCTATACAGGTCCAAATGAAGCAAGGAATCCAAAACTACCATCAAAAGTAGCGTCAGAACAATATTAGTCACGTGTCTGTATTCTGCAAATTTACCCAAAAAATTTCCGATTCCGACTCCGCGCCGACTCCGACTCCGGCCAAAATGCTCCGACTGCGACTCCGACTCGACAGCCCTGGTAGTTAGAACCTTTTCAATGTAAGGTGTCGAATAGTTGTGGTAAGAAAAAACTAGACGAATATCACTGTCTAAAAATAGTCTGTCAAACAATAATACCAAAAAAAGCTGACTGTCATTATGACACGGAAATAATATTGAAATTATATAACAAATTGCTTACCTACATATATTTCAAACGAATTGATTATCAGTCTCAGATAGTTCGTCGTCCTTGACACGTTTAAAAAATTATTCATTGTTAAACAACTGTCAAAAACACATGTGTAATTATTCAACACAACGAGAATCTGTCACTTTTCATTATTATCTCACAGTTTATTTAATAATAAAAACAATTATTATTTAAATCGTCTAATATTAGAAAGATTACTTGTTAAATTACTGTCGTTTTTACGTTCATTACAAACAAACAAACAATTAAAAACAAAAGAGTGTCAAAAAACAACTTTTCACGATCGGAATATTTTCAAAAATAGAACTCACTACACAATCAAACAAAACTCTTGTATTTTTTTCAATGGCAAGCTTTAGTATTTGTGTTATTTGAATTGTTATTGTGATAAACTTCGGATGCGTGCGAAAATTTTGTATTTTAACTCGAGCCCTGGATATCAATGGCCTTTTCTCTCAGAGAGACAGGCCGTGCGATATCCGCTGCTCGGTGGTTAACTGCGAAAGTGTTAACCGGCCAACAGTCAAATGGTTACTGATTTGCTTGGTGTTGTATTCGAATCGAGTCGAGCGATGGTCCAGCAATTTCGCTAGGTGGTAAGATAGCGTTGTACGCTAGACCCCGAGACGGGCCAGTGGTTGTCAAGGGCTTACACCCGGATATGTCGGGATTGTAAATTATATAAACATTAAATCACTATTTGCAATGGAATGCAACACGGGCGAATTTTGACAAGACTAGTTTAATTTTGAATCTCACACAAAATCAGCGAAGCTGGTCCTTTCAGAAAAGTTTTCATTTTTTACTCATACAAGCAAATACGTGATGTTCCACACAAATAATCATCAATCTCAAGGTGTGCATTGTCAATACCTGGTGGAATGGCATTATAATTAAAATTACGTACACTTTAGATTTATTAATTAAGGACCGGTTTCGCTCATCGCGAGCTCAGTTGATAATGCTAAAGTACTAAAAATTTGTTTTATTTTTATATCAGCAGCTCTTTATTTTGTTTAAATCACGATCTATTTAAGTCAGCCATTTTGTTTCTTTTAGATACAGTTAAAATTTGATTGAGGACAGTTTAACAAAAAGAAGCCAACTGTAAATTGTCTAAATATATATATTAAGCTTCAACGTTTGGACTTGTATCGAGCAAATGCTATGAATATTATAACTCTTAAAATATCTGCATTCACAGTAAAATAATAATTAAAAAACGACAGTCTTTTTTCTTGAACAAAAATTTAACGTTAAAAATATTGGTCTATTAAGCAAAGTGAACAAAAATTGGGATAAATCAGTTCATATTTATAGCTTGAACATAATAATAACGTAAGTTGGTTCTATTTTGTTTAACTTAACTAAAATGGAAAACATAACCCTAATAAAAAAGGGAGAAACAGTTTAATATTCAATCCGTAATTGTAGTCAAAAGTAGTTAGGTATATCGGCAACTAAATAATGTTAAATATGCGAAGACGTTTTGACCGATCTAAGCTTGCCCGAAATCCAGGTATAAAAACAGATTCTTCCGAGTACGTAGGATAAACAGCGGTCTATATAAAAAAAACAGGAGACAATCGGAAGACCAACTAAGATCTTCTGCTTAAAAACAAATGGATGGATATTGTCGAGTTGGACCTAGATGAGAGAAGATGCTCTGGGCAGGCCGAGATAGAATCATAATACACGATGATTGTTAAAATATGTATTTTGTAGGATTGTTTTGATTGTAATAATGCTATTTAATATGGCACACAATCATATTTTTGCGTTTCGACACATAGATGTCATGAATTTGGGTCAAGCTCCATGAAGCCACAGATAATCACGATGTTCCTATTATTATCGTAGGTCAGTTATATAGAAAAATTACATAATGATAGCAATTGAGTAAATATTTTATATTTATATTTCCAAATGTAATGTTAAATTAGCAAAAAAATATTGAACTTTACGTTAGAAATACTGCTGAAAAATTTCTTGTTCGTAAAAAAAAGATCAGAGCTGTGGAGTCGGAGTCCTGGAGTCGGAGCTTTTTGGTCGGAGTCGTACTCGGAGTCGGAAATTTTGAAATGTTTGAACTTTTTATTTTTGCATTTAATATGTCAAATTTGGCTTGTGGCCGCATTGATAAGGTTGATATTTAATTGAATTCAAATAAATAGGAAAATTAGGGAAAAAAGTGACGAAATTAAAATGTTTTTAGTCGGAGTCGGATTCGGGGTTTTGGTAAATGCTGGAGTCGGACTTTTTTTGACCGACTCCATAGCCCTGGAAAAGATAAATATAACTAGTGGTTAACTAATCGTAATACACCATCACAGACAATCAGACATCCATGCATTTGAGCACAATTCCATAAATAAAATCATGTAACAGTTCGTTCTGCGATTGAAATTTTTGGATATTTCAACCGAAGCCATCGTTATTGACCACTTTTCTAATTATACAATAGTGATTGCAACAAAATTTCATCCTACGATTAGGACCCGTTTTTGCATTGAAAAAACTGCTATTGCCGTGTTAAAGAATTCTCGTGATAGTACTGCAAAATGGTGTGCACAAAATGACAAATTTCCTCTCTACATACATATTTCGATAAATATGTGTTAGTATCCATAAACATCTGAATTGGACTTAAAGAATTAAGTCAAAAAAGTTGACCGATTGAGATATGTATATGTTACAGCGAACGTGTATTATTAGGAATAATATATTATCACTGGCATTTCAGTGAAAGGCATATTCTTCTACATTTTCACCACTGGGCGAGTCCATCTTCATCTTTTTCTACGTTTGCTGTTTGTTTTTGACCAATATACATATTATAAATACAGCATTATTATAAACATATTATACTTTCCCTGATCGTGACTAGTGAAATCACATTGTCATACAAATTTATTTCTTTATATATTTTCATCATCCAGATCAGTGAAAATATATTCCAACTAGTGATAATATATTATCCCTGATAATATACTTTCGCCGTAAAATTTATACATATTGAGTTTCTATAGAACTATCTTTATTTCGTCGCTGTAAGAGGTTGTAATGTATTTCATAATTACTTTCTACTAATTATTATCAAATGTAGCCGTTGAGATAACAGTATACAAATTGAAAAACGTTAAAATTTTTGGTTGGTTCCAAAACATTCTAAGTTGAATAACTTCAATCAATATTTAATCTTAAGTTACCGTGAGCCAGTTGATAGTCCCTGCATTTGATAGTAGACCTCGACTCAAGGTTCCATGCACTTCCTTTAAAGGCCAGCACTTACTTTGAGTCTCGAACCTTGCTTGGAGCCAAGTGACCAAGTGAATAAGTACATCATCAATATTCAGAGGTGCATTGAGGCCCTTTTCGCACTGACGCTGGATAATTGTTAATTATTTTATGACTGTGCCAAAGGTGGAATTTGCATATGAGAATGGAGTTACAATATGCATATCATAAGTTGGTCAATATTGATATGATAAAATCAGGGATGTGGAGTCGGAGTCAGAGTTGTGGAGTCGGGTCTTTGGGCACCTTCGGACATGTCAAGTGCACGGAGACAGCCGTCGCGGCGTTTTGGCCGGAATCGTACTCGGAGTTGGAAATTTCGAAAAGTTTGAAACTTTTTATTTTTGCATTTAATATGTCAAATTTGGCTTTTGGCCGAATTGGTAGGGTTGATATTTAATTGAATACACATAGATGGGAAAATTAGGAAAAAAAGTGACCATAAGCTTTTTTTGTCGGAGTCGTGTTTTTGGTCAATGTTGGAGTCGGAGTCGTGTTTTTGGTCAATGTTGGAGTCGGAGTCGTGCTTTTGGTAAATGCTTGAATCGGAGTCGAACTTATTTTAACGACTTCATAGCCCTCGATAAAATTTTAATGTCCGATCCGTGGCGCAGTGTCAACGTTGTTTGCTTGCGTGCCGGACCCATCATTCCGATCCTAATGAGCGACGCATATTGACAGCGATTAACTAATCACTAGTCCTGTCCTATTCCTCTTATCCTTTCCATCCCTACTCTTTTCGAAAAAAGAGAGGTTGAGAAACTGAGTAACAAGCAGTTCTCGTAGAAAAATATAAGTTGTGATAAGCTCCGTGAGGAGTCCATATACTACAAGTTGGGAGTGGACATGGTTAAAAAAAAAAAAATAGCAATGCTATTTATTATTTATTATGTAATTTTTGAAGATCTT
This sequence comes from Himalopsyche kuldschensis, assembly GCA_028554975.1. Lineage (NCBI taxonomy): Eukaryota > Metazoa > Arthropoda > Insecta > Trichoptera > Rhyacophilidae > Himalopsyche > Himalopsyche kuldschensis. Next base: position 2,514,023 of record JAHFWI010000031.1, on the reverse strand, counting down.
AAATTCTTTGCTGCTTGATGCTTTGTTTACTCTAACCCAGTGATGCACAACCTGCGGCCCTCAATGACATTTCATACGGCCCGAAATGAAAAATATCAATCAAACTTTTTTCTTCAGAACTTTTTCCGTGCAGTGGAAAAACAATAAAATATTCAATTTTATACACACTAAAAATATCGATAATTTAATCAGTTTCACCCAAGCGGCCCTCGAAATATCTGAGAATTGATTATCCGGCCCTTCTCCCAATAAGGTTGTGCGTCACTGCGAGTGATGCAAGAGTCTTTAAAGAAATTATTTTGAAAATATATTTCCGCAACTTTGAACGTATTCTCCAAAAGTATTATATGCATTTGAGAGTGCGACAGGGAGCGGATTAGAGAGAAACAACTGCATGGAATCTAAAATATATTTGGATTATTACTAAAAAATCTAAAAATAACGATTTTTTTTAAATGTGCGAAAAAGCGAATTGTTCGAAAGTCGTATGTGCGAAAGTAGAGGTCCGCCTGTATTCTGCATATCGTCCAAGTATTGACAATGAGTTAACACATTAGAAGGGTGAAACAGTTTACCACCACTGCTACTTTATCTTAAATATTTATATTAATATTAGGGATACAATGTGTACATATTTGGTATTCTTACATCATTGTTTTTACATCTTTGCAGTAAAAATATGATTTTAATCGACTAGTTTCATCGCAATTAAATAAAAAAGAAAATAAGTCAGATTATTATTACCAGAATTGCCAATCCAGGCAATTTCCAGGATTAAAACTTCACTGCCCATACACAATACGATAATGTTATCTTATCTGAAACGTGCCTCTTTCAACAAACATTCCAAATCAAATGGATGCTTTTTGACATAAGAAATAAAAATAAAAGGTGTAGATAAGAAGTCGCATTCACAGTTTTGGTATCGTCAGTCTAGAATAAACAAGAACCAGGTTGTCTCATTCATGCGCGACTTAAAATATTAATAATTATAGGAATATCACATTTTTTTATATTTTTTTTATAGAACGATCTATAAAGATACGTCAAGGCATAATCAATCATTTTTTTCTGTAGTCTATGCCAATAAAGCCATACCACTGGGGTCTTCTTTAGACCACCCTTCGGCCTACGAGTTATTTTTCAAGGACAGTCTTTCGAAGGTTAAAGTTAACATATTCGTACGATATAGTATACAATGATGGTGACATCTTCGTAGCATCACAGTGATGGTGAATGATTGCCTTGATTGAAGCCAGGGTCGTTAAACAATCTAAATTGAAACATCTTCATTGAAAACATCGCATTCCGCATTCAAGAGTAGTGGAATTGTAATCATTTGTTTAGGAAAAAATTCAATCGATCATAAAGTATATTTATTAAGTGCTTCCGTACTGGGATTCAAGCCCGTTTACACCGTAGCCAATAAGTACTACGTTAACCGTACAACAGCTCAAGAATTGAATAAAGTAATAAATATAATTCATTAATATAAATATGTTAGCAATTACATAAAACTATCAAAATTACCAAAAAGTTACAACAGCCCAACAGTTCAATAAAGATAACAAACATTTTGAGGTGAAAAAAATAGCAATGTATTTTAGTTACACATAAATTATTTTGCACATTTTTTTAATAAAGGCCCTTAAGCTAAATGCATTGGAACAATTAAAAGTTAATAAGTATCATCAATTCAATTACATTCTTAATGAACAAACTAATATCAATCAATCGCCACTTCTTAAGGCGTTACAAAGCGTCAATGCAATTTTAAATATGTAAATCAACTTGATACAAAACTTACTTACGTTTATCCCCACTTTATAAAACCCCAGATTAGCTTTCACTTCAAGAAATACATAAAATCAATGTGTCACATTTAATAACTTATTATTACGATATACAATTAGTATGGTAGAACAGAAAATAAGATGTATTGTGTACCCTGTCTACCACAGTATATATTGAGAAGACCTTTATTCCGGCTCCCTCGTAATCGAGAAGGAGCCTCCTATCCGACACTCAGGGAGAGGGATTTTGGGGACGGACTAGGAGAAACATGGCACTCTTATAAAGAAAAGACGATCTCAAAGCGTTATGTGGTTGCGGTTAGCATCCATTATTTAATTGTTTATAGTTTACACAGACGTTATACAACACACAAATATTACGATAGCGAAGAAGATATCAGGAATTTGACGCGAATTTAATTCTTAGGGAGAGGATTAGGCGCGTGCATACTGAATGCCGTCCAATCTCTCACTGCTGTATGAAAACAAACGGTTACTTTAGAAAGAAAAAACAATGGCCGTTTCAAAAATCGTTAACACATGCGCCCGCCGATAAGGGGTTATTTATCGCCTTACGAACTTTTTATGAAGCACATGCATTGTCGAGCGTCAAGAGATAAGAGAAATTGAAATAACTCTACATTGCATCGCTATAGATTGCAATATAGATTATTATAAGAATGAATTTATTTCCTGATATCGGCTGACTCATTGACTGAGGCGAACAAAAGATCGTTCGAGAGAGTTCTGATGACCTACCACATAAGGCGGTGTCAATATATATATATGTAATGCATGCTTAAGCATAGTTCTGACAATGGCGTAAGCCGAAATATCAACCAATATATAAAATAATTTCTGTAGAACTAAAATACATTGATGTTATAAATAGGTGAAGATATCAAAATATTTTATAGAAACATATCAATAAATAACAAATCTAATCACATTCATAACTGTAATATTACACATCTTACAACAATATTTGTACGATTAGGAAGCAGATTGTGATATTATAAGGCGTGCATTTAATGGGTCAGTATCTTATTCAAGTTTTAGTCAGTAAATTAAATAAATGTGTTATATGTCAAAATGGTCAGTAGATTAAATAAACGGTCAGTATCTACTGAATCAGTATGACTTTGATCAGTTATTAAATGAAACGGTCAGTAATTTATGTAAAACAGTTGTTGAATTAAATGTTCAGTCATTTTAATTGAATATCTAGTTTTAGATTGACAGCTTGTGAAATTAATCTAATATGGTCTTTAGAAACAAATTTATGAATTTATAAATAATGTTTGCTTATAACCTTACCCAAACCTAAACTTACACTAATATAAAATTAACTTTAATTATTCCATGTATTGTGTTTCTAATTGTGACACGTGTTTCGCCTCTTACATAGGCATTTTCGGCCTTACTATCGCAATGTTTGAAATATTGGAATCAATATTAGCTTTATTACTTAGCGATAATAAACTTTGCGGTAGTAAGTCCGAAGATGCATCTGAAAGATGCGAAACACGTCTTAAAATTGGTAACACAATACGTGGAATAATCAAAGTTATTTAAACTTTTATATTAAAATGAATTTCCACAAAGTTACCGCTGAATCCATCGAAAGTATATACTAAGCTCTTTACAAAAAAATACATAATATACTGACCTTTTATCGAATAAGATGCTGACCAAATAATTAGTTTCCATATAATAATATTATTAAAATTAGTCGTTTGTAATATTTATATAGAATACTAGGAATAGACCACTGCGGTTTTACCTATGGAAATAATTGTAAATAAAAACGAGAAAACCAATGTCATCTTGCGTAAATATTATCATCGCGTTGAGACATAATCTGCATAGATGCAATTTTATTGCAATATTATCGATAGCAAGAAGCAATGTGATAAATTACGTATATTATTTGTAAGATTCCACAATATTTTCCAATTGACAACTAGTCACTTCCTGGTTGACTGGTAGATCATAGGCTCCCAACCTTTTTCGGGTGGCGACCCCTTTTTATTAAAGTCATTTGACCCGCAACCCATATTTTTTTTAACCTTGTCCGCTCCCAACATGAAGCATATGGACTCCTCATGGAGTTTATATCAACATTTATTTTTTCTACGAGGACTGCTTGTTACTTAGTCGCTCAACCTCCCTTTTTCGAAGAGAGTAGGGATGAAAAGGATATGAATACTAGGACAGGACTAGTGATGAGGTAATCGCTGTCACTATGCGTCGCTCTTTTGGATCGGAAAGGTGGGAAGGGATTTTCAGCAATACAAACACCCATGCCTTTGAACAGATTTATGTACAAAAAAATTCAGCTTGTACCGGGAATCGAACCCGGGCGGTTCGGCACGCAAGTCAATACCGTTGACACTGCGCCACGGACCGGCATTTATTTATAAATAACCCATATTTACGCAATTGAAAAAGGCATTTTTAATAAGGTAATTAACAAAACAATGGAAATGCATTAAAGTGAATATTTTTTTTAGTTGACTGTCTAAGTTGGTGACCCAACAGAAAACCCATCGCGATCCTCTTGGTGGTCGCGACCCATGGGTTAGGAACCCGTGAAATAAAGGTCTAAGTATTAAATGCTTTTTTTAGTGATTATATCCGTAATTCGCCCAATACTTTTTCTACGCGGAACATTGGTTCCAGAAAGGGAAGCGTATAAAAAAAATCGCTTGAAAAAAAACATTATTCCACGTTATTATCGCTCGAAATGTGTTATCTAAAATTACCTCTAATACCAACCCGATCCTAACAAATTGGGACCTAGTAAGACTGATTAACTGACCACAAGCCTTGTACTAGTTCTTCTTTTTTAACCATGTCCGCTCCCAACTTTTTTTAAGGAGCATATGGACTCCTCACGGTGTTAATCTAAACACATATTTTATTTTCTACGAGAACTGCTTGTAACTCAGTTCTTTTATTGAAGAGAGTAGGCACGGAGACGAGGACTAGGAAAGTGGACTAATGGTTAGCTATTTGCTGTCACTATGAGTAATTCTTTGGAATCGGAAAGGTGGGAAGGATTTTTAACAACACCGACACCCATTGCCTCTGAGCAGAATTGATTTATCGACTGAAAGAATCTGCTCGTACCGGGAATCGAGCCCTAGTGATCTGTCACAGTAGCCAACGACGTTGAACACTGCACCATGGACCGCGGTATCCCTACTATATTTGAAAAAGAGAAATTGAACACCTGAGTGAGAATCAGTTCTCGTAGAAAAAACTTCTGCCGTGGTTAAAATAATAAAATATCATCAGTCGCACAACATCATTATAAATATAATATAAGTTTTAAAAACTGGCTATGATTTTTTTTATGCACTAAAAAGGGGGAAAATTAATACATTTTTATTGTCATTAAAATATATATGCGTTTTTTTTTGACGAGGGGAACTCGATGTTACGAAAATTAGAGAAGAGGTACATATATGTCAATAGATTGGGAAATACTGATGTACTTTAAGGGGTCCCCCCATGTGACGGCCGGTTTTTTAAGCTTTTTTGGGATCTTTTTTTGACGAACATTAATAACGTAGAAGTTTGAAATTTTTACTATATGTTTATTAACATTTAAGCAGTAAGTCAACATATTTTCAGATTAAAATCTTCATCATAATGTGTGGTGCACTACTAAGCAAAAGCACCCATGACGAAAAAAAGGTGGTAAACGGTCTCCATCCGACTGGCTGATTGTCTTATCGGAAACCAAAAAATCTAACGGTATTTTAATCTATTAAACTGTAAAAGTAAAAATTGTTTGAACTAGGATCTTTTGAAAATGTGGAAAATTGAAAAGATTTTGAAATAAAAAAAATTCAAATTTCATGGTTTTTTTCGATTATTTTATTACGTAAAAACAAAACGGCGATATTATTTTATTATCCTAGTTCAGTTTTTGAGATATCTTGGAAACCAGTTTACTCTGAATTAATCTGCTATGCCTGGTCCATCGATAATTCTTCTTTCTTTTTTTACGCCATTTAAAGCTGCTTGCATCACTCTTGCATTAATTTTGGTTTGTTTAATGAATTGAAATTACAAGTGTATTGAAAGTTCTCATGTAACAAACCGAAGCGTCAAAAAGGCTCGGTGCCTCGCCCCCAAACAAGTGTGGTCTAACTGCAGTAATTTTCCAACCACTTCGAATATTATAAAATCACTTTGCCAGCATATTCTACACGTGTTAAGGAATAAATTTATGCAAAAAAAAAAACATTCTTTCAAAATGTCACATGGGGGGACACCCTTAAGTCCAGCCGCCCCATGTCACAGAGTTAATATGGATGAAAACCGTAGCTTCTGTCAAAATTAAATGATTAATTTCAACAAAGGCCATAGATTAACTTACGTATTTCTATTTTATGGTAAACGCAACACTGCAGTGTGAAAATATGCCGCTTATTAAAAAACAGAAAGAAATATGACTATATATGTTTAAATAATTTATGGCTGATTCTTTCAGGTAATATAATGATACGTGCATTGTTTCCGAAAAGTCAAAATGTTAATTACAATATTATGGTGAAAACCCAGCATCATGCGTTCGCTGTCAACAAGTCCTAGAAAAATGCACACGTGATACAATACTACAGATGAATACAAATTTGAAACAATTGTCGAGTCTATTGAATTATTTAAGCTGTCAACGGCTTCGGTGCATTTAATAACACAGAATTCCCCATTTTTATTATGTTCACTTTTGCAATAATTCATAATGAGTTAGTTCCATTGTAATCGTTTGTTTTTTTGCATTGCATTGCATCACAACAGATACAGTTTTTGCAAGCCTATTTGACCCTTTTGCAAATGACATTCACAACCGAACCCAAAATATGTTATATATTTTTTAGTATTTTTTTTTTTTAAATTTTTATTTTAAATAAAAAAAAATATGTGGCATTACAGCTTACGCCAATGCGCCAAATATTCTAAGTTGTGAAAGTCATACGAGATTAACTCGATGGTAAATAATGTATCAGTTGTGCTCAAAATCAACGATAAATAACATACACCTAGCCCAAGGTGTTTTTTTTTTCAATTGAAAAACTCTGACCTTGCCGGAGATCGAACCTGGGCTCCCCGATTGCTAGGACAAAGCTCTTGCCACTAGACCAGTGGTTCTCATGTGCGGCTACCAGAGGATTTTGTTGCGGCCACCAGAAGCTAAGCTAATGAAGCATATTTAATATTGATATTTCATAAAAATGGGTTTTTACAAGTTAATTTGTCAACAAAGACTCTGAAAATGCAATATTTAGTATCCAACGAATACCAATTGTAAATTGACAGTCATGTTTAAGTCCATTTGACATACTTCATACACAACAGACTCAAAACAAAAATTCGGTGCGGCCACCAGTCATTTCCGTATGACCACTTATGTTTGCGATGCGGCCACAGTGAATATTTTCGTGAGAACCACTGCACTAGACCATAGGGACCGACATATATCACTTTTAAGGTGTTCACTGTCAACACTTGGTGGAATGGCATTATATTAAAAAGAAATTACACATTTTTTAGTACATATGTTTTGCAGTTCAATATTTTACTCAATGCGGAAAGCTGGTCGCGATTTTTATAAAAAATATGTTATATTGTAGTTAATTTTTACGGCAACAATGAGCAAGTAAAAATGTTTCAAGTTACTTATTTTAAGCATATTTTTTCACAACTCTTGCTGAGAAATAATGATCTTAAAGATCTAATCATGAAAATCTTAGAACTTTGTCAAATGAATATAGTAAAAAAAGTGTGCTAATGCAGTGCAATTTCGGAATTCTGCTAACTCCGTTATTTAACCGTAGATAATTCTGAAATTCATATATGTATGTATATGATAGAATGCGGTAAATACAAGTTTTTCCGACCAAAAGGTCATTTTAGGCAAAAATGCGCTTCACAAGATTTGACGCAAGCCAGCGTTTCTACGCATTAAAATAAATATACAATTTCAACAAGTTTCTAGATCCGGTAAAAAATGGCAAATAAAAACAATACGCGCGTCAAATGACGATTGTCAAAATTGTTACGTCATGCGTTTGCGTCATTTAAGAATTTAAAAAATATATCAAATATAAACGAGTTAGACGTCATTGGTTGTATACAGTGGCGGTGGTGACAGAGTATTAGGGAGTACAAAAAAAGATTCAACTGTTTTTGCAAGAGTTCTTTCCTATTCATTGGATTTTAAAACACTTATATAACATGGACTTTCAATTCAGATGCTCGCAATACCAACGGACTGTGCCAGTCTTATGAATTTTTGGCTGTCCGTAGTACGGAAAAATAGTTGAATCTTTTTTTGTACTCCCTAATACGCTGTCGCCAGCCGCCACTGGTTGTATATGACGACTATCAAAGTGTCATGCAATCTGCATCCACATTGATGGAAGAGGTGTTAATGTCGAATTATTTAAATTATAAAGTCAAAATAACTTAAGGTGAACAACCATTGTTTATTATTGTTGGTCGAAAAGCATTACAGTAGAACCTCGATTATCCGGACTGATTGGGGATGAAGGTAGTCCGGATAAGGACAAATCCGGATAATCGAAAAAATTATAATTTACAGGAAAAGACAAGTATAGTCAGTATAAATCATTTTTATTTCTTTAGATTAATACATAGCTTTAATAATAAATTATTTTTTATTGAAAAAGTCAATTATAGATTTCTGCTTAATGTTAGCTTTTCTTTTCGATGCTGCCAAATCACGAATACTTTTAAGTCACATAAGTTGTCTTGAATAGCACACTTCTTGACTCGTCGAAGCGTCCCTTTTCAATATAGGCGTTAGAATGTTTCTATTACACCCTGATCCATAGGTTGTATTATCGATGTCTCTGAGCTTCCATCTTCTGACATTAAACAATTGGTAAACTTGCAACGTTCAATGCGTATTGACGTTGACTAGCCCATATTTTACACAGGACTTATTTTTAGAACAAATGCAACGGTCATTATATTAAGACTGCATTCCATCCCGTACGTACGTAAACAGTGACGTAATTCGCCACGTGCATATCAGCAAATTTGTAATATTTTTGTTTATTTTGACCAATCCGGATAATCGAAAATCCGGATAATCGAGGTTCTACTGTATTTGAAACCAGGGCTGTGGAGTTGGAGTCGTGGTTTTTTGGCTGGAGTCGGATTCGTCGCAGCGCTTTGGCCGAAGTCGTTCTCGAAGTCGGAAATTTTGAAAGTTTTAACATTTTATATTTGTATTTAATATGACATATTTGGCTATTGGCCGAGTCGGAGTCAGAGTCGTGCTTTTGGGAAATGCTGGAGTCATAGTCATATTTTTTTTAACGACTTCACAGCCCTCCCTGTTTGAAACACACTGTTGAATTACTTTCGCGAACATTTCATCGTGATCAGTACTGGTTTTTATGATCATTTTCAACTGAAACTTCAAATGCGTGCGATACGCAAATTCGGTCTTGGTCTTTAACACAATATTTTTATGTCCAAAGAATATTTTTTTTTTATTAAAACATTTATAATTAAATCCCTTCCCACCTTTCCTATCCTTAAGGGCGACGCATAGTAACAGCGATAAGCAAGCCACTAGTCCTGTCCTAGTCCTCGTATCCTTTCCATCCTTTCTCTCTTCGAAAAAGAGGGGTTGAGCAACTGAGTAACAAGCAGTTCTTGTTGAAAAAAATATGTTGAGAAAAACTCCGTGAGGAGTCCATATTCTCCAAGTTGAGAGTGGACATGGTGAACAATTAAATGATTTTTTCCTGCCTTTCCTATATCTATATTTGTATTTAATTTATTATCAAACAACTAATCCGGCCAACACCCAAATTTTACATATTATATGCATTGATATAAAGTTCAAAGTTTTTCACGACTCCGACTCCGACTCCGGCCAAAGCACCGCGACTACTCGGACTCCACAGCACTGGTTTATTATTTCAATATAAATAAATCCAAATTCAGAAATAATAAATTGTTATTCTGATACCGTGCAACTATTTTTCTCAAAACAAAATTACCATAATCTATAATAATCACAGGATTCCCCATTTCTACCGCGAAATCAGTGTTATTCATCTGATCTTAAAATACGATACACTTATTCGCGAAGCAACGTGCGTAGTGAGGTGCGATTAGTATTCAAACAGTGGCACCAATGGTGGGGATGTCCCTAATGACAGTTTTAATATTTAAATAAACCTAATTCAAAATCAATACGAGATTCTCGATAGCATTTCCAAGAACATCTAGATCGGGATTTTTTTATGGCGCCAGTTTTGCATTTTTTTTGTTTACTTAAAAAAAAGAACAAACGAGTTTAAAACGTATCAATAATCAAAATATGAAGTCATTTTTAATTCTATAGCAATAAAATGATATAAAAAATAATATATTTAAATTATTCTGGAAACGTGTTTAATTAAGACACGAATATTTGAAATTCATTTATATTGAAAATTTTGAAACAGTCACTTTTAAGGTGATCACTGTCAATACTTCGACACCTTACTTTGTAAAGGTTCTAACTGCTCTTGACACTGTTTTGAGATATGAGCGTTTGAAGTTTCGATTGATTAAAATTCACTTGCAACAATGAGCAAGTAAAAATGTTTCAAATTACCTATTTAAAGCATATTTTTTCACAACTTTTGTTGAGAAATAATTATCTTAATGATCTTATGATGGAAATAATGATGACAGTCTTAAAACTTTGTCAAATAAATTTAGTAAAAAAATTGTGCAAATGCAGTGCAAGTCTGGATTTCTGCTTACTCCGTTATTCAACCATAGATAATTCTGAAATTCTTACATATGATAGAATGCGGTAAATACAACTTTTCCCACCAAAAATTCATTTGAGGCAAAATGACAATTTTAAAATTGTCATCATTATTTTCATGATTAGATCTTTAAGATCATTATTTTTCAGCAAAAGTTGTGAAAAAATATGCTTAAAATAAGTCATTTGAAACATTTTTACTTGTTCTTTGTTACAAGTGAATTTTATTCAATCGAAACTTCATACGCTCATCTCTCAAAACAGTGTCAAGAGCAGCTATAACCATTTCAAAGTAAGGTATCAAAGTGTTAAAATAACTTGAGGGACACTTGAGTTGAACATGATTTTCGCAGCTTGGACGTAAAAGGGTAAAGTTAAGATACGACAATTTAGTCTGTTACAGGAACACTTTTCTTTTATCTTGGTAAAAAAACATGTACGGAACTTTTAATTATTATCAACCTGCCATATAAGGATTTCCATCATATTAAATAATTTATCAAAACTTGTCAAGTCCTTCAGCTGTCAGAGTGAATAAAACAGGTAGATTCCTTAAGTGTCAGGTGGAAATTAATGTTTCTTGAATGATGGCGTCCATACTTGGCGAACAGATTTCGTTGAAAGAAAGACACATACATTGCCTGGACTAGGGTTTCCAATCCCGGGATCCCGAGAATTTTCAATACCTGATCTATCCCGGGATTAAAAAACATAATCCCGAAATTTTCGGAATTGTTTTATTTGTCAAGCATTAACGATTTCTTATTTTAAAAATTTCGTAAAATAACACCGGATGCTCGTGGAACATAAATTATTTGCGTTATGTATTGATGAGAGCATCGAATATGAACTATTTTTTACCATGTCTGCTCGCAACTTGCAGCATATGGACTCATGACGGAGTTTATCTCAACATATGTTTTCTACGAGAACTGCTTGTTACTCAGTTGCTCAACCGAAGAGAGTAAGGATGGAAAGGATACGAGGACTAGGACAGGACTAGTGATTATCTAATCGCTGTCATTATGCGTCGCTCTTTGGGATCGGAAAGGTGAGAAAGGATTTTCAACAAACACCCGTGCCTTTGACCAGATTTATCGACTGAAAAAATCCGCTCGTACCGGGAGTCGAACCATGGCGGTCCGGCACGCAAGCCAACACCGTTGACACTGCGCCACGGACCGGACGGAAATGAATTTAGACGACGAAAAATATCAAGAAACAAAACTAGAGCTCATTTATGGTGATAATTACTGGTTTAATGAGTGCCAAATACATATAATTATAAAATTGATCCTTACACCCTGGATGGTAATGGATTTGTCATCAATAAAAACTTTAAATTTCCATTGATGTGTCCTCATTTTAACAATCTGAAATTTTAAAAAAATGCTTCCTTTATTTTATGTGCTTAATCATACATATTTTTAAAATCAATTAGTTTTCAGATCGCATTCGAACAAGACCGATACTCTCGATTGTTATATTTCAGTAAAATATTTTCACTCTTCAATAATGGATAGATGGCCGAAATACAATATTCCTAAAAAAGAAAGTGGTGGCAATTATTTTTGAACTATATTTTATTATGAATTAAAATTGATAGTAATAATATAAACACGAAATTATCGACCATTAACAAAATATTCCAAATCCCGGGATCCAAATTTTGGTCTGGGATTGGAAACCCTAGCTTGGACTACCATATCGAGAGGACCACGATTTCCAATCATTCTCCATTGTCTGTTTGGACTTAATGGAAATCTTGTATGAAATAAATGTTCAAACTCATCATGAGTAATTGTATTTTTTTTTAAGTCTTGGTACGTCATTGTAATTTTATTATTTCCGCTATTATTTTTGACTAATCCGAAACATACTTACTGAATGGCTGGCTTGTAGTGATGGAAACTGTTTTGCTTGACAAAGGAGCTTGGAGATTGTGGCTGAATCAAAAAACGACTACATCAAAACCTTTTTTTGTGTGGTAGATGCGTTCCACAGAAAATCGCATAAACATTTTTTCTTTCTAAGACTTAATATGGTAATAAGAATAATAAAAGATTTTTAGTACTTTCCCACATAAAATTTATTGGATCAGGACCGGTTTCGCTAATGCTCGCCATTAGCAAAACCGGTCCTGATCCAATAAATTTTATGTGGTAAAAGTTCCAAAAATGTTTTGTTATTTTTATTATAATGCCATTCCACCAAGTATTGACAGTGAACACCTTAAAAGTGATTAATATGGTAACATAACATGTACAAGGACGCACGTGTCAAGGTCACATTGTAATAAACATGTGAAACACTAGATTTTGCACGTACAGTATGTGAAAAACGCACTGTTTATTACGTTATTACATATGTAAGTTGATATAGTCCAGTTTGAAAAATAAAAAAATGCTTTAAAAAAAACCGCATAACTTTTAAATCGCACAGCAAAAAGTCGCACAAAAAGAGGTTTGTGCGACTTTTGCTTACAGTTGCTCAATCTTTTTTCTTCGAAGAGAGTAGGTATTGAAAGGATACGACTAGTGGTTAGCTAATCAATCTCACTATATGCCTCGCTTTGGTATCGGAAAGGTGGGAAAGAATTTTTAACAACACAGACACCCATTGCCTTCGAACAGTATCGATTTATCGACTGAAAAAATCTGCTTGTACCAGGAATTTTGAGCCCGGGCGGTTTGTCACGGAAGCCAACGACGTTGACCACCGCACCAAGTACTGGGTAATCATTATATCACTTTTATTCAATTAACTGCTTTTAAAGATTATTATTAAAACGTAATCGTTTATGGTTCCTGAATACCGTATAGACTATTTTTGAATGAAAACTATAATTATCGAACACAGGAAATAAATTCAATACCAGTGCAATCTTCATATTATATTTAGGTGCCAGGATATATAGTATATTATAATTTTATTAGAAGAAAAAAAACGTTACCTTTTTTTTATTCAAATGAAACGAAAAAAAAAATATCTTTATTATTTATTCGATATTCCGGAAGCAGTTAAAAAAAACAAATAATAATTGTCATTCATTTTTATTGCAAATCGTGAATTGGCATTTAAATTTATAAAATAATAATAACATAGGTAGTTCATGTTATAAGAATCTATAAATTTAAAAAAAAAACACACGCATTAATAATTTAATATAAATTACTGTTAATTCTTGCTGTCATTATGATGCGATTATTTCCGTTAATTAATTGCGAACTTTTGGTTTCAATCACGTATTTTTTTTCCGGGTCTGTGGTTGATTGGTTAACGTCTTTTATTCAGTTGCAGTGGCAGTATGGTCACTTAGCGTCGCTCTTTGGGATCGGAAAGGTGGGAAGGGATTTTCAACAACCCATGCCTTTGAATAGATTTATCGACTGAAAAAATCCACTCGTACCGGGAATCGAACTCGGGCGGTCCGGCAAGCAAGTCAAAGCCGTTGCCACTGTGCCACGGACAGGACTAATGACCAAAAATATAATTAGATACTGAACAACCATTATAAAATAATCGATAATAATTTATTATAATGCCATTTGGGCATTTATAGTAACACAGACATCATGGTTAGTTTTCATTGGAATACCTGAGAGTTCTGCACGGGCTCGGGTTTGGCCGGGTAAAGAAGGTTTGGATTCAATTCTCGGACGCAAGCATACATCAAAATATAACAGAAATCGGGCCATTTCCGAATGAGCTCACCACTATCGTAAATCTAAATTTAATACTATAATAAACTTCACGTACTCGTATTAGTCATCTTTTCGACGCCTTGTTCGTTATTTAAAAACATTCCCTCATGAAAACCCATTCGAAAGAACAAGATGCATTGTTCTTAACTTAATGACTTTTGACGCCATTATTTTAGTATTTTTAATAATGACTGCTTCATCGGCGTTTGTACTATACGCATAATGAATTTCATAATATGATGCTGACTTTAGTATGTCTTATATGGTTATTTCGATCGGTCGCAATTCGATTTGTTAGGTTGATTTTTTTTTAATTTACCGGCAAGAAATGGGCTTCGAAAATATTGAGTGGAGAATATATTTCTTCAGTTAAAACCCATGGTAAAAGTGAAGTTTGGAAATCATTTAGTGAAATCATAGAGGTGGCTACAAACAAAAAAGTTGGATACGTTGAGTGTATAAAATGTAAATGCATTTTCAGCTTTTCTAATTCAAAAACATCTCACTTGAGTCGTCATTCCTGTAAAACAAACAAAAACTAATTCTAATTAAGAAGAAATGTATTTCGCACAACTGCACAAGTGTTAAAATTTGAAAAAACGTCGGGGTCGGGTTCGGATAAGATTTGTGGAAATGACCTCTCTACAATACCTAAACAAGTGGCCCGTGCAGACCTCTACAATACCTAAACAAGTAACAATCCAAAACATCACAATTGAGATTAGAATGGTGAGATGGAGTTTAGATTCTATTCTATTTCGAAATATGACGAACCACTGAGTTACTAGTTATGCTTTCAAATGTTATCTCTCATACATTGATTTGTTTCTTTCAGTACAATGCCTATCAACTAAATGCCAAATCACGCTTATACGATATGTTTTGATATTTTACTTTGATAATTGTTTAACGTCAATAATTTATTCTCTGCTAATGATAACGATACCAAATTTAATTTGCTTTTCGTGTAATTTTTTATTGATACTTTTTAACATAGATATATTGAAAGTAATTTAATTATATGTAGTTTTCATTCAATAAAATAATAAACTCAGAGACAGTCACGACAATTATTTTTAACGCATATTTAATATTACATTAAAACCTTGACCAAAAGTTTCCACTCATTCATGTTTTTCTGAGAAGTCATGAAATTAATATAACATAAAAAAATGTTGAAATGATCCTCTTTTATTGTTCTTTCAAACTTATTATTCGCAGTGAAAAAAAAGCGCCCATCCAATGTGAAGCATAATGACTTCTTATTTGACTTAGGTATCGCAATAGAAGTTTTCTGCGAGAACTGCTTGCTTATATGTTCAAAAGTTTCAATGCACATGTATTATTATTTTGGCGTGTAGGTCAGTATCTGTAAGTTTTGGTAAGTAAAAAAATGAACGGTCAGTATCCACTGTATCAGTATGAACGTGGTCAGTAATTAAATAAAACGGTCAATAATTTATGTAAAATGGTAAGGAATTTATGTAGAACGGTTAGCATTTATATTAAATGGTCGTTCATTGAAAATAAATGGTTGGTTTTAATTTGACAGCTTGTAAATTTGATCAAATATGGTCGTAAGAGGCAAATTTATAACCAGGTTCCCCAAATCAAACTTAATCTAGCATTAACTAACCCAACCTAATCTTCCTTCAACTACTAATTATAAACTGTTTTCGATAGCCACCTACATTTTTACAAAAACATACAGGCCATTTTCCAATAAAATACTGACATAAATTAACTATTTACTGATCATTTAATTTATTTACTGGCCGTTTTATGTATTTTTTACTTCCAATTTCTTTCATTTTACTGACCGTTAATCGAATTAGATACTGACCAAAAAAAATTGTTACCTATTATTTTCTGTGATTTCACTTACTTACCCAAGATACAGAGATAACTTAACTTAAATGTTATGATCATGATTATATAGGTACCTCTTTGTTGAATCGGAATTGATAGTAAATATAACCAGGGTCGCCTCATGAGTAAAAGGCCCCGGTGTGCAAGGCAATATTTTATCACCCCCATAAAACGCAATGACATTCAAACTTTCAGATTGGCTGTCAAAACTCATGCGTTTATACTGAATATAGTCTTGCACTTGATTAATTATTATTTATTTATTTATTAGATAAAAATACAATATATGGCATTACAGCTGTCACCAATGCGCCATGCCATGCAATTGACACACAAATTTAGAACAAGCATACAACAAAAAAAGCACCAAGTTCTCTGCTGATTTTTTTTATTTCAAAAGGCAGTGCATTGGTCAGCCGACCAGCTCTTGCGACTGGCGACTCAAATGAACAACGCAACAAACAAGTTCTGTAAGTAAAATTATAAATATTTAAAGCCAGAAATTACGTCTTTGTGAAGACACTATCTTTCACTCCTTACCAACGTTCCCTTTAAGATTTGAGGTTAATTGGGAACCAAACCAACAAATGCGCGGAGTAATAAAGTATTCCTTTTTTATTACTCATTCATTGGAAGAGTTATGTTCGAAGCATTCATCAGGCTAAATAAATTCACATTAATGTTTGTTTTCTTGACACTTATGAAAAATATCATAGGTAAATATCATATTATTTTTAGCCGGATCTGTGGTCTGTTTAGATATGTCTCTAATCCGACAAATACATAAAAAAAATAGTAGCGCTATTCGAGGCATCCTCCTAATCAGGGCTGTGGAGTCGGAGTTTTTTGGCCGGAATCGGAGCAGGAGTCATCGCGGCGTTTTGGCCGAAGTCGTACTCGGAGTCGGAAATTTTGAAAAGTTTGAACTTTTTATTTTTGCATATTATATCTCAAATTAGGGTATTGGCAGGATTGGTAGTGTTGATATTTAATTGAATACACATAAATAGGAAAATTAGGTAAAAAATTGACGATATTAAACTTTTTTTAGTCTAAGTCGGAGCCGTGTTTTTGGTCAATGTTAGAGTCGGAGTCGTAGTTTTGGTAATTGCTGGAGTCGGAGTCGAACTTTTTTTTACCGACTCCACAGCCTTGCTCAAATCTGATCTTAAAAAAGTAACGCTTTTCGAGACATCCTTCTAGCCCAGCGGTTCTCATGTGCAGCCACCAGCACATTCATTGAAGCAAATAAAAATTTTAAAAAAGTGGTTTGGCAATGATCAAGATAATTTTGCAACAAATACTCTGAAGATGAAGCATTTCGAATGTATTCATTACCATTGGTAAATCGTCAAACATGCTTAGGCCCATCCGACAAAATTCAAAGGCAACAGACTCGTACAAAAATTTGGTGCGGCCACCAGACATTTTCACGTGAGTACCACTGTACTCTAGCCTTACTCTCTTCGAAAAGAAGTAGTGAAGCAACTGAAAAGCTTTTTCGTTATTTCAATTTAAAAATTATTAAATACAAATAATTAAAAACCTGCCGTATGTTGTAACTAGTTCTTCGGTCGATTTGTCATGCCGGACTTGTTTGTAGCGACGGGTGTTGGTCGCCATTTTCATAACATGGATGTCCTATAGCCGGTTCTTCAAGGCCAAAACTATTCGCAAGATACAATTCATTCCAGCGGTGTCAAACTTTTCGCTCGGAGCATATTAAATTACACAGTATTATAAATACTACACCACGCGGTGAAACGTCAATTGGAACAAACGCAAGTAATAAGTTTAAACCATAATGAAAGTTTGCTAACTTTTGTACTAATTATAAGAAATTTTAATTGTTATATTTTGACCACGACACACAGTAATTTGATGCACTGATTTCAGATAAAATCTGCTACTAATGTGCACCATATTGACTTCTAACGGAGCCGAATACAAAAAACTGTGGCTTACTAATATGCTTGACCTTCCTTTTTTGGAGAGAGTAGAGGTTTGAAATAAAAGGACTAGTGGTTAGCTAATTATTCTTGCTACGAACAGGTTTTACGATCAGGGTGGGTGTTGTAGCGAATTTAAGACAACACAAGCACACATCTCTCGAATAGAAATTTTTACAATAATTCGATTATAAAACGAAAACGACTGGGATTTGGACTAGAGTCCGTGAGATCTACAACTGGAGCCTTCACAACAATTAAGAACATTCGACCACGGACCCAACAGTTATAAGTTAACTTGACATGAAACAATAAGTGGCAGATTGAAAGCTAACCGAAATTCAGTGTCTCAATGAACATTATGTGAACTATTTCGAGAATTTTGTTTTATTTAAATAAAATTTTCTATTCGTGTCATTTCCCCATAAATATCTCTGGAGGTCTATGGATGACTATGCGGTTGTGTGGCTACCATTGACTTATCAATATAATTCTAAGTAATAATTAAAAAAAAGTTTATTTTTTACTAACATTTTTGCAGTCTGGCCAATGTACAAAGTCAGACAGTTGCAACATGCAAATTTCCATAGATGTCGGTGTTACCCAATGACGTACATACTTTTATTTAATCACATAATTTTCGAATGATTTACGTTATATTATATAACTCTGAATATGTTTATGTAAGTAAGTGACAACTGAGAAGTGTGACTAATATATTAAAATATTTCTCAGCAAAATATCTAGTTTGATGAAAATATATGCGAAAAACCAGTGGTTGAGTTAATTTAAAATGACTTGAGAATGTTGAGATCCAATTAATCTCCGTGTAGCACCGCAAAATTATGAAAGGAGCATAATAAATATTGTCCTTGCAACTTCAAGGATTATAATGACAAACAAGTATTGATAACTCAGCTGTCTTTTCGTTTTCGATGTTTAACTCAATGATAATGACAATTTGAGGAGAAGGTAATGATGAAAAAGAGACTCATTCCATTTCTTACTTAATATTTTTGATGGAATCAATTTGTTGCATAAAACAAGGAATCCTATTTTGAAGTATACAACTATAAATCTTCACAAAAATAAAAGAGCACAGGTAGGCATAGTTCCTTCGAAGCCGAAAGGTTGACTCCGTAGAAAATTTGAATACTGAGCAAGCCAACCCAATAAATGCGCGGCATAAATATGTAATATATTTTTTATTTCGCTTTACATACTTGAAATCAATACAATATAAGCGGAATGAACCGATTAATCATTCGATAAGCGTCGCATGGCGGTAGCGGCTGGCTAGCCACTTGTGGCCACTTCAGGAGCGGAAATGAATAAAAAACTTATTTTTGATCTTTCTGATATTTTTAGCAATTCGGGGTTAATTAGTGCACGCCAACCCACGACGAGTGCGCGGTGGTTTTATAACAACTGCGCGGCCAGGCATACGCGCAGCTTACAGAGAGCATTGCATGTAAGTATGTTCAAAACACTTTATTAAAAAAAAAACCCTTTTTCCAGGGCTGTGGAATCGGAGTCGGAGTCGAGGAGTCGGAGCTTTTTGGCCGGAGACGGAGTCGTCGCGGCGTTTTGGTCGTAGTCGTACTCGGAGTCGGAAATTTTGAAAAGTTTTAACATTTTATTTTTGCATTTAATATGTCAAATATTGCTCTTGGCCGCCTTGATATGGTTGATATTTAATTGAATACACATAACTAGGAAAATTAGGGAAAGAAAGTGACAGTTTTAAACTTTTTTTAGTCGGAGTCGGAGTCGGTATTTTTTTCACCGACTCCACAGCCCTGCTTTTTATGATTATTTTCAATGTGAAAAAAGCCCATTTGAAAAATCGTTCCTATATTTGCTCAAAATTTGTTTTGTTTTCTGCAATATTTCAATAATAATTAGTATTCTCTGTCATGTATTGAAATATACGCATTCGTAGCTGCTTTCATGGTACAAAACAAGTGTTCAAGGATATCTTGATAAACGAGGGTTGCTCAGTTCGCGGAAGTAACAAAGATAAGTCCGGGTTTGGGACTTTCCAGTATGAAAGGATTTGCGAAAAAACCCGGGTATTTGGGGTCGGCAAAAAAAAAATATTTTGTTTTTTTTATGGCGCTACAATATAACAACAACAATTGATAGAGTAGTAATAAATTAAAATTAATAGGCGTAATTTATAATTATTGTAAAAATAAAAGATGTATAACGAAGCGCTCAATGTTCAATATTCGTATTGTAACTAATTTTATTGATTTATTAGGTATATTAAAAAGCAGTGATGGGAAATTTTGATTGCCGTAACGTTTTTTATTCTACACTTCTTATACAGTTTTTGCAAGCCTATTTCACCATTTTGCAAATGAAATTCACCCTTTTGCAAACCTATTTCACCCTTTTAATCAAGCAAAAGGGGTGAATTTTATTTGCAAAAAGGTGAAATAGATTTTCAAAATGGTGAAATAGGCTTGCAAAAACTGCATTGGTTTTTTTTTTGATTCTGTGGTCAAGTGTCAACGTCGTTGGCTCCGGTTGCGTGACTCGCGGGCTCGAATGCCAGCCCGGAAAAAATAATTTTCCAATTGAAATATTAATTTCTATTCGAAGACATGGATGTCTGTGCTGATTCAAATTCCTTCCGGTTACCTTCCGATCCTTAAAAACGGGATGAAGCGAGAAGCGAGAGCGATCAGCTAACCACTTGGCCCTACTGCCTGGTGTATGGTGTAGTGGTCAACGTCGTTCGTTTCCGTGACGGACCGCTCGGGATCGAGCAGATTTTTAGTTTTTCTGTTGTTAAAAGTCCCACACTTCCGATGATCCTAAAAACCGGCGAGTTGCAAAGGCGATTAGCTAACCACTAGTCCTGTCCTTATCGTCACGCTCTCTCAATCCTAACTTTTTCCAAAAAAGAGAGGTTGAGCAGCTGAGTAAGAAAAAGTTCTCGTAGAAAGAAAAAACATGTTGAGATAAACTCAGCGAGGTGTCTATATACTCCAAGTTAGTAGCGGTCATGTTAATTAAAAAAGCCCTACTAGCTATACTCTCTTCGTTCGCATTTGATTAACAAGAAGTTCCGTATAAATCTTTTTCTTTTGGTATATAAAATAAAGTCTAAAATTTTAAATAACTTTGATTTTTCCACGTATCGTGTGACTAACTGTGACACGTATTTCGCCTCTTTCATAGGCATCTTCAGACTTACTATCGCAAAGTTTGCTTGAGTAATGAAGCAAGATTGATTCTAACATTTTAAATTATGAAATTACAAAATGGATTACGGGTTTTTTCCTTCTAAATGAAACAAGGAAGGGGGTGATAGAACTTCTATTCAAATATTAAAAGATAGTCTATTACAAAATGTTGTTTTTTTTGCAAATAACACGGACTTTTTCAAATTCAGGAACTTGTCTACTGTCCAAAAGAAGAGTTGACTGTAGTTTATTCAACATTCGTATCACTTTGATAGATTGTCCATTATTTTCTCCATCTTATTTATATCTTCTCGGTAAAAACAAATGCCTCGCTCGCATCCCTTATATTGTTATATCTGGCTTAATGTAATTACCATCACTTATGATTACAGGTAATTTGGAAGCATTGTAATAATACAGTATGACATCAGCAAATTTTACGCTCGTGTAATAATTTAATGTCACATTGAATGAATTATATAAAGATTCTTAACATTGACTTCCCGGTGGGTAATACAGTTTACCACCACTGCCACTTTATCTTAAATATCTATCTTAATATTAGTGATACTTTTGGTATTCTTAAATCATTGTTTTTTACACCTTTTTCGGTAAAAAAAAATTGATTTTTATCGACTTGTTTCGTCGCAATTAAATAAAAAATAAAATAAATCGGAATATTATTGGCCCAAAACCATTTATATGGTCGCTACAAATTGCCAGGATTTAAACCTTACTGCACATACGCGATTAGATAACGTTATCTTATCTCAAACGCGCATCGTTCAAACGTACGTTTCAGATCAAAAGGATGTTTTTTTACATTCGAAGACGTAGATAAACGCTCACAGTTTTGATTACGCCAATCAGTCATGAACATCAGCACGAACCCTTTCATGCGCGACATAAAATATGAATAATTATGGGAAAACTATCGATTTTCATATGTATATTCTTTTAGAAGGATCTATAAAGATACGTTAAAGCAAAATATAACATTTTTTTAATGCAATCTATGCCAATAAAGCCATACCACTGGGGTATTTTAAGACCCCCTTCGGATCACACGATATTTTTCAAGGACCGTCTATCGAGGGTTTTAACAATAACATATTAATTTGTGAAACATATTTATATTCGCGGAAGTTTTTTCGAGTAACATAATACTATGTCTAAAGATACGCGTTTAACAACAATTTTAGCGAATTTCGTCAATGAATGAACTGATTATGAACACGATAGGTACCACGTCATTAGCGATTATTGTTTGTTTACCAAATTTGGTAGAAATCAGCTGACGTCAATCGGCCATTTTGAATAATAAATTAATGCAGATAAACAACATGGCGTCGATGAATAATTTCTAGTAAAACGTCAAAATTACGTTGCCGTGAATTATGACAATGTTGTCAGTTTTTAAGTTGTTTTTGTGCAAATATTTTTAGGATTTTTCTAGTTATAATTTATTGGGTGTCAATTTAATTAATCGATTATTGCTTTGTTGTTAAATATGGTGTTTTTTTATATTTACTAGACACGATCGTATTCTAGCAACTTCCAGGAATTTGTGTGCAATATAGGTTATCATTTGTCTGGTGCTAAATAGAAAGAGACATATCGCTAATTGATTTTGTAATATATGTCATCCGTGTACACAATACTTCAATTAGCAATGAATACTAATGATCTTCCAACAAATGTATGGAATCATTGTATAATTATAATTTTACCTTATTGAACCATCGAAGAAGAGGTCCGATAGCCATAATTGAAGATATTATTTGCAAAGACGGCAGGTTTCACAGAAATCTAAAAATGAATGTCATTTTGTATAGAAAAATACCAGGGCTGTGGAGAGAAAAATAGTTCGACTCCGAATCCAGCATTTACCAAAACTACGACTCCGACTCTGACTCCAACATTGACCAAAAACACGACTCCGTCTCAAACTCCGACTAAAAAAAGTTTCATATCGTCACTGTTTTTTCATAATTTTCCTATTTATGTGTATTCAACTAAATATCAACCCTACCATTCCGGCCAATAGCCAAATTTGACATATTATATTCAAAAATATAAAGTTCAAACTTTTCGAAATTTCCGACTCCGGCCAAAAAGCCCCGACTCCACGACTCCGAATCCGACTCCACAGTACTGAAATATACACTCATAAAACGATCTAAAGTACAGCTTTAAACTCGGCCTCATTATATACAAAACAATGGTAATCTCCTAAACTTATTATTTTGACGTATAATCCAACATGGCCGTCGTGTCAGTGCTGTCAGTATACTACATTATTATGATCTTTAAAGAACAGTATATACCATTGGTCGTCAACCTGGCCCGTACCACCTAAAAGTGGGCGGTTAAGGCTTCCATGGTGGGCGCTGGGCAATTTTTGCTTTATCCCAAAAAAAATTAATAGATTTTGGTGGACGGTAGGGAAATTTTACAATGCAAATTAAGCAAAAGTGGGCAGTAGGCATACAAAAGTTTACGATCCCTGGTGTATACAGTGGTTGGGGTGGGTTAGGTTAGTGTATGATCATTATTTAAACATTTTGCAGCAAGAATAATTAATTGTTAAATGATTGACAATAATAATTCACGAGTAGCTTCTGCGTTTTCTTTTTGTGACGACAGCACTGAGACGACGGCCATGTTGCATTATACGTCAAAATAATGAGGAGAACTAGTGTAGGAGATTAACCAAAATGGTTCGAATAATTCAAATGCGGCAAATCATCTTAAATATAATATTATACAAAATTAGTTGCACATTACTTAGTGATTTTATATTGTTACTATTTCCGATGCACTCGGCGATAATATGGTTGATGTTTATTTTCGGCCTGGTCACTTTTATTTATAGTACGTATACAATCTTTCGTTACGTATGAAAATGTTTACCGAAGGAGCGAAACACGTGTCATACATAGTAGCAAATCTAGCAGAGTAACATAGTGATCAACTTTAATACGTAAATGAACTTGTTTGTTATATAATTTAAATTTAGCAAGGCCAAATTTATTTACATTCTGATTTCACACTCATTCTTGAGTATATACATAGCTAATTATTAGTTATTATGATCGATGAGTATATTAAAGCTATAAACGTATTTACTTGTATTGATGGATCTAAAGACCATTCAGGTCAATGGCCAATTGCGAAGTTACTCTTAACTTACTCTCGTGTCTTTTACCTTATTTAATAAATTGTAGATTTTGTACGCATATTCGATGAGAATTGTTTGCTGCGGTCCGTTCTCATACGGGCCCAATAGGCAACACTGACTTTTTGTAAGCATGACTTTGACTTTTGTAATGACAATTAGAACGGGGACTTGGGCGTTAGCCTAATCCCTTTCATCTGTGGGGCTTTAAGTTGTGGAAAAATCTTTGCAGCCGTTGCGGCGCTTGCTTCGGCTGGCGTTAGCTGGCTTCTACGGCAACCGGTACGCTTGGTAATCATGGTGAAGATGCGAGGGCGGAGATAATGCTTTGGTCGGGGCTGTTGCTGGCGGTCGGATGATGATAGTGGTCGAGTAGTTGTAGGATCTTGGCAGCCAAAACAGGCGACCGTGGCCAGTCACGGCTGGTGACGGGGTGCTGGGGGGTGCAAAAGGAAGATTCAACTATTTTTCCGTACTACGGAAGAGAAACAGTTGGTATTGCGAACATCTGAATTGAAAGTCCATGCTATAGAAGTGTTTTAAAATCAAATGAATAGGAAAGAACTCTTGCAAAAATGGTTGAATCTTCCTTTGCACCCCCCAACACCCCGTCACCAGCCGTCACTGACCGTGGCAGTCAGTCAGTAAGCCATGCGGAGTGGCACTACCCCGTACGGTGTGCGCTGAGTAGGATTGCTACACGAAAAACGAGGAGTCCATCGGCAGGAGTCCCGACTGCTGGGCGGTCTTCTGGTATGTCTGGATCGCGGTTTGATCGTGGTAATATCGGTCGAATGATGATGATGACGGTCGGGTGATGATGATGATGGTAGTATTTGTGTTCGGTCCGGTGAGCTGTTTAAAAACAGCTCACCAGTCCCAAAACACTGGCAGTTTGGAAGGTCGGATTTCGGCTCAGAGAGGTATTCACACCACGAGAGTCGAAGCGAGTATGATTTGTAAGCATTCGAGAAATTTGCATCTTATGGGGAACGAGATACTCTTGATTCCACTTTAGATTAAGCGCGAAGTAGACTAAGCTTTACCGCCATGGCCATGGATTCTCAGTATGCGGATACAAATTATTAACGTAATCTTATAACCAGATAATATCATGGAAATGCCTACTAATTTAGCGGGTGCCTTTTATCCGACATATAATTAAAGAATTGATTTATTTTAAGTGCTTAGAATTTATGATTAATGATATTTATTTAACGGGTATAACAATGGCGAGCTTGGAAGATTGAGTTGCTCATTAAAAATTGGCAAACAATTAAGCTGATCATTAATTTATAATTTTATAGTATTGATATTTTGATTTCACAATTCATCAAAGGATGAAACAGTTTGTGAGTACCTGAACCTTGAGGTCCATTGTGTTTATCGGGGTAATAAGTAAATTATGCCACTTCCAAAATGGTCTTATCGAATTGCAGGTGGAAAATCGTCATGAAAAAAATAATTGGGGGTCCACGATAGATGTAAAGTCTAACAAAATTGAAGCCAAATATTGAAATTTTTCTATCAAAGAATCAGGCTCATCCTGCCCACTAAAACCTGTTTTTTGTGTATGTATTTTATGTAAAAACTAGATTTTCACTTTCATCGTTTTAAATAACGTATAAATATCAAATATAAATAACGTATAAATACTAATTTTACGTTTATTCCCACTTGGTAAAAAACCAGATAAGTTTCCACTTCAGGAATACATCAAATCAATTACATACTTATTATTACCAAATCAAATTAAGATGGTGGAAGGAGATGTATTGTGTACCCTGCCTAAGCGGTATATATATACTTGATCTAATGCACGATTAAAACATAGTTCTGTCGAGGGCGTAAGCTGAAATAGCTATCAACAAATAAAAGGCAAAAGTATGAATTTCAATTGCGAAAGGGTAAAATAGATTTGCTAAAGGGTGATATATAGACTTGCAACAATTGTACAAGGGCCTTAATACAAAAACGTACGTTTTGAGTTAATTTTACACATTTGAACACATAAATTATTAATGAAATTAGTAATAAATTAATATTTAAAGTAAGAAACTCAAATGCATATAAAAAGTTTTATAAAGTGTCTTTTTATAAGGACGCTTAGTTTTGAAATGTAAATAAAACAAGTTGTTTGTGAGATTTCGACTAAATTTTAATTTCATTTGTAAGTATATTTTACGGCATTAAATATGGAATATAGCATCAAATGTCTGCCAATATCCATTCATTATAAAATGGGCCATGTCGCTAAAGTTGACTTTTTTGACTAATTTGGGTAAACTTCCAACTGCTCCAGAACCCAATCAGGCGTTGTCTGCGGTCGTTTACCTGAGGTTCCTTGGTTAGTTGGTTTTTATACGGGTGCAGACATAAGGCCCGATTCAAAATTCGCCAAGTTGAAGTCGCAGAAAAGCCAAGTTCTTGTGAACAACGAGAAATAAGCTGCCTTGGGTTTTCCTGTACACTTTCACCAGATATTGTATTTTGATGACGTACAGGTAGGTGTTGGCCGATTATTTACCAAACTGGTTGACTCAAATTTGGCCACTTAACAATGAATAATCTACTCAGCAGGACAAAGTAACATATTTTGAGCGTTTCTATTGAAATACCCTTTATATAACGTAATTTCTGTAGAATTGAAATACATTGTTTTTTTTTCTCACCGTATTATAAATATCAAACTTGACCTATTTTTTTTATTTTAAAACATTCTACTCCACAGAAAACCCTACCAAAGTGAGTAGCTCTGTGTCAGATTCAAAAACAAATTAAAAGTTGATGAATTTGTAAAAAAATAAATAAATAAGAGGGTCTGCCGAAAACTGAAAAAATCGGCAAGAGGTCTACAAGAGTTTGGGGACTTCCCTATAAAGCCCTTCGGGAATAAATACTTGTTTTTCCTCATCGTCTAATTTACTCGTTTATTCCTGTATACAGTGAAACCCCGATCTTACGTTTCTCGCATTAAACGTTTTCCCGCGTTGTCCGTTTATTTTCTATAGTCCCGGCGAAGCACCCATAAGAACAATGTAAAAAATTCCCGCATTAACCGTTTCCCGACTTCTCGATATCCTCGATTTTACGTTTAAAAATTATAGTCCCATTACAAATATTATCCCGATTGACCGTTTTTGTTGAACATTTCTTAAAAAAACATTCAAGCCCTTCCCTAATCAATTCGTAGAAAAAAAACTGAGAATGCAAATGTGCACTTGTTTTCTATGCATTGTCATAATGCATCTGTGTCTTCTGTAGAAGAAGATAGCGAAAAACGCAATAATGAACCACGGAATGACATTGACAGCAGCGTTGCTGGCCTTCGAACAAATAAAAATAGTTCTAACTAAACATAGTTCTGACGAAGGCGTAAGCCGAAATAGCTATCAACAAATATATAACATAATTTATGTAGAACTAAAATACATTGTTATTTTTCTTTCCGTATTATAATGGAATTCTACCAAGTAAATGCCTACTCAATCAATAAAATAAAAATATATTTCTACTTCAAGGATATAGATGAATCTCTTTTAAGGTGTTCACTGTCAATACTTGGTGGAAAGGCACTATAATAAAAATAATAACACATTTTTAGTACTTTTTCCACATGAGATTTATTTCATCAGGACCGGTTTCGCTCATGGCGAGCATTATCAACTGATTAGGAATACAATAAAACAGTGGTATTTATGCAAAAGTTAAGTATGAAAACAAGGTATGACAAACAATTGATAAATCAACTAAGCAAATAAATTAAAGCAAATTACAAGAAAAATAGACTAAAAATAAAATGTTCAAGACCTCTTAGCAATAACTAACACTGCTAAGAGGTCTTATTTTAAGTCTATTTTTCTTGTAATTTGCTTTAATTTATTTGCTTAGTTGATTTACCAATTGTTTGTCATACCTTGTTTTCATACTTAACTTTTGCATAAATACCACTGTTTTATTGTATTCTTTATCAGTTGATAATGATCGCCATGAGCGAAACCGGTCCTGATGAAAGAAATCTCATGTGGAAAAAGTACTAAAATGTGTTATTATTTTTATTATAGATGAATCTATTTAAAAATATGATAATTTGAGCATAATTTGTTTAAATTGAAGTGGCAAACTGCAAAGAAGTAACGTAGTGTTAAGGATTTTTTTAAAAATTAATGTTATCGGTATAATAAGAATTTTTTGAAAAGTTTATTTCCTCATTTATTGTTTCCCGCATTAATCGTATATTTTTTACGGTCCCTTGAAAAACGTAGAATCGGGGTTTCACTGTATTATCTAAGGTGACCGTTGTAAAAACTACTTAACTGTTCCGTTATAAGTGTTTCTGGATTACAGAATTATTATAATTATGTATGTCATAAAACATGCGCAATAATCTCGAAACTGTATTTTTAGATATTCTAGGTCTGGTTCTTGGATTGCGACATATTATAATTATTGCCGTGCAAACAATCTTGTAAAATATAATAACAAACCTTGAAGATAGCTATACAAGTAGCATTGAGAAGAAAGACGTTGACTTTTAGCAGTTCTACGCTTTGCAAGGCAGAAGAGACCATATGACAAATTAAAGAATCTTGAGGAGAGAGAAAAATCAAGAGTTTTTGACGTGACAACGTCTTATAAATCGATGAACGCCCGCTGCACGCACGAAAAAACATGACTCATTGTCCCGTTTGTCGCGTTACGCCGAAGGCAAGCGTGCGAGCGAGAGCGCGGACAAGCGATAGAGAGGCACGATCGGCCTACCGTTCGGATTGTGCCGCATCTATCTGTCTTCCACTCGATTGGTCGGTGCGTCTGAGTAGAAAAGAGACAGCGGCAGCACACAACTTATACACCTACAGTACCTACGCGTGATCCGTTTACAACTGTTTATAAAGTGAAGTGAAATGTTAATGTGGTTTTCATTGTTTATATTACAACAAAAATTGCGGCAATAAAGGTAATTAATTCTTGCATATTAAAAATCTGATTAACGTATAACAAATATACAAAATATCGTATCCATACAAAATAATGATAATTCAATAAAAAATGATTCCATTTTATTCATAAAAGTATGCAAACATTTCATCAATGTTTTCTTATGACGTTGTCACGTTAAACTATCGTCCGTAAACCGACTTTACAGACACCAATTTTTTTTTAAAATTAATAATCTACATAATCATGTAAAATGTCTAACTGTTAAGTGCATTCTTTTATATATTTAAGAACATTCCACGAATTTCTTTAAACCATTCCTGTAGAATGTGTATTTTGGGTGGGTTATTTGAATTTTTTTTATAGCATCCTTTTATATTTTTTAATCCACCCTTGTAAAATGGGTAACTTTTGAGTGCATTCTTTTATTTATTTTAAGAGCATTATCTTATATCCATTCATTTGAATATTTATATATTTAATAGTATTTGTTTAAATTTTGTAATTAATCCTCGGAGAATGTTTATTTTTGAGCAATATTTTATATTTTTAAATTCATTCTTTTAGAATGTGTAAGTTTTGAGTGCATTCATTTAAAATTTCGTACATTGATATTATTCGTATATATTTTTAAATCCATCATTGATGAATGTTTATTTTTGAGTGCACATCTTTAAAAAAATATATTACCATTATTTAATATTTTTAAATCCGTTCTTGTGGCATTTATAATATTTGAGTGCATTCTTTAGTATTAGTAAATTTTCTATTCCAGAAAAATCAGTATTTTTTAAGTCCCCTCGTTTGAAGCTTAAAAGCGAAACAGCTCCTGATATTAACGAAGATTATTTGGGAGCAGAAAGAAAAAAATATATGTATTTAAACATACTGGTTTTTGAAAGTAACCTTAAAATTAAAAGTAAACTAATTTTACATCAAAGAACTGTTAGTATTAACTGTCTGACACACAGATTAAGCATATCGTAATTGAATAATTTCGATGGGTTCGGTGGTAACTTTGTGGAAGTTAATTTTAATTTAAAATTTAAAATAAATTTGATTTTCCCTCCTTTTGTGCTATTAACTGTGACACGTGTTTTCGCCTCTTTCAGAGGCATCAACAAACTGGTAGCAAGGAGGGGGTTATAAAATCAAAACAAAGTAAACTAATTATACTACGTAAAAAGGAAAAATCCCTAGCTCCATTTTGTAATTTTATCATTTTAACTTGAGCCAACTTTGCGATAGTAAGTCCAAAGAGGCGAAACACGTGTAACAGTAAGTAGCATAATACGTGAAATAATCAAAGTTATTTAAAATGTTATATATCGTTATTTATTGGTGCTTTGTGCTATAGATATATCTGTTCTATAAGAATATTGTCTAGTTCATTCAAAGTACTTTGGCTATTAATGGTGTTGATAATTAGGGAGTGACTTCATTGATGAGAAAGATTAGGATGTTTACGTTATTAAACGTTGAAATTAAAATTGCATGAATAAATTACACACACACATTTGTTGAATATTATATATTATGCAAGTATTTTCAAATAATGCTTGCATACCTAAGTTTGTACGTCATACAAATGCATTTTAAGATTAATTTAAAAGCGTGATCGCTGTCGTATATTTTCAATTAACATTATTTCAAATAATATTTAATCATTCGATGGTTTCGGCTGTAACATTGTGGAAGCTCGTTTTAATATAAAATAACTTTGATTATTCCTCGTATTGTGTTATTAATTGTCACACGTGTTTCGCCTCTTTGTGTATTCTCTTTCTATTTTTCTTCTCTTTAAGCACCTTAGTGCATGGTTAAAAGGTCAGTCCCGTGCAGCTCTGTCTCGGGCCAAGTAAGTGAGGAGTAAATTCGTTTCTTTTCTTGATCGTATAGCGTTATGGAAGGCGGCTGTGAAAAACGGCTGCACACACATAACGGATGGGTGGTGGGACAACCAACTTGTTCTTTGAGTGTCATCTTCGGACTTACTATCGCAAAGTTTGCTTAAGTAATAAAGCATGTTGATTCTTATACCACACCGAGTAAATAAAAAGGGTTTAAAAATGAATAGTTTAGAATTTTTAGAAATAAATATTTAGTAACACAATACGTGGAATAATCAAAGTTATTCTATATTAATATTTAATCAATTTAATAATATAACCCACGCTTTGGGACTCGTTGTTGAGGATGGTCATTGCTATACAGAAACTAACTAAATAAATACAAAATAAAAAATGCAAAATACATTCAGTGTGTGATAAAAAAGTATATTTCTTTGATACATCGCAAAAAAAATGTTAAAATAATTTCTCATATCAATCAACCTACACTTTTAAGATGTTGACGTCAACACTTGGTGGATTGGCATTGTAATAAAAATTATAACATATGTTTAGTACTTATTTCACATTGAATTTATTTAGATCTTGAGTGGTTTTGCTCATCGCAAGCATTATCTACTGAATCAAATCACCTGATAATGTTTGCGATGAGCGAAACCACTCCAGATCTAAATAAATTCAATGTGGAACAAGTTGTAAGTAATCGGTCAGAACTTAGTGCCACTTATTCGACGCATGCATACTGACTGTGCTGCATTACCGTTGCGAGTCATGGCACATCACAAAAGCACAGGGTAACCGTATACTGTGCTTCGAAAATTGATGCATGCGGCGAATATTGCGAGTACGGTGGTTTGACTTTGTCAGGAACACGGAGACTAGAGAGCGGTCAAACCAGCCCCTTATTACGTCCAAAATAAAAAGGCGACGATGGACTTGGCTTGAACATGTGCTGCGGATGCCCCAGAAAAGCCTGAATCCTGGTTGCGTCTTCTATCAACCTAATGGATCCCGACACCCTGGAAGGCCTTTGATGACCATCCATAGGATGTACTCAGGGGAGCTACGGGACGCTGGGATGACCTGGGAAAAAGCAAGAAAGTTGGCGTGTGATAGAGCATCCCGGAGGCACCGTGTGGCGGCCATGTGCTCTGAATAGGGAGCGGATATGAAAAAAAAATGTTCGCGCTGTGTCAAACCGGTCCTGATCTAAACTCATTGTGGAATATGTACTAATAATTGTATTATTATATTTATCAATCAACTTCTTTGACTTTTACATCACCCTACGTGATTTCATTGCATTCAAGTGTTGATGAACTCAGTGTGGGCGAACATATTCCTACTATACAATGTGGGAAGTGTGGTTCAATCCAAATAACTTGAAGGGCACGTAATACTTAAATATTACAGTATGAACTTTAAGCTACAGTATATTGTGCACGATTACCATTACAAAAACAGGTTACAAAGTGCCACCTTACAATATCCGCTTAGCATGCAAGTTTAAACAGTTTTAAGTTTTATTTCTAAATCTATTACACAATTCCATTTTTAGCACATCCACCCCATAAACCAGTCATTATGTGCATGCTTTGTTAATTTTTAACTTCAGAAATATATTACGTCTTATTATAATACCAGTTCGAAGATGCAATTAAAATTAAAAAATAAAAGCCTTTTGTTTGGGCGTAAGTGTAAATTGCCGAATCATCGTAAGCCAATGACTATGTATTTGTACTGTGTTTGGTATCGATAGTGGAAAACGTAGATATTATCACCCAAGCGTTTATATTTATGTAGCGAGTTCGTTCGTGAAACCTTTACGATATCTTATCTGCAGAATTATGACGAGGAGGCATCAGAGAAACGATATAGAATGAGAGACATTCTTCTTGATGACCCCTCATATGTAGAGACGAAAAAGTGAGATAACTTCTTGAACTATAGCGATCACGCCCTCCTGTCAGCAGCGATAGGAAGGGCATGCAAAATAAAAAATAAATCTAAAGCGCGCCTGAGAACTTGACGCTCCATCAAATATATATAAAAAATAAATATATGTCTATGTAGAGAGTGTAGATTTGATCACATAAACCTTTTTTGTGCGGTAGATGCGTTCCGCGGAAAGTCGCACAAAATAACTATGACTTAATGCGAAAACATGTACAAGGACGCACATTGTAATAAACAGGCGAACAGCTGGATTTTGCACGCACAGTATGCTAAGTACGCGCTGCTTATTACGTTGTTACATATGGTAGTTTATAAGGTCCCAAAAATATATTTAAAAAGATAAAAAATGCATTAAAAAAAACGTACAACGAAATTGTTAATACATGAAATAGGATGTTTTGCAAACCCGTTGCCTTATTCGTGAATTGTCTGCCAACGTGAATTCAGCAGTATTTTTTCTGCCTGGTACATGCATTTGGCAAAATATATAGTGGCGCGCTCCGGTGGTAGATAAACGAACGGTTCTGAAACTAAATACAAGATGTATGTGACACAATTTGGTGTACCGAAGTGTGCAGAAAATGTGAAACGTAAAATTTAATACGTTTCTCACTCGAGTTTTATGAATCGTATTGCCGTAGCGTAGGTGGTTTCATTCAGATTCATGAGTGCAGAAATAAATTACGATTTTTACTTCATAGTGAGGATTGAGGGAGAAATATTTTAACATAACTAGACCAAAACAATTTATTGAAATGAAATTATGAGCTGTGTTTAAATAAATTTTATGTTTAAAAATAAACCACTCCGATTTACATGATAAAATTTTTATGACTTGACTTTTTTAGCATTTGTTTGCTTTGCATTAGCCATTGCAATTATTCAAATACATGTATATTTTTACGTTATTTACTATAACTATAACTCGCTTCTAAAGTAGGTTTAAATAACGAAAATTGTAAATGGTTGACTAAGGCTTACATGTTATTATTTAGGTGACGGGTGACGGGTTAAGAAAAAGTTATATCACAGCTTTTGCCAATGCGTTAAGTATTTTAATTCACCGATTAATTCGGCGAGAAATGACATTACATGTACTCTAGATTTAAAATTTTATACAGAGCAGTCATCAATGAAATTACATGATTTTGCGCAGGTTCACCATTGCTTCTGTAAAAAAAAATTGGTAGAAAAAATTTACGGTGCTGTCCAAAAATCGCATTAAAAGAAAATTGAACGTAAACATGCAAATATCATGACATGGGAACTTGGAGCAAATGGACTCCTTACGGACATTGTCTACATATAATTACATACATATATTTTTCTACGAAAACTGCTTGTTATTCAGTTGATCAACCTCTCTTTTTCGAAGAGAGTAGGGATAAAAAGGATACAAGGACTAGCAAAGGACTAGTGGTTAGCTAATCGCTCTCGCTATACGTCGCTCTTTGGGATAGGAAAGGTGAGACGGGATATTCAACTACACAAACACACATACTTTTTAAGAGATTAATCAATTGAAAAAAACCGCTCGTACCGGGAATCGAACCCGGGCGGTCCGGCACGCAAGCCGGCAATGTTGACTACTGCGCCACGAACCGGACATGACATAGCTCTCCATAAAAGACATTATTATAATGCAGCATTGAATTATTGTATGAAAGTGATCCCTAGTACTGACACCAATTGTGTGAGACGCACGACTTCACAGCGAAAATGTCGTGATGGAAAATCAACTTAAAGTTCAAATATATTAAACTTAATAATAACAACAAAAGCTCTTACGTGCGAGTCCAACACGGAGCTTCGTCCAGTCAGTCATGTGCTTAAAATAAAATGCGACAAAAATGGAGCACTGTCACGAAGAGATTAAATTATACTGTCACATCTGAAATCTGCTCGCGAACAGAAATGTTTCATTTTGACAGAGGGTTGTTTTTGACATGTGAGCTTAAATTATTTTTTGCGTTTTGTCCATGAAAAGTTGAAAATAACATCGCCCCATCGACACCTTACTTTGAAAAGGTTCTAACTGCTCTTGACACTGTTTTGAGATATGAGCGTTTGAAGTTTCGATTGATTAAAATTCATTCGTAACAATGAGAAAGTGTTTCAAATTACTTATTTTAAGCTGTTTCAATTATTATAACATAAGTTATATGAACAATATTATAACAATTCACTTTAATCGAAAAACACAAAACAGAGAAGACTTGATATCGAAACCTTTCTTTGAAAAGGTTCCATCTGCTCTTGACACTGTTTTGAGATATGAGCGTTTGAAGTTTCGGTTGATTAAAATTCACTTGTAACAATGAGCAAGTAAAAATGTTTCAAATTACTTATTTTAAGCATATTTTTCACACTTTTTGCTCAGAAATAATGATCTTAAAGATCTAATGATGGAAATAATGATGACAATCTTAGAACTTTGTCAAATAAAAGTAGTAGAAAAGTGTGCAGATGCAGTGCTACTCCGTTATTCAACCATAGATAATTCTTAAATTCATATATAGGGTATTTCAATAAGGACGCTCAAAATATGTTACTTTGTCCTGCTGAGTAGATTATTCATTGTTTAGTGGCCAAATTTGAGTCAACCAGTTTGGTAAATAATCGGCCAACACCTACCTGTACGTCATCAAAATACAATATCTGATGAAAACATTGCTGCTGTGTGTGAAAGTGTACAGGAAAACCCAAGGCAGCTTATTTCTCGTTGTTCACAAGAACTTGGCTTTTCTGCGACTTCAACTTGGCGAATTTTGAATCGGGCCTTATGTCTGCACCCGTATAAAATCCAACTAACCAAGGAACTTCAGGTAAACGACCACAGACAACGCCTGATCGGGTTCTGGAGCAGTTGGAAGTTTACCCAAATTTGTCAAAAAAGTCAACTTTAGCGACATGGCCCATTTTATAATGAATGGATATTGGCAGACATTTGATGCTATATTTCATATTTAATGCCGTAAAATATACTTACAAATGAAATTAAAATTTAGTCGAAATCTCATAAACAACTTGTTTTATTTACATTTCAAAACTAAGCGTCCTTATAAAAAGACCCTTTATATGTATATATGATAGAATGCGGTAAATACAAGCATATCCGACCAAAAGGTCATTTTAGGCAAAAATTTAAATTAGAACCTTTTCAAAGTAAGGTAACGCCATGTCAGGTATCTTCAAATAGCTTCAAAAACGTCCTTTCAATGACTTGGTATTGTACTTGTTGTTTATAGCTTTCATCTGTTTCAATAAGTGTTTCATACAATACATTTGCGAAGTAGAAAGCTCGCAATGTGTACTATTGTTGTATTGTTATAGCTTTTGTGGTATCACACCACTGTTAGAACAATGGCGGTATGCCAAAACAGCTATTGATTCTCTTTTGAATATTTATCGTGAAACAGAATGTTTTTTTACTTTATCCAGAACAATATATACCAGGGGTGTCCAAATTTTATATCGTGTGGGCAACGTGCTATCGAAATTATTGGCGACGGTCTACTAACATTAAAATTAGTAATTAAAAGCCAGCAGTAAGACTCAATTGATAATAAACATAGATAAAATCAATATGAAGTTATTTTAATAATTGAAATTAATGATAAAAGTTTATAGATCAGGGATGCCCAACTGAATTCACTTGGTGGGCCAAATAAAATAATGCACTTTTTAAACTCAACATAAAAAAAAGCTCATAAATTGAAATATTTTTTTAAATCTTTCTCACATTTTTATGTCGAGCTTTAATGTGGACGCCAGGCATGCATCGCAGTAGATTAGTCAAATTTTCATCATTCAACCCGTTTAGATACTTTTACAATGTTTACCTTCGATTAAAAATGACTCTCACTGAAATGTGTATTTTGTATGCTGACATTTTTGAAAATCTTCTAAATGGCCACACAAAACCTTCAATTGGGCCACACATGGCCCGCGGGCCAAGGTGTAGGCATGCCTGATGTAGATAAAACAAGATATTCATTTATTTTACTTTTACTATCGCAAGCAATATGCTTATTATCAGCTTAACAAACCGTAAATATTAACTACAGTACTAGAAACTCCAATTCGAGTATCGAGTACTCGATACTCGAGTATACTCGACCATTTTTCAAGTACTCGATATTCGAGTAATTTGAAAAATACTCGAGTAATACTCGTCGAAAGATTATTTACGATTTTTTTTTTTAACAGTGGACAGAAAAACTATATAGCACTATTTAATTCAATGCTAACTTTTAAGCCGACGTCCACAGCAACAGAGAGAGGTTCTACTGAGGAAATAAAAAAAAAAAAACTTTGAATCTCTTCTCTCTAATTCTCTATTATTTTTGATATATGTTTCATAAATTGAAATAAATTTATTAATTGAATAAAATAAGCTTATTTATTAATTTATCATCTATTTATGTAAACAATTTTGAATTAATAATATATATTTTGGTACATCTAAAACTACTCGAGTATACTCGAGTACTCGAGTATTTTGAAATTTTACTACTTGATACTCGAGTAGTTGAGATGTCGAGTAATTGGAGTCTCTATACCAGTGATGCACAAATGCGGCCCGAACTGGATTTTTTTGCGGCCCAAAATAAGAAATACTTCATCAACAAATTTTTCATTAAATATGATAAAAAATAGTATTCGATATGTGAACAAATTATGCAGTAGCAACGGTAAATAAAAAAATAAACCACTTCTCAGTATCCATCAATGAGGCCGATTCATCATTGCAACTAGAGTTGATCGATTTGCAGAACAACGATCAATTGAGATCGAAATATCAGAAAGGCGATCTGCAGAGTCTTTACAAATATCTCCCCGAAGAGCAGTTTCATACCCTACGTAAAAAAGCTGCGCTTTATGCAAGTCTTTTTGGAAGCACCTACATTTGCGAGCAAGCATTTTCCATATTAAAACTAAATAAGTCTCAACACAGATACCGCTTAAACAATGATAATCTCAGTGCTGTACTGAGGATAGCAACCACAAACATTGAACCCGACATCAAAATGCTTGCTGCCAGTATACAGTGTCAGAAATCTCTCTAAGTTTCATCGTGAAAATCTGCACGTAATGTAGAACGGAGAAGGATCGAAGTTGCTGATAAAATTATGTAATTATTAAATTAAAAATAAAATATAAAATTTGTTTCTCATCTAGTATAATATATCAATATTTTTCTTCACTTTTACCCTTTGCGGCCCGCGAAAACTTTTAAATGGATAAATTGGTCCTTCTCTCAAAAAGCTTGTGTACCACTGCTCTATACAGTACACAAGTTAATAAGATGACATAAGAAAGAGAAAATAGTAAGATTTTAATCTGTAACGTTTCAATACGCGGCACAAGTTTATTTAACCACCAAGCCACGTTTCTCACAAAAGAAAACAAATACATATCAACCTGAATTTAAAGTGACGCCTGTGACACTGAAAGTGAAGAAAAACGTCACATGTTAAATGATATTATTTTCCAAAGACGCACGAATTGGCGCGGCCCATTTAATAACACATACAATTTTATTTCATTATTATTCCGCAGGGTAAAATTTCGTAAAAAATGTTTTGTTTGATGACGGATACGCGTAGATTACTAATTTCGAGTCTCTGAAACGAAAACTAAAAAGAGACATTGTGTGTCAATTATATTTGAATCAAATATAACAAAGGGTATATTTTTAAGGTGTTCACTGTCAATACTTGGAAAGGCATTATAATAAAAATTGGACATTTTTTATTACGATGAGATTTATTTCATCAGGACCGGTTTCGCTCATGGTGAGCATTATTTTACGAATACAATAAAACAGTGGTATTTATGCAAAAGTTAAGTATGAAAACAAGGTAAGCAAATAAATTAAAATTAAAATGATCAAGACCTCTTGGCAATGCAAAACTAACACATCAAAAATCAATTAAGTATGAATTATAAAATTAACAAAGTAAAAATTCAAAGTGCATTTAATAAAAATAAATAAATCTATCTGTCAACCATAATTGATGAAAATCCCGTGAGTTCAAATGAGTCAGTTCCTGTAACGAATAAAAAGTATCAATTTTACAAATTAAAAACAAAGGAAAATAAAAGATACTAAATTCCTTAAAATCAATATTCTCAACCAAAGTGGGATCTACCATTGGTCAAACAGGAAGAATTTCATACTTTTTTATAAATGTTTTATTGAATTCTTTATCAGTTGATAATGCTCGCCATGGGCGAAACCGGTCCTGATGAAATAAATCTCATGTGGAAAAAGTACTAAAAATGTGTTATTATTTTTATTAAAGGGTTTTTATTAAATATATTATTATACTCCAATAAATTGGATTTACGTTGGGCTATAAGTCCCTTCTAACTATTTTACGACTAACAGGACATAGCGTCCGTTTTTACGCGAAACTAAATAATTGTATCCTCATGAAACTAGAGTAGACTCATAGTTAACAGAGTGGTTACTAGAGACTAGAAGTAATCGAGTAATTTTAAAAATACTCGTTATTTATAAATGAAAATTTATCTCTAAATTTGCGCTTAACTGAGTTTTTCGCGTGAATTTTCAAACAAAACTTATGAGCCTTGATGAACTTATACGAATTGAAAAAAAAATGAGACATTTAATTCTCTACTATTTTTTATAAATTTTGCATGAAATCAAATTAGTCTATTTTTTTTTTTTAAATATAAGAAAATATTTGGCATTACAGCTAACGCCAATGCGCCAAATATTCTTAGTTGTGAAAGTCATACGAGATTAACTCGATGATAAGTAATGAATCAGTTGTGCACAAAATCAACGATAAATAACATACACCCAGCCCAAGATCTCTTTTTTTCAATTGAAAAAATCTGACCTTGCCGGGAACTGAGCACGGGCCCCCTGATCGCTAGGACAAAGCTCTTGCCACTAGACCACAGGGACCGACTATCATCTATTTATATAAACAAATTTAATTAATAACATATATTTTGGTACATCTGAAACTACTCGAGTATAACCCCACCCTAATTTAAAGCCCTCGAGAATATATTAAATTCGCACGTCGACTACCCAAGGTCTAGACGTTCTTTTACAGATCCACCCTAGCTCCCCCAACCCTCCTCAGAAAGGACCCCGGATTTTTACCCGATGCAGAAGAATGTGTTTTTAACTCCAAGCTGAAGAAGAAGAAGACGAGATAACATGACCGTTCAGCTCCGTGCATCAAGTCTCATTAAAAGACATACACATAATGCAAATAATGCAGAAAAACCCCTTACGAATATTGGCTGTGGGGGTTTAGTAATAAAAATTGTTCAACTCTCGTCAGAATTTTTTCGGAATGTGTTTTTAACTTAACTAGGCCAGTGCATCGCCTTTTTTAAAATTACGTTGTTGAAAAATATCATTCTTTTACAACCATTAATCAGGATCCCGATATAAATTTGATCGCTTAATCTACCGATTTGGACGAAAACTAAAGAGCACTGACCGCTCGGCGACAAGGCCGGCATCGAAATAGATATTTTGTACTTTTGTGCCGGTAAATAAATATTTTTTTTATTAGGTCACGGCAATTTTCTGAATTTTTTTAAATTATTCTGGAAACAAAATTTAAGCGATATAAATATTTTGATACAACCCAAATTTACTTGACAATCGTATGACAGGTTAATGAGACAGTGAGATGACACAATAATGTTTTCACAGAGCCGGATCTAGGGCGGAAATGTAAATGGATTCTGGCAGAGAATTGACGTTTCTTGGATTATTATTATTTAAACGTCTTCGTTTATTCGATTTAGGATTTCGACTAAAGGTGCTTGATGGAATTTCAAGATCAAATTTGTGTAAATTATGGATATATGGTCACGAGACAGAATTCCAATCCTCTCGAGCTAAGCTCAAAAAATTTATACATACTGGCTTATAATTTTATGTTTTGACTTTACTCTTTGAGTTCTTGTGGATTATTATAAAATGTGGAATCAAAATGATTACATCTGAAGAATATTCCTGATTATTGTATGAGTTCTGGAAGAAGTATTTTGTTTTTTAATATTAGCCTATAATATAATTATTCTTTTTATTTTAAAACACATAATAAACTTATGTGACTGTCTCTATCTGTATAATATTATTATTTGTGTAGTTTGTGGTTGCATTTTTGCTCCTGTAAATTAAAACAACTCGATTTCATACTAATTGCGAAGTATTCTTTAGGATCTTCTATTAGGATTTATTTAAAAATTAAAGACGAAACTTTCAAAAAAATCGGAAGCTTTACATTAATTTCATTTAATTTGATTATTTTACTGTCCCGTGACCATATATCCATAATTTACACAAATTTATACTTTTCCACGATTGACAAAAAGTGACACGTGCCTCGACCCTATAGATGCAGTCTGAGGATGCTTCTCGTACAGTTTCAGCCTGAAGATGCTTCTCAAAAAGGCGAAACATGGGTTACTTTTAGTATGGGTACCGCTATAGTAAAAACGATATACAATTACATTAAATAAAGTCTAAATTGAATCGTTTGAATTGTAAACTTTTCTATGAGTTTGTTGCCAACCTGGGTTTCGCCTTTCAGCATCTTCACGCATTTCAATTGCACGAATTAACTTGAACTGAGGCGTAGTAAACTTTCAAAACTTGGTGAAATGGAATTATAATAATAAAAATAAATAATATAGTACATACTTATTCCACATTAAATTTATTGGATCAGGCCCGGTTTCGCTCATATCGAGCATTGTCAATTGAGTTCAGTTATCAGTTGTTATAAGTTGATGCTCGCTATGAGCGAAACCGGTCCTGATCTAAGAAATAGAA
The DNA here is from genome assembly GCA_028554975.1 of Himalopsyche kuldschensis. Classification (NCBI taxonomy): domain Eukaryota; kingdom Metazoa; phylum Arthropoda; class Insecta; order Trichoptera; family Rhyacophilidae; genus Himalopsyche; species Himalopsyche kuldschensis. The sequence goes on along the minus strand of JAHFWI010000031.1, from coordinate 2,471,944 downwards.
TGTGAAAACATTTGCATCTATATTTTGTGATATATGTAGGTAGCGACAGCTAACGGAAAATGGAATAATCAGTGCAATAAAATATAAAAAGAAATACACTTTTTTTGTCAAATAAGAGTTTGGCTTGAATTTAAATAAACTACCCAAAAGAGCCATATCACATGACAGTGATATCGCTTGCCTGTTTGACGTCATATTTACCAGACATTTTAAATTTAGTTTATTAATTTTCAGAATACGCTTTTAAATAAAGATAGATGGCAGTGTTGATATTTTTATTAAAAAAATGAGGAAGGGCGTATCGCAAAATTCTGGGAAAATAATTCCACAGTCGCCATATACGGGGAAAAGCGACAATGTTATTTTTTCTAAGCCAATGTTTGATTAGTGAAAAACGAAAGCCTGGAGGGAATTTTTCATAATACATATATTCAACAAGGCTTATTTTATTGTTGATATTCGGTGGAAAAGTATTTTAAGAATGTAATAGAAAACGCTTATTAAATTTTAATATTCAACAATATATTTTAATATAAATCAAATGTGTTTCTAAGAAATTATGATTTTCATCCTGATTTTTTCTCTTAAGTGAATTTTATTAAAAAAAACACTTGAGGCGTCCAGTATCAAACAGTATCAAAGTCATATTTTTGGCGATGTACACTTTTTTATTGATTCCGGTGTGGAATTTTTATACCTACAGTTCAACATATATTTCATTTTGAAAATCGTACTGTAAGTGTACGAAAATCCATTTTAAATAATGCTTTTACTATCAAAAGCGTCAAAGTCCTTTATTGTTAGTTAATACGTATAGTAAAGAAGCCAACGAAATATTTTTCGTGTTTTACTCGAAAAGTGGATATTTCTATTCTTGATACTCATTTCAAATTATTTGTATATCCAATATATGTAAAGGGTATTTCAATAGGGACGCTCAAAATATGTTACTTTGTCCTGCTGAGTAGATTATTCATTGTTTAGTGGCCAAATTTGAGTCAACCAGTTTGGTAAATAATCGGCCAACACCTACCTGTGCGTCATCAAAATACAATATCTGGTGAAAAAATTGCTGCTGTGTGTGAAAGTGTACAGGAAAACCCAAGGCAGTTTATTTCTCGTTGTTCACAAGAACTTGGCTTTTCTGCGACATCAACGAATTTTGAATCGGGCCTTATATCTGCATATCACCGGAGCTCGCGGAATCCAACTAACCAATGGGAACTAAATAAGGTAAACGACCAAAGACAACGCCTGATTGGGTTCTGGAGCAGTTGGAAGTTTACCCAAATTTGTCAAAAAGTTTAACTCGAAAACATGGCCCATTTTATAATGAATGGATATTGGCAGACATTTGATGCTATATTCCATATTTAATGCCGCTCAAAATATACTTGCATATGAAATTATAATTTAGTCGAAATCTCACAAACAACTTGTTTTATTTACGGCTCAAAACTAAGCGTCCTTATAAAAAGACCCTTTATATGGAATTCTATATCGACGAGCAGCAGGTGAGACGTTTGTCGCAAAACGTGTGGACTAGAGACTCCAATTCGAGTATCGAGTACTCGATACTCGGAGATATACTCGTCCATTTTCAAGCACTCGATACTCGAGTATATTGAAAAATACTCGCAGACAAATGCCTTTTAGTTCTGGAAGTTGGAAAGTTTTTCTACTGGGAAATTATCAAAAAACATAAGACAAATTTAAAATTTGCCCAATTCTCTATTATTGTTGGAATATATTTGCTATATTCAAATAAATGTATTAAAAATATTCAATAAGTTTCTTTAATTATTTGTCATTTATAAAATATACACAAATTCGAATTAAAAATGTATATTTTGGTACATCTGAAACTATAATTGAGTATACTCGAGTACTTATTTGAAATTTTACTACTCGAAAAGACCCTTTATAGTTGATATCGACGAGCAATTGGAGTCTCTAGTGTGGACACAGGGTTTTACATTTCGACACCTTACTTTGAAAAGGTTCTTACTGCTCTTTACATTGTTTTGAGATATTAGCGTTTGAAGATACAATTCATAAAAATTCATACTTGTAACAATGAGCGAGCAAAATGTTCACAAATTACTTATTTTAAATATATTTTTTCACAACTCTTGCCGAGAAATAATGATTTTAAAGATCTAATGATGGAATTAATATTGACAATCTTAGAAATTTATCAAATAAATTAAGTTAAAAAAGTGTGCAGATGCAGTGCAACTCTGTAATTCTGCTAATTCCGTTATTAAACCAAAGATAATTCTGAAATTCATATACATGATAGAATGCGGTGAATACGGGCTTTTCCTACCAAAAGTTCATTTTAGGGCAAAAATGGCAATTAGAGCCTTTACAAAGTAATTTTGCGGTTTTATAAATAATTAAATCCTACCGTATTAATGCAAGCAGTAAGAAAATCATGCACGTGTTAAAATGTCGTATTTTAATGAAATATGTATTTATTTTTCTGTCAGAAAATAAATGCAAAACTTTCTGATGTTAACCATTAAAATTTCATCCCATGAAAAATTATTTATTTTTCTGGGATCTTGTAAGAATGTCAATGTTCGTTTATGTTTAAAAATAAGCTTAATTTTGTCGGAAAAAATCGGGGGCTTACCCCGTGTCTTAGGTAAGCGACGCGAACCGGCAAGAGAATTTAGGCGAATCCAGTCAATTTAAAACGTAGTTGATCAAAGGTCTTATGTGCCATCGCTCGGCCAGACGCAATTAACGCTCTGGTGAGCTTGGACCGTTTCATATTTTCAAGCGATTCGCGTGCGCCATGAGTGCGCACTTGAGGCGACTTGCGACATATGCCGTCCTGACCGGACCGCTTCGCCTACGTATGACACTTGCATGGGCGAGGACCGTTTGATATTTTAAAACTCTGCCGCTTTCAAAGCCGCGCCGGATCGCCTCGCCTAGATTCGCCCAGCTAAGACGACCCGTTAGAGTCACACGATTCTATCTTCAAATATATACAGCGGTACTCCGATCTTACGTTCTCGCATTATACGTTTTTCCGCGTGGTGCGTTCATTTCCTCTAGTCCCGGCATTTAGATCATATATAAAACTTTCCCGCATTAATCGTTTGCTTTATAGGGTCTTTTGAAAAACGTAGAATCGAGGTTTTGAGAAAAGCACAGATTAAGATTTTGGTGCCATCGTATTGGTCAGTTAAAACACATGTTACCAGGGCTGTGAAGTCGGAGTCGTCGTGGCGTTTTGGCCGGAGTCGTACTCGGAGTCGGAAATTTACGTTACGGGCCAGGATGACGACCAATGGTTTATACTGTTCTTTAAAGATCATAATAATGTAGTATACTGACAGCACTGACACGACGGCCATGTTGGATTAAACGTCAAAATAATAAGTTTAGGAGATTGCCAATATTTTGTATATAACGAGGCCGAGTTTAAAGCTGTACATTAGATCGTTTTATGAGTGTATATTTCAATACTGTGGAGTCGGATTCGGAGTCGTGGAGTCGGGGCTTTTTGGTCGGAGTCGGAAATTTCTAAAAGTTTGAACTTTTTATTTTTGCATTTAAAATGTCAAATTTGACTTTTGGCCGCATTGATAGGGTTGATATTTAATTGAATACACATAAATAGGAAAATTAAGGAAAAAAAGTGACGATATTAACCTTTTTTCACTCGGAGTCGGAGTCGTATTTTTGGTCAATGTCGGAGTCGGAGTCGTGGTTTCGGTTAATGCTGGAGTCGGAGTCGGACTTTTTTAGACCGACTCCACAGCCCTGCATGTTACTATAAGCGCACATATTATATAATTATCGATGACTCGCTAGCTATTATATGTATATATAAAACTTTTTATATGCATTTGAGTTTCTTACTTTAAATATTAATTTATTACTAATTTCATTAATAATTTATGTGTTCAAATGTGTAAAATTAACTCAAAACGTACGTTTTTGTATTAGGGCCCTTGTAAAATTGTTGCAAGCCTATATATTAATTACCCTTTAGCAAATCTATTTTCGCAATTTAAATTCATACTTTTGCAAATGAAATTAACCCTTTTGCAAATGAAATTCACACTTTTCTAACTCGTATGAAAAAATAAAGAAACCGAATTAAAAAATATGTGCTTTTTATGTATTAAATTAATAATTTTTATGCTTATCCTTTTATTTCTGTTTCATACATATTTATTTAAAAGCCTCCAAGTCTCTCTATCTCCTGGCAACTTCTTCGCATCTTCCCAGGTCATCCCGGCGTCCCGTAGCTCCCCTGAATATATCCTATGGATGGTCATCAAAGGCCTTCCAGGGTGTCGGGATCCATCAGGTTGATAGAAGAGGCAGGCAGGATTCAGGCTTTTCTGGGGCATCCGCAGCACATGTTCAAGCCAAGTCCATCGTCACCTTTTTATTTTGGACGTAATAAGGGGCTGGTTTTTCCGCTCTCTTACCTCCGTGTTCCTGACAAAGTCAAACCACCGTACTCATAATATTCGCCGCAGGCATCTGTTTTCGAAGCACAGTATACGCGTACCCTGTGCTTTTGTGATGTGCCATGACTCGCAACCGAAAAGCAACACAGTCAGTTTGCATGCGTTGAATAATTGGCACTTGGTTCTGACCGAGTACAACCGTGAGTCCCAGACTTTCCACATTGAATTAAATGTTGCTCCAGCTATCCCTAATTAGTAAGTACCTAAAACCATCAACTCTCTCAATTTCTTGCCCGCACTCATCGGAGTCTGGATCTGGACAGGCGCTGTTGCAGATCACATTGGTTTTACTCGCGTTGACTTTGAGGCCAAGGCGATACGAGTTGCTTTGCAGTCTATCCATTGTTTCCTGAATACCCGCAACTGATTTGTCAAAGATGACAGCGTCGTCGGCATACTCGAGGTCACATAGTTTCAGGTTGGGAGCAACGGTTACTCCTCGGTCAGGTGGAATTGACTTCCTCAGGATGAAGTCGAAGATTATTATAAAGAGGAACGGAGCTAGAACACAGCCCATTATTTTTAATTTTCTACATTTATTTTTTGAATTTGGTTTCCTTTGATTTTAAGAATTGATATGGTCTCGTGAAAGTATTTTTCAGAATCCTCATGACCGTTGGACTGAAAGAGTATTTTATCCTACTTTGCGGCTCACTATGAATAAAATTCGATATTTTTATCTGCCATACATACTTGATTAATAACGAAAAGTATTATAACTAGGGTTAAAAAAAAAAAAAAAACGAACAAACAAAGGATTAAGACATTTAAACGAATTGGGCCACAAGAATTTTATAATATAAGTTGGTCGTAACAGTTTCGCAATCAGTGGCGTATTACTATAAGCGAAAGAGGCGGGCGCTTGGGGCCTCAACAATAGCATTAATTGATTTCGCTCAAATTATGTATTTCGAAAAATAGTTTTTACACATGTATGTATGTATTTTGTTTGGAATATTATATTATGCTGCCATATAAAAAAATACATATTCAAAACAGGAGTATTGAGTGACTGATGGGTCATGATTGATGGGTGATGAATTATAAAGTACGGTGTGGAGGTGTGCTACGTTCTGAATTTATTCTAGTGAACTGCGAGGAATAACGTTAATTGTTCGAGCCATACTATCAGGGCTGTGGAGTCGGTAAAAAAAAGTTCAACTCCGACTCCAGCATTTACCAAAAACACGACTCCAACTAAACGAGTTTAACCTTTTGAACTCCAATGTCCACACGCAGTGGACATTTATTTTTTACTGGCAGCTCCAATGTCCACAACGTGTGGACATTTTTTTGAAATTTATTTTACAATTGCTTTTAGCTTCTATGATATTTTTTAGCCTGATGAGCCAAGGTACATGTTCTAGAAGAGCTAATTAATATTTCCCTTCGAATTGAGCCACTCAAGTGTTTCCTGGAATGTAGGAAAAAAATTTGTTGGGGTTCGGCTATTCGTACTTAATGGCTATAATGAACACTTAGTACATATATCTGTTGAACTGTGTAACTGTCAACATTATATTTGTGAAGAGTCGTTATATTTATTGATTGTATGTAAGTTTTTTCATGTTTTGTGTTTATAGATAATTATATATCTATAAACTATTACTACTACTATTATTGTGATACGTGCGAGCGAAAACCATCCCTTCACACTGGAGAATGTTTCAAAAATTATCATAATATGAGAAAAATTGATGCAATAAATAAACATCTTGGCAATGAATCCTTTTTTTTAGTTTTTCAAAAACCCTTAAAAAATAGTTAAAATAGGCTTCGAGCTGGTGCAAACTTTTTTAAAAAACATTTGGAGTGCAAAGAGTTAATATCGTCACCTTTTTTTGCCTAATTTTCCTATTTATGTGTATTCAATTAAATATCAACCGTACCGATCCGGCCAATAGCCAAATTTGACATATTATATGCAAAAATAAAAAGTCAAACTTTTAAAAATTTCCGACTCCGACTTCGACTCCACAGCCCTGCATACTATCGTATCAATCACATACAATAAGAAGAGAAAATTACATTTTTTTCAGAAATGACTCAGAATGAAATCAGCATTAAAAACAAAGTATTATTCTATAAACCCCTCCTTGCTTCCCGTAAAAAGGAAAAATCCCAAACTCCATTTTGTAATTTTAAAATATTAAAATCAATCTTGCTTCATTACTTAAGCAACCTTTGCGTTAGTAAGTCCGAAGATGCCTGAAAGAGGCGAAACACAATTACACAATGCAGTTAGTAGCACAATACGTGGAATAATCAAAGTTTTTTAAAATGAACTTCGTCTCGGGATAATCCACCACTGGTTCAATATTCTAAATGACATGCATTTTAATAAATGCATTTCAAAATGTGTATGCAGCAATCAAATCAATGGATAGTAATATTGTTTATTTGAACGTTATGAATGCAGTATTGTTATGCAACGAACAATGGCCGCATGAGCGATGTGACAAGCAAGCTGGAATACGGAAGAGGTAACTCTATAAATATTCATATTATTCAATTTTACAGTAGTGTTTTGACACCAGCTATGTAAATAAGTTCTACATTGCATGATATGAAGACTTTGTTTATTTATTTTATCAATAAAAGCATTGACAGAAATGAATTGTTAGTGAATACAATTTTAAATAGGACAGACAGCTCACCAATGTAGAGAATCCAATTATTCGACATCTCAACTACTCGAGTATCGAGTAGTAATTTTGGAAAATACTTGAGTAGTTTCCGATGTCCTCAGATCCGCCAAAAGCAACCTTAAATGAACACAAAATTAAACATTCTGAATTATCTATATGACTACACATCTGCTTACAAACTATGCATACTTGAAACTACCAAATGATACATTTTTTTACCATGTCCGCTCCCAACTTGGAACATATGGACACCTCACGGAGTGGTCAGGACTAGTGATAATCTAATCGCTGTCACTATGCGTCGCTCTTTGGGATCGGAATGTTGGGAAAATATATACATATTGTTATTTAAAATTGTGGGAAAAATAGAAAATAAATATTATTTATTGATCAAAAATAATAGAGAGTTAAACGTCTCAAATTTTAAATTGATTAAAACTTTTTTTTTTAATTCCCTCAGTTGAAAAAACCAGGGCTGTGGAGTCGGAGTTGTAGTCGGACTTTTTTTCACCGACTCCACAGCCCGGGAAAAAACTCTCTGTTGCTGTGGACGTCGGTTTTATAATTGAATAGTGCATCTAGTTTTTCTGTCGGCTGTTTAAATGATTCAAAATTTTAAAAATCTTAAATAAAATTTGGAAATATGTTTCGTTGTATTTCTTATCAGTTGACAATGCTCGCTATGAGCGAAACCGTTCCGGATCCAATAAATTTTATGTGGAATAAGAACGAAAATATTTTATTATTTTTATTATAATGCCATTCCACCAAGTATTGACAGTGAACATTTTAAAAGTGATTCAAATTTGATATTGAAATTCTATCAGTCAAACTCTTAACATATATGTATATGTTACAGTGAAACTATATTCTCAGTGAAAATATATTCTTCTCCAAGCTGTCATTGAAATTAAATTTGACCGCCCTATCTCCTGCCCTATGTTTTTCTTTGGTTTTCATTTTATGAAAGGGACTACTTGCTGATTTTGTTTCATTAAAACAACCCAAAATTTTAGGCCGGCAAATCATCGACTTGTGCCAATAATTTCAATGATCGTGACCAGTGAAATCATGTTGTCATACAAATCCATTACTTGATACATTTTCACTAAGAATACAGTTTCACTGTAACATATACATACATGTAATATGTTTTATTTTTGGATATCTTAAAACCTCTTTTACATCATAATTGTCATAGTTAGTAAAATTTGAACTATTTTTAGATTACTTAGTTCATTCAAAACGATTTGGTTATTTACCATCTTTAATTAATCAAAGCTTAAAAATAGATCGTAAAAGGGTATTGGAAACAGCCATTCATTTTGGATTGAACATTTCCCACGTAATGATTGTTTTACAAACGTCAACACGTTGAATAAATAAGCTCTATTTTAAGTAAAGGATTTTTCAATAGGGACGCTCAAACTTTTGAGGTTAACACTCGTACTTTTTGACGTTTTGACGCTCAATTTTTTTTAAGGTTAACACTCGTACTTAGTTGGCAAATCATCATGGAGCAGTACACACCGGAGCAACGCTTGCAAATTATTCAAATCTACTACCAAAATTCGCGTTCGCTCACCGCAACTTTAAGAGCATTACGACCATTTTATCGTCGTCATCACTTGCCTGCCACAGCAACAATTCAACGTTTGGTGCAAAAATTTGAAAGCACATTGTCGCTACACAATGTTCCAGAGCCAGTGAGACAAAGAAATGCACGAAGTGAGGAAAATATTGCCGCCGCTAGAGCATTTGTTCTTGATGACCCAAATGAGTCACTGACACGACGTTCTCAACAATTGGGGCTATGTTAAATCTTTGGTCTATACCAACAAGCCGGCGACGTTACAAGAGCTAAGAGAAAATATTGAACGCGAAATTGGTGCGATTCGGGCCGAATTATGTGAAAAAGTGGTGGAAAATTGGATTCAACGATTGAACTTCTGCAAACGTGCCCGCGGTGGTCATGCGAGGGAAATTGAATTTCATACATAATTGCCACTAAATGTACTTCAAAACATAATAATTTTTTTTTAGATATCTTCATTCGTTTTTGTTTTATTTAAAAAAAAAATTGAGCGCCCTTAATGAAAAACCCTTTATTAATAGTGTCAGTTCTAATATAAGACGAAGAGTTAACTATAAGTTATATTTAGAAGTGTGCAAATGTATTTAGCACTTCTTTATTAAAACGGTGTTGCTATTATTAAATTTTCGAAAAACACCAATCTTAGTAAATATCTGTCAATATTTTTTCCATGAACGTCTGTAATCTGTTTTGATTTGTCTATTTGCGTGTCAATAGGTATTAAATGATTATTTCTTAGAATGACAAGATTAAATAAAATAAGTGACACCAAAACATAATTGTGTTCGAAAGCATGCTCGGTAGTAAAATAATTATTGATAGAAATAAATGACATGTTTAAAGAATTTCTTAGAAGATTTTAAATGAACAAAACAACAATATTGAAACATGGTTTATTACCAGTGATGTCAACATACCTAGCTTACATATTATATTCATGTTGTGCCAGTTTGCACATTATAGTTGAGATAAAATAAAAACGAATAGACAAATTTGCCATTCTCCCTCTGAAAAAAAACTGAAAAGACGTTCTTGCTTTTAAGACCATGTTAGCCGAATTTCAATTTTGTATCCCAATCAAGGTTATTGCATTTCCCTCCCTATACATTAATACTGAATCGATATATGGAGTACGCAAAGCGGACTCTTAGTTTCCTGGCTATGTTTCTTGCTAGAGTGGGTAATTTCAAAAACAAAAAGTTCCCGGTCAAAATGACTTCGGACAAAATGTCTCAGCGAAATATTCAAATATTGGAATAGAGAATGTATTCTGATACGATTCCAATTTTTTTAACCATGTCCACTTTCAACTTGGAGCACGTGGACTCCTCACGGAGTTTATTTTAACATATGTATTTTTCTTCGACGAAAACTTCTTGTTACTCAGTTACTCAACCTCTCTTTTAGTCGAAGAGAGTAGGGATGGAAAGGATACCAGGACTAGGCAGGACTAGTGATTATCTAATCGCTGTCACGATGCGTCGCTCTTTGGGATCGGAAAGGTGGGAAAGGATTTTCAACAACACAAACACCCATGCCTTTGAACAGATTTATCAACTGAAAAAATCTGTTCGTACTGGGAATCGAACCCGGGCGGTCGTTATTGAAATTGAAATTTTAATTTTACTATAAAATATTTTGTCCGGGGACATTTTGTCTTTAGACCATTTGTCGACACACACGAATGGACGTTTGATCTTTGTTATATAGAGCCGCTTTCACTGTTTCTCAATATCTCGTATTTTTTGAAATTGAAAATGGGTAAAGTAAAACATTGGCATGACGTTTTTTCAAATAAACAAAAATAAATCACCAGAAATTAGTTGTTGATTCACCACGCCCAAGTAAGAGTGATTCAAAATTATTTTTTTGGCAGTAGTTAGAACTTTAAAAATACTCTTTTTTTGACAAATCCCATGTCACTTCTGACAAACTGTCATTTCAACAAATGATATTTTAAATATGTGCCATAAATGTGCGTACTTTTTTTCGGCGCGTGACTCATCTTATTTCTTCCCTTCTAATATTTGAATATTAACCTGTAACCAGCTTGAAGAATTCCCCACTTTTTTACCTGTAACCTACGACTTTTTCAAAAATTAAGGACAATACCTTAAAACTACTAACGTTATTTACGAGCTTAAATGTCTTTGATCCATTATAAAAGCAATCCCATGTTAATTACTATACCACATGGCTTTTAGAGCGTATTTACGAATCCACGATAAGGGTTGTCACACAAAGTTTATAATATTATGCCAATTTTGCATCCCGATTGGTTATCATAAAATGAATTTTTGTTGAATTATTCTTATCATTTTATGAATGATTTGTATTAATTCAATTGGTTTGAACATATATATGTACAGGCAAAATAATATTTAAGTTGGTATAGTGAATATTTTATCAAAAATTTTGATAGCCCTGATACACTTTTTGTTGAATATCTCTTAAGAAAACTATTAAAACGAAAAGTTTATATTCATTTTGAGAGCCTTAAGAGATCTCGGATACATATTCGATGAGATAATTTGAGAAATATTATTTTTTGACGCCTTAAACATAGTTGCCCACCGGTGGGTTCTTAGCTGTCAGAGCTTTTTTTTATGCAACACACCGGTCTATCGTTAGCTTTAGAGCGGTTAAAAAAGACAGATCAGTACTGTAGCTGATAAGTTAACGCTGTTGGACTTTCGTCCACTCGGTATCACGGGCTCGAATCCTGTAACCGAAGATTTCACTTCAGATTTTAACTGAGGGTTTTGATGGAATTTCAATATCAAATTTTAATTGAATGAATTTGTACTTTTCCATGATTTTTGTCGCTGACGACCCGGGTTTCGCCTTTTGGCATCTTCAGGCAATTCAAACGCACGGATGTACTTGATTTGACAGATCAGTTCTGGATCTGAATCTGGATGCTCACAACGACGAGTTTATCGCAAGTCTTTTTCCAAGCCCACGTATTCGCCAAAAACCTTGTATGACTTTGTAACATGTCGATCTATTTTGACTATATTTTTTAACCACATCCGCTCCCAATGTGGAGCAAATTGAATTTCATTGGATTGTATCTAAATGCTGAATCTTCAGTTACACAGACGTAACCAAGAGGAGATGCGGGGAAAGGATAAACATATTTAATTATAAAACGGGTGTGGTCGAGTTTCAACGTCATTGGCTTCGGTAGTGGAGCGCACCGGTTCGAGTCCCTGTCCTGGCAGTTTCATTTTTCAATGCTACTATTCACTTATGCTCGTAGACATGGATGTCTGTGCTGTCTAAAGTCACCCCCTTCCCGTCAACCATCCGATACTCAAAGAGTAGACGTAGCGATTACGAATAGCCAAGCACAAATCCTTTTCTAGACTTGTCATATTTATGTCCTGGTAATGTTCTGTTTCTAGCCCAGTCATTTCTTCGTAATATTCTAATACTAAACATGTCCTAGTCTTCTTATACTCTTGTTCAAGTTATATAATTTCCCTACCCCAGCTCATTCCTATCTTGGTCGACAAATTTCCATTCCTATTCCTATCCTTATAATATCCTTGACCCTTTCTAGTACTGTTCTAGTCACATCCTAGCACTCTCATATTCTTATTCTAGTCTTATCAGAGCCAATATGAAGCGTATTTGCAATGTTAGTAGTGAAAGATGTTTTTGTGTTTCAAACTGAAAGTATTATTTGTATCGCTGATATCTTTGTCATCGTGATGAGAACAATCCAATATTCTTAACTAACCAATCAGCAATGTTTGGCCAAATATACTTTTAGGAATAACATATCTTCATAAGATTCTGTACAAAAATCTTACCGGTCCTTGCTTTTGGACCACTCCATTATCCGTCTAATGTTGTATGCTAATCTTATATATAAAACCGAAACGGCGTATGTATGTCTGTGGGTCTGTAATTCCCTTTTGAATTGTTGGTCATTAAGTTGCCATAAAAACGAATATGAAAGAAAATATGTTTGAATTTTTATCGGCGAAGACATTTAGTCAAAATGTAATGAATTAGTCTTCTACTGAACTTTTCCCGGCTTTTATTATAAATAATAATGTTGACATTTCTTTGACAGCAAATTAGATATTTTCCTTGAATTTGGACATTTTAATGGGCGTGAATCATCATCGTGTCATCAAATTAAATAAAGTTTGTGATTTTATTTTAACTGTATTTTGGATGTTATATTTTGTGATATAATTATGTCGAATGATATAACATTAAATAATTATTGGTCGCTTAGTCTGAGCGACGCCGGGTAGCAATACTAGTATTACTATAAATAAAACAATATGATTAACTCAACAGATAAACATTCAGACAGTCATTTGTTACATGTGTTATTTTTTTTTTGTCAAACCAAGGTTCACTTATTTTTGGATGCCATTAAAATAAAACAAAAGAGAATGTTACTTATACTAGGCACGTTAAAAAATATATTAAATTATAAAAATGTTTGGACAACCTTGAATTATTTTTTACTGTGGTAATATATTTAATGCTAGAGTATCTGTGGAAAGGTAATTAGAAGAATCTCACTATGATAGATTTGTTAATTAATTTCTGTTAATAATACCTTTATTACCTAACTAAACTAAACCTACTTTAATGCCGTCCAATTCAATACATAATTTGAATTTTCTATCTATAGTGTTAAAAGTATAAAATGTCTTATAAAATCCAGTCATTTTGCCACACTTTTTTAGATATTTAAATTATAAGATTGTTAAAACTGCATTTGCTTAAAATTTGTCAAGACTTCTGTTTTTGCGCCCAAATGATTGATAAAACTTGATCGTAACAAATTTATAAACATGGTAAAATATTTTACGCGAGCTACTGAAAATGCCACCGCGAGCTACCGGTAGCTCGCAAGCGACCTTTTGGCGATCAAAGCACTAGAACTACCCTTTTATCTCATATCTATGTGTGTCTTTTCTCGCAATGAAATCAACCAAAAAACAAACCGTTAACAATGTATGTATTTATAAATAAGTTTTTATGTAATATATACAAAAATGATTTGATAATATTAGAACTAGTTCAAATTCATGGCCACACGCAATGTCGCGAATATTTCGCAGAACATGTGCGCAAATATTAATTACTGTTTGAAATATAATATATTTTTTAAATGAAAATAAATGGTCTGAGAGAAAATTCATCATATTTGACGTGACACTTACTCCGAGCGTCGGAGCCATCTTGGCAGAATGCCATCACAAAATGGTGGCCGCTGAAAGATACAGGGGGGCCAGCGTGAGCAAATAAAACAAAATGTCGCCGTAATAAAACATGTTTACATAGTGATACTTTCAGAAAATCTTTGGTGTGACGGTATTCTGACATTATTTTATCATTTCCGGTCAAGTGTGATACTTCTTGACGCTTTTAAGCAGGGCTGTGGAGTCGGAGTCGCGGTTTTTTGGCCAGAGTCGGAAATTTTGAAATGTTTGAACTTTTTATTTATGCATATAATGTGTAAAATTTGGTTTTCGGCCAAATTGGTTGGTTGATATTTAATTGAATACAAATAGTTCGGAAAGGTAGGAAAAAAACCTGACTATATTAAACTTTTTACAGTCGGAGTCGGAGTCATGATTTTGGTCGAATGCTGGAGTCGGAATCGTGTCTTTGGTAAATGCTGGAGTTGGAGTCAAAGTCGTTATTTTTTTGAACGATGCAGTAACCAGTACTTTCGATGGATTCAGCGGTAACTTTGTGGAAGTTCATTTTTTATATAGAATAACTTATTCACGTATAGTGTTACTATCTTCTACTAAACAAACTAATTTAAAATTTGTTACTATCACAAAGTTACCGTACGGTACCGTGTATGTATGTATGTATGTATGTATGTATGTATGTATGTATGTATGTATGTATGTATGTATGTATGTATGTATGTATGTATGTATGTATGTATGTATGTATGTATGTATGTATGTATGTATGTATGTATGTATGTATGTATGTATGTATGTATGTATGTATGTATGTATGTATGTATGTATGTATGTATGTTGAAAAAGTCCAAAGAAATATTTCAAAAAAACATGCATTAAAAAAGCCGCATAACTATAATATGTCAAACGGCCAAATTCTTTCCCTCACTATGTCGTCATATCGAAGCTTTTACGACGCTCTGGCAAGAAACATTAAGTATGAAATAAAGTTTGACCGTTTGAATTCTGTAGAAAGCACATTAAAATATTAAATAAAAACCATATTACTAGAATGAGCGAATTTTTTTTCTAATAAAATTTGTATCGTTAAAATCAGGGCTGTGGAGTCGTGACAAAAACTCCAGCATTTCCCAAAAACACGACTCCGACTAAAAAATTTCGTCACTTTTATTTCCTAATTTTCCTATTCAATTAAAAATCAAACAACGAATCCGGCCAATAGCCAAATTTTACATATTATGTACATGCAAAAATAATAAGATCATACTTTTCAAAATTTCCGACTCCGAGTACGACTCCGGCCAAAAAACTCCGACTCGACAGCCCTGGTAAAAACACTACACAGCTTTTGAATTTGAACTGTTTGAATTTTGAACTTTTCCATGAGTTTTGTCGCTAACGACCCGGGCTTAGCATTTCGGCATCTTTGGGCATTTCAAGTGCACAGATGTACTTGAACTGACACGCAGTAAACATTTTGTATCGTTTATTTACAAGAATAGAAGTAGGTCACTAAGATAAATTGCTCTTAAAATGTTAATTTTCGAAAATTTGATGTAAACGAGTATCAATGATAAAAATAATAATACATTTTTAGTACTTTTTCCACATAAAAATTCTTCTGAGGTCTTCAACCTTTTATTTATAGTCTACTAGTGTTCGAACCCGGCTTCGCTCGTACCAGTTTGGGGTTATGTTCAGCTCGGCGCGTAAATTCAGACGGGCCAAGTTGAAACAACTTTTTTCAAAATTCAAAAGTCTAGGTCAATTAAAATGGAATTAAAATGAACATTTCAGACTGGCGTTGACATTTCACAGCCCCTTTCATATATTGACAGCCCCATTCTCGCCCATTAAACTGTCCAAATTCAAGGAAAAAATCTAATTTGCTGTCAAATAAATGTCAAATACGTAAATAAAAACATTATTATATTAATAAAAGCCGGGAAAAATTCAGTAGAAGACTAATTTATTACATTTAGACTAAATGTCTTCGCCGATAAAAAAATCAAACATATTTTCTTTCATATTCGTTTTTATGGCAACTTAATGACCAACAATGCAAAAGGGAATTACAGACCCACAGACATACATACGCCGTTTCGGTTTTATATATGTACTACTCGATAATCGAGTAATTGGAGTCTCTACACACACACATTGATAACGAAACAAATTTACCGTCGAAACTTTCGTGAGCGAAATCAATTCGTTTGTTTGAACTTGCAACAACAATGCAAAAGGGAATTACAGACACACATCCCCCGTTTCGGTTTTATATATAAGATTTTTCTTGTTATTTGCTTCATTTATTTGCTTAGTTGTCATACCTTACTTAACTTTTGTATTATAATCAATTTATGATCAGTTGACAATGCTCGCCATGAGCGCAACCGGTCCTGATCAAATAAATTTTATGTGGAAAAAGTACTAAAAATGTATTTTTTTTTATTATAATGCCTTTCCACCAAGTATTGACAGTGAACACCTTAAAAGTGAGTTTCAATGAATTAAGTATGTTTGTTTTATAATTATAGGGATTTTTAAATTTCTTCAAGCACCCTCAGTCGAAATACTCAATTAAACGACACAGTTTCTTTCGTCAAAAACCTAGTTTATTGCAAGTCTGTCGTGTAACAGTGCGAAGTTTGAAACACTCCGTATATTAATTATTGATCGAGTTTGTTGGAAAAATATGTTTAGCTTTCACTGCTCCTACATTTGATTTTCCTTAAGTTTTCTTGCCACCCAATTTTATCTGTATTTAGATAGCAGTCCCGGCGTGTTTCGTTGGCAATTTTCCAAAACCCATTGCCAATAAATTCACAAAAGAGTACATACTTCACATTAATTTATTATATGAAAATAAGTTTACACTTCGTCTGCCATTATTTTGCGTTATTTCATTTTGGTGGAGTATTTACAAAATAATGAAATGTTGGCCTGGTTTATAAAACAATTAAGGTGAATTTAATTTGAAAATAATTCTGCGATGTTTTTTTTTTCTTCAGCCATGCCCGCTCTCAATGCGAAGCATATATCGTCGGCTTAGTTCTAGCATCGTCTAAGTCAGTTTACCATATGTGTTCAGGAGACAGTTAAAACTGAATATTTCAACGTACAGAAACTAACTATATAGTTCTGACGAGGGCGTAAGCCGAAATCGCTATCAACAAAAATATAAAATAATTTCTGTAGAATTAAAATACATTGTTATTTTTCTTACCGTATTATAATGGAGTTCTACCAAGTAAATGCCTACTCAATCAATAACTAGTGATTAGCTAATCGCTCTCGCTACGCACCGTTTTGAGGGATCGTAAGTGTGGGAAGGTATTTTTAACAACACAAACACCCATTCCTTTCAAGCAGAATCGATTCATTGACTGAAAAAATCAGCTCGTACCGGGAATTGAATCTGACCGGTCCGTCACGGAAGCAAACGACTTTGACTACTGTACCACGGAACCTACAGTAATAGACATCAAAAAGTAATTAATATTAGTAGCCGAAAGAGCAGTTCTATTTGACTGGTGGTCGAGTATATTAATCTAACCAGAGGGTATACGCTATTTCTATGATTATTTAAGACAACACATACACCGTATACCGTCTACTCCAGAACTGATCTAAATATCTAGTTGTTCAATATCTTTTGGATAACATTAAGATGAGGTAGAGCTGGAATGTCAATTAAGAGTATTTGGCTAATTGCCTTTGGTAAGGCCCGATATTTCTAAAAGCCCATTAGTGAACAAATCGATTGAAAAAACAATTACTCGAATTTGTGACCGTTATCGTTGCCTCTCGCAATTTGTTCACGTAAATGGAGCATGTCGAAAACTATTAGTTAAATCTTTTACTCGCCTCGCCCATCTGTATACTGGACATTTGTGGGGGAATATGTTAAGTAAAGTGGCGGTCTTGAACTGTTGTATTTAAATTAGGGCTGTGGAGTCGGAGTCGTACCGGCGATTTGGCCGGAGACGTACTCGGAGTCGAAAATTTTTAAAAGTTTTAACTTTTTATTTTTGCACATAATATGTAAAATTTGGCTATTGGCCGGATTGGTTGGTTGATATATAATTGAATACACATAAATAGGAAAATTAAACAAAAAAAAGTGACGATATTCAACTTTTTTAGTCGGAGTCGGAGTCGTGTTTTTGGTCAATGTTGGAGTCGGAGTCGGAGTTGTGGCTTTGGTAAATGCTGGAGTTGGAGTCGAACTTTTTTTCACCGACTCTGATTTAAATCATCCTTTTGAGTTAATTACTAGATTATTCCCATATTGTTGGTTTGTTCTTCCAAGGTTTACGACAATGCGCCAAATATTCTTAATTGTGAAAGTTATACGAGATTAACTCGATGATAGATAATGAATTAGTTGTGTACAAAATCAACGCTAAATAACATACACCCAGTCAAGATCTCTTTATTCAATTGAAAAATCTGACTTTGCCGGGAATTGAACCCGGTCCCCCTGATTGCTAGGACAAAACTCTTGCCACTAGACCACAGGGACCGACTTTTTAGTTGATTTTGTCGGAACTCACTCAACTTGACTGACTTGAGCTTTGACAATTTCTAATGTGATTTTATTATGACTACAATGTTTTCATCTTGTTTTTAATTTTATTATGTATTTACAGATATGTATATATATGTAAATAAATGTATTTAAATTTGTCAAATGCATGGCGCATTGGCGTCAGCTATAATGCCAGGATTTGTATTTTCTTGAATAAATGAATAAATAAATAATAACCCAGGTACTGAGATGTTATCATCAATTCTCAACAAACCTTTCTACGGGCTAAATCGTTAAGTTAATCTCTCTCACTATGCGTCGCTTTTTGGGATTGGAAAGGTGGGAGAAAGGGGACTATTAACAACGCAAACATCCATTAACTTCGAACAGAATCGATTTATCGTCTGAAAAAATCTCAGAGCTGTCCGTCACGGAAGCCAAAGACGTTGACCACTGCCCCACGGATCGGGTCTGTTTTTAACGACAGAAAGAAAAGGTTAAAAACGGAATTTAACAGAATCATATCGAAATAAATTTCGTAAAACATCCTCTGCTGTGATGCTTCCATGTGATCTAAGCCAGTGTTCCGCAACCCGTGGTCCGCGGTCCAGTGGTGGGCCGCAGAGAATGTCCACAGGACCGTTAATAGTATGCCAATATTCATTTATTTTATCTCCAAATACTTGAAATTAATTAATTCAATATGTTTCTGTTCTATTATACATTTGTTTATTGTATATATTTTTTTTTTCTCTTCAGTTTTGTGTAATATTTTTTTTGTAATTTTTATTAATTGTCAAATGCATGGCGCATTAGCGTCACCTGTAATGCCATATATTCTGTTTATTTTTTTACAATAAATAAATAATATGTCGGATAAAGCCCACAAATTATTTATCGACATTTCCTTGTTATTATCTGGTAATTAGTATTGGCGATACTACATTCACAATGTGCGATAATTATAATTGACCCAGATAATTTATTGAAACTCATTTACATCCAAATTTTCATAACAAATTTGAATTGTTTGAATTTTGTACTTTTCTATGAGTTTTGTCGCTAACGACCCGGGTTTCACCTTTCGGCTTTTTCAGACAAAACCTGGGTCGTTAGCGACAAAGCTTATGGAAAAGTACAAAATTCAAACAATTAAAACTTGATATTGAAATTCCATCAAGCACCCTCAGTTGAAATCCTAAATTTTCATAACAATTAAACTTAGTGATCTAGTTGTATTTTTGGATACGAACTGTTTACTACGCGTCAAATGCTAATATAGATTACCTTGGTCGTTAACGATAAAATTCATGGAAAAGTACAAAATTCAAACGATTCAAAATCCATTAAGCACCTTCCATCAAAATTCTTTATGAAAAAAATATTAAATAAAAACCGCGGTCCGCGAGCTAGTGGTTAGTGGTCCGCCAAAATTGTATCCTTTTTTTACCGGTCCACATGTGTTAAAAGGTTGGGGACCACTAAGTTAAACAACACGTCTTAAAAAAATCTACGCAAGAGAAAGAAATACAATTTGAATATTATAAAATTTTCGGTGAATAATTCAATCTGGAGTCCATTGAATTTTACACCGGATATTGCAATGTGACAAAAAGAAGTTTTTGAAATAAACAAATAAACAGAAGTCTTGAATGAAAAATGATCGTTCCGAATAAATTTGAACGGAGGCCACTTGCGATCTTCGAGTTTCCGGTATTTACTGTTTTGTCACGAAAATGAAAAATGGAAATGTATTTAAAGATATTCCACATTTAAAATGATGACAAATGGAAATCGCTTTAGCATGAACCATTTGGAAAAACGTTTTTTCTAATGTCGCAGATATTATTTATTTTGAACCAAGGAATAAAAGCACATGTTTAAATTGAATTTAGAATTTTAAAATAAAACATTTTTAGTATTTATTTTATATTATATTTATTATATCTGCATACTGACTGTGCTGCTTTACGGTTGCGAGTCATGGCCCATCTCAAAAGCACAGGTTAACCGTATACTGTGCTTCGAAAACAGATGCCTGCGACGAATACTAGGAGTACAGTGGTTTGACTTTGTCAGGAATACGGAGGTAAGAAAGCGGACAAACCAGCCCCTTATTCCGTCTAAAATTAAAAGGCGACGATGGACCTGGCTTGGACATGTGCTGCGGATGCCCAGGGGAGCCTGAATCCTGCCTGCCTCTTCTATCAACCTGATGGATCCCGACGCCGCGGAAGGCCTCTGATGACCATCCATAGGATGTACTCAGGGGAGCTAAGGGACGCCGGGATGACCTGGGAAGATGCAAGGAGGTTGGCGGGAGACAGAGAATCTTGGAGGCACCGTGTGGCGGCCATATGCTCCGAATAGGGAGCGGATATGGGAAAAAAATAAAAATTATTGGGTCAAGACCGGTTTCGCTCATGGCGTGCATTAACAACTGATAAGAAATACAACGAAACAGTGATATTTATATAAAAGTAAAGCAAGAATTACAAGGTATGACAGACAATTGGTATTACAACTAAGCAAATGAATTGAAGCAAAATATACTATAATTAAAATGTTGAAGATCTCTTAGCAATGCAAGCCATTACATCAAAAATTAAATTAGAATGCATGATCATTAACAAAGAAAAAACCAAAATAAGTGCATTTAATAGATAAATCTTAATGTCAATCCATAATGAGTTGTGGAAATGGTTTTTTTTTTTTTATTATTTATTGGCAAAAAAACTTTATAAAATACATGGCATTACAGCAAGCGCCAATGCGCCATGCATTTGACAAATTAATAAAATTACATAAATTATTACACAAAAATAAGAAACAGAACAGAAAAATATTATTTACATAAGAAGACAATTTTTTTTAACAAAGCATCAAGTTCACTGCCGAAGATATCCACATCAACAGGCAGCGCATTTATCAGGCGAACAGCCCTTGCAACTGGGGATTCAAAAGACCTACGTGGCAAACAAGTTTTGACAAAGAAAATTGATTTGTCTCCGAAAAAGAAGTGAAAAATGTTTCAATATTGATCTTCGAGCTTCAAGAGAGTGAAATAACAGCATTCTTAAAAGAAACTTGGTTGTATAATATTCCATTAATGAATTGACATATGGAAAATAGTTGAATTTTTTGAAATAATAATAACCCAGAAAATTATATGTCATTCCACCAAGTATTGACAATGAACATGTTAAAAGACTTTTATAATTTAGGCTTTCGACTGATCTTGATGAAATTTGAATCGTTTGAAACGACCCGGGTTTCACCATTCGGCATCTTTATACGTTTCAGCTGCATTTATCAACTTAACATTTGAACATCAAAACATTTTATAAATCATCCATATTGCGATTGTTATTACTTGTATTCCTATATATAAGCGGTAAAAACTATTTACTACGCGTCAGTTGAAGTTCATTTGTGCACTTGAAATGCTTGAAGATGCCGAAAGTTGAAACCCAGGCCGTTAGTGACAAACCTCATGGAAAAGTACAAAATTCCAACGATTCAAACTAGACTATGTTAATTTATTTAATTTCATTGTATAACTTTGTTATTCCACCGATAGTGACGTTGTTATTCCACCCATGTTTCACGAAACACGTGTCGCTTTTTGTAGCACAATTATAAAAATCTAAAAATGAATTTTCACAAAACTACCGCTGAATCCATTGAAAGTATTTACAATCTCAGACTCAGATACTTTCAATGAATTGTTTTTTCGACAAGTTAATTTATCGTTGGCCCACAATAAATTGAAAATGCCTCGAAGGGCGGAATTCATTTCCTTCCGAATTGAAAAAAAAACTTAAAACACCTTTTTTGCTCTGACTTCAGCAAATTCATTTTTTAAAGAATATAATAATTTCATTGACACAGTTAAGCTAGGGTTTTTAAGCACAATGCAATGTCGACTATTGTTCCATATGTACCAATAAAAGCCTTCGGTATTATGATATTGTGGATATGTAGATCATTACTCAATTTACTAGCATATGTAAACATTTGAATTGATTGAATACTGTAGTATTCCATGAGTATTGTCCTTAACGGCACCGGCTTCGCTGTTCGGGATCTACAGGCATTTCGAGTGCAAGTATGAACTTAAATTGAGGGCTTAAAGTTTAGACTGAAGGTGTTTAACCCTCCCCATACTGTGCTAAAAACTTCCGCGAGCTCCGGTGATATGTATTTACTACACCATATGAAAAAGTTATTTAAAAACCGGAAAAATGTGAATATTTCTAGAAATTGCTTTGATTGACTATGGTTGAAGTTGAAATATAACAATTTTTGTAATCTAAGTGTCTGAAAAGAAGAAAAAAACATCGCAATTAGCTGCCGCTCCGACGTCTTCACCCGTCGGCAGTCGAATTCGTAATAACGAAATGAATGGCTAGTTCGAAGTCGATCACTTCTACGCATGCGCTTTCGCGCCGGAGCTGAACACGTGCAAGAGTACGCTCGCACTCGCGCTTACACACGCGCATAAATTGGAATACGTTTGTGTGTATGGGTGATTCTTTGCCCGATTCTTCCACTAATTATTTATTTCCATCGCTGCAAATGAATAACCATACATAACTGTAATTTTATTTAATACGTAATAACATTACTGAGGAATACAAAAATTCTCAGATCAGTATCTATTATATTTAATAGAAATATTCTCATTATTAGAGTCGAGTTGTAGTAAATACATATCACCGTGCAGCGAAGGTTAATGTAATTTCAATATCAAATTTAAATCGTTTAATTTTTCTATGTTCTATGAGTGTTGTCCCTAGCGATACAGGTTTCGCTTTTCGGGATCTTCATGAACAAAAGTACTTATGATATTTTTCTAGTTATATTTACAACCTTATTTTTAAAAGCTGTCTGTAAAACAACAAAAACATCAATATGGTTCTGAAAGAAATATTTTGTTTGATACAAATCTTGATAAAAAGTCACAAGATGCCCTAGTGACAATTTTACATAGAATACTCAATATTTTTAGATATTTTTTGGTGTCAAAAGATCATCCTATTATACTGCGTTTTGAATGGAAACTGCATTCAATGTTAAAAGCAGTGAGGTACATTTCCTTTGTTGCTCACCTTCCTGTGGAAAAAAAACATATATATTATACTAGTATTGCTACCCGGCGTCGCTCAGACTAAGCGACCAATAATTATTTAATGTTATATCATTCGACATAATTATATCACAAAATCTAACATCCAAAATAGAGTTAAAATAAAATCACAAACTTTATTTAATTTGATGACAGCCCCATTCTCGCCCATTAAAATGTCCAAATTCAAGGAAAAAATCTAATTTGCTGTCAAAGAAATGTCAAATAATACCTTCACGTAAATAATAAACATTATTATATTAATAAAAGCCGGGAAAAAGTTGGTAGAAGACTAATTTATTACATTTTGACTAAATGTCTTCGCTGATAAAAATTCAAACATATTTTCTTTCATATTCGTTTTTATGGCAACTTAATGACCAAAAATGCAAAAGGGAATTACATACATACATACATACATACGCCGTTTCGGTTTCATATATAAGATACAGTGAAACCATGATTCCACGTTTTTCAAGGGACCGTAAAAATAAACGAAAAATGCGGGAACGTTATATCGGGGTTATACGGTATCGTTAAATTTCAACGGTTGCAATTCGGGTGTTAAATAAGGGATGTGGAGGGGTTAAAATACTGAGGATAATTTAATCATGGAAAAATTAGTTGAGCTAGCAAAATACCTTGCGCCTTTTGTTCGGTTGTCATGACAATAACAAATATCAAACTACCGATTAAAGTGATTAATATATCGTTGATGCACAGTATGTACCTCATAGCTTTGAAACTTACTGATTATTATAATAGTTTTAGTGCAGTGTTGCACAACCTTTTTGGTAGAAGGGCCAGATAATCAATTTTCAGATAGCTCGAGGGCTGCATTGGTAAAAGTGATTAAATTATCTATATTTTTAGTGTATGTATATTGTTTTTGTTGTTCTTCCATCGTTGGGAAGCATGAAATGACACTGCAGGCCGCTGGTTGTGCATCACTGCTTTAAAGGGTGGCTTAACTTTTTTTGCTTGAATGGTTTTATTGAATAATATATAAAGACTACTTGGGTTGTAAATCATTACGTGTTCGATGAAATGTATAATGTCAAATACCCGATTTTCTATCATAAAAAATACAAAAGGTCGAGTATCACTAATAAAAGCAAGTTAAAATATATACAGTATTATGCCACGTGTTGGTGTTGTATAGCTGGTGACCAGATTATTTTTTTAAATGTCTCACAGTTTTAAAGTTATATTTTTTTTTCGAAAGTACCATAAGTTTCCAGTATAATTTTAGCCCGACCCGTAACGAATGTGTTGCACAAATAGCCAAAATCTGTCATAGGCACTTCTAGCATTTAAGCCCAGATATATAACATGAAGCTGAATCGGAAGATAAGACCCTGGCATAGTCAATTGTATCTCATTTGCATAACAATATGATATTGTTAAACTCCATTGTTATTCTTTTGTGTGTTCGACAATGTTATGATGCAGTCCCTTTAACGCCTATCGGTTCAAACGATACAACGAAGGTGATATTTTCTGGGTCATTAACAAAGATGTTGTATGAGGTCGGGACATTTAGGCGTCTTAATCTCTTAGATGCCGCGGCCGTGTTTACACGCCAGAAAATTCCGTGCTCGTAGGGCCGGCCATACAAAATGCGCGTGCTTACACGCAGTACTTGAGACGTGGCTTAAAAGCCACGTCTCAAGTACTGCGACTTTACTGCGACAATTAGAGCAACTTTTATAACAATTTTAAAATATCGTGCATATAGTGACATCTCTTGGAATCGTGATGTAATAGTGTAATATATCGATTTTAAAAAGAGTTGTTTCGTTGTGTTGAAATGTGTCTCTAGTAGGGTATGCGTAGAGCCTTGTTTTGAGGCATACCACTCAGTAGAAGACTATTTATTTTCTATAAGAATTTTGAATGTATTTTTTATTTACTTTTAAAATTAAATTTATTATGAATCAGTTCTGATTTAAAGTCACGTTCACGTATTTTCTGTGTGAGTGTTGTGACTACCCAGAAGTTTTGTGAAACGTTTTTGACGTGACAACGTCTTATAAATCGATGAACGCCCGCTGTACGCACGAAAAAACATGACTCATTGTCCCGTTTGCCGCGTTACGCCGAAGGCAAGCGTGCGAGCGAGAGCGCGGATAAGCGATAGAGAGGCACGATCGGCCTACCGTTCGGATTGTGCCGCATCTATCTCTCTTCCACTCGATTGGTCGATGCGTCTGAGTAGAAGAGAGACAGCGGCAGCACACAACTTATATACCTACAGTACCTACACGTGATCTGTTTACTACTGTTTATAAAGTGAAGTGAAATGTTAAAGTGGTTTTCATTGTTTATATTACAACAACAATTGCGGCAATAAAGGTAATTAATTCTTGCATATTAAAAATCTGATTAACGTATAACAAATATACAAAATATCGTATCCATACAAAATAATGATAATTCAATAAAAATGATTCCATTTTATTCATAAAAGTATGCAATGTTTTCTTATGACGTTGTCACGTTAAACTATCGTCCGTAAACCGACCTCACAGACACCAATTTTTTGATTTGGTTTTTGAATAAATGATATTTATGTGGTAAGTGTTTGTGATGTACTATTAAAATATGTAAAAAAAGTATATATTTATAAGGTTTTATTTTTTGAAAGAAAATAACGGCCCTCCATACACAGCTATACTAATCCTAGCCGGCACCTAACAGATTAAGCAAGAAGTGAGACATTAGCGTACTGCTCTAAAGGCAGCGATATATTACGTCGTAACCAGGGACTGAAATACCGGTATAACCGAAACTAATAAACCGGTATTTTTACTGATTTTTCAAAATCGAAATATACCCGAAATGAGAATGTATATTTGATTTGTTTATTATATTTGTCGGGTCCGTGGTGCAGTGGTCAAAATCGTTGACCTCATGGGCTTGAGTCCTAGTGCGAACAATTTTATTCAGTCGATTTATCGAAGGCATAGGTTTTTGTGTCGTTTGTAATTATGTTTAAGTAGTTTGTGTCGCGTTTAGCTTACCACTAGTTCTTTCAATCCCCTCTCTCTTCGAAAAGAAGAGAATGAGCAACTGAGTCACAAACAGTTCTCGTAGAAAACATTTGTTGAGATAAACTCTGCGAGGAGAGCATAACTCTAGATTGGGATTGGACATGGTAAACAAAGTGGGTTTGTACGCCAAGTTTTCAGTCACGCGTTGGTCATTGTAAATGTACAGCAGCAATTAACTGTTTACATATTTTGTGACTCCAATAACTTTCAATGTTATAACTGACAATTCTTTTCGGCATAATTAATATATGTACATTTTTGTACTTAAGGTTTCACTGACCGCGAGTATTATCAACTGGAAATAAATTAATTAGTACGAAATTAATGTATTTTATTTCATACTTAAGGCTACTCTGTGGCAGTTAATCTATATATATATAAATGAATGTCTGTGTGTATGTCCGCTATGGACTACTAAACCGCTCGACCGATCGATGTGAATCTTTACAAATTTATTGAGTACATTCCCGCAATGGTTTCTGGCCTACTAACCCCTCCCCCCAACCACCTCCCAACCTTCAACCCCCAATTTTTTTTTTTTAAACTTTACGAATTTTTCGAGTTCACTTCTTCGAAGGTTTCTGGCCTACCCTCCCATACGCCCTCCAAACCCCACCCCGCCAAACAACCCCCCTCCCTCCCAAAAATTGATATCGAATTTTTACAAATTTCTCGGGTATTGAATACATGCAAATTGAATTGAATATTTGTGTAATTTGTCTTTCCTTCAAATTTATTTTAGTTGCTGGCGTAGCAACGCGCGCAGGGTACAGCTAGCTGAAATATAAAATTCAAAATTGATTGATAAATAGTGACACGTGTTTCGCCTCCTTCCGAACCATCATCAGACGTTAAATAGCTCAATATCGAGTTTACTGTTAAAGACAGATTAGACAAGTATTTAGTTAATAAAAAAAGGGTTTTTTATTATCACTAAAGAAATAACAATACCCAGGAATTGAATTGCGCATCGTTGATCTGGCACGATTGTTGCATTTACCGTGACGGATTGACCATGTCAGGGTTTTCCTAATTTAATTTGACCGTAACATAAAACAATATAATATTGTCAAGTTGAATACTATGGTAAATCGAATGAGGATATGATTTCAATCGAAGCGGCTCAAATCAAAATTAGATAAGACTACATTCCGTAAATATGTAACAAAAAATAAATGCATACATATTAGAGGTCTGCACGGGCCGAAATTTGTCCCGGGCCCGAATCCAAACATTCGTTACCCGGCCCGACCCGGCCCGTGGGCCTAACCCGAGCCCGTGCAGACCTCTAATACATATGTGTGTATATTAAAAACAAACACATTTATTCTGCTTAATCCACATTAGATTGTTTAAGATGTTATAAACATCAGTAGATAATGATCGTGATGAGCGTAACCGGTCCTGATCTTAACTTCTAAGCCCCGAAACCTTACTTTGAAAAGGTTCTAACTGCTCTTGACACTGTTTTGGGATATGAGCGTTTGAAGTTTTGATTGATTAAAACTCACTTGCAACAATGAGCAAGTAAAAATGTTTCAAATTACTTTTTTTAAGCATATTTTTTCACAACTCTTGCTGAGAAATAATGATCTTAAAAATCTAATGATGACAAACTTAGAACTTTGTCAAATAAATTAAGAAAAAAAGTGTGTGCAGATGCAGTGCAACTCCAGAATTATGCTCCGTTATTCAAACATAGATAATTCTGAAATTCATATATATCAGAGGTGGCCAAAGCGTCCATCGCGATTCCTAGTTGATCGCCTATCAGATCTGTACAAATTTCTAGTGCCCGTCCCAAGAAGCGTGCGAGACAAGCCGTGCGGCAGGAGCAGCACGCTAAAATCTCGAAGTTAGCCGATTATCGACGATAATCTCTTTCTAAACCCCCGATCAAACAAGAGTTCGCAATTAGATTAATATAGGTTTTAAATTACTACGTTTGATGTTGGTCGATCGCCGCCAATAATTTCAAACAAAAGTCGATTGCCGGCAAAAAAGTCCGGCCACACCTGATATATATGATAGAATGCGGTAAATACAAGCTTTTCCGACCAAAACGTCATTTTAGGGAAAAATGTCAATAATTAAAACCTTTTTAAGGTAAGGGAACGATATACGACTTCCACTCGAAAAATGATCATTGATTTTCAATCAAAACATTTTAATTTATTCTAAAATAATTTAATATTGACATGCAATGCTATTTTTACCCTAAAATAACAACTCTTCAGCGCCCACTCTGTTTTCATGAACAAATCGTTTATAATTGACTTGGAATTTTATCGCTTGAAAATTGATCGTAAAATATTTTTTCAATGCAGATGAATAACGAAAACAAACGAAGTGAAGCAATTTTTATTGATTTTTTTTATTACTGTCCCACATTCGATATTCATGTTTTAGTGTTTACTGTTTTATGAGACACCAAACTGATGCTTTTTTTTAGCACATATAAATAGCACGATTCTGCTGAATGATTTATTCTTTATTTAATATCAAAAAACAAAACAAAAATTACGTACTTATAAAGGGTATTTCAATAGGGACGCTCAAAATATGTTACTTTGTCCTGCTGAGTAGATTATTCATTGTTTAGTGGCCAAATTTGAGTCAACCAGTTTGGTAAATAATCGGCCAACACCTACCTGTACGTCATAAAAATACAATATCTGGTGAAAACAATGCTGCTGTGTGTGAAAGTGTACAGGAAAACCCAAGGCAGCTTATTTCTCGTTGTTCACAAGAACTTGGCTTTTCTGCGACTACAACTTGGCGAATTTTGAATCGGGCCTTATGTCTGCACCCGTATAAAATCCAACTAACCAAGGAACTTCAGGTAAACGACCGCAGACAACGCCTGATTGGATTCTGGAGCAGTTGGAAGTTTACCCAAATTTGTCAAAAAGTCAACTTTAGCGACATGGCCCATTTTATAATGAATGGATATTGGCAGACATTTGATGCTATATTCCATATTTAATGCCGTAAAATATACTTACAAATGAAATTAAAATTTAGTCGAAATCTCACAAACAACTTGTTTTATTTACATTTCAAAACTAAGCGTCCTTATAAAAAGACCCTTTATATGAAAAGTTGGCTTTCCCGATGGTCGATTCCCTGTACGAGCGGATTCCTTCAGTCGATAAATCTGTTCAAATGCATGGGTGTTTGTGTTGTTGAAAATCTCTTCCCACCTTTCCTTTCCCAAAGAGCGACGCATAGCGAGAGCGATTAGCTAACCACTAATCCTGTCCTAGTCCTCGAATCCTTTCCATCCCTACTCTCTTCGAAAAAAGAGAGGTTGAGCAACTGAGTAAGAAGCAGTTCTCGTAGAAAAAATATATTTTGAGATAAACTCCGTGAGGAGTCCATATGCTCCAAGGTGAGAGCGGACATGGTTCAAAAAAATATATCAAAAATACAGATATGGATTGATAGGCTTTGGTCGCTGTACTCACAGATTCAAATCCTAGCAAAGGCAGCTTCAGACTATCATCTTCAAGATTTTTTTCGCTTCTAAAATAAGTCAATTTAGGTTACTCCACTTCGGCTTGACGTGATATTTTTAGAACGGCGTGTTATGGGTTATGTCACGGGTTCCCAATCATGGGTCTTTAAATTACACATTTTAATTAACCCAATGAAAAATGCCATTTTCAATTGCATCGGGGTCGCGTGTCACATGGCTTTTATAAAAAGGGGTCGCCACCCGAAAAAGGTTGGGAGCTTATGGGTTAAGTCATGCATTTTATGACTCGCACTGGATGTTTATATGCCCTACATCGGTTGCACAAGTGCACAGTGTAAAAATACAGCTGATGAATATTGGGCATGATAATTATCTCGGAAAAGTTTGCGTCTTGAATTCAGATCTTTTCACAAATTATTTTGAATCTACGTCGCTTTGAATGTTATTGTAAGCGAGGTTTATTTTTGTGTTCACCTTTGCATTTTCCATACTCAATAAGCCGTCACTAGGGCTTCCAATCCCGGACCAAAATTTTGATCCCGGGACTCAGGATTTGGAATATTAGTCATGTAAAAAATCCCACCTATCAAATAATTTACGACAGATTGGGAAATGCCATATCAATTGATTCTGACATAATTAAATGCATTTAAATTGAATTAATTGAAAGCTTGTTGACGCCAATGGACAAACAAATCATTACAAACAGGCGGTCTCTGTGGTCTAGTGGCAGGAGATTCGTCCTAGCGATCAGGTGGGCCCGGGGTCAATTGCTGGCAAGGTCAGATATTGTCAATTGAAAAGAGATCTTGGGCTGTGGTTGTACGTAATTTATCGTTGAGTTGTTCACGACTATTCATTATTTATCATCGAGTTAATCTCGTTTGACTTTCATAATAAAAAATATTTGGCGCATTGGCAATGCTAGATATTTTTTTTATTTAATTTAACACTGGCTATATATCGAAGAAGTATAGTTTATTGTAATTTCAAGCTCAACATATGTAATTCAATAGTTCTAATATTATTGATTGAGTAGGCATTTACTTGGTAGAACTCCATTATAATACGGTAAGAAAAATAACAAAATATTTTAGTTCTACATAAATACATTGTTATTTTTCTTACCGTATTATTTTTCACCATTGATGAGCTCCTTCAAAACATTCATTTCAAAACAACATTTTATATTCGATGCTGTCATCAATGCATAACGCAAATAATTTATTTTCCATGAGCATCTGGTGTTTCAAAGATGACACGTGCAAGTAACACGTACTATTACGTTTTCTTATTCATAATAAATCGTTAATGCTTGACTAATAAACCAATCATCCACCACGTGCAATTAAACGTAATATTAAGATAATTTTTTAAATAATAAATCGTTTATGCTTGTTAAATAAATAATTCCTGAAAATTTCGGGATTATGTTTTCTAATCCCGTGATTCATCAGGTTAAATAAAAATCCTCGGGATCCCGGGATTGGAAGCCCTAGCCGTCACATCTGCCCAGAGACTACGATAAGCATTTTTTAAAGGTCACGTAGTATCACTGTTTCATTCATGTTTTTACAAAAGTTATCTAAAAAAAACAACAAAGAACACTGCAGCGAATAAAAATATTTATAGTATACTAATCCAGTAGCCGCCAACGTTTTAGACATCGCGAGTAAATGAATTATTTAATGTAATTTTTAATATGGAATCGTTTTTTTACCATTGGGGCGGGGCTTCCAATGTGGATCTCCTAAGTTTTCCGCGAGACATTCATGATACTCAAATATTCAATTTCTCTTTTTTTTTAATGAGTAGAAATTGAAAAGATATGACAAGGACTGGACTAATGGTTTACTAATCGGTTTCATTACATCATATTTTTAGGTTCGGTTGGGTATGGGAGTGAATTTTAGACAACACAGAAATCCAATTAATAAATATGGGTTTGTACTTCTTCCACAAAACAAGTATTTGGATTAGTACCGGTTTCGCTCATTTCGATCATTATCAACTGAATTGTCGGCCCTGATCCAAATAAATTTGATGTGGAAAAAGTATTACTATTTTTTAATACGATGGTATTCTACCAAGAATTGACAGTAAACAACTTAACGGTGACAGATATACAAGTTGGTTTCCCTACCGCCACCCGTTGTGTTTATCCAGCCTATGTTTCATGGCCGCCTTTCGTAACGCTATCGACAGAAAACAAAGTGTTTACCGTTGAAAATCATGGCCCCAGCATGGCTACACTGGGCTTGTTTTGGAATCGTATACTAGTGCAGTGGTCTCCAAACTCAAAGAGGATGCGAGCTACTTTTGTATATTGTTTTATCGTCGTCTTTTATTGTAACAAACACATTACTATTATTTTACTTAAATTGGACATCCAATAAAAAATAAAATGCGTACTTTAATTACGAATTTATAAACAAAACAAGCGAGTACCCGGCATGCGATGCAATGGCACTCAAAGAAAGAAAGTGTTTTAATTCTGTTTTATTGCTTTTGGATACAAAATATATTTTTTTTCGGTGCGTACACGAATAAATCAGGTTTTCCAACACGTGAGTAGACCACATGCAGCTGTCTATGTAAGAAGCATGGATTTTCCATTTCATCCTTCGCGAGCTACCGAACATGCCACCACGAGCGACCGTTTGGCGATCACTGCACTAGTGTGCATGAAAATAGTAAATAAATGTTCTGGTCATAGTGATGTAGTGTTCCGTGACGTTTAAAGTTTAAGAACCACTGCAGTGGAGTTTGTAAAAACGTGTCCTCAAAAGTTTTTAAGTAGTGAGTTATTCATTTGTTTTTATAAGAGATATAATAACGTTTTAAAGTACAAGGCTGATAAATGTTATTGAAGAGGTGTCGATGACATCTTGATGAAAAAATGTTCCGAATCGATGAAGCATAGGCCTGATTTTCGGTCTAGGGAAGTGGTTTACATGTGCGACCGCCAGAAGATTTTGCTGCGACCATCAACAGCTTCAGAGTAGTAGCGGATTATCCCCTTGAGAGGCCCCGGGCGCAATATAATTTTGGAGGCCCTCATTTTCGTAAGATAAAAAAGTGTCGCAAAATTTATTTCAGACTAGTCGGTACCGGCAAGCGTTGCAATGCCATTTAAAGAAAGAAAGTGTTTATTGTGTTTTCGGATGCATTATATTTTAGATAAATAATTTCGATTTAATTTCACTAACATTGATCGGTATTGATGACATTTGCCGTTTGACGTTTGCTGTTTGTTGTTTGCCGATTGTCTATGTTGCGACACACGCGCCACCTACTGAAATTTAATTGTATTATGTTTATAAAAATTGCGCAAGTGCAACAATAAGTTGCCAAAACGAACGGTATGACAGCGCATAAAATATGAAAAAAACATTGATTTATATAAAAAGACCTACCCTAAACCAATTTTGCAAGTGCAAGCAAAAAGTTTGACAAAGCTAAAATTGAGATCGGATGCACGGTATGGCAGGGCATAGGGTGTGAACCAACAAACAAACAAATATTGATTTTTATATTTCAGATTTAAAATATTTTCTTATTGATGATTTTATTTTTGTTCGTTTCTCTAAACTGTCATTTCCGTTTTTTGTCGTATCTCAATCACAGAATATGGCTTGAAAAATGTGTGGTATTACCCTCAGTTCACTAGAAACAATTCAAAATTAGTACTTCACAAACCCGATGGAGGCCCCAAACGCGCGGTCTATCGTTTATGGGATAATCCTCCACTGATAAAAACAGTGGTGGATCGTCCATATGCACTGCGGGCTGCAGCACACACAAGCAAATTGAGGTTAATTTAAAATTATAATACGCATAAATTTATGTATATTATTAAAAATTATCAATATTATTTAAGCGTGTATTAAACTCGCCCGCGCACCGATGCATTCAATAATTATCTCACAGCGCGGTACACATATATATTGAGAAGACCTTTATTCCGGCTCCCTCGTAAATCGAGAAGGAGCCTCCTATCCGACACTCAGGAGAGGGATTTTGGGGACGGAGTAGGAGAACATGGTACTCTTATAAAGAAAAGACGATCTCAAAGCGTTATGTGGGTGCGGTTAGCATCCATTATTTAATTGTTTATAATCATTACTTAAGCATTACTTAAGCAAACTTTGCGATAGTAAGCCTGAAGATGGCTCTGAAAGAGGCGAAACTAGTGTCACAGTTAGTTACACAATACGTGGAATAATCAAAGTTTTATTTAAATTTTATATTAAAATGAACTTCCACAAAGTTACCGCTGAAACCATCGAAAATATTAATTGTTTATAGTTTACACAGACTTTACACACGGATTTAGCACAGATAGATTAACAATACACGTTACGTTCTACAACACATAATACACGACTATTATTATTATTATTGCGAAGGCGATATCAAGGAATTTACTAGAATTTATCATTAGGGAGAGGATTAGGAGCTTGCAGGCCACTTCCAGCGCTTACCACAACTGTAAGACTTATCTGGCAAGCGCGTGCTCTCTCCCTGCTAGCCAGTCTCTTACTGCTGTATGAAAACAAACGGTTACTTTAGAAAAAAAAACAATGACCGTTTCAAAAATCGTTAACACGTGCGCCCGCCGATAAGGGATTATTTATCGCCTAACGAACTTTTTATGAAACACATGCACTGTCGGGCGTCAAGAGATAAGAGAAATTGAAATAACTCTATATTGAATCGCTATAGATTTCCATATAGATTATTATAAGAATGAATTTATTTCCTGATATCGACTTAAACTCATAGACTGAGGTGAAAAATAGATCGTTCGAGAGAGTTCTGATGACCTACCACATAAGGCGCTGTCAATATTAAGCAGTACCGTTTGCGATAGAATATATTCGAGTAGGCGAAGGAGGGGCGCGGGGAGGGGAGTTCTCTAATACAAGCTTGTTTTGGTACTGTCTTTCTTGCAGTGTTGCGTCCGTAGAAACGGCTATATACGGCTGCGAGCTTTATATCTTCTAATTTGTTTCTCATTAGAAAGTGTTTTATTCAACGAAAGAAATGCATAAATTTATTGATTTATGAAATTCATGTCGTTTTTAATATTAATAATTTTAATGTTCATACTAAAATTTTATAAAAATAAATATTTTTTTTATTTTAAACAGGGCTGTGGAGTCATTTAAGAAAAGTTCGACTCCGACTCCACCATTGACCAAAATCACGACTCCGACTCAGATTGAAAAAAGTTTAATTTGGTCACTTTTTTTTCAAGTAGTCAATTAAATATCAACCAACCAATCCGGCCAATTGACAAATTTGACATAGTATATAAAAATAAAAAGTTCAAACTTTTTAAAGCTTTTAAAACTTTACAGCTGTCTTATCCATTAGCCGCCACTGGATAAAACTGTATTTTTTTTTGTAAATATGTATTCATGAATAGCGGTTTCCGAGAAACATAAAAACCACCTTTTTTATCTCAATTTTTTTTTGAACGGCAAACATTTTTGAGGAAGTGTATTGCAAAAATATACAATGCGGCATGCTTTGATTGCTATTACTTACAGAGAAAAGCATTAATTACTTAGAACTGTTAATATATATTTATTTTCACTTTTAAGATTTTGCAAAAACTACAAATCTTTTCTTGTTGGATTCTCCGTGAGTTCACTCTGTTTACAAAAACGGATTACTCGGAGCCGATTTTCTTTCTTAGACAAGAGATTAACTTCGCGGAAAATTGAAAAACTAAGCAGACCAAGCAACATCCGCTGAAACTTAACACTTTAAACTCGCCATACTCTTTTAAATAATTATCATTTATTAATAATTTAAGCACTTAATGTCATTACTTATTAATAAAATCACTTGAAATCAATCAACTCAGTAATAATAGGTTGGATAAAACCCTACATATATTTTTAGATATTCCTTTGTTATTATCTGGTAATAAGTATTTGCGATACTACATTCACAAATCCTGATAATTATAACAAACCCACTTAA
This sequence comes from Himalopsyche kuldschensis, assembly GCA_028554975.1. Taxonomy (NCBI): domain Eukaryota; kingdom Metazoa; phylum Arthropoda; class Insecta; order Trichoptera; family Rhyacophilidae; genus Himalopsyche; species Himalopsyche kuldschensis. The sequence goes on along the minus strand of JAHFWI010000031.1, from coordinate 2,435,824 downwards.
TTAATTGAGACTCGTTTACATCAAATATTCGCTAATTTACATTTTAACTTAGTGATCTACTTTTATTTTTGTATATAAACAATACAAACTTGTAACTAAAACAACCGTGCAAATGCCTGAAGATGCCGAAAGGCGAAACCCAGGTTGTTAGCGACAAAACTCATGGAAAAGTACAAAATTCAAGCAATTAATATTTAATTATAATTGCCATTTGATCCACATTTGGGTGCGGACAAGTGTGAAAAAAATTATATAATACAAATTACTTAAGCAAAGTTTGCGATAGTAAGGCCGAAGATGTCTCTGGAAGAGGCGAAACACGTGTCACAATTAGTAACACAATACGTGAAATAATCAAAGTTATTTTATATTAAGTGTATTTCTGTTTATATTTTATTGCACTGATTATTCCATTTATATTTATAATTATTTTAAATTTTATTTTTATCCACATATTTTATTGTATTTAAGTGTTTCAAATAACTCACTTTAAGCATATTTGTTCACTACTCTGAACAGGGCTGAGGAGTCGGTAAAAAAAGTTCGACTCCGACTCCAACATTGACCAAAAACACGACTCCGACTGCGGCTAAAAAAGACTACGACTCCACAGCCCTGACTCTAACTATTCTACTGAGTAATAATGACCTCAATGATCTAATGATGAAAATAATGATCCCAATATAAGAACTTTATTAAATAAATTTAGTAAAATAAGTATGCAGATGAACTCCGGAATTCAATAATATATGTATGCTAGAGCACGGTTATTACAAATTTTTCTGATCAAAAGGTATTTTTTTGTTAAAATGTCATTTAAAACCTTTTCAAAGTAAGGTAACAACATGTCTAGCACAGAGTAAATAGCTGTTGCCGCTGCAGTTGACCCAACACGTCATCAGCATGAGTCAAAATGGATTGCGAGGAATCCGGCTCCACAGACGTTGGTGCTGAGCCAATACTCCAGATGCCAGGCATAGATCAGACGGAGAGTACTTCAACTCTTTTGTTGTACCACACCGCGGAAGTAACCCACTCTATCGAGTAAGGCTTATTGTTTTATTTATTTTTCCTGGCGGAGAAATGCGTTGCTATGTTCCGAACAGTGGCGGCTGGTGGATAAGATATCTGGGGGTGCTGCGGTTGATTAAAAAAAAATAATGTTTATTTGGATTATATATTTGTTTATATAGCCATGTCCGCTCCCAACTTAGAGCGGACATGGCTATATAAACAATTATCACGGAGTTTAGCTCAACATATTTTTTTCTACGAAAACTGCTTGGTACTCACTTTTTCGAAGAGAGTAGGGGTTGAAAAGGATACGAAGACTCGGACAGGACTAGTGGTAACGTAATTGCATTTGCTGTGCGTCGCCCTTTGGGATAGGAAAGGTGGAAAGGGATGCCCATGCCTTTGAACAGATTTATCGACTGAAAAAATCCACTCGTACTTGGAATCAAACCCGGGTGGGCCGGCACGCAAGCCAACAACGTTAACACTGCGCAACGGACCGGACAAAATTATAGTGACGTCAATTATTTTTAACTACATATATTTAAAGATAAATAAACATGGCTTATATTTAATAAATATGGTAAAATTATCGACGATTAAACAAATATTCCAAATCCTGGGGTCAGTCCCGGGATCCCGGGATTGACTTATTAAAATCCCGAAATCCCGGGATCAAAATTTCGGTCTGGGGTTGGAAGCCCTAGTGACGGCTCATTGAGTATGGAAAATGCAAAGGTGAAAACAAAAATATACCACGTTAACAATAAGATTCAAGATATGCAAGATATACAAGATATATCGTAGATATGCAAAATATTATGTCAAGAGATCTGAATTCAAGACGCAAACTTTTCCGATATATTTATCATGCTCAATATTCTTGTATTTTTACACTGTGCATGTGTGCAACTGATGTAGGGCATACACACATCATAACATTAACACAAAATACATTACTTAACCAAAGCAAGCCATTCTAAAAAATATCACTCATAGAGAAAAATATATTTCTTTAAAAGAAAGGTTGAGCAACAATTGGTGGGCAATTTGGTCAATCATGTCATTGCTAAATATAATAGATTAATGAAATTTCCCGTACTGGGGTTCGACCACGCAAGCACTTCTATTAAAGCTAACGACGTTGACCACTCGACTATAGAAGCAGCTTTTTTTTAATTCACTGACATCTGATTTTCTAGGCTATTTTTATTTCTAAAGTAGGACAAACTAAATTTGGATTATAAAGCTTACTTGTTGAGTGAAATCAATTCTGTGGTTTGAATCATTCGTTTCATTATAATTTTACAGTCGATTAAGATTATGTCTTTGAACTAAATGACCACACTCTACACTCTACGCCTCTACGGGTTCTTAAATTAAGAAGAGTGATATTCTCCCTGCCTCATTTAAACTCAGCACAATTTTATATTAAGTGCTGGAATTGCATTAGTTTAACATCTGCTTTATCCAGGGGATACAAACTAGTAATACAGTATCCTGATTATAAGATTGGATGAATGGGAAGGAGGCTTTCATGGTTTTAATTTATAAAATCATTTTTGGGAAACAAGGTGTCAAAAAAAAGATCATTTTTATCAATCCATGTCCAATGTGGAACATATGGTATCATAATGAAGGTGTCTAAGCATATTTTTCTACGAGAACTCTTTCCTACTCAGCTGCTCAACCTCTCTTATTCGAAAAGAATAAGGATTAAAAGGATACGAGGAAAACAACAGGACTAGTGGCAAGGCCGTAGCGTAGATTTAGAATGTAGTCAATTTTGCATTTCTGGAATCATTTTGGTGACCCCTATGCTCTAACAGCGCCTCGACGTCCAGGGCGCCGCTACGGCCCTGACTAGTGTTAAGCTAGTCGCCGTTTAACGGTTTATCAGATCGGATAGTTGGGAATGAATTTAAGACATCATAAATATCCATGCCTTCGAAAAGGATCGATAAACTGACTGAAAAAACATCCAGACTCCAACCCGTGATGTCTGTCACGGAAGCCAACGACGTTTCCCACTGCACCCGGCTCGTCCAGATTACAATAAAAATAATTAAACATGGCGATTTACTATGATTCTTAAATATAACCGATTCAAACTATTTCTTACGCGTCAGTTCAAATCCACTCATTCACTTGAATTGTATGAAGATGCCAAAATGCGACGCAGGGGTTTTTAGTGACAAAACGAATGGAAAAGTACAAAAATTTTACGATTCAAATTCCATCAAACACCTTTATTACAAATTCTCAATTCAATAAGTTATAGATTTAATTTTGTATGACTATTATAATCACTCATCCGCAATGTAGTCTGTATATCTACTGATAATAAGACAGCCCCAGCTTATGTGCTTTGGGCTGATGTCTTGCATCTTAATTAAGTCCAAGTCCTTAGTATCTTTTAATCGACCACTCTAGAAACTTTGGCGAGCAACTCAACTTTTCGCAGAACTAAAAAAATAAAGTTTTTTCCTGTAATCGGTTCATCGACCATACGCAACTTTCTTCCTCGAAAGAAATTGTATATTTCTATTTTCATATATTACCATTCATAAAACAGTTCATAGGGTAAAACCTCCTATTGTGGGCCAGCTACAATTATTGGCAACTTACATATAAAATCTAGTTTGTTTATAAACCAAAACAACATTTCCAACTTTTGGCTTATATAATATAGTTCCCTTATTATTCCTCTATCGTTTAAACATAAAATTGTCATTTTATGAATTCCCAAACAACTCCAAAAAACGCATTTTTATCAGACAGCCGGAGTGTCACCGTGAAGCATGTGAGATTCTTGTCAATATCATAAGGATTGGACTTCAGTATAAAAGCATCATACACGTTTGTAAGTTAATTAATTTAAATTTTTATTGAACAGAAATATTCGTCTTTAGTGAAGTTATAAAATAATTATTTTTATGCATTGAAAATATTTTTGTAAAAGGTTATTATGATGGCGGCCATTAACTGATTCCAAAAACACACACAATTTCTATCACTGGCCGGCCAAGCTAATCCTATAAATTCTTATAAAAAAATTCTAAAATATATTTTTTTATTGCATGAATAATGTTTTAATAATATTACTAATCACCTATGTATTTATTACATTTCTCTGATATTTATAGGAAAATGTTGACTTTTTGGCCAATAACTGCAGCTTAAGAAATCATGTTGGAATCCAATAAAGCACTTGATTTTACACTCAATAATGATTTGAGGTCATGTAATTATACATCTAGTTTCTGTTTTAAAAAACAAAAAATATTACAACTTTTGGGGTGGCCAATAGTTAAATCTTTTGGTGGCTAACAATTGTAGAAAGTGGCCCATAATTGTAGTTTTGTACCATTTTTTTAAAACTATTTTTTTTACCAAGAAAAAAACTTTTTTTTACATATTTTAAAAATTAATTATTATAAACAAATCATCAATCTAGCACAGAGTATTTTTTTCATTTTGCCTCTTCTATGATAAGTGTCCACAAAAAATTACTAAAGTTGAAAAAATCCAATGGTATTTGTCAAAATTGAAGTGCCAAGCTGCAAAGAAGAAACGTATAATAAAAAGTCTATACATATATTTTTTATTTCATATTATAAACTTTCTTGAATTTCTCGTTTCCCGCATTTATCGTTTGTTTTTTATGGTCCCTTGAAAAACGTAGAATCGGGTTTTCACTGTAAATATATAAATCCCCAATTTTCATTTCAAATTACTATTAATTCGCGTACCCGTGAATCATTTTGCTTTTTGAACGATAAAAATGTTGGCAGTTTGGCATTGACATGAATATAGGTCCATTAAATATAATGAACAGTTATATATAGAGCAAATCTCTCAATTTATTGATGTCCAGTGGCAGCGAACTCTTAATGATTCTCAGGTACACGGATTCCCAAACTGTTTCGAGTAGCAATACTCTTTTGTAAAAGCCAAGTAAAAACAGCAATCCTTCACGAGTCACGACATCACTATATACATTGGTGGACCCCATGTCGCCCTCCGAAGGAGAATTATTTTTCCATTTCAAATATTATAACATTAATTTTCAACAATTAATCAGAAAACCAGATCATCGCCTTTAGCGACAGTGAAAAGATAATTTGTATCTGTCAAAAATAGGTCACATTAATTACTGATGACAACTGTTTTTGACTCTCCTAAAAAGTAGATAAAAATGAGTTAATACTTTCGATGGATTCGGCGGTAACTTTGTGGAAGTTCATTTCAAGTTCATTATTCTACGTATTGTGCTACAAACTGTGACACTTGTTTCGCCTCTTTCAGTGGCATCTTCCGACTTACTATCGCAAAGTTTGCTTAAGTAATGAAGCAAGATTGATTCTAACATTTTAAAATGATAAAATTACAAAATTTTGTTTGGGATTTTTCCCTTTTACGGGAAGCAAGGAGGGGGTTATAGAATCGAAACAAATCAAACTAATAATTATACTATTAATGACGTTAACATTACAAACTATTAAACTAATGAGCTGCATAGCTGCGATCAGATAGGTTAGCGTTAGCGATTACCCTATTAATTGGACGTTGACACACTTTACAGTAGGGGCTGGTCGGAGAGCAATTGTCTACTGAAGAAGAAGATATAATCTTAAATAGTCGTGTTATGGCTTTTAATCTACTCGACAAACTCTTGCATGTTTATCTTATAAACGCCGCTTAAATCAAGATTGTAGCTTACTTCGAAATACGAATTAAAGCTTTGAATTGTTTGCTGTCAAATCCATCAGTAATAGTGAAATGTCGCGCCTCACATGTTGGAAATCTTTGCATTCTAAGAATACTTCATAGAGGTAAAACTTATCAATAGAGTAATACACAATAATAATTTATATTGTAGATTGATTGCTTCCAATGGCAACCCATCAAATCAATCCGTAGAGGTCGAAGGAAAGAATTATTGATTACCTTTTTTCATCTCTTTTCTGTGCGGGTTGATAAAAGAATCATGACTGGCGCATTGAACCCAACGATAGAATATTTCTTATTTTTTTTATTTCTCCTTCTCAAATAGACGAACCCGCTTAGTCATGTATAGTGAGTGTAACGTTATTAGATTTTATGCTGTAAAAGAAAATAGTTCGGTATTAAGTATTTTTTATAGCTTACTAGCCGGTACCCGGCAAGCGTTGTAATGCCACTCAAATAAAGATAGCGTTTGTATTTATTGAAGTGCTTTCGGATGCACAATATTTTAAATAAATAATTTCACTAACATTGATCGGTATCGATGACATTTGTCGTTTGACATTTGCTGTTTGTCTTTTGCCGATTGTCTACAGGCGCCGCCTACTGAAAGTTAATTGTACTATGCGTATAACCTTTGCGCAAGTGCAAGCAATAAGTCGACAAAGTTTTATCGCAATCGGATGAACGGTATGGCAACGCATAAAATACGAACAAACAAATAAACATTGATTTTATATATTAGATTTCACTGTGAGACGACCTCGATCTTAGCTCTCTCGCTACAATTTAACACAATTACACATATAGAATTAATACGACACAGAAGTTAGTTTACAAATGCAAGGAACGATTCAATTACCTTCTCGCCTTGAAAAATGCGATATGAGGATTTTAAAATGTTAGAGAGAGTATTAGTAGCTTGCAGGCGACCCTCGGGACTCACACTGTGGGGAGAAGCCTCAACCCTCTGTGAGATTTATCCGACTGGTGCACACTCAATGTTACCTAATCTCTCTGCAACTTTGACTACTAATTGAAAATAAAACAGACTCTTATCTGCGCCTTACCTTCCGTTCTTAGCGGACTGAATCTCTCCGGTCGCGATCTGAACAGCGCAGCATCCCGTCTCGAGATGCGCTAGCCGTACCATTTGTTTCCGGTCCAGTGGAGGCTGCGTGAAATACCACGTATCTCACGCAGTCAGGGCGTAAAAGAGTACGGCTGTGCGTATACATCCGCGCCGAAATGTCGCTTTTACAAACTTAAAAATTACTCTATATTGAATCGCCATAGATTTCAATATAGAGTATGATTAGACTGAATTTACTTCCTGATATCGACTTAAACTCATAGACTGAGGTGAAAAATAGATCGTTCGAGAGAGTGCTGATGTCCTAAAATACGAGAAAGTATCAACTGTAACAACTATTATACCTGTTGGCAAGCAACTGAGTAACAAACAGTAATGTGACATGATAAAATATATCTGCGCCTCACTGCTAGAAGTGCCAACATCAGATTTTGAACTTAAGAATCAGAAAATAATTTTTCTTTTATATTAGAATTATCTATATCATTCGATTTAAAATGAATGAAATAAAAATACAGCTAATTTTGACTTTCAAAATAATTTTGCAGCATACTTTGTACCGAGAAATGTCTATGTTCACAAAGATCAGGGGAAATCAACCTTTTTCGGCTCTGCTTACCTCTGCGAAACAAAATTTTCTCCTATGAATGCAATCAGGGCTATGGAGTCGGTGAAAAAAAAGTTCGACTACGACTCCAGCATTTACCAAAACCACGACTCCGACTCCGACTCCAACATTGTTCAAAAACACGACTCCGACCAAAAAAAGTTCAATATCGTCACTTTTTTCCCATAATGTTCCTATGTGTGTGTATTCAATTAAATAGCAACCCTATCAATGCGACCAAAAGCCAAATTTGACATACAAAATGCAAAAATAAAAAGAAACTTTTATTTCCTAATTTTCCTATTCAATTAAATATCAAACAACGAATCCGGCCAATAGCCAAATTTTACATATTATGTACATGCAAAAATATTAAGTTCAAACTTTTAAAAATCCGGCCAAGAAGCTCCGACTCCACGACTCCAACTCCGACTCCACAGCCCTGAATGCAATCAAAACAAAATTTCGCTCTCATTTGGCAACATGTTTACGAATAGCTATTCGTAAATGTATGATACATTTAGTAACCACAATATTAAAAATAGCTTGATGTTGAACTGGTATTAATTTTATTTAGGACTTACTTTTAGTTTTAAATTACTATTTTTAAGTGAGTAAACCACTGCCAAAAATTTCAAAATATGTCGCCGGTAGTGGTTAAAAATTTTACCACCCCCGATCTATGTTCAATTTCTTAGTGCAAAGTATGCTGCAAAATTATTTTGACATACAAATTAGCTATCATTATATTTCAAATCGAATAACATAGGGATAAAAAAATAAGCGTAAAAAAGAGTTTTTTTTCTGATTTTTAAGTACACAGCACTTTTAGCATGAAGGCCCAGATAAATAAATAATCATTTCCTTCTCACTATTTAAGAATCGCGGAAAATCATTTCAGTAAGCGAGGGCGTTTCGGTGTCATGCAGTCTGGCGTGGAAATCAGACAGATTTTTCGCAGGAAATTTATTTTAGTATCCATTAATAACGTTAACTTTAAGCTCTTTTACGAATTCAAATAAAAAAGTAAAACGCAACAACAGGAAAACTATTTGGCGTAACTAGAATATTATTCAATTTATTTATTACTAGCTGACCCGGCGTACTTCGTACCACCTCAGAATCAAAAGATGTTGTGTAAACATATAAGCTGAATTAAATTAAGTTAAAATGAATACTCAAAATTAATTTAGTTTAATAAATGTGCAAAAATCAAAATTAGATGTTTGAATACTTATTTTGCTATTCGGGACTGTGACAAAGCCATAAAATAAAAGATCATCAAAATCGGTCCAGCCGTTCTCGACTTATAAGTGGTGTAACTAACACGACGTCGTTATATATATATGTTACAGTGAAACTGTATTCTCAGTGAAAATGTATTAAGTAAAAGAGTTGTATGGCAACATGATTTCACTGGTCACGATCATTGAAATTATTGGCCCATGTCGATGATTTGCCGTCCTAAAATTTTGGTTTGCTTCAATGAAACAAAATCAGCAAGTAGTCCCTTTCATAAAAAGAGAACCAAAGACAAAACACAGACAAACATAGGGCTGAAGGTAGGTGGTCAAATTTAATTTCAATGACAGCTTGGAGATGAATAAATTTTCACTGAGAATACAGTTTCACTGTAACATATACATATAGATAGACCAGTGAGTACCTTGAAAGCGTTGTCTCTCAATGAAAGAAATTGCTTTTGTATGGACTATATTTTTTGCTTTTATTTCTCATTGTTAAATGGCTGGACGAATTAAGAAACCTTCGTGGGCGTCCGCACAACAACACACCAAAGTTTTATCGTAATCGGATGAACGGTATAGGAACGTATAGGGGACAATCAAACAAACATTATTTTTATATTTAGAGAGATTATCTATTGAAGAATTTGTCGGGTTCGTGGTGCATGTTCATCGTCGTTGGTTTCAGTCCCGGACTTTACTGGCTCAATTACCATCACGAGCAACATTACTACCAAACACAGAGTTGTGTTGAAGGTACTGATTACTTTGAGGGGTATCCCCACTCTTATCTGACATAAAAACGGGACGTAGCAAAAGCGATTAGCTAACAACTACTCCTGTCCTAGCCCAATCCTTTTATCCTGACTCTCTTCATTAAAGAGAGGTTGTGCAACTGAGTAACGAACAGTTATCGTAAAATGACTTTTGTTGAGACTTCATTAGAATTCCCTGTTCAATATAGGAAGCGGACATGTATGGTAAAAAAATCGATGTAAGTTTAGTCTTTAGTCTGATGACTGTCTTAGGGAGGCGAAGCACGTGTCACTACGTGCTACTCAATATGTGTATTAAAAAACAGTTGTGTTCAAATAAATATTTCCTTTTAACTTCAGGCTGTTTTCTTACGAAAAAAATAAGTGGAAGTTGTGTGGCAAATAATAATTGTTTTTAATACTTCAACGTTAGTTATGGAAATAAAAATGATGGTCGCAAAATAAAATAGGTATTATTTGAGACGTATGGTATCAAAAGTAGAACTATCCACTTTTCGAATCGAAAAAAATACGAAAAACCCTTTGTTAGCTTTTTAGTGTGATTTATATTTTTCAAGTTAATTTCAACAGCCCATAAGTGCCTGAAACATAAAATTTGTATGAGCGGCCACATTTTTTTAATTAAAATTTTAAGAAAAAAAAATATTTGGCATTACAGCTTACGCCAATGCGCCAAATATTCTCAATTGTGAAAGTCATACGAGATTAACTCGATGTTAAGTAATGAATCAGTTGTGCACAAAATCAACGATAAATAACACACACCCAGCCCGAGATCTCTTTATTTCAATTGAAAAAATCTGACCTTGCCGGGATTTGAATCCGGGCCACCAGATCGCTAGGACAAAGCTCTTGCCACTAGACCACAGGGACCGACAGAGATTTTAACATCACTTAGGACAAGTTTATAATTAGTCGAATGTATGAAAGACACAAGTCGTGAACCGTTCTGATTTTTACACCAACCATCATTTTCTCTTACGTTTTTATACAAAATGTACATGATTTGTATACAATACGAGAATATATAATAGAATAGAGAATACGAAGATATCAGGAATTTACTAGAATTTATCCTTAGGGAGAGGATTAGGAGCTTGCAGGCCACTTCCAGCGCTTACCACAACTGTAAGACTTCTCTGACAAGCGCATGCTCTCTCCCTGCTACCCAGTCTCTAACTGCTGTATGAAAACAAACGGTTACTTTAGAAAGAAAAAAACAATGGCCGTTTCAAAAATCGTTAACACGTGCGCCCGCCGATAAGGGATTATTTATCGCCTAACGAACTTTTTATGAAGCACATGCACTGTCGGGCGTCAAGAGATAAGTGAAATTGAAATAACTCTATATTGAATCGCTATAGATTTCCATATAGATTATTATAAGAATGAATTTATTTCCTGATATCGACTTAAACTCATAGACTGAGGTGAAAAATAGATCGTTCGAGAGAGTTCTGATGACCTACCACATAAGGCGGTGTCAAAACAAACATTATTTTTTATATTTAGAGAGATTATCTATTGAAGAATTTTGTATACAATACAGAAGAATAATGTGACAGCATTAGTTCAGTTTCGAAAAATATAAGATAGTTTTACTTTTGATACTATGCGACTCATTTATCATTTCCCCTTCATTTCACACAAACGACGAAATTCATACAAAATATTGCGTAAGTAGAAAAACAATACAAATGTAATCTAATACTAAAAGGTCATGTAAAAGGTTTACGTAATTTTACTATCTCGGAATATTTTGAAATTCAAATCAACATCTGCAGTTCAAAAACCTTTCAAAGGTCCCGGCCTCCACAGTCCCGATTCCACAGGTGTTTTTAATCTTCCTAGCTAGATAGCGAAAACAAATATCTAGATTGTTTTCCTTTACGGCGCAGTAAGAAATTCCCCCCGAGATTAAAGATTCAGGAAATATGGCATTTAAAGTTAATACTAATTTAGGCACATACCTTAAAAAATAGTAAAGATATGAGAAGAATAAACTTGATAGAAGCGGTATATATAAGATGTCCTGCGGTACATGTGATTTAATATATGTCGGTCAGACCGGAAGAAATATTTCAATTCGGGTAAAAGAACATGTTTGATCTTTTAATAATAAAAAAAACTGATTCACAATATGCAAACCACCTCATAGAGGAATCACATGACCTAAATTCGGTCCCGATTTGTTAAAATTCTTGTTATAAAGGCCTTAAGCTAAATGCATTGGAACAGCTAGAAATTAATAGGTATAATCAATCCAATGCCATTGTTAATGAACAGATTACAATCAACACATCACCGCTTCTTAAGCCTTTAACAAGCAGTGAACACTAAAGCAATTTAAAATGGATTCACTCGAGGCATTGCTGATTTTGCGTTGGTTCACACGTAATAAAAATAAAAAATAATCCAAAAATACCCAGAGTATATAATATTTCAAATTTGGTTATTGGCCGGATTGTTTCGTTGATAATTCATTGAACACACGTAAATAGGAAAACTAGGAAAACAAGTGATGAAATTAAACTTTTTTTAGTCTGAGTCGGAGTCGTACTTTTTCAACGACTCCACAGCCCTGGAAAATGAGAGTTACGTCCTTTTGCTTTTGCTTTAGTCGCAATCTTCATTTATTGCTCCTATCCCGAGAATATTTTTTTAAAGCTTTTTCAACTCTTTTCTACCTTCATTAAGATTTTTTACGCATTGTGTTTTACTTATCTTTGACTTTCTATGAATTAATCACGGACTAAAATACTGTATTCCAATTAAACAAGCCGTCAAAATGAAGTCTCAACCAAAACGTCAGTTTACGGATTCGTAATTGCCTATTTTTGTTCTTTAATAATTCTTTGAAGTCATATTAAAAAGCACTTCAATTTATCCTTTCCTAAGTGTCAGGAATATCCGACAAGTTTCGTGTTACCTTTTCAACAAAATGTGACAGCCATTTTGTTTCCTTTGTGAGCTCAAAAATACCAGGACCGCATTACGGAACGGTGTCAGTAAATCGGCACAGGGCGCATAACAACGACAGGCGACCAAATATTACCTGATCTGGATATTTTATCATTTTCATTTTTAACCAATCTACTGATAGCTGAGACTGAAAGGATTTCTCACTGTATAGTAAAGTTATTTCAGCGTTTTGAGCTATATGTCAGATTACCTATACAGTTACAGAAAATTAGAAAATGCCACTTGAAAGAGGTTTTGTACCAGGGATTGCAAAACTGGTATATTATGTAGTAGTCCCGATATAATATGTGGGCACCTTCCACACAATGTGTTAACCCTTTCTACTCCTCAGAATATTATTTTGTTCCTTCCAGAAACTCGTCAAAAGATTTGAGAAATTGATTGATATTTATTTTTTATGAATGTACATTACAAAAATTACAAATTATAACTTTATCGCTTTTGCAATGTGAAAAAAAGATGAAAACATTGAAAGAAAAAATACTTGGAAATGTGCAAAGAAGTCAACCGAGTGAGTTCCGATATCACATGGTTTGTGTATTTATTGGCATCGTAAAACAACATACCGAAAAATATACCACATTAAGTCATATTACAATCTTTAAGTAAGACACCCAATCCAATAAATACGGATTTTGAAATAAGGATAATTGATAAAAAATATTTTTTCAACCAAGTTTTACAATGTCGAGCAGGCCTCGAAATAGAAGTTGCGCGTCACCTTTACGATGTCAAGCTAGACTCGACATACGAATTCAAGGAGTAAGGATAGTTTAAAAAAAACTAAACAATATCGTGATTGAATTTAAAAACCTTATCGAAAAGTTTCCCATTTTTAGACATGGCTCACTTCACCTCTCATGGGCTCATATTTAACTTCAAATCCATCCTTTTTGACAATAATGCTTTTCGATCATTTTGTATACGCAATTCAAAATTGATTACAGAGCGGCCGCGTGCCTACATCTGGTCCTGTCGACTGCATTAAGTCTGGTAAAATTCCCAAACGTCTCTGTGCCAAAGTGATTTCTCGCTCCATATACAAATATTACAGATCTGACGTACGTACGTCATCCGGCGTCCATTATGATGTCTTCTGCTCCCATCTGGAAGAGGTGTCAAATTCATGCATGTGGCACGGCACGTTGATTGATAACATATTGTATTATTGCGTTCGCCAATTTTACGATAATACGTCAATGGGAGACGTCGAAATTTAATGCCGCTGATATATGTATATGCAACAGACCATTCGACAAATGGTTATTGTTATGATATGACGGAAATAATATCTATCGTCTCACCAGGATGACAAAAATTCAGGGGCTTAGGGTTCACAGGGCCTTACTACAAACATATAATTTTGAGATAAACACAAGTAAATGTTTTGATGCCATTTTATTCGGCAAATAAATTATATGTTACTCCAGTGAAATGTGTTAATCAATGAACCTGTTTTCCGTTATTATTTAATCATATTTTTATCAATGTCGAGCAGGTCTTGACATAGGAGTTGCGCGTTACCTATACGACGTCCAGCTAGACTCGACATAGGATATACAGGAGTTAGTAAATGTGATAACTGTCTAAGAAGGGCTTAACTCAAAATAAAAAATTGTGGTGGCTAGGCCCATGTGATTTTAAAAACACCTAAATTATTCTCCTAAAATCCTAAAAATAGAGTAAAAAATATGTTTCTTGAACAGTGCAGTGACATCTATGAATAAGGTAACTCATTGCAAAATGAATATTTTTTTAGTAGGTGCCATCGATGTTTCAATATCTACAAAAGCGATACTTTAGTTTAGGCTTATGCACAGGGTTTTGTCTTTCGGCATTTTCAAATAAGTCATACTATTAATTACGCGTCAGCTCAAGGTCATTCGTACACTTGAAATGCCTGAAGATGTCAAAAGTCGAGACTCGTGTCATTGGCGACAAAGCTCCTGGAAAAGTACAAATTTCAAATGCTTTTGTTAGGTTTTACAACTTTTCTTTTCGTTTTATTTCAGAAGGATTTCAACTGAAGTTGCTTGATAGAATTTCAATATCAAAATTGAATCATTTGAATTTTGTATTTTCTATAAGTTTCCATGAGGCATTAGTTCAAATTCACCGTTGACCTTGAAGATGCCGAAAGGCGCAATGTGGGTCTTAGCGACAAAGCTCATAACAAATTTAATTACTAATTTTTTATTACAAATTGTCTTGAAATGCATTTTGTGTTTACAAAATGTGGAGTCATCAGTTTTTGCTGTTGGATACCTCAATTTGACAGTAAAAAATAAAACAGTACATTTTGTAATACATAAACTTTTATTTATTTATCACATTAATTAACAATTACATAATAATAATGATTTCAGATGAGTTTGCTTAGACATTCATATCTCTAGAAAACATTTTGTGTTAATAAATTTAGTGTCAATCTAGAAAATATCATATTGACTATATGGTTACTTAAATTTAGTTCAGTGCGGTAAATAACAATTATTTTTATTTGGCCTTGATTTATATAATATAGCTTGTAACTTGGATCTATTTAGGTACCATTGTGTCAGTTAATGGCGATCAACAAAAAAGTGTTCTACTTTATTGTCATACGATTGTGTTATTATTGTCATAACATTGTGAACTTTGTTTAATTCCGATAAAAGCTATATTTAATAAACAGTAAAGCCATTATTTGTTCGATAATATTTAAATAATTTTGTTTTCATATATGTTTTTGATTTTATTAGGTATATAGCTTTTGTTTTTTTCACCGCTTACATATTTATACATATGTGACATTTTAATGCAAACATTTAATCAAGTTGTAACATACTACCGCAAAAGAAAGTAAAAAGACAGTCAAAGTTTTGAAAGTAATACCTAAATTTAAGAATATCTTAAAATTGTTACTCTGGAACAATAATTTGCAAACATTTCAGTAAATAAATTCACCATAAAACGTATAATAAATTATACGCATTGGTTATTAAAAACATTTTTGGTGTTAATGCCTGTACATTTCCTAGATACTATCTTTGACAGTTGTATATCATAGACAATAAAATTAGTTATAGGAAGTTATATTAATAATAATTTTATTGTCTATTGTGTTTTCAAAATATTGCCTTTTAGCAGGCAGGTATTGTGTATTTTGACGACTTAATATTTGCATTAAAATATTTAATTCTGTATAAATAGGTAAACGATTGGGATGTGTGTTTACGGGTTATTGGATTAATAGGCGTGGTTCTGGACGAAGAGGGAGGCATCAGCTCCTGCTCCGACTACTGATCCAGCAACGTATTTGCCCAATGCGGCTTCACTGTTGGCCTAAAAATAAAAAAAAAACAAAGGAATTTTATAATGATTATGATAAAGAAGCAATAATTGTACTCATTGCATTGACATAAAACATTTTAATGTGATCAAAATAGTAAAGGGCTTGCCAATTTTTAATGAATTCATCAGTACATATATGACAGTCAAAAATGCAATTTAATTCATCGTCATATGATTGTGAAATTCAGTGAATTATGCTTGTTTGTCTGTGTGTATGTTACAGGGAAAATATATTCTCAATGGCATATCAGTGAAAGTATATTCCAATACATTTTCACTAGCAAAAATATATTATCAATAGCAAGAATATATTCTCACTGGCACTTGTAAGTGAAATCATATTCAGTGAAATTGGGTACACGGTTTGAATTGACGTCTCTTGCAGGCCAGTGGTTACATAGATGGCACTAATAGTAACAGGATAGTAATTTTTGTCATGGCATGGATAGTCTGTTGGACAATTTTATTCTTATGTTCTTATATACCCAACAATACAAGGTCGATTATATTATTTCAAGATGATTTTTTTGGATAATTCGATTTTTCTAAGCTATTCACTGCCAAAAGAATACAACATGTTTTAGATTATTTCACTATCCGTGGTTCTTGAATAGGTATGATTATTGTGAATAGTAGGGTCCGTGGTGCAGTGGTCAGCATCGTTGGCTTCTGTGACAAACCCCACGGGCTCAAGTTCCAGTACAAGCAGCATTTTTTTCAGACTATTTATCGGATTCTGCTCGGAGGCATGGACGTTAATATTGTCTAAAATTTCCTTTCCACCCATCAAATTCACAAGCTGGGCATAGCGAGAGCAACGAACTTAACCACTAGTCCTGTCCTAGCCTTATCCACTCTATACATATTCTCATTGAAATAGATAGTGACAGATTCAATGCTGAACCTGTTTTTAGTATGCAGTTGAACACGCTATTCGTGTTCTAAGCATCCAATGTGTTAATAAGCAGCTTAGATTCCTCCATTAGTCGGCTATATGCTCAGCATTGAGAGTGGACTTAGATTGAAAGGAAAATAATTTTACACTATTTTTTCGTGTGTATGTTTTTGAAAGTATCATCTATTGAAATTCACATTAATTTCACAAAAGTATTTAAAAAATTAAAGATGTGTAGCCCAAAAAATAACAGTAGGTAATTGTCTATCTTTAACTTGTGTTCATATTGATAACTTCCTTTTAACAATCGTTCATTTTTTATGTATAAATTATAATATTTAAAGGTAGGCAGTGTAAATTCTATTGTTAGGCTACGTTAAAAATTAGAAGTAACAATGACAATAGCAGCTGCTTGAAAATTAACAATTTAAATCATGTGTCTGTAAAAATCATTTTTGTTTATGGAAATTATTTGGAACTAGATGCAAAATTTCATACAATATAACCATCTGGATGTGAAACACCAAATTCAGACATGTTTAATATTAAAACATGTAAAATAGTCTCGGCTGGTTGTCTTCATTCTGATTCCTAGACTGATATATCGGGACATCAAGTAATCTATTTTGCATTGTTATTTATAAGTTTCTGTATTGTCAGTATGAATCGGTATTATCAATGGTGAATTGAACACTTGGTAGGCCCCAGGCGCAATATAATCTTGCAGGCCCTATTTTTCGAAAGATAAAAAGCGTCACTAAATTTATTCCAGATTATACTAATTGCAAATACTTGGGAGTTAATATCGATTTCGATGCGAGTCAATGTACGGTATTCCCTGCAGTTCACAATAACAATTCTGAATGAGTACATGGCTCACACAAACATTCAATATTACTACCATTGAAAAAACATCTTTCCGTGTGACATGAGTAAAAATTTCCATTTTAAGGACATTATGTGGGAAATATATAACTATTTTTCAGGCCCCCAAGATATGGAAACCCCAAGCGCGCGCCTCTTGAGCTTCTGGGATAATCCGCCACTGTGTATTATCTAATATGAAATAAAAGTTTAAGCTAAAATACATAAAAAGCACATATTGTGCAATTCGAGTTCTTTATTTTGTAATACGATTTTTAAAAAAGGTGATTTTCATTTGCAAAAAGGTGAAATAGGCTTGCTAAAACTGTACTATTTTGTTGATTGAATTGGCATATACTTGGTAGAACTCCATTATAACACGGTGAAAAAACAGCAAGGTATTTTAGCATATATCATATAATTTCTGTCAACCTAAAATACATTTTTATTTTGATATTTTGTATCTAGTGGCATTCATAACTCAAAACTGGAAAAATCTAGATATATTTCCTTCACCCTAAGAGGCTGCAATTAAGAGCACTATGAGTGTGGGTATAAGTTGACGGTTGATGACTGCAGTACTGCACACATTTTTATATATTGTTTGGAGCTTCGTTGCTGTGTATACTTAGAAACCCCTTTATATTTTGTGAAGTTTGTATTGTAGGTACTGAAATTAGTTTCGTGTATTCTTGAAGATTCCTATTCATTAAAAAATATCAAGGCCACAGTGAAAAATTGAACAAGAATTTTGTTTCATTCAAAGTGCAAAAGTGGTTCAGAAAGTTGAAATAAAAAAGTTATTAAAAAGTGAGAATTTTTATTATTCACAAACAAAAACATAGGAATGAATCAGTATTACACACACATGCAAGTTACTCAAGTATGAAAACAGTAAAAATACAATTATTTATATATGGCAACATTCTCCACAAAATATAAGAGGTATGCACTTCTATGACTTTCTATGGTTTTGAGTGTAAAACCATTTGGAATAAACTTATTTCAAAATGCTTCATAGATACTACTCAAGTAATGAGCATTGATTTTATGTTTAGAAGAACAATCCTAATATATTTTGTGAAGAATTGTAATCGTGGAGCGAAATCTATTATATAGGTAAATTGACAAAGCCGACTAAAGTGCTAAATCAATTTAGCTATGATCACATTATTTGATTATTCTATTCTAAAGAAATCGATTGCTGCAAATATGAATTTGAAAATTCCATTTTTGAAAAAGTAAAACAAATGCTGTACAGTTTCGATGAAAAAATTTAAAAACGGAATAACAAGATAAAAGATATCTGTCACATTTTAAAAATGTATTAATTAAAATATAAATGCATAGTTTAACAGTGTGGGAATGTATTTGAAAGCACCAAGTATTTATACATTGTAATAAAATGAAGATTTTTGGTTAAAAAAGGACATGTATTTTAGCGGCGAAAAACAAAATATCTCCCTTTAGTAGGCGTGTGCCTGTACAAAATTTGATTTGGCACCGGCGAGTGAGCCAACAGAGCCAGCTACGTATTTTGCTTGACAAGCCAATCCGTTAGCCTAAGAAATTACATAAAACATAGCACAGATTTTTAATTAAATAATGAATATGAGAGAAAACAATCACATTAGTTGCAAACAGGTTAATCATTCACAGGAAAAAAGAATTAGTAAGAACACAATCGGGAAGTGTTTTCAATCCAGTGCAGCGTCAGAGTTAGGGGCGGTTAAGTGGAACGGAGAATTTTCGTGTTGCGTAGATTTTTCACGTTCGAGGAATTTTTCAAATGAAAGATTTCATGCGTAGAGTGATGAGCAAACAGGTGTGCATAGAAAATAAAAACATATTAGATTAGTATACAATTAAAGCAAATAGTATTATAGCCTTCAACAATAAATGTCTGATGCCGGGTCTGTAGTACTTCAACAAAATGGTGACTTATAAAGTATTAATTATTGGTCAAGTGGTCAACATCGTAAGCTTTGGTTGCAGTGTTCAAAGGTTTGAATCCCTGTATGGACAGATTTTTGATTTGGTTTTTTGCGATGCCTAAAATTCGCAATTAGCAAACATTAGTCTTACCCTTGCACTAACTTAATATTCCTGCTCTTTTCGAAAAAAAGATAGATTGAAGCAACTGCCAGTGAACCAATGTTCTCATGTCACAGCCACAATTGACCGCGCATGAGATGGGGAGGAAATAGTACGTGCTTGGAGCGACAGGGACAATCATATATAGCGATATTGTATATTGGCGTCCCTCTCCCAATGACCAATGTGTAAAAAAGTTAAAAATGTTCAGCCAATAGCTAGAGATCAAGCGCGTTCCTTTGATATAAGATAAAGTAGCAATGAATAATATTTTGGGTAATTTATTTATTGGGCCTTCATTATGACCTTTTTGTGCACGATTTTTTATACCACAATTCAAGGAACTGATCTTCAATTTTTATATTAATTCTATTACTTTTCTACATGGTTTTTTGCGGATCTACCAAGTAAAAAAAGAGTTGAGTGTATAACGTTGACTGAAAATTTTGGTTTGTAATGTAACCTAATTAGTGTTGCCAGGCATACAAAGTATTAGTCAAAAAGTTTTAAGTATTCAACAAAGAGTAGATAGAATTGTAAAATCGTACCTTGGCTCTCTTGAGGAGCTCAGCCTTGGCGAGGGGAACGTTTTCAGTCTTGCCTGCCCACGCTCTGAGCACGGAGGCCTGGAGGGCGCGTCCGTAGCTGAAGGTGAGTGCCCACGGCTTGCGGCCTGGGAATTTGTTGATGGCATCAAGATTCACTGATGCGTCTTCTTCTGACTGACCTCCGGACAGGAAGGTGACTCCTAAAGAAGACCAGGTCAACAGATACTATTAGCATTTTTTATTTATTCAAAACAAACTTAAAAAAATATTAATTGGTACATGTGACAGCAACCTTTCAATTGCTTGGGAACAAAAACATTCTTAAAAGATTGGAGGCAAATGCAGCATTATTGATGTTTATAATTTGAATATTTTAAAATGTGTAGCAAAATGACTGGTTTTTATACTGCCATTTTTAGGAAGAAAGCAGTATACTCAAACATCAAAAATCATTATTCTTCAAAGTTTGTCGAAGTCTCTTAGTACCTTCTTACTTGGAACAGCAGTTTAATACGGATTATATTTTTTACCCTATTTCTACATAGGGAAATAAAGTCTAAATCCTGCATTGAACTTAACTGCATTAAATAAGTTTTTGGGCTTTTTCTGCAAATCCTTTTTTGGTTACATTGCTTACAAAGCCCGCATACATACTATACTAGACCACAACATGGATCCAGCATTTTCAAATGGCTAATTTCAAATTGAAAGAAAAAAGATTTTGTGGGTCGAATTGATTTTCTATAATTTTACCTGCAACGGCGGCTGGGACAGTCCTCTGAAGAGCTGTAACTGTGGCCTTAGCGATATCAGCAGATGTGTATTTCTTGGTGCAAGATTGACCAGCTGTCACCTGTTCAAATAAATATCAAAATGTAATAAAAGAAAAAATTGTAACTATTTGTTTTTTATTTTATCTTGACCGAATAAAATAACTACAATGCATGTGTGCCTAGAGAAATCAAAGGGCCAGTCAAATCTGCACTGCTAAATTAGTCAATTTCACGTTGAAATATTAAAATTTTTAAAAAGTTCTAAATGGCAAAAATGCAATTTTTAGACTAGAATTACTTGTGCTCGAGGTAGCGAGTGTGTACGAGGGTAAAATCTACCACCAGGGCCAGGTTTTCGCCTTTCAGGATTCAAGTTTACTTATCAACTTGAACTGACGCTTAGTAAATACTTTTAATCTTGTAAATTATAAAAATAAAACGACTATCAAGTTATCGATGGAGGTTTCACAATAAAAACTATTCACTGTAGAAGCCAGAAGGCGAAACTTGCGTTGCTAGTGATAAATCGCGTGTACAAAATGCACAGGATGTAAAAGATTCAAATTATATGTTGAAATTTTATATAAGTATATTCTGCCAAAATCCTTGTTGCAAGCAAAGTCTCCTTACCATATTGGGCTTGAGGAGTGTTCCCTCTAGGTAGACATGATGGTCACTGAGGGCTTTGTACACTGCGGCGAGGACTGTCTCTGTCACCTTCTGGGCACGCTCCAAGTCATGTTCACCTGTTGAATAAAAGCAAATTGTTATATTACCATATCTTAAAGTGCGAGGCAATGGTTGACTATGAGAAATAATAGTTCAATTACATGATTTTAGCAAAAGTCGATTGTCTCGAAACAAGGTTTTTTGACTTTATGCTATCTTTCATTATACCAATATAGTTATATATTCTAAATATTGACATTATCTAAATATGTCAATATTATAAATATGTCAATATTCTAAACATGTCACAATTCTAAATATGTCAATATTCTAAATATGTCAATATTCTAAATATGTCAATATTCTAAATATGTCAGTATTCTAATACATATTCTATTTCATTTAAATCATTGAATCAATATTTACTGAAGAATTTTCAGTGTAACACTGAAAATTATCTACCGGTTTGCAAAAAGCACTAGCACCAGCACTTGCCTGGAACATATTGCCTTTTTATCGAAGCTTTCTCAGAGTTAGTTACTTCCTTCTTCTTTAGTGAGAAAGTATTGTCCAATGCATAAAATAATTATATTGATTACATACCATCGGGCAAGACCTCTGGCTCGACGATGGGCACGATCCTCTGCGATTGGCAGATTGAGGCGTAGCGGGCCAAGACGTTGGCATTCTCCAAGATGGACTGGTAAGAAGGAGTGTTCTTGCCAATCTTCAGAACGCAACGCCACTTAGCGAAGTGGCATCCGTCCTTCTTGTACTGGGCGCAGCGTGCGGCCAAGTCATCGAGACCTGAAATCATTCATATCCAATGGTAAAATTTAAAAACAAACAATGGTTATACTTATATTAGTGATTCCGGATGCCATTTTTCCAGTCGGTAAAAAAAAGTTCGAATCCGACTCCAGCATTTACCAAAACCACGACTCCGACTACAACTCCAACATTGACCAAAAATACGACTCCGACTAAAAAAGCCCTGACTCCACGACTCCGACTCCACAGCCCTGCATTTTTCAGGCCTCCAGACAAGTGGTCAATAATGCTGGCTTCAGTTGCGGTATCAACGGGATTGTATCACATTACTTAGGATCTCGCCACTTTCAGATGCATCATCAGATCTACTATTGCACATGGAATGAATTAAGATATTTAAAATTTTATGTTTAAAGAAACTTATTGACTGAGTTGGCATTTACTTGGTAGAACGCCATTATAATACGGTGAGAAAAATAACAACGTATTTTAATTCTACTGAAATTCGTCAGAACTACGGTGTAAGCCGAAATAGCTATCAACAAATATATAAAATAATTTCTGTAGAATTAATATATGAACTTAATATGTTGGCTGCTAAAGAAAAATGTTTGAATACATAATGAAGCGATTCAATATTTTGTGAGTAATCAATGGTTACCTTGTGTGGTGCATTCATCTTCGGATCCCATGAGTGGCATGACACCTTTGTCAACCTTGATTCCGGGAATGATTCCTTTCTTGTTGAGGAGTTCCACCATTGGGGTGCCGTCGGCAGCCTTCTGGTAGAGGGTCTCCTCGTACAGGATCACACCTGAGATGTGTTCCGAGAGGGCCTGGAATCGATGCAGACGATATTAAGTTATAAAACTAATGAAACTGGATTTTTTTCATTTCAATTCAATTGATGGAACCTGATCGGAAAGTATTACTATAAAAGGAATTTAAAAGGGTATAAAAATAGTGAGTTTGGAAGATTGAGTTACTCATTTAAAATTGGCAAACTATTCAGCTGTTACCTATTTATTTCTAACATTCCCTGATAAAATAATTTATAATCGTCTGTGTTTTTAATGTAACAATTTAACCCCTTCATCCGTGCACTTGAAGTGCCTGAAGAACCCAAAAGACGAAACCCGGGTCGTTAGCGATAAAACTCATGTAAAAGTACAAAATTCAAATTTTAAATTGAATGTGTGCAATGAAGTGACTCTTTTGACAACTCTTATAGTGCAGTTCCTATGTATAGTAGGGCTGATTGTACTTACTGGGTCAGAGGTGAACAGGAGCTCCCTGTAGTTGCGTCGGTTGGTCTCACTGTTCTCCACTCCGATGTCTTGGAGACGCTTGCCCATTGTACCTGGAAACAAATAATTATAGTTTAAGCACATGGAATAATATATTTTTTCTAGCTTCTTGTTCACAATTGACAAAACTAGAGATGTTGAGTTACCAGTAATAATTGTAAATAACTTCTGTTGAAATAAACTTAACTCATTTTTCACCACTGTTCATGAGAGCCAAAAACCAGTAATCAATTTTACAGATATAATGTTTTTTTTCTATCTTTAAAGGCGATATGCTTTGGCTTTCAGATTTATTTGTTGAATATAAAGCAGTAATTTACTTTTTTGTGTTGTTTTAAGGTTTAGCAAATCATTGCACAAGAAAGTGATTTTAATATGTATTGAAATATCTTCTTATCCATTGCTCATATTGATATGTCTCTTTGATTTGACAAGAAGTAGCATATTATTTTGTATCAAGGTGCATTTATAACTCAAAATCAGAAAAAATCAACGTTTCTTTTAATCTTAACCCTTTAAACGCCAAGCCAATTCCATGGACTTTTGCCACAGGCCAACATTTTCACCATCGATTTTTCCATAAAATAGCCACGTAACATACCCGGGAAATCATTTTATACCTTACTTATTTTTGATTTTCAAAGAAAAAGGAAAAAAAAATATCACAAGTGTAAGATTTAAGAATTTTTCCAGGGGTATTTACGATAATAAGGTGCAAGCCCTAGTGACATCTGTTAAATCTGGGCTAAGCATATCGATATTTCAACAATCACATTGGCTTGAAATGATGTTTCTGCATTAGGTTTTATTTAAAAATACAATATTTATGTATAGGCGTTTGCGTGCCTGCACGTACGGCGTTTGAACGGTTAAGGGGCTGATTAGAAAATCAAAAAGTTGACTTACCTGTGGACTCATCAGCAGCGAGAATTCCCTTGCCTGGCGCTACGATGGCATTGGCAATCTTCTTCAGCTCCTCCTGAAGCTCCACAGACGGGTAATTGAAGTAAGTGGTCATCCTGGCAATCTACGAGGGGCTGCAAGTAATGAAAAAAACCACCGATGAGCATTTTCACATAGTTGAGTTCACGTTCTCCCATATAAACAAACCCACAGTTCAAGTTCATTTTAATATAAAAAAAGTAACTTAGTTTATTCCACGTATTGTGTGACTAGTAGTAACACGTGTTTCGCCTATTTCAGGAACATCATCAGACCTACTATCACGCTGGTGTTTTGGTAATGGTGCTTTTGAATGAGGCGAAACACTAATTATCACTATAACAAAATCACTATTAGTCACAGACTACCTGGAATAAGCTAAGTTATTTTAAATGAAGTAGGTAATTACAAAATGACTGTATTAACCACTGGGTGTAGAGTAATAAAAAATAAGCCAGCTTCTTCTATTGGCTGAAAAGCTCAAACATTAACTTTTACAGAAATATATGCTTGACAAACCAATAAATAAATTGAGGATTTCTACTGAAATTTTAAATGACTATTGTCACTGACGATCCGGGTTTCACCTTTCGGTATCTACAGGCATTTGGAGTGCAAGAATGAGGTTGAACTGACTGACAGTTCAAGTTATACTAAAAAATAAATACAAAAAAAAAATATTTGAAATAAACAGTTTTTTCTACATTCTATAAAAACGTATGTTTGTTTATTCGAATGAGCTCGTCTGCGAAATTAAATTTCAATAAATACTTAGTATAATTATATGAAACATACATATTTGCAATGCCAAAAAAAATATCAGTTAAATGAAGAATTAAAAAAAATAATGCAAAACAAAAACTTTGTGATAATAATTAAGACGCTGTTTCCCAACCTGCTTGTACACGACCCGGCGTCAAACTAAATGAGAATGAAGCATTCAAACTTTCGCTAAAGTAACAAAAATATTTATTCAAAAAACTGGTTGCCATTTTTTTTTCAATTTTATGAATGCGGAAGTTTTATATAAACGTTAAAAACTAGTTTCGTTATAATTAATAGATAATTCATAGTTGCGGCTAGAACGGCAATAAGGGAATATTATCATAACATATATTTGGCTGACCCAAAGAAAAAATAAAGGAGTTAGGTACCCCCTTAATTTAATAAAAAAAAATGAAGGTTGACATATTTGACAAGCTTAAGGTCACTTAGGTCAACTGTAAATTTTTCCTGCAAAGGTATCATCTGAATATACACAGTAAAACACATTTTATAGTAGGTTCCTACTTCCACATGATTTTCAGGACCAAGATCAGGACAGGTTTCGTGCATCATGAGCATTATCAACTGAGAAATTATCACCATTGATAAGGTTCTGATTTTTATCCAAATACGTGTGGAAGTCAGTCGTCTTATATTTTCTTTAAAATTTATTTTAAATAAGTCGATATCCCTACAGTCTATAGCAGTGGTTTTCATGTGCAGCCACCAGAATATTTTGCTGCGGCCACCAACAGCTTCAGATAAAATATTGATATTAAAAAAATGTGTTTTTAAAAGTTAATTTGTCAAAACAAACAAATATTTTGTATGCATTGTATTGTGCATTAAATAGTGTCCATCAAAATGTTGATATGGAATTAACAGTGATGAAAGTATTCAATGCAATTAGTACCAGTTGGACATTGTCAAAACGAAATTGGTGCGGCCACCAGACATTTCCGTATAATTACAATGCGGCCACAGCACAATTTTCCGTGAGAACCACTGGTCTATAGACATTGTGACAGCGCTAGAGGAATATGAAGTTTTTGGGGACTTGGCACCAATTTAACATTGGAGGTTAGGTTCTTTCAATTGTATTATAACATTTTTCCTATCACGTCTTGCGAAGTCAAGGGACAAAGGTCTGCTGACAAATATTTTTTCAAGGTTTACGAAAACAATGTTTTTGTAATAATATATTTAGGAAGCTTCTAATTTGACCTTGAAAAGCTAAAATTTTGTTAAAAAAACGACACCCGGTCCGCGGTGCAGTGGTCAATGTCGTTGGCTTCCGCGACGGACCGCCCGGGTTCGAATCCCGGTACGAGCAGATTTTTTCAGTCGATAAAACGATTCTGTTCGAAGGCAATGAGGGTTTGTGTTGTGAAAAAACCCTTCCCACCTTTCCTATCCCAAAAAGCGATAGCGATTAGCTAACCACTAGCCCTGTCCTAGTCCTCGTATCCTTTCAATCCCTACTCTCTTCGTAAAATAGAGTGTCGTCAGTTTTCGTAGAAAAATATAATTTGAGATAAACTCCGCGAGGAGTCCATATGCTCCAAGTTGGGAGCGGATATGGTTAAGAAAACGACGCTATAAAGGGGTTCTGTGTCTAAATAATTACAATGTTGTGAACATACATAGGTTCGCCGACGTTGTCTTACACGATTACCGATTTGAAATTAGTTTGACATTTTGAAATAATTTCCTTTTCTGTTATAACGAAAAAGATATTTGAAATTGGAACACTTTTTAAAAAAGCTAAAATAACGACTATTTGCGTGTTCATGAAATTAAAAACACACAAGTCTATGTATGTTTAAGAGAGATAAGATGAAAAAAATGTAATCAGTGAAAACAAAAAACGATAGCAAATTCTTAGTGTGACCTTCATGTCTGATTTTTCCAGAGGTGATCATTTCAGAGTCAATTGAAAGGTTGCGTGAATTATGCGCAGTCATATTAACAGTGCTAGGTTCAGGGGCCCGTGACGTACGGTATACGCACCGCAATTATGAAGCGTTTTTCTGCATGCAATATTAATTTTTTCAATTAAAATACTAGCAAAGCAATCTCTGGACAAGCTTCAACAATAGAACAGAACAATTATAATATCTTTAATCCACGCTCGTTAGTACGCGACGCGTAAGCTGGCGTTACGCATATCAGTTACTTGACCATTTATTGTTGTTGATTTTTAATCTGTATATATTTTTTGGCAATGTATGGTGTTGTGACAACCCGAACTTTTCTATATTTTCGCGAAATTTGATAGGAAGAAGTATTAAGACCGGTTTTGATTGATGCCTATTATATGTAAGTGCGTATATAACAGTGGTTATCATATGCGGCCACCAGAGGACTCGCCTGCGGCCACAAACAGCTTCATAGAAAATATTGATATTTAAAAATGTGGTTTTTCAAGTTAATTTGTCAACAAAGGTCCATTTGACATACCTCAAACACAACAGACTCAACAACAAAAATTTGGTCCAGCCACCAGACATTTTCTTAGGACTGAAAATGTTTACGATGCGGCCACAGTGCAATTTTCCGTGAGAACCACTGGTCTATAAAATATTTTTAGCGATGAATTATATTTTGTTATAAACATCGAAATCTTAGACCCTGGGTTTACCTCGTGTTTCAGTATGGGCTTTTTAAAGGTTAATATGCTTTTTTACTATTGTTTCAATTTTATCGCACACACATATGGATCAAAAGAGACACCACTCTTTCCATAGAATCAATAAAAAAATTCGAACGCACAACACTTATATTCAAAAATATATTCAAAATTTTGAATTGGAATGCCCTGTTTGCGCTAAAACTAGTTTGCTGTCAGCTTTCTATGTTTTTTTTCCGCCGAATAAATTTGAGAGACGTCCTCGTACTCGTACGCGGGATGGGGGGGGGGGAGGACCAGTTTTCTCACTATCGGAGTTGTGCGACGGGTGTGTCGAGACAGGCCCCCTCGTCTCGACCAATCACGATTCGACACGACCTCCTGCGCCGGATTTGAACCCGATTGATAACATGACAATAATAATTATTGTGATACATTATCATAGTTGGTTTTAAATGTCACAGACAGTGTCAAAAGTATTTTGGCCTTTAACCTTTTGCACTCCTCAATATATATTTTTTCCTTCCTACAGCTCGTTAGTAAATTTGATTACAAGGTTTGCGTATTTATTAGCATGGTAAAACTAAATACCGAAACATATCGATGACTTAAAGAGTAAATTTGCTATTTCCTTTTTTGTCAATTGTGCAGGAGACGGTAAAAACTGATTATTTTGGTATTTTCAAACCGATCGAGAAAATTTCGAAATAGTTGAAAAACAACGAATGAATGACAGGTGACAATAGAAAATGGTGGAGTTGGATAATTAGCAGAGTAGATTTTAGAACGACAATAGAGTTATCAAATTTTCCTAAAAAGTTTTTACGATGTACTCAAATAAGTTTTGGCTTTAAAAAAAATTACGGGACATGCACATTGCATGATACAACAAGATGGCATTATTAAGTCATTTTCAGCCAAAAGTGGTGTTAGCAAAATTATTCTGTAAGCCATTGTTATACCCAGGGCTGTGGAGTCGGTAAAAGAAAGTCCGACTCCGACTCCAGCATTTACCAAAATCACGACTCCGACTCCGACATTGACCAAAAACACGACTCCGACTCCGACTAAAAAAAGATTAATATCGTCACTTTTTTCCCCTAAATTTCCTATTTATGTGTATTCAATTCAATATCAATCGTATCAATGCGGCCAAAAGCCAAATTTGACATATAAATGCAAAAATAAAAGTTCAAACTTTTAAAAATTTCCGACTCCGAGTACGACTGCGGCCAAAGCGCCGCTCCGACTCCGACTCCGGCCAAAAAGCTCCGACTCCACAGCCCTAGTTTAACTACATTATGACATGTCACAAACATTAACTGATAACTATTTTTTAAGCAGTACAGTTGATTTGTTAACAATTTTTTTCACTACTTTTTAATCGTTGTTTAGATTTAACCCTTTGCACTCCTCAATTTAATATTTTTTTCCTTCCTGCAACTCTTCAATAGATTTGAGAAATTGATTGATATCACAAGGTTTGCGTATTTATTAGCCTGGTTAAATAAAATACCAAAACATAAACCACAGTATGAAATGTTACAAACATTAAATGATGCACACAATCCAATAAATACGGTTTTTGAAATAAGGATAATTTGAAATTAGTAAAATATATTTTTCCAACCAAGTTAAATAATTTCGAGCAGGACCCGAATCAGGAGTTGCGCGTTATATATACGAAATCGAGCTACACTCGACTTATCAGTTGACAATGCCCGCCATAAGCGAAAGCGGTCCTGATCCAATAAATTTTATGCGGAATAAGTACTAAAAATGTATTTAAGTATTTTTATTATACATATTGCCATTCCACCATGTGTTGACAGTGAACACCTTAAAATATGTGATGGTTTTACTTTTGATACTATACGACTCAATATTTATAGCAAGTGCAATAAAATTACGTAAAGTTTTATATGTAATCTTATTATAGGAATATAACCTGACCGTGACCTTCGATCTGAGTTCTATAGTGACGCGTGATAATCTTGGCATCGTATTCTACTCCAGAGAAAAAAAAATCTCGCAACATCTCTTTAATACTTATATACATAAGAATAAGATGCTATCGAGAATGTATGGACGAATGCCTGACAGGAGACAATAGAAAATGGTGGAGTTGGATAATTAGCAGAGTAGGTTTTAGAACGACAAAATGTTTTTACAATGCACTTAAATAAGTTTTGGTTATAAAAATTTTTACGGGACGTGCACATTGCATTGTCAACAAGATGGCACTATTAACACATTACCAGCGGGCAACATTCGTTTGTGGTAACCCTGTTTATTGTAAATGCATTATTTTTGTAAAAATAGGTCAAATCAAACCTCATAAGCAAGATATAGTAAAATTCTTGTGAAAAAATAGCGGGTATTACTATCCTTTCCGACCTAAGGCGGCCGACTATGTAAAAGGTAAAAATACCCTTCCCGCAGTTAACCATCAGTCGGAATAACGGGTATTAATACCCTTCCCGCACTTAATGTGTTAAGTAATTTCGAGCCAAAAGTTAAGTTAACCAAATTACTCTTTAAGCCATCGATGTGTAGAAGGGTGTCCACAATTAAAATGTTAAAGCAGTTGCAAAGGATTGAATGAGTGGTAACATAAATCGATTCAAATATCCAACACATTGAAGGATTCTTTAAATTATCATATTTTATTTTGAAAGTATATTGTTCATTTTTATCTGCACTGCTCAACGACAATGTACATAGATAATAATTGAATTCAACAGATTCAATGGCCGAGAGGTCAATTATTTTTAAACAGATAAAAATATTATTTTAAGCAATACGCACCCCGGTTTTTTTTGCTTATGACAACATTGAAATAAGGTAAATAACACTCGACTTATCGAGAGAAAACGAATGAATAAAAAAACATTTTCATACACAACGAAGTTATTTCACAGTATCAGGACCATAGATCACAATACAAAATATTGACGAAAAAAAGAAATGAAAATATTTGTTCGTTTGTCTTTTTGTTAAAAAATCAAGATGAGAACAATATGATTTTACCGTTTGTTATAAATATAAGTAAGTTTCTTGATCATATCCACTCGCTATCTTTAATTAGGTTACATTGCTGTTTTTAAACGTAAACCATATTTATGGCCAATGTAACCATCGACAATAATTTCTGAATAAAAGATAAATATAATGAGATTGATTTTACAAAAAAAATCTTAAATTTATGTTTGCCTGGTGTCTATCATGCGGTAAGATTTATCATTATTTATAGGACGGTATAAATGTCTCTCTGCAAAAAATTACGATTATATCAACAACATAAGAATTAAAAATATTGTTATAAGATCAAACGAGTCGTTAAAAATATTTAGCTTACAATCGAATGTTGTAAAGTTCACACTCAGATCTGATAAAAATAAGGCGCAGAGAAAGCGATTAGTTATTATATTACTAGTATTTTAATAGTTCCATCCTCCTCTCAAACTTTCTCCGAAGAACGAGTTGTGGCATCTGAAAAACTGTCAGATCTTGTTTCAAAATATAATATTCAAAAATCGAAGATTTCTTTGTTTTCGCTCTCCTCTGAATTTGAAAAAAATATGTACAATGAAAATAAATTAAGAAAACCCCAAGAGTATTATTTGCTCTACATGAAAAAGTCGAAATGGAATTTCTAACATTAGAAATAGTTTCATTATGAATCGCCTTTTGATAAAGTCACTATCTGACAGTGGATTAACAATGCCTGATAAGAGAGGCAATGAAAATAACAAATATTACTAGAATATTGTTAAAAAGAAATTGGGTAAATGTTAAAATCATTTAATAAAAGTCAATATAAATTATAGACGCATAGCAGAGAAAAAATTGACAGTCTAATATTGTTTCAAAAATGGAATTCAATTTCTAAGAATAACAATTAAATCAATATTTTTCATTGTTGATTGCAACATTATTTTAAGAATCGAAGAATAGATAGTTAACCCATTAATCTATGTAGGTTATGTAGAAACCTGTAAAAAGTAATAAATACTTGCTTTATTTGTAGGTAGGCTAATTATTAATTATCATATAAACTATAGCACTAATATTAAATAATATAAGTGTGAAAACTTGTATCAAAGTTATTAAGATGCCCTTGAAAAGTTGACATTGCAAATTAAGAAAGGTTAAATTTGAATCTTCAAAAAAATGAATGTAGAACGATATCAATTTAAATTGGAGTTTGCATAGACAATTTTCTTATGTCGTGAAAGTTGACACGTATGAAAGATTAAGCTAATAAATTTCGGCTTACCCGTCTAATCAATTTAATATGAAATGGGTCATAGTCGAATTCAATGATATATAAATTGAATAAAGTACACAGCTGAAATGAGTTCATATAAATATGCATCTTAATTGATTCTAAATCGTAAAATTCCGGCTTACGTTTGTTTAGAAATCATAATATAACCTACAAATATTTATCTAGGAACGTTATTATTGAGATAAAACGAAGGGACAAAAACTTATAACCGCGGAAAATTTGAAACTTTCGACATATTCTTACGTAAAAATATCACATTGGCACTCGGTAATAAAAAAAAATGGGTTAATCCATACAAAATAAAAATTCAAATTGGAATCCTCAAGCGGCATGACTAATGATTGGAAAACAGTCGATATTTTGATTTATTTTCAAGTACTTTTGTAAAAAAATCACTCACCGAGCAAATTAGTTGTTCGCTAAAACACAAATGGGAACTATGTGGACAAATTTAAATCCCTCTCCTCAGAAATATGCCACAAAGGTCGTTTGAAGGTCCAAAATGTCTTGTTGCTCGCGTATTTTGGTGACGTATGCTTGCACTGCCATCTGACTATTATTTTGATAAGCGTCACTAATAATATAATGGTAAAGCAGGAAGCTGTATATATTATGTCAAACGTAGTTCGAATAATAAATAATAGAGAACACTAGTTATAATCTTTCCAACTAGAAACCAATAAGCTTAAAATACAAAAAACATTGATAAATTTATTATTAATCTGCTTACATTTCTCTACTCTACTGAGTAAAAAATCATGAAATGAAATACAAAACCACAGATACTCTTCATTTATGAAACGATATTTGAAAGTATATCTATAGTAGTATTGTGATATTTTAGTCTATAAAATTATACAACAATGAATGTTGGTTTGTTTGTTTGTTTGTCCCGTTTGCGTTCTTATACCAATCATCAAATTGCATTAAAACTTTGGCGAGTTGTTGTGTGGACGCCCGCG
The DNA here is from genome assembly GCA_028554975.1 of Himalopsyche kuldschensis. NCBI lineage: Eukaryota > Metazoa > Arthropoda > Insecta > Trichoptera > Rhyacophilidae > Himalopsyche > Himalopsyche kuldschensis. The sequence goes on along the minus strand of JAHFWI010000031.1, from coordinate 2,402,537 downwards.
AAGATTTCTTTAGATTTTTTTTTCAAATTCACTTGATTTTCCAGGCACTTCAAAAACGGAATATTAAAATATTAAGAATTTCAATTTTAAATTTGAACCGTTTGAATTTTGTACTTTTCCATGAGTTTTGACACAAACAACCCGGGTTTCACCTGCCGGCATCTTCAGGAATTTCAAGTGCACGAATGAACATTAACTGACAGTTCAGTTCACTTATGTGTCAGTTAAAGTCATTCGTGCACTTGAAATGCCTGAAGATACCAAAAGCTGAAACCCGGGTCGTTTGCGACAAAACTCATGGAAAAGCAGAAAATTCAAACGATTCAAATTTGAGAATATTATAATACTTTCTTTCTTTGACTGGCATTGCAACGAATGTCGGGTACTCGCTAGTATGTAATTGAACTTATTCAAATTATTGCGATCCATCTGTCATTTTGTGTGTGTATTTATTTTCACGGTGTAGCCTTGAAAGCATCCCCTGAGTAAAAAGAAAATCGGCTATATTTTGTATGCGTCAGTGTACCGTAAAATCGGGTCAATAGAGACACTTTTTACCCTTCGCGACTATGTATCTTCATACCTGCGCCACATAATTCATACCCGCGCCACATAATTTTTTCAAATATTCACTGAATGGCAATTTTGTTCGAATCCACATTGTTGGGGGTTAGAGACACTTTACCCGTATGGTCCATACCTGCGCCACATAATTAAAATATGAATGGCTTGAAACGTGTTTCTATGGTCCTACTACACATGCATGACAATATTTTTTTCAAATATTCACTATCGTTATTAAGACACAGTCAATTTTGTTCGATGTCTCTAATCACATTGAATCATGGCGAATAGAGACGAAAGAGGGTAAATAGACACTTGGCAGGTGAATAGAGACAAAACAATAGATTGTAATGATTGGAATATTATAGTCATTGTAAAAAACATATATAAATAGTAAAAAATACATTGATACATTCGATGGTTTCGATGGTAACTTTGTGGAAGTTCATTTTAATATAAAATTTAAAAATACTGTGATTATTCCACGTATTGTGCTACTAACTGTGACACTTGTTTCGCCTCTTTCAGAGGCATCTTCGGAATTGTTTAGAAATAAATAAAACTCTTAACAAAAAAGAAGTATTATTAAATAATATTCTTAATAGGACACGTTGCTTGCCACTGCTTACATTATTTCCAATTAATATAGTAATCACTAACCTATCTGATTGATTGCAGTTCATTAGTTTAATAGTTTGTAATGTTAACGATATCAGTAGTATAATTATTTGTTTGCTTTGTTTCGATTTCATAACCTCCTCCTTGCTTCCCGTAAAAGGAAAATTCCCAAACTCCATGTTGTAATTTTATCATTTTAAAATGTTAGAATTAATCTTGCTTCATTACTTAAGCAAACTTTGCGATAGTAAGTCCGAAGATGCCTCTGAAAGAGGCGAAACACGTGTCACAGTTAGTAGCAAAATACATGGAATAATCAAAGTTATTTTATATTATATATATTTAAAGTATTATTATATAGCCTGGTCCGTGGTGCAGTGGTCAACGTCATTGGCTTCCGTGGCGAACCGTCCGTGTTCAATTCCCGGCTTAGTCGATATATCGATTCTATATGAAGGCGATGGGTGTTTGTGTTGTTAAAAACTCCTTTCCACCTTTCCGAACCCAAAAAAAATTGGGGAACGTAGCGAGAACGATTAGCTAACCACTAGTCTTTTCCTAATCCTTGCAACCTTTCAATACCTACTCTCTTCGACAATGATAGGTTGAGTAACAAGTAATTCTCGTAGAAAAAAACATGTTGAGATAAACTCAGAGAGGAGTTCATATGCTTCAATTTGGTAGCAGACATTGTATTTTTTTTTTGAACCATGTCCGCTCTCAACTTGGAGCATATGGACACCTCACGGTACTTATCTAAAATTATTTTTAATTTGATATTAAAAATACATTGGATACTTAGTAAAGTTATGCTAAAGTTCAATCCATGTGTTTGTCTCTATTTACCCCGTTTTACGGTATACAAAAACCTATTGTATCATATTTGTATATTTTGTGAATAAATTCTTCCTATTTTACGACTCTATTATTATAAATATATCAATGCGAGGAATAACAACTCATCCCTCGAGGAATATTCTGAGTGGATTTCCTTGTATTCTGTTCAGCTGATATATGTATCACGTTTTGGGTCACAAAAAGCAGTTCTATAGTTAGAACTATCCATATGAGAGAATACTTCAAACTTTTCGCCTGTCAAGGCCTAATTTTGTTATTGTTTGAATTGCCAATTACTTGGTGGAACTGCATTAAAACACGGTTACTGAATAATAAAGTATTTTAATTCAACATTAAATATGTAATATTTCGGTTTACAACCTCGTCAGAACTATGTTCTTTTCCCATGTCTGCTCCCGACTTGGAACATATTATGGACTCCTCGCAGAGTTTATCTCACCATGTTTTTTCTACGAGGAATGCTTGTTGCTCAACCTTAATTTTTTGAAAATAGTAATGAGTAAAAGGATACAAGGACTAGGACATCTTATATCTATCTTCTCATCTGACTATTTCACTTCGTGAAATAATTGCGATTACTAGAATACAATTTTGAAGTTCTTTCGTAATTTGATACTTTGTAGGGGCGCATGACAATAGCTCCGCGGGCAAACACGTGCCCTTGGTTATAGGGTTAAGAACCCTTGACTTAGACAATGATTCTAATTTTAAATTTAAGAATAACATTGCTGAATTTTGAATTGCTGAACAGTAATAATTATAACAATATCAATAACTTGCAGAGGAGAATCTACATAATTAAAAAATAAATAAATATAACATATGTAATAAAATTTTGAAAATCACTTCTGTATGATTTTTCTTCTTTTCGAATTATGGTGCACTTCGCTATCGGATTACACTGATTTATGATAATAGTTTTCCACATATGAATATTAGCTTTCATAAATAATGTCTTTGAGATACCGATCCATAATTTTATTTTCGGTTTCGTTAAATATTTTTGTCGTAATGAGGAATATAAAAATCTGTGTTACAAGGTTGACTTTTGGGATATGCGTTGTGCTATATCCGGCGGACTGTAATAAATCAGCTTTAGTCACACCATGCAATATATTTCAATGCCGATACAGACTATTTTTTTTATAACTAGAAATTTATCCTTTGAAGTGATCGATTCTTAAATGGATTCGTTTATTTGTTTACATAGAGAATAAGAAAGCGAATAAGTTGCGGTGCTGGTCTTTCTTATAAGCAATCTTTTATTTTGCTAGTGGTTTTTATTTAACCCAAAAAGGCTGTCCTGTTTAAGAAATATAATTATTTTTATAAAAGCTACGGGTTGCGTGGATATTTCGCGAAAAATTCTCGGCCGCCTAAAGGTTAATAATTGGCATTCGGTCGCAAAGTATCTCATTTAAAACCCTTTCGAGCCTTTACACTTGCTTAGCCATGCAGTGCCCATAATAAGTTGAGCCATGGCAAACAATTAAATAAAAAAAAATTGAATCGTTTGAACTTTGTACTTTACCATTAGTATTGTCGCTAACGATCCGGGTTTCGCCTTTTGGCATCTTCAGGGATTTCAAGTGCATGGATTTACTTGAACTGACGCGTATTAAGCAGTTTGTATGGTTTATTTGCAAAAATAAAAAAAGATCTTTCAGTTTAATTGATATTAACGTCATAGTAGTGATGGTTGAATAACGGACTTTTTTTTTTACTAAATTTATTTGACAAAGTTCTTAGATTATCATCATTAGATCTTTAAGATCATTATTTCTCAGCAAGAGTTGTGAAAAAATATGCTTAAAATAAGTAATTTGAAACATTTTCAAACTTGCTCATTGTTACAAGTGAATTTTAATTAATCGAAACTTCAAACGCTCATATCTCAAAACAGTGCTCTTGAACAGTCAGAACCTTTTCAAAGTAAGGTGTCGATATGTAGAAGTCGTCTACAACAATTATCCACTCACATGTTTTTAAAATACCTATGAAAAAACGTTGACAACCACTGAGCCGAAGTAGCCGCAGAACAGTTGCAGAGTCACTGATTTTAATGAATATATCTCTCGCATTTCAAATTAAGAATATTATTTATCTTCAAAGTCAATTAAGTTAGGTATCGCGTTCTTGAGTTCTATTCCCCTCGGGTAAATCAAAATCAGGATGCGGACCGCTCAAAATTTATCATCCGCAATGCCTCGGTAACAATTAAAAGTTACGCCGCTATCAATTATTTAATCCCGGTCCGAAATGCTGCGAAAGCGTTTTGAAACTTTTTACCATTCCTTGTAATTTTCACGCTTTTACGAACAATATCTTTGGATCCCACCCCCACGCTCGTGTCTATGGTATTTGGCGGGAACTAATTGAACGGATACTGGCGGGATTCCGAAGAGAAACATTTTTAATTAATCATTTTAATATTTTCGAATTCGGAATTCAATTGTCCGACTTTAACGAATCTTGTAACTTCTTAGAATTTTTAATTGAGTATTTATTTAATTACTTTCAAAATTGGAATAAACAAAAACTTGAAGATGATCAACGATGGGAGATGAAAAAAATTCTACAACTTCTTTTATATGTATTTAAATTCGTCAGCAACTTTTAAATTATCTTTCATTGTGAATGAAAGTAATATATGTTGATACCGCCCTAAATGGTAGGTCATCAGAACTCTCTCGAACGATCTATTTTACACCTCAGTCTATGAGCTTAAGTCGATATCAGGAAATAAATTCATTCTAATAATACTCTATATTGAAATCTATAGGGATTCAATATAAAGTAATTTCAAATTTGTAAAAAAAACATTTATGCACGATGTTCCGGAATGGTATTGCGGGCGTCTCGCTCAAAAAGGTCTCTGACTCTTTCTCGCCCTGAGTGCATGAGATCCGAAGTATTTCATGCAAAGTTCGATGGACCATAAATAATGGGTTATCGGGCGGACTTTTAACGGTCTTTTTTGTAACGGTTTTACTACGTAAAGGAACCGCCTTTTTTCATATAATGAGTTAGAGATTGGAAAGCATTGAGTGTGCACGTGCTTGCCAGATAAGTCTTACAGTCGTGATTGAGGGGATTCTCCCAACTGTAAACCCTGGAAGTAGTCTGCAAGCTCCTAATCCTCGCCCTAAGGATAAAGTCTAGTAAATTCTGATATCGCCATCGCAATGTATTATGTATTGTAGAACGTAACGTGTATTGTAAATCTATCTGTGTTAAATCCGTGTGTAAAGTCTGTGAAAATTCGTAACAATTAAATAATGGTGCTAACCGCACCCACATACTCTTGAGTGTCGGATAGGAGGCTCCTTCTCGATTTATGAAGGAGCCGCATCAAGGTCTTCTCAATGTATAGCATTACAGCTGACGCCAATGCGCCATGTATTTGACAAATATAATAAAATAGTACATAATATATGGCACAACTAACGACCAAACCTTTTTGAAAGGATTAAATAAAATACCCAAGCATTTTTTTGCTGGTTTTTATAAGTAAGAAGAAAACAGATTAGACATCTTAACTATTTCATTTGTTATTTTTCTTCCTGAAATTTGTGACATACTATTTAAGTGACGAGAACAACCTGAGAGCCTGGGGTCGATTTCATGAAGCGTTATCAGACGAAGCGAAAAAGTGTTAGTAATTATTAAATTGAGAATGGGACAAAAGATACAACATACTATCAATAAATAAATTCTAATAGTAAAAAATCCAGCCGGTCCGTGGTGCCGTGGTAAACGTCGTTGGCTGCCGTGTCAGACCACCCGGGTTCGATTCCCGGTACGAGCAGATTTTTTCAGTTGATAAATCTGCTTAAAGGTAATGGGTGTTTGTGTTGTTAAATCCGTTCCCATTTTTCCGATTTCAAAGATCGACGCATCGTGACAGCGATTAGCTTACCACTAGTCCTGTACTAATCTTCGTATCCTTTGCATCCCTACTCTCTACGAAAAAGAGATTGAGAAAAGTAAGGTTGAGCAACTTAGTAACAAGCGTTCTCGTAGAAAAAAAACATGTTGAGATAAACTCCGCGAGGATCCCATATGCTCTTAGTTGGTTCATTGCTGAAAATGTCCACTTTTTAAGGCTAAAATCTTGACACCGGTACAAAAAGGACTCCCCAAAAGGAATCTCCAACCTCCAACCCACTGACACAGACAAGCATGGCATGGAAACAATCACATATATAAACTATACAATTGGCGATTGAATCATATTTGTTTTACTATTTTTACGGTTAAATATTTATAACAAAAAAGTACTATTAAAGTAATCTTGAGTGCGCATATATTTTTGTTTAGAACATACAAAAACATGGATAAATTATGCTTTAGGCTCTTGATCAGCCGAACAGGTATTGTGACCGGTGAATCAATTCTTCAGTCTCGAAAAAATGTTTAGGCTTCATTTACGACCACGTAAATACATAGGTAAACACTGAAAGAATGCTGCTCGTTCATAAAAGCCGCAACACTATCACTTGGATTTATAAGTTTTTGCAATGTCTAAGGAACGCACCCGAATGGTACTCCCTGCTTCTTTCAACTAAGCGATATGCAATTAAATTAATTATCAATAAAAATATTAGATTATTTTTTTTAGTTCAGCACCATACTAATAGTATAATTGTAAATAAAATGACCACATTAGTTGTATTAAAAAAATTAATGCTTTGGCAATTATTTTTTCTATATCCGTTCCATATTAAGAGCTTATGGCCTGTACACGATTGCCTTCAAGATTCCAACGCCATCCACCAATTTCCTTGATTTCTCCCAATTCCTGACAATTCATGGAATACAATTATGCCGTTTCAAATAAAGTAAGATTGAAGATGAAGCCGAAATCGATAGTAAATTTACGAATACAATAACTATGGGATAATTATATTTATACTGGTCATTTAAAAGATCTTGCGCCAGTATAATTGTATTTAAGTATGTTGAAGATAATGATAGGTCTGATCTGGAAACTCTTAAAGGAGTTAAAGTGGTCAACCTTGTTGACTTCCATGACGGACCGCCCGGGCTCGATTCCCAGTACGATCAGATTTCAGTCGATAAATCGATCCTGTTTGAAAGCAATGGGTGTCGTCTGTATTGTGAAAAATCTCTTCCCACCTTTCCTATCCCAAAAAAAGTGGGGCACGGGCGAAAGTGATTATCTAACCACTAGTCCTGTCCTAGTCTTCGTATCCTTTCAATCCCTACTCTCTTCGAAAAAGAAAGGTTGATCAACTGAGTAACAGGAAGTTCTCGTATAAGAATAAGTATATGTTTTGATAAACTACGTGAGGAGTCAATATGCTCCAAGTTATGAGTAGTCATGGTTAAAAAACAAATAAAGATATAATCTTAAGAATCCAAATGATTACATTGCCGTTCCATTCTTCTATTTTTATTTTTTTATTATTTTATTGTCATATAGTTCATTATTTGTAAGTGTATACAAAGATGTGTGCCTGTATTTTTATGTGAAATTGATTCCTGTGCCCATTTCCTTACTCAAAATCCAAATACCTACGAAGTTTGGCATCGTTTTGCGAGCCTTAATAATGAAAAATCGATCTCGCGAAGCATTTGCGCAGATGCAAAAAGAGGCTGTGATAATCCCAAAAGTATCCGATAGACGGCGGGCCTGTTCGTACCAACATCCATTTTTAGGTTATGTCACAGTTTTTCTTTTCAAAAAATCAACCCGTTTGACAGCTGCATACAAATCTAACATCACAGCTATGTTTTGCCGCCACAATTGTAATTGTCAGCTAACATGACAATATGGCAGCTGTTCATATTTAAAATGGTGGACTGGTAGTGTTCGATTTATGAAAATGAGTGAGGTTTTTAGGTTACGTTTGAAGATGAAAATAGTATCTATGAAATCGTAGTAATTACATATACAATAATACAATTTGTTCAATGTTGTTATAAAATATTAATAGAGTTAAATATTTGTGGTTGTGTAAAAGGCTATAAGTAGAATCGTTATCGTTAGTCGTTATTATTCTCGTTGTGATAGTTAAGTGTTGATTTGGTGTATAAATATATAAATAAATAAAATAATATTTTACTTATACCAATAAAGTAGTCGCATACATGCTTGTTCAAAAATGGTTATTTAAAAGCAATATTCTCCGTTCAATACCTTTATGAATGGATTAAATATTATTTCGCAGAAAATAAAAATAAATATCAATTAAAAAATGTGTTTTATATATGCTTGAAGATGAAAAAAGCAATCAGAAGGTGAAACAAAAAGGTGAGTTTAATTCGCACCAATTTTTTCGTTACGTTGATTATTTTATAATAAAAAATTGACGGAATTAAATAAAGCCATTATAATTGTTTGATTGAATTGGCATTTACTTGGTAGAACTCACTGTGAAAAAATGTTTGAATCTTTGTAGTAAAAGTAACCAATTTCATTGGAAACAGTTAGAAATTAATAGATATCATCAATCGAATGACATTTTTAATGAACAAACTAATATTAATCCATCACCGCTACTCAGGTCATAACGGAAGGTTAAAGCAATTTTAAATGAATCATCTTAATACAATAATAATTTAAGTTTATTCCCACTCAATTTTATACAACACAGATTTGCTTTCACTTTGATATATACATAAAATCAATTTGTCACATTTAATAATTTTATTATTAATATATAAAATTAGGATGTTAGTACAGAAGAAAAGATCTATTGTGTACCTTTAATATACAACTAAATATAGACAGTTAAATGTATGTTTAAGCAGAGTTCTGACGATGACGTATGTCGAAATAGCTATCAAATATAAAAACTGCCGTCATAAGTGTAGAACCACTTTAAGCAAGTAGCATATTCTGATTCATTGTTTCACTAAACTGTGATTTCAAACATAGTTTTTTTATCTCATATTTATGACAATATCAATACAACATATGAAAGGATTAACAATTCTTGTGTATTCGTTATTGGTTGGAATAAGCTAGATTGTTTTTGTTGGTAATAAATACGACATTTTGAAATCATCGCTGAGCTGTTTGTGAGAAAACAATGATGATATTGTTCTAGCATTTTATTATCACGATGATTGAGAATGAAGCTTGTAGTGGTTTTGAAATAAAGGGTATTTCAATAGGGACGCTTAAAATATGTTACTTTGTCCTGCTGAGTAGATTATTCATTGTTTAGTGGCCAAATTTGAGTCAACCAGTTTGGTAAATAATCGGCCAACACCTACCTGTACGTCATCAAAATACAATATCTGGTGAAAACATTGCTGCTGTGTGTGAAAGTGTACAGGAACTTGGCTTTTCTGCTACTTCAACTTGGCGAATTTTGAATCGGGCCTTATGTCTGCACCCGTATAAAATCCAACCAACCAAGGAACTTCAGGTAAACGACCGCAGACAACGCCTGATTGGGTTCTGGAGCAGTTGGAAGTTTACCCAAATTTGTCAAAAAAGTCAACTTTAGCGACATGGCCCATTTTATAATGAATGGATATTGGCAGACATTTGATGCTATATTCCATATTTAATGACGTAAAATATACTTACAAATGAAATTAAAATTTAGTCGAAATCTCACAAACAACTTGTTTTATTTACATTTCAAAACTAAGCGTCCTTATAAAAAGACCCTTTATAAGTGCATCGGTGTAAACACGGCGTATTTCGAAACTGTATTTGTAGTTAGGATTTGTTTACTTTTAAGGTTTTCACTGTCAATCCTTGGTGGAAAGCCATTATAGTAAAAATAGTAACACATGTTACTTATTACACATGGAATTTATTGAGATAAATAACCAGTGGCGGCTGGTGACGGGGTGTTGGGAGGGTGCAAAGGAAGATTCAACCATTTTTGCAAGAGTTCTTTCCTATTCATTGGATTTTAAAACACTTCTATAGCATTGACTTACAATTCAGATGTTCTCAATACCAACTGATTCTCTTCCGTAGTACGGAAAAATAGTTGAATCTTCCTTTGCACCCCCCAACACTCCGTCACCACCGCCACTGAAAATAACGGCTTCTCTCGTCACGATCATTATCAACTGATAAGCAATACAAAAATACAGCGTTATTTATTCAAAAGCCAAGCAAGAAGTTCTAATAGTTCTGACAATGGCGTAAGCCGAAATGGCTATCAACAAATATATAAAAGAATTTCTGAATAATTAAAATACATTGTTATTTATTTCACCGTTATATAATGGAGTTCTACCAAGTAAATGCCAATTCAATCAGTAAGATTAAGAGTTATTAGTATTGATTACTACTGATTTACAATATTTCTCATCGAGTTTATTTTTTATGACTTTCATATTTAAAAATGTTTGGCGCATTGGCATTTTTATCATATATTTTTTTAAGTAAAGTAAATTATCATTATGTTCAACTTAATTTATCGTTTTCATCTTTACGATTTTTACAATATAAATGCTTGGTCATTTTTATAAAGATGTAATATATCTTTGCTATCTCTTCGCCTTACTTCCGCCTTACCCTCTTTAAGATGAACCTGAACTGCGGAAAGAGAGCGTCTTCTGCCAAAGGGTAGGAGCATAATTGTTACGATGTAATCAAGCAGGGGTGTACTTAGATAGTAGACAATTTATTTTAAGGTGTTCGCTATCAATAATTAAGGAGGAAAGCTTTATATTAAACTTACTTTTTCAACCTTAAGCAGGCACTCATTCCGGTCTCGTTGATCGCTCATCACAGAATTTTCAACTCATGAGTTGAAAATGCTCGCGATGAGCGAAACCGGTCCTGATCTGAATAAAGTAATCCGGGAATAAGTTAAAAAAAATGTTTTTTAAAGTAACAAATTTACTAATCACAAAAAATGTAAACTATCAAAATGAAGATGTTTGCATATATTATTTTTTCCGATACCATTGTACATTAAACGGGTTCTTATTGAACTAAATATAAATGATTTGAACAAGAACTTGTTGTAATTTGGTTGCTCGATATCATTTTTTATAAACGATGATGCGATGTATATGCTACGACGGAAGGTATGGTAGAGAGCTAATCACTCTTTCTACTATGTTTTGAAGATCAGATTGGGGTGATTTTCTCAATCGACTTACATATTTGCGACTGTAATACACACAGTCGGTAAAATAATTTTAATTTAAATAACTTAGATAATTCCACGTATCGTGTTATTAATTGTGACACGTGTTTCGCTTCTTTCAGAGGCATCTCGGACTTACTAGCGCAAAGTTTGCTTCAGTTAAAAAAACATTACGTTACAATGAACTTCCACAAAATTACCGCTGAATCCATCTAAAGTATTAAATAACTTAGTTTATTTCACGTATTGTGTGACTTGTAGTGACACGTGTTTCACGTCTATCAGAAGCGTCATCACATCTGAAAAACGCACGATTTCTTTAGTAAAAAAAGATGAGACTAAAACAACTGTGTGATTGTCGGTGTGATGATGCATATGAAAGAGGCAAAACACGTGTCACTATAAGAAACACAATACGTGGAATAAATTAAGTTATTTCAAATTTTTATATATTTATAAACTAGTATTGCTACCCGGCGTCGCTCGGAATAAGCGACCTATAATTATTTAATGTTATATCATTCGACATAATTATATCACAAAATCTAACATCCAAAATAGAGATAAAATAAAATCACAAACTTTATTTAATTTGATTACAGCCCCATTCTCGCCCATTAAAATGTCCAAATTCAAGGAAAAAATCTAATTTGCTGTCAAAGAAATGTCAAATAATACCTTCACGTAAATAATAAACATTATTATTAATAATAAAAGCCGGGAAAAGTTCCGTAGAAGACTAATTTATTACATTTTGACTAAATGTCTTCGCCGATAAAAATTCAAACATATTTTCTTTTATATTCGTTTTTATGGCAACTTGCAACAATAATGCAAAAGGGAATTACAGACCCACATACATACATACGCCGTTTCGGTTTTATATATAAGATTAACTTCCACAAAATAACCGCCGAATCCATCGAAAGAATGTATTTTTATATCTGGCTGTTTATTATATAGTCCCGGTCAAACTCAAAATAAATAAAGTATTGCAAGAATAAAAAAATATTCTTTTTTTTCTAGAGCGAGGCGAAGATGGGAAACCGCCGAAAAAGAGCGAGCGGTAAAAAAACGTCACCGAAGAAAGCCGAGGAGGAACACCCCCAGCCGGATGTCTTGCAGTTTAAATATGGAATACGTAAGCCAAAACTTCCGTCATATTCAATATCCGGTACGAGGGAAATTTGCCTCGTTTACCCAATTTTCCACTTGGCAATGCGTCGTGTTTTGAAAGTTGTATTTGATATTATCGCACGACGCCAACCATGAGTGTTTTTTATTTACAAAATATTGTCGATGTTAGTTTTTTGTTTACATTAAATTATACCAATCTCCGGCTGTGAGTCTACATCCTGTTTGTAGGACGGATATCCGGTTAAGCCATCTGATTTTTATTATTGCTCATATAGAAAATGGGAGAAACAAATCTTTGAGTCGTATGATGAGCCTAGAGTTCGTCTATTCTACTTAATGTGTTTCTACTAATGTAGACAAAAAACTTCGACGCACCGACTTTTATTCGCAATACCTTAAATGCAGAAAAATAAATAGAATTAATCTTATATTACGTTCCTGTTGTTGACGGATTGTTGAGTTCCAATCCCATTTTAGCCGTAGATTACTGTGACAGGTTATTCCCCAGTTCGTCCCGGTTCAGCTTGCAATCCTTATGTTTCCACCAAACACCAGTCCTTTGCTCGCAATACCTGACAAATAAACGACAACATTATTTCAACGCATCCTTAACCCTTTTAAGACCAGACTTTTTTTTGGAAAGACTTGCCAAAATAACGAAGCAGTTTTTACCGGTTTTTATATTTAAACGAGTACATATTCGAGATCTTAATTGTTTAAAGTTTAAATGCTAGCCTTAAATTTGTTTCGTAATGCTTTTCATAAACAATATTTTTTTTATTTTTGTTGACGTGACAACGTCTTGATAAATCGATGAACGCCCGCTGCACGCACGAAAAAACATGACTCATTGTCCCGTTTGTCGCGTTACGCCGAAGGCAAGCGTGCGAGCGAGAGCGCGGATAAGCGATAGAGAGGCACGATCGGCCTACCGTTCGGATTGTGCCGCATCTATCTCTCTTCCACTCGATTGGTCGATGCGTCTGAGTAGAAAAGAGACAGCGGCAGCACACAACTTATACACCTACAGTACCTACACGTGATCTGTTTACAACTGTTTATAAAGTGAAGTGAAATGTTAATGTGGTTTTCATTGTTTATATTACAACAACAATTGCGGCAAAAAGGTTATTAATTCTTGCATATTAAAAATCTGATTAACGTATAACAAATATACAAAATATCGTATCCATACAAAATAATGATAATTCAATAAAAATGATTCCATTTCATTCATAAAAGTATGCAATCATTTCATCAATGTTTTCTTATGACGTTGTCACGTTAAACTATCGTCCGTAAACCGACTTCACAGACACCAATTTTTTAATAACGAGATCAACCTGGGTCGATTACATGAAGCGTTATCAGTCAAAGCGATCATTGCGCGGTCATCTTCACGCTATTACGTCGTCTTCTTATCAAGGGTTTGATATATGTTGAGAACGTGTATGATCTTTCTTTCAGAGGCTGCGTTAACTTGAAATGTCGAGTCAAATGAGTTTCCAATTGTAAGAAGAATATGAACTTTCCCAGATAGTTCAGGTTTATAGACAACCGTCAGGTATTTGTCTATTATATTTGAAGGACACGGACGGTTAGACACTTATACAATAAAATTACTCTATCGTTTTGATGTTTGGTTTATTTAGTATAGATACAGTTTACAATAGCTGACAATGTATAACAAGCTTGCAAACGGATGGTGAAAGAATAACTCAGAATCGTAGTTTGTATGGGGTTTTATAGTTATTTTGTTAACCACATGTGTTTATAAAATCTGTGGGAACTATGTAAAATCAAGTGTAATGTTAATCTTGTTAAAACCGTAGAATATCGCTTTTGGTTATCTACTAATACTTTAAGTTAATTTATTGCTCTTACGACTGTGAGAAAAGGGATGTGACATCCCTGTCACGAAAAGACCTGGATTGGCGGTCATATGCATTTAATAAAATATGATGATAAGTTGCGTAACAGCACGATGATTTTTTGCTTCGTGGTTCGTGGTTAAGTTGATGGGTTCTTGAAAACCAACCGGTAATTATCCGCCGGGATTAATTCCTATTTTTGTTTATTCTTCACAAAAATTATTTATGTATTTATTTATTCAAAAAAAAATACTAATCATGTAATTACAGCTCACGCCAATACGCCATGCATTTGACAAAATTTATTAACATACATACTTGTATACAAATAATAAAAATCACAAATTGTAGCCATGAGAACAGAAAGAAAAATTTAATAAAATCAAATTAGAAATTTTCAAAGATGTCAACCGAGTGAGTTCCGACAAAATCAACTTTTATTCATAAAATATAGTATTCGTCTGAACTCACTCCACGTCAATATGAAATATGTCAACATCTGAAGGAATGCCGTTTGACATTGTTAAAGCTCTTCCCAGTGGCATTCAAATTGGCAGACTGGTTCTACCCCTTGGAAGAACAAGCAACTCATGTTCACGATTCCTCAAAAAAATATCAGGAACATTCTCAAGAATGGTAGAATTCTCATTTTGGCCTCGGATAAGCCGAAAGAAATATAATGTCAAGTATATTTCTCTTCGAGCATTCAAACTATTGAAAGTGAGCATGCCTAAGAGAAAATCGGTTGGATAAAGCCATGGGTAGTACACATTGTCCTCAAATAGAGAATTCTCAAAAATTTCTTCTGAACCATTAGAACACATTTCAAAGTCATTAATGAATAAATGACTTTGACTTGTCTGTGTGCCTCAGCGTAAGGTTGATGTTTGTTTATCGGTTTTTTTCCGGTTGAGTTGACAACCCTATTTTTGCCATTGATGACAAAACACCGTTGTTTATTCGAAATACATGACAGATAAACGACTTTAATTTTCGATTACGTATCTCTGTGTCACATACGACACGCTTTGAAGTTGATGGGCTTACACGCGTGGTTTTCGCGACTTGTAATTTATTTACTTATCGGTTTTACAAGATGGCGCGGCATGGCTTAGCAAATGGCGGACGGGGAAGTTTTATATACGTAAAAAGATACTCCATTGTATCATAAATATAATACTCAATACACGTTTTCATAATGTTCAAGGATGAACAATATTCGAACATGAAAAGCACAAGGTAATTACACATTTTTCCAATGTACGAAGGCTATTCCGAAGACGTTTTATTAACCTAGCCATCACGAACGGTATAGATTTTGTCCCAACAGATACTTTACCTTAAATATCTATCTTAATAATAGTGATACGATGTCCTAACTTTTGGTATTCTTAAATCATAGTTTTATACACCTTTTGCAGAAAAAAATATGATATTTATTGACTAGTTGCGCTGCAATCGATTTAAAAACTGAAGAATTCGGAATTTTTCAGTCTAATTGTCAATGTAAGTAATTGCTGGGAAACGCTAACATGAAATTTCACGCCCATAAGCGATAAGAGAACGTGACCATAGTAAGTCATAGATAACATGGACGGAGTGTTTCATATCTGGCAACAATAAAAGGCGATAAGCGATTAGATAAGAGATAAGGTAATGTGACTTCGTGCACAGTTATTGGCTTGTTAGTCCGCCATAGCTGTTGGAGTGGAAACGTCGTCTTTTTTATGCGCGAAATAAATGTGAATAATTATAGGAAAAATAGGGATTTTTATATGATTTTTTTTCCACAAAGATGTATAAATACGAAGATACGTCAAAGCATAATCTACCCTTTTTTTATTGCAGACTATGCCAATAAAGCCTGAACACTGGGGTCTTTTTTTTACCCCCCTTCGGCCTGAGAGTCATTTTTCAAGGATAGTCATACGAAGGTTAAAAATGTTTGCTACTTTAAGACTTACCATGCATATGAAATGAAATGTATATGACATAAGATCCGTTCAATATCATTGAAAACACTCCACCCCCCACCCCTGGATCTTTAGGTGTGTCATCCCGAAGGCCAGTCAAATAATATATTTATTTGCTTAAAGTGAAATTCGGTGGCACGTCGCGAATATCAAACGTGCGCTTCCAGTGATGGAAAACAGTAAAGCTGACATTGCCAGCCAAATCCACCAAGTTCTAAGGCGTGTTAGCGCCAAAGTTCTTCCAGTATCCTTCGTCTCTAAATGTTTTTAACTTTAAAATGTTATTTGTTTGCATTCCCTTCCTACCTCTGCCGACAATAGGGCGCGATTGCTACAGTTGAATAAGTCAGCTTACTATTTCGTCTCTACCTAGGAAGGGTCATCGAGAAGAAAAGCTCTTGGTCTATATCGATTCTCTGATGCCTTCTTGGCATAATTATGCAAACTTCTGATAGTTGGGCTACAGTAAAGGCCCACAGCCTTATGCAACTTTTTAGAGGTTTCACGAACGATCTCGCGAATAGTGGGTACACTTAAATCTATATGTAACAGCGATCCACGCACGAACCAAGGAGCATCATATACTTCCTCAATGACTTATTATGAACAATCTGGAGAGTATTCGAATGCTTTTGGTGAGCAAATGCCCAAATTGGTGTGGCGTACACCATAATTGGACGAGTTATTGCTGTATATAGGAGAAGTTTACTCTTTATGGATAGTTTGCTCCTAGCATTAAGCATAAAGTACAATTTAAATCCACCGTTCATGCATATGAGCAGTTTTGCCATAGACCAGTGAACGCCAAACGGTCGCTCGCGAGCTACCGGTAGCTCGCGATGGATAATTTTTGGAAATCCATGCTTCTCACATAGTCAGATGCATGTGGCTTACTCACGCGTTGGAAAACCTTCTGATTTGTCCATGTACGCACCCGACAGAAAAAAATATTTTGTATCCAAAAGCACTTCAATAAACAAAATTAAGACAAAAACACTTTATTTCTTTGAGTGACATTGCATCGCATGCTGGGTACTCATTTTATGTTCAGTACGCATTTAATGTTTTATTGGAAGTTCGATTTTATTTAAGTAATTTAATGATAATAAGTATGGTACAATAAAAGACGACGATAAAACAATATACAAAAGTAGCTCACCAGACAATTTCAATTTATGAAAGTAGTTTAAAACAAGATTTAGCGAAAACGATTAGCCCTGTCGATATTGAATAATTTTAAAAAGCATTCTTCACTTAAGTCTCTTTATCTTTATGGTTGGCAATAACTGCGTTAAGATATTACATCTTCAATGTTCGACGTTTTACTTGGAAGGACTACCTCTGCATGCAATATTGAAATTACCTAAATATTCAATGCTAAAGCGATATCTGATACTTCAAGGAAATGTAAATTATGTAATAAGTATATAACTACACGTATTATTCTAAAAATCATTTATTATTAATTTAATGGTAAATTATGGATATATGGTCACGGGACAGAATCCAAATCCTCTCGAGCTAAGCTCAAAAAATGTATACATACTGGCTTATAATTTTATGTTTTGGCTTTTTGAGTTTTTGTGGTTTATTATAAAATGTGGAATCAAAATGACTAAATCTGAAGAATATTACTGATTATTGTATGAGTTCTGAAAGAAGAATTTGTTTTTTAATATTAGCCTATAGTAAAATTATTCTTTTTATTTTAAACAAATAATAAACTTATGTGACTTTCTCTATCTGTATAATATTATTATTTGCGTAGTTTGTGGTTGCATTTTTTCTCCTGTAAATTAAAACAACTCGATTTCATACTTATTGCGAAGTATTCTTTAGGATCTTTTATTATAATAAATTTAAAAAATTAAGACGAAACATTTCACAAAAAATCATAAGCCTTACATTCATTTCATTTAATGTGCTTATCTTGTATATAAAACCGAAACGGCGTATGTATGTATGTGGGTCTGTAATTCCCTTTTGCATTGTTGTTGCAAGTTCAAACAAACGAATTGATTTCGCTCGCGAAAGTTTCGACGGTAAATTTGTTTCGTTATCAATGTGTGTGTAGAGACTCCAATTACTCGAGTATCAAGTAGTACATTTTACAAAATACTCGAGTAGTTTCATATGAACCAAAATATCTTATATGTAAAACCGAAACGGCGTATGTATGTCTGTGGGTCTGTAATTCCCTTTTGCATTGTTGGTCATTAAGTTACCAGTTGTTTCAACTTGGCCCGTCTGAATTTACGCGCCGAGGTTAACATAACCCCAAACTGGTCCGAGCGAAGCCGGGTTCGAATACTAGTTATTCATAAATCTTTACGAAAATTCTGTCCTGTGACCATATATCCATAATTTACCAAAGTTTTCAGATTTTACTGCGAACCGTAGCTGTAAAAAGATGGAACCATAAATAAAACAATGAATAGTGTTTTTTAGGTCACGTGTTGAAAAATCACATTCATATATACAGGTGAGGTATTTTCCCTTTTTTTCTATTCCCGTTTCAATTTGGGGAAAATTCCTGTCACTCGCAAATCTGCTTGCAAATAAATGGCAGACGCGAATGAAGTTTTCCACTACGTATAATATTAATTTTCTATTTCCTTTTGTGGTGGAATGTGAGGCGTTCATCGATGTTTATAGCTGGGTTATCAAAGACACTCATTTTTAAATGTGATATCTTATTTATAAAACCGAAACGGCGTATGTATGTCTGTGGGACTGTAATTCCCTTTTGCATTGTTGGTCATTAAGTTGCCATAAAAACGAATATGAAAGAAAATATGTTTGAATTTTTGTCGGCGAAGACATTTCGTCAAAATGTAATAAATTAGTCTTCTACTGAACTTTTCCCGGCTTTTATTAATATAATAATGTTTATTATTTACGTGAAGGTATTATTTGACATTTCTTTGACAGCAAATTAGATTTTTTTCCTTGAATTTGGACATTTTAATGGGCGAGAATGGGGCTGTCATCAAATTAAATAAAGTTTGTGATGAACTCTGTTTTTGCTAGATACTCAACGTTGCAGCCACCACAAATCGATACGTATATTTACATGGTTTACTTTTAAGGTGACAACTGTCACTTGGTGGAAAAAAATATTTTAATAAATAAAAAACCGTAACGATTTTAGC
This sequence comes from Himalopsyche kuldschensis, assembly GCA_028554975.1. Taxonomy (NCBI): domain Eukaryota; kingdom Metazoa; phylum Arthropoda; class Insecta; order Trichoptera; family Rhyacophilidae; genus Himalopsyche; species Himalopsyche kuldschensis. The sequence goes on along the minus strand of JAHFWI010000031.1, from coordinate 2,383,272 downwards.
TTTGTTCTACTTCCACATATTTTAAGATAAAAATCAGAGTCGGTTTCGCGTCAACTGATCCAAAACATGGAAAAACGGTTGTGATCGATATCGGAAAATCCGTGGAAATAGTACATTATAATATGTTATATGTAGTTTGTTATACTGAGTATATATCTCAAAAGTGTCTCAAGATCAAATGCTTAAAAACACTATGGAATATAAGACATGACCATTCCGAACCCACGTTGGACATACTTGAGGATTCAAATAACACGATTAAAATTAATGTACCACCCTTGTGCGGCATCCTAAAGACGTGCTCGAGCCACAACAAAATCCACCGGATTCTACGTTTCACGACTGTGATCAAAATTGGCTGCTGTGCGTGTTGGGGTTTCAACAATCACTTTGTGATTCCATTACGTTTATAAACATAGCTGTTAGTGGTGGTGAGGCAACCGACAGGTACTTAATTGTATACACTCCTTGTCGTATAAATATGGACGTCCAGAGGTATCAAAGTAGAAATAGAAGACACAATATTATTCCAGAATAAGGCAATAAATCATATAACGACAGTCGCAGACCTTTTTTTGTATTGATTTATTTTGAGTTAAAGACCCCTGCATAATAATTCAATAAAGTGACAGAAAAGTTAAAGGGTTTTCTTAAATGGCTGCTTTAAAATGATAAATATTTCTATAGAAAGTATTTATGTTATTTTATAATTATCAAGCCTCAAATCTAAATTCCAATAATTTGTCATCAAAAGTTTATTTTGAACAATAGAAGTTTGTAGATTATTATAAATATAAAACTTTATTGAATTTTGTTGCTGAACTCAAGGGGTCGAAACAAAATCAATGTAGTTTGATTTTTGATTGAGATTCTGATTTCTGTTACGAGACAACGATTTTTGTGTTTGTCAAAGATTTCCTCTGACTACTAGAGACTCCAATTACTCGATATCTCAAGTACTCGAGTATCGAGTCAGTGGCATTTCCTAAAAATCCCCGGCAAGGTTAGATTTTCAATTGAAAAAAAATCTTGGGCTGGGTAGTTTCAGATGTATAGATTATTTACCTAAGGTAAAAAAAAAAAAAAAAAAAAAAAAAAAAAAAAACATTTTAAAATTCTCGAATATTGCCAGGTAAAAAAATAAAATAAGATGACCTATTGAACTGTAGCCGTCGCGACCGACTATCAGCAGCGATGGGAAAGAAATGCAACTTGAATACAAAAAACTATGCTTATAGGCGAAGGAGACAGAATGAACTTTGACGCTAACGCGACTTAAAGCTTGAAGCTCCATCAAATAGATATCAAAATAATCTACCGAAATACGGCGCATTCCTAAAATAATTTGCAATTTTGTCCAGCATAATACAAACATAATGAGACTTAAATATTTTGATTTCCATACAAAATTGATACGTGTTTCGCCTCTTTCAGCGGCATCTTTGGACTTACTATCGCAAAGTTTCCGTAAGTAATAAAGCAAGTTGATTCTTATATAATAAAATGATAAAATTATAAAATGGAGTTTGGGATTTTTTCTTTTTACGAAAAGTCGTGTTCTGAAAAGTCATGTTCTGAATTGTCATATTCTGAAAAGTCATGTTCTGAAACGTCATGTTCTGAATTGTCATGTTCTGATTTGTCATGGAACCGTATATACAATTAGGAAATTTTGAATACAAATTTTGAACTCATTCATTCAGGACATTCTCACAGCGCCACTCTTTCGAGTGCACAAGAAGCGCCAGTCTGTACTTGAACTTACGCTTAGCTGTTACTAAGTATGTATCGTTTATACACAAAAATAAAAGTAGATCACTAAGTTAAATTGCTATTAAAATGTAAATTAGCGAAAATTTGATGTAAACGAGTTTCAATGAATTAAGTGGGTTTGTTATAATTTTCGGTATTTTTGAACGTAGTATCGCAAATACTAAAATAAGTGTAGAATTTTGTCCGACCTATTATTATTGAGTTGGTTGATTTCAAGTGTTTAAATTAATAATTAATGATAACAAATGTTTGAATTATTATAAATGATAATTATTTAAAGGGGTATAACAATGGCGAGTTAGGAAGATTATTTTTTTCGCTTAAAATTGGTAAAATATTAATATTTTTGTAATAATTATGTTTTAATATAAAATTTAAAATATCTTTGATTATTCCACGTATTGTGCTATTAGCTGTGACACGTGTTTCGCCTCATTCATAGGCATCTTCAGAATTACTATCGTAAAGTTTGCTACATGTATGACCGATAGCTTTAAACTTTATACCGAAATAGCTTTTAGTAGATTTACTGCGAAATCCAATATTTTGCAATTCCAAACCTTATGACGAATCGGTCAATGATTACACCATCTATTTTTACTAAATGATTATAAATAAATGAAAGCAGTGAAACACTATTCAACAGTTAGCAAAAAATAATATAAAATACGCAAATGAAAACAGAGTGCTCAATGGCGCACAATAATTAGCTGCATGCAATGCAGTGCAGTTAATTAAAAATGCATTCTGCATTCACCAGATTTATAATTCAGGTCATTTCTGATGGCTGTTAAAAGCTGAACTCGCATGCGATCATAAATATATTTACCAAAGTGATTAATTATTCAATTTTTTACCATTCAAATCCAGAGAGGGCGCACAGTTCACTTTGCGATAAATATATATCTATATGTTCTGAATTGTATATATATATATACATATTTGTCCCAGCCCAACGAATGAATTTGAAAATGCACGCGAACTAACTACAATAGTTAGTGAACATTTATTTTAATTTCGGCGATCTCATAATTACAGTTATTTTCTTGTTGTGGCAGCCCTATTCATAATTGGTTAATTGTTTATAGACAAATATGTATGTGAAAACCCAATATTATAAAGCGAGCGCGCTCGGACGGTGTCCGTAGATAGGCCTATTGTTCTAAAATGTCATGTTCTGAAATGTCATGTTCTGAATTGTCATGTTCTGAATTGTCATATTCTGAAAAGTCATGTTCTGAAACGTCATGTTCTGAATTGTCATGTTCTGATTTGTCCGGTTGCCGTATATACAATTAGTGAGCGCGTGGGCTAAGTGCGGTAGGTGGATTCTTATGTCAGAGGCGAGAAAATTCATTTAGTATAAACGGCATCCGCAAACTCGAGTGAACTGTTAAAGAAGTCAGAGTGTACATCCGTGCACTTGAAAGATGCCGAAAGGCGAGCTCCGGGTCATTAGCGACAAAACTCATGGAAAAGTACAAAATTCAAACAATTCAAATTAATTATTGAGATTCGAACTTCATAGAGGAGTAATTACATTATCTGATATCTTCAATGATATGGAGTTATGAACTCTTAAATATATTCATTTAATAATCGTTTTCACGCAGTTAAACTTTCATCAAATGCGTTAAAAAAAGTTTAAGAACCTGGCGAAATCTGTTGTTTTATTTCAACCCCCTGAAAAACTTATTTGCATATTATTATAATCGCCTCAAAATCCCTCTCGTGTAAGGTTTAAGCATCTGCTGTGAGTTGTGATGAGTCCCGCTGGGGTCCACATCAGCCTTTCATTCCCATGAGTACCCCCATTGCTGTCCAACTCCAAGCGAACAGCTTATGTAAACTAATTTGATTTTAGTTTATTCAAGTACTGGAAAGGCGAGGGTAAAATTTTTCATGCATGTGTACCAAGGGAAAGATTTAAAAAATGTTAAACAAATAAAGAAAAAAAACCATTACAGAAATTTATCAGATTTTCTCTTCTTATTCAGTATACAATTAATTCTCCCGATATCCCTTTTGAATACTGGTAAACCTAACTCATTTTTCTCTACTTTCTAGGAGAGTCAAACAGGTTTTACCAGCAAAAATTGTGACCTATTTTTTATCATTGCCTTTTCATTATCTTTAAAAACAATGCTTCGGCTTTTTGTTTTTTTGTTAAATATATACTAGTAATTTATTCTGATGTGTTGTTTTAAGCAAAAAATAATAACATATTTCTTATACTTATTCCATATTATATTTATTAAGATCAGGACCGGTTTTATGCGCATTATGTTCATCGTATGATAGTGCTTGCGATTTTATGTTTATAATTTTTTTAAATTAAAATAATATTTAGCATTACAGCTTACGCCAATGCACCAAATATTTTTAGTTGTGAAAGTCATACGAGATTAACTCGATGATAAATAATGTATCAGTTGTGCACAAAATCAACGATAAATAACATACAGCCAGCCCAAGATCTCTTTTTTTCAATTGAAAAAATCTGACCTTACCGGGAATTGAACCTGGGTCTCCAGATCGCTAGGATGAGCGAAACGTGTTCTCATCTCAATTAATGTAATGTGGAATTAGTACAAACATGTGTTATTATTTTTTATTATGAAGCCAATCCACCAAGTATTGACAGTGAAAACATTAAAAGTGATATCTTTTCATTTCAAGACGAAATATCATACAGCTGGAAAGAAGCTTTTGAGAATCCTTATGACTGTTGGACTGGAAGAGTATTTTTTCCCCACTTTGCAATAAAATTCCCCATTTGTATTTACATGCACATTTTCTACTGTTAATGATAATTTAATCTCAACCAGTTTTCAATGTAGAAGCTTGTATTGCTAAGAAGTCTTCAACATTTAATGCCTAATTTGTTTTATTTCTCTTTAAAATATTTGCATATTTGTTTTACCAATTTATTGTCACACCTTTATTAGTCGTGCTTCGCTTTTCTATAAATATCGCTGTATTTATTTATTTCTTATCAATTGATAATGCTCGCCACGAGAGAAACCGGTCTTGATCTCAATACATCTAATGTGGAATGAGTACTAAGAATGTGTATTACTTTTATCATAATGCCATTCCACCAAGTATTGACAGTAAACTCCTTAACCGGTTGTATGCCAGAAACGTATGTATACGTTCTAAAATTCCGTTAGCTCAGTGAAGCCATAGAAAAGGTGCATATTTATACGGTCCACTTTACACTGACTAATACTGGACATGGTCGAAAATTTTAATAATTCATTTTATTCACATAGCGACATCTCTTAGAATCACAGTCAACTGTAGGTAGGGGATATTAACACGAGCTTCCTTGTATTACCGAAATCCGTCGCTATTTTTTCAAAGAAAATCGCGGTCCCTAGGTGTACGACCGTTCTTATACCTACCGGCATACAATGGGTTAACGATGATCAAAGAAAGATTGCTTATTGATTAAACCAGCAACCATTTGAGGAGAGTAAAGGAGTTATACGCAACTTTACTTAAATATTAAAAAAAATAGTACACTTAGGCCACCATTACTTACCCCAGTTATCAAGCAATTAAGTTTTATGTAGTTATTACGCACCTTAAAACAAGTGGTGGTATTTTTTGGACGCCTGGAATTCATTTAGAATTTAAGGCTTTGTTTTGCTGTTTTGACCTGATATATTACATATTTAACGGACCCAAGGGGTGTGAATAAAATATGCGCCTCCCTAGAATAATGGCTTGCAATTAAGGAAGGGATTATAAGGAACTAAGTATTTTGAATATTTCAACGGTAACCTACTTAAGTATGGGTTAATCTTATATATAAAACCGAAACGGCGTATGTATGTATGTCTGTGGGTCTGTAATTCTTTGGGAATGATATAAAATTAAATAATTATTGGTCGCTTAGTCCGAGCGAAGCCGGGTAGCAATACAAGAAATACCGAAACGGCGTATGTATGTATGTATGTGGGTCTGTAATTATTTGGGAATGATATAACATTAAATAATTATTGGTCGCTTAGTCCGAGCGAAGCCGGGTAGCAATACTAGTATAATATAAAACACTGGCCTGTAACCGCCAAGCGTTGCAATACCACTCAAAGAAAGAAAGTGTTCATGTTAATTGAAGTGCTTTCGTATGCACAATATTTAAGATAAATAATTTCGATTTAATTTAACTAACATTGATCGGTATCGATGACATTTGCCGTTTGACGCTGTTTTTCTTTTGCCGATTGTCTATGGTACGCGCCACCTACTGAAAGTTTAATCTTACTATGTCTATAACCTTTGCGCAAGTGCAACAATAAGTTATTAAAATTAACGGTATGGCGGCGTATAAAACACATTGATTTTTTGAAGACCTCTATCAGGTGACAATGCTCGCCATGAGCAAAACCGGTCCTGATCCAATCAATTTTATGTGGAAAAAGCACCGAAAATGTTGTATTATATTATAGTATTGACAGTGAACACCTTAAAAGTGACTTTGAGTTGTATTGAACGCTTGCCAGGTACCGGCTAGAATTAAAAAATATATTAAAATAATGTTTCTCAACTATCGATTGATGGTAAAAAATATGAAATGATATACCTTTTTTTGTCTGATGAGCCCTATTTGTTGTCTTGACTGAAAAATGGCCACGACAATGTGTCACGATGAACAATACAAATCTTCCTTCCCGCTGATAAAACGATGCTTTCGCCTTTTCCTGGCATATGGATCGATTAATCTCTCCAAGTGGGTCCTTCGAAAACTCTTCAAATACTCCTTGAAAGCTTTTTCAGATGACAGGCCGATCAATTCAAAGGACTATGAGACGGTGAGAAAAAGTCGGCCGGGCAAAATTTACGCTTCGACATAATCGAGGGCTTAGAGCTTTTTCCGGCCTATAGAATTTCGCCAGATAACGTTTTGTGTCAAGTGTTTTAGATTTGTAGCGGATCGCTGACGACAGCTAAATATTGCATTAATCTTTCCCCATTCACCGGTTAACGTCAGTTTAAATACATTTTTTAATCTGAAGACAAAGGGCAAATGCATAGAAAAACAAATTCGGACTGAAGAATACTACACACAATTGGTAATTGAAACGTGACAAGAATTTATGGATAATCGTATTTATTATAATTGTATAAGTTAGATCTTAATTTTTTTTCATATGAATTTAATAATATCTGAAATAGGACAGGCTGTTCACCACTGCTAAATTTATTTCCAATGAGTTTAACCCTTCCAAATTGATGCAATTCATAAGTAAAAATATATGTAATTTAAAGAATTAACATGTATTTTAAAGAATTATAGATTCTTTTAACTAAGTATTTGTTTCTCCCCCTTCCTTCGCTCCTGTCCTGGTTTAGAGCTAAAAAAATATAGAAAGCCTTTTTTTAACCATGTCCGCTTCCAGCTTGGAGCATGTAGACTGCTCACGGTGTTTATCTCAGCAAGTTTTTTTCTGCGAGAACGGCCTGTTACTCAGTTGCTCAACCTCTTTTCCGAAGAGGGTAGGGATTGAAGGGATTCGAGGACTAAGAAAAGACTAGTGGTTGGCTAATCTCTCTCACTATGCGCCCCACATTTTTGGGATTGGAAAGCTATTTTAACAACACACGGTGAATTTATAGGAGTGCGGTGGTTTGACTTTGTCATGAACACGGATGTAAAAAGCAGAAAAACCCAGGCCCTCATTACGTTCAATATAAAAAAGGCGATGATGGACCTGGCTGAGACATCCCCGAGGCCACTGATCGGGGGGAGGTTGGCTGTGTGGCTGCCATATTCTCCGAATACGGAGCGTATATGAAAAAAAAGAAAAAAATAGGGTTTTACAAAGTTAATATCAGTTTAAGCGATATAAAACTTTCATTCATACATAAGAACCCTTGATAACTCAGTAGAAAGTTTATGTATGGTGTTATAACACGAATAATGAGCTCCTTAGTTTCAGGCAGGGATTTATATAGTAAGCTTATACGAGTCACTTTGTAATTATTATATTCTAGTCTAAGCATTTTGCATTCAAAGTTTCCTTTGTAATTGCGTGGATTAGTTGACTTGTGACAATGGGTGGAATTAATTGCTGATTGGAAATATGTGTTGGCTGCTTTTTGTTTCAACACAGAGCTTAGAACTAAGCTTTCAATCAAAGTTGTTCAAATAATAGACACAGTAAAATGTTGGAAAGCTCGCTATGCAGAGCTACCGAGAAAGAGACTCCAATTCAAGTATCGAATACTCGAGTATTTTGAAAAATACTCGAGTAGTACTCGTCATTTTTAAACGAAGACTTATTTTTAAATTGTATTATCTTATTGCAAATTAAATACATATAATGTTTAACTATTGCGTTTAACTGAGTCTTATGCATGGATTTTACTGTCAGTTAATATATATTTTTTAAATGATTTTGCCGTTGACTGTGCTATGCGGGATTTTTTTTTGTATGTTTAGTTTTGGGTTATATTGACTAACCTTATCGATGACAATTTTATAATGACAAGAGACAAAATAAATAATTGAAAAATAAAATACAAATCTCTATTATTGTTAAAACATTCGTTGTTTAAATTGAAATACACAAATGTTATTATTTGTCATTTATTCATATACACAAATTTGAATTAATAATATATATTTTGGTATATCTGAAACTACTCGAGTATTTTTAAATATTTACTACTCGATACTCGAGAAGTTGAGATGTCGACTAATTGGATTCTCTATTCCGAGACCATGCTTAGTCATTAGTTGGCAATTGTTTCGAAACAAAGACCTAAATTACAAATAAGAGGATGTCGATAGCCATTTCATTCCATGGATTGTCAGTCTGACGATGGTTTTGAAAGAGGCGAAGCACGTGATATAAATAATAACACAGCCAGTGAAATAATAAAGCTGTATAATTTCATAATAACAAAATCCAAATGTTTTCGAATTAGTTACATCAATCAAAGACCAATTATACTTAATTTTAAATGTATTCAATGGTTTTTAATGAAAATCCTTTGTCATTTTTAGAGATAAACTAATTTTCTTAGTTATGTAGCTTAAAAAATATATAAAATTATTAATCGATATACATTTGCAATGTTATACTGTAATTCGAATCTTTGGGCATTGCAACTGAATGCGACGTCGTTGATCACTCAGCTAATGGTCCAGATTCATATGAATGGATGTATGTGATCCTAAAAACCATGTTTAACTAACTAAAGGGTCTTTTTATAAGGACGCTTAGTTTTGAAATGTAAATAAAACAAGTTGTTTGTGAGATTTCGACTAAATTTTAATTTCATTTGTAAGTATATTTTACGGCATTAAATATGGAATATAGCATCAAATGTCTGCCAATAAAATGGGCCATGTCGCTAAAGTTGACTTTTTTGACAAATTTGGGTAAACTTCCAACTGCTCCAGAACCCAATCAGGCGTTGTCTGTGGTCGTTTACCTGAAGTTCCTTGGTTAGTTGGATTTTATACGGCCCGATACAAAATTCGCCAAGTTGAAGTCGCAGAAAAGCCAAGTTCTTGTGAACAACGAGAAATAAGCTGCCTTGGGTTTTCCTGTACACTTTCACACACAGCAGCAATGTTTTCACCAGATATTGTATTTTGATGACGTACAGGTAGGCACACAAAACTGGTTGACTCAAATTTGGCCACTAAACAATGAATAATCTACTCAGCAGGACAAAGTAACATATTTTGAGCGTCCCTATTGAAATACCCTTTATAAGCCGTGTTCTGACTACATCTCTCTGTAACAAAATAAGATAACTGAACGAACGACAGCCAGTTCTCGTTAAACTACTAGTGTTGATTTGATGAGGGTTCTAAGGTCCACAGTGAGAACGGACAACGTTTACAAAAAGAAACGAAATTAATAGTACCTAAATTTATTTTCTTACTGGTCGTTGAAAAATTTTACATTCTCAAAATTATCAGTATTTTTACCCTCTCCTGCACAATAGATAAAAACGGAGATTATTTTCTTTAAGCCATCGATATTTTGTATTAAAATCAATTAAATATCGATTTTAAAGAGAGCTTTTCTTGTATTAACAAATTCCACCAATATTCTTTCAAAGAAAATCGCGGCCCTCGGTGCACGATAGTTCTTATATCTACCGGCATATAATAGGTTAAAAACAAGTCGATGGATCTATTGAAAATTAATATGCTGACATTAAAGTACCGGGATTTAAACTCATGAACAGCAAAACCAAGCATCAATTAAATGCTGTTTACATCTCCAAACATACTTTGCAAACGGAATACTTTATTAAGCTATGACAGTTTTTAAGTATTCATTCGTTTTCGCAGAGAGCAAACGTTAAAGTCTTTATACAATTGAAAACACCAGTAAAATAAATAATAAAAAACGGCTCAGCATTGTTGTAAACGCGGTTCACAAGCGAAATGTTGGAATAATAAAATTAATCGTACTAACCAGGAGTTCACCAAGTGTGTTCCGCATGACTTTTTGATGTGTCCCACGAATGTATTGTTGAATCTGTATTTTTGTAATCCAGGTGCAAACTAAAATAGATTAATAAAAAGTCAAACCCATGAGGTGAAGAGATCTTTTATTCGATTACAAAATATATTTTGTAATCGAATAAAATAACCTTTTTTAACGTCTCATTTTCAAACAAAATATATCCGTTATGAAAGAGATTAACATAAAAACGACACTACCTATGATATGTCAGTCAGTTGATTAAAGTGTGGATGGGGAAAACCAAGCAGTAAAATTTGAGTCTTTACACACATCATTAAATGCTAAGAAATCGGAATTAAAAAAATCAATTTACCAAAATGAAGCATCAGCTTTAAAATATTGTTATTTTGGATAAATAATAATTTATATAAATATATAAAATAATCACAAATAATAAGTTTATTGCTTTTGCAACGTGAAAAAAGATTAAAACATTGGAAGAAAAAATTACATTGGAAATTGGCAAGTCGACCAAATGAGTTCCACCAAAATCAAATTTAATACATAAAAAATAGCACTCGTCTGAACTCACTCACGTCCACGTGGAGTATGTTAACATCCGAAGCAATACCGCTTAAAATCGCTAAAGGTCTTTCGGATGGCATTCACATTGGAAGGCAGCTTCTTCTCCTAAAAAAGAATATAAAACTCATGGTCACGATTCCTCAAAAAAAATATAATGATTGTATTCAGTTAAAATTAAAAGTTTTGACAGTGAAATATTTAAAAATGGTGGCCTACCAAATATTTTTGATTTACCGTACGACCAATGGTGGCGGCCGCGTACGAATACCGTCACAAATATTGCAAAATATATAAAAATCTTCCTGTAAGAATTCTACATCTATACACTGTCTCTAGAAAAAAATGGTCCTTCTGTCATCAGTCAATCTTGTCAATAAAAGGACTTTTTTAGAAGTCAGGCGGTAGACGTAACCGAGGAGACCACTTTGCTCGGTACTGAAGCGGTTAAAAACTGTCCCTTTGACGGAAAAAGTTTATGAAACCCTGGTGTTAACCTTTCAGTGATAATTCCTGAAAAGGCCTCAGACAGAATGTAAATCAACATTACTATTTCATTGTGTTACTGGAAAAATAATTGCGGCACTCGTGAATGTCGGGGCAGTAATAAAACACAGATGCGTTAGCATTTTTTATAGTTGTTTCCATTCCCTGCAGTGGTTAATTGAATTTAGCAAATTCACATGTAAAGAGGTTGTTAATTTTTAACCTCGTTTCCCATGCTAGCTAAAATAGTGGCTTTAATTTTTAACGCGGTTTGTGTGAGTTAAAAGAATTGTTTATAACATTCGCTAGCAATGAATTTCTTTAATTACTTTTTTTTAAATCTAGATTTATTGATAGACTCTTGTAATAAAGGCCTTAAGCTAAATGCATTGGAACAGCTAGAAATAAATAGGTATAATCAATCCAATGACATTATTAATGAACAGATTACAATCAACACATCACCACTTCTTACGCCTTTAACAAGCGGTGAACAATAAAACAATTTAAAATGGATTCACTCGAGGCATTGTTGATTTTGCGTTGGTTCACACGTAAAATTTAAAAAATAAACCCAAAAATACCCAGATTAACTTTCACTTCAGGATTACAGATCAATAAATTATCTAATTTTTTCCATGTGGGGTTGGAATGGTTGAGCAGAGGGAGGATGTATGGTGTACCATGTCTAGCCTAGGTATATAAGCTATCTCTAATACACGTTTAAAACATAGTTCTGATGAAGGCGTAAGCCGAAATAGCTATCAAAAAATATGTAAAATAATTTATGTAGAATTAAAATACATTATTATTTTTCTTACAATTTAATTTTCCAACCAAGTTTTACAATATCGACTAGACATAAGAGTTGCGTGTTATCTATGTCGATGTCAACCTAGACACGACATCTACGAGTCTAACAGTTAATTCAAATTCAATCAATAGCTTTCTGATAACTTTAACTTCATTTTCTTAACGGTTACTCTGTTATTCCAAGTATTCTGTGTCAAGTAGTGCCTCTTGTTTCGCTTCTTCGAGAAGCGTCTTCAGATTCACTATCTGAGGCTTTTTTTTAACCATGTCCGGTCCCAGCTTTGAGCATATGGACTCCTCTCGGAGTTTATCTCATCATGTTTTATTTCAACGACAACTACTTGTCACTCAGTTGCTCAACCTTTCTTTTTTAAAGAGAGTATGGATTAGAAAGATACGAGGAATAGGAAAGGACTAGTGGTTTTTTGGGACCGGAAAGATGAGAAGGGATTTTAACAACACAAACACCTTCGAACAAAATCTACTTATCGACTGGAAAAATCTGCTCGTACCAGGAATTGAACGCAAACGGTCCGTCACGGAAGTCAACGACGTTGACGACTTCACCACGAACCAGGCATCGGGCACGGATCGTGAGGTTACTCTCACTTCTTTCGATAGATTCAAAGAAAAATCACAATTATGCTGATTTATCTAAGTTTGTATGAATAATTCCTAAGTTGTAAACGTTTGCAAAGAAACGAATATAAAGGGTCTTTTTATAAGGACGCTTAGTTTTGAAATGTAAATAAAACAAGTTGTTTGTGAGATTTCGACTAAATTTTAATTTCATTTGTAAGTATATTTTACGGCATTAAATATGGAATATAGCATCAAATGTCTGCCGATATCCATTCATTATAAAATGGGCCATGTCGCTAAAGTTGACTTTTTTGACAAATTTGGGTAAACTTCCAACTGCTCCAGAACCCAATCAGGCGTTGTCTGCGGTCGTTTACCTGAAGTTCCTTGGTTAGTTGGATTTTATACGGGTGCAGCCATAAGGCCCGATTCAAAATTCGCCAAGTTGAAGTCGCAGAAAAGCCAAGCTCTTGTGAACAACGAGAAATAAGCTGCCTTGGGTTTTCCTGTACACTTTCACACACAGCAGCAATGTTTTCACCAGATATTGTATTTTGATGACGTACAGGTAGGTGTTGGCCGATTATTTACCAAACTGGTTGACTCAAATTTGGCCACTAAACAATGAATAATCTACTCAGCAGGACAAAGTAACATATTTTGAGCGTCCCTATTGAAATACCCTTTATTTGAGTCGTTTAGTATCAAAAGTAGAACTAACCACCTGTCGAGAAAAATACGAAAAACGTTTTGTTGGTTTCGTGAGTTTGATTTATATTCAATTTAAAAAAAACAGCCAATAAAACCCAGAAACTTAATATTTGTATAAGCGGCCACACTGCAACATCACATAATATAATTCTGTAATTTGTCGAAAGTATAATTAACCAAACCATTCTTATTTGAATTGTTTGAATTTTGTACTTTTCCATGAGATTTGTCGCTAACGACCCGGGTTTCGCCTTTCGGTATCTTCAGGCATTCCAAGTGCACGGATGTACTTGAACTGACAAGTTCTGTCAAGTGCATCCGTGCACTTGGAATGCCTGAAGATGCCGAAAGGCGAAACCCGGGTCGTTAGTGACAAATCTCATGGAAAAGCACAAAATTTGATATTGAAATTCCATCAAGCACCCTCAGTCGAAATACTTAATTATATCAAACCATTCTACTTTTGTTTCCAAAGTCGTGATCCGTTATGATTTTGATACCAGCTATAATTTTCGTTAAAAATATTTTATTGCTAGCCATACGCTATGACCATAAGAATAATGTGACAGCATTGATTCAATTTCGAAAAATATTTGGTAGTTTTTTTTTGATACTATACGTCATATTTGTCGGTTGCCGAGAAAATTGCTCATTGTGCCACTCGACACCTTACTTTGAAAAGGTTCTTACTACTCTTCAGACTGTTTTGAGATATGACCGTTTGAAGTTTCGATTGATTTAAATTCACTTGTAACAATAAGCAAAGTAAACATGTTTCAAATTTCTTATTTTGAGCATATTTCTTCACAACTCAAACGATTCAATAGAGAAATAATGATATCAACAATCTAATGATGACAATCTTAGAAATTTGTAAAATAAATTTAGTAAAAAAAGTGTGCAGATGCAGTGCAACTCTGGAATTCTGCTATCTTCGTTATTCAACCATAGATAATTCCCAAATTCATGTTGACACCGCCCTATATGGTAGGTCATCAGAACTCTCTCGAACGATCTATTTTTCACCTCGATATCAGGAAAATAAATTCATTCTAATAATACTCTATATTGAAATCTATTGCGATTCAATATAGAGTAATTTCAAATTTGTAAAAGAGACATTTATTCGGACGTCTCGCTTTAAATGTCTCTTGACTCTTTCACGCCCTGAGTGCATGAGACTGCATGGTATTTCATGCAAAGTTCGATGGGCCATAAATAATGGCTTATCGGGCGCACGTGTTAACAATTTTTTTGTAACGGTTTGCTACCTAAAGGAACCACTTTTTTTTCATACGATCAGTGAGAGATTGGAGTGCATTGAGTATGCACGTGCTTGCCAGATAAGTCTTACAGTCTTCAGGGGCTTCTCCTAACTGTATGCCCTGGAAGTAGCCTGCAAGCTCCTTATCCTCTCCATAAGGATAAAGTCTACTAAATTCCTGTTATCGCCTTTGGAATTATAATAGTCGTGTATTATGTATTGTAGAACGTAACGTGTATTGCAAATCTATCTTTGTTAAATCCTTGTGTAAAGTCTGTGAAAATTCGTAACAATTAACATAACGTTCGAGAGATCGTCTTTTGTTTATAAGAGCACCATGTTTCTCCTACTCCGTTCCCAAAATTCCTCTCCTGAGTGTCGGATAGGAGGCTCCTTCTCGATTTACGAGGGAGCCGAATCAAGGTAGTCTCAATGTATATGATAGAATGCGGTAAATACAACATTTTCCGACCAAAGGGTCCTTTTAGGCAAAAATGTCAATTAGAACCTTTTCAACGTAAGGTTACAACTATACGACACATTTGTCGGTTTCTGAGAAAATTCCTCATTGTGTAATTGTTACGTTCCAGTTGGCAGGCAAACAGTGGCGTAGGGAACATTAAAAACAATTATCATTTATCACTCGCATTTTATTATCCATTGTTACTTTGCTCGGTCCGTAATAAACAACCCTTAACACAATGTAATAAGAAAATATTACAACATACAGGATTAGAGACGCTTTTAAATGTTTGAATAATATGGGCATTTATTCACATCTTACGTTTTGTTTATTTATAAATATGTATAATAAGTGCTCGACTTTAGACCGGCCTGTGGTGCAGTGGTCAACGTCGTTGGCTTCCGTGACGGACTGCCTGGGTTCGATTACCGGTACGAGCAGATTTTTAGTCGATATATCGATTCTGCTTGAAGGCAATCGATGTTTTGTTGTGTAAAAAATCTTTTCCTACCTTTCCAATCCCCACAAGCGATGCACAGCGAGAGCGATTACCTAACCACTAGTCTTGTCCTGGTCCCCTTATCCTTTCAATCCCTACTCACTTACTACTACGAAAGAAAGGTGTTATGCGAGTCCCCAAGCATATTTTAAGTACCGTGAGGTGTCCATATGCTCCAAGTTGAGAGCGGGCATGGTTTAAAAAAAATAAAATGTCTGCTACCAACTTGGAGCATATGAACTCCTCTCGGAGTTTATCTTAACATGTTTTTTTCTACGAGAATTGCTTGTTACTCAGTTGCTCAACCTATCATTGTCGAAGAGAGTAGGTATTGAAAGGTAGCAAGGATTAGGAAAAGATTAGTGGTTATCTAATCGCTCTCGCTACGTGGCCCACTTTTTTGGGATCGGATAGGTGGGAAGGAGTTTTTAACAACACAAACACCCATTGCCTTCAAATAGAATCGATGTGTCGACTAAAAAAATCTGCTATTGCCGTTAATTGAACACGGGCGGTCCACCACGGAAGCCAATGACGTTGACCACTGCACCACGGACCGGGCTATATAATAATACTATAAATATATATAATATAAAATAACTTTGATTATTCCACGTATTGTGCTACTAACTGTGACACGTGTACTTTCAGAGGCATCTTCAGACTTACTATCGCAAAGTTTGCTTAAGTAATGAAGCAAGATTGATTCTAACATTTCAAATTATGAAATTTCAAAATGGATTTAGGATTTTTTCCTTTTTAAAAGAAGCAAGGAGGGGCTGAAAGAGGCGAAACACGTGTCACGGAAGGACCAATGGAATAATCAAAATTGTGAACTTCCACAAAGTTACCGCCGAAACCATAAATAACCAAGTACTATAAATAAATATTCAGTTGTTTTCGCTTTAAATTCAATTTTTATTTAAGTAATCCATTTTAAATAACCGTGGACGAATTGAGCTCGAATGAATTTTTCTGTATACTGCACTGCAATAATTGCATTCCAAGCTCTTATCACAAAATGCATTTTGTGGAATGCACTTATGGAATCACAATTGCTGGCGTAAGTCGGTCGAGGCAATTGGCCATGCAAATGAGCTTAATCGATACGGTTGCTATATTATTTAACTAAAGCTCAGAACGTAGGAAGTAATAGAAGAGAAATAATTTCTTAGCTTTAATTCACACCAATCTTTTAACTTTGTTAATGATCATTCATACTATTTTTGATGTAATAGCTCGCATTGATAAGAGATTTTCAACATTTTAGTTATAGACTATTTTGCTTAGTTGTAATACTAATTGTTTGGCATACCTTGTGATTCTTGCTTAACTTTGTATAAATATCATTGTCTCGTTGTTCTTCTTATCAGTTGATAATGAGCGAAACCGGTCTTGATGCAATAAATTTTATGTAGAATTACTACTAAAAATATAATACGGTAAGAAAAATAACAATGTATTTTAGTTCTACATAAATTATTTTATATATTTGTTCGATAGCTATTTCAGCTTACGACTTTGTCAGAACAATGTTTTAAACGTGTATTAGAGATAGCTTATATACCTAGGTTAGACAGGATGCCCCGTACATCCTCTCTCTCTGTTCAAACCATACCAACGTCACATGGAAAAATTTAAATAAGTTTAATTTATTGGTCTAAAGTAATGGTGAGAACATAATCTGGGTATTTTTGGGTTATTTTTATCGTGTGAAACCACTTAAAATGTGCAATGTCTTAAGTGCATCTATTTTTAAATTGTTTTTAGTTTATTGCTTGCTAAAGGATTTAGAAGAGGTGAAGCGTTAATCGTAATCTGGTCGTTAAGAATTTCATTAGACTAAAATATGTTATCATTTTTATTTTAATGTTGTAACGTTTGGGTATTAAGAAACAAATGTATTTTTTAGTGTACATTGTAAATATTAGTAAGGTTATTTTGCAGTAATATAAAAAAAAATATATCTAAGAATATTCCACGTATTGTGTGACAAATAGCACGTTTCACCTTATTCAGAAACATCATCAGACGTAACAAACACGGTTGGTTTAGTAAGCTGACCTCATGAACTGACTTCACTAGGGATTCACCTCACCAATACAGCGATCGCACTGTCAGCAGTGATAGGAAAGGGATGTAACATGAATATAAAAACTTAACTTTGAGACGAAGGATATGTCAAGAATTTTGACAGGAATTTGAGAAAACCTACTATTCGCGGGTTCGTTCGTGAAGTGTCTTAAAAGTTTCACAAGGCAGCGGGCCATCACTGTAGCTCAACGATCTCTTGCCTGCATTATTATGACGAGAAGGCATCTGAAAATCGTTGTGCTCTCACACCCATCTGATCCTAAAAACAGGACGCGGCGAGATTGATCAGTTATCCACTTTTCTTTTCCTAGTCATATCCTTTGTATCCCTGCTGTCTTCAAAAAGAGAAGTAGAGTAATCAAGTAACAGGCAATTCTCGCTGTATACTTTTTTTAAGGATGACTTCCATTCGGAGTCACTTCTAATGTGTTCACTGTCAATACTTGTGTTGGAACAGCATTATATAAAAAAAAATGTTTGTTAGTATAATATTTCACAGTTAATTTAATAAGATCATGACCGGTTTTTTGTCATTGCGAGCATGAAGACTCTCCAGATTATTCGAAATAAGTCATTGCCGCAAATATATGATGCTCCATGGTACGTGCGTTATTCGGCTATTCGTGAGTTCACATAGATAAGCCACTATTCATGAGTTCGTTCGCGAAACCTCTAAGAAGTACCTCTTACCTGCAAAATTTTGACGAATTTCGAAAAAGCATCTGAGAATCATTATTGACCGAGAACTATTCTTCTTGATAACCTTCCGAAGGTAAAAAGATAAAGTAATCTGAGCACTTGAACTGGCTTGAATAAGGATTGCTGACCACTACAGCGATCGCAGTGATGGGAAGGGAATGCTACTTGAATATAAAAACTTAACTTTGAAACAAAGGAGATGGGAAAATCTCTTAAAAGTTTCACAAGGCAGCAGGCCGTCACTGTAGCCCAACGATCTATTGCATTCGGAATTATTACGAGAAGGCATTTGAGAATCGTTATAGACTGAGAACGATTCTTCTCGATGACCCTCAATATGTAAAAAGAGAAAGGAAGATGACATTTTGATTTGGCTTACTAAAGATTGCTCACCACTACAGCGATCGCAGGGAATGCAACTTGAATATAAAAACTATGCTTTGAGATGAAAGAGATGGGAAGATCTTTGTCGCTAACGCGCCTAAGAACTTGAAGCTCCATCAAATAGATATCAACAAACTACCCTCGATAAAAAATAAAAGTTTATGAAATTAAAATTCTGACATTATTTGGAAATATAATAAATATTCTAGGTGAAAAGCTATTATAAACTTGAAGATCATTTAAGAGAGTACATTAAATGGAGTAATAGCGTCAATTTAACTGCAAGTAAAATTTTAACGATCACTTACGAAGAATTAATGCCATGTAATAAGATTAGAAATTTGATCATGCAGCCAAAATTTATATGATAGAGAAGTTATAATAATTGCCAAATACTATATTTTATGGATGAAAGAAACCGAGTTATTTAATATGTGTGTCGGTATGTGGTGCAGTGGTAAACGTCGTTGGTTTCCGTGACGGACGTCACGTTCACGAGAACCAGTGAGAGCAACCTTAATGCCAATGCGCCAAATATTTTAAATTATGAAAGTCGTTAGAGATAAACTCGATGGTAAATCAGTCGAGAACAATTCAACAAAAAATTATGTACACCCATGCAAAAGATCTTTTTTTCAATTATATATTTGGGTGAACAAGTTGGTTCGCCCACCACCCCTCCGTTATGTGTGTGCAGCCGTTTTACACAGCCGCCTTTCATAACGCTATACGATCAAGAAAAGAAACGAATTTACTCCTCACTTACTTGGCCCGAGACAGAGCTGCACGGGACTGATATTTTAACCATGCATTAAAGTGCTTAAAGAGAAGAAAAATAGAAAGAAAATAAAAAAAAAAAATGTGACTTGCTCAGCCACTTTGTTAGAGTGATATTAAGTATCCTATGTATCTGTATACTGAGAATCCATGGAGTTTAATCTACTTCGCGTTGAATCTGAAGAGGAATCAAGATTATCCCGTTCCCCATATGATGTTGCAAATTTATCGAATGCCTCAAAATTGGCCTTGGTTGAGATCAAGTCAGCGTGGCATATTGGGCCCGTATGAGGACGGACCGCAGCAAACAGGTTCGGGATTCATCTCGGGGCAGTGCCACAGTACGTGATTAGCGTACTGGTAGTCGTGTCCACAATTGCAATAGGGCCTTTACTTGCCCTACCCAAATAGTTTGCCGTTGAACTTGCCATGTCCAGTTATAAACTGGCAACTCCAGTGTCCAGGCGCTAAACTCTTCACCTTGAGCCTCCAGGTCACGTCTGGGAAGAAAAGATATGTTTGACGTCTTTTGGTGGATGCAGTTCAATTAAAAAATCTGACCTTGCCGGGATTTGAACCCGGGCTCACATGATCGCTAGGGCAGAGCTCTTGCTACTAGATCACAGGAACCGGCCATCTTATTTATCTTATTAGTGTGTTGCCAAACGGCTAGGTTACCACTAGCCCTAGCCTTATTCTTTCTATCTCTACTCCCATCGAACAAAAGAGAGGTTGAGTGACTGAATTACCAGCAGCTCTCGTAAAAAAAATGTTGAGATACCTACATTAGAGCGGAGTCATGTGCTCCAGAAATGCGGAATGGATTTGTAAATATATATTATTTGCTTAAATAGCCAGGGGCAATATTTGTAGTAGAATGCATTTAGAGTGTCTCGAATACATTATTATTTTTCACGTTGACTTTTTACATTCATTTCATTTAATGTGTTTATTTTTAATAAATCTTTACAAAAATTCTGTCCCGTGACCATATATCCATAATTTACCGAATTTATTTATGAATCGACCCATTTTAATTTATTACATCTCCAGATGTTAAAGATATTATCACTCGAGACAGCCGTAAGTTTCTCGTTTATATTTCACTCATAGTTGCTGTCACATCAAAAATGATTTCTCTGGAATGGAAAAAGTAATAAAGAAATCATTTAAAAAAGCACTTGAGTTAGTAAGAGCTGGAATGATAAAACGGAGAATCTTTTCTTTTTATTTTTTGTTGATATTGAAATGTGTTGCAGCAGTGATGCACAACCTAAGGCACAAGATAAAATTTGATTGCGGCCCAAAACACAAGAAAAATATATAAGATATGTAAACGAATTATTATTTTATTGCGCATTATTTAGACGCATCCTTAAGTAACTTAAGTTGATGGATGGTTGAGATCCAACCTTTAATCCTTGGATTCGTTCCTATTCAGCTTGCAACGCTACTTATTGCCACACAACGCCATTGTTTTTTTTACCATGTCCGCTCCCAACTTGGAGCATATGGAACTTCTTAAAGAGTTTATCTCAACATTTCTTTGTTACATATAATATTATATATTTATTTATTTAAGAAAAAGCAAATCATGGCATTACAGCTGATGCCAATGCGCCATGTATTTGACAAATATAAATACATGTATTTATATATACATACATGTAAATACATAATATAAATCACTAATTGATTAAAAACAAGATGAAAACATTGTAGTCATAAAAACAGAGAGAAAAAATTTATAAAATCATATTAGAAATTTTCAAAGATGTCAACCGAGTGAGTTCTGACAAAATCAACTTTTATTCATAAAATATAGTATTCGTCTGAACTCACTCACGTCAATATGAAATATGTATGTCGACATCCGACGCAATGCCGTTTAAAATTGTTAAAGCTCTTCCCAGAGGCATTCCCATTGGCAGACTGGTTCTACCCCTTGGAAGAACAAACAACTCATGCTGACGATTCCTCAAAAAGTTATCAGGAACATTCAATTTAACATTTTCAAGAATGGTGGAATTCTCATTTTGGCCTCGGATAAGCTGAAAGAAATATAATGCCAAGTACATTTCTCTTTGAGCATTCAAACAATTGAAAGTTAGCATCCCTAAGAGAAAGTCTGTTGGATAAAGCCATTTTTAGTACCCATATGTCCTCAAATAGAGAATTCTCAAAAATTTCTTCTGAACCCTCTCCACCATAAGAACACATTTCGCACCCCTCGGTGCCCAAACAATCGATCCACTCTCAAGTCAGTTTCGAACCAAAGAATTATACATTAGTATCAAATTTTTTTACTCCTGGAAAGACCCTGGTAGTGCGGAGGATAAAGTCCAACATTTGCAAAGCTTTATTGCAAGTAATCTTAATGTAATTGTTGAATGTTAGCTTGCTTTCAAATTGTACGCCAAGATCTTTTACTGATGAAATTCGTGAGAGAATTCGACCATTCATTGAATATTGAAAGAATAACACTCGTGAGCTCCTCGTAAACGATAAAAGATTGATATTACATATAATATTGTCGAAATTCCGGGATAAATTCACACCAATTCAATTAGACGCCTGCAATGTGTGTGTTATATGTTCATTTTCTAGCCGTACGTTTGATCACATACGAATTTCAACGCGGTAGAAAGAGTGGCTCATTTGCGTGTCGCGTCCTCACAATAACTCGTGCACACTCACTCAATGCTGTGTAATATACGCACCCACTCTCGGGCATTGGTTTGGGTAAGATTATTCCGTCATTTGCTGACGTTTTTTCATGTTTTCAGAAATTATAGAACATTTCGACTTCAACTTGAATTGGTTAAAGCTACTTCTGTGAGTATTTAAAATATACCTTATATATTTTAAATGTTTTAAATAATTATAAAAATATAATGGCAACACATCACCGGAGCAGGCGTTTGTTTAGTGGCGTAAAGGTAAGGTTAAAAGACATCACCGAAAATGCTGAATTTATATTTACTTTCCACGTGTCAACATTGTCCGCGATTCAGTTATCATACCAATGTCTAAAATGTACAATTTTTTAAATTACTTTTACACATGTGTCCCGCGAAAAATCTAAAACTTGATAAGTTGGCCCATCGGCCAAAACGGTTGTGCATCACTGTGTAACAGAAATATACGTTGAGAAGAAGTTTGTGTGTCGACCGTCTTAAAAAAATACAGCTTTTGTAGGCGCCGAGACTTTGTAAGTCTCTTATCGGTCGCTTTTTGGCAAGCAATATTTGCTTTTCCGTAAGAAAATTTTGTAATCCAAAAAAAAGGAATATCGATTCTGTAAACACTAGAATAAAGGCGTTCTTAAAATGAAGAGAATTTAATGCACTTTAAATTTATTTGATTGTTTGTATAGCAATAGCGATAAGAATATTATGTCTCGTGACTTGCCTGTCGTTACCTTTCTTTGAAAAGGTTCTAATTGACATTTTTGTCTAAAATGACATTTTGGTGGAAAAAGCTTGTATTTACCACATTCTATCACATATATGAACGGAGTTATCAGAATACCAGAGTTGCACTGCATCTGCACACTTTTTTTACTAAATTTATTTCACCAAGTTCTAAGATTGTCATAATTAGATCTTTAAGATCATTATTTCTCAGCAAGAAATGTGAAGAAATATGCTTAAAATAACTCATGTGAAACATTTTTACTTGCTCATTGTTACAAATAAATTTTAATCAATCGAATATTCAAACGCTCATATCTCAAAACAGTGTCAAGAGCAGCTACAGCCTCTTCAAAGTAAGGTGTCGCTTTGTCTTATATCTTATCTGTGACGTACAATACGACATTCACAAACATACACACACACTCTCTTTATCTGCGCATGAAGTGAATATTGCCAGATGGCACTTCTACTTGCTTGTTTAGCACTCCTCTATATTCCATGTTTTTTTTTGTAATATTCCCAAAACAGGAATGAAAAGAAAATTCTTTCGATGGATTCGGTTTTTACTTTGTGGTGTTTGTCGTGTGCTTTCATCTTCCAAATGAATGCTCATAAGTTAATAATCTGTAATGTTGACGTCATTCGTTTGTTTGTATCCATCCCCCCTCTCTGTGTCCTGTAAAAAGGAAAAACTCCAACCTCCATTTTGTAATTTATCAAGTTAAAATATTAGTAACATTGCGAAAGTAATCTGATAATTTTGATTATTCCACGTATTGTGTTACTAATTGTGACACGTGCTTTTTAAAATGTTATATGAAAATGAACTTCCACAAAGTCATCGCCGAATCCGAAGTATTAAATCTGATGAAATTATTTTTTGTACTACATTGCTATTTCTAGTCAATATATTAAAATCAATAAAACAGAATAATATAAAAGCCGACCCTATTTTAAGCATGTCACTGCGAGGATGTGCGTCCCCGCATTGTTTGCTGGGCGTCGGATTGAAAAAAAAAACAGTCGTAATTTCGGTAAAATGCTTTCTTTGTCAGCTCTGTGCCCTACATTATTGATGAGATGGCACTAGTTGCCAGTTGCAGACGAATCGAAGATTTTTTTGCAGACGTGTTCAAAACGTACTGTCGGAAAAACGCGTAGTACTTGTAAATCCGAAGCAAAAAATTCTAATGTCAGCAATAATCTCTTACATAGTTATATAATCAGTGTCGGCTGGTGACGGGGTGTTGGGGGGTGCAAAGGAAGATTCAACTATTTTTCCGTACTACGGAAGAGAAACAGTTGGTATTGCGAACATCTGAATTGAAAGTCCATGCTATAGAAGTGTTTTAAAATCCAATGTATAGGAAAGAACTCTTGCAAAAATGGTTGAATCTTCCTTTGCACCCCCCAACACCCCGTCACCAGCAGCCACTGTATATAATGTCATAAAGAATAGAGGTTAATACTTTCGATGGAATCGGCGGTAACTATGTACGATGTACCCAGTTTTGTGTGAAACTTCTGATTGCATATTGATATGTACATGATGTTTATGCTGTCGCAAATATTAGGGGGACCGGAAAGAAAACCACTATTTTTAAGATTAACATAAAAAATTATTTTTTCACCATTTTTCTACAATTTATTACAATATATAATTTCCATCGGTACTTACAACTGTTTCCCACCTATCTGGCAATTTTTCAATTCCATTTTTATAAAAATCTGCTGGTTTAGAATTGAAATATTCATTAAGGTGGCTTTCTACCTCCCTTCACATTGTAATTTTTTTTATCCCTTAAGGAATGTTCCATGGACCTGAACAGATAATAGTCTGGAAGAGCTATATCTGGCAAATATGGTGGGTGTGGACGAACTTCCCACTTCAGCTCCTTCAGTTTTCTCGGGTCATCTTCGCGGTATGAGGGTCCGCTGCTCTTTGTTCGCAGGGGATAGCTCGTGTGGAATCCAAATTCCCATTCTGTTTGTTTTTCCGATACGTTTTAAATGTTCCTGTATGGTGGACCATAGAGATTGGAGCTACTGCTATAATTCTTTGATGCTAAGTCGAGGATCCGACTCAATCAAGGGATTTCGGCAGGTCGTCATCAAATGTTGAAGGCCGTCCGGATTTAGGGTCATTCTCTAAACTTCTATTGTCCGATTTGAATTTCTGAAACCAACTTTGACATCTGTTATACTGTTGGATTGTGTCGTTTATAACTTTCGCGGCCATGGTGGCATTTAAACCCTGGTCAAACAAAAATACAATGCCTTATGTGTTGTTCGTTTGTTTCGAGCACGGACATTTTTGTCTAAATAATAATAAAAAAATGTAGTACAAAAAAATAAGCTCACCAATTGAAAAATGGGTAGTAAAACTTACAAGCGTGTTAGCTGCACCGTGGACGGGCGCAGACTGAACCCAAACAACAGAAAATAAAATAATGGTTTTCTTTCCGGTCCTCCTAATATTATGGAATCTTTACGAAGCCATATCTGCAAAAAGATTAAGTAATCCTGAAGCTTACTCATACTATAAGGGAATAAATAAATTTATACGTTAAGCTTTGAACGGATACAATGCTTGTGAGAGCACATTTATTTTGCACGGCGCAATTTAATTTTGTGCTTGAATAGTTAATGTCTGTGCAGCATTGTGCCTAGATTCTATCTAAAATGGCCGATAGACACTTAAGCCGGTTGGCTGAATAATAAAGATGTACTGGGAATAAAAAGGAATTCCGCAGATAATTTCTTCCTTGGATAAAAATGTCGATCATTTGAGTCACCAGTCACAAGGGCTGTTGGCTGATCAATGCGCTGCCTTAGTTAAATTGGTGTTTTGTTTATACATTTTTTTTCACTTTTGAGATGTTCACTGTCAATAAATATGGTGGAGTGGAATTATGTTAAATAAATAACAAGAATCTTTTTCCTTTGTCACATTAAATTTATTTGGATTAAGACCGATTTTGCTCTTCAACTGAATTCCTTGCCAAATCAAGATTCTGCCTGAAGATGCCTCTGAAAAACAACACTTGTCACGAACATTTACACAATACGTGGAACAATCTAAGTAATTTAAATTAATATACGAAAAGAGTGATTCAATTAAGTAAAGAAGCTGTCCAGTCCGTGGTGCAGTGGTCCGTAACGAATCACCCAAGTTCAATTCCCGGTACGAGCAGATTTTTTCTGTCGATACATTGATTTTTGTTCGAAGGCAATGGGTGTTTCTTCCCAACCTTCCGAAGCCAAAAAAAGCAGGACGTAGCTAGAGCGATAAGCTAACCACTAGTTCTGTTCATAGTGGAGTTCTACCTAGTAAACGCCAATTCAATAAATATCTCAGCTAACATGAGAATTTCTTGTGAAATCATCATAATGGAGTTCTACCATGTAAGTGGCAATTCAAAGTTCATATTCACTTATGATGTGTTAGCTCGTTACCTTACTTTGAAAAGGTTCTAATTGAAGTTTTGGCCTAAAATGACCTTTTGATCGGATACGCTAGTATTTATCGTATTCTATCATATTTATGAATTTCAGAATTATCTATGGTTGATTAACGAAGATAGCAGAATTCCGGAGTTTATCTGCACACATTTTTTCAAAATTTATTTGACACAATTATAGATTATCATAATTATTTCTATCATTAGATCGTTGAGATCATTATTTCTCAATAGAATGGTTTTTGATGTGAAAAATTATAATATGGTAAGAAAAATAGCAAAATAACAACAAGCTTATATGTATACTAGCCGAGGTATATATAAGCTTGTTCTAATGCACGTTTAAAACATAGTTCTGACGAGGGCGTAAGCCGAAATAGCTATCAACAAATATATAAAATAATTTTTGTAGAATTAAAATACATTGTTATTTTTCTTACCGTATTATAATGGAGTTATACCAAGTAAATGCCTATTCAATCAATAAAGTGAAAAATTATGTTTATAATAAGTATTTAGAAACATTTTTACTTGCTCATTGTTACAAGTGATTTTTATCTTTTGAAATAAGTATGATCAATCGAAACTTCAATTGCTCATATCTCAAAACAGGGACAAGAGTAGTTGGAACCTTTTCAAAATAAGGTGTCAAACTGTCAACGAAGAATGTTCGTGGACACTAGAGACTCCAATTACTCGAATTCTCAACTTCTCGAGTATTAAGTAGTAAATTTTGAAAATACTCAAGTACTCGAGTATACTCGAGTACTTTCAGATGTAAGTTAAATTAAGCTTTGTGCATATAAATAGATGATAAATATAAAGATAAGCTAATATAATTTCATGATTCATTTATTTCAGTTTATAAAACATACATTTAAAAAATAGTAGAGAATTAGACGTCTAAAATTTTAAATTGGTTCGTAGTTTTGTTTTAAAATCTACACGTAAGACTCAGTTAAACGCAACGGTTAAACAATACATATAATTTTTTTAAATAAGTAAATACAATCTGGAAATAAATCTTGATTTATAAATTACGAGTATCGAGTACCCGATACTCGAGAATACTCTTCCATTTTTCAAGCTGAATCTCTAGTGGACAGTCATAATATTTAATTAAGTAAAAAACGTTTTTCGTAATATCTGCACTCGAGCCGTCTTCCATGGAAGGGCAGTAGAAGTTGAGGAGAGTTAAGTTGTGGTTAAACATCTCCGCCCTTATTTGAAGCATATTCGTGTTGTTTCATGTAAACCTGTCGTAATTCAGTCGTAAAATATCGCTTTTTGGATTGGGTAAGGATAAAAGGGCTAGAAAGAGCGATTTCCTGTTTTCGAGATCGGATGGGAAAGTGAGTGGGAAAGAAAATAAACATTAATATCTTTTGAAATTTATTTCGTTCGTAATGTTTCCGTGTGAAATTCTTTTCTTCTAGTATTTTTTTTTCTTACTTATTTTGACATTTCCGTAAAGATCTATCTATAATAAAAATTGTGATTATAAGCCAATCAACCATTGTGAAGATTATGGGTCATAAAAGATCTTGTAGAACCAAACATATTATTTGTTATTGATAATTTAAAAAAAAAAATCATAATAATAACTGTAGGTCCTTAATGGAGGTTCAATATTAAATTTGAGTCGTTTGAATAGGCAAAAAAAAATTTAACTACCAATTTTAGATTAAACTTTTGAGACCTTGTTTATTTACATTGAAAAGTTTTAATTTTTACACATTATCTGTAATTCTTAAATATTTAAAAAATATTGCTCGTAAGCACAAACGTATGAGGAAAATGAAATGAAAATATCTCAATTTCTCAGTTTGTCAACCAACGGATTTGACCAAATTTTAAAACTACCTCCTGACATATGTATTATATGTATGTCATCAGATGAACATGGTTATGATATACTAGTATTGCTACCCGGCTTCGCTCGGACCAGTTTGGGATTATGTTCACCTCGGCGCGTAAATTCAGACGGGCCAAGTTGAAACACCTTTTTACAAAATTCAAAATTCTAGGTCAATTAAAATGGAATTAAAATGAACATTTCATACTGGCATTGACATTTCACAGCCCCTTTCATATATTGACAGCCCCATTCTCGCCCATTAAAATGTCCAAATTCAAGGAAAAAATCTAATTTTCTGTCAAAGAAATGTCAAATAATACCTTCACGTAAATAATAAACATTATTATTAATAATAAAAGCCGGGAAAAGTTCAGTAGAAGACTAATTTATTACATTTTGACTAAATGTTTTCGCCGATAAAAATTTATAAATATTCTCTTTTATATTCGTTTTTATGGCAACTTGCAACAATAATGCAAAAGGGAATTACAGACCCACATACATACATACGCCGTTTCGGTTTTATATATTAGATGTAAAAGAACCACACAAATTCTTTAAAAAAAATATTTCGTTGAAGGGTGGTTGGAAAATTCATTTTCGACTGATGAATGAGATCGTGTTTTCACCACAATTTTGATTTATAAGCTATTGAAAAAGCAGTCGTTCATTCCCGCATTTAGATTTATCGAAACGTTTACTGCCAGAAGTTAAGAATAATATCACGTGACAGAGTCAACCAACAGTCGTCCCTAATCGACTTTTCATTTTGAGCCGTGAAACATACCAGCAATATTTGAATCGAAAACAACTTTCCCGGAAAATTAAATTCAATCATGCAGCAAATTAGAAGACGGCTTAGACAATGTATCGAAATATCATTTAATCAGCGTAAAGCAAATTCAAGTAGTGATTTACATTCACGTTATTTTTCTAGCACGAGTTTATACTAAAAATATATTTTTTTTAAATTTTATAATAGAACTAGCTGTACCCTGCGCGCGTTGCTACGCCAGCAACTAAAATAAATTTGAAGGAAAGACATTACACAAATATTCAACTCAATTTGCATGTATTCAATACTCGAGAAATTTGTAAAAAATCGATATCAATTTTTGGGGGGGCAGGGGGGTAGTTTGGCGGGGTGGGGTTTGGGGGACGTATGGGAGGGTAGGCCAGAAACCTTCGAAGAAGTGAACTCAAGTGAAAAATTCGTAAAGTTTAAAAAAAAAAATTGGGGGTTGGAGGTTGGGGGTGGGGGGGAATGGTTGGTAGGCCAAAAACCATTGCGGGAGTGTACTCAATAAATTTGCAAAGTTTCAAATCGAACGCTCGAGCGGTTTAGTAGTCCATAGCGAAAATACAGACAGACAGACAAACATTCATTTTTATAAATATACTAGCTGTACCCTGCGCGCGTTGCTAAGCCAGCAATTTTAGGGGGGATGGGGGTGGGGGGTGGGGTAGGGGAGGGGGTGTACGCCAGAAAGTTTCGCGGAAGTGTAGTAGAAATTTGTAAAAATTCGATATCAAGTTTTGGGGGGGAGGGGGGTTGTTTGGCGGGGTGGGGTTTGGGGGAGCGTATGGGGAGGGTATGCCAAAAACCTTCGAAGGTGTGAACTTGAAAAATTCATGAAGTTTAAAAAAAATTTGGGGGGTGGAGGTTGGGGGTGGTTGGGGAGTGGTTGGGGCAAGGGTTTGGTAAGCCAGAAACCATTGCGAAAGTGTACTCAATAAATTTGTAAAGTTTCACATCGATCGGTCGAGCGGTTTAGTAGTCCATAGCGGACATAAATACAGACATTCATTTATATATATATAGATAATTTATAATGTGTTAGCACATCACCTCTTCTAAAGCCGTTAACAAGCAGCAAGCTAAAAAAAAATAAAATAGATTCACTCGAGATATTGCGGATTTTGAGTTGTTTCACACGATAAAAATAACTCAAAAATACCCAGATTTAAGTTCTCATGATTACGCCAGACCAATAACTAAAACTTATTTAAATTTTTCCATGTGACGTTGGTATGGTTGAGCAGAGAGGGGATGTATGGGGTACCCTGTCAAGTCTAGGTATATAAGCTATCTCTAATACACGCTTAAAACATAGTTCTGACGAAGGCGTAAGCCGAAATAGCTATCAACAAATATATAAAATAATTTATGTAGAACTAAAATATATTGTTATATTTCTTACCGTATTATAATGGAGTTCTACCAAGTAAATGCCTACTCAATCAATAAAATAAAAGTAGATCAATAAGATATGTTAATATTAACGTAATCTATATAAATAAGCAACAATTTGATATAAATGAGTTTCAATGAATTTTGTGGGTAAATTATAATAATTTTTGGGTATTTTGAATGCAGTATCGTGCAGTTATGATGAACGTTTTAAAAAACCAATCAGTAAACATAATGTATTTCAAGGCTTCCCAAACTATAAATTTTATATTCCCAAATAAATTGTTAAGCACATATAAAGGTAAAAACTCCAAAAGGCTACATTTTGGACAAAGCTGCGTTTAAATAATCATTTATGTATACAGTGGAACCCCGATCTTACGTTCTCGCATTATACGTTTTCCCGCGTGGTGCGTTCATTTTCTATAGTCCCGGCATTTAGTTAATATATAAAACTTTCCCGCTATTTAACGTTTGCTTTATACGGTCCCTTGAAAAACGTAGAATCGGGGTTTCACTGTATATAATTCGGGTTTGTGTTGTTCACGGGCTCGGCTTAATAAATTATTTTTTTCAATCGATCCGATGAATCCTGCTCAAAGCCATGGAAGTATTTTATTATCTTCTACTGTGTTGATCCTCAAAAATGAGCCAATCATTATTTCTCCATTCTATTTGAAAGGGAAAGGTGAAATAACAAGTTACACAATTAATCATAATTCAATGGCCTTTATTCTTTTCGCAGGAAACAATTTCGTTGGATTGAACTCATTATCGGTATTTCCACATCTAATTATAGTTTACAGACATTAAAGATTATTTATTTATTAAATGCACTCATTTTTGGGCTTTTACTTTGATAATCATAATTCATACTTAATTGATTTTTGATGTATTAGTTTGCATTGCTAAGAGGTCTTCAACATTTTATTTATAGTAAATTTTTCTTGTATTTTGCTCAATTTTTTTTTTAACCATATCCGCTCCCAACTTGGAGCATATGGACTCCTCACTGAGTTTATCTCAACGTATGTTTTTCTACGAGAACTGCTTGTTACTCAGTTGCTCAACCTCTCTTTTTTGAAGAGAGGTGGGATGGAAAGGATACGAGGACTAGGACAGGACTAGTGATTAGCTAATCGCTGTCACTATGCGTCGTTCTTTGGTATCGGAAAGGTGGGAAGGGATTTTCAACGACACAAACACCCATGCCTTTGAACAGATTTATCGACTGAAAAAATCCGCTCGTACCGGGAATTGAACCCGGGCGGTCCGGCATGCAAACCAACAACGTTGACACTGCGCCACGGACCGGACAATTTATTTGCTTAGTTGTAATACCAATTGTTTGTCATACCTTGTATTTCTTCCGTAAAATTTGTATAAATCTCATTGTTTCATTATATTCCTTATCAGTTGACAATGCTCGCCATGAGCAAAACCGTTTCTGATTTAATAAATTGTATGTGGAAAAAGCACTAAAAACGTTTTATTATTTTTATTGTAATTCAATTGCGCCAGGTTGAGTTCGAAAATGGTTGCTTTAAAAAATATAAACATGAGAATAATATATTTACTCTATTCCTTAAAGTTTATTTTTATAAAATATCGTCCAATATTCTACTGTTTTATTTGAAAACAAAAACTTCCCGCATATAATTTAGCAGGTGACTCTTATTTTGGCGCGAGTTTTCCTAGCATGACCCTCCTTTCACGGTTTTCCACAGAATATAGCGTCCCTCTCTCTGCATTATGAGCATACATATTCGGGAAATCCGGGTTCCAGGCTCAGTGTGGCTTCAGCCTCGCAACGGGAAGGGTAACTTTATCTCGAACGATTTCAGATTTCTGCGTAAAACATCGCGGAATTTTTCGCGGAAAAATCATGTGCTTTTTGTTGTTCTTATTTTAAAGTTTTTTGTGAAGATACAGTAGACGCTTAAGTTGTTTTGGAGTGTCTGTATAAAAATTATATATATCAATAATAAATAATAATATGTGTATTCGAAATAATTTTCACTTCAAAACAGTCATTTATTTATTTTAATTATTATAAATGGCATTCGTTACTTGGTAATTTATTAATTTATTTGTTCAATTCATTACGACAGTATCTGTTTGAAAAGATTAAAATAAATTACATGATAGTTGTATATTATAACCATAAATAAAATGTTAGAATGAATTTCATGAGCAAAGCAATTGCAATAGATATAATTTAAAAATATAAAAAAATCAGGCTGTCATCAAATTAAAAGTGAATATAATAATTACCTTAAATTAAATCTTATATATAAAACACAATTGGTTTGTTTCCATTACACTTTTTGTGGAATGACCAGGACCGGTTTTGAATATACGATCGTTGTCAACTGAATTATCGCTATCGGTTGAAAATGCTCACAATGAGTGAAACCGGTATTGATCATAAGACGGATTGTGTAGTCAGTACAAAAGAATTGCATTTTATTTTATGAATAAAAAAAGCCAATGTCTGTGTATTGAATTAATATTTTATATCATTTTCTGTAACTAAATATCTACAAAAAGCAGTTGTATTTTTTTTGAGTAATATTTGTCATTTTACCATGAATTTATTAGAAGTTCAATATTATTCGGTAGTCGATCGATACGTGAATTTAAAAAATAGCATCGCTTCTATTTCCGCAAGGCGGCTTAGAAATTTACAATAATAACACAGGTAACTTTTAAGCCAAAAGTTTTCCAAGGAATTTTTGTTTGATAAAGTTTTAAAAGAGCTTAATGTGCGCGCAGGTTCACCTTTTAAAGACGAAGGTGTTCTGTTTTCGAACTCATAAAAGCTGTCAATACCCAATAAACCTTAGAACTTTTTAAACTTCTAGCCCGAAAAAAAAACACATTTTTCATTAAAAGTTGTAGTAAAAAGTTGTAGTAAAAAGTAGTCTCATGAAATGTTTGAAATGACAATTAATTATTTGGTCAGTATTTTATTTAAAAACCGTCAGTATATATGAAAGAAATGGTCAGTAATTGATGCTTAAAACAGTCAGCATATTATTGGAAAATAGTCAGTCAATTTTTTGTAAAAGGGTTAGTAGATATCTATAAACGATCTGGAATTAGTAGTTGTCGGACAATTTGGTTAGGTTTGGGTAAGTTAATAATCAAAAATCCTTAGACTTGGTCATATATTATGTAACTTTCAAAACGAAAACAAGGCATTTATTTTAAACGGCTTATCATTTAATTGAAATAATAACCAATTTACATAAATTACTGGCCGTTTAATTCAATTACTGACCACAGTCATACTGATTCATTGTAGCCTGACTGCATTTAATATTAACTGACCAACACTTGAATAAGATACTGACTCATTGAATGCACGACTATTAATTATTTATTTAATTAATTCAATGCCTATTAGTCTTTAAAACAGATGTGTTGTTTTATTTTGACGAAAAATACATTTAGTGTATCAAAATAAAGAGAAGAAAATAAATAAAACCTGTTCATTTTTATTCACTCAACATTTATTTTGTTTACAATATTGAAACGGTTCATTTTTTAATGGCTTGTGATTAGAGACTCCAATTCGAGTATCGATTACTCGATAATCGAGTAATTTGAGAAAATACTCGATTAATACTCGTAATTTATGTAAATGAAGATTAATTTCCAAATTTTATTTTGTTTTGAACAGCGGACAAGAAAACTAGATAACACTATTTAATTGATTGTTAACTCTAAAACCGACGTCCACAGCAAAAAAACAAAATTTCAAACCAAATTAAAATTTGAGAGGTTTAATTATCTATTATTTTTGAAATATAGGTTACATAAATATAAATAAATGTATTAATTAAGTAAAATAAGCTTATTTATTTGTTTATCATTTATTGATATACAAAATTTGAATAAATAACATATATATATTGGTGCAACTGAAACTACTCGAGTATACTCGAGTACTCGAGTATTTTAAAATTTTACTACTCGACACTCGAGTAGTTGAGATGTCGAGTAATTGGAGTCCCTACTTTAAATAAATAATCAGCAATGATATTATAACGAAATATCTTGAAAACAAAACGATTAAGTTAAATGAAACATTAAATAAATGACGCGCTTAGTGACAACGTAATGAAATCGAGATAAAAGGATCTAAGTACAAATGGTCGTTGGCTTATTGAAAACATTTATAATATAAAAAAAATAATAACGAAAATTGACCTAAGGAACACATTTACTCTATCATTGATTTTGATCTTAAGTGGCTCTCCAGTCTGATTTATTATTTCAGCCACAGACGTTTAAGCACCGTCTTATTAAAGTATTTTTGGAGTATTGTTCATGACTAGAGACTCCAACTCGAGTATGGAGTACTCGATACTCGAGTAATTTGAAAAATACTCGAGTAATACTCGTTATATATAAATGATGACTAATTTCCTAATTTTATTTTTTTTAAGCAGCGGACAGAAAAGCTCAATAGCACTATTGAATTCATTGTTATTTTTTAAGCCGACGTCCACAGCAACAGATAGAGTTTTTACTACTGCGGGAATAAAAAAACAAAGTTTCGAACCAAATTTAAATTTGAGACGTTTAATTCTCTACTATTTTCGAAATATAATGCAATAAAATAAGATTATTTATTTATTTATATTCACAAATTGGAATTGATTATATATATTTTGGTACATTTGAAACTACTCGAGTATTTTAGAATTTTACTACTCGATACTCGAGTAGTTGAGATGTCGAGTGATTGGAGTCTTTATACATGACGTTATTAAATTAGATTTTTAATTGCTTGCCACATCTTATTTATTCCAGGTTTTATAATTAAACGAGATTTAATTTAACAGATATTCAACCTTATTTAACTCAATTAAAGTATTTTAAAAGACGCCATTGTAATGCATATGATATTAAGATAAGCGAAAAAACTTTGTTTAAAATTTAAATGATACTTTAAAGACCAGTTATTACTAAACTATTGAACAGTAGTTATACAATAATTGAAATTTCTAGCTAAAATTAATTAATATTCAGTGATATCTCTCTTTATGAAATACAATAAGATTGCTTGAATACGAAAGCATCATTTGACTTGTTGCATTGTGCTACAAATAATATGTATCAAGAGTGGAATTTTAAATCAATTCATAAATAAATAAGCTTTTGTTTACTGCTTTCACGACGAAGACTTATAGCTTAATACGATAGCAGTCTGACAGTTAAGTAATTAAATGTGTTTGTGTGATTCCAATTCGAAACAGAAAGAAACTGCAATGTTGTAGAGATTTAAAATCCGTGTTTTCATGCTGTGAAAGTTTTCTGGTATTTAAATAATAAGTCAGCTGCAGTTTTCCTCACAAACGTTTACGTAATGCGTTCAAAGAAAAACCAATTAACAATGGAAAACATTGCGAGGTTTTCTTTTTGATTCTGCTGAGTTCTGCTCGTATAAACTACTACAATAAAGGCTTTTACCTACTGAAGGCGGAGTCCTTTTAGATTGGACTTAGCCGCGTTAGGTGGCACTGAATTAAGTGGATAGTTTGAAATGCTTTGAGTGGAATTGACTGTATTTACCAGTGTAGTTCAGCGTTACAGCTGCAAGAAAGCAGCAGCAAAAATGGATAAGTTAAAGATTTCTCCGGGGATGCTGAAAGAAATGGGTAAGAATAAATTGAAATTTCTCTCCGAGCAATTGAAGAATGGTTTAAATTTGACTTTAAGGATTAAGAATTCAAAACTCGAAAATGTATTCAAGGTAAAGGTTTATTTATATGTCGGATGAATTCAAATTAAAGTTTCATCCGAAACTATTTTCAAAAAATTGAAGTTCATTTAATTGCATTTCGGTCCCTTATGTCTAAGATGACCGAGGGACCATTTCTTTTATCCTTTGCCTTAAAACGTACTTCGATTTTGAGTTATGAATGCAACTAGATACAAATTGAATGTGAATGAATGTGTCAAAGAGTCACGAAGATAGTTCAATACGCATCTATCAAAATCACTTGTTTGTTCATAACTACTAATCCTTAACTCTTGCCTGGCTGAGGGTGAAACAGACGACCACCACTGCTACTTTATATTAAATATCTCTTAATATTAGTGATACAATGTGTAAACTTTTGGTATTCTTAAATCGTTGTTTTTTTACATCTTTTGCAATAAACCAAATTGATTTTGATAGACTAGTTTCGTCGCAATTAAACAAAATAGAAAATTAGTCGGATTATTATTGGCTGAAAACCATTTATACTGTAGCAACCAATTGCCAGGATTAAAAGTTTACTGCGCATACGTGATAAGATAACGTTATCTTATCTCAAGCGCACTACTTTCAACGAACATTCCAAATCAAATGGATGCTTTTTACATTAAAAGGTGTGAATAAGTAATCGCATTCACGGTTCGCATCAGGTTGTCTCATTTATGCGCGACTTAAAATATGAATAATTATAGGAAAATTGTCCATTTACATTTTTTCTATATAAAAAGATGTATACAGATACGTCAAAGCATAATCATTCATTTTTTTACTGCAGTATATGCCAATAAGGCCATACCACTGGGGTCTTTTTTAGAACCCTCTTCGGCCTACGAGTTATTTTTCAAGGACAGTCTTTCGAAGGTTAAAAAACAACATTGAAAAAATGCTATTTTACACTTAACAAATAAATCGGAAAGAAAATGTATAGTTTACTGGTTGGTTTTTTAAAACGTTCATCATAACTGCACGATACTGCATTCAAAATACCCGATAATTATTATAATTTACCCAGAAAATTCATTGAAACTCATTTATATCAAATTGTTGCTTATTCATATAGATTACGTTAATATTAACATATCTTATTGATCTACTTTTATTTTATTGATTGAATAGGCATTTACTTGGTAGAACTCCATTATAATACGGAAAGAAAAATAACAATGTATTTTAATTCTACATAAATTATTTTTAAATATTTGTTGATAGCTATTTCGGCTTACGCCTTCGTCAGAACTATAGTTCTGACGAAGGCGTAAGCCGAAATAGCTATCAACAAATATTTAAAAATAATTTATGTAGAATTAAAATACATTGTTATTTTTCTTTCCGTATTATATTAGACATGTTTAAATAAACAAATTTAACGAGGCTATATAATATTTGAAGAGATTATGAGAGAACAAAAGATGATATGTGAAAACGCAGCCGTACAATGTAAAATCAAATACTATTTACTAAGCGCTCTCTTCAAATACATCTGTATATTGTTAATAACATACAATTCGATCCTATTAATATTAGTAATCTAGCCCAAATCTGTTATTAGATGAGTCACCAATATGAAAACAAATACAGTAAACTCTCGATTACCCGGACGTATGCTGTGGAGGATGGTTACGGATAATTGAAAAATACGGATAATCAGAATCATCAAATTTTTATTATATTTTCGAATTATATTATGTATGTATGATAAAATATAATATTTTATCATACATACATATATAAGAACACAAAAATATAAAAAAGTATAGTTTTATGTGTATACAAATTTTAAAAAATCTGTTATTTTCATCTGTTTTCGAGTTTTTTTTAAAGAATTCCTTATTTCACTTCGAAAATAATCTTAATCTTTTTAGAATGCTTGAATACGTAAAGAAATAACATAGGTACTCGCAGAAATAGTTTTCTAAAATAACAGTCTTGAATTTTTATGTTTGAATTTAAAGTATTTTAGATTTGTTACTATACAGAAAATTTAAATATGTACTTTTTATCGGTAAATAATTTTACTGTTTTTGGCAGCGATAAAATTTGTTGACAAATCAGATTCAATACAATTCAATGCCGTTTCACGACTAACGTAACCACTGGTATATTATTCGCTTGTAGTACTAATGTCATTTTCTTCCTCTTGGGTAACAGAGAAACGATATCAGAATCGACCATGCGTTCAAAGCCTGGATCATTTAAATCATGATTGAGCCACTCCTCTATCGTTTCCTTATCCACGTCTTCAAAAAAAATTTAATCTTCCAATAATTCACACATTTCAGGCACAAAATAATTTTCATTCTCTTTCGAATCCATTAAATCTGTTTCTATGTCAGGAAGAATCTTTCTCCATGATTGAACGAGTGTTACTGGCATTACCTTTGACCAAGATTGTGCTGCCCCATTTATAGCATCCAATACAATCAAATTATCATATTATTCAACAAGAGTTTTCAGAAGTTGTAAATAGAAACACATGATGTGGAGTACAAAGGATTTCAATTCTTGACACATTCTAGTCCCATAATAATTATAATGTTTATTGCGGTATATGCGAACATTCATACATTCAAAAGATACAAGTGGTTAAAAAAAATTCAGGGTTAGTTATGTAGACACAAACACATCGCTAAGTTCATCCTTTTTTCAAATAACGCACATATTCAAGATCGCAATTCATAAATGCGTCCGTTAATCAGAATAGAAAAAAATATCAATCAAATTAAATTTGAATTAAAAAATTGGTGTCTGTAAAGTCGGTTTACGGACGATAGTTTAACGTGACAACGTCATAAGAAAACATTGATGAAATGATTGCATACTTTTATGAATAAAATGGAATCATTTTTATTGAATTATCATTATTTTGTATGGATACGATATTTTGTATATTTGTTATACGTTAATCAGATTTTTAATATGCAAGAATTAATTACCTTTATTGCCGCAATTGTTGTTGTAATATAAACAATGAAAACCACATTAACATTTCACTTCACTTTATAAACAGTTGTAAACAGCTCACGTGTAGGTACTGTAGGTGTATAAGTTGTGTGCTGCCGCTGTCTCTTTTCTACTCAGACGCATCGACCAATCGAGTGGAAGAGAGATAGATGCGGCACAATCCGAACGGTAGGCCGATCGTGCCTCTCTATCGCTTATCCGCGCTCTCGCTCGCACGCTTGCCTTCGGCGTAACGCGACAAACGGGACAATGAGTCATGTTTTTTCGTGCGTGCAGCGGGCGTTCATCGATTTATAAGACGTTGTCACGTCAAAAATATTTATTTTCAGGCACGAATAATCCAAACACGGATAATCGAGAGTTTACTGTATGTTTATGTTAGTGGCAGTATTTAAAATAATAAAACATTTAGCTATCGACTATAATATTACGTATAATATAATAAAGATTAAGAAAGGTATTGGTTATTTTGAGTTTGTGTAATTGTCTTCAATCAATCAGGTTTACACACCATTTTGAGATTATTAAAAGACTGACTTATCTGCATGAATAAAGATATACCCTAACCGAGACCATTTGGATACTTTTAAGGGTTCCATGACAAATCAGAACATGACAATTCAGAATATGACGTTTCAGAACATGACTTTTCAGAATATGACATTTCAGAACAAGACTTTTCAGAACTTGACATTTCAGAACATGACATTTCAGAACAAGACTTTTCAGAATATGACATTTCAGAACATGACAATCGGCCTATCTACGGACACCGTCCGAGCGCGCTCGCTTTTAATATTGGGTTTTCACATACATATTTGTCTAAACAATTTACCAATTATGAATAGGGCTGCCAACAAGAAGTTTTACATGCTTCTCAAATGTCGTATCGAGATAAAAATTATTAATTAATAATAACAACATAATTAATAATTTTAAATGTTAATCTTAAGATTTTTTTGTTATGATATTTTTTCCGCCAGAATAAGCCGGTGTTAAGACTGTTAATAAATAAAGACGTATTATAAAACTAAAACCTTCGTTATTTTGCCCGACTTCACCGCCAGATCCCACATACATATATATATATATATATATATACATATTTGTGCCAGCCCAACGAATGAATTTTAAAATGCACGCGAACTAACTACAATAGTTAGTGAACATTTATTTTAATTTCGGCGATCTCATAATTACAGTTATTTTCTTGTTGTGGCAGCCCTACACACAAACCTACACACAGCAGCGCTCGGACGGTGTCCGTAGACTGGCCGATTGTTCTGAAATGTCATGTTCTGAAATGTCATATTCTGAAAAGTCTTGTTCTGAAATGTCATGTTCTGAAATGTCATGTTCTATAAAGTCGTGTTCTGAAAAGTCTTGTTCTGAATTGTCATATTCTGAAAAGTCATGTTCTGAAACGTCATGTTCTGAATTGTCATGTTCTGATTTGTCCGGTTACCTCTTTTAAGACATAAAGATATTATCTAAACGTTATCCTGGACAGTTTTTATTCCAGTACTGTTAGAGGCCATCACAAAACGGAAGTGCGTTAACAATAAGTCACCGTCGGTCGGTTGATATTATATTCAATAAAATTGCACTCTAGGGATCAATGATCCTGAATACTAAACAATACCATATTATTCGCGTTGTTGTCTGCCTTTGTTTCTAGAAAAATACCTATACAATTTGATACATGATACTTTTGTAGGGGAAATAGGGCTGTTTCTACCCTTGTAACAATGGATCAAGTTTTCCGGTGCTTATAATTTAAGTGGGAACAAACCCGAGCGGAAAAAAAAATCATTTACAATCCTTCATGGTGTCTAATTTTCAATGCATGTGTCACTTTTAAGGTGTTTACTGTCAATATTTGGTGAAATTACTTATAGAATAGTAAAACATTTTTAATACTTATTCCACATTGGATTAATGAGTTTAGGACTGGGTTTAACTCATCGCAATAATTAAGTGGATGATACTCGCGGTGAGCAAAAGCTGCTTGACCTCAATAAATCCAATGTGGATTTTTTCCATATCGGTTTCATATTCGGAGCATATGGCCACCACACGGTACCTGCGGGATTCTCTATAACCCGCCATCTTCCTCGCGTCTTTCTAGGTCATCCTGTAGCTTCCCTGAGTACAACCTATGGATGGTCATCACAAAGCCTTCCAGAATGTCGGGATCCATCAGGTTGATAAAAGAAGCAGGCAGGATTCAGGCTACCTAGGGGCATCCACAGCGCATGTCCAAGCCAGGTCCATCGTCGCCTTTTTATTTTGGACATAATAATGGGCTGGTTTGTCCGCTCTCTTACCTCGGTGTTCCTGGCAAAGTCAAACCACCGTACTTCTAATATTAGTCGCAAGAAATGTGGGATAAGTACTAAAAATGTGTTTTTGTGATAACTATTTTTTTATACGTCCAATCTCAATGTTAAAAAATTAATAATCTTAATGTCGTATATTTTTTAACGATTAAGACCATCTTCGCTAATAGTGAGAATTTTACTAAACGAAAAATGTATTTTGATTCTTGTAAAGGTAAATACTTAGATATTTGGTTTCCCTTTTTTATTTATTTGACTCTTCATTTGTAATTCCAAATTGCCCAGACTGGAATTGAAAGCATTTGCGGAATTCTCGAATTAAAGCCTCTAAGTATATGCCATTATATATTTACAAAAGTGGAGTAAATAATAATAAAAGGAAGAAACACAATCTGGAAAAATCGTAGCCCTAAGTTTGAGTTTCCAAGAGATTGATTAAATATGTTATTCATGAAAACCTGAAAAATTACCCCTGATGAAGAAAAGGTATTCGGCATAAGTTGAAAACCTTTTATAATATTTATAATTGCCATCAAGTTGAAAAAATCCAAACATTTTGATAAATTATGAGTGGCATCTAACAGAAACTAATCCTCAGGTTTATGGAAAAAAATCAATAGATGTGATAATTCTAGAATTTATTTAAGCTCATATTAGTTTTGCCCCCTTCATTTATTTTGAATGTTGGCTTAATTTTTATTTTTGATTACTTATTTAAAGCTAAGCGTGATTTTATAAGATAGAAATTAGTAACTTTTAATTAGGCTAAAACCTCCTATTGTGGGCCAGCTACATATAAAATCTAGTTTTTTTATAAACGAAAATAACATTTCCAACTTTTGATTTATTAATATAGTTCCCTTATTATTCCTCTATCGTTTAAACATAAAATTGTAATTTTATGAATTTCCAAACAACTCCAAAAGCGCATTTTTATCAGACAGCCGGAGTGTCACCGTGCAGCAAGTGAGATCTCTTGTAAATATCATAAGGATTGGACTTCAGTCTAAAAGTATCATACACGTTTGAAAGGTAATTAATTTAAATTTAAATTAAACAGAATTATTCGTCTTTAGTAAAGTTATAAAATAATTATTTTTATTCATTGAAAATATTTTTGTAAAAGGTTAGATGATGGTGGCCATTAACTGATTCCAAAAACACATACAATTTCTATTAC
The DNA here is from genome assembly GCA_028554975.1 of Himalopsyche kuldschensis. Taxonomy (NCBI): domain Eukaryota; kingdom Metazoa; phylum Arthropoda; class Insecta; order Trichoptera; family Rhyacophilidae; genus Himalopsyche; species Himalopsyche kuldschensis. Next base: position 2,340,525 of record JAHFWI010000031.1, on the reverse strand, counting down.
TGGCCGGCCAAGCTAATGCTATAAATTCTTATAAAAAAATCTAATATATAATTTTTTATTGCATGTTTTAATAATATTACTAATCACCTATGTATTTATTACATTTCTCCCATATTTCTAGGAAAATGGTGACTTTTTGGCCAATAACTGCAGCTTAACAAATAATGTTGAAATCCAAAGAAGCACTTGATTTTACACTCAATAATAATTTGAGGTCATGTAATTATACACATAGTTTCTGTTAAAAAAAAAAAATATTACATCTTTTGGGGTGGCCAATAATTGAATCTTTTGGTGGCCAACAATTGCAGAAAGTGGCCCATATTTGTAGTTTTGTACCACTTTTTTTATATTATTTTTTTACAATCAAACAATTATTATTATAAACAAATCATCAATCCAGCATACAGTATTTTTTTTATTTTGCCTCTTCTATGTTAAGTGTCCACAAAAAATTACTAAAGTTGAAAAAAGTGGCCGACAATTGTAGGTTTTACCCTATTATTGATAATTTAATTCCACTTCTGCAAAATCATCTTTAGCATTGTCGTGTCCGTTATGTATTGGTTAAAGTCGTTGGCTTCCGTGACGGACTTCATGGGCTTGAGTACCAGTTCGAGCAACAATTTTTCAATCGATTTTGTTTAAAAGCATAAATGTTTGTGTTGTCTAAAAAATAATTCCCACACATACGATCCTACAAACGGAATATAATGAAAGTTACTAGACTTGTAATACCCTTATCCTTTCTATATTTTCTCTCATGAACTGAAGGCAGGTAGAGTGATTGACTTACACTCAGTTTTCGTAGAAAATATATGCTTAGATATCTTTATTAGTAGGTCAAATGTCTACACTGGGAATGGACCTGAATTAAAGATCTTTTATCACTTTTAAGGTGTTCACTGTCAATACGTGGTAGAATGGCATTATAATAAAAATAACAAGATCTTTTAATAAGTCATATATTTCCTTTTTTGATATAAAAAAACTTGCTAAGTAATATATCAGTTGATAATGCTCGCGATGATGAAACCAGTCCTGATATTTATTGAATCATACGTGGAAATATAGCTAAAATATTTTTTGTTAATCGTTTTATACTATTAATTTTTCACACGCTGCATATAATTTTATTTGACAGAAGGTAGCTCGCGTGCCAATAGTTAACTACCGCTCATCCTAATCTTACGCATTTAGGATTCCTAGTAAGAATACCATTGACCAATATAATCCTAACAAAGCCCAATCATTAATTTTCCGAACCAATACACATATTATTTCACCCAGAGGGATGTATTATCCATCCTGCCCGAGTCAAAGACGTAACGACTACGGGAAGTTATATATTATTTTGTCTATGCGTATCGGATAGAGACTACAATTCGAGTATCGAGTACTCGATACTCAAGAATACTCGTCCATTTTACATGTACTCGATACTCGTTATTTATAAATGAAGACTTTCTTTAGCCATATCCGCTCCTAGCTTGGAGCCAGTGGCGGTGGTGACAGAGTATTAGGGAGTACAAAAAAAGATTCAACTATTTTTGCAAGAGTTCTTTCCAATTCATTGGAATTTAAAACACTTCTATAACATGGACTTTCCATTCAGATGTTCGCAATACCAACGGAGTGCCAGTCTTAAGAATTGTTGGCTGTCCGTAGTACGGAAAAATTGCTTGGAGCATATGGACTCCTCGCGGAGTTTTATCTCAACATATGTATTTCTTCGAGAACTGCTTGTTATCCAGTTGCTCAACCTCTCTTTTTCGAAGAGAGTAGTGATGGAAAGGATACGAGGCCTAGGACAGAACTAGTGATTAGCTAATTACTGTCACTATGCGTCGATCTTTGGGATCGGTATGGTGGGAAGGGATTTTCAACAACACAAACACCCATGCTTTTGAACAGATATCGACTGAAAAAATCCGCTCTTATCGGGAATCGAACCCAAGCGGTCCGGCACGCAAGCCAACAACATTGTCAACATTTCCGAGCCAACAAGATTTATTTCTGAATACTCGTAATTTATAAATGAAGACTTGTTTGCAAATTGTATTTACTTACTGAGAATAAAATACATATAATGTTTAACCATTGCGTTTAACTGAGTCCATGCATAATTTTACAGTCAGGTAATATATTTTTTTAATGGTTTTGCCATTGACTATGCTATGCGGGAATTTCTTTTCTTACTTTTGCTTTGGGTTCTGTTGACATATCTTATCAATGACGAGTTTCTGATGACAAGAGACAAAATAAAATACAAAATTCAAACCAATTTAAAATTTGAGACGTTTAATTTTCTTTATTGATTGATTAGGCATTTACTTGGTAGAACTCCATTATAATACGGTAAGAAAAATAAAAATATATTATAATTCTACAGAAATTATTTTATATATTTGTTGATAGCTTTATTGGCTTACGCCATTGTCAGAACTATAGTTCGGCGTAAGCCGAAATAGCTATCATTAAATATATAAAATAATTTCTGTAGAATTAAAATACATTGCGAATTTTCTTACCGTATTACGTTTAATTCTCTATTAGTTTTTAAATTGAAATAAATGAAAGAATGCAATTTAATAAACTTATCATATATTTTGGTACATGTGAAACTACTCGAGTATTTTAAAATTTTACTACTCGATACTCGAGTAGTGGAATGTTCGTGTAATTGGAGTCTCTAGTATCGGACAAGAGGTTCTATTAATAGGTAACTCTATTAAGGGATTCATTGGAGCACGAATGAACCCCTCGGAGCATACGTCATATTCTACTGATCGATAATTTACTGATAGCCAATTTTCTACAGGGCCATGGATATTGCGTTTTTATTTTTTTAAACCACTCAGCTCTCAGTGTAAAACGTATCGACATCCCCTTTATAAAATCTAATTTTGATTTGAATTATTTGTATTGAATAATTTTAAGATATACACATTATTTTAAATAAATAAATAATATTTAACTCATTGATTGAGTAGGTATTTACTTGGTATAATACGGTAAGAAAAATAACAATGTATTTTAATTCTACATAAATTATTTTATATACATATTTGTTTATAGATATTTCGGCTTACGCCCTCGTAAGAACTATTTTTAAACGTGCATTAAAACAAGTTTATATACATATGCTAGACAGGGTACACTATACATCTTCTTCTCTGTTCCACCATCTTAATTTTATATGGAAAAAATAAGATGGTGGAACAAAGAAGAAGATGTATAGTGTACCCTTTCTAGCCTAGGTACATATATAAGCTTGTTCTAATGCACGTTTAAAAAATAGTTCTGACGAGGGCGTAAGCCGAAATAGCTTTCATCAAATATATAAATAATTTATGTAGAATTAAAATACATTGTTATTTTTCTTACCGTATAATATTTAACTCCTTGACCACAATCAAAGCCGAGAAGGACTCGGCATTGACCACATTTTGTTATTCATAAATCAAAAAAACAATGCAGGGGCGTGAATTTATATCAGATTTGAAGGAAATAGTTTTATCAGAAATATATCCTCGAGGATAAATTACCAAAATTAGAAAAAGCTTGCAATGTACACTACAGCTGCATTTGCAACCACATATCGCTGCGAGTCGTTCTTTTCAAAATTGAAAATAGTAAAAACGAAATGTCGCAACAGGCTGGCCGATGAAAACTTAATCAATCAACTGCGATGTGCATCGAATAAATTACCAGTCGATATAAAAAAATATCAAGTAGTATAAAAAAACAAGTTTCATATTAATTATTAAGTAAATAAAATGTTTTGATAAGGTTTTTGGTTGTTTTTAAATAAAAAAGTGTCATTGTAATTATTAATTGATAAATTGTTTTTATAACGTTTGTTTAGTTTTTTTTATGTAGCTCACCATTTACCGGTAGTATTTTATTTGGCCCACCAAACGATTTCTGTTAGACAACGTTGCCTTAAATAACTGTAGTTTTAAGGTATTGTCTTTTTTTAATTTTTAAAAAGTCGTAGCGCACAGAGCAAAAAGTGGGGAATTCTTTTGGCTGATAACAGGTTAAAGGTTAAAAGTGAGTCCAATAGGTAAAAATGTTACCACATATAAAATGTAAATTATGTGAAATTAGGTTTTTTTTTGCATATGAAGTATAAAGGAAACTGTGCTTTTAAATATGATAAATTGAAAAAGGTGAAGAAGTTTAATTAACTCTGCAAAACTTTCACACTAAATCATTTGTGTTATGGTTTCACAGGTAATTCATATGGATGGGGCACACTATGAACTTTTATTTCCGTTCAAGCTAACGTGGCTACCTCATTTTTCTTCTTTAATGAAGAATTGTGGCTAAAAAAGTTGCTTTTTTAAACGCTCATTAGATAATATAATTTCATTTATATTCTACATTGATTCAATCAAATTTCCAGAACGCTCCGAAAACGTCCGCTTCTTGAATGAAAGAATAGCTCATCTATATATATAAAAATGAATGTCTGTGTGTATGTCCGCTATGGACTACTAAGCCGCTCGACCGATCGATGTGAAACTTTAAAAATTTATTGAATACACTCCCGCAATGGTTTCTGGCCTACCGGCGTATCTATCCCCCAACTACCCCCCAACCTCAACCCCCCCATTTTTTTTTAAACTTTACGTATTTTTCGAGTTCACTCCTTTGAAGGTTTTTTGGCATACCCCCCCTATACGCCCCCAAACCCTACCCCGCCAAACAACCCTCCTCCCCCCAACAATTATTGAATACATGCAAATTGAATTGAATATTTGTGTAATGTCTTTCCTTCAAATTTATTTTAGTTGCTGGCGTAGCAACGCGCGCAGGGTACAGCTAGTCTAATATATAAATGTTTGTTTGTTTGTCTGTTCGTATTTTATGCGTTGCCATACCGTTCATCCGATTGCGATAAAACATTGTCTACTTATTGCTTGCACTTGCGCGAAGGTTATAGGCATAAAACATCAACTTATAGTCGGTCTTTTATAAAAAAAATCATTGTTTTTTCATATTTTATGCGCTGCCATAACGTTCATTTTGACAATTTATTGTTCAACTTGCGCAAAGGTTAAAGGCATATTACACTCAACTTTCAGTAGGTGGCGCGTGTAGAAAACCGTCAAAAGACAAAGTTCAAACGCCAAACGGCAAATGTAATCTATAACGATCAATGTTAGTAAAATTAAATCCAAAGTTTTATATAAGATAATGTGCATCCGAAAGGACTTCAATAAACACAAACACTCTCTTTCATTGAGTGGCATCGGAATGCTTGCCGGGCACCGGCTATTTATATATATATACATATATAAAATGAATGTTTGTTTGTCCCGTATGCGTTCCTATACCGTTCATCTGATTGTGGTGAAACTTTAGTGAGTTGTGGTTCGGATGCAATCAAAAGTTTTTAAATTTGTATATCTTATATTACCGAAATCCGTCGCTATTTACGAAAATCGTGGTCCTATGTGTACGACCGTTCTATGCGTAACACCTTCGGGCATATAATAGGTTACGAAATCCGACACAACCTTAAACTACACTTCTTTAAAGTAAAGTTTATTCTTCGAAATCATTATTCACAACACTTAACTCAACTTAAAACCATACATAATGTATTTATTCCCTGAAAAGTTTTCCTTAAGTTTTCCGGTGTAACAAAAGCAATCATAATAACAACATGCATTTATTATTCCAGGCATTTTCCCGTTATCCTTGCCGCAAAGCCTTAAAAGTTAAAGTATTTTCACATCCTGCCGGGATGATAATATCGTCTTTCATTATACGTACGTAATAAGAATGGCAAAATAATACAACCACGTAGGTAGCTCCCTTATCCCTTACCTGGGAGAATTAAGGATGTCGCATCTAGGGTTTACAATCCCAGGAACCCGAGAATTTTCAATACCTGATGAATCCCGGGATTAGAAAACATAATCCCAAAAATTTTGGGATTGATTAATCATCAATAAAAGCGTTATTTACTCCCGGTAATCCTTCAGGTGAGGCATTTTTTTTGCATTTAACACATAATTCAAGATGGCTGTCGAAAGTTTTCCCTATTAATTAATTGATGGTGTATATGTTACAGTGAAACTATATTCTCAGTGAAAATGTATTCTTCTTCAAGCTGTCATTGAAATTAAATTTGACCGCCCTATCTTCAGCCCAATTTTTGTCCGTGTTTTTCTTTGGTTCTCTTTTTATGAAAGGGACTACTTGCTTATTTTGTTTCATTGAAGCAAACCAAAATTTTAGGCCGGCAAATCATCGACTTGGGCCAATAATTTCAATGATCGTTACAAGTGAAATCATGTTGTCATACAAATCTAATACTTGATACCTTTTCACTGAGAATACAGTTTCACTGTAACATATGTATCAACTTTTTGGAACAAGTAATATTTCTGTGTTTAAAAAAACCGAAACAAACCAAACCTTACCTAAACTTAAAAAACCAAATCTAGCCTTACCCAAACTTGAACAAAAATTTAAAATAGCTAATCAAATAAATATACATTTGATTCTTCCACACAGTCAGCAGCCATCTAGAATTATGTGTCAAATGCAAATTTTTTGATTAAACCTTTCATCTGAAGGATTACCTTACTTCCAATAATGTGTCCTCATTTTAACAATGTGAAATTTTTAAAAGTTTGCATAACCAGAACATTTTTTTCATTTCAAATAGTACTCAGATTGCATTTGAACAAAACCGATATTCTCGTACAATATATTGCAATCGAATATTTTTGCTCTTCAGTAATGGATAAATAGCCAAAATATATTATTCATAAAAACAAGTTACATCAATTATTCCTAAATATTTTTAATGGTACATTAACACGGCTTATATTTAACAATAAGTACCGGGATGCCGGGATTGTCTTTTTTGCAGTCCCAAAATCCCGGGATCAAAATTTTGGACCGGAATTGTTGGAAACCCTAGTCACACAGTCTTATTAAAAAAAAAATATATATTGAGCTTATCGTTATAATCAGGGCTGTGGAGTCGTTAAAAATAATTACGACTCAGACTCCAGCATTTCCCAAAAACACGACTCCAACTCCGACTCCGACCAAAAAAAGTTTAATTTCGTCACGTTTTTCTCCTGCCTTTCCTACTATGTGTATTTAATTATATAATATATATATACCAACTAATCCGGCCAACAGCCAAATTTGACATATTATGTATATTCAAAAATAAGAAGTTCAAATTTGAATTTTTTGAATTTTGTACTTTTCCATGAGTTTTGTCGCTAACGACCCGGGTTTTGCCTTTCGGCATCTTCAGGCATTCCAAGTGCACGGATGTACTTGAACTGACGCGTAGTAAATAGTTTGTATCGTTTATATAAAAAAAAATATAAGTAGATCACAAAGTTAAAAGGTTATTTAAATGTAAATTAGTAAAATTTGAATGAATACAAGTTTCAATGATTTAAGTGGGTTTGTTATAATTACGAGGATTTTTGAAAATTTTAATGACCAGATGATAACATAAGAATATTTAAAATAAATCTAGGGTCCTATCCGACCTCTCGTTAATGAGTTGATTGATTTCAAGCCTTTGAACTAATATTAATGATAGTAAGTGAATTGATATTTAATAATAGCAAGTGCTTTAATTGTTAATAAATGACAATTATTAATAAAAGACAATAAATTAAAAATAACAATTATTTAAAAGGGTACAACAATGGCGAACTTGGCAAATAAAGTTGCTCGTTCAAAATTGGCAGACCGTTGAGCTGAGCTCGATTAATCTCTAAGATTTCTTGATAAAATAGTTTAAACTCACCCCTGTTAGTATGTAACAAATCAATGCCTGAGTCAAAATTAAACGTGTGGTTTTCAAGAATTAAATGGTTGGCGAAGGTGGAGGTATCTTTTTTTAAGCGAAAAGCGGCTAAATGCTAAGCGACTCTTATATTTAAGGTTCTAGCAGTTTTACACAAAACTCATGGAAAAGTACAAAATTTAAAAAATTCAAATTTGATATTGAAATTCCATCAAGCACCCTCAGTCGAAATACTTAATTAAAGAAGTTCAAACTTAAAAATATCCGACTCCGGCCCAAACCCTGCGACGACTCCGACTCCAACTCCATAATTGGAGATTTGGTATTGAAATTTCCAAGAAGCTGCTATATGTTGTTTTGTGACTGTTTCCTTTTTTGTTGGGCCTTGTGTTTTGCATGGAAATTGTCCTTTGGTTTGGTAGTTTGCGATAGTATTTCACTAGTTGTCAACATATATCTTAAACTAAACTACTGAAAGAGTTATGCTCTGGCTTGTGGTGGCTTAACATTTAACCCGAGCATCATGAATAATATTTGAACTATTATACAATATCTCAAAACTAAAACCTTGTCCTTGAACAAAAAGAACATCCTTATGTTGAGGCACTATTGAACACATGGCAGGGTCACTCAAAGTGTTGATCCAAAGGACTATTTCTTTATTATATAATAAAAACAAATATTTACTTACCCCACAGTTCATTTATTAAGATCAAGACCGGTTTCATGCTAAAAGATGCCACTATATGCACGACAAATTTAAATATTTAAAAGAGGTATTGGTGACAAGTAAATCAAGTATCAAGTAGAGCGTATTAACTCGCGCATTTTGTATGGCCGACCCTACATACACAGAATTGTAGAGCGATTAAACTCGCTTGCGGCAGAGAACCGGTTAACAATGCTCGCCATGAGCGAAACCGGTCCTGATCAAATAAATTGTATATGGAATAAGTACTAAAAGTGTGTTATTATTATGCCATTCCATCAAGTTCTGACAGTGAACACCTTTAAGGTATTTTTTTTTGATTGATTTGACAGTTGTTTGGTAGAACTCCATTATATCACGGTGAATGTTTGATAGTGATAGTTTTAAGGGGAAAAAGCAATCAACTATATATGTATATTATTTTTAATTTACAAACAAAAATTATTACTATTTTTCACCGAATATATTTTTGGACTATTTATTTGTATAGTATAATTTAAGTTCACAGATTAGCAGTGGAAATGAACGGCGTATCTTTGCTAACCGTGTCTGCTCCCAACGTGCAGAATATTGGACTCCTTATGGATTCCATCGCAACAATTGTCCTCAGACTGTTACTTAGTAGTGATACGTTGAATAACAAATTTATCAAATCAATTTTATATCTAATTGAATTTCAGTAAATTCGTCGCCAAATCTATCTAAAGCAATGATACTCAACCAATTTTGTCTTGGGGCCACATACATATATGTGTGAAGCTACGCGGGCCGCAACCCTATACTGGTATGACGAAAAAAATATGAAACCCCCCATTTTTTTGGAAAACAATTTGAGGCTTAAAAAATTATAAACTAAAAACAGAATAATAATAATAGTACGTATCACTTATCATCAGCAGCATACGGTTCTTTAAAAATTACCCCGTGTCTTAGGTAAGCGACGCGAACCGGCAAGTAGAATTTAGGCGAATCCAGTCAATTTAAAACGTAGTTGATCAAAGGTCTTATGTGCCATCGCTCGGCCAGACGCAATTAACGCTCTGGTGAGCTTGGACCGTTTGATATTTTCAAGCGATTCGCGTGCGCCATGAGTCGACTTACGACATATGCCGTCCTGACCGGATCGCTTCGCCGACATATGACACTTGCATGGGCGAGGACCGTTTGATATTTTAAAACTCTGCCGCTTTCAAAGCTGCGCCGGATCGCCTCGCCCAGCTAAGACGACCCGTTACAATAGTGAAAAAAGTTAAACTCAAAAGTAACCAAGCGTTTATTTTAAAATTAGTGTGATTTTTGACATTGAGATAAATTTTAAACCATTTCAGACAAATTGGGTTTATAATTGCTGCATGCTACACAAAAAACGTCTGTAAGTCGATTCCTGCATACGTTTTTTGCATATTTCATTTTGGAATATGATGTTTCACGAAGATATGTTGATGCAAACAATGTGAGAAGCAGGGAAGCACCATTTTTACAGTCTTGTATTCTTATACAAATCCCACTCTTATATACCTATAGACAACGACAATCCTCTTTAGGTGTCACTATCTCTTCGTCAAAGTCAAAATTAATCTCAAGATATACAAAATATAGAATGCCAGATTTTGTAAATCATGTCCCTGATAATAAATGTCTTAAAGGCCGCACAAAAAAGCTAGACGGGCCGCAGGTTGAGTATGGTTGATCTAAAGCCAGTGGTGCACAAGTTTTTTGAGAGAAGTGCCAATTTATCCGTTTAAAATTTTTCGCGGGCCGCAAAGGGTAAAAGTGAAGAAAAATATTTTATTATTAAAAGTATTTTTCTGTCAAGATAATCAATAAATCAGTATACGATTTTTATATATTAATATTATATATTGTCATTATTTGCGGAGATTTTTTAATACCGATTCACAAACGTCATGCACTGATAAAAATCCTGAACAACTAACAATAAAATCCGTGTGTTGAAAACAATAATCTAAAAATAGACTGCACCTGCATCGCAATCGAAATGACTCATTTAAAAAAATGAATTTCGGTCACAAAATTATATCCATGTGAATATAATCATATTAAATAATAAAAAATAACGCTGATTTTTTTATATACCCATTGCTACTGCATAATTTGTTCACATATCGAATACTATTTTTTATCATATTTAATGAAAAATTTGTTGATGAAGTATTTGTTATTTTGGGCCGCAAAAAAATCCATTTCGGGCCGCATACGGCCCGCGGGCCGCGTTTGTACATCACTGATCTAAAGTGTTAACTTGTAACTAAGTTGCTCAACCTTTCCATTGGTAGCGGGCCCGGATTGAAAAAAAAATACTAGGGAGCCTAGTATAATATATTCTTAGCTCACAAATCAAGAATTTTGATGTCATATATGAGTTTTACAGTATGTTATGATGATGGCATAGAAATATGCTTTACGAGCCGTATTTTAGTATTCTTCGTGTCACAGATTGTCCTGGATAATGTAATCTATACAATTTCGATAAAAAATAAAATGAAATATAGAAACATTAATGTGACATAGTTTACTACGTGTCGAAACACGTTTTATTACAGTTCAACTTTTAGATATGTGCGGTGAATAGACAAAAAGTTTTTATCTCCTCTCAAGCTATATTTATATACATATGTATAGTGGAACAAAATGTATAGTTTCCTATTTTCGATGGTTTCGGCGGTAACTTTGTGGAAGTTCATTTTAATATAAAATTTAAAATAACTTTGATTATTCCACGTATTGTGTAACTAATTGTGACACACGTGTCACAATTAGTTACACAATACGTGTATAGTTTCCACTTGGAAGATGTAAGCTTTTATCAAAATGGATGTTCGGATAAAACCTGCCTATTATAAAGGTCTTTTTATAAGGACGCTTAGTTTTGAAATGTAAATAAAACAAATTGTTTGTGAGATTTCGACTAAATTTTAATTTCATTTGTAAGTATATTTCACGGCATTAAATATGGAATACAGCATCAAATGTCTTCCAATATCCATTCATTATAAAATGGGCCATGTCGCTAAAGTTGACTTTTTTGACAAATTTGGGTAAACTTCCAACTGCTCCAGAACCCAATCAGGCGTTGTCTGCGGTCGTTTACCTGAAGTTCCTTGGTTAGTTGGATTTTATACGGGTGCAGACATAAGGCCCGATTCAAAATTCGCCAAGTTGAAGTCGCAGAACAGCCAAGTTCTTGTGAACAACGAGAAATAAGCTGCCTTGGATTTTCCTGTACACTTTCACACACAGCAGCAATGTTTTCACCAGATATTGTATTTTGATGACGTACAGGTAGGTGTTGGCCGATTATTTACCAAACTGGTTGACTCAAATTTGGCCACTAAACAATGAATAATCTACTCAGCAGGACAAAGTAACATATTTTGAGCGTCCCTATTGAAATACCCTTTATCAGTAGTAGAGACTCCAATTACTCGACATCTCAACTATTCGAGTATCGAGTAGTAAAGTTTAAAAATACTCAAGATGTTACAAGATGTACAATGACATATAATATTAATTCAAATTTTCGTGTATGTTACAGCAAAAGTGTATTATCAGGGATAATTTATTATCACTGTCATTTAAGTGAAAGAATATTCTACTACATTATCACTAGCAAAAATATTTTCTCACTGGCACTTGTTAGTGAAATCATATTGAAACTAAATTTGACAGCTGTCAAATTCAATTGAATTGGCGTATCTGGAAGGCCAGGGCTGCCAGTAAAAAAAAATCTCGAATACAATGCGCCCGGCTTGCATATTTTTAACATAAATAGATGATAGATAAATAAATAAACATATTTTATTTCATTAATACATTTATTTTAATTTATGAAACATATTTTTCAAAAAAAATAAAGAATTAAGCGTTTCAAATATCAAGTTTTGTTTTTTTATTCCCGCAGTAGAAAAAACTCACTCTGTTGCTGTGGACGTCGGCTTAAAGGCTAGCAATGACTTAAATAGTGCTGTCTGGTTTTTCAGAAATAAATCTTCATTTATAAATTACGAGTATTACTCGAGTATTTTTCAAACAACTTGAGTATCGAGTACTAGAAAAATGGACGAGTATACTCGATACTCGAATTGGAGTCTCTAATCAGAAGGCATTTCCGTGCCTTTCGGCGCACTTCGAATGCTTGAAGTTGCCCAGGTTGATAGGTTGAATTCATACGATTCAAATTTAAAAATAATAATATATAAAATTCAATGCTAATGTAATATATTTTTCTCGCAACGTCTGACTGTTGGTTTTTTATTTGCGTTTTTTTCAACTTTGTACAGAGAAGGCGGGTGGATTGTCACTTTTTAATGTTGTATTTTCATTTTTAATTTAGGCGATATGCAAATGTTTTAGACAAGGCAGACGGGTTTTGCGATGTGGAAGAAATCGTTTTGACAGCTCTTGCTTTTTTTTTACAGGGTATTTTTTGTACATAATTCCATGAAAGAGATTTCAAAATTAGAATCCACCTATTATTTCCGAATCACGCGACGCGAAAATGCTGAAACAATAACGCCCGAGCGTTTGAGCCGTAATATAATCCTGCGTAAAAAGCCCAGTTGCTATTGGTTTGTTGATTTATATTTCAAAACTAACAAGGTAACACTTTGATTTATTGTAAAACTACTGTGTATTTTTATTTTAACAGATTTTATATCAAATAATATATAATTAAAATTGATTTGTTTCGCTTCTTTGAGAATCATTTTCGAAATGTTATTCATTGTGTAGTGTCAGTTAATTAAGTTGTTCACTGTCAATACTTGGTGGAAAGGCATTATAATAAAAATAATAATACATTTTTAGTACTTTTTCCACTTAAAATTTATTTGATCAGGACCGGTTTCGCTCATGGCGAGCATTGTCAATTGGTCAAATAAATTTGATGTGGAAAAAGTACTAAAAATGTATTATTAAGTTGTGTTATTGTTCTTATCTTACGTCCTCCTAGTCACCATTTTGCAATTTGTAATATGAGAATTAAAATCAATGTTGTCATTATCGATAAATGACCGTGTCCGTATAGGTTTATTTTACCATGTACGCTCCCAACTTGTAGCATATGGACTCCCTGTGGAGCTTATCTCAACAAATGTACTTTTCTACGAGATGTGCTTGTGATGGGCTCCGCTGCTCAACCTCACTTTTTCTTTTTGAAAAGAGTAGGGATTGAAAAGAAAGACGATTAGGATATGACAAGTGGTGAGCTAATCGCTCTCGCTACGTGCCGTTTTTTGAGATCGGAAGGGTGGGAAAGAATTTTTATGCAACACAAACACTCATTGCCCTAGAACATAATCGGACTGAAAAAAACAACTTAATCAATTTAAAATTAATATTAAAAATTACATTATTTAATTTATTTTTTTTGTAATTTAGAAAAAAAATATTTGGCATTACAGCTTACGCCAATGCGCCAAATATTCTTAATTGTGAAAGTCATACGAGATTAACTCGATGATAAGTAATAAAGTAATTATGCTTTTATAACTGCTTAGAAGAATGAATAGCGAATGGTAAGCGAAACTGGTCCTGATATTAATCAGAATATACAGTAACCTCCCGGTTAAGTACGCATATTGAATCAAAGGGTATTGTGCGTACTTAACCGGGAGGTGCGTATTTTAAGGCTACTAAGTTGACACTTTACGATATGTTTGTACCTAAATAAAAATGTAAATTTGTTTTTTTCTCTTTGTATAATAGTTATTTAAAATAAAATATATTACTTATTTAAAATATGCCTTTCCACCAAGAAGTTACAGTTATTATAATCACTTTAATTGGCATATCAGTACGCTGGCATGAAATGATTGAAATTAAATATTTCGCTTCAGTCTTGGAAATTGCATGAATTTATAGCGATCCCTGGTAATACAATATCATGAAATGTTACTAATGAAAATCATTCAAGTGTAATAAAAATAATAATACATTTTTAGTACTTTTTCCCACATAAAATTTATTCGATCAGGACCGGTTCCGCTCATGGCGAGCATTGTCAACTGATAAGAAATACAATACAACAGTGATATTTATACAAAAGTTAAGTAAGGTATGACAAACAATTGGTAGAAAAACTAAGCAAATAACAAGAAAAATATACTAAAAATAAAACGTTGAAAACCTCTTAGCATTGCAAACTAAGACATAATAAATCAATTAAATATGAATTATCATTAACAAAGAAAAGCCCAAAAATGTGTACATTTAATAAAATAAATCTGCATGTCTGTCAACCATAATTAGATGGAAATCCCGGTAATTATTTCAAATGAGCCAACGAAATTGTTAAGAGGTGCTAAGAGATCGTCAAGTTTTTATTTTTAGTCTATTTTTCTTGTTATTTGCTTCATTTATTTGCTTAGTTTTTCTACCAATTGTTTGTCATACCTCACTTAACTTTTGTATGAATATCACTGTTGTATTGTATTTCTTATCAGTTGACAATGCTCGCCATGAGCGAAACCGGTCCTGATCGAATAAATTTTATGTGGAAAAAGTACTCAAAATGTATTATTATTTTTATTATAATGTCTTTCCACTAAGTATTGACAGTGAACACTTTAAAAGTGATCATTCAAGTGTGTAAAAGAAAACTTATATAAAGTCACATCATTACAAACAGCATTGAGCACTAGAAAATGCGAGGTCTGCATGCAAAACAAAATCCATTAGTCAAATGATGCCTCTCATAGCTTTCTGCAGGAAAACTGAAGGAATGTATTTTCCAAGAAAGAATTTTCAATGAGGCTAGAAAATTCTCAGAGCTTTTATTTCGTCCATTCGCGGCCCATTTGAGTGCAACACTAACATTTTTTATTAAGATTCTACACGTTAAGTTAAATTACACAATACACCAAGATTACTATTGCGAAAGAGATAACAGTAGCTAGGGATGCTAGCTTAGGGGGAGGATTAGAAGATTGAGAGCTTCTTTCCATGTCTTAGAATGTTACTCGACCAACACGAAGGCTTATTCGGATCTTAAGTGCTCACTCAATGCTCGCTAATCTCTCACTGACTAATTTACTCAAAAATCGATGCTAATAAGCTCATTATCACCCGTGTTTAGCGGGTATTGCCCAACTTATCGTCATCTTAACAAAGCAAAACCGTTAAAACCGCAAAACCGTTTTTTATGGTCCAGCAGACTCTGTGTGAAATACCACGTATCTCATGCACTCAGGGCGTGAAAGAGTCAGATACATTTAGAGCGAGACGTTGGTCGCAATATTGACTTGGAGACGTCGCGCTTAAATGTCTGTTTTACATGAGTTGAAATTACTCTATATTGAATCGCTATAGATCTCAATATATAGTATTATTAGGGTGAATTTACTTCCTGATATCAACTTAAACTCATAGACTGTGGTGATTAATAGATCGTTCAAGAGAGTTCTGATAACATACCATATATGGTAGTATCAATATAAAGCATGTTAAGCGTGTAAATTCACTTATTGGTATCAAACTCATTTTTTTTCATTTAAAAATACATTATCAAGGCTATTCGGCTATTATTTGCAAGGGCTATTCGGCTGATAAATGCGCTGCCTGTTGATGTTGACATCTTCGGCAGTGAACTTGATGCTTTGTTTAAAAATTATGTTTTCTTATGTAAATAATATGTTTCTGTTCTGTTTCTTATTTTAGTGTAATATTTTAAGTAATCTTTATTAATTTCTCAAATGCATGGCGCATTGGCGCTTGCTGTAATGCCATGTATTTTATATAGTTTTTTGCCAATAAATAAATAAATAAATTACCATGATAAGTTTTACTAGCATTTTGATCATATTATAAAGTTGTCGCATAAAGTTATTGTTTATACTTTGTTATTTTAACTGGAGTATTTCATAGCTTTTTGCGCTTGAAGTTTCTAAAAATTATTTATTAAAATATAAAGAACCTCTTTTTTATTAAATTTTCTTTATAAGTTTTTTATAAGGTTTTGAGAAAAAAAGGATCATCTTAAAGTGTTTTCTTTCAAGTATGTCCATTGTCTATGTGAGGCAAATGGTTTTCTGACGAGGCTCTGAAACGTAAGGTTATTAAAGAAGACGTTGTTGCAAGTCATTTGTTCAACTTTCTTTTTCAGAAAAGGTTTAGCTAAAGATGTAATAATTAGAAAGAACTGATAGTAATGTCACTTTTTTCTAGACTTAATTGTTTTCTACACATCTACAGTTCGATCAAAAAATCAATACCTGGCATTCGAATGCTTCAAAAAGCAGCGTTTGCTAAAATAATAATTTGTTTTGCGTAGTAATGATAGCCAGTTGTACAATTAAAATAAAAAAGAATATCATTAAAGTAAAAGCATACTTTGCTTATGTGCTATGAGCCAAAACACATAATAGACTAAACTTAATCCACTTTGAGAGAACGATATTTTAACTTATTTTTAATAATCTGGAAAGTCTTCAGATATTTACGTTGATACATATGAAGTGTCATCGAGAAGACTGGCTCTTGGTCTTTAACGATTCTTAAATACTTTCTCGTCGTAAGTCTGCAGGCAAGAAATCGTTGGGTTACAGTGATGGACCACTGTCTTGTTAAACTTTTTAAGAGCTTCACGAACGAGCTCGCGTATAGTAGGCGTACTTAAATCTGTCTGTAACAGCTTACCACGCACGTACCATGGAGCATCACATATTTGCCGCAATTACTTATTCTGAACAATCTGAAGAGTTTTCAGATGTTTTTGGAGAGAAAATCCCCATACTGGTGTAGCGTTTATCATAATTGAACGAGTTATTGCTGTATATAGGAGAAGCTTACTTTTAAGCAGTGACGGCTGGTGACGGGGTGTTGGGGGGTGCAAAGAAAGATTCAACCATTTTTGCAAGAGTTCTTTCCTATTCATTGGATTTTAAAACACTTCTATAGCATGGACTTTCAATTCAGATGTTCGCAATACCAACTGTTTCTCTTCCGTAGTACGGAAAAATAGTTGAATCTTCCTTTTGCACCCCCCAGCACCCCGTCACCAGCCGTCTCTGCTTTTAAGGATAAGTTTGCTCCATTAAACATAAAGATTGGCACTTTATAATCGTAATGTGTTCGTTAAACTAACATCTAATATCTAAAGTTAATCCAATGGACTTGAATCTATTGAACCAATTGATCTCTGTATTGTGAGTTCCAATACAATTCAAGTTATGTTTTTGAATCAAGTCTTTTCGAAACACTATTGCCGCACTATTTTTATCATTGATTTTAATTCTCCAGTTGTCGCCCCAGTCTGATTTATTGATGGAAACTGTTTGAACGTATGTAACTGCATTTGGCATTTACTCGATTTTGTCAAAAATGGCCGTATCATCTGCGTACTGGGCTATAATTGTACCCCTTTCATAGCTTTTTACGGGTGGCTCATTAAAAAAATACTATAAAGATAATGGTAAATGAATTTATATGTTTGGTAAAACACGTCGCTATAAAACCTCTGTGATGTATTTTTGATTGAACACTGCTTCTGCGAATGGCTTGCAACGATGCATCGCGTCTTAACGATGCAATTCAAAATGCATCGTGAAGTGCTGGGTGCATAGTACTTTTTCAGGTTTTTTCAGAAAACAGATGATGATATATGTATTATGCTGTTACTTCTTTTAGAAAAATTTTATGGCGAAAATAGTATATTTGATTGTTCGTGTTTGACCCTTAAAAGACGCACATATAAAGAAATAAGTTCACCTTAAAACGTATCTTCCACATCTTCTACGTTATTTAAGATAAAAAAAACATGCAAGGTCTGAATTGATATTCAATGGTCATAATGTATTGGTCAGAATACAGAGGGCAGAATAAATAATTTGTAGAAAATAGTCAGAATTAAAATAAAATTGGGCACATTTTATACTGCTTGGTCAAATTTGTTGTAATACATGTTCTAATTTTTTCGAACCATCAATAATTTTACTCAGACCGTTAATATTTTTATCCTGACCAAGAATTTATTTTATTATTTCCAAAAGTTAGTTAAAATTCTGACCAAAAATTGATTTTCAATTTAGACCATTTAATTTGTTCCCTCATTGGATTATTATGAAACAAAATGTTTTGCTATATTTCAAAATATTGTACAGTAGTTTTACTTAGTTGATTGTGTTATTTTATATTTTAGGAAATATCACGTTTTACAATTAGAATGAATAGATTTTAGTCGCGTTTGATTTTCTGTGCTCAAACACCACCCATGCATTATGGAAGCGTGGACCGGTATAATATAATAATACGAAAGGCTGGCAGAATATAAACTATATCTTAGACGCAAAATCCAAGCACGTTCATAAAACTACACGCATTCCGGGGGTTTCCGCACAAGAGTTGTGCAATAAAAAGGCGGGAAAAGGTGTCGATGCGATGGTAGGCTCAGGTTTTTATTGCGGGAAATCCGAACCCGGAGTGCGGGGAACATTAATTGCCAGGTTCTTGGCCCGTTATCTCTTTACTGGGGGCGAGATTTTCGCTAACTTGGCGCTTTTTATACGACTTTTTTTGGGCGACCTTTCGGCAGATGCGCTTTTGTCAAGGGGGTCGTGAAATTAACATCGTAGATAAAATTCGAGGCCGAAAAAATTACCATTGTTTTGTATTCTTTGTCAAAACAAAGTAAAATGCTATAAACGACACTTTAAAAGTGTTTACGGCAGGGCTGTAGAGTCGTTTAAAAAAATTACAACTCCGACTTCGACCAAAAAAAGTTTAATTTCGTCACTTTTTTGTTCTAAATTTCATTTGTATGTGTATTCAATTATATATCAACCAACGAATCTATCCAATAGCCAAATTTGAGATATTATATTCAAAAATAAAAAGTTCAAACATTTCAAAATTTCCGACTCCGAGTACGACTCCGACTCCACAACCCTGGTTTACAGTCAAGAACTATAGGTACTTATTCCACAATTTCTTTATAAAACGCAAACCGATGTGTGCTATTCGTTTCTGATTGGATGTCGTCGGATTCGTCTCTCATTGGCTTACTTACATCTTCACAGAATTACTCAGTGTTGTTTTGAATTTATTCAAAGAATTAAAGGAAAACAGATATGGAACTATTATATAAAAATAAAAATATCAGAACATAAGTAACTCCATCATCGAAATAGAAAAATACTAACAGTAAAATGAAAGCAACAATGCACTACATTTAAAAAAAAATCAGTTATTAGGTTGTGGCCAAACACCACCGATTTATTTAAAATGAACGAAGCCGAGTGGCACCACTTTTATTTTAGAAATATATCAGACCAGTTTTATTCATTGTTGCATTATCTAATGATTAAAAAGACTACTAATTATTTGGTCAGTTTATAATTCGATAAATGGTCAGTTATAAATACTTAAATCGGTCAGTAATAAATACTTAAAACGGCCAGTTAAAAATAATAAATGGTCAGTTAAAATAAAAAGAACATGTCATAAATTTGCCTATTACGACCATATTTGATGAAATTCACAAGCTGTCAAACTAAAACTTATCATTTCTTAAAAATAGCTGACTATTTAAATTAAATACTAACCATTTTTAATAAATAACTAACCATTAAAATATATTACTGACCGTTTTATTTAATAACTGATCACATTCACACTGATACAATGACAACTGATCGTTTATAATATTAACTGACTATTTTGATTTTTAACTGACCATTTATTTTTTTAACTGATCAAAACTTGAATTAGTTACTGACCCATTAAATATATGCCAGTTAAAAATGCTGCTACGTCCAAGGCATCATCTTTTTTTTCTGTGCTGATTACATTCATTGATAATTACCGATTTTTAAAAACTATACTAACTCCTACTGTTTAGAATACAGACCATTTATGAAGTTTATTTAAACAGGATTTTTCTCCGATAGATGCTTATTAGTAAGTTGCTCTACCTCTCTGATGTAAAAATAGTAAAGATACAAGGATAAGACTAATAGTAAACTAATTTCTTTTGAAACGTTTCGTTGCTAGCATCGAATGAGTGTCAGAGTGAATTTTCGGTGGCAAAGGAATTCATCAATAATGCGATTGAAAATTGAAGCTATCTAAGCCAAAGCCAACCAAGTTATTAAGCTGGTTCTAAATTTAATTGCAACAGCTATGCTGCAAATAAGGGATTAACAATGATTAAGTGACGTCATATCTTCTCACTGTTGTATAATCTGTAACTTTTCACACACCGTTAAATTTTATTTGTGGTATTTTATGAACACAGACAGACTAGCAGTAAATTTAAAGCCAACAATAATTTAAGCATGTTCGTAAACGAATCAAATAAAACTATGAATAGGTACGCCATTGAAATGGCACGTGTTCAGATGAGCAATAAATGAGGAAAACTGCGTATGTGAAAGTCACAAAAGAAAACTTATGTTTTTACCTTTTAGGCAATATTGACCTGCGTATTTTTCAGGAAGCGGGCGATGTAATGGCGCTTTTTGACTTATTATTTAATGTAATAAAATGGTAAGAATTATCTTTGACAGTAAAATGGAAGATCTCTAAAAGATTCCAAAGAAATTTTGTTCTTTATTGACCTTGTAATATTTTATAAAAATCATTTTATTTGAACTGTTTGAATTTTGTTCTTTTCCATGAGTTTCGTTAACGGTATCACTTTTAAATTCTCAGTATCTCACGTGGTATCAGTATCACCAAAATCACATTAAAAATTACCAAACAACTCATTATACAACTAATTGAAACTCATTAACTTTAACAAAAAAAAATGATTCATCTAGATCAGTGGTTCTCATGTGCGGCCACCAGAGGATTTTGCTGCGGCCACCAACAGATTCATAGTTAATATTGATATTGTATAAAAATAGGTTTTTATAAGTTAATTTGTCAACAAAGACACTGAAAATAGCATATTTTGTATGCATTTAATTGTGCATTAAGAATTGCTATTTAGCAAAAACTGAGCACATACATGTTTAGGTCTTTTTAGAAAAAAGGACTCGACACAAAAATTTGGTGCGGCCACCAGACATTTCCGTAGGACCGCTGATATTCCTGATGCGGCCACAGCCAAAATTCACGTGAGAACCACTGATCTAGATTGAGAAGATAGTAATTGTGAATTACAAATTTGAATCGATTGAATTTTCGGCTTTATGCATCTTCGGGAATTTCAAGTGCACGAATGAACCTGAACTGAGGCGTAGTAAATAGTTTGTATCGCTTATATATAGAAATAAAGCAATTCACTAATTTCGACTGAAGGTTCTTGATGGAATTTCGATATAAAATTTTAGTCGTTTGAACTCTTGAATGAGTTTTGTCACTCAGTTCAAGTTCTTTCGTGCATTTGAAGTACACCCATCCCTCGCTTACCACGGAATATAGGTTCTGCTAGATCACCGTGTTAAGCGAGACTAACAAATGTATGAAAAAGATAGGATGGGTTCTTTTTTAAAATATTAAGAAAAAAATAGGTTTGAAGAATTTCTGAAAATTTATTTAAATATTATGAACACGGATAAAATATATAATTCAATGTCACTATCACTGGAAGATATTAATATAGGAATTTTCATTCTTTTTATTGGCTGAATGTCATCAACACTATTACTTTCAATTACATTTTCTGTTATGTTCCGTCGTCGTTTAAAAAAATCGGTAATTTGTGGTTGTTCATTTTTTTTGATATTCTTGTAAACTTCTTCATATCTGGCAACGCATTGTTTAATTTCTCATTAAAATTTCAAAGCTCAATCCATATCTGGATCATTATTAAGGAACTATTTTTCTTGCCATTTGCAACCCATCTTTTATTGTTTTAGCAGTATTCGTTGAAATTGGACCAGAACTTTCGGTGTTTCTTTCGGTATCGCTTCTGAAATCAGGAGGAACACTTGTAGTCATATCAATTAATTCTTCTTCATTTAACTCATTCATAAATTTCGTTTATTGCTTAATCCTCCCATTGAACGTGCGATATAAAAAATTTCGTTTACAAAACGTGTAAAACCATTTATTTTCCACTGAAACTGAAACCGTGCTAAATCGAAACCGTGCTAAGCGAGTATTGTGTTAAGCGAGGGATGGGTGTACATGAATATGCCTAAAGGTGAATTCCGGGTCGTAAATGACAAAACACATGAAAACGATTAAAATTATGTAATTATGTATGCATTTTATAATGTTTTAACTTATACGACAGATTTCATTCCTTGGCAATTTACCAGGGCTGTGGAGTCTGAGTCGTCGCGGCGTTCTGGCCGGAGTCGTATTCGGAGTCTTTTGAGTTTGAACTTTTTATTTTTGCATTTAATATGTCAAATTTGGCTTGTGGCCGCATTGATACGGTTGATATTTAATTGAATACACATAAATAGGAAAATTAGGGGAAAAAAGTGACGATATTAACCTTTTTTTAGTCGGAGTCGGAGTCGTGTTTTTGGTAAATGCTTAAGTCGAAGTCGGACTTTTTTTGACCGACTTCACAGCCCTGCATTTTACACAATTTTTTCAGATGTTTTAAATTACTTTTATATCAGTTTCTATCGTGAACGTTGTAGTTTTCCACTCAGCTATACGCAGTAAAATTGTCTTTTCAAATACGACAAACATAAAAATGTAGGCTCTGGAAAATAGACACTTGATCACGGTGACGGTCATAATTGATTTGACAAGAAAACCTCTGTCACAATAATAACAGACTGTCTATCAAAATTATAATAAATAAATATGATGGTATATCAGTGAAACTTACAAGAAAAATTATTACGAAGTTTTTAAAAGAAGAGACGGAAACATTCATCTTGTCGCTCGCTCTTATTATCTTGACTAATAAATTTTGAAACAAATTCGGAGTCTGGAGAAAATTTTGCTTCTATGACTCTTACATGGATTTTTTAAACTTAACGTCATATATTATATTATGTGGGTATTTACTTTGTAGTTGAGCCGACGCATAGTGAGTGATAATAAGTGAAAATAAGTTGTGAAAAAAAAATTCACTGGGTTCATTTAAGAAGCTTGATTTGTAGATAAACACATTACATGTGGGGATGCCACTGGGAAGAGCTTTAGTGATTTTTAACGAAATTGCTTCGGATGTTGACATATTTCACATGGACGTGAGTGAGTTTTTTTATGTATTACAGTTGATTTTGTCGGAACTAACTCGGTTGACTGCTTTGAAAATTTCTAATGTTAATAATAATTTTTCCTCTCTGTTTTTTATGACTATTGTAGTTTTTATCTTATTTTTAATTTTTAATTTGGGATTTTTATTATATATTTACATGTATGTATGTATATATATATAAATGCATGTATTTATATTTATCAAATGCATGGCGCATTGGCGTCAGCTGTAACGCCATGATTTTCTTTTTCTTAAATAAATAAATTACATTCTTAAAAAGGTAAAAGCGCATACTGGCAGTCAATACTATTCTGACATAATATGCTTGAAAACATAAACATGGTATCATTTTCAGATTTTCAATGGCTCGACTGACTATTGAAAACTTACTTTGGAAAGGTTCTACTAACTGTTCTTGATCCTGTCTTGAGATATAAGCGTTGGAAGTTTTTGATTGATCGTATATTGTTATACAAAAGATGAAAAAAGAGCAAGCAAATAATAGTAAGTAGTAATAGTAAGAGATCCTGGTCGCGATTTGACCTATGTACATAATTGCTGATTATGTTATCAAGTGGTAAAAAAAAACATTTTACGCCATGGATAGATAGGCTTCGATATTATATGTCAAAAGAAATGGATATCAGCGATATTAAAATGTTTCCTGTTTCATTGTATCTTAAAAATGAGTGTAGGGTTAGCGAGGAGATATTTTTTAATCCTTTCCTTCCCAATTTTCTTTCATTATCTTCTCTGTAAAAAGATGAGTTAAAAAAATGAGCAACGCTCAGCTCTTAAATTAACAACTTTCTTACGATGTTCCATAGCAAAGAATTTCGAACAGATGTGGTAAAAAAGTCACAACTTACCTTTCATAAACTAACCTTTTTTTAGTCAGTCGGGAACTTATAAAGTATGAAATTATATTATTTTCCGTCTAAAATCGAAATAAACTTTCATTCAATAGCTTTTCACATCAATTTTACCCATTTTAATTAAAGGCTGATGAAATCAACTTTGAAATTTTGGTACATAAAGTTAATGGTACAAAAGTTGCAATGCATAGAATTTAGGATCCAGATAAACTTTATCTTATTTACTACATTAAATGAGATTTTGAATACCTCTATAAATAATATGTAGGGTTGCCAACCATCCCGAATCATCCGGTACTATCCCGGTATGAAGTATTTTTCGGTTGAATCAAAAAATTTTAAAAAAGGTTTTCAAAATTGTTTGTTACATTTGGCATGAATATAAATCACCGCACAATTTTGAGCAGCGTTATAATTTAGAAGACATGACTGAGTTTTAGGGTTTTAACGAAACATTTTGTCAAACGTTTAAATCAATATTTCAATATTCTTTCATTACTCAATGTCGGCAAGGTTTACTAATTTTACATATATTCTGATAAAGATCAGTACCGGTTTCACTCATAAAAAAAATTGCCGACTAATCAGTTTTTTTCAGGGCTGTGGAGTCGGAGTCGAAGCTTTTTGGCCGGAGTCGGAATTTTTGAAAAGTTTAAATTTTTTATTTTTGCATTTAATATGTCAAATTTGGCTTTTGGCCGCATTGATATGGTTGATATTTAATTGAATACACATAAATAGGAAATTTAGGGGAAACAAGTGACGGAGTCGGAGTCGTGTTTTTGGTCAATGTCGGAGTCGGAGTCGGACTCTTTTCCCCCGACTCCACAGCCCTGGTTTTTTTTATTTGCTTAAGTTTATGTACATATCTATAGTCACATTCAAGACTAAAAAAAGAATTATAAAAGAACATATTGTTTATTCCTTGAAAACCCAATTAATTCTCTAAAAAAAACTTAAAGAAAACTCTATTATACAAAGAAATATTATACATTTAACAACTCTTAACTTCGTTCTTTAAATTTTAAATTCTCTTCTTTTATGAATTGCACGTAAAATTTTCAAAATAAAGTATTCCGTTTTGAGTAGAAATAATCTATTTAGTTTGACGATAAAGTTTTTGAAATAAAATACGTTCAAAACCTAATTGCACAATCAGTGGAATAACAGTTTGTAAAAAGTAAAATAAATTACAAAAACTGTTTTTAAATTCACTTCATTTAAGTTTATTCCAAATTCAAAAAGAATTTACTCAACCTCGGAACGGTATGCAAATTTAACAAAGGTAAGAGTTTGGGTTCACTAAATTTACATCTCCCTAGATCTAACTTTTGTAGCTCTCTGCAAAAGTTCTGACGGTAAAAGTTTTAACATATGACTCAATTCTGAAACATTTGTCGTGATTTTTTTCTGTATTGTGAGAGTTATTTGCAAGAGAAAGGGAGCTCTTTATATATGTAAATGTGTTTTAATACTATTCCTGAAAGCTGTTGCTGAGTGATGGTTTCGGATTCAATCGTTGAAAAGTTAAACGAAACACAATAATAACGTAAGAAAATTTAATTTTTGTACTGGAAATAATATCTACCATTTTTGTTATGGCTTATATTACTATGTGAAAGTCTGGGTCTGTGTTGGAATGGTCAACGTCTATGGATTCCGTGACATACCTCATGGGTTCGAGTCCAAGTACGTGTAGAATTTTCCAGTCAATTTATCAATCCTGTTCGGGGTTCCATGGGTGCTTGTGCTATTTTAAAACGCTTTCTCATCCATCCGATCCTAAAAGCGGAGTGCATCCAGATCGATTAACTGACCACTAGTCCTGTTCTTGTCATATTTTTGATAAATATTTTTTTGATACACGTATAGAAAATATTTATTTAATATATGTATGTATATTCATGAACAATTACAATTTGACGTTGCAAGGGGACGGTTGCGTATGCTATAAGAGGGATGCTATAAAGGGTATAATGCACTGTATTTTTCACTGCAAACTAGTGCCGATCCTAAGAGTAAGCTCCAAAAGTGACATGATGAAACGGTATGAAATTATGATTCCCCTTTTTTAATACAACGCTACAATGCCACAATTTTTAGTAAGTAACGCTCGTATTGAAAAACTTGTCACCTTTATAATCATTATTACACTTGGACCTCGTATAACACGGTTTTATGCAACACGTATAAATTATGACATATTTTTATATAACACGGCTTAAGGAAAAAAACTAAAATTACAATAAACATTTGTCGTGGTATTGGTGGAGACGGTTTTAATGACATCCAAGAAATATTGGAGGATCGTACGTTGAATGAAGAAGAATTAATCTAAAATATTGAATGACTCAGAAAGCAGTTGCTGCGAATTAGCTTCACGTTTCACATTGAAAACAAGAAATGACAGCCTGGAATTGATTTTTAGATTTTTGAAGTTATACTTCTTTAGGCGCGTTATGAAAAATGCTGAGAGTGAAATTTTAAGATGCGCGCGCATCACCGTCACACAAAAATTCACAGGATGCGCATGTTGGCACGCTCGTCGCCTATGATCACTGTTTTCATATTTATAATATTTATCCACATGTTTCTAGTTTCTACATTCACAACACGTGTTTGTAGTGTCATGAAAGTGCGAATTATATATGTGATAATAAATAATATATTTAGTAGTGATTGAAATTGAATATTTTAATTAATATTATTTACTAATAGTGAAAAAATTGTGCTTATATACTTGTTTTTATTGAAAATGATCATATAATGGAAAGGAGTTCGAAATTCAAGAAGGAATTACCAAAATTATTTTGGAACCTTATAAGGAAATACGTAAATCGATTTTTTTTTGGAACGCAATTCCTAATTTTGTTTGACCTTCAAACCTTGTATCACACGGATTTGTATTACACGACGTTTTTGTGGAACCATATAACCGTGTTATACGAGGACCAAGTGTATTTGACATCGAATATAAACATTGACTGCAAACGCCACTGTGTAATTTTGTTGTATCCTGCACGCCACTGCACCGAAAGCTCACTAGAACTCGCTGGTAAAAATAAATAGTTGATTGACTGGTACGAAATGGATTGGAAGTAATTAAGTGGGGTGGAAGGGTATTGGGAGAATGGGGAGGCCATTTATTTGAAGCTGGATAATTACGAGAAGAGATGATGGTGTAATTATCAGAATAGCACTAGTTTTGCGTCGTAATTACTTTATTTTCTGTTATTTTATTATTTATTTAATTAGTGTTGACAATATATATTATGATTTGTTGACTTATTTTGTTTATTTTAGGTGAAATGAAAAAACATGGCATTCAATATAATGTAAAAAATACGATTGTAAATATTGGCGTGTATTTAATGGGTCAGTATCTCATTCAAGTTTTGGGTCAGTGAAACAAATAAATGGTCAGTGAAAAATCAAAATGACAGTTAATATTATAAGCGGTCAGTTGTCATTGTATCAGTATGAATGTGGTCAGTTATGTATTTATAGTGGTTCGTATTTTATTAAGAACGTTTAGTATTTTAAATAAATGGTTAGTTATTTTTTAACACTTCTAACTTTGGGATTGCCCAAAAGTTCCCTTTGAAAAATAAAAAAGTGCAAAAAGAAAATAACCGTTATGTTTTGAATAAAAAAAATGATAAAATGAAAGAATTAATTAAGTACAAGAATGGAAATTCAATTAATTCTTCCAAAACAGGTTCCGACAGGGCTAAATGAATTAACTACTGTCATTAGAGTTGTCTAATATTCTAATTAATGATTTCATGTGAATTTCGACAGCAATGTCAAATTTAGATGCCAAAGCCGATTACCAAAATATCTGTCAATAACGATGCTTTTACTAATACATATTAATTAACAAATATTCACTGAATTAAATTGACATTACGTTACCTTACTTTGAAAAGGTTCTAATTGACATTTTTGCCTAAAATTACATTTTGGTCGGAAAACTTGTATTTACCGCATTCTATCATACATACATATGAATTTCAGAATTATCTATGCTTGAATAACGGGATTAGCAGAATTCCGGATTTGCGATGCATCTTCACACTTTTTTTAATAAATTTATTTGACAAAGTCCCAAGATTTTCATCATTAGATCTTTAAGATCATTATTTCTCAGCAATAGTTGTGAAAACAAATATTTAAATAAAGTAATTTGAAACATTTTTACACTCTCATTTGGAGTTGCACTGCATCTGCAAAACTTTATTTGATAATGTTCTAAGATTATCATCATTATAACCATCATTAGATCATTAAGATCATTATTTCTCAGCATGAGTTAATATGCTGAAAATAAGTAATTTGAAACATTTTAACTTGCTCATTGTTACAGATGAATTTTAATCAATCGAAAATTCAAACGCTCATATCTCAAAACAGTTTCAAAAGCAGTTAGAACCGTTTCAAAGTAAGATGTCAATTAATTATTTTAATCAAATACGTAAGCGCTGTTAATAAATATTTAAATTCCACAGACAATTTCAAATTAATAATACCCATGCAAATAAAAGCCATAAACAAAATATGGCGTCGTCCCTTTTGCTGGCAGCATAAAATTCGACGCAAACAGCCAGAAAAGGAATAATGCTCCTACAGTTTCCGTATATTTTACGACGAAGGAAGAAGAAAATTTCAAGGATCTAAGTCATACATGGGCAACCATTGGCCCACGGGCTGGATCTGGCCCTGATTCATCTCGGTTAAGTAATAGAGAATGATTTGAAACGAGGTTTGCCGACTTCCAAAACGAAGACTCTATATTCACTCTTCTGATGGATGCAGATGTAAATGATGTGCCATCAAATTTACAGATGAATATTATTGAGCTTAAGAGGGATTCAGTGATAAAATCACAGTTAAACAACATTGATTTGACGGATTTTTATAAATTATATTTGGTGGAAGAAAAATATATAAATTTACGCGCATTTGCAAGAAAAATCATTTGTCTTTTTGGCAGCACATATATGTACGTGTGAACAGTTTTTTTCGAGGATTATATTCATACACTAAAACCAAAGCTTAAACCAGGATAACAGATGAATGTCACAAAAATTCTATGCGATTATCCACAATGTCAACGCCAATATTGATAGTCTCGTGATTCAAGTACAAGGCCAATCTTCACATTAACTTTTGTAATCAGTAGGTTTATAATATTAATATTGTGTGAATTAATTATTCATTATTTATTTTTTTTAATTTTTTATATATAAAAAAATATTTGGCATTACAGCTTACGCCAATGCGCCAAATATTCATAGTTGTGAAAGTCATACGAGATTAACTCGATGGTAAAGAATGTATTAGTTGTGCACAAAATTAACGATAAATAACATACACCCAGCCCAAGACGTCTTTTTTTTCAATTGAAAAAATCTGACCTTGCCGGGGATCGAACACGAGTCCCCCGATTGCTAGGACTCTTGCCACTAGACCACAGGGACCGACATTCATTATATGAATTAAAAAAATAAATATGTAGCAAACGTGTTTTATTGAATTAAATATTACTTTATTATGTTTAGCCTAAGCGTATCAAGTTCTTTGTCAGAACTTGTTTGTGACGTTGGTCATTTGAGTCACCAGTCGCAAGCGCTGTTTGGCTGATGAATGCACTGCCTGTTCATGTGGACATCTTCGGCAGTGAACTTGGTTCTCTGTTTACATTTTTTTTCTTTTTATATAATATGTTCCTGTTCTGTTTCATACATTCTATTTTTTTTTCAATTTTGTGTAATATGTTTTGTGTTATTTTTATTAATTTTCAAATGCATGGCGTATTGGCGTCAGCTGTAACGCCATGTATTTTGTATAATTTTTACAATAAATAAATAAATGTTTAGTAATTTGGTCCGGCCTTTGACTCGGAGACAGAATGATAATTTGGCCCCAGACCTGGGAAAGGTTGCCCATGTCTGAATTCTAAGTGTTGTAATCGCATAAAATGAACACGCACAACGCATCTGCGGCTCCCAAAGAACCTCTAAATAACGAATATAAGAACGACAGAATTAATTTTGCAAGTCTTAACTCTTTTGCAGATGGTATGCCTGTTATGATATGGGTAGATTTATACTCTATCATCTTGCGTGTGCTAGAGTAAAATTATTGTCTGTGGTTTTTGT
This sequence comes from Himalopsyche kuldschensis, assembly GCA_028554975.1. Taxonomy (NCBI): domain Eukaryota; kingdom Metazoa; phylum Arthropoda; class Insecta; order Trichoptera; family Rhyacophilidae; genus Himalopsyche; species Himalopsyche kuldschensis. The sequence goes on along the minus strand of JAHFWI010000031.1, from coordinate 2,309,849 downwards.
ATCCCGCCGAAATATTACAGCCCAATACACAGCGCGAAGTTTGTTGAAACAATTTTGGAGAATAATAACACGAAACTTATTAATGGCCGCTTGAATTGTTAAAAGTTTTGTTTTCTTTCCGATGGGTTCGGCGGTAAATTTGTGAAAGTTTAATTTAATATTAAATTTAAAATAAAAATAGTGCCTAGTTTATTCACGTATTACAAATAAGGATGAGTTTTTCGACTCTTTTAGAGACAAACTGTAATCTTAGAATTAAAAAAACATAAGATGTCTTAAAAGGAAACAAATTCAGAGTATGTGAATTTCTCATCATCAGTAAATAATGAAGTACATATTGACACCGCCCTATATGGTAGGTCATCAGAACTCTCTCGAACGATCTATTTTTCACCTCAGTCGATATCAGGAAATAAATTCATTCTTATAATACTCTATATTGAAATCTATAGCGATTCAATATAGAGTAATTTCAAATTTGTAAAAGAGACATTTATGCTGACGTTCCGGAATGGCATTGCGGACGTCTCGCTCTAAATGTCTGACTCTTTCACGCCCTGAGTGCATGAGATACGAGGTATTTCATTCAAAGTTCGATGGACCATAAATAATGTGTTATCGGGCGGACTTTTAACGGTCTTTTTTTTTGTAACGGCTTTTCTATCTAAAGGAACCGCTTTTTTTCATACAGTTACAGTTAGAGATTGGAGAGTCTCGTGCGTGCACTTGTTAGCCATATAAATCTTGGTAGAGGTAATTCTCCCATACTTGAAGTCTTGGAAAGTAGCCTCAAGCTCTCAATCCTCCCTCTAAGACTAAATTCGCGTTCAAGTCCTGATATCGTCGCCGTAATTGTTATAATTGTGTTTTGTATTTTTAATTTAAATTCAGTGTGTGCGTAACGTGCTTAACGCTAACTAAATATATCGTATAGTGTGTGCAATCACACTGGTTCACCACTTTGAGATCGTATTTTAATTAGAAGTATCCTGAGTCTCATCCTCCGATCCTTAAATCCCATTTCCCGAGTGTTGGACGGAGGTTCTCTCTCATTAACGAGAGAACCCGAATCAAGGTCATTCTCAATATATAGTATATCTAACTAAGACAGGTTGCTCGCTTCTATTTAAACATTTTTCCATTCTTAATAAATGCAACACATAATCTCTTTATTGTGAAAGTCATTAGTAATATAATAAAGGGCTTATTGCGCCATGTAAAAAGGAAAATACTCAACTTCCATTTTGTAATTTATCATATTAGAATCATTCTCTCTTCTGAAACAACCGTGTGAAAGTAAGTCTGATGATGCCTCTGAAAAAGACGAAACACGTGTCACAATTTTTAAAATAATATTATAACGTGGAATACGTATTTTTTCACCGTGACCTCTCTCAATGTAGAGCATATGGACTACTGAGTTTTCCACAACAGAATTTTTCTAAGAGAACTCCGCATTACTCAGTTTTTTAACCTCTCATTTTCAAATAGAGATTGGACTAGAATAGGGGTCAACAAGAGTGGATCGCGAGCCACATGCGGCTCTTTACATACGGGTTCGCGGCTCTTCACCAATTTTTTCCCATAAAAAGCCATATCCTATACATAGGTATATTTCATATATGCAGCTCTCTGGTTCTTATGTTCCATGACAATTTGGCTCTTCTAGCTTGACAAAATGCTGACCCCTAGACTAGTACATGACTTGTTTCAGTATCGGTTTGACCTGGGAGAAAAAACAATACAAGAAAATAGGATATATCTTGACTGGAGCTCGAACACGTGAGCTCCGCAATGAAACCAACGTCGCTGACACTCAACCACGGACTCGCAACACGTAAAATTACTACAAACAAATATTTTATTTTATACTAGCCGGTACCCGGCAAGCATTGCAATGCCACTCAAAGAAAGAAAGTGTCTGTGCTTATTGAAGTGCTTTCGGATGCGCAATATTTTAGATAATCGATTTAATTTTGTTAACATTGATCGGTATCGATGACATTTGCTGTTTGTCTTTTGCCGATTGTCCACACACGCCACCTACTGAAAGTTAATTGTACTATGCCTATAGCCTTTGCGTAAGTGCAACAAAAAGTTGGCAAAATGAACGGTATGTCAGCGCATAAAATATTGATGGGTAACGATAACATTTGCTGTTTGAAGTTTGATGTTTGTCTTTTGCCGATTGTCTATGGGTCTACACCAGTGGTTATCACGTAAAATTTGGCTGTGGCCGCATAAGGAACATCAGTGGTCCTCCGAAAATGTCTGGTGGCCGCACAAGATTTTTGTGTTGAGTCTTTTTTGTTAAAAATACCTAAGCATATACATATGTGTTTGGGTTTTTACGAACTAACACTTCTTGGTGCACAATAAAATGCATACTAAATATTATTTTTTCAGTGTCTTTGTTGACCAATTAGCTTATAAAAACTCATTTCTATTAAATATTAATACTAACTATCAAGCTGTTGGTGGCCGCACATGAGAACCACTGGTCTACACACGCTCTACCTACTAAAAGTTGATTTTACTATGCCTATAGCCTTCACGCAAGTGCAAGCAATATCAAATTTAAATTGTTTGCATTTTGTACTTTTCCATGAGTTTTGTCGCTAACGACACGGGTTTCGCCTTTCGGCATCTTCAGGCATTTCAAGTGCACGGATGTTCTTGAACTGACAAGTTCAAGTGTCCGTTCAGTGAAAAGTACAAAATTCAAATTTGATATTGAAATTACATCAAGCACCCTTAGTCGAAATTCTTAATTATACAAGCAATAAGTTGACAAAGTTTTATCGCAATCGGATGAACAGTGTGGCAACGCATAAAATACGAACAAACAAACATTGATTTATATACATTGGATGTACAGATATTAAAACCTGTGATGGTTGAAACTAAATATAATACTCTCGTTATATACAACGAAACAAACCGCCATTCATTAGAACGGAATGTAAAGATTAAAATATTTATGCGATTTATACTATTTCCCTTATTATAAAGCAGTAGAAGGTTTGCATAAGATTTTAGAAATTCACAGAAGCTGCTTTGAATCTGTTTTAGCATCGTATGACAAAATAATTTGCGACGGTGATGTAAGCATAGTTAATTACAGTATACCTGAATTTGTTTTGAAAACAAGCCCTAGGTGTAATGCTAAGGTTTCAACGGCAACAATAGGAGGCTTTACCTGGCACAGTATCATATACATTTCCTGTCCGACGAAAACCCTGCAGAGAAAGTGGCAAAGGCGTGCACAATTAATCTGTGAATAATATATATTTTTAAATTAAATATATGTTACATATTTTCAAATGTTTAGCATAAGAAGTTTTTATGGAAGACTAGCCGGTACCCGGCAAGAATTGCTTGTGTTTATTGAAGTGCTTTCGGATGCACAATATTTTAGTTAAATAATTTCGATTTAATTGATCGGTATCGATGACATTTGCTGTTTGTCTTTTGCCGATTGTCTATGGTACGACACACGCGCCACCAACTAAAATTTTATTGTAGTATACCTATAGCCTTTGCGCAAGTGCAACAAAAAGTTGTCAAAATGAACGGTATGTCAGCGCATAAAATATGAAAAAAACATTGATTTTTATATAAAAGACCTGTTATAAGTTGATTTTACTATGCCTATAACCTTTGCAAAAGTGCAACAATAAGCTGAAAAAGTTTTATCGCAATCGGATGAACGGTATGGCAACGCATACAATACGAACAAACAAACATTGATTTTTATATATGAAATATCAAAATGATTTGAATCGTTTTAATTTTGTACTTTTCTATAAGTTTTGTCGCAAACGACCCGGGTTTCGCCTTTCGGCATCTTCAAGCATTTCAAGTGCACGAATGAACTTATACTGACGCGTAGTAAACAGTTTAAATCGTTTATATGTAGAAATTAAAGTAGGTTTCTAAGTATAATTGCTTAAATTTGAATCTTTTGAAAATTGTACTTTTACATGAGTTTTTTCGCTAACGATCCGGGTTTCGCCTTCCGGCATCTTCAGGTGCAAGTTCACCTTTTGAATGAACTCAACTTAGATGCTAATTTTGCAATCGTCTTCTTTCGAATATTTTGAGGAATCAATTATGTGCGAAAGTAGAGGTCCAAATGTATAGTGGCGTCGTTACCTATGAGATAGCTACAAAAAAGAGTCGGAAAAAGTTTCTTCCCATGTGAACTAAGATTGCAAGATACTGTAAATAAAAATATTTCTTTCAATGAAAAAACAAATCGACGGGTTTTTACAATTAATTATGACCGCGAAAAGCCACTGTGAATGTATAACAATTTAAGATAAAACTAAACTAAAAATGAACAACCCTTAAAATACTGCAAAATATTGCGGGACCGGGACTGCTAAAAGTTTGAGCAACACTGCAATAGAAAATGGATTCTAACAACAATATGGCCCGGAATGACCTCTCATCCATCATCTGCTGGCACTCTTAAATCATCTCGTTTTGCGGGTCGCTTTTCTCTTTGCTCTTAATCTCACACCCACAGGTGAATTGTTTCTCACTAGGGATGGTAATGTCTAAAGAATTTGTCGTTACCGGCTATTTACCGGTTTTGATATCGAAACCGGTATTCAAAAATTGTATAAGAACTCTCATTTTGTTACTTTTGAGGATCTGGTGGTAACTTTTTGCAAGGTTATTCAAAAATAAAATTGATTATTCCACGTACCGTTGTGACACGTGTTTCGCCTCTTTCAGAGACATATTCAGACTGACTATCACATAGTTTGCTAAAGTAATAAAAAAAGATTAATTCTAATATTTTACAAATTTTAAATTACAAAATGGAGTTTGCGATTTTTCCTTTTTACGGGAAGCAAAGAGGGAGTGACGAAACAAAATAATTATACTATCTATGACGTCAAAATTACAAAATTATTAACTTAGTTAATTTATCATATTAAAAATATTAGAATCAATCTCCTTTATTACCACAGCAAACTTTTCGTCCGAAAAAGTCTTTGAAAGAGGCGAAACACGTGTCACAAACCGTTACACAATACGTGGAATAATCAAATTTATTTCAGATTTTAAATTAATAGAGGTTAAACATACTGAAATTTATTTGGTAGAACTCCATTATAACACGGCTAAAAATAGCAACGTATTTTAATTCTATTTAAATTATGGAATATGTTTTAGAATTTCGATTGAAGGTGCGTGAATTTTGTACTTTTCCATGAGTTTTATCGCTAACGACCCGGGTTTCACCTTTCGGCATCTTAGGTTACTGTCAATTTTAAATAAGTTGATATATATATTTCTGAAGTTGATTATTATACAAACAGTACATTCACGCTGAAAATAATTATGAGAATATAAGAATTCAAATTTTACGTACAAAATAATCCAACAAGGATATTTTTAATCTTGCAAAGCTCGGATCATAGCAAAGAGGCAATCTGACACGCTATATTATGAGGCCAGTTCATTGTGAATACAGAGAAAACAAACATGTACCTTGTTAGGAGTAATTTGGTTTAGCAAACACGAAATTGATTTTCGTATTATATATTATTAATAGAAAGAAAAATAAAGCGCTGATTGGTTCGAGATGGGCTTTTTTTAAATAGATTAAATTATATTGAAAATCCTAGATGGGTTTATTGAAAGAGTGTTTTTTGACGAGATTAACGCTCAATTTCTAGATGAATGGTGTTACGTTATAACACGATTTACATTGTTTATTAGGCTAAAATTAAAATAAAATAAAAAGTACGAGACAGTAGATAGGATAAAGAGATAATTGTATAACATTGGCCTTAACCTATTATACTCCGGTAAGTAATAGTAAGTCGTACACTAAGGGCCGCGATTTTATTTGAAAAAATAGCAACGGATTATAATACAAAATATATCTACTGTAAGTATAGTGATTCTCACAGGGCGTCTTACGTAGGCGAATATTTGCGGTTACACCGCGAAAAATAACAATTTATTTAAATCGTCGTGGAATAAAGGTCTTATGTGCCATCTACGTCTAGCCAGCTGCAATAAAAATATAACTACCGCCATGACTCAGGCAGTTCGAGGCCACTTACAACAATTTGTTGAAGTTGTTACCTATGGCGCCATGACGGAAACGTGCCGCTTCGTCATAAAACGTCCACCTAAGGCGGTGCGTAAGAGATGTCGCTGTGTGTAAAAAACTTTTGAATTATTAAAATCGTCGACCTTGTCTGGTATTAGTGGGTGTAAAGTGGACAGTATATATACGGACATGTTCTATGGCCGGCACTGCGTTCACGGAATTGTAGACCGTATATACACGTTCCTGGCATACAACTGGTTAAAGTCAATGCGAGTAAAACCAATGTGCTATGCAACAGCGCCTGTCCAGTCACAAACTACTATCTGGTGAGTGCGAGGCAATAAATCGAGAGAGTCAATGGTTTCAAGTACTTGGGAGTATACATCACGAGAGATGACAGCCCGCCCTAAAGAGATTGCGACCTGATAAGGAATACCTGGAGCAACCTTCAATTTAATGTGGAAAGTTTGACCCTCACGGTTGTATTCGGTCAGAAACAAGTGCCACTTGTGCAATGCATGGAAACTGACTGTGCTGCTTTACTTTTGCAAGTCAAATCACATTTAAAAACCACAGTGTATCCGTATTCTGCGCTTTGAAAACAGATGTGTGAATATTAGGACTGCGGTGGTTTGACTTTGTCAGGAACACGAAGGTAAGAGAGTGGACAAACCAGTCCTTTATCACGTCCAAAATAAAAAGACAATAATGGACCTGGATTAGACATGTGCTACGGATGGTCTAGAGAAGCCTGAATCCTGCCTATCTCTTGTACTAACCTGATAAATTTCCTCACCCCGATTCGACGTCCATAGGATATATCCAGTGGAAATACGGGACGCCGGAATGACCTGGGAAGAAGCGAATAGGAAAAAAATAATATAATCTGTTTTATTTATTGAAATCTTACAGTTAAAATCTTTAAATTCAAGAATGTGCATAGCCCAATGATGTCGATTTCAATCTTACGACTCTATTTTACTGAGGGTGCGTTATATTTTACGTATTTCGAAAAGCGTCGTAAAAAATCCTTAGCTTTTGTTTATTCCAAAGCGATTCTAATAAATTAGAATACTCAGTAGATAATTTATTGACCTACCTTTATTTACTTTGTTTTATATCTGCTTAAAAAACATCAAACCTTATAGCGTCATCTGGGACCGAAAGAAAAAAGTACTAAATTTACCCCTACCCAGAAAGCTTTGTGAAATTTAAGCTTTTTCGATGTAAATTTACAATGCTTTGGGTGCTTTTTGCGTAACTCATTTCCCTCAGAAGGGAATTTGTAAATAATACATATTGCTCAACTGTATTTGGAAGTAATAAGGGTATTAAAGATTTTATTTGATATAAGTAATAATAATAAAAACAATAATACATTTTGAGTACTTTTTCCACATATAATTTATTTGATCAGGACCGGTTTCACTCATGGCGAGCATTGTCAACTGATAAGAAATACAATACAACAGTGATATTTATACAAAAGTTAAGTATGAAAAACAAGGTATGATAAACAATTGGTAAAACAACTAAGCAAATTACAAGAAAAATAGACTATAAATAAAGGTTGAAGACCTCTTAGCAATGCAAACTTATACATCAAAAATCAATTAAATATGAATTATCATTAACAAAGTAAAAGCCCAAAAATGAGTGCATTTAATAAAATAAATAAATCTGCATGTCTGTCAATCATAATTAGAAGGAAATCCCGGTAATGATTTCAATTGAACCGACGAAATTGTTTCCCGTGAACAGAATTAAAGCCATATCAATTCTTACAAAATTAAAAACAAACAAAGGAAAATTTTTTTTTTTTTATAGAAATAAAAGTGTACAAGGAAGAAATACAATAAGCTTAGTTTAATGAATCGGATATAACAATGGTGAAGAAACGAAGACTAGCTGATCGCTTAATAAATTGCAGGATGGAATAAATTTATGTCGGCTTATTTCAAGGATTTCTAATATATCAAGTTTTAAAGAATTATTGATAACATCTAAGATTTTTAAGTTTTTAGTGATATCAAAAGTATGTTTATTTAGGAACAAATGGTTTCCAAATGAAGATAATTCATTCCCTTTACGTGAACAGGCTAGATGTTCTTTAAATCTGGTATTAAAAGTTCTTCCCCTTTTGACCAATATACCTGGCTCCTCAGGATTCGCAATTAAGTAAATAGATCCCACTTTGGTTGAGAATATTGATTTTATCTTTAGAATTTACTAAAACATTTCTGAGATTGAAAGAATTGTAAAACGTTACCTTAAAAAGATTTTTATCAATTTTCCTTGAAATCTTTTCTGAAACTCTACCTAAGTAACTTAATTTCACCCATTGTTTCTTAACAGCAGGATAATTAGTCATTTAACAGAGCTATTTTTCCCCCTTCACAAATCTCTTCTACGTCTTCTTGATCTTGTTCCTCTGAGGTTGATATCTTTAATTATTTCGTCATCATTCAAAATTTGAAATTCAGGATCGTTTGCATCGCAATTTAACCACTCTTATTCGTCGCATTCAGCACATATTGAATGTTGTGTTAAACAAATGCAACAGTCAACATATTAAGACTGCATTCCATCACGTGCTTAAACAGTGGACTCAATTAGCCACGTGCGTATCAGCAAATTTGTAATATTTTGACCAATCCGGATAATCGAGGTTCTACTGTAGCTATTTCTCACCGTGTTATGATAGAGTTCTACCAAGTAAATACCATTTCAATTAATAAAAAATGCCTTTTTGTTTTTTTAATATAATGCTTGTCCATTTTCACGTATTGATAGTGAACACCTTAAAAGTGATATCAATAATTATCGACAACAGATAAAAGTCGAGAGTAAAAATATTTATAACCACTTGAATCACATGATCATAAAAAACAATTCGCATGTTCATAAAAACTGTTTTCGATTCCCATTGTAAGTGATAAGCCTAAGCGTTAATTTTAATCTCAAAAGCTTCGGAAAAAGTTCTTTCTTTCAGATATGTATATTTATTTCTTTTCCAAATTGATATTTGAGCTCTCGAGTGCCGTTAAGAGATATTTTTGAAGCCTTCTTTTTCTTTAGAAGCCTTGAACGCCTGGGACGTTTTCAATATTTTTATTAATAAAAACAGATGAGCTACTAAAAGATGTATAATTTGTAAATGAATGATGCAAAAATATCGTCGCTTTTTGAAATGTTTATTATCCAAACGAAGAAGAGTATTAATTAGAGATTCCAATTACTCGAAATTTCAACTACTCGAGTTTCAGATGTTCCAAAATATGTATGTATTATTATTTCATATTTTGGTATTTACATAGGTGATAGATAAATAAATACGCAATAAATAAGCTTTTTCAATTTCAATAATACATTAATTTTAATTTATAAAACATTTATTTAAAAAATGAAATGAACGTATCAAATTTTAAATTCGTTCGAAGTTTTGTTTTTATTATTCCCGCAGAAGAAAAACTCACTGTTACTGTGGACGTCGGTTTTATAGTTAACAATGAATTAACTAGTGCATCTAGTTTTTATGTCCACTGTTTAAATGATTTCAATTTTTTATTAAGTAAATGAAATTTGAAAATAAATCTTTATTAATAAATTTTGAGTATTACTCGATCATTTTTCAAATACTCTTGCAAAATGGACGAGTATTCTAGCTAGAGTATCCATCGTTAGTATACATCGTTCTAAAAATAAAAATAGAAAAATCGATAAAATTATTCATATTTTATGTCGCGCATGAAAGAGACAACCTAATTGCGTTGATGCTCATTACAGACTGGCGTAATCACAGCGATGAACGCCAGCGCTTATCTACACCTTTTACTGTAAAAAGCATCTATTTGATTTGAAACGTACCTTTGAACGAGGCGCTTTTGAGATAAGATAACGTTATCTTATCGCCTATGGGCAGTGAAGTTAAAAATCTTGGCAATTTGTAGCGACGATATAAAGGGTTTTCGGTCAATGATAGTCCGACTTATTTTCTTTTTTATTTACTTCCGACGAAGCTAGTCAAAAAAAATCATAGTTTTTTTCTGCAAAAGGTGTAAAAAATAATTATTTAAGGAAACCAAAAATGTACACACTGTATCACTAATATTAAGATAGATATTTGAGATAAAGTAGCAGTGGTGGTCGACTGTCTCACCCACTGGGAAGGAAAAGTTAATAACGGTATTTTCGGTTTGCTTTTTTTTTGGAAAATAAAACCTACTTCTTTAATATGAAGATACTTCTTCAATCAATGACGTCAAATTTCATAAAAAAACACACTTATGTTTATATGAAAATGTAATAAACGTTTTTCCAATATAAAAGATATTAGATTACAAGATTCATGATATTATGTCGTGAGCAGGGATTAATCCTCCAGAAACAATTCAATGCACGTTTGTAAAATTCATTTTGATATTATTACGGGTACACAAGGAATTTAAATATGTAAGGATTTTATTAACTCATGCTTCTACAATTCAACAAGCCAAATATCATAAAAACGATAATATTGTTATACGAAAAACATTATATTTTGTATGTTGTTTGTACTGTAAATTTAATACTGTTTATTTTTTGATGAAATATGTTAATATTGTAGTGAATACAAAATACACAAAATACTTTATTTTTCTTTTCACTATGCGTAAAAAGTACGTAAAAGCGAGTCATATTTCAAGGACGCTGTATTTCAGGCTGTTTTTTTTTTTACCCTAGAAGCCTTTTGATAAGGGGTTACAAAAAGTTCAATAGGATACGTCTGGGACGCTCAGCTGTGCATGGCTAAAAATGCAATTTTTTCAGGACATGCATTTCATCGGTGCTGATTTACGGTAGCGAATCATGGAATCGTGAGGAGCTTGGTAATTTAGGATCGTACTGGGCAGCGCCCTGTTATGGAGATACGTTGGAACTGGTTATATCACGTGCTGTGGATGCCTCCAGATAGCCTCAAGCCCGCCCACCTCTTAGGATCAGTGAGATTCCGGTGTCCTGGATGGATGTAACGTTAACACCAAGCCACGGATCCGAGCATAGAAAATCTTTTTTTATGCACGTTCTCTCCCAACATGTGAATTCCTCACGGAGTTTACCTCAACCATGTTTTTTTCTACGAGAACTCTTTGTAACTCAACCTCCCTTATTTCGAAGAAAGTAGGGAATAAAAGGATACAAGGATTATTACACATCTGGTGAGCTTATCAATCTTACGCCACTTTTTGGGATCGGAAGGGTAGGATCGATAAATTGACTAACAGTATATGCTTGTACAGTAGGGGTTCTTAACCTTATTGCGGTGACGGGCGCATTTGAGATTTTGGAGATGAGTCACAGGATTTAAAAAACAAGATATAAGTAGTACATATTGAGACGACCAGGGTTTCTTCCTCAATCTGACAGTAACAGACATCATCCTTCCAAGGCGTTCAGTGACGGGACTTAGGGACAGGATGGGAAGAAAGGTATCTCTTACAAAGATTTCAATCGGTAGTCGCTTTGCCTCTATCTTAAGTCGGGTAGCTTATTTTCGAATCAGAGTATATTTTTGATTACAAACACAGATATATTGCGTAAGACCAAACGATTATTGCGACTCCCTGCCGTCCGAGGCAGGAGCGGAAACGACTGTTGACTTTGAATGAAGGATAAAGACTGACAAAAAATAAATCGCTTTAGAATAGGCATATTTATACCCTACGATTCTAGTGTGAAAAAGAGCTCAACCAATCGACGCAAAGTGGTCGCGAATGAACTGAACGAGAGGCGTCGTTTCTAGAAGTCGGTTACAAGATTTTATAATATTTTGTGAATTTATTCGCGTTATATTAATCGTTTAGGTCTTATTATCATTTATTGAGGTGATAATAAGATCGTTCGAGAGAGTCCTGATGACCTACAATATCAAGCGGTATCAATATTTATGTATGTTTTCATTTTATTATTGTTCCCTTGACAGCTTAACATGTTTTACATTCATTATTTTGTGTGACTAAATTGTTTATTTTAAATTGGAAGATTATGCATTTACTTACAATTACAAAAAATTCCTAGATAAAAAAGCACATTTCTTGTAATCTTTGACATTGCATTTCACGAGAAGCATTTTACATTGACAAAACCATGTTCGGTATATCAGTTTTTCTACAAAAGGAGTTTTTCAAATATTGTTGAGTATTTTCAGAATGACATTCATGACATGTTCAAAGGAAAGCACTGACTAGAGCATTATCAGTAATTATTGCTGATACTTTTTATGAAGGCATGCTTATTTCTTTCGCGTAATTTTTAAAAACATTAAAAATCTCGATACTCGAAATAAATCTCAAATATTTTTTTAATTCTTTGCCGGGCGTTCTAAATGACTCCGCGGTCACGTGGTTAAGAATCCCCGGTGTACATGGACTCGAACCCGAGTGGCTGTCACGGAAGCCAACGACGTTGACCACCGCACCTCGAAACGTAGACTTTTGCGACACGAAATTATTATTTTAAAATTCATCACTTAGCTGCGTTTATAATTAAAATTCATATTTATTTTATAAGTTTTTAAGACTCGCTTTTTTACTTTGAGAACTTTGCTTGTTTTAAATTACTTTTAATTTAAGATTCTGTATTAAAAATTACGTTACGTGCTTTATACGAAATAAAGTTCATTGAAGTTAGCCTAATTGAAAGGCTTGAGTTGGCACTTTTAAGAAGGCTTTTGAAGAAGAAAATATTATCTTTTCATTTCGTAATAGTGGACTAAATATTATCATCGCAACCTCGTTAAGGCATAATACACGTTTTGCTACCCCAAAGGCCCCGGAATAATGAAAATCAATTTAGGATAAATGAAGGTTGTTTTTTAATTAAAAACGGTATGTACGACATTTACACAGGAAAGTATCGTAATTCGGAAAAAAATAACGAAAGTAAAAAAGAAAAGCGTTGAGAAAATCGATGTTGAATATTTGCGAGTTAAAAAAATACAGTGTTTGAATTTAGAGCAATAAATAATAAACACTTTTAATTTCAACGAATGAAGCAAAGATGGGTAGCGTAAAATGGTCATAAATTGAGTTGATTTTAGAGAAAATGAGTTGAGTTGGCATTAATTTGGTAGAACTCCATCATAAACACCGCGAAAAAATAGCAATGTATTTGAGCATAAAAAACAATATATTTTACATGTTTGTTAACAAACATTTATCCGTCACCGTTACTCAGACCATTGCAGAAGGCTAATGCAGTTTACCCGAAATTAACTTAAAATTTAGGATTTCGACTGAAGATGCTTAATAGAGTTTCAATATCAAATTTGAATCGTTTGAATTATACACTTATTCATTCGTTTCCATGAGTCAGTCCAAGTTCATTTTTTGAAATATATGAAACCCGGGTCGTAAGTGACAAAATTTAAATTTGAAATCAACTGAGTCTACGTTCATTACCACTGTCATATTTTATTCTCTACTCGCTATCATTTGTATGTCTTATACACCAGTTTACACAGATAAGTTAGAGCATGTTTAAGGATAAATTTGACGAGGGCGTAAGCCAATCAACTAATAGAACTAAAATACATTGCTATTTTCTCACCGTGTCACAAATTGACATTAATATAATCGGTTCTTGATAAAACTCGTTGATTTCTGACTTCTTTAACCTAGCCACCCCGAACAGTATAGATTTTGTCCCAACAGCTACTTTACCTTAAATATCTATCTTAATACTAGTGATACGATATCTAAACATTTGATATTCATAAATCATAGTTTTTTACACATTTTGCAGAAAAAAAATATGATATTTATTGGCTAGTTGAGCCGTAATAGATTAAGAAAGAGAAGAAGTCGGAATTTTTCAGTCTAATTGTCAATGTTAGCAATTGCTGGGAAGCGCTAACATCAAATTTCACGCCCATAAGCGATAAAAGAACGTGACCATAGTGAGTCATAGATAACATGGAAGGAGTGTTTCATATATGGCAACAATCCACCATAGCCGTTGGAGTGGAAACGTCGTTGTTTTCATGCGCGACTTAAATATGAATAATTATAGGAAAAATAGGGATTTTTATATGATTTTTTTTTCAGAAAGATGTATAAATTTTTCTTCAAAGCATAATCAATCATTTTTTTATTGCAGTCTATGCCAATAAGGCCAAAACACTGGGGTCATTTTTTACCCCCCTTTGGCCTGAGAGTCATTATTCAAGGTTAGTCCTACGAAGGTTAAACTGTCTAAAACTCTTTTCAGCTGTTCAGATGATTGAAATTTGCAGTCTTAGCAACTTTTCCGTATAAAAGACTTAAATTTTAAGTCGTTCTTGCTAGGAAATTAAGCCAACGCTCTTTTTCGACAAAAATGCGGCATATATCAATAAGCCAAGAAAATCACATTTAACTATGAAATGGCACGTTTTGTTAAATGTAATAAAAACACATTTTAACCAGCTCACATTGTACCTTCAAAACAAGTTTGCTGTTGAAATAAACCGTTCTGAAAATTTTATAAGAATCATTTTATTTACTTACACTTTATCGGTCACAATCAAAGATAGACTTTATTTTATCGAAAAATTGTCAATTTAAAATAAATCTGTTTTCTCATGTTACCAAAGACATTAATCTTCAAATAGTGATATATTTCTTTTTGTTTTTTACAAGTAAAGATCGCTATTTGAAAATATACACTTTCAGCAAAAGGAAAATTGTTGTTTATTTTCAGCTTTCAAAAGCACTTCGTATTGCGTATCGAAATTGTTTTTAAAATAAGCAATACAAAATTCTTTTTAAATATTGTTTTTATAATAACATTATACGTAGGGTAAATATATTAATTGGATATTGTGAAATTCAAACTTACCGTTAATTAATTGTGCTTCTATTAAAAGGGGAAAAAGACTTTCTTAATTTTAGAATAGAAAAGGAAATCCTTCTGATAACTTTTTGAACGCCAAATAAAAAGCAACAAAACACGTGTCATTATTTGTTAAGGCAGTATTCCAGTTTAGGATTCTGAAAAAATCCATTTTTTTTTATTGCATATTTTCAAAGTCCAAACATTTTAAAATATGTTCTTACAAGATTATTGCATAAATTATAATTATTGTTAGAGATATAGCTACTTTAGTGACGTAGAATCTAACCAATCTGGGCGGTTTTTAACATTGCTCGAAACTTTAAGCACGTTTTTCTCGCAATGTTTTTTCGGATTTTTCTAAAAATAATTGCCATGATATCTCAAGTTCTACATAACCGATTTCGATGAAATTCGATGTGAACGTTCTTTATACATTCTTGTATATACTAGGATTTAAAAAAAAAACAGATTACTATTTTAAAAAAAATCTAAAACATGCAAAAAAAAATTTTTTTTTTAAAACTTCCGCCATTTTGCGAAAAAAAAATAATTTCGACTTCGTTCTAGTATATACCAGAATTGCATCTTTATTGATTGCGAATATATTTTATTTCATGTGACTAGAAAAGTTGGGATCATGGCAACTTTGGAGCGCCATTTATTTGAGACCCCACACTTTACCAGCCTGTAACTTTTCAGGATTTTTGTTTTTTGGCTCGAATATTTTTTTGTATATTCTTAAAATATAAATAAATATCTGGTAAAAAATGGGTGGTAATTGTTTATTCATTTTTTTTCTATAGCACTTGCAAAAACACCTAAAATTTCAGCCTCTAGACCAGAATACTGCCTTATACAAAACGTGCAATACGCAAAAAAAATTTTATATCAGTTCTGAAATCCTTTCATGATTAACGAAAGATTGTTGATTTTCTCAAATTCCGAGATCTAGAATCGACTAAAGTAAAAAAACTTTGCCTATACACCCAATCCTTTTCCAACGCAATAGATTGTTTCAGAAATTAACGCATTAAATAACCTTCTTCAGTATTATTTTTAAGGGTTTGAGTATCGGTCATGGATTAATATTAGTTTTCTCATTAAGAATGATGATATCTTTAATTTATAATTGTACCAATGCAGTTAGTTAGCAAAGGGTCTTTCGAAAGCTGAAATACATACATAGCTATCAACTATTTATTTTATAGTTGCTATTTTTGACCGTGTTATAATAGAGTTACACCAAGTTGCAATGCAAATCCAATCAATATGTGCAGTTAGTTAAGTTGAGTAAAAATAATGATTTATTTATTTTAAATAAAAAATACTGTTCAAAAAAACAAGAGCTCATTCATTAAACCTTGTATGCTATAAACAATAACGTGATATTTGATAGGCTGCCAAAATATTTTCCTCTTGTCTCTATTTTTTAGCGGTAAGCTTTGACGCTTGGAAAAGTGGCAAGCATTTTCCGGAGTCACTCCGCCTAATGAATGGATCATTACATTATTTTTCAACGCCAAAGTTTTCCTCGCGCTAGAGTTTGTTTTCCGATATTATTAAATCAAGCAACGGATTTAGTGGTGTTACACAAATACCCGTTTAAGGAAAAAGGTGATCGTTATTGATTACTCAGGTATTTTAGAAATAGTGAAAATATAATATCGAATATTTCAATTTTATGATTTATTTGCAACTTTTCAGATCGAATAGAAGTTTTGGATTTAAATTTGATCAAAGTCAATATCATATACCATTTATCAATTTAAGATATTGGATTTAAAATTAAAAATAGCTTTGATTATTCCACGTATTGTGTTACTTATTGCAACACGTGTTTCGCCTCTTTCAGATGCATCTTCAGACTAACTATCGCAAAGGTTGATTAAGTAATAAAGCATGATTGATTCTAATATTCTAAAATGATTAATTAAAAAAATGAAGCGGATGGAAACAAACAATAATTATACTACTAATGATGCTAAAATTACAGAACTTATGAGTTGAAATCAATTGGGAAGGGTTAAACCCATTGAAATTAAATTAAGCAGTGGCGAACAAACTGTCCTATTAAATATATTTTTTGATAATACCTCCTTACTGTTGAACATTTATTTATTTGTAAAAAATCTAAGCTATTAATTTTTTTAACTCTTTTTATTAACTTTGTGAAGTATTTCTTCATCACTACTCTGATTAATATTATGATTGTTTTGTATTAAACGATTGACGAATTCGGTAAACTTATTTCTTTTAAGACATCTTATATGTTTTTTCATTCTAATATTAAAGTTTCTACCCTACATAGAACGCTTGGCAGTCCCCACAAGAGAGGCGATAGATGCCATTCTGAGTGACAATGATTCTACGAAAACTTTACATCTTAATACAATTTTGCCTAAATTAATTCCATATTAATAATAAAATTACAACAAATTTTAAGTACTTATTCCACATTAAATTAAATTTGGATCAGGACCGGTTTCGCTCATTACGGTGAGTATTATCATCACTCATCAGTTGATAATGCTTGCCATGAGCGAATCCGGTTCTGATCCAATAAATTTAATGTGGAATAAGTACTAAAAATGTGTTATTATTTTTATTATAAAGCCATTCCACGAAGTATTGACAGTGAACACTTTAAAAGTAATACCATATTATTTTGAGTACTGCAGTATAAGATAATTGTGGTCACATCTCTCTGTGACATAGAATGGTTTCACTTGAATCAGAATTTGCAAGAGCTTTGTCGAAAAAAATAAAAATGAAAGAGGAAAAACAAAAGATAAAAATTGGTGCTGATAAAATCAAAAATTAGCGAAACAAATTTGCCGACTCATCAAAACGAAAACAAATAGCTATCCGAAAACTCTGCCCTTTTTTGTTTTCGAAAAATTTTCAGGTTATTACGCACTTTTAGAATATTGAACTTTTGTTTTACAACATTTTAAGGCTGAAACGCTGCAGTGTAACAGCGACTTAGCCTCTTGTATTACGACTCTTAAATCCTAGAACTCTTTTGTCAAGTCAATCTCGACATCGTAAAACTTATTTTTAAATTATACTTAGTCTAAATACCGTATGTATTGGATTGTGTGCCTTAGTTAAAGTTTGTAACATGTCATAATGTGGTATATTTTTCAGTATTTCGTTTTACCATGCTACCTGTCATATCAATCAATTTCTCAAACCTATTGAGGAGTTGCTGGACGGAAAAATAATATATTGAGAAGTCCAAAGTGTTACTCTTCAGCTCAAAGATTGAGTCACATTTGGTAATTTTTTTAGCAGTGCAATATTGAGGCTTGATTATTCATTAATAAATTATAAAATATCTTTCTTACTTATTACACGATAAATTTATGCAGATCACCGAAACTGTTCCCGAGTTAAGAAAATTATAAGTACCTAATATAGTGTGAATAACGATAAGTTAATCAAAATGACAATTGTTGTGTAGTCATAGAGACATTTTTCGATAATGCTCGCCATGAGCGAAACCGGTCCTGATTTAATAAACTTTGTGTGGAATAAGTACTAAAAATGTTTTATTAATCTTATTATAATGCCATTTCACCAAGTATTAACAGTGAACACCTTAAAAGTGAAGCAGTTATCAGTTGCATTGACTGCCTCTTTACTAAGAAAACTGGAGTTGCTAACCCTTTTTTGCTCAATTTTCTATTATACTTTTATTTAACCTTGTCCGCTTCCAACCTGGATCCTATGGACTTCTCACGGAGTTTATATCAACATATGTTTTTCTACGAGAGCTGCTTGTTACTCAAACTCTCTTTTTTCGAAGAGAGTAGGGATGTAAAGGATAATGATATTACTAGGACAGGACTAGTGATTGGCTAATCGCTGTCACTATGCGTCGCTTTTTCGGATCGGAAAGGTGGGAAGGGAGTGTCAATAACACAAACACCCATGTCTTTGAACAGATTTAACGACTGACAAAATCCATTCGTACCGGAAATCGAACCCGGGCGGTCCAGCACGCAAGCCAACACCGTTGAAACTGCGCCACGGACCGGAATTTTAGCAGATGTAAATTTTTTAGTAAATAAAAAAGAAAGCACCATATGTATATACTTAGCTTACAAAAGTATTTATCAAATGGCATTCATAACTCCATTTAAGAAATTTGGCGAGTTATCGACCTTTTAATACCTCATTTTTCCTTTCTTATCGTTTTTAAAAGCTCTTTTTGCGAGCCAAATTTTTCACAAACACCTTGAAAGACCTTATTAGTAGTCCACATGCTCCCCGCTAAAAGTGGGCATGGTATAAAAATAAAAAATCATACAGTCATCGCAGACATTATATTTCGTATATCGCTACTTTACTTTGAAAAGGTTCTAAATGTCTTTTTGTCGGAAGAGCTTATATTTACCGCATTCTATCATATATGAGGAGCTAATTTTCAAAAGTGGACATATCCATTTGTTAAAAAATTGTGAGATATTTTCATTACTTTTTCCTCATAAATTTGTGTTTACTATCAATATTTTTAACATATGTTTTAAATTAAGGAATTACGGATAATTTGTAACAATTCAAACTTAACCATGTAAATTAAAAAGGTCTCGAAAGTTTAATCTAAAACTGGCAGTTGAAAAAAAGTATTTTGGAATGGTCCACTTTTGAAAATTAGTTCCTCATATGTGAATTTCAGAATTATCTATGCTTGAATAACGGAGTTAATAGAAATCCGGAGTTGCACTGCATCTGCACACTTTTTTTACGTAATTTATTTGACAAAGTTCTAAGATTGTCATCATTATTTCCATCATTAGATCTTTAAGATCATTATTTATCAGCAAGAGTTGTGAAAAAATATGCTTAAAATAGGCAGTTTTAAACATTTTTACTTGCCAATTGTTACAAGTGAATTTTAATCAATTGAAACTTCATACGCTCATATCACAAAACATTGTCAAGAGCTGTTAGAACCTTTTCAAAGTTAAGTGTCGATATACTATATTTACTTTTCCAGTTCAACCCTTATTCAGCCTCTTTGTCACGTTGTATATTTTATGGTGTGAACCGTCACAAATACCCGTTTCCCTCACATTAATATAATATAACAGCTCGTGTTGGAAAATTATTTTAGGACTGAAACACTGGGTTATATTACTAACAGGAAATAACATCTTCTTCATACGGGACAGCTGTGACCAACCTTTCAGGCACAGCGAGTTTGCTTAGAAACTATTTTGATAATTTTAATCATTGTAAGTAATTGACGCACGGTCCGTGGCGCAGTGATCAACGCCGTTGGTTTCCGTGACAAACCACCCTCGCTTGAGTAGATTTTTCAGTCAAAAATCGATTATGTTCGAAGGAAATGGGTTGTTGAAAATCCCCTTCCCACCTTTACAATCCCAAACAGTGACGCATAGCGAGAGCGATTTGCTAACCACTTCTCCTCGTATCCTTTCAATCCCTTCTATCTTCGAACAAGAGAGGTTGAGTATTAGTACTGAGTAACAAGCAGTGCTCGTAGAATAATATATGTTGAGATTAACTCCGCGAGGAGTCCATATGCTCCAAGCTGGAAGCATACATGGTCAAAAAAATTGATTACAATCACGTAGGTTTTTATTAATGTTGTTTTTTGTCACGCCATCGTTAACTTTTCAACCATATTTATATTATTTCTATAGAAAAAAAATACACTCTTATTTTTTCACCGTATTATAATAAGAATTCTCCCAAAAATGCCAATTCAATCAATAAGTAGTAAATCAATAAATTAGTTAACATTTTGCTATTGATAACTTCACTAGTGGTCTTTCCTATAACCACTTCCTTGTTTCCTATAAAAAGGAAACATCCCAAACTCCACTTTGTAATTTAATCATTTTAAAATATTAGAATCAACTTGCTTTATTACTTTTAGAAACTTTGCGATAGTAAGTCCAAAGCTGCCTCCGGGTCAACCGACTCATTTATGTCGACAATAATATCATATTGCAAACATACGATGTTATGATGTTTTTCCTTTTGTTTATGGCTGGCCACAAAATAATATTTATTGCGCTCATAATACATGTGCTATAAACTTTTACGCGCCCCGTTTATGGTTTTGATTAAAAGTTTTACTTTGAACGTGCCACGCTATATTGTTTGAACTAATATTTGCCATGCTTCTGTCACTTTTATTGACGTTTTATTGTTTGATGGGTTTTACTGTGTGTTAAACTTTTTTTATGATATCTTTTCAATCTACAAACTGAAGGTTTTATTTCAATATCTAAGGGTGCACTTTATGCAAAAGGTAAAAGCGACGCGTGGTAAGTATTGAAGGGGTTGAAACGTTGGAATTTCAACCCTTGTTTTAGCTACTCGAATACGTGACGTTAATAATCATATATTTATGAAAAATAGTAGGTACTGTAGAAATATATTACATTTGAATAGTAGAAGCAACGAACATTCGTATTTTTTTGGAAAAATACTAATTATGGCCATTGTTTAAGCTTTCGCGTAAATATTTATATTGACACCGCCTTATGTGGTAGGTCATCAGAACTCTCTCGAACGATCTATTTTTCACCTCAGTCTATGAGTTTAAGTCGATATCAAGAAATAAATTCATTCTTATAATAATCTATATTGAAATCTATAGCGATTTAATATAGAGTTATTTCAATTTCTCTTATCTCTTGACGCCCGACAGTGCATGCGCTTCATAAAAAGTTCATTAGGCGATAAATAATCCCTTATCGGCGGGCGCACGTGTTAACGATTTTTGAAACGGCCATTGTTTTTTTTTTCTAAAGTAACCGTTTGTTTTCATACAGCAGTGAGAGATTGGACTGCATTGAGAATGCACGCGCCTAATCCTCTCCCTAAGAATTAAATTCGAGTCAAATTCCTGATATCGCCTTCGCAATAATAATAATAATAGTCGTGTATTATGTGTTGTAGAACGTAACGTGTATTGTTAATCTATATGTGCTAAATCCGTGTGTAAAGTCTGTGTAAACTATATACAATTAAATAATGGATGCTAACCGCACCCAAATACGCTTTGAGATCGTCTTTTCTTTATAAGAGTACCATGTTTCTCCTACTCCGTCCCCAAAATTCCTCTCCTGAGTGTCGGATAGGAGGCTCCTTCTCGATTTACGAGGGAGCCGGAATAAAGGTCTTCTCAATATATAGTCAAGTTATTATGGTCAAGTGGCATAAACTTTACCCCAATGATCGGGGGTCTGGGCCCAAGTCCCGGCAGGGTCAGATTCTATCACTTATAAAAGATATCTTGGACATGGGTGCATGTGGTTTATCGTCGAGCTTTTCTTGACTGTTTCATATAATTTTTCATCGAGTTAATCTCGTATGACTTTCGTTTTTTTTTTAAAATATTTGGTGCGTTGGCATGAAAAGGTATATTAATATAAATTGGAAAAATTGATTTAGATGAGTTTATTGCTTTTTAAATGTGAAAAAAGAATAAGAAATTGTAAGTGGATTGAAAACAAAATAGTAAACTATCTATAATATTTAAAAAGAGTACTCGCTCACGTCCACGTAAAATATGTCGACATCAAAAACAATACAGCTTAGAATTTTTAAGGCTCATCCCAGTGACATCCCCATTGCTGGTTGTACTCATTGCAATAACGAACAATTCATGTTCACGATTCCTCAAAAAGCATGATACAAAAGTGTACATTTTTTACTCAAGAATCTGGTGATGATGAAGCCCAATATTTTATTAGCACCTTATATTATATTATACCCGATATCTTCATATATGGTCAAACTACATAACAGTGAAAATAAGCCATCGGAATATCTTTTGAGATTTTTTAGTAGAAGTAAATTTTACCCCTCTGTTTTAAAAAGTATATTTTTTTATATGATGCCAAATAATTGAGAAACCATATTTTTTTTTGCTTATAATGAAGAAATTTTAGAGGCAAATATTTGTCCCCAACAAAATTAAATGAACTCGCAGAACTTTTCATTAGTTGATAATTATATTTTTTCCAAGAAAGTTACATAGTTATTTTTTCTATTACTCTACGAGCGAGAAAATATTTTTAAATTATAATTTGTATGGAACGGTAATTGCTTTAAAATATACTTCATTTTATCGCAAACACACAATAAAAATTTTCTGCGTATTTCGCTTGAAATAAAATTAGCTAAATTCAGGGTTGTGGAGTCGGAGTCGTCGCGGGATTTTGGTCGGAGTCGGAAATTTTTTAAAGTTTGTACTTTTTATTTTTGCAATTTGTATGCCAAATTTGGCTATTGGCCGGATTGGTTTGTTGATATATAATTGAATAGGAAAGATAGGAAAAAAAACCTGACGAAATTAAACTTTTTTTAAATTTTTAAATCAAAATACCGTTTTTATTTGATATATTTCTTGTTAATGGAAGATTTTTTTTTTTTAATAATATAATTTGAACAAAAGAAAGGTGTCATTCAAGAATAATTTTTGAAAAAAAATATCGTAATATTTATGATTAAAATAGTAAATTGATTGAATTGGTATTTACTTGGTAGAAATCCATTATAACACGATGAAAAAAATAGAAATGTATTTTTGTTCCATTTTATAATTTTTGTAGAATTAATAAACATCGCATTAATTTTCAGCGTGTGGAAATAGTATATTCATGCTGCTATAATATTGAATTTTCCGTGGTTACTCCCAGTGAAGAAAATATCGTATATCTACATAGCTCTTTCAAGGTATAGTTGCATTTCATTCCATCAACCACTCGTGAGCAAAGATGTAAGAACTTGGCTGGGAAAAGAAAACCAATAAGCTAATAGCTACTCTATATTTTGAGAGTAAACATGGTAAGAAAATACAGTTTTAGTCCTGGATATAACTTCACCACTGATTATTCACTGGGTAAATGATTAAAATCAAAATTGTTAGCAATGCATGTTCCTTCGGATAAAAGAAGCGTGCCTCGAATTTTTTACAGTTTTTAGCTATGAATGCCATTAGATACAAAATCTTATATATAAAACCGAAACGGCGTATGCATGTATGTGGGTCTGTAATTCCCTTTTGCATTGTTGTTGCAAGTAGCCATAAAAACGAATATGAAAGAAAATATGCTTGAATTTTTATCGGCGAAGACATTTAGTCAAAATGTAATAAATTAGTCTTCTACGAACTTTTTCCCGGCTTTTATTAATATAATAATGTTTATTATTTACGTGAAGGTATTATTTGACATTTCTTTGACAGCAAATTAGATTTTTTCCTTGAATTTGGACGTTTTAATGGGCGAGAATGGGGCTGTCATCAAATTAAATAAAGTTTGTGATTTTATTTTAACTCTATTTTGGATGTTAGATTTTGTGATATAATTATGTCGAATGATATAACATTAAATAATTATTGGTCGCTTAGTCCGAGCGACGCCGGGTAGTAATACTAGTAATATAATATGTTATGTATCAAAATGAATCACTTTCTTGTTCATAGCTCCACTAAACCATTAATAATAAACACATATTGAGTATTTATTCCACACTACATTTATTGGATTATGACCGGTTTCACTTATGGTGAGCATTATCAACTGAGTACAATTAGTACTAAAGAGTGGAATAAGTACTACAAATATGTTATTATTTTTATTGTAATGCCTTAAATAAAGTTACTTAAATTAATAAATGAAAATAAATTACTATTTAATAAGTAAATCAGAAAGCCAAAAGATCACCTTATATAACAAGACAATTATATAACATTGGTCTATGGAAGCCATGTACATATATTGTCGGTCCCTGTGGTCTAGTGGCAAGAGCTTTGTCCTAGCGATCAGGTGGCCCGAGTTCAATTCCCGGCAAGGTCATATTTTTTCAATTGAAATAAAGAGATCCTTGGGCTGGGTGTATGTTATATATAGTTGATTTTGTGCACAACTGATTCATTACTTATCATCGAGTAAATCTCGTATGAGTTTCACAATTAAGAATATTTGGCGCATTGGCGTAAGCTGTAATGCCAAATATTTTTATATATTTAAAAAAAAAATGAAAATATAATAATCCACGCAAAAGAGTTTTAGGTATTTTATTAAATACTAACATATTTAAAAAAATACATTTTGCAAACGAGTCTGGCAATGTTATCATAAAATTTACATCTTTACTTTAACATTGAACTATTAATATTATCTTTTTTTGCTATAAATTATTTTGAGCTTTCAAAGTTTGATAAACTTTTTAGGGTAGTGTTTCGTTTCGGGGAAATCGGATTTGAAATCTTAATTGCAAGGATTATTAAAAACTTTTCTCAATTTTTCGCTACCTAATGATCCACTGTGTTATCTTAACTTTGAAAAGTCAATTTTAGTCTTGCTATCGAGTGAAAATTTTCCTTAATTGCACGTTGATAATAATTTATTTGTTTTACGGTAGCCTTACAAAAGTATAAGCACAGTTTTGAAATTAAAATAATCTCTTTTAACTGATCTTATCAGGAAGAAATCAATTAAGTTGCATTCATGCTCAAATACTCGAATATTATACACTTTTTTAAAAATAACCGCCAGCCCTTCAACAGCACCGAGATTTTTTTATGACTTAGTTTAACAAAAGTAAAGGGACTTTCAGCTACTGGTAAATATTATTCGAATGCACACATTTATTTTTAATAAAACATATTTACGAAACATATAATTTGCCTGAAGACTGCAGCACACTTTAAAAAAACTGCTTTATAGCAGATGGTGGTTTAGGACTGTATTTTCATATTAATATAAAATTGAATAAGGTAGTGGGACTTCACTGTATCTCAGAAATATCTTGCCTGCAGAATTATGTCGAGAAGGCATCAGAGAATCGATATAGAACGAAAGCCATTCTTTTTGATGACCCTTCATAGGTAGAGACGAAAAAGTAAGCTGACTTCTTCAACTGCAGCGATCGCGCCCTCTTGTCAGCAGTGATGGGAAAAGAATGCAAACAAATAAAAATTAACACTTAACTTAGAGACGAAGGAGACTAGAAGGATTTTAGCGCCAACGCGGCCTACGACCTTGAAGCTCCGTCAAATAGATATTCAATTTGATTATATACATAGATATATATCGATCTAATTCTGTTTTTTGATACTTAAATACATATAGCTATAATTGTTTTGTATTTACAGTATGTAAGTCTTAAAATAATAATTATGAATATTTGAGAAAACTTAACGAAAAAAAAAATCATAAATCTATACGCAATGCTGTGATTATTACAAAATACAGTCAATCTAAGTATAATGGACACTTCTATAGAGCTTTTTGCTATAACGTATGCAACGGTTTTTCGTACAAGACACGTGTCGCTTGCTTACAAACTAAACACTTATAATTAATTTTATTTAAAATATAAAAATGTTTGATTTGCTTCAAATTACAAAATACCAGGGCTGTGGAGTCGGTGAAAAAAAGTCCAACTCAGACTCCAGCATTTACCAAAACCACGACTCCGACTCCAACTCCGACCAAAAAAAGTTCAATATCGTCATTTTTCTCTCCTAATTTTCTTATTTATGTGTATACAATGAAATAACAACCCTATCAATGCGACCAAAAGCCAAATTTGAAATATAAAATTCAAAAATAAAAAGTTTAAACTTTTCAAAATTTACGACTCCACAGCCTTGCAAAATACAATTGAAAAAACCAAACCCCAAATTTTTTATGGTTGCTTAAGTTTAAATAGCGTTTATTTGTTATAGCGTACTCCCTATCCTCTCGCTATAGCAGGGCTGGCTGTATTTAAAAAAATCCGATTTGTTTATTGCACATTTGTTTTATTGCTGATAAATTCAACTAAAAATCTATTCGATTTATAAATTTCATGAGCATTCGTGTTCTTTGATAAAAAAACTTCAGATTTTGCACTTCAAAAATTGTTGACAAAAGTTTATGTAACCGTTAAAGCTCTTTGCTTAATCAAATCGAAACATACTTATTATACTTTTTGCTCTTGTGGATGTGGATCACAACAAAGCTTTAGCCGATAAAGAAAGACAAATCCTCAAAACGATTTGCCAACTAACCTCTTTTCATTTCCAGCTCTAACAATTTAGATAATACAAGCACTGAGTCCTCAAACGGTGAGGCAACGATTTTTTTTTAAGTCATATTTTAAGCCCTTTTAAGGTGCTCACTGTCAATACTCCTGGTGGAATTGCATGTTTTGTACTCATTCCGCAATATGTTTATTTATTTCAGGACCAGTTTTGTTCATTGCGAGCATTATCAACTGATAATGCTCGCGAGTTTACGAGTGCAAGGGTTGCCTAACTCTACTTAATATACAAAATGATATTACATATTTTACTAAATTAAACACATTTTATAGTAATACTTCTATATTTATTCTGATAAAGATCATAACTGTTTTCATTAATTGTCATTGTGAGACGATAATTATTGCAATGAGCGAAACCAGTCCTGATCAATGTAATTTTTCGCATACTGGAATTCATCATCTGTAAGGTGTTCATTGTTAATAATGGTGGAAAGGTTTTCCATAAAAATATAAAAAAACATTTTTTGTACTTATTCTAAAATACATTTATTCAGATCAGAACCGGTTACGCTCATCGCAAGAATTATCGTCTAACAATGAAAATCAGTTAAAAATGCTTGCGATGAGTGAAAACACTTAAGATCTTTATCAGAATAAATATAGAAGTATTACCATAACATGTGTTTATTTTAGTAAAAATGCAATATCATTTTGTAAACCAAGTTGAGTAAGGCAACCCTTGCTCCCGTAAGCTCGTAAATTGATGGTTTCTTTATGTCAATTTATATTGAAGGCTTTAATTTGGCGGAGCTCTGTTTTACAGTTTGACGAGCGCTGGCTTTTATTGAACGGGCCAACTGCAAACGCTAACGAGAGAAGCTCTGAATCTGACCAAAGCCTCCGTTTTAACGAAGGTTGTATTATATCAAAGGATAGTCTCCTTTTATATCTAACGTGTGCTTTTTATAGAATACTAGTATTGCTACCCGGCGTCGCTCGGACTAAGCGACCAATAATTATTTAATGTTATATCATTCGACATAATTATATCTCAAAATCTAACATCCAAAATAGAGTTAAAATAAAATCACAAACTTTATTTAATTTGATGACAGCCCCGCCCCATTCTCGCCCATTAAAATGTCCAAATTCAAAGAAAAAGACTAATTTGCTGTCAAAGAAATGTCAAATAATATTTTCACGTTAATAATATACATTATTATTAATAATAAAAGCCGGGAAAAGTTCAGTAGAATACTTATTTATTACATTTTGACAAAATGTCTTCGCCAATAAAAATTCAAACATATTTTCTTTCATATTCGTTTTTATGGCAACTTAATGACCAACAATGCAAAAGGGAATTACAGACCCACAGACATACGCCGTTTCGGTTTTATATATAAGATAGATGGATATATTTTCTGACTATAGGAAATGAAAAGTTTGTCTTCAATTAGAATTTGTACTTTACAACATTAAAATTGGATATTTTTATTATTTCCATACGGATCCGTGGTCAAATTTCAACGTCGTTAGCTTTAGTTGCAGATCGTATAAGCTTAAATTCCAGCACAGAAAGTTAGAATCGACAATAAAACGATTTATTTATTTCTATCTGATGCCTGCGATTTCCTTAACTTTATTCCATTAATCTTATCGTAAAAGTTAGGGTGGACTTCAAGTCTTGCTCGAGCTTTTTTTTTCTATCTCTACTAATTTAAAAAGAAAAGCTTTTATTAAGTGTGAAACCAGCAGTCCTTTAGGAAAATTTTATGTTAACGCGATGCGTACAGACCAGGGCTGTGGAGTCGGAGTCAGAGTCGTCGCGGGGATTTGGCCGGAGTCGAAGTCGGAGACGGAAATTTTGACAATTTCTTTTCATTTTTAAATACAATATGTCAAATTTGGCTATTGGCAGGATTAGTTGGTTGATATAAAATTGAATACACATAAATATGAAACGTAGAAAAAAAAACGTGACGAAATTAAACTTTGTTTAGTCGGAGTCATAGTCCTGTTTTTGTCAATGTTGTAGTCGAAGTGGAATCGTGTTTTTGCTAAATGCTAGAATTGGAGTCGTAATTTTTTATACCGACTCCACAGCCCTGGTACAGACTATAACAGAGGTCATTAACTGTGAATTAACATGAAACTGACCAAATTAATTAAAAGGTTCCGTAATTAAATTGTTAAGATAAGTTCTATTAGGAGAAAACTCTCAAAATATTCTCAAGACCGTGGGGCCATCACTGTAACCCGACGATCTCTTGCCTTCTAACGAAAAGGCATCTGAAGTAAGCTGACCTTTTGAACTGGCTTCACTATGGATTGCTCACCACTGCAGCGATCGCGCCCTCCTTTCAGCAGTGATAAGAAGGGAATACAATTTGAATATAAAAACTAAGCTTTTAGTCTAAGGAGACGAGGAAAACTTTGACGCTAAAGCGCCTTATAGCTTGAAGCTCCATCAAATAGATACAAAAAAGAGTTCATAATGCGGTCCACATCAGGAGTGAATTTGAATAAAAAAAATTAAAATCCGCATGACAAAAAAAAAATGTTCATTTTATAGATTAATAAAATGGCTTAAAAAATATCATTCGATATTTTGAGTATACAACAAGATTGAAGCCAGTATATCCCTTGCATGAAATTTGTTTTGTGTCATACGAGGTACTGTTTTGTAATGTGTGAAATATTATGACCGGAGGCTTTGAGTAAATATCAGGTTTTATGCATATTTAGTTAATACGACACGAATGAATGTTAGGATGTGGCAGTGTCCATAAACTGAAATAACTACCATTACACAACTTGATACGTTGGGTGTAATCTGTCATAAAAAGCAGTGATGCTTCACATTTTTCACACGATGTAAGCTCACCACAACGGTTTTGATTATATAATGAAATTCGAGTAAAGAGTTACTCGGTAGAGCTACAGGGTGGCCTGAGATGAAGCAAAGAGGCTAATATGGCGTGACAACCATTTGATCCAAGTACAGAACTAACATGGTACAAAAAGCAATTGAGTATTGTCTATGAATCTAATGTTTTTAATCATTATTTTTTTATATACACAGTCAAAGTGATGGTAGAAATATTTCGTTGTGTACGTGGTCGAGTTTGAACGTTGGCGTCAGTTGCAAATTGCGCGGGTATGAATCCTACGTCAAGCATTTTCATTTTTCAATTGAATTATCAAATTATGATCAGTCACTTCAAAGTGGGTGTTGTCTGTAATAACCTCATATACTCATTCGATTCTAAAAATATGTCAAGCCGTAGTTCTATCTTTTCTATTTCTACCCTTCGAAAGAAAGATGTTGGGCAACTGAGTACGAAGCAGTTTTCGTAGAAAACTTATAATCTCAATTATTAGTCTGTTCGATCAGAAATTGAGAGCGGACATGGCTATTTGTTTATTTATATTTCATCTGCTGTATCATTTGACATAAAATAATGTTCGTGTTGTCTTAATATTCTAAAATGAGTTAAATATACCAATTAAGCTACAATTGGTTATAAATGTATGCTAATAAATAACCAGATTTGTTTGTGCTTATTTCACATTAAATTAATTATGATCAGGAGAGGTTAAGGTTGTCTTTGATGAGGAATAAATAGAAACTATCGGAATCAGCAAATTTCACGTTGCAATATTAAAAGTTCTCAAAAACCATATCAATTTTGGCTCTCTTGAAAGGTACCGATTTAAGATTTAAGGCCCGTTCCCTTTTGACGTGACAACGTCTTATAAATCAATGAACGCCCGCTGCACGCACGAAAAAACATGACTCATTGTCCCGTTTGTCGCGTTACGCCGAAGGCAAGCGTGCGAGCGAGAGCGCGGATAAGCGATAGAGAGGCACGATCGGCCTACCGTTCGGATTGTGCCGCATCTATCTCTCTTCCACTCGATTGGTCGATGCGTCTGAGTAGAAAATAGACAGCGGCAGCACACAACTTATACACCTACAGTACCTACACGTGAGCTGTTTACAACTGTTTATAAAGTGAAGTGAAATGTTAATGTGGTTTTCATTGTTTATATTACAACAACAATTGCGGCACTAAAGGTTATTAATTCTTGCATATTAAAAATCTGATTAACGTATAACAAATATACAAAATATCGTATCCATACAAAATAATGATAATTCAATAAAAATGATTCCATTTTATTCATAAAAGTATACAATCATTTCATCAATGTTTTCTTATGACGTTGTCACGTTAAACTATCGTCCGTAAACCGACTTTACAGACACCAATTTTTTTTACTCAGATATTTCATATATCAGGAGGTAATTTTCAAAACTGGCCAGTTCCAAAATTATTTATTTTAACAGTCAATTTTAGATTAATTAAACTTTTGAGACCTTTTTTTATTCACATGGAAAAGTGTGCGTTCTTAAACATTATCTTTAACTCTTCAATTTAAAATATTTGCTAGTAAACATAAACTTTGTTCGGTCCGTGGCGCAGTGTCAATGGCGTTGGCTTGCGTGCCGGATCGCCCGGGTTCGATTTTCGGTACGAGCAGATTTTTTCAGTCGATAAATCTGTTCAAAGGCATGGGTGTTTGTGTTGTTGAAAATCCCTTCCCACCTTTACGATCCCAAAAAGAGCGACACATAGTGACAGCGATTAACTAATCACTGGTCCTGTCCTAGTCCTCGTATGCTTTCC
Organism: Himalopsyche kuldschensis; assembly: GCA_028554975.1. NCBI lineage: Eukaryota > Metazoa > Arthropoda > Insecta > Trichoptera > Rhyacophilidae > Himalopsyche > Himalopsyche kuldschensis. The sequence goes on along the minus strand of JAHFWI010000031.1, from coordinate 2,278,205 downwards.
ATCCCTACTCTCTTTGAAAAAAAGAGAGGTTGAGCAACTGAGTAATAAGCAGTTCTCGTAGAAAAAATGTTGAGATTGAGACGACCAGGGTTTCTTCCCAATCTGACTGGAGTCAGACAGCATCCTTCCAAGGCTTTCGGTGAGGGAACTTAGGGATAGGATGGGGAGAAAGGTGTCTCTTATAAAGATTTCAATCGGTATTCGTTTAACCGAAACTCTACCCTAGAGTCGGCTAGTTTATTTTCTTAGATTTTTTACATTTTTACATCGTCGATTACACACAGAGATACAATTGCATAAGCCAAACGACTAATTCTTTTCTTTACTTCCTGCCTGTCCGAAAGCAGGAGATTTTACGGACGAATCACGATTCTAACAAAACTCCATTACGACTCGATTACAACTGTCATATCGGCTTTGTTTTCGACGCGCTTACAGCCGAACTGAGCATGGATGCGTTCACATATGCAGGGCTATGTTTGCTGAGCATGGATTGGTTCGCCTGTCGGTTTTGCAAATTTTTGAATTTATTCGCCATATAATCGTTTAGTTTAGGCCTTATTACCATTGATTGAGGTGATAATAAGATCGTTCGAGAGAGTCCTGATGACCTACAATATCAGGCGGTATCAAGATAAACTCCGCGAGGAGTCCATATGCTCCAAGTTGGGAGCGGACATGGTTAAAAAAAAAATACATAAACTTATGAGGAAAAAGTAATGAAAATATCTCACTTTCTCAGTTTGTCAAGTTGATTTGACCAAATTTTAAAACTACCTCCTGAATATACATAGAAAAGGTTTCGATGTTCACTGGTTGACTCGTCATGACACTTACATAACGGCTGAGCTTTATCGCAAGTTATCGTGTTTGCAGTAAATATAAAGATGTAGATATTAATGTTTACGAATATGAGAGTGCCTCGATAATCTTTATGATGTGTGAACATAGCTGGTAATACGAGCGATAATGAGCTTTTGCGAAGCTCTGCTACACGTTAATCCACATTGAACGAAAATGCGTGAAGTCTACGTAAATCTAATACAACAAAATAAACACCACATGTTTCATAGTACCACTTCAAATATGCAAAAAAACAGAGATCATTAAATGATCTATCAGAATTTTTGTAATCATTTTAAATTGATTTTTATTCTTACCAGCTGATGAAAAGGATCGCAATCAGTGAAGACGTTTTTTTGACGAAAAAGAAGATTTTATTAAATTTATTGTGAAATAAGATCAAAAAAATATTTTAAATGAATGCCTTTCCACTTAGTGTTGATAGTGAACACATTAAAAGAATGTTCATGTCAAAGAGAGAAACATTATAAAGGGTATTTCAATAGGGACGCTCAAAATATGTTACTTTGTCCTGCTGAGTAGATTATTCATTGTTTAGTGGCCAAATTTGAGTCAACCAGTTTGGTAAATAATCAGCCAAAACCTACCTGTACGTCATCAAAATACAATATCTGGTGAAAACATTGCTGCTGTGTGTGAAAGTGTACAGGAAAACCCAAGGCAGCTTATTTCTCGTTGTTCACAAGAATTTCGCTTTTCTGCGACTTCAACTTGGCGAATTTTGAATCGGGCCTTATGTCTGCACCCGTATAAAATCCAACTAACCGAGGAACTTCAGGCAAACGACCGCAGACAACGCCTGATTGGGTTCTGGAGCAGTTGGAAGTTTACCCAAATTTGTCAAAAAAGTCAACTTTAGCGACATGGCCCATTTTATAATGAATGCATATTGGCAGACATTTGATGCTATATTCCATATTTAATGCCGTAAAATATACATACAAATGAAATTAAAATTTAGTCGAAATCTCACAAACAACTTGTTTTATTTACATTTCAAAACTAAGCGTCCTTATAAAAAGACCCTTTACAACACCTAATAAACAATTGGTTTAAGAAATGTGACAAGATTAAAAAGATAATGATGTATAAGTAGATTTAAATTGTCATTCGTGAAAATGTTGTGATGAAGTGATACTGCACAGGAATTCTAAATTTTAAACTAAACCTAAATTAAATATTAAATTTAGTGAGCTTAAATAAATTTTAAAATTATTACATCAATCAATGATTTTTTTTCTTTGGCCTGAGGACTTGCTACTAATTAATTAATACAAATATGACTCAACAAGGCACTGCAGTGACTGTAATTGAAGAATTTTCCTGGTCAATGACCACTATCGGGTACCTGAAAGATTTTGAAAAAATCATATCAATTAAACAAAAAGTAGTGGAATTATGACACGCAAAATTTTTTAATAAATGGATTCTACTAATGTTTGTTCCTATGCTCCTTCCCCCCTTAACCTAGCCATTCCGAACAGTATAGATTTTGTCCAACAGCTAATTTACCATAAATATCTATCTTAATACTAGTGATACGATGTCTAAACTTTTGGTATTCTTAAATGATAGTTTTTTACAAATTTTGCAGTAAAAAAATATGATATTTATTGGCTAGTTGCGCCGTAATCGATTATTAAGAGAAGAGAAAGTCGAAATTTTTCAGTCTAATTGTCAAGTTTAGCAATTGCTGGGAAGCGCCAACATAAAATTTCACGCCCATAAGCGATAAGAGAACGTGACCATAGTGAGTCATAAATAACATGGACGGAGTGTTTCATATCTGGCAACAATAAAAGGCGATAAGCAATAAGATAAGAGACAAGGTAATGTGGCTTCGTGCACGGTTATTGGCTTGTTAGTCCGCCAAAGCCGTTGGAGTGGAAACTTCGTCGTTTTCATGCGTAACTTAAATATGAATAATTATAAGAAAAATAGGGATTTTTATATGATTTTCTTTTTCGGAAAGATGTATAAATATACGTCAAAGCATAATCAATCATTTTTTTATTGCAATTTATGCCAATAAGGCTAAAACACTGGAGACTTTTTTTACCCCCGTTCGGCCTGAGAGTCATTTTTCAAGGATAGGCCTACGAAAGTTATAGGGATCTTGGCTATGTGCATGAAAACAGTACTTTCTTACAACCAGATACCGGTCTTTAACGGAAACCTTAATTAACCTCAACTGAGCTTTCAGATACTTTGTTATTGAATGTCAGTATTCAGACTAAACATTAACTCAAATCACTTTTAAGGTGTTCATTGTCAATACTTGGTGGAAAAGCATTATAATAAAAATAATAATACATTTTTAGTACTTTTTTCACATAATTTTTTTTTTTTTATCAGGACCGGTTTCACTCATGGCGAGCATTGTCAACTGATCAGTAATATTTTTTTTGTGGAAAAAGTACTGAAAATGTATTATTATTTTTATTATTAACTCAGCTTAATTATTAACCAGAGATTTGTACAGATCAGATAGGCGATCATAAGAAACTTTTCAAAGTAAGGTAACGAAATGTCATCCGTCACTGGGAATTTCTTGCAATTTTAAATGGTAAATTAGTAATTCCGCCAAGGAATCAGGCGAAAGATGATTTCAGTGTACTTTATATTTTGAAAAAATTTAAGAATAGATTCCTGAAATCATGTCTTTAATATTATTTTAACTTATCTGATTCAATGTGCGGTTGTAAACATAATAATGTGATTGTATATATATATTTACATATATATAGTATCAGAGATATGTAGTTGCAATGAACGGGGCCTTAGGTGGTTAATCACGGAGGCTTTGAAGAGCGCCTCGACGTGACGGCGTCGACACTCGACGCCAATTTCCCTCATTTTCAAACCCTTCATTTACCACGTCTCGACGACAAACTACGCCTTAAGGGTTGGGAATTTAGAAAATAGACTATCCGAAAGATGATCCGCAGTTTCATGGCTTTATATTGTGTATACTTGATAACCGATATTATTTTCAATATTGATTGTGTTTTTCTATAGAAATGCCATCAACTGTGCTAAGAGTTTTGTATTAGCATTCATGTGGATATTGGTTTATAACCTGGAAATGTCAATATCAAATATTATACATATCTGGTTGATAGCTTTTTCGGCTAACGTCTTTGTCAGAACTATATACTTAGATAACTCAAATATACAATTGAGGATTTCGAGTAAAGATGCTCGTTGGAATTTCAATATAAAATTTGGATCGCTTGAATTGTTAACGCCTCCATTTGTCGCTTAAGATCCGGCTGTTACCTTTTGATATCTTAAGGCTTTTTAAATGCACGAGTGAACTTGAACTGAACTGTCTTTCAACTTTTTTTTCAAATTTTTGTATTCTTGTTCGTGGTTCATAGATTTTGACGTTTGAATTTTAGGATTGCCAGTTATGATCACCATATATGTTTGGTGTTATATGATATTATATAACTTAATCCATCGTTAATAGATATCTACTGACGCTTTTATAGACAATTACTGACCATTTTACAGTAAAACACTGATCAAAATTAATTAATAACTGACCATTTTAAATTTTTTACCGACCGCTTTAAGGCCCCCCCATGTGATATTTTGAAACAATATTTTTTTTGTTGCAAAGAATGATTCTTAAACACGTGTAGAATATGCTGGTAAAGTGATTTTTCAATATTTGAAGTCGTTGGAAAGTTACTACAGTTAGACGACACTTGTTTGAAGGCGGGACATCGGTCAAATTTTGACGCTTTGGCTCGTTACATGAGAACTTTCAATACACATGTAATTTCAATTCATGAAACAAACCAAAATTTAAGCAAGAGAAAAGCAAACAGTTTCAATAGTCTTAAAACAGGAAGAAGAAATAATGATCTATGGACCAGGTAAAGCAGATAAATGGGGAGTAAAGATTTCATAGTTTAAATCGTATTTGAACTTTCAAACGCGTTTTTCCCAAAACTGTGTTTCCGCGATATTCCAAGAACGGGTCAATTATTATTACTTGTTTTGTCATCGTTTGAATTAGGTTCATGAAAAAATTCTCAGCCGTTTTGTTTTTACGTAACAAAATATTCGGGAAAAATCATGAAATTTGAAGATATTTTCAAAAACATGTCAATTGTTCAATTTTCCATATTTTCAAAACATCTTAGTTCAAACGATTTTCACTGTTTTATAAATTAAAACGCCGTTAGATTATTTGATTTTTAATTAGCAAATCAGCCAGCCGGATGGAGACCGTTTACCACCTTTTTTGCGACATGGGTGCATCTGGAGTGGTGCACCGCACATTGTGATGAAGATTTTAATCTGAAAATATTTTGACTTACTGTTAAAATGTCAATAAATATATGATAAACATTTCAAACTTCTACTTAACTATTGTTCGCCAAAAAAAATCCCAAAAAAGCTAAAAAAACCGGCCGTCACATGGGGTTAAAGTTAATTAAGTATTTTTTTTTGACCATTTATCGAATTAGAAACTGACCAAATAATTAATTGCCTTTAACTAAGGCACACAATTCATTAAAAATGGATTAAGTTTGTAACTTGTCGTAATGTGGTATATTTACAGGCAAATAAATTCATAAACGATTCCTAAAACCTATTAAAGAGTTGCTAAAAGGAAAAAAAATATACATATATATTGAGGAGCGCAAAAGGTTAAAATACCAGCTGTGTAACCCCTTACCAGACGAAGTTAATTACGCAAAAAAAAACCTAATAACTCAAATGTATATTTTTTATTTGATTATTCCGGTTTCTATTTGTATAAAAAAAATCTTAATTTGGCAAAAAAAAAATACATTTCAAACTTATTTCTATCCATCGTAACATTTAATGTGAACAAGATGTCTCGCTGTAAAGCAACTCGCAAAATTCAACGAATTCATCAGTGTTTTTATTTTTTGACCGGGGCGAGCAAAATACGAAATGGCCGTCTTATTTGGGAATGAAGTGCAAATGAGGCAATTTATTTTCGTCAGTATTTGACACCACGCCCGAAAAGCAAATGGACACAGTCTCTTAATTTGACAACACACCATAAGTGACACGTCAATGAAACGAAATGTAATGAAATACAGCACTTACATTATCGCGCAAAACACCCCACCCCATACGAAATAATACATAATTTATTCATTGGATTTCAACTGAGATTACTTGATGGGATATCAAAATCGAATTTGAATTGTTTGAATTTTGTTCTTTCCATGAGTTTTGTCGCTAACGACCCGGGTTTGGCCTTTCGGCATCTTCAGGCAGTTCAATTGCACGGACGTACTTGAACTGACGCGTAGATAAGAGTTTGTATCGTTTATATATTTAAAACTAAGTTGTGTTAGTTACACCACATTTAAGTCGAGAACGGCTGGACCGACTATGATTTTTTTTATTTACTGGCTTTGTCACCGTCCCGAATAGCAGAATAGGTATTGAAACATCTCATTTTAACTTAGTAGTCATTTGATTCAACGCGAAGTAACTAAGTGAAACTCTACTACACTATATCACTTAAAAGAAGTGGCAAAGCAATTCACATATTTTTTTTTCTCATTTCTTTAAGCTACATTGAGCATGTTTCCGTGCAGTTATGCATCGGTTAAAGTAATTGAGGATTAAATTCGTTTCATTTATGATTGCATAGAGTTTTGTACGGCGACCGCAAACAACGGGTGAACACATAAAAATCAGTTAAGTACGAATGATCATTAACATTGTAAAAACCACAATAAGCGCATTTAGTAAATACATAATAAATCTTAACGTCCGTAATCCGTAATGAGTCATGGGAAGTCCGGGAAGAATACTCCAGTTCAACGACAAATATTCTGTGAAAACTAGACCATATCAATTCTTACAAACAATGGAAACACAAAAATGAAAATAAATAAAGGTATACGAATAAAGAAATAGGTTAATGTAACGCTATATGCGTCCAATGGCAAAGACGATAATTTGAGTTAGGTGAGAGTTTATGTCTATTAATTTCTAAAATCTCTTGATTATCGAGTTTAAAAGATTTATTATTAACATGCATTGTTTTCTTTTAATTAAGTTCTACAAAATTTATCTCAACCTAATCAGTCGAATCCTTGCGGCGGTCATAAGGAATGTAGCCGTTTTTTAATTTTCGTTTATGATGCTGGTCCTTTGCTTTAGGACGCCTTAGACTGAATTGATTGACTTTGCGTGGAAATCTCTGAAAGGTATTGACATGAATTGAGTTGTAAATCTACTATACTACTTCTATCCATCCTTTTTTCCTCGACACTTTAAAACAAGTAGTCGAAAAGAAAATTGTAAAAACAGGGAACTTTTTCTGACATCACCCTTTTTTGTTTATTTCCCTTAAAAAGAAAGTTTGAGCGACTGAAAAGTTTCATAAGATAAGCTTAAAAATGTTCATGTACCCCGGGCAATGTGGAGTAGTTATAAGCATGTTTAGATCTTTAAATATAAAGGGTATTTCAATAGGGACGCTCAAAATATGTTACTTTGTCCTGCTGAGTAGATTATTTATTGTTTAGTGGCCAAATTTGAGTCAACCAGTTTGGTAAATAATCGGCCAACACCTACCTGTACGTCATCAAAATACAATATCTGGTGAAAACATTGCTGCTGTGTGTGAAAGTGTACAGGAAAACCCAAGGCAGCTTATTTCTCGTTGTTCACAAGAACTTGGCTTTTCTGCGACTTCAACTTGGCGAATTTCGAATCGGGCCTTATGTCTGCACCCGTATAAAATCCAACTAACCGAGGAACTTCAGGTAAACGACCGCAGACAACGCCTGATTGGGTTCTGGAGCAGTTGGAAGTTTACCCAAATTTGTCAAGAAACGTCAACTTTAGCGACATGGCCCATTTTATAATGAATGGATATTGGCAGACATTTGATGCCATATTCCATATTTAATGCCGTAAAATATACTTACAAATGATATTTAAATTTAGTCGAAATCTCACAAACAACTTGTTTTATTTACATTTCAAAACTAAGCGTCCTTATAAAAAGACCCTTTATTTTCACTTCATTGCTTACTAAATTGAATTAAAAACTGAATATAAGTAAATATAATTTATTGATTGAATTGTCATTTACTTGGAAGAACTCTATTACAACACGTTCAAAAAAAAGCAAAGTATTTTAGTTAACTTTTATTTTCTACTTCACCTTTTTTACACCAGTTTATGTATGTATGTACTATTTGAATAGAGGAGTTGATTTGTTGTGTACCTCTTTTACACCAGTATATATTTATAAACATATATTGATTTTTGTTTAAACATAAATCTGACGAGGGCGTAAGCCGAAATAAATCAACTATCTTACATATAAAACTATCGATGGATTCGGCGGTAACTTTGTAGAAGTTCATTTTAATTTAAAATAGCTTTGATTATTCTACGTATTGTGCTACTAATTGTGACACGTATCTCGCCTCTCTCAGAGGCGTCTTCGAAACTTTTCACTGTGAAATTTAATTCATTCTTATTTATAAGACAGTCCTCGCTCCTATTCGTAAAAATCCAATTTAAAAAATAGCTCCATAAATGATACAATTCTTTATTTATACAAAATCATTTAAGATTTTAAAGATTGAAGCGATGCTGTGACTGATAAATATTTAAATGAAACGAACACTGCAAACAAAATCACACAAAGGGCCAATTTTTTTTTTACAAAAAGCTTGACCCTATTTAGCATAACTACTAAAACAAAGCAAAAAGTGTCCCGATAACCTTTTTAGAAAAGTGGAGATTCGGATCTTTGGAATTGTACGCTTCGGATATAATCAAATGAACAAATAGACAATGGGAACCTGAGCGTCGGACACTGGCGCCGGACATAAAACCTTTACCCTCCCTATTCTTCCCACTTCACCCTTTCCCTCTATGTATTATATTATATACCACCACTCATTGTATTATACGTTCTGGCCTAATACGTGCCTTGTCACTGTGGGGAAATTAAAATGACGTGAAAGGAGCTTATTTCTTATTGCGTATTACAAGCATGATTTAAAAGTTCGAGTCCCCGAATAGAAACTTTGTTAGATTGATTTTTCATTAATTTAATATAAATCTCTCTCTATTATTTTTTATTGTTTCAAACCTTCTAATGGAGCGGTTATTTAATGAACCTTTTACCATTACATATTTCTATCAAAGTAAAGGTTTGAGTCCCCGATTGGGAAACATTCTCAGATTGATTATTTATTACTTTAATATTAAATAATATTTTATTTCAGCCCAACCTTTTTATCAAAAATAAAGCTTCGAGCAAAACCGGTTTCTTCCTTAAGAATCTTATTTGGAATAAGTATTAAAAATGTGACATTATTTTTATTATAATGCCGTTCCATCAAGTGATATATTTCATTTTTAGCGATATGAGGTCCATTTTTGTATGAACGCATATGTGAACAAGCAAAATTGTTGGAATTGGGAAAATTAATATCCATACGAGAAACACCCCAAAAGAAATCACTGTTTGGTGTGTATTTTGGTCTGGCAAAATCATCGGTCTGTACTTCTTACAAAACTGGTATTGCCATAACGGCAAATGCTGCATATCGATGATAAGCATCTTCTTTTGTCCTAAACTGGGTGATATGAATCTGGATAACATGGCACGTGACTACGTGGCACACAGCATATGTCACAATGGAAATTCTACACGAGCGAGTGTCTTTATGGAAAGATCCTTTAGTATAAAAAAAGTTTTAATACTATTAAAGATTTTGAGCCCTTCTGTAAAAGTAATAGAAATAAATATATCCAACCATACCAGAGTAATATGTTTGGTCAGTTTTATAAATAGAATATATTTAAAAGCCAACAAAGTTTTCCCATATCTCTTTCACGGCGTACTTCCAAGCGACGCCGATCGAACTGGCGGAAGTTCCGGCGTCGCGGCGCCTGGCAATCGGCGGCGCCAACAGAGAGAGCGAACGAAAAAAGCTCGATGTCATATTCCATTCCGAATGTAACGGGCATGTCTGTAAGCGCGAAAATGGGTTATAATACGTCTGGAATACGAAATCGTTCGACCCGCATAAAGCAGGAAAAATGGCATATCCCATGATTTTATGTACGACGTTTTTCCTTGTCAAATTGTAATATTGCATATCTTTAAGGGACGTTTTTGAATAAGGGAGATTTATGCTATTGTTATGTTTCAAGAAATATAAATCTTGCATAACGTATCGATATTCAAATGTATGTCAATAAATCTAACTATCGGTTTGTTTTACCTTCTCTATTCTTTGGCTTTATTACAAATAAGCCGATATTATCTTATGTATAAAACCGAAACGGCGTATGTATGTCTGTGGGTCTGTAATTCCCTTTTGCATTGTTGGTCATTGAGTTGCCATAAAAACGAATATGAAAGAAAATATGTTTGAATTTTTATCGGCGAAGACATTTAGTCAAAATGTAATAAATTAGTCTTCTACTGAACTTTTACCGGCTTTTATTATTAATAATAATGTTTATTATTTGCGTGAAGGTATTATTTGACAATTCTTTGACAGCAAATTAGATTTTTTCCTTGAATTTGGACATTTTAATGGGCGAGAATGGGGCTGTCATCAAATTAAATAAAGTTTGTGATTTTATTTTAACTCTATTTTGGATGTTAGATTTTGTGATATAATTATGTCGAATGATATAACATTAAATAATTATTGGTCGCTTAGTCCGAGCGACGCCGGGTAGTAATACTAGTTGTATATAATAAACAAATTTATATCATTTGAATGAAATTTAGGATCTGCTTATATTTTAAGGACACTTCTAACTACAGGAATAAACTTTTAAAATTATTGTTTTATTTAACCCTAAGAAAACCTTGTTTTTCCAGTATATATGTATATACAATGTTATGCAAGATATAATACATTTTCTATGTGATGAAACCTATTGCAAAACTTTGAAAAAGCTATGTCCTGCCACTGGTTATAATTGAAATTGATATCTTAATATAATTGAAGTGTCTTTCGACGTTGCTTATGTATTTGTTACATTTAAGGAGAGCAAGAAGAGTGAACAAATATCGTGTCATTTATAAAAACCTCTTTTTGACTTCTTTCCATGACAAAGTTTTTTTTAAGAACATCTTTTGGCAGTATGTACATATTTTATTCGTAAAACTAACTTCATATTTAACCAGTTACGATTCCGACTCCGACTCCAATTCCAACATTGACCAAAAACACGACTCCGACTCCGATTAAAAAAAGTTTTGTCACGTTTTTATCCTACCTTTCCTATTTTTGTGTATTCAATTATATATCAACCAACTAATCCGGCCAATATCCAAATTGGATATATTATATGCAAAAATTTAAAGGTAAATTAATTCAAAATTTCTGACTCCACCAAAGCGCCGCGACGACTCCACCTCCGACTACGGCCAAAAAATCCCGACTCCACAGCCCTGTATTAAACTCAGAATCACCAATATGTTACTAACGCCTTTTTGGCTTGGTAGGGACGATATTATGTTTTCATAACGGTTAGGTGTTATAAAAGCTCTGCAGAGCCTCTTTTTGTGGGAGAATAATCCCAAATAATCCTCGTTCTATCTACGAATCGATATCGTCAATAAAAACGTAAATAAACTTTACCAAAAGTTACTCCTGAAGCTTTACATGGTAAGGTGCACATCCACCCACGCAATATAATTCAGGCTTGACCCTTCTTAATCCTTGCAGTAGAGTAAAATAGCCACGATTCCCTTCTCCGGATCCGTTTTTCTTTTGTCAGTGGTAGTAAATACGGAAAAGTTTGTCTAAAATGAAAATGCCTCCGCTCTGCAAACTTTTGAAAGCTATTACGCTAGGAAGTGTTTATTGACATTCGACAATTTTATAACTTCACTGTGTTGACTTTTCATTTATTTTCCGGATCCACAGTCAAATGTGTCAATTTCGCTGGCTTCTGTCGTGAAGCTTACAATTTTAGCTACCAGTCTGACAGTTTCATTAATTGATTGAAGGCATGGAAGTCTGTGATGTAGAGGTCTGCAAGGGCTGAAATTTTAAAATTTCACCCGGCCCGAACCCGAAGACCTCCAACCCGGCCCAGCCCGGGCCCGACGCCATTTCCAAAAATCTTACCTGAACCCAACCCGAGCCCGACATTTTGCAAACTTGCCTGAAAAAAATCCGATTTTTTTTTCTAATAAAAATTGACTCACCAATTATCGTGTTTGTGCAGTTGTGCGAAATAAATTTCTTCCTAATAAGAATTAATTTTTGTTTGTTTTACAGGAATGACGATACAAATGAGAAGTTCCAGTTTTTGAACAAGAAAAGCTCTAAATGCATTTACAATACACTCAACCTAACCAACTTTTTTGTTTGTAGCCACCTCTATGGTTTCACTTAATGATTTCCACACTTCACTTTACCCGTGGGTTTTTACTGAAGACATATATTCTCCACTCTTCAGTTTTGTCTTAATATTTTCGAAGCCCATTTCTTGCCGGTAAACTTAAAAAAAAACAACCTAACAAATCGAATTGCGACCGATCGAAATAACCATATAAAAAATACTGAAGTCAGGATCATATTATGAAATTCATTATGCGTATTGTACAAACTCCTATGAAGCAGACATCATTAAAAAATACTAAAATAAGTCATTAAATTCAAAACAATGCATCTTGTTCTTTCGAATGGGTCGAAAAGATGACTAATACGAGTACGTAAAGTTTATTATAGTATTAAATATAGATTTACGATAATGGTGAGCTCATTCGAAAATAGCCCGATTTTTGTTATATTTTCTTGTATACTTGCGTCCGAGCCCGAATCCAAACCTTCGTTACCCGGCCCGACCCAGCCCGCCGGCCAAGCCCGAGCCCGTGCAGACCACTACTATGATGTCAAAAATTCCGTCTAACACGTTATAGCATAAAAATGAGACGTAGCAAGAGCTATCAACTAATTATTTATTAGGACCGAGACAGACTTCACTCATCGCGAGCATTGTCAACTAATAAGAAATAAAAAAACACAGCGTTATTTTAAACAAATACTAAGCAGTGACTAGTGACTGCCCCAGGTTTTACATCGGTAAAATATCTACAACTTTAAATATAAGAGTAGCTGTGCATTAAGCCGCTTTTCGCTTAAAAAAAGATACTTCCACCTTCACAATCATTTACTTTTTGATAATCACACATTTAATTTTGACTCAGCAATTGATTTGTTGCATATCAACAATAGCGAATATTATTATATTAAGGAATATTGGAAATTAACAGAGCTCAACTTAACAGTTTGCCAATTTTAAACGAGCAAATTAATCTTACTAATTCACCATTTTTGTACCCCTTCAAATAATTCTCATTTATTAATAATTCAAGCACTTACTATCATTAGGCATTAATTCAAAGACTTGAAATCAATCAACTCATTAATAATAGGTCGGATAAAACACTAGATTTATTTTAGATATTCCTAAGTATTTTTTGAATCCCGATAATTATAACAAACCAAATTATTTCACTGAAAACCGTTTACACAAAATTTTCGCTAATTTATATTTGTATAGGTATTTAAATTAGTGATCTACTTCTATTTTTGTATATAAACGATACAACTGTTTACTACGCGTTAGTTCAAGTACACCCGTGCATTTGAAATGCCTGAAGATGCCGAAAGGTGAAACCCGGGTCGTAAGCGACAAAACTCAAGGAATATAACAAAATTCAAGCTATTCAAATTTAAATTAAATACTTAGCAAGTATAAAGCTTGTATTTATATCAGTTGATTGTGCGGGTGGTGAGTGAAATCAGTCATGATCCTAATAAATCTTATGTGGAATAAGTTCAAAAAAAATGTTACTATTTTTCAAAATAGTGCCATTCCACCAAGTAATGACGGTGAACACCTTAAACGTGATTACTTCTTTAAAATAGTACTCCGCACTATTTTGCATGCATTCAAAAGAACATCCATGAAAAAAAAGGCCAGTGTATTGACCGCGATTATCTTACCCCATCCTTCTATCCGTTACTTTCTAGGAGGCTGGCCAACAGCGTGAATAGCGTTTTTTGTACAACAATTTATTGTGAGCATATGCTGCACATCACGAGCGAGTATGGATAAAATAAATAATTAATATCTACACGAGGCTTTTACATCATCAGCAAGATATGATTTCATATTGTAATAATGTCCCCAACCTTCGATCTTTTCAGGGTACATATAAAATATCAAAAGTGGAACTAAAATGTATTTTTTTTTCAAAAATATATTCTTTACAGATGATAAAGTAGTCTTTTAAAAAAATGTATGTTTTCCAGGCATAAATTCAAGTACTACATATATAAAGGCTTCGGTTTTGGTAATGGTTAATACCAATTTGATAAACTTAATTCCAAAAATAGCTAAACGATTTCGAAACCAGTGCATGCTTCATTTTAAAATGTGGAAAAACGTGTGAATAGTACAAGAAAAACAAGCCCTCAAAATTAGACATGCATTGGCTTTATTAAAACGTATAATTTACACAGAACGGTGAATTCTAAGATAATATGATTTTACTATATATAGCACAATTAAAAATTTTGTCTCAGAGACAAGTCGATTGATTTTATTTTCATCATTATTTTCAGCCCAGCTTTGTACCGATAGAATAGGTCTTTTTTTTTACAAAGACTTGCCTCTATTGTAAAATTTCCTTTTGATAATAATCAAGGACTTTAAAATATAACTTATAAAACAGTGAGAGGGATAGTTTTTCATCCCTGCTACCCTTTGCGACCACAAAAACCTTAAATGTGTCTCCATTGTTTCTTTGTTGAAAGTATATTCGAAATTGAAACACTAAAAGTCAAGTCTAATAATAATCCATTTATTTGCAGGATAGTTTTATTTGCCAAAGCTTTCTTTGTTTCATGAGTTTTCACGTTGAAAAGTCATTGGCTTTTATTAAAGCTCCTATTCACACAGATGAAATGACATTTAATTTTGTTAATGTTTTCAATTTCAACAATCTCAACGTTACAATCGGCCATTTTCATCAAACTGATAGGGTTTCAATTAATTAATAACGTTTTCTCATCCCTCGATTTGCACGGCGGGTAGGTTCCACAAAATATCACGTTAATTAGAGCATATAATAGAAAGAAGATTCCATACAGAACAAAAATACCTAAACTCAATAAATGTAAAAGATGGCATTTAAAAAATAATATACTTTATGTTTATGAAAAGAAATAATGATCAATATTGGCTGATTTACAATTCAGAGCAATAAATAATAATTTTGAATTGACCCTGTAATAGTACGAAACTTTGATTGTTTAATTTTTTTTCTTTTTTTGTCACTGCCAAGCAGTCTTCTACGTTAATACCACAATACAGTTTTTTTTACCATACGCTCCCAACTTGGTGCATATGGGCGCCTCACGGTTTTTATTTCAATATATATTTATGAACTGCTTTTTATTCAGTTGCCCAACCTCTGTTCTTCGAAGAGAGTAGGAATTGAAAGCTAGTAAGGAATTGCTAATCGCTCTCACTACGCGTCGCTTTTTGGGATCGAAAAAGTAGGACAGGATTTTTAACAACACAAATATCCATTGTTTTCAACCAGAAACGATTTATCGACTGAAAATACGACACGAACCCGGGTGGTCCGCCATGGAATCCAACAACTGTGACTACTGCGCAACGGATCGGAAAAAATGTTTTTACTAATATGAAAGAAAAGGCGATTGATAAATAATAAAAATGAATAATCTCACCAACAAAAATGCGTTATAATGTTCAGATTAGAGACTCCAATTACTCGACATCTGAACTACTCGAGTATCGAGTAGTAAAATTATAGTTTCAACTGTACCAAAATATATATAATCAATTCAAATTTGTGAATAAAAATTAATAAATAATATTATTTAATTGCATTAATACATTTATTTCAATTTATGAAACATATATTTCGAAAATAGTAGAGAATTAAACGTCTCAAATTTTAATTTGGTTCGAAGCTTTGTTTTTTTATTCCGCAGTAGAAAAAACTCTATCTGTTGCTGTGGACGTCAGCTTAAAAAATAACAATGAATTCAATAGTGCTATTGAGCTTTTCTGTCCGCTGCTTGAAAAAAATTAAATTAGGAAATTATTCATCATTTATATATAACGAGTATTACTCGAGTATTTTTCAAATTACTCGAGTATCGAGTACTAGAAAAGTGGACGAGTATACTCGATACTCGAATTGGAGTCTCTAGTTCCGAGGCAGGGAGTGTGAAAATAATTCTAGTAAAGAAATAAAAAGACTTTATTGTAGAAGATAGAAGCTAAAATATAATTGATTGAGTAGGCATTTACTTGGTAGAACTCCATTATAATACGGAAAGAAAAAATAGCAATGTATTTTAATTCTACATAAATTACTTTATATATTTGTTGATAGCTATTTCGGCTTACGCCTTCGTCAGAACTATGTTTAAAACGTGTATTAGAGATAGCTTATATACCCTCTGTTTCAAACAGAAAGAGATTATGTAGGAGGCACCCTGTCTAGCAAAGGGTATATAAGCTATCTCTAATACACGTTTTAAACATAGTTCTGACGAAGGCGTAAGCCAAAATAGCTATCAACAAATATATAAAATAATTTATGTAGAATTAAAATACATTGCTATTTTTCTTTCCGTACTAAAATATAATATAATAAAACGAAAAGATAGGCACTGCAGGATTTATTTAATCCAATAATCATTAACTACTACTGATGTCGGAAGACATGTCAAACATTTTTTGCGGAAGGAGTCCGCTCCGAAGGAAAAAAAAGTAACAAACGCGATCGCTTACCCCCACGTTAGGAAAGATCTACGATGTAATTGACTGATAACCGTAACCGTTATTCAGTGGCGTTTCATTTACAGTGAATTAATAAATAAATAGGTTTATTTCTACTTTTTTTCACCATCGTAAATAAAGACATATCAATGGTTCAGTTCTATAGAACGATGAGCTTAAAGTTTCAGTTATTTTACCCTGGATCGTAGCGAGTGCCTATTTCTAGGAGGAGGTTTTGCATTCCTTACATCATTTTTGCTGTCCTTATACTCTGCCAGCACCGTATTTGCCAGCCCCTAGCTACGAACCTGACATTACCCAATCTATTCGAATAACGCTCTTGTAAAATGAAAAAGTAATAAGAAATTATTTGTACTTGTTTCACAGTAAACTTATTAAGATCAGGACTAGTTTCGCAGATCGCAAACAGTTGAAAAATCTTGCGATGATTATGATGATGGAATGAGTAAAAAGATGTTGTACTTTAGTTTTTAATACATATATTTTCCGGCAAGTGAACACCTTACAAATGAAATTTCAATGTAATTGAGTTAAAAGAAAATATTGAATCTCTCTCGTAACAGAGAAACTGAATAATAATAAATTTATGTAGAATTAAAATACATTGCTATTTTTCTTACCGTATTATAATGGAGTTCTACCAAGTAAATACCTACTCAATCAACAATAGGAATCGTTTGAATTTTTTACTCAATCATAAGTTGCTGAAGACCCGGTTTTGCCTTAAGGCATCTACAGGTATTTCAATTGCTCGAATTAGCTTGCTTAAACTGATGAATACTTGAAGATGCCGTAAGGCAAAACCCGGGCCGTTAGTGACACAAATCATGGAAAAAATCTTAATTCGATTGATATAATGATCGATATTTTAATCAAATATAAATTTTATAAAACAATCTGGAATTTCATCGTAAGTGAAACCAACAACAATACGCGGTATATTATTTGTCGAAGTTCATTTGAATATAAAATTTTAAATAATAAAAATCGTTTGATAATGCTCACGATAGCCGAAAAGGGTCCTGATCTCGATATATTCAATGTGGAATTAGTACTTAATGTGTTTTTAAAATAGCTTAGACTTAACACGTATTGTGTACCTATTCGTGAAACGTGTTAGGCCGTTTTGAAACCATCAAAACGGACGAAACATTCAATATTCGGCTAAGGCACGATTTGCTTTTAGACGTCTCGCATAAGCTTTCAATTTTAGTACAGTATTATACAACTTGTTTCATCTTGGGATTTGCGAAAACAGTTTATCTTTGTTTCCATATACCCCAGATCGACACCATACTTTTAAAAGGTTCTAACTGCTCTTGAAACTGTCAATGACGTTGCCACTGGACCACGTACTCAATCATTGCTTAAGATCAGTAATGCACACCCTTTTTGCCAGAACGGCCAGATAAACAATTATCAGATAGTTCAAGGGAAGCATGGGTAAAACTGATTAAATATTTGTAGTGTAAATAAAATTGAAAAATTTATTGTTTTATATTGTTTTTCCATCGTTCGGGAAAAGTTCTGAAGAAAAATGATAATTAATATTTCAACACCTAACTTTGAAAATGTTCTAACTGCTCTTGAAACTGTTTTGAGATATGAGCGTTTGAAGTTTCGATTAAATAAAATTCACTTGTAACAGTGAACAAGTGAACATGTTTCAAATAACTTATTTTAAGCATATTTTTTCACAACTCTTGCTGAGAAATAATGATGAAAATCTTAGTATAAAAGTGTGCAGACGCAGTGCATTCCGGAATTCTGCTAACTCCGTTATTCAACTACAGATAATTCTGAAATTCATATATACGATAGAATGCGTTAAAAACAAGCTTTTCCGGTCATTTTAGGCAACAGTGTCAATTATAATCTTTTCAAAGTAAGGTAGCGAGATGCTAAGGCTCGCCGTGTCTGTTTCTATGTCCCCCACTGGAGCAGTAAAGGTAAGACCAGGTCGCTAGGACGGCAGGGCATTCGTTCTCCATTGTGGTGGTCTGACAGGTGACGTATGTTCCCTCGGGGAAAACGTTAATCTTGTTCGACCTTACAAGTTTCCTACTCCAACTGCTCTGCCTGCTACCCAAACCCAAACTCAAACACGACTCCCAAAGATCTAACGTTTTTCTTTAACTTTTAGATTGTGGAAAAAGTTTTTTTTATATTGACAAAAACCAATTTACGCCATCTCAAACGCCCCGAAGAGACGTTTTTAAATTGCGGGCTATTTTATCGTTTTTTAAATTGGCTATTTTCAAAGTTTTCACATGTTTCTAAAGTAAAAAAAAAATCTCTCTCAAGTCAAGATTCTTCAGTTTTTCTTAGAAGATATAAATATACATACGTCGGTTCATGTTGTCTAGTGGCAAGAGTTTTGTCTTAGCAATCAAGTGCGCCCGGGTTTCAATTCCCGGCAAGGCCAGATCCCTCTCAATTGAAAAAGAGATCTTGGGATGGGTGTATGTAATTTATGTTCACGGCTGATTCATTATATTTCATCGAGTTTATCTCGTATGACTTTCACAAATAAAAATATTCGGCACATTAGCTGTAATACCATTTTTTTATTTGATATTTTTTAAATTTTCTATAAAATTGTTTTAAATGAATTCTTGAAAAAATACCAATAGTGTTCGAATAACTATTGATTGAATTGGCATTTAACTGATTATAACTTTATTATACTACACTGAAAAAGGGGTATTTTAGTTCTACAATATATACATATATAGTTGACCTTTATTTCAGCTGACGAGAACAGATAATATTATATTATTTTTGGAGATTGAGATCTAACCAAAATATTTTTATACCTTTTCGAATAAATATTTTTAGCTAAAAGACTTTTAGGCAAATAAACTAATAAGCGGTTTTTGAAAAAATAGACGGATTTGGTTAAATAGACAATTTTGTTGGCATGCCATAATAACTTTTTTTTTTTTTTTAATATTTGGCATTACAGCTTACGCCAATGCGCCAAATATTCTTAATTGTGAAAGTCATACGAGATTAGCTCGATGATAAATACTGTATCAGTTGTGCACAAAATCTACGATAAATAACATACACCCAGTCCAAGATCTCTTTTTTTTTTAATTGAAAAAAAATTATCTTGCCGGGAATTAAACCCGGGCCCCCCGATCGCTAGGACAAAGCTCTTGCCACTAGAACACAGGGACCGACATTTTAAATAATTGTAATCTTAATCCAATTAATGAGCCGTAATACGCAATCCAAAAAAATATATGTTTAATCCATGGATACACTTTGAAATGTCATTCTTTGATCCAATCCCGGGATTCATCTGGTTTTGAAAGTCTTCGGGATCCCGGGAATAGAAACACTAGTCAAAACCTCTTCATATTCACTTGTGTTATTAACTCAAAATAAATATGGCTGATAAGCTATCACAAATTTATAAACTGCAGTGTTGCCACAATTAGCAAGTATATATCGTAATAAAACATCGTAATAAAATAACTCTTCTGCCGGGTTACAAGTCGACACCTTACTTTGAAAAGGTTCTAAATGCTCTTGAAACCGTTTTGAGATATGAGCGTTGGAAGATTCGATTGATTAAAATTCACTTGTAACAATGAATAAGTAAACATGTTTTATATGACTTGTTTTAAGCATATTTTTGAACAAATCTTGCTGAGAAATAATGATCTTAAAGATCCAATGATGGAAATAATGATGACAATCTTATAAATTGTATGTGGTCAAATGGATAGAACTTTGTCTTGGCGATCAAATTGTTTGTCACACCTTGTAAATCTTGCTTAACTTTCGTATAAATATCGCTGTATTTCTTATCAGATAATAATGTGAAACTGGTCTTGTTCTTATAACTTTAAAGTGGAATAATTACCAAAAATGTGTCACTATTTTTATAATATGGTGTCATTTCAAAAACTCCATTGCAACTTCAAAAATTAAATAAAATTTCACTGTATTCTATTATTATGAAAATTAATAATCTTTATTCAAATGTGAAAATGTCAGAATATTTATGCAAATGTATATTTCGAAGAAAAAAAACAACGGCACAAATATTTTTCATTTTTGACATTTAATCCATTTAAAAAAAAAACGGAAAAAATAAACCCTCTGCAATAAACACATCTCTGGAGCAAATCCCCCCCGTTAATGTTTGGGTTGGAAGAATAAACCAACTTTTACATTCACGTTAAAGCTCGTATTAAAACAGGGTTACCTAAATTATAAAAAAAAAACAACAAAAAACAAATTGGGGAATTTTTCAAAGCGGCGACACCGTGTACAAAATTGTATTACATGTTTCGGGTCGCTTGAAAGGATTAAAAGAAAATGTTGAATTTTATCGTGGCCGCAAGATTTTCCGGATATTTGCCATCGCGAAAATTTAATTTATATATAGTTTTATAAAGTCTATGGTCGCGTCTGTTTTTTTTGTTTGTTTGCTACGCTTATAATAACCTGAAATGCGATTCTGTTTTGCTATGTTTAATCACAAGTACATACTAGCAAATTTCCCATTCCTTAAAGATTTTTTTTTAACCATGTCCGCTCCCAATTTGGAGTATATGGACTAATCTCGGAGTTTATCCCAACATATATTTTTCTACTAGAACTGCTTGTTACTCAGTTGTTTAACCTCTCTTTTTCGAAGAGAGAAGGGACGGAAAGGATACGAGGACTAGGACAGGACTAGTGATTGACTAATCGCTCTCACTATGCGTCGCTCTTTGGGATCGGAAAGGTGGGAAGAGATTATCGAGCCCGGGTGGTCCGGAACGCTAGCCAACAACGTTGAAACTGCGCCACGGACCGGACATCGAAGAGAATATGGAAAGAAAGGATACGAAGGTTAACAATATTTAAAGTGTATTGGTCCATGGTACATTGGCTTCAGTGACGGGCCGCTTTTTTTGACGGACTGTTGTTTTAGTCGATAAATCGGCGCTTAGCGATAAACTAACCACTAGTTCTGTCCTTGTCCACGTATCCTTTCAATCTCTACTTACTCTCTACGAAAAAATGAGGTTGAGTAACTGAGTAACAGTGTTGTACTGCTTAAAACATCCTTTTAAGCCTGGCCGATCGTAAGGTGGTCCTCCCATGTTTCTTAAAAGTATTCGTGATTTGGCAGCATCGAAAAGAAAAGCTAGCTTTAAGCAGAAATGGATAAATGATTTTTTCAATAAAAATAATGAATTATTAAAGCTATGCATTAATCTAAAGAAATAAAAATGATTTATACTGAATATACTTGTCTTTTCCTGTCAATTATGATTTTTTCGATTATCCGGATTTGTCCTTATCCGAACTATCGTCATCCCCAATTACTCCGGATAATCGAGGTTCTACTGTAATAATATTCATTTAATGGGGTATAACAATGGTGAGTTTGAAAGATTGAGTTGTTCATTTAAAATTGGCAAACTATTAAAGCATCTTCAGTCAAAATACTTAATAACTGAATAACGAACAGTAAGACCATCATATAAATACGTAGTCAATTTTTACTTTTGCCTGACTGAGGGTGAAACAGTCGACCACCACTGCTACTTTATCTTAAATATCTATCTTAATATTAGTAATACAATGTGTAAGCATTTGGTATTCTTAAATCATTGTTTTTTACATCTTTTGAAGTAAAAAAATATGATTTTGATTGACCAGTTTCGTTGCAGTTAAATAAAAAAGAAAATAAGTTAGATTATTGCTGGCCGAAAACCATTTATATTGTCGCTACCAATTGCCACTATTAAAACTTCACTGAGCATACCCGATGAGATAGCGTTATCTTATCTCAAACGCGCTTCTGTCAAAAAACATTCAAATCAAATGGATGTTTTTTTACATTAAAAGGTGTAGGATATCGCATTCACAGTTCGCATCGCCAGTCTAGAATATACAAGAACACGATCGGGTTGTCTCATTCATGCGCGACTTCAAATATGAATAATTATAGGAAAATTATCGATTTTGATATAATTTTGATGATGAATGATTTATAAAGATACGTCAAAGCATAATCAATCATTTTTTTATTGCAGTCTATGCCAATAAGGTCATACCACTGGGGTCTTTTTTAGAACCCCCTTCGGCCTATAAATTATTTTTCAAAGACAGTCTGTAAATGGTTAATACAGCTATATGGTGTCATTCTTTTGATATCACAAAAATAAAAACGCTACATAACGTGGAAACGTAACACAAAAACGTTATTATCCTATCGTTATAGAATGTTTGATCAAAACAACACTTTATAAAGGGATTCGAAGAAATGGCTTACTTGTGTAATAGCGTGTAAACAGGTTTAATGCCGGTTTCCATTTACACTTCATCTTGCTGAAGAACGTACCAAATCTTCATTTAGCAGAGAAAATAGATTCGTTGTTTATTCATCTGATTAGCAACTCTAGGCGGTCTTGTTATTCAATATTACAAGGAAAAAAATTGGTGTCTGTAAAGTCGGTTTACGGACGATAGTTTAACGTGACAACGTCATAAGAAAACATTGATGAAATGATTGCATACTTTTATGAATAAAATGGAATCATTTTTATTGAATTATCATTATTTTGTATGGATACGATATTTTGTATATTTGTTATACGTTAATCAGATTTTTAATATGCAAGAATTAATTACCTTTATTGCCGCAATTGTTGTTGTAATATAAACAATGAAAACCACATTAACATTTCACTTCACTTTATAAACAGTTGTAAACAGATCACGTGTAGTTACTGCAGGTGTATAAGTTGTGTGCTGCCGCTGTCTCTTTTCTACTCAGACGCATCGACCAATCGAGTGGAAAAGAGATAGATGCGGCACAATCCGAACGGTAAGCCGATCGTGCCTCTCTATCGCTTATCCGCGCTCTCGCTCGCACGCTTGCCTTCGGCGTAACGCGACAAACGGGACAATGAGTCATGTTTTTTCGTGCGTGCAGCGGGCGTTCATCGATTTATAAGACGTTGTCACGTCAATAATCAATTGAGTCGTATTGTATACAGCGTTGGGAACCTGTGTAATATATGAATTTAATTGAATAAGAGGTTGCAAAAATGCTGTACAGTGCACAAGATCGAACAACACTTTTTAAGCATGACGTTTTTAATGATTTATTTAAAATTCATAGTTAGTAATTTCATTAGGTGATTTGCAATCCCACACAATTGAAGATCCAATTTTCCCGTTCAACATATTTTTTAACTATGTCCGCTCCAAACTCGGAGAATATGGACTCCTCACGGATGTTATCTTAACATATGTTTTTCTACAAGAACTGCTTGTTACTTAGTTGCTCAAAGTCTCTTTTTCGAAGAGAGTAGGGATTCATTAACTAATCGCTGTCACACAACTTAACATTCGTAGGAATATCCTTGAAAAATGAATCTCAGGCCGAAGGGGGTTAAAAAAAAAACTCCAGTGTTTTGGCTTTATTGACATAGCCTGCAATAAAAAAAAATTGATTATGCTTTGACGTATATATATACATCTTTCTGAAAAAAAATCATATAAAAATTCCTATTTTTCCTATAATTATTCATATTTAAGTCGCGCATGAAAACCACTCCAACGGCTATGGCGGACTAACAAGCCAAAAACCGTGCACGAAGTCACCTTATCTCTTATCTTATCGCTTATCGCCTTTTATTGTTGCCAGATATAAAACACTCCATCCATGTTATCTATGACTCACTATGGTCACGTTCTCTTATCGCTTATGGGCGTGAAATTTTATGTTAGTGCTTCCCAGCTAACATTGACAATTAAGACTGAAAAAATCCGAATTCTTCTCTTTTTTAATCGATTACGGCGCAACTAGCCAATAGATATCATATTTTCTTCTTCTGCTTAAGGTGTCAAAAACGATGATTTAAGAATACCAAAAGTAAAGACATCATATCACTGGTATTAAGATAGATATTTAAGGTAAAGCAGTTGTTGGGACAAAATCTACACTGTTTGGGATGGCTAGGTTAAAAACAATATGAAGTAAAAACATATTTATTACATAAAAAAACAAAAACACCATGTACACTGGATGAAGACGTCCACCTCAACAGGCAGTGCATTCATCAGCCGAACAGCCTTTGCGACTGGCGACTCCAGAGACCTACGCGACAAACAAGTTCTGACAGTAAAAATGCTTGGCCTTGGCTTCGACCACGTAGGAAAAAAATGGAAAAAATGCATGCTGAAAACATCAAGGATGTCAGGGCTATCAATTCATCCCCGTATAAGAAGAGAAAAATGTTTTAATATTGAAATCGATCTTCGAACTTCATGAGAGTGAAACGAAAGAATTCCTAAAAGAAACTTGGTTGGATAATACTACATTATGGAATTTTCAAATGGCGAATAATTGAATCTTTGAAATAATAATAACACAGAAATTTTTACGTACTCGCTCCAACGGCGACTAATAAACATTTTCATATGGTCCCAATTTTCATTTTCATTTTCAATCTGTATTGTCAATTCACGTAGTAAATTTCAATTCAATTCAAACATTATTTCATTCTTGGCACGTACGGTATTGGGCAAATGGTTTTAATAAAGTTGTCAGGGTAGTTTTTTTGGTTTGATTTTAAATTTGAATCTTCACATTTTAGTGTGATAACGATTTCTTTCTTTAATTGAGACGTCGTTGATGAAGCCTTGAATAAAATACTAATGAATTTAAAAGCATTCTCGTTATAAATTCAAGGTAGATAGTGAGCTTTGGCATTCCTAAGGGACCGAAAGCGCCCCGTTACGGATGGCTTTACTTTTCTCGCGCAATTTCCGGCGCTGAGCACTTCCGGTCTGCCACCTGGCCGGAAATGAGAGGGCAGCTATTTTGTACACCGGATGAACGAGCATCTTTACGCGAGTAATTATTGGAAAAATGCATTCCGGAAGGAGTAAAAATACTATGGGAAAAAAGGTAATCATAAATATAGCTCAGTTTTAATAGAAGAGTTTATTTTTAATATAAAACAGTGAAATTAATTCATTATTTATTCTGTGAAATTATATTTCAGTATTACGTCAAAAAACTGCCGCTCACATTTCTTTATTTGTCTATAATTCTATCACGTTACTCTCAAGCAGCGCTATCAACCTTTTGGACTTGAAGGACCAACTAATTCGTTGTTGTGTACAAATTCAACAGGGTACAGAGCACAACTGTTTGCTGTGGTCCATCCTCACACGGGCCTAATAGGCCACGCTGACTTGATTGCAACTAAGGCTAACTTTATAAGTAGTACCATAGTAAGACACTGATTTTAGTGACTCTGTCATCTTTTCCCATTCACACTAATTGGATTGCCATCCATTTCTAAAGTTATAATTCAAAATGTTCCATCCTTTTGAAAAAGAAAATTAGCATCTTGCTCAAAACCTCTTCCTGTTGCAAAACCTTTATACGGCAGTTCACACGCATTTGTAAAATAATACACGACTATTTAATAAATCTGTGAATATAGAATCTATCTTTACTTAAATATATTTGAGCAATTATGTAACTTTATTGTGTTTCAAATACTATGAAAAGTTGCCAAACAGCAAAACGACGTGGCGACCGCTTTCTGTGCTGTTTTGTGCTAAGCTTTTGTGTAAGTTTTGACAAAGCGCTTTTCTGACAACGTCAAAGCTCAGCTCGACATAAAGTTGGTCAGCCTTTTTGAATGCAATTTTCAACCCTTTAATGCGT
The DNA here is from genome assembly GCA_028554975.1 of Himalopsyche kuldschensis. NCBI lineage: Eukaryota > Metazoa > Arthropoda > Insecta > Trichoptera > Rhyacophilidae > Himalopsyche > Himalopsyche kuldschensis. The sequence goes on along the minus strand of JAHFWI010000031.1, from coordinate 2,251,786 downwards.
GATTTATCTTAGTTTCCTAATACAAAAGAATTTTTTCCAAAGGTATCTTTTAATTTTGAGATTCATTAAAAAAAGTTTTTTTTTATTTGGATTTAAACTCATTGAATTATGTTTTCATTTATATTTTCCTTAAAAAATAACACTTTTCTATTTGCTGTTGAAAGTTTTATTTGTCGTAAATTTAGTTCACTATGCATTGGAGTATACATATATCAGGAGGTAATTTTCAAAAGTGGTCAAATCAAATCAAAATTTGATTTTTTACATATTATCCGTAATTCCTTAATTTAAAACATATTCTAAAAATATTGATAGTAAACACAAATTTATGAGGAAAAAATAATGAAAATATCTCACATTATCAGTTTTTCAACAAATGGATTTGACCACTTTTGAAAACTACCTCCTGATAACCTCCTGAATTCATAAAAGAGAACCAAAGATAAACACAGACAAACATAGGGCTGAAGATAGGGTGGCCAAATTTGATTTCAATGACAGCTTGGAGAAGGATATATTTTCACTGAGAATACAGTTTCACTGTAACATATATACTAGTGTAAAAGAGGTATCTAACATCCTTATTTTAATACGGAAAGAAAAATAACAATGTATTTTAGTTCTACATAAATTATTTTATATATTTGTTGATAGCTATTTTGGCTTACGCCTTCGTCAGAAGGTTCTGATTGTTATGAAGATTGTTATTTTTCTTTCCGTATTATAATGGAGTTCTACCAAGTAAATTCCTACTCAATCAATCCTTATTTTACATTGAAATAATAAAGTATTAACTATATATACTGGTGTAGAAAAGGTAAAGTAGAAGAGTTACCTTAAATATATTACTTTTTTCAACGGCATTTAATGGAGTTCCACCAAGTAAATGCGAATTCACAATTTAAATAAAAATTCAAACACTTTATCCGTTTACTTGTTGTTTCTTAAATTGAAACAATTCGTGCTGTGATTTAAATTCAATGGATTTTACTACGTTACTTAGAGCTCTACGACGTAGCACGGCAGCGCGGTTATCGTAGCACTAAAGTGTCGCCAATAAAAGTTTCCAACGACCGATTTCCACCGCACCAAACGGAATTCGAAGGCTTTGACAGAAAATTTGAGCAACACAAGAGCCTCTTGCAAAGAGATTTTTTTATTTCACTTCTGTTTGTTTTGGGCGAGTGTACGTGCTTGTTTTTTTTGCCTATGGATTTCGTAAGCGATTTTGAAAATACAGTAAAACGGAGTGAATAGAGACTGCGGGGTGAATAGAGGCAAAAACAAGAATTGAACTTTAACACAACTTTACTAAGTATCCAATGTCATCATTATGGTTGAGTAAGCTTCTTAACAATGATTATAATACTATCTTTCGAATGACAAAACCAAACCGACTAAATCATTGGCCAAAATTGAAACAAACGTGTTTGAACACTTTCTAGGTGTTCACTGTCAATACTTGGTGGAAAGGCATTATAATAAAAATAATAATACATTTTTAGTACTTTTTCCACATAAAATTTATTTGATCAGGACCGGTTTCGCTTACGGCGAGCATTGTCAACTGATCGGTTGCAGAAAACGTGTTTAAATTCGATGCCTTTGAATCCTTTTTGACCCCTTATAAACTTCCCTTTTATTACACGAAAATTAAATTAAATCAGTTTTTTTTTAGTTAAGTTAAGTACCGTAAGACGGGTTAAATAGAATAAACGTTCATATATTCCAATCATTACAATCTGTTGCTTTGTCTCTATTCACCTGCAAAGTATCTATTCATCCACTCTCGTCTCTATTTATCCTGATTCAATGTGAATAGAGTTAACGAACAAAATTGACTGTGTCTTAATAACGAGTGGATATTTGAAAAACATTGTCATAAACGTGTAGTGGGACCATAGAAACACGTTTAAAGCCATTCATATTTGAATTATGTGGCGCAGGTATGAAGATAAATAGTCGTGAAAGGTAAAAAGTGTCTCTATTCTCCCCGTTTTACGGTATACAAATTTATCCCAGTGACGCAAAATGGTCGAAGAATATTGAAAATAACCCCCCACGCAATGTTTGCAAAAGCCGCGATTTTTTTTCTTTATTTATAAAAATCGTCTTCAAAAAATTGAATCACAAAGTATTGCGGCTTATGCGATTATCCATCATCTATACCAGGGATGCTCAACTGAAATCACTGATGCGCCTCTAATAAATAAATATGTTGAACTTTAATAAAAATATTTTTTTTTTATCAATTACTTTTTTAAAGTCAACAAGTTACTTGGACGTCGCGCATCGCAGTAGATTAGTAAACCTTTAAAGCCCTAGGGTCTAGGGGTATGGGACCAGTGATTATGGTGAACTTCGCTATCGGATTACACTGATTTATGATAATAGTTTTCAACATATGAATATGACCTTTCATAAATAATGTATTTGAGATACCGATCCATCATTTATTTTTATTTGCGGTTTCGTTAAATATTTTTGTCAAAATTAGGAATATTAGCATCTGCGTTACAAGGTTGACTCTTGGGATATGTGTTGTGTTATATCCAGTGGACCGTTACAAATCAGCTTTATTCACACTATACAATATATTTCAAATCGGATACAGATTTTTCCATACCTTTTAATTTATCCTTTGGGGTAACTGATTCTTTTTTCAAGAAAGCTGTAGCTTAAATGGATTCGTTTATTTTTTTAGCTAGACTCTGAATTGAGAATTGAAAGAAGAAGAGCTACGGGTCACGGGATATGACGATAAGAGATACAAAAAATGCCCGGGCGTAATAAGGTTAAATTGACAACACTTTTTACATTAAAAAAATGATTGAATGAATTACTCATTGTTGATTGTCTTAATTTCGTAAATTTATCTTTAAGGATATGTTTTTGGTAATGATCTGGGTCTGTCAATTTATGGTGCTTCCTTTTTTGAGGGTCTTTAGAAATTGGCATTTCGACAAACTAATGTCTGGCAGTAAAATGCGACACGCAGGCAAAAATTCCAATACTTTTAGTAATATATCGATTGTATTGGCATTTAATTGGTAGAACTCCATTATGACACGATGAAAAATAGCCAATGTTGTTTAATCTGTTATTTAGTAATGCATTATTAGAACATCATTGAATGTTGAAAACCTCGATACGACGACACAAATCCTTCAATTGGGCCACATGCGGTCCGCGAGCCAAGGTCTGGGCTTGCCTGATATTTACGATTGATGGCAAACCTTTTTGAGACATTTTGAGTGACATATATCATTTACGGAAGCTCAAGAAAAGACAATCCGCTTGGTTCACTTAAACTTAAAAAAAACGACCGTTCAAATTATCCACGATATTTTCCTTTACGGACTTTTGTGAGAATTTATTCTCGACGTTAAAAAATAATAAAAGGGTTCTAAAAATTTCGAGATATGTAGGTATTTATTAACTTTGATTTTTTGTGATGGCCAAGATGATTATAAAGGGTCTTTTTATAAGGACGCTTAGTTTTGAAATGTAAATAAAACAAGTTGTTTGTGAGATTTCGACTAAAGTTTAATTTCATTTGTAAGTATATTTTACGGCATTAAATATGGAATATAGCATCAAATGTCTGCCAATATCCATTCATTATAAAATGGGCCATGTCGCTAAAGTTGAATTTTTTGACAAATTTGAGTAAACTTCCAACTGCTCCAGAACCCAATCAGGCGTTGTCTGCGGTCGTTTACCTGAAGTTCCTTGGTTAGTTGGATTTTATACGGGTGCAGACATAAGGCCCGATTCAAAATTCGCCAAGTTGAAGTCGCAGAAAAGCCAAGTTCTTGTGAACAACGAGAAATAAGCTGCCTTGGGTTTTCCTGTGCACTTTCACACACAGCAGCAATGTTTTCACCAGATATTGTATTTTGATGACGTACAGGTAGGCGTTGGCCGATTATTTACCAAACTAATTGACTCAAATTTGGCCACTAAACAATGAATAATCTACTCAGCAGGACAAAGTAACATATTTTGAGCGTCCCTATTGAAATACCCTTTACATGCTTAATAGTTTGAACACTCGAAGATAAATATTTCTTGCTTCATATTTCATATACACGGTCAAAATGAGAGTTTTTGTCTTTTTATCTCACTTCATGTTGTAAATCACTTTTTGTGGAATCAAAAATCAGGTCATGGATATTATTTGTGATGTTGCTATACGTTCTAATAATAACACATTTTTAGTACTTATTCCATATAAAATTTATTTGATCAGGACCGGTTTCGCTCATGGTGAGCGTTATCAACTGATTAATGTTGGTAATTCTCGCCATGAACGAAACCGGTCCTGATCCAATAGATTTTATATGGAATAAGTACTAAAAATGTGTAATTATTTTTATTATATTTACAATGCCATTCCACCAAGTATCGACAGTGAACACATTAAAAGTGACGTTGAGATATCTTTATTATTCATTAGAAAGCCAAATGCTCCTCATTGGAAGCGGACATTGTTTAATATACACGCGATCCTCTTTTTGAACAGGGGATGCGTCCCAAAGACTCCCGTGTAAAAATCTTATATATAAAACCGAAACGGCGTATGTCTGTGGGTCTGTAATTCCCTTTTGCATTGTTGGTCATTAAGTTGCCATAAAAACGAATATGAAAGAAAATATGTTTGAATTTTTATAGGCGAAGACATTTAGTCAAAATGTAATAAATTAGTCTTCTACTGAAGTTTTCCCGGCTTTTATTAATAAAATAATGTTTATTATTTACGTGAAGGTATTATTTGACATTTCTTTGACAGCAAATTAGATTTTTTCCTTATATTTGGTCATTTTAATGGGCGAGAATGGGGCTGTCATCAAATTAAATAAAGTTTGTGATATTATTTTAACTCTATTTTGGATGTTAGATTTTGTGATATAATTATGTCGAATGATATAACATTAAATAATTATTGGTCGCTTAGTCCGAGCGACGCCGGGTAGCAATACTAGTATAATATAAAAATTCCTGTACTTTTTTTTAAAACCGTTCTTTTTCTAAACTGTACAAAAAGAAGATTAGCATATATATATCAATAAGATTCATTATTGATCTGAAATCAAAGATGACAAGTTTCTTTGCGCTTTACTCAACTGTATATTTCTCAAACAGACAAGAAAGGCAATAAAACTCTTTCTCAGACTCTTTACTTTAAGAACGATCCTCTTCTGGAATCGCGTATAACTATTTGATCAGGGATATAACTCGAGGGCTGAACAACACGAAAATCCATTATGTTCATACATTATTATTCAATTCCCAACGCTTGGTCGAATCCAAAGTTTTATTACATCGAAATCGAATTTGCGAAGAAAAATTGAAAAAGGTACCGCAGAGGCAGATTGTCCCAACTTTTTGCATATAAAGGTATCCCGTCGCTTGTATATCTAAAGCGAAGAAGAATTTTTTGAACAAATATTGTACCGCTCTAAAGCAGGGATCATCAAACCATAAGCCTTATTAATATAAAATTAAAAATAGCGTTGATTATTCCACGTATTGTGTTACTAATTGTGACACGTGTTTCGCCTCTTTCAGATGCATCTTCGGACTAACTATCGCAAAGGTTTCTTAATTCTAATTAAGGTAATAAAGCAAGTTGATTCTAATATTTATTTATTTTTTCCCATATCCGCTCCCTATTCGGAGCATATGGCCGCCACACGGTGTCTTCAAGATTCTCTGTCTCCCGCCAACCTCCTCGCACCTTCCCAAGTCATCCCGGCGTCCCTTAGCTCCCCTAAGTACATCCTATGGATGGTCATCAGAGGCCTTCCGCGGCGTCGGGATCTATCAGGTTGATAGAAGAGGCAGGCAGGATTCAGGCTCCCCTGGGGCATCCACAGCACATGCCCAAGCCAGGTCCATCGTCGCCTTTTAATTTTAGACGTAATAAGGGGCTGGTTTGTCCGCTCTCTTACCTCCGTATTCCTGACAAAGTAAACCACTGTACTCCTAGTATTCGCCGCAGGCATCTGTTTTCGAAGCACAGTATACGGTTACCCTGTGCTTTTGTGGTGTGCCATGACTCGCAACCGTAAAGCAGCACAGTCAGTATGCATGCGTTGAATATGTGGCACTTGGTTCTGACCGAGTACAGCCGTGAGTCCCAGACTTTCCGCAGTGAAATAAATGTTGCTCCAGCTATCCCTAATCGGACCGCGAGCTTATTACGCGGGTCGCCATCTCCCGTGATGTACTCCCAAGTACCTTAAACCATCGACTCTCTCGATTTCTTGCCCCGCACATCTAATATTTTAAAATGGTAAAATTACAAAATGGAGTTTGGTATTTTTCCTTTTTACGGGAAGCAAGGAGGGGGCTATAAGATCAAAACAAAGCAAACAAATAATTAAGTTATTGATGAAGTTAACAATTACAAACTATTAACTTATGAGATGCAATTAATCAGGAGCGGGTAAAACATGTTATTGTAAATAATATAAGCAGTGGCGAGGCATTTTTTACAATGATCTCAGGCATTATAATCAATTCTCTTAATGCTTTTGTTCCCTACAAGAAGATGAAGCTTTTGAGTCATCGGCAGTTAGCTAATAATTGTTTGTTTATCCTGTGCTTTGTTTGAGGGAAGGGATACATGTCAATAAGATATACAGCTATACTTTTAAAAGAGATTTTTCGTCCGCTTATTGATTGTTTACAGTAAACACAAGCTGAGTAGAAATAGCGGCCAAGAGCTTTCACCAATAGCCTACAATCTTACATGACTGACAAATAGTGTCCGCTTCTAATTTGACGCATATTTCCACTTAATATAAGTATTCTCAACACGTTTCTTCTACAAGAACGGCTCTGTTTGTTCAACCACCTTTTAGTTCGATGAGATTAGGTATATACAGTATAAGACAAAGACTCAACTATTGAAAGGATAAGAGAATTGTTGAAGGAGTTGAAGACAACATAATCACCCATGCATTCAAACAGAATTGATAAATGGAATGAAAACAGCTGCTTGTACTGGGAATCGAACAGGTGAGGTCTGTCACGGAATCCAACGACGTAGACTAATGCACCACGGACCCCTCAATAATTGCTACGTTAAATTAATGTTGCCCTTTAAGTCATCGAACCATAACATATTATAATATGCCACATTTACCAACTGAAATAAAAAAGGTACTTACTATCATGATATAAATGAGATTTTCGTCCTCTTCCGATCGATGGTGAATAAATTGCTCTGTAAACAGTGAACGCTTGGATTGTCTTTTCGCGGTAAATTTTTGCGCGCAATCCAAATTTGAAATTGACATTTTCGCGAAAATTCTTTGCCAATTTCCCATCGAGCTTTTAGAGCGTGAAATTTCTCTCCTGGGATATAAATTTTTGTTCGCTTCAATGAACTTCGATTTATGTACATAGACAGGCTCTTTAATACGCCAAATTGAGCTGTTTAATTTTTAAATGCTCGAGGCTTTATTTTTTTAGATTGTTTTTTTCATAACTCTGTGACGATTTTAATTTCACCCATATCCGCTCAAAATTTCATGCAAATGGCTTTTCAAGATAGATATACTGACTAGAGACTCCAATTCGAGTATCGAGTACTCGATACTCGAGTATACTCGTCCGTTTTTCAAGTACTCGATACTAGAGTAATTTGAAAAATACTCATTTTTAAATATGAGACGTTTAATTCTCTATTATTTTTGATAAACATGTTTTATAAATTGCCCTAGTGATCAGATGGGCCCGGAATCAAGTCACAACATGGCCAGAATTTATACATCTGAAAAAGAAATCTTGGACATGGGTCCATGTAATTTTTTTTTAGTTTTTCTTGACTGATTCATTATTTATCATCGTATGCCTTCTATAATTAAAAATATTTGAAGCATTGGCATAAGTATTAGCATTAGCTGTAATGCCAGATATTGCATAAAGATTTTAAAATAAATAAATATGTATTAATAGATTTAAATGAGCTTATTTATTAATAATACATTTACATATATTATGGTACATCTGATGGTAATTATTTGGTCAGTTTTTAATTCGATAAATGGTCAGTTATAAATTCTTAAAACGGTCAGTAATAAATACTTAAAACGGTCAGTTAAAAATAATAAATGGTCAGTTAAAATAAGAAATGGTCAATTAAAAAATAATAAATGTATTTGCTTCCAAATACCTGAACTTAAGAAATTAGTTCAGGTATTTGGAAGTTTACATAGAACATGTCATAAATTTGCCTCTATGGTCGTCATATTTGATAAAATTCACAAGCTGTCAAACTGAAACTTATCATTTTTTTTTAAATAACTGACATTTAAATTAAAAACTAACCATTTTTAATAAATAACTAACCATTAAAATATATAACTGACCATTTTATTTAATAACTGACCACATCGCACTGATACAATGACAACTGACCGTTTATAATATTAACTGACCATTTTGATTTTTAGCTGACCATTTATTTATTTAACTGGCCAAAACTTGAATTAGTTACTGACCCATTAAATACATGCCCATCTGAAACTACTCGAGTATTTTCAAATTTTACTACTCGATACTCGAGTAGTTGAGATGTCGAGTAATTGGAGTCTCTAATACTGACTTAACCCACGAACGAATATTTATTAACATCTAAAAAGCAATAGTTCATAGAGTAATCATTGGTTTATGAATCTCCTCTATCTAAGAACTTATAGATACTAGCTACACATGGCTTTATCCAAATGATTCTCTAAGGGATGTTCAAGTACGCTTAAAAAACGTATTTAATAATATATGTATTTCTTTTGGCTTATACGAGATCAAAATGAAGCTCGCAGATCGATTTCAATGTTGAAACATTTTACTCTTCTTCTTCGGGGCCGAGTTGATAACCCTGACATCCTTGAAACTTTAAGCTTGCATGCTCCCAGTTTCTACCTACGTGGTCGTAGCCAAGGCCAATCAATGTTCTTTGTCAGAACTTGTTTGTCACGTAGGTCATTTGAGTCGCCAGTCACAAGGGCTGTTCGGCTGATGAATGCACTGCCTGTTGATGTGGATATCTTCGGTAGTGAACTTGGTTCTTTGTTTTTATATTTTTTTTTTTTATGTAATTAATATGTTTCTATTCTGTTCCATACATTTGTTAATTCTATATTTATTTTATTTTTTTCAGTTTTGTGTTATTTTTATTAATTGTGAAATGCATGGCGCATTGGCGTCAGCTGTTATGCCATGAATTCTGTTTAATTTTTTACAATAAATAAATAAAAATGAGAATTCCACCATTGCTAAGAATGTCGTTTGTTCTTGCAAGAACCAGCACTGAGAAAAACTTAATCAAAGTTAAACGATATTGCTTCGAATGTTGCCATATTTCACGTGAACGTGAGTGATTTCAGACAGTATAATTTTTCATGTATAAAGGTTGACTATGACGAAAATTACTCGGTTGACTTCCTTGCAAATTAACAGTGTGTTTTATACAAATTCTGAATCCTTTTTTACATTGCAACAAATTATTATTTTTTTTTGCGATGTAAATATCAAATACAATTTTGAATATATTAGTTAATTGATTATTGTTAAAATTAGCCCGATCAATTGAAAGCATGAAGATTCCAAAAGGAAAACGTAGGTCATTTCATTTCACGTTTTTGTTAAACAATTGTAAACGTTGTACAATTTGCTACACTTTTCAGACGCGGAAAAAGCTTCCCTTCATTCTCTGAAGAGACGAAGACGAATGCCTTTTCTTGACTAATCCCCCGACACGTTTGAGAAAATTCACAAATCTAACACGAAATTCTTCTCAGTTGGTTTTGAAACACGATTTTGTCGTTAAGCCTTCCGTTTTTTCATTTTCATAATAGTGATAACTGAATGAAAAAAAACAGCAATTTATTTAAGTAACCTACGCTACACACTATTGATACGTTTTTTTGGTAATATTTTTTCCAATCATATTAAATGATAAAAATCAACATGTTTTTTGACTGATTAATGCACTGCTAAAGAAAGGAAATATTCAACGATGAACTTGGTGTATTGTTTTATAATAAACTAGCTGTACCCTGAGGGGGTTGTTTGGCGGGGTGGGGTTTGGGGGGCATATGGGGCGGGTATGCCAAAAACCTTCGAAGGTGTGAACTCGAAAAATTCATGAAGCTTAAAAAAAGCAAATTGGTGATGGAGGTTGGGGGGTGGTTGGGGGGAGGGGTTGGTAGGCCAGAAACTATTGCGGGAGTGTACTCAATAAATTTGTAAAGTTTCACATCGATCGGTCGAGCGGTTTAGTAGTCCATAGCGGACATACACACAGACATTCGTTTTTATATATATAGATAGCTGTATCCCTCATGTCCTTCTCTATTAATTAAATAAGTATTATGTTGTATCATATATTATGTACTATCTTTATTATATTTGTTAAATACATGACACACTGGCGTCAGCCGTAATTTTCATTTGCAATACACAATAACGTGATGTATTTTTAAATTTAAAATTTAAAATGAAAATAAAACTTGATAATACAGCTAACAATGTTTTTAAAAATCCCTTCCAACCTTTCCAATCCCAAAGAGCGACGCATAGTGACAGCGATTAGCTAATCACTAGTCCTGTCCTAGTCCTCATATCCTTTCCATCCCTACTCTCTTCGAAAAAGAGAGGTTGAGCAAATGAGTAGCAAGCAGTTCTCGTAGAAAAAAACACATGTTGAGATAAACTCCGTGAGAAGTCCATATGCTAAAAGTTGGGAGCGGTTTTAAAAATGTCTTAACAAAAAAGCAGCAACTCTAATTTTCTTAGCAAAAAGGGAGTCAACGCAACTACTTACTCCTTGATTACAAATAAATTAGGTCATTTTTGCATCAACCAGTTTTTATAAATTCTAAATTCTAAATACCTAATAAAACATCAAAAAAAACACTGTGTCCTTTTTCTTAAAAGTTTGTCAAAGTCACTCACTGCCGTCTTGCTTGGAATGGCATTTTTGTCGGTTTGTGATGTGTTTTTGCCATGATACGTTTCTTATAACAATATAGAAAAATATGAACTTGCTTAAAGCTCGCTATACCGATGTTGAGATAACTCCGTGAGGAGTTCATATACTCCAAGTCGGGAGCGGACATGGTTAAAAATAAAATACAGCTCAGACACTTGAGATCAACACAAAGATAAACTAAACCATATACACCCAATCTCCGAAGAAAACTTATTCAAATAAAAATATGTTGTCTATAGTTAAATACAGAACCACTTGACTACTAAGGAAAAGCTCTTCTGCTCCACCGAGCAAGAATGGCTGACGAAATAATATTTTTTTAATCAAGAATTTCTATAGATGTTTTTATTCAATCGCTCAATTTCGGGCTAGAACAAGACATTTTGTATTATATATTAATAATTCTTCTCGCTTAAGTTTTCCAAAATATATAATATATATATTTTAGCGTGTTCATTGTCAATACGTGATAATAACAAAAATAATAACACACGTTTAGTACTTATTCCACATTGAATTATATAATATACATATATAACACACAAAATTGATATCTTTGATTGAATATTGGTTTCTTTGTTCTCGTCACTTAGTACCTTATTTATTCCAAATATTTCATGACTTTTTTTCGGCTATATTACTTCTGAGATCAAATATGACATGTTATAGATTATGATATATAAAATAATATATTATTGTTCAGCTGTCAACTCAGATAAAATTTTGTTGATATAAAATGAAGTCGTAGTTAATGGCGATCAATTTCGATTATAAAGGGTCTTTTTATAAGGACGCTTAGTTTTGAAATGTAAATAAAACAAGTTGTTTGTGAGATTTCGACTAAATTTTAATTTCATTTGTAAGTATATTTTACGGCATTAAATATGGAATATAGCATCAAATGTCTGCCAATATCCATTCATTATAAAATGGGCCATGTCGCTAAAGTTGACTTTTTGGACAAATTTGGGTAAACTTCCAACTGCTCCAGAACCCAATCAGACGTTGTCTGCGGTCGTTTACCTGAAGTTCCTTGGTAAGTTGGATTTTATACGGGTGCAGACATAAGGCCCGATTCAAAATTCGCCAAGTTGAAGTCGCAGAAAAGCCAAGTTCTTGTGAACAACGAGAAATAAGCTGCCTTGGGTTTTCCTGTACACTTTCACACACAGCAGCAATTTTTTCACCAGATATTGTATTTTGATGACGTACAGGTAGGTGTTGGCCGATTATTTACCAAACTGGTTGACTCAAATTTGGCCACTAAACAATGAATAATCTACTCAGCAGGACAAAGTAACATATTTTGAGCGTCCCTATGATGTTATGTAATTATGTCTGATGAAAGCATTTTTCTTTGTTAAAATATGACTCGACTGAAAAAAACCGATGACAATTATAAGAGAAGAAAAAGAATTTGATCTCAATGAGGAATTCAAAGTAATGAATGGTTTCTTAATTTATTTATATCTTCTGCTTGATCTTGAATGATGATTACTTATCATTTCGTTCAGATTTTTTAATATCATACATACAAACTTACCTTCGAAAGACGGCAGCCAAAAAAGAACACGTTAGCCGAACAGGGGTCTAAAAATACCCTAGTGGTTTGGCTTTATAAGCATAGAATGCAATATAAAAAAATTCTTAATAAATCTATAGTTTTCCTATAATTATTTATATTTTAGGTCTTGCATGAAAAAAAAGACACCTTCGCTCTGATATTCATACTTGACTGACGTTATCAAACTTTGTCAATCATCGAAATCTTATCTACGCCTTTTAATGAATAAGCATCCATTTGATTTGAGACACACGGTCTGACCGAGTCATGTCAGAGATAAAATGTCGGTCCCTGTGTTCTAGTAGCAAGAGGTTGGCCTAGCGATCAAGTGGTCTCTGGTTCGATTCCCGGTCAAATTTTTTCAATAAAAAAAAAGATCTCGGTTTATGTTTCGTTTAGCTGTTCTCGACTGATAATTTTTTTTGATAAAAAAAAAAACGTCATCTTATCAATGGCAATTTGTAGCGAAGCTCTGAAAGAGTTTTCGGCCAGTAATAATCCGATTTATTTAATTGTGACGCAACTTGTCAATAAAAAATGGTTGTCTGTAAAGTCGGTTTACGGACGATAGTTTAACGTGACAACGTCATAAGAAAACATTGATGAAATGATTGCATACTTTTATGAATAAAATGGAATCATTTTTATTGAATTATCATTATTTTGTATGGATACGAAGAAGGAGTGAAATGAAATCTACAATTTTTTATTGATATATTTTATTCGCACTCATTAATTCAATGATTAATTACCTTTATTGCCGCAATTGTTGTTGTAATATAAACAATGAAAACCACATTAACATTTCACTTCACTTTATAAACAGTTAAAAATAAAAAGTTTAAACGGTACTGTAGGTGTATAAGTTGTGTGCTGCCGCTGTCTATTTTCTACTCAGACGCATCGACCAATCGAGTGGAAGAGAGATAGATGCGGCACAATCCGAACGGTAGGCCGATCGTGCCTCTCTATCGCTTATCCGCGCTATCGCTCGCACGCTTGCCTTCGGCGTAACGCGCCAACGGGACAATGAGTCATGTTTTTTCGTGCGTACAGCGGGCGTTCATCAATTTATAAGACGTTGTCACGTCAAAATCTACAAAAGGTGTAAAAAACTATTATTTGAGGATAACAAAAGCTTACACATTGTATCGCTGATATTAAGATAGATTTTTCAGGTACAGTTGCAGTAGGGGTCGTCTGTCTTACCCGTCGAGAACAAGCGTTAGGTTCGGGGAAAATAAAAGATTTTTTCATCACTAGTTTACTTGTACATTGCCTCATTTCATTACGAACTCAAAATGCTTTTCATTATACTCCACCAAAATAGTTGTTAAAGTTATTTTGAGTATTGATTTTTAGTAAGTGAGATGCTCTGAGGTTAATTATGCCTGTCAAGATGGTAGTGGTGTGGTTTGGTATCAGTGCTGCCAAAAGCGATCTCTAGAGGTTTCTCAAAAGCCAAAATACCTGTTTGGCAGTTGCGGCTAGTTGTTTTAGTACGCTGTTTCAATATTACTTCAGGTTTCAGTTATCTGCCCAAACTGTTTGCACTTCGAAATATAGCATAGCTTTTTAATATCTACATAGTACATGAAATCAGTTTCTCGATTATTGATACTTATATATAATATTAACTATGTTTTACTTGTAACAGTTTACTAAAGCCATGCGCAAACAAGCTTTTTTGTTTTTTTAACAGTGCAAATAATCACTTTTAAGGTGTTCACTGTCAATACTTGGTGGAAAGGCATTATAATAAAAATAATAACACATTTTTAGTACTTTTCCACATGAGATTTATTTCATCAGGACCGGTTTCGCTCATGGCGAACATTATCAACTGATAAGGAATAGAATAAAAAAGTGGTATTTATGCAAAAGTTAAGTATGAAAAACAAGGTATGACAAACAATTGGTAAAACAACTAAGCAAATAAATTTAAGCAAATTACAAGAAAAATAGACTAAAAATAAAATGTTTAAGACCTCTAAGCAATGCAAACTAACACATCAAAAGTATGAATTAACATTAACAAAGTGAAAGCCCAAAATTAAGTGCATTTAATAAAAGATAAATAAAACTACATGTCTGTCAACCATAATTAGATGGAAATCCCGGTAATGAGTTCAATTGAGTAAGTTCCTGTAACAGAATAAAAGCCATAATAAAGAATGTATATGGAACGATTAAACACTCACCGAATCTCTTACGTTGTACCAATTGTTTTAATTTATTTGCTTAGTTGTTTTACCAATTGTTTGTCATACCTTGTTTTTCATACATAACTTTTGCATAAATACCACTGTTTTATTGTATTCCTTATCAGTTGATAATGCTCGCCATGAGCGAAACCGGTCCTGATGAAATAAATCTCATGTGGAAAAAGTACTAAAAATGTGTTTTTATTTTTATTAGTGAGAATAATAATTGGATAGCGATAGAATAGTAAACATGATACCATTTATATAATGACCGTTATTCAAAGTATAAAGGAGGTGAGGTTAGGTTAGGTTTTGTAAATCGCAAGCATTTTTAGCTGATAAGAATAAAGCGATGATTTACAAAAATTAAGCAAGACAAACAATTAGTAATACAAATATGTAATATAAATATTTAAAATATATAAAACATTTTTTGTACTTATTCCACATTAAATTTATTAGGATCATGGCCGGATTCGCTGATCACGAAAATTATCAACTGAATAAACTGAATGATCTCAATTGATAATAGTCATTATATTTCTTTAAATAATGTCATTCCACCAAGTACCGACAGTGAACACCTTAAAAGTAATAAAACATTTTTAGTTCTCATTCCCAGGGTTGTGGATTCGGGGTCGTGGAGTCGGGGCGTTTTGGCCGGATTCGTACTCGGAGTCGGAAATTTTGAAAAGTTTGAACTTTTTATTTTTGCATTTAAAATTCAAATTTGTCTTTTGGTCGCATTGATAGGGTTGATATTTAATTGAATACACATAAATGGGAAAATTAGGGGAAAAAGGTGACGATATTAACCTTTTTTTAGTCGGAGTCGTGTTTTTTGGTCAATGTCGGAGTCGGTGTCGTGGTTTTGGTAAATGCTGGAGTCGGAGTCGGACTTTTTTTTACCGACTCTAAAGCCCTGCTTATTCCGCATTAAATATATTATCGATTGAATTGGCATTTACTTGGTAGAACTCCATAATAATACGGTGAAAAAAAGCCATGTCTTTAATTCTATAGAAATTATTTTTGTAATTGTTGATAGCTATTTCGGCTTACGCCATAGTCAGAACTATATTTATGATTATGACGTGAGACGAAATAGCTATCAACAAATATATAAATAAATCTGTGGAGTTAAAATACATTGTTTGATTTCACCGTATTAAATATATTAGCTGAAGTTGATTGAAACTATCAACTCAGTTGATAATGCTCGTTATGAGCGAAACCAGTCCTGATCTTATAAATTTTATGTGAGATAAGTTCTTAAAATGTCCTATTGACAGTGAACATCTTAAAAGTGAAAATCATGCACATACACAATTCAATGGACATACAAGTTGGTTTTTCCCACCACCACCCGTTGTGTTTATGCCGCCAATTTTTCATGGCCGCCTTTCACAACGCTATCGACTTAGAAAAAGGAATTTACCCCTCACATTCATGGCCCGAGCTTATCTGCACGGGACTGATTTTGAACCATACACTAAAGTGCTTTAAAATAGAAAATAATAATATGGACATACAACAAAATAAGCATAATTTATATTAAATATTATTGACTATAATAAAAAAGGTTTTAGACCTCTTACAAATTAGCTCCTACATTAAAGGCCAATTAAGTAACAACGGTGATTCCACAATGATAGTGTGGAATAAGTTTCAACAATTTGCTATCATTTTTTTACTTTAATGCCATTCCACTAAGGATTATTTTTTTATGTATATATAATATAATATTTACATTGCAAAAATCACAAATTTTAAGTTTATTGCTTTTGCAATGTGAAAAAGAATTAAAACATTGTAAGAAAAATATTACATAGTTTTCAGATAAAAGAGTACATTTTTTTTACTAGTGATAATTGGTAAAGAAGTCAACCGAGTGAGCTCCGATTAACTATAATACATAAACAAAAGTACCTGTCTGAACTTACTGACGGCCATATGAAATATAGTATTGCTACCCGGCGTCGCTCGGACTAAGCGACCAATAAATATTTAATGTTATATCATTTGACATAATTATATCACAAAATCTAACATCCAAAATAGAGTTAAAATTAAATCACAAACTTTATTTAATTTGATGACAGCCCCATTCTCGCCCATTAAATTGTCCAAATTCAAGGAAAAAATCTAATTTACTGTCAAAGAAATGTCAAATAATACCTTCACGTAAATAATAAACATTATTATTAATAATAAAAGCCGGGAAAACTTCAGTAGAAGACTAATTTATTACATTTTGACTAAATGTCTTCGCCGATAAAAATTCAAACATATTTTCTTTCATATTCGTTTTTATGGCAACTTAATGACCAACAATGCAAAAGGGGATACAGACCCACAGACATACATACGCCGTTTCGGTTTTATATATAAGATGTCGACATCCGAAGCAATTTTGTTAAAAATCGCTATTAGATTTTGGTATCCCTATTGGCTGGTTCTACTCCTTGGAAGAACAAACAGCTCATGTTCACAAATTTTCAGGGACATTCAATTTAACATTCATTATTGACAGTGAACACTTTAAAAGTGGTATAAAGAAGGCGTCAGTTATAACTTTGAAATCGCCAAAAACAACATCGATTTCCGGTTCCAGGAAAGTATTCGGCTTGTAGAAACTAACTAATCCCGGAAGTGCTGTTAAATTACTCGGCGTAATCAAATCCTGTTTGGAATCGCGCAAAAAGAGATTGCCGTCCGCTTTTAGATGGACGCTTTTAAATTGCAGGGACTAATTGAAACTTTTTAGATGGCTTTTGGGGAGGATAAACATTTTAAGGGATGAAATTGGTGCAAAAAGTGACTGGGAGGTTTCCGCGAATTCAAAAATAGCTTTTTAATACGGCCGCCAGTGGTTGTTTAGCTTTTCAATGAATTTCTTGCACAGAAATCAGAGAGTATTGTTCTGCCTCAGATTTGAAACAAAATTTAAAATGAAAAAATATACTATATAAATTCTGCTAAAAAACTGCTTCAAACTACGTGCTTACTGCAAGGTATAAATGCTATTCTACCGTTTAAGGTAGGAAGACAGTAAGTGATTGAGACAAACTTTTGAGAAAAATAACATGTTTTTTAAGCCTTAGTATTTTGAGTTTATAAAAAGTGGTTGTTGCGAAAATGAACTTATTTGTTTGTAAAGAAGTAGTAAGTTGTTGCATTGACTACCTCTTTGCTAAGAAAACTAGAGTTGCCACTTTTTTGTTAAGAAATTCTTATACTTTTAGCAGATGTCCGGTTTTTCACAAAGGATTTAATATTTTAGTTATTATACCGCTATAAAAGTCACCACCCTATATGGCTTTCAAAACGGTAGTGTTTCGCTAGTCCCATTCAAACGAGTATTTGTCTAACAAAACATTACAAAACTCACTATACAATATTAATAATAGGATAGGCCTGAATTGTTGAAAATTTATTGTATTATATATGATGAAAATCAAAGTGACGTTTTGCATTTTATTGATAGAATATTCGAACATTGTTAAAGTTGGGAAGTCAATTTGAGAGATGTTTCCTACTTCATGCTGTGGCTTATGACTCGCAGAAACCCGTTTCAAACATAGAGCTAAGTTCGCGACCAAGTCCAAACCCGAAATATTAAAGTTCATATTATTATCTTCATTCATTTTGACATCTGTTAACAGCGTGGCTTAACGGCTCATGAGAGTTGTGATTTCGGGTTTGCGGAATTGTTGAACATTACTTTCCTTGACGTTTTCCACAATGTCTAACCAATTATATTATGTTATCTTCATAATTTTGCATGGGGTCGTTTACTGATAATTGCTTTTCGTTCCTGTAGCCCAGCCATACTCAACCTGCGGCCCAATCACCTCTTATGTGCGGCCCAAAATAATTATAGTCACCGAATACTTTTTTGGTGTTGTTTTCAATATTGGGTTGCAATCGGTTGGTGCAAAAGTTGTGCAAAAATGTGCCCAGCTTCTGCTCACATTATTTTCATCTGCGTATCTCTATGACTTGTCATATTCTAAAATTAAATTTGCGAAGAGCGTATATAAAAATCGGCTTACTGATTCTCACCTTAAGCCGTGTTGTATAAAAATATGTCATATTTTATAAATCCGTGTTATACGAGGCCCAAATTTTTTTACAGTTTACTATAAATATGTTGCGGCCCACATAGCGAAGCAAAAATCAGAATACGGTCGGACGAAAAAAGTTTGAGTATCACTGCTGTAGCCGAACAGTTAGCGACTCTGAGGGCGTATTTTTTACTCTTACGAATACCAATTTTATGGTATTCACAATATTTAAGATAAATAATTTCACCAACATTGATCGGCATCGATGTCATATGCCGTTTGACGTTTGCTGTTTGTCTTTTGCCGATTTTCTATGGTATAACACTCGCGCCACCTACTGTAAGATAATTTTACTATGCCAAAAAATCCGCGAAAGTGCAAGCAAAAAGGTTTGTCAAAGTTTGCCAAAGTTTCATTGCGATCGAATGAACAGTGTGGCAGCACATAGAGTACGAACAAAAAAATATTGTACTAAAAATAATAATACATTTTTAGTACTTTTTCCACATAAAATTTTGATTTGAAAATTTGATGTCAACAGTGATATTTATACAAAAGTTAAGTATGAAAAACAAGGTATGACAAACAATTGGTAGAACAACTAAGCAAATAAATGAAGCAAATTACAAGAAAAATAGACTATAAATAAAAGGTTGAAGACCTCTTAGCAATGCATCATAAATCAATTAAATATGAATTATCATTAACAAAGAAAAAGCCCAAAAATGAGTGCATTTAATAAAATAAATAAATCTGCATGTCTTCAAACCATAATTAGATGGAAATCCCGGTAATTATTTCAATTGAGCCAACGAAATTGTTTCCTGTGAACAAAATTATTATTTTTATTATAATGCCTTTCCACCAAGTATTGACAGTGAACACCTTAAAAGTAAACAAATAATGACTTTTACATATTAGATCAGCCCGATTTTATAATTGAACGTCCCAAAACCAAAAGTATCATGTAGTGAAGGAAACAGTCTTACCAACTGAATATATCCGCAAAATTTCATGTCAGTATAGAAGTCACTGTTTTTGAAGAAAGTTGGTCGTTTTTAGCATTTAAAATGCTTATAATACAAATGCATCATTTTTTTTTAAAGTTGTGATTATTTTCTAAATTCTTGTGTCATTTCTTAAACCAATATTGTTTGTGTTTCTCGTTTTGATTTCGTTTCACCTAACAAAAAATTAAACATCCCCAAAAGATACAGGATACAAAATTACTCCCATATTAATTATAGCCTCCTGTTAAAGTATGCTATTAAATCTTTATAATAGCATTTCACTTAACCCCTAATTATAAAAGGTACAATGTAGATACTTGCCATAAAGACGTGCTTCATATTAATTTTGCTAATTCACAGCTATACGGAAAAAAGTAAAAATCTTTTCATCTGCCTGGCAGACAAGTTCGTTAAAAAAGGCGCAGAAAAAATATCTTTTCTTTTTTAGAGGAAAAAAATTCAAAAGTGATATCATTTACCAGGGGTGGCCTAGCTTTTACCACTACGGTCGACTTTTTTTGAAATTTGTGGCGGCGAATTATTGTCATTGAAATAAAAGATGGTTCAGAGATGTGTAAATTAGTACGCCAGGCAGGCGGGTGACTTGGCCACTCCTGTCATATACAGTCAACCCTCCTACATCGCCATCTGCTCTAAAACGGTTCTTTACAGCGTTTGCTGCAGTCTTCAGGCAAATTATATGTTTCGTAAGTACGTAATATTATACATAAATTGTGTTTTTTTCAGTTGCACATGATTTTTTTCGAAATCAAGATGTTAACTGTCACTTCTTGATGAAAAGGCATTATTTTAAAACCAGTCCCCATAATCTTCATAAAATAATACAAATAGATGGCTTAAAGAGTAATTTTTTTAACTCCACTCTTGTTGTATCATGCAAAGTGCATGTCGCGTAAAATTTTTGTAACCAAAACTTATTGAGTGCATCGTAAAACCGTTACAGGAAAATTTGATAACTCCATTGTCGCTCTAAAACCTAACTCTACAAATTATCCAACTCCACCATTTTATATTGCTACCTGTCATTCATCCGTTGTTTTTCAGCGGTGGTACAAAATGGTTCCCGATCGGTTTGAATGTACTAAAATAATCAGTTTTTACCCTCTTCTGCACAATTGACAAAAACGAAGATAGCAAATTTACTCTTTTCGCCATCGATATGTGCAAATTCTATGTTATTCAGTTGCACATGCATAACACGGTGAAAGAATAGTAGTGTTTTAGTTCTTTAAAAAATATATCATTTATAGTTAATTGACATAGTTTACTGAATAGCGACTCCAGTTACTCGACATTTCAACTACTCGAGTATCGATTAGTAAAATTTTAACTATTTTTACTCGATTTATTTCAATTTATAAAAAAATTATTTTAGCCACAGATGCATCCAAACAAACCAAAGATTATTTTTCATTATTTTATTTTGTCTCTTGTCATTCATAAGATTAGTTCGCAGAACCTAAAGCGAAAGTAACAAAAGAATTAGAGAAAGCTACGAGAAAGATTCTCGCATAGCCGCCATAGTCAGCGGCAAAACCTTTAAAAATATATATGTATTACCTTACAGTAAAATACACGAGTAGGACTCAGTTAAACGCAATGGTAAAAAATTATATGAATATATTGAGACGACCTTGATTCGGGTTCTCTCGTAAATGAGAAAGAACCTTCGTCCGGGACCTCGGGAAGAGGGATTTAGGGATCGGAGTAGGAGAATCAAAATGCTCTTAATTAAAAAACCACGATCTCAAAATGTTAAGCAGTGCGATTAGCACACACATACAATTTATTCACTTTTAAATCAGTTACACACAATTTAATTACGTTAGCGTTAAACAAGTTACACACACACAGAATTTAAATTAAAAATACAAAACACAATTATTATAATGACAGCGACGATATCAGGACTTGAACGCGAATTTAGTCTTAGGGGGAGGATTGAGAGCTTGAGGCTACTTTCCAAGACTTCAAGTATGGGAGAATTACCTCAACCAATCTTGCAAGATTTATATGGCTAACAAGTGCACATGTGACGCTTTCAAATCTTTCACTCACACTGATGAAAAAAAAGCGGTTCCTTTAGGTAGGAAAACAATGACCGTTAAACGTCCGCGAGATAAGCCAATATTTATGGCCCATCGAAATTTGCATGAGATACCTCGTATCTCATGCACTCAGGGCGTGAAAGAGTCAAGAGACATTTATAGCGAGACGTCTGCATAAATGTCTCTTCTACAAATTTTAAATTACTCTATTTTTGAATCGCTATAGATTTAAATATAGAGTATTATAAGAATGAATTTATTTTCTGATATCGACTTAAACTCATAGACTGAGGTGAAAAATAGATCGTTCGAGAGAGTTCTGATGACCTACCATATCGGGCGGTGTCAATATATTATTTAAATAAGTAAATAAAATTTGGAAATTAACCTTTGTTTACAGTGACGGCTGGTGACGGGGTGCTGGGGGGTGCAAAAGGAAGATTCAACTATTTTTCCGTACTACGGAAGAGAAACAGTTGGTATTGCGAACATCTGAATTGAAAGTCCATGCAATAGAAGTGTTTTAAAATCCAATGAATAGGAAAGAACTCTTGCAAAAATGGTTGAATCTTCTATTGCACCCCCCAACACCCCGTCACCAGCCGTCACTGCCTATAACCTTCGCGCTAGCGCAAGCAAAAAGCTTGTCTAAGTTTCATTGCGGTCGGATGAACGGTATTGCAAGTAGGCACTCCAATTACTTTGGTTGAATCTTGTATTGCACCCCCCAACACCCCGTCACCAGCCGTCACTGTTTGTTTATAAATTACGAGTATAACTCGAGTATCGAGCACTTGACAAATGGACGAGTATACTAGAATATCGAGTATTCTATACTCGAATTGGAGTACAGTGAAATCCCGATTCTACGTTTTTCAAGGGACCTTTCGTTAACTAAATGCCGGGACTATAGAAAATGAACGCACCACGCGGGAAAACGTAAGATCGGGGTTCCACTGTATCTAGTAATGAAGTGGTTAAAGATGCGTTTGTACAGGAGATCATTACATTTTTTGCACTACTAATCTGTAAACACGATCTATATGAAATCTTCTATAGGTTCCTACATGTTTTTTCAAATAATAATACGTCCTCATAACTCTATCTACTGATACTAAATAAAGAAAATGTTTTTGTTCTCTACTCTAAACCTAAAATCATGTCACACGATAACATTCCATAGAAAACCACACGTAGTGTTTTCCATTACATAATTTGCATGCACCACCCAAGGTTTTCCCCACTAGGGAAATTCGAATATATATTAGCTTTTTTCACTCCAAAGGTTTCCATCAATTGAACTACATCTCACTGGTGGAAAGTTGAGGCTGTGTGAACCAATACGTGGTAGGGCAGATTTAATATATAAAATAACTTTGACTATTCCACGTATTGTACTACAAGCTGTGACACGTATCTCGCCTTTTTCAGATGCATCTTCGGACTTACTATCGCAAAGTTTGCTCAAGTAATGAAGCAAGATTGATTCTAATATTTGAAAATGATAAAATTACAAAATGGAGTTGGGGATTTTTTCTTTTTACGGGAAGCTTAGTAAAACTCTTAACAAAAAAGAAGTTTTATTAAATAATATTCTTAAAATGACAAGTTGCTCGTCACTGCTTACATTATTTCCAGTTAAAAAGTTTAATCCAAACCTATCTGATTGATTGCATCTCATTAGTAAATATTTTGTAATGCAAACGTCATTAATAGTATAATTTTGTATTTGTTTTGTTTTGATTCTATAATCCCTTCCTTGCTTTCCGTAAAAAGGAAAAATGCCAAACCCCATTTTGTAATTTTACCATTTTTAAATATTAGAATCAACTTGCTTTCTTTTAAGGTGTTCACTGTCAATACTTGGCGGAAAGGCATTATAATAAAAATAATAATACATTTTTAGTACTTTTTCCACATAACATTTATTTGATCAGGACCGGTTTCGCTCATGGCAAACATTGTCAACTGATAAGGAATACAATAAAACAGTGATATTTATACTATATTTATACTATATAATGTTATTTTTTAATATTTATATTGATATTTATACTATTATATTGTTATTTTTTAAGCCGACGTCACAGCAACAGAACGATTTTTTTCTACTGCGGAATAAAAAAACAAAGCTTCGAACAAAATTAAAGTTAGAAACGTTTAATTCTCTACTATTTTCAAAAATATATGTTTCATTAATTGAAATAAATAATGCAATAAAATAAGATTATTTATATTCACAAATTTGAATTGATTATATATATTTTGGTACATTTGAAACTACTCGAGTATACTCGATTACTCGAGTATTTTAGAATTTTACTACTCGATACTCGAGTAGTTGAGATGTCGAGTAATTGGAGTCTCTACTCCGAACAGAATCGAAAAATTGACAGAAAAAAATGCTGTTTGTACTGGGACACGAGCACGTGAATCCCGTCACGGAAATCAACGACGTTGAACACTGCACTACAGACCAGATATAAATATATAAGTGATGACTAAATTAATTGAAGATATCAGATTAAATGATTAATGAATTCATGAACCAATACAATAACGTCATTGAATCGGTTGCTGAGAATTATTATTGGCAGAACATATTATTTCAGTTATTGATAAGGGTTGTTTGATATTGAAGCATAATATGATAATGGATAATTTATTTGCAATGTCAGTCAGTATCCAAGAACATGAATGGCTAATTAAACCCTTCTCAAGGAAACCATTATTTCTTGGAAACAAACTTTCGTATTTAATCTACTATTTGCGTAACTTTCTGGCAGTCAAAAAACAACTGCCAACAACTGTAACTAAATTATGATAAAGTTCCAACAGAAGCGAACGGTAAAGCTTTTCACAAACGAAAGTGACTGGAAAAATATTTTCGCATAATATATAAGAGGAAGGACTTTTAGCAAAGTGGTAAATTTCTGCCACTTGATATCTCGGATATCTGTGCCCAAAAGCATAGCTGTCATAAATATTTACATTACTATTGATTGAATTGGAATTCATTTGGTAAAACCCAACATAACACGGTGAAAAAATAGTAATTCATTTTAATTCTACCAAAAATGTATGATGCATAGGTAAATTATGGATATATGGTCACGGGACCATTTTGTTAATAACGACCCAGGTTTTGCCTTTTGGCATCTTCAGGCTTTGCTGACTGACTCGTTGTCAACAGTTTATTTAATTTATATATACAAATAAAAGTAGATCACTAAATGTAATTGGTATTGATACCGCCTGATATTGTAGGTCATCAGGACTCTCTCGAACGATCTTATTATCACCTCAATCAATGATAATAAGACCTAAACGATTAATATAACGCGAATAAATTCACTAAAATCTTGTAACCGACTTCTAGAAACGACGTCTCTCGTTCAGTTCATTCGCGACCGCTTTGCGTCGATTGGTTGAATTTAGTTCAGGCTCGAACGCTTTGCGTCGATTGGTTGAGCTCTTTTGCACAATAGAATCGTAGGGTATGTCAAAGGCCTAAATTTCTCTCAGTCGTTATCGTTCATACAAAGCCAACAGACGTGTCGCCTTCTGCCTCCGGACAGGCAGGAAGTCGCAATATAATCGTTGTTCTTGCGCTTTTTAATGTGGTTGTAACTCCAATTGTATCTGTGTTTTGTAAAAAATGTAATCTAAAAATTTGAAGAAAATAAATTAGCCTACTCTCGCATAGAGTACGGTCAAGATAATACCAATTGAAATCTTTACAAGAGATATCCTTCTTCCCATCCTGTCCCTAAGTTCCATCCTCGAACGCTATGAAGGATGCGGTCTGTTGCTGTCAGATTGAGGAAGAAACCCTGGTCGTCTCAGTATCAACGCTATATATATGAAATAGCGAATGTTTTTATGAAAATAAGTTACTGAAAAAAATGTGTAAAATTTATTATTGGTGAAACCTTTTTTCAAGCTATCCTGAAAATAAGATAAAAATGAGATAGGTTTCTTTGCTTCCAATGGGACGAGATATAACTAACTTAGCTATAGTATTTCGAAGCGAGTAAAGAAAGATGTTGATATAAAATTTAAAATAACTTTGATTATTCCATGTATTGTGCTACTAATTGTGACACGTATAAAATGTTTATAAAAACACGTTGAAAATTTTACAGCAAATTAATAGACTTCCACCGTGTGGTATGCATTAAAACAAGGTTCTAAGCATACCCTGCAAGCGACACATTTCAACACAACGAAAATGCTCTTTTTAAAATCGATGTACTTTAAGATTGCTACAGGTTAAGTAATAAATAAAGTTCTCTCCAATATTTTTAAGTGATAAAAATACAAAATGGGGTTTGAGATTCTTCCTTGCTTTTATTTTTCTAAAGATGTTGATATTTTGAATATGTGCTGACAAAAACATTGCCTAACAATCATGCTATGCTAAAGTGCTGTTTTTGTCAATATACATACATATACCCACAATTATATTAGAAGCATCCCTTAGTTCTGAAAGCTTTCCTCCCTGTCTTTGAACAACCACGAACCATATTAAATCGACTAATAGGCCTTTGCTGAAACCACCTTCGAACCGACTATACATTCGGATTTCCACGCCTGAAGACAAGCAATTCATGTCGCTTTGCATGAATGGAAAACGCAATTTGGCTTCAGCTGCCAAATGTTTGCAATATCGATTGAGTTGTTGGGAATGCAAACCATTAACATGGAGATTTATGCTAACTCTAAATTCGACGGATTTATCTTAACGTATACTGTGGTTAATATATACATACATATGTGCCAACAGAAAAGAAAGGATATTAATTTTCGAATTGATTAAAATATCAAGGATTTACTATCCTTACTAGGCTTACTTTACGTTTAATTTTCGTAGGGCTATCCTTGAAAAATGACTCTCAGGCCGGAGGGGGGTAAAAAAAGACCCCGGTGTTTTGGCCTTATTGGCATAGACTGCAATACAAAAATGATTTAATATGCTTTGACGTATATTTATACATCTTTCTGAAAATAAAATCATATAAAAATTCCTATTTTTCCTATAATTATTCATATTTAAGTCACGCATGAAAACGACGACGTTTCCACTCCAACGGCTATGGTGGAATAACAAGCCTATAGCCGTGCATGAATTCACATTATCTTATATCTTATCTTATCGCTTATCGCCTTTTATTGTTGCCAGATATGAAACACTCCGTCCATGTTATCTATACTCTCTACGTTCTCTTATCGCTTATAGGCATGGAATTTTATGTTAGCGCTTCCCAGCGATTGCTATCATCGACAATTAGACTAAAAAATTCCGACTTCTTCTCTTTTTTAATCGATTACGGTGCAACTGGTTAATAAAGATCATATTTTTTTCTGCAAAAGGTGAAAAAAAACTATGATTTAAGAATACCAAAAGTTTAGACATCGTATCACTTGTATTAAGATAGATATTTAAGGTAAAGTAGCCGTTGGGACAAAATCTATACCATTAGGGATGGCTAGGTTAAATACTAAAAAATATCAAGTGAGTGAAATAGTTCCAAACTTTAATCGTCGAAACATTATTGAATACGGCTAAAAAAATAACAATGCATTTAAATTCTACAGAAATAAAACTAATAAAACAGATTCGCAATTTGCAAACCACTTCATAAAGGAATCATATAACATAAATTCAGTGCCGCTTTGTTTACATTTTTGTAATAAGGGCCCTAAGCTAAATGCATTAGAACAACTGGAAATTAATAGGTATAATCAATCCAGTGACTTTCTTAACGAGCAGATTACTATTAATGGCTCACCACTTCTTAAGCCGTTAATAAGCGTTAATGCTATTTTAAATAAATCAACTTAACACAATACTAGTTTTACGTTTATCTCCACTTAGTTATAACCCAGATTAGCTTTCACTTTGAGAATAACATCAAATCAATGTGTCACATTTAATTAAAAGTAGAATTAGTATAAAAAATATATAAAAAACGGTAGATTCCAAAATTAATTTATTTCTTTTTAAACGAGCAGTAAACAGTTGCATCAACTGCATTTTTAAACTAAAGTTGCTGCATTTTTTTCAAGAAATTCTAATACTTTTGTCACGTGTTTTTTTTTAAAGAATTAGTGATTTATTTATTCAATTATTGAATGCAAGGGTTTATATTATAGGGCTCTAAAGAACGCAATATCAATCGCGATACAAACCAAACTTATTCCACTCTTTTAGTATCTAATGCAAAATAAACAGGGCTGTGGAGTCGTCGCGATGGGTGAAACGTTTTACTCTGAAGATATATTTGTAATAAAATTTTAAAGTTTAAAATTTTTATGTATGCATACATATTATATGTAAATTTTGGCTTTTGGCCTGATTAGTTGATTGATATTTAATTGAATACACATAAGTAGGAAACAAACGTGACGAAATTTAATTTTTGTAGTCTTTGTCGTGTTTTTGGTAAATACTGGAGTTGGAGTGCTTTTTTTAACGACTCCACAGCCCTGGTAATAAGTACTAAAAGTGTGTTATTATTTTTATTTGATGCATAAGAATGTTGAAAAAAAAAAACTTAAAAGCTTGCATTTGTATAGTAAAATAATTAAATATGTGAACTTTTCTGTGTTTGGCGAAAGTGGTTCCGTTTTGAAAATCAGTTCCGGGTGATGTGTCCGGTAAACTCGTCCAGCGGGCGAAGCTGCAATACTAAATTAGTTATTTGTTTCATCGGGCGAGTGGCTTCACAAACAAAATACGCCCCATGCTATTTAACCCAAGCGAGATTTAGCGAATCGCACGCCACTGGACTGTGGTCACTACTGGCAGCGTGTTGTTTACATACCTATCTGGTTTACTCATTTGAACGAGATTTAGTCACACTGAAATAATGGAATGGAAAAGCTTGCTTTATAACGAGGGATGTTAATAAGGGTCGTAAATATCGTAACAGTTTAAATAGAGTTTGTTTTTATTTATTTATTTATGAAAATTGAATACACATACAAATCAGTTAAAAGCAGGGCTGTGGACTCCAGCATTTTTAAAAAGCAAGACTCAGACTCCAACATTGACCAAAAAAACGACTCCGACCAAAAATGTTTAATTTCGACACGGTTGTTTCCTTACCTTTCCTATATATGTATACTAGTATTGCTACCCGGCGTCGCTCGGACTGAGCGACCAATAATTATTTAATGTTATATCATACGACATAATTATATCACAAAATCTAACATCCAAAATAGAGTTAAAATAAAATCACAAACTTTATTTAATTTGATGACAGCCCCATTCTCGCCCATTAAAATGTCCAAATTCAAGGAAAAAATCTTATTTGCTGTCTTAGAAATGTCACATAATACCTTCACGTAAATAATAAACATTATTATTAATAATAAAATCCGGGAAAAGTTCTGTAGAAGACTAATTTATTACATTTTGACTAAATGTCTTCGCCGATAAAAATTCAAACATATTTTCTTTCATATTCGTTTTTATGGCAACTTAATGACCAACAATGCAAAATGGAATTACAGACCCACATACATACATACGCCGTTTCGGTTTTATATATAAGATTCAATTATATTTCAACCAAATAATCCGGCCAATAGCCAAATTTGATATATTAAATACAAACATAATAAGGTCATACATTTCAAAATTTAAAAAGCGCCCCGACGACACCGACTACACAGCACTGAATAAAAGTTTTATTATCAAACCTTACTGCCTTAAGGGGGTATTCTGGTCTAGAGTTCTAAAAGGGTCGTTTTTTTACATATTGTCAAAGTTCAAACCTTTAGAAATATGTCCTTACAAAGATTTTTATAAATCCAATGATTGTTAAAGATATAGATAGCTACTTTAGTGACGTAGAATCTTACCGGTCTTGGCAGTTTTTAACATTGCCTGAAAGTTTTATCGAAACGTTTTCTCAAATTTTTTTAAAAACGGTTGCCATGATATCTCAATTTTTAGCAAATTAATTTCAATCAAATTTGCTGTGAACCTTTTCTATACATTCTTTTATAGTATTTAAAAGTATTCTAGTATATACCAATCTTTACTGATTAAGAATATAACTTTTTTTTATTTCATGAAATTCATTGCAAATTGGCAAAAAAGTCATCGAGTGAGTTCCGACAAAATCAACTATTATATATAAAAAATAGTATTCGTCTGAACTCACTCATGTACATGTGAAATATATCGACATCCTATCTTAAGCTAAAACTCAGCAAGCATTCAGCTAAAAATCGTTTAAGTTTTTCTTAGTGGCATCCCTATTGCAAGCTGGTTCTACAAAAACAAACAACTCATGTTCAAAACTAAATTTAAATATTTTTCAGAACTCTTATGACCGTTGTAGGTACTGAAAGAGTAGTCTTTCCCACTGTGCCCACGAATCGACTTTATTACTAAAATTCCCTACGTATTAATGATTTTTTTTGATTTTCACTGTCAGTGACCGTCCTTACTGAATTGGTTTTTGATGTTGTAGCATCTATTTGTAAGAGATCTTACACAATTTAATTAAAGTCTTATTGATATCAATTATGCCGATTTTGTTTTATTTTCTTTGAATTATGTGCATATTTTTAATTCCAATTATTTGTTTTGATTTGTGTTTGTCCAACTCACAATTATGTACCTTTCAAACGGACGTGAGAATTCTGAAAATAGTTTAACGAGACCGTATCAATTCTTACAAACAATGAAAACGAAAATTAAAAATATCTAAACAATTACTAGATGCATATGTAAATCGGATGTAACAAAAGCGAAGAAGAAACAAAAATTTGCTTATTCAATAAATTTGAGCTTAGTATTTCTTATCAGTAGAAAATCCTCACGATGGGCGAAACCGGTGCAGATCCTAGTAAATTTTATGTGGAATAAGTTTAAAACGTGTTAGAAATTGAAGTAAGTAGGTTCATAAGACTCTAATATATGTACATTTTAATAAAAAAACAAACCGAAAAAAAAGTATTATCGTAGTATTAATATAATAAAGCTTTTGGTAAAAATTCCTGAAGTTTCAAGTTTGCTTCATGTACACTGAAAAAGTTCATGATATCTCGACTATAAAAAAACATCTTTTATAAATGATCACGAATGGTTACAGATTTTCTTTTGTGTCGGAAAATATTCTGGGAAAGCTCTTCCCATCAGTTTTATGATTATCTTTGCGAGAGAGAGCCTTTCTGGAGATTAATAAAAACAACTTTTGTCGTAGCGTTGCTACGGCGTAGAGTTACAAGAATTGCCGATTTATTTTGATGTTGTACATTTTTCTCGGGAAAACCTTTTATGACTAATCCTCAGGGCTGTGGAGTCGTAGTCAGAGTCGGAGTCGGAGTCGTGAAGTCGGGGCTTTTGGCCGGAGCCGGAGAGTTTATTTTTGAATATTTTATGTCAAATTTGGCCTTTGGCCGGATTGGTACGGTAGATATTTAATTGAATACACATAGATAGAAAAATTAATTAAAAAAACGTGACGATATCAAACTTTTATAGTCGGAGTCGGAGTCGAAATTTTTTTCATCGACTCCACAGCCCTGGTTACAAGAATTGCCGATTTATTTTGATGTTGTACATTTTCCTCGAGAAAACCTTTTTTGACTAATCACATAGAAATGTTCCAACGCCACTCCAACGAATAACTTCCCCAGCGAAATCGTCTTTGTAACAGTTTTTAAGTTTTACTTTGTTTCCACTTAAATAACAGAGTAAAATGCGGGAGTTTTCTTTTTACTTTGAAATTGTAGTAATATTACGCGGAGCTGCATTGAAACTACAATTGCAGCTAGAAATTAATAGGTATAATCAATCCAATGAAATTCTTAACGACCAGATTACTATTAACGCTTCACCTCTTCTAAATCCTTTATCAAGCAATAAACTAAAAACTATTTAAAATTTTTAAAAAGATGCACTTAAGACATTGCAGATTTTAAGTGGTTTCACACGATAAAAATAACCCAAAAATACCCAGATTATTTTCTCACCATTACTTTAGACCAATAAATTAAATTCTTCCATGTGACATTGGTATGGTTTGAACAGAAAGAAAGGATGTACGGGGCACCCTGTCTAGCATAGGTATATAAGCTATCTCTAATACACGTTTAAAACATAGCTCTGACGAAGGCGAAAGCCGAAATAGCTATCAACAAATTTATAAATTAATTTATGTAGAACTAAAATACATTGTTATTTTTCTTACCGTATTATAATGGAGTTCTACCAAGTAAATGCCTACTCAATCAATAAAATTGCAGCGTTACATAAAAATAAATAAATAAATCTTAACCCCTTGCACTTCTCAATATATATTTTTTTTCCATTCAGCAACTCTTAAATAGATTTTAGAAATCGATAAATATCATAGGGTTTGGGTATTTATGAGCATCGTAAAATGAAATACCGAAAAATATACCAAATTATGACAGGTCACAAACTTTAACTAAAGCACACAATCAAATAAATAAGAAGGCATAATTAATTCAATGTATTCCGTGCACTTGTAATGCCTGAAGATGCCGAAAGGCGAAACACGGGTCGTTAGCGACAAAACTCATGGAAAAGTACAAAATTCAAAAAATTAAAATTCAATGTATATTTGACCAAAGCTCTGACAAAAGACGTTAACCTAATAAACTATTTACTACACGTCATATCAAGTTAATTCATGCACATGAAATGCATGAAAATGCTGAAAGGCAAAACCCATGTCGTTAGCGGCAAAACTTTTGGAAGATACATATTCAAATTTGATACATTGAGCACTTTTTAGGTGTACACTGCCAATGTGTGTACATTAGGGACTCCAATTACTCGACATCTCAACTAGTCGAGTATCGAGTAGTAAAATTTGAAAATAGTCGAGTACTCGAGTATACTCGAGTAGTTTCAGATGTACCAAAATATATACATACATACATTTTTTTAACCATGTCCGCTCCCAATTTGGAGCATATGGAATCCTCACGGAGTTTAACTCAATATATGTTTTTCTACGAGCAGTTGTAGCAAAACCATTAAAAAAAATATATTACTACATCATATATTGACATTAAAATTGACACGTAAGAAACGCAACGTTCAAACATTTTACATACATATATATTTTTAAATTAGTAAATAAAAATTGTAAATAAATCTTCATTTATAAATGACGAGTATTACTCGAGTATTTTTCTGAATACTCGAGTTTCGAGTACTTGAAAAATGGACGAGTATACTCGATAATCGAATTGGAGTCTCTAGTGTACATTAGATTAAAAAAACATACGTTTTTTTTATTTTTTCATTATAGATTTATTGGGATCACGACTGGTTTCACAAATTGCGAGCATTTTCAATTGAGTTCATTGAATTGGTCTTGGTCCTAAATAATCTAATGTGGAATAAGTACAAAAAATATGTTATTATTGTTTTAATATTTGATACATTCAATCAATTTATTGATGTATTCTCAAATACATAAACAGATGTGATGCATAAAATTAACATTCCAAGATATTATATAATTACAAATACGGGTATTCTACAAAATGACGAAGGCGTAAGCCGAAATAGCTATCAACAAATATATAAAATAATTTATGTAGAATTAAAATACATTGTTATTTTTCTTTCCGTATTATAATGGAGTTCTACCAAGTAAATGCCTACTCAATCAATATATCAAAGACAATTGTTTCTTGAAAAAATGTGTCAAGTTTTCTTATAAAGGGTATTTCAATAGGGACGCTCAAAATATGTTACTTTG
Organism: Himalopsyche kuldschensis; assembly: GCA_028554975.1. NCBI lineage: Eukaryota > Metazoa > Arthropoda > Insecta > Trichoptera > Rhyacophilidae > Himalopsyche > Himalopsyche kuldschensis. The sequence continues at coordinate 2,218,105 of JAHFWI010000031.1, read as the reverse complement.
TCCTGCTGAGTAGATTATTCATTATTTAGTGGCCAAATTTGAGTCAACCAGTTTGGTAAATAATCGGCCAACACCTTCCTGTACGTCATCAAAACACAATATCTGGTGAAAACATTGCTGCTGTGTGTGAAAGTGTACAGGCAAACCCAAGGCAGCTTATTTCTCGTTGTTCACAAGAACTTGGCTTTTCTGCGACTTCGACTTGGCGAATTTTGAATCGGGCCTTATGTCTGCACCCGTATAAAATCCAACTAACCAAGGAACTTCAGGTAAACGACCGCAGACAACGCCTGATTGGGTTCTGGAGCAGTTGGAAGTTTACCCAAATTTGTCAAAAAACGTCAACTTTAGCGACATGGCCCATTTTATAATGAATGGATATTGGCAGACATTTGATGCTATATTCCATATTTAATGCCGTAAAATATACTTACAAATGAAATTAAAATTTAGTCGAAATCTCACAAACAACTTGTTTTATTTACATTTCAAAACTAAGCGTCCTTATAAAAAGACCCTTTATATAAAAAAATTATGTCCGTGATCCATGACAAACTGATTTTTAGTGTCTGGTGTCTTCCAATCTGTTAAAATTCTCGACTTTTCAAAGTTTATCAAAAGCCAATGGTTGCTAAAACTGTACTTCCAGTGCCGTCCGATTTTTTTAGCGTGAAGCGGCAAAAATAAGTAAAATAAAGTGTTTTCAAAATGGAGTCTCGCAGGTGATCTGGCAGCAAAACGAGCAATAAAAGATAGAAATAAAGCAAACCAAGTTTTACCGTTTCCTTCGTTCCTTTGTCGCTAATAAAACTTACTGACGAGTTTCAGGGTTTTCCCTCTGCGCCAAATCGCCTTAAGACATACGTGTGGAAACTAGTTTGTATTTTTCTCACAACACCTGGCATTTAAGCTGTAGAAGAAAACTACAGATTTTCCAACATTGACTGACATCTATGCTTTAGACAAATTACTAAGTTTGTCTTAGAAATAATAATTCAATTGATAAATTCAGGCTGGAGTTATGAAAAATAACATTAGCATCGACAAAAGTAAGATCTAAACCAAATTGTATTATTGATTGATTGAGTAGGCATTTACTTGGTAGAACTCCATTATAATACGGAAAGAAAAATAACAATGTATTTTAGTTCTACATAAATTATTTTATATATATTTGTTGATAGCTATTTCGGCTTACGCCTTCGTCAGTACTATCGAATTGTTAAATTAAATAATATTCTTAATTTTTCATCTGGTCATTAATATTTTCAAAAATCCTCGTAATTATAACAAACTCACTTAAATCATCGAAACTTGTATTCATTCAAATTTCGCTAATTTACATTTTAATAACCTTTTAACTTAGTGATCTACTTATATTTTTGTATATAAACGATACAAACTGTTTACTACGCGTCAGTTCAAGTACATCCGTGCACCTGGAATGCCTGAAGATGCCGAAAGGCGAAACCCGGGTCGTTAGCGACAAAACTCATGGAAAAGTACAAAATTAAAAAAATTCAAATTTGACTATCGAATTTGTATTGTTTACAAGTCGTTACCTTACTTTGAAAACGTTATAATTGTCATTTTGGCCTAAACTGACCTTTTGGTCGGAAAAGCTTGTATTTACCGCATTCTATCATTTATATGAATTTCAGAATTATCTTTGAGTTAGCAGAATTCCAGAGTTTATCTGTACTTTTTACTCAATTTATTGACTTATATGAGAAATTTTTGTACTTCTACTAGTGAAAATGTTTTTACTTATTCCACATTAGATTTATTAGGATCAGGACCGGTTTCACTCATCACGAGCACGATCAAGATCAATTGAGTTTGTTCAGTTGATAATGTTCGCGATGAACGAAATCAGTCCTGAACCTAATAAATCTAATGTGGAATAAGTAAAAAGACTTTCATTTGAATATAGTGCCATTTCACCAAGTATTGACGGTGAAAACCTTAAAAGTAGCTTTGATAGATTACGAAATTTAAGATATGAGGTCTTAACTGTACAGTTGAGGTGTTTTAATTCATTCGAATAATAGAATCCCTTTCATACGCTTAAAGAAATAATGATTAATTTCGCTCCATATTTGATGTGAATACTGTCAATTCGGAATATTTTTTCTCCACCCTTAGGCACAAATAAGTACAAAGGCTTTGTTGTGTTTCTCTCAGAACGCTCAAATCAGCCCTTAATATCAATCAAACAATATTTCAGTATATCATAGAATAACTAAGTGGATTACTGCTGTCATAATTGGCATTAATCAATATTGATCGAATCCTTTTTAACCAGTCGTATGCCAGAAACGTACGGTCTAAAATTTCGTGAGCCCAATGCCTGCCATAGAAAATGCGCGTATATATACGGTTCACTTTACACCCATTAATACTGGACATGGTCGATGATTTAGTTATTCAAACATTTTATACACATAGCGACGTCTCTGAGAATCACATTCCAATACTTACAGTTATTTATTTATTTATTCATATAAAAATAATATAAAACATGGCATTACAGCTACCGTCAATACGCCATACATTTGACAAATGTATTAACATACACATATTTTGTACTACAATCAATGTTATATCTATTTTAAAGTCAGCTTCTTTGCATTATATTACTATTATTAGTATACTTGTATTTTTACTGTGAGTGAGTTTAAGCGAATTTTATTTTTTATGAATAAAAATTGATTTTGTCGGAACTCAGTCGGTTGACATCTTTGAAAATGATTTTATTATTTTTTATCTCTGTTCTTATGACTACAGTTTGTGATTTGTATCATGTATATATAAATACATGTATTTAAATTTGTCGAATGCATGGCGTATTGGCGTCAGCTGTAATGCCATGATATGTATTTTTTTTGAGTAAATCCAAAAATAATTACAAAAAACCGTCGCTATTTTTTCAAATAAAATCGCGGTTTTAGGTGCACGACCGTTGTTATACCTACCGGCATATAATGGGTTAGTATCAGTCAAACGACATTTCTGTTAGTCATAGAATAACTAAGTTGGATAATTCTTTTGTAATTGGCATTAATTGATCGAATGCTTTTTAATAAGCTTACAAAGTTTCTTACGTCATTTTACGTACTTCATAGCGCCTTAGAAATTGCGAATCAATCTGAAAGTCCTGATAACTGAATCACGATTTTGAAATAGGAAAGGTTTATTTAGTAAGTTGAATGTGGTATCCAGTGAGTTGCTTTGACAGTGTATCCATTGGTATAGCGAGCTTTAAGCAAATTCATATTTTTCTATATTGTTATAAGAAACGTATCATGGCAAAAACACATCACAAACCGACAACAATGCCATTCCAAGCAAGACGGCAGTGAGTGACTTTGACAAACTTTTGAGAAAAATGAATGTGTTTTTTTTGATGTTTTATTAGGTATTTAGAATTTATAAAAACTGGTTGATGCAAAAATGAACTAATTTATTTGTAATCAAGGAGTAAGTAGTTGCGTTGACTCTCTTTTTGCTAAGAAAACTAGAATTGCTGCTTTTTTGTTAAGACATTTTTAAAACCGCTCCCAACTTTTAGCATATGGACTTCTCACGGAGTTTATCTCAACATGTGTTTTTTTCTACGAAAACTGCTTTTTCCCAGTTTCACAACCACCCCCTGTCGAAGAGAGTAGGGATGGAAAGTATACGAGGACTAGAACAGGGCTAATGGTTAGCTAATCGATGTTACTATGCGTCGCTCCGTGGGATCGAAAACGTGGAAAAGGACTTTTAACAACACAAACACTCATTGCATCTGACCAGAATCGATTTATCGACTGAAAAAATATGCTCGCACCGGGAGTTGAACCCGGGTGGTCCGACACTGTTGCCAACGACGTTGACCACTGCACCACAAACCGAGCTAAATCAATACACAAATAGCAGTTCTATCTTTTCACAAATGTTTTTTAGTTTGTATACTGCTATAAAAGTGAGCACCAAGTCTTTAAAACATTTATAACTTTAAACAAACAGTAAGTCTGAAGATGCCTCTGAAAGAGGAGAAACACGTGTCACAGTTAGTATCACAATGCATGAAATAATCAAAGTTATTTTAAATTTTATCACTTTTAAGGTGCGCACTGTCAATACTTGGTGGAAAGGCATTATAATAAAAATAATAATACATTTTTAGTACCTTTTCCACAAAAAAATTGTTGATCCGTTGACCAGTAGATCAGTTGACAATGCTCGCCATGAGCGAAACCGGTCCTGATCAAATAAATTTTATGTGGAAAAAGTACTAAAAATGTATTATTATTTTTATTATAATGCCTTTCGATTAAAAAAAGGGGATTCTATATTTAAAAATGGAGTTTGGCATTTTTCCTTTTTACGGGAAGCAAGGAAGGGATTATAGAATCAAAACAAAGCAAATACAAAATTATACAACTAGTGACGTTTGCATTACAAAATATTTACTAATGAGATGCAATCAATCAGTTGGTAAGCCAAAAAACAATGCAAAAGTGTACTCAATAAATTTGTAAAGTTTCACATCGATCGGTCGAGCGGTTTAGTAGTCCACAGCGGAAATACAGACAGACAAACATTCATTTTTATATATATAGATAAGATGATTACAATCTTACAACATTAGTTTTCGATACTCAATAAATCGTCTAAATAAGTTGGTAGCTGAAATTACGAACGATCGTTCATGAGAGTATGCATAGTGAATTCTCTACATTTTCAACCAGTTCGGTCAGGGTGACCTCAAAGTTACCCTCAAAACTTTATGAGATCCAATTAAATAAACATCATTAGGGAGGGAAGCAGGAACTACTAGTTGCGCTAATGGTTGTTGGTAAAGCCTATTATAATGGTTGGTAATATAATTTATTATATGGCATATAAAATATATGCGTACTAAGAATTATACGGTAAATTATTACCCGTTTATTGGTAACAAAATATGCTTTTGAAACAAATGAATCTAAATTTATCGTGTCTAATACCAGAAATATTATATTTTAAGTTGCTGAGAATGATCATCAACGAAACCTTTTCCATATGTTAGTCGGTAATATAAGATAAAGGATACAAATTACACAGTATAATATACGTAACAGAGATCATCTAAATTACGAGAGTCCATCTCTAGAACTGTTTTTTAATACAGGTTTTGGAAGCATATTTCACTCTTTTGATAATGAAATTATTCCTTTTGCAAATGAAATTCAACCTTTTGGAAATGAAATTCACCCTATTTAAAAAATCTATTAAAAAATTAAGGAACCGAATTAAGCAATATGTGATTTTTATGTATTTGAGTTTCAACATATATTATATTTCTGTTTGTACATACATAGGTACTTGTTTATTAAAAATATATTTTTTTTTAATACGGAAAGAAAAATAACAATGTATTTTAATTCTACATAAATTATTTTATATATTTGTTGATAGCTATTTCGGCTTACGCCTTCGTCAGAACTATGTTTAAAACGTGTATTAGAGATAGCTTATATACCTTTGCTAGACAGGGTGCCCCCTACATAATCTCTTTCTGTTGAAACCATACCTACGTCACATGAAAGAATTTAAATAAGTTTGATTTATTGGTCTAAAGTAATGGTGGGAAACAATAATTTGGGTATTTTTGGGTTATTTGATCGTGTGAAACCACTTAAAATCTGCAATGTCTAAGTGCATCTATTTTAAATTGTTTAAAGTTTATTGTTTGTTAAAGGTTTTAACAGAGGTGAACTATTAATTGTGATCTGATCGTTAAGAATTTCATTGGACTGATTATTCCTATTAATTTCATTTTTTATTTTCAATTTTAATAGAATGCTGAATGTTCCAAGCTTGATGGCTTTTATGTACCTTCATTTAAGAAAGAAAAACTATATAAAATAGAAAAATATTTTTAAGGAAACACAAAAAAAAACATATAAATTAAGAGTTTAAGTAAGATTTAAGTACGTACAATTAAAAGTACAGATATATAAGTTTAGACTAAAATACATAAAAACCTCACATTGTCTAATTCGGGTTCTTTGTTATTTAATACGGTTTTTAAAAAGAGTGAATTTCATTTGCAGAAGGGTGATATAGCCTGGCAAAAACTGTAGAACTGATTCACTGACATCTGATAAACATCTCTTTTTATTTTTTAAATTCATTCTTGAAATTCTTTAAATGGAAGTTTCCGAACAAAAATTCTGTGGACATCTTAACTAAAGTAAAAACGTCGCTTTCTTGGCTACAAGTGCAACTGTAAAAATATTTCGTGAAAGTTTCATCCGAAACTGAAAAGAATCAAAGAAAAAATATATGTTATAATTCACAATCGTTAAAAAAAAGGTTAATGCGTGAATCGCTTTCGTTCTGTGCTTTGAATTATCTGATCAGAAACTTAATGACCCAAATTTATCTCGGTCTTGAAACGTTGCTAAAAAAGTTGCTCGAAAAGCTCCACTCGTTATTACGGAGCTTTCATAGCGTGCTTTTTCACATATGAAAGTATCGCATGATTAAGTTACCTTTTTATCTTCCCCCGACTTGCGTGATGAAAGAGATTCTCAAATTATAGGAACTCCAAAACACAATGAGATTAGGCTTTCATTCCAAAAGCGGGAAATCGTTGGTTATTTTAAGCACATGGAATATATTTCATGTAACAAAGGCTTTTTTTCTTAATTAAGTAAACGAAATCCTTTTGATGAATTTCAAAAGAAAATACGTCTTAGCTGAATATATATTAATATTTGGTTTGCCGATTATCTTCATTATTTCAGATAAAATCTTGACATTGGAAACACTGCGAAATACGAAAATATTATATTTACGTAGATGATTAAGCAAAGCTTCCTACAAATTTGAAAATGTATTAACCTGTGCTGTGCCGGGTGGGGCATATTAGTATGGCCGTGTATGGAGGGCCGTGATTTTCTTTCAAAAAATAAAACTTACATATGTATATAGTACATCACAAACACTTATCATATACGATGTGTTTTTTACGCCATCATTTATTCAAAAAACCAAACCAACAAAAGTTTCACAAAACTCGATGGTGTCACAACACTCACACATAAAATATGTGAACGTGATGATATATTGGGACTGATTTATAATAAATTTAATCTTGTATATAATATAATGTATATGAAAAAAACGTTCAAAATTCTTAAAACAAATTTTCTACAGTGTGGTATGCCTCAAAACAACGTTCTACGCTATACCGTGCTACACATTGCAACACAACGAAACAGCTTATTTCAAAATCAATATATTATAGATTACTATACATTATCTTTAAAGTTCAAGTATTACACCACGATTCTAAGAGATGTCATTATTTGCACGATATTTTTAAATTATTATAAACGTTGCTCGTGGCCTTTAAACCACGTCTCAAGTACTGCGTTTAACACGCGCATTTTGTTTGGCCGGCCCTACGTACACGAAATTGTATATCGTGTTAGCACGCTGGTGGCAGAGAACAGATTAATTGGTGACCTCTTGAACTGGCTTTACTAGGAATTCCTCACCACTCTAGCGATCGCACTCTGGTGTTAGCAGCGATGCGAAGGAAATGTTACTTGAATATGTAAACTAAACTAATAGACGCAAAGAATTTTAAGATCCATCAAATAGATATACATAGAAAAAAAAACAGGTGCATATTGATTTTGTGTGAAAAGGTTTGTAGTTTAAATTTAAAGAATGCAATAACCTTTTTGACACCCGTTTATCTCACCTAACAACCAGGAAAGAGTAATATCCAGCCAAATTTATTTTAGGAATGCTTTCTTTTCATTCTCTTGAAGTAGAGGTCTGCACGGGCCGTAATTTTAAAATTTCACCCGGCCCGAACCCGAAGACCTCTGACCTGGCCCGGACCGGGCCCGAGAATCATTTCCAAAAATCTTACCTGAACCCGACATTTTTCAACCTTGTCCGAAAAAAATCCAAATTTTTGTTTTCAAATAAAAATTAAAAATTGACTCACCAACTATCGTGTGTGTGCAGTTTTGCGAAATTCATTTCTTCCTAATAAGAATTAGTTTTTGTTTGTTTTACAGGAATGACGACTCAAATGAGAAGTTTTTGAACTAGAAAAGCTGAAAATGCATTTACATTTTATACACTCAACGTATCTAACTTTTTTGTTTGTAGCCACCTCTATGATTTCACTAAATGATTTCCACACTTCACGTTTCCCATGGGTTTTTACTGAAGAAATATATTCTCCACTCTTCAGTTTTGTCTTCATATTTTCGAAGCCCATTTCTTGCCGGAAATTTACAAAAATCAACCTTACAAACCGAATTGCGACCGATCGAAATAGCCATATAAGACGTACTGATGTCAGGATCATATTATGAAATTCATTATGCGTATTGTACAAACGCCGATGAAGCAGACATCATTAAAAAATATTAAAATAATGGCGTCAAAAGTCATTAAGTTAATAACAATGCATCTTGTTCTTTCAAATGGGTATTCATGAGAGAAAGTTTTTAAATAACGAACAAGGCGTCGAAAAGATGACTAATACGATTAAGTGAAGTTTATTATAGTATTAAATTTAGATTTACGATAATGGTGACCTCATTCTGAAATGACCCGATTTTTGTTATATTTTTCTGTATGCTTGCGTCCCAGGCTGGCCCGGGCCCGAATCTAAGCCTTCGTTACCTGGCCCGACCCAGCCCGCCGGTCAAACTCGATCCCGTGCAGACCTCTATCTTGAAGCTCGATAATCGAGATGTTTTGATATTGAAACATTTTTCTTTTCTTCTTCGGAGTCGAGTTGATAACTCTGACATCCTTTTCGTTTAGCTTGCATGCTCTCAGTTTCTACCTTCGTGGTCGTAACCAAGGCCAATCAAAGTCTTTTGTGTCGCCAGTCGCAAGGGCTGTTCGGCTGATGAATGCACTGCCTGTTGATGTAGATATCTTCGGCAGGGAACTTGGTTCTTTTTTGTATATTTATTTTCCTTTTATATAACTAATATGTTTCTGTTCTGTTTCATATATTTTTTTTTTAATTTTGTGTATTATAATATGTGATATTTTTATTGAATTTGTCAAACGCATGGCGCATTGGCGTCAGCTGTAATGCCATGTATTATTTATTTACAAAAAACTATATAAAATACATGGCATTACAGCAAGCGCCAATGCGCCATGCATTTGACCAAATTAAATAAAAATTACATAACAAATTATACAAAAATTTTAAAAATAAGAAACAGATCAGAAACATATTTTTACATAAGAAGACAAAAAAAAAATTAAGTTGTGTATCCCGTTTACATGTGCAACAGGTCACCTCTGCAAAAATTCCATGAAACTCTAGTATCAGAGATATCAGGATAATCTTCACCCTCAACGTATCGCCCACGACGATAAGCGCATATTCTCTTTTATAAAAGCAATAGGAAACTCAACCACTATAGCTGGGTGATAACTGTCCTCAAGGACTAGAGGGTCATCACTTGCGTACACCGATACACAGCAATCTGCATCAGCCAGTACCAAGGCCAGGACTCTTGCCTTCACATTTTCAATCTGTGCGAACTGTTTGAGATTATTATTATAGATGTATTATAAAGTATTTTTTTTTTCCCATATCCGCTCCCTATTCGGAGCATATGGCCGCCACACGGTGCCTCCAAGATTCTCTGTCTCCAGCCAACCTCCTCGCATCTTCCCAAGTCATCCCGGCGTCCCTTAGCTCCCCAGAGTACAACCTATGGATGGTCAACAGAGGCCTTCCGCGGCGTCGAGATCCATCAGGTTGATAGAAGAGGCAGGCAGGATTCAGGCTCCTCTGGGGCATCCGCAGCACATGTCCAAGCCAGGTCCATGGTCGCCTTTTAATTTTAGACGTAATAAGGGGCTGGTTTGTCCGCTCTCTTACCTCCGTATTCCTGACTAAAGTCAAACCACTGTACTCCTAGTATTCGCCGCAAAAGTATGTTGTCCAATAAATAAATAAAAATAATGAAAGTTTACCAACACTCTGATGTGATTAAAACTTAGAACCTTTTTGAAGCATTGCCAATGATATAAAATTTTAACTTCTCCAAGTATAGCACGTGTCACAACTAATAACAAAGCCAGGGTAATAAAAATTTATCAATTTCCAATAATTTTATTTGGCAGGTGTAGTTTTAGTTTAAGTTATTTATATTGTTTAACAGAAACATTAATATTTTGCAGACAATACGTTACAGTCTTTAATGAAATTCACCCTGAAGGTGGGCTCATCCCGTGATCATTAACAAGAAGTGGCACGATGTTATGAAACCATAAAATATATGAGAAATAATAAACGTCAGAGAAACGTAAGAGATTAACTTGCTTCCAGGGAATGATATATATCTGATATTAACTGAATCGTGTCTTTGAACAAACCAGAGTTGGTATATCGGATATGTAATAATTGTGGTTGTGGTATAATGTGCAGAGTCGCTTTGAGTCAATAAACAACCCAATTTTACTGTTTATTTTTACTTTAGAAAAACCTAAGATATGTGTTATTAATAAAGACTCGTATTCGAGTATCGAATACTCGAATCTCGAGAATACTCGTCCATTTTTCAAGTACTCAAGTGAATTGAAAAATACTCGAGTAATACTCGTTATTAATAAATGAAGGTTTATTTACAAATTTTATTTACTTAATAAAAAAAATATGAATAATGTTTAACCATTGCGCTTAACTGAGTCTTACTAGTGGATTTTTCTGTCAGGAAATACATTTTTTTTCAAATGTTGTTGCCGGTGACTTTTGTTATCAATGACAACTTTATCATGACGAGAGTTTGTGATGACAAGAGACAAAATAAAATATTGAAAAATAATATACACGAATTTGAATTTTCATATATATTTTGATGCACCTGAAACTACTCGAGTACATGAGTATTTTAAAATTTTACTACTCGATACTCGAGTAGTTGAGATTTCGAGTAATTGGAGTCTGTCGTTATCAAGACATCTCGCACCACGAAAATAATTCTCGGCTTACTTTTTAGTGTGATGTATAGACCAGTGGTTCTCAGGTAAAATTGTACTGTCACAGCATTGTTAACATCATGACCCTATGGAAATTCCTCGTGACTGCATTATATTTTTGTTTTGAATGTTGTGTTACATTTAATCTTTTCTCGTTGTTAATTCCACATCTTCCATGCTTTTACTAACACTTTTACTCTTATTTGTTTGCTTGGTTTTATTTATTTATTTATTAAAAAAAAATACAAATCATGGCATTACAGCTCACGCCAATACGCCATGCATTTGACAAATTTATTTACATATACATACATACTTGTATACACATAATAAAAATTACAAATTACAAGTTGTAGCCATAATAACAGAGAGACTTTTTGATCCTATAACCTTCTCCTTTCTTCCCGTAAAAAGGAAAAATCCCAAACTCCATTTTGTAATCTTATCAGTTTAAAATATGAGAATCAATTTGCTTAATTACTTAAGCAAACTTTGCGAACTCAAAAAAACGTTGTATCAAGAAAGCCGATCATAAAAAACTTTTAATAAAATATTTATTTTATTGCTGTTTCACAATCTTCCATAATGCTACTCGGCAAATGAAAACAGCAGGTAGCTTGATGTAATTTAATTTTCGCCCACGTGGAAAATGCGACCCTGATTTCACCCTCAGTGGAAGCGAGCATTAGAAACATGAATATCATACGTAGTATATCACATTAATATGACAATATTAAAATTTAATCTCGCTTTACCTTCACAAAATGCTACGGAGAAATCCTGAAACGAAAATTTACTGCGCTACGCCTCATCAAACGTGACCAACTATGATCGTAGCACTCTACGGCCATTCCTCAATAATTACTTGAAATTATTTACCGGGATATCTAAGAAATAAATATGGCACAGATAAATGGTTTGTCAATTTTAACCTAGCCATCCCTAACGGTATAGATTTTGTCTCAACAGCTACTTTACCTTAAATATCTATCTTAATACTAGTGATAACTTTTGGTATTCTTAAATCATAGTTGTTTACACCTTTTGCAGAAAAAAAATATGATATTTATTGGCTAGTTGCGCTGTAATCGATTAAAAAAGAGAAGAAGTCGGAATTTTGCAATCAAATTGTCGATGTTTGCAATCGCTAGGAAGCGCTAACATAAAATTTCACGCCCATAAGCGATAATAGAAAGTGACCATAGCGAGACATAGATAACATGGACGGAGTGTTTCATATCTGTAATAAAAGGCGATAAGATAAGCGATAAGGTAATGTGAATTCGTGCATGGTTATTGGCTTGTTAAACACCGGCTCCATTGTTAGTCCGCCATAGCCGTTGGATTGGAAACGTCGTCGTTTTCATGCGCGACTTAAATATGAATAATTATAGGAATAATAGGGATTTTTATATGAATTTTTTTCAGAAATGTGTAAAAATGTACGTCAAAGCATATTCAATCATTTTTTTAATGCAGTGTATGCCAATAAGGCCAAAACGCTGGGGTCCTTTTTTCACCCCCCTTCGGCCTGAGAGTCATTTTTCAAGGATAGTCCTACGAAGGTTAAACGAACAACTCAATCTTCATAATTCGCCATTGTCACATGTCATTGAAATCGAAATAAAAAAGGCCTTAATCCTAAATAAGCCGTTGTGGCAAATATGTGATGCACCATGGTTCGTGCGCGGATCGCTGTTACACAAAGAATTAAGTGTACCCACTATTCGCGAGTTCGTTAGTGAAACCTTTAAAAGTTTAGGTAGTATAATGCAGTAGGCCTTCACTGTAAGCCAACGATCTCTTTCCTACAGAATTAACAGATTCAATGAAGTAATTGTGCTTTTTCTGAATTGATTCCGTTCTACTTGATTAATCATTTTATCTAATATCTTCAGTTAATTATATCATCACTAATATATTTCTTTCAGGTCTGTAGCGAAGTGTTAAACGTCGTTGAATTCCGTGACGGGATTCACGTGCTCGAGCCTGAGTCCGAGCAGCATTTTTTTCAGTAGATTTATCGATTCTGTTCCAAGGCATGGGTGTTTCAAATCTTTATCAAAATGGGCCATTACTGTAACTAGAGACTCCAATTCGAGTATTCAGTACTCGATACTCGAAAATACTCGTCCATTTTTCAAGAACTCGATACTCGAGTATTTCTAGTTGACTATGCAATGCGAGATTTTTCTGTAAGTTTTGCTTTAGGTCCTGTTGACTTATCTTATCAATCACAAGTTTATAATGACAAGGAACAAAATAAAATACAAAACTTTGAACCAGTTTAAAATATGAGACCTTTAATTTTCTATTATTTTTTTAATTTGAAATAATAATATAGATGTGAAACTACTCGAGTAGTTGAGATGAAGAGTAATTGGCGTCTCTAACTGTAAACCAACGATCTCTAGCCTGCAGAATTATTGTAGAATCGTTGTAGACCGCGAGTTATTCTTCTCGATGGTCCTCCATAGATAAAGACAAAAAAGTAAGCTGACTTCTTGAACCATAGCGATCGCGCCTTCTTGTCAGCAGCGATGGGAAGGGAATACAAAAACAGTAAACTTAGGGACGAAGGAGACTGGCAAAACTTTGACGACAACGCGCCTTATAACATGTAGCTCCGTCAACTATTTGATAAAAAAAAAATTCTTTACACGAAAGTAAATATCATAAAGTATTAATACATATGTTCAGCAATCAAAATAATCGAATTCTTGAAATAATAAATCGTCAGATAATTAATACCCACCGTTTTAAATTAAGAGCATTTCCATTTTATGACAGTTTGAATTGCTTTTTTACGATGTTTCATTTAAATTAAAGAAATTTTAATTTATTTATCTATGCAATTACTTATCCAATTAATTTATTGGAAAAAAATAAAAATACAATCATTGACATTAAAGCTGACGCCAATGCGCCATGAATTTGACAAGTTAAATAAAAATATAGCATAACATATAAGACAACATTTAACAAATTATGAAAGAGGAACATTTTAATTACATAAAAATATACAAATAGAAACAAATCACCAAGATCACTGCCGAAGATGTCCACCTCGGCAGGCCGTGCATTCATCAGCCGCACAGTCCTTGCGACTGGCGACTCAGAAGACCTACACGACAGAAAAGCTACCAAAGACAAAATAATGCTTAGTATTGGATAGGTAAAACTGTTAGCATGCAAGCATAAAGTCTTAAGGTTTCGAGGGGTATCTCATTAGTAGTAAGTTAAGTCATAACTCCATTAGTATCAAACCAATATTGGTGATCACTAGGGCACAGCTTTATGGATCTGTGAGCTGTGCGCTAGTGATCTAGTGGATCTGGGTTCAAGCCCCTGCAGGTTCAGACATGCGTGTTGCTAACGTCTCGGATTTCGCCTATCGGCATCATCAGACATTTCAAGTGCACGAATGTATTTGAAATTTTAACTTACGTATAGTGTATAGTTGTATCGCTTATATATCAATATAAAATAAATCAGAACCGGTTTCGCTCATCGCTATAATTGTCAACTGATCAATTGATAATTCTCGCGATGAGAGAAACCGGTCCTGCTCTGAAGAAATACAATGCTAAATAAGAACGTAAAATGTGTTATTATATTGATTTTAATGCCATTCCGAGTATTGACAATAAACATTGTGAAAGTATGTTACAAAGTGAAAATTTTAATATCACAATTAGTGAATGTTTTGATGTTTATGAGTTTCAATTAATTGACTTAGTAATTATGGTCACACGACACATGCATTCAATTACTGGTACCATGACAAAACTGAAAATTTTCAGAATATGATAAAACAAATTAGGTTGGTTTAGGTTTTTTGTCATGTTCTGAAAAGTCTTGTTCTGTTTTATCATATTCTGAAAAGTCATGTTCTGATTTGTCATGGAACCAGTAATTGTATGTATGTGTCAAAATGTCAAAAGGAAATTTATATTTTCTGCATAAAAAACGTCAAAACAAAAGATACGATTTCTTAAATCGTTTCAAAATTGGAAACATAACAAAAAAACAAGAATATACAAATACATTTGACTTGATCAAATACAAACACACGTATATTTGCACAATATAATATTCTCCTCGGAGGCATTTCACTTTACGAACAGGCATTCCAAAAAAAGTATCCACATTAAAAATGCCGGTACGCGAGGGAAACAAGAGGGCATGATATATCTCTTTCATTTGAATATTTGAGAGAAGTAAATGAAAAAATTCACGCCCGTATTTTTCCGCGCAGCCTTAACCTAAGGCGGAAAATAATAAAGGTGATGTTCCTTTCGCACAAAGGCTATTGTAATTAAAAAAAAAAAAAAGAACACACAACAGCCAAGTAAAGAAAATGCTGGTTTACGAGCGGAGAAGGCTCCGCCGGTGATTTAGATGTAGCTGAAGAGTTATTTTGATGTCTCGGAAAAGCTGCTTTAAAGCTCTCCCTGTAAGCTCGTCAAAGAATCCTCCGGCTGACATTTTAATTAAATACTCTTCAAAGAAAGCAATTTTATTTTGAATATTGATTGGGGAATTAATATTTTCGGCAGAAATTGTTGTGAATACTACCACAGTTTCCAAGAACCGCTTATGGGCCAATCCATTTTGTAAACGTTTGATTACAGCGCGCAAGGATAGAGAAAAACATTAATATTGCTTTTAAATATATTTGACATAAAATAAATAAGTAGGAAATTGATTTCATCCAATAAATACCAAACAAAAATCAATCCAATATGGTGAGAAAAATAGCAATGTATTTTAATTCTACAGAAATTATTTTATATATTTGTTGATAGCTATTTCGGAACTAAAACTATTTCTGATGATGTAAGCCGAAAAAGTTATCAACAAATATATAAAATAATTTTTGTAGAATTAAAATAAATTGCTATTTTTCTCACCGTATTATAATGGAATTCTACCAAGTAAATGCTGAGACGACCAGGGTTTCTTCCCAATCTGACTGCGTCAGACAGCGTCATTCTAAGGCGTTCGTCGACGGAACTTAGGGACAGGATGGGGAGAAAGGTGTCTCTCGCAAAGATTTCAAACGGTTTCTCTTTGCCGTAACTCTATCCCAGAGTAGGCTAGTTTATTGTTCTCAATTTAGATTGTCAGTTACACAGATATAATTGTAGTTGCGACTACATTTCAAAGCGTAAGACCAAATGAATAATGTGACTTCCACCTGTCCGAGAAAGGAGGGCGATAAAAAACTGATGACTTTTTGAAAGAAGGATAACGACTAACTGACTTGGCGGTTATTTTATTTGACAGCCACATTTATACTCCGTGATTCTAGTATGAAAAACAGCTCGACCAATCAACGCAAAGCATTCTGGCCTGAGCTGAATTCAACCAATCACTGCGAAGCCGTCGCAATGAGTCGGTTACATGAATTTATAACAATTTGAATGCATTTATTCGCGCTATATTACGCGTTTGGTCTTATTATTATTGATTGAGGTGATAAATAAGATCGTCCGACAGAGTTCTGATACCCTACAACATCATGCGGTATCAATGCCAACTCAATCAACAAAAAATCATTCTACCTATTTTTTTTTAAAGAGAAACCGTAACTCCCCTTGTGGTTTTATGAGAAGACTTTTTTACTAATTTAGGGACGTTACTTAAATTCAAGTGCGTAAAATCATCATTAATATACTATTTTAAATAACTGTTTATTGTGTGATAAATAGTGACACGTGTTTCGCCTCTTTAGGGAGCGTACACTGAAGAAAACGTTTGACAGTGGGTCTGATGATGCTTCTTAAAGAGACAAAACGCGTGCCACCATTTGCCACAGAATACGTGAAATAAACTAAATCATAAAACTAACTTCTACAAAGCTACCGCCGAACCCATCGAAATGAGTTCACCATTGTTTATTGTGATGAAGTAGTCAATCATTTTGTCAATACTTGGCAAGATCAGTACGTTTATTTCTTTACGTCATTCTATCCGTGTTCTTCTGTATTAACACTTTGTTTTCGGGGTCTTTTAATAACTGAAGGAATAAGTATGTATGTTATTGCGTATTTGATGGTCAATTAGGAAACGCACAAATTTTTGCACTCCGAAAGCATTGTGTTATAACTACATTAAAGTTAATAATAATTTAGGCACACACCTTAAAAATAGTAAAGATAGGATTAATAAACTTGATAGAAGCGGTATATATAAGATGTCCTGCGGTACATTTGATTTAATATATGTCGGTCAGACAGGAAGAAATATTGTAATTCGTGCAAAAGAACATGTTAGATCTTTTAATAATAAAAAAACTGATTCGCAATATGCAAACCACCTCATAGAGGAATCACATGACCTAAAGTCAGTCCCGATTTGCTTACATTCTTGTAATAAAGGCCTTAAGCTAAATGCATTGGAACAGCTAGTAATTAATAGGTATAATCAATCCAATGACATTCTTAATGAACAGATGACAATCAACACATCACCACTTCTTAAGCCATTAGTAAATGCAATTTAAAATAAATTCACTCGATGCATTAATAATTTTGCGTTGGTTCCCACGTAATAAAAAAAAACCCAAAAATACCCAGATTAGCTTTCACTTCATGAATACAACAATTTTTCTCATATAAGGTTGGGATGGTGGAACAGAGAAGAGGATGTATAGTGTACCCTGTCTAGCCTAGGTATATAAGCTATCTCTAATACACGTTTAAAACATAGTTCTGACGAGAGCGTAAGCCGAAATAGCTATAAACAAATATATAAAATAATTTATGTAGAATTAAAATACATTGTTATTTTTCTTACCGTATTATAACTACAAAATTTATTATTTCTTATTTCAAAAGAAAAATTGTACACATTAATAATGTTGATATTTCTTTTTTACAAGGTTGAAAAACTGTATTCTGTCAAGAGGAAACATGGTTTGAATCAGGAAGTAAATATTACGCAATGCTTTTATGACAACACTTAAACATAACTTCTTTACTTCAATATACAAAAATAGCTATTTCTAGTATGATAGAATGGTGGTTTCAATGTCAATTGTACTATTGATTAAATTGGCATTTAATTGGTAGAACTCCATTGTAATATGGTGAAAAAAATGACTATATATTTTAATTCTACAGAAACTATTTCATATACATATGTGTTAATAGCTATTTCAGCTTACGCCATCGTCAGAACTATGTTTAAAACTGCATTTACTTTTTTAGTGTGTTCACTACTGTCAATACTTGGTGGAATGGCACTAAAATAAAAAATTTAGGTATCGGTTTCGCTCATAGCGAGCATTATCAACTCATAAGAAATACAACGAAGCAGTGATATTTATACAAAAGTAAGGGAAGAATTAAAAGGTTTGACAAACAATGGTATCACAACTTACCAAATTAGTTGAAGCAAAATAGACTATAATAAAAATGTTGAAGACCTCTTAGCAATGCAAGCTTAAGAGCATCGAAAATCAATTAAGTATGAATGATCATCAACAAAGTAAATTTTTTACTGCATTTACTTATTCTATATATACTGTTGTAGACAGGGTACACAATACATCTTCTTCTCTGTTCCACCAACCATAATAAGTTATTAAGTTATGTGTCACATTCAATGCAGGTTTTAACATAGTTCTGACGATGGCGTAAGCCGAAATAGCCATCAACACATATACAAAAACAAAACTTTAGAATTAAAATATATTTTTTTTTTTTCACCGTATCACCGTATAAATAATCCTCTACACCAGTGGTTCTCATGTGCGGCCACCAGAGGATTTTGCTGCGGCCACCAGAAACTTCATAGTTAATATTGATATTTAATAAAAATGGGTTTTTACAAGTTAATTTGTCAACAAAGACACTGAAAATTAAATATTTTGTATGCATTGCATTGTGCATCAAGAATTGCTAGTTAGAAATAACTCAACACATGTTTAAATCTTTTTGGCAAAAAAGACTCATCCTAAAAATTTGGTGCGGCCACCAGACATTTCCGTAGTACCGCTGATGTTCCAAATGCGGCCACAGACAAATTTTACTTGAGAACCACTGCTCTACACCCAGTGGTTCCTTGAAATCAATCAGTGTTAATGAATCGGAAACATTGACAACGAATTCAGGACTTATCGAAGTCACAATCACTATGAAGCAAATCAGCCAGGCCGCAGGTTTACATTACGGCTATCTAATGACATTAGTTAATATTGACTCAAGTCTATTAGCCAAATTAATTATTATATCTACGCCACTGTTATTGAATAGTCCAACACAATGTTATCAATTTAAACCGATAATGATTGATTACTAAATTCGATACTCTAAAGAAAAAATGATGTATTATATATAAGGACGTTATCGATTTCGATGCTGTAATACTTTGAGGTTTCTAAAAGCAAAAACTAGTATCTCCACTTTAACCTTGGGAAGATTGTCCATGAAAAATAACTCGCTGGCAAGGGGGGTCTTAAAAAGACCCCAGTGGTATGGCCTTATTGGCATAGACTGCAATAAAAAATGATTGATTATGCTTTGACGTATATTTATACATCGTTATATAAAAAAAATATATGGAAATCTATAATTTTCTTATAACTCTTCATATCTTAAGTCGCGCATGAATAAAACAACCTGATCGTGTTCTTGTTTATTCTAGACTGGTAATATTAAAACTGTGAATGCGACTTCTTATCTACACCTTATTTGATTTGGAATGTTCATTGAAAGAGGCGCGTTTGAGATAAGATAACGATATCTTATCGCGTATGGGCAGTGAAGTTTTAATCCTGGCAATTGGTAGTGACAGTATAAATTGTTTTTGTCTAATAATAATCCGACTTATTTTCTTTTTTATTTAATTGCGACGAAACTATTTTATCAAAATGATATTTTTTTACTGCAAAAGATGTAAAAAGCAGTTATTTAAAAATACCAACACATTGTATCACTACTTTAAAGGTAAAGTAGCAGTGGTGGTCGACTGTTTCACCATCAGCCAGGCAAAAGTTACAGCAAAAGTAATCTCTACTTTGCAGTGTTAGTGGAAAACGAAACGTTTTTGTGTGCCATGCCCCCTTGCACTTCACAGTATATTTGTTTGTCCTTCCAGCAACTCTTCAATAGATTTTAGAAATTGATATCTTTCACAGGGTTTGCGTGTTTGATTGCACGGTATAACGAAATACCGAAAAATAGACCACATTCTGACATGTAACAAACATTAACTGAGGAACACAATCCAATAAATACGGTTTTTGAACTATAGATAATTTAAAATTAATAAAAAAAATAATTCCAACCAAGTATTACAATGTAGAGCAGGAATTGACATAAGAGTTCAAGGAGTTATGTATATATGACATTAAAGTAAAGCTCTTCCAGTTCGACCGATATACCTATATAGCTCCACAGGAATCCCCGTTAAGTCTTGATTTTAAGCCATGCCTTGGAGCATATGGACTCTTCATGGAGTTTATCTATACATATATTTTTCTACAAGAACAGCTTGTTACTCAGTTGCTCAACATCTATAGGGTATTTCAATAGGGACGCTCAAAATATGTTACTTTGTCCTGCTGAGTAGATTATTCATTGTTTAGTGGCCAAATTTGAGTCAACCAGTTTGGTAAATAATCGGCCAACACCTACCTGTACGTCATCAAAATACAATATCTGGTGAAAACATTGCTGCTGTGTGTGAAAGTGTACAGGAAAACCCAAGGCAGCTTATTTCTCGTTGTTCACAAGAACATGGCTTTTCTGCGACTTATTTAATGCCGTAAAATATACTTGGCTAAATGAAATTTGAAAATTTATTTAATGCCGTAAAATATACTTACAAATGAAATTAAAATTTAGTTGAAATCTCACAAACAACTTGTTTTATTTACATTTCAAAACTAAGCGTCCTTATATAAAAGACCCTTTACATATTTTTCAAAGAGGGTAGGGATTGAAACGTTTTGAGGACTATGCGCCGCTTTTGGGATAGGAAAGGTGGGAAGGGATATTTAAAAACACAAACACCCATTGCTTTTGAACGGAAACGGTTTATCGATTTAAAAAATTTGGAATCGAACCCAGGCGGTCCGTCACGGAAGCCAACGACGCTTACCACTTCACCACGGACCGAGAAAAAGTTTTGATACCCAACCATAAAATACATTTTGTCGCCAGTCCGTATGAACGAGTTTTTTGTATCCTTTATAAAATAGTTAGACGTTTCGAGTTTTACTGCAACTGTTGTGGTTATAGCTTGGCTGGCTGGCAATAAAACATATTTTATACAAGTTTATTCCTGAATGCGGTACGTAGGCCCCACTTTCATTTTGAATGAGGTCCATTAAAATGCAAACACGAGTGCAATAAAATGGCTGTCCACCCACACTCACCATAAAATGCTACAAGGCAAGCGCAAACATAGAATGAAAAGTTTTTACTGTATCTCGGAGTAAATGGAATATTACGACTCTGGGCGAGTTTTACGATTGCTAATGCGAGTAAGTCTTTCGTCCAAACTCTATTTTAGGAGAGGTTGTTTTAGTTTAAACTATTTCCACATCGAAATATAGTGCTACACTCTGAATTCTTTAACAGTTCAGTCGAGTGTGCGGCAGCCGTTGATACTTAATAAATTTTCTCCTCTCTGACATAAAAATCCATCCACCGCACTTAGCCCACGCGCTCAGTCTATATCAAATAAGGGAATTATATTTTTTTCGAAATCTGGCAATCTCTTTTTTTGTGGGCATCATTCAGGAAATTCTCGTGCATAATTAGCGTGGCTAGTCTGTACCTCAAGATACGATTGCCCTTACATACGAGAGTGAGCGAAGTTTTGCTTTGAAATACAAGGAACATTTGAGATTCGAGTTATTATTTCCAATTAAAGAGTTTAACCCAACGCTATTTGATTGATTGCATCCCATTAGTAAACATTTTGTAATAATTACGTCATTAATAGTATACTTATTTGTTTGCTTTTGTTTTGATTCTATAATCCCCTCTTTGCTTCCTGTAAAAAGGAAAAGTCCCAAACTCTATTTTGTAATTTTATCATTTTAAAATATTAGAATCAATCTTGCTTCATTACTTAAACAAATTTTGCGATAGTTAGTCCGAAGATGCATCTGAAAGAGCCGAAATACGTGTCACAGTTAATAGCACAATACGTGGACTAATCAAAGTTATTTTAAATTTTATATTAAAATGAACTTCCACAAAGTTACCGCTGAATCTATCGAAAGTATGAGAAGATGTACTGTTGCCACACATCTCAATGATTCCGTCATATATTCCATTTGAATAAAAACGTAAGAATTAAAACATAAACACTTTCGTTCTTTTAGTGGCATTGCATCGCATGCCAGGTAATCGCTAGTATTTTTTTTAAAAATTTGGCATGCTTGGAAAATGATCTTATACCGATGGCATTACCAAGTTTGTGAGAATAACTCTAACTTACTCTCTCACGTCTTACTGCATAGGACGTTCATTTTATAAAATTCATCCTGAAAGTGTCCAATTTCGCCACCAGAATGCTTTTGACAGGTTAGTCGCCAATAGCCAAACACCTCGAAGAGCTTAAACTGCAAATTGGTTTCTTTCTTTTGCGCTTTTCGATTAACCGAGTTCTCTTTGCCAGTATTTGAAATGGAATAGTTTCCCAGCCTCAAAGAATGACGTCACCAAACAAACAACGGTTGGTTTGTTTTTTCAAGAAAATTTTAAATTCAGATCTGTAAACAATTTAAATTAATAGCGTAATAGGAATGTAAATTCTTCTAAACCCTTTATACACAGGTTGGAATTGGTTAATATATTTACCACTCACGTTAAGGTCAAAATATCCAATTCCACCCAAAGTAAAGTCAATATTAGTATCTCAATGCTTTGTTAATAATATTATTTCGTTATAACCTAGTTTTTTAAAGCGACAAATAGTTTGCGTTGTTCCCCGAAAGTCAATGTCTTTATTACAGTGTCAGATACGTCGCGGGACTTTGGCCGGAGTCGTACTCGAAGCCGGAAATTTTTAAAAGGTTGAACTTTTTATTTTTGCATATACTTTGTTAAATTTGTCTATTGGCCGGATTGATATTCAATTGACTACACGTAATTAGGAAAATTAGAAAAAAAAGAGTCGGAGTCGTGTTTTTGGTCAATGTTGGCGTCGGAGTCGGAGTCGAACTTTTTTTACCGACTACACAGCCCTGCTTTATTTGCGTGTCATTAAATTAATTTTAGGCCGTTTATGCGTGAAACTTACATATTTAGAGCACAGTGTTACATTTGGACCTAAATAATGAATAGAAAAATATTTTAAAAATCATTTTATATACAAAAACACTTACATTTATAATAAAAAACGCATACTCAATCTTCTGAGCACATTGCAACATTTTATCATCACGTTTTCATGGCAAAACCTTCAACTTTAATGTCGCACAGTTGTCAATTTGAAAATTTTGCAATGACATTTTCACCGTGTTGTAATGGAGCATCCCGAGAATGTCACTGTTTGGTGCGGATTTTATTCTGGCTAAATCATCGGTCCGTACTTCTTCCAAACGAAACTGGCATTGCCATAACTGTCAACGGTGAGCTACAGATCGATGATAAGAAACTTCTTGTGACCTAAACTGGACGATATGAATACCGTTAACACGTGGTTCCAAAAGAACGGCGCTACGTGCCACGATGGACATTCTCCACCAGCGACCGTCCTTATTGAAAGACCTATATAAGATCAATGTCAATATCCAGGACGTGTCTTATATCCAAGCGTTATTTTCTATGCCTGGTACGTTTTATTCGGTAAAAACTCTCATATTGAAAGTGTAAGGCTAAGTTCACATGGGATCATTCGATGCGATATTTTCACGTATACGGTTACCGGACACATCAGTGGCAATGGATGTTACATACAGCTGTTCAGACACACACTATGCGGGAAATATTTCGTGCCGCATACGTGACAAACTTGACACTGACATCGAAACGATTGTATCGAACGCGTCACGCAGTAGCATTGCTTCTTGTATGGGCTTTTATAAATGCAGCGATATATTTGTAGCTAAATTGTTGATCTCGAACGATTTTTTTTATATCATTATATAGTTAAATATATATTTGGGTGAACAAGTTGGTTCTCCCACCACCCTTCCGTTATGTGTGTGCAGCTGTTTTTCACAGCCGCCTTCCATAACGCTATACGATCAAGAAAAGAAACGAATTTACTCCTCACTTACTTGGCCCGAGACAGAGCTGCACGGGACTGATCTTTTAACCATGCACTAAGGTGCAATAATTTAATATTTCTCATGCCCTCATGTTTGTATTTATACCGGAAAGCGTTGAATCATTCAATCTAACAAATGAAAAATCAAAGCTAGCTGTCAAAATTTCCGTTCGTCATCTCTCAGATGTTGGTTTTAAAATCTTGTTTCTCGGTCTCGTTTTTGAGGATTAACCCAGAATCTTCTGCGGCGCCATACCGTGTGTTTAATACAAAATTGAACACATGATACCTAACTGGGTAAAAGTGCCGCAATATGGGAATCCATGATTACTATTCATTGACAGCTGGTCAAAGGACAGACAAGGTGATCACTGTGAATACTTTGGTGGCATGGCATTATAATTAAAATAATAAAACATTTATAGTACTTATCCCACATACATTTTATTGGATCAGGACTGGTTTCGCTCATGGCGATCATTGTCAACTGATAAGAAATACAACGGAACAGTGATATTTATACTAAAGTTAAGTAAGAATTACAAGGTATGACAAACAATTGGTATTACATCTAAGCAATCAATTGAAGTATAATAGAAGAAAAATAAACTATAATTAAAACGTTGTAGACCTCTTAGCAATGCAAGCTATTACATCAAAAATCAATTAAGCATCAATTATCATTACAAAGTAAACTTTTTTAATGATCCAACAAAATGTATGTGGAACAAGTACAAATTTTTTTTTTTTATGATATATAAATAAATGAGAATTAAGTATTTCGACTGAGGGTGCTTGATGGAATTTCAATATCAAAAATGATTTTTTTGAATTTTGTACTTTTCCATGAGTTTAGTCGCTAACGACCCGGGTTTCGCCTTTCGGCATCTTGGAATGCCTGAAGATGCAACACTCATGGAAAAGAACAAAATTCAAAAAATTCAAATTTAAATGAGAATTATCGACCGGACAGCCACGTGTGACTTAGGTGCACCGTATACGTTAAAATATCGCATCGAACGTCCCATGTGAACGTAGCCTTAGGGGTTGAAGCTTGCGTGACAACAAAGAAAACTTTTATGAAAAGGGGTTGACACGTCTCGTCTCTAGGAGACATATTACGTAATATTAATAACATTACTCGATGCGGATTTTCATTGTCGCGCCACTAGCTGTTGTTGTAGCTGCGATAGTTTGAAATCGATACGACCCAAAGTTAAACTAAGTTTGATGAACACAATAGTACATTGAGAAGTAATTTAATCGACGATTCGGTAACTTGAAACACATAGCAATGTCCCCTCTAATCCGAGTGTTTTTTTTCCTACCTTTACTTTCGTTCTGAAAGTAAAGGGTCTTTTTATAAGGACGCTTAGTTTTGAAATGTAAATAAAACAAGTTGTTTGTGAGATTTCGACTAAATTTTAATTTCATTTGTAAGTATATCTTACGGCATTAAATATGAAATATATCATCAAATGTCTGCCAATATCCATTCATTATAAAATGGGCCATGTCGCTAAAGTTGACTTTTTTGACAAATTTGGGTAAACTTCCAACTGCTCCAGAACCCAATCAGGCGTTGTCTGCGGTCGTTTACCTGAAGTTCCTCGGTTAGTTGGATTTTATACGGGTGCAGACATAAGGCCCGATTCAAAATTCGCCAAGTTGAAGTCGCAGAAAAGCCAAGTTCTTGTGAACAACGAGAAATAAGCTGCCTTGGGTTTTCCTGTACACTTTCACACACAGCAGCAATGTTTTCACCAGATATTGTATTTTGATGACGTGGGGTCTGTTAGGCGGACTCCTAGTTTCCTGGCTGTTTGCTGTATTACTGGGGTAGATACAGACCAAGTCTTTGTTTCCCTTTTCCGCATGTAAGCTAGCTAAGTAATAACTTTCTAAAAGATTCTTTCAGCTGAGGGCTTTGTGTGGGCAAAACACTTAAGAAAAACCCCTTACGAGAATGATTATCTTGGAATCATTAAAAAGGTTCAATTTTTACCAAGAATTGCTCGTAATGTTTACGTAAACTTGAGGAGTTTAATTTTCTTATAATGGACGAGCCCAGTCTCTAGCTGTATCGACGAGCCTGGCTCGTAGCTTAAAGATGTATGTATCTCTTGGGGCGTTAATTTGGAAGCTGGCAGTGCTAATGGCTCCTTCTACGCTTGCCTGTTGAAGAAATTGCTTTAGGAGAAAGGTGGGTGGAGCATAAGGTTTGAGATATTGTCCTGACGAGGTTCTAGCTGCGCGGAAAATTATAATGCTGAGCAAGCCAATTCAACAAATGTGCGGCATAATTTCAATCTTTTTGTAAACATCAATACGTCATATTTGATATTGTATAAAAGTATTTTTATTTGTTTTGCTTAGCAGAATTGTGATTTACCTCTTCGTACCCTGGGTATCACCTATGATAATCATGGTTTTTATAAATCAGCCCGGTTTTGTAATTGAACGTACCAAAACCAAAAGTATCATATAATAAAGGAAACGGTCTTACAAACTGAATATATCCGAAAAATTTCATGTCAGTTTAGAAGTCACTGTTGTTGAAGTAAGTTGGTTCTTTTTAGCATGTAAAGTGCTTCGACCCTTACAATACAAATACATAAATATTTTTCTCTATATCATACGTTATTATTTAATTTGTTGCTTCAATATGAATTACTTTAACATATTATTTATAGTGGAGCATGAAAAAAAATGTTTTATATGTTCTATTCAACAGCCGGGCTGATATTTAATAACAACCATCAGTATCATAAGTGATACATGGGGCCCGAAGAAGTTAAGAAAAAATAAGCGGAATAAAACGATTAATCAGTCAATCAGCGGGGCTTAGTGAGAGTAGCAAGCATTTATCGTAGAAAAAACAATGCTTATATAATTGTATGTTTATTATTGTATATATATCTTATATATAAAACCAAAACGGCGTATGTATGTCTGTGGGTCTGTAATTCCCTTTTGCATTGTTGGTCATTAAGTAGCCATAAAAACGAATATGAAAGAAAATATATTTTAATTTTTATCGGCGAAGACATTTAGTCAAAATGTAATAAATTAGTCTTCTACTGAAGTTTTCTCGGCTTTTATTTATATAATAATGTTTATTATTTACGTGAAGGTACATTTCTTTGACAGCAAATTAGATTTTTTCCTTGAATTTGGACGTTTTAATGGGCGAGAATGGGGCTGTCATCAAATTAAATAATGTTTGTGATTTTATTTTAACTCTATTTTGGATGTTAGATTTTGTGATATAATTATGTCAAATGATTTATTTATTTATTTATTTATTTATTTAAAAAAAAGCAAATCATGGCATTACAGCTGACGCCAATGCGCCATAGACTTGACAAATATAAATACATGCATATATATATATATACATACATACATGTAAATATATAATAAAAATCACAAATTAATTAAAAATTAAAAATTAAAAATAAGTTGAAAATTACAATAGTCATAAAAAAACAGAGGAAAAAATATTATTAATATCACATTAGAAATTTTCAAGGCAGTCGACCGAATGAGTTCTGACAAAATCAACTTTTATTCATAAAATATAGTATTCGTCTGAACTCACTCACGTCAATATGAAATATGTCGACATCCGAAGCAATGCCGTTTAAAATTGTTAAAGCTCTTCCCAGTGACATTCCCATTGGCAGACTGGTTCTACCCCTTGGAAGAACAAACAACTCATGTTCACGATTCCTCAAAAAATTATCAGGGACATTCAATTTAACATTCTCAAGAATGGTGGAATTCTCATTTTGGCCTCGGATGAGTCGAAAGAAATATGTGGCCAGGTACATTTCTCTTCGAGTATTCAAACTATTGAACGTGAGCATGCCTAAAAGAAAATCGGTTGGATAAAGCCATGGGTAGTATCCGTATGTCCTCAAATAGAGAATTCTCAAAAACTTCTTCTGAACCCTCTCCACCATAAGAACATATTTCACACCTCTTGGGGCCCAAAAAATCGATCCACTCTCAAGCCGGCTTCGAACTAAAGAATTATACATTAGTATCAAAATTTTTACTCCTGGAAAGTCCTTGGTAGTACGGAGGATAAAGCCCAACATTTTCAATGCTTTATTACAAGAAGTCTTAATGTGATTATTGAATGTAAGTTTGCTCTCAAATTGTACGCCAATATCTTTAACTGATGAAATCCGCGAGAGAATTCGGCCATTCATTGAATACCGACAAAATAATACTCGTGATCCCCTTGTAAACGATAAAAGATTGCATTTATCAATATTAAAATCGAGTTTGTTACATCTTCCCCATTCTATTATATTGTCTATATCAGACTGGAGACGGTGACAATCATCCAAGGTGACAACCCTTGAAAAAGCTTCAAATCATCAGCGAATAATAAGAACTTTGAATTTTTGATGACTTTTACGATATCATTTATAAATAACAGCATTGGCCCCAAGTTCGAGCCTTGTGGAACACCAGAATACGTGGAGAACGGTGGCGATTCAAAGAGCCCATACGTTACGTATTGTTTCCTGTTCCGAAAATAACTCGCAAAAAGCCTAACAAAGCCGTCAGACAAACCGATTAGTTGGAGTTTTTCCAAAAGTATGTCATGATCGACCCTGTCAAACGCCTTCGCGAAGTCATTGTAAGAACAGTCAACTTGTATTCCTTTATCTAATGCCGTCGCCACGTAATCCGTGAACACCATCAAGTTTGTATCGGTTGATCTCCCGGCTCTAAATCCATGCTGTTCACCTATTATAAATGGTTCAATTCTTTTAAGTATCATGTGATGCATGATCATCTCTAAAACCTTTGCTGGCGCTGAGAGAACAGCCACTGGTCTATAATTTTCGACTGATGATTCTGCACCACTCTTAAAAATTGGCGTAATCTTAGATATTTTCCATTTTTCGGGGAAAAAATTCCTGATTTCATTACAAGGTTAAATATATAGGACAACGGACTCTTGATGAGGTCAATACATCCTTTTTAAAAAACACGTTGGGACCCTGTCAGGACTCCAAGTGAGCGAGTGTTTTTTAAGTTTCTTAACAAAATATACAATATCCGCTTCATCGATCTGCATTGCATCAATGTATTGGGCACCATCAGTCCGATTTCTCAAAACTGATTCAATATTAAGGTGTGGTATATCACTCGAGTACACAGATTTGAAATGGCCAGCAAACGCTTCTGCCACTCCATGACCCGCCACTGGATGACCCTTCCAATTCATTGACTCTACAAATCCACCATCGTTTCGTATTGACTTGATATAATTCCAAAAAAAATTAGGATATCCGCGAATGCAATCTTCCATCGTTCCCAAATATGTTCGGTAGGCTAACCGAACACTTTGTCTAAGCTTGGATCGACATTTGCTAAATTGGTCATAATCTCGAAGACTATTACTAGTCTTCCAAGCCTTATGATAAGCATGCTTCGTTTGTATGTCCCTGATAATTCCTCCAGAAAACCACCTCGGATATCGTCTTCCACTACGACATGGCAGTTTCCTTTTGAAACATTTATCAAACACATTATAAATACAATTATAAAAATGATTAACCGCCTCGTTCACATCGCGATGTTCATAGATCTCACTCCAGTCTACTTCACTCATTAAAGAGTGTAGCTTCGTGAAGTCACCATTCTCAAAATTCCACCCCCTCCACAAATTAGTGTTGTGTGGCGGTAACTAAGTGTGAGATTTGCGAGTCCTACGAATATCGAATAGAAAAACTAAAGAAGGGTGATATATATCCTCTCGCACAAGCGGGAACATACACCGTGAAATTAATAAATTATTATTACAGAAAATCTTATCCAATAGCTCATTACTGCAGTTGAAGACATCATTGTGCTGAGAAAATCCAAAAACTGCACACAGAAATTCCAGGTCATTCCTGACACTGTTACCACTGCGCGCAGATCTTAGATTAAAATCACCCATCACAATGACTCTTCTTCCACTAAGTAAACTAAAATTTGACAATACCGTATCAAAATGATATAACATTAAATAATTATTGGTTCTTAGTCCGAGCGACGCCGGGTAGCAATACTAGTATATATATAGGGGGCCATATGATCCACCTTGGGAGCGGAAGCGGAGCGTTTTTATACACAAATTGCCAATATTATTTAGTTAATAACTTTACAGGAAAAAAAATTCAGTCAATTTATAATTCTGTTCGAAGGCATGTCGACAGCTCACTTTGACAAGGTTCTTACTGCTCTTGGCACTGTTTTGAGATATGAGCGTTTGATTTTCGAATGATTAAAATTCACTTGTATCAATGAGTAAGTAAAAATGTTTCAAATTACTTATTTTAAGCATATTTTTCCACAACTCTTGCTGATAAATAATGATCTTAAAGATACATATGATGGAAATAATGATGAAAATCATAGAACTTTGTCAAATAAATTTAATAAAAAAAGTGTGCAGATGCAGTGCAACTTTGGAACTCTGCTCACTCCGTTATTCAACAATAGATAATTCTGAATTTCATACATATTATATAATGCGGTAAATACAAGCTTTTCCGTCCAAAAGGTTATTTTAGGCTCAAATGTATTGTTTAACAAACCCATCCTAGCCATCCAGTCCTATAAAAGGGACGTATCAACTAGCTTACCACTAGTTCTTTCCTAGCCTTATTCTTTCTATCCCTTCTCTCATCGAACTAAAAGAGCACGTGCCAGTATTTATCAATTGTATCTTAATGAATTAACAAAGCATGACAATTTTGCCATTCTTGATAGTTTAACGTTGTTACAATAAATTTATTGCGTTCTTTTTTTTATTGCAGAATTGGACCTGGACTATCTGGAGCGCCGTGATGTTGGTGCAACTGGCATCACCGGCAGCACAGCAGTTCTTCCGAGGGGTGTACCCCCTGAAGCAAGCCCAGACTCCTTAGATCTTGTCAAAGTCGTACTCTTGGGCGCACCAGCCGTTGGTAAAACAAGTATAATACAGGTGAAAAGAAAATGTTAATTTTTCATCATTAATTTCAGACACAACTTAACTCCTCTTGAGTCTTGCTCGACATTGTAAAACTTTGCTGGAAAATTATTTTTGATTAATTTGTAATCATCCTTATTTCAGGATTTAAGTGCCTACGTTAAAGTTTTTGACTTGTCATATTTTGGTATTTTTTTCGGTTTTTCGTTTTACTATGCAAAACCTGTGATATCAATCAATTTCTCAAATCTATTGTGGAGTTGATGGAAAGAAATAATTAATACACTTGGGCCTCGTATAACACGGTTATATGGTTCCCACAAAACGTCGTGTTATACAAATCCGTGTTATGCAAGGTTTGAAGTTCATACAAAATTAGGGTTTTCGTTCCAAAAAGCCACATTTTACTTTATTTTTTTAAATAAACAAATAGAAATTTACATATTTATTGAAAGAAACTTTAATTACATAATATACCAAGCATTCATCATCACTTAGAATTCTATATTTTTTACTCTTTTCCGAGATAGGTTGTGAGTTTTCATCATCGAAAATTCAGTAATAAGCGATTTTTTGCTTTTAGCTTTTATATTTTTACGTATTTCTCTATATGGTTCCAAAATATTTTGTAATTCCTTTAACTTTTTTCCATTATAGGATCATTTTCAATAAAAAAAACGAATTTAATAGCCAATTCCAAGTTGTCATTCATTGTTTTTAATGTGAAACGTGTAGCTACTTCGCTGCAACTGATTTCTAAGTCTTTATTTGTGGTAGGTTCAACCAAAATTTCGACTAATTCTTCTTCGTCCTCCAACAATCCTCCAATATTTCTTGGATGTTATGAATATTCATGTCATAAAAACATTCTCCACCAATAAGTATTTTTTTCCCCCTTAAGCCGTGTTATATATATGCGTGTTGTATAAAAATATGCTACAATTTATTCATCCGTGTTGTGTAAAACCGTGTTATGAGAGGCCCAAGTGTATATTAAAGAGTGCAAAACCTGTTGAAAAATGAATCGTTTAAAATTGTTAGAAATAAATAAAAGTAGTAACAGTAAAGAAGTTTTATTAAATAACTAGTATTGCTACCCGGCGTCGCTCGGACTAAGCGACCAATAATTATTTAATGTTATATCATTCGACATAATTATATCACAAAATCTAACATCCAAAATAGAGTTAAAATAAAATCACAAACTTTATTTAATTTGATGACAGCCCCATTCTCGCCCATTAAAATGTCCAAATTCAAGGAAAAAATCTTATTTGCTGTCAAAGAAATGTCATACCACGTAAATAATAAACATTATTATTAATAATAAAAGCCGGGAAAACTTCAGTAGAAGACTAATTTATTACATTATGACTAAATGTCTTCGCCGATAAAAATTCAAACATATTTTCTTTCATATTCGTTTTTATGGCAACTTGGCGACCAACAATGCAAAAGGGAATTACAGACCCACAGACATACATACGCCGTTTCGGTTTTATATTATTAAATAATACCCTTAATTTGACAAGTTGCTCGAGACTGCTTCATTTATTTTCAATGATTTTTACCCTTCCCAATTGATTGCATTTCATTAGTTTATATGAAATCAAAGCATACAAATAATTATACGACAAATAAAGGCTTAACCCAAACCTATCTGCTTGATTGCATCTCATTAATAAATATTTTATTATACTAACGTCATAAGTAGTATAATTTTGTTATTTGTTTTGTTTCTATAACCCTTGCTTCCCGTGAAAAGAAAAAATCCCAAACTCCATTTTATAATACATAATTTTAAAATATTAGAATCAATCTTGCTTTGTTACATAAGTAAAATTTGCGATAGCAAGTCCGACGTTGTATTTGAAAGAGGCGGAACACGTGTAACAGTTCGTAGCACAGTACGTAGAATAATAATGTTATTTTAAATTTTATGTTAAACTTGTCTTTTGGCCCTCCAGAAAAGTGGAGAAAAATGAATAAGGTTTATTTATTTCTCAGAGGCCTTATGATGATATCGCCCAATCTGCATGTATGTTAACTGTCTGATTAATTCGAGGGTGTGTGGCAGTCGTGTGATTGACAGGCGTCCACAGAACGTTTCCGTTCAGCGAGTAACAGCCCCCCCCCCCCTTTCACTTAGACTAATTTCTAAAGATTCAATTTATTTCTCACTGTAGCTAAGCTTAACTGACTGACAGGTCAATTAGTGTGCAACAATAATGTAATTAAATTCCTCTGAAGCAATACGACTTGCTCCCTTGGTGGGTTTGTAATTAAATGAAAATCGATAGAATTAATTTTTGTTCCAAAAAAAAGTGAAAAATAATTTGATCGATATAAAACAAGCATTTTTTGCAGGGCTGTGGAGTCGGTGAAAAAAGTCCGACTTCGACCAAAAAAGGTTCAATATCGTCACTTTTTTCCCAATATTTTCGCATTTATGTGTTTTCAATTAAATATCAACCCTATCAATGCGACCAAAAGCCAAATTTGACATATAAAATGCAAAAATAAAAAGTTCAAACTTTTCAAAGTTTCTGACTCCGAGTACGACTCCGGCCAAATCGCAGCGCCGACTCCGACTCAACAGCCTCAATTTTTTGTTTGAGTATCCAAGATTATTTAAATGCAAATCTTAGGTATTTAGCAAATACTTTTGTGATTTTCTCTTCGAATCGAGTATATTTTGAGTGATTTAATTATCGGCCTCATATGAACAGAGAAGCGTGACTTGTTTTTCTTTACTTTTCAAGTGAGCCAAAAAACCGGTTTTACCAGTAATCAATTTTACCCTGATTTTTGATTCATAATACAATGCATATATTTATTTAATTTAATTAATTTAATTATTTAGTATTTTTGTCAAATTAACTTTATCATATAATTTTTTAAATACGAACAAACAAACAAACCTTGATTTTTATGTAATAGATTAACCATTGTAGTTCTAATACGTTAAGAAAATAACAATGTATTTTAGTTCTACATAAATTATTTTATAAATTTGTTGATAACTATTTCGGCTTACGCCTTCGTCAGAACTATAGAACAAAAGGCGTAAGCCAAAATAGCTATCAACAAAAATATAATATAATTTATGTAGAACTAAAATACATTGTTATTTTTCTTACTGTATTATAATGGAGTTCTGCCAAGTAAATGCCTACACAATCAAATTTTTTTCCATATCCGCTCCCTATTCGGAGCATATGGCCGCCACACGGTGCCTCCAAGATTCTCTGTCTCCCGCCAACCTCCTCGCATCTTCCCAGGTCATCCCGGCGTCCCTTAGCTCCCCTGGGGACATCCTATGGATGGTCATCAGAGGCCTTCCGCGGCGTCGGGATCCATCAAGTTGATAGAAGAGGCAGGCAGGGTTCAGGCTCCCCTAGGGCATCCGCAGCACATGTCTAAGCCAGGTCCATCGTCGCCTTTTAATTTTAGACGTAATAAGGGGCTGGTTTGTCCGCTCTCTTACCTCCGTATTCCTGACAAAGTCAAACCACTGTACTCCTAGTATTCGCCGCAGGCATCTGTTTTTGAAGCACAGTATACGGTTACCCTGTGCTTTTTTGGTGTGCCATGACTCGCAACCGTAAAGCAGCACAGTCAGTATGCATGCGTTGAATAAGTGGCACTTGGTTCTGACCGAGTACAGCCGTGAGTCCCAGACTTTCCGCATTGAATTAAATGTTGCTCCAGCTATCCCTAATCGGATCGCGAGCTCATTACGCGGGTTGCCATCTCCCGTGATGTGTACTCCCAAGTACCTAAAACCATCGACTCTCTCGATTTCTTGCCCCGCACTCATCAGAGAGTAGTCTGGATCTGGACAGGCGCTGTTGCAGAGCATATTGGTTTTACTCGCGTTGATTTTGAGGCCAACGCGATACGAGTTGCTCTGCAGTCTATCCATTGTTTCCTGGATACCCGCAACTGATTTGTCAAAGATGACAGCGTCGTCGGCATACTCGAGATTTATTGTAGTTCTATTTTAATTACATAACTCAATTTGTAATGAACTTAATACTAACAGATGTCAAATAAAATACGCGGACGTTTCAAGTTAATATAGTTGCACCATTAAAATGGCAAAGTTTCAATAAACACTTCTTGATAAAATCGAACCTGGCGAAGGCTGTTGAAAGTTTGCGGCGTGGAAATATTTCCGATTCAAGCGGCACTCCACCGGTAATGGCCGCCGAACTTTTCCCTTCGCGGAAAACTTTGGAATTCATTTCTCTTTTTGCGAGAGAATTCCGATTTATGAGCAGAAAAAAAAATGAAAATTTATTAACCGAACCGGGCCGATATACCCGCGTGCATTCATAAAAACTGAGAATTTATTTCAAAAGACTGGAATACGTTGGGTCAATGGTATTTTAACGGATTTTAATGGGAAAGTTTTTCAATATTATAATAATGAAACGGTCGTTTTTGCGTGAATATTATATAATAAATAAATGTTTTATTTCACAAAATATTACTGGCTTAACATTCTTATTATATTGACAGAGGTGAAAACATTTTTTTCATCGTTTTTTAATTATTCCTAACAATAATTAATAAAAAATAGCTTGGATTATTCCTCGTATTGTGCTGCTATTCGTAACATGTGTTTCGACTCTTTCAGAGACATCTTCAGAGTAAGCTAACAATTCTGATGATGTCACATTGTAATAAACAGGTGAAACACTGGATTTTGCATTTACAGTATGTGAACAACGCGCTGTTTATTGCGTTATTAAATAAGTACGTTGAAATAGTTCCAAAAAATCTTTAAGAAAATAAAAAATTGCAATAATAAAACCGCATAACTTTTAAATCACACAAAAAGAGTTTTGAGCCATTTTGGTCCGTCACGGAAGCCAAACATGTCGACCACTACACGGCCCCGATATTTCTTAAATACGCGAAACACGTATCGCTATTCGTAACTTTAAGCTTGGAATAAACAAATTTTTATATTTTATGTTCACCTTGCTTTAATTTGATTCTCTGATCAAGATTAAAAATTGTGGAATTAGCATATGAAAAAGTTTGTTCCGCTTGTATTGAAATAATGAATTGTTTATACGGAATTTTAATTAAATATTTCGTTAATGTTTCCTTTGTTCTCTGTTGCGTATATAAAATACACCAGATCGATGAAATATTTATATTGGTTTATGTACTCTTTTGCGATTATTGAATACTTTATAATAATGAAATTGTTTTCATTGTTTCATGTGCCGTGATGTCGATTTTACCGAGCAGCAATTCGTTTGGAATGATTTCGCAGATGAATACGCGCCCACCGACCGGAAACACACCTTCTACCCTTCAGTCATTATCAACGACCACCTTTACGAAGTCAAAATATCTGACATTCCAGTAATACCCTACTTCCCTGTGAACTCATATTACGAATGGACAGATTTTAGATTCTACGGGCTACGCAATGCCACAGCTTATGTATTAGTTTTCGATCTCAGCAACGTGGAATCTTTTCAGTATATTAAAACAATACGAGACCAGATATACGAAAGTAGAGATATGAGAAATGTTCCGTTGCTTGTTGTAGGGAATAAACAGGATCTTTTGTGTCATTCAG
The DNA here is from genome assembly GCA_028554975.1 of Himalopsyche kuldschensis. NCBI lineage: Eukaryota > Metazoa > Arthropoda > Insecta > Trichoptera > Rhyacophilidae > Himalopsyche > Himalopsyche kuldschensis. The sequence continues at coordinate 2,181,272 of JAHFWI010000031.1, read as the reverse complement.
CAGGGAATACTGTAGGGTCAGGATCAATAGGAGCCTTACAACAGCTGGCACTACCTTCTACATCAGGTAGTAGCTCGTTATGCGCGCATGCAGCTGAACATCGTGATAAAAGAAGAGATATTGTTAACCTTGTTAAAAAGCACTGGAAGTGCGGATACGTTGAATGCTCTGCTAAATATAATTGGAGAGTTGTAGCCGTTTTTAAGGAGCTGATGAAGACAATAGACGCGATGGAGAGCGTGCAAGTCGGTAAGGATCGTGACGCGGGTACACCGATGATGGATAATATTCATGAAGCCCTCGAGGGAAACCGGTGTGTAATTTTTTAGCGGTTCTTCAAGGTGTTTCTGGTTAAGTTTTTTATCGGCGATGCTGTGAAGGAATCGCTGAATGTCTTCAGGCTTGTCTTCTGTCGAAGGTCTCGTGACACGAGATGTGACTGGAGTTCTATGCTGACTTCAAATATAAAAAAAGAATGATGTTTTATAATTCTTATTATACTTTGACAAGTAGTTTGATTTTTTCCCAAATACATTTGTTTGCTTGAAATTTAAATAGAATTTTAGAAACATTCTTTTGAAGATGTTTTATCTGAGTAAAATGGAACCGTCAATAACATATTTAATTGAAACTTATGTCACATATTCTTTTTAGTATAGTTTATATCGTAAAGTAACAAGGCAATTTGTGCAACAGAAATTGCCACACAATTCCAAAACTATTTTTTATTTACCGACATCAAACTGTGTGGTAATTAAATTATTACGTTCAGATTAGAGACTCCAATTACTTGACATCTCAACTACTCGAGTATTGAGTAGTAAAATTCTAAAATACTCGAGTAAACTCGAGTAGTTTCAAATAAACCAAAATATATATAATCAATTCATATTTGTGAATATAAATAATTATTGCATTAATACATTTATTTCAATTTATGAAACATATATTTCGAAAATAGTAGAGAATTAAACGTCTCAAATTTTAATTTAGTTCAAAGCTTTGTTTTTTTATTCCGCAGTAGAAAAAACTCTATATGTTGCTGTGGACGTCGGCTTAAAAAATAACAATGAATTCAATAGTGCTATTACGCTTTTCGGTCCGCTGCTTAAAAAAAAAATTGGAAATTAGTAATCAATTATATATAACGAGTATTTTTCAAATTACTCAAGTATTGAGTACTAGAAAAATGGACGAGTATACTCGAGTATCGAGTACTCGATACTCGAATTGGAGTCTCTAGTTCAGATGCTTTCATAAATAACTTTCGCGGTAAATTAAATACAGACCATGCTCAGTAATTCGGTGGTAGTTGTTTATTGAAAACTTATTATTATTTGTTTGATATTTTGACAAATTAAAAGCCTCATGCCTTATTAAATCTGCTAAGTAATTTAATTCATCCCTTAAACACATCTTATAAAACAGCCATTTAAAATCGTCATTTGTCATCGTCGATAAAAACATATGACAGTTGCAGAAAATATACAAAAACTTTTTTTATTTCGCTTGACATGTTATGTATTACATTTATTAAAAGAAAACTAGTTGTACTTTTAAAATTACCGAGTTTCAGCAGAACCATAATGAGTTTTATCGTTAAATGCGAATATTTCTGATTGACGTTGCTTTCAAATAAGTTTAAAATATAGTGAAAAGTACTTTGTTAATTAAAATAATGTGTGCTCAAAATCATTAAAATGTACGGTGAAAAAATAGCAATGTATTTTAATTCTATAGAAATTATTTTATGTGATAGCTATTTCAGCTAACGCCATCGTCAGAGCTATCGTCAGAGCTGTGGCGCAGTGTAAACATAGTTGGCTTGCGTACCGGACTCGATTCCGGTACGAGCGTATTTTTTCACTCGATACATCTGTTCAAAGGCGTGTAAAGTGTTGTTGAAAATCCCTTACCCACCTTTCCTATCCCAAAGAGAGACGCATAACGAAAGCGATTTGCTAACCACTAGTCCTGCTCGAGTCCTCGTATCCTTTCCTGAGTAACAATCAGTTCTCGTAGAAAAGTCCATATGCTCCAATCTGGGATTGCGCATGGTTAAAAAAAATCGTCAGAACTAACTCTGACGATGGCGTAAGCGGAAATAGCTATCAACAAATATATATAAAATAATTTCTGTAGAATTAAAATACATTGTTATTTTTTTCTCCGCATTATAATGGAGTTCTACCAAGTAAATGCCAATTCAATAAATCATTAAAATGTGTTCATCATTCTTATCTCAGTCCCTTGAGAGCGTATTGCAATGAAAAGTTTACGAGAAAGATTCACAGTTCTGTTTGAAACTCAGCGGTTTATTTTTACAGTATTATTTTTAAATCTTCAATTGCAATACTGAAAATAATCATAGATATAAATGTAAAAATATATAAAGGTGTTGTGATCTATTTAAAAAAGTTGTTTTGTAATTTTATTAGACTAAAATAATGATTGTTTAGACAACTAATGATAAATATTATATATATACCTAAGTAATAAAATGTTCATGTTTTGTTTAATACTTGTAATACTTGTTTCATTAGTGTATTCACTGATATACTAAATTGAATAAATTGTATTGTTTCATTAAAAGTTATACTTAAATTTGACAAAATTCAAGCAGAAAAACCGTAACGAATTGTTATGTATTATTCACCTACCTATCAGTTACCTACAAATCAGGGCTGTGGAGTCGGCATTTACCAAAACCACAACTCCGACTCTGACATTGACCAAAAACACGACTCCGACTAAAAAAGGGTTAATATCGTCAGTTTTTTCCTTAATTTTCCTATTTATGTGTATTCAATTAAATATCAACCCTATCAATGCGGCCAAAAGCCAAATTTGGCATATTAAAATGCAAAAATAAAAAGTTTCCGACTCTGAGTACGACTCCGGCCAAAACGCCGCGCCGACTCCGACTCCACAGCCCTGCTAAAAATACATATGTTTTCGAAAAGGTTACCTTCTATAATTAAGGATTTCGACTGAGGGTGCTTAATGGAATTTCAAAATCAAATTAGAATTTTGTACTTCATTGCCATTTGGCATCTTCAGGCATTTCAAGTGCACGAATGTGCTTGTACTTGTAGTCAGATCAAGTACACTTTAAATGCCTGAAGATGCGGAAAGGCTAAACCCCGGTCGTTAGCGACAAAACTCATGGAAAAGTACAAAATTAAAATCAAATAATTCAAATTAGGTTACCTTCTATTTAATTTTTACGTTTGCAAAGCTTTGTTTGCTTGATGGGCATTTTACATGGTTTTGTTGTATTGTTCACTACAAAGGTATTATAAAGTCAAGCGTAAATTTTTTTACGATCTATAACTTTTAAATTTAAGCAATAAAATAATTAGCATTATTGTTTCATTTAGTATTTCGACTGAAGGTGTTTGATGAAATTTACCGTTTGATTTTTTTTACTTTTCATTGAGTTTTGTCACTAACGACCCGGGTTTATTTAAATAACTTTGTGTACTTAAAATGTCTAAAGCTTTCGAAAGGCGAAACCCGGGTCGTAAGCGACAAAACTCACGGAAAGTACAAAATTTAAACGATTTAAATTATCAATCTTTATTTTACGCCCACCTCTTTTTTAAGTATGTTATAAACCAAAACCGACATTATTGATATCAGTGATTTATGTGTTACTTATAAATAAAAACTCTATGTAATAAACAAACTATGTTCTATATCGACGACGCACACTTTATCAATTTTCTATAAAACTGTTTTTTTTTTTTAGTACTAAAAATTCTATGCTCAAACTTTGGTATTTTATAATAACTGTGCCAAAATTCGATGCCAAATAAATATGTATAATATATTATTATAGGAATCAACAGGCGAAGCAAAAACTTTAAATTCATTCTTATCGAAAAGGGTAAAACAAAACTTTTTGGCCACTCAAAAACTTAAACTTTAACCTATCTTCTGGCTTTTTATTTTTGACGTATGTTAATTCTTCATTGATATAATTATACGAAACGCTGTTATATATTGACTGCTTTGAACAAGGATACTCTTAATTCGATTTGTATTACAGATTACAGATTGACGAAGAAATATCAGATCATTAAATTGATAAAAACGTTACGCAACGATACATTTTAAATTTTCTACTAACTTGTCATTATGGGTGATAATGTTTCATGTTTAGGGGTTTTATAATTCCAGTAAATTAAAACAATGTTCTTTCGATAAAATAATGGTGTTTTAAAAAAATCAGTGAAAAGGTGCAAAAGACTAACAGCATATCCGGTGTTGCATAATTTGGATATAATATCGCCGCTGTAAATCATATTTTCTATGAAAAAAATTATCATAAAAAACAACCAAAAAATAATTTATCAATTTTTTTTTTTAAAAAGACTAATTTTTTTTGAGTGGTCAATAACCAGGTTTGTTACTCTTTTTTCTTGAACTTCTTCGTTTAACTATTACATAACTGTTTCTATTCAAAGTGTAAGACTTGTCTTTAATATCTCTTTCGTGATAAGAAATTTGAGCGATAACTATTTTCCTAGGTACTATTTACTATGTTTTTTTATACTATACACAAAAGGGTTGTTATATGAATACAAATAAAAGTTAATCTAATTCGTAACGATACTAATCTAGGCTAGTCTCTAAGTGTGAAGCTTTGTATTACTGTTAATATAATTTCAATTATAACTGTTTTGTATTTTAACGGTATAATTACAATCATTACTTGTTTATAGCTTATTTACTTAATTCGTAACACTGCATAGCAATATTGAATGAATTTAAAATTGTCTAATATATGAAATTACTAGTATTGCTCTCTTCGAAAAAGAGAGGTTGAGCAACTGAGTAACAAGCAGTTCTCGTAGAGAAATGTATATTGAGATAAACTCCGTGAGGAGTCCATATGCTCCAAGTTGGGAGCGGACATGGTTTAAAAAAAAAATATTGGTCCGCGATTTTTTTTTGCTTTTTTAACCGGTCTGCAGGTGTAAAAAGGTTGGGGACACTGGTCTAGAGTCTAGACCACGGAGGTCTTCTTACAGATTGACTAATTCAAGTTGTAATGTTGTCAAATGATAATTCTCCCCGTAATAGTTACTTTTAATTACAAATCATTTACAGAGCAAGCATTATAAATAACTAGTATTGCTACCCGGCATCGCTCGGACTAAGCTACCAGTAATTATTTAATGTTATATCATTCGACATAATTATAAACAAAATCTAACATCCAAAATAGAGTTGAAATAAAATCACAAACTTTATTTAATTTGATGACAACCCCATTTTCGCCCATTAAAATGTCCAAATTCAAGGAAAAAATCTAATTTGCTGTCAAAGAAATGTCAAATAAAAGCACGTAAATAGTAAAAAGACATTTATTACATTTTGAAAATGTCTTCGCCGATAAAAATTCAAACATATTTTCTTTCATATTCTTTTTTATGGCAACTTAGTAGAAAATACTAATTTATATACATTATCCGTAGACAAACAGAACACGCCCATTAAAATGTCCAAATTCAAGGAAAAATCTAATTTGCTGTGTCAAATAATACCTTCAAAATAATAAACATTATTATATTAATAAAAGCCGTTTTGACTAAATGATAAAAATTCAAACATATTTTCTTTCATATTCGTTTTTATGGCAACAATGCAAAAGGGAATTACAGACCCACAGACATACATACGCCGTTTCGGTTTTATGTATAAGATTAAGTCATTTTGGATTTGACGTATTTTTTTATATGTCCATTTAATTCATCACAGGCATTCAAAACGCATTTTATTTTAGGACTATTTTCTTGATCAGTATCTAATTCGATTAACGGTCCGTGAATATGATAGAAATGGGCCGTAACAAATGAATAAAAACGGTCAGTAAAAAGTAATAAATTGTCAGTAGTTAATTGGTAAATGGTCAGTATTTTTTGTTAAGGGGTCAGCAGGAACATTAAATGGTCCGTTATTAGCAGTAGTAAGACGATTTAGTAAGGTTTGGTTAAAATCAAACATTTGAAAAAAACGTAAGACTAAGACTGATAAAAATAGCTTAACTTCAGAAATCATCTCATTTCAAAGGGTATTTTTTTATACCTAGTCATAAATTTGCCTCTTACGGCTATATTCACAAGCTGTACAACTAAAATTGACCATTCATTTTAAATGGTGGACTATTAATTTTCATACTGACTACATTCATTCTGATACAGTGGATACTGACCGCTTATAATATTTACTGACAAAAACGTGAAATACATAGATACTGACCCACTTAATACAAGTATTCTTTTTTACAAGACTTTGCATATTTCCAACATTTATAAATTAAAACAATGAATAACGTAATAGCAAAAAAAACAGTTAATGACTTGAAAAATTCAGGAGTTTTAAAATAACAGAATCTCTATAGAAGAGCTAAATGCCAAAAAAGTTTCAAACTTTCAATCAAAAATACAGTAATTTTATATTTAGAAAATCCTGGAATATAATTTAAAATCGAGCTTTTACAAGATGGCTTCAGTTTATTAGTTACAGCTTATAGTAATGTAGTAAAAATAAAGTTTTATTTATTTATAATAGAGATAGTTTGGGAAACGCCGCTTAGTTGAGGTGGTTTTTATCAATCAAAAACATTAAGTTTTGTTGTAAATTTTTAAGATGAGTATATTTAGCAAACATATGGATTCTTGGCATATTTCCTTGTTATCAAATTCATTTCCACAAATTTCCACTAGTTTTTACTGATCGAGATCAATTCCAACTAACCAGTTGATATTATCAATCATTTTACAAATCTTTTGAAATGAATTTTATTTAAAAACAATACATGTGGCAGTTAAGTACATATAAAGAGTCTTTTTATAAGGACGCTTAGTTTTGAAATATAAATAAAACAAGTTGTTTGTGAGATTTCGACTAAATTTTAATTTCATTTGTAAGTATATTTTACGGCATTAAATATGGAATATAGCATCAAATGTCTGCCAATATCCATTCATTATAAAATGGGCCATGTCGCTAAAGTTGACTTTTTTGACAAATTTGGGTAAACTTCCAACTGCTCCAGAATCCAATCAGGCGTTGTCTGCGGTCGTTTACCTGAAGTTCCTTGGTTAGTTGGATTTTATACGGGTGCAGACATAAGGCCCGATTCAAAATTCGCCAAGTTAAAGTCGCAGAAAAGCCAAGTTCTTGTGAACAACGAGACATAAGCTGCCTTGGGTTTTCCTGTGCACTTTCACCAGATATTGTATTTTGATGACGTACAGGTAGGTGTTGGCCGATTATTTACCAAACTGGTTGACTCAAATTTGGCCACTAAACAATGAATAATCTACTCAGCAGGACAAAGTAACATATTTTGAGCGTCCCTATTGAAATACCCTTTATAATTAATATTTTTCTTATAAAATTGTGTTATAAATAATTATTACAATAATGTGGCGAGGGCTCTGTATATAAAGGCTTTAAATTGTGAATTACGACTTTTTATATAAAAAAAAAACCATTCGTTTGGTATTAAAAGAAACAATGTGAGATTAATACGTACTTATGTATGGAATAGTAAGTGAACACTAACAATCATTTGAATTTTCAACCGAATAATAAAAATATTTACAGTAATATTGTTTAAATATGTTGTTTTATTATTTCCTATTATGCCTGTTACTAAGCAACATAAGTTGTCATCCTTTTATGACGCAAAAAAAACACATTTAATTCAACTGAAAACTGACTAACTGGGAAATCTTTGTAAGTATGTTTGAATACCAGTTGCCCAAAATGGCAACATTTTTTATTTACATTTTGATCTTGTATATGTGGCATGTGAATTTTTCCAGCTTCATATTTGAATAAATAGGAACAGATACAATTTTTTAGCCATGACCACTCTAAGTATGGAACTCACAAACTTCTGATGAAGTATCTTCACTCATTTTCTCTTCATTGGAGTGTTAGATAGGCGGATGGGTCAAAAAGAAAAACTAGTGGTAAGCTAGTTGTTTCCTCAACCTGTTTTTAGAATCACCGGCTAGGAAGCAATTAAAATACAACATAAGCAAATATCGATGGCTTAAAGAGAAAATTTGTTATCTCCGTTTTTGTATATTGTGCAGGAGAGGGTATTACTGATTATTTTGAAAATGTTAAATTTTATGTTATAAACAAAAAAAAATCATTTCAAACGATTTATTTGTACCACCGCTGAAAACCAAAGAATAAATGACAAGTGACAATACAAAATGGCGGACCTGGAAGTTATCAATGTAGGTTTTAGAACGACAATGGAGATATCAAATTTTCTTAGAACGTTTTTCCGATGCACTTAAATAAATAGTGGTTATAATTTTTTTACGAGTAATGCACATTGCATGATACAACAAGATGGCATTAATAAGTAATTTTCATCCAAAGTGAAGTTAACAGCATTACTCTATAAGCCATCGATATGATTTTTAATTCCGCATGAAGATTGCAGGAACTGCACCATTATTTTGTACAGCTGTTATCTGTCTTTGAAGACTCTGGAGCTGAGAGCCACCGAACTTTGACGCTGTAAAGATTTTCATACGGCCCTCCAAAACTTCCAGATTTTAGCTTGTAAATTATTCACATACATACATATTGACACCGCCTTATATGGTAGGTCATCAGAACTCTCTCGAACGATCTATTTTTCACCTCAGTCAATGAGTTTAAGTCGATATCAGGAAATAAATTCATTTTTAATAATACTCTATATTGAAATCTATAGCGATTCAATATAGAGTGATTCAAATTTTTTAAAGAGACATTTATGCGGACATCTCGCTCTAAATGTCTCTTATCTCTTTCACGCCCGATAGTGCATGGTACGCCACGAGAGTGCATGTAACATCATAAAAAGTTCGATGGGCGATATATAATCTCTTATCGCGTGACGTTTAACGGTCATTTCGGTTGCAACGGTTTCGCTACATACAGGAACCGCTTTTTTTTCATACGCAGTGAGAGATTGAACAGCATTGAGAATGCACGCGCCTAATCCTCTACCTAAGAATTAAATTCGAGTCAAATTCCTGATATCTTCTTCACTACCGTAATATTTGTGTGTTGTATAACGTCTGTGTAAATACTAAACGATTAAATAATGGGTGCTAACCGCACCCACATAACGCTTTGAGATCGTGTTTTGTTTATAAAAGCACCATGTTTTCCCAAAATCTCTCTTCCTGAGTGACGGATAGGAGGCTCCTTCTCGATTTACGAGGGAGCCGAATCAAGGTCATCTCAATATATATGTAGAAAATAATAATTTTATAAAATTTTATGATTGAGCTCTGAATGCGCGACAACTAACTATACATTTTAATTCATCGTTTAATTTAAGATAGATCAGATAGAGAAACGAAAATGAAAGAAGTGAAGTATACAACGAAGTGACAAGTTTACTTTGATATTTATTTAAAAGAATCTAGTGCACACACAAAATAGTATTCCAACCGGATTCCAATAAATTCTGGCCACACAAGTATAAGTATATCAATCCAGCCTGTCCCTCAAAAAGCTTGGTTGCCTCTGCTCTTGAGTGCTTTACAGTATAAGGAGGTCAATGTATATAATACAGTGAAACTGAATTCTTAGTGAAAATGTATCAAGCAATAGATTTGTATGACAACATGATTTCACTGGTCACGATCATTGAAATTATTTGGCTCAACTCGATGATTTGCCACCCTAAAATTTTAGTAGTCCTTTTTATAAAAAGAGAACCAAAAAATAACACAAACAAACATAGGGCTGAAGATAGGGCGGTCAAATTTAATTTCAGTTTCACTGTAACATATACAATATAATATTATAAACACTCATACTAAAATACAGCATTTCATGCTGTGATGTTTTTTAGGCCTAGTTTTGAGAAAAATTTCATTCAGCCATTTTCGCCGACTGACAAAAATAATTTAATGAATTTGTAAAAATTTAATATCAGCCTGCAGGCAAACAAAGCCTCCTTGAGAAATTCATCAGACCGAATAGACGCCGTTGTTTGTAGGGTAAATTAGAAAAAAAAACAAGATGTTTATTTTTTGAACGAGACACGAAAAAGCTCTTAGCAATCTTAGTAATTTTATTTTTACTATTGTGCTTCAAAATTCAAGTTGCTGAAAACTGGATTCGTGAATAAATATCAAATTTAATTTATATCAATTAACTTCAGTTCTGTTTGTCTACGGATAATCTTATATATAAAACCGAAACGGCGTATGTATGTCTGTAAATCCCTTTTGCATGGTTGGTCATTAAGTTGCCATAAAAACGAATATGAAAGAAAATGTGTTTGAATTTTTATCGGCGAAGACATTTAGTTAAAATGTAATAAATTAGTCTTTACCAACTTTTCCCCGGCTTTTATTTGACATTTCTTTGACACCAAATTGGACATTTTAATGGGCGAGAATGGGGCTGTCATCAAATTAAATAAAGTTTGTGATTTTATTTCAACTCTATTTTGGATGTTAGATTTTGTGATATAATAATGTCGAATGATATAACATTAAATAATTATTGGTCGCTTAGTCCGAGCGACGCCGGGTAGCAATACTAGTTATTTATAATGCTTGCTCTGTAAATGATTTGTAATTAAAAGTAACCATTTCGGGGAGAATTATCATTTGACAACATTACAACTTGAATTAGTCAATCTGTAAGAAGACCTCCGTGGTCTAGACTCTAGACCAGTGTTCCCAACCTTTTTACACCTGCAGACCGGTTAAAAAAGCAAAAAAAAATCGCGGACGAATATTTATTTTTTTAAACCATGTCCGCTCCCAACTAAGAGCATATGGACTCCTCGCGGTTTTTATCTCAACATAAATTTCTCTACGAGGACTGCTTGCTACTCAGTCGCTCAACCTCTCTTTTTCGAAGAGATTAGGGGATGGTTGAGCAACTGAGTAGCAAGCAGTTGTCGTAGAAAAATTTATGTTGAGATAAACTCCGTGAGGAGTCCATATGCTCCAAGTTGGGAGCGGACATGGTTAAAAAAAAAACAGTTTGCATCGTTGATGTACAAAATAAAAGTAGATCACTAAGTCACTAACACTTTAAATACTAATTACGTTATCAAGATGAATTAGTGAAAGTTGTATTTATTTTATTTTATGTTCAGGATCGATTACAAAATGAGCGAAACCGAATAAGTTCAAGAAGATTGAGTTTTATTTGTTTATGCTTATTTGTTAATTCTCTAACAGTTTATACACAACACAAAGTTAGAACTTTGAACTTTAATTATCTAACAACCCTAGTTAAGCAATTGGAAACGTATCACAACGGTGTGATCGAAGTGAATCCCCCAGGGGACACGATGATTCCAAATTTCCCACTATCAAAGACGCCGGAAGCGTGCCGGTCGATAGCAGAGACAGGCGAAACTTGGACCACTCCAAGATAGCGGCGGAGCGCTTCCTAAGTATTACGACACCTTCGTCAGATGGTAATTTTGGATGTGACAGAATTTGCCTGGTCGATTATTCTCCTCTCCTCGAATTTTTGGCACCTCGATATTATTATATTAGTCCTCTTCAAACATTTCATAATACTGACAAATAATTTTTATTAATTATTTATTTTCTACTAAACCGCTCGACCGATCGATCTGAAACTATACAAATTTATTGAGTACACTGTCGCAATGGTTTCTGGCTTACCAACCTCTCCCCCCAACCACCCCCAACCTCCACTCCCCAATTTTTTTTTTAAACTTTTATGAATTTTTTCGAGTTCACTCCTTTGAAGGTTTCTGGCATAGCCCCCCATACACTCCCCAAACCCCACCCCGCCAAACAACCCCCCTCCCCCCAAAAATTGATATCGAATTTTTACAAATTTCTCGAGTACACTTCCGCGAAACTTTCTGGCGTACACCTCCTCCCCCACCCCACCCCCCCCCCAATCCCCCCTATAATTGCTGGCATAGCAACGCGCGCAGGGTACAGCTAGTATATTATAAAATTAATCAATAGTGGACCAAAAACTCATCAATTTTAACATCAAGTATTTGAATCGAGGATTTCAACAAATGGTGTTAAATGGAATTTAAATATTAAATTTGAATAGATTGTTGAAAACAATAAGTTATACAATACACAGGAAAGTAAATGTTTTATTCAATAAGCCACCAAATGAAAAAAAGTAAATAAATTAAAAATATTTTTATTAGTATTAATAATTATTACAAAATACAAAGATTTTTTTAATGAAGAAACAATACAACAACCTGCATCAAGCGAGATATTAAAATTTAAAAAAAAAAAAGCACTAGATATAATTATTATTTTTAATTTCATGACTGAATAACATCATTTATTTACTGGATTAAAAATATATTTAACTTAGTGCTATCCGTTTAAATTAATAAACATTTAAACAGTAAACTTATTAAGCTAAAAAGTGCTAAGGTATTATTATAAAAAAATATTTAACTGCATCTGAAATAAAGTTACAAAGAAATGATGTATGTTTATTATTTTATATAAACTTGAATTTGTCACGAAATAATAATGCAATTTTAATATCACAAGTGTTGCAATGAAGCGATTATATTTTCCCATTTAAAAAATGTGAATTTTTTAAATTTAAATATATCAATTCTTAACATTGAACTTTTCGAAACCAATTATGACATGTAAAAAATATACGATATGAATACAAAATTAAATAAGTCAGTTTTATTAGATTGCATTGAAAACTATGTGCTTACTGCCATGTTTAAATGGTATGGTTGTTATCTGTTATAAGCTACAAAAAAGTAAGTGCATTATTTGTATAATAGGTCTATGGTTATGCCTTCTTCCAAAAATCAGCTCAATCAGGTCAGACTATAAAATCAGGGTAAGGACCAACATCTCTCATTAATTTTCATGGCTTACTCGTGTTCCCAAAAATATCATTCAAAATACCCTAAATTGATTATTGCACAATATTTATAAGGATATCTGGGCATGGTGGCTTCAGCTTGGCCGGAGGGTAAATGGGCCGGCATGCAAATGTGGCGAAATCCAGGATGCTGAACACATTCTCAGGAATTTTCCTTTAATGGACGGTGAAAGGGAAGAGATGCTGAAGAGAAGGTGGTAAGACCTTCTGTTGGACCCACAGGACATGCGGACTTGGTGGCATGCAAATTAAATTATTCGGTTTTCAGCAAATTTGCGGCGTCGTACGGAAACAGAGCGGATCTATTCACATAGTCCCCCCGCTTCGCGATTCGGGAATCAATTCATTTCATTTATTTTAAATTTAAATGGTAGCGACAGTCAGCACACTCTAGTGCCAAGCCTCCAAGTTCTTGAGGTTCTGCTCCCGGACAATTCCTGCGCTAAAAACTGAAACAGATACGCCTCACGTTGTTTACGCCACGGGACACGTCTGCTAGTACCAGAACGTACGGCCGTGGCGGGTGGTGGTTGGGCAAAAAAAAATATGTATAAGGTATCTAAGCGACTTGGATAAAGGTCTTAACTGTATTATACCAACATAAAAAAGGTTCATGTTTTTTTTATTATGTATAAAAGAAACACATACAAAACAGTTAACCGAAAGTATCAATTACGATTTTGGTATTTTACATGGTTCTTGTGCCATTTTATTGCATTGGATTTAATCAAAATTGATTTTGCTGTAAAGATATGTGAAGAAAAAAGAAATGTCTTAGTTTTCATTCAATAAAATATTATATAAAAGGTTGCACTACTTTTGTTCAGTGAAAAATATTACCTTTAGCTGATTGAATATGCAGCGAGTTGCTAAAAATCAAATTCTTAAAAATAAAATTAAAGTACATCATGAGGAGCTGATTTTCAAAAGTGGACATATCCAAAATACATTTTTTCAACTGCCAGTTTTAGATAAATCTTTTGAAACCTTTTTTATTCACATGGAAAAGTTTGAATTGTTACAAATTATCCCTAATTCCTTAATTTAAAAAATATGTCAAAAATATTGATAGTAAACGTAATGAAAATATCTCAAACTTTCAGTTTTTCAACAAATGGATTTGTCCACTTTTGAAAATTAGCTACACATATAGTTATTTAATATTTCGCTCGTAATTCAGACAATTTTGTGGTGTATAAATAATACTTAATAATATGTTTATCACAAATAATAATTGAACATAAAATATCTGTGTAAAAAACATCTATTGATTGAATTGGCATTTATTTGGTAGAACTCTACTATTATACGGTGAAAAAAATAACAATGTATTTTAATTCTAGATAAAATATTTAAGATACTTAGTTCTGACGATGGCGTAAGCCGAAATAGCTATCAAAAAATGTATGCATAGTTTATGTAGAATTGAAATACATTGTTATTTTTTTCACTGTATAAAAAAACATCGTTTATTGTTGAGACCAGTGCTTTCCAAGCTGAGGGACGAGATTTTTTTTCAGATTTAGGGGCTGTTGCAAGAAAATGTTTATAAATCACTGGCTTCATCAACGGCGTGATTTCGAAGATAAAGTTAAAGTAAACATTTTGGAGTTAGCCGAATTTGATTTTACATTAAAATAATCTAAAAGATTCAACGTGATAAGGCACATGAGTGTTTTCTTTTTACATATAGCGTACAATATGATATGTAAATAAGTGGTTTTTACTGACTAAATATTTCTAATAATTTATTATATTATAAGTACCAATTTTTGGTGTAAATATATATTATATAATTCAATTTATATCGATGGGATAAATATCTCTGTTAAATTTTATCAAGTTTGCAAGTTTAATATTTTTAAGTATTAAAATAGTAAAATTTATGTTTAGTAATAAAAACTTAAAAAATATAAAATACTACGATTTATCACAGTATTAAGGTTCTTGCTCACTAAAACTATAATTATATCCGAAGTCTCTCTAAACTTTTTTTAATTTAGCTACAAAAATGTACCTTAAAAGAAATAAATATTTGCGTCCAAGTCATTTTTTATAATATTAAGTATCTTTAGATCCTTCAGTAAAATGATCCTGATAATTAAATATTTGTTAATTTTCTTATTTCAGTTGAACCAAAACCATGAAGTATGTCACAACGGCTCCCAAAACCTGAAAATAAAAATTAATAAAATTAGTAACTTTTAAGATGTTACTTGTCACTTCTTGTGGGAAATTATCTAATCTTCTTCTAGTATATAAAAAACAATATTTTCTTGTTTATTTTTTCGCATCCTATGCCTTGCAAATTTAGAGACTCCAATTCGAGTATCGAGTACTCGATACTCGAGTATACTCGTTGATTTTTCAAGTACTCGATACTCGAGTAATTTGAAAAATACTCGAGTAATACTCGTAATATATAAATGATGATTTATTTTCAAATTTTTTTTTTTTTAAACAGTGGACAGAAAAACTAGATAGCACAATTTAATTGATTGTTTTATTTTAAAACCGAGGTTCACAGAACAGAGAGGTTTTTTTCTACTGCTGGAATAAAAAAACAAAACTTCGAGCCAAATTAAAATTTGAGACATTAATTCTCTATTATTTTTGACATACATGATTCTTAAATTGAAATAAATGGATTAATGAACCATATTTATTTATTTATCATCTATTTAAATACACAAATTTGAATTAATATAATATAATATATTTTGAAACTACTCGAGAATTTTACTACAAAAGTTGAGATGTCGAGTAATTGGAGTGCCAAATTAAAATACCGTTCATCCGACCGCAATAAAACTTAGACAAGCTTTTTTGCTTGAAATAAATGGATTATTCAACCATTTTAGCAAGAGTTCTATCCTATTTTCTATTGTCACCTGTCATTCATTCTTTGTTTTTCAGCAGTGGTACAAAAGATCGTTTGAAAAGTCTTATTTGAAATTTTACTACGATCAGTTTGAAAATACCAAAATAATCAGTTTTACCCTCCGTTCATCCGAATGACAAAAAACGGAGATACCAAATTTACCCTTTAAGCCTGGCAAGGTTATAGGCAGTGACGGCTGGTGACGGGGTGTTGGGGGTGCAAAGGAATATTCAACCATTTTTGCAAGAGTTCTTTCCTATTCATTGGATTTTTAAAACACTTCTATAGCATGGACTTTCAATTCAGATGTTCGCAATACCAACTGTTTCTCTTCCGTAGTACGGAAAAATAGTTGAATCTTCCTTTTGCAGCCCCCAGCACCCCGTCATCAGCCGTCACTGGTTATAGGCATAGTAAAATCAACTTACAGTAGGTCCTTTATATAAAAATCAATGTTTTTTCATATTTTATGCACTGCCGTACCGAAAATTCGATAACTTCATTGTCGTTTTAAAACCTACTATAATAATTATTCAAATCCACCATTTTCCATTGTCACCTGTCATTCATTCTTTGTTTTTCAGCAGTGGTACAAAAAGATCGTTTAATAAGTCTTATTTCAAATTTTTCCGATCAGTTTGAAAATACCAAAATAATCAGTTTTACCCTCTCCTGCACAAATGACAAAAACGGAGATACCAAATTTACCCTTTAAGCCTGGCATGGTGAACTTTTTCTAGTGACGGGGTGTTGGGGGGTGCAAAGGAAGATTCAACCATTTTTGCAAGAGTTCTTTCCTATTCATTGGACGGACCATAGTATGGACTTTCAATTCAGATGTTCGCAAGACCAACTGTTTAATTCCGTAAAACACAAATTATTGATATTTTTAGTACTTTTTGCACCCCCCCAGCAAACCAAATGTCACTGCTGGCATGGTAAACTTTTGGCGAGCATTGGGCCAACTTATCATTCTGGACAATGTCAAGGGCCGGACCAAATTACTGTCATATTAAATCAATTTTTTTTTCAATAAAAAAATAAAAAATGTTTTATTAATTTTATTATAATGCCATTACACATTGTATTGACACTGAACATCTTAAAATGATCAATAAGCCACGTTGATACTTTTTATATATTTTTTTATTTATATAATGAACGAAATAATATTAATATTATACATATACTGATATTCGCATAGAATTTTCGAGATTTTCATCTGTTATCCTCGTTCGAATTTTTGATTTAGTGTGTTTCATCCTTGACAAAAACTGTTCACATGTGCTGCCAAATATCCAAATGATTTTTCTTGCAAATAAATGCACGTACATTTGTGTATTTTTCTTCCACCAAATATAATTTATGAAAATCCGTCAAAGCAATGTTGTTAAATTGTGGTTTTAGCACTTAATCCCCCTGAAGTTCAATGAGTTCCATTTGTAAATTTGCTGGCACATCATTTACATCCGCATGCTTCGGACGAGCAAATAAAGCGAATGTTGAGTCTTCGTTTTGGAAGTCAGCAAACCTCGTATCAAATTGCTCTATAAGTGCCTTCAGTTCATCCCCATTAGAATTACTATATGTGATGTTTGTATGAGCTGATTAAATTTTTTTTATCCCTCCCCTGAAATTATAAATTTCTTTCTATTACTTTGCCGAGATGAATCAGGGCCGGACAAAATAGCTCGGCGGGCCGGTGGTTACGCATGTATGCTTTAAGCCATCGGTATGTCACACAATACGTAGATTGTACTAAATTATTTATGTTTCTTCTCCTTAGAAGAATGTCACAACTAAAAAATCTTCAAACTTATTGATTGAATTGGAATTTACTTGGTAGGACTCCACATTATTAAAAGGTTGATATAACTTTCACGCTAAGTATAGTGGTCCTGAAAAACTATAAAGTACTTACGCCTTAGTCAGGACTTTATTTATACACATTTACATTAACTTATCTGCACATACGTATATATAGTTGCGTTGAAGAGGTTCATAATATATCTTCTCATCTGTTCTACCATCGTAATTTAAAATCAAAAAATAATGCTTTAAATGTGGTAAATTGATTTCATGTTTTTCTTGTAATGATTTCCCAAAACACAAAAGCCTACAAACTGTTTAAAAGAAATACAAGCAATTAAAATAGCTAAATGATCACTGTACACAACTAAATCTTTGTACGTACCATATCCGATTACAAATATATAATACTAGTATTGCTACCCGACCTCGCTCGGACTAAGCGACCAATAATTATTTAATGTTATACATTCGACATAATTAATAAATGTTAAATAATACCTTCACGTAAATAATAAACATTATTATAATAATAAAAGCCGGGAAAAGTTCAGTAGAAGACTAATTTATTACATTTTGACTAAATGTCTTCGCCGATAAAAATTCAAACATATTTTCTTTCATATTCGTTTTTATGGCAACTTAATGATCAACTATGTAAAAGGGAATTACAGACCCACAGACATACAAACGCCGTTTCGGTTTTATATATAAGATCCATCAAAGTTGATATAACCTTTTGCGCTCAAATTAGCAGTGTTTCCAAAAGTGTGAAAACCTATTTTCCAGATTAAGCCAAAAACATTGAATGGTTAATATAAGAAGGTTTGTCGCATGCGGGAGAAGAAAAATTGCTTGAATAACCTTCAACAGTTTCATGGAAAATGAATGAAAGGATTGTTTCGATGGATTCGGCGGTAGCTTTGTGGAAGCTCAATTTCTCTAAAAGAGGCAAAACACGTGTCATAATTAGTTGCACAATAAGTAGAATAATCAAAGTTATTTTTCATTTTATAGTAAGGATTATTTTTTAAGAATACATCATTCATCCTATCACAAGTATTTACAAATTTTTTTAATTTTTACAAATTTTTTAATTTTTAAATAAAAATATTTGCAACATGCGTTTCCAACTTTAACGTTGAAAGTAGGGCTGTGGAGTCGGTACAAAAAAGCCCGACTCAAAGCCGACGAAGGTGTAAAAAACTATGATTTAAGAATACCAAAAGTTTATTCATCCTATCACAGGGACCAAGATAGATATTTAAAGGTAAAGTAGCTGTTGGGACAAAATCTATACCGTCAGGGATGACTAAGTTGACGAACTATTTACGACGCGTCAGTTCAAGCTCATTCATGCACTATAAATGCCTGAAAATGCCGAAAAGCTAAATCCAGACCATGAGCGACAAAACTGATTGAAAAGTACAATATTCAAACGATTCAAATTCAAAGCCCCTTCTGTCGAAATCCGTTTGTTTTTACGAGATATGTTGATACGAAAATTGTAAAAAGGGTACACAACTGTCTAAAGTTTTGGAAACATTGATTTAGTTAAACGAATGACGCATTTTTTATTTTCAAATTCGATTCAACGTCCATATATCGACGCTTCGCAAATAATTGAATTCGATTTGTCTCTTAAGTCTGTCTCACATACATAGGTGGATGCCCAGATCTCCGCATCGCGAGATTTTATTATGCTTGCGACGACGTCGACTATTCCAGCGTTCATTG
The DNA here is from genome assembly GCA_028554975.1 of Himalopsyche kuldschensis. Taxonomy (NCBI): domain Eukaryota; kingdom Metazoa; phylum Arthropoda; class Insecta; order Trichoptera; family Rhyacophilidae; genus Himalopsyche; species Himalopsyche kuldschensis. The sequence continues at coordinate 2,161,924 of JAHFWI010000031.1, read as the reverse complement.
CTGATTGATTTGTGACGTGAATGCCGAACAAGTCACCGACAATTCTTTTCAATGAATAGCCTCCCATCTAGGGTGACAAGATATACACAAGTAAACGCAGGGACAAAAAGATTTAAATTTGATGATTCAACTCTAACACGCCATCTTACAATATCTTGTCAAGACGTGTTTGACCACTTTAAACTGCCACTATCTGACACCTCTAGACCAGTGGATCTCATGTTCGGCCACCAGAAGATTTGACTGCGGCCACCAACAGTTTCGTAGTACATTTGATATATACAAAATGTGGTTTTACAAGCTAATTTGTCAACAAAGACTCTGAAACTTACATATTTCGGATGCAACTAATACCAATAGTTGATTGTCAAACATGTTTAGATCTAATACGGAAAGAAAAATAACAATGTATTTTAATTCTACATAAATTATTTTATATATTTGTTGATAGCTATTTCGACTTACGCCTTCGTCAGAACTATGTTTAAAACGTGTATTAGAGATAGCTTATATACCTTTGCTAGACAGGGTGCCCCCTACATAATCTCTTTCTGTTGAAACCATACCTACGTCACAAGAAAGAATTTAAACAAGTTTGATTTATTGGTCTAAAGTAATGGTGGGAAACAATAATTTGGGTATTTTTGGGTTATTGGATCGTGTCTAAAATCTGCAATGTCTAAGTTAGTTTTAAGTTTATTGTTTGTTAAAGGTTTTAACACAGGTGAACTATTAATTGTGATCTGATCGTTAAGAATTTCATAATCAGTTCAATTATTGTTTCCCACCATTACTTTAGACCAATAAATCAAAATTATTTAAATTCTTTCTTGTGACGTAGGTATGGTTTCACCAAAAAGAGATTATGTAGGGGGCACCCTGTTCAGCAAAGGTATATAAGCAATCTCTAATACACGTTTTAAACATAGTTCTGACGAAGGCGTAAGCCGAAATAGCTATCAACAAATATATAAAATAATTTATGTAGAATTAAAATACATTGTTATTTTTCTTTCCGTATTATAATGGAGTTCTACCAAGTAAATGCCTACTCAATCAATATATGTTTAGATCTATTTGACTAAACACAAAAAAAAAATGTCATGCGGCCACCAGATATTTCCGTATGACCGCTTACGTTTACGATGCGGTCACCGTACAATTTTACTTGAGAACTACTGCTCTAGAAGCAGAGAAACCCAACTCATTTCTACTTTTCAGGAGAGTCAAAAAGCAGGCTTCACTTGTTACAAAGTTAACCTATTTCTTAATACAGGGTTTCTCAAAAATTTTCTGAAATGAAACACAAGGAACACGTAGATTATTGTTTACGTTGGGTAATTACCAGCCAACTAGTAATTTAAAAACAACAATGACAACTGTCGTTAAACTGACAAGATTTTTCAGCTTATCATGTTAAAACCAGGGCTGTGGAGTCGGAGTCGGAAATTTTGAAAAGTTTGACTTTTTATTTTTGCATTTAATATGTTAAATTTGAAATTTGGCCGCATTGATACGGTTGATATTTAATTGAATACACATAAATAGGAAATTTAGGGGAAAAAAGTGACAATTTTAACCTTTTTTTAGTCGGAGTCGGAGTCGTGGTTTTGGTAAATGCTGGAGTCGGAGTCAGAGTTGAAGTCGGACTTTTTTTTACCGACTCCACAGCCCTGGTTAAAACCCTAATCCCTATCTCTTTTATGAGCACGGTGTGAGAAAAAATGATCATCCACCTGTACCTAGATACTTGGCGTCATGAAAATCTGCGGCCAATGATCATCACTCGCCTTTCGATTTGAAGTAGAAGGTCCTTAAATGTGTTGTAGTGTACTAAACCTTTCTTTACTAAAACTCTTTTTATGATATCTTTTAATGCGTTTCTTTCGAATTATGATTTATTTGCTAAATATAAACACGTGATTTATTTTAAAGTGTTGTTTTATAGTTAATTGGCGCTAAGAACAAGAAAATAATTTTAACACGCATTGAACTATCTTTGTATCTACTTTTCCTATTGATATGTCAATTTCACATATAACGTTACATATTATTTTGTATATAGTGGAATTCATACTTAAAACTGGAATATTCGAGTTAAGTTTTTTTATCCTAACGGGCCGAATTCTGATTTGGAACTAGGTTCTTAAAATTGCATTCCGCGTTGGTCGCATCCGCCATTGCACTTGTAGCCCATGCCGTATGGATAAATAAAAAAATAAATTCAAAATTTCAAAAAAAGTATTAACATGAGATATCGAATATGACTTTACAGCGTATATCTGAAGTTTTTGATCTTGGTATAACATTTGACTCTTCTTTCACGTTTCATTCCCACATTTTTGTAATTACCCTGCAGGCTAGTAAACTTCTTGGATTCATAGTTCGGCAAAGTAAGCCATTTGAAAACCCTACTGTGTTTCGTACTCTTTATGTTTCCTTAGTTTTAAGCAAGCTAGAATATGGATTTATTAGTTGGGGTCCATATGAATATAAATATAAGTCGCAACTGGAGCGAGTTATTTAAAAAAATTCAATTATTTTCCATAAAATTGTCAATTTGTCCCATTTTCCATATTTTTTTCAATTGAAAAAGATCTTGGGCTGGGTGTTATTTAATCGTTGAATATTATTTACCATCGAGTTAATCTCGTGATGTTCAGAATATTTGCTTGGCGCAAGCTGTAATGCCAAATATTTTTTTAAAAATAAATTAAATTAAATTAAATCATTAATGGAATATTATACAATCAAGCTTCTTTTTAGAATGCTGTCATTTCACTCTCTTGAAGCTCAAAGATTAATTTCAATATTGAAACATTTTTCTCTTTTTCTTCGGGGCCAAGTTGATAACCCTGACATCCTTGAAAATTTAAGTTTGCATGCTCCCAGCTTTTACCCACGTGGTCGTAACAAAGACAAATCAATTTTCTTTTTCAAAATTTGTTTGTCACGTAGGTCTTTTAAATCTCCAGTCGCAAGGGCTATTCGGCTGATAAATGCGCTGCCTGTTGATGTGGACATCTTCGGCAGTGAACTTGATCCTTTGTTAAATAAATTTATCCTCTTATAATATGTTTCTGTTCTGTTTCTTATTTTTGTGTAATATTTTATGTAATTTTTACTAATTTGTCAAATTTGGCGAAATTCGCATTGGCGCTTGTTGTAATGCCATGTATTTTATATAGTTGTTTTACCAGTAAATAAATAAATAATATAAATTCATTATGAACAAAACTTCCATTGTTCAATTTAAGAACGGAGAACAAAAATACTGTTGTTTTTGGTGCAGACTGGTTACCCTACTGCCTCTTATAACTTTACGTGTCAAATAGAAAGCAATTCACACACGGCGTTATGGCCCATCTTCAGATCCGTTTCCTATTATTCGTATCTTCGAAGATGAAGGAGCTTCCGCATGACGTTACGTAGCTGTTACTTTTCAAACGTAATTGAGTCACACGTGGATAGGTAGCTCCAATAAGAGAATTAAAGTCAACATAACTTGATGAATTTAAATCGTTTGAATTTTGTCACTAACGGCAAGGGTTCCGTCTCAAAATGTTTGAAATGCACGAATTTAGCTGTAACTTGTCAGTTCAAGTACATTCGTACACTTGAAACTTCTGAAAATGCCGAAAGGCAAATCCGGGGTCGTTAGCGACAAAGCTCATGAAAAGTACAAAACAGTACAAAGCTTTTTGACAATACATTCGATGGATTCGGCGGTAACTTTGTGGAAGAAGTACTTAAATATTTATTAAAATGGATGCCTCTTTTCTGAAATGTAGCAATCAACATTTTAAAAGTAATTGAGATATTTGTCGAGGAATGTTTTGGATATTACCCATGGCTTTATCCAACCGATTTTCTCCAAGGCATTCTCACGTTCGCAAGTTTAAATTCTCTAAAAGAAATGTACCTGGTTATGTATTTTATTCGGCTTATCCGATACCAAAATGAGACTTGATTTTTGAAATAATATTAATTTTATACGATCTTACCGAAGCAAACAAATCCAAAGATACAGTGAAGAACTTCGCTCCTGAGATGCTCATCGCCTTTTGACACTGCTGGCAGACGATCTGGACGAAGGTCTTCGCTTCTTCAGAACCATCGTACCAATGACAAGAGTAAGCGGCTTCCATGACTGAAGAGCTCTAAAAAATTCAAAGTTTGTTCAATTCCATGAGTTACATCACTTACAAGTAGTCACTTCATTTTAATTATACATATACTTAAATTGCCTGAAGATGCCTTAAGACGAAACCCGAAACGTTGGTGAAAAAAATCATAAGAAAGCACAAAATATAAATTCAATATAATATTGATATTTCACCAATAACATTCAGTCGAAATACTAAATTAAAAGTGTTTAAGGATTAAAAAAAAGAGCTTTTTTATAATACTATTAAACTGACTGCGGATTAAAGCCAATATAGTGTATATATTACAGTGAAAATTTATTCTCAGTGAAAGTATATTCTTCTCCAAGCTGTCATTGAAATTTAAATTTGACCATCCTATCTTCATCCCTATGTTTGTCTGTGTTTTTCTTTGGTTCTTTTTTTATGAAAGGGACTACTTGCGGACTTTGTTTCATTGAAGCAAACCAAAATTTTAGGCCGGCAAATCATCCAAACATCCTAACATCCAAAATAGAGTTAAAATAAAATCACAAACTTTATTTAATTTGATGACAGCCCCATTCTCGCCCATTGAAATGTCCAAATTCAAGGAAAAAATCTACTGTCTAGCCTCTCGTTCCTGGGCAGTTTCACCCAAATTAAACGATCTTTTCCGTTTTGACATGGCTCTAAGAGGAGCAAACTATTTGCTCTATCAATATTTTGCAAAGCAAGCAATGCCAAGCAAGGCAGAGTAACAACTGTTCCCAGTTTAGAAGTTTATGTCCGAGTAAACCCAGTACAAACGTCGCGTCCGTCGTTTAGACTTTTCGAGCTAGAATCCGTCCATCTTGACCAATGGGAAAGCGGGTTACAAAGTTTCAATAATTTGGCCAATAGGATTGGCGCTTATTTGACAATTACAGACATAGATCCCCCGTTTCGGTTTTATACATAAGATATTGTTTATCTATTCATCGTTCAACAACATAGCTGCTATTTGTTGGCTAGTAAATTGAAGAGTGTAAACCAATCCATCCTTACCTCCTCAATAAGTCTGTTTCCAAAGATGCAGAACAGGAATACTTGTGACAGGGTGTAGAGGAGATAGCCCAAGACAGTCAAAGCATATACGTTGACTCCGTCAATCTGGAATCAATGTATGGAAGTTTAGCATAGAAATCTAAGAGTGCAAAGCTCGAACCTTAATATTATATGACGCATTAATAACTGAGAGTTCTTAAAACAATGAGGACAGTCTCCATGTTTTGTCAAAAATGAGTGAGACAATATATTTGTATAGAGTGTAGACCTGACAATTCCATCGTTAAATTCTAAATCAAATAAAACTGTAATATATTTAATAAGTAATACAAATCGAGTGACAATTTGCAAGTCATTTTTATAGTTAGTTTTTACAACACAAAAAATTGAATTTTGTTTATATTTGCTTGTTCACAAGAACTTGACGGGTTTGTCTGAACGTATTAAATCAAACTAACCAAGGAACTTCAGGTAAACGACCACAGACAACCCTGTGCCCAAATTTGTCAAAAAAGTCAACTTTAGCGACATGGCCCATTTTATAATGAATGGATATTGGCAGACATTTGATACCATATTTAATGCCGTAAAATATACTTACAAATGAAATTTACAACCGCCCTTTATTTGCTATTTGACAACAATTTTTCAACCGCTACAAAAAAATTCATTTCAATTTTCATATTTTTAATATTTTATTATATTTGAATAAGTTTCTAAAATAATTAAATAAAATATTTTTAAAAATAATTAAATAATTACGTAATTCGAACTCATTTGTCTGCATAAATCGATATAGATCACTGCTAGAGTAGCCCAGTAGTAGAGCTCTAAAATCCTTTTACTTAAATAGCTGCATATATTGCAGAGCTTGTTCAAGTAAAGTCAGAGTGATATGTTAAAATCCTTAACGCTTAGCAATCTAAAGGACAATGGGTCTGGCCCGGAAGATTCTGTTAGGAGGCTCCGCGGGCCAACACGCCAGGCCGAGCGTAGGTATAAGTTTACTGACAGATTTATCATGCATGCAAGTAAATTCTACAAAATTTTATTTTCGATAAAAACAGTGAAACAATGCAACATGCTGGATTAGCCAACATTTTATAATTTAAAGATGAGGACTTCTGGAATACAGTGGACGGAAACAAGTTTCAATTTTTAAAAAAGCGGCATATAAGATTAAATCATTTTTTGGTTCCTAATAACTTTGTGAATCATTATTTTTAACAATGAATTTAATAAAATGAAAATATAGATCTCGACTCACCGATGAACATCTTTATGATTGCTTGTTAACAGGAACGTCATCATGCTCCCCTAATTGTGAAGCGCTGGGCAATAAAATGCAATGCCAGAGATCACACTGACATATATTTATTTTATATCATATAAACAGAATATAAACAATAATTTTAAAAATATTTTTTTGTGTAATATTTATTATCAATTTTTCATATATTTTTTCAAAATTTTGCTTTGAAAAAATATGAGGTGCCTGCCGCCCTACCGATATTTTAAAATGTGCTCTAAGGTACAAAAAGGTTGGCAACCCCTGCTCTAGAAGGAAGCGCTATAGAAAACCGCCCTCTAGCAAGGCTCTTTTACCTCCTGTCTCGAAAATTTTCAGTGCTCAAATTAGAACTTTCATAAAAACATTTATTTTTCATATCTACATATGTGCATTGAAAAAAGCTATCAGTAACTGCTTAAACAAACTCAATAGAGGATCATTTCATATATAAAAATGGGGAGAAGGTTTTATTTGATGATTTTGGAAAATTTAGAAAACTCAATTGAAAGAATCTCGCCTGAAATTTTGTATGAGTGATTAGTCCTTTATAGCTTATTATTCCTAAAGAGTAGTGTACTATTTTTACAATGTTTCTATGATGGAAAGGAACTTACACTTGACCCTTTTACGACCAAGAAGTTTTGAAGAGATTAGGAAAAATAACCAAACAGTTTTAATTTGTATTTATATGTTTTGCATGATTAGAGATCTTAAGTGTTTTATTTGTAATTTTTTTTCAACATTCGTTACATAATGCATTACAGTCATTTTAACTACCTGTTAAATCTGGGATGGATTACATGAAGCTTTATAATACGGAGCGAAAAATCATTACTCGTTCGTTCTTGCACAAGCACATAGCGATGATTTTCGCTCATCGGTCGTATAAGGGTTAATAACTCATATTTATATAATCGTAATATAGAGAATCTCACCTTTGTTGCCTGATAAGCCAGCAGGGTAAGGGTGATTGTAGATATAAGCATGTGGAATAGGAGGGCTGTTCCGTAAGTGTCGCCAATTCCTGCCACCAATCTGAAAGTTGTAAAGAAGATGAGAAGCTTTCTATGGTTTCGCCGGTTTCTTTGTGGAAGTTCATTTTTGTATAAAATTTAAAAAAGCTTAATTGTTTGTAATGTTAACGTCATAATTAGTATCATTATTTGTTTGCTTTGTTTCGATTCTACAACCCCTTCCTTGCTTCCCGTAAAAGGAAAAAATCCCAAACTCCATTTTATAATTTTATAATTTTAAAATGCTAACTTGAGACAACTTTGCTTTAGTAAGTCCGAAGATGCCTATGAAAGAGGCGAAACACGTGTCACAGTAACGTGGAATAATCAAAGTTATTTTAAATGTTATTTTAAGATGAGAAGCTTTTATATTTTTAACTCTACCATTTTACATATTTTAAATTTTCCACAAGAACTGCATATTACTCAATTATCCACCTTTATTTTCCAAACAGACAGCGATAGAAAAGACAGTGGTGGTCAAATTATCGCTTTCACTTCGTAACAATGTGTTTTAAGCAGGGCTGTGGAGTCGGTAAAAAAAAGTTCGACTCCGACTCCAGCATTTACCAAAACCACGACTCCGACTCCGACTCCGACATTGACCAAAAACACGACTCCGACTCCGACTATAAAAGTTGAATATCGTCACTTTTGTTTGCCTAATTTTTTTTTTGATGTGTATTCAATTGAATATTAACCCTACCAATCCGGCCAGTAGCCAAATTTGACATATTATATGCAAAAATAAAAAATTCAAACTTTTAAAATTTCCGACTCCGAGTACGACTCCGGCCAAATCGCCGCGATGTCTCCGACTCCGGCTCCGAATCCGGCCAAATAGCTCCGACTCCACAGCCCTAGTTTTAAGATTGTATCTTTCTAAGTGATCAATTTGCTCGGTTTTGAATTAGAATGGCTTATTATTTTTACGCTGATTTGTTTGCTTTAAAACGGTTCAAAAACTCTGAAAAAACAGTAAACGAGCACGTTAATTATCAAGTAGCGACACCGAATGAATATGACGTCGAGAGACTTCAATTACTCGAAATCTCAACTACTCGAGTATCAAGTAGTAAAATTATAAAATACTCGAGTAGTTTCAAATGTACCAAAATATATATAATCAATTCAAATTTGTGAATATAAATAATTATTGCATTAATACATTTATTTCAATTTATGAAACATAAATTTCAAAAATAATAGAGAATTAAACGTCTCAAATTTTATTTGGTTCGAAGTTTTGTTATTTTATTCCCGCAGTAGAAAAAACTCTCTCTGTTGCTGTGGAAGTCGATTTAATAGTTAACAGTCAATGAAATAGTGCTATCCAGTTTTTCTGGCCGCTGTATAAAACAAATAATAATTCGAAACGTTTCCATCTCGCCTTTCAACCCTTGCTTAGCAAAATGTTTACTCAACCCAATTAGAAGCGATCTGCCACGACATAAAAGTAAATAACTTGATTTAAATACAAAATTATAATTGAAGCGTAAACTTAGTTTTATTAATGAACAAAAAGTGGACGTTTTCGATTGATAAAAAAGTGAACAAAGCAAATAAAAACAATTTAATATGTATCAATTTACAACCATATTAAAGAAATAAAATATGTCCCAATCCCGTTGTGTAGTGGTCAACGTCGTTGGCTTCCGTGTCTGCCCACCCTTGTTCGAGTCTTGGGACTAGCAGATTTTTTCAAGCGATAAATCGATTCTCTTCGATCGCAACGGGTGTTTGTGTTGTTAAAAATCCCTTCCCACCGTTTCTATCCGAAAATGCGGCACGTTGCGTAAAGGATTAGCTGATCACTTGTTCTGTCCTTGTCTTCGTATCTATTCAATCCTTACTCTCTTCGAAGAAGAGAGGTTGAGTAACTGAGTAACAAGCAGTTCTTTTCGAAAAAAAAATGCTGAGATAATATCCGTCAGAATTCTATATGCTCCAAGCTGGGAGCGGACATGATAAAAAAGAGAAATTATCTTAAAAATAATAATTAATAAGTTAATTAAATTAATTTTTAATTTACTTAATTTAAAGTTGATCTGACGCTTAGGTTTATTCCGTTTTTTAAATAATTAAAACACATTTTTGTACTACTTCCAGATATTATATTATGTAAAAATCAGGGACGGAATTATTTATTCATTGACAGGCATTTGTCATTTGCATGTGTCGTACATCTATTGATAATGCTCGTTAAGAGCAAAACTATCCTGATATTAATAAATAATAGTCTAATATAGAATTTTTCCATTTCAATCAGATGGTTTCTTTTTAAAATGACATTTGAAAAATTTTGAATGTTTTATTGTGATCTATTTTTAATGCAAGTTACATGTCAAAGTAAATTCAAGCTATGGCAATTAATTATTTGGTCAGTTTCTAATTCGATAAATGGTCAGTAAAAATTTAATAAATGTTCAGTAATAAATACTTACAACGGTCGGTAAAAAATAATAAATGGTCAGTAATAAAACTTTACACTAATTAAAATAATATTATCTGCTTTCAAATGCCTGAACTTATTTCAAGAAAGAAATTATTTCATTTCATGCGCTTAATTTTCATAGACCTCGTCATAAATTTGCCTCTTACGACCATATTAATAGAATTAACAAGTTGTCAAACTAAAACTTATCATTTATTTAAAATGACTGACCAGTTAATTTAAATACAAACCGTTTTTAATAAAAAACTAACCATAGTCAATACATTACTGACCGTTTTATTTAATAACTGACCGCATTCATCCTGATACAATGACAACTGACCGATTAAAAAATTAACTGACCATTTTGATTTTTCACTGACCAAAACTTGAATTAAGTACTGACTCATTAAATACACGCCGATTTTTATTACTAAATAGATAGAAAAATTCTCTAAATAATTTCACTACTAAATTAATAATTAAAATTTCGATTTACTTATATTTAATAAAACAGCCAGTGACACGACACACCTGTTAAATCAATTATATTAGCAGATTTTCACAGGCTTAAAACTACTGTTACATCAATGTTCATGAAAAATATCCTTGACTGAGTTATCTCACGAGTCCTTTCATGGATATTTGTCATATTTAATTAACAAGATTCAAAAGGTTAATCCCCGAATTTATTCAACCAAGCATTACATAATTAAATATTATGCTATATTTCGGATGGGTAATCGGATAGTATTGCTTCCAGTTCGCAAACGAGATATAAAAAAGGACTAAAAAATGTTACGCCACTTTTCTTCATTGCATAATTATTTCTTGTATGTTTATAATCATTACAGGTAATCTATTTTGTTGTAGTATTCATGCATTCGAATCTTAAAATTCACACTTAGTAGAAATTCTTTTTTATTTGAATGTAAAATTTGATACCTTAATATAAAATTTAAAATAACTTTGAATATTCCACGTATTGTGTAACTAACTGTGACACGTGTTTCGCCTCTTTCAGAGGCATCTTCAGACTTACTATCGCAAAGTTTGCTTGAGTAATGAAGCAAGATTGATTCTAACATTTTAAATTATGAAATTACTCAAGCAAACTTTGCGATAGTAAGTCTGAAGATGCCTCTGAAAGAGGCGTAACACGTGTCACAGTCAGTTACACAATACGTGGAATAATCAAAGTTATTTTAAATTTTATATTAAAATGGACTTCCACAAAGTTACCGTCGAAACCATCGAAAATATTTGATACCTTATTTCTGCTGGCTGTTATTTCACTGAATGTGTTATAAAAGGTTACACGTGTTTCACTTTCTTGCGAAGGATCTTCTCACAAACCATCGTAAGCTTATTTAATTCACAAGTTTAACATTTTTTTTACCATATCCACTCCCAACATGGAGCATATCGACTCATAGCGGAGTTTATCTCAACATAATTAAGGATCAAATTAGAATTTTTTGAATTTTGTACTTTTCCATGAGTTTTGTCGCTAATGACCCGGGTTTCGCCTTTCGGCATCTTCAGGCATTCCAAGTGCACGGATGTACTTGAACTGAACTATTGAAATTCCATCAAGCACCCTCAGTCGAAATACTTAATAATTAAGGATTTCGACTGAGGGTGCTTGATGATATTTGAATGTCAAATTTGAATTGTTTTAATTTTGTACTTTTCTATGAGTTTTGTACATCCGTGTACTTGAAAAGCATGAAGATGCCGAAAGGTGAAACCTAAATCATAATTTTTATCAGACTAATAATTTAGAAATACTCCACCGAGTAAATAAAAAAGGCTTAAAGATAAATAGTCTAGAATTTTTAGAAATAAATAAAACTCTTAATAAAAAAGAAATATTATATAGTAATATTCTTAATAGGACAGGGTGCTCGCCATTACTTTCATTGTTTCCCATTACTAGAGTAACCACTAACCTATCTGATTGATTGCAGCTCATTAGTTTAATAGTAAGTGTAATGTTTAACGTCATTAGAAATAAAATTATATGTTTGTTTCGATTCTATAACCACTTAAAAGGGAAAAATCCCAATCTGATTGATTGCATCTGATTAGAATCATTAATTATTTATTTGCTTTGTTTCGATTATATCACCCCCACCTTGCTTCTTTTAAAAAGGAAAAAACCCGAAATACATTTTGTAATTTCATAATTTGAAATGTTAGAATCAATCTTGCTTCATTACTTAACCTTCGTAATACTATCCGCGAAAAATTACTCTCAGGCCGAAGGGGGTTAAAAAAAGACCCCAGTGTTTTGGCCTTATTGGCATAGACTGCAATAAAAAAATGATTGATTATGCTTATATTGATATATCTTTCTGAAAAAAAAATCATATAAAAATCCCTATTTTTCCTATAATTATTCATAGTTAAGTCGCGCATGAAAACGACAACGTTTCCACTCCAACGGCTATGGTGGACTAACAAGCCAATAACTGTGCACGAAGTCATATTAACTTATCTCTTATCTTATCGCTTATCGCCTTTTATTGTTGCCAGATATGAAACACTCCGTCCATGTTATCTATGACTCACTATGGTCATGTACTCTTATCGCTTATGGGCGTTATTTGAAATTTTATGTTAGCGCTTCCCAACAATTGCTAACATTGACAATTAGACTGAAAAATTCCGACTTCTTCTCTTTTTTAATCGATTACAGCGTAACTAGACAATAAAAGTCATATTTTTTTTCTGCAAAATGTGTAAAAAACTATGATTTAAGAATACCAAAAGTGTAGACATCGTATCACTAGTATTAAGATAAATATTTAATGTAAAGTAGCTGTTGGGACAAAATCTATACTGTTCGGGGTGGCTAAGTTAAGCAAACTTTGCGATAGTCAGTCTGAAGATGCATCTGAAAGAGGCGAAACACGTGTCACAGTTAGTAGCACAATACGTGGAATAATCAAAGTTATTTATAATGTTATATTAAAATGAACTTCCACAAATTTACCGCCGAAACCATCGAAAGTATGACAACAGTACTATTTAATATATTTAATTTTATGTAATGATAAAAAAGGAATACTCTTTCTCTACCTGAGTTAATACGCTATGCTATTTTAATCTTGTTATTATAAAAATTGATAATTCATACATCATTTTGACCAATTTGTTTATAATAATACTAGTTAAAATTAATTTGCTGTCGCTATAAACTGAAAAATAGGATGGAGCTTAAAGTTTTCGAATACAAATCTTGTTACAGATTTTTTGTAGAGAAGTTTATGAATATTTTGAAAGGGAAAAAGGTTTAAAGTTAATTCTCAGCATAAATAGCCTCCTGTTTTTGCAAACGTAACAAGAAAATTAAGTTTATTCTGTAATTAAATCACGAACCTATCGAGATAAACCGATAAGAAAATTGTATTTTCTTTCACTGGCGAATTCAGGTTGGTAAATTCTGAAGATTCTGTAAGAAAACTGTCGAGAAATTCAATACAGAAAACTTCTAAAGAATAAATTAAAATTACCCGCTTCGAGAACGGTGCTGAAACAGATGTTAAATTGTGAAGAATACATTTTTAATCACAAAAAATTAGTAGGTACACATAATTAAATTCTGAAACATCATAATTTTTACACATTTATTGAGTACACTCCCGCAATGGTTTCTGGCCTACCAAGCCTTCCCCCAACCACCCCCCATCCACCACCCTCCAATTTTTTTTTTTAAACTTTACGAATTTTTCATTTCACTCCTTTGAAGGTTTTTGACAAACCCCCCCCCCATACGCCCTCCAAACCCTACCCTGCCAAAAACACCCCTCCCCCCCCAAAAAGGTACACATAATTAAATTCTGAAACATCATAGTTTATTACACATTTTGCAGAAAACAAATATGATATTTTTTGGCTAGTTGCGCTGTAATCGATTAAAAAGGAGAAGAAGTCGGAATTTTTCAGTCTAATAAGCGATAAGAGAACGTGACCAGAGTGAGTCATAGAGAACATGGACGTAGTGTTTCATATGTGGCAATAATAAAAGGCGATAAGCGATAAGATAAGAGATAAGGTAATGTGACTTCGAGCATGGTTACTGGCTTGGTAGTCACCGGCTCCATTGTTAGTCCGCCATAGCCGTTAGAGTGAAAACGTCGTCGTTTTCATGCGAGACTTAAATATGAATAATTATAGGAAAGAATGGGATTTTTATATGATTTTATTTTCAGAAAGATGTATAAATACACGTTAAAGCATATTCAATCATTTTTTTATTGCAGTCTATGCCAATAAGGCCAAAACGCTGGGGTCTTTTTTTACCCCCCTTCAGCCTGAGAGTCATTTTTCAAGGATAGTCCTACGAAGGTTAAACAGTACACGATGGACCGGGGTATACCCTTAGTGTACTTGTTCATTTTTTATTAATTAGACGCGGAATCATTTAGTGTTTTTGGTAAAAAAATAGAACTATACACTTTCGAGTACTGAATGTACAGACTGACTACGCTATTTATGCACTCGAAAGAGTGGCGCTGTGAGAATGTCCTGAATGATAACCACAAAAAAAAGATTGCTAGATTTTTAACTGTCCAATTTTATATAAACTGAACGCATGGGCTTAGTGCGGTAGGCGGATTCTTATGTCAGAGGGGAGAAAATTTATTTAGTATCAACGGCTGCCGTACACTCGAGTTCTATTAAAGAAGTCACAGTGTATGCGTGTGGTTAGGAGAATAGTTTTAGTTAAAAGCTTTACAAGGGATTGCTTTTATACCTTCTTGAGAATATTAAATAAGAATAAAGTAATGTTGTTTCCAGGTCCGTGACCAAGTTTCAACGTCGTTGGCTTTGGCTGCTAAGTGCTCGTATTCGAATCACAGTCCATTTTTTAATTAAATTATTGATTTATGTCCGAAAGCATGGTTGTTTGTGTTGTTTAAAATCAAAAATCAAGCCATATTGTAATCCTCTGATGTCTATTTTCAATCTCTCCAAAATAAAATTAACAACTGAAAAACGAACAGTCTTTGTAGAAGAATTTCCGTTGAAATAAGCCCACATGCTCCACATGGAGAGTGGACACGGTGTAACCAAATACTGTCTACGCCATTTACTATTTTATTCACTCTCATACAAAATTATTTTCACACATAATTTTTTTTCGATTTTCTTTTTCCTGAGAAAATTTTAAAGAAATACGTATGAAACCGAAGCTGGTGGTTTAAACTTAATCTCAGCGGAAAACGTTCACAGAAAAAAAATAAGTTTATACCCAGTTATCAACTATGTATTAATGAATGCCTTGTGTTATAAGAAATTTTATTTAATTTTTTTCGACCAAAAAATCATTGCATTACAAATTTTGACCTAAGCAGTAAGATTTACAGTAAAAAATAAACAAAACTTGTTTGTTCTATTCGTTAATTTATAAATTACTAGTATTGCCACCCGGCTTCGCTCGGACCAGGTTATGTTCACCTCGGCGCGTAAATTCAGACGGGCCAAGTTGAAACAACTTTTTTAAAAATTCAAAAGTCTAGGTCAATTAAAATGGAATTAAAATGAACATTTCAGACTGGCATTGACATTTCACAGCCCCTTTCATATATTGACAGCCCCATTCTCGCCCATTTAAAATGTCCAAATTCAAGGAAAAAATCTAATTTGCTGTCAAATAATACCTTCACGTAAATAATAAACATTATTATTAATAATAAAAGTCGGGAAAAGTTCAGTAGAATACTAATTTATTACATTTTAACTAAATGTCTTCGCCGATAAAAATTCAAACATATTTTCTTTCATATTCGTTTTTATGGCAACTTAATGACCAACAATGCAAAAGGGAATTACAGACCCACAGACATACATACGCCGTTTCGGTTTTATATATAAGATTTTTAAATTTACAAAACATTATCAAATTAAATCATTTTTCTTAATTAAAAATAGATTGAGAGTTGTTACGCTTCTATTTTTTGCGTACCACTAAAGAAAAGAAAAACAAATATTTCTAAGAAGCGATGTTATAATAAATAACAAGAAATTGTTAAATGTATACAGCCTTGTAGCAGTTAGATGTCTTTACCCATCGTGAGTTTAGTTCCAGTTATCGGTGAAAACTTTTAAGACTGAATTATTTATTTACAAACTGTAATATTGTAATTTAAATTTGACTAAATAAATCAAAACTTAAACAATAATATTGTTCCAAAAGATGAAATTGTAATTTTATACTTTTGTATCTAAAAACATTCAAATTCAAATGAAGATATAAATATGCAAATATGAAACGGTGAAAAAATAGCATTCTATTATAGTAATCTATAAGATTTGAATCGCTTGATTTTTTTTACTTTCCATGAGTTTTGTTGGTTTCACAACCCGGGTTTCACTTTTCAGCATCTTCAGGCATTTCAAATGCACAAATTAACTCAAATCTACGCGTAATAACCTGTTTGTATTGTTAATATCAGGGCTGTGGACTCGGTAAAAAAAAATCTGACTCCGACTCCGATTCCAGCATTTACCAAAACCACGACTCTGACATTGGCCAAAAACGCGACTCCGACTCAAAAAAAGGTTAATATCGTCACTTTTTTCCCCTAATTTTCCTATTTATGTGTATTCAATTAAATATCAACCCTATCAATGCGGCCAAAAGCCAAAATTTGACATATTAAATGCAAAAATAAAAAGTTCAAACTTTTCAAAATTTCCGACTCCGAGTACAACTCCGGCCACAACGTCGCACCGACTCCGACTCCGACCAAAAAGCTCCGACTCCACAGCCCTGGTTAATATATAATAAAGTCGGTTTACGGACGATAGTTTAACGTGACAACGTCATAAGAAAACATTGATGAAATGATTGCATACTTTTATGAATAAAATGGAATCATTTTTATTGAATTATCATTATTTTGTATGGATACCACATTAACATTTCACTTCACTTTATTAAAAGTTGTAAACAGATCACGTGTAGGTACTGTAGGTGTATAAGTTGTGTGCTGCCGCTGTCTCTTTTCTACTCAGACGCATCGACCAATCGAGTGGAAGAGAGATAGATGCGGCACAATCCGAACGGTAGGCCGATCGTGCCTCTCTATCGCTTAGCCTCTCCACGCTTGCCTTCGGCGTAACGCGACAAACGGGACAATGAGTCATGTTTTTTCGTGCGTGCAGCGGGCGTTCATCGATTTATAAGACGTTGTCACGTCAAAAAATAAAGTAGTTCACTAGGCTTAATTGTTTTAACGCAATCTATATGGATAAGCGAAAATTTTGATGTTAATGAATTTCAATGAATTATGTAGGTAAATTGTAATTCTCGGGTATTTTCCAGGTGGTATCACAAATCCTTACCAGATAATAACATGAAAATGTCGATAAATATAATTCGTGGGTTTTATCCCATTATTAAAGATTTTTTTTAAAATAAAAATATATTTGGCATTACAGCTGATGCGAATGCGCCAAATATTTTTTAATGTGAAAGTCATATGAGATTAACTCGATGATAAATAATGAAACAGTTGTGAAAACGTCAGCGATAAATTACAAACAATCAATTGAAAAAATCTGATCTTGCCGGGAATTGAACCCGGGCCCACCTCATATCGTAAGGACTCTTGCCACTAGACCACAGGGACCGACAGAATTGTTTGATTTCAAGTGTTTGAGTTTTCAATTAATGACGTTTGTCATAACATATATAATGGTCAGAATAAGAAAAATAATTTTTGATTGCTATTATGGCTTTCACCCTTGTCAAAATTATAGTTCTGACCTTAGCCTAAATAACAATCAACTATCTTCTATCTATATATATAAAAATGAATGTTTGTCTGTCTGTATTTCCGCTATGGACTACTAAACCGCTCGACCGATCGATGTGAAACTTTACAAATTTATTGAGTACACTCCCGCAATGGTTTCTGGCCTACCAACCCTTCCCCCCAACCACCCCCCAACCACCACCCTCCATTTTTTTTTTTTAAACTTTACGAATTTTTCATTTCACTCCTTCGAAGGTTTTTGGCATACCCCCCATACGCCCCCCAAACCCCACCCTGCCAAAAACTCCCTTCCCCCCCAAAAATTGATATCGACTTTTTACAAATTTCTCGAGTACACTTCCGCGAAACTTTCTGGCGTACACCCTCTCCCCCACCCCACCCCACCCCCAATCCCACCTAAAATTGCTGGCGTAGCAACGCGCGCAGGGTACAACTAGTATTTTATAAATAACTAATATTTATAGAACAAAGCCTCTTTGCTATTTTTTTCACTGTGTTATAATCCCCAGTCTATTGGACACGTTTTCAATTGGTAAGCAATAATGCTAGTCCTGCGATAGTATATCCATTAAACCATTCTCAACGCGATGGAGCAAACTAATTATTTTTCACTTTAATGAAAATATTAAGATAAACCAGAAGCAATATGAAAATTCATTTTCTTGGCTTAGTTATTGGAAATGTCTGAGAATTTGAATTTATAGTTTTTCGAATATTTATTATGCAAAGTCTCGTAACTATGGCAACGGTACTATACATCTGTAACAATCTATTTGAGCATATTTTTATTCAAAAAGCAATACACTTGAATGAATTTATAAGTTTTTTTTTTCAATTTTTTATTAAATATTTTTTTTATACATAATAAAATAAAATTAAAACTCAACATCCGTTTTTTTCAAAAGAGTAGAGATATAACGTTAAGGCTACGACAGGGGTATTTTTTAATATTATCAAATGGTTAGGAGAGAGTTTTTTTAAATATCACATACAAATGTGCCTCGGAATAAAAATCATTAAGTTGTGCTTAAATTTAAATCCGTGAGCTACGCAACCAAATCTAAAGACGTTGACACTCGACCACAGAACCGGCATAACTACATCTTTTATATAAAAAATCAATATTTTATTGTTTGTTCGTACCCTATGCGCTGTCATGCTGTTCATCCGATTGCAATGAAACTTTGATGATTTGTTGTGTGGACGCCTACAAATGTTTAGTAATTACATATATATATATTAAAATGAATGTTTTTTTTTGTCCCGTATTCGAACCCATACCGTTGATCCGATTGCGATACAACTTTGGTGATTTGTTGTGTGGACGCCGACAAAAGCAACAAACAGAATAAGAAAAAGTATTGTGTATAGAAAAGAACTTCAATAAACACAGTTATAGCACAAACACTTTCATTCTTTAATTGAGTGGCATTGCAACGCTTGCCGGGTACCGTACCGGCAAGTTTACTATAAAATAAGTGTTGAAATTAAATAATTGCATTACATAAGGTTTTTTATAATACTATTTTTAATACCTCTGTTTTAAATTTTTAATGCTCTTTGATTCCTGGAGAAGAATCAAAGCGAAGCAAAAGTTGCAATGAATAAAAATAATTAAATATTTCTAGTACTTATTCCACATTGAATTTATTGATACCAGGACTGGTTTCGCTCATCACGAGCATTATCAACTGTTGCGAATTACAAAAATACAGCGTCATTTATACAAAAGCGTCTTGCTTAGCTTTATTATGCCATTCCACCAAGTATTGATAATGACCGCCTTAAAAATGAAAGTTGTATTTATTAAAAAAGAAGAGATTGTTCCTAATCAGTTATATTGCGTTTTTTTTGGAGCAGGTAATAATATTATAAACAAATGGGTTAAGAAGCAGCTTTTGCTTTTTTAATTTCATTTAATGGAGTAGATTTATATTAATTAAGCCATCTTGTTTTTGAATACAAGAATACAGAATACAATAGATATTTCGGCTAAAGTTCTAACGATGGTGTAAGCCGAAATAACTATCAACAAATATATAAAATAATTTCTGTAGAATTAAAATACATTGTTATTTTTTCACTGTATTATAATGGAGTTCTACCAAGTAAATGCCAACTCAATCAACAAAAAATCAATCTAACTAAATGTTTTAAACAGAAACCGTTACTACCTTCGTGGTTTTATGAGAAGACTTTTTTACTAATTTGGGGACGTTACTTAAATCCAAGTGCATATATAAAATAATTTCTATAGAATTAAAATACATTGGTATTTTTTCACTGTATTATAATGGAAAATTATAATTCACAAATTAAATTCAATCAAGAAAATAGAAAACACTTTACTTCACATATATATAATATAATATTAAGACGTAGAAATAATAACGTTACGTCACACCTTTTTGAGATGGATAAGATTTTTTCTAAATTAACATCTGAACATTATTAGTCTCGACTCGTGGGCCAGTTCTCGGGTTACATTTTCAATCATCTACGACGCCGTAGGCACTGCGTAGCAATTATCGTAGCAGTCGCAGACGAGACAACGGCTGTAGCGTTGTTATCATAAAAAAATAATTGTGTTACTCGCAAACAATATTGCTGAGCAAACACCCCTCGAGCACTTATCTTGCAATTGTGGGAGTAGTTGGAACTGACAAATAACTTTATTTGGAACTATAAAGAATGAGCTTTTTATAAACAAAAAGCAATATGATTTAACTGAATGAGAAAACTTGACTATAAAAGTACGAGTAATTTGAACGGGTTAAATAAATACCTGACGACGTGTTTATGTCTCTCCACCCAGTACTTGATGGCACTCCTGACCAACATCTCCTGCTTCTTTGTAAGCCCGTTCGGATTGGCGCCATTTACTCCGTTATTTCCGAAGGTCTGCAGAGTGGATCCTGTGCGGAAATTCATGCCAAAGTCCTGGCGGTTGTTGTATATTCCTCTCAGATCGACGTCCAAAGATTCTGTGCTCTTCATATCATCTGAAACAAAATATATATATGTTTCGTCAATAAACAGTATTAAATCGAATGTGTGTAAGTTATAAATGCAAATCGATAGATGTTATCACGTTCTTTAATCTGAAAAAACAAGATCACCGTTATAACATTATTGTATTCCTTATCAGTTGACAATGCTCGCCATGAGCGAAACAGGTCCTGATAAAATATATAATGCCTTTCCACCAAGTATTGACAGTGAACACCTTAAAAGACATTTATTAATATTATGTAATCTTGAATGTTAGTGTGTGATATCTCTTGTGATTTTAGTTGATCCTGTAACACGTTGAAAAATTCTGATCTGAAACTTTTATTTCCTGCCAAAAAGAACCTTTATTTTCCAGCCTTTTTACATTATATGATAAAACGCAAAACGTGACCAAGTACACAATGGTGGATTTAGACATTGGCACGCTCATGCAGAATACTATATTATGTATCCCGGAGTGTTTTTAGCCGATCTTTATACTAGCACACACCATTCTTTATATAAAAAAAAGCTATAAACGTTTTAAAATAAAGAAAAAATATGTAACTCTAATGAAGTATCCCAAAATTGTATTAAAAAGAACTATTTTGTTGTTTAATCGCTCAAAATTTCTATTCCGAGAAAGCAAGAATAAAACGGTCGATAAAGAATTGCGTAGTACTTATTTTTATGTTTTGTTTCTATAATCCCCTCCTAGCAACCGTAAAAAGGAAAAACCCCAAAGTCCATTTTGTAATTAATCATAATAAAATATTAGAATCAATCTTGTTGTATTACTTAAGCAAAATTCCCGATGGTTAGTCCGAAGATGCATCTGAAAGAGGCAAAACAATTGTCACAATAAGTAACAATAATCAAAGTTATTTGAACCTAGCCGTCCCTAACCGTATAGATTTTGTCCCAACAGCTACTTTACCTTAAACATCTATCTTAATACTAGTGATACGATGTCTAAACTTTTGATATTCTGAAATCATAGTTTTTTACACCTTTTGCAGAAAAAAAATATGATATTTATTGGCTACTTGCGCCGTAATCGATTAAAAAAGAGAAGAAGTCGGAATTTTTCAGTCTAATTGTCAATGTTTTCAATTGCTGGGAAGCACTAACGTAAAATTTCACGCCCATAAGCGATAAAAGAACGTGACCATAGTGATTCATAGATAACATGGACGGAGTGTTTTATATCTGGCAACAATAAAAGGCGATAAGCGATAAGATAAGAGATAAAATATTTTAACTTCGTGCGCGGTTATTGGCTTGTTAGTCCGACATAGCCGTTGGAGTAGAAACGTCGTCGTTTTCATGCGCGACTTAAATATGAATATTTATAGAAAAAATAGGGATTTTTATATGATTTTTTTTTCAGAAAGATTTATAAATATACGTCAAAGTATAATCAATCATTTTTTTATTGCAGTCTATGCCAATAAAGCCAAAACACTGAGGTCTTTTTTTACCCCCCTTCGGCCTGAGAGTCATTTTTCAAGGATAGTTCTAAGAAGGTTAAAAATGAGCTTCACAAAGTTACCGCTGAAACCATTGGTAGTACGGAGTAGTAAGCTTCGATATCTTGAAACGTCCAGTAATGTAATCCAGCAATGTGTACTAGTAACTATGTAAGTATGTCTAGTTATGTAAACTCATAAACTATGTATAGATGGGTGAGAAGGGATGTTCATATAACAAAATATTTGGACTAATTCGTTAATTAATTAAAGATATTTTTTGGATATACATTATATCTGATGAAGTTTCAAATTCTAAGGCGCGTTAGAGTCAAATTTCTTCCCGTCTCCTTCGTCTCTTAGTTTAGTTTTCATATTCAAATATCATTCTCTTCTTACCGTTCCTGACAGGAGGGTGCGATCGCTTTAGTGGTGAGAAATCTTTTGTGAAGCCAGTTTAAGGGGTCAGCTTAAATTATCTTTTTACCGATGGAGGCTCATCGAGAAGAATATTCTTGGTCTCAAGCGGTTTTAAGATGCTCTCTTGTCAGAGTTATGCAGGTGTGAGATCATTGAGTTACAATGTTAGCCATTGTAAATTCTATCAATATTCACATAAAATTATGAGTGGATTGAAGTAAA
The DNA here is from genome assembly GCA_028554975.1 of Himalopsyche kuldschensis. Classification (NCBI taxonomy): domain Eukaryota; kingdom Metazoa; phylum Arthropoda; class Insecta; order Trichoptera; family Rhyacophilidae; genus Himalopsyche; species Himalopsyche kuldschensis. Next base: position 2,139,123 of record JAHFWI010000031.1, on the reverse strand, counting down.
AATTGGACATATTTATGTCATTTGAAAACTGAATGTCACACTGAAAAAAAAATATTTTTTTTCTGATACTTTCGGCAAATAATAATGTATAATGATGTTTACAAAAATATACTACTGGAGATTTAAGCCATCCGTGTTTATAATGATCGTATTTTATTTGTGAAGCTTAAAAAAATTATAAGCACAAAAGAATTTTTTTACGATTAATAGGGAGGAATAATTTCATTTCAAAAATTTTCTAAAAAATTTTCCGTCTTTGAATTAATAAAAATAAAATTTATATCCTCTCTGTCAAATCTATATATTAAATAAACATTTCTGACATCCATCCATCAAGGAAAAAGGCCGTTGTGTTTAGACATCGAGAGCTTTCTCATTACGAGTGCTTTCGCCGGCTCCGTGCCATGTAGAGATTCCAATTACTCGACATCTCAACTACTCGAGTATAGAGTAGTAAAATTTGAAAATACTCGAGTAATCGAGTATACTTGAGTAGTTTCAGATGTACAATTTTTTTTTTGTTAATTCATATTTGTCTATTTAAATGAATGATTAATAAATAAATAAGCGTATTTTATTGATTATGCCACAGCTGCATCCATAGTCGGAAAATCAAAAGACTATTTTTTTATATTTTATTTTGTCTCTTGTCATCATAGTCGTTGATAAGATAAGTCAGCAGGACCCAAGTAACAAAAGAAATTCTCGCACTATATTATCAACGGAAAAACCTTTAAAAATAAATATTACCGGATAGCAAAACCACGCGTAAAACTCAACGATAAAATTTATATATATATATATTAAATAAGTAAATAAAATTTTGAAATATGTGTTCATTTAAAAATTACGAGTAATACTCGAGTATTTTTCAAAATACTCGAGTATCGAGAACTTGAAAAATGGACGAGTATACTCGAGTATCGAGTACTCGGTACTTGAATTGGAGTCTCTAGTGCCATGTCTTTTTCGTACCTTTTTTCCGCAGGCTTTCAAAGGCAGCGGAGGCTCGGAAAGTTTTCAGCCCGAAAGCCTCCACTTTAGTGTCTTTTGTGCCGAACTTCTCGAGTGACTGCAAACGAGCGCCGTGAGTAATTTTGAACACTTTGTGTTATGACGAAATGATGGTTCTCTATCATTCCGCCATTTTATCTAACAGATTTGAGAGTCTCGAGTTCGCTCAAGTCGCCTAACGAACCATTCAAAATTGCAAGAGATACTTCAAACGTATTTTAAGACTAAATATTATATGTAGATTTTTTGGTAAATTATGGATATATGGTCACGGAACAGAATTTTTGTAAAGATTTATGAAAAATAAGCTTACGATTTTTAATTTATAAATTTATTATAATAAAAGATCCTAAAGAAAATTTCGCAATAAGTATGAAATCGAGTTGTTTTAATTTACAGGAGCAAAAATGCAACCACAATCTACACAAATAATAATATTATTATATACAGATAGAGACAGTCACATTATTTTATTATTTTTTTAAAAGAAAAAGAATAATTTAATTGTAAGCTAATATTAAAAAAAAAAATCTTCTTTCAGAACTCATACAATAATCAGAAATATTCTTCAGATTTTATCATTTTGATTCCACATTTAATAATAATCCACAAGAACTCAAAGAGTAAAGTCAAAACATAAAATTATAAGCCAGTATGTATAAATTTTTTGAGTTTAGCTCGAGAAGATTGGGATTCTGTCCCGTGACCATATATCCATAATTTACCTATTTTTTTATATACGTTTACGAGATATGAGTCGTATAGTATCAAAAGAAGAATTTTCCCATATTTTTCGAATGTTAACTAATGCTGTCACATTAGTCTTCTGGTCATATTGTATCAGGTCCGTGGCGCAGTGGCAACGGCTTTGACTTGCGTGCTGGACCGCCCAGGTTCGATTCCCGGTACGAGCGGATTTTTTCAGTCGATAAATCTGTTCAAAGGCATGGGTGTCACTAGTCCTCGTATCCTTTCCATCCCTACTCTCTTCAAAAAAGAGAGGTTGAGCAACTGAGTAACAAGCAATTCTCGTAGAAAAACATATGTTGAGATAAACTCCGTGAGGAGTCCATATGCTCCAAGTTGGGAGCGAACATGGTTAAAAAAAAAAACTGTATGGCTGGAAATAAAATCTTATATATAAAACCGAAACGGCGTATGTATGTATGTGGGTCTGTAATTCCCTTTTGCATTGTTGGTCATTAAGTTGCCATAAAAACGATTATGAAAGAAAATATGTTTGAATTTTTATCGGCGAAGACATTTAGTCAAAATGTAATAAATTAGTCTTCTTCTGACCTTTTCCCGCCTTTTATTAATATAATAATGTTTATTATTTACGTGAAGGTATTATTTGACATTTCTTTGACAGCAAATTCGATTTTTCCATGAATTTCGACATTTTAATTGGCGAGAATGGGGCTGTCATCAAATTAAATAAAGTTTGTAATTTTATTTTAACTCTATTTTGGATATTAGATTTTGTGATATAATTATGTCGAATGATATAACATTAAATAATTATTGGTCGCTTAGTCCGAGCGACGCGGGGTAGCAATACTAGTATTTGTATAAAAATCATGTAAATATACAAACTTAACAGAAAATGATGGTTGGTATCAAAATCAGAACGGTTCACAACTTTCGAAACAGAAGTAAAATGGTTTAGTCAATCATACTTTCGACCAATCATAGAGTTATCCAAAGTGATGCTGCAATGTGGCTGCTCATACAATGATTATTTTCAGGCTTTTATGGGCTGTTTTTTAAATCGAAAAATATTAATCAATCTCAAAAAGCCAACAAAACTTTTTATTTTTTTTCTCGAAAAGTAGACAGTACTTCTTTTGGTATATAGAACTCATATATAACATTATTTTCGGTTAAAAAAATATGCGGTAAATTTTGAATTATCCGAATTGACTATTTCAGAATGTGTCGAGCTTGTAGCCGAGTCGTCAACATATAAAGCTTTCTCACGCGGTGCTCACGAGTTTGAACTCAAGTGTCTTCAATTAGTTTAGTACTCGAGGTGCTTGATTTAAATTTAAATATATAATTCTAATTGTTTGAATTGTGTAATGTTTCATGACTTTTATCGATTATGACCCAGATGTCGCCTTTCTGCATCTTCAGTCATTGCCGCGTGGTTAATATTTTTTATAGCTCGAAGAGAGTTTTTCAGTATGGACGCTTTTTGTTTCACGACCCGCTATTTGGTCAGCACAGCACTAGTCGTTTGTTTGAAATTGAATCAGAATAATGTGCGCTTAAATTAATTACATATATACCAATTAACGTTTTAAATGGCAAGCCGAAAAATTAATATGCATTACTGAGTTTTCGTATAATTAAGTACTTTAATAATCGCACAATACGCATAATTAATCATTTCAATTTTAATTAAATCAATCAAAACATTTTTATACTAAAAACGATTCCGTATATGTCCGGTCCGTGGCGCAGTGTCAACGGTGTTGACTTGCGTGCCAGACCGCCCGGGTTCGATTCCTGGTACGAGCGGATTTTTTCAGTCGATAAATCCGTTCAAAGGCATGGGTGTTTGTGTTGTTGAAAATCCCTTCCCACCTTTCCCGATCCCAAAGAGCGACGCATAGTGACAGCGATTAGCTAATCACTAGTCTTGTCCTAGTTCTCGTATCCTTTCCATGCCCTACTCTATTCGAAGAAGAGAGTTCTCGTAGAAAAATATATGTTGAGATAAACTCCGTGAGGAGTCCATATGATCCAAGTTGGGGATATGTCACTCAAACTCTCTTTAAAAACAGCTTTGATATGAAAATTGCTAAGTGCTCATAGTCATTTTTTAGTACAAATTCGAGCATTTTTGAATTCAAAAACAAAGCATTAAGTATGATATTATCATAGCAGATAGCATTAAGTCAAAGAGATGTTGTGGGCAAATTAAAGATGTTTAATTTTGCTTTTTATACTATCTGTCAAAGCAGTATACACGTAAAATTTGGTAAAATTGCAGTATACAGATAAATTTCAGTCATCCATCGTGCTTTCACCTCAAGAAGGAAGCTTTTACAGTAACACTCGTTTCCACCCCGTAAAACTTTCCCTCTAATTCAAAGTCGATATGATTTTTGATCAGTATCTAATTCGATGAACAGTCAGTAAATATGAAAGAATTGGTGATTAAAAAATAATAAATGGCCAATAGTTTATTGGAAAACGGTCAGTATTTTTTGGAAAAGGGTCAGTAGATATTTATAAACGGTCCGTAATTAGTAGAATCAGACATTAAAAAAAAACATAAAAGTTAGACTTCTTAAAATAGTATTACTTGCTTAGCTACAGAAACCATCTAGTTTAATGTGTTTATTTTTTATATACATACATACCTGATCATAAATTTGCCTCTCACGACAAATATTTGATTAAATTCACAAGGTAAAATATACAATTCATTTAAAATGATTGACTTTATTTTATTTTAATACTGACCGTTTCAATTATTAACTGACCATATTAATTTCGACACTTCTGACTTACTGATCAATTAATTAATTTACTGACCAAAACGTGAATTATACTGACCAATTAAAAATACGCATAATTCACACCCACTACACATAGCTACGATCTTTAAAATGAAATTTGGTAAGCCATTTAAACTGCGCACTATTAATTTCAACAGAATAAGTTTCTTGGTCGAGAAAAAGTTCCCTGACGGAAACTCTGGCGAGAGCATAATACGTAAAAATATCGACGGGAACAGGAACAGGGGAGTTTTTAAAATAATAAATTGTAGCAGGGCGATAAATCTTTGAAATTTTTGTAAGTGCTAAATTATATTTGCTGCTCGGAGCAATTTCTTTTACAATGGATGTAATTACACTGCCGCATTTTTTTTTATTCAATAATAAAACTTTTCCTCTGGACTGTCAAAGCTTTGCTTCGGATATTTATTACTAGATGTCGTTTCGTCTTTGATGATCTTTTGCCAGGCTGAGGGTGAAACAGTTGACCACCACTGCTACTTTATGTTAAATATCTATTTTAATATTAGTGATACAAAGTGAAAACCTTCGGTATTTTTAATTCAATGTTTTTTATATCTTTTGCAGTAAAAAATATGATTTTGATCGACTAGTTTCGTCGCAATTAAATAAAAAAGAAAATAAGTCGTATTATTGATTGGCCGAAAACCATTTATATTTTTTTTTTTCTTACCAATTGCCAGGATTAAAACTTCACTGCCCATACGCGATAAGATGACGTTATCTTATCTCAAACATGCCTCTTTCAATTAAAATTCCACAATAATGGATGCTTTTTTACATTAAAAGGTGTAGATATGAAGTCGCATTCACAGTTTTGATATCGCCAGTATAGAATAAACAAGAACACGATCATTTTGTATCATTCATGCAAGACTTAAAATATGAATAATAATAATAGGAAATTTATTGATTTTCATCAAAGCATAATCAATAATTTTTTTTATTGCTGTCTATGCCAATAGGGCCACCGGGGTCTTTTTTATACCCCCCTTCGGCTTACGAGTTATTTTTCAAGGACAGTCTTTCGAAGGTTAATATTATCAGAAATGTTTTCTTCTTAGAAGATATTTTAGTTGAAGTTAAAAACAAGCAAACATGTTTCATGGCGTACTTTCAAATACGTTCATCTTTCTTACAAAGCGATCATAATAGACTCGTCGATTCAGTTAGTTTTTGGGCATGTCTATTATAAGAACAGTAAACTCCCCAAGCTTTCGTAACATTACGAGCAATTATATGTAATTACTACGCGTCATTTCTAGTATATTCGTGCACTTGAAATGCCTGAAGATGTCATATGTCGAAACGCGGATCGTTAACGACAAAATTCAAACGATTCGGATTTAAAAATATTTATACTGAAAGCCACTTTTATTCCCACTGTGTCCACTGTGTGAATTTTATAGTTCCATGATTTCTGTCGCTTACGACCCTTGGTTTCTCTTTTAAGTATATTTAGACATTTCAAGTGCATATGAAGTGTCAATTCAAGTTCACTCGTGCATTTGAAATGCCAGACGATGCCGAAAGGTGAAATACGGTTCGTAGGTGACAAAATTTCTACTGAAATTACAATTAGTACCTTCATTCGAAATCCTTAATAAGTGTTTTTGAAATTTGGCGATCAGCTTTGTGTTCATATTTACTTAAAAAACAAGATGAGTTTTATGCACAATCCTTTAGTTTTTAAATATTTCTTAAAAGTTGACGTTTTTTATATAATACTAGCTGGTACCTGGCAAGCGTTTCAATGCCACTTAAAGAAATAAAGTGTTTGTGTTTATTGAAGTGCTCTCGGATGCACAATATTTTAGATAAATAATTTCACTAACATTGATCGGTATCGATGACATTTGCCGTTTGAAATTAGCTGTTGTCAAAATGAACGGTATTTCAGCGCATAAAATATGAAAAAACATTGATTTCTATATGAAAGACCTACTGTAAGTTAATTTAACCATGCCAAAAACATCTGCGAAAGTGCAAGCAAAAAATTTCATAGTGATCGTATGAATGGTATGGCAGCGCACAGGGGGCGAACAAACAAACATACACATATTGATTTTTATATATTAGAAGATTTTGGAAGCTCTGAAACGTTGAACGGAATTTCTCTCAGCGGAACACAGTTTGATCCGTGTTTCGCCATTTGGCATCTTCAGTCATTTCAAGTGCAGCTAAACTGTCAGTTCAAGTCCACTCGTACTCTTGAAATGCCCGAAGATTTAACGATTCAAAGATGATATTGAAATTCCACCAAGCAATTTCATTCGATATCTTCAATTAGAAGTTAGACAATTGGCGATCAGTATTATATATAGGGTATTTCAATAGGGACGCTCAAAATATGTTACTTTGTCCTGCTGAGTAGATTATTCATTGTTTAGTGGCCAAATTTGAGTCAACCAGTTTGGTAAATAATCGGCCAACACCTACCTGTACGTCATCAAAATACAATATCTGGTGAAAACATTGCTACTGTGTGTGAAAATGTACAGGAAAACCCAAGGCAGCTTATTTCTCGTTGTTCACAAGAACTTGGCTTTTCTGCGACTTCAACTTGGCGAATTTTGAATCGGGCCTTATGTCTGCACCCGTATAAAATCCAACTAACCAAGGAACTTCAGGTAAACGACCACAGACAACGCCTGATTGGGTTCTGGAGCAGTTGGAAGTTTACCCAAATTTGTCAAAAAAGTCAACTTTAGCGACATGGCCCATTTTATAATGAATGGATATTGGCAGACATTTGATGCTATATTCCATATTTAATGCCGTAAAATATACTTACAAATGAAATTAAAATTTAGTCGAAATCTCACAAACAACTTGTTTTATTTACATTTCAAAACTAAGCGTCCTTATAAAAAGTCCCTTTATATATCATTAAAAAAACAGGAAAATTTTATGCTCAAAACTTAAGTTTTCCAATACTTCTTAAAATTTGATGTTTTTTATATGATATTTAGGAAGCCCTGAAACGCTACACGGAATTCCTATCCGCGGAACACAGTTTGAAAAGCATTCAATGCAGTTATTTTTACGACTTCCTAAACGATGCGCAAATAATAGCAATGCATCAACAGTCATCGTATTTACATTTTGCTCCAGCTGCATTTGCGCATACAAAACAAAAATGCAATCTGCAATTCGTTGCACATCATTATGACAATAACATTTACGTTTGATTAAACAATCGTTCTATCAATTTTGATAATACAATATCATATTATTATTCGACAAGCTGAAAAAAGTATACCTTTGTTTGTTTTGTACCGATTCCATTTTAGTGCAGATACTTATTACTCATTAGTAGACTTACCATAATTAACCGTAGATAGGAGACTAATCGTTACCCAAAAAGTTACTTTGAAAAGGTTCTTATTGGCATTTTTGCCTAAAATGACCTTCTGGTCGGAAAATTTTGCATTCATCGCATTCTATCATAAATGTACATGAATTTCAGAATTATCTATGGTTGAATAACAGATTTAGCAGAATTTTGGAGTTGCACTGCATCTGCACACTTTATTTGACACTGTTTTAAGATTGTCATCATTATTTCCATCATTAGATCATTAAGATCATTATTTCTCAGCAAAAGTTGTGAAAAATATACTTATAACAAGTAATTTGAAACATTATTACTTGCTCATTGTTACAAGTGAAGTTTAATCAATCGAAACATTAAACGCTCATTTTTCAAAAAAGTCTCAAGAGCAGTTAGAACCTTTTCAAAGTAAGATGTCGTAACGTTTAATAAGAACACAGCAATTATAAATAATTTTACTTTATGCTTAGTGCTAGGAGCAAACTATCCCTAAAGAGTAAACTTCTCTTATATACAGCAATAACTCGTCGAATTATGGTGTACGCCACACCAGTATGGGCATTTGCTCACTTAAAACATCTGAAGACTCTTCAGATTGTTCAGAGTAAGTCATTTCGGCAAATATGTGATTCTCCATGGTTCGTGCGTAGATCGCTGTAACACAAAGATTTAAGTGTACCCACTATTGGCGAGTTCATAAGGTTACATAAGGCAGTGGACCTTCACTGTAGCCCAACGATCTCTTGCCTGCAGACGTATGTCGAGAAGGCATCAGAGAATATATAAAGACCGAGAGCCATTCTTCTCGATTACCCTCAATAGGTAGTGACGAAAAACTAAGCTGGCTTTATGGACTGCAGCGATCACACCCTCCTGTCAGCAACGATGGGAAGGGAATGCAAACAAACAAAATAAAAAAAAAACATTTAACATAGAGACGAAGGATACTGGAACAACATTGATGCCAACGTGCCTTAGGCTATGGCCACAGTGAAAGGCGTAAATCTTATCTTGCGTGGCGTAGCGTCGCTTGCTTCATAGTCAAAGGTTGCCGCAATAGCTTTAACGATTGCGACGTCTGAGAAGTCTCGCTACGGTGCGCGAGAAGTTATGAACTGCCACTGTGGCCATAGCCTTAGAACTTGAAACTGCATGAAATATATATATAAAAACCCCCAATTTCTAATATCGAATTTTTCGCAGGGAATTTTGGGTATAATAGTATCACAGAAATCCATGCATTCGATCAGGAATCAATGCATCGATTTTCATTATAATCCAAGGATTTTGACATTCTTCTACGGACCTCTACAATATACATGACGTGAAAAATCTAGAGTCGTATTTACAGCAAATGTGTACAGAGTTTGATCGATTCAGTAGTATAAAAATCAACATCCATATATGTTTGAATTTGTCAGAAACGATTGAATGTCAGTGTGTTTCCAATAGTTTTAAACAGATGTAATACCTATCGTCGCAATCAGGGATTTCAACTATTCGCATATCAAATAGTAAAACTTAAGCTATCCGGATATATTCGGATATCCGGATAGTTTTGACATGGCTAAAATGTTGTAGAATAGTATTGTAATTTTGAACAAAATTATGATTTAAAACACATATTTTAACAAACAAGAAATGGCCAGTTGCTTTTGCAAGTCAACAGTAGTCTCGATTGCTAAGTTTTAATAAATAATCGTATAACTCGCACGCAAATAGAGATGTTGAACGATCAACGTTTCCTTGTTCAATTATATAAATTTTATAATAATTTAAGATTACATCTTTTCCCACTTTTGTAAAATCTTAGATAGAGACAAAACATATAAATACACATTTCAATAGCGTTCTAATGTATAACAATATTTAAAATTTGCAGCTGCATAATAAATGAAATTACGGCAATAAAGGTTTTTTTTACACCTGAGTCCTAGCCGGTTCGTTAAATAAAGTATTATGATAAGATATTGATAGCACCTGAGTGGGGCAAAGGCAAAAAAACACTACCTGGGATATTCATAATGATTCTTTAAATGTGGAGAAATTGTGATGTGATTTTTCCTCGAATATGAATACTATCCGGATATTTTCCCAAATATCCGAATATCGAATATGTAGTTTAAAAAGAGCCGAATATATCCGGATATCGAAGATTCGGATATCCGAGTTGGAAACCCTAGTAGCAATGAATGTTATGAACATATAATATATTCATTTGACAGTTAGTTCGGCGCCACGGAATAGCAAATATTAATCTTTAATACGAGCTTAACATTGATCGTCGTGCGATTCAAGACAGATGTTCAATGTGGCGGACTAAGAGATCATAAAATATTCAAAGAACGATTACTACACTTAAAATTTATAGCCCGAGAGGTTACTGTCAGCTTCTCCGCCATTTTGACTGTCGATATTAACAATGACACAGAAAAAGGTTTGACTGAAAAACACGAACAATCAAAAACAAAAAAACATTCACTATTCCATTACTTTTGTCGCTAGTGACTCTGGTTTTGCCTCTCGAAGTTTCAGGTACCGTAAAACGGGGTGTATAGGGACACTTTTTACCAGGGGTCGGAGTCAGAGTCGTGGAGTCGGGGCTTTTTGGCCGGAGTCGGAGTGGGAGTCGGCGCGGCGTTTTAGCCGGAGTCGTACCCGGAGTGGGAAATTTTGAAAAGTTTGAACTTTTTGTTTTTACATTTAATATGTCAAATTTGGCTTTTGGTCGCACTGATAGGGTTGATATTTAATTGAATACACATAAATAGGAAAATTAGGGGAAAAAAGTGACGATATTAACCTTATTTTAGTCGGAGTCGGACTTTTTTTACCGACTCCACAGCCCTGCTTTTTACCTTTCACGACTATGTATCTTGATAGCCACATAATTCAAATAAAATGATATAAAAACTTATTTTACTTTTAACGTGTTCACTGTCTAAACTTGGTGGGATAGCATTATAATAAAACATTTTTAGTACTAATTCCAATTGATCATACCTTGTTGTCATCCTTAACTTTTGCATAAATACCACTGTCTTATTGTATTACTTATCAGTTGATAATGCTCGCCATGAGCGAAACCGGTCCTGATGAAATAAATCAGATGTGGAAAAAGTACTAAAAAATGTGTTATTATTTTTATTATAATGCGTTTCCACCATGTATTGACAGTGAACACCTTAAAATATTTATCAATCACAAGAATGACGATTACTAGTCACCAGAAAAATAAATAAGCCGTACTTGCTCAAGTTTTGTCCAATGTTATATTGAAGTCCAAAGTTACCCGAATTGACTGTACAAAAAAAAAATATTATTTTTCTTATAAAGATATGTTAAATGAGCATTTAACTTATAACTATTCTTCAATGTTAATTGATTCCGTGTAAAAAAATATACAGCAACTGGATATCGAAATTAGTCAAGACGCCTGTTCGTTCGAATTTGGTATCATATCATCATAAAAAAAAACAAATTTCACCGTATTACATTTCGAGCTCTGATTCATTAGTGGAACTCATTTAGAAAGGCAGCCCCGGCCCGGCAGCGTTCATGGTTTATTCATGGAGCAATTATTTGCCATCGATATTCCCTGGCTTGAATTGATATACAGTCTTGAAAAAAAAGATAATAGTCCCTTTCCCAGCGGGGTACATTGTGACAAGGCAATTTAAAACGACCCACGTAATTGTCTGGGACGAATCAATACCGAAACAGTTTACATTATGGAATACGATTATTTGATTGAATTTTGTATTGCATTGCTAATTAAATTCAGTATCCTCAGTATATAACCCTAATTCTATTGAAATATTATATCACTTTTAAGGTGTTCACTGTCAATACTTAGTGGAATGGCATTATAATTAAAATAATAACAAATTTTTAGTACATATCATAGAATCAAGAAATGACATTTCTAATAACCAAAATGGGAAAACTTTAAGCCTTCTCTTTCAAAGTGTTTTAGGGCTTTCTTTAATTCTCATTCAATTTAAGTACTATGTCAAATTAGAATTTTTTGAATTTTGTACTTTTCCATGATTTTTGTCGCTAACGACCCGGGTTTCGCCTTTCGGCATCTTCAGGCATTCCAAGTGCACGGATGTACTTGAACTGACGCGTAGTAAACAGTTTGTATCGTTTATATACAAAAATATAAGTAGGTGACTAAGTTAAAAGGTTATTAATGTAAATTAGCGAAATTTGAATGAATACAAGTTTCCATGATTTAAGTGGGTTTGTTATATTTACGGGGATTTTTGAAAATATTAATGACCAGATGATAACATAAGAATATTTAAAATAAATCTAGGGTCCTATCCGTCGTCTCGTTAATGAGTTGATTGATTTTAAGCCTTTATTATTATATTACATTAATGATAGTAAGTGAATTGATATTTAATAATAGCAAGTGCTTGAATTGAATTGGAATGCCTGAAGATGCCGAAAGGCGAAACCCGGGTCGTTAGCGACAAAAATCATGGAAAAGTACAAAATTCAAAAAATTCTAATTTGATATTGAAATTCCATCAAGCACCCTCAGTCGAAATACTTAATTAAAGTACTATGTCAATAAAATTTGCAGCGGTTGGTGTTAATATTTCACAGAAAAACGGTGAAGATTGACTTTTATTCGAGTCAAAGTACGAGCAGCTTTTTAACAGTCGATTTCTATTCTGATTTCGATTCTATTCCGTTCGAAGACAAGAGTGTTTGTAAAAAAAAAACACATTTTTAGTACTTATTTCACATAAAATTTATTGGATCAGGGCCAGTTTCGCTCATGGCGAGCATTATCAACTGATGTTGATCATACTGTCATAGTGTCAAGATATTTACTTTGTTAATTATTTACTTAGAGAAACATATTTTATTTTTCTGTATGTAATTCACGTGTTGATCAGAAAATTAAATAAATTGTCAGTTGTATACCAAAATGATCAGTTAATATTTTAAACGGTCGGTATCCACAGTCTCAGTATGAATTTGGTCAGTTATTAAATGAAACGGTCAGTCACTTTTAAGGTGTTCACTGTCAATACTTGATGGAAAGGCATTATAGTAAAAATGTATAATAATTTTTTTGAAACGGTCAGTATTAAAATGGTTGGATTTGCATATTGATGAGGATATTAAAAACAAGAGTAAATTTCTGAAAAACTTTTTTACAGTTGAGCACTAATAACGCTGAATTTTTGTATTCCCTATCAGTTACTTTCGATAAGCGCAACCGGTGCTGAGCCTACTAAACCTGATGTGGAAATATACAAAAAATGTTTTTATTACCTTTGATATGATGCTAAGAGTGCTAAATATCGTGATGCGCGAAACCGGTCCTGATATTCATGACCGTGCTATAATGGAGTTCTACCAAGTAAATGCCAATTGAATCAATAAATACCTGGGCTGATGAGCTGCGTCTGGGATCCAGCACTCCCGCGGAAAAGCTCCCCAGTGTTCGGCCTGTAGGTGTCCAAACTGGCTGACAGCTCCATCAGGGGCTTCATGATACTCTTCAGATGCTGAAGCTGCTCACATGCGAAGATCAACCAAGAGCAGAACATCATGTCTAGTAAGTTGGCGTGCATCAGCGCAAAAAAAGCCAGTAGACCTGTGGAGAATAAATTGTAAACATATTATTTTAACCATTTGGATACCAGACCATTTTGGATAGTGTCCGCAAAATGCGGTAGATTTTATTCTTTTTTTTATATCAGCTTATATTAACTTTACAGTGTTCAGGAATTGCATAATGCAATTTAAACTTAAAGCTCCATCATACATATATCTAAAGAAGGAAATACAAATTGAAATGTTTTCAAAAGAACGTAAAACAAGTGAAAAAATAGCAATTTATTTTAGTTCTACAAAAATTATATGACATATTGTTGATAGTGATGTTGGCATACGCCTTCGCGGGAACTATAGTACTATACTACGAATAGTTCTGTCAAGTTCGTTCTATTTTTCCAATGTGTTTATAATGGAGTTCAACCAAGTAAATGCCAATTCAATCAACGAATGATCACCATCAAATTCTTGCTAGTATTTTAAGCCGATTGTTTATTATACCTGGTTAGAGATTTCTCACTTAGAACAAAAAAAGTTGTTAAGATGTGTGTGTAAACAGTTGACAGTGCTCGCGATGAACGAAACCGATTCTGATCAAACCGTTTACTTGGAAGTAGTACAAACAGACTAATGTTATTTATTTTGAAGTGTTTACAGTTGTCGCCTTATTATATCAACATGATCAATTACTACAGTTGAAAATGATCTATATTGCTTCGGATGTCGAAATATCCTATGGACGTGATTGAGTTTTATGCTTTTTATGTGTTAAATTAATTTCTGACTCTCTTTTTAGCTGTAAAAAGATCATCCGGTTATAGTGCTACACTTCTTTTTGAAAAATGTGGAATTGTTTATTTAAAAAAATGTATTAAGTAGGTAAATTTGTCTAGGGAATTATAACGTTGTTATAAGCATTATTTCAAAGGTTTTATCGCTGCTCAATCAGTAGTACCATACATACAAAACAATCTTATAGTCACTTTCACATCAATAACCCGGCAAGACAAATAAAATGTTTTCCCGCCCATGAAAAGATTACGCGAACGTCGTGAAAACGCTGACGAATCAAAAATGGGGTAAAATGTCTTTCGGCATTCGGTGAAGTGGTCCTCAAAAAAATTTAAGACGTGAAAAACCAAACGTAATTCTCGAAACAAAATTGAGCTTGCGAACAATTTCGCGCTCAAATAATGACAAATGACAGGGCTTGATGTAATCTTTTCGGCCGAAAGGGACTTTTATTGTCGAAACAATATCCACTGAGTGAATAAGTGGAACCGCACGTTCGACGAATCGCGTTCCACTATATTTGGGCGAAAGTGTTGTAAATAAATGGAAGATTTATCTTGTCACATGGAATATCTGCTATGCACTATTTTTTAATATACTGAGCATAAGCTGAACATCATGCTTTACTTTGAAGAGTTTTGTCCAGGGCTTTTTTTGAAAAATAAAGGTGCTTTTTACTAACTAAAATAACACATCTCATCCGGTTCATAACAATACCATATTTTATCATTTTGACGAATTATATAAATATAGATTGTAATTACGTAAGCACAAACATTGTTTCGACTAATTGATTTTGAAATTTTGAAAAAAAAAATACCGTGAAAAAAGGTGCTGGAACGCCGTTCCACCGTGTTAAATGCAAAAAAGCCCTGGTTTTGTCACTAACGATTCACACCTTTTGGCATGTTTAAGCATTCAAGTGCATCAGGAGGTTTAGCCCCATAGACCGCATGCACAATTGCGCCCTCGAAGATATTATCGTGCGCCCTCTACAAAGTGTAAAATGACGAAGAAACCCAAATATCAGTCATTGAAATTATTATTCAAAAGTCGAATGAAAGAGAGAAAGAAGTTTTTATTCAAATGTTACTGTAGCGTGTTAACATTTGCAAAGGTAAATTATTTAGTTCATGTATGTTATACATATGTAAAGCTTCCCAGGAAACAATGATTCAAATTTAAAAAAATATGTACGAAGTAATTAAGAATTTCGACTGAAGGGGCTTGATGGAATATCAATATCAAATTTTAATCGTTTGAATTTTGTACTTTTCGATGAGTTTTGTCGCTAACAACCTTCAACTGTCAGTTCAAGTACATCCGTGCACTTGAAATACCTGAAGATGCCGAAAAGTGAAACCTGGGTCGTTAGCGACAAACTCATGGAAAATTACAACATTCAAACGATTCAAATTTGATGTACAAAGACTAAAGATTTGTTTTTTTTTAAGTCCGGCCTGCGCCCGTCACGATTCTCCTCAATTTCAAATGTGCCCGGAGTTGCAATAAGGTTAAGAACCCCTGAAGTGCATTTATGAACTTAAAATTGAATTCATTACATATTATCTATTCCATGTGTTGTGCTACAAATAGTTGTCATCTTTTCCCCTTTAAGTGCCGGTTGATATTTATATGGCGGAACTTAGAGAGCAAACAATTTCTTTAAAAAATCAAAACTTGAAAAGTACATCATTTTTGGAAATATGTCAAGACTTACTATTTCACCATGATCGCAAGAGATGTCACTGTATCCTTGAAATATTAGATTTTTTAAAACAGTCAAACTTGGCTAGATATTGAGTGTTAAAATTACAGCGCGTATACGCACTCACTTGTTGCCAGCCTGCTGTGCACGCGCTCATGGCATAGAAACGGTTAACCCATTGGCCTATGAATTTTCTAGTATTTAACTTTAAGTTTAAGAGGAAATTGACAAAGGTGCACAAAAACATCAATAGCGCAGCTTTTACAGCGCGAAAAAATAAACTAACGCCGTAAACTAAGATTTTTCAACATACTTTCGAGCTACACTTGCCAAAACACACAGTGGCCATCTCAAAAATGGCGAGTGTAACTCGTTAAAACAGGCCGGCCAATGGGTTAAGAAGTAAGTTTTGATTAATAAAGTATACTTGCGAATGTTTCTTTATTGAGCAAAGTACGCATCATTATTTGTTACACAGTACAATAAATAAACAACGCTTCAAATTTTACTGCATTTAATAATGAACTTTTAAAAAGCTTCTGCTAATCCCAAATGAAAGAACTTCAGCCAAACCTTTTTGTAATATCAAAAGCTTATTGCGGTGAATTAAATACTCTGAAGCCGTAACGGGTCATCTTAGGTGGGCGAAGCGATCCGGCGCGCTTTAAAAGCGGCAGAGTTTTAAAATATCAAACGGACCTCGCCCATGCAAGTGTCATATGTGGGCGACGCGATCCGGTCAGGACGGCATATGTCGTAAGTCGCCTCAAGTACCTGACTCATGGCGCACGCGAATCGATTGAAAATATCAAACGGTCCAAGCTCACCAGAGCGTTAATTGCGTCTGGCCGAGCGATGGCACATACGACCTTTAGTCCGCTACGTTTAAAATTAATTGGTTTTTACACGTCACCGCAGCGCTTCGTCTCGCCTACCTAAGACACGGGGTAGCTGTAACCAAAAATTAAATCTATTTGATTACAAAGTTTCAGTTGTACAAACCTGATAAGCAAATGCAGCCATGTAGGCTGTGCCAGCCATCGCATCAAACGGGTACCAGGACTTCAGCGGGAGGCGAGGAACTTCTTCAGTGATGGTTTCATTAGTTTCGCGATCCTTGGTTAGGCGGACTGATTCGCCGAAGAAGGTGATAGTAGTCCACGCTAGAAGAATATAAAATAATCAACACCGACTAGAAAGGTTGAGTGCAGCTTATTAGGTCTCTTTTTTTGAAAATTATTTTGACTCTTTAAAGGGTCCAATGGTGCACTGACTCCCCATTTATATTCAACTCAATATCGAAATAAATATACTTATTCACTCATTAAAATTTTTGCTTGTCCCCAGGCAAACAATGAGGAAAGCGATGATTCACACTTGTTTAACGGGAGTTCATTTCATGTCATGTTCAAGGTCGGCTATTTTAACGGTGCAATGGTGGACTGTTACCTCATTTATATTCAAGCAATACACAGTATGAAAAAAGTATTCCATACAAATATTGAAGGAAGTGATGATTCTCATACGTTTAGCAAAGGGCACTGAAATAATAACACGCTTGCTGAAGTTATGCGATGACGCAGGAGGTGCATATTCTATATTAATCCCAACAATAGGCACACAAATAGATTTTGTGACGGCACGCCAGTATTAACCACGTCAAAATTTTGTTTGAACAGTACAGTGATCTCCCTGGATGAAATTATGACGTGTTGAGATGCATATATCGACAAACAAGCACTAGCTTGTCGCGTTTAAATTATTAAGTTTAGTAATGGCTTAGTTCTTCCCAAATAAGCATGCATAGGTTTTTTAAGCACTCTCTTATATTTTTGTCATCAGCCGCAACTGGTCATGTTGTTTATAAAATCCTTTGATCTTCGTATTCAAACGGTTTTCAATGAATAGGAATGCAAATAAATAATTAAAAGTACAATGAACGAAGGACATACATTTTTAACAAAAGGTTCGTTTGATTGATAAAATTCGGCTTGCTGAATGTAAAATAAATTCCGATTTCATTTAACTTTAAATAAAATATTGCACTCAGTTTTGCTAAGAAGTTTTCTAGTAAGATTGCTGGAAATTTGGTCTCGTTATATTAGATTTGACAAAGTTTTTTTTTTGGATTTTTATTTGATGGAGCTTCAAGTTCTAAGTTAAGGTTCTTCCAGTTCCTTTGTCTCTGAGCTTAGTGTTTTTTTCAAGTTGCATTCCCTTCCCATGGTGCTGACAAAAGGGCAGTTTACTCTTTCGTTTCTACCTGATATTGACTTTAATCTTCAGTCAGTAAAGGAGGATAAGAGAAAGACTGTGTTAATTCTTTTGATGAAAGATTAATTGCTTCAAGCTGTTTCAATATTAAATTTGAATCGTTATATTTATTATGTACCTTTTTCATGAGTCTAAAGTTACTAACAAACTGGGTTTTCCATTGAGAAATTTCAAGTACAAAGATTTGACTGGTTGTCTTATAATATTGATTAGTTTTTCCCTTAACCTTTAAACGCCCGAGTATTTTTCGCGAAATATCCGCGCGACCCAAATCACTTATAAAAATAATTATACATAACTCTAAAAAAATCAGCCTACGTGGGTAAAATAAAAGATCGCTTTTAATTTACAATGACCAGTACCGCATCTTACACGCTTTCTTACTCTTTAATTTTAGCTACAGCTATCTTGAAAAAAGAATCGGTTAGTCCCAAGAATAATTTTCAAGGTATGAAAAAAAATCTTTGTTGATTTATTATAGTCCGCTGGATATACCACAACGCATATCCCATGAGTCAACCTTGTAACGCTTATGTTTATATTCTTCATTTTGACACAAATATTTAACGAAACCGAAAGTAAAATTATGGATCGGTATCTTAAAGACATTATTTATGAAAGCTAATATTCATATGTTGAAAACAATTATCATAAATCAGTGTGATCTGTGACCGTGGGGTTTTTAGAGGTTAATATACTAGTCTTGTCTGAGTCTTATAGGTACATACATCCAGTGACGGCTGGTGACGGGGTGTTGAGGGGTGCAAAGGAAGATTCAACTATTTTTGCAAGAGTTCTTTCCTATTCATTGGATTTTAAAACACTTCTATGGCATGGACTTTCAATTCAGATGTTCGCAATACCAACTGTTTCTCTTTCGTAGTACGGAAAAATAGTTGAATTTTTCTTTTGCACCCCCAGCACCCCGTCACCAGCCGTCACTGCATACATCTCAACTCTGTTTGAAAAAAAAATCTTAAACTTCTGAGTGAGACTTTTCTTTTAAAAAAGGTTCAGTTAAAATAAGAAAGTTAAGATGAGAATCTAGTGTAAAGCATTCACCATGCCTTCTTAAGTTAACTCTACTAGATAAGTAATACCACTTTGTTAAAATAGTTGTAGCACATTAGTATATTGAGCAATTATCATAAACGTCAGCCAAACTCATTGTAGAACTTAAGTTATGAATAATTACTAGTATTGCTGTTTAGACAAAGTTCACACGAGACGACATGTTGTCTCGAATATGTTTTGGGCTCTACTTTACTCAACAGCAATAAGAAAGTTTGATTGCTTAACCTTCGTAGGACTATCCTTGAAAAATGCCTCTCAGGCCGAAGGGGGTTAAAAAAAAGACCCCGGTGTTTTGGCCTTATTGGCATAGACTGCAATAAAAAAATGATTGATTATGCTTTGACGTATATTAATACATCGTTCTGAAAAAAAAATCATATAAAAATCCTTATTCTTCCTATAATTATTCATATTTAAATCACGCATGAAAACGACGACGTTTCCACTCCAACGGCTATGGCGGACTAACAAGCCAATAACTGTGCATGAAGTCATATTAACTTATCTCTTATCTTATCGCTTATCGCCTTTTATTGTTGCCAGATATGAAACACTCCGTCCATGTTATCTATGAATCACTATGGTCACGTTCTCTTATCGCTTATTAGACTGAAAAATTCCGACTTCTTCTCTTTTTTATTCGATTACGGCGCAACTAGCCAGTAAATATCATATTTTTTTCTGCAAAATGTGTTAAAAACTATGATTTAATAATACCAAAAGTTTAGATATCGTATCACTAGTATTAAGATAGATATTTAAGGTAAAGTAGCTGTTGGGACAAAATCTATAGTGTTCGGGATGGCTAGGTTAAGTTACATAACGAGATATGACCAAGTGTTTTATTAGTTAAAGCTATCATAATATATTACATTTTAACAATAATGTGCTGTATAGTAAATTTCATTCTCTGAGTAATAACATAACAAGTTTTGCTGTATGTTCTAAATTATTTTATTTACAGCCAACTCTGTTATAGATACGCGCTCTGCGTTGTTCCCAACCACCACCCGCCACGGCCGTACGTTCTGGTTTCAGCAGACGTGTGAGATATGAGACTAAGCGTATAGCCACAGTGACGACCGTATGTTTTGGCATAACGTAGTGAAACTTGCTTCATTATCAAAGGTTGCCGCTGAAGAAGTCGAAACGTGTCGTTACAACGTAAACAATTTGTACACCGAAACGTGCGCTGTTAAATTTCAAACTAATTTGACTTTGTTATTTACGCTACGCTTTGACTTCTCAGACGGCGCCATCGTTAAAGACATTGCGGCAACCTTTGATAACGAAGCAAGTGAAGATACGCCACGCAAGAAGTTACGCCTGTCACTGTGACCGCACCTTAAGGCTATGGTCACAGAGACAGGCGTAGCGTGACGATACTTGCTTCATTATCAAAGGTACTGCAATGACTTTAACGATGCGCCATGTGATATGTTGAGCGTAGCGTAAATGCTGAAGTCAAATCAGTTTGAAATTTAGTAGCGCTTGCTTTAGCGTACATATTACTTTGATTATGAAACAAGTGACGCTACGCCACGTCAGAAGTTACGCCTTTCACTATGGCCACAACTTACGCATTTGGGGTAAATTTTTTCAGCGTATTTTTTATATTACACGAATCAATAAATATATATGTATTACATAAATAATCTCTGCATGGGCTCGAATTAGGCTCAGATAAAGCTTGGTTGTGGGCCTTGGCTGGGCTCGGGCTTTTTACATTGGATTTAAATTACGAAAAAAATACACTACTCGATGTGAAACAGAATTTTAAATGTACAAAAATCCTGACACGAAACACTACATAGTTAATCAACTTAACTTCGTTATGCTTCACTGAAGCTTTTTCGCCAAGATGAAACGAAATCTAAATGACCAACTTATTTTCCCCAAAATTTTCCGAGCGCTATTTTAGCTTTCCGAGGTCTTTACAGCATATATGAAGGCATAGAATAACATTGGCCTATCAACACAAAAACAGTTTTGATATAAACACAAATGAGGATTTTCGCACCGTGGTATTCGGTGATTAAAGCACAAGTTATGTTATTCCAGTAAAAAATGTTTTTAAAGGATCATTTTCATTATTTTGTTCTTAACACACATATGTATATTGAAAGATTTTGACTGAAATCAATTGAATTTTGTTACATTCCATCTGACTCAATTTTCGTCTTCCGGCATCTGGAGGCATTTCAAATGCAGTGATGAACTTGAATTGACACATCATAAATAGTTTGTATTGTTTAAATAATATACATAAATAAATGCTGCATGCTATTGATGACAATATGGATTATTTAACTTACGATTTCTTATTAATTAGGAAGGTGTTGCAAATATGACATCGTTAAAAAACAATTCAAAACATCATAGCATGTAAATACTTTCTTATTTTAAACGTTGTTTATAAGCTATGTTTATTGATGCACGTGAAATGCATAAAGATGCCGAAAGGTGAAACCCGGGTCGTAACAAAAATTTCTATGCAAAAATTAAAATTCTACTAATTTATGTAAGTATTTAAAAATGAATCAAAAAGAGCAATACGCATTTGAATTTATTGCTTTATACAAGTGATGCACAACCTGCTGCAAGGCAAAGCCATTTCATGCGGCCCAATAAAACAAATATCAAACATATTTTTTTCTTCGGAACTTTTTACAGACGATTGAAGATAAATATAAAATATTCAATTTGATATGCACTAAAAATATCGATAATAAAATTACTTTTCCCCTTGCGACCCTCTAACTATCTGAGAATTGATTATTTGGCCCTTCTCAAAAAAGGGTTGTGCATCACTGCAATATAATTTCATTTGTTGAAGATAATAATAATCAATCTTATCTTACAAATTGTTGTTTATTATTTAGGATATAAATATGATTTCGTCACTACCGCAACCAGACGTAGCTCAAAAAAATGCTCCCGATATACAGTTCATATTTGGCAATTTAATATTTTTAAAAAGCAATAACACGGTAAGCGAGTTTTCAACGTCGCCAAAAACTTAAGCCCATCGTTTGCTAAAATGGTTTTTTGACAAAATATAATCCGTGCGGGACAATGAGAACACTAAAGAATCTTTTTTACAAAATCATTATACTTTAGTTAATAATTATAAACCCATCGCAACGAATAATATATAATTTTATTCTTTACTGTCCCGTATGAATATTGGTGTAAATTATGATCTGTTTTTTTGTTTCAATTATTTAAATCATGAAAACAATTATACTTGAATCAGTTTATAATCTTCTTATATATAAAACCGAAACGGGGGATGTATGTCTGTAATTCCCTTTTGCATTGTTGTTGCAAGTTCAAACAAACGAATTGATTTCGCTCGCGAAAGTTTCGACGGTAAATTGGTTTCTTTATCAATGTGTGTGTAGAGACTCCAATTACTCGAGTATCGAGTAGTCTAATATAAAACCGAAACGGCGTATCTATGTCTGTGGGTCTGTAATTCCCTTTTGCATTGTTGGTCATTAAGTTGCCATAAAAACGAATATGAAAGAAAATATGTTTGATTTTTTTATCGTCGAAGACATTTACTCAAAATGTAATAAATTAGTCTTCTACTGAACTTTTCCCGGCTTTTATTAATATAATAATGTTTTTATTTACGTGAAGGTATTATTTGATTTTTTCCTTGAATTTGGACGTTTTAATGGGCGAGAATGGGGCTGTCATCAAATTAAATAAAGTTTGTGATTTTATTTTAACTCTATTTTGGATGTTAGATTTTGTGATATAATTATTTCGAATGATATAACATTAAATAATTATTGTTCGCTTAGTCCGAGCGACGCCGGGTAGCAATACAATTGATAAATTGAATATGTCTGGTCACAATGTGGCACATTTACATTACTAATTGAAATAAAAATAATAATACATTTTTAGTACTTTTTCCCACATAAAATTTATTTGATCAGGACCGGTTTCGCTCATGGCGAGCATTGTCAACTGATAAGAAATACAATACAACAGTGATATTTATACAAAAGTTAATTAAGGCATGACAAAAAATTGGTAGAAAAACTAAGCAAATAACAAATTAAGCAAACTAAGCAAAAAACAATTTCGTTGGCTCATTTGGAATAATTACCGGGATTTCCATCTAATTATGGTTGACAGACATGCAGATTTATTTATTTTATTATATGTACTCATTTTTGGGCTTTTATTTTGTTAATGATGATTCATATTTAATTGGTTTATTATGTATTAGTTTGCATTGCTAAGGGGTCTTCAACCTTTTATTTTTAGTATATTTTTCTTGTTATTTGATTCATTTATTTGCTTGGTTTTTCTACCAATTGTTTGTCATACCTAACTTAACTTTTGTATAAATATCACTGTTCTATTGTATTTCTTATCAGTTGACAATGCTCGCCATGAGCGAAACCGGTCCTTATCAAATAAATTTTATGTAGAAAAAGTACTAAAAATGTTTTTTTATTATAATGCCTTTCCACCAAGTATTGACAGTGAACACCTTAAAAGTGATTACTAATTGAGTTTATCTAAGCAAATGTTTTGTTTAAAAACTGTTCGATACTTAGTTGTTCTTGCTTGGGATTGAAAAGAGAGAAAAATGTTCTTGCTATGTCCTGTTTTTATGATCGTATAGATCGTACGAGCAGATTTCAGTCGATAAATCAATTCTGTTTGAAAGCAATGGGTGTTTGTGTTGTTAAAAATTCATTCTCATCTTTCCGAGTCCTTAAAAATCGGTGAAAGTGATAAGTTAACCTCTCATCATTTTAATCTATACTCTCTTGGAAGTTGATCAACTGAATAACAGTCAGTTCACGTAGAAAAACATATGTTGAGAAAACTCCGTGAAGAGTTTATATTGAGAAGACCTTTATTCCGGCTCCCTCGTAAATCGAGAAGGAGCCTCCTATCCGACACTCAGGAAGAGGGATTATGATACCGTGCACTCGAAGTGACACAGCCAGAGACATTTGGGAGCGAGCCGCCCGTATTACAAGAATGAATTTATTATCATGATATCTTAAACTCATTGACTGAGGCGAACAAAAGATCGTTCGAGAGAGTGCTGATGTCCTACCATACTAGGAGGTGTCAATATGTTCAACAAAAAAATAGGTGAGGGTGAAAATTTCAGTCGACACAGACATCTTTGATCTCAAACCCATCAGCTCTGCAATCGTCACCAACGATGTTGACACTCGACCAAGGACAACAAGATTTTTTAACACAGAATTGGAACACAGAAACTTTGCAAATTTACGTATCGAGAAATTCTTTGTGTTATAAGATTGAGTAATATCTGTATATATGTATTTACCAATGACTGTCAGTATAGATCCAAGAGTAACAGCGTAAAGAAGTCTCCTCATTTTGGTCACAGCCAGGGCGTGGTACCTAGCGTCTGATTCAGCGAATAGAGGGTGTGTGTTTGATTGATTCCATATGCCAAGAGTTCTAAAAAGAATGAAATAAATTAACATTGTTTTGTTATTATTAATAATAACAGTTCTCACAATAAATACCATATTGAAGATTTCGACTGAATTCGTTTGATGTATTTTTAATATTATATTTTAACCGTTTGAATTTTTTTACTTTTACTCTTTCAAAATGGATGAAAATGCTAAAGTTTAACATCATAACACAGGTGAATATAAATTACATTACCAGGAAATTATAGATTTATCCTATTAAAAAATTTTGAATGAGCAACTTAAGTTTCCTAATTCACCCTGGATAAATCCTTTGATACAGATATCATTAACCATCTTAAATTTTAAATTCAAACAATCGAAATATACGAATTCTTTTAATATCTTTAAACTTTTAAGTACCGTTCCAAAAAACACATTCGATCCGCTGATGTGTAGCCACTAAGTTGTATGCATACATCCAATAAATGATCATAAATACACCATTTTTGCAGGAAGCGTAGTGACTACACATGGTGGATCGGATGTGTTTTTTAGAGCCGTAAAAGAAAGGTTAAACATTATTAGAGCTTATTTTGAGTTTTTGAGTCCTACTTCACTTCTTCACATCTGGTGGTAAAGAAGTAAACAATTAAACTGACGAGAATCAGACAATCTTAGAGACACCATTAGTTTCCACATACATCAAGTAGGGGAAAGAAATAATAGTAAAAAGCTTTGACTTCTCACCTATAAAAGCTCTTAGCAGTTATTGCAAAGAAGATAAACTTGACAACGGAATGCGTAAAGAAGAGGACCGTAATGGTGTTCGCAGTAAGTTCGTTGATGTCCACAGCCTGCAGAGCCATGTTGGCAGCAATGCCTCCAAACTGTATCAACAACAGTATCAGATGCATTGAGGCGTAGATCTTTCGAAAGAGAACTGACATTGCTCCATTTTCTAAACAATATTAAAAACATCGCAATAGTTAATATTAAGAAATATGTCTTAGTGAGTAGTACGGTGGTTTGACTTTGTCAGGAACACGGAGGTAAGATAGCGGATAAACCAGCCCCTTATTACGTCCAAAATAAAAAGGCGACGATGGACCTGGCTTGGACATGTGCTGCGGATGCCCCAGCGGAACATGAATCCTGCCTGCCTCTTTTATCAACCTGATGGAAGGCCTCTGATGACCATCCATAGGATGTACGCAGGGTAGCTATGGATGACCTGGGAAGATGCGAGAAAGTTGGCGGGAGATAGAGAATCTTGGAGGCACCGTGTGGCGGCCATATGCTCCGAATAGGGGAAAAAAATATATCTTATTCTAAATAAGTTAAGCACATTTTTATTTATTACTTCCAAATTCAGTATAAACCTTCCCTTTACGGTCCCAAATAAGCACACATGATCCGGAATGAGAAGTCATTACGCTTCATGTAAAGATAGTGTTTTAAAAAAGGACCAGTTTGACCATCACAAGCATCATCAACAAATACTTGTTGCATGTACTTAATGGGTCAGTATATAATTCAAGCTTTGATCAGTGAAATAAATAAAAGGTCAGTGATAAATCAAAATGGTTAGTTAATATTATAAACGGTCAGTAATGTATTCATAATGGTTAGTAATTTTGTAAAAACGGCTGGTATTTAAATTAAATGGTCATTCATTAAAAAAAACGGTAAGTTTTAGTTTGACAGCTTGTGAATTGTATCAAATATGGTCGTAAGAGGCAAATTTATGACAAGGTCTATGAAAATAAACTACATTAAATGAAATGATTCAGGTATTTGAAAGCAGATAATATTATTGTAATTAGTATAAGGATAACGATATTTTTTAAATGTTTCGTCGTTAATTGTTAGAATTATTATAATAAAAGATCCCAAAGAAAACTTATTTCTCAATTTTTCAATTTAATTTTTTTAAATTTAAAAAAAATAATATTTGCCATTACAGCATAAGCCAATGCGCCAAATATTCTTAATAGTGAAAGGCATACGAGATTAACTCGATGATAAGTAATGAATCAGTTGTGCACAAAATCAACGATAAATAACATACAAGATTTCTTTTTTTTCAGCGGAAAAAACCCTTGCTTTAACTTGCTGGGAATTGAGCCCAGGCCCCCTGATCGCTAGGATGAAGCTCTTGCCACTAGACCACAGGGACCGTCATTAAGTTAAGTTTAAGTTAACTTTGAAACATTAAGTATGACATCGAGTTGTTTTAATTTAGATGAGCAGAAATGAACCATTTATAATTTTTAATTGACCATTTGATATTTTTTACCGACCGTTTTAAGTATTTATTACTGACCATTTATTTAATACTAGTATTGCTACCCGGCGTCGCTCGGACTAAGCGACCAATAATTATTCAATGTTATATCATTCGACATAATTATATCACAAAATCTAACATCCAAAATAGAGTTAAAATAAAATCACATACTTTATTTAATTTGATGACAGCCCTATTCTCGCCCATTAAAATGTCCAAATTCAAGGAAAAAATCTAATTTTCTTTCAAAGAAATGTCAAATAATACCTTCACGTAAATAATAAACATTATAATATTAATAAAAACCGGGAAGAGTTCCAGTAGAAGACTAATTTATTACATTTTGACTAAATGTCTTCGCCGATAAAAATTCAATCATATTTTCTTTCATATTCGTTTTTATGGCAACTAAATGACCAACAATGCAAAAGGGAATTACAGACCCACAGTCATACATACGCCGTTTCGGTTTTATATATAAGATTTACTGACCATTTATCGAATTAGAAACTGACCAAATAATTACTTACCTATTATAAAGCAACAAAAACTTATTCAGATTCCGTAAAGAACGCAGCTTATAAGCACTTACCAGCATAGTAGTTGAATAGAAAGAATCCGAATGCTTTCATCAGGGTGATATTTGGCATAAGGTCAGCCACGAGACCGTGGACTTTGAATTTGTTCATCATCTGTAACATAAAACAAGAATATAATATTTATTTCAGACCCTTGTGATAATTTTGTGGGTGGACTAACCAGTATGATCAAGTTCATGATCAGAGATATGTACACACTTGAAACATATTGAGAGTACCACCAGAAAGTTTGGTCAGTTACTAATTTTGTGGTAAGCTCTCAAATTACCACCGAGTGTAAATTTTGTTGGCTTCAGTTGTGGAGCGCCCTGGGTCAAATTCCAGTCAAGGCAGTTTCATTTTTCATAGATTTGTGCATTGTATTAACCTCCCCTTAAAAACAGGACGTAGCGAGTGAAATATGCTAACAGATTCTTCTTATCCCTATTATCTTCGAAAAAAAAATGTAAAACAACAGGTCTAGAAAATCTAAATGATTAAATATTCAGCTAAGCGTATAAGGCATAATATGATATATATTGAAAGAATTTTGGATTAGTCGGAAAAGTGGACTTTTAACCCTTTATAGGGCAAAGGCCACAATTGGTTAATATATTAACCACTCGCATTAAGGTCAAAATATCCAATACCACCCATTATAAAGTCGATATTAGTATCTGAATGCATCGTCAATAATATCATTTCGTCATTAAATTTATCAAATGGCAGAAAGTTTGCGTTGTTTCCCAAAAAGCAATGTCTATATTCGCGAGTTTTAAAATTAACAATTGGCCGTTAGAGCGTGGAACTAACAGTTTTGGAGCACCGTATTGCATTGGGAATTATAAAAGCTGTTTTGCGATTTTTAGAGAAAACTATTTTTATAATCATTTCATATCTTATATATAAAACCGAAACGGGGAATGTATGTCTGTAATTCCCTTTTGCATTGTTGTTGCAAGTTCAAACAAACGAATTGATTTCGCTCGCGAAAGTTTCGACAGTA
Organism: Himalopsyche kuldschensis; assembly: GCA_028554975.1. Classification (NCBI taxonomy): domain Eukaryota; kingdom Metazoa; phylum Arthropoda; class Insecta; order Trichoptera; family Rhyacophilidae; genus Himalopsyche; species Himalopsyche kuldschensis. The sequence goes on along the minus strand of JAHFWI010000031.1, from coordinate 2,110,517 downwards.
AATTTGTTTCGTTATCAATGTGTGTGTAGAGACTCCAATTACTCGAGTATCGAGTAGTACATATATAAAACCGAAACGGCGTATGTATGTCTATGAGTCTGTAATTCCCTTTTGCATTGTTGGTCATTAAGTTGCCATAAAAACGAATATGAAAGAAAATATGTTTGATTTTTTTATCGGCGAAGACATTTAGTCAAAATGTAATAAATTAGTCTTCTACTGAACTTTTCCCGGCTTTTATTAATATAATAATGTTTTTATTTACGTGAAGGTATTATTTGACATTTCTTTGACAGCAAATTAGTTTTTTCCTTGAATTTGGACATTTTAATGGGCGAGAATGGGGCTGTCAATATATTAAAGGGGCTGTGAAATGTCAATGCCAGTCTGAAATGTTCATTTTAATTCCATTTTAATTGACCTGGACTTTTGAATTTTGAAAAAAGTTGTTTCAACTTGGCCCGTCTGAATTTACGCGCCGAGCGGAACATAACCCCAAACTGGTCCGAGCGAAGCCGGGTTCGAATACTAGTACATTTATAAAAAAAACCCCATAAATTATCAGTCTGTTGTTGTCTTAGAAACATTTTATCATCACGTTTTAATAGTAAAATCTCCAACTTCAATGTCGCACAGTTGGCTTAAAAAAAAATTAAATTAGTCAATGTTTTAACCAATAAAAATATTGATGTTTCTTTTTTGTGATATTTTGTGGCATCAACAGACTTGTCTAAATAAATTATATTTTTTTTTATTCTATAAAAGGGTCACAGTTACATATAACAAAATCAGTGAAATAACAAAGAAATTATTTTTTTTACGTATCATTTAATTCAGAACTTCGAAAGTTTAAGTTTATTCGTGCACTTAAAATGCATGAAGATGCCGAAAGGCGATACCCGGATCGTTAGTAACTAAGATCGTGAAAAGTATAAAAATAAAACAATTTAAGTATTTATATATTACTAGTATTGCTACCCGGCGTCGCTCGGACTAAACGACCAATAATTATTTAATGTTATATCATTCAACATAATTATATCACAAAATCTAACATCCAAAATAGAGTTAAAATAAAATCATAAACTTTATTTAATTAAAATGTCAAATTCAAGGGAAAAAATCTAATTTTCAAGAAATAAATAATAAACATTATTATATTCCGGTGAAAAGTTCAGTAGAAGACTAATTTATTACATTTTGACTAAATAGCCCGCCGATAAAACATATTTTCTTTCATATTCGTTTTTATGGCAACTAAATGACCAACAATGCAAAAAGGGAATTACAGACCCACAGTCATACATACGCCGTTTCGGTTTTATATATAAGATTTACTGACCATTTATCGAATTAGAAACTGACCAAATAATTAATTACCTATTATAAAGCACCGTAAACTAAATCAGTTTCCGTAAAGAACGCAGCTTATAAGCACTTACCAGCATAGTAGTTGAATAGAATGCTTTCATCAGGGTGATATTTGGCATAAGGTCAGCCACGAGACCGTGGACTTTGAATTTGTTCATCATCTGTAACATAAAACAAGAATATAATATTTAATTCCCTTGTGATAATTTTGTAGGTGGACTAACCAGTATGATCAAGTTCATGATCAGAGATATGTACCTTAAAATATTGAGTACCAAAAAGTTTGGTCAGTTAAATTTTGTGGTAAGCTCTCAAATTACAAATTTGGCTTCAGTTGTGGAGCGCCCTGGGTCAAATTCCAGTCAAAAGAAGTTTGATTGTTCATTGATTTGTGCATTGTATTAACCTCCCCTTAAAAACAGGACGTAGCGAGTGCAATATGCCAACAGATTCTTCTTATCCCTATTATCTTCGAAAAATAAATGTAAAACAACAGGTAGAAAATCTAAATGATTAAATATTCAGCTAAGCGGTTAAGGCATAATATGATATATATTGAAAGTATTTTGGATTAGTCGGAAAAGTGGACTTTTAACCCTTTATAGGGCAAAGGCCGCAATTGGTTAATATATTTACCACTCTCATTAAGGTCAAAATATCCAACACAACCCATTATAAAGTCGATATTAGTATCTGAATGCATCGTCAATAATATCATTTCGTCATTAAATTTATCAAATGGCGGAAAGTTTGCGTTGTTTCCCAAAAAGCAATGTCTTTATTCGCGAGTTTTAAAATTAACAATTGGCGTTTGAGCGTCCAAATTCAAGGAAAAAATCTAATTTGCTGTCAAAGAAATGTCAAATAATACCTTCACGTAAATAATAAACATTATTATTAATAATAAAAGCCGGGAAAAGTTCAGTAGAAGACTAATTTATTACATTTTGACTAAATGTCTTCGCCGATAAAAACTCAAACATTTTCTTTCATATTCGTTTTTATGGCGACTTGCAACAACAACGCAAAAAGGAATTACAGACCCACAGACATACATACGCCGTTTCGGTTTTATATACATATAAGATTATCAGAAAAACATTATTCATTTTTAAATAATTTTATGCAGAAAAAATTCTTCAGACAATTATAAAAAAATTCATAATTACCTTGAGAGATTCTATTAATCCACGCTTTTAAAAAATAATTACAACTCCATTTAATATTCCCGGAAAAGCACTTTCAACGTTATATTTATCTGCGTCTTAAATAAACTGTGCTTTATTTATCTTTGAATTAAATTTAAAATAATTATTTCAAGCACTATTTTTAAAATCCGACTGCATGCTACAAATGCCTCTTGGAAATGATGTATACAACTTAATATACACAATTTTCATGGCCCCATAAAACACTTTCCTTTCAATACAATAAGATTAACACACACACATATATAAATATATGTGTGTATGTAGAAATACAAAAGTTTAAAGAAAAAGCTCCACGTGTGACAGTATCGATGAATTGAATACAAACTAATGACATTGGCAATTGTTCCAATTTCGAATGATAAAATAATAAAAGCTTGTAAGTTAAACAGAACAAACACATGCGTTTTAGTTAAGCGTTCTCATGAAGAATTTAATAAATAATTTGACGTGGACCAATAGCATGGCTTTCATGATATGGCTTTAATTCGCTGTCAGTTGATTGGATGACACGGTACTCAACACTTGCAATGTCACGATGAAAGTTTTTCGATCAGTGTTTTAAAAAGTGTAAAAGTAAAAAACGGTTTTTTAAGTTCGTAATAAATTATTTACAAATATGAACGGGAAAATTTATGTGTACAAATTTAAAATAACTTTGATTATTCCATTATGTAACTAACTTTTTCGCCTCTTTCAGAGGCATCTTCAGACTTACTATCGCAAAGTTTGCTTAAGTATTAAGCAAACTTTAAGCATACCTTAAAAAATTAAGCATTACGTAAGCAAACTTTGCGATAGTAAGTCTGAAGATACCTCTGAAAGAGGTTAGTTTTGGCCAAAGTTATTTTAAATTTTATATTAAAATGAACTTCCACAAAGTTACCGCCGAAGCCATCGAAAATATTAAAATTTATGTTATTCTATTTTCTTGATTTAGTGCTTGGACCAGGGTTGTGGAGTCGGAGTCGTGACTGGGTTTTGACCAGATTCGCACTCGGAGTCGTAAATTTTGGCTACTGACCGGATTGGTTGGTTGATATATAATTGAATAGACATAAATAGAAATGGTAAGAAAAAAATGTAACGAAATTAAACTTTATTTGGTCGGAGTCGTGTTTTTGGTAAATGCTGGAGTCGGAGTCGTAATTTTTTATAGTGACTCCACAGCCCTGGCTTGCACAATGGGTCTTCTGGCCGAGTTGATGGTTCCCCTAACAATAAAAAGGAGCTTAATTGTTACATGAAAACACGGGAGAACATAAATTATTTTATCAAGAAATATTAAAAATAAATAGGGGTCAGCTTAATATAGTTTTCCAGTTTTAAACGAACAACTTATTCTTCCAAACTCACCATTATTATACCCTTTTATTTAAATATCATTAATTATAAACTCAAAGATTTGAAATCAATTCAATAATGATTGGACGGATAAAAGCCTTGATATATTTACTACATTCAAAATTCCCGATAATTATAAATCACCCACATAATTCAATAAAACTCATTTACATCAAATTTTCACTTTTTCATATCGATTAAACTAAGTGATTTACTTTTATTTTTGTATATAAACGCTACAAACTGTTTACTACGCGTCTGTTCAAGTACATTCGTGCATTTTAAATGCCGGAAGATGCCGAAAGCCCAAATCCGGGTCGTTAGCGATAAAACTCACGAAAAAGTACAAAATTCATACGATTCAAAATCATAATGTTACGAAATGTTAAAATATGATTCCGACCGGAATGGTTTCCAACGGTTTATTTCGCTAAAATAAATGTTGAGTGCCACTGTTTCTTAAAGGACGCGTGTGAAAAGGCGTCTGTCAAACGACCTTCACCCACCACACCCCTAATAACAGAATGGACAGCCGATAAGGGCTGCCACCTAATGTTATATTCATTAATATTAATTCCATCAATCCAATATCATACACGATGAGTTAAATGTTATGACACTATCGAAAGCTGAATATGCTATATGATATCAGTCAATTAGTAACCTTAGCTTTTAAATTGAATTTTATTGCAGGTAAATCATAATTTTTTTCATTGTTGGTTTATTTAAAATATGTCCATTCATTTATGTTGAAGAGTTGATCGAATACGACAGGCTTCATGCCCATAGCACATTGTTTATAGTCATTGATCTCTTTTGTTGAAATATCTTTATTGAAATAAAAATAAAATAAATTAAATTAACCAAACCAAACCATATCAATTCTTACAAACAAAGAAAACCTAAAATCAAAAAACAAATGTATTAACTTTGGCCTGACTGAGGTTGAAACAGTCGACCACTGATACTTTATCTTAAATATCTATCTTAATATTAGTGATACAATGTGTATACTTTTGGTATCCTTAAATCATTGTTTTTTACATCGTTTACAGTGAAAAATATGATTTTCATCGACTAGTTTCGTCGCAATTAAATAAAAAAGAAAAAATGTCGGATTATTATTGGCCGAAAACCATTTATATTGTCGCAACCGATTGCCAGGGTTAAAACTTCACTGCGCATAAGCGATGAGATAAAGTTATCTTATCTCAAACACGCTTCTTTCAACGAACATTTCAAATCAAATGGATGTTTTTGTACATTAAAAGGTGTAGATAAGAAGTCGCATTCACAGTTTTGATATCGCCAGTCTAGAATAAACAAGAACACAGGTTGTCTCATTCATGCGCGACTTCAAATATAAATAATTATAGGAAAATTATCGATTTTCATATAATTTTTTTATAGAACAATGTATAAAGATAATTCAAAGCATAATCAATCATTTTTTTACTGTAGTCTATGCCAATAAGGCCGTACCACTGAGGTCTTTTATAGACACCCTTCGGCCTACGAGTTATTTTTCAAGGACAGTCTTTCGAAGGTTAATAAGGATATATACATACTTCATTAGAAATAAGTTAAACTTCTTATGACGGTCTCGTAAACGCGTGATCCGAAGGGGGTCTAAATATACCCCAGAGGTATGGCTTTAATGGCACAAATAACATTTAAAATGTTATAATATATTTTGACGTATCCATCGTTCTAAAAAAATACATATATATGTATATAAAAATCGATAGTTTTCTTATAATGTTCATATTTTAAGTTTCGCATGAAAGAGACCTGATACAATACTAATATTTAGACTGATATTTAAGATAAAGTGACAGTGATGGCTGACTATCACACCCACCGGGAAGGTAATGTTAATGAAACGGATTAATTTTATAAATTTGAGTAAGTTAAGAATTTATGTATTTTAATTTGTAATATCTCTTGTTTTGTCTAGTTTTAAAGATTTATTATTTACATGCAGAATTTTAACGTTTTAGTGATGTCAAATGTGTTTTTGACGTGACAACGTCTTATAAATCGATGAACGCCCGCTGCACGCACGAAAAAACATGACTCATTGTCCCGTTTGTTGCGTTACTCTGAAGGCAAGCGTGCGAGCGAGAGCGCGGATAAGCGATAGAGAGGCACGATCGGCCTACCGTTCGGATTGTGCCGCATCTATCTCTCTTCCACTCGATTGGTCGATGCGTCTGAGTAGAAAAGAGACAGCGGCAGCACACAACTTATACACCTACAGTACCTACACGTGATCTGTTTACAACTGTTTATAAAGTGAAGTGAAATTTTAATGTGGTTTTCATTGTTTATATTACAACAACAATTGCGGCAATAAAGGTAATTAATTCTTGAATATTAAAAATCTGATTAACGTATAACAAATATACAAAATCATCGTATCCATACAAAATAATGATAATTCAATAAAAGTGATTCCATTTTATTCATAAAAGTATGCAATCATTTCATCATTGTTTTCTAATGACGTTGTCACGTTAAACTATCGTCCGTAAACCGACTTTACAGACACCAATTTTTTTTTCGGAACAAATGGTTCTCAAATGAAGAGAGTTAATATCTCTTCCTAGAACAGGCTAAATGATCTTTAAGCCTCATATTAAAATCTCTTCCCATTTGACCAAAATTCTAGCTTTTTACTATAATGCTATTCCACATAGTATTGACAGTGAACACCTTAAAAGTTAACTGTATTGAATTATTGTGTGCCATGGCTCAAAGGGTGAAGATTTGTTATTTAAAAGAGCTCAGTTTCTCTGACATAACACATTGGCTACAGGAGAACGTGGAATACGCGTCATTTCTCTATATGACCAGAAATCCTCGAAACCAATGTGTTAAAAATAAAAAAAAGTCACTCAATTAAATATACGTTAACATAAAATGAAAGATATCCGCTTAGTTTTTAGTACCTAATTAATAGTTAAACTAATTCTTACTAATTCTTTGTTTGTAATGAAAATTGTCGTCATACAGACCGATTTTCGTTTGCGTAGTTACAAAATATTAACCATTTACTTGCCACTCTTTCTTAATATTACATCATAATTTTCAGTATTTTGATCAAAAACACGAATGCATATAGAAATCATGAAATAAAGAGAAAACCACAAAACATTTGTGGACTTTTCTTGAGTTCTATTATCTTAGTTAAGTTTTTCTTCAATTTGCTTTGATAAAAAAACTCTTGAAATACTTGGTTCAGTATGAATGAAAACTTCATCGGATTGATCCAAATTCTTCAGGTTTCCATCTCATCTTTCTATTTTTAATTGGACATGAAACTGGATAATTAAATTTTTGCAAAGTTTGTGGTTAAAAAGATTTGTTTCTAATCAAAACCACGTGCAGTTCATGAAGCCTGTAACATGACACATATGAAGTTTGTACTGTCGCATTCCCTGCAATTTAGTCACGTATACCATTAAGCGCCATCACACTCATTGTCACCCAAATGGTTGACAACAAAATAAAATATCATGTTCATTGTTCCATGAATCAAGCGCAAAAAATTGCATTTTTTTTAAATTAAATTCAGTGATGCGTAGGATTTTTTTTATTAAGATAAGATTGGTATTTTTCTATTGCCTTATATAATTAATAAGATAAAATTATTGCACTTCAAATTAATTTCCCCAAGATAGATGTTGGTATAATATTTGTTTTTGAACATGTCCACTTTCAGCTTGGAGCATAAGTTTTTTCTACGAAAACTGCTTGTTACTTAGTTGCTCAACATTTCTTTTTCGAAGAGAGTAGGGATTGAAAATGATACGAGGACAGCACTAGTGATTAGCTAATCGCTCTCTGCTTTGTGGAATCGGAACGGTGGGAGGGATTATTAGCAACACAAGCACCCATTGCTTTCGAGCAGTTTTGGTTAATCGACTGAAAAAATCTGCTCGAACTCGGTCGGTCCGTCACGGATGCCAACGACGTTGACCCCTGCTTCACGGGACGAACAATTCTATACCACTAACATAAACTTGAATCGTTTGAATATTGTACATATCCGGGCACTTTGTCACTAATGTCTCGGGTTTCGTATTTCAACATCTTCAGACATTCGAATTCGCCGATGAAATTATCAAATTTTAAAAATTCGATATTGATATTCCATTAAGCATTTCAAGTCGAAATTTTTAATTAAATATGTAAGTGTATTTTTTTGATTCGTCTTGTCTCCACCAATCCATTTTTAAATTTCGATTAAAACGTCGAAAAAGTGCTTGAGACCCCCTGCGTTAACATACAGTGGCGTCCCAGCTTTGAAAGGTTCCAGAGCTCACGCTGTTAACGAGGAATAATAAAAATTTGCATCCGTTTACCTAATTAATATTCTGTTTACAGTTCTGACCCTATTCACCTGGACCTCAAGCAACGTAAATAAATAATTAAATTATTCATTGAAACAACGTCGATAGATAAGTTTAATATACGCTTTTAGCAAAAGCATTGGCGTGCAATAATTCATGTAATAAATAAAAAATAAATAAATAATTTTAACACATTTTTAGTACTTATTCCACATTACATTTATTGGATCAGGACTGGTTCCGCTCATGGCGGGCATTATCAACCGATAAAAAATACTAAGAAATAGCGATATTTATACAAAAGATAACCTAGAATAACAAAGTATTATGTACAAATAATTGCTATTACAACTAAGCAAATAAATTGAAAGATAAATACAAACAAAAAAGATCATTATTAAAATTTTGAAGATCTCTCAGCAATACAAGCTATTTCATCAAAAATCAATTATGTATGAATGATCATTAATAATTTAAAAACCACAGTAAGTGCATTTTGCTTCAATTTATTTGCTCAAAATTAGATCAAGACCGGTTTCGCTCAATGCGAGTATTGTCAACTGATGAAATATACAATGAAACAAGGTTTTTAACAGGTCTGTGGAGTCGGAGTCGTGGAGTCGGAACATTTTGGCCAGAGTTGGAGTCGGCGCTGCGTTTTGGCCGGAGTCGTACTCGGAGTCGGAAATTTTGAAAAATTTGAACTTTTTTTTTTTGCCTTTAATATTACAAATTTGGCTTTTGGCAACATTGATAGGGTTGATATTGAATTGAATACACATAAATAGCAAAATTAGAGAAAAGAAAAATAAGTCTTCTACTGAACTTTTTTACCGACTTTTTTTTAAAAAATTTATTATTTACGTGAAGGTATTATTTTGACATTTCTTTGCCAGCGGCTAAATTAACGCTCTGGTGAGCTTGGACCGTTTCATATTTCGGGCGATTCGCGCGCGCCATGAGAACATATGCCGTCCTGGGGCTGGACCGTTTGATCAACATAATTATTGATGTTTGTGTTAATTTCATTTGTAAAATATCATCAACATTTTTATTATTAATTTTTTGATACTTTTGTATGATTTTTTAAAATTCTTGTTCGGTACATTTCTTAATCCAATTACTTCGACCAATAGAGGTTGAAGTGCACTTTTATTAAACCACACCCCTTTCCGAGCAGCCTCTTTGCACGCCAAAGTATTGAAGATTGTTAGTTTGAACCTTCCATTTATAGAACGAATAAGATAAACATATTGTATAGGGCAATAGATTCAAATGCTACACAGACGTATCAAAATGTATGCAAAACTGGCGGTGAATTCATGAACTAATGAACACCATTTTCTCGATTCATGAAACTAGATTCCCGTTACGAGTAGATTCTTTTAGTCGATCAATTTATTCTGCTCGAAGGCAACGGGTGTTTGTGTTGCTGTAAATTACCCTCCCACCTTTCAGATCCATAGACGCATAGCGAGAGCGATTAACTTACCACTAGAACTTTAATAGTCCCCGTTTCCTTTCAATCCGGTATTTTTGTAGTATGTTGGACGTTCCAAGCTCGGTGGCTTTAATGTATCTTAATTTAATAAATTAAAATTATATAAAATAGAAATAGAGAAAAAAAGATATTTACATACAGTAGAACCTCGATTATCCGGACTAATTGGGGATGAAGATAGTCCGGATAAGGACAAATCCGGATAATCGAAAAAATCATAATTGACAGGAAAAGACTAGTATATTCAGTATAAATCATTTTCATTTCTTTAGATTACATTGCTTTAATAATACATTACATTGAAAAAAATCAATTATCGACGTTAGAATTAAAGTTTGTTTTAATTTCGATGCTGCCAAATCAAAATACTTTTATTAAACATAATTTTTTGAATAGCACTCCTCTGACTTTTTCAAAATTGGTAAACTTCAAGATTTTTTTAAATCCGAGATCGTTGACGTTCCGACACCATATTTACTAGACAAAAAACGTCCCGATTCACCCCGTTTCAAAGCATCGATTATATCCAAAGTTTTTTAATTTTTAGTTTAGACCTTCCATTTATAGAACAAATAAAATAAACATATTGTATATCGGCTTTCTAAATGGTACATATATTTTTTGTGTACGTAACATAATTTGAGGTTAAAATGAGAAGTGTCATGACATGGGTACTAACCTGAACAGCCATATACAGGTCCTCGATTCATGAAATCTTTTATTATCGACCACCCATCGATGATATCTTGTTACTCGTCACTCGGGTGCTAAAGAATTTTGTCGCGGTTTGTCGTGGTGCAGTCTGCTATTGTTTTTGTGTTGTTTTTAATTTGCCCTTTATTCAATTATGCCTTCAAATAAAGATCGGAAGAAAAATCCACAAATAAGAAAATGAGCCGATATCAATTTACTATTGATATAGTTGAAAAACTAAGTGAAGACTGGAGGCCAAACAACAGAGTACGACTTCCAATCATTCTCCAATACGACAAGTCCAAAAACTACTTGATAAAAAAGAAAAAAACTGTGTCATTTGTAGTTCGAAAAATCGAAGAAGAAGAACAAGGACTGTTTGCTCAAAGTGTAATATAGGTGTTCATAATACATGCTATCAAAAAATGTTTGTTGAAAAAAAAAAAAAATTTTCAAAATTTAATTTTATATAAATAAAATAAGAAAAACCCACTTTTTATTTTTTTTGTTGTCTTATATCTATTCTTATGTGTTTACTTTTTTATGTGAAATGAAGTGTACAACATTTATAAATTTCTAAGATATGCAAATATTATTTTGAAAATGTTTATTATTTTTATTATTTTTATTTTTTCTGAGTTCTTTTTATTTCATTTCATTTTCGTTTTAGCAAAAAAAATGTTAACATATAATAACTCTGTAATGTTATCTCTCCATAAAATATAAAATATTTTACCAAAATGTCTTTGTTTTTAATACTTTTTCAATAATTTACGAAAACACTTAAAAAACAGATATTTCCCAGGGTATTTTTGGAGAACCTATGAAAAGATATAGGGTATTAAAAGGGTTTGAAACTACGACACGTTTTCTCTTCGTTGACATATCGGTAATATTAAAAATAAATATGAAAATCGTGATCAATTTTTCAAGAAACAAACGTTCAATGCGCATAGAATTTGGACGATGACTAACCCATATTTTACACAGGACTTATTGTTAGAACAAATGCAACAATCAAAATATTAAGACTGCATTCCATCTCGTACGTAAACAGTGAACGCAATTCGCCACGTGCATATCAGCAAATTTGTAATATTTTTGTTTATCCAATCCGGATAACCGAAAATTCGAATAATCGAGGTCCGGATAATTGAGGTTCTACTGTATTTATTACAGTGAAACTGTATTCTCAGTGAAAATTTATTCTTCTCTAAGCTGTCATTGAAATTAAATTTGACCGCCCTTTCTTCAGCCCTGTGTTTGTCTGTGTTTTTCTTTGGTTCTGTTTTTATGAAAGTGTCTACTTGCTGATTTTGTTTCGTTGAAGAAAACCAAAATTTAAGGCCGGCAAATCATCGACATGGGCCTATAATTTCAATGATAGTAACCGGTGAAATCATGTTGTCACACAAATCTATTACTTGATTACATTTTCACTGAGAATACACTTTCACTGTAGCATAGTTCAAGAGTTTAAGTAACATATATAAAGTAACATTTAAGTATATTCAATTTAAAAAAAATAGTTCTAAAAAATAATTATTTTAATTTAATAACATTGAAAATTATTACAGTTATTACGGTTCTAATTTTCCGATTGGCTGCTACTAACGGTATTTTCGGCTAAACTCTTTATCTTAGACTTAATCGAGTTATAATATGAAATAAAAAGTATTACTATCCGAAAATGTTTCTTTTCATGACAGATGCTAGTATAATAGCACCGGAAAACCCGATTTGTAATATAACATTACGAAGTTGAATGACATCCAAGATTTGACTGTGATACGTTGGCAATAAATCATCCAAAAAGACATTCTGTAATGTGATTTATCCCGGAGAGATATTTTGGAAGGTTTTTTACTTATTTTAACATATTTTTTTTTCATATCTATTTGATGGAGCTTCAAGTTATAAAGAGCGTTAACGTCAAAGTTCTTCACGTCTCCTTTGTCTCTTAGTTTTTATATTTAAGTTTCATTCGTTTCCCATCGCTGCTGACAGGAGAGTTTTATCGCTGCAGTGGTAGGTAGTCCATAGTGAAGCCAGTTCAAGAGGTCATCTTACTTTTTCTTTTTACCGTTGGAGAGTCATTGAGAAGAATGGTTCTCTGTAACGATTCTCAGATGCTTTCTAGTCGTAAAGGTGTGTGCTAATTCTAATCGCTGTGTTAGCTAGTTGGTTAATTTAAGAGGTAAGCTTACTTTTTATTTTTATCTATGTAGGGTCATTAAGAAGAATGGTTCCTCAGTTTCAAGTTGAGCTTGCGTTATGCGCGTCAGCGTGAAAGTTCTTCCCACCTCCTTCATCTCTAAGTTTAGTTTTATTTAAATATTCAAGTTGCACTCCGTTCCCATCTCTGCTGACAGGAGGGCGCAATCGATGTATAAGTCAGCCAGTAAATTTAAGAGGAAAACTTTAATTTTCTTTGAACTTATGGAGGGTCATCGAGAAGAATGGTTGTTCGATTCCAAGCTATAAGGCGTGTCAGCGTAAAAGTTTTTCTCACCTCCTTTGTCTTTAAATTTACTGTTTTTTTTATATTCAAGTTGCATTACTTTCCCATAGCTGCTGACAAGAGAGTGCAATCGCTTTAGTGGTGATCAATCCATAGTTTCCGTTCCATGGTGAACTGGTCAACGTCGCTGACTTCAGTGTCGAACCACTGAGGTTCAATTCCCGTTACCAGCAGATCTTTTCAGTTAATTTATGTTTAAAGGTGATGGGTGTTTGTGTTGTTAAAAATCCTTTCCCACCCTTCCAATACCAAAAAGAAAAAGCTATCACCCGTGTCTTCGGTCTCTTTCCTTTTAACCCCTTCGTCAATCGAATCTTCGAAAAATAGAGGTTGATTAACTGAGTCACAAGCATTTCTCGTAGAAATTAAAAAAAAACGTGTTGGGAAAATATGTACCTATGGAGGGTCATCGAGAAGAATGGTCCTTGGTCTTTCACGATTCAAAAATATCTGCTTATAATTAATAGGATCTAATATTACGTTGGTGAAGCTTCTAACCATAAGTTTATTTGACAAAGACTGTATTTATGTCGCTATACTGCTTTTTGTCGATAGTCCATGAATTAAATAGGGGGTAATATTATGACAATATATCTCTGGCGACTGTATTATTGTATATATATTTGAGAGATCGATATGATCCGTTTCCAACTGAATAAAAGATTTGTGTTAATTTAGCAAATTCATCAGATTAAGTGGTCGACTTTCCGAGTGAGTGCCGCTCAAACTGTGTCACGGAATCACTCCGGGAAAGATGATAGGTTCCAATGCTTCTAGAAAATTTCTCAATAATTAACCCCCCTTATAGTGGTACCCCAAAAGAAGAAAGTTTCATATAGCGTGTGCGGCGCCCCCCCCCCTTCTTATAGCGTAGATTTTTACAAAACGCTACATTTTCCAGATTGAATTTTCATAAATTTGTACACATCTTAAAGAAGTTGCTGTTTGTGCCTTGACTTCGCTTGAATCGATTCTGTGACAGACAAAACGGCGCCAAAACAATGGGAAAAATATTTGATTTGGTGATTTCGGGCAATTCATAAAATACAAAGCCTCAAGCCATATATTATATCAGGGGTCACCAGACTTTTGCTGGATTGAAATTTTTAAACTTTGGCGGGCCGGATGATAAATAAGTTCGTGTTGGAATTCAATAAGAATATTAATTTATATGTTTTAATATAATTATATAATGTAATTTCTATTGGAATTTATAATAGAAAATATGTATTTTATTTTATGGGTTCATACGTTGTCGTATTTTACAGGAACTTATTTAAATTGATTAATTGAAATAAATAGTTGTGAATTCACAGCCAAATCATGAATTTAAAAAAAAAAATCTTATTTTAATAATTTATTTTCAAAAATCGAAAAATTTGGAAGGGCCGGATGAAGCTCTTTGGCGGGCCGTAGTTTGGTGACCGCTGAATATGTCCCACGCATTATTCCTATAGCGTAGGACTGCTCTATATTGTGGGCACGCCCACCAGGATGCTGAACACATCCTATGGGACTGCCCCCAAATAAATTCCGAACGAGCAGAACTGTTTGCTGTGGTCCGTCCTCACACGGGCCCAATAGGACACGCTGACTTGATTGCAACTACGGCCAATTTCATTGCATTTGAAAAATTTGCAAATTTATTCGGGGATCGACATAATCTCGATTCTTCACTAGAGTCAATATACTCGTCTAACACGACGGGCTCTCAGTATACGGATTATACACAGGAAACTGTATCAAACTGATTTCAGTGGCTGAGCTAGTCACTCCAATTTATTTTATTTTATATTTTCAAGCACTTAAGTGCATGGTTCAAAATCAGTCCCGTGCAGATCTGCTCGGGCCATGAATGTTAGGGTTAAATTCCTTCGATCGATAGCGTCGTGAAAGGCGGCCATGAAACATTGGCTGCATATACACAACGGGTGGTGGTGGGAAAAACCAACTTTAATGCCTGGGCGACTGTACCATGTATAAATTATAAAATAAATATACACAGTTTAAACTTGAATTAAAATAAAATAAATAAATAGGTTATTAGCGTTCATCGATAGTAATTAAATCAGGGCTGTGGAGTCGGTCAAAAAAGTCCGACTCCGACTCCGACTCCAGCATTTACCAAAACCACGACTCCGACTCCGACATTGACCAAAAACACGACTCCAACTCCGACTAAAAAAAGGTTCATATCGTCACTTTTTTCCCCTAATTTTCCTATTTATGTGTATTCAATTAAATATCAACCCT
Organism: Himalopsyche kuldschensis; assembly: GCA_028554975.1. Lineage (NCBI taxonomy): Eukaryota > Metazoa > Arthropoda > Insecta > Trichoptera > Rhyacophilidae > Himalopsyche > Himalopsyche kuldschensis. The sequence continues at coordinate 2,095,271 of JAHFWI010000031.1, read as the reverse complement.
ATCAATCCGGCCACAAGCCAAACTTGACATATTAAATGCAAAAATAAAATGTTCAAACTTTTCAAAATTTCCGACTCCGAGTACGACTCCGGCCAGAACGCCGCGACGACTCCGACTCCAGCCAAAAAGCTCCGACTCCACGACTCCGACTCCGACTCCACAACCCTGAATTAAATAAAAGATATCGTTTGTAAAAAAATATCAGTTGTGTTAATCAATACATTGATGCTTTTTTCCATTGATAGATGTCACTGGTATCAAAACTTTGGCACTGAAAATATCCTTAACAATTATTGCCTATCAATGAATGACTCGCATAAAAACAAATCTAATAAATCTTACCGTGCGACGCTTTGTTACAAGTAAATTTATCATGCGGTAACCTAAAATCGTGTAGGCTTTATGACCTTAAGGCAACCGATAAACGTCTGATAGGAAAGTTGTTTTGGCTTATATAGTATATGACATCAGTAAATAATACGTTATTTAAGACCGATTAATTTTAGTAACAGACGAGAAGAAGGAACTAAGTTTTGAATCGTGTTTGTGACGCAGATTTTGAAAACGGGATACTCTTACCCAGGAGTTCACAAACTTTTTCGTCAACGGGACAATTTTGAAATCAAATATATTTGGCGGACCACCTTTTATAAAAAAAAATATCTTTGCTTTAACCATTATACTCCTCAATATATTTTTTTTTATCTTGCAGCAACTCTTCAATAGATTTGAGAAATTGATTGAATTCATAGGTTTTACGTATTTATTATCATGGTAAAACGAAATACAATTAAAGTCACACAATTTAAAAAGAATTTTGAAATGAGGGTAATTTAACGTTAGTAAAATTAGTCCGGTCGGTGACGCATGGGAACGGCTTTGACTTCCCGGTTCGAACGGTTTTTTCAGTCGATAAATAGGTTCAAAGGCATGGGTGTTTGTGTTGTTGAAAATCCCTTCCCACCTTTCCGATCCCAAAGAGCGACGCATAGTGACAGTGATTAGCTAATCACTAGTCCTGCCCTAGTCCTCGTATCCTTTCCATCCCCACTCTCTTTGAAAGAGAGAGGTTGAGAAACTGAGTAACACGCAATTCTCGTAGAAAAACATATGTTGAGATAAACTCTGTTTGGAGTCCATATGCTCCAAGTTGGGAGCGGACATGGTTAAAAAAACCAAAAAAAACTTTACCGTATTTGGGCCATTTGGGCCATTGAATCTCTTCACTGTAAATAGAAGGTTTCAATCAAATAATACAAAAATTATTATATTCGGAGTAAAGATGTTGAGAATCACTGTAAGGACCCGTATGTTACTGATAATATAAGTGCTGGTATTAGTGAAAGCCAACAGGCTCCGATTATCTCAGGTATATATATTTTATGATCCTATCAAGGATATCTGTCATACAAAGATGGGCATCACATTGTAGCATTGTAGTACCTGGCTTAATGTGAAGTTCATGGCCAAGATAGCAATATAATTTACACTCCTGTCTCCTGTAAAAAACAATACTTCTTCAATACAATTTCGATGTTTCATGATTAATGTAATGCGACATATGTACTTTAAAACAGTTCATAAGTCACAGTGTGCAGTAGAGACTCCAATTCGAGTATCGAGTACTCGATACTCGAGTATACTCGTCCATTTTTCAAATACTCGATACTCGAGTAGTTGGAAAAATACTCGAGTAATACTCGTAATTTATAAATGAAGGTTTATTTCCGATTTTTTTTAAACAGTGGACAGAAAAACTACATAGCACTATTTAATTCATTGGTAACATTTAAGCCGACATATAGAGTTTTTTCTACAGCGGGAATAAAAAAAACAAAACTTTGAACCAAATTAAAAATGGTGACGTTATTTTTTAAATATATGTTTCATAAACTGAAATAAATGTATTAATAAAATAAAATAAGCTTATTTATTTGTTTATTATCTATGTACATATTATATGTACACAAATTTTGTATTAGTAATATATATTTTGGTACATCTAAAACTATTCGAGTATACTCGAGTACTCGAGTATTTTGCAATTTTACTACTCATAAAAATTGCAATATCATGTCATAAATATTGCGTTTATCTCAAGCAGGTGTTTACATAATGCGATTGTAATTGTTCTGTCATGCATTGGCGATAATCTTTGTTGATCTTATGACGATTGTCAGTTGGAGATAAAGGTTATTTCAATTTATTCTCTTTTGATTCATTGACAATTTTGCAGTTAAATTATCCGAAATAGCTATCTACTGTATTTTTTTTTTTAGAACAAAAATACATCGCTGTTTTTTCACCGAAGTAAAAATATTTCTACCTTTAATTCCTGGCAAGTAGAGACTTATTCGAATATCGAATACTCGTCCATTTTTCAATTATACTCGATATTTTGAAAAATACTCGAGTAATTTATAAAAATGAAGATTTATTTCCAAATTTTATAACCGAAGTCCGCAGCCACAAAGGTAGTACGAGACAGCTTCGCAGACTCCACATATAGTTTCAATAGGAACTATAAAACAAAACTTTGAACGAATGAAATGAAATTAAATAAGTTTATTTATGTATTTCTTATCTATTTACATATATGCACGAATTTGAATAATTATTTTGGTACATCTGAAACTACTCGAGTTACTTACCTAAAGATTTCACTACTAGATACTCGAGTAGTTGAGATGTCGAGTAATTGGAGTCTCTAGTGTGCAGGCACCCAATCGCTACTACGAGTTTATTTTTAAATGAAACATATTGCAGACACATCTTTTCAAGGCAATGTGATTAGCAATAGGCATTATGAGTTGTAGAAGTTATATATATTTTTTTTACTTATATTTTTAACTAAATATACATTATTATCACTCGATTAATGCAATTATTTGCTTGAAACTAAATCTTACAATCTAGGCTGTCTATTAATATCGATCTCAATTTTATTTTTTTAACGTTCATTGTAGAAAAAAAACACAAATATAGATTCTTCCAAATAAAGAAGTCATTTAATGAGCATGTTAAGCTATGTTTGGATATAACTCCAGTGAAATTCCGTTATAAAATTCCTAAAAATCACAAAGGCACACGGGACACACTTTGTGAAACCCTGCTCTTAGCTATAAGTTTTCAAGTTAGCATATTTGCGATATTATGTTCACAGTTCTAGGAAAAAGCTCCGTGAAAAACTTTTCAGAAACATAACAGATTTTAAAACGATATTTGCGAAGTATTTAACTCATTTTGTTTTCAGTTGTTTTCATATTATTCTTCGGACGAGTTGTCGACGATTTAAGGCTTTCGTGTAATCCAGTGACACTCAAACTTTCTCAGTGTATGGGCCACTGGCGGATACAGGAATTGTCCCAGGGGTGACCATTTTGAAAATAAACATGATACATTAAAAAATATATATGTAAACCCAGTACCCTTTTTACGCGATTTTTTTAACGATTTTTTTACGGAATAAATGATGACACTGCGCTTAAAGAAGTGATGACGCCGAACAAAATCATGTGATATAATTGATAACTACGACTATTATCATCGATTCTTTTATTTCAATTCAAAAATGCAAACATCAAAAAAAAAAATATAAAAAAATATTGTTAATTTTTTTTATTCCCAGGTCATCCCGGCGTCCCTTATGAGTACATCCTATGGATGGTCATCAGAGGCCTTCCGCGGCCGGGATCCACCAGGTTGATAGAAGAGGCAGGCAGGATTCAGGCTCCCCTGGGGCATTGTTAAATACCACAGAAAAATCGCAAACATTATAAAATTAAGTCGAATTTTCGTTTTTTTAGCGTTGCAAATAGGCCCAAAAATATTCTGGTTAAATATCCATTTTCCAGAGTACAAAGCCAGACCATAGTCTTTTCGAACTCGTACAATTCTTAGCCAGGTTTTCATGCCTAATGGAAAACCTCCTCAGCGGAGGCGATTGTCAAACTTAGTAAAATTTGTAAAACCTCACAATTACGTCATCCATCCATGGTTGATAGATATACAGTTGCGGGCACAAAATTGGCCATTCCTTTGTATTTCGAAATCTTTACCGATTTCCATTATTTTTTTCATTCAATTACTAATACATAATACTAATTGTGCTATGTAATCCAATTTATCCCAGGTTCGAGCATATGAAGTCCAAACGGAGCTTATCTCGACATAGACTTTCTACGAGAGCTCATTGTGACTCAGTTACTCAACCTTTAGTTTAAGGCTCCTTTATACAGGTCAATATTTTTTTTTTATATATAGAACAAAATGTTAACCATTCTTTTTTCCAGAAGAAAAATCGTGAAATCGATACTATTTATAATACCGGCGATGTCAATTATACAATAACTGTATATCTTTCAAGGTATTCACTGTCAAAACCTTGTGGAAAGGCTTTATATTAAAGAATAAAAATTCCAATCAATTAAAAAAATCAGTGCCACCTGTCTTGATCTTAATCACTTCAATACCGAGCAAAATGGTTGCTTTGGTCACATCTACCGCCCGATTTCTAAAAAATCCTTCTTTCAACAAGATTGACCATTTTTTTCCAAAGGCAGTTTATAGATACTTTCGATGGTTTCGGCGGTAACTTTGTGGAAGTTAATTTTAATATCAAATTTAAAATAACTTTGATTATTCCACGTATTGTGCTGCTAGCTGTGACACGTGTTTCGCCTCTTTCAGATGCATCTTCAGACTTACTATCGCAAAGTTTGCTTAGCTAATAGATGTTTAATAAGTAATAGAAATAGCAGTGTATAGATGTCACAAGCTATGAATAGAAAAATATCATAAGAATTCTTACAGGAATACTTTGTATATATTTTGAAATATTTGTTGCGGTATTCGCGACGTCAGTACGCGGTGGCCACCAGTGGCCTTACGGTACTGAAGTGGTTAGTAAATTAAATATGAAATAATTACGATAATGTTTTAATTACTGTACATGGGGCCGCACAAAAAGAGAACAATTCAAAGGTCATCATTGTAAGCTTATGCCAGAAATGATACGTTTGAATCTTTCTGAGAAATTCAATGACCGTTGAAAAACCTCAATAGAACTCGTCATGTGACATAATGGAATATTTGGAATCGCTTCGTAAAGGTTAAACAACCATTTTACAAAAAACAAATGCCAAAAAATATTGAATGAAGTCCACCTTTTTCTAATGAACGATATTGAGAAAACATAAACTGGTTTTGAAAGACGAATATTTTTGTTTTTCATTTATATACGTAAATCCTACGAAGTCGATACTACAAAAAAACATTGTGAACAACACAGAGAACATTTTGTTGTTTTTCTTTACATTATGTATCAATTATTATGCAATAATTTAGGTTGTTTGAGAACAATAAAGTAACAGCAATTTACTTTTTACAGTTACAGTTTTCTAAGATACAGCAGTTTGAAGGGTTAACTTTTGCCTGGCTGAGGGTGAAACAGTCGACCACCACTGCTACTTTATGTTACATATCTATCTTAATATTAGTGATACAATGTGTAAACTTTTGGTATTTTTAAACCATTGTTTTAAACATCTTTTTCAGCAAAAAAATATAATTTCGATAGACTAGTTTCATCGCAATTTAATAAAAAAGAAAATAAGTCAGATTATTTTAGCCCGAAAACCATTTATATTGTCACTACCAATTGCCAGGATTAAAACTTCACTGCGCATACGTGATAAGATAACGTTATTTTATCTCAATGATGTTTTTACATGAAAAGGTGTAGATAAGAAGTCGCATTCACAGTTTTGATATCGCTAGTCTAAAATAAACAAGAACACGATTAGGTTATCTCATTCATGCGCGACTTAAAAAATGAATAACCATAGGACAATTATCGATAGAACGATATATAAAGATACGTCAAAGCATAATAAATCATTTTTTTATTGCAGTCTATGCGGGTTTTTTTTAGACCCCCCTTCGGACAGTCTTTCGAAGGTTAAAGCGACAGCGTAACTTTGTGGAAGCTCATTTTAATATAGAATTAAAAATAACGCCTTTTATAAAGGCATCTTTGGACTTACTATCGCAAAGTTTGCTTACGTAATAAAGCGTTTTGATTCTAATATTTTAAAATGATAAATTACAAAAATGTAGTTCGGGTATTTTTACATTTGACGGGAAGCAAGGAGGGGAGGATAACAAAACCTACACTCGTTATACTATGTACCAATGAAGTTGCCATTAAAAAAATATATATCATCCCCATTGGAAATAAAATTAAGCAATAGCGAGCAACCCTTGCGATAGTAAGCCTGAAGATCCGAAACACGTGTCACAATTAGTAACACAATACGTGGAACAATTAAAGTTATTTACATTTAGAATAAGACACTATTCATTTTTGTAATATCAACGGATTTGCAAAAATCCGAAAGCATTCTCTAAAACGCAGATATTGGAAAACCTTTTTATTTGGCGGGGACATGAGATGGGTTTTTTATATAACAAAATACTTAAATTGGGTGTTGCAAGCTTAAATTAAATTTAATATACATAGTTTAATGAAAATTGCGTATTTCGGTATTGAAAAAAACTGCTTCTGTAACATGTACCAGTATTGCAATTTCTACCTACAAGACCTTGATGTGATTTCTGAGCAACACTTCCTAATTTTATCTTACGTAATAGAAATAAATAGATTTTATCTCATCCATAATATCAATTAATTTATTTAAAAACGTAGCCGTACATGTCATAACAATGAAAAAAAAATGAGAACAGAATCAATAGGTCGCATTAGCTATAAAATAATTCATTGATTTAATGAATATTTTTATACTAAATAATATAAACAATTTTTTTAGACGTTTCCGCTCTCAATTTGGTGAAGGTGAATTGGAACTGGTTAGTCAGTATGTAAACCGTCTCTCTTGGTAAAGTTAGACTATTTTTGTTTTGTTTCGATGCATATAATACCTTGCTTTTATTGTGTGAACTGTCAATTCTTTATTACGAAATTAATATGATTTTTTTTACAGAGATATTTGAGTCTTATTATGGTGCAATAGTGCACTGATCCCCCGTCTGTATTAAAGAAATAATCAATTTCAAAATAACTACCAATTGACTAATTAAAAACTCCTTGCGTATTTCCATAAAAAATACTGCAGGCATCCATGATTCACACATGTTTATCGGACGACGCCAAAACTATTACAATTATAATCCGTCTGTCAAAATCAGCTGATTTTGCGTGGATGTGCATTTTCTATAATGCTCCAAACAGAGTCAAAAGAGTATACGGAAAAAATATTTTGAAACGTCACGCCAGTATTAACCACGCCACACGCAAAAGCTATATGGACAAGTTTTGTTCAAAAGGTGCTGAGATCTCCATTGAAAATATTAACGAAATATTACGAGCGTTGTCGAATGCATGTATCAACTAATACTTGCTTGCCACGTTATTAAGGATTTAGTCCTCACTGCAGCTCTCAAACAGAGAGAGATTGGACTTCTTGCATAAATAGATTTCTTAAATCCTTGTCACTGGCTGCTATTAGATATGTATAAATATTACTAGAAAAGCTTAATTGAATTTGTTGAAAAGAGAAAATACTATAATTTTCTAATCAGAGACAGAAAAAAGATGTAATAACTAAAAACTATACAAGATAAAGCAATTGAATCGCAAATGAATCACAACTATTCACCCACTATCTTAAACAATATTATGTCAAGCCACGGAGCAGTCTCTTAAAAACATTTTTAGCCTATTTTAGGAAGCGAAAAAATAATATTTAATAATTGTATTACAGTCAATTCGGGTAACTTTGGACGTCAATATAACATTGGACAAAACTCGAGCAAATACCGTTTATTTTTTTCTGCTGACTAGTAATCGTGATCATTCTTGCGATTGATGAATATAACAAATCGATCTTTTGTCTTATATATGATCAACAAAAGAAGCCACATTCACCTTTAAATATTATTTTTAGAACGAAAATGAAAATGGCATGTGCGGCGCTTGTTTTTCGAAGGTCATTTTCAATTCATCATCAGAAATTATTCAAATGCTGTAGGAAGGAAATTATTACAAAAAAAGATTTTTTTTAACAATTTCATGCTGTTTCTTAGCCAAATCTTATTAAATTGTGAAGAGGTTTCGAAAAGATCTTATTTCTGGTCATTTTCATTTTCGTCAAAACTGTTTGCGTGAGCGCTTATCTACGACGTTTAATGTAAAAAATATCCATTAGATTTGAAACTTGCAATTGATCGAGGCACTTTTGAAATAAGATAACTTTATCTTATCGCGTATGGGCAGTGAATTTTGAATCCTGGCATTGATAGCGATAGTTTAAATGGTTTTCCGTCAATAATAATCTGACTTATTTTCTTTTTTATTTAATTGCGACGACATATTTTTTTACTGCAAAAGGTGTAAAAAACAATGATTTAAAAATACTAAAAGTTTACACATTGTATCACTAATATTAAGATAGATATTTAAGATCAAGTGGCAGTGGTGGTAAACTGTTTTATCTACCGGGACGCAAATGTTAAAAATGTATTTTCACGTTTTATAAACTAACAATTTCTACTGAATTTAGTTATTTCGACATCCTATTTTTTCAAGTTATATTTTGAACAAACGATATATGTATGTTACAGTGAAACTATATTCTCAGTGAAAATATATTCTTCTCCAAGCTGTCATTGAAATTAAATTTGACCGCCCTATCTTCAGCCCAATGTTTGTCTATGTTTTTCTTTTTATGAATGGGACGGGACTATTTGCTGATTTTGTTTCATTGAAGCAAACCAAAATTTTAGGCTGGCAATTCATCGACTTGGGCCAATAATTTCAATGATTGTGACCAGTGAAATCATGTTGTCATACAAATCTATTACTTGATACATTTTCACTGAGAATACAGTTTCACTGTAACATATACGTACATACAAATAAATACATTGCAATCCAATATATTCTCGCTACTTTTGCGATGGCGAAGTTTTACAAAACAGAAATCCGATTCCCATTTGCTTACTTTTATCTCTCGTCTAAAAGAAAACTCAAGTCACGTATAAGTGTCGAGTTTCCGGAGATAGTTGCATTTGAAAAATATAGTCAGTGCTGGAATAGAATTGCTTTACTTTTAATCTTATTACTTTTCAAAAACAATGTTAAAGTCACGTCTGATATTGAAACATCTGAAAAGAAAATGATCAATGAAAATTGTTTGCTGGTCAGTCTTTAAATCTTTCTTTTCGCGGAGAGTGTAAAAGGTATGATTAAATCAATAAATTACATTTTGAAAAACCAATAGGGTAAAACCTCATATTGTGGGCCAGCTACAATTATTGGCCACTTATCGTTTAAACATAAAATTGTCATTTAATGAATTTCCAAACAGCTCCAAAAACGCATTTTTATCAGACAGCCGGAGTGTCACCGTGAAGCAAGTGAGATCTCTTGTAAATATCATAAGAACTGGGCTTCAGTCTAAAAGCATCATACACGTTTGTAAGTTAATTAATTTAAATTCTGATTGAACCGAATTATTCGTCTTTAGAAAAGTTATAAAATAATTATTTTTTTGCATTAAAAATATTTTTGTAGAAGGTTATTATGATGGTGGCCATCAACTGATTCCAAAAACACATACAATTTCTATTACTGGCCGGCCAAGCTAATGCTATAAATTATTATAAAAAAATCTAAAACATAATTTTTAACGCACCTATGTATTTATTACATTTCTTTGATATTTCTAGGAAAATGTTGACTTTTTGGCCAATAACTGCAGCTTAACAAATGATGTTGGAATCCAATAAAGCACTTGATTTTACTCTCAACAATGATTTGGGATCATGTTATTATACATCTTGTTTCTGTTAAAAAAATAAAATTATAACAACTTTTGGGGTGGCCAATAATTGAATCTTTTGGTGGCCAGCAATTGCAGAAAGTGGCCCATAATTGTAGTTTTGTACCATTTTTTTAAACTATATTTTTTACTATGAAAAAAAATATTTTTTACATATTTTAAAAATTGATTAATATAAACAAATCATCAATCTAGCACACAGTATTTTTTTTATTTTGCCTCTTCTATAATAATTGTTCACAAAAAATTACTAAAGTTGAAAAAATCCTTAAGTGGCCGACAATTGTAGGTTTTACCTATATAAAAAATCCTTTTCAAAGTGTTTTATATTTCTCTCTAATTCGAGTCTCGTTTGGTTGAAATCATTCATATACACATCAATGTTTGTTTGTTTGTACGTATTGTATGCATTGCCATACCGTTCACACGATTGCGATAAAACTCAACTTGTCAACTTATTGACAAAAATCAATGTTTTTTCATATTTTATGCGCTGACATATCTTTCATTGTGACAAGTTTTTGTTGCACTTTCGCAAAGGTTATAGGCATGGTACAATTATCTTTAATTATTTATCTGCATCCGAAAGCACTTCAATAAACACATAAACTTTCTTTCTTTGAGTGGCATTGCAACGCTTGCCGGGCATCGGCTAGTTGTCAATAAAATTTTCAGCAGTTGGTGGTAGTACTTCACAGAAAAACGGTGAAGCAGCATTTTTTCAGTCGATTTTTCTACTCTGTTTGAAGGCATAGGTGTTCGTGTGTTGCTGTCTTTAGACTCTCTCCCACTTATCCGATATTATAATCAGGACATAGTGAGCGCGACTAGCTAACTATTCCTGCTCTAACCTTATCCTTTCCATCCCTACTCTCATAAAACTGAAGTAGTATTGTAAGAGATGATTGAAATGAACTTTTTGACTTAATTTTATTCATATATAAGCGTTACAAACTATTTACCACTCGTCAGTTCAAGTTCATTCGAGCATATGAAATTCTAAAAGATGGTAAAACGTGAAACCCGGGTCGTATAAAATTAAAACGAATTATATTTAACTATATATGATTAAGTAGTCAAGACGATTTCCAACTCAAGCACTGTATTAAAATGCTGTAATGCATATCCTGTACCTGTAGGCGTATCGAAGGACGTTCAACAAAGTAATTTAAAATATTCATCATGCTATCAAGTAACATTTTGTTTAAAATTCAAAGCATTGGGAAAAAACCAACTCCTACTAAATAAGTTTAATTTGTCACGCTTCCTATTTATGCACATATATTAAATTAAATATCAACCAAGCAATCCGGTAAATAGCGGAATTTTATATGTTACTTAAATGATAAGTTCAAACTTTTCAAAAGATTTTCACGACTCCTACGTCGGCCAAAAAGTTGCGACTCCACAGCCCTGAATTATAATAAAGGGTATTTCAATAGGGACGCTCAAAATATGTTACTTTGTCCTGCTGAGTAGATTTTCCATTGTTTAGTGGCCAAATTTGAGTCAACCAGTTTGGTAAATAATCGGCCAACACCTACCTGTACGCCATCAAAATACAATATCTGGTGAAAACATTGCTGCTGTGTGTGAAAGTGTACAGGAAAACCCAAGGCAACTTATTTCTCGTCGTTCACAAAAACTTGGCTTTTCTGCGACTTCAAATGGCGAATTTTGAAATGGGGTTTTATGTCTAGACCCGTATAAAATCCAACTAACCAAGGAACTTCAGGTAAACGACCGCAGACAACGCCTGATTGGGTTCTGGAGCAGTTTGGAAGTTTACCCAAATTTGTCAAAAAAGTCAACTTTAGCGACATGGCCCATTTTATAATGAATGGATATTGGCAGAAATTTGATGCTATATTCCATATTTAATGCCGTAAAATATACTTACAAATGAAATTAAAATTTAGTCGAAATCTCACAAACAACTTGTTTTATTTACATTTCAAAACTAAGCGTCCTTATAAAAAGACCCTTTACTTATATTTTACCAGGTTGAATCTGAACATCCCCATATCAAGACCCTATAACGCGAAATCATACGTGACGCTACTCTACAAGATGGTTGACGTCCCACAGTACCAAACTTTGTATCTAAGTTATCTATGAATTGAAAACGTTGCAAAAGATACTCCAATACAATAATTTTACTGCAAGATGCCATTGTGAATTTAAAGCTCGTACTAAATACCATTACGTACAACAGAAAAGTCGTCTCTTTGAATATCAGCTGAACCAAAAAATTGATATTTTTCTACAATGCACAGACATGACATCGCTTTTCAACGCACATTCATAGCATTGCTATAATATAGGATTAAAACTTCACTGCCCATACGCGATAAGATGACGTTGAAAATTGATCGGTATCGATGACATGTGCCGTTTGAAATTTGCTGTTGTCAAAATGAACGGTATTTCAGCGCATAAAATATGAAAAAACATTGATTTTTATATGAAAGATCTACTGTAAGTTAATTTAACCATGCCAAAAACATCCGCGAAAGTGCAGGCAAAAAATTTGTCCAAGTTACATTGCGATCGTATGAATGGTATGGCAGCGCATAGGATGCGAACAAACAAACAGACACATATTGATTTTTATATATTAGAAGATTTTGGAATCTCTGAAACGTTGAACGGAATTTCTCTCAGCGGAACACATTTTGATCCGTGTTTCGCCATTTGGCATCTTCAGTCATTTCAAGTGCAGCTAAACTGTCAGTTCAAGTCCACTCGTACTCTTGAAATGCCCGAAGATTTAACGATTCAAAGATGATATTGAAATTCCACCAAGCAACTTCATTCGATATCTTCAATTAGAAGTTTGACAATTGGCGATCAGTATTATATATAGGGTATTTCAATAGGGACGCTCAAAATATGTTACTCTGTCCTGCTGAGTAGATTATTCATTGTTTAGTGGCCAAATTTGAGTCAACCAGTTTGGTAAATAATCGGCCAACACCTACCTGTACGTCATCAAAATACAATATCTGTCTAAATATAATAATATAGTAATTTCATTTTTAAAAAAATTTTACGGCATTTAATATGGAATATAGCATCAAATGTCTGCCAATATCCAATTCATTATAAAATGGGCCATGTCGCTAAAGTTGACCTTTTTGACAAATTTGGGTAAACTTCCAACTGCTCCAGAACCCAATCAGGCGTTGTCTGCGGTCGTTTACCTGAAGTTCCTTGGTTAGTTGGATTTTATACGGGTCTAGACATAAAACCCCATTTCAAAATTCGCCATTTGAAGTCGCAGAAAAGCCAAGTTCTTGTGAACGACGAGAAATAAGCTGCCTTGGGTTTTCCTGTACACTTTCACACACAGCAGCAATGTTTTCACCAGATATTGTATTTTGATGACGTACAGGTAGGTGTTGGCCGATTATTTACCAAACTGGTTGACTCAAATTTGGCCACTAAACAATGAATAATCTACTCAGCAGGACAAAGTAACATATTTTGAGCGTCCCTATTGAAATACCCTTTATATGCAAAGTTAATGTGTATGTAGTATATAAAACATATAACTACACCAGCAGTCAATGTAACATTAAATCAAACACAGGCGAACATAAATTATTTTATCAAAAATTTTATAAATAAATAGTTTGCTAATTTTAAATGAACAAACAAATCTTACAAACTCATCATTGTTATACCACTTTAAATCAATCAATTCAATAATAACATGTCGTATAAAACCCACGAATTATTTATCGACAGTTCTATGTTATTATCCGGTAATTATTATTTGCGATACTACATTTAAAATATTCCATAATTATGGTTTACCCATAACTCGTATTATTATTCATTCAACTCAATCTCTCTTTTTTCTGAAACAGCAAAGATTGACAGATTGAGCTAGGAAAGGACTTGTAATGAAGATTTGAGCCCGTGTACACCGCAATGCAATACGACGAAACATTGAAAATTTGACCACATGACCAACTGAAATAAGTATGAGCTTACAATGTCGGCTTCAGTTTAATAAATATTGTTTATTTTACTAACATTCATCAATAACAGATGTCACAAGTAGCAAAGGTTTAATATTGTTAGCACCCTTAAGCTGACGATATGAAAGTTTGAGCTCTGTTATGATTGGTGGCTGGCTGACGCGCCTTGGAGTCTACATCAGGGACTGCAATTGGTAACGGTCAAATCTTATATATAAAACCTGAAACGGGGGATGTATGTCTGTAATTCCCTTTTGCATTGTTGTTGCAAGTTCAAACAAACGAATTGATTTCGCTCGCGAAAGTTTCGACGGTAAATTTGTTTCGTTATCAATGTGTGTGTAGAGACTCCAATTACTCGAGTATCGAGTAGTACATATATAAAACCGAAACGGCGTATGTATGTCTATGGTTCTGTAATTCCCTTTTGCATTGTTGGTCATTAAGTTGCCATAAAAACGAATATGAAAGAAAATATGTTTGATTTTTTATCGGCGAAGACATTTAGTCAAAATGTAATAAATTAGTCTTCTACCGAACTTTTCCCGGCTTTTATTAATATAATAATGTTTTTATTTACGTGACGGTATTATTTAACATTTCTTTGACAGCAAATTCGTTTTTTTCCTTGAATTTTGCCATTTTAATGGGTGAAAATGGGGCTGTCATCAAATTAAATAAAGTTTGTGATTTTATTTTAACTCTATTTTGGATGTTAGATTTTGTGATATAATTATGTCGAATGATATAACATTAAATAATTATTGGTCGCTTAGTCCGAGCGACGCCGGGTAGCAATACTATTAAATTATAAATACCGCAATCCCGCTATTTATTCGGATATTTTTTTTTTTTAGTACAAAAAATATTTGACATTACAGCTTACGCCAATGCGCCAAATATTCTTAATTGTGAAAGTCATACGAGATTAACTCGATGATAAGTAATAAATCAGTTGTGCACAAAATCAACGATAAATAACATACACCCAGCCCAAGATTTCTTTTTTTTTTCAATTGAAAAAATCTGAGTTTGCCGGGAATTGAACCCGGGTCTCCAGATCACTAGGACAAGGACTAGGTCTTGCCACTAGACCACAGGGACCAACTAGAATAACAATGGACCAACTCGACGATATCATAATTTATTATAATCAAAGTTGATGGCACATATCCACACCTTACTTGGAAAAGGTTCGATTGGAAAGGATAGATTGATATGTCGATTCACCAGATTCATAAAAGAGGGCAGAAGAGAGATTGATTAGCCAGCAACTAGTTGACACCTTACTTTGAAAGGGTTCTAACTGCTCTTGACACTGTTTTGAGATAAGAGCGTTTGATGTTTCGAATGATTAAAATTCACTTGTAGATGAGCAAGTTAGAAATGTTTCAATTTACTTATTTAAAGTATATCTTAAAGATCTTTATTACTTTTGCTGAGTAATAATGATTCTTAAAATCTAGTGGTAGAAATAATGATGACAATCTTAGAACTTTGTCAAATAAGTTTATTAAAAAAAGTGTGCAGATGCAGTGCAACTCCTTGAAATTCAGCCAACTCCGTTATTCAACCATTGATAATTCTGAACCTTTTTAAAGTAAAGTAACGATATTTCAGCAACTAAAAAGAAACCCCGGTATTCCGGGTTCGGTAATAACGGTGTTGCTGCCCCTAGTCTGCTTCACTCAAATATTCGGGTCACGCAGACGAAACTTGAAGCCAGAACTTGGCTCCGTAATTTTTCGTATGCGTTAAAATGTGCGACTTTCCATCATTCTCGATTAGATGAAAAGTTACAAAGTTTTATACAAGGCCCGAGGCAATATTTCAAACGGTCTCCTTTGGAATAAAGATCTTACTTAGGGGAAATGAAAATGAAGAGAAGATCATAAAAAAAAACGTAAATTTCTTTACAAAGTCCATAACATAATATTCTTATCATCGCCGACATGAACAGTGTTTTCTTACGAACACATATTGGCGATTGTGCAGTCATCAATGTCAATTATTTCTGTCAGTGTATACGACTTCTTCTGCATTTCAATTGTTATGATTAAAAATATGTCTTATTGAAATATTGATTTGCAGTGATATGACTTCTGAATGTGACTATGAATATCTATTTGATGCATTGGTCAACGTCGTTGGCTTCCGTGATGGACTTCACGGGTTCGAAACCCTGTACGATTTTTTTTTTCAGTCGATAAATCAATAATGCTCGATGCTTTAAAAATGAAAAAAAACAATACATTGCATTACAGCTGGTGCCAATGCGCCATGCATTTGTCAAGTATAGTAAATATATACCATAAAATATAACAAAACATTGGAGAATTTATGAAACAGAAACATATAAATGGCATTAAAAGAAATTTAAAATTAATCACCTCTCACTGCTGAAGATATCCACCTCAACAGGCAGTGCATTCACCAGCCGAACAGTCCTTGCAACTGGCGACTCAAAAGAACTACGTGACAAATAAGTACTGTTAGCAAAAAAGTTTTATATCTGAGAAGCTTACTTTTAAGGGTAAGTTTACATGAGGCATTAAGTTCAATTTCACTTTTGTAGGCCCTTAATCGCGGTGTGTTCGTTGAACTTAAGTCTACTACATATCTTATTCGGATTTTTTCAGTCGATAAATCTGTTCAAAGGCATGGGTGTTGTTGAAAATCGCTTTCCACCTTTCCTACCCCAAAGAGCGATAAGCTAACCACTAGTTCTGTCCGAGTCCTCGTATCCTTTCCATCCCCTACTCTCTTCGAAAAAGAGAGGTTGAGCCACTCATTAACAAGCAATTTCTCGTAGAAAAAAATCATTTTGAGATAAACTCCGTGAGCAGTCCATATGTTCCAAGTTGGGAGCGGACATGTTTAAAAAACACAAAAAAAACTTTACCGTATTTGGGCCATTGAATCTCTTCACTGTAAATAGAAGGTTTCAATCAAATAATACAAAAATCATTATATTCGGAGTAAAGATCACTGGAAGGACCCGTATGTAAGTGATAATATATGCGATGGTATTAGTGAAAGCCGACAGGATCCGATTATCTCAAGTATATATTTTATGGTCCTATCAAAGATATCTGTCATACAAAGATGGCCTTCACATTGTCACATTGTTTTACCTGGCTTAATGTGAATTTCATGGCCAAGATAGCAATATACAGTAGAACCTCGATTATCCGGATTTTCGATTATCCGGATTGGTAAACATTATATAGAAAAGAGATGCATCGACGATTATTGCTAGCAGATGATAATAATGAAGAAATAGTTATCAACTTCTACAAGAAAATAAATTTAAAATATTGTTGCTACATGGCAGCAGAAAGTTGGAATTCTTTAGATGTCATGGATCAAAATTTTGAAACGACCATTAGTAAGTTCCAGTAACGAAGTAGAAAATGATAGAGGAGACATTGCGGAAGCAATAACACAACTTTCAATATGTGCTAAATGCGACGAAGAAGATATAACCGAGTGGTTAAATTGCGATGCACACGATCCTGGATTCCAAAATTTTAATGATGACGAAATAATTAAAGAAATGTCAACCTCAGAAGAACAAGATCAAGAAGACGTAGAAGAGATATGTGAGGGGGGAGATATTGGTCCTACATATCCTGAAGCTTTTCATTGTCTAGATGTCGCCACGAAGTGGCTTGAGAGTCAAGAAGAGTGCTATTCAAGACAACTTATGTGTCTTAAAAGTATTCGTGATTTGGCAGCATCGAAAAGAAAAGCTAGCTTTAAGCAGAAATCGATAATTGATTTTTTCAATAAAAAAATTGGTGTCTGTAAAGTCGGTTTACGGACGATAGTTTAACGTGACAACGTCATAAGAAAACATTGATGAAATGATTGCATACTTTTATGAATAAAATGGGATCATTTTTATTGAATTATCATTATTTTGTATGAATACGATATTTTGTATATTTGTTATACGTTAATCAGATTTTTAATATGCAAGAATTAATTACCTTTATTGCCGCAATTGTTGTTGTAATATAAACAATGAAAACCACATTAACATTTCACTTCACTTTATAAACAGTTGTAAACAGATCACGTGTAGGTACTGTAGGTCTATAAGTTGTGTGCTGCCGCTGTCTCTTTTCTACTCAGACGCATCGACCAATCGAGTGGAAGAGAGATAGATGCGGCACAATCCGAACGGTAGGCCGATCGTGCCTCTCTATCGCTTATCCGCGCTCTCGCTCGCACGCTTGCCTTCGGCGTAACGCGACAAACGGGACAATGAGTCATGTTTTTTCGTGCGTGCAGCGGGCCTTCATCGATTTATAAGACGTTGTCACGTCAAAAATAATTTATTATAATGCTATGTAATAATCTAAAGAAATAAAAATGATTTATATTGAATATACTTGTCGTTTCCTGTCAATTATGATTATTTCGATTATCCGGATTTGTCCTTATCCGGACTATCTTCCTCAATAAGTCCAGATAATCGAGGTTCTACTGTAATTTACACTCCTGCCTCGTATACAACAATGCATCTTCAATACAGTTTCGATGTTTCATGATTAATGTAATGCGACATATGTACAATTTAAAACCGTTCATACGACACGGCGTGCAGGCACGCAAACTCCACTAAGAGTTTATTTATGAATAAATATCGTATTTTTAAATGAAACCTAATGCAGACACATCTTTTCAAGGCAACGTGATTGTTAAACTATCGATATGTTCACCGTTTTTATTTTATTTGAAGTTAAGCTTACAGATGTCACTAGGGCTTGCACCTTATTTTCGTAATTATACATGGAAACATTTTTTATATCTTTCACTTTTTAATTTTTCTTGGAAAACCAAAAATAAGTCGGGTATAAAAATGTTTTCCGGTTATGTTACGTGACATTTTCATGGAAAACCCGATGGTTTAAGATGGTGGGCTGTGGCAAAAATCCATGGAATTGGCTTGGCGCTTAAAGGGTTAAAACACGGTATTACAAAAAATATTCTTCTTAGCATTTTAGCTTTCATTAGCGCCATCATTATTCAAAGTATCGATGAAATAATAAAGGGCCGTGCTTTTAATAAAGATGAACTAGTCAAAAAATTCAATGAATTAACCTCCCAAGATCAATAGCACAGAAGGCAATTGTAGTGAACCAGCTTTGTATTTCGCAACATACAAAAATAACGTGTGATCCAAAAAGGGGTCTAAAAATACCCCAGTGTTATGGCTTTATTGGCATAGATTGCATTAAAAATTATGCTTATATTTTGCTTAAACGTATCTTTTAACATCGTTCTCTACATACATATATATTTATATCGATAGTTTTCCTATAATTATTCATATCTTAAGTCACGCATAAACGGACAAATAGTTCAGGACAAATCATAAACTCTAAGGACTCAAACTTCAAAAAACACATAATGTCATTCTTATTAGAGTCACTGCTTGAAAGGGTATAATACGAGATAATGGAGAAAAATTACCAAACATTAATAAACGTTTAATTAATATTTTGTTACGTTTATTTTAGCTTATAAATTTTTGTTATCAAATAGCCAATAAACTGTCTGGCATCCGCCGCGATAAAATTTATGAATTTAAATAGAAATTAAGAAGGTGAATAAGATGCCGAAATTTATCTTTTAATGACTTAAGTTAATTAACGCTCCTCTAATAAATTAACAAGGATTTGGCGTAATTAAGATTATCTCGGTGAACCGTTACGGCGTTAATCTGAGCCAATTAAATGAATATTATATTTGATTACAATTTAAAATTCTTTTCAATCCGCGGTCGACGGTCAATTTCGGTGGCTTCGATTTTTAACCTCACGGAATCTCGCAACAGGCAGTTTTGATGAATTGATATTTCAGTCGATTCACCAGAGAAAAAGAGGAGAGAGTAGAAGAGAGATTGATTAGCCAGCAACAGTCTAACTACAAAAGTACAATTTTTACACAATATACCTGTAGATACCACCTGTGGATAAACTTTAATCATGACATATATACAAACTAACAATGCTTATACAGATAAGCTTCAACAATAAAATACATCAATGGTCGAATATATTGCTGGAATAAAGGGACCTTGAGGAAAAATCAGGGCTCCCGCGTTTCATTATGAATCTTGTATCCACGCTTGATAGTTCGCGACGCGAAAGCTGGCAAAACTCATATCAGTTACTAGATCATTTATTTTCATTATAATTATAATTTTTCATTTATTGTTATTGAATTTTAATCTGTGAATAAGATATATATTGTTGGATAACTCTAACATTATTGAAATCTTAGGCACTGGGCTGTATACCTGGTGTTTCAGTTGGGTCCGTTTAAAGCATACATGGGCATCTACCGGCCCGCCGGGCTATTTTGTCCGGCCCTTATACATCTGAGCAAAGTAATTGAAAAATAAATTAATAGTTCCAGGGAGGGTTCTTTTAACCCTCCCCATACTGTGCTAAAAACTTCCGCGAGCTCCGGTGATATGTATTTACTACACCATATGAAAAAGTTATTTAAAAACCGGAAAAATGTGAATATTTCTAGACATTGCTTTGATTGACTATGGTTGAAGTTGAAATATAACAATTTTTGTAATCTAAGTGTCTGAAAAGAAGAAAAAAACATCGCAATTAGCTGCCGCTCCGACGTCTTCACCCGTCGGCGGTCGAATTCGTAATGACGAAATGAATGGCTAGTTCGAAGTCGATCACTTCTACGCATGCGCTTTCGCGTCGGAGGTGAACACGTGCATGAGTACGCTCGCACTCGCGCTTACACACGCGCATAAATTGGAATACGTTTGTGTGTATGGGTGATTCTTTGCCCGATTCTTCCACTAATTATTTATTTCCATCGCTGCAAATGAATAACCATACATAACTGTAATTGTATTTAATACGTAATAACATTACTGAGGAATACAAAAATTCTCAGATCAGTATCTATTATATTTAATAGAAATATTCTCATTATTAGAGTCGAGTTGTAGTAAATACATATCACCGTGCAGCGAAGGTTAAAAACCATTTCCTAGTCTATCAGCTCATACAAACAACACATATACAGACGTGGCAATAGAAATCCGCGCACCCTTCACAAATCTATTCTGTTGCGAAAATTTCCTCAAAATCTTTACCGATTTACATTTTTTTCCTTTCCGATTGTAAAGTAGTCATATTTAATTAAAATAGAAAATTTAAATGATAGAATATTTTAAATAAAATAGAATATTAAAATAGCCATATTTTGAAAAGCATGTGAGATTTAAGGGCTTCAACAGTACTGACCCAGACCTAGTCGCGTAAGCATATGACGAAATTATGGAAAACCGCAAAAAATGGAACTTATTGAGCTTTAGAGGGATTTATTGCTAAAACCACAATTTAACAACATTGCTTTGACGAATTTTTATAAATTATATTTGATGAATGAAAAATATACACATTTACGCGCATTTGCAAGAAAAATCATTGGTATTTTCGGCAGCACATATACGTGCGATCAGTTTTTTTCGAAGATGAAACACACTAAATCAAAAATTCGAACGAGGATAACAGATGAAAATCTGGAAGATTCTATGCGATTATCCTTAAGCAATATCATCGCCAATATGGAGAGTCTTGTAATTCAAGTACAAGGCCAATCTTACTTCCACACTCACCCATACAAAAATTTTTAATCAGTAATATTAATATTATGTCGTTCATTAATAAAATAAAAAATATATAAGATGTAGCAACGTGTTTTATTGAATTAAATATTACTTATGTGTAGTAATTTAGTCCGGCCCTTGACTCGAAGATGGAATGACAATCCGGCCCCAGAAAGGTTGCCCATGCCTGGTTTAAAGGTTAAGAATTGGTTCACAGATTAAAATAATTGCACCACATCGGGAGCTGATATGGATACACATATATGTATTCATATATGCTACGTAGGCTTCATATAGTTTCAGTAATTAAATGAACGTAAAATATAGGACTACAGTATGCCATAAATCAATATTCATTATAAAAAACCTCGTATTTTGGCCTGACGAGGTATAGTTAACACCGATACCTGTTTTCCTAATCTACCTAAATACTGTATTCGAGTGTTATATTTAATGTTACCAGATGTACTAGATCCCATAGTTATCCCTCAAACACCCGACCCCGCACTTATGCGTTTCTACGAATACTGCGACGTATCGGAAACTGTTTGCGCAAGATGAATTGGACTTTTTTTCTTACGTTATAATACTCAAGAAGTTTTGTTGTGTAAGTGAGTGGGTTTTTTGATTCGAACTCGTCGGTTATGTATAGTTGAAAATAGCATTTTTGAAAGAGGATATTAATTATTGCTTCAGAACACAAGACGTCGCTTTCAATGCAAATCCACTTAAAAGGAAAAAAAGATACTTTGAGTTTTGAATGCCACGTATTTTTAAAAACGAACAATGGCAAATTTGGTTAATTTATATTTTAACCAAATGCCCGATTTAACAATGAAAAGCATACATTTTTTGTACTTATTCCACCTTAAATTTATTGTATGAGGATCGGTTTCGCTCACTGCAAGCACGTCAGTTGATAATGCTCACCATGAGCGAAACCGGTCTTGATCCAATAAATTTAATATGGAATAAGTACTAAAAATGTGTTTTTATTTTTATTATAATACCATTCCCCCAAGTATTGATAGTGAACACCTTGAAAGCACACTGCAGGTCGTTCAATATCTCGGATTATTATTTAAAAGATTTTTGCTCAACATTTTCTAGGTTTTTATGCTTATTTTTGTAAACTTTGACCATCTATTTGACCTAACTTAATTGAGTTTAGGTTAAGTTATTAACTATTAAGCCGATATGAGTGCTAAAGATTCGTTTTATCATTCAATTGTCACATGGTATTTTATGAGATCGGTCATTTTTATTTTCATACACTTTTTATCTTCATACACTCTTTGCATCCCTGCACTTATTGTTTGAAAGAAGTTCGTGAAATAAATAAAAAGAATCTAATCAAAATCGCCAAATGTGCGGGTTTATCCGGAACTATTCCGTGAAAACGCCGGGCGCTTCAGAGTTAAGAAAAGCCGTTTGAACATAAAACTAACACAATTATAAAGAAATTTTACCGTTAGGTATATCGTAAACTTTGCTAAGTTTCCTTAAATGCTTGAAGTATAATAAATTAAAGACAATATTTTCTTATTATTTACGCATTTCGATTCTAAATTTAATACAAGGTTATTCAAAAGGTAGATTGCAAAGCCATTTGTGTTTGGTTATATCAATATGACAAATCTTAACCTAAAAAAAGGCCTTAAAAAAAGGCCTTAAAAAAATAACCTAAATTTTTACATGATTATTATTTATACTACCTAGAGTTGGACGCCTAGCGCGTACGTGTCTCGTCACCGGCTCCTAAAAGGCTAAGATCGGGTGGCTGGTAACTAAAATCAATTCTTTCCATATATTTGAATGAAAATTCATCAAGGGATCAGAATTTTACAAACGATGATTCAAACCCGTTAGCACTGCACGAGTGAATTAACCACTAAGCTACAGCTGCACGGCTCAGTGATACATATGTTTTGTACTTGTATGTAGTCTAAGCCTAATTTATGATAACAAAATATACATATAGCGGTAAATAAAAATATGAATACAATCAAATTGATTCCACATCCATAGATAGATAGTATTATCTCAATCCCGTAAGCTAACTGATTAAACTGATAAGGCATCTAATCCAGTAGTGGATTATCACATCAGAGCAAGAGGCACGCGCTTGGTGCCTCCAAATCTTGTGGGTAATATATTGTGCAATATTGACATTTGATTAAAAAAACCACATACTATGTTTCGAAAACGGAATATAATTTTTTTGTTTATCTATTTGATGGAAGGTTCTAAGGCGCTTTGGCATCAAAGTTCTTCCCGTCTCCTTTGTCTCTCGGTTTACCTTTTATATTCAAGTTACGTTCCCTTCCTATCATTGCTGACTAAGATGGCGCGATCGCTTTATTGATGAGTAATTCCTTGCGACACCAGTTCAAGAGGTCAGCTTACTTTATCTTTTTACCGATGGAGGGTCATCGAGAAGAATGGTTCTCGATCTATAACAATTCTCAGATGATTTCTCGTCGTAATTGAGAAGAGATCGTTGGCTTACAATTATGGCCCACTGCCTTGTGAAGCTTTTGAGAGGTTTCACAAACATGCTCCCGAATAGTGGATGTTTTAAATCTATTCACGTACTATGAAGCATCACATATGTATATGCCGTTAGTGACTTATTTTGATAATCTGGAGAGTCTTCAGATGTGTGTGGTGATCTAACGCCCATACTGGTATAGTGGAATTACTGATGTATCTAAGAGAAGGTTACTTTTAAGGGTAAGTTGGCTCCTAGTATAAAGCATAACGTACAATGATGGAACACTGCGTTTTGAAACTTTGAGATTTGACGAACGAGCTCATTCGGTTTATAATGTTTTGATATCACAACGAAAAATGAATTGAGAATCATGAAGTAACAGCGTGTGAATGTTTTTAGTACTCATTCTGAATTGTTTTTAGTGAGTTGCAGGGAATACCTTCAAATTTGATTGAAAAAATGTGGCAACTTATAAAATATAAATCTTATATGATTTTGTGACTCTTTTTAAAAGTCGTAAAAAAGGACCTCTAAAATTATATTTCGTCTAGGGCCTCACAAGTGCTTAATCTGCCACTGATCAAATCATTATTGATTCCGCCTTATATGTGAGTAGGTACAGACTATTCATCTCTATTGAAGAGATAAAGCTTTAATATATTATATACAGATAAACACATATACTAGCTTCGGGTAATCTAGATGTCTATTATGTAAGGCGTATATCTATCCACGTTACGTGATCCTTCCATTTTGGTCAATATTGTTATGCAGCTCAGCGGTTGCGATATCCGCTTACGAACGGACAACTTCATGGATTGGCTATTCAATCGGTTTATTGGTGTGTGATCAAACGCATGGACGCGCTTTAAAATATTTTCTAGAAGGTTCTCAGGAATAAAATAACCCAGTGGCGCTCGTACTATTTGCTATATGTTTCAATGGGTGATGTTCCCGTCTAAGCCATGGGTCGCGACGGGTTTTCTGTAGGATCACCAACTTATATAGTCTATAACTAAAAACTATTCACATAATGAATTTTCGTTGTTTTTTTTCAAATTACCTGGTGAAAAAAACCTTTATCAATTGCATCGGGATCGCGGGTCACATGGCTTTTATAAAAATATGTCGCCACCGAAAAGGGTTGGAAACTATGCTCTAAGCTCTACGCCGAGAGGTTAGCTGCGCAGTAAATACAACGCCCGGTCCGTGGCGCTGTGGTCAACGTCGTTGGCTGTTGACGGACCGCCCGGAGTCGAGTCCCTAAACGTCTGTCGCATGGGTGTTTGTTGTTCAAAAAACTCTTCCTGTCTAAAAACGCGACGCGTATCGAGAGCAATGAGCTAACCACTTGTCTTGTCGTAGTTCTCGCATCCTTGTTCTTCTCTCAACTATTATACGATACTGAGCAACTGAGTAACAAGCAGTTCTTGTGGAAAAAAACCTGTTGAGATAAGCTTGGTGAGGAGTCCATATGCTCCAAGTTGGGAGTGGACATGGTTAAAAAAAAAAACAAATACTAAATGGGTTAATTCAACAAATGCGCGGCATAATTTCATTTTTTTTTGTTTTTCTTTGTACACAAATATTATCAATCAAATATTTTTGACAAAAAACTGTTTTGAAATAATACATGAAAAATAACAAAAAAAAAAATTGTACACAGCAAAATAAACTCTATTCTTTAAATTCGATCCTTATGAATGAAACCTGGGCAAAAATTCTCAAAATCAGGTATGCAAGTCCCATGTAAGAATTTCCGGTAATATCGCATCTATCAAATAACTTACCTTGAGTTTTTTTTTCAACGCTTACAGCCTTGAAAGCTAAGAATTTAACCCACGTACACAAGTGTTTAGTTCCGTCAGGATTCTAAGATAAATTCGATTGCTATTTCGGCTTAACGTCATCATTAGAACAATCAGTAGTTGTTCGTTGTTAGACGATAGCGTGATAGGGTTGAACAAGTCGGTACTTGCGGTCTAGTGGCAAGAGCTTTGTCCTAGCGATCAGGGGGCCCGGGTTCAATTCCCGGCAAAGTCAGATTTTTTCAATTAAAAAAAAAGAGATCTGGGTGTATGTTATTTATCGTTGATTTTGTGCACAACTGATTCATTATTTAATATTTATCATCAAGTTAATATCGTATGACTTACACAGTTAAGAGTATTTGGCGCATTGGTGTAAGCTGTAATGCCAAATAGTTTTTTTTACTTAAAATTAAAAAAAAAAAAATATCAATTCAATGGATAGAAAATAGATAGTATTATTTGAATCACTTTTAAAGTGTGCACTGTCATACTTGGGTTGAATGACGTTATATTAAACCACAACCTCCGTTAATCTTCAGTTGAAAAATCTTGCAATGAGCAAAACCGTTCCTGCTATAAATAATTTTACTGTGGAATAAATACATTTTTTTTTAATTATTATTTTTTGTATGTTACCTTGTAAAAGCATTTCCGTCAGCTCGAATGGTCAAAGATGTTGGCTTCAGTTGCTGTGATTTTCCAATTGATTATATTTCTGTTCGAACCCATGGATGGTCTTATCCTAAAAACTGGGCGTAGCAAGAAAAGCTTAGCTAACTACTAGTCCTGATCTGGCCCTATCTCGCTATCTTAGAAAACGAGAAGTTAAACAACTGAGCCACAAGCATTTCTCATTAAAAGCATTTTTAAACCATGGAAGCGCATTCCAGTGTGGTAAATGTGGACTCATCATGAATTTTACATACCGTAAAACGGGGTGAATAGAGACTGGGAGGTGAATATAGACAAAAACAAAGATTGTACTTTAGCACAACTTTACTAAGAATCCAATGTATTTATATTTAATTCTTTACCGTGACTATAATACTCTCTATTTGTCTCGAATGATTAAAACCAAACCAACTAAATGATTGACCAAAATTGAAACAAACGTGTTTAAGTTTGATGCCTGTGCATCCTTACTTTTTGACCCCTTATAAAATTCTCTTTTATTGCACGAAAATCAAAATCAATCATGTTTTTTTTGGTTAGTAAGTACAGTAAAATGGAATGAATAGAGACTCGTATAGAATAGAGGTTCATGCACGATCATTGCAATCTGTATTTTTGTCTCTATTCACCTGCCAAGTCTTGATTTACCCTTTCTCGTCTCTATTCACCCCTGATTCAATGTGAATAGAGACATCGAACAAAATTGACTGTGTCTTAATAACGATAGTGAATATTTGAAAAATATTGTCATGAATGTGTAGTAGGACCATAGAAACAAGTTTCAAGCCATTCATATTGGAATTAAGTGGCGCAGGTATGAAGATACATAGTCGTGAAGGGTAAAAAGTGTATCTTTTCACCCCGTTTTACGGTACTCCTTTTGAAGAGGATCTGAAGGATATAACTAGGACACGACTAGTGGTTCGCCAACCGCCCTCGCAACGTCCCATTTTCAGGATCGGATGGCTGTGGAAGGGAATTTGTAAGCAACATACATATATACATAATGAATGAATGATGTAAGCAACATAGGCATCCATTATTAATTCGATTGACAAATGAGACTGTCTTGACTTGGATTCAAACCCGTGAGATCCGCAACCGAACCCAACGAAGTTCGTATCAAAATAATTGGCTCTCTTTTTTTAAATTCGAACTGCGCGAAGTGCACTTTTTGTTCAGCATAAAGCAGGGGTGGCCAAAGCGTCGATCGCCTTTCTGATCTGTACAAATCTCTGGCGCCCGTCTCAAGAAGCTTACGAGACAAGTCGTGTGACAAGGATAGCACGCTAAAATCTCGTAAAAGTTAGCCGATTATCGACGAAAATCTCTTTCTAAAACCTTGGTCAAACAAGGGTTGGCAATTAGATTAATATAGGATTTAAATTACTACTTTTAATGTTGGTCGATCGCTGCCAATAATTCCAAACGAAAGTCGATCGCGGGCAAAAAAGTCTGGCCACCCCTGGAACAAAGTAATGCGAATCAAAAAAGTCTGTCCTCCATGAACTTGAATAATGTTACCTATATCTATAATACGCGACGTCCGCAAAACAACGTTTTTAATGCAAGACCTTGTTATTGAAATGGTCGAGTGAGTAATGGGTGCCTTTTCTCAAAACAAGACCACGCCAGACTATTCGTTCGTTGCAGGAAGACGTTTTTTTCACCACGAAGGTCGCCTTTGCACGACGCTGCCGCCACTGGTGATAGAGCGATACGATCACATCGTCACGATGACGGTCACGGACAAATCAACAAAGGCTTGGATAAAGTAATGTCGAATTAAATTCCATTAATTCAGCAACATAAGATGTACATAGTTGAGCCTAATTTTTTTATTTAAATATCCTTCCAAATTAAAACAAGTAATTTATAATTTAATTTTTTTTGGAACAATCTTATCACAAAAGCGACCGTGAGATAGTAGGTCTGATGATGCTTTAAAAGAGCTTCGAAACTCGTGCCACTATCTGTCACACAACACATGGAATAAGCTAAGTAAGGTAAATGTACCAGTCGTTAAAATAACGATTAAGGTTTAGCATTGTACCGAATGAAGGCAAAGCAAGTATTCTCATATTGGAACATATATCTTAATTAATATTATGTAACAAAAAATTACGAAAGGGCCTGATTAAAAAAAGTTGTGTTAAATTATTTGAGGTCATATTTTTGTTTCAGTAGTTGACCATCTCACAAATTGAAAAGTCTAGGTGTTGACCATGTCTAACCAGGGGGCTTTATAGTGAACTTTCTGTCACACCACTCTCGGTTGAATCAAGTAGCAATGGGTGGTTCAGGAACAAGGTACATACCGTTACTAGAATGATCACCTAAGAAATTTGAAATAATACACTTTCCTCGCTAGGTGTTATTTTCAAATGGCCACCCTGGCACTCCATTGGCTATATGGTGATGTGTTAGTGGCTCATTCCGACCACAGATGCCTTGACTTGTCTGAAATTTACAATTTAGAGCAATCCCACATCTGCATTTCTTATTTTGGGCCATTTTATTCTCAAAAGGTCAACTACTGGATACATTTAAAGGGTCTTTTTATAAGGACGCTTAGTTTTGAAATGTAAATAAAACAAGTTGTTTGTGAGATTTCGACTAAATTTTAATTTCATTTGTAAGTATATTTTACGGCATTAAATATGGAATATAGCATCAAATGTCTGCCAATATCCATTCATTTCCTGTACACTTTCACACACAGCAGCAATGCTTTCACCAGATATTGTATTTTTATGACGTACAGGTAGGTGTTGGCCGATTATTTACCAAACTGGTTGACTCAAATTTGGCCACTAAACAATGAATAATCTACTCAGCAGGACAAAGTAACATATTTTGAGCGTCCCTATTGAAATACCCTTTACCTTAATATAAAAAAAATATATTTAGATGATCGTCCACAAAGTTACCGCCAAATCTATATTCAAAAGTATTTATTGTTATTCACTTGCTTGCACGTTGAGAGAGAGGTAAGGATAAAAGTATGGTGCTAGGAGTACGTACTTCGTTTCTCTTGCTTTCTCACAAAACAATATAATTGAATGGCCTTTCTTTTGGATAGTGGAGTAGTGGTAGACATTTTTAATTTCTCGGGAATATTTTAAAATATATTTTTTTTAAATACAACACATATTCTGATAAATATCGAGAGCAGTTTTTCTAATTTGGAGCATTATCAAATGATAAAATATACAGTGAAACAAAGTTATGTAAAATTATAAAGTAAAAATATCTTTTTTTGCTGTATGATTTGTCGGTTGATAATGCTCGCAATAAGTGAAACCAGTCCTGATCATTGTCAGAAAAAGTGTTGAAAAAGTACCATAAAATATGCATAAAAGATAAAAAGTGACAACTTACACTAAAAAAGTGTTTTGGTAATAAGACTGAAGCAATTATTCTAAATTTCTATTGATAGCAAAATGAAGGTTTTAATTTTTCCTATTTACACCTTTAAAGTGATTAGCGCTTTTTAAATTGTATCAATGTGACGAAAGCAATTCATCAAAGGCTTACGACTTGCCATTTTAAACGAACTGTTTTTACTTTTTCATTGCACCGGTCAGTCACCAGCGAAAACCGAAATGATCGGCTGCGTTTGGTGTTGCTCTTAAATAATTTATGCAAAACAACAACAATAATAAGTTACTAAATAATTATGTAAAAATGTGAAAAGAAATCTATGTTTACGTTTCATTTTAATTCAAATACAACGATTGTCTATGATACGGTTCATCGGAAAATTCGAAATTTTGAACTATCGCGGAAGTGTAAAAACGGCGGGAATATTTTGACATTTGATTTGCAAAAACCATTAGGTGCTAAACATGAGTGTTCTGAGTGCATTTTATATCGCTAATTGATAATAAGTGTATACATGACGTTATCGTTAATGTGAAATTCCTTGACTCATTATTTGTTGACGTTAAAAACTTTTTATCTCATACCCAATAATAAAATACCGAAACAAAGAGAACAAAACATAAACATGCCGCAAATGACATCTAGCAGCACTAGCCTGAAACTTTTTCTCGATACAAAGCACGCAGCAGAGCTCTCAACCAAAGATTTGCAGAAAATTGAAAAGATTGCGGAATGGGTGACAACCGATTTGGACGTGAAAGAGACATCTGTGAATGAAAATTTTATATTTGTGGCGCAACTCATGGAGCGTATGAAAATGAATGCTACAAAATGTCAAAAGTTTTTGATTAAATATTACAAAGCTAGATCTAAAGATGGTTTCCCTGATATATTTCATAATAGCAATGTTGAAAGTGATGAAATATTAAAGAGCTGTCAATCTACGTAAGAATAGTAACCAAATATTTATTTATATTTTAAAATTAGTTTTTATTGAATGATATATCTACCAGGGCTGTGGAGCCGGTTAAAAAAAGTCCGACTCCGACTCCAGCATTTACCAAAACCACGACTCCGACTCCGACTACGACATTGACCATAAACACGACTCCGACTAAAAAATGGTTAATATCGTCACTTTTTCCCCTAATTTTCCTATTTATGTGTATTCAATTAAATATCAACCCTATCAATGCGGCCAAAAGCCAAATTTGACATATTAAATGCAAAAATAAAAAGTTTGAACTTTTCAAAATTTCCGACTCCGAGTACGACTCCGGCCAAAACGCCGCGCCGACTCCACAGACCTAATATCTACTAATGAATTTGATTGCTTCACAAACTGTTGTATGCCTGTTCTTCTCTGTGTGTTTACATATGTTTCATATAATGAAGTTCATCCGAGCATTTAAAATGCCTGAAAATGCCGAAAGGGTGAAACACGGGTCATTAGTCATAAATCTCAAGGATAAGTGCAATATTCAAACAATTCAAATTGTCATTGAAATTCCATCAAGCACCTACAGTCAAAATACTTAATTTAGAAATAAACATTATTTGTTGTGAATAAAACTTATACATGGTATTACAGCTGATGCCAATGCGCCATGCATTTGATAAATATAATAAAAAACAGTACATAATATATATCACAAAGGCATAAAAACATTTTATTTATATAGAAATTATAAGAGTAAAAACCAAACACCAAGTTCATAGCTGCAAATGTCCACTTCCTTTAGCAGTGCATTCTACAGCCGAATAGCCCTTATGACTGGTGACTCAAATGACCGACGCGACACACAAGTTTGATTGTCTCAATCAATAGCTTTATCAAATGTGACATAGTGCAGTTGTTGTCATGATGTGACCTCTTCTTTCATTTTTTTATGGTGTTTATGTAGGTACATATGAGTTATGATTATTCAAATTGTTACAGATATCTTTTCACCGTACCTCAACTGACAAAAGATGGACACAGATTGATAATAATGAAAATAATTCCCGGCTTTGAAACTGAAGACTTTGATGGGACAGCATTTTTTAAAAGATTTTTCATGGTGTCAGACATAAGGTAGCCATCAACATTTGTAATCCTTTGCACTCCTCAATATTTGTTTCTTTCCAGAAACTCCTCAAAAGATTTGAGAAATTGATCACTTCATGATATCCTACAAACTATATCTAAGGGACACAATCCAATAAATACGGTTTTTGAAATAAGGATTATTTAAAATTAATTAAAAAATTCTTCAAACAAAGTTTTACAATATTGAGCAGGACTTGATATAGGAGTTGCACGTTACCTATATGATGTCCAGCTAGACTCAACAAAGGAGTAAACCATGCCTTTTCCAATTGTTGATTATACCTACGTAATTCTGAAGCAATTAAATAACTGCGAATGCAATATACTTTATAATTTAATTAAATTTTACTTTCCAGATGGAGAGAAGAGACACAGTCAAAGGGCGACATCTTTGTAATTGATTTGGAAGGTTTTTCAAAATCACACATTATGAAACACTCAAACCATTCCCTATTGTATAAATTTATTAAATGTGTCAAGGTAACTTTACAATGTCTTTCTTTTATCATAAACCAATTAAAATTAAATGATGTAGGTAAGAAATATGTAAAATAATTTATTGATTGAGAAGGCATTTACTCGGTAGAACTCCATTATAATACGGTAAGATAAATAACAATGTATTTTAGTTCTACATAAATTATTTTATATATTTGTTGATAGCTATTTCAGCTAACGCCTTCGTCAGTAGAAGTAGATTTGAAGTAGAACTAAAATACATTGTTATTTTTCTTACCGTAATATGTAAAATAATGGTTAGCATTTAATTTCTCAAGCCTCTGCAGTACTGACATCTATTGGTAATAATCAGTAACTGTTAAAGTGTAATTTTTAGAATCTGAGCTTGCTATTATTTTATATTATCCTATTTAAGATGTAACTGTCAACTTGGTCGAAAGACATAAAACAAATTCAGTGGCCATTCAATACTATAAAATACTTTGCTAAAAATATGAATAAGGTATGAGTCATAATACTTCTAAAAGATTAATAGGGTATGATTAATAATACTTATTCTCCAACCGTATGCAAAAACAGGATCTCAGTATTAGTTTATTTGTGATTTTTATCCACGCCATTATTTCCAACCACCCATCCCTCATGTCAAAACAAAAGAGGTTTAAAACTGAGGCAGGTTTTGCAGAAACAATCTTAAAAAAAGCCAAACACTGTTGACACTCAACTGAGGACCCGACAACCATTTTAACCGTATCTTAATTGTTTCTTTTCTAGGACACATACCCTCACAAATGCAAAGCATTGCATTTTATCAATGTAAATTCTTGGCAAAGGAAAATAATATCAGTTTGTCTGAAGATGTTGAGAGTTAGCAAAAATACGATGCTCAAAATAAACATACACTCACAGCTGATGGACAGTCATGAAGATCTGATGGGTGGCTTACCGGGAAGTTTACAAGACTTGAATGGTAAGAAGAGGCTATTTTATTTTTTTGAGGCATAAAATCGCAATTGGAAACACATTTTATTTCCGTCTTTTCATGAAGAGATAAAACAAAAATTCATACTTGAAGTCTAATGTAGTTTTTATAATTAGAACACAATTTTTTTGTACTTCTTAATTGCAGTTTTATTGACAATTAGGTATGAGTGACAGTTGTTTGTTTGACTCCTTAGCAACGAATAAACCTAACACAATATAAAATTAAAAATAACTTTGATTATTCCACGTATTGTGCTACTAACTGTGACACGTGTTTCGCCTCTTTCAGAGTTTGTAATGTTTAACATTATTAGAAATATGTATATTTGTTTGTTTTGTTTCGATTCTATAACCCCCTCTCTTGCTTCCCTTATAAGGGAAAAATCCCAATCTGATTGATTGCAGCTTATTAGTATCATTATCTGATTGCATTGTTTCGATTCTATCACCCCTTCCTTGTTTCCTTTAGAAAGAAAAATCCCGAAATCCATTTTGTAATTTCATAATTTAATTATTTATGTTAGAATCAATCTTGCTTCATTACTTAAGCAAACTTTGCGATAGTGAGTCTGAAGATGCTTCTGAAAGAGGCGAAACACGTGTCACACTTTGTATATCATAGATTTAAAAATATCAGCAATATAGATAATATTACTGTGCATGTTTTTTTTTCAGATCTTTGGACCAATCGACTCATTTGTAACGGAGCATGGTTTGAGAGTCAGGAAGAAAAATACAAAACGTGCATTCCTAAAAAGTTTCACACTGAAAAGTTTTACGACAACGATGAAAAACTTTACACTTCCACCCATCCAGAAGCGTACGTTTATGTTTCTTTAGAAGGTGTTTTCAAGAAAATAGAAGACTGAAAATTTTATTAACACTATTTTATTTGAAAATATGCTGAAAAGGAATTTCCCTTAGAGGGGATTTAATTGGCCCCTATGAAGCAAAGAAACATAACTCATTTTATTGATTGTATTGGTATTTACTTGGTAGAACTCCGTTATAACAAGGTAAAAAAAATAATAATGTATTTTAGTTCTATAGAAATAATTTTATATAGCCGGAGTCGTACTCGGAGTCGGAAATTTTGAAAAGTTTGAACTTTTTATTTTTGCATTTAATATGTCAAATTTGGCTTTTGGCCACATTGATAGGGTTGATATTTAATTGAATACACATAATTAGGAAAATTAGGGAAAAAAAGTGACGATATTAACCTTTTTTTAGTCGGATTCTGAGTCGTGTTTTTGGTCAATGTCGGAGTCGGACACTTTTTACCGACTCCACAGCCCTGGTCAGAACTACTATTATATTATCTATGTATGTACTATTAGTTCTGGTGTGATGTGACGATGGCGTTAGTCAAAATAGCTATCAACAATATATAAAATAATTTATGTTGAACTGAAATACGTTGATACTTTTTTTTCACTGTGTAACTCACTTTTCTGTACTTTTCAGGAGAGTAATAAAGATGTAGGTACTAATAAGTGATATGATGTTCTATTTTTATCACTTTTAAGGTGTTCACTGTCAATACTTGGTGGAAAGGCATTATAATAAAAAAAATAACACATTTTTAGTACTTTTTCCACATGAGATTTATTTCATCAGGACCGGTTTCGCTCATGGCGAGCATCAGTAGATAATGCTCGCCATGAGCGAAACCGGTCCTGATGAAATAAATCTCATGTGGAAAAAGTACTAAAAATGTGTTATTATTTTTATTCTATTTTTATGCAAAATAATATAATATTTGATCATGAATATATTTTTATACATTTTATTACATAATAAAAAGATATCAATTATATTGTTGAATTACAATTAATGTGAACCGATTTCTTCCATTGTTCCATTGTTTACTTCCGTGGTTAATTGACAGCATCCAGTTTCTAAATCACCGATTTCGTGGATAGTTGGTGGATTGACGACCCTACATGTTATGCCGAAACATTGAAATACTTCATCTTCTTCGCCAAGAAGAGAAAATTCAATGGTCACAGAAACCTGAAAAAAATATTGGTTGTGGTGTTACAGAATTAATTTGATCTTTTGTGGTTCAGTGGTAAGAGCTTTACACTAACTATCAGGTAGATTTTGTGCTCATGTAATTAAATTTCAATTTAAGATCTTGGACATGGTTTTATGTAGTGTCTTTATTGCTGGAATTAATCTTGAGTGACTTGATAAAAAAACGGAATTGTTGGGTTTAGAGCAGTGGTTCTCACGTAAAAAATGTCTGGTGGCCGCACCAAATTTTTGTGTTGAGTCTATTTGACAAAAAGACCTAAACATGTATATATTTGAGTTGTTGCGAACTAACAATTCTTGAAGCACAATACAATGCATACGAAATATTCGATTTTCAGTGTATTTGTTGACAAATTAGCTTGTAAAACCAAATTTTTATTATATATCAATATTAACTTTGAAGCTGTTGGTGGCCGCACATGAGAACCACTGGTTTAGAGTGCATTGGTAGCAGTTGGCTTCTGTGACAGACTTCACGGGTGTGAATCCTAGTACGAGCAGTATTTTTTCAATCTATCGATTCTGTTCAAAGCCCATCCAATCATATAAACAGGGCGTAGCGAGAGCGCCAAGCTTATCACTAGTTCTGTCCTAGCCTTATCCTTTCTATTCCTACTCTCATCAAAATAAAGAGAGGTTTAGCGACTGAGCAACAAGGAGTTTGCGTAAATAAAAATCATCCTGAGAGACCTCCATAAGGAGACCATATGCTGTACATTTGGAGTGGACATGGATAAAAATATTGACTATTGGTCTTTTATCCTACTTGCTCACACACAAATGAGGCTGTGGAATGAAGATCTCAATGCACACTGGTGACATACTATATATTGTTATCCACGTATGTTGCCAATGTGCAGCATATGGTTTGCTAATGTAGATATCTACACATATTTTTTCTACGAGAACCAGGGCTGTGGAGTCGGAGTCGATGCGGCGTTTAACCGGAGTCGTATTCGGAAATTTTGAAAAGTTTGAACTTTTTGTTTTGGCGTATAAAATGTCAAATTTGTCTATTGGCCGGATTGATTGGTTGCTATTTAATTGAATATACAGAAATAGGAAAATCAGGAAAAAAAAGTGACGGAATTTTTAGTCGGAGTTGGAGTCATGTTTTTAGTAAATATCGGAGTTGGAGTCGTGTTTTTGGTAAATGTCGAAGACAGAGTCGTACTTTTTTTTAACGACTTCACATCCCTTACGAGAACTGTGTGTTATTACGTCGTTTAATCTCTTTAGTTTGATGGGTGATAGTAGAGATAGAAAGGATAAGGTCGCGAACTGGACTAGTGGTTAGCTAGTCGCTCTCGCTATGCCCTGCTTACATTATTGGATGGGATTCAAACTCAATCAATAGATCGACTGAAAAAAAGTAGCTCGTATAAGGACTCGAACTTTTGAAGTCCGTCACGGAAGCCAACGACATTGAAAAATGCACCATGGACCTGACAAGTCATATATATGTTACAGAAAACTGTATTCTCAATGAAAATGTATCAAGTAATAGATTTGTATGACAACATGATTTCACTGGTCACGATCATTGAAATTATTGGCCCAAGTTGATGATTTACCGGCCTAAAATTTTGGCTTGCTTCAATGAAACGAAATCAGCAAGTAGTCACTTTTGTAAAATGAGAACCAAAGAAAAACACAGACAAACATTGGGCTGAAGATAGGGCGGTCAAATTTAATTTCAATGACAGCTTGCAGAAGAATATATTTTCACTGTAACATATATTTATAATAATAGCAAATTATTACCCTGGAATATCCATCAATGTTCATTTTAAAGTTGTAAGTGACACTCTCCCCTTGCTTAAGTGGGCAACTTCCATTAACCAAAGACCGGCATCCATCTTGCATATCATCAGGCAGTTTGTAGGTTACTGTGATGAACCCAACACTAGCTCTGACTTTTGGCTTCAACACTTCACTATCACTCACTGAAATAAAAACAACAATTAATGCTTACTTAAGAATTTCAACTGAGGGTGCCTGATGGAATTTCTATCTCAAATTTAAATCGTTTGAATTTTGTACTTTTTCATGAGTTTTGTCATTAGCAACCCGGGTTTCACCATTCGAAATCTTCAGGCATTTCAAGTGCACGCATGTGTTTGAACTGAAGCTTGGATTTGTAGAGTTCAGTCAATCTTGCCGTACTAGCAATGTTGGGTAAATTATGGATATATGGTCACGGGACAGAATCCCAATCCTCTCGAGCTAAGTTAAAAAAAAATATACATACTGGTTTATAATTTTATGTTTTGACTTTACTCTTTGAGTTCTTGTGGATTATTATAAAATGGGGAATCAAAATGATTAAATCTGAAGAATATTACTGATTATTGTATGAGTTCTGAAAGAAGAACTTGTTTTTTAATATTAGCCTATAATAAAATTATTCTTTTTATTTTAAACAAATAATAAACTTATGTGACTCTCTCTATCTGTATAATTTTATTATTTGTGTAGTTTGTGTTTGCATTTTTGCTTCTGTAAATTAAAACAACTCGATTTCATACTTATTGCGAAGTATTCTTTAGAATTTTCTATTATAATAAATTTAAAAAATAAAGACGAAACATTTCAAAAAAAATCATAAGCCTTACATTCATTTCATTTAATGTGGTTATTTTTCATAAATCTTTACAAAAATTCTGTCCCGTGACAATATATCCATAATTTACCCAATGTTGATATAATTAAGAATTTCGACAGAGAGTGCTTGATGGAATTTCAGTATCAAATTTGCCTGTCTGGTGTACTGATGTACACATCTCTGATTCCTCTTTTGTTTCAATGATAATAAACTCTTTAAGTTTTAAAAAAAATCGCCCGCAACGGTAAAAATTTGGCAACCCCTGATATAGTTGCATACTTACGAACTAAAAATGTTACATCCATATTAGCATCGGTTCCATCAACAAGAAGACAAGGCTGCTTTTGGCATCCTGTCACATTTACGAAGAGTGGTGCAGGACCTTGGGAGCCTTCAAAAAGGAAGAAGAAGAAATCAAGAAATAAATAATATAACTAACATTAGTGACGGCCAGTGGATAAGATATCTGGGGGTGCTGTCGTTAATTGAAGATAAATGTTTATTTGGATTAATTTTTTTACAAAAACTTAGAAATATGCTCGGATAAATCATTCGAGCCATGTATTTCTTTCGTTGAGTGAAACACTTCCTACTTTCGATGGTTGCGGCGGTAACTTTGTGGAAGTTCATTTTAATATAAAATCTAAAATAACTTTGATTATTCCACGTATTGTGCTACTAACTGTGACACGTGTTTTGGCTTTCAGAGGCATCTTCAGACTTACTATCGCAAAGTTTGCTTAAGTAAATGACTTTTCATTTTCACATGAAGGGGGCTAAAAAAAGACCCCAATGTTTTGGCCTTATTGGCATAGACTGCAATAAAGAAATGATTGATTATGCTTTGACGTATATTTATACATCTTTCTGAAGAAAAAATCATATAAAAATCCCGATTTTTCCTATAATTATTCATATTTAAGTCGCGCATGAAAACGACGACGTTTCCACTCCAACGGCTTTGGCGGACCAACAAGCCAAAAACTGAGCACGAAGTCACCTTCTTATCGCTTATCGCCTTTTATTGTTGCCATATATGAAACACTCCGTCCATGTTATGACTCACTATGGCTTATGGGCGTGAAATTTTATGCTAGCGCTTCCCAGCTAAAATTAACAAATAGACTGAAAAATTCCGACTTCTTCTCTTTTTTAATCGATTACGGCGCAACTAGCCAATAAATATCATATTTTATTCTGCAAAAGGTGGACATCGTACCA
This sequence comes from Himalopsyche kuldschensis, assembly GCA_028554975.1. Taxonomy (NCBI): domain Eukaryota; kingdom Metazoa; phylum Arthropoda; class Insecta; order Trichoptera; family Rhyacophilidae; genus Himalopsyche; species Himalopsyche kuldschensis. The sequence goes on along the minus strand of JAHFWI010000031.1, from coordinate 2,056,009 downwards.
CTAGTATTAAGATAGATATTTAAGGTAAAGCAGCTGTTGGGACAAAATCTATACTGTTCGGGATTGCTAGGTTAAGCAAACTTTGCGATAGTAAGTCAGAAGATGCCTCTGAAAGAGGCGAAACACGTGTCACAGTTAGTAGCACAATACGTGGAATAATCAAAGTTATTTGAAACAATTCCTAATTGGAAACAAATTGGAAGAAATAAACCTTGCGCCCGGCACGGACGCAACACTGCTGGAGAGTACAGTACCAGCCCAAGATTTTATCTGCGAAATTTCTCCACGCGCCCCTCCTTCGCCCACTCGAGTATATTCCATCGAAAATGGTACTGCAACGGTGTCACTTTCTGATATTGATATTAGTACCGCGATGAATTATGATTAATACATGCTTAAATAATATTCATATTTTCAATTTATTCACATACATTTATGTACCTTAAAATGGGGTGAATAGAGACACTTTTTACCCTTCACAATGTATCTTCATACTTGCGCCAATGAATGGCTTGAAACTTGTTTTTATGGTCCTACTACACATTCATGACAATATTTTTCAAATATTCACTATCTTTATTCAGACACAGTCAATTTTGTTCGATGCCTCTATTCACATTGAATCGGGATGAATAGAGACGAGAGAGGGTAAATCGAGACTTGGCAGGTGAATAGAGACGCAAATACAGATTGTAATGATTGGAATATATGAACCTCTATTCTATACCAGTCTCTATTCATTCCGTTGTACGGTACTTAGTAACAAAAAAAAACATGATTGATTTTAATTTTCGTGCAATAAAAGAGAAGTTTATAAGGGGTCAAAAAGTAAGGATGCACAGGCATCAAACTTAAACACGTTTGTTTCAATTTTGGCCATTCATTTAGTTGGTTTGGTTTTATCATTCGTGAGATAGTATTATAGTCATTGTAAAAATAATATATAGATAGTAAAAAAAATAATTGGATACTTAGTAAAGTGGTGCTAAAGTTCAATCCTTGTTTTTGTCTCTATACACCCCAAGTTTTACAGTGCGTATGGATGAGCCGCCACTGACTAAAAATACACTACCCAATCAGTGACGGTTGGTGACGGGGTGTTGGGGTAAGAAGATTCAACCATTTTTGCAATACCTATTAAATTTTAAACACTTTTGATTTTCAATTCAGATGTTCGCAATACCAACAGTGCGTACGGAAAAATAGTTGAATCCACTTTGACCCCCAAATACACTACCCAATATCAAAATTCGGCAAAATTTTAAAACTTATAGTACAAATGATAGCTTTTTAAAAATAATCTTACATGTACTGACATCTGTTGCCGTCAAACTGTAGTATAAAGATACAAAAACCACAATAAAGAACTCTGAAGTGGGCGCCATTTTGATTCTTCTGTCACTTTGAATAACTTTGACGAATTTATACCTAATACGAAGCTGAATTGAACACAATTTTTGATTTTGTATCGTCAATGCTTGAACAAAATTATCAACAAACTAATTTAACCAAGGTTGGTGGTGTTTTATTAAAGTAATTTTGCCTCGATTTCACGTGCGAGATATATTTCTGTACAGTCTAAGATTCAAAGGACAACTAGATTAATAAAATGATCCCTTTAATATAAAAGACGAGACGTCGATAGTAATTATTTGCGTGAAGCTTGCATGCTATACACGGGCAAGTTTTTACAATATTTATGCAGACTTATAATCTTGAACGGATCGAACGACAACTAAAGGGATATTGAAAATTAAATTTGGATCTAATATAAAAATCCTATGAAATACTGGCTAACACACAATTTAGACGTCAGGCTCTCAGTTGGGAAGGTTTTATGAAAATCTATTCTTAAAATAAATGGATTAGGGGTTCATAAAAATTCATAAAAAATAGACATATTAAATTTAAAGAAATTTTTTCCCATATCCGCTCCCTATTAGAAGCATATGGCCGAACACACGGTGCCTCCAAGATTCTCTATCTCCCGCCAACTTCCTCGCTTCTTCCCAGGCCATCCCGGCGTACCGTAGCTCCATTGAGTACATCCTATGGATGGTCATCAAAGGCCTTCCGTGGCATCGGGATCCATCAAGTTGATAAAAGAGGCAGGTAGGATTCAGGCTCCCCTGGGGCATCTGCAGCACATGTCTAAGCCAGGTCAATCGCCACCTTTTTATTTTGGACGTAATAAGAGGCTGGTTTGTCCGCTCTCTTACCTCCGTGTTCCTGACAAAGTCAAACCAGCGTACTCCTAATATTCACCGCAGGCATCTGTTTTTGAAGCACAGTATTCGGTTACCCTGTGTTTTTGTAATGTGCCATGACTCGCAACCATAAAGCAGCACAGTCAGTATACATGCGTTGAATAAGTGGCACTTGGTTCTAACCGAGTACAGCCGTGAGTCACAGACTTTCCGCATTGAATTAAAGGTTGCTCCAGCTATCCGTATCCAATGTGTTAACTTCCCATTATTATTTGTTTTGCTCTTAGCATAGAAATGAAGAAAAAAACAAGTGCCTGAAGGATTCTTTGCTTATATTCGCGGGGCCGATCTATCGACCCCGTGGGATTAAAAGGGTTAAATTATAACGCCATTGACATTCGACCACGGACTTATATATAATACAGTTAAGATATTCTCATTTTGCAAAGCTATAAAACAGCACCAATTATTTGTTTCTATGTGCAGATACATATATACAAATTACATAAATTAAATTTATACATAGTACTAGTATTGCTACCCGGCGTCGCTCGGACTAAGCGACCAATAATTATTTAATGTTATATCATTCGACATAATTATATCACAAAATCTAACATCCAAAATAGATTTAAAATAAAATCACAAACTTTATTTAATTTGATGACAGCCCCATTCTCGCCCATTAAAATGTCCAAATTCAAGGAAAAAATCTAATTTGCTGTCAAAGAAATGTCAAATAATACCTTCACGTAAATAATAAACATTATTATATTAATAAAAGCCGGGAAAAGTTCAGTAGAAGACTAATTTATTACATTTTGACTAAATGTCTTCGCCGATAAAAATTCAAAACATATTTTCTTTCATATTCGTTTTTATGGCAACTTGCAACAACAATGCAAAAGGGAATTACAGACCCACAGACATACATACGCCGTTTCGGTTTTATTTAAAGGGTATTTCAATAGGGACGCTCAAAATATGTTACTTTGTTTTATTCTTGTTATTTGAGTAGATTATTCATTTGTTTAGTGGCCAAATTTGTACGTCATCAAAATACAATATCTGGTGGAAATAATCGGCCAACAAAATTTCTCGTTGTTCACAAGAACTTGGCTTTTCTGCGACGTCAGCTTGGCGAATTTTGAATCAAGCCTTATGTCTGCACCCGTATAAAATCCAACTAAACAAGGAACTTCAGGTAAACGACCGCAGACAACGCCTGATTGGGTTCTGGAGCAGTTGGAAGTTTACCCAAATTTGTCAAAAAAGTCAACTTTAGCGACATGGCCCATTTTATAATGAATGGATATTGGTAGACATTTGATGTTATATTCCATATTTAATGCCGTAAAATATACTTACAAATGAAATTAAAATTTAGTCGAAATCTCCCAAACAACTTGTTTTATTTACATTTCAAAACTAAGCGTCCTTATAAAAAGACGCTATATTTTTATTTTCAAATAAATATCGAAATTGTCTCGCAATTTATTTTTTGACCGTGTATAGCCTCCTTCATACGTAAGCTGTATCCTTGGCACAGGTATTATGATCAGGATAAACTTGTTGTGGCCAGAAAGATGCAGGAGACGAGCAAAAAGAGGGGTAAATATGATGAGGGGAACAGCTTCAATTATTGACAGCTATCGATGCTTTCGCAATGCTTGTACTAGGATGAAGGCTTATCGAAGAAATATTTTGAATTTTCTTATTAGAATATAAAATTTAAAATAACTTTGATTATTCCACGTATTGTGTAACTAACTGTGACACGTGTTTCGCCTCTTTCAGAGGCATCTTCAGACTTACTATCGTAAAGTTTGCTTAAGTAAATTCTTGTTAGAATTCCATGATTGCACGTCCAAAAAATAACTATGTACATATTGATGTTAAAAAAAATAAATATAATATATGGTTGATAGCTATTTCGGCTGATGCCCTCGTCAGAACTAGTTCCAATCTTAAATATACATATTGGTTTTTTTTTCACCGTGATCGTTTCAATCGGCCGAAGCGTCTAAACTGAAGTCATTTTACGAGAACTGATTAGTGTACAGTCAATAGTTGAGAAAAAACAAACGCTCATTTGCGTCCGTCTATTTTTACTGCACCGTCACTCATGATTTTTTTTAAATTTTTAAATCAATGCCCACTCCCAATGTGGAGCATTTTATCTCCTAATGCGGGTTATCTCAACATATTTTTTAAACTACTTTAAAATTATTAAAAATTTGATTTTTTTTATTGATTGAATATAAATGGGAGGTCAATGCACGATTGCACCATTACAAGAGCCGCCCCCGACTATTGGTAGGCTTCTTAAGAATCGAATAGTATAGTATTATGTATGTATGGTGTATTTGTAAATTCTTTTGGATAAACTGAGGTTTTACTCTTTTGATAAATTAATCTAGGGCCGACTCCGACTCCGACTCCAGCATTTACCAAAACCATGACTCCGACTCCGACATTGACCAAAAACACGACTCCGACTCCGACCAAAAAAAGTTCAATATCGTCACTTGTTCCCCTAATTTTCCTATTTATGTGTATTCAAATAAATATCAAGCCTATCAATGCGATCAAAAGCCAAATTTTACATATAAAATGCAAAAATAAAAAGTTCAAACTTTTAAAAATTTACGACTCTGGCCAAATCGCCGCGACGACTCCGACTCCACAGCCCTGAATTAATCTAAAAATGAAGTCAATTTAAATTTGACATCTGCATTTGTATCCAATATTAAAATAAAAAAATCAACACATTGATCAGAATATATTTTTATTTAATAATAATAAAAACATTTTAATTAATAATTTATGGCGTTCGGTATTTTCGGTAATGATGATGGGAACTTAGTTAAGTTCAAGGGCAGATGGAGCGGCAACAACTTTGCAGTCAACCTTGAAGCACTGGAAGACCTCATCTTTCTCTCCCAGAAGGGAGAATTCAAGGAGGACACCGATCTGGAATAGTAAAGAAGAGAAATTGTTTTTAACAATGCAAAGTAAACATTTTATGAAATAACACAGCTGATGAAATCCACTAAGTCATATCCACTAACAAAGCAGTCAGTCTCCAGCCTTTATTTTTATATGTGCAATCTAATACATAAAAATCAATGTTTGTTTGTTTGTTCGTATTTTATGCGTTGTCATACCGTTTATCCGATTGCGATAAAACTTTGTCAACTTATTGCATGCACTTGCGCAAAAAGTTTACGCATAGTACAATTAAATTTCAGTTGGTGGAAGCGTGTGTTGTACCATATAACATCGGAAAAAGACAAACATCGAATTACAGTATGTCTTTTATATAAACATCAGTGTTTTATCATATTTTATTCGCTGACATACCGTTCATTTTGACAACTTATTGTTGCACCTGCAAAAAGGTTATAGGCATATTACAATTAACTTTCAGTAAGGGGCGCGTGTAGACAATCGGCAAAAGGCAAACAGCAAATGTCAAACGGCAAATGTTATCGATACCGATCAATGTTAGTGAAATTAAATCGAAATTATGTATCTAAAATCATGTGCATCCGAAAGCACTTCAATAAACACAAACACTTGTTGGGTACCGGCTAGTATTTTATAAAATTAAAGATTTTTAGTCTTTAGCACATTGGCTGCGGGATAAATCAAAATATGTAGAGAAACGGCGCGTATTCCACGTTCTCCGTAGCCAATGTGTTAGTTGGTAATAAAAAATATAAGTGTGATAATAAAGATTAGCTTGTCGGGATTTTTTCACAAGCAAACAGATATTTTATTTAAATTTAAATCATTTTGAATTTGTACGTTTCAATGAGTTTTGTCGCTGACCCAGGTTGGGTTTCGACTTTCGCCATTTCAAGTGCAAATTCAAACCATTCAAGTTTGATATTGAAATTCCACGAAGCACTTTCAGTCGACATCTTAAGTTAGTTGAATGTTTCTAATTCTCATCTTCTACCTTTGGGAATCCATCGATGGGCATCTCAAGCTTGTATGTGATGGTCTCTCCAGCGTCGAGTGGGCAATATCCGTTGACTAAGGACTTGCATCCGTCTTGCTTATCAGCGGGCAGAGGGTATGTGATGGTCAAGGGTCCAACTGTGGCACGTACCTTAGGCTTCAGGACTGCAGTGTCCTTGGCTAAAAATGAAAAGGAAACCATTAACATTCCATACTGAGTAGAGACTCCAATTCGAGTACCGAGTACTCGAGTAATTTGAAAAATACTCGTAATTTATTTACAAATTTAACATCTATTAACAGCTGACAGAAAACTAGAAAGCACTATTTAGTTCATTCTTAACTTTTAAGCCAACGTCCACAGCAGCAGAGAGAATTTTTACTTCGGGAATAAAAAAACAAAACTTCGAACCAAATAAAAATATGTGACGCTCACTATTATTTTTTGAAATTTATGTTTCATAAATTGAAATAAATGTATCAATGAAATAAAATAAGATTGATTATTTATTTATCATCCATTTATCTACACAAATTCGAATAAATAATATGTATTTTGGTACACCTGAAACTACGCATGTACATATTTTAAAATTTTATTACTTGATTGAAAAATCGATGGTTAAATATGATGGCCATGGTGTTCAAAGACTTGGCATGACTTGGCATTTAAAAGGTTAATATACAATTCTACTTACGGACTTTGAAGGTTACGTCCATGACGGCGTTGGTTCCATCGACAAGAGGGCATGGCTCATTGACGCATCCGATGATGTCAACTTTGATTGGAGAAGGTCCTGAAGCGCCTTTAATGAAAAAAAAAACTTTACATTCCTGTGCTAAAATACATAGCTCATATGTTTGATTTAACTAGGTGTCCCAAAAACGTGAATCGTGAAACAGAACTTCAAGAACATCGTTTACTTTAATTTTCTTGTTGTAGATTGGCTTGATTTTATATGATAAGAATAAAAACACCACATTTTGAAAAAAACAAATACTCCTTACTCTTTAATATAAAACCAAAAATATCTTGTATTATTCCACACATTGTGCTACTATTCGTGACACGTGTTTCGCCTCTTTCAAAGACATATTCAGACTATATAACTATCACAAAGGTTGTTCAACATTTTACATCAATAACAATCATTTTATGTCAGATTAAAATATAACATCAAAGATATTTATTGATTGAATTGGAATTAACAGAGTTGAAATCCTTATAGTAACAAAATAGCAACTTATCTTCTACAGAAATTATATTTAAAAAATAGTTACCCATTTTTGTACTATTTGCACAATAGATTTATTGAGATCAGAGCCGGTGTCGCTCATCGCGAGCATTATTAACTAATTCCATTATCGTCAGTTGTTCATGCTCTCGATGAGCGTAACCAGTCCTGATCTTAATAAATCTAATTTGGAATAAGTACAAAAATGCGATCGACTTTCGTGTGATCGGCGGCGATCGACCAACATTAAAAGTAGTTTGTCATTTAAAGCCAAAAATGAATCTAAATTGAACGCACGCTTTTTGGGACGGGCACCAGAGATTTGTACAGATCAGATAGGCGATCGACTAGGAATCGCTACACGATCGATGCTTTAGCCACCCCTGATATATAGCTATTCCGGCTTACGCATTCGTCAGAACTACGTATAATTACACACCTTCATTTATCAATTTAAGCTGACGTAAAACAGATAAACAATTATTATCATATATTCCAGCCATACTCAACCTGCGGCCCGCGGGCCACATGCGGCCCAATCAGCTATTCTATGCGGCCGAAAATAACTATAGTCCCCAAATATTTTTATTTTTTTTGGTGTTGTTTTCAACATGTTTTCAATATTTGTAGGTTACAATCGGTCGGTACAAAAACTGTAAAAAAATGTGCCCAGCTGGTAGCTGAATAGCTCACATTATTCTCATCTACGCGTCTCTGTGAATCATCATATTCTAAAATGAAATATGCGAAGAATGTATATGGAAATCGGCTTACTGATTCTCACCTTGATGTTGTATTAAGAGTAGCATGTAGTTATCAGGAACCTGATAAGATAGTTAAAAGTTTGACTCAATATCATAATTCACATAAATTTTTAAGTAAACGATTGAAGATTTTGGATACATTGGTATTTTTGTGTACTTTTTACGCATTGTTATTTTTTGCTGAAAAATACATGAATACATAAATGTATACATATGTATATATTTATATTATATAAAACAGATTAATTTTGACATCTTAATACAGTGGTCTCCATACTCAATGAGGATGCGAGCTACTTTCAGAAATTGAAATCGTCTGGTGAGCTACTTTTTTATATTGTTTTATGTTTGTCACATATTTTTACTACATATATTACTTAAATAAATTCGGACTTCCAATAAAACATAAAATGAGTACTTTAATTACGTATTTATAAACAAAACTAGCGAGTACCCAGCATGCGATGCAATGAAACTCAAAAAAGGAAGTGTTTATGTTTTTATTCTGTTTTTTTTTCTGTCTGGTGCGTATACGAATAAATCAGAAGGTTTTAAACGCGTGAGTAGGCCACGTGCAGATATCCATGTAAGAAGCATGGATTTTCCAAACTTTTCCTTCGCGAGCTACCGAAAATGCCACCGCGAGCTACCGGTAGCTCGCGAGCGACTGTTTGGCGATCACTGTCATAATACATACATACATATGTATGCAGTATAGTATGTATTATATTTACAGTTTACCATAAATATGTTGCGGCTCACGTAGAGAAGCAAAAATCGGAATGCGGCCCGGAGGAAAAGGAAAAGGTTCAGTATGACTGATCTATTCTATCATTCTAATTTTTATGTATTTCGCAAAATGAAAGAAAATCTTGGTTTATTGAGTGGTCATGAATGCGAAATAGTTTTAAATGAATAAGTTAAGGTGATTTAGCTAACATTGCACAAGCTTTCTGTAAACGTCAAAATAACGGATTAATGATTTTTTGCTCATTAAGAAAGTCATTGGATTGATGATGTATATTAATCACCATGATATTAAAGATAGTTTGGGAATTCTTTCGATCATAATTTATTAAAAATCACTTTACAGTTTTTTTTTCTCTATTTCTATTCTATATATGTAATTTTTATTTCTTAAAAGAAGGTACATAAAAGCCATCGGGCTTGGAGCATCCAACATACTTGAAATTGAAAATAAAATATTTGCATTTTCTAAACAAATATGTATGTACATAATTGTACAAACAGAAATATTATATATGAAGAGCACATATTGTTCAATTGGGTTTCTTTATTTTTTAAAACGTTTTTTAAAAATGGTGAATTTCATTTGCAAAAAAGGCTAATTTCATTTGCGAAAGGATGAAATAGATTTGCAATAGGATGAATTTCTTTCGATGGTTTCGGCGGTAACTTTGTGGAAGTTCTGTGACACGTGTTTCGCCTCTTTCAGAGGCATCTTCAGACTTACTATCGCAAAGTGTGCTTAAGTAATGAAGCAAGATTGATTCTAACATTTTAAATTATGAAATTACAAAATGGATTTCGGGTTTTTTTCCTTCTAAAGAAATCAAGGAAGGGTAGCACAATACGTGGAATAAGAAGTTATTATAAAATTTTATATAAGGATGAATTTCATTTGCAAAAGGGAGAAATAGATTTGGAAAAGAATTGATTTCATTTTTAAAAGGTGAATCAGATTTACAAAAGGGTGAAATAGATTTGCAAAATGATGAATTTCATTTGCAAAGGGGCTTGTTTCATTTGCAAAAGATTTGGCAAAAACTGTATTAGTCAAGTATGGGTTCTTTTTAACAATTACTGTCAGTTAAAAATATAAAATAAATAAAATATGATAATTCTTACATTTCCTGACTTCAGTTGCGGCCACGCTGCAGAACAGGGCTGCGAAAGCCACGATAAGGAAAGTTGAGGTTGGTGCCATCGTGTATGTTTTGATATCACTTGAACTGTCAAAGTAGTAATGTATCGAATTGATTTTGAGTTCACTATTTAAGGCAAAAATAATTCATTGTCAATGATATCGATTTTGGATTATCGAGACAATTTTAAGATAACAATATCATTCCCCGCCAGAGGCGAATGGAGGATTTATTCAAAAATATATGAATGTACGTCACAGTAAAAAAATAATAGGCTAAATTTTTTTTTACGACGCCTACCGACCAATTGTAAAGGACGGCTGTTGTAATGGTGCATTGGTGCATTGATCCCCCATTCATATTCAAGCAATAATCAAAATCATTTTTTTAAATCCATGTCCGCTTCCAATGTGGAGCATATAGACTCCTTACGCAGTTTATTTCAACATTTTTTTTCGAAGCGAACTGCTTGTCACTCAGTTGCTTAACCTTTATTTTTTTAAGAAAGTAGGGATTGATAGGATATGAGGACTAGTGGCTAGTAAATCACTCTTGCTACGCGCCGCTTTTTGTGATCGGAAAGGTGGTAAGGGATGTTTAACAACACATACACCCATGCCTTCGTACAAAATCGATTTACCAATGTATCGGGACTCGAACCCGGGCACATATGTATTTATATAATTGGCCTGAAGACTTCAGCACACGCTTTAAAAAAACTGCTTTATAGCAGAGATTTCTGTAGGAGGGTTGACTGTTAACGCACAAAGTTAGTGAGATTCCACGTATGAAAATTCTTTTACTTATTACTGAAGATTTGGTGTTGAAATAAATAAGAGTCATGCATTATCTTTTCTCCGCGATATTTCTCACCTTAATAATAAATCCGTACCTGTATAATCAAAGATAATTTGTTAGTAATCTTTGGAAAACAGCTGTATTTATTTTTAATCAAGTATCCCAAGTCCCAGGTGTTTCCAATTGTTACCAGGTGGTTAATTTCAATGATAAGACTAAATATCTGATATTTTTAGAATGACACATATTCTCATATAAAATAGCAATTAGGTAATATTGCAAACGCATAATATATATCAATGGCTTAAAGAGTAATTTTGTTAACTCCACTATTGGCCGAAAATGACTTAATAATTCCTCCATTGTCGTTCTTAAATCTACTCTGCTTATTATCCAACTCCAACATTTTCTATTGTCACTTGTCATTCATTCGTTGTTTTTCAGAGGTGGTACAAATAAATTGTTTGAAAGTCCTATTTAAAATTTTACCGATCTGTTTGAAAATACCAAAATAATCAGTTTTTACCGTCTCCTGCACAATTGACAAAAACGGAGATAGCTAATTTTCTTTTTAAGCCATCGATATGCTTCTGATGGAGATAATTTCTACAAAAGTTTTCCCAATAGAACTGTTCTTTATTCCCCACTTGAGCTTAATTTTTCCTTTCGTAGAATGATAGAAGGATGTGGTGAGGAAAGAGCTAATCGTTTTACTATAGCCTTGTAAGCAGTGACGGCTGGTGACGCGGTGCTGGGGGGTGCAAAAGGAAGTATCAACCATTTTTCCGTACTACGGAAGAGAAACAATTGGTATTGCGAACATCTGAATTGAAAGTCCATGCTATAGAAGTGTTTTAAAATCCAATGAATAGGAAAGATCTCTTGCAAAAATGGTTGAATCTTCCTTTGCATCCCCCAACACCCCGTCACCAGCCGTCACTGCTTGTAAGTATGATTGGATGGTTTGTAGAGAATCAGTCGTTTTTGAAATGGTAACTGTCACTGGTGGGGGAAAGGTATTATTTGCTCCAAATATGGTAGCATATAGAATGAGTATGCTTGTCACTCAGTTGCTCAAACAATCTTCTTCGAAGAGAGTAGAAATTGAAAGAAAAAGACAATTTGAATTGTTTGAATTCTGTACCTTTCGAAAAAACTCATGGAAAAGTACAAAAATCAAATTTGATATTTAAATTTCGTCAAGCACTTTCAGACTAAATTCTTAAATAAGAAACAAAATGATTAGGACATGGCAGTCTCTCACCATTCGGCCCCGCTTGTGGGATTGGGTGGGTGGGTTTATGTTTTTAGGAAACACAAACAGAAATGCCTTCGAACACCTTTATTCTTCAAAGAGAGTAGAGAATGATGAAATTGAATGAAACGGCTAAGACAGGACTTGTGGCTAGTAAGTTGCGTTCGCTACGTCCTATTTTTAAGATCGGATGGATATGGAAAAGAATTTTAGACAACACAGACATCCATGCCTCCGAGCAGCAGTCAATAATTTGATTGAAAAAGTGTTCCACGACCGAAGTTAAAGGCGTTAATGCTTGACCACAAACCCAAAATAGTAACTTTTAAGGTGTTCACTGTCAATACTTGGTGGAATGGCATTATAATAAAAATAATAAAACATTTTTAGTACTTTTCCCACATAAAATGTTTTGGATCAGGACCGGTTTCGCTCATGGCGAGAATTATCAACTGATAAGAAATACAACGAGACAGTGATAGTTATACAAAAGTTAAAAAGGGTTACAAAGTATGACAAACAATTGGTATTACAACTTAGAAAATAAATTGAAGCAAAATACAAGGAAAATAGACTATAGTCAAAATGTTGAAGACCTCTTAGCAATGCAAGCTATTACATAAAAAATAAATAAGTATGAATGATTATTGACAAAAGCTAAAAACCAAAATAAGTGCATTTAATGAATATCACTATTTCGTTGTATCAGTTGATAATGCTCGCCATAAGCGGAACCGGTCCTGATCCATTTTTTTTTTATCTGGAATAAGTACTAAAAATATGTTTCTATTTTTACCAAAATAGTTACATAAAAAGAATACGCAAGTTATAAATGGTGCCATAAATAATTTAAACAACACTCGTAGCATATTGCATCCATTCTCACAGTCATATGTCTTACATTGTATTATTTATATTAATAATTGATTTCTCAAGATTAAAAAGATAGAAAGATTAAATCAAACACACCTGCTAAGATCTAGCGTACACCTGTGTTTTGTATCTTATTAGATTAACAAGATATAATTGATTGTGCGATCTTCGTTTTCAATTATTTCAACTGTCTGGGACACGAGTAGAGACTCCAATTACTCGACTTTTCAACTACTCGAGTATCGAGTAGTTAAATTTCAAAATACTCGAGTACTCGAGTATACTCGAGTAGTTTCAAATGTACGAAAATATATATTTTTAATTCGAATTCGTGTATATTTATAAATGAAAAATAATTAAGGAAACTTATTGAATATTACTAATACATTTATTTCCATTTATGCAACATATATTTCAACAATAATAGAGAATTAAGCGACCCAAATTTTAAATTTCTTTGATGTTTTTCTTTATAATTCTCGCAGTAGAAAAAACTTCGACGATTATTACTAAAACGAGTATTACTCGAGTATTTTTCAAAATACTCGAGTATCGAGTCCTTGAAAAATGGACGAGTATACTCGAGTATTGAGTACTCGATACTCGAATTGGAGTCTCTAGACACGAGGCTGCACATGGCGAAAATCAGTTGCCATTCATTCGACGCATGCACGGTAGTGAATCATGGAAAATGCCAAAGAGAGAAAGCCTCGAATGAATAGCTTTGGGAAAATGTATTGTGAGGACCTTGGATATGAGAGAACGCAGCAATCAGCGTCATGCCAAATCAGAGGCAACAGAGAGACGTTGGAACTGGTTCAGTCACGTTTTACTGATACCCTCAGGTGAGCCATAATTAGGGCTTCTAATCCCTTGCCAAAATTTTGAAACCAGCCCTGGGATTTGGGATATTTTAAATGGTCGGTATTTTTCATATTAATCAAATATTAGCCATGTTAATTCATCAAAAAAAGGCTTCGGTTGTATATCCGTTATTAAAGGGCGAACGTATTTTATTGAAATATAATAAGCGAGGGTATGTGTCTTGTTCGAATGCGATGTGATATCTAATTGAAATTAAAAATACTCTTTGATTATTGGTCATTTACATAGCAAACAACAGGAAGACATTTTTTTAAATTTCGCATCGTTATTTTTATATTATGTGGGCACATCAGTATTTTTTTTTTGATTGGTGATATATTATATAGTCATATTCTATGCTGTAATCAATGCGTAATGCAAAAAATAATTAAACGTTCACGAAAATCAGGCGTTCCATAGATGACGTGTAAGTTCACGACATATTACGATTTTATTTATAACTAGCTGTACCCTGCGCGCGTTGCTACGCCAGCAATTGTAGGAGGGATTGGGGGGGTGGGGTGGGGGAGGGGGTGTACGCCAGAAAGTTTCGCGGAAGTGTACTCGAGAAATTTGTAAAATTTCGATATCAATTTTTGGGGGGGAGGGGGTTGTTTGGCGGGGTGGGTTTGGGGGCGTATGGGGGGGGGTATGCCAAAAACCTTCGAATGAGTGAAATCGACAAATTCGTAAAGTTAAAAAAAAAAAAATTGGGGTCGGAGGTTGGGGGGTGGTTGGGGGGAAAGGTTGGTAGGCCAGAAACCATATCGGGAGTGTACTCAATAAATTTGTAAAGTTTCACATCGATCGGTCGAGCGGCTTACTAGTCCATAGCGGAAATACAGACAGACAAACATTCATTTTTATATATATGTATGTATATGTAGATAATTCGTTTGTGCTTGGTGAATAAATAAATCGGGATTATGATTTCTTATCTTGGGGCTCAGCAGGTATTGAAAATATTCGGGATCCCGGGATTGGAAACCCTATCCATAACACGGTACGAAAAATAAAAATGTATTTTAGTGCTACATAAATTATTTTATATATTTGTTGATAGCTATTTCGGCTTACGCCTTCGTCAGAACTATAGTTAGCTATCAATAAATATATAAAATAATTTATGTAGAACTAAAATACGTTGTTATTTTTCTTTCCGTATTATAATGGAGTTCTACCAAGTAAATGCATACTCAATCAATAAAGAAAATAGAAATTAATTATTATTTCTTTATTTGCTACAGTGTTCCATAATTAGTTTGTCAAAAAATAGAATTTGCGCTTCTGAATACAAAACATTTTTCATTCAGCAAAATTCTGTTGAGATGTTCCAATAGAAGTCAATCGTTTTTCCCAAATACGAACCGCACTCACTATTAGGAAAAAAAAACTTTATTAGGATTAGTCAGGATGTCAACTGGAGGTGCTTGGTAGAATTTCAATATCAAAAATAAATCGCTTTAATTTCGAACTTTTCCGCGAGTTTTGTCACGAACGACCCGTATTCAACCCTTATCACACATTGCCAATAACATTGTAATTTACCCACACAATTTAAACTCAATAAATTGAAGCTCATTGACATCAACAACAGATTGCAATAATAACAATCAAGCTTTGTGGCCCACTTTTATGCATATATTTTACTAGTATTGCTACCCGGCGTTGCTCGGACTAACGGGTCGTCTTAGCTGGGCGAATCTGGGCGAGGCGATCCGGCGCGGCTTTGAAAGCGGCAGAGTTTTAAAATATCAAACGGTCCTGGCCCATGCAAGTGTCATACGTAGGCGAAGCGGTCCGGTCAGGACGGCATATGTCGCAAGTCGCCTCAAGTGCGCACTCATGGCGCACGCGAATCGCTTGAAAATATGAAACGGTCCAAGCTCACCAGAGCGTTAATTGCGTCTGGCCGAGCGATGGCACATAAGACCTTTGATCAACTACGTTTTAAATTGACTGGATTCGCCTAAATTCTCTTGCCGGTTCGCGTCGCTTACCTAAGACACGGGGTAAGCGACCAATAATTATATCACAAAATCTAACATCCAAAATAGAGTTAAAATAAAATCACAAACTTTATTTAATTTGATGACAGCCCCATTCTCGCCCATTAAAATGTCCAAATTCAAGGAAAAAATCTAATTTGCTGTCAAAGAAATGTCAAATTATACCTTCACGTAAATAATAAACATTATTATATTGTAACTTGCAACAACAATGCAAAAGGGAATTACAGACATACATACATGCATACGCCGTTTCGGTTTTATATATAAGATATAAGCGATGTAAAATATTTGAACACTTGAAATGCCCGAAGATGTCGAATGGTGAAACCTGTGTCGTTAGGGACAAAGCTCTTAAGAAAGTACAAAATTCGAACAAATGAAATTTTAAAAAAATCCATTCTAATAAAAAATTATAACGCTTTTTTAGTACTTATTCCAAATTGAATTTATTGGGACCATAAAAATAGTGCAGTTTTAAGGTGCTATCAGCCAATACTTGGTGGAATGGCATTATGATAAAAATAATTGTAATTTGCATATTTTTATTACCAAATGTCTGTCATAATTTTTAAGCCTTTTTGTTTAAATAAAGCTGTATTTTTGTATTTATTTACAGCTGATTGTGATGAGCGTTACCGGTCCTGATCTCAATAAATTCAATGTGGAATAAGTACTATAAATAGGTTATTATTTTTATTATAATGCCATTCCACCAAGTATTGACAGTAAACACATTAAAAGTTATTCGCTATTCTGAAAATTCTATACGAAACAAGAATTTGTAATGAAAGAAAAATATAGTAACGGTAACATCAAAATATTTATATGTACAAATAGATTTGGAAATTGGTTCAATGTCAAGTTATTTCGCTTATCTGATTTATTGCAGATTTATTTTAAATTTATCTTTATATATTTGTCTACTATCGGCGAATTGATAAGATTTATTTTATCTTTAATAAATGAATAATAAAAAAGATCATCCGAGAATTAATCATTTGGCCGTTTTAAACGCTTGTACAATGAAATATTATGTCACTTTTAAGGCGTTAACTGTCACGTCGTGGTGGAAAGGTATTAACCGTTCAGACGCCACGGCGTGCAGGCACGCAAACGCGATAACGAGCTTATTAATGAATAAATTAAATATTTTTAAATGCTTTATTATGCAGAGACACCATTTGGAGGCAGTATGATTATTAGAATACATATATGAGGAACCGTTTTCTTTTTATTTGAAGTTGGACTAACAGAAGTCACTAGGGCTGGCACCTTATTATCGTAATGATCGCTTGATTGATAGAGTGAGAAGAGAATACCCAAATATCAGTTAGTGCGAGTAGACAACGCATAAAATTTTGTACTATTTATAAAATATAGTTTATTATAAAAAAAAATATCTTCCCAGTCATAACGAAATAATTCTAATTTATTCATAAATTACATTTTTTTTGTGGCTGCCCTAGATGCAATTTATGCTACCTAATATAATTTGTTTTTTATAGAATATTTATATATTTCATATTTTTATTTTTAATATTTATTGTTTTTGGCAGCCCTAGAGACGTTTTTTTAAATCTTGTCCTTTTGATATATTTTTTTCACTTTTCTATGAAAATCAATAATAACTTGAGCATAAAATTATTTTCCGGGTATGTTACGTGGCAATTTCATGGAAAAATCGATAATTGATAATGGTGGCGTACAGCAAAAATCCATGGAATTGGCTTGGCGTTTAAAGGGTTAAGTACTGCCTCCACATATATTCTGATCATGATCAGGACTGGTTTAATTCATCGCAAGCATTAAAAGTGATTATAGTAAAACATGAGTTCTTTTTCAATCGTAATAGTAACTCATCAAAACAATATCATCTGTTTTAATTTACAATGAGTGTATTATATATGTGTCTTTTCTATCCTTAAAGGCTTTACAAAATAAAATACCGTAAAAATACAATTGAATAACTCCTACACCTCCTATTGCGAGTCTAGCCCGACATCGTATAGTTAAGGCGAAACTCTTATATCGAGTCCAGCTCGACATTGCAGAACATGGTTGGATTTAATAATCTTCATTTCAAAAACCGTCTTGGATTGCGAGCCTTAGTTAATGTTTTCAGCATGTCATTGTGTGGTATATTTACCGGTATTGTCCGCTCCCCAAATGGGAGCATTTAAACGGAGTTTATCTCAACATATGTTTTTCTACGAGAACTGCTTGTTACTCAGTTGCTCAACCTCTCTTTTTCGAAGAGAGTAGGGATGGAAAGGATACGAAGACTAGACATTAGCTAATTGCTGTCACTATGCGTCGCTCTTTGGGAAGGGATTTTCAACAACCCATGCCTTTAAGCAGATTTATTGACTGAAAAAATCCACTCGTACCGGGAATCGAAACCGGGCGGTCCGGCACGCAAGTCAAAGCCGCTGCCACTGCGCCACGGACCGGACAATTTCGTTTTACCATGCTAATTAAATAAGCAAACCCTTTGATATTTATTAATTTCTCAAATTTATTGAGAGGTTGCTGGAAGAATAAAAAATAGTACATTAATGAGTGCAAAAGGTTTACTCAAAATAAGCATTTTTGTAGCAGTCAACCGCTATTATTTTAAGTCTCTCGTATTACATCTAATATATTGAGAAATATATAGTTTTTCGTTCTACTAACAGTGCCAAAAGAATATTCTCTACGATTTTCGTATTTTGAAATAAATACACTAAATTGATGTGTTTGCATAGTATATGTACCACATTTGTTGCAATATTTTGTTTTTGCGTGCACGCTATGAGGTAAATTTTATTTGCCACACATAATCTTAGACTCAATTAAGTCTACAAAAGTGGATTACAGTCAGAATAATGACGGGTTTAAATGCATAACCGCCTCTCTCCACAACGTCAAATTGTTCAGCAATCGAAAAAAACGATTTTAATCTTCAAGTATAATATTAGAATAATTTGCAAAGGGAACACAAAACGTTTGTATGGTGACAGGGCGGTAGGTCAGTGTTGCCTGGCTCGTGATTCGTGCATTTAGATTGTGGCGGTTTTGAACTCCACATGTGGTGGAGAGAGGCGGATATGCATTTGATCGTCATCTTCGATGTCGATTTTAAATGGCTTAGAGGTTAATTTTTCGTTGGTTTGAAGATTTTAGGCATAGAACGTAAGAACCGGATCATTAATCAATCATTATTTCAAAAATGATAATATATGGATAGTGGCGGTTATGCTTTTACACCCCTCAATTAATATCGCTTTTAATATACAATTTTTGAAAGCCTGTTTCACCCTTTTGGAAATGAAATTCACTCTTGTTAAAAATCGTATTTAAAAATAAAGAAACCGAATTTAAACAATATGTGCTTTTTATGTATTTTAGTTTAAACTTATATTTCTGTTTCTTTTAATTCCCAAACACTTTTATCGAAATATATGTATTAGTCGAAAAGAAAATAAATCACTGACATTTATAGTATAAATAAGTGGCACTCGGTTCTGACCTAATAAAACCGTCAAGTCCCAGACTTTCCGCATTGAATTGAATGTTGTTCCATCGATCCCTAATCGGATCGCGAGCTCTTTACGCGGGTTGCCATCTCCCATGATGTGTACTCCCAGGTACTTTAAACCTATTCTCATGATTTCTTGCCCCGCACTCATCAGAGAGTAGTCAGGGTCTGGACAGGTGCTGTTTGCAGAACACATTGGTTGTTAGTCGCATTGACTTTGAGGCCAACGCGATACGAGTTGATCTGCAGTCTATCCATTGTTTCCTGGATACCTAAAACTAATTTTTCAAAGATGACATAGTCGTCAGCATACTTGAGAGCACATAGTTTCAGGTCGGAAGCAACGGTTACTCTTCGATCAGTTGGAATTGACTTCCTCGAATGAAATCGAAGATTATAAAGAGGAACGGAGCTAGAAAACAGCCCTATCTGATGCCAGTGGAGATTCCAATCCATTCAGTAGTTATGACGCCTCTTATTATGCATAATAAAGGTGTCCAAAATTAACGCAAGTTTTGAATTTGCCGTCATTTGTGCAGTAAATTGTTGGCAACCCTGAAAAAAAAAAACAATTTGACAGCTGAGAGTTTAGGGTTAGTAAAAATGGAGCGTTACACGACATGCACAGTGAAGAGAGATCGTTGAATGGATTATTAAACACCAACAAGTGGATGCTGATTTTTCGACTAAAATTATCCTAAGCGATGAAGCACATTTTCACCTTGATGGGTTTGCTAATCGCTAAAATTGAGGTTCGGAAAACCCACATGAGATTGTCGAAAAACAATTGCATCCACAAGATGTCACTGGTTGGTGCGGATTTTTGACTGGAAGCATCATTGGACTATATTTTTTGAATGAAAATGAGGCTGGCCATGCAGTGACTGTTACTAGTGCTCGATATTGCGACATGATAACACAGTTCTTTCTGCCGAAATTGGATGATATTGATGTGGCCAATATGTGGTTTCAACCTTTCAACAAGACGGTGCCACAAGCCTTACAGCCCGTGAAACAATTCAATTACTGCATGAGACATTTCCTGGCCGTGTACTCTCTCGTTTCAGTGATCAGAATTAGCCCCCTAGATCGTGTGATTAAACGCTATAAGATTTCTTTTTATGGAGTTATTTGAAGTCAAAGGTCTATGCAAACATGCCCACAACTTCCCGTGCATTACAGGAGGAAATTAAGCGCTGCAACAACGAAATTCAGCCACATTTATGCAGAATGGTCATGGAAAATTTCAACCAAAGAGTTCGTATGTGCCAGCAAAGCCGTGGAGGCCATTTGCCCGATGTTTTATCCCATAAATAACCCTATCCTATGTATTTTATGATTCAATAAAAAATAACTAAAGTTTTCTACTCAATTCAAATCTTGCGCGAATTTTGGGAGACCCTATATATAGAACAATCAAATTATCATGGTTATAGTCATGATTAAAATAAGAGAGCTAATCTTCCCAGGTAGCTCAATCAATCCCAACGGAGGCAAACAAGGAATATCCGCATTATTTGGTTACATAGCTCTCGTACAATCATTGGAATGATATTTAATGTACAAATACGTGCACGTAGGTTTCTCACAAATTGCATTACATAATGATAGTAATTATTTGATTATTAGTCGAACAAAAGCTGTTTTGTAACACGCGCCTTTGCTATGATTCATAGATCATATGAAACACAACATACTGCCGCTGTATAGTGATATTGTGATATTCTATACAAGTAGTTTTTGTACCTGTTACCTGAGATATCTTCAATACTTGTTCAGTCAAAGATCTAGGCGTACAATTTTAGAGCAAAACAACACACAATAATCACGTTAGTTACTTGTTGCAAACGCAAGAGTCTCTTCGGGACTTGTGATATTAATGTAATGTTAAGGTCATTACGAAAGTTAAATGCAATTTCAATTGAATCAATTAAATTCAATACAGTTATTGCAAGTGTATCGTCACTATTTCTTATCATCGATAATCTATTTCCAAAGATGAGTCGAGATATTTACTAAAACTCAGTCGTTAAAAGTAAGTCGTCAGTAGTAAAAGATTCTCTTAAGATGATTGACAATTATTATAAGTCTGAATAATAACACATTGTTAGTACTAGTTACATTATATTTATTAAGATCTCGACCGGTTGATAATGCTTTTTTTCAACGCTTACAGCCTTGAAAGCTAAACAATGTACCTAAATATGTACAAAAGTGTTCTCCGCAAGCATTGTAATTAGTATAAAGTCGATTGCTATTTCGGCTTAAAGCCATCATTAACAATATGACTATTTGTTCTGACCTCGGCGTGATAAGGTCAAGTAATTGTCAATTCAGTAGATAGAAAATAAATAGTATTATTACTTTAAAAGTGTTACCGTCAATACCAGCATTTTAAATTGAAGACTTAACCTCAGTTAATCTTCAGTGAGAAATGCTCGCGATGAGCGAAACCGGTCCTGACCTTAATAAATCTAATGTGGGATAACTACTTAAAATATGATTTTATTTTTAATTGTAAAAAGCAGTGCTGTGGAGTCGTTAAAAAAGATTACGACTCCACTTCCGACTCCGGCATTTTGCAAAAGCACGACTCCGACTCCGACTCCAACATTGACCAAAAAACACGACTCCGACTACGACAAAGAAAAAGTTCAATTTCGTCACGTTTTTTCCTTACCTTTCCTATTTATGTGAATTCAATTATATTTCAACCAACTAATCCGGCCAATAGCCAAATTTGACATATTAAATGCAAAAATAAAAAGTTCAAACTTTTCAAAATTTCCGATTCCGGCCAAAAAACCCCGACTCCACAGTCCTGGTAAAAAGTCATAATGCTCAATTTCGGAGTATATAAAAGTACAAAAAAGACATTTAAAAACAAAGCAACGGGTTGAATTAAAACTGACACTTTCCAATTTATAAATTATTCATTTCGTTAAAATGAATTTTGGCTAATATATATATTAAAATAAAATTAGAGTTCCGTTTGCAAGTTTGTTTCGGAAAAATAATACCGATTTGGCAAGCGGCTCTCACACGGTGATAAGTTATGTCAAATCAAAAGTATACAATGTGGCTTTTGATCAGAAAGTTGATGAATATTTCATAACGTACATCGGCATGAAAATGAACTTTCGCATGACTCATGTGGCCAGAAAAGTGATTTAAGTATCTTGCGCAGGCCTGTGTTATGCTTTGATGGATAATTTCGTTTGTTAGCAGATACCATCAATCATTTAGTTATATAAAATTAATTGATTCATTAAAATTGAGTCGTATAGTAGCAAATGTAGAACTATACATTTTTTGTCTTTTCGAGAAAAACACGAAAAACGTTTTGTTGGAATTTTGAACATTATTTACATTTTTTAATATTAAAAAAGCCCATAAAAGACTGAAACTTAAAAAAAATATGATCGGCCACTTTACAACATCAACATCACATACAATATTTTATAGCATACCATACACTCATACAGTATGATCGGAAGAAAACTGTGACAGAATTATTTCAGTTTCTAAAAATATGGGATAGTGTAGCTCAATTGTATTCATAAAATTCACATGCATTCATCTTATATATAAAACCGAAACGGCGTATGTATGTATGTATGTCTGTAATTCCCTTTTGCATTGTTGTTGCAAGTTGCCATAAAAACGAATATGAAAGAAAATATGTTTGATTTTTTTATCGGCGAAGACATTTAGTCAAAATGTAATAAATTAGTCTTTTACCAACTTTTTCCCGGCTTTTATTAATATAATAATGTTTATTATTTACGTGAAGGTATTATTTGACATCTCTTTGACAGCGAATTAGATTTTTTCCTTGAATTTGGACATTTTAATGGGCGAGAATGGGGCTGTCATCAAATTAAATAAAGTTTGTGATTTTATTTTAACTCTATTTTGGATGTTAGATTTTGTGATATAATTATGTCGAATGATATATCATTAAATAATTATTGGTCGCATAGTCCGAGCGACGCCGGGTAGCAATACTTGTATTTTATAAAATTAAATACCTATAACGGCTTTGACTTGCGTGCCGGACCGCCCGTGTTTTATTCCTGGTATGAGCGGATTTTTTCAGTCGATATATCTGTACAAAGGCATGGGTGTTTGTGCTATTGAAAATCCCTTCCCACCTTTCCGATCCCAAAGAGTGACGCATAGTAACAGCGATTAGCTAATCATTAGTCCTTTCCTAGTCCTCGTATCCTTTCCGATCCCTACTCTCTTCGAAAAAGAGATGTTGAGCAACTGAGTAACAACGCAGTTCTCGTTGGAAAAACATATGTTGAGATAAACTCCGTGAGGAGTCCATATGCTCCAAATTGGGAGCGGACATGGTTAAAAAAAAAAAAACACAATGTATAAAAAAACTTTCGATTCGCAAGGTAGAGTCGATCAAAGAATTCCATAATAATAAAAATACTTTGCTTTGGAAACAGAAAGCAATTCAATATTATTCAATACTTTTAAACAGTGCATGAAAACTATTGAACTGATAGTTCTCCAAATAGTTGAATCCAAAAGTTCAATGTGGACAAGAGAAAAAACTATCGTGCTGAAACTGTCCTTCCAAATACATAGGTCAAAGATTTTTTAAAAAATTCAATTTTTACGATGACGTCGTTGCTAAAATCTGACTGGGCAATTATTGTAATAATCAATCGTTGTTGTATTTTGCAACAATTTGCTTAGAATTATTTTGAACTATCTCCGCTCTTAATATGGTGCATATGGATTTTTCATAGAGTTCAATTCAACATGTATGTTCTCTCCGAGAACTGCGTGTTCCCTTTTGTTCTTTTTTGAAGAGATAGGTGATTAGATAGGGACTTATTACCGCTCTAATCTACGCACGCGCGCATTTTAAAAACCACCACGCACTCGTCGAGGGCTGGCGTACACTCCTCATAATAAATATTGCTTCAAATATCCATAAAGTAGAGTACCATAAGTTAACTATGAAAACTATTAAAATTTATTTTTTTGTCCATGCCCGCTCCCAATATTGAGCATATGGCCTCCGAATAGCATTTCAACAGAAGTGGCTAGATCAGCCATACTCAACCATCGGCCCATTCAGCTATTCTATGCGGCCCAAAATAATTATAGTTCCCAAATCTTTTTTTGGTGTTGCTTTCAACATGAATACATAAATGTATACATATGTATATATGTATTTATATTATATAAAATAAAACAGTTTAATTTTGACATCATAATACATATGTACATACATACATATGCATGCAGTATAGTATATGTCATATTTACAGTTTACCATAAATAGTTGCGGCTCACGTAGAGAAGCAAAAATTGTAATGCGGCCTGGAGGAAAAAAAGGTTGAGTATGACTGGGCTTGATGATTAAATTTAAGCAGTGCATTTGTTGGATTGGCCAGCTCAGTCTTTTAACCTTCGGCGCAGTTAGCCTCTCATCTTATAGGGAGCATTTCAGTAGGGACTAGAGTTTTTGGGATCGGGTGGTTGTTGAAGGGAATTGTTAAGCACTAATGTTTATGAGCATAAATCATTCATTTGATTGAAAAATTAAACTGCCTCGACTGCGACTCGAAACACTGACATGCAGCCATCAAAATACATCTAATTTCTGTTTAGTATAAATCGTAGAATGAAACCCTTAACA
This sequence comes from Himalopsyche kuldschensis, assembly GCA_028554975.1. NCBI lineage: Eukaryota > Metazoa > Arthropoda > Insecta > Trichoptera > Rhyacophilidae > Himalopsyche > Himalopsyche kuldschensis. The sequence goes on along the minus strand of JAHFWI010000031.1, from coordinate 2,030,967 downwards.
TTGCCTTCCCGGTGGGTAAGACAATTTACCACCACTGCCACTTTATCTTAAATATCTATTTTAATATTAGTGATACAATGTGTAAACTTTTGGTATTCTGTAATCACTGTTTTTTACACCTTTTGCAGTAAAAAATATGATTTTGATCGACTAGTTTCGTTGCAATTAAATAAGTTGGATTATTATTGGCTGAAAACCATTTATATCGTCGTTACAAATTGCCTGGATTCAAATTTCAATGCCCATACGCGATACCTTATCTCAAACGCGCCTCGTTCAAATGTACGTTTCAAATCCAATGGACGCTTTTTACATTAAAAGCTGTAGATAAGCGGCCGCGTTCATAGTTTTGATATCACCAGTCTAGAATGAATGTGAGCGCGATCAGGATGTTTCATTCATGTGCGACTTAAAATATGAATAATTATAGGAAAACTATCGATTTTTATATCTTTTATTAGAACGATGTATAACGATACATTAAAGCATTTTTTTTTAATGGAATACAAATATATTTGGCATTACAGCTAATTCCAATACGCCAAATATTTTTTATTGTGAAAGTCATACGAGATTAACTCGATGATAAATAATGAACCAGTCGTGAACAACTCAGCAATAAATTACAAACATCCAGCCCAAGATCTCTTTTTCAACTGAAAAAATCTGACATTGCCGGGAATTGAACCCGGGCCCACCTGATCGCTAGGACAATGTTCTTGCCAATAGACTACAGGCACTGACTATAATTTAACATTGATAATACAATCTATGCCCATAAAGCCATTACACTGGGGTTGTTTTAGACCCACCTTTGGATCACACGTTATTTTTCAGGGACCGTCTTTCCAGGGTTAAAAACAGTAGTGCTATTTTGGGATTGCGCTTTTTTCCTTTCGTTGAACAATTTTACCACGCGATTGCAATGCTAATTAATTATCAACCTTTATTTTTAATAATATTAAAACTGTGGCAGAAAACCACGATTTCAAGCACCTGTGACTTGTTCATAATTGCAATGGTAATTTCATTTAATATCAAAACTCACTAAGAAGCATTTTTAAATCCACACGCCAATTAAAAGTTTTAATTTTATTTACTGTCTCACTAGGTTGGGCACAGAAGCACTGGCTTGAGTAACTGTTTGCCAGACACCTACGAATACTGAGAATTTTGATGTGCGAATTATAAACATTTCGATAAGGGGAAAGAAATATACAGACTGACCACGCTACTTATGCACTCGAAAGAGTGGTGCTGTGAGAGTGTCCTGAATGACTCCCAAAAAAAAAAGATTGCCAGAGTTCGAAAATTTTTAATTCCCTAATTTGATATAGACTGAACGCGTGGGCCTAAGTACGGTAGGTGGATTCTTATGTCAGAGGGGAGACAATTTATTTAGTCTTTACAGCTGCCGCACACAAAAGTGACAGTACCCCTTGTATGTTTTCAGTTTACTTTGAGAGTGGCGGCTAGTCGATAAGATATCTGGGGGTGCTGCGGTTGATTAAAAATAAAAATAAAACATGTTTATTTGGATTATAGTTTACTTTTAACATCAATTTTTATATCATGTCCGCTTCCAACTTGCAGCATATTGACTCTTTACGGAGTTTATCTCAACATGTTTTTTCTGTGCCAACTGTTTGTTACTCGGTTGCTCAACCTTTATTTTTCGAGCGTAGGAATTGAAAGAATACGAGTATATGAACAAGACTAGTCATTAGCTAATTGCTCTCACTATGCGTCGCTTTCTGGGATCTGAAAAGAATGAAGAGATTTTTAGCAACACAAACAACCATTGCAGTCGAACAGAATCGATTAATCAAGCTTTACAACTCTGTTTGTGCCGGGACTCTAGCCCGGGCGGTCTGACACGGAAGTAAACGGCGTTGACCGCTGCACCATGGACTGGGCTAAATTAAATATAAGATGGATTAAATAAATCATAAAAGCTATGCACTTCTTTCCTCTAGTGAAACACTTTCTAATAACAAATAAATTAGAAGAAATAAAACTCGCATCCGTACGGACGCAACACTGCTGGAAAAACAGTGCCAAACCAAGCTTTTATCTGCGAACTCTTTTTTGCCCCTCTTTCGCCAACTCTAGCATATTCTCTCGAAAACGGTACTGCACAAAATCATAAAGATGCGTAAATTTCTGATGTAAGTACCACGATAGGGTTATTCCTGCCTTAGTCGAATACTTATATCCTAAATGTTTTCGGAAAATTGATTTTGTGTAGCTAACTGAGTATGAAGCAGTTGTAGGAATAGTCTATATGCTCCAAATTGGCTAGTGTCACATCAAAAGCAAATCTGTTTGTTTCAAGTATTCGAATAAAGTTAATGGTGTTTTTAATTTTTAAGCAATAAAATTAATACGATATAACAGACTAGCTGCATCCTCTCTTCTTATTAAGATCATTTAATAATGATTTAATTTTCTTTTTACCATTGTGTATAAAGCTAAGTAGTCACTTATCACTGTCATTGAATAAAAAATAAATTGTTTTAAGAAAAACGTCGATTTTCACAGATATGATCCGTTTTTGTAGCCGGTTCTGAAATTATTGTATCTCCTCTGTGCTCGTATAAAGTATATAGGAACTTGGTTCGTATAAATAATTTACAATCTCAAAAATAAACATGCTGTATTACAGCTCAAAATACAAAAATACTGATTTTTCCTGTGCGAGGATGTAGACGAGTATCATCATCGTTAGCTTTGACTGCGGATCGTTCGGGCTCTAATCCCAGTCCAGGCATTCCATGGAATAATTGATTTCGGTTTACAGAAATTGATGTCATAATCTTTGGTCATTAACGTTCGTAGGACTATCATTGAAAAATGACTCTGAGGCCGAAGGGGTAAAAAAAAGACCCCAGTGTTTTGGCCTTATTGGCATAGACTGCAATAAAAAAATGATTTATTATGCTTTGACGTATATTTATACATCTTTCTGAAAAAAAAATCATTTAAAAATCCCTATTTTTCTTATAATTATTCATATTTAAGTCGCGCATGAAAACGAAGACGTTTCCACTCCAACGGCTATGGCGGACTAACAAGCCAATAGACGTGCATGAATTCACATTACCTTATCTCTTATCTTATCGCTTATCGCCTTTCATTGTTGCCAGATAAGAAACACTCCGTCCATGTTATTTATGACTCGTTCTCTTATCGCTTATTAGACTGAAAAATTCCGACTTCTTCTCTTTTTTAATCGATTACGGCGCAACTAGCCAATAAATATCATATTTTTTTTCTGCAAAAGGTGTAAAAAACTATGACTTAAGAATACCAAAAGTTTAGACATTGTATCGTTAGTAATAAGATAGATATTTAAGGTAAAGTAGCTGTTGGGACAAAATCTATAGTGTTCGGGATGGCTAGCTTAAACAAAAAATGGCGCCAATGAAAGCTTGCCTGGTCAAATACATTTATTTTTGTAATAAAACCACTGTGATTTTAAGCAAAATGATTTTTTTTTTGAATCCACGTCGCCCCCAACGTGCAATGTATGGACTCTTTACGGAGTTTATCTCAACAAAGAGAACTGCTTGTTACTCCGTTGATCAACAACACTTTTCCGACAGTAAAAGGTATCGAAAGAATACGAGTACTATTTAGGACAGGGATCTATGGTTAGCTATCGCACTCGGCTCTTGGGATCGGAAGGGTGGGAAGGAATTTTTAGCAACAAAAACACCCAATGCGTTAGAAAAAAATCGATTAATCGACTGCAGAAATCTGCTCGTACATAGCGGTTCGTCACGGAACGGGCATTCAACTATAGAATTGAATAAATAATAATATTTGTACGTATGTAGACTCAAGGAAAAAAAACAACATTATTAATAACATACATTATACTGCCGTTCCAAGAAAGAAGGTAACTGGACGGGAACTAGCAATATTTTTGAAAGCTTTAGCTATATGGAGCTCACTTTTATATGATTATAATAACTAAAATACTTTAAAAATCCTTTGTAAAAAATAGGCATCTGCTAAAAGAATTTCTTAGCAAAAAAGCAGCCTCTTTAGTTTTATTAGCAAAGACGCAATCAATGGAACTGCTTACTGTTTTTTTACAAATAAATTAGTTCATTTTTGCATCAACAGCCTTTTATAAACACATTTTGTCATTTTTCTCAAAAGTTTTCAGAGAATATGATATATGTATAACATACTGAAATCGTAAACGCAAAATTGTGACTCCCGTACTTTCAGCACCACGTTAAGTAGTTTATTTCAATTAACGGTATTTTGTTAATTATTTTTATTTTTTATAAACGTTTCGTGATGAGTTTGATAGCATTGACGAATCGCAAATATTAAAGATTTTTTTTGAGCTAAAAACACTAATTTTGAAAGTGTTTTAACGAATAATTATTATTTCACTATACGAGTGATTTGGAATGGAATGAAATGACAATAAAAAGACACGCATTGTTAAAATATGAATTATTTGAAATATTTTTCCGAGTTATTACCAACTGTACAATAATTAACCAACTTATTTAATGACAATGATTCATATTAACGGAATGTTACGTTGGAAATTTTAAAATTAGAATTTTTATAATGAATAAACTTTTTGTTTATAATTGTTGAGAACCCCGAGGCAAGAAATTAATTGAAACGTTAAAGAAAATAACAAAATAGCCATATGAATTTAAAAAAAAATGAAGATATTTCACACGAAAGTGCATACAACTTCATCTTAACAATTTTTCCGACGCCTAAAAATTTCCCGGTAAATTATGGATATATGGTCACGGGACAGAATCCGAATCCTCTCGAGTTAAGCTCAAAAAATTTATACATACTGGTTTATAATTTTATGTTTTGATTTTACTCTTTGAGTTCTTGTAGATTATTATAAAATGTGGAATCAAAATGATTAAATCTGAAGAATATTACTGATTATTGTATGAGTTCTGAAAGAAGAATTTGTTTTTAATATTATCCTATGGTAAAATTATTCTTTTTATTTTAAACAAATAATAAACTTATGTGACTGTCTCTATCTGTATAATATTATTATTTGTATATTTTGTGGTTGCATTTTTGCTCCTGTAAATTAAAACAACTCGATTTCATACTCATTGCGAAGTATTCTTTAGGATCTTCTATTATAATAAATTTAATAATTAAATACGAAACATTTCAAAAAGAAATCGTAAGCCTTACATTCATTTCATTTAATGTGCTTATTTTTCATAAATCTTTACAAAAATTCTGTCCCGTGACCATATATTCATAATTTACCAAGTTCCCATAACTTAAAAGATGGCTGTGTTTATTTTACAATATTTTTTCCACAAATGAGACTTTTTCCAGTCATCCGCTCGCTTGACGATACCTGTTCTGATCATTATTAAAATATTTTTTAAAGAAAACAAAAATAATTTTACATTGATTGAATTGGTATTTACTAGGTATAACTCTATTATCCGGTCCGTGGTGCAGTGATCAACGTTGTTGGCTACCGTGTCAGACCACCCGGGCTCGATTCCCGGTAAGAGCAGATTTGTTCAGTCGATGAATCGATTCTGTTCGAAGGCAAAGAGTGTTGCTAAAAATCCCTTTTCACCTTTCAGATATAAAAGAGCGACAGCGATTAGCTAACCACTAGTCCTTCCCTAGTCCTCGGATACTTTATTATTATTTTTATTTCAAAAACCGTATTTATTGGATTGTATGCCTGAGACTTAGTTTGAAACATGTCATAATGTGGTGAATTTTTCTTTATTTGATTTTACCATGCTAATATTTGTTATAATGCTCGCCATGAGCGAAACCGGTCCTGATGAAATAAATCTCACGTGGAAAAAGTACTAAAAATGTTTTATTATTTTTATTATTCTTATAATGAATAAAATCTATCTGACTGGAGACTTGAAAAGCTTCAAATTCAAAATTTAAATTATTAATACTGCGTTAAAGGTGTTATATTCTGTGGTACCTCGAGATACGAGTGCCCTAAGCGAAGTTTTGCTTTAAAATACGAGTAGCATTTGAGATACGAGGGCAAGCCGGGTATCTGTGTGCGCTTTGCGTATGTATGGAAGGGTTGTATATGAATGTATTGGTAGCAAATCCGTATATATATATCTGTGTTGGTATTGGATTCAACTTCGACTGTCAAACGCCATGGACCTAGTATAAAAAACATACTTAGCTTTATCTCTTTCGCTCAACCGAAAAATCCCATACGTAAGACAAAGATGGCGCTCTACAACTACTACAACGGTATTTCAATTAATTTCAATGGGAAAAATTGTTTTAAAATACGAGGTCCCACTGTATTGAGGATTCCAAACGGCTTATGTTACGAAGGTGGCGTGGTGCACTTTGATTTTCCTTGAAAAGGTTATAAAACTGATTTTAAAAGTTAACAATTCGTGACATTATTTTGCGGTTAACTGAACCGTGACATTACAAATAGTTAACTAGTAATTATGCAAAAAATGATTTTTTAGTAAAATGAAAAAAGCACAATGTCATTAAGAATACATACAAGAAACGTTTTGTATTGAAAAATGATTCCTTTCAAATGTTATCATATTAAAATCATAATACAGTATTTTGTGGCGTAAAAATACAAAGACTTACGACGACACTATCGGTTGTCGATGGCACGGACTTGAATCCTACCTTACTTTGAAAAGGTTCTAATTCAGTCAGGAGTCGGGGCTTTTCGGCCGGAGTCGTACTCAGAGTCGGAAATTTTGAAAAGTTTAAACTTTTTATTTTTGCATGTAATTTGTCAAATTTGGCTTTTGGCCGGATTGGTAGGGTTGATATTTAATTGAATACACATCAATCGTTTAATTAGGCAAAAAAAGTGCCGATATTCAACTTTTTTAGTCGGAGTCGTGTTTTTGGTCAATGTCGGAGTCGGAGTCGTAGTTTTGGTAAATGCTGGAGTCGAAGTCGGAGTCGGAGTCGAATTTTTTTTACCGGACTCCACAGCCCTGGATTCAACATATTTTTTTCTAGAAAATATTTTTTTTCAATCAAAAAACCAACTTTGCCTCTGAATATTTGATAGATTTGCGCTTCAGTTGATGATTTTCGCAACGACTTAAGCCGGTCCTGATCATTAGAAAATATTCATTATTTATTTAAATTGGTAATAAAGTGTAATTTAACAAAATTACGCTTCCAATTTTATGGCTTTCTGAACTTTGTTTTCGCTTTTTATCACCAGTAATTAGGAACGAAATTGCACCTAATTGCATTGTGTACATATTGTAGTCTAGTGATTCATGTTGGATTGGGACAGGAGGCGGTAGTTATGGGTTCATTAACAACAACATACTTAAACCTGGGTCATTCATGTTTGACGTATTGGGGTGGTCAAGGTTGAGAGAACAACATACTTAAACCTGGGTCAAAGGGTAAAAGTTCAGATGAGATGTCATTTTTACGTACTCCTTCGATCTTCGTCGTGGTTTGCAAGGGAACTTGGAGATTTCACTTTTAATATTTAAAATGCTTGCTCGCAAATGTAGGTACTTCCAAAAAGACTTTCACAAAGCGCAAATAATAAAAAATAACATTGATTTCTTTATATATCGTTGCTACTGCATAATTTGTTCACATATCGAATACTATTTTTTATCATATATAATGAAAAAATTGTTGATCAAGTATTTGTTATTTTGGGCCGCAAAAAAATCCATTTCGGGCCGCATTTGTGCATCACTGCTCTAAAGGGTGTATTCTACAGCATAACAACTTTATTTGTGTTGCAAATGTTTTGAAAAGACTTGGTAGCATACATTATATTAAGAGCAGGGCTGTGGAGTCGGTAAAAAAATAGGACTCCGACTCCAGCATTTACCAAAACCACGACTCCGAAACCAACATTTACCAAAAACACGACTCCGACTCCGTTTATTTTTCTAACTTTCATATATATGTGTATTCAATTATATATCAACCAACCAATCCTGCCAATAGCCAAATTTAACATATTATATGTAAAAATAAAAAGTTCAATCTTCGACTCCGACTCCAACTCAACAGCCCTGATAACGAGCCCTAGCCTTAGACTTGGTCATAAATTTGCTTCTTACGACCATATTTGATAAATTTCACAAGCTGTCAAACTTAATCTAGCAATTTATTTAAAATGAGTAACCATTTAATTCGAATACTAACCGTTTCACATAAATCACTGGCCGTTTCATTTAATAACTGACCACATTCATACTGATTCAGTGGAAACTGACCGTTCTGAATATTTACTGACCATTTTGAAATATTACTCTGCATTTATTTAATTTACTGACGAAAGTTGAATAAGATACTGACCCATTATTAGCCAATGAGAGAGGTTGAGTTTCACAAGTTCATTTAAAATACCTACTCAAAAGGCAAACATTCAATTGCTTATACTTTTTGAGAATCTTAATAATTCAATTACTTTTTAATTTATTCTACATGGCTGGAACCACAACCAAAATATTTGATAATCACGCCAGTAATATGGGACTCCAGCTGCACAGGCTGATTAATACAATGCGTAAAGAGTTGGACTAAATATTCAGTGATAGATTTTGTGTAATTTTTATTATTATTTCCATATATTTGTAGCGGAATTGCTTCGAATGCCGACATATTTCACATGGACGTGAGTGAGTTCAGACGAGCTCTATTTTTTTATGTAGTATAGTTAATTTTGACGAAACTCACTACAGTCGGTTGACTTCTTTGCCAATGTGATTTTTTCAGTCTTATAAATCTGTGAGTCAAATATTGTTTTTTCCTTCCAATATTTTGATCTTTTTTCACATTGCAAAAGCAATTAACATATAATTTGTAATTTTTTTAATATACATTAGGATTATTTATTTTTAAACCATGTCCGCTCCCAACATATGGAGCATATGGATTCCTCACGGAGTTTATAGCAACATATGTTTGTCTACGAAAACTGCTTGTTACTCAGTTGCTGAACCTCTCTTTTTCGAAAAGAGTTGATATGTAAAGGATACGAAGACTAGAACAGGACTAGTGGTTAGCTAATCGCTGTCACTGTGCGTCGATCGGAAAGGTGGGAAGGAATTTTTAACACTCATTGCTTCTAAGCAGAATCGTTATCTGAGCAAAGATTTATCGATTAAGATTCTGCTAGTTCCGGGAATTGATCCAGAGCGGTCCGACACGATAGCCAACGACGTTGAACACTGCGCCACGGAGCGGACTGTTTATTGATATGGAATTATTTGCGTACTTATTTTCAAGTACTTAATCTTTTTCGTTTTGGTAAATTCTTTGATTTATTTATGTACTCTTTACGTCAGCTGTTATTTTATGTTGGAAATGTTGTTTTGGTTTATAAAAAAATTACTCGATTGTATATGTAAGTGGCCAATAATTGTAGCTGGCCCACAATAGGAGGTTTTACCCTAATCTTTTCCGTTTTGGTAAATTCTTTGATTTGTTTATGTACTGTTTACGTCAGCTGTCATGTTATGTATTGTCATTTACTGAATACAATAAATTAACTGAAATAACAAAACGTCGTAAAAAATCTATGCACCAACTTTTTTGTTTGATGCATAGTTCAATAGTTGTAAATAGTTACAAACAAAATAAAACATAATTCTAGAAATATATTGTGATTTTGTCAGAATAATAAATTTCTCAAGCACATTACATTTTCAAATAATTTTGTTTGTATGTATTAACTATTGAATCGTATTGTTTTCCTTGACGTGAAACTTGAAAAATTATTATTAAATGGTATTTTTACTATAAAATGTTAAATAACTTTGATTATTCCACGTATTGTGTTAATAATTTTGACACGTGTTTCACCTCTTTCAGATGCATCTTTAAGACTTACTATCGCAGAGTTTGATTAAGTAATAAAGCAAGTCGGTTCTATTATTTTAAGGAGATAAAATTAGAAAATGGAGCAAGGAGGGGTGGGGGGTGGATTTTTGAATCAAATCAAAACAAAAAATAATTATACTACTAATGCCGTTAGCAAAAATTAATATTATATGTTTTTATGATTAATACGATGGAACTTGTAATTAATGAAACGTAACTTGAGATTAATACAATGTAGTAACTTATATTAAATATTGTAATAGTGTGAGAAAGACTTTTGAAACCATTTAGGATTATATTTGTAGTCGTTAGCAAAATATCTAATAATAATTCATCATTGTAAGCATACCATCGAGAGTGTGAAAAGACTTCAACGAGTGGTCAATATTAAACCTCGAAAATAGTATATCTCTATACTCCACAAATTTGGTCGTCGAACTCCTTCGAAACGGCTTGACCGATTATCATATTTTTATATTTTTTTGTATGTATATTGGTTAGATATGAGAGAAGGTTGTAAAGTATATTTCATTCCGCTAGGTCAAGGATGTTCTTATCAGGACTTATTTTTTCAATATTTCGGACATCCGTCGTTTTATTTATGTTGTTAAGTCACAGATGGCGCTACGTGTGCTAAATCGCGCGCGTCAATCTTGACATTTCATTCAACATTTGTTTTGTGCGAACGAAGTGCGTGTCATCTCTATATATATAAAAATCTCTAAACATAATATAAAAATGAATTTAATTAAGCTAATAAGTTAACACATCTATTAATTCTGAGGCGGTACGAAGTTCACCGGATCAGCTAGTAACATATATTAAATACATGCCTTTTAATTTCGCGCCGCTCTTTAGGATAGAAAAGGTGGAAAGGGTTTTTAACAATACAAAAACCCAATGCAGAATCTGAATCTGAAAAAAACTGCTCATGCCGGGAATCGAGCCCGGGTGGTCTGACACGGTTGCCAACGACGTTGACCACTGCGCCACGAACCGGGCATGACCTTATTACTAGAATATGAATAAAAATAGTACCTACCTAGTATATTACCGCTACAGCAAAACAACAGTTTTTACATGAAAAGTGTTAAAAGTTGCAATAATTCGTTAGAAAATAGAACTTCCTGGGTACAAATATGCAAATAATAACGGAAACTCACTTCCTAATAATATACCTAAATATTGTTTAGTTAATTTTTAAATAAAAAAAAATATTTGGCATTACAGCTTACGCCAATGCGCTAAATATTCTTAGTTGTGAAAGTCATACGAGATTAACTCGATGGTAAATAATGTATCAGTTGTGCACAAAATCAACGATAAATAACATACACCCAGGCCAAGATCTCTTTTTTTTTCAATTGAAAAAATCTGACCTTGCCGGGGATCGAACCCGGGCCCCCCGATTGCTAGGACAAAGTTCTCGCCACTAAACCACAGGGACTGACATTAAATATATTGGCAGAATAAAGATTCTTAGAATTCGGTGATGAGTGGTTATTTTATTAAAATTTGATCGAGAGGCCTCGATAAATTGTAAATAAAAAATTTCAAGATTATCATGTCTTTTAAAATATTTTTTTTCGATATTATTGAAAAAATAATATTCACTAATTATAGTAATTATATTTTTTTTAAAACATCGTTGTGAGTAGTAATATATCAAATAATTTAAGCGCTAACTGACTAATTTTATTCAGTCACGTCTTTCGCAATATGTACTTATTATAGAGTAGAGACTCCAATTCGAATATCGAGTACTCGATACTCGAGTATATTTGAAAAATACTCGAGTAATACTCGTTATATATAAATAAAGATCAATTTGCAAATTTTTTTTTTTAAGCAGCGGACAGACAAACTTGATAGCACTATTGAATTTGTTGTTGTGTGAACTTTTAAACCGACGTCCACAGCAACAGATAGAATTTTTCTACCGGAGGAATAAAAAAAACAAAGCTTCGAAATATATGTTACATAAATTGAAATAAATGTATGCTGCAATAAAATAAGATTATTTATTTATGTACTAACATTTGAATTAATAATATATATTTTGCTACATCTGAAACTACTCGAGTATTTTTTAATTTTACTACTCGATACTCGAGTAGTTGAGATGTCGAGTAATTGGAGTCTCTATTATGGAGTATATATCAACAGCAGTTTTTTTCTGCGAAAACTGCATGTAACTCAATTGTTCAAGCTATGTATATTTAGATATGAAGGATGAGACTAGTACAGGTAGTGGCTAATCTATCGATCTTGCTCACGTCTTTAGGGTCTTTAGGGTCAAATGAGAATGTGAAAGATGTTTAGACAACATAGCCTTCGATCACGCCTTCGCTCAGGAATCAATTGATAGTAAAAATAATAATACATTTTTAGTACTTATCCCACTTAAAATTTATTGGATCAGGACCGGTTTCGCTCATGACGAGCATTGTCAACTGATACGAAATACAACGAAACAGTGATATTTAAACAAAGTTAAATTAAGAATTACAAGGTATCGGGTACCGGCGTTCTTCCTCAAACCTGTGATTATACGAAAGTCTGAATCCTGTTTGTCTTTTTTTTAAGCTGATAACCGCTGATAAACATCCATAGGATGTACTCAGAGGATCTACGGGACGCCGGGATGTCCTGGGAGGAAGCGAGAAGCTTTCCGAGTGATAGTGAATCCTGAAGGCACTGGGTGGCTGCCATATGCTCCGAGTAGGGAGCGGATATGGAAAAAAATAGTATATTTTTAATTAGACTATACTTGTGTTTTAAGAAAGTGTCACGCAGGCGTAAAAGCAAGCATTTAATTTCGAGATGAATTCTAGCAAAATCAGCTTTCAACAAATATTTATTGTTATCAACAGTTCGACACTTTACTTTGAAACGGATTTAACTGCTCTTGACACTATTTTGAGATATGAGCTTTTGAAGTTTCGATTGACTAAAATTCACTTGTCACAATGAGCATGTAAAAATGTTTCTAATTACTTATTTTAAGCATATTTTTCACAAATTTTGCTGAGAAATAATGATCTTATTTTGGAAATAATGATGAAAATCTTAGAATTTTGTCAAATAAATTTAGTAAAAAAAAAATGAAGATGTAATGCAGCTCTGAAATAACTGCTAACTGCGTTATTCAACCGTAGATATGTGCGTCTGAAATTCATATATTTATATGATAGAATGCGGTAAATACAAGCTTTTACGACCAAAAGGTCATTTTAGGTAAAATGTCTGTTAGAACCTTTTCAAAGTTAGGTAAGGAGTTGTCAAAATGTAATTATGCCACAGGAGTATCAGCGTTATAGTAGGAGGCCCTTTATATGTCTGGTTATCTTTTTTTTTATGTTTCGTAAAGTAATATTGTTTTCCTTTTGAATTGAAACAAACGTGTACAAAAATATTAGTTAATCAATATATGTAAACCTAAACAGGATTTGTGGTGTGGTGGTATGTGTATAATTTCTTTTAGACTGGTTAAAATGTTTGTTAAATACGGTGATTGGTGCTAATTGAATGTTTTATTGCTCTTTCATGCATCATACACGGTGTTCTGAAATGCTACTTCACTGTCGTGATTTTTTTTCAATATTTTCATCATCTTGCACTTGAACGCCTAAAGATGGTGAAAGGTGAATTCCGATTCGTTGACGGCAAAACTCATTGAAAATTACTTAATTTAATTGATTTTTTTATTGCTATTTCATCTTACGCCCTTATCAGAACTATCAACAATATGTATTTCAGATATTCACTGTCTTATACGATTTTATTAGTTCTTCCAAGTAAATTCCAATTCAATCAATAAAAATTTTAAGCTTTACACGTAACAGTATAATTTAAAATAACTAAGTTGAATCACGTTTCCAATCAGCTATAAAATCATATAATTTTTGTTGATAGTACATTAAGTAATTCAACTGAATTTGAATCGTTTGAATTTTATACTTTAAAAAAACGTCAATATCGCTTAAAAATAACTTAGTTGAATCCGGTTTCGCAGCTTTTGGAATCATTTTTTTGTTGATTAAAAAGCAACTAATTTGAACTTTGAATTGACTTTATGCACCTGAAGATGCCTAATGACAAAACCTGGATCGATAGAAAATTACAAAATTTAATCGATTCAAATGTTCACTAAAATATATCGTTATTTTTTTACCTGGTTATTTGTTTGGCTATTCTTATTTTATTTTATTTTTGTTCTATTTTATGTCCGCTCCCAACTTGGAGCACATGGACTCTTCGTGAAGTTTATCTCAACATATGTTTTTTTTCTAGGAGAACTGCGTTGTTACTCAGATGCTCAACCTCACTTTTTCGAAGAGAGTAGGCATGAAGAGGATCGAAAACTAGGGCAGGACTAGTGGTTAGCTAATCGCTGTCAATGGTGATGTTCTTTGGGATCAGAAAAGTTGGAAGGGATTTTTTACAAACACCCATTGCTTCTGAGCAGAATCGCCTTATCGACTGGAAAAATCTGCTCGAACCGGGAATCGAGCCCGGGTGCACCAGGGACCGTGTGTAATTCTTATGCTTCCATGATATTGCTTGATTTTACAAATATGCAATTTTTAAATCTAGGCCAAGATATATAATAATTACATTTGACAACTTAACCACTGAACTTACCCTCCCATCCAGCATCCGACCAAACCTGGCTGACGTCGCGTGACCCGGACCAGCAAGAACGACATCTCGACTCGGAGAAGAAGAGAGACACTTCCAGATCACATGGCACCCAGAGCGTTTGACCTCCTCTCGAGTCTTAATAACAAAAAAAAGAGGGCAAAAAGGAAAATAGATGTCAGCTGCGTTAACACAGCTGACATGAATATTTATAAAAAATCAAAATAAATAACATAGCCCCAAAAAAAACCGATAAAACAAAAACCCTCGACCACCCTCAAGAAACCGACACCACTTAACCACTCCAACATGCATATAGATGAAAGGGATTAGGCTACCGCCCAAGTCCCCGTAAAAGTTGTCATTATAAAAGTCACTGAACCATTTAAGCATTGTCTAAGAACACCCTGTACATGCTAAAGAAGACCAAGCTAGCAGGGTACATGCTCATTATGCACTCTTGCTGCAACGCGACTGCGCGGCCGACCATGACGCTATCATAAAAGCAGTTTCCTCAGCATGTCCAATCACAGTCGAGTGTCTTCAGTCACCAGTGTTGGATTACCTTCCCGCCGCTCACCAGTTCAGTCTGACACCAGAATTGTATCAGTGAAGACGTGTGCTCGATTCTCTCTCGAATTCTTCAAGTTATAAAAGGTGCTTTTTGAGTTACATTATAAAAACAGCAAGTATAAAATGATTTATTTTTAAAATTCTTAACCGTTCTAAATAAGTGAATATCGAATTGTATTATACTTCCTTTCCAAGCAAGAAGGGAGTAAGTGGCTCTGATAAACTCTTAAGCAAAATAACATGATGCATTTAAAATAACTTTGATTATTCCACGTATTGTGTTACTAATTATGACACGTGATCTTTAGACTAACTATCAAAGCAAAGTTGGCTTAAGTAAATCATATATATAAAACCGAAACGGCGTATTTATGTATGTCTGTGGGTCTGTAATTCTTTGGGAATGATATAACATTAAATAATTATTGGTCGCTTAGTCCGAGCGAAGCCGGGTAGCAATACTAGAAATACCGAAACGGCGTATGTATGTCTAACTGTATGTCTGTGATGTATGTCTGTATGCTTAGTCCGAGCGAAGCCGGGTAGCAATACTAGTAACTTTATAAATTCCTAATACCAAAACTTCATAAAACACATCATGTTATTACTTACGGTGGATTCAACGGCAACTTTGTGGAGGTTCAGTTTAATATAACATTTAAAATAACTTTGATTATTCCACGTATTGTGACACGTGTTTCGCTTCTTTCAGAGGCATCTTCGGACTATCCATAGCAAAATTATAAATATTTAAAAAATTCTAAACTATTTATTTTTAAACCATTTTTATGTACTCGGTAGAGTATTTTGTAATTTGTTAAATTTGTAATTTTAAAATATTATAATAAATCCTACTTTATTACTTGTGCAAACTTGGCAATAGTAAATCTGAAGATGCCTCTGAAAGAGGCGAAACGCGTTTCACAATACGTGGAATAATCAAAGTTATTATAATTGTTATATTATAATGAACTTCCACAAAGTTACCGTCGAATCCATCGAAAGTAACAACATGATGTGTTTTATGAAGTTTTGGTATTTAGAATTTATAAACGTTTGGAATAATTATTAATTAAAAAAATAATGTAAATTGAAATAAACTATTTAATGTGGTGCAATTTCACTATGTCATATAAACTAAAATTCCAAGCAAGAAACAGCCATTTGACTCTGACAATCTTTGAGAAAAATGACAATGTGTTTTTTGAAGTTTAAGTATTTAGAATTTATTAAAATGTTTGATGCAAAATTAACTAATTTCTTTGTAAGCAAGCAGTAAATAGTTGCATTGACTATCTCTATCCTAAGAAATCTAAAGTTCGGTAAGAAAAATAACGATGTATTTTAGTTCTACATAAATTATTTTATATATTTGTTGATAGCTATTTCGACTTACGCCTTCGTCAGAACTACGGTTATATAACTGTAACAAATATATAAAATAATTTATGTAGAACCAAAATACATTGCTATTTTTCTTACCGTATTATAATGGAGTTCTACCAAGTAAATGCCTACTCAATCGATAAAACTAAAGTTGATGTTTTTGCTTAGTAAAATTAACTTAGTATTTAAGTTATTGTGTTGCTATAAAGTGACCACCATATCCAAAAATCGTTCTCAAATAGCATTCATAGCTCAATTTCAGAAATTCTGCGAGTTACTGCATTCTTTATTGAAAGGGTTAAATAGCTGAGTGGTCAACGCTCTGTGTTCGTTCAATTTGATTGCAACGGACACGGGTTTGAGTTCACGAGCATTGATTTATTAATTTGTGTACAAAGGTTTGGGTTTTCGTGATGTTGTCCACCCGAAACCAGTGCAATAGTGTTGTTTCTTATGACGCAAGAAACAACGAAATTTATTTATAAATAAGATTTCTTTTCTTACAATGCCACTTATCGTTCAATGCGGGTCCTGTGTCTCAATCGTATATTCTTGACAAAATAACACAAATTCGGATTTCCCATTAACTTTACGTTCTTCAGCCATTATCTTCCGCTAACACTTGCTTTTAGTTAAGCTGTTGAAATTTATTAAATAAAAAAGTGAAAATGATATCGAGATTATCAATTTAATGATGAAAATATCTAATACTGTTTTTTCGCTTTTAAATAAGGCTTGAATAATGTCAATCAAATTGGCAAAGATGTCAACCGTGTAAGTTCCGACAAAATCAACTTAAATACATTAAAAAATAGTACTCATCTGAACTCCCTCAAGTTCATGTGAAATATGTCGACATTCCATGCAAAACCGTTTGTAATCGTCAAAGCCCTTCCTAGTGGAATCCCCATTTGCAGACTGGTTGAACGTGGACTAGAGTTGTTTTTGAACACATGTTCACGATTCTTTAAAAAAATGAAATCGAGATTGAATCCTGAGATGTAATAAATATAATGTTCAATTACATATCTTAAGTATTGTATCTATTTAGGAGAGGAGTTCAGTAAATTTAAATTAATTATATCTTACATATAAAACTTCGCAAATTAATTATTTATAGTTGAGTATCATTATATGTTGATCTCTGTGGTCTAGTTGCAAGAGCTTTGTTCTAGAGATCAGATGGGACCAGGTTCAATTCCCGACAAGGTTAAAAAAATTCAATTGAAAAAAAGAGATATTATGCTGTGTAATTTATCGTTGAGTTAATCTCTTATGACTTTCTCAATTAAAAATATTTGGCGCTTTGGTATAAACTGTAATGCCAAATAATTTTTATTAAAAAATATGTTAAATATGTGTCATAAAAACCATAATAGAATTTTTCAATCGCAACCTATTCTATATATATAAAAATGAATGTCTGTGTGTATGTCCGCTATGGACTACTAAACCGCTCGACCGATCGATGTGAAACTTTACAAATTTATTGAATACACTTCCGCAATGGTTTCTGGCCTACCAACCTTTTTTCAAAAAAATATTTTGCTTTAAATAAGCTAAGATTAAAATCAAAGAGTCGTCTGATATTAACAGTAATAATGTGCAAATGTCATAGAATTACTTATATATATTTCATACACGAACACGTTATATTTTTATAATAATTACTGCGCGTTTTCAAACACACCATTTGCGCAATTATGCTATTATACAACAGGTAATTTGGCGTTACTATCCAGCGTATCAAAGTTAATGTAAATAATCAAGATTACGTGTTCATAATTTTTTTTAAATTTTATTAATCAAGAATGTACCTTAAAAAAGAGTTTTTTTTAGTAATATTAAATCGCGCTCAACAATATATTTAAAAAAATATTTCTCTCAGCGTTTAAAAATATTTTTGTACTATTTGATTTATTATAACAAATTGTTATTCAGTCGCCAACATTCTTATTTAAATATAATCAAGATAAGAAAAAACTTTTCTAATGAGCATTATTTGTCTTCAAGTATTTTCACGTTTTATACGGTCCGCGGTGTAGTGGTCAACGTCGTTGGTTTCCATGGCGGACTGTTACAAGCATTTTTCTCAGTCGATAAATCGATTATGTTCGAAAGCAATGGGTGTTTGTGTTCTTAATAATCCATTTTCACTTTTCTGGTCTTAAAAAGCGGCGAGAGGCTAGATCGATTCACTAACCACTAGTCCTACCCGAGTTTTCGTATCCTTTCCATTCCTACTCTCTAGAGGTTGAGAAACTGGGTAACAAGCAGTTCTTGTAGAAAAACTCCATGAGGTGTCCAAATTCTCCAAGCGGACATGGTTAAAAAAACTATCACAACATTTAAGTGCCACTTTTCGATTATATTCTACAATTAAGCCCAATTAGATGTCGAATATGGAGGTGGACGGATGTAAGAGTTCCACTGTTTTTACGATTATTTAATAAACTAATTATGCACTAAAAAAACCCCGACAAAGTCCTAATGTGAAATTTGTTGAAATCTGCAATGTTTTTCATTTAAAAATTTCACCGCAAACATTATAATACTTTGTACATCAAAATTTACGTATTGGCAAAACCAAATAAATAGTCAGTATGTATTTTACAAGATAAATACTTCTTTACTCTCGTCATGCCAATTGATTTCCTGCTCGAATGTCGAATAATACTTCAAATGTTTACTTAAGACGAAAAAATAATATGAAATCAAACTCAAAACAGTGTTTGAAACCTTTTTATATACATACATTAACACCATAGTGTCATTTTGACCAGATGTCGACAATCTTTCAGAAAACACGGATTACTTAGTTTCACAATATTTCATTTTTAATGTGTTCACTTTCAATACTTGGTGGAATGACATTATAATAAAAATAAGAATACATTTTTAGTACATAATCAACATTGGATTTAACTGTTCAGAAATACAACGAAACTTTTTCGTTGTATTTCGTAAAACGAAGTTGAAACATTTGAAAATCTTCGACTACGACTCCGGCCAAAACGCCGCGACGACTCCGACTCCGATTCCACAGCTCTGATTTATTGACGGAAAAAACATCGTGTTGGGTTCATTCTTTATCACAATACTGAATACAAGTGGAGTTACGAAATTGTATTCATATTGAAATGTTTTAGCTTGGGATTAATAATCGGTGCGTTGTTTTAAAGATATAATGCACATATTATGTCATTTTCAATCGAAGGTTCACATGTATAGACTATAACTGAATTTATATAATGGTGCGAGAAAATTACAAGGTGCATAATACTTACTACACTTTTTACTGTTCGTTTTGAAAAAGCCTACATAATATATAAGAAGCGTGCATTTCAAGTTAAAATCGTGTGTGAAAATCCAATTAAAACTACTCGTAATAATGCAATAATATAAAAAATGGTTTTCTTTTAAAATGAGGCCAATATATTATTACGAGTGTTGGCATTTGATCAATATTACTGAAATCACACCGTTTTTTTATACAGCTAATTTTTATTGCGTCCACTAAAAACTAATCTTCAATTGTATTGTTAAAATTTGAACTGTAGCAATGAGAAGGGAATGCAACTTGAACAAAAAGCTCTAAACATAAAGTCGAAGGAAACTGGAAGGACTTTGAAGATAAAGCGCCTTAGAACTTTAAGTTCCATCAAATAGATAATAGATAACCAAAAAGCAAAGTAACCTAACATTTTTTTACTTTTCGGGAGAGTCAAAAAACATGTTTCATGTCTTCAAAATTTTAACTTTATTTTCTTTTACTTACTTTGATTTTTTTGCGTATTTGTATTAACAATTGTCCTTCATAAATTTTAGTCGTTTATAAATATCGCTGTCCGGTCCGTGGCCCAGTGTCAACGTCGTTGGCTTGCGTGCCGGACCGCCCGGGCTCGATTCCCGGTACGAGCGGATTTTTTCAGTCGATAAATCTGTTCAAAGGCATGGGTGTTTGTGTTGTTAATCTATTCCCACCTTTCCGATCCCAATCATAGTGATAGCGATTAGCTATTCACTAGTTCTGTCCTAGTCCTCGTATCCCTTCCATCCCTACTCTCTTCGAAAAAGGGAGGTTTAGCAACTGAGTAACAAGCATATGATATATGTTGAGATAAACTCCGTGATGAGTCCATATGCTCCAAGTTGGGAGCGGACATGGTTAAAAAAATATATGAGCGAAACCGGTCCTGGTCTCAATGTGGAAAATGTACTAAAAATGTGTTATTCCATTCCATTCCAAGTATTGACAGTGAACACTTTAAAGTGATACTATTTTGTATCGAGTGGCATTCATAGCTCAAATCCGGTAAAATCCGAGATACGTTTCTATTATTCTAAGGGGCCGAAAAAGTAATGATAAATTACTATTTAATAAAAACGCGTCGTCATTTTTCTTTTCAAATATGTGTTTAAACGTATGTATATGTGGTACGACCGATATAAACCACCTGTTACATTTCTAGCATAAAATGAAATCATAAATCTGCGCAATTATTTAGAATTTAAATTCTTTCATTAAAATTACTTTTCTCTTGTAATTTTATTTCAGTTTTCTTTTTTGGTGAAAGTTTCATCAGCATTCATATCTTTAACATTCTAGGCATACGTCGGTCTAGTGATTTTTTTTAGATTAAGTTTAATTAAATCTACATAGTGAATAATGTAATAAAAAGTATTTGGAAATTAGCATTATTATAATCAGAGATCAAAATCATAGCCATTCATTAATGTTCATATTTTCAATTTACAACTTACTGACATCTAGTATAATATTATAAGCCACAAATAGTACACTTTTAGGCTTCTCATTGTCAATACTTGGTGGAATGGCAATATAAAAAAAATAGTAACACACTTTGAGTGCTTATTCCATATTAAATTTATTTGATAAAAACCGGTTGATAATGCTCGCCATGAGCAAAACCGGTCCTGATCCAATAAATTGAATGTATAATAAGTAATAAAAATAATAATACATATTTAGTACGTTTTCCACATAAAATTTATTTGATCAGGACCGGTTTCGCTCATGGCGAGCATTGTCAACTGATAAGGAATACAATAAAACAGTGATATTTATACAAAAGTTAAGTATGACAAACAATTGGTAAAACGACTAAGCAAATGAATTGAAGCAAATTACAAGAAAAATAGACTATAAAATAAAATGTTTAAGACCTCTTAACAATGCAAACTAATACATCAAAAATCAATTAAATATGAATTATCATTAAAAAAGTAAAAGCCCAAAAATGAATGCATTTAATCTTGTTGTATTCCTTATCAGTTGACAATGCTCGCCATGAGCGAAACCGGTCCTGATCAAATAAATTTTATGTGGAAAAAGTACTAAAAATGTATTATTATTTTTATTATAATGTCTTTCCACCAAGTATTGACAGTGCACACCTTAAAAGTGTATAATTATTACTCAAACTGTGTTTTTATTATTATTAGAAATAGTTCAATCAACCCTTCTAAATCAACCTCTGCTAAAAAGCTGTTTTATATAGCGTGCGCTTCAGTCTTCAGACAAATATTTAGTTTTTGTAAACATGTAGTATTGTATTATATATGCAATTGAAGAATATTTATCAGTAGATGTACGTCCCTTTACTTTTGATAACGTAAATCATCAAGTAAAAATCCCTATAACGGTGCTGTAGGAGGGTTGACTGTATTTAATTTCGGATAATTTATAAATACAACTTATTCCAATATTCCAAATGCCACTTGGCTCACTTCACTTCACATGGCGCATATATAGTATGTACGGTAAATAATCAAAGAAACGAAAAGATAAGACTGTAGATTTGGATCGCGGAATAGCGTGGTATTTTAAAATACGGAAATACAGCAAGCAATTATATTTAATTTATGTCCGTTTGCAAAAAACCGAAGTAAAAATAATCACAACTTACAATCGAATGATATAACGAAAAATTGCCACGATCGGTATTTCTGTTGGCCAATATTTGTTTTGTTTTTGTTTGTTGTTGAATGTTTGGTAATCTTTTTCATAACTCTGCCGCTCGGTAAACATTTCCTTGGTCATTTTTGAGGTAATATTTTGACATTAAAATGGACGCCGAGAGTTGCACAAGTGCCGGAAAAAACCCGAAACGCATTTCGCCGATTCGCTTCGTTCGGCGCGGACTGCCAAATTAGCGCTTATTATGTTTTTTTTTCTTATACACTGACCACCAATCTAATCTGCCCTATAAAGGAGTCTTTGAAATTTGGAATGTTTTATAGATTCATATTTTATTTGTGTAGTTTTTTGTGAATAATGAACATTTTTTTGATATGCAAGATTTACCAGAGTTACGTGTTATATATTTGACAAAGTTCCAACGGACAATTTTATGAGAAATATTCTCAATATTGTGCCAACAAATACATGGTTTTAGCATGATTTAACAGACGTCAAACTGAAGCATAGATTTCTTTAAATACAGAAATAAAGAGAAAAATAAGAAGTCAACTGAGTGAGTTCCGACAAAATCAACTAAAATATTGATTGAATTGGCATTTTATAACTTCATTTTAACACGGTGGAAAAATCAACAATGTATTTTAGTTCTACAGAAAAAAGACTAAAATACATTAATGAAAATAGTACTCGTCTGAACTCGCTCACGTCCTCGTGGAATATCTCAACATCCTAAGCAATAATAATCTATATCGCAACTTTGAGCATATGGAATCCTCACGGAGTTTGTCTCAACATATGTTTTCTACAAGAACTACCTGTTGCTCGGTTCTTCGTCCTCTCCTTTTTACGCGAAGATTAAGGCAGGACTAGTGGTTAGCTAATTACTCTGTACCTTGCTAGGCGCCGCTTTTTGAGATCAGCCAGATGGGAAAAGATTTTAACAACACAGCCATCCACTGTCATCGAACAGAATCCATAAATCGACTGAAAAAATCTTCACGTACACGGACTTGTGCTAGGGTGGTCCGTCACGGAAGCTAGTGACCTTGACCACTACACCACGGACCGAACAAACCGTCATATTGTCAAATATAATTATATCTTTAGAATTTTTTGAATTTTGTACTTTTCCATGAGTTTTGTCAGGCATTGATTTGTTACATACTAACAGGGGTGAGTTTAAACTATATTATCAAGAAATCTTAGAGATTAATCGAGCTCAGCTCAACGGTCTGCAAATTTTGAACGAGCAACTTTATTTGCCTAGTTCGCCATTGTTGTACCCTTTTAAATAATTGTTATTTTTAATTTATTGTCATTTATTTACAATTCAAGCACTTGCTATTATTAAATATCAATTCACTTACTATCATTAATGTAATATAATAATAAAGGCTTGAAATCAATCAACTCATTAACGAGAGGTCGGATAGGACCCTAGATTTATTTTAAATATTCTTATGTTATCATCTGGTCATTAATATTTTCAAAAAATCCCGTAATTATAACAAACCCACTTAAATCATTGAAACTTTTATTCATTCAAATTTCGCTAATTTACATTTTAATAACCTTTTAACTTAGTGACCTAGTTATATTTTTGTATATAAACGATACAAACTGTTTACTACGCGTCAGTTCAAGTACATCCGTGCACTTGGAATGCCTGAAGATGCCGAAAGCCGAAACCGGGGTCGTTAGCGACAAAACTCGTGGAAAAGTACAAAATTCAAAAATTTCTAATTTGATATTGAAATTCCATCAAGCACCCTCAGTCGAAATACTTAATTATATCTTTGTTTCCATTGCGAAATCGAACACTTTCATGGTTTAATTAACTTGGTAGAACTACATTATAACGTGGTTATGCAAAAATTCTATAATATAAACCTGAAGCCGACGATGTTGACATCTGAACCACAGACCATGCAGTACCACTTAAAATCGTTTAAGCTCTTGCTAGTGGCATCCTTGTTTGCATACTGGTTCTACTCCTTGGATTTTGACTGAAAGTTTCAGTGAATCGTTTGAATTTTGTACATTTCCATGAGTTTCCCTCGATAACATTCAATTCAACATACCGACACCTTAATTTGAAAACGTTCTGACACTGTTTTGGGATATGAGCGTTTGAGGTTTCGATTGATAAAAAATCACTTGTAACAATGAGCAAGTAAAAATGTTTCAAATTACTTATTTTAAGCATAATTTTTCACAACAACTCTAATGATGGAAATAATGATGGCAATCTTAGAACTTTGTCAAAAATTATTAGTAAAAAAAGTGTGCAGATGCAGTGCAACTCCGTTATTCAACCATAGATAATTCTGAAATTCATATACATATATGATTGAATGCGGTAAATACAAGCTTTTCCGACCAAATAATCATTTTAGACAAAAATTTCAATTTGAAAATTTTCAGTGTAAGGTAAGGATACATCATGCTGGTATTCTCATTGTGGCATTCCCAAGAATGGTTTGTATAACTAACAGGGTTAAGTACCGTCAAAGATTAAGAAAACTGTCAGTAAATTTCGTCCTATAATTATAAATCAGTCACGATAAATGATCTTCGCTCTTTCATTAAAGTACGCTTTAAATCAGAATGTCATTTAAGACTGACATTTAAAATGGTGATGTAATTTTCGCTGCAACAAACACTACACTGAAGTATACATCATCGGTATACTCGAAAATAGTAAACGAAACCTACGTTTTTTTGCTGGATTTTTTGTTATATCAAATATGAAGTAAGGTAAATGTACCAGTAGCTGACCGTATAAGATAAAATTTCAACAAAAATAACGATTAACCTTTTGAGTGGTGAGTTTTTTTGGATAAAATTAGGTTTTTTTCTATAAATTTAATAAAATATTAATAGCAAACAAAAAAAAAAAATTACAACATATTTTGTTTTGTTTTCCGTAAATAAAGAAGCATATTATTACTTATTGAAGGAATTGATATTTCTTATTCAATTTTAAAACGCAAATTCTAAAAAAATATTCAAATAATTAAATATTACTTTCAAATAATTATCTAGAAGCTTATGCATCCAGTTTGGGTCTGGATCTTTATTGCATTCATCTGTCAACATGTGTTTCTCTATTGACGGTGATTTTAGTAAGCGTATCGAACTGAAATGCATTTATACACTCAATAACATATGGCCACAGATTTCTTACCAAATATTAAACTTTTTATAAAACTCTAGTTTCAATATATGAAAAAATAATAACATTTCAATAAACAATAAGAGAATGGCAATGGATAATAGATGACAACATACTACCGCCGTAACGGTACGGCGATACTAATCAAAGGGTTAAGGTTTAGCATTGTACCGAATGAAGGCAAAGCAAGTATACTCATATTGGATCATATGTCTTAATTAATATTATGTAACAAAAATTTACGAAAGGGCCTGTTTAAAAAAAGTTGTATTAAATTATTTAAAGCCATGTTCCTGTTACATTATTTGACCATCTCACATATTGAGAAATCCAGTAGCTGACCATGTCTAATCAGGGGGCTTTATAGTGAACTTTCTGTCAGAGTCGCCTCAGGGCTTTCTGTCACACCACTCTTGGTTGAATCAAGTAGCAATGGGTGGTTCAGGAACAAGGTATACACCGTTCCTAGATTGATCACTTCAGAAATTTGAAATAATACACTTTCCTCACTAGGTGTTGTTTTCAAATGGCCACCCTGGCACTCCATTGGCTATATGGTGATGTGTTAGTGGCTCATTCCGACCACAGATGCGTTTACTTTACAGTTTAGAGCAATCCCGCATCTGCATTTCTTATTTTGGGCTATTTTATTCTCAAAAGGTCAACTACTGGTACATGGTCAACTATTAGTACATTTACCTAAATATTCTTTTTACACCGTGAAGGTTATTCAAAGAACTTAACTTACTTCATTAGTTCTGACTTAATATATAGTTAAAAACTCTTTAAGTATAGAAATCAGTGCGTTTTTTGTCTGCTTATTTAGCATTGGCACACATGAGAACAACGTTTTTTTTATATTTCTTTACATTTGAGAGCCTTGAATCTTTTTTGAGGTGTAATCTATTGCTGTTAACGAGACTGTATTGCCAAAACGTACATTTTTAATTTTATTCACAAACACTTTCGGTCGTTTGTATAGTAAAATTTTAATATAAATAACTCCATATCTTATACATATATAAAAATCAATATTTGTCTGTTTGTTCGTACTCTATGCGATGCCATACAGTCCATCCGATTGCGATGCAACTTTGGTCGGTTTCTTGTGTAGACGCCCGGAAAGGTTCTCTTGCGTTCCCGAATCGTTCATCCGATTGCGATAAAGCTTTAGTGAATTTTAGTATAGATAAATTAAAATGAATGTTTTTTTGTCTCGTATGTGATCCTATACCGTTCATCCGATTGCGATAAAACGTTGATCATCTGTTGCGTGAACGACAACAAAGATTTTTTATCTTTGAGTGGCATTGCAACACTTGCCGGGCACCAGCTATATTTAATAAAAAAACAGGATCGGTTTCGATCATCGCAATTATTAATTATTATCAACTGATCAAATATGTCCATTTATAAAATATTTGTTGGTTTTGTGGTCGAGTGTCAACGTCCATTTGCAATTTCAGTCCGGGAAATTTCATTTTTCAATCTTATTATTGATTTCTGTTCACCTGTCTTATCATGAAAACAGAACATAACTAGAGTGACTTACAAAACACTAGCCCTGTCTTATTTTCTACTGTTTTTTCAATACTCAACCAGTAGCAGCTGAGCAACTGATCAAAATGCAGTTCTCGTACAAACTTTCTGTTGAGTTAACTATTTAAGAAGTCATTTTTATCCAAATTAGGAGCGGGAATGACTGAAAAATATATATATGTTTGGAATAAATGCCCACTCCCAACTCAAAGCATATGGACTCCTTACTGAGTTCATCTCAACATTTTTTTTCCTACGGTAACTGCTTGTTACTCAGTTGCTCTCTTTTTCGAAAAGTGAAGGGTTTGAAAGGATATGAGTACAGAACTAGTGGCAAACACCGATTGTCTTCGAACAGAATCAATTTATCAACTGAAAAAATCTGCTCACATCGGGACGGGTCTTGAAAACTTACAACTTTGGCCATTTATAAGATCAGGACTGGTTTTGGTCATAGCGAGCAATATCAACTGATGATTCATTTAGCCTGAATATAATAAAAGTCTTCACACAAAGGAAAACATAAGCTGTCTATAAAACTTGGACATTTTCTTGGACTTCGGTTTTTGCCTTTGAATGCCACACTTCAAATAAACACGTGTGAAGTTAAGAAAATATTTAACACGTTCTCAATGAATCCGTGATAACTCGGCAGAAGTCAAGTCGGCACATGGCACGTCGACACATGTCAAGTCGGCACATGACAGGTTGACACATAGACAATTCGGCACCTAGACATCTTGAAAAAAATTTCCTTTTTTGTATTTTAGTGAAAAAATGTATTTGAGCTCTACAAAACTAATAAATTGTTGATGCCTATTTCATAATAATGCTTGACTTGTGACAAATTGATATTATGTTCTCTGGAAATGAAAGCAAATCTGGGTTTTTATTGAGTGGTAATGAACGTACATTAGTTTTACATCAAGATGATTTTAGTAAAATGGCATTAGCGATCTGTAATGATCTGAGTATTGATGTTGGATTAATGTTTGTTTTCTCATTAAAAATGTCATTGGATTGATGATATCTATTCATTTCCAATTGTTCTAATGCATTTATCTAAGGGCCAATTACGTACAATTGATCGTAATTCTGTACTGGAGGAGCTAGATATGGCTATGGCTGGCTATGTTAGATTGTAATAACGACATGATTATTCATAATCCAGCATGCAAATTTTACGTAATTATATAGACATTCACTTTCCCTAGTGTGCCAGAAGGTGTTTTCTTCCATAAAACACTCCCTTCACGCAGTATTTGACGGAGATCGAATAAAAATCGGAGTGGTTTGTCAAGTTGTCTAGGTGCTGAAGTATCTATGTGCCAACTTGTCATGTGCCGACTTGACATGTGTCGACGTGCCATGTGCCGACTTGATTTGTGTCGATTGGTCTGGTCACCGTTCTCAATTGCATGCCGCAAAATCAAATAGGGACTCGTACAAATTTCAAATAAATGATTCAGTAAATTATAAAAAACGTAACACTTAAGTGTAAAATGATCTCGATTTTACAAGCATATAAAAACTTTCATTTAATTTTAATCGCCATTTTTGAGCTGATATCAAATAAGACATGAACGAGAATTAATTGCAAATGATTATTAACCGTAAAATATTATTTGAAATTTAGATTTAGCGTGGCTTAAAGCAGAGGTTCACAAACAGTTTTATCAAAGGAGCCATTCATAAATCAAAATATTCACTCAGATGCTTAACCCCTCTTTTTTGAAAAGAGTAGGCATTGAAAGGATACGAGGACTAGGACAGGACTAGTGGTTAGCTAATCGCTCTCGGTATGCCTCGCTTTTTGGCATGGAAAAGGTGGGAATGAATTTTCAACAATACAAACACCCATATCTTCGAACAGTACTGCTCGTATCGGGAATTGAATCCGGGCGATCCGGGACGCAAGCCAACAACGTTGACCACTGCACCACAGACCGGACGGTTAGTATCATAGTAACTTTTAATGTTCTACTCTTTCATGACGGATATATTTTGTTTGCAAATGAGTACAAAATATAATAAATTATATTTTTTTTTTAATATTCTCTTTACTTCCTGTGCTTTTTTATTTATTTTCATTTACAGATAAAAAAAATACACAAAGCATAAAGCTTGCGAGACAAATAAAAAGTCACGCGGGACACACTTTGTGAACCCCTGAAAGAAAGCAAAAATTCCATTTAACTGTCTTCTAATGTCGGAGAGAATTTGCTGAGATAGCATGTCGCACGCGAATTCAAACATTTTAAATAGCATAGCGAATCGTTCAATGCACTTTTAGTGT
Source organism: Himalopsyche kuldschensis (assembly GCA_028554975.1). NCBI lineage: Eukaryota > Metazoa > Arthropoda > Insecta > Trichoptera > Rhyacophilidae > Himalopsyche > Himalopsyche kuldschensis. The sequence continues at coordinate 2,001,552 of JAHFWI010000031.1, read as the reverse complement.
TTTTTTCTACTGTGCCGGCTACGAGACCAGTCGCCTCATCTGCGATACTAAAACGTGGCTTGGCCATGCACATAAAGTATTGTTGGAATTAATTAACAGACACTTACGTTCGTTTAAAAACCTATTAGAAATTGTATATGCTCGTCGATAAGTGAACGACTAATGATTTAGACAAGTTGGTTTTTCCTACCACCGCCCGTTGTGTATATGCAGCCAATGTTTGCATGGTCGTCTTTCACAACGCTATAGACTTAGAAAAGGGAATTTCCACTAACAATCATGGCCCGAGCAGATCTGCACGGGACTGATTTTGAACCATGCACTAGTGTGCTTGAAAAAAGAAAATAAAATGAATTGAAGTGACTAGCTCAGCCACTGAAAGCAGTTTGATACAGAGTATCCTGTGTATAATCCGTATACTGAGAGCCCGTCGTGTTTGACGAGTATATTGACTCTACTGAAGAATCTTGATGATTTACAGATTTCAATAACGTTAAAAAATAGAATTCATTAGTAAATATATGCTAAGCAAGCACTTAGATATGAAAGGCATCAATCAAAAAAACATGTCGAAAATCTATGCAATAGTTAGGGTTGTCCACACAGTTTCTGCGCCGCGCAGCAGTTTGAAAACCCCCGCGCACTCGTTCCAGGTTGGCGCACACTCTAATAGTTTTTCTAATTTAAAGACCTGATTCATTAATGCTACTTAAAATATCTTAATGACCCACAAATCATTATTCGTTATTAACATTTACTTTTGAATCGATGTCCGCTTTCAATGTGAAGCTTAAGACCTTGAAGAGTCGAATTATGCCGCGCATTTGTTGGATTGGCCTGCTCAGTATTTAAATGTTCCGCGCAGCTATCTTCTCAGCTGAGAAGAAACATTGATTGTCACAAAAGTATATCTGTATCAACGTTACTGATGAAAATTCAACAACAATAATTTATTGAAACATAATGCATAACGCCGTTAATTGCCTCACAATAATTTTCCGTAAATGCTTAAAAATATACACTGATAGCCATTTTCTAATTACCAGCGAGAAAACGACTTGTTTGTACATACGTATGTTCATTTGCAATAATTCATCGTGTTGTAAAATAGTCCGAGAAATAATTAATTTGTAATTTCACCTGTTTTACTTTCAGGTCTGCCATGATCGTTATGTCCTTTGCTACATTTAAGAAATAATTTAAACGTACGTTTCGAAACAACTAGTCACCTTACTTTGAAAACGTTCTTACTGAGATTTTGGCTTAAAATGACCATTTGTGTCGAAAAGGGTTTTATTAATCGCATTCTATCATGTGTGTATACTTTAAAATCCCTTCCCACCCTTCCGAACACAACAATAACGATTAGATAACCACTAGTCCAGCCTAGTCCTCTTTCTTTTCAATCACAACTTTCTTCGAAAAAGAGAGGTTGAGCAACTGAGTAACCAGCAGTTCTCGAAGAAAAAGCTTGTTCAGATAAAGTCCGCGAGGAGTTCATATGATCCAAGTAGAGACTCCAATTCGAGTATCAAGTACTCGAAACTCAAGTATACTCGTTGATTTTTGAAAAATACTCGAGTATCGAGTAATTTGAAAAATACTCGAGTATCGAGTACTCGATACTCGGATCGGAGTCTCTACCTCTAATCTTATATATAAAACCGAAACGGCGTATGTATGTATGTATGTCTGTAATTCCCTTTTGCATTGTTGTTGCAAGTTGCCATAAAAACGAATATGAAAGAAAATATGTTTGAATTTTTATCGGCGAAGACATTTAGTCAAAATGTAATAAATTAGTCTTCTACCAACTTTTTCCCGGCTTTTATTAATATAATATTGTTTATTATTTACGTGAAGGTATTATTTGACATTTCTTTGACAGCAAATTAGATTTTTTCCTTGAATTTGGACATTTTAATGGGCGAGAATGGGGCTGTCATCAAATAAAATAAAGTTTGTGATTTTATTTTAACTCTATTTTGGATGTTAGATTTTGTGATATAATTATGTCGAATGATATAACATTAAATAATTATTAGTCGCTTAGTCCGAGCGACGCCGGGTAGCAATACTAGTATTATGATAGAATGCGGTAAATACAAGCTTTTCCGACCAAAAAGTCATTTAAGACAAAAATGTAGATTTTCAGAACCTTTTCAAAGTAAGGTAACGAACTACTGGTACATACGCACGCCAGTAACTCGTTTACCGATAATCATCATTTTGCAAGACAGCTGCATTGTGGCTGGCTTGTGTAATTTGCTTTCTGTTTTACTCCGCGACAAAGAAATAGAATTCACTGACTCATAGTAAAGAATCATGCTCTGATACCTCTGAACACAGTCAATTTGCTACCATTTCAAAATCAATTATCACACTCATGCCGGTTTTATTGCGTTTAAATTTACAATCATAATGCAAATTTTATGTAATATACTTCCTGCTTAATACATATTATAATATAACTAGCTGTACCCTGCGCGCGTTGCTACGCCAGCAACTAAAAATAAATTTGAAGGAAAGACATTACACAAATATTCAATTCAATTTGCATGTATTCAATACTCGAGAAATTTGTAAAAAATCGATATCGAAATTTGGGTTGGGGGGGTTGTTTGGCATGGTGAGGTTTGGGGGGCGTATGGGGGGTATGCCAGAAACCTTCGAAGGAGTGAACTCGAAAAATTCGTTAAAGTTTAAAAAAAGAAATTGGGGGGTGGAGGGTTGGTAGGCGAGAAATCATTGCGGGAGTGTACTCAATAAATTTTTAAAGCTTCACATCGATCGGTCGAGCGGTTTAGTAGTCCATAGCGGAAATACAGACAGACAAACATTAATTTTTATATATATAGATTGAGTCGGAAATAGAGACTTTAATTACTCGACATATCAACTACTCGAGTATCGAGTAGTAATTTTTTTAAATATTCTAGTACTCGAGTAAATCGAGTTGTTTCAGATGTACCAATATGATAAATAAAAAAATAAGCTTATATTATTTAATCAATATGTACATTTATTTCAATTTATGAAACATATGTACATACAGTAGAACCCCGATCTTACGTTCTCGCATTATACGTAGTCCCGGCATTTAGTTCATATATAAAACTTTCCCGCATTCATCGTTTGTTTTATACGGTCCCTTGAAAAACGTAGAATCGGGGTTTCACTGTACATATGTATATATCAAAAATAATAGAGAATAAAACATCTCAAATTTTAATTTGGTTCGAAGTTTTCTTTTTACAATCCCGCAGTAGATAAAATTCTTTCTGTTGATGTGGACAGCAAATTTGAAAAATACAATTCAAACTAAAACTTTAGGCTTTTAACCTAAAGTTTTAAGTAAAAAGCCTAAAGTTTGTACTTTTCCGTAAGTTTTGTCGCTAACAAGTGCACGGATGTACTTGAACTATCAGTTAGAAATGCGTGAATGCGAAACCCGGGTCGTTAGCGACAAAACTAATAAAAAAGTACAAAATTCAAACAATTCAAAATTGAAAAATACAAATCAAACTAAAAAAAAAACCAACAGAACGTTGTTCGTGATGTAATTGAAAATTGTAATTTTCTTTTCTTATTGTTTGTGATCGAGAGTATGACTAGAACTATTAACGGTATTACCCGCAGTTCACTAGACACAAATCAGTAGATTCAGCGCACCTGCACACCGTACTTTATGAGTCATTCAATATTACTGCTTTGAATATGCATATTTCGATGTGACATCATAATATAATATTCCAGACCAAATACATGTGTCAAAACTATTTTTCGAAACGTGTAATTTGAGCAAAATTAATTTTGTGCTAATAATTTTAGGCCCACTGGGCTTCATCTTTTGCGCCAAGTGTTATGTTTATCGAATTCCTGGGTTACATTTTGTTATTTTGCAAAGCTTGAGGTCTTTCACACTTGCAGGTAAACCGGTTTCAATATTACGTTGTACGTGCGAAATTTAGCCTATGTGCAAGCTTTTCAACCACAGCTTCACTTTAAAAATAAACACAGCAAAAATTCACTTTTAAGGTGTTCACTGTCAATATTTGGTGGAATGGCATTAAAATAAAAATAATAACACATTTTTTGTACATATTCCAAATAAAATTTATTGGATCAGGACCGGTTTCGCTCATGGCGAGCATTATCAATGATATGACAAACAATTGCTTTTCTTGCTTAACTTTTGTATAAATATCACTGTTTCGTTGTATTTCTTATCAGTTGATAATGCTCGCCATGAGCGAAACCGGTTCTGATCCAATAAATTTTATGTGGAATAACTAGTAAAAATGTTTTATTATTTTTACAGCAAAAAATGTTTAGAGTAATGTTCATATTATTCAAAACTATTCACGCTCACGTTGCTGTTTATAAAAACACATAATTAATAGAATATGTCATTTTATGGTATTATTAAGCTAATTTTCATTCGAAATTTATATTTCATTCACATTTTCATACATTAAAAACTTGATTGTTGTGCTAGGTCATGACCACTATTTTTATTAAAATATTTATAGTAAGAAAATACAAATCTGTAATTTAGCATTTCGACTGAATATGGTTTGTAGAATTTCGATATCAAAATTGAATCTTATGAATTGTGTTGTCTTCTATGAGTTTTGTCGTTTATAGCCCGGGTTTTGCCTTTCAGCATCTTCGGTTCAAATTCATTCATGCACTTGTCTGCATCATGCCTGAAAAAATCAATTAACTTTCAGCTTATCAAACGACCCAGCTGGTGTGGTGTTTTGTTTTACGTGACGATGAGACACGTTCCAAAACTTCTGACTGTACTCGCAAAATGATCTCTTTGATCCAAAATTTGATACCGTGGCGGTTTTCACTCGCAAATCTTTTGGTATTACAAAAAATGAAAAGTGAAACAAATTTGGTCGGAAGACCGAAGCCGTATGATGGGTAAACTCTAGCAAGCGTATCTGTACTGTAAATTAAACTTTTTGCATACGATGCAGTGACTTTTTATTAAAAAAGTAAAAGAAATGTCGTTTACTGCAAATTGGAGTTCAAATGAGATTTATTTTTAGCATCTGCTCCAACTTAAAGATTCATTGGTACATTTTAGAATTGTTTATTGGGGGTTTTTCTTCCCGTCCCTCCAACCACTCTAGCCGCGGTTAAAAGTTTAAAATTTTAGAAAGCTTGCTTAACTTATTAATAATATGGTACAGAAAATTTCTTCCACGCAACTAATTTAAAATTAAGTATTTCGACTGAGGGTGCTTGATGGAATTTCAATATCAAATTTGTTTTTTTTTGAATTTTGTACTTTTCCATGAGTTTTGTCGCTAACGACCCGGGTTTCGCCTTTCGGCATCTTCAGGCATTCCAAGTGCACGGATGTACTTGAACTGACCGGGTCGTTAGCGACAAACTCATGGAAAAGTACAAAATTCAAAAAAATCAAATTTAATTTAAAATCGTTGCCTATTATATTCTATAACTGATTTTTTTAAGTTTCTACAGCATTAGAAGAGTTCACTTTTGATGCTTTATTAAAAAAAGAGATGTAAAATAATGAATTAATTAAATGCCAAATTTCTTCAATTTATTTTTAATAATCGAGTTTAAAAAAAATGCATTGCAATCATCATAGAATATAGTGCTTCGTAAAATTAGCCTGGTTCCAATTTTTTCAAATAATTATTGATGCATAACCTAATTCCGACCATGAACATTACACCAAGAAAAACACAACGTGTATGTACTATGAAATACTTGATTTTACTACATTTTTATACATCATTGAATGTTTTTAATATCGTTTACTATCTCAGATTTACGACCAGTAAATTACTGCAGTGATGTACAACCTATTTTACGGGCGGTCCGCATTGTTCAGTGAGTGTGATTGTTTGCGGGTAGGAGATGATAAAAGTTCTTCGGACAAAGGAAGTTTATTCAACTTAGGGCCAACTTATCGACACCTTAGTATGAAATGGTTCTAACAGCTCTTGCCACTGTTTTGAGATATGAGCGTTTGAAGTTTCGATTGATTAAAATGTACTTGTAACAATGAGCAAATAAAAATGCTTCAAATTACTTATTTTAAGCATATTTTTTCACAAATCTTGCTGAGAAATAATGATCGTAAATATCTAATGATGAAAATAATGATGACAGTCTTAAAACTTTTTCAAATAAATTTAGTAAAAAAAGTGTTCATATATATGATAGAATGCGGTTAATACGAGCTTTTCTGACCAAAAAGTCATTTTAGGCAAAAATTTCAATCAGAACCTTTTCCAAGTAAGGTAACGTTATGTCAAACTGTTTTGAATGCAGAAGCACTCGGATAATTTGACGAAAAAAACTAATTATGCTTGAAAGATTTTCTGACCATTGCAGTATGACGTTCGTTATTTCATTGTTAGTCAGCGATCTCGAATGCTAAACAAGTGGAAATGACTACAAACTGTTATAATGTATATTCCTCTGTATTCGATATGGATGTAATAATTGTTCAAAAATAATCATTGTGATTTGAGAAATTCAATTAGTTGAGAACCCATGCTTCAAATGAATGGTAAAGCAAATGCTATCGTTATTGTCTCTTACGAAATATGTTACGTAACTATAACCAGTTTGGCCGCATGCTGTAGAAGTGGCTCAAGTAATCCGCCAGAGAAAGTGATTTCTAGTGACCCCGAACCAACGGTTGTCCACCCAGATCGTTCTACTTTCAAAACATGGACAATGTCAATCTAAAAGCTCGGTAAACTTTTAATTAGTTAATAATAAAATGAACTCAATAATAACATAGATTATTTAAGATTTCGACTGAAGGCGTTTGATGGAATTTCAATATCAAATTTTAATTGTTTGAATTTTGTAGCATTGTTATATAATAAAAATAATAATACATTTTTAGTACTTCTTCCAAAATAAAATTTATTTGATCAGGACCGGTTTCGCCCATGGCGATTGTCAACTGATTTATTATTGAATTATCAGTTGACAATGCTCACCATGAGCGAAACCGGTCCTGATCAAATAAATTTTAATCGATCAATGTTAGTGAATTTTAATTGGAATTATTTATCAAAAAAACTGTACATCCGAAAGCAATTTAACCTTCGTATGACTATCCTTGAAAAATGACTCTTATGCCGAAGGGGGGTAAAAAATGACACCAGTGTTTTGGCCTTATTGACATAGACTGCAATAAACAAATGATTGATTATTCTTCAACGTATATTTATACATCTTTCTGAAAACAAAAATCATATAAAAATTCCTATTTTTCCTATAATTATTCATATTTAAGTCGCGCATGAAAACGACGACGTTTCCACTCCAACGGCTATGGCGGACTAACAAGCCAATAGCCGTGCATGAAGTCACATTACCTTATCTCTTATCTTATTGCTTATCGCCTTTTATTGTTGCCAGATATGAAACACTCCGTCCATGTTATCTATGACTCACGATGGTCGAGTTCTCTTACCGCTTATGGGTGTGAAATCTTTTGTTAGCGCTTCCCAGCAATTGCTAACATTGACAATTAGACTGAAAAATTCCGACTTTCTCTTCTCTTTTTAATCGATTACGGCGCAACTAGCCAATAAATATCATATTTCACAAAACACGTAAATTTAAACTCTTTTTCCACAAATTATAAGATTATATACCATTACTATAGCACGTATGTCAAACGATTTCACATAGAAATACGCAATAATTATAAATGCAATCGCGGAGTAATTACATAGGATGTATTCTATTCGACCGATATTTTCAAACTAATTCTAAACTACAATTCTTATATATTTGTATGTTTATAAAATGGGGTTGGTCAACATCAAAATGTGTAAAGACTTCGCTAATTGTTTAAAAATACAATGGTAATTGCTAGAAAGCAAAATGCCATACATACCTCACACATGCCCGGTAATTTGATTTTTATGATACGCGTATTTTTTAAAATAGGGTTCAGCAATAAATCTGTCAAAAAACATTATGCAATGTGCCCCATTCATCCCCAACATGACATTGAGAAATCCATTCATATTTTTACCGAAATTACTTTTATTGTCCTAATTCAAATGTTTAGACGCAGAGTAGACAATAAAACATATTGTGCCGAGCTAATTAACAAAAATACTTAGTTCGTTTCAGTCGTTATATTTCATTATAGGAAACTTTTTGACTCAGCAAATATATTTTATTTCAAGGACGTTTTTGAGCCATAAGCTTGTGAGAAATTGAATAAAAAAACATGGAGAGCTATTAACCAGACAGTAATGGGTCGTAAAATAAAAAAAAAAATGCAAAAGTGTCATGTAATGTGCCAACAGATGCAAAGACAATGCGCGGGGCGTAAATCCGCGCGAACGCGGGACCGGCTGTTAACCGATTGCGATAATTTCCGCGCGAACGCGGGACCGGTGTCTTGAGTGTTAAGATAGATATTTAAGGTAAAGTGGCTGTTGGGACAAAATCTATACTGTTTGGGATGGCTAGGTTAATAAACATAGACTATCTTTCTTCGAGTGGCATTGCAACGCTTTCCGGGTATCGGGTAGTTACCCATACGATATTGAGCTAAATTCGATATATGAGTTCTAGGAGTTCAGATGATATTTATGAGAGGTACCACAGTTCTAGTCATGAATTATACGATGATTTTTAGTTGATTTGTAATATTATCATAGACATCGAGAGGTATTTTTATGATTCACAGCCCACGACCTTTACATGTAGCCTGCGTAATAATGTTTTTTGTACACGCGTAAATGATCTTTCACAACAACACCAAACCAGTTTTATAAGCCTCAATAAAAAATGTAAAAATGGCCTTTAATTTGAGATAGTATACAATTTTTTTCATCCCGAACCTCATTGGTGACTTGGTCAGCTTTAATTATCAGCTGTTCGTCATGCAAGCTCGAATAATAATATCTATCTATCTTCTATATATATAAAAATGAATGTCTGTATGTATGTCCGCTATGGACTACTAAACCGCTCGACCGATCGATGTGAAACTTTAGAAATTTATTGAGTGCACCCCCGCGATGGTTTCTGGCCTACCAACCCCTCCCTCCAACCACCCCCAACCTCAACTCCCCAATTTTTTGTTAAACTTTACCGAGTTCACTCCTTCGAAGTTTTCTGGCATACCCCCCCCCAAACCCCACCCTGCCAAACAACCCCCCTTCCCCCCAAAAATTATATCGAATTGAAACGAAAGCTGCAATGTCACAATTTTTATAAAATGAACGAAATCAATAAATTGACTCAAATTGAATTGAATATTTGTGTAATGTCTTTCCTTCAAATTTATTTTAGTTGCTGGCGTAGCAACGCTCGCATGGTACATATAGTCTTATTTATAAAACAAAGAGTAGAACCAGCCTGCCAATGGTGATGCCACTAGGAAGAGCTTTGACGATTTGAAGCGGTATTGCTTCGGATGTCGACATTTTTCAGATTGACGGGAGTCGAGTTTAGTACTATTTTTTTAATGTATATTAAGGTAGTTGATTTTGTTAGAACTCGCTCACTTTTTTCTGTGAACAATTTTTTTTGCATTCAATCTTTGTTCAATTTTTTTTGTTGACTTATCGATCAGGTGGATCTGGGCTCAAGTCCCAGCAAGGTCAGATTCTCTCAATTGAAAAAGGGATCTTTGGCATGGTGATATATCATTTTTCGTTAAGTTGTTCTCGACTGATTCATATAAAATTGTCATCGATTTCATCTCGTATGACATTCATAATTAAATATATTTGGCGCATTGGTATCAGCGAAAATAATATGTTTTAAAATATGACGCGTTAAGCGCACTCGACCTTTCGATCACTCATTTACAATTTTTATTTCACGACCATTTTCATGTACGCCATGGAAACTTATGTTTACTAAATGTTTTATTAATATATTATCAACAAAACACATCACAAGTGAACTCGAGATTATAATAATAAAATTTATTATTTAGAATAGGTACATAATATTATAAATTTACATTCGATACTACCGATACAATAAATTAAAGTGATTTAATTTCCTGAGTGGAAAATATCGGAAAAACTAGCTAACGACGTCATAAGTAAGGTTTTCAATGCCGATATATCCGTCTTTGTGAGTATTTGTAATGCCTTGTGTTCAAACATGCGTTGGTCCTTGCAAAATTAATATTTTTTTGTATTAAATTTAGTTTGTGTCACTTACCTTATATTGGTCCATTTTTTATGGTGTATTCGACATTTATTGCAATCCATTTTTTTAAATCCGTATCCTCTCCGAATGTGAAAAATCTGGCTATCTAGAAGTATTTTTTTACGAGAACTCGTTGTTACCCAGTCGATCAAACTCTCTTTAAATCAAGTTTGATGAGAGCAGGGATATAAAGGATAAGAGGCCAAGACAGGACTAGTGGTTAGCTAGTTTTGGGTGAGATGGGTGGGAGGGAATTTTTAGACAACACAAACACCCATGCCTTCGAGCAGAATAAAAAAATCAACTAAAAAAATGTTGTTCGTTCTGGTGAATTCCGTCACGGAAGCCAACGGCGTTGACCACTGCACCACGGATTCGACAATCGCGGCCATTTTCACAATTGATTTAGGTTAAAAATAATTGTAAATTGTACTTATTTGAATCTATGATTTATGGCATATACAATTTATCTTAAATAGGTAGTAAAATAGTCATAAAAATAAATCAAACAAGTTTCTCTTTACATAAATATTATAAGCAAGGTTAGATCCTCGCCAATTATATTAATATTACAATCATCCGATGAGCACAACAACGTCACATTAACCCTCAAAAGACGGTCTCTGAAAAATAATGTGTGATTCAAAGGAGGGTCTAAAAATAGCCCCAGTGTTATGGCTTTATTGGCATAGATTTCATTAAAAAAAATTATAATATGTTTTATAAAAATCGATAGTTTTCCTATAACTATTCATATTTTAAATCGCGCATGAATGACACAACCTGATCGCGCTTATTTCCATCACAGAAACGTACGTTTGAACGAGGCGCGTTTGAGATAAGAAAACGATATCTTATCGCGTATGGGCAATTATGTTTTGAATCCTGGCAATTTTTAACGACGATATAAATGGTTTTCGGCCAATAATAATGCGACTTATTTTCTTTTTTATTTAATTTCGTCGAAACAAGTCGATAAAAATCATATTTTTTATTGCAATATGTGTTCAACAGCACAACAATGATTTAAGAAAACCAAAAGTTTATACATTGTATCACTAATATTAAGTTTATTGATTGAGTAGGCATTTACTTGGTAGAACTCCATTATAATACGGAAAGAAAAATAACAATGTATTTTAATTCTACATAAATTATTTTATATATTTGTTGATAGCTATTTCGGCTTACGCCTTCGTCAGAACTTCGTCAGAAGGACGAAGGCGTAAGCCGAAATAGCTATCAACAAATATATAAAATAATTTATGTAGAATTAAAATACATTGTTATTTTTCTTTCCGTATTACTAATATTAAGATAGATATTTAAAGATAAAGTGGCAGTGGTGGTAAACTGTCTTACCCACCGGAAAGGCAATGTTAATCCCGTCTTGGCCTGCTTAGTGTACTATTCAGTATGATGCGTTACGCATAACCGCAACAAACAATACTCGTGCAAATTTTTAAATGTATTTGTTTCTGTTATTTTCAGAAAAAACAAACTCAACATGACTCTCGTCCAGCCCAACTCCGAAATGTCGCTTCTGATCCAGAAGGAGCTGAACGAGAACGTCAGCACGAGAGACAGCGACCTTCAGCACATCAAGGACTGGCTCGAGAAGCAGCCCCATCTTCCCAACACCTGGGGTAAAAATATACCTAAATATTACTATTGCACTAGTTCAAACACTTTGGGACGATCGCCTTTCCCAATGAGGTCCAATCGATTCACTCTTGTAACCTTCAGCACAACATATTGACCTAACCTAACCAACACATACCTAACCTAACCTAACCCACAGTACAACATATTGAAAAACATTTCTTTATTTATATATATATGTACATTACAAACATCACAAATCGTAAGTTTATTGCTTTTGCCATGAGAAAAAGGATGAAAAACGTTGGAAATTTACAGATATATGTAAGAGCGAAATAAAAGAAAAAAAAATACATTGGAAATTAGCAAAGAAGTCAACCAACTGAGTTCCGACAAAATCAACTATAATACATAAAAAGTAGTACTCGTCTAAACTCACTCACGTCCATGTGAAATATGTCAATATCCGAAGCAATCCGCTAAAAATCACTAAAGCTAAATATATATACAAAGCTGTTATTGATTAAGCAATGTAGAATTCTGGAATGTGGGTCATTTATTTTTATTGTCTGTCTGCGACTAATGAGTTCTCATCTCGTATGACTTTCATATTTAAAAATATTTGGCGCATTGGCATAAGCAAAAAAAGATTGATTTTATTTTTCTTAGATGAGAGCAATTTAGAAAATTCCTATTTAATGATGCGTCATTAAGAGACGAAACAGGTGTCACTATTTGTCGCACAATACGTGGAATAAAGAAAGATGTTTTATTTTACATTAAAATGAACTACCACAAAGTTACCGACGAATCCATCATGATACACAATCTCCACAATTAAAGCCCGATATGTCGGGCGCTGAAAATTGTCACTACGATACTGTATTAAATTAAGATAGTGATCCATAGCCTGCGGCCCGCGATGACATTACATGCGGCCCAATATGACATATATCAAGCACCTTTTTTTCTTCGATGGAAGCACAATATAAAATAACAATTAAAATCACCTTTACCCATGCTGCCCTTGAACCATCTGAGAATTGATTAATTGAACACATAATCTGGCCCTTCTACCGAAAAGGCTGTGCGTCACTGAATTAAAGTATTAGACGTTATTATTTTTACAGTTTCTTAGTTTTGGGAAACGCTGGTAATTAATCATTGAATCTCACAAGGTCGGCTAAGCGCAACCTCGGCTAGCCTTAAAATCCCTCCCACGCGTTCGTAATTATCGCAATACATGTGTAATGGTTAATTATTACAGATGACGCCAGGATGATGACCTTCCTCCGAGGATGCAAGTTCTCTCTGGAGAAGTGCAAGAGGAAACTGGACATGTACTTCACAATGAGGACAGCCGTGCCAGAGTTCTTCAGCGACAGAGACATGAGCAGGCCTGAACTTCAGGAGGCTCTCACACTCATGTAATAATTGAATTTCATGCTCATTACAGATCTTTTAGTCGCGTGGTTGGCGTTCTTGGAGACACTTTCATACATACCTTGCCGGCCTCTGTGGTATAGTGATAAGACCTAGCTATAAGATGGGTCGATGCTCAATTCCAGATTTTTTCAGTCTTAAATTTAAGATATTAGAAAGCGGTGTTTTTGATGTATTTTTTTCTCTAGTTGATCTCGTGTGACATGAAAATTGTAGTCCCACACCATTCTATGTTACATTGGACATTTTGAGAAAATCAAACAAAAACATTTTTCATTTATAATAGATAGATGCATGGATCATTATTGTTGGGAAACTAAAATAAAGGATTAAAATCAAGCGACTAAATGTTGCTAGATCAAAAAATAATAAAAAAAACTTAAAAAAAGTCAATCTTATACACAATAGAACAGTGTCTACCAAAATGTAACACAGATCATTATTGGAGATGTTTCAATCACTATGCATTTTTTTACAATGATTTTAATGTTTGACTGCTTAGGTTTTAGTTAAAATATGTGCATACATAGGTTTTCTTGACATAAAGATATCCAATTCAAGCCGTCCGATTTAAAAGATTGGACTTCGAGAGATTGATTTATAATATTTCAACGGTTGCAAAAAAAAGAGAGATTGAGAAAATTAAATATTTTTTTATATTTTTTAGCCAAATGCCACCACTCCCAGGACTTACCCCTGAAGGCAGAAGAGTCTGCATCATGAGAGGTAAAGATATTTCATTATCAAATTACAATATTCTTCTCAATTTTATTTGTAAAAAATGGTAAAATAAAATGTTTTATTCAATTTCACAGGAGCCAACAAGGATGTGGTCACACCAAACGTACCAGAAACTCTGAAGGCCGCCCTCATGATTGGTGACATTCGTCTGGCCGAGGAGTCAATTGGAGTAGCCGGTGATGTTTACATCTTGGATGCGACAGTCGCCAATCCAAATCACCTTGCCAAGTTTACTCCAACTCTCGTCAAGAAGTTCTTAATCTGTGTCCAGGTAATGATTGATAATATTAAATTATTACAAGTTAATAATATATATTTCGAGCCAAAGTTGTATTTAGAAGCTTTTGTTCCACGTCAAGAGAGATTCAATTGATTAAACCTTTAGTATTGAGTCGAATCAGTGTACATTTTGTTAATACAGTAACCTCCTATAGCGCTCAACAAATAGTATTTTCATATAACGTATGCAGTGGTTCCCTCTATAGGTTTTTTTTTATCATAACGCTTCATTTTCAAGGTCAAATTTTGAGTTTAAATATATTATATTTTTATACCTATGCGTGGATTAAAAAATATTTCTCAGCATATACATATAACTGTTTGTTCTTTGACTTCTCTAGACATATTGTGTTACAAGCGAAAATAAAAATTGAAAAAATGTTTGATTTGCTGATGTAGAGCAATTCACAAAATACAAGAGAGACTGAAAGAGCCGAGATACAAATTTTGAACGTAGTATTTCAATATCGTATCGCAATCTCTACGCAATAAGGGCGTCGACTATACAATGTCTCTCTAAAAAGAGTACTGTCTCAATCAAAATAACAATACATACTGGCATGGATTCTCAAAAATGTTTTTAAAATAAATTAATAAATATTCTTTTATACATATAGGAAGCATACCCTGTCAAGTTGAAGGAAGTTCATGTGATCAACGTTTCACCAGTCGTTGACACCATCATCACCTTTGTAAAGCCCTTCATCAAGGAGAAGATCCGAGAGAGAGTGAGTATTTTTTTATTTTGGAATATAATTATTATCTATGATTTCTATCTATATAAACTTATTGTGGGGAGCTAAAAAAATAGTAATACATTGCCATTCACCTGCAAACAGAGACGTAAATTAAGAATATGTATATTAAATATTTGCCAAAAACAAAAAAACTTTGTGAAAGTTTCACTAGATGTCGATGTAGCAATTCAAGTGCCAACACTATACATTTAATAATTAATTATTATTTTTAATTTTAGATCTTCATCCACAGTGATATTGAATCATTGTACAAGCATGTACCAAAAGAAATGTTACCAGAAGAATATGGCGGCAATGCCGGATCTGTCGTTGATATCAACAGTAAGTTTGTCCGATGATTGTATATTTACATTTCTAATAACCCAAGTTGCTTTGTGCTGAAATTTAAGTTTGGTTAAGTCATCTGTGTATTGAAAACCTGAAGATCCTGAAAGGTTAAGAATGAGTTGTAAGTGAAACTAATTTCACTAGATCTATGTCATAAGTGCATTGAGGCGCTCTATAATCCAGTGCACAGCAGGCCATCATAGTGAAATATTAAATCTTTATTAGGTATCGTAATACGGGATGAATAGAGACAAAAACAGGGATGAAATTTTAGTTTACCTTTACTTAGTATTCAATGTATTATTTAGTATTTATATATAATTCTTTACAATGACTATAATAATATCTCTCGAATGACAAAACCAAACCAACTAAATGATTGGCCAAAATTGAAACAAATGTGTTTAAGTTCGACATTGAACAAAATTGACTGTGTCTTAATAACAATAGTGAATATTTGAAAAATATTGTCATGAATGTGTAGTAGGACCATAGAAAAAAGTTTCAAGCCATTCATATTTGAATTATGTGGTGCAGGTATGAAGATACATAGTCGTGAATGGTAAAAAGTGTTTCTATTCACCCCGTTTTACGGTACTCTTAATATATTTCCAAAAAAGATGTAACTATAAGTTAAATGAGGTTAATGAAAGCTTTGTTTCAATATGTTAATTATATTTCCAAACAATATTAAATATGACATCCATTTTCTAGACGCATGGAAAGAAAAGTTGGCCAGCTACACACCCTGGTTCAAGGAGCAGGAGAACATCAAAGCCGATGAATCACGCAGACCAGGAAAGCCAAAGACCCAAGATGACCTCTTCGGTATGGACGGTAGCTTTAGGCAGCTGGTCATCGATTAATCTGCATCAGCTAACTTTGTTCAGTCTAGGAAACCAATATTCACCAATCGACGAAATCCATTTTAAGTTTTAGGCCCATCTATCGCAATAAAATACTAAGTTTAAGAACAGTATTATACATTTAGTAAATTCAACTGTATTTGGATGTTAAATTTGTTTCATTTTATTCTGATTTTTCGTGATAAAATTGTACAAAACGACTTTACAAGCTATACTCACTCAATCAGATTCGGACTAAATAGTCATTTATTTGTTTTCATAGTTTTTATAATTGATACAATACAAGTTTGAAAAGAAACAAGATTTTATAATTTTTTGAACTTAATTCTGAATTGCAAATTTTTACAATTTTATCACGAAATTCACGAATCTTTCAGAACATACACTTAAACACTTGCCTCGTATAATAGATTAATTAAAAGAATTTTAACAAGGAACGGTATTCATATCAAATATATTCAATCACAAATTCATTAAATTCCTACCCAGAAAAATATCTTTGTAAAATGAACAAAGCATTTAGAATTCTGTACTGCTTTTGCTAGATAAATTTATCAAATTTTCTCCACGATAGATACTCAATTATTATTGTTTTAATTAAATAGTAAGAGTCACCAAATTATCCTGAACTCAAACAGTAAAATTAACTGTTTATTTTAAATACAATAGATATTAATGTTTAAAAACATTTGACGTTTCGTATACACACTAAATTTCTACCGCCATCTTGTGGCTAAGTGTCAAACTATTTTGACAGCTAACTGTATCGTATCCGCCATGTTAATCCTTTCCCATACCGCATGTCTTAGATATGAAGTGTTTATTTTTGTTAATCTTGGACTCATTCGCATTTTTATTTCTAGTTTAAATTGCTCAATCAACATTTAGGATATAAGCGCACAGTTATGTATAATTTTTAATTCTAGGTTAGAAAATTTTCAGCAGTTGTTCGATGATAAAATAACTTTACGGGATTAGGCAGAATCTATGACAACTTTCAAGCACGAACTACTTGAGGCTATTTCGTTTACGATATTTTCGTAACAAATGTATGCACAAGAATTTATTTTTTATTATTTTCAAACGTTTGTAAATAAATATCATTTTCAAAAACTGTTGTTTTTTATTTATAGAATTCATTTTTTCAAACCTGCTCTATACCTTCGTCATAAAACTTGTATTTTGGACTTGATTGTTCTCAAAAAAATAAAATAGCGTAGAACTGTATGCAGGACGATACCCAATACTTGAATAATAAAATATGTACTAATATTTTCAACATCTCTCTTCGTCTCAATTATATAAAAAAGAGAATAAGTCATATTATTACTTTTCCGAAAACTCTTTTTAAGGTCCCTACAAATTGCCAGAATTGAAACTTTACTACCCATACGCGATACGATAACGTTACCTTATCTCAAACGTGCCTCGTTCAAAAGTACGCTTTAAATTAAATGGATGCTTTTTACATTAAAAGGCGCAGATAAGCTCTCGCGTTCATAGTTTTGATTACGCCAGTCTGTCATGAAACCCATCGCGAACAGGTTGTCACTTTCATGCGTGTCTTAATGTATGAATAATTAAAGAAAAACTATCTTTTTATATTTATTTTTTAAAAAGATGTAAAAAGATACGTTTTCTGGATTTTGAGTGAAAGTAGGGGTCCTCTATCTAATCCAACAGGAAGAAAATTAAAACAAAACACACAGCTAGCATTTGTCATCATGAAACAGATCGCATAAAAATACGTAGTGGCTATTTACACAGAATTGGACATGCTTTTCAAGTTCACGTACGTTTCAAGTACGCTTTCGAACAATTTGAATATGCCGGAACGCTAAGAACTGTTTCAATTTAAATGTTATAAATGAGATAGTAACCGAAACCAATTCTGATCATTATCATATAATGTGAATTTATTTTTTTCCATATCCGCTCCCTATTCGGAGCATATGGCCGCCACACGGTGCCTCTAAGATTCTCTGTCTCCCGCCAATTTCCTCGCATCTTCCCAGGTCATTCCGGCGTCCCTTAGCTCCCCTGAGTACATCCTATGGATGGTCATCAGAGGCCCTCCGCGGCGTCGGGATCCGTCAGGTTGATAAAAGGTCCCTGTGGTCTAGTGGCAAGAGCTTTGTCCCGATCTGGAGACCCGGGTTCGATTCCCGGCAAGGTCAAATTTTTTCAATTGAAAAAAAAAAGATCTTGGGCTGGGTGTATGTTATTTATCGTTGATTTTGTGCACAACTGATTTATTACTTAACATCGAGTTAATCTCGTATGACTTTCACAATTAAGAATATTTGGCGCATTGGCGTAAGCTGTAATGCCAATTTTTTTTTTATATTAAAATTTGTAAAAAAAAGAGAGGCAGGCAGGTTTCAGGCTCCCCTGGGGCATCCGCAGCACATGTCCAAGCCAGGTCCATCGTCGCCTTTTAATTTTGGTCGTAGTGTGAAATTAATACAAAAAAAATGTTTCATTTATTTAAATAAAGAATATCGGTTGGTTCGCCGAATTGACAGTATGTATTGAAATTATGATAACTTTGTATTTGTTTCTCCAGTATAAATAATGATAATGATTTTCTGATGAACTTTACAAAAACTTTTATTATTTTTTTTATTCATGATGAATTATTAAATTTGCCGAATGAATTGAACATTTAAATTCATGCGTAATATCAATAATGTTTTTGTTGTTTTGATGCATGGAAACAAGTATTTAGATTTTTAAATCGTGAGCATGCAATAAATCGTACAGTTTTTTACATTTTTGTAAAGGCCTTTAAAATTACTAAAACACAAGTATAGTTTAATTAACAATATGAACTAATTTATTTATTCACCACTCTAAAGGTGTTCACTGTCAATACTTGGTGGAATGGCATTATAATAAAAACAATCAAACATTTTTACTACTTATTCCACATAAAATTTATTGGATCATGGACGGTTTCGCCTATGGCAAGCATTGTCAACTGATAAAAGATACATGGCAAGCGTTGCAGTGCCACTCAGTGCATTTCGGATGCATAAGAAATAATTTTATTTAATTTCACTAACATTGATCGGTATCGATGACATTTGCCGTTTGACGTTTGCTGTTTGTCTTTCGCCGATTGTCTATGGTACAACACACGCGCCATCTACTGAAAGTTTATTTGACTTTGTCTATAACTTTTGCGCAAGTGCAAAAATAAGTTGTCAAAATGAACGGTATGTCAGCGCATAAAATATGAAACAACATTAATCTTTATATAAAAGACCTACTGTAAGTTAATGATCAAACAAAATTTTGATTACAATCAAAGATGCAAGTAAAGATGGCGAAAATATTTTGAAGCAAACTCAAGGCTAGGAAAATATTTTTAATACAACTGTTATGATTGTATCAATTTTTGCACTTAAGGGGGTCCCCTCATGTGATATTTTGAAAACAATCTTTTTTTTTTTTTTCATAAAATGATTCTTAAACACGTGCAAAATATGCTGGTAACGTGATTTTTCAATGTTTGAAGTCGTTGAAAAGTTACTGCAGTTAGACGACACTTGCTTGGAGGCGGGACACCGGTCATATTTTAACGCTTCGATTGGTTACATGAGAACTTTCAATACACATGTAATTTAAATTCATGAAACAAACCAAAATTTATGCAATAACGTAGCAAGCAACTTCAAAAGACTTAAAACAAGAAGAAGAAAGAATTATCTATGGATCAGCAATAGCAGATTAATGGGGAGTAAAGATTTCATAGTTTAAATCGTATTTGAACTTTCAAACGCGTTTTTACTAAAAACTGTGTTTTCCTAACTGGCCTCCACGATATCTCAAGAACGAGTTAACCGATTGCTTTTTAACTTAAATGCTAGATTTAAAACATGTTTTTTCATCGTTTGAACTAGGATAGTGAAAAAATTCCCAGCCGTTTTGTTTTTACGTAACATAATAGTCGAAAAAAATCATTAAATTTGAACTTTTTGTTTCAAAAAAGTCAAATTGTTCAATTTTCGGTATTTTCTAAAGATCCTAGTTCAAACGATTTTTAAAATTTTAAAAATTAAAATGCCGTTAGATTTTTTGATTTCTAATAAGCCAATCAGCCGGCCAGATGGAGACCGTTTACCATCTTTTTTTCGACATGGGTGCATTTAAGAGTGGTGCACCACACATTGTGATGAAGATTTAAATCTGTACATATTTTGACTAACTGTTAAAATTTCAATAAAAATATGGTAAAAATTTCAAACTTCTACGTTATAAATGTCCTTCCGGCCGTCACATGGGGGGACCCCCTTAAATCATACAGTAACTACTGTAATTGTATCCAATCAATATACTTTAATAACTGTGATTCTAGTGTATATAGCTGACTATTTTATAAATATATATGTTCTCTTCTGTATACATAATTATATATTAGCATACGTATAATTATAATATAAATAAAATCCTGGTTCATTTTTTTTGACCTTTCGAAATAATGAATGTCCCGATCTGTGATTTTGGAAATCTGGCAACCCTGACATCGAGTGACGCACAAATTTTTCAAAATAAATGAGAGCACTATAAAATTCAAAATAAAACCACAATATAATATTTATAGAGTAAAAAATAAATAAAAACAAAATACCATTATATAGATAAATTTCAATGGCAAAGTTTTTCAGTTGTTGTAAAATAATTAAATTGATTATTGGCAAACAAATAAATAAGGAAAAATTCAATCGAAAAATAAAAAAAATAGTTAATACTAAATTTAAAAAAATTGATATTTCACTTAACAATCTGCAAAATATCTTTTTATCAAGAAATTGAGGAAAAAATAGCAAATAATAAATTATGCAAATTTCATAACGAAAAAAGAATTATTCACTTTCAAGGTGTTCACTGTCAATACTTAGTGGAATGATTAACATTATATTACAAAAATAATTTGTGTGCTTATTCTACATTAGATTTATCAAGATAAGGACCGGTGTCGCTTAGACCTTATGAGCGAAACCGGTCCTGTTCTTAATAAATCTACTGACTACAAAAATAAACTATTATTTTTTAATAAAAATAATAAAACATTTTTAGTTCTTAACCCACATAAAATTTATTGGATCAGGACCGGTTTCGCTCATGGTGAGCATTGTCAACTGATAAGAAATACAACGTAACAGGGATACATATTTACAAAGCTTAAGTAATAATTGCAAGATGTGACTAACAATTGGTATTATAACCAGGGCTGTGGAGTCGTACTCGGAGTCGGAAATTTTGAAAAGTTTGAACTTTTTATTTTTGCATTTATTATGTCAAATTTGGCTTTTGGCAGCATTAATAGGGTTGATATTTAATTGAATACACATAAATAGGAAAATTAGGGGAAAAAAGTGACGATATTAACCTTTTTTTAGTCGGAGTCGGAGTCGTGTTTTTTGTCAATGTCGGAGTCGGAGTCAGAGTCAGACTTTTTTACCGACTCCACAGCCCTGATTATAACTAAGCAAATAAATTGAAGCAAAATGTCGTAAAAATAGATTATAATACCAATGTTGAAGGACTCTTAGCAATGCAAGCTATTACATCAAAAATCAATTAAGTATGCAAAAATAGTTATGTTCTTTAGTAAAGCGACTAGTGGTTAGCAAATCGCTCTCGCGCGTCACGTATTTAGGAACGGGTGGGTGGGGGACGTAATTTGACACGTCACATAGATGCATGTATTCGAACAGTAATCAATAGATCCGAACCCGTGAGCTCCGCAACCGTGAGCTCTAACACTCGACCACGGACCCGATATATGTAGCATCGATATTTCACGATTTTGCGATCAATTGATCTATTATGGTTTTAATGCATATATTATTAAATTTGAGACGTTTGAATTTTGTACTTTTCCATGAGTTTTGTCGGTAACGACCCGGGTTTTACCTTCCAGCATCTTCATGCATTTCAAGTGCACGGATGTACTCGAACTGACGCGTAGTAAACAGTTTGTATCGTTTATATACAAAAATAAAAGTAGATCACTAAGTTAAATTGCTATTAAAATGTGCGTTTCAATAAATTAAGTGGGTTTGTTTATAATTATCGGGATTTTTGAATGACATAGCATACATATATATATTCAGGGCTGTAGAGTCGAAGTTGGAGTCCGAGTTTTTGGCCGGAGTCGTCGCGGGGTTTTGGTCGGAGCCTTTTTAAAAAAATCGGAAATTTTTAAAAGTTTGACCCATTTATTTTTGCATATACAATGTCAAATTGGCTATTGGCCGGATCGGTTGGTTGTTATATAATTGAATACAGTGAAACCCCGATTCTACGTTTTTCAAGGGACCGTATAAAACAAACGATTAATGCGGGAAACGATGATTGCGGGAAAGTTTTATATGTGAACTATATGCCGGGACTATAGAAAATGAACGCACTACGCGGGAAAACGTATAATTCGAGAACGTTAGATCGGGGTTCCACTGTACACATATATAGGAAACATAAAAAAAACGTGACAAAGTTAATCTTTTTTTAGCCGGAGTCGGAGTCGTATTTTTTAACGACTCCACAGCCCTGCATATATTATGTTTGTGATTTTTCCATTCACGTCAAATTATTCAATCTTTTAAATTGTGAATATTTACCAGTTCTTATAAAACCACTATTAGTTGAGATAGGCATGTATTTAATGGGTCAGTAACTAATTCAAGTTTTCGTCAGTTAAATAAATAAATGGTCAGTTAATATTATAAACGGTCAGTTGTCATTGTATCAGTGTGAATGTGGTCAGTTATTAAATAAAACGGTCAGTAATATATTTTAATGGTTAGTTATTTATTAAAAATGGTTAGTATTTAATTTAAATAGTCAGCTATTTAAAAAAAATAGTAAGTTTTGGTTTGACAGCTTGTGAATTTTATCAAATATGGTCGTAATAGGCAAATTTATGACATGTTTTTTTTATTTTAACTGACCATTTATTATTTTAAATGACCATGTATTATTTTTAACTGACCGTTTTAAGTATTTATAACTGACCATTTATCGAATTAGAAACTGACCAAATAATTAGTAGTCGTTGAGATACTACATAAATAGTTCAAATGCTCCGCTTTGAAAGTAGAGCGAAAAATACAGCAGATGTTTAAAAATATAGCTTATTAAATAATACACAATTTGATTTGTTAAATGTTTTCTGATTCAATTTTGAAATAAAACGATAAATATTTTAATTACATTAATAATTTTTTCCACCCATAGATGTCTCTACCGTCGAAGTTGTAGCATTGCTCCTTCTTCTTAAGAACAAATACCAGTTTAAAAAACAACTTTTTCCAACGAATCAGTCAAATGAAGTGTGTAAATAATTGGCCACCAAAACTCTTCTGTCATAATTAACCAGTCGAGAACGTTTCACGCTCGAAGATAGACTTATTCAATAGAACTAAATTCAAAATTCAAAAAGAGAACACTTGCTTTGTTTTATTTTAAAATAAAACAAAAGAACGCTGTTGTAAGTCATTTTTCAAAAAAATTATGACAGTTAACAGTGGCACATATTGAATGTAAATTATATAGCCAAAAAAAAGTGAAAGTGAATGAAATATTTGCTAAGAAATTAAGTGAAAATTAGTTTTTTATTTAAATTACTAACTGTGATAGCAGAGGATTTCAGAAAATAATTAAAAAGTGTAAGTAAAGTTTATTATTAGCATATTGCGTAAATAAGTACCCTATATCATTTTATTTTATCAATCACCGTGGCCTAGTATTTACTCTGTAGATCTTTCATTCATGTTTTGACGAACAAACAGCTTCATACAAAAATTAGCGTTGCCTCTTTTTTGTTCGTATGTATCAAACAAAAAACAATTTTGCTTTGTTCCATTGTTGAATAAATTTTAATTTTGTTGAACTTGTACGAAAATTAGAGTTTCATTGAAATTCTGTCGAATTGGTATCATGTTGTATTTTTAAATATTCTTATCGTGTTACAAAATATGACACGTGTTTCGCTACTTTGGACAACCATCTGAAGAATAAATTCAATATGTGTACATGTATCGATGACTTGTTCAGTTTTCCCTTAATATATAATATTATATCCATCAAACCTCTTTTTGTGCGATTTCAAAGTTATGCGTTTTTTAAATGCAATTTGACTTAAAAACCTACATATGTCATAACGTTATAAACAGCTCGTCAACTGTCACTTCTTGGTGCCAAGGAATTATTTAAATACACGAAACAAACATTTTAAATAACTTTGATTATTAAAAGTTAAACCCATTGGAAATAAATTGAGCAGTGGCTAGCAACCTGTCATATTAAGTAGATTATAAATTCTCTTCCCAATTATTCAACTAACAATCTTTTGTTTTTCTATCATCCTCTCTCTGTTTCCCGTAAAAAGGAAAAGTCCCAACCTCCATTTCCAAAAGGGGCGAGTTAAAACTATTTTATCAAGAAATCTTAGAGATTAATCGAGCTCAGCTCAACGGTCTTCCAATTTTGAACGAGCAACTTCATTTGCCTAGTTCACCATTGTTGTACCCCAAATAATTATTTTTAATTTACATTAATAATTGTCATTTATTTATTCAAGCACTTAAACCAATTAAATATCAATTCATTACTATCATTAATATTAGTTCAAAGGCTTGAAATCAATCAACTCATTAGTCGGATAAAACCTCGATTTATTTTAAATATTCTTATGTTATCATCTGGTCATTATTTTCAAAAATCCCAATAATTTTTAAATCATTGAAACTTCATTAAAATTTCGCTAATTTACATTTTAATAACCTTTTAACTTAGTGATCTACTTATATTTTTGTATATAAACGATACAAACTGTTTACTACGCGTCAGTTCAAGTACATCCGTGCACTTGGAATGCCTGAAGATGCCGAATGGCGAAACCCGGGTCGTTAGCGACAAAACTCATGGAAAAGTACAAAATTCAAATTTACTTTAGCAAACTTTAGATAGTAAATCCAAAGATGTCTCTGAAACAAGCGAAACACTGGTCACCATTAGTAGCATACTATGTGTAATAATCAAAGCTTTTCTTTTTAAATTTTATAATAAAATGGACATCTACAAAGTTACCGAATCCATCGAAAGTATTCAAATAAAATAAATTGTTAAGTACTATTTCCACATATATTCTGATAAATATCAAGACCGGTTTCTGTCATCGCAATAATAATCCTTGTCTTTATTAGGATAAATATGGAAACTGTTCTATATAATGTGTGAAATTTATTTAAAGGTTGATTGCTTCGAATGATAATAAAAAATCAGTTTATGGTAAATGAATTACCATATAGTTTTTTATATGATTGTATATTGAAACTGTTTTACCTTATCAAAACCAGAACTCAGTTTTCCGAGGGCTTTTTCATCACAATTATTATATACGTATTGTATTACATATATTACAATATTAAATCTCAGTACTTTCATAGTATATAATATTATTGATTTGTCCTAGGCATTTACTGGAGAACTCCATTTAATTCAATAAGAAAGTCAGATTTTTTCAATTGAAAAAAAAGAATTATTTTGGGCTGGGTGTATGTTATTTTATCGTTGATTTTTAAAGCACAGATTTATTCTGACGATGGCGTAATCTCGTATGACTTTCACAATTAAGAATATTTGGCGCATTGGCATAGCTTTGTATTTTTCTAACCAAATAACTTTTTATTTAAAAAAAACAAGGTATGGTTGATATTTAATTAAATACACATAATTAGGAAAAGTAGGAGGTTAGTAAAAATAAATTATTCATCACTATTAAGGTGTCCACTGTCAATACTTGGTGGAATGGCATTTTAAAGTGATCTTTATCAGTTGATAATGCTCGTAATGCTCGAAACTGATCATGATCTAATAAATTTTGTAGAATAAGTGCTTAAAAAAAATATTAATTTTATTCCCAATGATGCTTGGAAAAATAAACATTGAAAATTAGAATCATTATTATTTGTAACTTTTATTTAATCACCATTACTGCAAAGGCTCAGAAACATGGTTTAGCAGGTGAAAAAGTTATGCATTTTCTTGGAAATATATAACATTAAAGCAAATGAAGAAAATGGGCTTTTCATGGATAAAAAAAATTCAAATAATAAGAGTAGTATAAACACATCTGTCGGTTTACGCATTCGATATGTTCCGTTTAAAAAAACCGCGTAGAAGAGGATACAAAGGTCATAATTATACAATACCATCATGATATAGGACAGGGGTTCTTAACCCGGTGCCCTCGGAGCTTTTTTCGTGCGCCCTCTTCTAAGTCTCAAATAACTACAAATCCCAAATTTTATCAAAATTATATTTTATCGGCTGAAATTGTTTTTCGAAGAAGTTTTCATTCTAGTGTATGTAACTGTACGGTTTTTTAACATTTGTAAAGTGAAATTTTTTTTTTTTACATGAATTTAACACATGTGTAAAGCTTCCCAGGAAACAATGACAAAAATTAGTGAATATGTACGAAGTTTTTTTCAAAATCCGGCCTACGCCCGTCACTATTCTCCTCAATCCAAAATGCGCCCGGTTGCAATAAGGTTAAGAACCCCTGATATAGGCTCAAAATAAAAAATACCAAGAGTAAACGGATATTGAACTCAAATTAAATGTGTGAATGCGTTCCAAAAAAACATTTAGAAACGTGTGATGTTGTTATTGCTTTATACTTATGAATGTTTTAATAACATACATATAAGTCGTAATAAAATTTGTACATAAATTTTCATCGACGTAATTTGTAAAAGATAGTAAAATTAATTGTGTATTTTATTCTTTATTTATCAGAATATGTATATATAAAAAAATAGTTGCAATCATGAACAAATTAAAATGTAAATTTTTAAATTTTTTGCTTTTTATTGATATTAAAATACTAATAGTAAAACTGATTAACCCAGAATACTTAAAAGTTATAAATGAAAATAAAATAAATTGCCTATTTTATTCTTTATTTATGAGAATATGTGTATAAAAAAAATAGTTGCAACTATGAACAGATTAAAATGTAAATTTTCAAATTATTTACTTTTAATTGATCTGGAAATATTTATTGTAAGACTGATTGACCCTGACACTTTTGTTTGTCATTTTGATATTATTTTTACAAATTATTAGGCTTTATACTGATGGAAAAATATTGAAGATCATTTTTCTGATAAAATGGATGTTCATTAAAACTTTACTTAAACAATAGTTATTTTTAATAAACTACATATTTGTTATGATAATGACTGTTCTTTTAAGAGAACGGTAAGTCTATCTGGGTTAAAACCAAGAGAAAGCTCAAGAAATTTGTGTTTTTTTGCTCCTTCGTCTTGTAATGCAATCTCTACATTATTATAAATATGATATATCATTATAAATATAATCATTATAAATAGGTGTCTTGAGGAAAATATTAAAATTATTATATTAATCAGCTGTCAATGCCTTCGAATTTTAAATAACTGGTTAAAATTCAATATATATGGAGCTATTAAGGAAAACGGTTTTGTTTAGTTACATGGCATTTTTTTAAATATTACCATCAAAATTATTAAACGTGACTCTGTATCGGGAGTAGGGGATGCATTCATTCCCTATCCCTGAATGTTAATCAACATTCATTTATCTTTTACTACAGGGGTGGCCTAACTTTTAACCACGACGGGCGATCTGTTATTACAAATATTGGAGGCGTTCTACCAACATTAACAATAGTAATTAAAAGTTAGTCTAAATTGTAAAAAAAGATAAATGATATCAAAACCAATTCTATAACAGGTTATTTTAAAAATTGAAATTAATGATGGCTTCATAAAAATATTATGTAAATAAAGCAAAATGTTCTTGTGATGTGATGTTACAAAATGACAAGTCGTTACCTTACTATGAAAGGGTTCTTATTGAAATTTTGGCCTAAAATGACCTTTTGGTCGGAAAAGTTTGTTTTACCACATTCTATCATATAAATATATGAATTACAGAATTATTTATGCTTGAGTAATGGAGTTAGCAGAATTCCGGAGTTGCACGGCATCTGCACCCTTTTTTTACTAAACTTATTTGACAAAAGTTCTAAGATTGTCATTATTATTTCCATCATTAGATCGTTAGGATCATTGTTTTTCAGCAAGAGTTGTGAAAAAATATGCTGAAAATAAGTAATTTGAAACATTTTTACTTCCTCATTGTTACAAGTGAATTTTAATCAATCGAAACTTCAAACGTTCATATCTCAAAACAGTGTCAAGAGCAGTTGAACTTACGTAGTTCAAAGTAACAATCCAACCGTTCTTTTCTTCATCCCATTTCAGATTATAATAAATGGTGTCAGTCAAAAACTCTAACAATTTTTTGCAAGGTTGAATTGCTTCAGAAAGTCATACAAGTGAATTTTAATCAACCAAAGCGATTAATGATGCGCGATTTCGAAAGCACATGGCTTAATGAAAGTTGTTTTTTTATACAAATGATAGATGATTTACATTCACTGCTTATTATTGTGAAGACCTAAACACTCATATTCAAGAGTTGGGGCTTTTAGGCCGGATTTTTTTTTTTTTTTTTAAAGATTAAACTTTTCATTTTTGCATATAATATGTCAAATTTGGCTATTGGTGGAATTGGCTGGTTGATATTTAATTGAATACACATACATAGGAAAATTGAAGAAAAAAATAATTGACGAAATTAAACTTCTGTAAAGTCGAAGTCGGTGTCTTGTTTTTGGTAAATGCTGGAGTCGGAGTCAGAGGCCAACTTTTTTTTACTGACTCCAAAGCCCTGATTTATATTCATTTTATTTGACCGCGTTATCCGTAATATTTTTTTTAGTATTTTGTGCAATCGTAAAATATTTTTTTATTTCAACATTTTTAATTAGCATATTGCCATAAATAAAAAAATCACAGATAATCAAAGTGTGGCTCGATTTTGCTAAATATAATTTAAATAAGATATTTGTTTACTTTTTCCACAATCCATTTATTAAACTTTGAAGGATTATGGACATAATTTTGGTTCTAACAGTAGAATGAATAAAATTCACTATACAATTTAAAATAACGATTATTCCACGTATTGTGTTAACTAATTTTCACATGTGTTTCACTTAGTGTAATTAGT
The DNA here is from genome assembly GCA_028554975.1 of Himalopsyche kuldschensis. NCBI lineage: Eukaryota > Metazoa > Arthropoda > Insecta > Trichoptera > Rhyacophilidae > Himalopsyche > Himalopsyche kuldschensis. The sequence continues at coordinate 1,972,205 of JAHFWI010000031.1, read as the reverse complement.
AATAAAGCAAGATTGTGTTGAATTACATTCAGTATAGATTTACACACTCCTTTGAAAGTTAAGATCGTGATCTTTTTCGCTCATCGGGTGCATTTTCAGCTAATGAAAATTCGAAACGAGCCAGCACGGAAAGGGTTCTGGCTACCCCAAAACCTTTATCTAACTCTATTCAATGTGGATTTCTTACAGCTAAATTCATAACTTCATTTACGCAACGAATGCTTGGTCTACCGCGTCTTATACGCCATATTAATATTTAATTGCTGATCATTACCAATTTTCCGTCTCACTGCGTTTATTCGCTTCGATAGGCTATTTATGAACACAAAGATGGATTTGCATATCGGCAAGTTTTCAACAAAAGACATACCGTAAAACAGGGTGAACTTTAGCACAAAAGTATCCAATGTAATGTAATTTTATATACAACTAGTATTGCTACCCGGCGTCGCTCGGACTAAGCGACCAATAATTATTTAATGTTATATCATTCAACATGATGACAGCCCCATTCTCACCCATTAAAATGTCCAAATTCAAGGAAAAAATCTAATTTGCTGTCAAAGAAATGTCAAATAATACCTTTTCGTAAATAATAAACATTATTATATTAATAAAAGCCGGGAAAAGTGCAGTAGAAGACTAATTTATTACATTTTGGCTAAATGTGTTCGCCGATAAAAATTCAAACATATTTTCTTTCATATTCGTTTTTATGGCAACTTAATGACCAACAATGCTAAAGGGAATTACATACCCACAGACATACATACGCCGTTTCGGTTTATATATAAGATTCTTTACAATGGCTATAATACTTAATAATTTATAATGGTTAATAAGTACCGTAAAACGGAATGAATAGAAACTCGTATAGAATAGATGTTCATATATTCTAATCATTACAATCTATATTTTTGTCTCTATTCACCTGCCAAGTCTCGATTTACCCTCTCTCGTCTATATTCACCCCGATTCAATGTGAATAGAGACATCGAACAAAATTGACTGTGCCTTAGTAACGATAGTAAATATTTGAAAAATATTGCCATGAATGTGTAGTAGGACCATAAAAACAAGTTTCAAGACATTCGTATTTGAATTATGTGACGCAGGTATGAAGATACATAGTCGTGAAGGGTAAAAAGTGTCTCTATTCACCCCGTTTTACGGTACCGATAGACCAATGAAACTTGTCGGTTCGGTGGATGAAGTTACACGGGCTCGAGCCCTTGTCCAAACGGTTTTATTTTTTTCTATTGAGAGAGTCTGTATTGTCCACAATACATTTCCACACCCGTCTGATCCTAAATATCTTTTCTCTTCTTCGAAAAAGAGATATAGTAGCAACTGAATAACAAACATTTTCTCGTATAAATCTTCTATTGAGATAAACTACATGCAGATACGCCTTTGTGTTTCTTACTTATCGCAGCGTATGTGACTAATCTTTATTGAACGGGCTGCATCTTCGTCCAGGCCCTAGGGCTTTGTTTCAATGCGTGACATGTCCAATTAAAATTCAATTTTTCTGAAAGAGTAGATGATTATAAATGACCTGATAAACGTAGCAATTAAATTTGATGTAATTTTAATTACATCAAATTTAAAATACTATCACATCAATAAAGCTTTACATTTGTCATCAGAACATAACAAATTTGTATCATATTGCACCAAGTGTCGTCAACCTTTTTTTGCCTGCCGCACACTTTTGTTTATTTTTCATGGTAAAATGTCGTTACCGCCCACCAACGTCGCTATATTTCAATCCAGTATATGGGTGAAAACATATCTAGAACAATTTTAGAAGATTCGAAAAACAATTATCCAGAGGCTCGCAATGTATTTAAGTTTGAGAACCGCCACTTTTTATTGAGATGAATACCGAAATATATATTATATTTTATACGGCTTGAGGAGAATTTTGAATTACAAAAAAAATGCGCAATAAATTGTTTGATGATTTTGCCATATTGCAATATTGGTTCATGATCAAAATTGAGATTTTAATGAATTCTATTTTAGCATTTTCCGATTCAGGACGGCTCATTTTTAAAAGGATTTAGATTTTAATGAATTCTCATTTTGATTAAAGGCTATAGAAGTGTTTTAAAATCCAATGAATGGCTCGGTTGATCTTTTGCACTGTAATAAGGTAAATATGTACATTAATTTTTTTAGTTTTAAAGTTTTTTTAATACATGGGCAATATCAATTTTGACTTTTCGCTTTCCTCAACAAGGTAAACATGTCATTTAACTCGTGCAAAGTTCGTGTTCATCAGAAGTTGAACGACTTTTAATATCTGAAAATTGTTGATGGAAGGGCATTATATTTATAAAAATATAACAGAACATTTTTACACTAATGTACTGAAATACCAGTGTTGATCAGTACAGTACATACATTGTAATTAAATAGCTATGAAATAAGTATCACAAAATATAACAATCAAAAATCCCGATTAATATAAACAAACCCACTTAATAAGTAGTTTAAATCAATTTTCGCTAATTCATAGTTAAATAGCAATTTAACTTAGTGAACTCCTTTTATTTTTGTATTTAAACGATACAAAATGTTCAATACAAGTCAGTTCAAGCACTTGAAATGCCTGAAGATGCTGAAAGGCGAAATCCGGGTCGTTAGCGACAAAATTCATGGAAAAGTACAAAATTCAATCAATTCAAATATGAAATAAGTACCTGAAAATAATTGTTCTATTTTGTTATAGATTTAAATAAATGGAAACAAAAAGACACCTAGATAGTTTTCTTTGGTAAAAAAATACTCACTTCTGATTGCTTTATATGTAGACATGATTTGATTGGCTGGATTTAATACGAATATCGAATCTCAAACGACTTTCATAATATAATATAAAATTTAAAATAACTTTGATTATTCCACGTATTGTACTACTAACTGTGACACGTGTTTCGCCTCTATCAGAGGCATCTTCAGACTTACTATCGCAAATTTTGCTTAAGTAATGAAACAAGATTGATTCTAACATTTTAAATTATGAAATTACAAAATGAATTTCGGGTTTTTTTCCCTTTTAAAGGAAGCAAGGAAGGGGTGATAGAATCGAAACAAAGCAAATACATAAATAATGATACTAATGAGCTGCAATCTATCAGATTGGCATTTTTCCCTTTTAAGGGAAGCAAGGTGGGGGGTTATAGAATCGAAACAAAGCAAACCAATAATTATAATTCTAATGACGTTAAACATTACAAACTATTAAACTAATAAACTAATGAGCTACAATCAATCAGATAGGTTAGTGATTACTCTATTAATTGGAAACAATGTAAGTAATGGCGAGCAACCTGTCCTATTAATAATATTATTTATTTTTTGTTAAGAGTTTTATTTATTTATAAAAATTCTAGACTATTCATCTTTAAGCCTTTTTTATTTACACGGTGGAGTATTTCTAAATTACTAGTCTGATTATAATTATGATCATTTTCTACTAAATGATTGGCAAACTCAGAAAAATTGTTACTTTTTAGACATCTTAAATGTTCTTTAATTCTAATATTAAAGTTTTTACCTGTCTGTCCAACATAAGGAGCTAGACAGTCTCCACAAGAGGGTCGATAGATACCACTCTGTAACGATGAATTTACGCGATCTTTACTGTTCACTTTCATAATTATACATTATTTTTTCGTTGTCTTTAAAGGCGATGCTTTGGCTATCTGATTTATTTGTTAAATATAAAATATTAATATATGCTTACGTGTTGTACAATAAAAGCTAATTATTACTCAGTTGCTCAACCTCGCTTTTTCAAAGAGAGTAGGGATAGAAAGGATAAGACAAGAACAGGACTAGTAATAAGGTAATTGCTCTGGCAACGTATTTAGGATCAAATAGTAGTCGCATGTTATTGCGGCCCCTTAGAGACAAAGGAACCTAACTCATTCATCTCAAAAATACAACAACATTAATCAATACCACCTATTTTTTAACGGATACAAATTATTCAAACTGTCTTTTCATAATATTTAATGGTGATGCTTAAACTTTCTGATTAATTCGTTAAAAAGAAAATAGTTATTTAGTTCAATGTGTCTTTTTTAAGGTTGAGTGGAGCTATGAACACAAAAGTGACTTAAATACCCATTGAAATATCTTCGTATCCACTTATCTTATTGATATGAATCTTTCACACATAACGTAACATATTATTTTGAATTTAATGTAATTCATAAATCAAAACCGGCCAAAATCGAGAAACGTTTCTTTTACCCTAAGATGCCGAATTTTTATAATATATTAACTTCTTTGTTCTGTTGATGGCGTGATGCCACAACAGCAATCGACTTAATTTTAAAACTTTCCTTGAACCTAATATTTGGCTACTTTTTCCTTATTAAAAAAAACATTTAAATTTATTTACATAGATAATCGTGGTTTTATCAAAAGGTTTCACTTCAACATGTCTTAAAAGTTATATTCATTAGGTTTTTCCTCGTTGTCAGAAAAAAAGTGAATGCTATTTTTTTTGTTGAAGATAAATTCAAAAAATCACGTCATTTGAAAACATTTTATGAAATATTTCCTTATAATATAATACAAAGCACGAAATCAAAATGAGAGCTGATAGTATTATATTTCATGATGAAATGTGACCATGAAAGCAACTATCCTACTCTGAGACTAACATCCTTCTCTCTATAATGTTTTTAGTAGAAGTAATAAAATATTTTTTTATGGTAAAAACTTAAAAATACGAAACAGAAGGTGGACGTTTACGAGATATTAATTCTTAAAAGAGTTCTTGCGTTTGGTGGTCCGACGTAGGTGAGAATCGGTTTTATTTTCCAAAGCTAGAAGAATCATTACAACAAAAGACAATTTTTTCTAATAATTGATTTCCTTCATGTTTAATATTTTTGATTGAATTGGAATTATTTGGTAGAACTACATTAAAACACGATGAAAAAATAGCAATGTATTTTAGTTCTACCAGTTTGTTCTTGTTGTTTTCATTGTTTAATATTACTGTCCGGTCCGTGGAGCAGTGTCAACGTTGTTGGCTTGCGTGCCAGACCATGTTTTCGAATCCCGGTACGAGCGGATTTTTTCAGTCAATAAATCTGTTCAAAGGTGTTTGTGTTGTTGAAAATCCCTTCCCACCTTTCCGATCCCAAAGGGTGATAGCTAATCACAGTCCCGTCCAAGTCCTCGTATCCTTTCCATCCCACCTCTCTTCGAAAAAGGGATGTTGTTGAGCAACTGAGAAAAACAAGCAGTTCCCGTAGAAAAAAATATGTTTAGATAAACTCCGTGAAGAGTCCGTATACTCCAAGTTGGGAGTCCGTTCCCAACTTATGGGTAAAAAAAACATATTACTGTAGGTATAATAATGCACGACAATAAAGATGTCGGGTCCATGGTGCAGTAGTTAACGTCGTTTGCTTCTGTGACAAAGTTCACGAGTTCGAGTCCCTGAAAGAGCAGATTTTATCGATTCTGTCGATATAGATAGTATGGGTCGTTTGTTTTGTTTAAAATTACTTGTCACCCTTCCGATCCTAAAAGTGGGATGTTGCGAGACCGGACTATACTGCCCTTCCAAGGAAAAAGACGGCAGTAACTCTGAAATTGAGTTATGAATGTCTTTTGTTAATTGTTTTTGAAAACTATATAAATATTGTGCTCACTTTTATGGTAGTATTATCACAAAAAAATCTGCTTAAAAGATATGAAAATTTCTTAGCAAAAAAGCAGCAACTCTAGTTTTATTAGCAAAGAGGCAGTCAATGCAACTACTTTCGCATCAACCGCATTTTACAATTTATAAATACTTTAACTTCAAAAAACACCTAATTTTTGTCAAAAGGTTGTCAGAGTCACTTAATGCCTTCTGGCATGGCATGGCAGTATAGCTGACCACAATTCCTGTACTAGGCTAGTCCTTTCTGTCTACCACTACTCTCATCGAACCGAAGAGAGGCTGAGCGACGGCTTAAAAATGTGAAGAAACTTCCGTCATGTGGACAAACGCTCCACATAAGGAGCGGACATGGATAAAAAATAGTGTTGGTCTTATACAGATCTGTTCGGGACAAACATGATTGCACTTTGATGAACAACATGTTTTTTTTTTCAATTAAAACGTTTATAAATCAATCAATCAACTGTATCCGTCAAATAAACATTCAAAACAGTATTATTTTTCATGTCATTTTTCACTTGTTTAAAGATTAAGAAGCAGCTCTCAAAAAGTGTTAAGACCAGCTTTCTATTGTAAGAATTCATTAGGTAAATTATTAATTAATAATAAAGATATCATAAATTATAAAAACAAATCTGGCATTTAAAGATTGCAGTGTAGTGACTGCCCTATGTTTTACATTGGTAAAACATATCGAACTTCGTTAACATCAAATTTTCGTTAATTTACATTTCAACTTAGTGATCTTCTTCTATTTTTGTATATAAAGGATACACACGGCTTACTGCGCGTCAGCTCAAGTACATCCGTGCACCTGAAATGCCTGAAGATGCCGAAAGGCGAAACCCGGGTCTTTAGCGACAAAACTCATGGACAAGTATAAAATTCAAATAATTCATGCACAGCTGTTGATCGATTGACTATTGAAGACTATTCAGAGATAAAACCGGTTTTCCGTCAATGTACATAAACAATAATAAATAAATAATGGAATAATGGAGACTTAAAAGCAGTGTTTCGTAAACAGTTCATTGTTTGCGAAATGAGCATATTATTTTACGTCAGAATATTGGTTAAATCAGAGGTTCACAAACATTTTCGTCAAAGTGATATTTTTTAAATCAAACGTATTTTTTTACCATGTCCGCTCCCATATGGACATCACACGGATGTTATCCCCAATATATATTTTTCAGTTCAACTCAGTTGCTCAAACTCTCTTTTTTGAAGAGAGTAGAGATTAAAAGTTAAGACTAATAGGACAGGACTAGTGGTTAGCATATCGCTCTCGCTACGCGCCACTTTTTTTGGGATCGGAAAGGCGGAAAGAAATTTTTAAACATCACAAGCACCCATTGCCTTCAAACAGAATCGATTTAACGACTGAAAAAATCCGCTCGTACCGAAAATCGAGCCTGGACTGTCCGTCACGGAAGCCGGCGACGTTGATTGATGACGTCACAATTTATAAAAAAGATTTCACTGTCTCAACTTTTATTCCTAACGAAATATAAGTTATTATTACTTTCATTAATTATTTATACTGAAAAGCAATATTTTAGAAATGATGCTTCATTTTGGTGAAATATTATTTATTTGGAACACTTATTTCTTAGCATTTTTATAAAGACTGTAAAAGTTAAAATTTTACTGCTCTATTGTAATCCCCGATTACTATCTTACTCAAACATGGATATGCTCACCTTTATTTGAATTAATCAACTACCAATGGTTTTAAAACTGTTTATATTTTGTGACGAATGCTGATCAAAACTAAAGTATAATGATCAATTAGTTGTTACAGTTTTGAAATCAACCAGTGAACTTATTCAAAACTATTCTAGAAAAAAGAATTTAACAGTACAATAATGAACCGGTTTCGTTGCGAAATTTCTATCGAATCTATTTCTAAATTATAGCAATTTAATAATAGGATATTTCAAACGGTTGCCAACATTTAAGAGCGAAAATTATTGCAAAAAGACATTAAATGTTCCACACATTGTTCAAGATATCCGCTTAAAGCAATACAAAGCACTTTCGACAGGACACAAATATCGTTCGATCGGCTTATGAAATACTTTGAGAAACTCGATGGCATTGAAGTATATTAACCCATTTCATTTGATTTTACAGAGACGTAGTCTTCAAAAGGTATAGATCAGGCATGCCCAAACATTGGTCTGCGTGGCCCAATTGAATGTTTTGTGTAGCCTTTTCGAAGATTTAAAAATACTATACATTTCGCATTTTGTTATTGGTAAAATACATATATTGTGTAACTAAATGTGTGACGAATTAAAATATAAGACAGGATTTTTTAATTTTTTTTTAATTTAACGAAAAAATTGGTGACATTGAAGTTCATTAAATTATTTCATTTGATTTTAAGCGTTAAAGATCTAGTTTTTAAAGGTTTTTATGCTTATTTTTTGTCTTACAAACAACACACGTAAAAACACGAAACAAATAGAGCGAGTAGGGACCCTAACCCTGTCCTCTTTTTACGTGATTTTATTTGACGGCGCCGTTACTATTTTTACGCGATTTTTTTTCAAGCGACCCTTATACTAGGCGTGCTAGAACATTTTAAAATGAATTGAGACTCCATAATGAGCTACACGGATTTTTTTGAAGAATTACAGCCACGGGAAATGCAGTAATCAAACCAAAAGCGTGTAACGAAATTTATGGTGAAGACAAATAATTTAGTTTCATCAAATGATTTCGAGCAAAATTCAGATTCAAGCCAAATTCAATACGTTCGTTCAAAAAATCGCGAACTACAGTGTAACCTCGATTCTACGTTTTTCAAGAGAAAGTGAAAAAAATTCGATAAATGCGGGAAACGATCAATGCGGGAAATTTAAAAAAAAAATGCAGCTCGCTGTCACACTGCACATACGTATTAAAGTCGAGGTCCTCCTGAGCTGCAAGACGCCAGTCTTCACAAAAAAGAACCGAAACTGCAAGTGTGCTATTGTTAACGTTTTATGGTCATAATGTTTCCGGTGATGTCTCACTTACTAGTACACTTGCAATTTCGGTTCTTTTCAGCGAAATGATGGGATGGAGTCAAATGTGTTTCTAAGAAAAATTCAACAAAACGGTAAATTGGGATAATATTTGTGACGGGATCATAATATTACGACGTTAAATCGAGGAAATCGTTAAATCGGGGAATGGATAATGCGGGATTTTTTACACTGATCTTATGGGTGTTTGGCCGGGACTATAGAAAATGTACGAACAACGCGGGAAAACGGTTAATGCTTCACTGTATCATATTTTCAAAACGTAAGTGACAGCAGCGAATAACTCCTTTAAGTGAAAACAATTTAGTATGTATATGTGTGTATCTGTTTCTCATTGTATTTTCATAATCAATGAATAAACTAATGTATCGCGTAAAAAACGATTGTATGTATTTAAAAGTCCTGTGCTATTGCCACGTAACTTTTCCGGACAATTTTCATTTGAAGAAATAGCTTCGATGTAGCCGTTGATGAAACTTTTCCTCTTTTGCTGCCAAAAGGTAGTAAAAATAAATATCGTGATGAAATTATGAATCGATCGCAGCGTTGTAATGATGTTGTGTCATTTATCGATGAATTCAAAAGAAGGCTTTCATCACATCACATGTTTTAAAGATGAATCTTAATGTGTAAACCGGATACGCATGCAATAGTAGACAAGATAAAAATATGCAAATTTCAAAAACATCTGTTGGCTACATCGTAATATGTCACAGGTATGTTTCTGTTATTATTATTTACCTCTTATGTCGAGTCCTGCTCGACACTGTGCAATTTGACTGGGAAAATATTTTTTAAATTATCCTTATTTAAGAATCCGTAAATATTGGATTATATGCTCTAGTTTGTTGTATGTCATGCTGTGCCTTATTTTTCGGTATTTCTTTTGACAATGCATACAAATAAATACGTTACCTCTGCGATATCAATAAATTTCTCAAATCTATTGAGGATTTGCTGGAAGGAGAAAAATAATATTTTGAGGAGTCTTTCGTAAAGTGTTGATATTAGGTCTGTAATATTCATCCTAATTTTTTACTAAGTCTTTTAAATATTAATTACTTGTCGTGGATATTTCTTCGATAGTCAATTAAATGCAAATAGTTTCGAATATAAATAAACAGTTGGCTCTCCCACCACCTCCCGTTATGTGTATACAGCCGCTGTTTACATGCCTATTTCTTTTCTCTTTTTCTTGGCCCTAGAGCTGCATTATACTTATCTTGTAGCAGAACTAAAACAGTGTTAAAAAACTAAAAATTTAATTCTAAAACAGTGTCTTTGAATGCAATGTGCGATATAAAATAATATATTTACTAAATAAATGGTTTATTTTTTGTTTACAGTTTCTTCAGCAAACTCAAGATGACTCTCGTCCAACCTTCCTTGGAAATGTCGAAGATGATCAGGGTGGAGCTGAATGAAAATGTCAATACCAGAGACAGTGACCTTGAACATATAAAGCATTGGCTGAAAATGCAGCCACATCTTCCAAATACATGGGGTAAATATAGCAATAATAATCAAATGCATTTGCTCATTTATGTATTATGATTTTGTATCATTGGGCGTTTACGAAAAATCGATTGTAGATTTATTTAGATAGAATAAATAAATGTAATTTTTTATTTGGTAGCGCTACAGTTCAACCAATGACCAAGCTGTTTCTACAGTTTTCCTCTTTCAGCCAAGCACTATAATCCCAAAATGTGAAGATTTCTAAAATCTAGTCGACAGCCTTGACAACGCTTTCTGCCAATATTTTGTTATATATGTATGTATATATGTTACAGTGAAACTGTATTCCCAGTGAAAATGTATTCTTCTCTAAACTGTCAAAAAAAGTTGACCGCCCTATCTTTAGCCCTATGTTTTCTGTGTTTTTCTTTGGTTCTCTTTTTATGAAAGGGACTACTTGCTGATTTTGTTTCATTGAAGCAAACCATTGACTTGGGCCAATAATTTCAATGATCGTGACCATTGAAATCATGTTGTCATACAAATCTATTACTTGATACATTGTCACTGAGAATACAGTTTCACTGTAACATATATACCACTTTTAGTGTGTATTTTCACTTCTTGGTGGAAAGGAATTATTTAAATAAATAGAACATTACATTGTACTATTTCGACATAAAACCAGTGATAACATATGATTCTTAAATTATGTTACAAGAAACCAATTATTACCTAGACTTTTCCCTTTTCTTTTTTTTGTTTTAATATGGTTTCATTGTATTTTTTGCCAGTTGACAATGCTCACGATGAGTGATACCGCTTATGGTCTGTCATAATACATATATGTATATGATAATATTCATCATACGTCGTACTGATTCTACGCAATGTAAGAACAAATAATTCATTTCCACGATACCTAAATAAAAAAATAGTAAAATTTAGTTTGACGTTCTCAAGAATGGTAAAACTTTAGTTCTTACGATGAGGTGTAATAAAATATATATAAATGTAAGAGTGTTTTATATAATATTTACTTAATGACGATGAAAACAAAACTGTGGTTTTAATTTTGTACATTTCCGTGAATATAGCCTCTAAGAACTCGGGCTATGTCTTTTGGCTTCTTCGTACATTTTAAGTGCACGAATAAACTTGAACTGTCGAAGCTCGGATCGTCAGTTCAAATGGTTTAAATTTGATATTGAAATTTAAAAAAGCGTCTGCAATCGAAATCGACGTAAGTAATGTTATACCAGGCAATGGCAGGATCATTCAACCAATACAGTGAGAATTTATACATCCATCGGAGGAATTCTCATCGAATCCACTTCCACTATCGTTATATCTCTTTGAAATTTACGTTTCATTTATCATACGGGGCCAAATTTACACTACGACAAAATATCAGACACAAAAATTACATATGTATATAAGAATTCAATATTGTGCAACAATCGACGCTTAAAATCTCTCGCCGACCAAAAATATATTCAAATCTCAAGACGGTCTTGACCCAAAAACTGTTGGTAACGCATGTCTATACTTTCCACGTAACAGTTCAGGGCTGGTCAATTGGGAAATCAATACTGGTACATATATGTTTATCTCACTCGTCCACTCGGCTGCAAGTTGAAGAGGGAAATCAGTTCATTCGTTGATTTTTAATTGCATTCGATTCAAACTATTCGTCAAAATCAACTATTCGGATATCGAATAGTAAAACATTAGCTATCCGGATATATTCGGATATCCAGATAATTTCGACATGGCTAAAATGTTGTACAATATTATTAGAATTATGAACAAAATTATGATTTTAATAAACAAGAAATTGCCGGTTGCTTTTGCAAGCCGATAGTGGTCTCGATTTCTCGAGATGTTGCACGATCAACGTTTCCTTGTTCACTTATATACATTTTATAATAATTTAAGACTTAATCTTTTCTCACTTTTGTAAAATCTTAGATAGAGACAAGACATATACATAAATACACATTCAATACCGTTCCATTGTATTACAATATTTAAAATGTGCAGCTGCATTATAAATGAAATTACGGCAATAAAGGTTTTTTTACACCCGAGTCCTAGCCGGTTCGTTAAAATAAAGTATGATAAGATATTGATAGCACCCGAGTTGTGCGATATTCATAATTATTCTTTAAATGTGGCGAAATTTTGATGTGATCTTTCCTTGAATACGAATACTATCCGGATATTTTATCAAATATCCGAGTTGATTGTTCTATGCCTATAACATTCGCGCAAGTGGAAGCAATAAATTGACAAAGTTTTATCGCAATTTGATTAACGGTATGGCAACGCATAAAATACGAACAAACAAACAAAAATTGATTTTTATATATTAGATAAGATATTTATAAAACTGTGAAATGTTTAATTTTAATACGTTGAGTTGATCTCTTCGATGCCGCGGGCGTGTTTACACGCCAAACAATTCCGTGCTCGTAGGGCCGGCCATACAAAATGCGCATGTTTACATTTAGTTTTTGAGACTTGGTCGTAGCCGGCACCTATCGGGTTAACAAAGCTTTTCATACGGATTATTTAACCGTTTAAAGCATGCTATCAAAAGTCTGGTACCTATTAACCAGATGGCTGCCACATACGTCTTTAGACGCTCGCTTTAAGCTGGATTTTACTAACTAAAATCCATTGCAACCGATGAATCATAAATATTATAATTTTATTATCATGGATAAATGAAGGCACAATCGCATCGTAATCGGCAAGTTTTAACAAATAAACATAAAAAAAGATATATTAAAAACGTTTTATTTTCACATTAATTAAAATTCGTGGCGTTCGAAGTACCGCCATACATGCACGTGTTGGCAGTTAAAAGATTAATACTAATTTTACCAATTGATTTGTTGCAGATGAACAAAGAATGATGACTTTTCTGCGAGGCTGCAAATTCTCGCTGGAAAAATGCAAGAAAAACTGGATTTGTACTTCACCATGAGGACGGCGGCGCCGGAAATCTTCAGCAACAGAGACATGAACGATCCAAAACTTCAAAAAACTTTCAGCATGATGTAATATACAATTTAATTACTATCGTATCTATTCTTTGTGGTTGGTCAATAATTATTCAGCAAATTCTACGCTCGACGAATTGCATCCACCAGTGCTAAACGCTTAACCGTAGCAGTCAGATGTCCTTGATTTCAAACTTCAAGGTCAATGTCAATTTCATATCACAACCTTAGGAGCTTTTGATATATTTTCTCGACGAGTTGATCTCGAGTGATTATCATGTGATAATAATTTCAAAACACGACTTTTTTTGAATAAATCATTTTTAGCACCAAATTCACAATAGTTTGATAAATATCAGGACCGGTTTCGCCCATCGTGAGCATTACCAACTGAAGAAATTTACAATGAAACCGGGTTATTTGCATCATTTGTTTATCATACCTTTGTTGCAATGTATTTAATATCAATTGACAATGACTTGTGTAAAACTGGTCCTGATCTTTATCTAATTATGTGTGGATATGACAATGTGTTGTATTTAATTTAAGAAAAAACCTCTTTCCACCAAGGAGTGTCGGAACATATTAAAAGTGACTTTATTAATTGGTTATTAGAAGCTGTGATATAAAATATTTTTTATATACCAAACAATATTAATTAAATCATTATAATTTTATAAGGTACTAATGATACTAAGCCGTGCGTGTATTTTTTCGAGTAGATCGGTTCTCATAGAGACATCCCAATAACAAACATTCATTATTTCAGCAGAATTTAGTGCATAGCAACCAATTATTTTGTTATTAAATGAGCCGACATAGCTCCTGTCAATCATTGGAAAATGCTGGAGGCAGCTGTATTACTAAACATGTCCAGTAGAGGTCTGCACAGGCCAAAATTTAAAAATTCTACCCGGCCCGAGGCTCATTCCCGAACATCTTACCCGAACCCGACCCGAGCCCGAAAGTTTTTTCAACTTTTCATCGACATTAAAAATAATGTAATATCAACTATCGAATTATAATATGTAGGTAATTTAGATATATAATAATGGCGTATTTATCCGAAATAATCGGATTTATGTTTTATTTTTTGTATACTCAGGCCCGAGCACGGTCCGGGCCCGAATCGAAAACTTCGTTACCCGTGCAGACCTCTAATGTCTAGTAAGTCTTTCGCGATGTAAAATTTGAGTGTGTATAAATAAGATGTTGTCATTGTTTGTAAACGGTTTCTACTCTATGTCTTTTTGTGAAGCTCTCCATACTGACAGGCTTTTTTCAATTTATCTACTCAAATATTTCAGACAAATGTGCCCGTTACCAGGGCTGACACCGGCAGGGCGAAGGGTTGGCATTCTTAGGGGTGAGCATATTTAATTTATTAATTAATTATTCAATAAACGGATCAAATAAACACAGTTAAATAGCTAGTAAGATATTGTTTTATGTTGATCAAATAGTTGAAAGACGTCATCCGCTGAATGGCAATATTTACGCACGGGTTTCTGCACGAACATCATTGAAATGACGACCCTGCGCTCAAAGAAGTGATGACTCCGAACAAAATCATGTGATTTAATTGATGACTCTGACCATTACCATCGATTTTTTTTATTTCAATTCAAAAATTAAAAAACAAAATATAAAAAAGTACAGTTTAATATCGGGCAAAATCGAAAAATCGAAGAATTACCATCGATTACCCCCCCCACCCCTTTGAACCGCCAATTACTCGAACACTTGAAATGTCTGAAGATGCAAAATTCAATCGATTCAAATTAGATTAGTATTCAATCGAAATCCTACAGAAAAAAACAGTTAGTTAAAAATCATTAGTATCTTAAATAACATGAGAACTAAAATTCGGATGTACATAGGCTTGCTTGTTTGAATGACCATAGAGGTTGGACTTACGCTACGTTTTTTATTCACTTTTATAGTAATTTTTATAGAAAACTAGCCAGTAAGCCCGGCAAGCGTTTCAATGCCACTCAAAGAAATAAAGTGCTTTCGGATGCACAAAATTTGAGATAAATAATTTCACTTACATACATTGATCGGTATCGATGACATTTTCCATTTGAAGTTTGCTGTTTGTCTGTTTCCGATTGTCTATGGTACGACACACGCGCCACCTACTGAAAGTAAATTTTAGTATGTATCTAACCTTTGCGCAAGTGCAACAGTAAGTTGCCCAAATGAACGGTATGGCAGCGCATAGGGTGCGAACAAACAAACAAACAAATAATGATTTTTATATTTTAAATAAAGCTCAAAATATGGCAAAAAGCCTTGCCAAGAGTAATAAATACTATTAAAACATTGCCATCAATAAGTAAAATGCAGTTGATTTGTGTATAAGATGAAAATACATTATTTTATTATTGTATAGTTTTCATCCGATTTACTAACATTAATGAAGGTTGATTTTGAACAGGTAAAAAATCAATTTTGTAAGACAAGAACAAATAAATATTTGGCAAAATTTTTTATCTTTTTTTTTTGACTTTGAAATACAATGTTTTAATTCGAAATCGATAAATTTGTTTTATGATAGAGCTGGCATTAAAATTGCAAATCCTCAAGGGTTCAAGGTTGCTCGCAGGTAAAAATTCTTGAATATATTAATAAATATATATTTTTTTAGCCAATTTATTATGCTAGACAGATACGACATGGTCATATATCTTTGATAAGGTTATGGTCATTTTTTTCTTGGTTTCGTAAAACAGCGATGCGTCGTAAGCGTCATTTATTATTTTATTTATACCAAATAATTTGTCTGACCAAAAGACTAAATTTATTCCTCGCGGAGTTTATCTCAATATATGTTTTTTTTTATACGGTGAGAACAATAACAATGTATTTTTATTCTACATAAATATTTTATATATTTGTTGATAGCTATTTTGGCTTACGTCTTCGTCAGAACTATGTTTTAAACGTGCATTAGATCAAGTATATGAACCTTTTAGACAGGGTACACGATACATCTTCTTCTCTGTTCCACCATCTTAATTTTTAAATCAATTTTTATTACCATATAAAATTACGACTGCAAAACTCATGGAAAGTAAAAAATTCAAACTATTGAATTTTTATGTTATCCTAGCCGGTACCAGGAAAGCGTTGCAATGCCACCCAAAGAAAGAAAATGTGTTTTAATTGTGTATGGCTGTACTGATTCAAAAACCTTCGAATGTATCCACACATCAAATCATCGAGGTATTATCGCAATCGGATGAACGTTATAGAAACGCATACGGGACATACAAACAATCATTCATTTTTATATGTATAGATAGATGGATAATTAAAGAAATCTTTGTTGGCGTCCACACAACAAATCACCAAAGTTTTATTGCAATCGGATGAACGGTATGGGAACGCAAGAACCTTCCTGGGCGTCTACACAACAAATCACCAAAGTTTCATTGAAATCGGAAGAACGATATGGCAGCGCATAGAGTGCGAACAAACAAAAAATATTGATTTTTATATATTAGATTCGATCAATTGACCGAGATTTTATAAAAAATTCAGGGCTTTGGAGTCGGTAAATAAAGTTTGACTCCGACTCTGACTCCCACTCCAGCAATTACCAAAATAACGACTCCGACTCCAACATTGACCAAAAACACGACTCCGACTAAAAAAAGTTTAATATCGTCACTTTTTTTCTTATTTTCCTATTTATGTGTATTCAATTAAATATCAACCTTACAAATCCGGCCAATAGCCAAATTTGACATATTACAAAATGCTAAAATTTGTATATGCAAAAATAAAAAGTTCAAACTTTTCAAAATTTCCGTCTCCGAGTGCGACTCCGGCCAAAAGGCTCCGACTCCACAGCCCTGAAAAAAGTATCTGAACCAGGAACTATCTTCCTCAACCCTAATGATTTGAATGGTTTACAAAATGGCTGCCATATTTATTTACTATGCAATTGCAGGAGTCGACAGAGATGGAACCTTCCCTGATTTCACAGATGCGTTGAAGATCATCCTGATGATAGGAGACGTTCGTCTAAAAGAAAAACTCACTGGGGTGGCAGGTGATGTTGTCATCATGGATGCGGAACTCCTCACACCAAGCCTCCTCACCCTTGTCAATCCAATGCTGGCCAAGAAATTCCTCGTCTGCGTCCAAGTAAAGTTTATATTTTTTATCTTGTCATGTGCCATTCCAAAAAAATACTATCAAGTAACTTTAGTTTCATCCTATTTTAAAAAAGCGAAAAGATTGTTGTTATTAATTTTATTATGCTTGGCAACATTGAGATGGTTATCATCATGGTGTAATAATGACTTATATTTAATTGCTTGGTAAATGTCAACTAAACCTCGTGTTAAACATTTGGGATACCTTGGTTTTATACATCCTCGAAGATAGTAGAACTAATAAGGAGCTTGTTTTTGGCTTAGGAATAGCTGGAGTCATATTAAATTATGTATACTAACTAGTATGTCTTGGCAGTGATGCTTTACACTGTTGAATCATGGCACTTGACTAAAAATATCCCGTGTGGTGGGCATTGTGGATATGTGAGGGGTTCAGAAGCAAATGTAGCTTTCAACCACTGTTGTGATTTTGAAAAATGTGCTTTACAAATACATTTTAATTTATGTGTGCTATACCTTACAGTAGGATATTGTAATTCAAACATAATCTTATAACTGATAACTTCTATTAAATAGTCATATTCAATTTCAAGAAGGTTGCATTTGCTGAAGTAAAGCAAACTAGGTTTGATACTTTCCGGCGATAACTTTGTGGAAGTTCATTTAAATATGAAATTTAAAATAACTTTGACGATTCCGTGGACTGTGATATTATTTTTTCTTCTGAACTACTATCGCAAAGCTTTCGTAATTAATGTTAAAGCGTTAATTTGCGATTGTAAGTCCGAAGAAGCCTCTGAATTAATTTAAATTTTTTTAGAAAAAAAAAAAATATTTGGCATTACAGCTTACGCCAATGCGCCAAATATTCATAATTGTGAAAGTCATACGAGATTAACTCGATGATAAGTAATGAATCAGTTGTGCACAAAATCAACATTAAATAACATACACCCAGCCCAAGATCTCTTTTGTTTTCAATTGAAAAAATTCTGACCTTGCCGGGAATTGAACCCGGGTCTCCAGATCGCTAGGACAAAGCTCTTGCCAATAGACCACAGGGACCGAATGAGGCGAAACACGTGTCACAAATAGTTACACAATACATGGAATAATCAAAGTTATTTTAAATGCTATAAAAAATAGTATGCTTCTCTTTTCGGTTCATAGATGTTGCTTTTTTTTTTTTTTAAATTTATAAATAAAACATTTCAAAGTATTAGTGTCACAAAAATCATAAAATGAACTGTTTGGCTATGGCTAATTTTCACCTTCTTATAAAGGAGTTGTACCATCTTTATGTCAAATCAATCCATGAGTTATTTATATGGTTGAATATTGCACATTTATACAACGCCATCTGTGCTCTATTGCAGAAAATATAATCAAACATACATTGCTTTTTTGCAGGAAGCTTACCCCGTCAAGTTGAAAGAGGTTCACGTGCTTAATGCTTCACCGATCGTCGATACAATCTTTACGATTGCGAAGCCTTTCCTAACGGAGAAAATCAAAAACAGGGTAAGTTTTATTTTATCTGTGTCGCGAACCGTTTTGTCAATTTTATAACGATAATAAGAGCGACTGAAAATGTTCGCATAATTAAACAGTGACATCTATGAATGAAATAATTTTTTGGATTCTTTTCCAAAACTGACTATTCCTAAACATGAGTTTGGTATGCCAATTTACCTACACATGTTTTTGCTAAAACCGTAGAAATTCATACGATTTTGTCATTTTGACAGATAATTTGAAAAGGTTCTAGCTGCTCTTAGCCACGTTTTGATATATGAGCGTTTGAAGTTTGTATTAATATTATTAAATTATACCGCTGAAAATTACTTATTGTAAGTATATTTATTCACAATTGAACCCATTCTGCTGAGAAAAAGTGATCTAATAACTTGTTTTACTAAATTTATTTGATAAAGTTCAAGATTGTCATCATTAGATTGTTCATGTCATTAGTAATAATAGTAGGAAACATTTTTACTTGCTCATTGTTAGAAGTGAATTTTATCTTTTAATTAAATACCAAGTATGTGATCAATCCAAACTTCAAACGCCCATATCTCAGAACATGGTTAAGAGCAGTTAGAACCTTTTTAAAGTAAGGTGTCAAATAGTCAGTTTATATTTTAATAATGTTTGTAAAAAATTATAAGCATTTAAATAATTGTTTGATTTCAGGTGTTCTTTCATAGCAATATGGAATCTCTGTACAAATATGTATCAAAGGATATGTTCCCTGAAGAATATGGAGGAGGTGCAGGTTCTTTTGACGATCTTCAAGGTGAGATATGCTTTTAATTAAAAAAAAAATCATATATGTTAAAAATGCTCTAATTTAAATAGTGGATCGTCAACCCAGCACAGAACTGGTTGAAGAACTATTTTAACAAAAGCGTTAAGTGCCAAATGAGTTTTGTTAAAATGTGTCCAAAAACAATTTTATTGATAGATGCGTGCGACTGTAAAACAGTGCATTAGTTTCAACAATTATAAATTAATAGATATCGTCAATCCAATGACATTCATAATGGGCAAACTAATATTAATCCATCACCGCTACGCAAACATTTACGGAAGGTTAATGCAAATTTAAATAAATCAACACAATACAATACTAATTTACGTACAGTAACAACCCAGATTACCTTTCTCTTCAAGAAATGCATAAAGTTTGTCAAATTTAAAAATGTATTAATACTATAAAAACTAGAATGTTTGAACAGAAGAGAAGATATTTTTTGTAACAGTATATATAGAAAAGTGAATGTTTGTTAAAACATAGGATATAAATATAATTTCTCTATGTATTCATATTTTCTCACCGTGCTATAATGGAGTTCTACCAAGTAAATGCCAATTCAATCAATAATTTATCACGATCATGACCGGTTTCGCTTGTCGAGAGTATTTTCAACTGATATGTATGTAAATCAATACAGAGCTATTTATACAGAACTAAGATAGACTATTATTAATGTTTTAACAAGAAATAATTGGTAACAGAAATATATATCTAAAAATAATTTAAAGAAAATGATGCACATGCAAATTGCTAATTTTTTTCTATTAATTATTTTCTTAGTTCAATATTTTACTTTGTTTAATAATGAATTTTATATACTTTTTTTATATTTACAGAGGCATGGAAAAATAAGCTTATTAGCTATACAAAATGGTTCAAAGAGCAAGATAGTGTCAAGTCTGATGAATCTAGAAGACCGGGAAAACCGAAAACCCTAGTGACCTCTTTGGGGTGGAGGGTAGTTTTAGAAGCTTGGTCATTGATTAAAACCACATATTTTAAGCAATAAAAACTAATTTTAATACAGTGATATTTTTACATTGACATATTCTGATAAGGATTAGGACCAGGTGCTAACTGTCACCAGTTGGTGGCAGAGGTGGTTGTGTAAGGAACTAGTTAAATATATTTATAAAATACATTATGTAGTACTATTTCGAAACATATTCTGTTAAAGGCCAGGACCGGTTTCGTTCATCGCGATAATTTGATCAGAATCAGTTGACAATGCTCGCGCTGAGCGAAATCTTCCCTCATATTTATCAGAATATATGTGGAAATAGTATTATACAATATGATTTTTTTTTAAATTAATTTATTGTATATCTACTGTTGCTTTTGTTAAGTGAAAAAAGATGAAAACATTGTAGGAAATGTTTTACAGAAAGAAAGAGAAAAAAAATACATTGGAAGTTTGCAAAGAAGTCAACCGAGTGAGTTCCGACCAAATCAACAATACATAAAAAAAATGTTACTCGTCTGAACTCACTCACGTCCACGTGAAATATGTCGAAATCCGAAGCAATACAGCTTAATATCGTTAAATTTCTCCCGAGTGGCATCCTCATTGGCAGGCTAATTTTTCTCATTGGAAGAACAAACAACTCATACATGTTCATACATTCAATTTAACATTCTCATAATAATAATTAAAATTTATTTGATCAGGACCGGTTTCGCTCATGGCGAGCATTATTTTTTTTGTAATTTGCTTCAATTCATTTGCATAGTCGTTTTACCAATTGTTTGTCAGACCTTCTTTTTCATACTTAAACTTTGTATAAATATCACTGTTTTATTGTATTCCTTATCAGTTGACAATGCTCGCCATGAGCGAAACTGGTCCTGATTAAATAAATTTTATGTGTAAAAAGTACAAAAATGTATTTTTATTTTTATTATAATGCCTTTCCACCAAGAATTGACAGTGAACACCTTGAAAGATTCTCATGAAAGGTGAAACTCTTATTTTGTCTCCGAGTGAGCCGAAAGAAATTTATGGACACGTACATTTCTCTTAACTAATAGTCTTATGTGGTAAAAATTTCTTACACCAAGAAAAAGAAATGACAGTTAACACATTTAAAGTCCAAATAAGTTCACATATTATATTGAATTCGTATCATATACTTAGTTAGATACACCAATATTGGTTTGTTTCTGTTAATATAAAAATACTGAATTTGTCTTATGTATAGTATAAATACTGTATAGTGAACTTTCTGTCAGATTTGCCTCAGGTCTTTCTATCACACCACTCTTTGTTGAATCAAGTAACAATGGGTGGTTCAGGATCAAGGTTCACACCGTTTCTAGATTGATCACTTAAGAAATTTTAAATAACACACTTTCCTCACTAGGTGTTGTTTTCAAATGGCCACACTGGCACTCCATTGGCTATATGGTGTTGTGTTAGTGGCTCATTCCCACCACAGATGCCTTAACTTGTCTGAACTTTACAATTTAGAGCGATCCCACATCTGCATTTCTTATTTTGAGCAATTTTATTGTCAAAATCTAATGTAAGCACTTGGCTTCATTTGAGGACACATTCAAAAATGGAACTGTACTTGGAGATCAGTCTCATAACTGTAAACTGATTCATGTAAGGAAAACTGCAAATGGCCCCATTCGTGTAACATGTCGACACCTTACTTGGAAAAGGTTCTAACTGCTCTTGAGCCTGTTTTGAGATATAAGCTTTTGAAGTTTGTTTCGGATCATAATATTATTAATATAAGCTTCGGAACAATGAGCAAGTAAAAATATTTCGGTTTCATTATTTTAAACATATTGTTTTTCATAATTCGAACCATTCTGCTGAGAAATAATGATCTTAATGATCTAATGATCAAATAAATTTAGTAAAATAAGCAGGGCTGTGGAGTCGGTAAAAAAATATCCGACTCCGACTCCAGCATTTACCAAAACCACGACTCCGACTCCGACTAAAAAAAGGTTAATATCGTCACTTTTTTCTCCTCTTGTGTATTCAATTAAATATATAATAAAAACTTTTCAAAATTTCCGCACCGAGTACGACCGGCCACAACGACCTGAAAACTAAGTCCTGAAAATAAGTGTACAAATAAAATCTTGAATTTGATTCTGAATTTATCATATATGCTATAATACATTAAATACAAACTTTTCAAATCAAAAAGTATTTTTTTGCTAAAATGTCAGTGAGTACCTTTTCAAAGTAAGGTAACGAGGGTCTGAAATTCGATGCACGTTTGTTAAAGTTTCATTGTTTGACATATTATGTGATGTCGCCATTAAAAAGACTATATTGTGGTGGGCCGTTGGTATAGCAACCCAAAATGTAATGTAAAGAATAAAATGCGATGTATAAATCGAAACATTTTTTTTTTATTACTATACAATTTTTCAACATTGAGGGTACGTGAGATTGAAGAATTTTCAAGCAGGTAATGGTTATTTGAAAAAATCTATCAATTCTTAAAAGTAAAAAAATGGTAAAAAAGTAAAATGTTTTTAATCAAGAAGCGTCAATAGAAAGTGGATGTTATATATGTGACTGTAAAAACAAGATGGCAGCATCAGTGATTTAAAATAATATTTTGCACTTAAACTGTTCAAAAGGTATGTGTTTTAATATGGGGTAATTTATTTTAAACAATCTTATAGTTTCGACTCATTCGACAGTAGTTTGTGGAAGCTCAATCAAATATAAAATCAAAGATATATTTAGGAAAGCGACTTTACGATACTAAGTCTGATTAAGCTACTTAATAAGGCGAAACACGTGTCACACAATACGTGTAATGAATTATACATATGTATATATATAAATATAATTGAGGATTTCGACTGAGGGGGGTTGATTTAATTTTAATATCGAATTTGAATTTTGTACTTTTCCGTGTGTTTTGTCGCTTACGACCCGGGTTTCGCCTTTCGGCATCTTCTTTCCCTGTAATAATATATATAAATATTCATCCCTATAATTATAAAAAAACCCGCTTAATTCATTATCTTGTTTACATTCAATTTTCGCTAATTTACATTTTAATAGCAATTTAACTTAGTGAAATACGTCTATTTTTGTATATAAACGACACAAACTATTACTGCGCGTCAGTTCAAGTACATCCGTGTACTTGTAATGCCTGAAGATGCCGAAAGGCAAAACCCGGATCTTTAGCGACAAAACTCATGGAAAAGTAAAAAAAATCAAACAATTCAAAAAATATATAAATATAAAATAATTGGTGCTGCTTAGTTACGCCGCATCCAAAAATTTCAGAAATTCCACATTCAAAAATTTATCCCATGGCCTTTCAGACACAAAATTACACGGCCCCCTGGGAATTTCCTCCTGGATATTTCCAATTTCCCATTTTTGTCTCCCAGGGCTATCCTACTCCCACTCAGCTCCCTCCAGGCCCCCTGGGAGGCCTCGAGGCCCACTTTGGGAAACTGTTATATAAAGTAACACTCTCCACAAGCCATTTTTATATATAATTAAAAATAGCTTGATCAACCTTTGCAATAGTTAGTCTGAAGATGGCCCTGAAAGAGGTGAAATGAATAGTTACACAACACGTGGAATAATCTAAGACATTTAATTTTATGACTAATAAGTGAATTATTTAAAGTTACTTAAATCAAATTGATAGCAACAACATATCAACACGTTAAATAAACTGATTATCAAGTATGGATGAAGTATTGAGCAATATTTAACAACATTTGGCAACATCACTTTCTGGTTTCTGACAACATTGCAATGCGGATTTAGTCTCAACAAATATATTCATATACAAAAAATCTTGTTTGTCACCTTCCTAAGGATGTCACCATAGTTGTTTCTCGCAGGCTTTAACGCAAAATTTAATTTTACATCATTTAATAACATCCAAAGCAAGCGTTAAGACGTTAGGACTACTAAAAAAATTAAACAAATTATATTAACCAGTGATCTTATTCTGATAATGCTAGAAAAAGTAATTAAAAAAAGTTTTAATCAAACACTATTTATAAAATTAATAAGCTTGGTGTCTGTTATCTATTTATAGTGAAAAATTAAGTGTTTTAACGTGACTATATATTCAAATATTTGGTAAGAATTATTCACGTATTAAACTGAAACACGTCATGCAAAAAAATACGTGTTGATCCGTGGAGTAATCTTAGTGGACCATTATAAATTGTTTTATTTATTTAAGCCTGTTTAAGAAGCAAAAAAGCAATAGTAAAGAATGATAAGAAAGTTTTAATTACTTAATTGACATGTCTTAACTTGTCTAGCACCAGCATGACAAAAGCAAATCTTATTTTTAGAACTTATCCCACATTGGATTTATTGGGATCAGGACTGGTTTTGCTCATCGCGGCTTCAGTACATATTATTGAAAGTATGACTTTTTCGTAGGAATAGTATTGGTTGTATCATCAGTTGATAATGCTCGCTACGAGCGAAATTGATAAGAATCCTTTACTAACGCTATTGAAATTTTATCGGATCTATTATTATCTTATATTTTACTATCGGATCCGTGGTCCAGTGGCAATTTCGTTCACTTCTTTAAAATTATATATATGTGGTTATATTATTTCTCAATATTTCTGTCTGGATACGAGAATGTCTGTCCGTTTCAAAATTCTCTCTCACAGCCTTTTAACTTTTGAAAGACTGTCCTTGAAAAATAACTCGTAGGCTGAAGAATTTATATGCGAATCGATAATTTTTCCTATAATTATTTATATTTTAAGTCGCGCATGAATGAGACAACCTGGTCGTGTTCTTGTTTATTCTAACTGGCGATGCAAACCGCGAATGCGACTTCTTATCTACACCTTTTAATGTAAAAAGCATCCATTTGATTTGGAATGTTCGTTGAAAGAGGCGCGTTTGAGATAAGATTTTGAATGCTGGCAATTGGTAGACAGTATAAATAGTTTTCGGCCAATAATAATCCGACTTATTTTCTTTTTTATTTAATTGCGACAAAACCAGTCGATCAAAATCATATGTTTTTACTACAAAATATGTAAAAAACAATGATTTAAGAATACCAAAAGCTTACACATTATATCACTAATATTAAGATAGATATTTAAGATGAAGTAGCAGTGGTGGTCGACTCTTTCACCCTCAGCCTGGCAAAAGTTAATCTTAAAAATAAAACGCAGCGAAAGGGATTAACTAATCACTACTTCGGCTAGTCCTGTATTTTAGTGGTCAAATCTCTAGACGATTCGTCATATTCGTTTGTGGTGTTCACGGGCTTTAGTTCCTGAACGGACACTTTGAATTTCTATTTATCGGCCAATTTTTGTGGCTGAAGTCAACCGGTCTTAGAAAAAAAATTTAAGCATAAGTTGAAATGAAGTGAAAAAAATTCGATTACTACCAGTAATTTTCTACATTCATCCTTCTATCCGTACCGTTTTTAAAAAAAGAAACATATTCCAACTAAATAACTGTTGAACCGCTCCGTCAGGGACTTAGTCTAAATGAAAGGAAGTTTTAGTCATGATTATTTTTTTAAGTGCTGATTTAAATCCTTTAGCATCCTTCTGATCCCAAAAGTGGCGCACAGCGAAAGTTTAACTACCCCCTAGTCTTGTCCTAGTTTCGTTTCATTTCAATCCTTACTAGCTTCAAAAAATGAGGTTGAGCAACAAATTAACAAGTGGTTCTCGTTGAAAAAAAAGCAGGGCTGTGGAGTCAGAGTCGGAGACGTGGAGTCGGAGCTTTTTGGCCGGAGTCGGAGTCGGTGCGGCGTTGTGGCCGGATTTTTGCATTTAATATGTGAAATTTGGCTTTTAGCCGCATTGATAGGGTTGATATTTAATTGAATACACATAAATAGGAAAGTTACGGGAAAAAAGTGACGATATTAACCTTTTTTTAGTCGGAGTCGTGTTTTTGGTCAATGTCGGAGTCAGAGTCGTGGTTTTGGTATATGCTGGAGTCGGAATCGGACTTTTTTTACCGACTCCACAGCCCTGAAAAAAAGTGTTGTGATAAACTCCATATTAGGGATTCCAACTCGGATATTCGAATATTCAATATCCGAATAGTATCATCACATCACAATTTCTCAACATTTTAAGAATAATTATGAACACCCCAGGTTGTGGCTATTTTTGCCTTCACCCAACTCGGGTGCTGTTTTTTTTAAATATGCATTTTAGAAATTTTAATAAATGACTTTTATTAAAAATGGGCTTTCACAATTTTGATTTACTATTCGTTATATTATTTGAGAAAAACATATAATGTGTAAACTAAAAACTATCCGGATATCCGAATATATCCAGATAGTTTCAATTTCACTATTCGATTAGTTGACAATGACGAACAGTTGGAATCCCTAGTCCATATGCTCCACGTTGGAAGTTGACGTAAATACAATACTATTGTTTCTACAATTTCACTGTTAATATAAAATAACTTTGATTACTCCACGTATTGTGTTACTAATTGTGACACGTGTTTCGCCTCTTTCAGAGGCATCTTTGGACTTACTATCGCAAAGTTTGCTTAAGTAATGAAGCAAGATTGATTTTAAAATGATAAAATTACAAAATGGAGATTGGGATTTTTCCTTTTCACGGGAAGCAAGGAGGGCGGTTATAGAATCAAAACAAAGCAAACAAATTATTATACTACAAATCGTTAGTCCGACATAAGCATTACGAAATATAAACTAATGAGATCCAATCAATCAGGTAGGGTTGGGATAATGTATGCTGATTGATTTCACTGCTATCAATTAATTTACATTTTTACATCAAGACGTTA
Source organism: Himalopsyche kuldschensis (assembly GCA_028554975.1). Classification (NCBI taxonomy): domain Eukaryota; kingdom Metazoa; phylum Arthropoda; class Insecta; order Trichoptera; family Rhyacophilidae; genus Himalopsyche; species Himalopsyche kuldschensis. The sequence goes on along the minus strand of JAHFWI010000031.1, from coordinate 1,944,785 downwards.
AAACAAATAAATTTATGCCTCAAGGCAAGTGACGACATGTTATTTAAAATTTTTGAAAAATTACAATTTTAAACATTTTCCTTGGTCAGGAGTAGTGACTCCAATTACTCGACATCTCAACTACTCGAGTATCGAGTAGTAAAATTCTAAAATACTCGAGTAGTTTCAAATGTACCAAAATATATTTAGTCAATTCAAATCTATATATATAAAAATGAATGTCTGTATGTATGTCCGCTATGGACTACTAAACCGCTCGACCGATCGATGTGAAACTTTACAAATTTATTGAGTACACTCCCGCAATGGTTTCTGGCTTACTAACCCCTCCCCTCAACCACCCCCAACCTCCACCCCCATATTTTTTTTTTAAACTTTACGAATTTTTCGAGTTCACTCCTTCGAAGGTTTCTGGCAAACCCTTCCATACGCCCCCCAAACCCCACCCCACCAAACAACCCCCCTCTCCCCCAAAAATTGATATCTATTTTTTACAAATTTCTCGAGTATTGAATATTTGTGTAATGTCTTTCCTTCAAATTTATTTTAGTTGCTGGCGTAGCAACGCGCGCAGGGTACAGCTAGTTTGTGAATATAAATAAATAAATAATGTTATTTTATTGCATTAATACATTTATTTCAATTTATGAAACATATATTTCGAAAATAGTAGAGATTTAACGTCTCAAATAATTTAATTTGGTTCGAAGCTTTGTTTTTTTATTCCGCAGTAGAAAAAACTCTATCTGTTGCTGTGGACGTCGGCTTAAAAAATAACAATGAATTCAATAGTGCTATTTAGCTTTTCTGTCCGCTGCTTAAAAAAAATAAAATTTGGAAATTAGTCATCATTTATATATAACGAGTATTACTCGAGTATTTTTCAAATTACTTAATTATCGAGTACTAGAAAAATGGACGAGTATACTCGAGTATCGAGTACTCGATACTCGAGTATGGAGTATGGAGTCTCTAGTCAGGAGTGAAAGTTTTTTAATGCTGAAAAGATTTAAAGTTAGATGTGTCATCATAAAGCTGTCCTCGATAAAATTAAATTAAATGCAAACCGCTTTTCACAGACATTGAAACTTTAACAGTTCTACAGACAATTTTGTTTATATTATTATATGTATTTAATATTGAATAAAATATACATAAATTAATCCAGCTCGTGGTGCAGTGGTCAACGTCGTTGGCTTCCGTCCCTTTAAAAGCAGATTTTATTCAGTCGATTTATCGATTCTTTTCGAAGAAATTAGCCTGCTAATAAGGATGCCACTAGGAAGAGCTTAAACGTTTTTAAGTGGTATTGCCCGGTCTGTGATGCAGTGGTCAACGTCGCGTGACGGACCGCCCTGGCTCGAGTCCCTGTGCGAGCAGATTTTTTCAGTCGATTTACCGATTCTTTTCGAACGCAATGGGTGTTTGTGTTGTTAAATATCTATCTCTCCACGTTTACGATCCGAAAAAAAGTGGCGCGTAGCGAGAGCAATTAGCTTACAACAAGTCCTCGTATCCTTTCAAACCGTGATCTCTTCGAAAAGAGAGTTTGAACTGAGAAAATACCAGTTTGTCGAAGAAAAAACATATTGAGATAAACTGCGTGACAAGTCCATATGCTCCATGCTTCGAACTGCCATAGTAAATATTTTTTTTTTTGATACAATTAAAAATCCGATGTAATTTGAATTCATTAAGAACTCTGCAATAAATGCTCCCAAAAGACGCATGTGAATCTAAAGCCACGGGTTCTACACTCCTGGCTTTATCCTAATGAACTTTAATCTTAAGACAATTTTTTCGTTCACTCAAATCGACGACCCTGAATTTTTCGAAGAGCGTTCGATTTTTTAACATTTATACATCTGCATCTATTACCTTATTTTTTATGTTTATATATATTTAATTTTAGAATCAATTTTAATCTATTGTGAATATCTGTCGGTATTCTAATGTTCTGATTCATTTTATTTTATATATATCAAGTACAATTATTTTCCATGCTATTTTTTATTTTCTTTCCCACTCGATAGCCTTTTGTATCCACGATGCTCCTAACTATATTCGATAATAATAAGTATTTTTTTTACACATGTTTCTTTCTTTATTATTTAAAATAAATTATTTTATCAAGAAATTTTGGAAAAAAATAGAGCTCAGCTTAACGATTTGCCAATTTTAAACGAGCAACTTCAGTTACCAAGTTTACCATTGTTCAAGAACTCTGGCGCAGCGGTTCTCATGGTGAAGTACATGTCCATCTTTCTCTTGCATTTTTCCAAAGAAAAACTGCACCCTCGTAGAAATGACAAAATTCTCGCTTCATCTGAAAATAAAAAAAGACCAATTGAAGAAAAAAAGATCATAAAATCAAAACAGGAAAAACTAGTTTAAAGATTATAAGCAGCTCTCATAAAGTGTAAGTTAAACTATTAATTTATAATAAAGATAATATCATAAATTATAAAACAAATCTGGCATTTATATGTAGTTTGCGGTGACTAACATATGTTTTACATTGGTAAAACATCTCGAACTTTAAATATTAGATATAAGAGTGGCTGAGCATTCAGCCGATATTCGTTAAAAAAAAGATACCTCCACCTTCGCCAATAATTTCACTTTTTGAAAATCACACATTTAATTTTGACTCACTCAGGCATTGATTTGTTGCATTTTAACAGGGGCGAATATAAATTAATCTATCAAGAAATATTAGAAATTAACAGAGCTTAGCTTAACGGTTTGTCAATTTTAAACGAGCAACTTCAGTCACCAAGTTCACCATTGTTGTACCGTTTTAAATAATTGTCATTTATTAATAATTCAAGCACTTACTATCATTAAGTATTAATTCAAAGACTTGAAATCAATCAACTCATAAATAATAGGTCGGATAAAACCCTAGATTTATTTTAGATATTCCTATTTTATTATCTGGTCATTGGAATTTCCAAAAATTCCTATAATTCTATTACACCCACTTAATTCATTGAAACTTGTTAATCCATTAAATTTTTGCTAATTTACATTTTAAATCAATTTAAAATAGTGATCAACATCTATTTTTGTATAAAAACGATAAAAACTGTTTACTACGCGCCAGTTCAAGTACATCCGTGCACTTGAAATGCCAGAAGATGCCGTAAGGCGAAACCCGGGTCATTAGCGACAAAACTCATGGAAAAGAAAAAAATTCAAACAATTAAAAAATAAATGTCATACCTTGTATTCATGAGATAACCTTTTTTATTTTTATTGTATCAGTTTTTAATCTTTATATATTTATTTATATGTGTAAAAACCAGATTTTTGATTATTTTATCGTCAGAAGACGAACGAAATCTATTGAATATGCATGAGATTTAATTATTTTTATTTGATGTGCAAGCTGTTAATGTAATGAACTTGGATAAGGTGTGCGTCAAAATTTTATACAAAAAAGTCAAAATACAGGAAAACGTAATAATTTTATAAGCTGACCGCTTAAGTTCAATGTTTATGAATAATTAATGATTAAAATTTATCTTACCGTGATCGAGTGGTCAATATCATTGATTGTTAATCGTATTAATCCTTTTTAACACAGAGAAACGGATGTCTATAAACTTCTTCGCACACCTTCTCAATATATTGATTGAGTTGGAATTTACTTGGTAGAACTCAGTTATAATACGGTAAGAAAAATAACAATGTACATAAATTAAGTAAGTAATTCTACATAAATTATGTAGAATTAAAATACATTGTTATTTTTCTTACCGTACTATACAGTGACATTTAAAAAAAAACTTTAATTAATAAATTCTGTAAAAATTTGGGGTTTTTCGAAATTTGATACTTTTTAGCGGGCGCATGATAATAGCTTTGTGGGCACAGGGTTACGCCTGTAGTAAAGTAAAGCAGTATGGAGAGTTATCTGTAATTTTTATAATATTTCTTCATTTAAGTATAACATTAACTTTTTCTTTCTGCATAGTAACAAAGACAACATACGATGACTCTCATCCAACCCACGGGGGAGATGATGCTGCTGGTCAGGAAGGAGCTGAACGAAGATGTCACCACGAGAGACAGTGACATTGAGCACATGAAGACTTGGCTTCGTCAGCAGCCTCATCTTCCAGACACATGGGGTATATACAGTTATATTAGAGTAAGCCAGGGGCTCTTAACCTTATTATAACTCGTTGTAGCGGACCCAGGTCGGAATTTTAACCTTAGCCGCCAAAGTCAAAGTATTCGATCTACGGCTGTACGCCAGTGATTTTAGAGAAAATAGAAATTGTATAAAAATCAGGGTTGTGGAGTCAGTAAAAAAAAAGTCTGACTCCGACTCCGACTCCAACATTGACCAAAAACACGACTCCGACTAAAAAAAGTTTAATATCGTCACTTTTTCCGAATTATTCTTTTTATGTGTATTCAATTACATATCAACCTTACCAATCTGGACAATAGCCAAATTTGACAGATTACATATATGCAAGAATAAAATGGTCTAACTTCGTTGTTTAATACTTTGTAGCGTGCGCACGAAAATATCTCAGCGGGCGCACATGTGCCCGCGGACATAGGGTTAAGAACCCCTGTAGTTAGCCATTGAATTGCATAATTATTCGTGTAAATTATTTAGAAAGTTTAAATAGCAATGTTTTTTTTAATGTGACCTTGACACGTACGTCCTTGTACATGTTATGTTTCCATATTAAGTCATAGATTTTTTGTGAGATTTTCCACGGAACACATCTATCGCCCGAAAAAAGGTTCAGGCGTATATGATTGAATTACGGAGTGAGAAAGATTTTGGAGTTCATCTGCACAATTTTTTCATGGACTCCAGCATTTCAAAAAACCACGACTCCGATTCCGACTAAAAAAGTTTAATTTCGTCACGTTTTTTTCTACCTATCATATTTATTTGTATTCAATTATATATCAACCAACCAATCCTGCCAATAGCCAAATTTTATATATTATATGCAAATATAAAAAGTTCACACTTTTCATAATTTCCGACTCCGACCAAAACGCCGCGAAGACTACGACTCCAACTCCACATCCTTGCTTTTTTACTTAATTGATTTGACAAAGCTCTAAGACTTTCATCATTTTTTTTCCATTATAAGATCAGTATTATCATTATTTCTCAATGGAATGGATTGAGTTGTGAAAAAGTATGCTTAAAATAAGATTTCTAATTTATCTAGTTTTAAAGATTTACCAATAACATGCAGGATTTTAAAGTTTTTAGTGATATCAAAAGTATGCTAGATAAATTAAAAATCCTTGAAATAAACCGTTATAAATTTATTCAAAATTCTAACCTTTTAAATGATCAATTAGTCTTCGTTTCTTCGCCATTACTATACCCAATTCATTAAACCTAAGCTTATTGTATTTCTTCCAACTTTTATCTCTGATAATTTTTATTTTCCTTTGTTTGATTTTAATCTGTAAGAATTGATATGGCTTTTATTCTGTTACAGGAACTGACTCATTTGAACTCATTACCGGGATTTCCATCTAATTATGGTTGACAGACATGTAGATTTATTTATTTTTATTAAATGCACTTAATTTTGGGTTTTACTTTGCTAATGTTAATTCATACTTAATTGATTTTTGATTTGCATTGCTAAGAGGTCTTGAACATTTTATTTTTAGTCTATTTTTCTTGTAATTTGCTTTAATTTATTTGCTTAGTTGATTTACCAATTGTTTGTCATACCTTGTTTTCATACTTAACTTTTGCATAAATACCACTGTTTTATTTTATTCCTTATCAGTTGATAATGCTCGCCATGAGCGAAACCGGTCCTGATGAAATAAATCTCATGTGGAAAAAGTACTAAAAATGTGTTACTATTTTTATTATAATGCCTTTCCACCAAGTATTGACAGTGAACACCTTAAAAGTGATTAATCTATTGAATTAGAATAGTTTAAACAATCCAAACTTGAAACGTTTATTACGAGTTAAGAGCAGTTAGTACCAATTCAATGTTAGGTGTCAAAGAGTCTGCATTAAAAAAATAAATATTGAAAACCACTTTCAAAGCAGCGGACGTCATTTTGCTGGATTTTCCTATTTTTAAAATACATTATACACAATATATGAAATAAATAATATTTATATTGGAAAAAACTACGATTTAAAGTAGGTATTTATAATACGTATGAGCAACTATTTTCTTTTGATTTCAATTCTATGACGTGCTGTGTTATTCTAATCCAAGCAATATACTTTTAATGTGTTCACTATCAATACTTCGTGGAATGGCATTATAATAAAAACATTAACACAATTTAAGTACTTATTCCACATTGTATTTATTGATATCAGGACCGGTTTCACTCATCGTGAGCATTATCTACAGATAAGAAATACAAAAATACAGCTTTATTTATACGTTACTTGCCTAGCTTTTGTATAAATAACGATGTAGCTTTGTATTTCTTAGCAGTTCATAATGCTCGCCATGAGCGAAAACGGTCCTAATCTAATGAATTTAATTTGGAATTAGTAGTAAAAATGTGTTACAAACATTTTCTTACCTTGATATTAAGTTTATATTTCAAGGTTATTGGAATTGTTTGTATTTTGAACTTTTCCATGAGTTTTGTCGCGAACGACCAGGGTTTTACCTTTCGGCATCTTCAGGCATAGTAAACAGTTTGTATCGTTTTTATACAAAAATATTAGTAGATCATTAAGTAAATTGCTAACGACCTGATAATAACATAGGAATATCTTAAATATATCTAGCGTTTTATCCGACCTATTATCAATGAGTTGATTGATTTCAAGTCTTTGAATTAATACTTAATGATAGTAAGTGCTTGAATTATTAATAAATGACAATTATTTAAAACGGTACAAAAATGGTGAACTTGGTGACTGAAGTTGCACGTTTAAAATTGGCAAACCGTTAAGCTAAGCTCTGTTAATTTCTAATATTTCTTGATAGATTAATTTATATTCGTCCCCTGTTAAAATGCAACAAATCAATGCCTGAGTGAGTCAAAATTAAATGTGTGATTTTCAATAAGTAAATTATTGGAGAAGGCTTTTTTAAAACGAATATCGGCTAAATGCTCAGCCACTCTTATACATATATCATACTAGTATTGCTACCCGGCTTCGCTCGGACCAGTTTGGGGTTATGTTCACCTCGGCGCGTAAATTCAGACGGGCCAAGTTGAAACAACTTTTTTCAAAATTATAAAGTCTAGGTCAATTAAAATGGAATTAAAATGAACATTTCAGACTGGCATTGATATTTCACAACCCCTTTCATATATTGACAGCCCATTAAAATGTCCAAAATCAAGAAAAAAAATCTAATTTGCTGTCAAAGAAATGTCAAATAATACCTTCACGTAAATAATAAACATTATTATATTAATAAAAGCTGGGAAGAGTTCAGTAGAAGGCTAATTTATTACATTTTGACTAAATGTCTTCTCCGATAAAAATTCAAACATATTTTCTTTCATATTCGTTTTTATGGCAACTTAATGACCAACAATGCAAAAGGGAATTACAGACCCACAGACATACATACGCCGTTTCGGTTTTATATATAAGATTTAAAGTTTGAGATGTTTTACCAATGTAAAACATAGGTTTGTCAATGCAATCGACAACATATAAATGCCAGATTTGTTTTATAATTTATGATATTATACTTTATTATAAATTAATAGTTTAACTTACACTTTTGGGAGCTGCTTCTTAATCTTTAAACTAGTTTTTCCTGTTATGATTTTATGATCTTTTTTTATTCAATCGGTCTTTTTTTATTTTCAGATGAAGCGAGAATTTTGTCATTTCTACGAGGATGCAGTTTCTCTTTGGAAAAATGCAAGAAAAAGATGGACATGTACTTCACCATGAGAACCGCTGCGCCAGAGTTCTTCAGCAACAGAGACATGAATGATCCTGATCTCCAAGAAGTGCTTACCATAATGTAATAACTTTTGAGCAATCCACTCGTTAACTTACTTTCAAAACGATCGAATTGACATTTTATTCTAAAATGACCTTTTGGTCGGAAAAGTTTATATTTACCGCATTCTATTTCAGAATTATCTATTTTTGAAAAAAGCTTCTTAGCATAAATTCGGATTTCATATCCACACTTTTTTTACTAAATTTATTTGACAAAGTTCTAAGATTGTCATAATTTTTTCCATCATTAGATCTCTAAAATGATTATTTTTCAGAAATATTTGTGAAAAAATATAGTTAAAATAAGTAATTTGATGCATTTTTACTTGCTCATCTTTACAAGTGAATTTTAATCAATCGAAACTTCCAACGCTCATATCTCAAAACAGTGTCAAGAGCAATTAGAAGCTTTTTAGGTAAAATGTCGTAATGTAGACGGAATATCAAACTTCCTACTCGTTAAAAAGCATTAAGGAAAAATTCTATACTTAAAAACCACGTAAAACTTTAATAAAATATCGCTCATATCTTAAAACAGTGTCAATAGTAGTTAGAACCTTTTCAAAGGTAAGATGTCGCACTGTCAATACTTGTTGGAATAGCATTGATAATATTGAAATATATCTGCACATTTTTAGCGCACGCGCACAAAAATTAACATTTCCTTCACGGCGGGTAGACAAAGAGATTCCAATTACTCGATATTTCAACTACTCGAGTGTCGAGTACTAAAATTTGAAAATACTCGAGTAATTTCAGATGTACCAAAATATATGTTATTTATTAAAAAATGAGTATTTTAATAGATGATTAATAAATGAATAAACTTATTTAATCTCATTAATACATTCATTTCAATTAAAAAAAAAAAAAATTAATCATAAATTAAATTTTAAATAGATTCTAAGTTTTGTTTTTGTAATTCCCGCATTAGAAAACACTCTTTCTGTTGCTGTGAACGTCGGTTTTATAGTTAACAATTAATTACATCGTGCATCCAGTTTTATTGTTAAGTTTACATTTTTTTAAATAAGTATATAAAATTTGGAAATATTATTTTTCAATATACTCGGTATCGAGTTCTTGAAAAATGGACGAGTCTCGAGTATCGAGTAATCGATACTCGAATTGGAGTCTCTAGTGAGACAGTCTACCACCACTACTACTTTTTCTTAAATATCTATCTCAATATTAGTGATACAATGTGTAAACTTTTGGTATTTTTAGGTCATTGTTTTTTACACCATTTTCAGAAAAACAACATCATTTTTATCTACTATTTTCGTCATAATTCAATAAAAATATTGATAAGTTTCTCATTAAGATGTTTTAATTAATATTATGTCAATTGGTTTTTAGGCAGATGCTACCATTACCTAATGTGACTCCAGATGGCAGGAGGGTTACTATACTGAGAGGTGAGTTTAAAACACATATTTTACATTCCAACAATATGGTGCTTTGGCACTATTACCCTATAAGCAAAAAAGGCTTCGGGCCTCAAAATCTAGGGAGCCTCAAAAATAACACACATTGATATTGCTGAAATTACATGTTTCAAAAAATCGTTTTGACATGTGTATTTGGCTTGGAATATTATATTATGTCACATCGAAAAATGCATATTCAAAACCGTTATATTGAAGTACGGTGTGCTGGGTACTGAATTGTGTCTAATGAACTGCGGGGAATACCGTTAATTGTAAAAGTCAACATCTCGAAATACTACGCGTCAGTTCAAGTACATCCGTGCACTTGAAATGCCTGAAGATGACGCGGGTCGTTAGCGATAAAATCCATGGAAAAGTACAAAATTCAAACAATTCAAATTATATCAATTTTTTTTCTGCAGCTGTTTACAAAAAAGATGCTATTCCAAATGTGAGCGAAGGCATGAAGGCCATGATGATGATAGGAGACATTCGGATGGGTGAAGAAACTGAAGGGGTAGCCGGAGATATCTATATATTGGATTGCACCTACGTGGCTTTCAGCCATCTGAGCTTGGCGAATCCCACTTTGATGAAGAAGATGTCCTTGAGCATCCAGGTACTAATGCTTTTACTATCTTATTTTACCATCTATTTTTGACCAATATATCATCATCAAAGCGTGGTCAAATTATTATGGTTATTTTAACTTTTCTATCCTCTGGGTGAAACAGTCGACCACCACTGCCATTTTATCTTAACATTTCCATCCCGGTGGGTCAGACAGTTTACTACTACTGCCACTTTATCTTAAATATCTATCTTAATATAAGTAAAACAATGTGTGAATTTTGGTATTCTTAAATCATTGTTTTTTAGACATTTTGCAGTAAAACAATATGATTTTGATCGACTAGTTTCGTCGCAATTAAAAAAAAAAAAAACAAAGTCAGCTTAATATTGGCCGAAAACCATTTATACTGTCGCTACAATTGCATTAAATGATGTAGATAACAAGTCGCATTCACAGTTCGCATCGCCAGTCTAGAATAAATAAGAACACGATCAGGTTGTCGCATTCATGCGTGACTTAAAATTTCAATAATTATCGATATTCATATATTTTTTTATATTGCAGTCTATGCCAATAAGGCCAAACCACTGGGGTCATTTTTAGACCCCTCTTTGGCCTATGAGTTATTTTGAAGGACAGTCTTTCAAAGGTTTATATTAGTGATACAATATGTAAACTTTTGTTATTCTTAAATCATTACTTTTCGACTTTTTGAAGAAAAAAACTATGATATTTAGTGACTAATTTCGTCGTAATTAAATAAAAAAAGAATTATTACTGACCGAAAACCATTCATATCGTCGCTACAATTTGCCAGGATTTAAAGTTCACTGCCCCATGCGTGATAAGATATCGTTATCTTATGGCAAAATCACCTCGTTCAAACGACCGTAAAAGGCGTAGATTAAAGGCGCTCCATAAGTGCTCCACTCATAAGTTTGATTAACCCTCTTAGTGCCCTGGAGACGAAATATCGGCTTTTCTAAATGGTACATATATTTTATTGTATGCTATATATTTTGAGGATAAAATAAGAAGGTGACCTATCCTTTGAAATCTGAGCCACTTATAGACCGGCAGTTATATAATACGGCCCCACAAAGTGACGTTTGTTTTTTAAATGTATTAATTATTTTTTTTAACTATTTAAATAAATAAAAAAACATTTCCATGTGGTTTTTTATTCTTGTGTGTTAACTTTATCATGTAAAATAAAATAGAAAACATTTATAATTTTTTTAAACATGCAAATAATATTTTGAAAATATTTTTTTTTGTCTATAACCTTTTTTTATGAAATTTTCGTTTTAACATTTTTTTAACTGAGTATCAGTCTGTCATGTTGTTTCTCCATAAAATATAAAATATTTTACAGAAATGTCTTTATTCTCAACACTTTTTTTATGAATATACGAAAACACTAAAAACAGATAATTTTTTTTAACTTATGGGAAACTATAGGGTATTAAAAGAGTTAAGCCTTTCTGTCATTAACATCATCGTGAACATGAATAAAAAAACAATTTTTATGTATTTTTCTTTTCTTGTAAAGTACGTTTAATTTTTTTTGCAATCTATTCCAATATAGCCATACCACTGGGTTATTTTGAAAATCACGCGTTTTTTTCTATTACCTTTTTCGATGGTTATTTTCGTTTAATAACAATTTTTTTATAATTTCTTTGAGTATCGGTCTTGAATGTGGAGGTGTTTTTGGTCCATAAAATATAAAATATTTTTGAAATTTGGCTACACCCAGGTTTCATGAATCTTCAGAAAACACTAAAACAGAACTTTCCGGGCGTAGTTACAGTTTGTATCGTTTATATACAAAAATATAAGTAGATCACTAAGTTTAAAGGTTATTAAAATGTTAATTAGCGAAATTTGAATGAATTAACATCATTATGGGGACATTGAAAATAGATGTATAATAACATAAAAATATTTAAAAATAAATCTAGGGTTTATCCGACCTATCATTAACACTTGGTTGATTTTTAGACTTTGAAATGACGACAATTATTTAAAAGGGTACAATAATGGTGAATTAGGCAAATAAAGTTGCTCGTTCAAAATTGGCAAACTGTTGAGCTGAGCTCGATTAATCTCTAAGTTTCTTTGTAAAATAGTTTAAACTCGCCCCTGTTAGTATGTAATAAATCAATGCCTGAGTCAAAATTAAACGTGTGGTTTTCAAGAATTAAATTGTTTTGTATTTTTTGTTTTATTCAGGATAGCTCTCCAGTTAAACTAAAGCAAGTTCACGTCATCAATATTTCACCAGTTATTGATGTGTTATTGAACATGATCAAGCCGCTTATGAAAGAAAAAATGAAGAAAAGGGTAATTATAATTTCGTTTTATGCAAAAGTGCCACCAAGTATTGACATTAAATACTTTATAAGTGATTTTTAGGAAACATCAGTATCTGTACAATTTGATGCTATTCCACCAAGCATTGACAGTGCGACACCTAAATTTGAAAAGGTTCTCACTGCTCTTAATACTATTTTGAGATATGAGCGTTTGAAGTTTCGATTCATTGAAATTCACTTGTAACAATGAGCAAGTAAAAATTAAGATCTAATGATGGTAATAATGATGAAAATCTTAGAACTTTCTCAAAGAAATTTAGTATACAAAGTGTACAGATGCAGTGCAACTCCGAAATTCTGAAATTCATATGAACATATGTTAGAATGCGGTAAATACAAGATTTTCCCACCAAAAGGTCGTTTTAGATAAAAATTTCGGTAAATTATGGATATACATGGTCACGGGACAGAATGCTAATCCTCTCGGGCTAAGCTCAAAAAATTTATATATACTGGCTTAAAATTTTATGTTTTGACTTTACTCTTTGAGTTCTTGTGGATTATTATAAAATGTGGAATCAAAATGATTAAATCTGAAGAATATTACTGATTATTGTATGAGTTCTGAAAGAAGAATTTGTTTTTTAATATTAGCCTATAGTAAAATTATTCTTTTTATTTTAAACAAATAATAAACTTATGTGTAATATTATTATTTGTGTAGTTTGTGGTTGCATTCTTGCACCTGTAAATTAAAACAACTCGATTTCATACTTATTGCGAAGTATTCTTTAGGATCTTTGATTATAATAAATTTAAAAATTAAAGATAAAACATTTCAAAAAAATCGTAAGCCTTACATTCATTTCATTAAATGTGCTTATTTTTCATAAATCTTTACAAAAATTCTGTCCCGTGACCAAATATCCATAATTTACCAAAATTTCAATCATAACCTTTTCTAAGTAAGGTAACGAGATGTCGTTGACGATAAGGGAAAGATCATTGTGGAGAGAATAAAAGTAATTTTTGTTTTTGTTTTCAGGTATTCTTTCATACAAGTCTACAATCCTTATACAAACACGTGTCACAGGAAATACTGCCAGAAGAATATGGTGGAAATGCAGGATCTGTTCATGATATTCACAGTAAGGCTCGTTTCCCTATGTTGATCTCATCAGGGGTTGGTAATTCAACCAACTCTTTATGCTACACCGTTACGAGCAGGAAATTAAATAAATAAATGATGGAGCGAAAGAAAGTGCTTTTACAAATGCATTTCCAGTCGCTTTCGATAAGTTGTCACAATCTTTTAGATTGTCTTCAAAAGAGATTCCCTAATGTCATCATCATCTTTATATTGCCTTATTTATTTATTGGGAAAAAATCTATATTTATAAAACAAAGTCGTGCTAGTTACACCACTTATAAGTCGAGAACAGCTGGACCGATTTTGATTTTCTGGCATTGTCACCGTGGCAATTTTTCAAACCAGCCATTACTTGCATGAAGCACCGTGTTTTCTAAACTCTTCTAAGAACCTTAGCTTGAACAATTGAAGTGCTAAGAGGAATATCTTTTTGGTATTGGTCGCTAATCCAATATGACAAAGATGTTTCCATTTCATCCATCACTATTTCATGTATATGTATAAATATGCATTTGAGACAGAAAATTTTTGCGCTAACGCCAAAAAATCTAAAATACGCGAAATAGCGATTTGTGCGAAAGTTGAGGCCCACCTGTACATGGCATCGTAGCTGACGCCAATGCGCCATGCATTGGACAAGTATAATAAATATATTCCATAACACAACATAAAAAAAATATGAAACGGAAACATATTAATTACATAACAAGAAATTTAAAAACAAAGCACCTAGTTCACTTCTGAAGATGTCCCCCTTGACAGGCAGTGCATTTATTAGCCGGATAGCCCTTGCGACTGGCGACTATGTGACAATAAAATTGCTTGGCCTTGGCTTATTTACCCTTTTTATGACAAGGTTCTTAGGTGCTTTGAAAAAAACGAATACAGATAAGAGATCTTGATTGTTAAGCTTGCTATTTTTTTCTTAGCATTTGTAACATAATTCTTTACATACCTATAACAAATCATTTTTATTTTTTCAATAAAGAAAACAACCTGAAAACCAGGAGTCGATAACATCGCACGAAAGAATATAATATTCGAACACTTTTCAATGATTCGTATATTATATTCATGATGCAATAGTAGTTTCCTTTAATTGTATTACTCGTAATATTTGATTTCCGTTGATTTTTAAGAAAGTGATTCAAGCATTCTTATTTCAAATAAATTTTAAGGTTATGTTGAGATTGGTAATAACATTGCAAATGGCGGATAGTTGGCAAATGGCTGCAATATTATTTGTTTGTATTGCAGAATCGTGGATGGAAAAACTTTACAGCTACGCAGACTGGTTCAAAGAGCAGGAGAATTTTAAGGCTGACGAATCCCGAAGACCAGGGAAACCAAAGACACGAGATGAACTATTTGGCACAGACGGCAGCTTTAGGAAACTCATTATCGATTGATTCAACTTGTTTTAAAATGAATTGCATTCTTTTATACTACAGTGATTTACACAGATCATGATCAGGGTAATCCTTCTGGTGAGGGGTTTTATTTTTTTTATTTTTGCATTTGACACATAATTCAAGATGGCTGTCGAAAGTGTTCGTTCCCTATTAATTAATTGCTGATGTATATTTCTACGTGTTGGAACAAGTAATATTTCTACTTAAACTTAACAAACCAAACCTAGCCTTACCCAAACCTGACCAAAAGTAAAATTAAACATATATAATTTGATTATTCCAAATAATCAAATTATTTATCGGCAGCCATCTTGAATTATGTGTCAAATGCAAAAGTTTTGATTAAACCCTTCATCTGAAGGATTACCATGATCAGAATCAGCTAAGCCTGACTTGATTTTAATAAAAAAAAAGAATCGCTACAAAAATTTGTGTTTTTTTTATTAATCCAACGCTTTTCCACGAATATTTGACTGACAGCTCAATAGAGATTATACTTTATTGATTGAATTGGCATTTACTTGGTAGAACTCCATTATAATACGGTGAAAAAAATAACAATGAATTTTAATTCTACTAGTAGTTCTGACGATGGCGTAAGCCGAAATAGCTATAAATAATAAATAAAATAGTTTCTGTAGAATTAAAATACATTGCTATTTTTTTCACCGGATTAAGACTTTAGATTGATTGAGAAAAAATGAATGGCATTAAGTATATACAACTATTTTCACTATATCATACATTCTGATAAAGATGAAGACCAGTTTCACTCATCGCTTCCGTTGCGTGAACGCATGGGTTCGAATCCTAGTCGGGCAGCTTCATTTACCAATCAAGTTCCCTTAAAAAATATGGATGTTTATTCTGTTTAAAATTTACCTTTTTTCCCTACCAGTCCGATTCTAAAAGCGAGAAACAGCGAGGGCAATTAGCCACCCTTGTAGAAATTGTATGTTGAGATACACTCCGTTGAGAATCGACATGCTACTCACCGGGAACGGATATAATCTTAGATGTGGGCATCAATGATAAAGAGAAGTGCTGACACTAAGATACATCTAAATTGCGCAAAAGTCAGAGTGACTAAACATCTGTTAATATAAGATATGTATCTATTAAATATAGTGACAGAATATATATTATTTCCCGTAAAACCTTTTGTAAAACAATTGGAAAATGAATTGAATAATGCGATCCGTATGTTTAATTGTTTTGCATCTACATATATGTATAACAAAACCAAATTTTCTGTATAAAGCAAGAAAGAATCGTTTTAATATTTGTACAAATGTCAAATGAGAATTCGAATTACGAATTTTGAATTATTTTTTTGCCACCAGAGCTGCGTAGCGGATTAACAATGAACTAAATTCAGAAGTGCCAACTTAAAAATCGTTTTCTCTCTCTTAATACGCATGCTGAATAACTTAACCGCGAAAATTCTGTATTTCATTTGTTTATTACCTGCGCGGCAGCGTAGACCTGTCACGTTTCTATAAAGAAAACTGCAATTGAAATAGTTTTGTTTTGATTATAAACATGCATGGTTGTTGAATAACACTATTGTGACGTCGCTTATAAATGAAATATTTTCAAACAGAATTAAATACATGATAAGATTCATTTAAAATAAAAGATAGGAAAGTGTTAAATAAAAAAAATAAAACAAAAGAGTGCTATGTTTAAATACAACTTTCAAGTGCATTTAAGTGATATAAAATTATAAATAATACATTTTTAATTGATTCGCGTAAAAGATTGTTTAAGCTTATCATTTAACTATGATATAAATATAATAAAACAAGGCTGTATACAATTTTACGTAAAAATTACTTATAATAAGCAAGTACAAATTCTCGTAAATCTTTTCATTAAATACAGATTAAAACAAGTATTTTATAGCATACAGATAACTAAGTTTTAGTTTGTAAAAAATGTGTTAGAATATTATATATCTTTAAACAGAACGACTATATTAAAACACATTATATATTATTATATATAAATACAAGCGAGTGTTGCTGAAATGATTCACATGTCGACTATTTCAATGCTAAACTAAATATTGACAAATACCATACTAGTAGAACAACTGTGAAATTAAATATAATAAATTTAGATCTAGAATTCTTTTTTAAATAATATGATACGTATTAAAACGTATTAAAACGATGACTGCATAAGAGTGAGTTTGATAAAATAATAAAAGTTGTTTTTGTGTTTTTGTGATAGCTTGCAAGTTTTTTGGGTTTTTACGCTGCTTTCAAAGGCAAGGTATGATCATTTTTTTTTGTTTTTGTTTTTAATAATTATAGGTTTTGAAAACTAGTTCCCACAGAAACGGATGAACTTCTTCGCGGTGATTTTTTCGATATAATATTATGCAAACTCAAAAGTATAATGAACCGCATCTGCTCGTGTACGAATTTTGAAATCAAATAAAATTTATTCGTTATGATTTATTATACTTTTTTATAACGGTCATAAAAGTGGTACGTGATTATATTTTTGGGAGCATCGTACTTTTATATTATATATTGGTGAGTCATTGGTTAACCACAAGTGGCGTAACTATGCCAACTGTGAGCTTTTCACTGGACCCATTCTCACAGCAATAATGAATGAATAAATGCAATCCATTTAAAATTAGAATATGGATGAACCACAGTGACAAACTCCATTATTCCATATTTTCAAAAGTTTTGGACTCCATTACCTGACGGTTTTGCCGTAGCTATATTATCAATATTTATGAATAAAAACTATTAAATTTTCGATTATAATGTTGTAAATAAATACCAAAAAATGCTAGGTTGCACGACTTCATTTTTTAAATATAAGAAAATAAATCGGTTCCCTGAAACAGTGACTTGAATAAATTACGAGCATCCTCATCTCCATCATGATTATTATCGTAAACATTTGAAAGTGTTTGTTTGCTTTGTTTTGATTTTATAGCCCACTCCTTGCTTCCCGTAAAAAGGAAAAATCCCAAACTCCATTTTGTAATTTTATCATTTTAAAATATTAGATTCAATCTTGTGGCGAAACACGTGTCACAATTAGTAACACAATACGCGGAATAATCAAAGTTATTTCAAATTTTATGTGAAAATCTTTGCTAGTCACGAGTCATGTCTTCCAGCATTAACAACCTCCACCGAAATATATCGAAAACTACACGAGTTAAATTATTCTTGACCTGTCTCCACTCTCCACTTTTCCAAAATTTTTGAGATCATTTTCATACCCTAGCTCACATCAACGGAGTATCTTGTAGTCGTATATACCGTGGAGTTAAGCGATGGATAATTTTCAACGAGTATCTTCATGGCTATTTTTGTTTTCTAATCCACTTCCTATGTGGAGCATGTGGGCTCCTAATAGACGTATCTAAACTCTTTTTGTCAATTAGAATTGGTTGTTTCTCAGTCACTCAACCTCTCTTTAGTTCGATGAAAGTGCAGATAAAAAATGATAAGGGCTAAGATATCACATAAGAAGTCGTACAAAACATTTTTTTTAAATCACGTCCGTTCACAATGTGGAGCATAAAGCCCCGCGTAGAGGTAATCAACATATGGTTTTCTACGAGAACTGCTTCTTCCTGCGTAGCTCAAGCTCTTATTGGTAACAAAGTTTTCCGTTAGTATTTACGGAATTGCGAATTGTTCCAAGCAGGGCTGTGGAGTCGTAGTCAAAGTCGTGGAGTCGGGGCTTTTTGGCCAGAGTCGGAAGTTTTGAAAAGTTTGAAATTATTTTTTGCTTATAATATGTATGTCAAATTTGGCTATTGGCCGGATTGGTAGGGTTGATATTTAATTGAATACACATAAATAGGAAAATTAGGGAAAAAAGTGACGATATAAAATTTTTTTTTGTCGGACTCCACAGCCCTGGTTCCAAGATAGCAATAGTTGGGAATAAAAAAGCATTTGATTCGGAGCACAAACGGCTAAATGAAACCATTAAAATGTAACTCAAACAATTCAATAGATTTTATAAATCTGCGACCTCATTAAAAAATCAAACTTTGTTTGAACAGTTGCGAAAATTTCTTCGTTGACAACACATTTAATGTTTTTTTTTATCTCCTTAATAGGCATGATTCATTAATTATTATTTGAATATATTTTTATACCGGTCCCAATAAAATAAATCGAGTATATCACAAATGTTTTAAATCGATGTTCGAGTTTTTTTCTTTGTTAACCTACGAAAGACTATCCCTGAAAAATAACGTGTGATCCAAAAGGGGGGTCTAGAAATACCTCAGTTGTAATGCTTTATTGGCATAGATTGTTATATTATGCGTTAACGTATTTTTATACAACGATCTAAAAAATACATAAAAATCGATAGTCATCATTATTGTAGAACTAAATTCTTTGCCATCTTAAAAAATGAGTTTTACATTGTAAATTTCGGTACAACAGGGTGAATAAAGACTGGCAGATGAATAGAGACAAACACAAGGATTGAACTTTAGCACAACTTTACTAAGTATCCAATGTATTTTTTAACTATATATATTTAATTCTTTACAATAACTATAAAACTATCTCTCGAATGACAAAACCAAACCAACTAAATGATTGGCCAAAATTGAAACAAACGTGTTTAAGTTCGATGTCTGTGCATCCTTACTTTTTGCCCTTAAAAACTTCTCTTTTATTGGACGAAAATTAAAATCAATCATGTTTTTTTGGTTAACAAATACCTTATACGGAATGAATAGAGGTTCATATATTTCAGGGGTGGCCAGACTTTTTTGCCCGCGATCGTCTTTCGTTTGAAATTATTGGCGGCGATCGACCAACAAGCCATTTATATTTGAATTATGTTGTGCAGGTATGAAGCTACATAGTCGTGAAGGGTAAAAGTGTCTCTCTTGACCCCGTTTTACGTTACCCATTCAATCAACAGACTAATTTAGACGGAATATCAAACTTCCTGCTCGTTAAAAAGTATTAAGGAAAAAATCTATATTTAAAAACTTCGTAAAGCTTTAATTAAATATTGTTTTCTTTTATGTTTTCATTCATATTTGGTTAAACCCGACACATTGCTGCGTTATTCCTCATGCTATTATTATTTACGTCAATCGAGCAATTCAGCTACACCCAACACTTCATTGACGTCCACATTTTTTGCTTATCCTATTTTTATCATTTCATCGACGTTATCTATTTACATTTCCAAACTTATCCTTGTAAAAAACTGGTTTTGAACGAATCTGTAAATCAAAAACGTGCTTATTAGAAACACACACATCTGGACATAGCAAATAGCAAGGGTTAAATCTGAGGGCAAAAATCCTCCCCCAGCTAGAGCCTCCAATTTGAGTATCGAGTATTCGATACTCGAGTAATTTGAAAAATACTCGTAATTTAATGAATGAAGATATTTTCCATTTTTTTTTCAAGCAGCGGACAGAAAAACTAGATAGCACTTTAACACTATTTAATTCATTGTTAACTTTTAAGCCGACGTCTACAGCAACAGAGAGAATTTTTCTACTTTCTAAAATTTGAGACGTTTAATTTTCATCTATTTCATCTATTTATAGACACAAATTTGAATTAATAATATATATTCTAGTAGGCAGTGACGGCTGGTGACGGGGTACTGGGGGTTGCAAAAGGAAG
Source organism: Himalopsyche kuldschensis (assembly GCA_028554975.1). Taxonomy (NCBI): domain Eukaryota; kingdom Metazoa; phylum Arthropoda; class Insecta; order Trichoptera; family Rhyacophilidae; genus Himalopsyche; species Himalopsyche kuldschensis. The sequence goes on along the minus strand of JAHFWI010000031.1, from coordinate 1,924,296 downwards.
ATTCAACTATTTTTCCGTACTACGGAAGAGAAACAAATGGTATTGCGAACATTTGAATTGAAAGTCCATGCTATAGAAGTGTTTTAAAATCCAATGAATAGGAAAGAACTCTGGCAAAAATGGTAGAATCTTCCATTGCACCCCCCAACACCCCGTCACCAGCCGTCACTGCTAGTAGGTACCATCTGAAACTACACGAGTAAATTATAATTTTACTACTCGATACTCGAGTAATTGGTGTCTCTACCCCTGGCAACCAATCTCAGGCTTCCTTCTTACATTTACTTTTCGTTATTGATTGCGTATTGCAATTTTATTAAACGTACTTTTTTTAAAAAGAATATTACTATGTTTTACTGTGCCATCGTAGTTGGCTTCGGTTGCAGATCTCACGGGCTTAAATCCTAATCCGGTCGGCTTAATATTTCATCCGAATTAATGATTTCTGCTAGAAGACATGGAAGTTTGTGTTGCTTAAAATTGATTCTCAAATCTGTCCTAAAAAGGGACGCAACATGAGCGATTAGCTAACCAAGAGTCATGTCCAAACGCAATGTTTTCTATCGCTAAATTCGAAAAACAGGATGAGCAACTGATTAAGATGCAGTTTTCGATGTTTTGTCTTCACAGATATACATAACCCGGTTGGAAAGTCAGTTTACCAAGCGTAGTGTATAAGTCACACACTTTACAGTCGTCGCCCGAGCAGAGCTGCATGGGACTGATTCCAATTACTATTCTTGAAAAACTAATTAAAAAGCACCGTGACCGACTAGCTGAGCGACTTTAATTTAGTAAATATTGTGTATAATCCGTATACTAAGAGGCCGGCGAGTTTATTGACTCGAATAAAAAAAGTGAGGTTATGTATAATCTATATATATATACATCTATATACATACATATATAAAAATGAATGTTTGTCTGTATTTCCGCTATTGACTACTAAGCCGCTCGACCGATCGATGTGAAACTTTACAAATTTATTGAGTACACTCTCGCAATGGTTTCTGGCCTACCAACCCCTCCCCCCAACCCCCATTTTTTTTTTTAAACTTTACGAATTTTTCGAGTTCACTCCTTCGAAGGTTTTTTGCATACCACCCCCATACGCCCCCCAAACCCCACCCCCCGAACAACCCCCCAAAAATTGATATTGATTTTTTACAAATTTCTCGAGTATTGAATACATGCAAATTGAATTGAATATTTGTGTAATGTCTTTCCTTCAAATTTATTTTAGTTGCTGACGTAGCAACGCGCGCAGGGTACAGCTAGTATATCTAATAAAGTAAAAAAGCATCTTTTTCAAATGCAGTGAATTTGGGCTTTGTTGGAATCAAATCAGCGTAGCCAAATGGTGCCCTATGAAGACGGACTGCAACAAGCAGTTCTTCTTGTTCAGAATTCATCTGATGTCAGTTCCATACGATGATGATCAGGTTGTATTGGAAAAATACAGTGCCGATAACTTCTGGCCAAGAAATTTTAAAGAATCACAGAGAAATATAAATGTTTTTAATGAAGTATGGCTAAAAAAGTATTTAGTTACATTGGAAAAAAGCAATTGTATAATTTATTGTAATTGATGTCGTGTTGACCTGGTGATAAGATCTTTTTCAGTACTGACCTCCATCGCAAAAATCCACGTAAAACTTGAGATCCATTATCATAAAAAACAAGGTCTTCCTTGCAGGATTTCTTGAAACTGTGCGTGAAGATAATACTTAAATATTTAAAAAAAAAACCCACGGTTAAAACATTGTATTTATTTTGTATCTAGTAACAAAAGATAAGCGCTTTTTTGGGATAGATTTAAAAACAGTCAAATTGGTATAAGCTTTGTAGCTTACTACAGTTTACATTGCTGAAATTATTCTAGGGGAACATGATTTTTCATTTGATTTACATTGCCTCCCAGAGACTAGAGACTCCAATTACTCGACATCTCAACTACTCGAGTATCGAGTAGTAAATTTTAAAAATACTCGAGTAGCTTCAAATGTATCAAAATATGTATTATTAATTAAAATAGATGGTAAATAAATTGTCTCTTGTCATCATAAACTCTCGTCATCATAAACATGAAATTGACTTGACTTGTCAGCAGGACCCAAAGCAAACGTAACAAAAGAATAATACTTTCGATGGTTTCGGCGGTAACTTTGTGGAAGTTCATTTTAAAATAAAATTTAAAATAACTTTGATTATTCCACGTATTGTGCTACCAACTGTGACACGTGTTTGCCCTCATTTCAGAGGCATCTTCAGACTTACTATCGCAAATTCTATCGCTCATTAGTTTATAGTTTAATATTTTGTAATGTTTAACGTCATTAGAAATATGTTTATTTGTTTGCTTTGTTTCGATTCTATAACCCCCTCTCTTGCTTCCCTTATAAAGGAAAAATCCCTATCTGATTGATTGCACCTCATTAGTATCATTATCTGATTGCATTGTTTTGATTCTATTACCCCTTCCTTGTTTCCTTTAGAAGGAAAAAAAACCCGTAATCCATTTTGTAATTTCATAATTGAAAATGTCAATCTTGCTCCATTACTTAAGCAAAATTTGCGATAGTAAGTCTGAAGATGCCTCTGAAAGAGGCGAAACACGTGTCACAGTTAGTAGCACAATACGTGGAATAATCAAAGTTATTTTATATTAGTAACAAAAGAAATTCTCGCATAGACATTTAAAAAAAAATACACGAAATTAAAATTCGCGCATAAGACTCAGTTAAACGCAACGTTAAACATTTTGCTGAAATATAAATAACCAATTTGCCACGTTTTGGATGATGAAAAAGTCTCTAAAATCACTCCTATCGTAGAATTAAAATGTTAAATTGAATGACAGGACTTGATTCCGAACTCTTTAAATATATAAGCTCATCTGTTATCATTATGATACAGGAGTTGACTAAAGAATACAATACTGAAAAACGTCCGATCAATATGGACATGTATAATTGTTATTCAGTTTTTAGGTTCGGTAGTGTTAATGTAAATAACTAATTTCTGCAGTCGTTTTCCTCATCTCAAGTAAAACTCTCGTATGTAAATATTGAATTATTTTGTAAACATGTACCGTACAGAATCGCTAAACATTTACATAGTTTCGCCGAAAACTTTTGAGCACATTTTTTAATAAATACAAAACTAATTTCTTTCAAGACTTACACAAAAAGTATGCAAAGATTAGAGCAAGCTTCCCAAATCGCGATCATTTTCACCTGATCCATAAATCATTAGGATACTCGATACTCGAGTATTTTGTATAATTAATTGTTTGCTTTGTTTTGATTCTATAACCTCTTCCTTGATTCCCGTAAAAAGGAAAAATTCCAAACTCCATCTTGTAATTATCTTTTTAAAATATTAGAATCAATCTTGCTTCATTACTTAAGCAAACTTTGCGATAGTAAGACCGAAGATGTCTCTGAAAGAGGCGAAACAAGTGCCGCAGTTAGTAGCACAATACGTGGAATAATCGAAGTTTTTTGACGTGACAGAGTCTTATAAATCGATGAACGCCCGCTGCACGCACGAAAAAACATGACTCATTGTCCCGTTTGTCGCGTTACGCCGAAGGCAAGCGTGCGAGCGAGAGCGCGGATAAGCGATAGAGAGGCACGATCGGCCTACCGTTCGGATTGTGCCGCATCTATCTCTCTTCCACTCGATTGGTCGATTCGTCCGAGTAGAAAAGAGACAGCGGCAGCACACAACTTATACACCTACAGTACCTACACGTGATCTGTTTACAACTGTTTATAAAGTGAAATGTTAATGTGGTTTTCATTGTTTATATTACAACAACAATTGCGGCAATAAAGGTAATTAATTCTTGCATATTAAAAATCTGATTAACGTATAACAAATATACAAAATATCGTATCCATACAAAATAATGATAATTCAATAAAAATGATTCCATTTTATTCATAAAAGTATGCAATCATTTCATCAATGTTTTCTTATGACGTTGTCACGTTAAACTATCGTCCGTAAACCGACTTTACAGACACCAATGTATTATATTAAAATGAACTTCCACAAAGTTACGGCCGAAGCCATCAAAATAATATAAATTGTAGTTTAGATTTCACCACGTCACTCCGTGAAGTGTTTGCCATTTTTATCATTATCGATTCATTTATAATGACTTTTTGTTGATTCAACACAATCGTGATTCTATCTCGAGAGACATTCATTATATTATTTTATCACGTTCACTCAATAAAATTTTACACGATTTTTAACCCTACACATTAAAGTGGTTTTTTGTGCACCGATGAATTGCAATATGAAATTGCTTTGTTTTGCATAATCCTGTACATTTTTTATCATTATATATAAAATTATAGGTACGGTTTTGTAATAGGTATAGTTAAGAGTTTTTTTGACTTATTACTATTATTAACATAACTATTTTATGACAATATCAATCCTTGTTTGTGTAAGTCAATATTTTTCAAATTTACACTTACAAATAATGTTAACTGTCGCATTGGAGTCATCATTTGGCCCAATAGAAGCAAAGAGTCCTAACACATCTCTGTTTACTTTTCAGGAGAGCCAAAAAACAAGTTTCACCAGTCATAAATTTTATCATTTTAAGAGATTTAATTTTTTTCGTCTTTGCTTTGGTTTTCTGATTTGTTGTTGTTTTAATGCATAGGCTCCCAACCTTTTTCGGATGGCGACCCTTTTTTATAAAAGTCATTTGACCCGCGACCCACAAAGCAATTGAAAAATACATTTTTCATAAAGTAATTAAAAAATAACGAAAGTATGTTAAGGTGAATATCTTTTTTAGTTGAGTGTATAAGTTGGCGAACCCACAAAATACCCGTCGCGATCACCTTTGGGGTCGCGACCCACGGGTTGGGAACCCGTTTTTAAGGTTTAGTGGAGCTATAAACAAGAAATTGATCTTAATACGCATTGAAATGTCTTCGTATTCACTTCTTCCATTGATATGACTCTTTGACACATAGCGAATTATATTATGTTGTATCTAGTAGCTTTGTAGTAGTCAAATTCGTTGACTTCCGTGACGTACCATCCGGGATCGTATCCTACTACGAATAGACTTTTTTCAGCAGCAACTGATTAACAAGCAGTTCTTGTAGAAAAAAAAGCATGTTGGGATTAACTCCATGAGAAGTGCATATGCTCCTAGTTGGGGGCGGACATGATAAGAAAAAGTGGCATTCATAGCTCACAATCGGCAAAAATCGTCACTTTATGCTAAGGGGCCGTATTTGTTTTTCTAAAAATTACATTCAAAGTCTTTTACCTGTTGTAGTGGTGATATTATGAATTCTGTATAATTATCTAATACAGATATTTTTGAGCCTGTGGTCGATTGGTTAACGCGCTTGGTTACTGTTCCTGTTCTGTTGCGGTTTGAAACCCCGTACGTCTAACGGAGATAGGCATGGTTGAAATACACTTACATATATACCGTTGCTGGAGTCTAATGGACGTCCTAGGTTGTTAGACTCATGATTATTATGACAAACATATGCTACATTTCTTTCTAACATGGTATTCAAACCACTTACTTTAAATAGTGTTATAAAATTCCGATGAATATTATGAAAGATTACTTGCTTAAAGGTCGTTCTGTGTCCACCCCGCTTGAAGGATTGGATAGAGTCGGGTAAAAGAACATCACTGCAATTGACAAGAAAAAATTTCGCGGTCCCTAGCTTAGTGGTCAACGTCGTTATTGATTCCACTGGGAGGTGTTTGTGTTGTTAAAATCCCTTCCCAACTTTCCGATCCCATAGAGCGACGCATAGTGATAACGATTAGCTTATCACTAACGCTCTTCCCAGTGGCATCCCCATTAGGAGGCTGGTTCTACTCCATGGAAGAACAAACAACTCATGTTTTCAGTGATTTTGAGACAACTTCTTTGTATTGTCATGATTGTGAAAGATTTTGGGGTATAAGCAAAAACCACCTACCGCCCACCACGGAAGGCTTTATCGTCCACTAGTGGGTGGTATGGACCAGGCTGACAACCCGTGGCCAAGAGGGTAAAATAAACATACTGATGTTTTTGTATTAGATTCTAAGTGAGCTAAAACATCATATACATAAATGCAAGTCACTTTCGATGACAATAAATGCAATAATAAGTACTTTTATCAAACGTTTGTACGTATTTTCGAAGTTGAGTCCCCAGTGTGTAGTTGAGTACTTTTGGAAGACGCGTAGTAATCTGTCTCGTCGCGTAATTTTGTTTTAAGGCCAAGTACAAGAGTAATTTGTATGTTCTCGCTTTAAATAGGTATTTACGGCATGTTTGCTAAACCGCAGCAAAGAGATAATGCAAATGGACTTATGACGAAATATTCTCCACTTAAGCGCTTCTCAACATTTCACGAAGAGTCACACCTCACCTTTTATAATGTAACCACTTAAACCTCGTCTTAAGTCTCAGCACGAACAGTTTTTTTAACAGATCGATTCCGTTTTGACGCGTTATGCAGATAGAGTGTGTGTGTGTGTTAATTTTGAGTGATTGTTGACAGATGACATTGCGATCTGTATTTTTTTCATGGATGTGGAGTTGTGCGATAGACAACCGGGCTTGGTAATATTTTCTTTTTACCATTGCCATATACAAGATACAAGTTTATGCTCATTACCTTTCAATAAATTAATGCAAACATCGGAATGAATACTTTGGATTTCTTTGAACGGTCGCAATCTAAAACCTTGAAGACCACAAGTCTCCCCTCTGGTGTATTTGATTCATTAACATTTACTTGAAAAGTCTAAAGTTTCAAGCTCAAAATCCAAACAATTAAATCAAATCTAATATATAAAAATCAATATTTGTTTGTTGCCATACCGTTCATTCGATTGCGATAAAACTTTGTCAACTTATTGATTGCATTTGCGCGAAGAAAGTTTTAGTTATAGAAAGTTTTTTATATAAAAAATAATGTTTTTTCATATTTTATGCGCTGACATACCGTTAATTTTGACAAATTATTGTTGCACTTGCGCAAAGGCTATATGCATTGTACAATTAACTTTCAGTAGGTGGCCCGTGTGTCGTACAATAGACAATCGGTAAAAGACAAACAGCCAAACGTCAAACAAAAAATGTCATCGATACCAATCAATGTAAGTGAAAATAAATCGAAATTATTTATCCAAAATATTGTGCATCCGAAAGCACTCCAATAAACACAAACACTTTCTTTCTTTGTGTGACATTGCAACGCTTGACGGGCACCGGCTAGTAACCAATAAAAATAAATAAATACAGTATCATCTTAAAACCACGGTAAATCAATTTTGAAAAAAATCTTTTAAATCAATTGTTTTTCGCGGTTGTAACTTTCATGTGAAGAGAAATACCTAAATGACAATATTTAAAAAATCATACTCACTTGTCAACAAGGCTAATGGTAATGTTGAGCGTCACTGACATTAGAGACATCGAGCACAGAAGTCAACCACATTAGCTGATTTGTCGTTGAACGGAATTACCAAGCGATTGATGTTTCCCAGAATCTAGGAACATACAATGCATTATTTTCCAGAATTTTGAAGAACCTTTCCCATCTCATTTTACTCGAATAAATATATCTTTCATTTACTTAATTTGGATCGTTTTAATTTTTGTACTTTTCCATTAGTTTTGTTTGCTAACGACCCGGGTTTCGTCATTTGACAGTTACATACATTTTAAGTGCATGAATTAATTTGAACAGACGCGTAGCAAATAGTTTGTATCGCTTATTATATTAGGTATCTAAGAATACGTAACGACCCGGGTTTCGTCTTTTCCGTACTACGGAAGATAAACATACATTTTGAAAGTCCATGCATGAATTTTTAAATTTGAACAGACGAACTCTTGTAAATAGTTTGTATCGCTTATTATAATAGGTATCTAAGAATGTGTAATTCCCTAAGTTGAATTATTATTATCGCAATCTGGATGTTTTGATGTCAATAATTTTCAATGAATTGGATAGGTTACTGTTAGGGTAAACTATAAAAAGGTGATATCGTAAATTTAATAACTAGTTAACAGCATGGAAATGCCTACTAATTTAATGTGTGAGTTTTATGCAATGTAATATAAAATAATTGGTTAATATCGATTGACTGTGAATTTAAGATTAATGATACCTAATGGTGTTTATTTAAGAGGATACAACAAGATGAACAAGAAAGATCAACCTCTTTGGGATCCACGGCTAATGCTTGGCGGAATGGCAATATATTAAATAAATAATGAGATATTTTTCCACATTAAATTTATTTGGTAAATTTTACGAAGATTTTTTAACATAGAAGGTTGTTCATTTAGAATTGACAAACAAACTATTCAGCTGTGCAATATTTTTTTCTAGTATTTTATAGGAATTTAATTTATGATCACCCGTGTTGTGATGTAAAACAAAATTGACAGCGATTGTAATATGGACACCAAAATAAAAGGACTGTGGAGTCCTTAAAAAAAATTCTCCGACTCTGACTCCAACATTGATCAAAAACACGACTTTTAAAAAAAACTTGAAAAAAGTTTAATTTCGTCATATTTTTTTCCTGCCTTTCCTATGTATTCATTATAGTGCATAGTGCCAGAGATTAGTAACACTTGTCCTGCATTAGTCTTCATATCCTTTCCATCCCTACTCTCTTCAAAAAAGAAAGAGAGGTTGAGAAACTGAGTAACAAGCAGTTCTCGTAGAAAAACATATGTTGAGATCAGGGCTGTGGAGTCGGAGTCGGGGCTTTTTGGCTGGAGTCGGAGTCGTCGGGGCGTTTTGGCCGGAATCGTACTCAGAGTCGGAAATTTTGAAGTTTGAACTTTTTATTTTTGCATTTAATATGTAAAATTTGGCTTTTGGCCGCATTGAAAGGGTTCATATTTAATTAAAATAGGAAAATTAGGGAAAAAAAAGTGACGATACTAACCTTTTTTTAGTCGGAGTCGGAGTCGTGTTTTTGGTCAATGTCAGAGTCGGAGTCGGACTTTTTTTTACCGAGTCCATACCCCTGGTTGAGATAAACTCCATATGCTCCAAGTTGGGTAAAAATATATATCAATCAAACAATTCGGACAATAGCCAAATTTGACATATTATATGCAAAAATGAAAAGATTGAACTTTGCAAAATTTCAGACTCCGAGTACGACTCCGGCCAAAAAACCCCGACTCCACAAATAGGCAGCGAAATCAATCACAGTATGCGTGGTCTGTTCCGCAAGTAAATCTTTTCCGGTCCCATCGACATCAAACTGTTTATGCCCATGTAAAAATGTCTTAGCTGTTGCATGGAGCTTCTTTGCAAAGTCGGCGATATATGCAAATGCGCATTGATACAAGAACAATGTATCACAATGGAAAGCGAATACTTGACGTGAATAAAAACATCATTTTTATCAATACAAGATTGCGTCTCGGTCAGTTTGTGAATTTATTCGCATCGAGATATGACTTATTAAAGTATCGATGGCCTAATGCTGATACAAAAAAGTGTTGCGTTAAAATGTCTATAACGTGACACCAGGTCTAAAGCAGTGGTTCTCATGTGCGGCCACCAACAGCTTCGGAGAAAATAATGATAACTAAAAAAAATGACAAATTTGAATTTTGTACTTTTCCATGAGTTTTGTCGCTAACGACCCGGGTTTTGCCTTTCGGCATCTTCAGGCATTCCAAGTGTACGGATGTACTTGAACTGACGCGTAGTAAACAGTTTGTATCGTTTATATACAAAAATATAAGTAGATCACTAAGTTAAATGGTTATTAAAATGTAAATTAGCGAAATTTGAATGAATACAAGTTTCAATAAATTAAGTTTTTTAAAAAAAGATACCTCCACCTTCGCCAACCATTTAATTCTTGAAAACCACACGTTTAATTTTGACTCAAGCATTGATTTGTTACGTACTAACAGGGGCGAGCTTAAACTATTTTATCAAGAAATCTTAGATATTAATCGAGCTCAGCTCAAAAGTTTGCCAATTTTGAACGAGCAACTTTATATGCCTAATTCGCCATTGTTGTACCCTTTTAAATAATTGTTATTTTTTATTTATTGTCATTTATTAATAATTGTCATTTATTTACAATTCAAGCACTTGCTATTATTAAATATCAATACACTTGAAATCAATCAACTCACTAACGAGAAGTCGGATAAAACCCTAGATTTATTTTAAATATTCTTATGTTATCATCTGGTCATTAATATTTTCAAAAATCCCCATAATTATAACAAACCCACTTAAATCATTGAAACTTGTATTCATTCAAATTTCGCTAATTTACATTTTAATAACCTTTAAACTTAGTGATCTACTTATATTTTTGTATATAAACGATACAAACTGTTTACTACGCGTCAGTTCAAGTACATCTGTGCACTTGGAATGCTTGAAGTAGCCGAAAGGCGAAACCCGGGTCGTTAGTGACAAAACTCATGGAAAAGTACAAAATTCAAATTTGATATTGAAATTCTATCAAGCACCCTCAGTCGAAATACTTCATTTAAAAAAATGTGTTTTTAACATTGCCTTGCTGGTGGGTAAGACAGTTTACCACTACTGCCACTTTATTTTAAATATCTATCTTAATATTAGTGATATAATTTTTAAACTTTTGGTATTCGTAGATCATTGTTTTTTACACGATTTTTGTCACGTTTGTCATATGATTATAACAAATTGAAAATAATTTTTAAATATTGCACAATCAATCATATATTATATCAATAAAAATATTCATGCTATTAGAGATTTGAAAAAATGTGTGCTTTCTCTTACCCATTATATATTGCTTAGTTAATGTAAGTTTAAACACACTTCTGGTGAGAGTGTAAGCCGAAATAGCTTTTAACCATATATTATATAATTTTTGTTGAACTATAATACATTGCAATTTTGTCACCTCGATATAATGAAGTTCTACTTAGTAAATTCCAACTCAATCAATACAATAATAGTGATCTTAATTTGGATGATGGCACTATTGATTGTGAATATCGTTGGTATTTATTTCGGAAAATGTGACCAAAAATATTTATGAAAAATACCAAGTGTGTTGTCGATCGAAAATACACGCAAAAAGTCTTTTAGCTAGTGGCAACTCGTAGGGGCACCAATTTTTTTAATCGATTTTGATGAACAGTCTGATGTTTATTCCCACTCAATAAAAACCCAGATTACTTTCACTTTCACGAGAAATAAATAAAATCAATAAGTCACATTTAATAATGTATTATAACAATACAACATTAGGATGTAAGAACAGAAGAGAATATGTATTGTGTACTTTTCAACACCAGTATATGTAGATAATTGAATGTATGCTTTAACATAATTTTAACGATGGTGAAAACCGCAATAGCTATCAACTAAATATCATATAATTTCTGTAGAACTAAAACACATTGATATTTTTTCACCGTGTCACAGTCAGAAGTTTCGACGCGTCCAATCGTTGCACGAAATAATAACCGGGACAAAATTTTAAGCCGGCCGGGACCAAGGTTTGAAACCGGGACGTACTGTAAGCCTATTTATAATGCATAAGAGATTCATTTGCGACTATTTTTATTATTATATCAGCTGTACCCTGCGCGCGTTGCTTCGCCAGCAACTAAAATAAATTTGAAGGAAAGACATTACACAAATATTCAATTCAATTTGCATGTATTCAATACTCGAGAAATTTGTAAAAATTCGATATCAATTTTTGGGGGGGTGGGGTTTGGGGAGCGTATGAGGCGGGGTATGCCAAAAACCTTCGAAGAAGTGAACTCGAAAAATTCTTAAAGTTTAAAAAATAAAATTGGGGGGGGTGGTTGGGGGTAGGGGTTGGTAGGCCAGAAACCATCGCGGGGATGCACTCAATAAATTTGTAAAGTTTCACATCGATCGGTCGAGCGGTTTAGTAGTCCATAGCGGACATACATACAGACATTCATTTTTATATATATAGACTAGTATTGCTACCCGGCGTCGCTCCGACTAAGCGACCAATAATTATTTAATGTTATATCATTCAGCATAATTATATCACAAAATCTAACATCCAAAATAGAGTTAAAATAAAATTACAAACTTTATTTAATTTGATGACAGCCCTGCCCCATTCTCGCCCATTAAAATGTCCAAATTCAAGGAAAAAATCTAATTTGCTGTCAAAGAAATGTCAAATAATACCTTCACGTAAATAATAAACATTATTATAAACAATTATTAATTAATAATAAGCAAAGACCCACTTTCATACATACGGGAAAAGTTCTGTAGAAGACTATTTTATTACATTTTGACTAAATGTCTTCGCCGATAAAAATTCAAACATATTTTCTTTTATATTCGTTTTTATGGCAACTTAATGACCAACAATGCAAAAGGGAATAAGAGACCCACATACATACATACGCCGTTTCGGTTTTATATATAAGATAATTCAGATGTGTTCAATATTTACGTCATAATATTTCGCATTAATTAAAACAACAGCAAGAAAAATGTTGAATAATTATCATCGACTGCTTGGTATGACTTGCAAGTATAATTGAGTGCAACAATATGTATAGGAAGAGGTGCGTGTAAAAATGTCGATTATTTTTGCACAATCGAATATTCAACCTCAGTACCCAGAAAGGCAGGCGTCGACTACTAGGTATGCGAGGACCCACCAATCTAATATATAAAAATCCATGTTTGTTTGTTTGTTTGTTCGTATTTTATATGTTGCCATACCGTTGATCCGATTGCGATAAAACTTTGTCAACTTATTGCGCAAAGGTTATAGGCACAGTAAAATCAGATTACAGTAGGTCTTTTATATAAAAAACAATGTTTTTAGATATTTTATGCGCTGCCATACCGTTCATTTTGACAACTTATTGTTGCACTTGCGCAAAGGTTATAGACCTAGTATCCGAAAGCACTTCAATAAACTCAAACACTTTCTGTCTTTGAGTGGTATTACAACGCTTTTAATAAAATAATTATTTGGGGCTATTTCATTTGTTTTTAATTTGAATTAAGAAAAAATAGATTGTTAAACCGTTGACTGCTAGCGTCTAGTATGTATGTCAAGACACGAGGTTGTGGTGTGGTTCAAATTGATATTTAAAAATAAATACAGTTAACAGATTTGAATATTGTACTTTTTCATGAGTATTTGGCTTACGTCCCTTCTTCGTCTTCGTGCATTTCACGTGCAGGAATGTACGAAAATTAAAGAAATGTACATTTGATATTAAAATTCCGTCAAGCACCTTCAGGCGAAATCCTCAAATATACATATATATATATCGTCCCAACCATGCCAAAAGGGCGTAAGTAACATGTTGGTAATTCTGAATTAAATATGAGATTAGGTTTGCAATTGACTCAATATTTGTTCACTCTTTTTGCTCTCTTGACAACTAGCGATTTTTTACTAACTGGCTTGGCTTGGAAGTAGAGACTCCAATTACTCGACTTCTCAACTACTCGATTATCGAGTAGTAAAATTTCAAAATACTCGAGTACTCGAGTATACTCGAGTAGTTTCAGATGTACCAAAATATACATTTTTAATTCGAATTTGTGTATATTTATAAATGATAAATAATTAAAGAAACTTATGGAATATTACTAATACATTTATTTCCATGTATGCAACATATATTTCAACAATAATAGAGAATTAAACGACTCAAATATTAAATTTGTTTGATGTTTTTTTTATAATTCTCGCAGTAGAAAAAACTTCGAGTATTACTCGAGTATTTTTCAAAATACTCGAGTATCGAGTGCTTAAAAAATGGACGAGTATACTCGAGTATCGAGTACTCGATACTCGAATTGGAGTCTCTACTTGGAAGGATCGATATTGTAAAATATGTGGAGTTAGTAATAAAAAATGAAAAGTTTTGATATTATCGTGGTTTTCTGAAAATAGCAGGGCTTGTGGAGTCGTTAAAAAAAACACTTCCGACTCGGACTAAAAAAAAAATGAAATTAAATATTTATGTGTATTAGTTATCAACCAGAGACTCCAATTCGAGTATCTTGATACTCGAGAATACTCGTCCATTTTGCAAGCACTCGATACTCGAGTTTTAGTAATAATCGTCGAGAGTTTTTCTACTGCGGGAATTCTAATACCAAAACTTAAACAATTAAAGACGTTTAATTCTATATTATTGTTGAAATATATGTCGTATAAATTGAAATAAATGTATGAATGAAATGAAATAAACTTGTTGATTTATTTATCTTCTATTAACATACACAAATTCAAATTAATACCATATATTTTGGTACATCTGAAACTACTCGAGTATACTCAAGTACTCGAGTGTTTTAAAATTTTACTACTCGATATAGTAGTTGAAATATCGAGTAATTGGAGTCTCTAATATCAAACAACCAATCCAGCCATATGCCAATTTTTTTAAAACTATACATGCTTCTCATTTGCGGCCACCAGAGGATTTTGCTGCGGCCACCAACAGCTTGATAGTTTATATTGATAATTAATAAAAATGTGTTTTTACATGTTAATTTGTCAACAATGACACTGAAAATTTAATATTTTAGATGTATTGTACTGTGCACCAAGAATTGTCAGTTCGCAAAAACTCAAATACATACATGTTTAGGTATTTTTGACAAAAAATAAATTTGGTGCGGCCACCAGACATTTTCATAGGTCCGCTGATGTTCCTAATGCGGCCACATCCAAATTTTAAGTGAGAACCATTGTGCTACATGCATAAATAAAAAGTTTTACGCAACTCCGCCTCCGACTTCACAGCTCTGGAAAATAATATGGTTCGCTATGACAATTGTTGTCGACACCTGTACCGAAGAATACGTTTTCACTATACATATGTGTACCTATGTAAAGTACTAGACATACATTATATTTCAGCTGACGCTGTCGCAAGTTATTGTAATTAATATTCTTATTGGAGGCTTACACTCTTGTCTCCTTGCGATCGTGAGAACACACCGCACCGACATTATCTTGCTTACTGATCGAAGAGCTTTGTATCCTGGTGAAGCAAAAATTTATTTATTTTTATATAAAATATCGGTATTTTTAATTTTGGATTTTGACTGAAGGCGTTTGATGGAATTTAAATTTTGAATCGTTTGAATTTCGTACTTTTTCGGAGTTTTGTCGCTTACGACCCGGGTTTTTTTGTGTACTTTCATGCATTTGAAATGCCTGAAAATGCCGAAAGGTAAAACCCGAGTAGTTAGTGACAAAACTCAAGATTCAATCGATTCAAATTATCAATCATTATTTTACGCGAACTTTTTTTATGAGTATGTCATAAACCGAAACCGACATAATTGAGCTTTGTATGAGCCTGGTGAAGCAAACAATGTGTATTTTTATATAAAATATCGGTTCTTATATTCAATTAAGGATTTCGACTGAAGACGCTTGATGGAATTTCAATATCAAATTCCATTTGAGTTTTAATTTTGTACTTTTTCAATCTTCCAAGCTCTCCAATGTTAATACATATTACTTTTAAGGTACGGTGAAAATAAAAACAATGTATTTCAATTCATTGATTGTGTTGGCATCTACAAATTCTTAAGGTCATATTTCTGTAAGGTATTTCATACTTGCATATTTCATACAAATTTCATAATAAAATTCGCCAGTCACGTGATGAGTGAAACCGGTCCTGATCTCATAAATCTTACGTGGAATAAGTACTAAAATTGTGCTACTATTTCAAAATAAACATTGTTTTACTTTTCTATGTTAGTATATTCACCATGTAAAAGTGATTGTATAGTTAGTTTGTCCAAAAATTTATGACACTAAAATTTGATCAAAAACACCAGGAATATTTGCATCAAGAATTCCAAGGAATATCTTGTTTGATTCAAAATAAAATCGATACATGATTCTCTTTTTATACTTTTTATTCTCACGCTCCATATGCTTTGTTTTAAAAAGATCTTTAAATCAATAGGACGCGTTTATTTCAAAACAAACATAAACTGTGTAATTTGTATCGTGGCGACATCAATTCTTTGCATTTAAAACACACTAGAAAGCCATTTTGTTTCGCAGGATTCCGAGAAATGATTTCGACTTCAAGGCAAATCAACGGCAATAAATCTTAAAAAAACTGGGTCTCGTGCAATTTTCTCGCCATTCATTCGCAAAGTGGGCTAGCCATTGGCTTCCAGAAATGGTAGACAATGAAGTTAACATTTACAATAAATCTTTTTTTATCAAATCCGCAGTGGCGGATTATGTACTAGGGAGGCCTCAGGCTCAGTGTAATTTTGCGGCACTTTTTCAAATGATAAAAAGTGCCGCAAAATTTATTCGAGGTTAAATGATGATTTCTCCAAATTATAATTTCTTTTTGTATCGTATGTGATCGAGAGTGTGCCTTTAGATATGAACGGTATTCTCCGCAGCTCACTATGAACTATTCTTCATGAGTAAAATGGACACCAGCAAACTGTAATTTATGATTTATGACCCATCGGTTATTCACAAATACAAATACATCAAAGTGCCGCAAAATTTATTCGAGGTTAAATGATGATTTCTTCAAATTATAATTTATTTTTTTGTATCGTATGTGATCGAGAGTGTGCCTTGAGAGATGAACGGTATTCTCCGCAGCTCACTAGGAACTATTCTTAATGAGTAAAAAGAACACCCGCAAACTGTAATTTATGATTTATGACCCATCGGTTATTCACAAATACAAATACATCAACTTTAAATGTACAAATCTATCAAAATTTTTTCATCCAATAAATTCAAAACAGAATAGTGCTTTTTAATGGGAGGGATGATGAGCCTGGTGCTTTGATTGCTGATGCTGATTGTTTCAATTTAGTCAGTCTTAATCTTTTATATATTGTGGACCCCCATTTACATCTCATCATATACCCCCAAATATTTTTCGCACTGACGTAGACCACCTGCAGAACGGAATCAACCCCCAGGAGTCAATATATACAACTTTGAGAATGAAGGTTATACAGAGAATAGTGCTGAAACATTTAATTCAAACGACACGTATTATAAGGATATGGATATCTAGCCGTTGAATTTAATATTGTGTTTACTAGAAAATGGAATTCATAGCTCAACTCAACAAACATTTTTTTTAACTGTCCTACTGTTGCAAGTAAATATTGTCGATATTTCAGACCGTGACTTATTTGATCAATCAATCACCTTCCTTTATTTTGGGTTCCATATTTATGCTCCCAACCATTCTGCGGTCACTTTGTGGTATATTTAATTAATTCGCAAACATTAAAAATGTGTCACTTTTGGAATAAAATTAACCGAATACCGATGAACGTGAATCATTGTGGTAGCAGTACAAAAAATACCTTTTTAAATGTTTATTTTCCAAACGGTGCTTCTCAAAGCATTTTCACCGGAACACTGGTGTGTCGATAAATTTAAGATACCAACTGTCATGCTGGGAAGGCATTGTATATAAATTTCCTTTGCCCTACTGCCACATATCATCGTTTTACATTCAATGATTTGGATCCAACAGTTTAAATCTATGTTGAAAGTTAGAAATCTAAAGATGCCTTTCAAATAGGCAAAACACGTGCCACAATTAATAACACAATCCGTGGAATAATTCAAGTTATATTCAATTTTATATTAAAATGAACTAACAAACGTACCGTCGAATCCATCGAAAGTAGTTAAATCTTAGTTTTGAACAAATTATTTACGGGAACAATAAATATGTTTTATTAAATACATGTATTATTTTAATATCTGGTTTGTTGTGCAGTGGTCAACGTCGTTGGCTTCCGTGACGGACCACCCAAGTACGAATAGATTTATTGATTGAGTAGGCATTTACTTGGTAGAACTCCATTATAATACGGAAAGAAAAATAACAATGTATTTTAGTTCTACGCCTTCGTCAGAACTATTTAACAGATAGTATAGATTGTTATTTTTCTTTCCGTATTACGAATAGATTTCTTCAGTCTTACTCGTAACAGACTCTGCTCGTAGGCAATGGGTGCTTGTGTGGACAAAAATCTCTCCCCACCCTTTTGATCACAAAAGCAGAGCGTAATGATAGCGATTAGATAACCACTAGTCCTGTTCTAGTCTTTGTATCATTTCAATCTCGACTCTCTTTGCAAAAGAGAGGTTGAGCAACTAACAAGTAAACGAGGTTCTCGTAGAAAAAATATGTAGAGATAAACTTTGCGAAGAGTCCATATACTCTACGTTAGGAGTGAACATGGTTAAAAACAAAACAAAAAATATTGTAATGCTTAATGTAGACTTCAGCCGCTACAAATATAATTATCAAAAGCTCTCAAGAATTTTAAATTATATAAAAATACGATATGATTAGACATTAATAACATTAAATGTAATAAATATCATTCTGTTATGGAAGGAAATTACGTACATATTATAAAATATATCACATTGTTATTATTATATGGATATATATGGTGGGTGACTGATTGCATTGAAAATAATTTTCATTGGGATTTTCCCTGAATTAACACAATTGTTTTATATTGTAATTTTAACGTTATTGCTTTTATTTAAGCCCAGAGGAGTGCCTAAAAAAATATCAATACAGTGAAACCTCGATTCTACGTTTTTCAAGGGACCGTATAAAACAAACGTTAAATGCGGGAAACGATGACTGCGGGAAAGTTTTATATATGAACTAAATGCCGGGACTGTAGAAAATGAATCGCACCACGCGGAGAAAACGTATCATGCGAGAACGTGAGATCGGGGTTCCACTATACAATTATTACCAAAGCTTTAAATTAAAATCTTAAGAAGTCTTAACCTTTAAAGGAGTGAAAAGGTATTTATACTGAACGTAATTTGACAAAAAATCTTGCTTTATTGTTTCATAAAACTTTGCGATAGTAAGACTGATGGTGCTTCTAATAGATTCGAAACTAGTGTCATAGTTGGTAATACAATACATGGAATAATTTATTCATTTTTCTATATCCAAAAGTACGTCCACAATCCTCGAAAGATTAAAATGCTTCTAAGTAAGGAGAAACACATGTAATACATACCTATTAGCACAAGTAATTGAATATTTTTGCAATGGTTTAAAGAGTAAATTTGGTCTCTCCGTTTTTTTCAATTGTGCAGGTGAGGGTAAGAACTGATTACTTTGGTATTTTCATCCGATCAGGAAAATTTCAAATAGGATTTTCAAAGTGTAGGTTTTAGAACGACAATGTAGTTATCAAATTTTCCTATAAAATGTTTTTCCGATGCACTCAAATAAGTTTTGGTTTTAAAAAAATTACGGGACATGCAAATTGCATGATTCAACAAGATGGCAATATTAAGTCATTTTCAGCCAAAAGTGGAGTTAAAAAAATTACTCTTTAAGGCAGCGTTGTCCAACAGAAATCGTTTGGTTGGCCAAATTAAATATTACCGGTAAATGGTGAGCCGCATAAAAAAACAAAACAAACGTAATAAAAACAATTTATTAATTAATAATTACAATTTATATTAATAAAGAGACTTTTTTATTTAAAAACATCCAAAAAACTTATCAAAACATTTTATTTACTTAATAATTAATGTGACTCTTGTTTTTTTTATAGTACTTGATATTTTTTTATATCGACTGGTAATTTATTCGATGCACATCGCAGTTGATTGATCAAGTTTTCATCGGCCAGCCTGTTGCGACATTTCGTTTTTACTATTTTCAATTTTGAAAAGAACGACTCACAGCGATATGTGGTTCCAAATGCAACTGTAATGTACATTGCCAGCTTTTTTAATTTTGGAAATTTATCCTTGAGGATATATTTCTGATAAAACTCAATTTTTATATCCTTCAAACAAGCATTTTAACTTGATGTTTGATTGGAAGTCTGTTAACTCCATTTGTCACTCACAATTGGATGTCATGTCATACACAAAATGCTGATATATATTCACGCCCCTGCTTTGTTTTGTTTGATTTATGAATAACAAAATGAAAAATATATTTGTAGAAGGCTGCAAACTCCAATAGACCGTCAGAAAATATTAAATTGGGCCGCGTGTTGGACAACGCTGCTTTAAGGCATCGATACTACTTTTGACGAAATATTAGTTTATACAATGCACGCCATTGGTCACCGATTTTAGATGCCTTTACTAATAGATGATATCATGAGGATAAGAGCTGGTTCCAGAAAACCTATAATTAAATGGATATTGCCAACCGCTACAATTAACCCATCGAAATAATTAATTAATCATTGTTTGAATAAACGCAATGCGTGGGAGAAATGCTCCGGGAAGCTATAAGGTTGACTTATACGTTATCTCTTGACATTCTAATAATAATTATTGTTGGTTTTCTTCAGACATTACAACGTACAAAATAAGCCGATTCAAATATCAAACTTCTTGTTTTCATATTAGCAAAACGTGTAATCAAATAAATATTGTAAGGATTTCAATTCATAATATTCAAGTGCAAAAACTGTCGAAAAAACTCATGTTCAGAATTCATCAAGCTTCAGACAAAATCCTCGATAATATTTTTTTTTTAATTTAAAAAAATATATATATATTTGGCATTACAGCTTACGCCAATGCGCCAAATATTCTTAATTGTGAAAGTCATACGAGATTAACTCGATGATAAATAATAAAACCGATCCATAATTTCATTTGCGTTACAAGGTTGACTCTTGGGATATGCGTTGTGTTACATTCGGTGGACCTTCATAAATCAGCTTTATTCATACCATACAATATATTTCAATGCGGATACAGATTTCTTTCCATACCTAGAAATTTGACCAGTTCTTTTTTCAAGTTAGCTGTAGCTATAATTTTAAAACAATAAAAAAATATTTGGCATTACAGCTTACGCCAATGCGCCAAATATTCTTAATTGTGAAAGTCATACGAGATTAACTCGATGATAAGTAATGAATCAGTTGTGCACAAAATCAACGATAAATAACATACACCCAGCCCAAGATCTCTTTTTTCAAATTGAAAAAATCCAACCTTGCCGAGAATTGAACTCGGGTCCCCAGATCGCTAGGACAAAGCTCTTGCCACTAGACCACAGGGACCGACGATGTGTTAATATAATATATATAATTCTTTGCCACCAAGAATTGACAGTTCAACACCGCACTTTGAAAAGTTCTAACTGCTCTTGGCACTGTTTTGAGATATGAGCGTTTGAAGTTTCGATTTAATAAAATTCACTTGTAACAATGAGCAAGTAAAAAAATTTCAAATTACTTATTTTAAGCATACTATTTCACAACACAACGCTGAGAAACAATGATTATAAAGATCTAATGATGACAATCTTAGAACGTTTTCAAATATATTTAGTAAACAAAGTGTGCAACTCTGGAATTAAGCTAACTCCGTTATTCAACCATAGATTATTATGATATTCATATATGTATATCATTTTTAAGGTGTTCACTGTCAAACTTGGTGGAATGGCATTGTAATAAAAATATTTTTATTACTTATTCCACATTTAATTTATTGGATCAGGACCGGTTTCGCTCATGGCGAGCATTATCAACTGAAGTTGATATTACTGAAGTATCAGTTGACAATGCTCGCCATGACCGAAACCGGTTTTAATCCAATAAATTTTATGTGGACTAAGTACAAAAACTGTTTTATTATTTTTATTCATATACATCAGGGGTGGCCAAAGCGTCGATCGCATAGCGATTCTTAGTCGATCGCCTATCTAATCTGTACAATTCTCTGGTGCCCGTTCCAAGAAGCGTGCGAGACGAGTCGTGTGACAGGGACGGCTCGCTAAAATCTCGAAGTTAGCCGATTATCAACGAAAAGCTCTTTCTAATACCCGGTTCAAACAAGGGTTGGCAATTAAATTAGTAAAGGCTTTAAATTACTACTTTTAATGTTGGTCGATCGCCGTCAATAATTTCAAACGAAAGTCGATCGCGGGCAAAAAAGTCTGGCCACCCCTGATATACATACATGTTAAATACAAGCTTTCCAGACCAAAAGGTCATTTAAGACAAAAATTACATTTAGAACTTTTTCAAAGTAAGGTAACGAGTTGACACATTGAAATTTTATTGTTTTTATTATAATGCCTTTCCACCAAGTATTGACAGTGAACACGTGACGGGTCAATATGTCTGGCCTTAAGATTGCTAAGTGTTAAAAGTGAACATTGAAAGTGATCGAACAGCAACACTTGACAAAAAAAGGCATAGATACTCCATTATGATCGACACTAATATAGGGTCTTTTTATAAGGACGCTTAGTTTTGAAATGTAAATAAAACAAGTTGTTTGTGAGATTTCGACTAAATTTTAATTTCATTTGTAAGCATATTTTACGGCATTAAATATGGAATATAGCATCAAATGTCTGCCAATATCCATTCATTATAAAATGGGCCATGTCGCTAAAATTGACTTTTTTGACAAATTTGGGTAAACTTCCAACTGCTCCAGAACCCAATCAGGCGTTGTCTGCGGTCGTTTACCTGAAGTTCCTTGGTTAGTTGGATTTTATACGGGTGCAGACATAAGGCCCGATTCAAAATTCGCCAAGTTGAAGTCGCAGAAAAGCCAAGTTCTTGTGAACAACGAGAAATAAGCTGCCTTGGGTTTTCCTGTACACTTTCACACACAGCAGCAATGTTTTCACCAGATATTGTATTTTGATGACGTGGTAGGTGTTGGCCGATTATTTACCAAACTGGTTGACTCAAATTTGGCCACTAAACAATGAATAATCTACTCAGCAGGACAAAGTAACATATTTTGTGCGTCCCTATTGAAATACCCTTTATGTATAGATGCCCCATTTTGTTTGAGTTACATTTAAGTTTGACTGATAGCTGCATTTTTTCATAAGCAATTCCTTTCGAGTGACTCTATCGAACAATAATCTAATGAAAGATGTGTCACTTACGTGGGCTTTACCTTTATTGCGGTCTAGATAAAATTTTATAACACGCTATTATCTTGAATGAATGGAAGTTTTTTTCTTAGGCAAAACGATGATATCATGTTAAATCTATTCTTGATCGTATGACGTATCTCACATTACAGGGCTTCTTAAACTTCTAAGGGAGACCTTGATTCAGAGTGGCGCAGAATACATACGCATTGGAACCATTGTTCGTTTCTTTCAAGTTGTTAACAACAGCCAGTTTTTGCGCGGATTAATTGTATTTTGTTGGGGTGTCTGACGAATTTTGACTGTCATTTAGTTTGTCGTTTTAAATCTCGATTAAGACGAAGAAATAATAAGAAACGCACTGTGAAGAAATGGCAATTAAAATATCTAACCTATAAATAGTTACACTCTGACTTCTTTAACAGTTCACTCAAGTGTGCGGCAGCCGTTGATACTAAATAAATTTCCTCCCCTCTGATATAATAATCCACCTATCGCACTTAGCCCACACGTTCAGTCTATGTCAAATTAGGGAATTAAAAATTTTCGAACTCTGGCAATATTTTTTTTTGTGGGCATCATTCAGGACATTCACACAGCGCCAGCATAAGTAGCGTGGTCAGTCTGCAGTCTGAAGATGCTTCATAAAAAGACGAAATACGTGTCACTACTTTATAACTATACGAACTTAATTTGGCACTCGAATACCATTTTTCAATACATTTCTATTTTAAAGCATGAGTGTCTGTGATTTTTGGGATTCTCTTCTACCCATTTGATGTTCAAGACATCAACTATTGCGCTACTATTAATTTCTTAGTCATACAGTGGTACCTCGAGATACAAGTTTAATTCTTTCCGTAACCTTGCTCGTATCTCAAAGCAATTTTTGCCATTCAAATTAATTGAAATGCCATTAATCCGTTCCAGCCCCCAAAAAGCCAGGAATATGTTTTTTTATAGTAGATCCATAGCTTTTGACAGTCGCATTAGAATCCAATACTAACATACACTCCTTCCACACATACGCTCAGCGCACACAGATACCCGGCCGTTCCTCATATCTCAAATGTTGTTCGTATTTCAAAACAAAACTTCGCTCGCTCGACGGCTCGTATCTCGAATATCTCGTATGTTAGGAATCTGGAGATGTCACTGTATTATTAAATGATATAAGTAGTATCCTTGCTTTCTGTTTTAAGTGATGTTGATTATCAAAAAAAATACTTGAAAAACGTAAGCTCTATTAGAAGTCTATATAATGGTTTAAAAAATGCTTTCAATTTCGAGTATCTCACAAGATGTTATTGAAAGCGGTCTGGTTACTATTCAATCGCAGAGGCATATTTATGTTGTTGTTGAAAAATAATGATGTAAGGGTAGATGACACATGAGACTCGGTTAAAAATATACTTTTTATCAGTAGCATAAAATGCCTATATTTAAATATAATTTGAGAAGCACTGGAATATCGGACTAAAACCAGACCGCTGAGAGACTTATGTATGTTTTCTATTTGTTATTTCCGCGTGTCGCTTTTTTACAATCTCAATGTGACGATTTTTTCTGAGCCTAGAAATAACAAACTTATAATTATTGATTTTTGTATAACATATCGACTCGTCATGACTCAGCGTTTTATCCTTCAAGAAACAATCTTATATATAAAACCGAAACGGCGTATGTATGTCTGTGGGTCTGTAATTCTTTGGGAATGATATAACATTAAATAATTATTGGTCGCTTAGTCCGAGCGAAGCCGGGTAGCAATACTAGATATACCGAAACGGCGTATGTATGTATGTATGTATGTCTGTGGGTCTGTAATTCTTTGGGAATGATATAACATTAAATAATTATTGGTCGCTTAGTCCGAGCGAAGCCGGGTAGCAATACTAGAAATACCGAAACGGCGTATGTATGTATGTCTGTGGGTCTGTAATTCTTTGGGAATGATATAACATTAAATAATTATTGGTCGCTTAGTCCGAGCGAAGCCGGGTAGCCATACTAGTAATATTATATATGCTCCTTATGATATAAGAAACGTATCTCGATTTTTGCTGGTTTTCAGTTTGTGGCGGTTTGTTGCTAAGATATTTGGGGGAGCTGCGCTTGATTAAAAATAAAAAATGTTTATTAAGATTATATATTACTATAAACGTCAAAATTATTAAAATTAAATATAACCTGTACAGTCAGTTCTCGACTCACGACCACCTCGACTTTTTTAAATAATTGCTTATTATTAACAACGCTCCGTCGAATCCCACCCAAACATAAAAGTTATTTATTAACCATAAAATTTAAAATAACTTTGATTATTCCACGTTTAATTATTCCACGTATAATACGTGGAATAATCAAAGATATTTTAAATTTTATATTAAAATGAACTTCCACAAAGTTACCGCCGAAACCATCGAAAATATTTATTTACCCCCCAACACTACAAGAATTTATTTAATAATTACGTTTGGCCTTGCAATCAAAGCAATAGACAAAGACCAGACATTGAGAGAATTTCTGAAAAACTATAACATCTTTCAGGCAATTAAAAATATCTCAGAAGGATGGCCAAATGTAACGTTAATGAATGAATTTAAATAGTTTAAAAAAAGTAGGGGAAGTATCGAATATAATTGTACAATTTGCTTATTATTATATTATATTTATATGTCTTATAGTACATAATCTGAAATAAATACCACTAACGTACCACGCACTTTTTATGTATATCATTTCATTATTTTTTTTGTATGAAATTCGACTTATGACCATTTCGACTTACGTCCTAGGTGGTGAACGGAACCCTTTTCGTAACTCGAGAACTGACTGTACTTCATAAAACATTAAGCCAGCGGTCACCAATCTACGGCCCGCGGGCCGGTTCCGGCCCCCTAAAAATTTTGAATTTTTGTTTAAATTATTTATATAGAAAATATTAATTTACAAAGAAATTTAAGATTTTATTGTGATTTTCCAATACGATATGTGTTTCAATTTATCAATTGGGATAAGCATAATGATTATATAATCATATAAATTAATATTCTAACTGGATTCCAACACGAATTTATTTGTCGACCGGCCCGCCATGTTTTTAAAAATTTCAATCCGGCCCGTTTCTCAAAAAGTCTGGTGACCCCTGCATTAAGCTATGCATTTCTTTCCTTGAGCAATACACTTTCTAATTAGAATCAAATTACAATAAATAAAATTCGCACACGTATGGATGTGACGCTACCGGGGAGACAGTACAAAATTGTAATGTCGGTGCTTTCGAGAATTCTAGGACAGGATTTTTTGCATAAATAAGTTTTTTGATGCACTCCTTAATATTCTTGTCATCGGCCGCCACTGGTATATACCATAACACATTTCAATTAATTAAAACGTCATTAAAAATAACATTTATATGCGTAAATGGCAAAGGTATTTTGTGTTCCTCAGTCTCTTTAAGTGTTCAATAATTAGTCGAATGAATGACGTGGTTCAACGATTTTACTATATTGTTGACTGCCAATCCGTGACGTTTTTCCGGATCATTTTGATTGAGTAATATCATCAATTAAAATGGCGTATTGATTCGCTGATATCCATCGTCTCCGTTCACTAACCTGCCAAACCACTTTCACTCATTCGACGTCAAGGCGCCACTCATCAACATAACAGTAGGAATCAGAAATACTTTCAGTTCTTAAATGTTGTATTATCAATTTTTTCAATCAAATTAAATAAATTGCTGAGCTCAAGAGCTCAAACTTCTAGAGCTGTCGTCCTCACGTAAAATCGTCCTGTGGTCGCATCGTACACATAAGTGGTAAAACGGAAATGGCTGGTGCGGCATCAAATTTAGTTTGAGATTTGTCAAACGGACCTGAACATACTTTCGAATGGATTCGGCGGTAATTTTGTGGAAATTAATTTTAATATAAAATTCAAAATATCTTGGACCTAAACATGTTTGATCATTTACTATATGTAATAATTGCATACGAAATATTAAATTTTCAGAGTACTTGTTGACAAATTAACTTAACCACATTTTTTTAAATATCAATATTTACTCGCACGCGAGAACCACTGTTCGAGAGGAAGTTTCAGTTTTCATTTGAATAATTGATTTCTATTTGGAGACATAATATGTGATATATCATATGTTTGCGATGTCCAAAATTCCTCCCAAGCCTTTGCTATCCTGAAAATGGATAGTAGTAAGCAGTGACCGTTAGAGACTCCAATTACTCGACATCTCAACTACTCGAGTAACGAGTAGTAATTTTTTTAAATACTCGAGTATTCTCGGGTAGTTTCAGATGTACCAAAATATATATTATTAATTCGAATTTGTGTATATTATTAGATGATAAATAAATACAGAAGCTTATTTAATTTCATAAATACATTGATTTCAATTTATGCAACATATATTTCAAAAATAATAGAGAATTAAACGTCTCAAATGTTTGATTGGATCGAAGTTTTGTTTTTGCAATTCCCGCAGTTAAAAAAAACTCTCGACGATTATTACTAAAACGAGTATTGAAAAATGGACGAGTATACTCGAGTATCTAGTACTCGATACTCGAATTGGAGTCTTTAGTGACCATCTAACTGACTTTTAATGTCTTTATGGTATCTTTTATATGCATACTCTCTTTGAACAGTAAAATGAAAGGACGATTGGAAGTGAATTTAGTTTAAAAAATGGTTCTTTCTTTTTCCGTTTTCACCAATCATTCCACAGTGACTTCCACATTGCTAATGTTTTACATTTCTAAAAAAATATCAATTCATTTTAATATTTAGCTAGATTTCAAATCATGATATGATAAAACAGCGATGCAAAACCTAGGTCCCACGGGCCGCATGTGGTATGAAATCGCATGTCAATCATCTTTTTTTCTTCAGAATTTTTCACGGACGATGGGAGAATACTATAAAAAAAAATATTATTAATTTAAAATACACTAACATTGTCCGGTCCGTGGCGCAGTTGCGTGCCGGACCGCCCGGGTTCGATTCCCGGTAGTAGCATTTTCATTTTTATCCATGCGGCTCTCTAAAAATCTGATAATTGATTATCTGGCCCTTCTGCTAAAAAGTTTGTGCATCACTGTGTTAATACAATAAGGAATGTTGGAGAACAGGTCATTCGATAAAATTGTGGAATTAATACAACAAATCGATTCTATTTTCTAACAAAAATAATCATTTCATTAAGAATTGACAGTATACACTCAGGGGTAGCCAAAGCGTCGATTGCGTAGCTATTCCAAGTTGCCCGCCTGTCTGGCGTACTGAATCTCTGAATCTTCTTTTTTTCAATGATAATGAATTCAATTTATTTTGTGAGTCGATCGCCGCCAAAAATTTCAAAGATAATCGCCCGTAGTGGTTAAAGCTTGCCATTCCCTGGTAAACACCAATGATTTTGCTGTACATTAAATTATACACAGATAAGTTCACTCTTATTTTGGATCATAAAGACAGAAGTTGTTCTGTTACTAGGCTGCATGTTATTGTAAAAAATACATTATATAGACATCTCAGACTTCCACAGAATTTGCCTCATAACATTGAAAAACACAATCTGGTAAAAACTTATCTTCTTATAAAGTATAAAAAAAAACATCTTTTGTTTAATCCTGATATCTATCTTTCGAATAACTTCGATTCACTTTCAATACAAAACCTGTAATGTCCGAATGTATTTTATTATACGTTCGAAACTAGGGATTGCAAAACACCAATACCGGTATTTCAATATTTCACGCTATATACCGGTTTTATAAAAATATATTAAAATTACAATAATGTCAAACATATTGACTCTTAATGCAGTGTATCTCAACCGGAGACGTTTTCTGTTAATAATTGTTTGTAATCATTTGCTCGTACTGTAAATTGAAAATAGAGTAAAAATTACGAAAATCGAGAAGAATGTTTCTTGGTCTATAACTATTTTCAGATGCTTACTCATCATAATTTTGCAGGCAAGAGATCGTTGGGTCACAGTGATGGCCCTCTACCTTGATGAACTTTTAAAAGGTTTCACGAACAAGCTCGCGAATAGTGGGCTTGTTTAAATCTCTGTGTAACAGCGAGGAACGCACATACCGTGGAGCATCACAAATTAGCTTAAGTAAATTATTTTGAATAATCTGGAGAATCTTCAGGTTTTTTTTTAATGGATACTTGATATAACTTTAACTGCGTGCAAGAGCAAGTCACATTTTCTGTTTTTTTTCCTTCTATTTTTCTTTTCTTTCAGCACATTGCATGGTCAGTCGCGTGAAGCTCTGTTTCACGCCAAGTAGGTAAAGAGTAAATCGTTTTTTTCAGTCGATAAATTGATTCTGCTCAGAGGCAATGGGTGTTTGTGTTGTTAAAAATCCCTGCCCACCTTTCCGATCCTAAAGAGCGCCGCATATTGATAGCGATTAGCTAACCATAAGTCTTGTCCTAGTTCTCGTATCCTTTCCATCCATACTCTCTTCGAAATAGAGAGTTTGAGCAACAAAGAAACAAGCAGTTCTCGTAGAAAAACAGATGTTGAGATAAACTCCGCGAGGAGTCCATATGCTCTAATTGGGAGCGGGCACGGTAAAAATAAAATCGTTTCTTTTCTTGATCGTATAGCGTTATGGAACGCAGCTGTGAATAACGACTGCAAAAATATAATTGAAGGTGGTGGGACAACCAACTTGATCACCCAAATATAATCTTACAAGTTAAATATTTTGTATTGATTGAGTTGGCATTTACCTGACAGAACTCAGCAAAAACTAACAATGTATTTTAATTCTACAGAAATTATTTTATATATTTGTTGATAGCTGACGATGGCGTAAGCCGAAATAGCTATCAAATGATTTCCGATTAATTAAAATACATTGTTATTTTTTCACCGCACAAAATGTTTTGTCCCTTGGCTAGTAAATTGAATTACGCGGCCTTCAGCAAATTTGCGGCGTCGTACGGCAACAGAGCGGACCTATTCGTATAGTCCCCCCGCTTCGCGATCGGAAACTAGAGTCATTTCACTGTTTTGCATTTTTAATATTTTAAACTTAAATGATAGAGACAATCAGCACACTTAAGTGCAAGCCTCCAAGTACTTGAGCTTCTGCTCTCGGACAATTCCTGCGATCAAAACTGAACAGATACGCTTCACGTTGTTACGCCACGGGACACGTCTGCTGAAACCAGAACGTACGGCCGTGGCGGGTGGTGGTTAGGAACAACGCATGTCCCTTATTTGCGGTATTGGGAAAAAAGCAGCTAAAATACCGGAATACCGGAATCCCAGTTTTGGTTATACCGGCGCTGCAATCCCTGTCTGGGACGGTGGCTCTTCAAGTACGTGACGGCAAGGTTAAAGCGCCAATTACGAAATAACACCGCTGTTCTTAAGTGGGGCTTAGGGCACTCGTTTTGAGGTGCAAGCCATGTGTGACCTTAAAACCGTGATACAATTATTATCATGGCTCGTTAACTCGGTTAGAATATATTTCGATAACGCTTTTTGGCGCGCTGACAAAGACTTATATTCTATGAACCGTTTTGCATTCGAAGCGAAGATGGCGTCATTGTGTTTTTTTTGTTGCCATGGTTTCATTTGCGATGATATTTTCACAATCGTTTTAATGTGACGTTTACTTAGAAAAGTATTTGTTCAGACAGTTTTTTTGTGTGCATAACGTTCGCTACCTTACTTTGAAAAGGTTCTTATTGACATTTTGGTCTAAAATGACCGTTTGGTCGGAAAAGCTTACCGCATTCAATCATATATGAGGAGCTAATTTTCAAAAGTGGACAATTCCAAAATACTTAACTTTTGAGATCTTTTTTTTTCACATGGAAAAGGTTGAATTGTTACACATTATCCGTAATTCTTTAATTTAAAACATATGTTAATAATATTGATAGTAAACATAAATTTATGAGGAAAAAGTAATGAAAATATCTCACATTTTCAGTTTTTCAACAAAT
The DNA here is from genome assembly GCA_028554975.1 of Himalopsyche kuldschensis. Taxonomy (NCBI): domain Eukaryota; kingdom Metazoa; phylum Arthropoda; class Insecta; order Trichoptera; family Rhyacophilidae; genus Himalopsyche; species Himalopsyche kuldschensis. The sequence goes on along the minus strand of JAHFWI010000031.1, from coordinate 1,893,338 downwards.
GGATTTGTCCACTTTTGAAAATTAGCTCCTCATATATGAATTTAAGAATTATCTATGGTTGTATAACGGAGTTAGCAGAATTCCAAAGTTACACTGCATCTCACATTTTTTACTAAATTTATTTGACAAAGTTCTAAGATTGTCATCATTATTTCCACCATTGGATCTTTAAGATTATTATTTCCCAGCAAGATTTGTGAAAAAATATGCTTAAAATAAGTAATTTTAAACATTGTTACAAGTTACAAGTGAATTTTGATCAATCGAAACATCAAACGCTCATATCTCAAAACAGTTTCAAGAACACTTAGAACCTTTTCAATGTAAGGTGTCGATGTGTATTCATTGTTATAACACACACCTATTTGTTCTCTGCCATCTGAAAGGCAGTGAAATATATTTGTTTTTCGTAGAATTTAAGCTGTCATAAAGGTAAATTTAGACAACTGCATTTTTTTGAGTTTGCCGTACAAACTTCAAAACATTATTAACCTTAATAGGGGTGAGTAAATCTATACTGAATGTAATTCAACATAATCTTGCTTTATTACTAACTAGCCCGGAACCCGGCAAGCGTTGCAATGCCACTCAAAGAAAGAAATTGTTTGTGTTTATTGAATCTAGGCTAAGTGTATTCTAATATATAAAAATCAATATTTGTTTGTTTGTACGTATTTTATGCTTTGCCCTACCGTTCATCCGATTGCGATAAAACTTTTGTCAACTTATTGCTTGCACTTGCGCGAAGTTTATAGGCATAGTAAAATCAACTTACAGTATGTCTTTTATACAAACATCAGTGTTTTCATCATATTTTATTCGCTGACATACCGTTCATTTTGACAACTTATTGTTGCACTTGCACAAAGGTTATAGGCATATTACAATTAACTTTCAGTAAGGGGCGCGTGTAGACAATCGGCAAAAGGCAAACAGCAAATTTCAAACGGCAAATGTTATCGATACCGATCAATGTTAGTGAAATAAAATCGAAATTATTTATCTAAAATATCGTGTATCCGAAAGCGCTTGAATAAACACAAACACTATCTTTCTTTGAGTGGCGTTGCAACGCTTGCCAGGTACCGGCTAGTTGTAAATAAAACATGAATACTTCATATATCCAGTTATATTCACGGTGTTTACTTTCTTTTCAGATAAAACACATGATGAAACAAAGCCCTATAATCAGAATCATGTCGTCCATATCCACGTGTAATTTGCACAGCCTGATATCCCTGATGCTGATCCTCTCCAGCATCACGCTCTGCCCGACGCCAACAGACTCCGCGAGGATAATCAGAAGCTTGGACGACTACGATGAACAAGCCGTGGTCGTGAGCGAGAACAAATACGACTACTCCGAAGTCTTGGACATGTCTTTGCTGTTTTACGAAGCTCAAAGATCAGGAAAACTTCCCGACGACAACCGGATACCCTGGAGGAGGGATTCTGGACTTGACGATAAAGGAATCAATGGCGAAGATTTGACAGGAGGCTATTATGATGGTAAGCAGTGATTAAATGGAAGGTGTTTCTATTTGCTTTCTTCATACAAATAGTATAATATATTATGTCAGTTTAAGTTTATTCGCGCACTTGATATGGATAAAGATGCCAAAAAGCAAATCTCGAATTATTGGCAACAAAACACATGTGTAACGATTCAATTTTCATAATATATCTATTGGTTAAATAACAATATCCTTTGTTTCAATTGTCAACAAATTGTTTTATGAGTAAAAAATATCATGGATTGAATTATAATTTACTTGGCAGAACTCCTTCATACCACGTTTAAAGAATTGCAGTACATTTACCATAAAAAATGATATTTCATATCATTAAATTTGATACTCAATTGGCTCATCAGAACTACGCATACACTTAGTAACTAATTTTTTTTTTAAATTTGAATTGTTTGAATTTTGTACTTTTCATTGAATTTTGTCGCTAACGACCCGGGTTTCGCCTCTCGGCATCTTCAGGCATTCCAAGTGTACGGATGTACTTGAACTGACGCGTGGTAAACAGTTTGTATCGTTTATATACAAAAATATAAGTAGATCACTAAGTTAAAAGGTTATTAAAATGTAAATTAGCAAAATTTTAATGAATACAAGTATCAATGAATTAAGTGGGTTTGTTACAATTATGGGTATTTTTGAGTAATATTAATGACCCGATGATAACATAAGAATATTTAAAATAAATCTAGGGTTTTATCCGACCTAACATTAATGAGTTGATTGATTTCAAGCCATTGAATTAATATTTAATGATAGTAAGTGAATTGATATTTAATGATAGCAAGTGCTTGAATTATAAATAACAATTATTTGAAAGGGTACAACAATGGCGAATTAGGCAAATAAAGTTGCTCGTTCAAAATTGGCAAACTGTTGAGCTGAGCTCGATTAATCTCTAAGATTTCTTAGTAAAATATTTTAAACTCACCCGTTAGTATGTAACAAATCAATGCCTGAGTCAAAATTAAACGTGTGGTGTCAAGAATTAAATGGTTGGCGAAGGTGGAGGTATCTTTTTTTAAGCGAAAAGCGGCTAAATGCTCAGCCACTCTTATATTTAAAGCTATAGCAGTTTTACCAATATAAATGTGATTCTCCCAGATAAATGTGATGGTCCCAGATCTTAATATATTCTGATAAAGATCATGACCGGTTTCCCTCATCGCTAGTATTGTCAGCTAAATCAGTATATGTGGAAGTAATACCACAATGTCTTTTGTTTATTTAAATAATGCCTTTCCACCGAGAAGTGACAGCAAACACCTTAAAAGTGATTAAGAACAAGTAACCCACTAGTAAGTTTAAGCATAGTTCTGAAAAAGGCGTAGGCGAAAAAAGCTTTGAACTTTATTTAATATGAAATAATATTTGTAAAACTTAAATAAACGTCAACACTTCCTACGTATAAACACGCATGTGGCACTTACGTGATTATACGTCTTCAGCATTTAACTGGATGCATAAAAAAGGGACAAACACTACCTATGGAGATAACCTTTTTCGCTATGTACAATCACGCCACTATTAAATAATTTCGATGAATTTGGCGATAGATTTGTGGAAGTTCATATAATATACACTTGGGTCTCGCATAACACGGTTTTATACAACACGGATATATAAATTTTGACATATTTTTATACAACACGCTTTATATTATACTAGTATCCGAACCCGGCTTCGCTCGGACCAGTTTGGGGTTATGTTCAGCTCGGCGCGTAAATTCAGACGGGCCAAGTTGAAACAACTTTTTTCAAAATTCAAAGTCTAGGTCAATTAAAATGGAATTAAAATGAACATTTCAGACTGGCATTGACATTTCACAGCCCCTTTCATATATTGACAGCCCTATTCTCGCCCATTAAAATGTCCAAATTCAAGGAAAAAATCTAATTTGCTGTCAAAGAAATGTCAAATAATACCTTCACGTAAATAAAAACATTATTATATTAATAAAAGCCGGGAAAAGTTCAGTAGAAGACTAACTTATTACATTTTGACTAAATGTCTTCGCCGATAAAAAATCAAACACATTTTTATGGCAACTTAATGACCAACAATGCAAAGGGAATTACAGACCCACAGACATATATACGCCGCTTCGCTTTTATATATGTACTACTCGATACTCGAGTAATTGGAGTCTCTACACACACATTGATAACGAAACAAATTTAACGTCGAAACTTTCGCGAGCGAAATCAATTCGTTTGTTTGAACTTGCAACAACAATGCAAAAGGGAATTACAGACATACACCCCCCGTTTCGGTTTTATATATAAGTTAACACAGTTTAAGGGAAAAAAAAAAACAATACACATTTGTTGTGGTATTGGTGGAGAAGGTTTTTTTGACATGGATATTTATAGCATCCAAGAAATATTGGAGGATCGTACGTTGAACCAAGAAGAATTAGTCGATATGTTTGATGAACCTACCACAATTAATGACTCAAAAAGCAGTTGCAGCGAATTAGCTACATGTTTCACATTAAAAACAATTAATGTCTGCCTGGAATTGGCTATTAAATAAGATTTTTTTATTGAAAATGATCCTTTAATGGAAAGGAGTTCAAAATTTAAAAGGGAATTACAAAATATTTTGGAACCTTATAAGGAAATATTTAATTCGATATTTTTTTTGGAGCGTAAACCCTAATTTGTATGAATTTCAAACCTTGTATAACACGGCGTTTTTGTGGAACCATATAACCGTGTTATACGAGGCGCAAGTGTACCTATAATCCACCTAGAATCATTTTTATAAATAGCAGATGTCCTGATTTATTTTGCACACACAAACCACAAGATATTTATTTATATATTATAATAATAAAAAAATACTAAAACTTCTTTCCTGTATGTGGTTGCGTACATCCTATCAGGATGTTGCAATTTTATCACATTATAATTATAATTTACTCTCATCGAAATTAAGGAAATATAGGTTCAATTGTACAGTCATAATGATGCATAGATATAAACGTTTTAAATATTATTTGTTGAATTTAATAAATTACTAAATCATACTCAAATAAAATTTATCTATATATACATATATAAAAATGAATGTCTGTATGTATGTCCGCTATGGACTACTAAACCGCTCGACCGATCGATGTGAAACTTTACAAATTTATTGAGTGCACCCCCGCGATGGTTTCTGACCTACCCCTCCCCCCAACCTCCCCCTCCCAATTTTTTTTTTTAAACTTTAAAATTTTTTTGAGTTCACTTCTTCGAAGGTTTTTGGCATACCGCCCCCATACGCTCCCCAAACCTCACCCCGCCAAACAACCCCTTTCCCCCCCAAAAATTGATATCGAATTTTTACAAATTTCTCGAGTACACTTCCCCGAAACTTTCTGGCGTACACCCCCACCCCTACCCCCCCCATTCATTTTTGAAATATTTTACGAATGACAAAATTCAAAATGCATAGAGAGCTGAAAACCTCTAAAGAACTACACAAAACCTTCTATTGGGCCACATGTGGCCAAGGTTTGGGCATGCCTGGTGTAAACACTGTCTGAAGTGTGAAATCATTAACGATTAAGTGTTTAAATATAACTCATTATTTTTTTGACAAAGTAAACAAATGAACACCCTTCAAGTATTATGACTGGCTACAATTTTGATAATGTTTATGTTTTTTTTTCACTTTAGCCGGTGACTACGTCAAGTTCGTGTGGACCCAGGCAGCCGCAAGCACAGTGCTCGCGTGGGGACTGATAGAGGGCGCGCGAGGGTACGAGAAAAGTGGGCTGCTTCCCCGGGGGCTGGAGTGTCTTCGGTGGGCGACTGATTTTCTCGTGAAGTGCCACGTGGGACACAACGAGCTTTATGGACAGGTTGTTTGAAGAGAAATATGTTTACAGTTTACGAGTATTACTCGAGTATTTTTTTAAATACTCGAATATCGAGGTCCTAAAAACGGGGTGAATAGAGACACTTTTTACCCCTGACGACTATGTATCTTCATACCTGCGCCACATAATTCAAACATGAATGGCTTGAAAATTGTTTCTATGGTCCTACTACACATTCATTACAATATTTTTCAAATATTTACTATCGTTATTAAGACACAGTCAATTTTGTTCGATGTCTCTATTCTCAGTCCGGTCGGTGGCACAGTGTCAACGTTATTGGCTTGCGTGCCGGACCGCCCTGGTTCGATCCCCGGTGCGAGTGGATTTTTTGCGTCGTTAAATCCGTTCAAAGGAAAGGCATGGGTGTTTGTGTTGTTGAAAATCCCTTCCCACCTTTCCGATCCCAAAGAGCGACGCATAGTGATAGCTATAATTAATCACTATTCTTGTCCTAGTTCTCGTATCCTTTCCATCCCTACTCTCTTCGAAAAAAAAAGAGAGTTTGAACAACTGAGTGACAAGCAAATCTCGTAGAAAAAACAAATGTTAAAATAAACTCCGTGAGGGGTTCATATGCTCCAAGTTGGGAGCGGATATGGTTAAAAAAAACTCACATTGAATCGGGGTGAATAGAGACGAGAGAGGGTAAATCGAGACTTGGCAGGTGAATAGAGACTAGGTGAAAACAACAGATTGTAATTATTGGAATATATGTATAAACCTCTATTCTATACGATTCTCTATTCATTCCGTTTTACGGTACTTATTAACCAAAAAAAATATGATTGATTTTAATTTTCTTGCAATAAAAGAGAAGTTTATAAGGGGTCAAAGAGTAAGGATGCACAGGCATCGAACTTAAACACGTTTGTTTCAATTTTGGCCAGTCGAGAGATAATATTATAGTCATTGTAAAGAATTGCACATATATTATACAATTAGTAAAAAATACATTGGATACTTGTACGTTGTCCGTAAGTTGTGTTAAAGTTCAATCCTTGTTTTTGTCCCTATTCACCTGCCAGTCTCTATTCACCCCGTTTTACGGTACTTGAAAAATGGAATAGTATTCTCGAATATCGAGTACTGGATACTCAAAATGGAGTCTCTAATGGTGAGTAATTTCTTACCGCTTAACCGCAGAAGCTGATTGCATCAATCGGACACTTCTTATGCAAAAAGCTCCGTTTTTTTCTTGGCCATAATAAACCTTCAGTGCACGTTTTTCTTTGGTTAGTAAATTAACAATCAGGCATAGTTTGCGCGGCTACATAATAAGTGGTGATAATGGACGATTTGGCGGATGTGCTAATTCATTTTTGACTACCGTTTGGCAACGTTGAGGTCAAGTATGTTTCCATTAGTCATACATATGTAAACATTAGAAATATGCCACCGCGAATAAATTACAATTATAGCATTCGAATCAATTAACCCGCGAAAGACGGTCCATGAAAAATAACGTGTGATCTCAAGGGGGGAACTAAAAATACCCCAGTGCTATGGATTTATTGGCATAAATTGCATTAAAAAAATGTTATATTATGCTTTAACGTATCTTTGTACAGACAAACACATCGTATTGATGTTAAAGACAGACTGGCTTAGTCAACACTGTTTACTTGAGCGCTTATCTACGTAATATCTACGCTTATCTACGGCTTCCTGAAATCGGTCGGCGGGCGCCATGGTGCCCGCGAGCACAGGTTTGGAAACTCCTGCTCTTAATTATGGGAATTGGAAAAGTTTAAAATGAAAACACTAGAACAGATTGTGTTATTTTAATTATTAAAATTGAAAAAAGTAGAGAGCTTTATTCGGGACGAAAAGTACAAATATATTAGTAGGATAGATTATTTTTACTGTGAATTTATAAAACTCAACATTTTGTTAAATTCATCTTTTCAGGTTGGTGATTTCAACCTCGATCAGAAGTTCTGGGGCAGGCCTGAAGATATGAACATGTCAAGACCTGCCTATAAGCTGGATGCTCAAAATCCTGGTAAGTGATATCAAAATCAATGTGACCTGACGTCTCGTTTTCTGGTGGCGTATCCCGATCTTCCCGAACACAGCTTCAAAATGTCCCATTTTCCAAAAAAGACCAATGATTTGACTGGATTACAAGAATTGCACTTCTGTCCTACATCAAAAGGAAAAGTGTCAATAATGTGTATCCACGACGCAATTAAAAATGTAGCAGATTGTCTGCCGATGGATATTAAATGCATCGCAGTAAAAATATTATCACATTTGTATTTTTCCGATTTATATTGAAAAATAATACGGTAAGAAAAATAACAATGTATTTTAGTTCTACATAAATTATTTCATATATTTGTTGATAGCTATTTCGGCTTACGCCTTCGTCAGAACTAGTTCTAGATCGGATTATTGATTTCCCAGTCATTGGCTTCCATGACGGACTTCATGGGTTCAAGTCCTAATACTATTACTACTACCTAGTACAATTTATTTATCTTTCTATAAACTCACAGTGACATTTGACTTCAAGCATAGACAATTTATCTTTCTGAAATGCAAAAGTGGTTCCGTGAGTTTAGAGGAGGAGCTAAGCAGGAGAGGATTGGGATTATGTCCCGTGTAAACATTATCATATTTTACCGAAGAAATTGCTGAAGGAGAAAGGTGGGTGGAGCATAAGGTTTGAGACATCGTCCTGGTGAGGTTCTTAGAGGCTTTTAGTTTGTTGCCACCTGCTCTGTATAAGTTCTACCCTTACTCTCTTCGAAAACAGAAGTTAAGCAATTGAGTAACAATGATGTCTTGGAGAAAACTCATGCTATGATAAACTTTACAAGGGGTACACATGCTATACTGTTGTACCCCAAGCAGTTAACATTGAATTAAATAACGATTATTTTTCTTTAAGGTTCTGATTTGGCCGGGGAGGTTTCAGCGGCGCTGGCCGCAGCTAGCTTCGCCCTAAGGCAGCATGGCGACGCGGCCACTGCTGATATGTATCTCGCACACGCAAAGCAGTTGTATGAATTCGCCACCGAATACAGGGGACTGTATCATTTGTCAATGAGAGAGGCTGCGCAGTATTATGAGTGAGTGCTAAACACCAGTCCTAGCTAAGGGGTTCTGCGCCAAGACAACCCGAGAATGTGATGATGTCATATTCTAGACATTCTAATATATTATATGTCGATTATATGCAGTAACGGATCCAGAAATTGTCCAAGGGGGTGGCCATTCAAAAAAAAATAGTATATACACTCAGTCCCCTTTTTACGCGATTTTTTTGGACAGCACCGCTACTTTTTTTTCGATTTTTCATTTCAAAAATGCATACATTAAAAAACATAATATAAAAAAATACAGTTGAAAAATACAGAAAAACACAACACGCTACATACAAACAAAATGCTTCACGCAATTATCTTTGAATTGACAATTATTTCATACACTAATTATATAATTGATTGTTATAAATAATACTAAATTCTTTGGATTACTTTGAAGATTATACTGAATGATATTCCTTTCTTTTTCAGATCCACAGATTATGGTGATGAGATCGCATGGGCAGCGGCGTGGTTGTTCAAAGCGACGAACAATTCATATTACTTGGACGAAGCTGATCATCATTACAATGTCTTCAGGCTCAAGGTTGGTGCTTTAATCTTCTTTAATATATTAAAATCAATGTTTATTTGTTTGTTCGTATTATATGCGCTGCTATACCTTTTATCCGATTGCGATAAAACTTTGTCAATTTATTGCTTGCACTTGTGCAAAAGTTATAGACATAGTAAAATCATCTTACAGTAGGTGGCGCGTGTGTTGTACCATAGACAATCGGCAAAAGACAAACAGCAAACGCCAAACGGCCAATGTCATCGATACCGGTCAATATCAGTGAAATTAAATCTAAATTAACTATCTAAAATATTGTGCATCCGAAAGCACTTCAATAATCACAAACAATTTTTTTCTGTAAGTGGCATTGCAGCGCTTGCCGGGTCGGTACCCGGCTAGTTATTAATATTATTTGAATAAAACTAATCTACTGTGCAGTGTAATTATTAACAACTGGATGACACTCTGTGACGTCATCGGGGGATTTTTCTCACAAAATTATTTATATAGTATTATGACTATTTCTTTATAAAAAAAATATTATCTTATTAGCACTGTTATGGGTTATATAATATAAGGTCTCTGTTTGTTTCAGGAGCGTCCTAACGAATTCTTTATGGGACACCAGAGTGGCGGGCGTACAAGTCTTGCTGGCTCAATTGACAAATCGATCTGAACTTCGAACAGCAGCATCAGCTTTCTGCGAGCACCAAGCCATGGGACAGAGGCGCTCCCCTAGGGGACTTTTGTGCATTGAAAGAGCTGGTGCTTTGGCGCACGCTGCCAGCGTATCGTTCCTGTGTCTTCAGGTAAAATATAATTCTCTACTAGTTGATGAGTAGCATATAACAATTACAGAAGACGGTAGCACAAAATAAGAGCGCGATATTCGCTTAGGAATAGCTGTAGATATTTCTAACTCGGAACACGTAGCTGAATATAGTTTAAGCCACGGGTTCCCACAGTGGGCCCCCAGGGGGAGTAGGGGAGCCCTGGGAAGCAAAAATGGGTCTGTCTAATTTTGTGTCTGAAAGGGGGCGAGGCCATCGGTCAAAGAAGATTTGGAGACTATGATTTAAACCAAATGACATTTATTCGGCGCATGCATTCTATAAAGTGCCGCTTGACGGTATCGAATCATGGCACCTGTCGATTACCCCTAAAACCGTATATTGAGCTCCAAGAATAGCTATGAGATACCTCTGTCATATATAAGGGTATTAGGTGGATTTATTTCGTGAGGAACTCGGAAGATAGCGAACGTGCCGGGTAGCTTCAATCAACACCAAGCCTAAAAACGGTATAAACATTGTTATATTGCTTCATAAGGCTGGCAATAATATTATTCAACATAAAGTCAATGCAATCTTTTAAGTTTCATTTGATTTAACTGGTTAGATTCATGGTTTTAATCATTTTAAAAAATATCTAAAAAAACTATTCTTCAAAAATATGCCGGCTATATGGGATGGTTTCATCTATTTGGGGGCTGGGAGTAAGAGTGTTAAAATTATATTCATCGCTCAAAACACGTTTTATTGGTAATTTTGATACAGTAACTTAGATGTAGCAATATACAGTCAGCCCTACTATAGCAGGAGGATAGGGAGTACGCTATAACAATTAAACGCTATATAAACTTAGGCACCCATACAAAATTTAGTTTGGTTTTGTTCAATTGTATTTTGTGATTTGAAGCAAATCAAACATTTTTCCAATTTTATATTTAAAAAAAATTAAAAGTGTTTAGTTTGTAAGCAAGCGACACGTACCTTGTGCGAAAAACCACCGTATACGCTATAGCAAAAAGCTCTATAGAAGTGTCCGCTATAGCAGGGTTGATTGTATATCCCTACATCTAAGTTACTGTATCAAAATAGACAAAAAAACGTGTTTTCAGCGATGAATATAATTTTAACACTCTAACTCCCGGCCCCCTATAGAAAAAGATAGTTTTAAATAATACTCATGTAATTATTTTCAGGTTGCCAATATGGATATTGCAGTTGATGAGAATAGAGCTCTTGCCAAACAGCAGATTGACTACATGCTTGGAGATGGAGGCCAGAGCTTCGTCGTTGGATACGGTCACAACTCTCCGAAGTATCCTCACCATGCTGCAAGGTAAAAAGTCCCATAGCTAAATGGCCAACGCTGCTGAGCGCTCGTTCTTTTCGTCTGTCTTCCAATACGGACAATTATAAAGTTAAAGTATACACGAATTCACTAGTCAAAGTATAAACTGACAATTTTCACCAAGCTGATCTACACGGGACTGATTTTGAGCTATGCCCACTAGTGTGCTTGTCAGTGGAACATACAAAATAAAACATTTTTTTGTAATTATTCCACAATGATTTTTTTTAAGATCAGACTCGGTTTTGCTCATTGCAATAATTTAAATGAATTTCGAAAATTGTAAGTTCAGTTGAAAGTGCTGGGGATGCGTGAAACCGGTCTTGATATCAATAAAATATTTTTTAATTTAATTTCTTTCCTCCAAGAGTTGACAGTTAACACCTAGAAGAAGTTTTTACTAGTCAATGCTTAAATCAGCCAGTTCAACGAAGGAATGAACTCGCTCGTCTAGTAAAGATTTCGAACATTTTCGGATAATTTATTCAAACATTTGTTTAAATCATTTTCAGTTCCTGTCCAGACATCCCTGCGCCTTGCGGCTGGGAGCAGTTCAGGTCCAAGGATCCAAACCCTCAAATCTTATACGGCGCTCTGGTGTCGGGGCCGAACCACAACGACCTCTTCGAAGACACGAGGGAGGAGTTCCTTTACAGCGAAGTGACCATAGACTACAACTCCGGCTTCCAGAGCACGCTCGCGATGCTCGTCGACCTGTACCAGCCGAAGAAGACCATCACCGACTACCATCACATCAGTAGCAAAAAGTTTACAGACTCGAATGTGATCAGTAAAAATGTCGGCAAAGTTTCGGAGGACTTTAAGATTTTGAGAGTGAACGATTTTAAAAATAAAAGTGGAAGTGTAAAAGCTTAGATCATAGGTTCTCAACCTTTTTCTGATTGGGCCATTTGACCTGCGACCCTCTGAGCCAAATTGAAAATGGCATTTTTCATAAGGTAATCTGAAAAAATCAACGAAAAGGCATTAAAGTGAATATTTTTTTAGTTGACTGTATAAGTTGGTGATCCCACAAAAACCCGTCGCGACCCATGGGTTGGGAGCCCGTGGCTTAGATGTAATGTACTTTTTAACGGTGATATAATGCAAAATACTGAAAAATGACAATGTCAAGACAAAGTTAAGTTAAGACTGTGAAATTGTTAAGGGTAATTTCTGTGAATGACTGTAGTCTAAGTTCTGCCTGCATTTCTGACCAATGCTTTCACTCATCCGATAAACGGGATGTCTTAAACACACATTTACTTGAGGATGCTTGATGGAATTTCAATATCAAAATTGAATTGCTTGAATTTTGTACTTTTCCATTGTTAGCGAGCTTTGTCGCTAACGACCCGGGTGACTGCGCGTCAGTTCAAGTACTTCCGTGCGCTTGAAATGTCTGAAGATGCCGGAAGGCGAAACCCGGGTCGTTAGCGACAAAACTCAAATTTCAATGAAGGCGAAAAAGAAACCATGTTTATGTTTTTAACTTTTCCTCAATGTGTAGCAGAATGCCTGTAACTAATTAGATTAAGGAGAAATTGTTTTAGAATTAAATAAAAATGGTTGTTTAATTGTAGTAAAAATTGAGAAGTAAATAATATAAGTACATATAAATACATAAATTATGTACTTGATACGGTGCAATACATTTTTCTTCGGTATTTTTATGAAAACTTTTTTTTTTGTGGCCCTTCATTTTAACCATGTCGTATTTTTTTTTGAAACCAAAAATTGAAATGATATTTTGCAGTTTTTATAAAATAACTAGCTGTACCCTGCGCGCGTTGCTACGCCAGCAATTGTAGGGGGAATTGGGGGGGTGGGGAAGGGGAGGGGGTTTTGTACGCCAGAAAGTTTCGCGGAAGTGTACTCGAGAAATTTGTAAAAATTCGATATCAATTTTTGGGGGGAGAGGGGTTTTTAGGCGGGGTGGGGTTTGGGGAGCAGTATGGGAGAGGTATGGGGGGGTATGCCAAAAACCTTCGAAGAAGTGAACTCGAAAAATTCTTAAAGTTTAAAAAAAAAAAATTGGGGGGTGAGTTTGGGGGGTGGTTGGGGGGAGGGGTTGGTAGGCCAGAAAGCATCGCGGGGGTGCACTCAATCAAATTTGTAAAGTTTCACATCGATCGGTCGAGCGGTTTAGTAGTCCATAGCGGACATACATACAGACATTCATTTTTATATATATAGATAGATAGATATCATAATAAAACAATTTATTTTTTATTGATAAAATACAAACATTGTAAGGAAAAATTGTACATTTCGTTTTCAGTTCAAACACTTTTTTTTTTACTAATCTGACAATATCTCAAATGATCGGAATCGGTTTTGCTCTTCGCGAAAAATTTTACTGTTTTGTCGTGAAAAGAAAAGTTTTCTATAAATATTACAAATTGTTAATAAATATAAAAGTAAAAATTTTCCCAATTTTCTTCCATAAAATATATGTGAAAGTAGTACAAAAAAATTTGTTAATTGGCTTCAAATATCATACGTCTTTGATACGTAATTTTGACTGAAGGTGCTCGATGGAACTACAATATGAAATTTGAACTATTTGAATTTTGTTCGGTTGCACGAAAATTGCCGGGTTACTGCATTTCGCATCTTCAGGCATTCCAAAATACAAAACTCAAATATAATAGATCTTTTTTTTAATTTGAATTTGAATTCTTTGAATTTTGTACTTTTCCATGAGCTTTGTCGCAAGACAGACACTTTGACAGTCAAGTTCACGTCAGTTCAAGTACATCCGTGCACTTGAAATGCCTGAAGATGCCGAAAGGCAAAACCCGGGTCGTTAGCGACAAAGCTAATAGAAAAGTACGAAATTTAAACAATTCAAATTTTATATTTGAAATTCCATCAAGCGCCCTCAGTCGAAATCCTTTATTAATAATAGGTGCAGACGATAAAAGTTTTTTATTGAAAATATTTATTTTCACCATGCTCGATGCTCATTGCCAATGTGAAGCATATAAAGTCTTAAAAGTGTCTCAAGAAAAGTTATTTGTACGTGAGTTGTTTGTTACTTAATCACCCAAACTCTTTTTTTATGAGATGAAGACGACATAAGGATGTGACTTGGGAAAGTGTATAGATTTTATCTAATCACTCTTATTTTAGGGATCGGAGCAGTAGAAAGGAAATAAAATCTTCACAAACATATACTTCTTCAAACGAAATTTTTATGTCGATAAATAAATATCTGATTATGTTAATTAATTATCTTAGATATTAAATATAAATCATATTGCCATAAATAATAGAAAACAAAGTAAATAAAAGTTTTTTATTTAAATATTAAATTTTAAAGTGATGTTCTTTTATAGGTGCAATAATCTCGGCTAAATTATTCCCTTCGATTTACGTTCTTGTAAAAAAACAAAATTTTTACATTTTTTTTTACTATTTATACTAGAAATCTCACACTAAAATCGATGAAATATTTAAATCTTTAAAATTATAAACAACTAGTATTGCTACCCGGCGTCGCTCGGACAAAGCGACCAATAATTATTTAATTTTATATCATTCGACATAATTATATCACAAAATCTAACATCCAAAATAGAGTTGAAATAAAATCACAAACTTTATTTAATTTGACGACAGCCCCATACTCGCCCATTAAAATGTCCAAATTCAAGGAAAAAATCTAATTTGCTGTCAAAGAAATGTCTAATAATACCTTCACGTAAATAAAAACATTATTTTATTAATAAAAGCCGGGAAAAGTTCTGTAGAAGACTAATCTATTACATTTTGACTAAATGTCTTCGCCGATAAAAAAATCAAAAATATTTTCTTTCATATACGTTTTTATGGCAACTTAATGACCAACAATGCAAAAGGGAATTACAGACCCACACAGACATACATACGCCGTTTCGGTTTTATATATGTACTACTCGATACTCGAGTAATTGGAGTCTCTACACCCACATTGATAACGAAACAAATTTACCGTCGAAACTTTCGCGAGCGAAATCAATTCGTTTGTTTGAACTTGCAATAACAATGCAAAAGGGAATTACAGACATACATCCCCCGTTTTGGTTTTATATTGAGACGACCAGGGTTCCTTCTCCATCTGACTGGCGTCAGACAGCATCCTTCCACGGCGTTCGGAGACGGAACTTAGGGATAGGATGGGAGGAAAGGTATCTCTGTATAGATTTCAATCGGTAATTTATCTTGGCCGAAAACTCTATCCTAGAGTCGGCTAATTTATTGTCTTCAAATTATTACATTTTTTTTTTTACACAAATACATTGCAGTAAGAACATTTTTAAACGCGTAAGACCAAATGAATAATGTGATATCCTCCTGTCCGAGACAGGGGGGCATATAGCTATCGGCTTGAACGGTTACGACTGACGCGCTTCGCGGTTATTTTATTTGACAGCCGAATTTTATACTCCGTGATTCTAGTATGAAATACAGCTCGACCAATCAACGTAAAGCATTCTCGCCTGAGCTGAATTCAACCAATCACTGCGAAGCCGTCGCAATGAGTCGGTTACATGAATTTATAACAATTTGAATGCATTTATTCGCGTTATATTACTCGTTTGGTCTTATTATTATTGATTGAGGTGATAAATAAGATCGTCCGAGAGAGTTCTGATACCTTACAACATCATGCGGTATCAATATATAAAATTAAAAAAATATCTTTACATTTTTATTAAACCAAAGTGTTTGACATCATTGTGAGAAATTTAACATCGATTTACTGGAAACTATTAGTATCTGTGACATAACATTTTTTCCAGAACTACGACATAATAATAAAATAGTGGAATAAATTATGGCATTTTGTTATTTTAAATAAAGAAAATATTACATAGTGAATAAAAATACATATTTTTATGGTTCAAAGCTTGTTAATAATATGATATTAAATATAGTAACATAAAAAACTTATGTTTTTTAATCTATTTAAGGATGCTCTATGAAAACTTTTTTTTCGTGTATATACTTTTTTTTGTTTCTACAAGAATTATAATAAATGTGCTTTTTTAAGAAACATGTGTTGTTTTTAATTTACGGTACTTTTTACTGGTAATGTGTGAATTTTTTTTTTCCTACCTATACTTTCCTACTGAAACTATATGTGGAGTCTGCTAGGCGGGCTCCTAGTTTCCTGGCTATTTTTATTGCTAGGGTGGATACAGACTTTGTTTCCCTTTCCCGCATGTAAGCTAGCTAAGTATTGACTTTCTAAAAGATTCTGTCAGCTTTGTGTGGGAAAACCCCTTACCATTTATTTCCACAAAAGTTTTTTTATACATCACAGGCATACATGCCATGGAACAGAACCCCAAAAACAAATTACATCTATATAGGTACATAAAAGAAAATGCTTCGATTTTTTATTTTATTTAGTTTTTGGGTTTTTTATTCAAAATATAACGGTCTTAAATCAAATGTCATAAAAGTTATAGACTCGCACCCCAGGCATATGTAGATAGAAACACTGGTCTAATGAGATTAAAAAAAAATCAATTGGACTATACCAGGAGTTCTTAAACCTGTGCCCACAAGCGCAATTGCGCCCGCAGAGGTATTACCGTACCGTATCAGAATTGTATTTTGTCTATTGAAATTATTTATCGAATGTGTTTCCACGAAAATTTAACTGTGTAATTTGTAAAGGTAAATGTAAAAAATAGTACATGACTTTAACATATATGTAAAGCTTCCCAGGAAATAATGACATCAATTAATATATTACATTTATGTACGAGGTACGTAAGATTTGTTTTTTAAAAAATCCGGCATGCGCCCGTCACAATTCCTCTTAATCTCAAATGCGACCGGAGTCGCAATAAGGTTAAGAACCCCTGGACTATCGTTTATCATTTTCCTAGTGATATAAAGTAACACACCAGCCAGTTAACATCAGTTTGCTTTTATTAAAAACAATTACATTTTTACAATAAGACTAAATAAAATATCACGTGCCTGAAATAAATCCACATTTAAAGCAAAAGTCTTTATTTAAACAATTTGGTAAATTATGGATATACGGTCACGGGACAGAATTTTTGTAAAGATTTATGAAAAATAAGCACATTAAATGAAATGAATGTAAGGCTTACGATTGTTTTTGAAATGTTTCGTATTTACATTAAAAAATTATTATAGTAGAAGATCCTAAAGAATACATACTTCGCAATGAGTATATAATCGAGTTGTTTTAATTTACAGGAGCAAAAATGCAACCACAAACAATACAAATAATAATATTATACAGATAGAGACAGGTCACATAAGTTTATTATTTGTTTAAAATAAAAACAATAATTTTATTATAGGCAAATATTAAAAAAAAAAATATTCTTTCAGAACTCATACAATAATCAGTAATATTCTACAGATTTAATCATTTTGATTCCACATTTAATAATCTACAAGAACTCAAACAGTAAAGTCAAAACATAAAATTATAAGCCAGTATGTATAAATTTTTTGAGCTTTGCTCGAGAGGATTGGGATTCTGTCCCGTGACCGTATATCCATAATTTACCAACAATTTTTTTTATAAATTTCCTTCATTTTACTGTGCTCTGAGTCTCATTAATGTTCCTCAAAAGTGTAAAATATGAAAATGAGACTTTAAGAACCTGAAAACAAAATTCGAAAAAAAACATGAGTGAAATAAAAGGCCATAAAGGTTAAATATTCAATTGTATATAAGATTAGTTCTGTGAAATTTACGACAAAGATATAATCGAATAATTCTGATTCAGTCTATCTTTCACTTCGAGTCAATTTTGAGTGACTTTGCTTAAACTTATATTTGAGTTTGAGTAGTTTTTTTTACACCTGTTATAAGATTCGTTTTATTACATCATGGTAATGTTAATGTCCAGTCCGTGGCGCGGTGTCAACGGTGTAAGCTTGCGTGCCGGATAAATCAGTTCAAAGGCATGGGTGTTTTGTATTGTTGAAAATCCCTTCCCAACTATCCCTATCCCAAAGAGCGGCGCATAGTGACAGCGATTAGCTAATCACTAGTCCTGTCCTAGTCCTTGTATCCTTTCCATCCCCTACTTTCTTCGAAAAATAGAGGTTAGCAACTGAGTAGCAAACAGTTCTCGTAGCAAAATGTATGTTGAGATGAACTCCGTGAGGAGTCCATATGCTACAAGTTGGGAGCGGACATGTTAATGATGTTGTCATTCTTATTGATTATTGACTGTGTTTTTTTTCTGTTCACCGCGGCCCACTATGCTTATTTTGCGACCCACCTGTGTACGATTCACGATTTTTGAAACACTTAAATGGAGAATGATAAGCTTCCTCGCATACTCTAAATCAGTGTTCTCCAAACTCAATGAGGATGCGAGCTACTTTCAGAAATTGAAATTGTCTGGTGAGCTACTTTTAAATATTGTTTTATCGTCGTTTTTAACTATATATATTTAATTTTTACTGTCGAGTTTTCCTGCAATTAAAGTAACAATTGTCGTTTCAGCTTCAAATTTAATATAATTGTTGATAGCTATTTTGGCTTACGCCATCGTCAAAACTACCACCGTATTATAATGTAGTTCTACCAAGTAAAAGCCTACTCAATCAATTAAAATTTGAGCTAAAACCATTCAATACTTACGCCAATGAAGTTCTCGAGCGTCAGCATGTAAAATTTTCCTCCTGTTAGGTAAACTGGACGAGATGTCCTTATCAATATTGGTAGAAGGTCACGCCTTGCTCTGGGGCTCAAGGTCTGCCAAGGACCTCCACAGACGGCCACTCCAACCATGGAACTCTACAATTTTCACATGAAAAATCATGTATAAAAATACCCTCTTTTTTTGATATTAATAGGGTCATAAGTATTTTCAAAAATCCCTACTCGAAATCAATCAACTTATTATTAATAGGTTGGATAAAACCCTAGGCTAATTTTAGATATTCCCAAGTTATTATCTGGTCATTAGTATTTGCGATACTCAATTCAAAAATCCGGATAATTATAACAAACCCACTTAATTCATTGATACGTTTACATCAAATTTTCGCTCATTTACATTTTAATAGCAATTTAACTTAGTGACCTACTTCTATTTTTGTATATAAACGATACAAACTGTATATGCGTGTCCTTGAAATGCCCGAAGATGCCGAAAGACGAAATCCGGATCGTTAGAGACAAAACTAATGAAAAATTACAAAATTATAATAGTTGACAGTCTGTATCGTTTATATGAAAAAATAGAAGTAGATCACTAAGTTGAATAGCTATTAAAATGTAAATTAGCGAAAATGAACAATTTTCAATGAAATAAGTGGGTATGTTATAATTTTAGAGATTTTTGAAAATACTTATGACCAGATAATAAGATAGGGAATGTCTAAAATATGTTTAGGGTTTTATCCGTCCTATTATTGAGTTGATAGATTTCAAGTCTTTGGATTAATATTTAACTATAGTAAGTGCTTGAATTATTAATAAATGACAAATATTTAAAAGGGTACAACAATTGTGAACATGGTAACTGAAGTTGCTCGTTTAAAATAGGCAAACCGTTTAGCTGAGCTCGATTAATTTCCAAAATTTCTTGATAAATAATTTAAATTCGCCCCTGTTAGTATGTAACAAATCCTGAGCCTGATTCAAAATTAAACGTGTGATTTTCAAGAGTTAAATGATTATGACATGATAAATGACGAAAGTCAAAACCCGGGTCATTAGCAACAAAACTCATGGAAAAGTACAAAATTCAAAAAAATTCAAATTTCATAATTGATTACAATGTATACTTAGTAAAGCTGTGCTTAATTTAAATCCGTGTTTTTGTCTCTATTCACCCCGTTTGACGGTATTTTTTTACTCACCCTTATCATAATCTCGTTTCCGAAATAGCAAAGAAGAAATAAATCGGTACAAGTGAGGGTGCCATATTCCAGAATAGTCACTTGAAAGCTCTGAAACATTTCCAGAATATTAAAAAAATTTGACAACTGTCAATTATACGTGCTCATTCATTTTCACTTTTAACCTTTTCGTGCCCCGGAGTATCACCTGACACTAGAGACTCCAATTCGAGTATCGAGTACTCGTCCATTTTTCAAGTACGATACTCCAGTAATTTGAAAAATACTCGAGTAATACTCCTTATATATAAATGTAGATTTAATTCCAAATTCTACTTTGTCTTAAGCAGCGGACAGAAAAACTAGATAGCACAATTTAAATTGATTGTTAATTTAAAAAAACCGAGGTTCACAGCAACAGAGAGAGTTTTTTGTACTGCTGGAATAAAAAAACAAAACTTCGAACCAAATTAGAATTTGGGTCGTTTAATTCTCTATTATTTTTGAAATATATGTTTCATAAATTAAAATAAATGTAATAATTGAATAAAATAAACATATTAATTTATTGATTGAGTAGGCATTTACTTGGTAGAACTCCATTATAATACGGAAAGAAAAATAGCAAGTATTTTAATTCTACATAAATTATTTTAAATATTTGTTGATATGTAGCTATTTCGGCTTACGCCTTCGTCAGAACTATGTTTAAAACGTGTATTAGAGATAGCTTATATACCCTTTGCTAGCCAGGGTGCCTCCTACATAATCTCTTTCTGTTGAAACCATACCTACGTCACATGGAAAGAATTTAAATAAGTTTGATTTATTGGTCTAAAGTAATGGTGGGAAACAATAATTTGGGTATTTTTGGGTTATTGGATCGTGTGAAACCACTTAAAATCTGCAATTTCTAAGTGCATCTATTATAAATTGTTTTAAGTTTATTGTTTGTTAATGGTTTTAGCAGAGCTGAGCTATTAATTGTGATCTGATCGTTAAGAATTTCATTGGACTGATTATACCTAGGTTTATTGGATATGGATTTATTGGTATAAAGTACTTATTTAAATTCTTTCATGTGACGTAATTATGGTTTCAACAGAAAGAGATTATGTAGGAGGCACCCTGGCTAGCAAAGGGTATATAAGCAATCTCTAATACACGTTTTAAACATAGTTCTGACGAAGGCGTAAGCCGAAATAGCTATCAACAAATATATAAAATAATTTATGTAGAATTAAAATACATTGCTATTTTTCTTTCCGTATTATATTAATTTATGTATCATCTATTTATAGACACAAATTTTAATTAATAACATATATTTTGGTTCATCTGAAACTACTCGAGTATACTCGAGTATTTTAATATTTTACTACTCGATACTCGAGTTGTTGAGATGTCGAGTAAATAGAGTCCCTACCTGACACTCATGGTTTTTATTAATTATTAAGCAAGTAATAAGTGGAAAGCATTGCAATGCCACTCAAAGAAAGAAAGTATACGTGTGTATTGAAGTGCTTTCGGATTCACAACATTTTAGATAAATAATTTCGATTTGATTTCACTAACATTGATCGGTATTTATAACATTTTCCGTTTGATATTTTCTGCTTGTCTTTTAACCGATTGTCTATTATAATGTTAGAATAGATACGATGTATTTTGTACCTCTTCTACCCCAGTATATAAAACAAAATGAATGTAAGCTTAACTTTTGCCAGGCTGAGGGTGAAACAATCGACCACCACTGCTTTTTAGCTTTAATGTCTATCTTAATATTATTGATTTATTTATTTATTTATTTAAGAAAAAGCAAATCATGGCATTACAGCTGACGCCAATGCGCCATGGATTTGACAAATATAAATACATGCATATATATATATACATACATACATGTAAATATATAATAAAAATCACAAATTAATTAAAAATTAAAAATAAGATGAAAATTACAATAGTCATAAAAAAACAGAGGAAAAAATATTATTAATATCACATTAGAAATTTTCAAGGCAGTCAACCGAATGAGTTCTGACAAAATCAACTTTTTTTCATAAAATATAGTATTCGTCTGAACTCACTCACGTCAATATGAAATATGTCGACATCCGAAGCAATGCCGTTTAAAATTGTTAAAGCTCTTCCCAGTGACATTCCCATTGGCAGACTGGTTCTACCCCTTGGAAGAACAAACAACTCATGTTCACGATTCCTCAAAAAAATATCAGGGACATTCAATTTAACATTCTCAAGAATGGTGGAATTCTCATTTTGTGTACACATATATTATTGTTTTTTAAACCTTTTGCAGTAATAAAATATGATGTTTATTAAATAAAATTAGACAATTAAATAAAAAAGAAAATTAATCGGATTATTACTGGCCGAAAACATTTTATACTGTCGCTACCAATTGCCAGAATTAAAACTTCTCTGCGAATACGTAATAAGATAACGTTATCTTATCTCAAACACGCCTCGTTCAAACGTATGTTTCAAATCGAATGGATGCTTTTTACAATAAAAAGCGTAGATAAGCGCTCGCGCTCATGGTTTTGATAACGCCAGTCTGTCATGAACATCAACGCAGACAGTAACTATATATGAAACTTAATTAATGTAAGCTTAAACATTGTTCTGACAACGGCACAACTATGCAAATCTTATATGTATAGTTTTTGGAGAACAAAAATACAACACTATTTAACACCGTGTAATAATGGATTTCTGCCAAATCAATCAATGTTAAATTCAATATAAAAATTGGTGTCTGTAAAGTCGGTTTACGGACGATAGTTTAACGTGACAACGTCATAAGAAAACATTGATGAAATGATTGCATACTTTTATGAATAAAATGGAATCATTTAATTAATTACAATTAATCAGAATTAATTACCTTTATTGCCGCAATTGTTGTTGTAATATAAACAATGAAAACCACATTAACATTTCACTTCACTTTATAAACAGTTTTAAACAGATCACGTGTAGGTACTGTAGGTGTATAAGTTGTGTGCTGCCGCTGTCTCTTTTCTACTCAGACGCATCGACCAATCGAGTGGAAGAGAGTTAGATGCGGCACAATCCGAACGGTAGGCCGATCGTGCCTCTCTATCGCTTATCCGCACGCTTGCCTTCGGCGTAACGCGACAAACGGGACAATGAGTCATGTTTTTTCGTGCGTGCAGCGGGCGTTCATCGATTTATAAGACGTTGTCACGTCAAAAATGAAGTGTAAGAAGAGATGAAAAAGTGTATTGCGTACCTATTCTACGCCAGTCCCAATATAAAACTAAATTAATGTAAGCTTAAACATAGTTCTGACGAGTGCGTTACAACTAGATGTATTTTATATCGATGGCTTAAAGCAGGCATGGGCAACCTTTCTTAGGTCTGGGGCCGGATTGTCATTCTGTCTTCGAGTCAAAGGCCGGACCAAATAACTATGTACACATAAGTTATATTTAATTCAATAAAACACGTTGCTACATCTTATATATTTTTTTATTTATATAATGAACGACATAATATTAATATTACTGATTACAAAATGAAGTGTGGCTGAGTGTGGTTGAGTGTGGAAGTAAGATTGGCCTTGTACTTGAATTACAAGACTCTCCATATTGGCGATGATTTTTTTTTTTTTTTGATATCTGCTTGACGGAGCATCAAGTTCTAAGGCGTGTCAGCGCCAAAGTTCTTCCAGTCTCCTCGTCTCTAAATGTTTTAATTCTTGAATTTTATTTGTTGACATACCCTTCCTATCGCTTCCGACAGGAGGGCGCGATCGCTACAGTTGAGAAGTCAGTTTTAATATTGCGTCTCTATCTAGGGAGGGTCATCGAGAAGAATAGCTCTGGGCCTATATCGATTCTCTGAGGCCTTCTCGTCATAATTCTGCAAGCAAGAGATTGTTGGGTTACCGTGAAGGCCCACAGCCTTATGAAACTTTTTAGAGGTTTCACGAACGAATTCGCGAATAGTTGGCACACTCAAATCTCTGTGTAACAGCGAACCACGCACGAACCATGGAGCATCACATATTTGCCTTAATGACTTATTCTGAACAACCTGGAGAGTCTTCAGATGCTTTTGGTGAGCAAAGCCCACACTGGTGTGGCGTACACCATAATTGGACGAGTTATTGCTGTATATAGGAGAAGTTTACTCTTTATGGATAGTTTGCTCCTAGCATTAAGCATAAAGTACAATTTCGCTTTAGTAGCATTAGCTTGGCGCTTTTTAATCGCGGTGTGTTCGTTAAACTTCAGTCTCTTATCTAAGGTTAGTCCAAGATACTTGACTGTGTTAGACCATTTGATCTCTGTATTGTGCATTCTAATGCAATTGAAGTTATGTTTTCTAATGAAGCCCTTAGAAAACATTATTGCTGCGCTCTTTTTCTGCGTTGATTTTAATTCTCCAGTTGTCACACCAGTCCGCAATGGTATCGACAACTGTTTGGACGTGTGCAACTGCGCTTTGCCGATTACGAGATTTAGCCAAGATGGATGTATCATCTGCGTACTGGGCTATAATTCTATCACTTTCCCCCACCGGTGGGAATGTCATAGGTGTATATATTATACAGTATGGGTCCTAAGACAGAGCCTTGTGGAACCCCCGCAAGTGTTGACCTCGTTGAGGACCGGATTCCATTCATTTTTACCTGAAAACGTCTACCTGTCACAAATGAGTTAAGGATCTTAATTAGTGGTAATCCAATTCCAGCCTTCGACATTTTGAATACAAGCCCTTCAACCCACACCCTGTCGAAGGCTTTTGCAATATCTAAGAAGAGGCCAGCTGTGACTTCTTTTTGAATGAATCCGCTCGTGATAAATTCCACCACTCGAAGAAGTTGATGGTTGGTCGAGTGATCCGCCCGAAACCCGTGTTGGGTGTCGGGGATGATCTTTTTCTCATCAACCACTTCTTGTAGTCTGGTTTTAATCACTCGCTCTAAGACTTTGCTCATTGCAGGAAGCAGACTTATTGGCCGGTGGTTCACTGGAAGAGTGTGATCTTTTCCTGGTTTTGGAATCAAGATAATATCCGCTTCCTTCCATCGGGAGGGAAAATATTGTAACCTCAAACACGCATTTATAATATTTACTAATGAGGTAATACCCTTTTGCGGTAACTGCTTGAGAGCCTTGTTGCCGATTTTGTCGTTACCCAGAGCTTTCCTGTCAGGAAGGTTTTTATTAGACTTTCCACCTCGTCAAATGAGGTGGGAGTTATTGGTTGGCAGTTAACATCTATACGCTTTTCTATTATTAATTTTGCGGCGGCTTCTATGTTTAACGCGTTCTTTTTCAAGTCTACATTTCTTGGGTCAATCATGTTGGGTGTAAATTGTCTTTCGAGGCTATCCGCAAACTCCTCGACTTTGTCTGTGATGGTAAATACAGGCCCCTTTGCTCCATTAAGTGGCATTAAGGGGTGCTTTTCTGCGCGGAGAACCTTGGAAAGAGCCCAGTAGGGGTCGGCCCCCTTAACAAGCTCGCTTAAATAATCATCAGAAGCCTTATTACGATAGTCTTTCAGTGAAAGTCGGATTTCGGCCGTCAGCCGGTTAACACGCTGCCTGACTAAAGGATTGCAGTATTTTTTCCATTCTTTTCGTGCACGACGCCTCTCGTTTATAAGATTTCTGATGTCTACCGGAAGGGCTTTACTATGTGGTGAAGTTTTTACCGTTTTCGTGGCATATGAAGCAGCTATGTGAATTTGGGTTGTTAGATTACTTATCTCAAAATCAATACTTCCACTATCTGTCAAGTCACATGGGGGAATTAACGTGTCGTCAAGAAAGCTCTCAAACTCGTTCCATTGGATTATGTTTCGCGTTTGATTACAACTATTTAATTTTGAGTCCGACGGATCTCTCAACCGAAGAATAACAGGTTGGTGATCAGAGTTAAGTTCGTGTACAATATGAGTTTCGTATTGAAGGCTCACTCCACACATTAAAGCAATGTCTATAACATCCGGAATACCTCCGTTCCTTGGTAGGGTCGTTGGGTCTGAAGGAGCCGCTACAATAGCGCCAATCTTTGTGATATAAGATTTAAGTTGACGGCCCCGTGAGTTTGTCAGCCTACTATTCCAGTCAACGTGTTTTGCGTTAAAATCGCCGGCGGCAATAGTGGGTACACCAAGAGGAATAATGGCCTCGAGATCTTCAGTTGTTATCTGACCATTAGGTGGGCTATAAATAGAAACAAATCTAATAAGGCCCAAATGCTTCGTATTTACAACTATCGCGTTTGCTTCTAGTTGACCTGCAAATGCTGGCAACGGGATTGCACAGTGGTCAATATGTTTTTTAATGTAAATCGCAGTTCCTCCACCTGAGGTTCGAGTGCGGTCAAATCTATATAAGGAATAGTTGGGTATTGTAGGACGATGAGATGGCTTGAGAAAAGTCTCGTTAACAAGAAAAATATCAATGTCGTATCTTGATAGAACATCAATTATCTCCAGCTTATCATGTCTGAGTGTACCTCCACTGTTCCAATAGAGAACCTGTAAGGATGCGGGTTGAAATTTTTTAGACATTGTTGGTGTCAATAGGCGCCACGTGGGCGGAAAATTTACTCAGAAACGAATTTCCGGCACTAAGCAACTTACGCCAATCATCGAGCATGGTTTTGTATTCCAGCTGGACGTTCGCTTCGGTAGCTTGCGGGCCTGGAATGCCACTCTCGCTTTGGTGGTTGCCAATAGAGGCGGAAGGTTTTTCCAAATTGGGATCGGGACTAGTTCGAGTATTTTCCAAGCTCGAACTTTTTGTGTGAGCTAGCGGCCGCCCTCTAGGTGGGCTAGATTTATTTCTAGGAAATTCCGGACATCCTCGGTAGTTAGCCGGGTGCGGTCCACCGCAGTTGGCGCATTTTGCTGGGCCACACGCCTTGGTGTGAGTGCATTCTCTTGCGGAATGATCTCCCGCATCTCACACAGCGTGGCTGTGCACGACAGCATGATGCTGAGTGTCCAAACTCTTGGCAATTGTGGCATTGCCCCACTGAAGTTTTTCTGTTTAGTGACTCAACGCCTATGTTTATGTTGAAGAGTGAAGAAAGATTAAAAATTTCTTTCCCTCTGTCACTTCTATTGGCGATGATAATCGCATAGAATTTTCGAGATTTTCATTTGTTATCCTCGTTCAAATTTTTGATTTAGAGTGTTTAATCCTCGAAAAAAACTGATCGCACGTGTATGTGCTGCCGAAAATACAAATGATTTTTCATGCAAATGTGCGTACATTTGTATATTTTTCATCCACCAAATATATTTTTTAAAAATCCGCCAAAGCAGTGGTTTTAACAATAAATCCCCCTAAATCTCAATAAGTTCCGTCTGCAAATTTTCGCAAATGAATAGAATTGTGAAGGGTGCGCGGATTTCTATTGCCACGACTGTATATGTGTTGTTTGTATGAGCTGATAGACTAGGAAAATGGTTTTAAAAAAAAAATCCTCCCTGGAACTATTAATTGATTTTTCAATTATTTTGCCCAGATGTAAAAGGGCCGGACAAAATAGCCCGGTGGGCCGGATCCGGCCCGCGGGCCGGTAGATGCCCATGTATGGCTTAAAGAGTAAATTTGCTATCTCCGTTTTTGTCAATTGTGCACGAGACGGTGATTATTTTGGTATTATCAAACCGATCGGGGAAATTTCAAATAGGACTTTCAAACGATGTATTTGTACCACCGCTGAAAAACAACGAATGGATGACAGGTGACGATATAAAATGGCGGAGTTGGATAATTAGCAGTGTAGTCTTAAGAAAGACAATGAAGTTAACAATTTTTCCTAAAACAATTTTCCGTTGCACTTAAATAAGTTTTAGTTATGAAAAAATTTACAGGACATTGCATGATTGCATTATTAAGTCATTTTCAGCCAAAAGTGGAGCAAACCAAATTAGTCTTTAAGCCATCGATATAATATTTGGATAGCAAAAATACATTGCTAATTTGACAAAGTTTTACAATGGAATTTATACCAAATCAATCAATGTTATATTTATAATAAATCAAACAAAAGTTTTTTGTGCTACATAACATTTCCATGGAATTTTCGGTTACATTAACTTAGGAACAACAATTTCAACTTTTTTTTTAATCTGCCATAAGTACGACAGATGTAACGAGAACTCAACAAACTTTTGGCAGTGTAACGGAAATATAACATCTCAATGAGATTATTAAAGATTGGCTCACCGTCTCTAGGCGTCAGTATAATACATAAAAATAAATTAACTTTTATTTTGAATATTATCTCGCCCATTGCATGACTTTTATCTGTCAGATTGATGGGTTCGAAAAAAAATCTCGACGGTTAATCTTTTTAACAACAAGATTCACTTCTAACCTTTCAACTTTCTTTGTTCACGAACTGGGTTACTGAGTTATATAACTTAAAATATTTTAACTCCGGAGTTATCTAACGATGTTTACCATTACTGTATACTAGCTTCCCGGTACTAGTTCTTTCCAAGTTACAGGACATCGCCTCGTAAAGATGTAAACAAATTTAAATTGGGAACGTTTGCTTTTGAAATTTATCTTCAGATTGCAAGAATCTGAATAGATAAGAAAACTTTCTAGGGGAATACTGTATTAAAACGCATTGAATCTAGTAATTTTTTAACCATGTCCACACTCAATGTGTATTGTATGGACTACTTATGGAGTTTATCTCAACAGTAGTTTCCTACGACAACTACTCGTTATTCAGTTGATTAACAGCTGTTTTTCTATGAGAGTAGACATGAAAAGGGCTAGGACTATCACCGAGTGTCGAGTTTCGGTTACGGAGGGCACGGGTTCTAATCCAAATCAGGACAGTTACATTTTTCAACCGAATCCTTGATTTCTGTTCGGAGACATATAAAAATATCTGTGTTATCTTAGCCGTTGGCATAGGAACCCAAATATATATTTTTTAAATCAAAAAATAAATAAAATCAGAATCATTACCATACAGGATGTCGGAACAATTTTAGAATTTTACGTGTTCATTCATTAAAACATTATTTATCACTATTAATGAGCTCCAGTTTTGTTACTTGATATTTTTCGTCTTCTAAATTCATTTTTATACAATATTTTCTATTCGATACTGTCATCAATGCATAACGCAAATAATTAATTTCCACAAACATCCGGTGTTCCAAAGATGACACATAGAAGTACACAACATATAACGATTCTTTCATAATAAATCGTTTATTCTGGATACATAAATCACTACAGAAAATTTCGGGGTTATGTTTTCCAATACTGGGATTCATTAGATATTGAAAATAATCGGGATTCCAGGATTGGAACCCCTAATGGCTATTATATCAATACCAGTTATAAAATTATCAAAAGAACGACACGAAATATTTCACAGATCACTGTAATCGTTTACTCTAAAGAGATATTACCTTTTCTATTACTTACCACACTAAATGAATACATGACGAAACAGCCCAGCAATGTAATCTCAAACATTTTCAGCAAAGAAATTGTGCTACAGAAGCTTTTTAAACAGTCACAGTACTCCAAGATTTGCTGATGATGGATTGCGCATTCTTTAATGGCTGCTAGAACCTCAGTATCGTAGGGTTCGTACGGATCTGAAAGCAGAAGAACCAAAATTCAGCTTAATTTTTCGTCACTACATATGGAGGGTCGTCGAGAAGAATGGCTATAACGATTCTCTGGTGCCTTCTCTTCATAATGGCAAGAGATCGTTGGGCTACAGTGAAGGCCCACTTCCCCGGGTATCACCTATGATACTCGTGGTTTTTTATTAAATATCAGCCCGGCTGTTGAATTGACCGTGCTTTTTCATGCTTTATTTAAAAAAAATATGTTATGGTAATTCTTATTGAAGCAATAAATTAAATAATAATGTATGATGTAGAGAAAAATATTGTTGTATTTGTATTGTACATAAGTGTCGAAGCATTTAAAATGCTAAAAGGGACCAACTTCCTTCAACAACGGTGACTTGTATACTTAGATGAAATTTTTTGGAAAAATTCAGTTGTTAAGACCGTTTCCTTCATTATATGATTCTTTTGGTTTTGGTACGTTCAATTCTACAACCGGGTTGATCTACATATAAATATATATAAAAATGAATGTTTGTCTGTCTGTATTTCCGCTATGGACTACTAAACCACTCGACTGATCGATGTGAAACCTTACAAATTTATTGAGTACACTCCCGCAATGGTTTATGGCCTACCAACCTCTCCCCCAAGCCACCCCCCAATTTCTTTTTTAAACTTTATTAATTTTTCAAGTTCACTCCTTCGAAGGTTTTGGCATACCCCCCCATACGCCCCCAAACCCCACCCCGCCAAAAAACCCCCATCCCCCCCAAAAATTGATATCGATTTTTTACAAATTTCTCGAGTACACTTCCGCGAAACTTTCTGGCGTACACGCCCTACCCCACCCCCAACCCCCCCAATCCCCACTACAATTGCTGGCGTAGCAACGCGCTAGTATTTTATAAAAACCATGAGGTTATATGTAGGTAAGATGAAAAAAAAATACGTTCTTGTCAATTGTATTGCAGGAAAGTGTGAGGGATAAGCGCCTTAAGCGGATTAGTATCCAGCATTTTTTAGGGAATGAATAATTGGTCACGTTACGTATACCATATTTCAAAGAATACAAAATAATAAAAACGAAAAAATTTTTACCTATTTCCAAATGACCATTATTCTCTCCGTCAAAACTTTCCAGATCAAAACGTGATTCTTTCAAATCAATTGCCGGGTCATTAACTTTGGCGTGTCCACAAAAGTACTGCCCCTTTTCGTCTTCTGGTAACGTGCAGCGATTAGGACCGGTTCTCTGGTACCCTGTGATGGTAGTCAGGTCCTGAACCCTGTACCCTCGAGCGAGCAAGGCTGTGAAACGGATGTTTCGCAGGCTGCAGCAGAGAATATCGAATTGGCCGCATATCAAAATGCATTCAGACATGAATAAAATTCCTGAAAGGTTATCAACAATTCATTAGTGCAGTGTAAAAAATTGATCGTAGATAGTATTTCTCTCGGGCTATTTTTTGTTTTGCACATTTATTTATTTAACTTAATTCATTTTGAGTATTCATTATATCTTAATAAAAAACTGAATTTAATTCAGCTTATAAGTTTACACAACATTTATTGATTCTGAGGCGGTAAGAAGTTCGCCGGGTCAGCTAGTGTTATATATATTACATATAATATAATATTAAGTATATATAATTTCACTATCGACACATAATGTTAATCCATGTACATAACAGTGATGCTGCAATTCTGTTTCACTGAATGAATCGGTCACTCATGACTCATGGCTGTTTTCTTAGAACCACACGCTGTTCGTGATGTAAAACTATTAAAAGTGCTAGCGTCTTTGTTTAATGAAATATCGCTAACCATTTCCTTAAAGAGTGTCCCAATATAATGGTTTAATTAGGACTATAATGTGGAGGATGCGGAGACAGTAAGGATAGCTGAGCAGTTATTAAATTATGCATCAAATAAATGAAAATTGTGGATCCATAGAAGTTTGCAGCAGGATTCGCAACTCAAGACACGCTACTAGAAATGCAGTGTGAAGGATGCTATCAAATTCAAGAATTTAAGATACAGATTACAGCTGACGCCAATGCACCATGTATTTGACAAGTTGAATAAAAATATAGCATAACATATAACACGTCATAAAAAAAATATATGACACAAAACAGAAACATATTAATTACATAAAAAGAAAAAACAAAGCACCAAGCTCCCTGCCGACAATGTCCACATTGACAGGCAGTGCAATCATCAACCAAACAGCCTTTGTGACTGGCGACTCAAAAGGATCTACGCGACAAATAAGGTTTTACAAAAAAATAAAATGCTTGGCTTTTGTCTACAACTATGTATGTAAAAACTGGGAGCATGCAAGCTTAGAGTCTTAAGGATGTCGGGGTTATCAACACGGCCCTGAAGAATAAGAGAAAAATGTTTCAATATTAGGATCTATCTTCGAGCTTAAAGAGAGTGAAACAAAAGCATTCTAAAAAGAAACTTGGTTGGACAATACTCTATTAAAGATTTTTTATATTCGACATTTGTCGACATTTTCATATAGACCCCAAATAATAGATCCATATCCAAGCTAACTTAAAACTAAGGTAAAGAAGCTAGGTAAAGGTAGAAACTGTGTGAATTTTTACCCAAACGATCTTTTCGCAACTTCTTCGAAGTGAAATTGTTACAGTGAAACTGTATTCTCTGTGAAAATCAGTAACATCAAGTAATAGATTTTTATGACAGCATGATTTCGCAGGTCGCGATCATTGAAATTATTGGCCAAGGTCGATGATTTGCCGGCCTAAAATTTGGGTTTGCTTCAGTGACAAAAAATCAGCAAGTAGTCCCTTTCATAAAAAGAGAATCAAATAAAAACACAGACAAACGTTGGGCTGAAGATAGGGCGGTCAAATTTCAATGACAGCTTGGAGAAGAATATATTTTCACTGAGAATACAGTTTCACTGTAACAAAATAAAACAATCAACTCGAAAGATGACTGCAATAATATCGATTTCAACCATCGATATGCAGCGATGTGTTGCTGTGGCAATATTATATAACCACCTTTAAGGTCATTGTGTATTTTTTTATTTGTCTCCAATGTTAATAAATCCAAGATGTCGGAGATTCTGCACGATCTTGCCATTTCAAGAAGAGGTTAAATATAATATATTGCCGCAATACCGATCCATTAACGATTAGTGAGGATTAATATGTACATTACGTTAATGTTGTGAGAAAAATAATTGAAAAATTCCCCGATGACGTCACAGAGTTTGTCATCCACTTGATAATAATCAGAATTCGCAGTAGGTTAGTTTTATTCGTCAAATACTTGAAAATAACAAGATAAGCATCCGTGGTCGAGTGGTTAACGTCGTTGGTTTCCTTTCCTTTACCCAAATACGTGCAGTTAAACCATTCGGTTTTTAAATAGGATAATTGATTTCTGCTCAAAGGCATGGATATCTGCAATCTTGAAAATGCTCTCCGGTGCTACAAATTTGACCATAATTTATTGATTGAATTGGCATTTACTTGGTAGAGCTCCATTATAACACGGTGCAAAAAATAGAAACGTTTCATTCCTACAGAAAATATATTATAATGAGTAGCTAATTTTCAAAAGTGGACAATTCCAAAATACTTTATCAAACCCTTCACCTTGGCTAAGTGGCGTGCGCGCTCTAGAAACTTTCAACAATTTCATAATGCAAAAAAGGAAAAAACACAAATAATTGTAGTAAATCAACTATCTTGCTCGAGTTATAAATCTTTTACATACATCTCAGGAGGTAATTGTCAAAAGCGGTCAATTCTAAAAAAAATTCTTTCACTGCCAGTGTTAGATTAAACTTTAGAGACCTTTTTTATTCACATGGAAAAGTTTGAATTGTTAACACATTATCCGTAATTCCTTAATTTAAAAATTTAAACATATGTTAAAAATATTGATAGTAAACACAAATTTATGAGGAAAATGTAAAGAAAATATCTCACATTTTCAGTCTTACAACAAATGGATTTGTCCACTTTTGAAAATTAGCTCCTCATATATGGTTGGCAATTATTTCGGCTTACGCCATCGTCAGAACTGTAGTTCTTGAACTTATATTATATATGTTACAGTGAAACTGTATTCTTAGTGAAAATGTATCAAGTAATAGATTTGTATGACAACATGATTTCACTGGTCACGATCATTGAAGTTATTGGCCCAAGTCGATGATTTGCCGGCCTAAAATTTTGTTTTGCTTCAATGAAACAAAATCAGCAAGTAGTCTCTTTCATAAAAAGAGAACCAAAGACAAAACACAGACAAATATAGGGCTGAAGTTCGGGCGGTCAACTTTGATTTCAATGACAGCTTGGAGAAGAATACATTTTCACTGACAATACAGTTTCACTGTAACATATATATGTATATAATTCCTGTAGGACTTAAAATACATTGCTATTTTTTCACCGTGTCGACGATAATTGCTTGTTACTCGCTCAACATCTGTTTAGTTAGATGAGAGTAGGGATGGAGATGATAAGTCTAGGACAGGACTAGTGGTTGACTAGTCGCTCTTGCTACGCTCCTTATAGAGGGTTTTACACAACACAAACACCCATTCCTTCGAACTAAATCGATAATTCAACTGAAAAAAAAAGCCGTGAGGTCCGTCACGGAAGTCAACAGCGTTGACCACTGCAGCACGGGCCTGAAAAGACTATCCAAGCATCGTTTAACTCTAGAAACCAGGGCTGTGGAGCCGGTAAAAAAAGTCCGACTCCAGCAATGCCAAAACCACGACTCCGACTCCAACATTGACCAAAAACACTACTCCGACTCCGACTAAAAAAAGTTTAGTATCGGCACTTTTTTCCTCTAATTTTTCTATTTATGTGTATTCAATTAAATATCAACCCTATTAATGCGGCCAAAAGCCAAATTTGACATATTAAATGCAAAAATAAATACTCCGAGTACGACTCCGTCCAAAACGCCGCGACGACTCCGACTCCGGCCAAAAAGCCCCGACTCCACAGCCCTGCTAGAAACACATGTTGAGAAAAACGCTTATTAATCTACTCCGTTTTGAGAACGAACCTAGCTACGTTAGGTTAGGTTAGGTAGTGACCAATTATGTATCTGTTTTGGCATCTTCAGATCAATCCCTAAATCAGTGATTCACAATCTGCGGCTAATGAATTGTTTACGGCCCAAATTTTTTTAAATTTGTAACCCATAGACTTGTACTAATATAAATAATCCTTGTTTAGTACGAAAAAATGTGTAACACTTCGGCGTAATAAATTTGTGAACTGTGCACGTGTTTTTTTTTTACCAAAGTTGGAGAAACAAATGGCCACCATCATCTGCCCAAAGACCTGAGAGGCGTACGCGATCTCGTAGTAAGGAGTCACTTGAACATCCACCGGATACCATATCTTCAAAGGAAGTAGGCGGACTCCATCTTCACCTGAATAGAAGACATTATTATTATTGATAACACAATTGAGGATTTAGACGGAAGGTGTTTAAATAAATTAAAAATCGAATTTGAATCGTTTCAATGTTGTACTTCTGCTTCTACTTGTGTGTTGTACCGAAAGACGAAGCAGTGGTTGATGGCGACAAAACTTATGGAATAGTACAAAATTCAAACGGCTTAAAATTAATACTTTCGGTAATGAACATTGCAATGCACTTGGACCTCGTATAACACGGCTATATGGTTCCACAGAATAAACCATTTTTTGTTTGATTTTTGTATAACAGAAAAGTTAGGGACAGTCAAGCACACTTTAATGCAAGCTTATCAAGTCCTGGGTAACTGCTCCCAGGAAAATTGTATAAAGTAAAATAAAAACTGTATAACGCCTCACGTTGTTACGCCACGATTAATATCTGCTAAAACCAGACGTATGGGCATGGCGGGTGGTGGTGGATGGGTCAGGTAGTCTAATGCTTACTTGACGTTATCAAAGGATTCACTGCCCAATGCATGGCGCTTACAATGCAGGAAACTGAAAACATGATGCTGTAGAACCTCGCTTTTTCATAACTTGGCCTCATATTCAAAGTCGTGAGGCCTGGTGCTGACTTAAACCTGAAAGACTCATCGAATCTCTTCAGAAGAGAAGTCAGTTCTTTCCAGTTGACCTGTTGGGAGATCAAAAACAGCCGATTGTAGCGTAATGACATATCTACACCTTAAGGTTCTAAATGCTTTTGACACCGTTTTCATATATGGGCGTTTGAAGTTTCGATTGAATAAAATTCATGAGCAAGTAAAAATGCATCAAATTACTTATTTTAAGCATATTTTTTACAAATCTTGCTGAGAAATAATGATCTTAAAGATCTGATGATGGAAATAATGATGACAATTTTAGAACTTTGTCAAATAAATTTTGTAGAAAAGGAGTGCAGATACAGTGCAATTCCGGAATTCTGCTTCCTCCGTTATTCAACCATAGTAATTCTGAAATTCATATTGATACCGCCCTAAATGGTAGGTCATCAGAACTCTCTCGAACGATCTATTTTCCACCTCAGTCTATGAGTTTAAGTCGATATCAGGAAATAAATTCATTCTAATAATACACTATATTGAATCGCTATAGATTTCAATATAGAGTTATTTCAAATTTGTAAAAAAGACATTTATGCACGATGTTCTGGAATGGTATTGCAAGCGTCTCGTTCAAAAATGTCTCTGACTCTTTCACGCCCTGAGTGCATAATATGGACCATAAATAATGGGCTATCGGGTGGACTTTTAACGGTCTTTTTTGTAACGGTTTGGCTACCTAAAGTGACCGCTTTTTTTTCATTCAATTAGTTAGAGATTGGAGAGCATTGGATGTGCACGTGCTTGCCAGATAAGTCGTGGTTGAGGGGATTCTCCCAACTGTATGCCCTAGAAGTAGCCTGCAAGCTCCTAATCCTCTCCCTAAGGATAAAGTCTAGCAAATTCCTGATATCACCTTCGCAATTATAATAGTCGTGTATTATGTATTGTAGAACGTAACGTGTATTGTAAATCTATTTGTGTTAAATCCGTGTGTAAAGTCTGTGAAAATTCGTAACAATTAAATAATGGGTGCTAACCGCACCCACATAACGCTTTGAGATCGTCTTTTGTTTATAAGAGCACCATGTTTCTCCTTCTCCGTTCCCAAAACTCCTCTACCTGAGTGTCGGATAGGAGGCTCCTTCTCGATTTACGAGGGAGCCGAATCAAGGTCGTCTCAATATGTATGATGGAATGCGGTTAATACAAACTTTTCCCACCAAAGAGTCATTTTAGGCTATAAAGATATTATATACAAATTAATATATTTATCGAACAACATAATTACACTAAATATGAAACTATGCAACGTCTTTCAAACATAGCAATCCACTGCACCACAATACCTGGTGAAAAGAAATTACTTTAAAAAATTATAAAAAAACAAAACGTACTTATTCCACTCACATATATTTTCTCAGCATACAATTTTCTACAAGAACTGCGTGTCACTCAGTTGCTCAACCTTACTTTTTCGAAGATAGTACAGATTGAAAGGATACGAGGACTAGGACAGTACTAGTGGTTTGCTAATAGATAAAATTCTGCTCGTACCGGGAATCGAACTCTGGTGGTCCGTCACGGATGCCAACAATCGTTACACCACGGATCGGGCATGCTTCGTTTTACGATGCTAATAAATATGCAAACCTTGTGATATCAATCAATTTCTTAATTCTATTTAGGAGTTCTTGGAAGGGAAAAAATAATACATTTAGGAGCGCAAAGGGCTGAGCATCTACCACTCATTTACAAAATGTATCTAATTATAACTATACATTTACCTGAAAGTATACAAGAAGCAATGTATTCATGATGTATATAGACGTATTTATCATGTTAAACGTCAAACTGAACACATCTCCATCCCAACTGAAGTACAAATCGGCTATCGAAAACGTCATGATATGTCCACTGATAAAATCAACAAATAATATGTATAAAATATTCAACAATCCGAGAAACTTTGAAGAAGTATTTGCGAACAGTGGCAACATTGCCATGCTTTTCATATATGATATGACAATTTTATTATATTCTTTTATTTCTACATCATCGCCTTGGGAGTTGTTTGAATCTTTGGCATCTTCTACTTGCCTGATACTTGAAAATGTGTTTTTTATTCCGCTCTTTTGTGGAAATTCATTTTCAGTATGTGTTAAAAGAAATTTTACACATTTAGCCAATTTCATAATCGACATGTTGTGTCGAAATAAAATATAATGAGAAAGATTTTAAACTCGATCAGGTTTGAACTATAATCTGAAATCATTTGAAATTTTTAGCGGAATATATACTAACTTCGTCTACATATCTTTACCTTAATTTGAAGAGGTTATAATTGACATTTTTGCCTAAAATGATCTTTTGGTCGGATAAGCTTGTAAAGAGTCTTTTTATAAGGACGCTTAGTTTTGAAATGTAAATAAAACAAGTTGTTTGTGAGATTTCTACTAAATTTTAATTTCATTTGTAAGTATATTTTACGGCATTAAATATGGAATATAGCATCAAATGTCTGCCAATATCCATTCATTATAAAATGGGCCATGTCGCTAAAGTTGACTCTTTTGACAAATTTGGGTAAACTTCCAACTGCTCCAGAACCCAATCAGGCGTTATCTGCGGTCGTTTACCTGAAGTTCCTTGGTTAGTTGGATTTTATACGGGTGCAGACATAAGGCCCGATTCAAAATTCGCCAAGTTGAAGTCGCAGAAAAGTAAAGTTCTTGTGAACAACGAGAAATAAGCTGCCTTGGGTTTTCCTGTACACTTTCACACACAGCAGCAATGTTTTCACCAGACATTGTATTTTGATGACGTACAGGTAGGTGTTGGCCGATTATTTACCAAACTGGCTGACTCAAATTTGGCCACAAAACAATGAATAATCTACTCAGCAGGACAAAGTAACATATTTTGAGCGTCCCTATTGAAATACCTTTTATTTACCGCATTCTATCACATGTTTGAATTTCAGAATTATCTATGGTTGAATAACGGAGTTAGTAGAATTCCAGAGTTGCACTGCATCTGCACATTTTTTTACTAAATTTATGAAAATGTTCTAAGATTATCATCATAACTTTCATTATTAGATCTTTAAGATCATTATTTATCAGCAAGAGTTGTAAAAAAATATGCTCAAAAAAAATAATTTGAAACATTCTCATTTGTTCATTGTTACAAGTGAATTTTAATCAATTGAAACTTCAAACTCTCATATCTCAAAGCAGTGTCAAAATCAGTTAGAACCTTTTCAAAGTTAGGTGTCGATATACCAAATTAATAATAAAACCACTATACCAAACTTCTTGCCTATGCAACGACCCTTTAAAATACAGGTTGTATTAAAATAGTACCAGCTTTATTTGGGAAAATGTTAAGCAAAAAATCAGTTTGCTTATCTTTTACATTTTTTAGTGACAATTGTATACACTTTATCTTGTAAATATCTTATTTAAATGGTCAGGTCTGGTTACACCAGTGATTTTTACTGTGGCCGCATTGTAAACATCAGCGGTCCTAATGAAATGTCTTGTGACCGCACCAAATTTTTGTTTCGAGTTTGTTGTGTTAAGTTTTCTCCAGGGCTGTGGAGTCGGTGTCGTGGAGTCGGGGCTTTTTGGCCGGAGTTGGAGTCGGAAATTTTGAAAGGTTTGAACTTTTTATTTTTGCATTTAATGTCAAATTTGGCTTTAGGCCGCATTGATAGGGTTGATATTTAATTGAATACACATAAATAGGAAAATTAGGTAAAAAGAGTGACGATATAACATTTTTTTAGTTGGAGTCTGAGTCGTGGTTTTGGTAAATGCTGGAGTCGCAGTCAGACTTTTTTTTACCGACTCCACAGCCGTGGTTTTTTCAAATTGACCCAAACATTTTTGACGATTCACGACTGGTATTAGTTGCATTTAATCTTTTGCGAAAATTTGATGTAAATGCGTTTCAATGAATTATGTGGGTTTGTTTATAATTATCGAGATTTTTACATTTACAGTCGCAACATAAGAAATTCCCGCACCTTCACAATTTCATTCATTTGCGAATATTTCATCGAAATCTTTACCGATTTTCATTTTTTTTTTCCCGATTGTAAATAAAACTAATAGCCATATTTTGAATGACAAACAAGATTTGAAAGCTTCAACAGTACTGAGCCAGACCTAGTCGCGTAAAAAATGTCGAAATTTTGGAAAAACGTAATCGCTATTTAAGTCCAAATTTGAAGCAGTTTTCGGGAGAAAACTTACCAAATAGAAAAATTTCGCGTAGAGTAGACTGTGTATAAAGTATTGTGTGGAATTTTTTAAAAATAATTCGTTAAACTGGTGCTCTGGAGGGGTTGTTTGAACTGGCAGGGAGCGGTTTTACAGCTGACCTGGATGACCCTCATATAAGGAGTATGGTTTTACAAAAACACTTCAAAACTGCTACAGTTTTCTATAATGAGCTTTAGTCGACCTGTGATTTAGCATATTCGATGGGAATTGTCCGCAATAGAATCATGGCACATGGATTTCCGCCCGGCGACTAAAAAAATATCCAGTTCTCACAGTGAAAATGCAAAAATGGAGGTTGGATTGGACGAAGGTGCACAAAAATTGGACTTTGGACCAGTGACGGCTGGTGACGGGGTTTTGGGGGGTGCAAATAAAGATTCAACCATTTTTGCAAGAGTTCTTTCCTATTCATTGGATTTTAAAACACTTCTATAGCATGGACTTTCAATTCAGATGTTCGCAATACCAACTGTTTCTCTTCCGTAGTACGGAAAAATAGTTGAATCTTCCTTTTGCACCCCCCAGCACCCCGTCACCAGCCGTCACTGCTTTGGATGATTGGAGACGAGATACCGAAATACGAAACCCAGGTCGTTAGCGACAAAACTCATATAAATGTACAAAATTCAAACGATTCAAAATTAATGAGATAGTTAAAGCAACATCGTAACGTTTTGCACTTCTCAAAAATGAAGATACCTATTTATAATTTGTACAATTCGCCACATAATTGCAAGGAGATAATTGGTATTTCCCAATCCGCCACGATGACTTTGACACGACTTTCAAAAGCGGTTGCATCACGAGAAGGGTAAGAATGAGATTTAATAGTAAAAAATATGCTCATTCGTAAACAAAAACATTAAATTATTAAATCACGAAATCCCATAATCATCATTGCGCAATCGCATCGTTTTGCTCGTATCATTTTGTTAATGTTTTTATAATCGTTATTATCGTATATTAAAAAATAAATAAAATATTTTATTGTAATAGATACAACGTTTTTTAATTTTAATAATCGTGGCTTAAGTTTGAGGCAGTAGTATGCGACCCGCGGCTTCTGCTTCATGTGGCTGCCACAAATTGTAAAGGGTCTTTTTATAAGGACGCTTAGTTTTGAAATGTTAATAAAACAAGTTGTTTGTGAGATTTCGACTAAATTTTAATTTCATTTGTAAGTATATTTTACGGCATTAAATATGGAATATAGCATCAAATGTCTGCCAATATCCATTCATTATAAAATGGACCATGTCGCTAAAGTTGACTTTTTTGACAAATTTGGGTAAACTTCCAACTGCTCCAGAACCCAATCAGGCGTTGTCTGCGGTCGTTTACCTGAAGTTCCTCGGTTAGTTGGATTTTATACGGGTGCAGACATAAGGCCCGATTCAAAATTCACCAAGTTGAAGTCGCAGAAAAGCCAAGTTCTTATGAACAGCGAGAAATAAGCTGCCTTGGGTTTTCCTGTACACTTTCACACACAGCAACAATGTTTTCACCAGATATTGTATTTTGATGACGTACAAGTAGGTGTTGGCCGACTATTTACCAAACTGGTTGACTCAATTTTGGCCACTAAACAATGAATAATCTACTCAGCAGGACAAAGTAACATATTTTGAGCGTCCTTATTGAAATACCCTTTATTTACGTATATTAAGCTTGTATTTCTATAGTTAACCCTTCGTTATTTCCGAGATAGGTAATTCACGGTTAAAAGATCAGTCCCGTGCAGCTCTGTCTTAAGCCAAGTAAGTGAGGAGTAAATTCGTTTTTTTCTTGACCGTAATTGTAGCCGGCTGTAATGGCTGCACATAGATAAGACGGGAGGTGGTAGTACAAGCAACTTGTTCACCCAAATATATATTTCCGAGATACTTCCGAGATCTCGATATAGAAACTTGCTTTAAAGAAGACAGGGTACCTATACCCATTTTGTATTTTTTAAATTGCACGAAATTATTATATTTCTAGTAATATACATACATATGTTTATAACAGGGCTGTGGAGTCGGTAAAAAAAATTCTGACTCCGACTCCAGCATTTACCAAAACAACGACTCCGACTCCGACATTGACCAAAAATACGACTCTGACTAAAAAAAGGTTATTATTGTCACTTTTTTCCCCTAATTTTCCTATTTATGTGTAAAAATATTAAAACTATATAGTTATAATTTTATGTGAAAAACACATTAATTAAATATTGATACCGCCTGATATTGTAGGTCATCAGGACTCTCTCGAACCATCTTATTATCACCTCAATCAATGATAATAGGACCTAAGCGATTAATATAACGCGTATAAATTCAGTAAAATTGTTATAAAATCATGTAACCGACTCATTGCGACGGCTTCGCAGTGATTGGTTGAATTCAGCTCAGGCCAAAATGCTTTGCGTTGATTGGTCGAGCTGTTTTTCATACTAGAATCACGGAGTATAAATGTGGCTGTCAAATAAAATAACCGCCAAGTCAGTTAGTCGTTATCCTTCTTTCAAACTCTACGGTCGTCTCCGCTCCTGCCTCGGCAGGCAGGAGGCCAATTTTATCGTTTAGGCCTGTTGGT
The DNA here is from genome assembly GCA_028554975.1 of Himalopsyche kuldschensis. Taxonomy (NCBI): domain Eukaryota; kingdom Metazoa; phylum Arthropoda; class Insecta; order Trichoptera; family Rhyacophilidae; genus Himalopsyche; species Himalopsyche kuldschensis. The sequence continues at coordinate 1,850,825 of JAHFWI010000031.1, read as the reverse complement.
CCTTTTTAATTGTAATTGTAATTGCAATTGTATATCTGTTTTTTTTTGTAACCGACAATCAATACTGTGAAAATAAACTCGCCAACTCTGGGATAGAGTTTGGCCAAGAGAAACCGATTGAAATCTTTGCGAGAGACACCTTTCTCCCCATCCTGTCCCTAAGTTCCGTCGACGAACGCCTTAGAATGACGCTGTCTGACGCAGTCAGATTGGGAAGAAACCCTGGTCGTCTCAATATAAACCCTACCAATCCGGCCAAAAGTCAAATTTGACATATTAAATGCAAAAATAAAAAGTTCAAACTTTTCAAAATTTCCGACTCCGGCCAAAACGCCGCGACATCTCCGACTCCGGCCAAAAAGCTCCGACTCCACAGCCCTGGTTTATATGTACATGTGAGGCACATGGAAGTAAATCTTGGAAAAATGGGCACAAAAACCTTTGAATGCATAAATATAAAATAGTTCATTTTGCAAGTGGCGAAACAATATTTGGGGCGAAAAAATCTAGATTATGCATCGAATTTTACTGCATTGAATAAGTTTTTGGGCTTTTTGGTAGGAAACTACATTTGCTTCCAAAGCCTACGTGAATAACATTTACTTTTTTAAGTCTCATCGATTTCATTCATGTTTCGCATAAGCTTTCAAACCCAACGCATTTTTTTAAGTATGCCATCACCAAAGTTTAAAAGAATTACGTCTCAACTGTGTCCGCTCACAATATGAAGCATATGGCCTCCTGATGGAGCATCTTTACATAAAATGTAAATAAATAAATGGTGACGATAAAATATCGGGGATAATACATGACCAGTATTTGGTTGAAACTGGTGGGTATGAGGATACATAGATATCACCGAAATCTATTTTTTTCAGCATGAATAATTAAATCGATTGAAAAGAAACAATTTTATACACACTATCTTTGCAGAAATAATATTTTTTGGCATCCCTCACCCATCACTGCTTTCTCATTCGTTATTTTTATATGGCAGTATTAATAAGAAAACCTGTAAAGTTTTACTTTAGCTGAGAGCGTCTAAGGAACACTTCCAACAACTGCGTGGCGTGCATTTAAGTGTGCAGAAAATCAGAACCTCTAAATATAGCGAGATTTTGTATGAGTCGAAATCTACTCGCTGTCATTATGGCGTCAATTCTATGACAAGTCGACTTGCCTAATTATTCCCTCTCCCTGCGACTTGAGCATTATTTCCATCGAATGTGATCAAGATCCTGTTATATAACGAAGAAATTATAAGATATCAAAGACACAACAACACAATAAAAAAATGCATCGTTGAGTTTTGTCGCTTACGACCTAGGTTTCGCCTCTCGGCATCATCAAGCATTCCAATTGCACGAATGTACTTGTCGTGAAGCCTGGGCCGTTAGCGACAAAACTCATAGAAAAATACTAAAATAAAACAATTTAAATTTGATATTGAAATTCCATGAAGCACTCTCAGTCGAAATTCTTAATTATATCATAATAAAATAAAATTTCAGACGTCAAATCCAATGAAAATATCCTTGGTACTCAAGTTTTATTAAAACATCCTTTGTATTGACACAATATTTAAAATTCTAAGAATCAGTACAAAATTCACCATAAGATCAAGTTAGTGTGGAACCTGTAATTAGAGACAGTCGTGGAAAAGTTTTTGTCGTATGTCCACTTGGAACTTTGTTGCAGGCGTGTTAATTATTTGTAAATCACTTGTCAAAAGTACGTTTTCTATGGTGACCAGACCAATCGACCCAAGTCACGTCGACACATGGCACGTCAACACATGTCAAGTTGACACATGAAAAATTGACACACACACAATTCAGCACCTAGAAAACTCGACACACCGCTCGACTTTTTATTCGATCTCCGTCAAAATACTACACGAAGGGGGTATTTTTTATGAAAGATACAACTTCTGGCACACTAGCGAAAGTGAATGCCTACATAATTACGTAAAATTTGCATGCTAGATTATGAAAAATCAAGTCGTTATTACAATCTTACATAGCCGCGTCAGTGCTCCCAATACAGAATTACGATTGTTAATTATGTTTATTGTACCATCATTAACACTCAATAAAAACCCAGATTTGTTTTTATTTTCAGAAAAACATTAAATCAATTGGTCACAATTCAAGCATTATTATGAAATAACCATCAACAATATATTATATTATTTTTGTAGAGCTCAAATACATTTTTTCACTGTATTACAAAAAGGAAATTGTCTTTGTGTCAAGTTGTGTAGGTGCTGAACTTGTCAAATGTCGACTTGACATGTGTTGACGGGCCATATGTCGACTTGACGTGTGTCGAGTTATCACGCAACCGTTTTCTATATATACGCCTAAACTTATCATCGTTTGTTTATACGGTCCATATTTTGTCAAAATTAAAATAATATGTACATATTTTATCATTCAAGTCATTTCGTATATGTTATCATTATGTCTGTATATACGACTTGCAAATCAAGATTCTATCAAAACATTTAAAATTGAAATAAAAATGGTTGTCTGTAAAGTCGGTTTACGGACGATATTTTTAAAGTTTCTTCACAAGAAAACATTGATGAAATGATTTCATTTCTGTATGAATAAAATGGAATCAAAAGTTTAATTTCGTCATTTTTTTATGGATACGATATTTTGTATATTTGTTATACGTTAATCAAATTTTTAATATGTCAATTAAAAAAAATTTAACTTTTCGCAATTGTTGTTGTAATATAAAAACGAAAACCACATTAACATTTCACTTCACTTTATAAACAGTTGTAAACAGATCATCTGTCAGGTACTGTAAACTGCCCCATAAGCAAGAAGACAGTAAGCTGTCTCTTTTCTGCTCAGACGCATCGACCAATCGAGTGGAAGTTTTATTACTGAGAATTTATAAAAATGGTTGATGCCGAAATCGTGCCTCTCTATCGCTTATCCGCGCTCTCGCTCGCACGCTTGTTTACTTCTGTCGTAACGCGACAAAACGGGACAATGAGTTATTACATGTTTTTTCGTATTCAGCAAATGGCGTTCATCGATTTATAAGACGTTGTCACGTCAAAAATGAGCAAACGTGAAGATACAATATAATATTTTCTATTTTTAAAGTTTCTTCTACAAATGTTTTAAAGCACATTGAATATCAATGCATTTCATTTCATTTACTAAAAAACACGACTCCGACTAGTAAAAGTTTAATTTCGTCTCTTTTTTTTTTGAATTTTCCTATTTATGTGTATTCAATTAAATATCAACCAACCAATCCGGCCAATAGCCAAATTTGACATTTTACATGTCAATCTAAAAAAACTTTCAAAATTTCCGACTCTGAGTTCGACTACAACCAAAAATCCAATGAATAGACTCCCGCCAAAAAACCCCGAATTTTTGTACTCCGACTCCGACTCCACAGCCCTGCTTCAATGTTGCAAAAAGGTGCATCTGTCTGTCAGACAGGTTTTTCTCATCGAGAGTATTTTCAGCTGATGATTTAAAACCATTTCATACAAAAATAAAATGTAGGGTTTACTTACGATCATCATTTTATAAATTGTTTGTATTTTTTTCTCATTACCTTTATGGCGTATAACGAAACAATTGATTATTCTTTCTTGGACGCACTTTTACAATAAACTTCCATATAACACGCACCTTCCGTATAATTGCTGTGCTATCTCATACAATCATTTGACAGCATCAATGAATGATTATATTATGTTTGTTCTTTACTCAACCAAGCATTAACATAACTTTACCTATATTGTTTCACAATGATAATTGGTAGAAATAATTATTAAAGACAATCGGCTGATTTTTGTAGATAATGTAAAAACATGCGTAGCTTAGAAAAATTCTATTGAACAATAAATATCTACGCTTAGAGAAATGTGATGAAACTCGAATAATACAACACCTTAAAACATGCAAGTGTGAAGAAGGGAAAATTGAATTTTTCTGTAGAATTAGGCCAAGAGTTGTCAAGCAGAGATACAAACTACGGCATTTCCCTGCAATTGTGCCTCTCTTAGTATCCTTGAATAATTTGGATGCCTCATTTTGATGGAGATGGAGATGCTATCTCAAAGCACTTAAGCGATTTTGCTTCGGATGTCAACGTATTTCACGTGGACGTGAGTGAGTTCAGACGAGTGCTATTTTGTATGGATTACAGTCTGCACTGGTATTGATGATCGTAATACCGATGCTTAATAAAGTTGATTCCGAATACCGGTATTGATATATTCGTCCAGTATTGTAAACCCTAATCGCATCATAAGTTTAAATATATTAACCCTTTTCTCACGGGGCATTCTGATCCATCGCTCAACACGCTTTGGCGGTATTCCATTTTTTTGTTCATGTGTATGTTTTTATGACAAATATAAACCAATGACTTTTGAAACCAATGACACACTTGTACATTACATATTTCACTTTTAAGTGTGTCAATACTCGGTGGGTTAGCATTATATTAAAAATAGAAAGACATTTCATGCGCATCGCGAGCACATTAGCCAAGTTGAATGCTCGCGATGAGCGAAACTAGTCCTGATCCAAATAATGCTTTTTTTTCAATTAAAAACAATATTAAAAACAAATAATACTGATAAGTTTAATGATATCTGAGCTAAATAATAAACTAAAGACGACTGTTTTTTTTTCTCGAAAAATGCCTTGGGGTTTTTCACGGGCACTTTCCGAATCGGTCTGGTATCCAAAAGGTTAAGACAAGTATTCATGTTGTTAATAGCTTCCATCTTAAGTCCACGATAAGCTTTTAAATAAAAAACAAAGCAATACAAAAACATCCATTAATAAACAAATGAAAGCATGATATCGTGACGTCAAAACAATGACTGTAATGTAAGAATCACAATGAACAAAAATCGAAACAGTGTCTCAAGAGACCTTCATATAATGTCTTACGTTTTCATAGACAATGTTGGTTTGGTACAATTGGATAATGAGTTTTGTATTTTTTATAATGTATCTCTGTTAATGTTAGTATTATAAAAACTTGATAGTATAAGAATGATCAAATTTGAGTGGTTTGAATTTTGTACTTTTTCATTGGCTTTGTCGCTACCGACCCGGGTTCCGCCTTTCCGTTTTATTTCTCTGCACAATGACGTAGTCTTCCATATCTTATTTCCTCGAGGGTTGTTAAAGACTAGCCAAATTCTTTAAAAAAAAAATATAAACCAGAACTTATCATCTAGAAGGAGCACTATTGCGAAAGACCTGTAATATCTTGTATTATATTAGTTTCATTGTCAAATTTTAAATGTTTGAGCTTTGTGTTTTTCCATGAGTTTTGTAATTATGTGACTCGAATGTGACTAGCATGTGACCTGAATGTGACTAGCTGTGTTTAGCTGTGACTAGCTGTGACTAGCATGTGACTAGCGTGTGACTCGCGTGTGACTTGTATGTGGCTCGATGTGACTCGACTGTGACTCGACTGTGACTCGGATGTGACTCGAATGTGACTAGCATGTGACCTGAATGTGACTCACATGTGACTAGCTGTGTTTAGCTGTGACTAGCATGTGACTATCGTGTGACTCGCGTGTGACTTGTATGTGGCTCGATGTGACTCGACTGTGACTCGGATGTGATTTGGATGTGACTTGCTTGTGACTCAAATGTGACTAGCATGTTACTCGCGTGTGAGTCGCGTGTCACTCCCAGTGACTCTAATGTGTTTTGGATGTGACTAGCATGTGACTCGATGTGATTAGCATGTGACTCGATTGTGACTAGCATGTGGCTCGGATGTGACTTAATTGTGACTTGGATGTGACTCAAAAGTGACTAGCATGTGACTAGCATGTGACTAATACGTGACTAGCATGAAACAAGCTGTGGTTCTAATTTAACTAGAATGTGACTATCACGTAGCATACGCCGCATTTTTTTAATCGCATGGTTTTTGAATGGAAAATCAATAATTCTATTGAAAAATAAAACCGGACTGCAGTCCCGTTAGCTTAGAAAACGAAATAATTCGGTGAAACTCAGCACCAGATTCGACATAGTGAAAGTTAAATATTCCATAATATGTCGCATTAATTATCTAACATAATGTTATCAAAATATAATAGCATCTATTTCCCATTGTTCTTAATAACTGAATGATAGCCAAAATTCTATCTAGATGTTTCCTATTGTTGCCAGATGCGTAGTGATAATTTACTATTATTTTTATTGTTTTCATGACAGTCATGATGATTAATAAAAGTTCTCACATTTCACAAAAATTATTAATCAGTGAATTCGTCTATTTAAAATGACACAACACTTTATTTTAGTGTGAAATTATTGCAAAACTACCAAATTTCTCTCTTCCCAGCGTTCTAAGTTATAATGCAATGTTTATATGCAGTGGCTACGATTGTTTTAGAATCTAATTTAGATCATAAATTACCAAACATATTTTGGCGTACGACCCTATTTTCATAAATAAGCAAAACAAAGTCAGCATCTCTAGAAAACTTGCTTCATGTTCCAGGCAAAATGGAGAAATAAAAGCAGATGGTTTTTGTTGGATATCTATTTGATAATATTTCTAAGTTTAGTTTTTGTATTCAAGTTGTATTCCCTTCCCATCGCTGTTGACAGGAGGGCATGGGTGTTTGTGTTGCTTAAAAAATCCTTTCCACCCTTCTGATTTTATGCCTCTTCGAGAAGTATGGCTTTCAGTCTATAACAATTCACTGAAGCTTTCTTAAAATAATTACGCAGGCAAGAGACTCTTGTGCAGGAGAGGGTAAAAACTGTTTTTTTTTTTTGGTAATTTCAAGCCGATCGGGAAATTTTCAAATAGGACTTTCAAACGATTTATTTGTACCACCGCTGAAACACAACGAATGAATGACAGATGACAATACAAAATAGTGGAGTTGGATAATTAGCAGAGTAGGTTTTAGAAAGACAGTGGAGTTATCAAACTTTCCTTAAACGTTTTTCCGATGCACTTAAATAAGTTTTAGTTATAAAATTTTTACAGGACATGTACATTGCATGCTACAACAAGATGGCATTATTAAGTCATTTTCGGCCAAGAGTAGAGTTTCCAAAATTTCTCTTTAAGCCATCAATATAAACATCTTCAATATCTCGATGTTTTTATCTTAACCAATTCAACCAAAGCACATAGCGTTATTGATATACTGTAGGTACACTAGTGCCTTTCCTCATACCAAGATGGTTTACTACTAGTTTTGGCTCGGTGAAAAAATTTGCGTGAACGTTCTGCCATAGATTCTTCGGTAAAGGAGTGAGTGAATACTCACGACGGATCTGTCTTGAGATAATAACGGCAGTCGTTGTAGTGATCCGCGAACCGTAACGCCTGAGGTTCCGTTACGTAATTTTTCGTTGCCTTCGGGTGTAGAGACGTGCAACGTACCTTTGTCGTATTTTTCCACCATGCAGCATCCCATTGTATGAAAAGTCATAGTATCAATATAAAATTTAAAATAACTTTGATTATTCCACGTATTGTGCTCCTAACATCTTCGAGGCATCTTCGGACTTACTATCGCAAAGTTTGTTTAAGTAAGATTGATTCTAATATTTTAAAATGATACAATTACAAATTGGAGTTTGGGATTTTTCCTTTTAACGTGAAGCAAGGAGGGGGTTATAAAATCGAAACAAAGGTACGTGGAATAATCAAAGTTATTTTATTAGTGAACTTCCAAAAATTTACCGCCGAAACCATCGAAAATATTTGTTATAGTATCGATTGAAATGGGTTAGACGTGATCATCTCATCATTCAAGTCTCATTTTACATACATACATAGTTTCGATTTTAAAGTGATTACAAATTTTTAAGCTTCTTATGTTATTATATATCACTTTTAAGGTGTTCACTGTCAATACTTGGTGGAAAGGCATTATAATAAAAATAATAAAACATTTTTAGTACTTTTTCCACATGAGATTTATTTCATCAGGACCGGTTTCGCTCATGGCAAGCATTATCAACTGATAAGGAATACAATAAAACAGTGGTATTTATGCGAAAGTTAAGTATGAAAACAAGGTATTACAAACAATTGGTAAACCAACTAAGCAAATAAATTAAAGCAAATTACAAGAAAAATAGACTAAAAATAAAATGTTCAAAGCCTTCTTAGCAATGCAAGTTTTATTGTATTCCTTATCAGTTGATAATGCTCGCCATGAGCGAAACCGGTCCTGATGAAATAAATCTCATGCGGAAAAAGTACTAAAAATGTGTTATTATATATGTTCAGTTTGAGGGTAAATATAATTCATAAGATAATAAGATTCGAATTTACTTGGCTCCTGTCAATTAATTATAAGACGGTGAAAAAATATAATGCACCACTCAAAAAACCCATATTTGCATCAATATATAAAAAGAATTTTTCTCATTTAATGCTTTATTTTTCAATACTAAATTAGGACGTTAGAAAAGATGAGGAAGTTTATTGTGTTTCTCTTCAAATACATTATATATAGCTTAGTTAATGTATGTGTATATGTTACAGTGAAACTGTATTCTCAGTGAAAATGTATCAAGTAATAGATTTGTATGACAACATGATTTCACTGGTCACGATCATTGAAATTATTGGCCCAAGTCGATGATTTGCCGGCCTAAAATTTTGGTTTGTTTCAATGAAACCAAATCAGCAAGTAGTCCCTTTCATAAAAAGAGAACCAAACTCAAACACAGACAAACATTGGGCTGAAGATAGGGCGGTGAAATTTAATTTCAATGACAGCTTGGACAAGAATATATTTTCACTGAGAATACAGTTTCACTATAACATATATATAGTTCAGACGAGGGCGTTAACGTAAGTCAAAATAGCTCTCAACTATAATATATATTTAATATAAAATTAGAAATTACTTTAATTAATCCACGTATTTTTGTGTGTGTACAATATGAGGAATCACATAATATGGAAATCACGGATTCGATATTGACTCAGGCATTGATTTATTAGATATTAACAAGGGCGAATATAAATTGTTCTATCAAGAAATATTGGAGTTTAACAGGGCTCAGCTTAATAGTTTAGCAATTTTAAACAATCTACTATTATTTTTGTATATAAACGATACACTTTGTTTAGTGCTTAAAGTTTCATCGTGCACTTGAAATGCCTGAAGATTCCGAAACTGAAAGAAGACGAAACCCGGGTCGTTAGCGACAAAACTCATAAAAAAGTACAAAATTCAAAAGATTCAAATTTGATATTGAAATTCCATCAAGCAACCTGAGTTTAAATTCTTAATTAAAGTTATTTTAAATTTTATGTGGAAATGAGCTTCCACAAATTTACCACTGAATCCATTGAAAGTATTGTAATATATTTCATAATGTTTGTAGAAATAAAATGCATTCCTTTTTTTTCTCCGCTTAATATTTATATTAAGGAACCAAGGGTAGCGATAAATTGATAAAAAGATTTAAGCGCGGCCCGAATTGTAATTCGGGCCCACGCGCATATGAAAAAAATACCCCGTTGCAGTGCTCAAGTAATCAGAGTTCAGTCGACTCGCAACGTTTTTGCTCTGAATATTTTCCTAATGTTTCCCGCCAAATCTACTCGCATCTCAGTGCCGTTCGTAAATATTTGCGTACCCCATTAAAATGTGTTTTATTTTTATATTTGTAATTTTAAAATTCGCCTGCTTTTGTTACGCGGATAAGTTAAAGATAGATCCAGTAAATATCACTACTTTAATCCGTCACACTGCATTCTTAATATGATGGGACAGGATGGCTATCAATGGAGTATTTCAACATCAGTTACTGTACGAGTACTGTTAGTTAGTCAGTCACTTAATCTTTAATAGAAAGAGAGTGGAGTAATTATTAATTTGCTAATTGCTATTTCTAAAAAACGCCCTAGAGCAGTGATTCCCAAACTGATAACATTTTTTTTGTTCAGGAGGTGCGCGTACTATTTTTTCAAATTTAGGGTGCCGTTGGATGACAAACTTTGGAAAACACTGCCCTACAGTGCTAGCCTCACTACTACATGATGTTACAGTACTCAAATAAAGTTTGCTAACAGGCTTTTGTGATGGTTGTAAAATTGTTTCACAGCAATCAGCTGTTTCTAGGAAAAAATCAGTATTCGTTATGATTTAAGTTTTGTTCATAATCATTCCTTTGAGACTAAGCCATAAAAATAAACTAATAATTAAGAGTTTCGACTGAAAGCGCTTGGTGGAATTTCATTATCAAATTGAATCTTTTGAATTTAGTACTTTTCCATGAGTTTTGTCTGACGGGTCAGTTCAAGTACATCCGTGCATCTAAAATGCCTGAAGATGCCGAAAGACGAAACCCGGGTCGTTAGCGACATACTTCATGAAAAAGTACAAAATTCAAACGATTCAATTTCGATAAAAATAAACATAAATCGCTTTTTTATACACATACCTACATGATACAAAATCAATATCCTTCAATTGAATAAACAATAAATAAACGCAGGTTCTGTAATATTTAATGTATCTATTGTAATATCGTTATTTATTTTTTGTCGAATACGTGTCTATTTTTATTTTACTAAAATTAATTTTGGTATATTTCCGTCGTTGTTTTTTTTCTTAGAAATATACGAACTAGACGAAAACATAACCTTGATTATAAACCATTATATTTGGACATATAAAACCAATTCAGAATAATAACTTACGTTTAACAATTCATCAATCACCGTTTAATGGCTGTTATTGATCGAGTCGATAATATGAATAAACGTTTGTTTAAAAGAGGTATTGGCTTCTGATTTTTTAATGTACTATTTCTATGCCAGGGTACATTGACACAGTCGTAAACAATCGCGATTCAAGAGCCGAATAATCATTTATTTGTAGTTTGGTGAATTAAGCCCCTGAGGGGCGTCGAAAAAAATGCAATACATTGTAAATTTATTTGAGTTATGCAGTGTTTAATGAATTTCATAATAATAGAATATTAACTGCGATGAGTTCATGACCACTGGACTAGAGACTCCAATTACTCGATATCTCAACTACTCGAGTATTCAGTAGTAAATTTTTAAAATACTCGAGTTGCTTCAAATATACATTATTAATTCAAATTTGTGTATATAATTAGATGATAAATAAATAAATAAGATTATTTTAATTCATTAATCTTATATATAAAACCGAAACAGCGTATGTATGTATGTGGGTCTGTAATTGCCTTTTGCATTGTTGTTGCAAGTTCAAACAAACAAATTGATTTCGCTCGCGAAAGTTTCGACGGTAAATTTGTTTCGTTATCAATGTGTGTGTAGAGACTCCAATTAACTCGAGTATCGAGTAGTACATATATAAAAGCGAAACGGCGTATGTATGTCTGTGGGTCTGTAATTCCCGTTTGCATTGTTGGTCATTAAGTTGCCATAAAAACGAATATGAAAGAAAATATGTTTGAATTTTTATCGGCGAAGATATTTAGTCAAAATGTAATAAATTAGTCTTCTACTGAACTTTTCCCGGCTTTTATTATTAATAATAATGTTTATTATTTACGTGAAGGTATTATTTGACATTTTACAAGATACTCGAGTACTCGAGTAGTTTCATATGAACCAAAATATCTTATATATAAAACCGAAACGGCGTATGTATGTCTGTGGGTCTGTAATTCCCTTTTGCATTGTTGGTCATTAAGTTGCCAGTTGTTTCAACTTGGCCCGTCTGAATTTACGCGCCGAGGTGAACATAGCCCCAAACTGGTCCGAGCGAAGCCGGGTTCGAATACTAGTACATTTATAAAATATTACCTGACAAAAAATCCACGCGTAAGTCTCAGTTAATCGCATCGTTTAACATTTTTTTTGATAAGTAAATGAAATTTGTAAATAAATCTTCATTTTTAAAATTTTGAAAAATACTCGAGTAATTAGTATCGAGTACTTGAAAAATGGACGATTATTCTCGAATATTGAATATGCGATACTTGAATTGGAGTCTCTACCACTAACCCAACAGATTATTTTTGTCGTTAACATATCCTCGCGAGCATATAATGCCGCTTCACCAAGAAGTGACAGTTAACACATTATAATTGAAATACATGTATCATATTCAATACACAATACAGAGACCAAGTGGCCTAATACAGTCAAGTATCTTACCCTTGATAGGAGACTAAAGTTGAACGAACACACTGCGATTAAAAAGTGCCAAGCTAATGCTACAAAAGCGAAATTGTACTGTGTGCTAAATGCTAGCAGTAAACTTTCCCTAAAGAGTAAACTTCTCATATATACAGCAATAACTCGTCCAACTATGGTGAGCACTACGCCAGTATGGACATTTTCTCACCAAAAACATCCGAAGACTCTTAAAGACATTAGAAATGAAATATAATTATCAAATTCGGTAACATGTTTTTGTTTCAAATATGAATCGTTTGAATTTTGTATTCATGTAATAAATTGAATTAAGTTAGCGAGTCATTAGTTTTCGTTACTAAGCTATACGACTCGAATGAACGTCGAAATTGAAGAACTATATTGGTATACAGTCAACTTTATGTGTCCTGTTTGTGTTAAAGTGATTTATTCTGATGTGCATATAATATAAAGAAAGATAACCTTTTGGCGAATCGTTCACGATTTAATCCAATCGCTAAACTTCGATAAAAGATGGGCGCTAAGTGAAGAAGATTGATGATAATGATGTGGATTATATAATTTATCCCCAATCCGTTTCTGACAATTTAATAAGCAGGGCCGGAGGCAGACAATCATAATGGCGTGTTGCACAATCGCCGTGTCTTCTCGCTAACAATGAGATAACGTTTTCGACTTTCATTTTCCAAAGAAATGTTCCCATCCTCACACGTGTTTGCAATAAAGAATCTAAATTTGTAAATCTACAGCACGCGAATAATTGTGGGTGTGTAATTATAGACCCCACGGCATTAGATCCAGTGTCGCAAGACGTTTACATAATGCTTCAAACGAATTATGAATTTGCTCCAATATGCATATAGACACAATCTTCTTTTTACACGCGAGATACGTTTCAACGGCTATCGTGAAAAAAAATAATGGGCAGCCATACAAAAATCATAGATAGGTTCCCTGTGGTCTAGTAGCAAGAGGTTTGCCCTAGCCATCAGGTGGACCCGCGCTCAATTCCCGACAATGTCAGATTTTTTCAATTGAAAAAGAGATCTTGGATTTATCATCGAGTTAATCTCGTATGACTTTCACATAAAAAAAAATGGCGCATTGCCATTATCAGTTATGCCAAATATTTAAATATATATATATGTATAAAATCATCTCAAAGTCGATTTTTTTAACTATGTATACGTAGCATAAAAATATCTTTCAAATTTATACAAGTAATAAATTTAAATAGTTTACGATTCATAAAAAAATAAGCATATATGTATATATATATTCATTCAGCGTTTTTGCCAGTTTTTAACCTTTGCAACAGTGAACACGTTAATACTTCGAAACTATTTTTTTTAACCATGTCCGCTCCCAACGTGGAGCATATGACTTCTCACGGAATTTATCTCAACATATATTACGAGAACTGCTTGTCACTCAGTTGCTCAACCTCTCTTTTTCTAAAAGAGTAGAGGATGGAAAGGATTCTAGGACTCGGACAGGACTAGTGGTTAGCTAATCGCTCTCGCTATGCGCCGCTCTTTGGGATAGGATATAGGGTGGTTATAATTAAGAGAATCCTGATTCTCCTACTCCCTAAATCCCTCTTCCCGGGTATCGGACGAAGGTTCTTTCTCATTTACGAGAGGACCCGTATCAAGGTCATCTCAATATATAATATGCTGACATCCTTGAAAATTTAAGTTTGCATGCTCCCAGCTTTTACCTACGTGGTCGTAACAAAGAAAAATCAATTTTCTTTGTCGAAACTAGTGTAGGTGTTTTGAATCTCCAGTTGCAAGGGCTATTCGGCTGATAAATGCGCTGCCTGTTGATGTGGACATCTTCGGCAGTGAATTTGATGCTTTGTTAAAAAAAATTGTCTTCTTATGTAAATAATATGTTTCTGTTCTGTTTCTTATTTTTGTGTAATATTTTATGTAATTTTTATTAATTTGTCAAATGCATGGCGCATTGGCGCTTGCTGTAATGCCATGTATTTTATATATATTTTTTTGCCAATAAATAAATAAATATATCTGTTCATTCAGTGTCACCACTTGATAATAGACGTGCCCGTTTACTACTATTTTTCCAGTATAATGTTTTTATAAGCCGTGCTAGAGAGAAAAATTCAGTATAAAAAAATGCCTTTCGACCATTTGTCGGCACACCAATACGCTGTAGCCTAATGTTTAAGAACCACCGGTCTCAACAAGTAATTTAAGGCCATACATTAAACTGAAATTTTACAAATCTACCGCCGAATCTATCAAAAGCAACTTTTGGATATAATATCCTTCTAACTGTGACACGTGTTTCGCCCCTTTAAGAGGCAACTTCGGACTTACTATCGTAAACTTTGCTTAAAGAAATAAATCAAAATTGATTCTAATATTACAATGATAAAATTACAAAATTGAGTTTGGGCTTTTTCCTTATTACGGGAAGTAAGGAGGGGGGTTATAGAATCAAAACAAAGCAAACAAATAATTATACTACAAATGACATTAGCATTACAAAATATTAACTAATGAGATGCAATCAATCAGATAGGGTTGGGTTAGGTTAGGTGAGGTTTGGTTCAGTCTCCAACCTAATCAATCAGATAGGGTTGGGTTAAACCCTTTAATTAGAAATAATGTTAGCAGTGAGTGAGTGTTGAGCAACCTGTCCTATTAAGAATATTATTTAATAATACATTTCTTTTTTTTTAATAGTTTTATTTATTTTTAAAAATCCTTATTTTTCTAAAACTTTTGGATCATCAGCAAACATAACTTCTTTTAAAATTCTTTACCATAATATAATCGCAAAGATTTTAGATGATAATTATGCAAATCATCATTTGTACATAAAGACAAATGGCGTTTATTAAAAAAAGTGGCACACATTTGAATAGAGGGTAATATTCATTATGCAAGGGGGTTTCGCAAGTGAAAAACGCGTTAATCAAATTAAAATGAGCATTAAGAAACCCATAATTAGCAATTATTATTCAGCAAGTCTTAACTGACTTTGAAAAGGTTCTAACTGACGTTTTGGTAAAAAATACATTTTTGTATAAACCGTATTCAAGCATTTATAACAACTTCGGAATCATATATTATTGAAATATATATCAAAATATTAAGGTAACGATCCTTACTTAGAAATGTTTCTAACTGATGTTTTGGCAAAAAAAAAAAATTTGTCAGAACAGTTTGTATTTACCATATTCTAGCAACTTCAGAATCATAAATTATTGAATTACAGGGTTAGTAGAATACCGGAATTCATCTGCACACTTTTTTAACTAAATTTGATAAAGTTATAAGACTGTCTAACTGAAAATATGCGGCATTTCGTTACCTTACTTTCAAAATGTTCTAACTGACATTTTGGCATTAAATGACACTTTGGATGGGAAAACTTGTATTTCCCGCATTCAATCATACATATATATGAATTTCAGAATTATCTATCGTTGAATAACGGAGTTAGCAGACTTCCTGAGATCATCTGCACACGTTTTTTTTACCAAATTTATTTGATAGAGTTCTGTCATCAATATTACCATCATTAGATCATTAAAACCACTTCAGTTCCGTAAGGCCACTGGTGGCCGCCGCATATCGCGAATACCATCACAAATATTGCAAAATATATAAAACATTTTCCTGTAAGAATTCTTATGAAATTTTTCTTGCCCTAACTATTGACACCTATAAAAAATAAATGGTCTATCTGTCGTTAGTCAATCTTGTTGAAAAAAGATTTTTTAGAATTCGGGTGGTAGGACGGTTTTGATATATTTTTTTTCTCAGTAGAATGGTTTGAGTTGTGAAAAAATATGCCTTAAATAAGTTATTTGAAACATTGTTAGAAGTGAATTTTATTTTTTGAATTAAATAGTATAATCAATCCAAACTTCAGTCGCTCACATCTCAAAACAGGGACAAGAGCAGTTAGAACCTTTTCAAGCTAATGAGTCAATTTGTTATTGTAAGTATAGCAGGGCCGAGAACTTCTCATATCACAGCAGTCTAAGTGAGTTTACTTTTGTATAATAAGTCCAATCGCTCATATCTCAAAACCGGGTCAAAAGCGGTCGGTCCCTGTGGTCTAGTGGCAAGAGCTTTGTCCTAGCGATCTAGAGACCCGGGTTCAATTCCCGGCAGGGTCAGATTTTTTCAATTGAAAAAAGAGATCTTGGGCTGGGTCGAGTTGTGAAAGTCATACGAGATTAACTCGATGGTAAATAATGTATCAGTTGTGCACAAAATCAAAGATAAATAACTGTGCTTACACTGTGGTCTAGTGGCAAGAGCTTTGTCCTAACGATCAGGGGACCCGAGTTCAATTCTCGGCAAGGTTGGATTTTTTCAATTGAAAAAAGAGATCTTGGGCTGGGTGTATGTTATAATCGTTGATTTTGTGCACAACTGATTCATTACTTATCATCGAGTTAATCTCGTATGACTTTCACAATTAAGAATATTCGGCGCATTGGCGTAAGCTGTAATGCCAAATATTTTTTTTATATTAAAAAAAAAATCAGTTAGAACGTTTTCAAATTAAGGTTTCGAAGTGTCTCGGATGTAATTAGTGTTTGGTTTTGCGGTGCATGGAAACCCACAGAGCACAGGGGCGTGGGAAAACTCACAACTTGTTTGTTAATATAACTTAATACAATTAATACCTAAATTCACGTGGCGCAACTGAGAACGAAATTTCAGCTACCGCCGAGTGTCATTGTTTACGTTTCTTAACCTTCCCCTTACGGTACTAAAAAAAATAATCTGATCCGGTGAAGTGCAGTCATTACATATCATGTAAATATTTTTATTTTATATGAGTGATTTAAAACATACTACCGCTTCCAAACCACAATGGCGTTAGTGATAAATTACTTCTTTTCAGGAGAGTAAAAAGAGCGAATCTCTTTCAATATGAACAAATTTACCACTTCTTTCCATGTCTAAGAATTTTTTATAAGAACATATTTTTGGCAGTCTTTGACAACATATTTAACTCAGAATCACCAAAATGTCGGTCCCTGTTTCACCTTTTGGCATCTTCATGCATTTAAAATGCACGACTGAATTTGAACTGACTCGTTGCAAATAGTCTGTTTCGCTTATATAATATATAAGAATAAAATTACAGTCAGTTCGGGTAATTTTGGACTTCAATATAACATTGGACAAAACTTGAGCAAGTACCGTTTATTTATTTTTTTGCTGACTAGTAATCGTAATGATTCTTGCGATTGATGAATATAACAAATCGATATTTTGTCTTATACGTGGTCAAAAAAAAGAGCCACATTCACCCCTAAAATTATTTTTATCTTTTTATGATATTTTGTGAAATAAACCAAAAAAAAAATGAAAATATACAACTTTTTTTATTTTTTCGAAACAGGTGGCTTCGCTTTAGTCAGGTGTAACAGATGGGGAATGGGCAAAAAGTTGTAATTTTTAAATATTTTCCACCGACAGACTATCCTTCTTTATAAAAGTTTAATTCAATGTCACCAAGCTGGATAATTCAGCTAAAATTCGCTCATCGAAAGTGGTGGTGTCCAATGTTACCCAATTATAAATTTAACATTGGACCGCCCGTAAAAGCAGTTTTTAGCTATTTTTCCTTGTATTTTAACAATATTTGAAATCAAAATTATATAAAAAAAGTAGTAATAACACATAATAGTCTAAAATGCAACTTACTATATCTGAAAATAAAAAATCACAAAAAAGTGTCCAAAGTTACCCGAATTGACTGTAATACACTTATTATTAAACAGATTGACTCAATACTCCTATTTTACATCAGTTCATCATTCGTGAACTTGAAATGCCAGAAGATGCCGAAAGGCGAAACCCTGGACGATAAAAAAAAATGTTTTTATAATTCATGCAGTATAAAAACGATCTTTTCTGATGTGAACGTAACTCAACGGTTGAAATAAATCTTCATTTATAAATTACGAGTATTACTCGAGTATTTCTCAAAATACTAGAGTATCGAGTACTTGAAAAATGGACGAGTATTCTCGAGTCTCGAGTATTCGTTACTCGAATTGTTGTCTCTAATTTCAACCCAAGGCAAGACAAATATTTCGCAACGAAATGTGACAGACTTAATATCAACATGTTTACTATAAATCTTTCGCACAAATTATATTCACCACAAAACCGCAACAAAAATGAAAATGACATTACTTTAATCAGTTACATGTTGTTTAGTTTTCCATTTATTTTACATGAAAACGCACGTGTGTCAGTCATACACAACCGTTTGGCACAACCGCTTTTTTTAATGAAGTCGCTTGGACGCGAATCACGCACTTGGAGTGGAAAACCCTTTACAAAAATCGCTAATTAGATGCATTTTATATCTTTTGGATTGCCCACTAATCTTTGTTTTCTTGACTGAAACTACTATTGAAAAAGTAGAACTAAAATGAGAAATAAATATTTGTATGAGTCACCGTGAATGATTTGTTTTCTCGCTCTGTCTGCCATTAACCTTTAAACGCCCGTGCATTGTTTGCGAAATATCCACGCGACCCGTAGCTCTTATAAAAATAGTTATATTTATAAAATAAAAGTACGTTTTCTAATTCTCTAGGTAAAAAGATAAACGAATCCATTTTTGCTACAGCTTTTTTCAAAAAAGAATTGGCGACCCCAAAGGATAATTTCTAGGTATGGAAAAAAAATCTTGAAATATATTTTATGGTGTGAATAAAATTAATTTATTATGATCCGCCGGATATAACACAGCGCATATCCCAACAACAACCAACCCAGCTTAAAAAAAAACCTAACCCAAAATTAAAGTTAGTTTTGTGGATATCACATCGACAGGTGAAGTCTCTCGTGCATTTCCCAAATATGAAAGAAATGTGAGCAGTGAATTAAGCGTCATACACATTCAAGTGAGATTTCTGCAGTTTACGACTATCGAGCCAATGGTCTCCTTTATTATCAAAACTTTTATTTGCCAATTAAAATCAATATAAATATTTAGTTTAATGTTTTGCAGGTTGTGTTTAAGAAGAGGCACAACAAGAAAAAATTTACACTGATAATCTTTTCAACCAGTTTTCACTTTAGTTTTCGAAAAGAGAAAGGTTGAGCAACTGAAATGTTAAGATAATAGCCGCAAAGAGTCCACATGCTCCACGTAAGAAGCGGACATGGTTCATATCCGCTGTAACACATATGTACATATTTTTATTATTTTCTACCACATTTCGCTTGTTAGTCAATTTATATTACACCATCTTTTCAATCGGACCAAAAATATTTAACAATTAAAATACTCACGCTAATAGACGCATCCGTGATACGTTTTCCTTTGTATCTCACCCTTCTTAAAAATCCCCTCCTCGATAATCTCGCGAGAAAATTATCTGTGCCCAAACGGTTTTCGTCGCAGGCAGTACCGTACCAGCGTTGGGGCAGACGGTCGCGAGTGTATATCGCGCGTGCATTTTACGATTTTTCCGGCAAGATGTGTTCATTGCGTTGTGCAGTTTATTAGACTTTTGACGATCGGGTATTTTCACACGGTAAAAGTGAAGTTTTTAATTAAAATATATTAAAGTCTGTTCAATTGTGGGACATCACATCGGATCAGATCTCTCATTGTAAGTTACCAAATTTTTTCACGTATAAATTTTAATAGTTTTTCATTTTAAGCTTGTAATTCTTTTTAAAAATCCTGAATTTATAAATAAATGGATTTATTATATTTTCAACCAAAGAATTCCTTTTTTAAGATTTAACCTACATATATAGAAGTCACTTTTAAGAATTGCATTGTAGTTAAAATAATAACACATTTTTATTACTTATGTATTCCACATTCAATTTATTGGATTAAGACCGAGTTACGCCCATGGCGAGCATTATCAACTGATCATCATTATATTCAGTTGATATTGATCGCCCTGAGCGAAACTGGTCCTGATCCAATTAATTTAATGTGGAATAAGCACTTAAACTATATTAGGTATCAGTTTTTGTAAATTATGGATATATGGTCATGGGACAGAATGTTTGTAAAGATTTACGAAAAATAAGCACATTAAATGAAATGAATGTAAAGCTTACGATTTTTTTTGAAATTTTTCGTCTTTTTTAATTTATTATAATAGAAGATCCTAAAGAATACTTCGCAATAAGTATGAAATCGAGTTGCTTTAATTTACAGGAGCAAAAAGGCAACCACAAACTACACAAATAATAATATTATACAGATAGAGACAGTCACATAAGTTTATTATTTGTTTAAAATAAAAAGAATAATTTTACTATAGGCAACATTAAAAAACAAATTTTTCTTTCAGGACTAATACAATAATCAGTAATATTCTTCAGATTTAATCATTTTGATTCCACATTTTATAATAATCTACAAGAACTCAAAGAGTAAAGTCAAAACATAAAATTATAAGCCAGTATATATAAATTCTTTGAGAATAGCTCGAGAGGATTGGGATTCTATCCCGTGACCATATATCCATAATTTACCCAAAGAGTTTCCTTAAACGAAAAACTGTTGATATTCACTCCGCATATACTCCACTTTGAGATCTGATATGTAAATTAAACAAATAGTAATATTTAAATTAAAAGAATCCGTTCAAAGTGTCTAACTTTTAAAAGTTAATCCGAATATACATAAGTCTCGATATCCATTAACTAACCTACTTGTAAATATAATGGCAAGTCAAAAAAAATGACCACGACATTTTCTCAATTTTTTTTGTTCATTAATTTAATCATGAACTCAATAATGGTCATATGTTAGTTGAATGAAATCATATGCTAATTTTGTATTTAAAAATGTTTTATTGGTCCGATTTAATTGTTAATATTTTATATACTATTATAACTACCTAAAAAAAATAATGTACAAAAATGTGTTTATATTTACATAGTTTTATTTTTAGATTTTGACTGAAGGTTTTTGATAGGTTTTGAATATCAAATTTTAATCGTTTGAATTTCGTACTTTTCCATGAGTCAGTTCAAGTTCACTTGTGCACTTTAAATTTTGAAGATGCCGAATAGTAAAACCCGGGTTGTAAGCGACACAACTCATGGAAAAGTAGATTCAAACGAATCAAATGTAATACATTCATTAGTATCATCATTTGAATAATTAAAACCCGGTCTAGGCTCGATTCCCGGTATGAGCAGATTTTTTCAGTCGATAAATCGATTCTACTCAGAGGCAATGGGTGTTGTTATATTCCGTCCCACCATTACGATCCCAAAAAGCGACGCATAGTGACATCGATTAGCTTATCACTAGCCCTGTCTTAGTCTTCGTATCTTTTCCACCCTTACTCTCTTCGAAAAAGAGAAGTTGGGCAACTGAGTAACAGTTCTCGTAGAAATAAAAACATGTGTTGAGATAAACTCCGCGAGGAGTCCAAAAGCTCCAAGTCAGGAGCGTACATGGTAAAAATAAAACTCATTTTTTTACTACTTTAATAAATAATTGTATACGCATCAGGAACAGTTTTCTGATCCTCGCGGTGAACGATATGGTACTTATTCGTATAACATCGTATATGGAAGAATGTATATGTTACATGAAACTGTATTCTCAGTGAAAATATATTCTTCTCCAAGCTGTCATTGAAATTAAATTTGACCGCCCTATCTTCAAAGCCCAGTGTATGTCTGTGTTTGAGTTTTGTTCTCTTTTTATGAAAGGGACTACTTGCTGATTTCGTTTCATTGAAGCAAACCAAAATTTTAGTCCGGCAAATCATCGACTTGGGCCAATAATTTCAATGATTGTGACCAGTGAAATCATGTTGTCATACAAATCTATTACTTGATACATTTTCACTGAGAATATTTATTTATTTCAAATGATACCTTTCCACCAATAAGTGACAGTTAATACCTTAAAACTGATTTCATCATGTTTTTTAATAATTATTAATAAACGTTTATTAAATATGTTTCAACACTAACAAAACAAATCTGATCAGATATTTTTATAAAAATATTTTTTTTTTCCACTAAGAATATTGAAATAAAAAATATCAAATGTTATCTTTAAATTGAACATTTCATCGAATGGACATTCTATCTTGTGCTGATTATAATTTTGGTTTTAAATATCGGTTGCGATATAGTTGTATAAAAAAATAAAATAGAATGACATAAAAAAAAAACTTTACAATTCTCATTGCATGTAGCTTGAATAATTTAAGGTATATGAGGTGTCTGTCCAGATCCAGACTACTATCAGATGAGTGCGGGGCAAGAAATCGAGAGAGTCGATGGTTATAGGTACTGCATAAGAATCGGTGATGTAACTACGGAATGGTTTGGCATCACTACCGGCGTCAGATAGGGCTGTGTTCTAGCTCCGTTTCTCTTTATAATAATCTTTGACTAGATCCTGAGGAAGTCAATTCCACCTGACCGAGGAGTAACCGTTGCTCCCATCCTGAAACTATGTGACCTCGAGTATGCCGACCACGCTGTCATCTTTGACAAATCAGTTGCGGGTATTCAGGAAACAATGGATAGACTGCAGAGCAACTCGTATCGCGTTGGCCTCAAAGTCAACGCGAGTAAAACCAATTTGCTCTGCAACAGCGCCTGTCCAGAACCAGACTACTCTCTGATGAGTGCGGGGCAAGAAATCGAGAGAGTCGATGGTTTTAGGTACTTGGGAGTACACATCACGGGAGATGGCAACCCGCGTAATGAGCTCGCGATCCGTTTAGGGATAGCTGGAGCAACATTTAATTCAATGCGGAAAGTCTGGGACTCACGGTTGTACTCGGTCAGAACCAAGTGCCACTTTTGCAACGCATGCATACTGACTGTGCTGCTTTACGGTTGCGAGTCATGGCACATCACAAAAGCACAGGGTAACCGTATACTGTGCTTCGAAAACAGATGCCTGCGGCGAATATTAGGAGTACGGTGGTTTGAATTTGTCAGGAACACGGAGGTAAGAGAGCGGATAAACCAGCCGCTTATTACGTCCAAAATTAAAAGGCGAAGATGGACCTGGCTTGGACATGTGCTGCGGATGCCCAGGGGAGCCTGAATCCTGCCTGCTTCTTTTATCAACCTGATGGATCCCGACGCCGCCGAAGGCCTCTGATGACCATCCATAGGATGTACTCAGGGGAGCTAAGGGACGCCGGGATGACCTGGGAATATGCGAGGAAATTGGCGGGAGACAGAGAATTTTGGAGACACCGTGTGGCGGCCATATGCTGTGAATAGGGAGCGGATAAGGTGTCTGAAAGCGATTTTTTTTTATGTCGATAGCGTTGTTAAAGTCGATACCATGCGACATTGGCTGCATATGCACAATGGGTGTTGGTGGGAAAAACCCACTTGTAAATGTTTAAAAAAATAGATGGTATCTTTGTGTTGACACAATCTCAGCTGACTATTTCTACAGACAAGCTTTGACTTTCCGACTTGTGTAAGAATTTTTATGTCTAAGGTAATAATCGAATTAAATAAAAAACTGGACAGCAATATTGTAAAAAAGTTATTATTTAGAAACAATTAATACTACGAAATATTAAATTCACCGCTCATTAACTTAATAATAATTGGTCTGTGATCGTGCGAAAGATATTAAATAAAGCTGCTAAATGAAGATCGATTTATATTGAGAAGGCTAATTAATGTCGGGGAGAAGTAGTTTGCCAAAAAGGCTAAAAGAGAGCCATTTTTTTCTTGTCTTAGTCTAAACTTTGTATTTTCTATGCCATTGCATAATTGCCCAGAATGTTTGAATGACTTAATTGTTCGACGATATGACAAATACAATATATTTATTTTAATTTTCCACTGTCATTCCTTAAAAAAACTCAGTTATTTACTATGAAACTATTATATATATTTCGGTGTATATGTTGGTTGTCCATCACCTCCCGTTAGGTGTTATGTTGGTGACGGGGTGTTTAACCATTTTTGCAAGAGTTCTTTCCTATTCATTGGATTTTAAACACTTCTATAGCATGGACTTTCAATTCAGATGTTCGCAATACCAACTGTTTCTCTTCCGTAGTACGGATCGGAATCTTTCTTTGCACCCCCCAACACCCTGTCACCAGCCACCACTGTGTGTATGCTTCCATAACGCTATGCGGTCAATAAAAGAAACGAATTTATTACATATTTATTTGGCCTGACACAGAGCTGTAGAAAATTGATCTAATAACCGTGTACTAACTACGGTACATAAAAGAAAGAAAAATAAGTTTACTACGCGTCAGTTCAAGTACATCTGTGCACTTGAAATGCCCGAAGATGCCGAAAGGTAAAACCCGTGGCGTTAGCGACAAAACTCATGGAAAAGTAAAAAATTCAAACGATTCAAATTTGATATTGAAATTTCATCAAGCAACCACAGTCAAAATTTTTAATTATTGTAAAATAAAATATGTTTAAGAAAGAAAAGCGATATAATAAAAGAAAAATTTTATGACTTGCTCTGAATATTTTCCACTTTGTTTAAGTGATATTAAATATCCTGTGTATCCTTATACTGATAATCCGCCGTGACGGTATAATTTAATCTACTTCACGTTTTCTATATAAAAATCAAGAGTATCCCGTTCCCCAAATGACGTTGTAAATTTATCGAATGCCTGAAAATTGGCCTTGGTCGTGATCAATCAGCGTGGCTTATTGGCCCCGTATGAATACGGACCGCAGCAAATAACTCTGTTAGTTCATGTAGTCAACTCTTCAACGGATGGATTTATTTTTAATATCAGAACATGGGACCACCACATGGTAGCTCAAAGACTCTCGTCAGACTTCTTGATTACTCATCCCTATGGTCATCAGCGGCCTTCCAGGGCGACGAAATCTTCAATCCATTTGGTTGATGCAAGAGACAGATAGAATAATAAACAAAGTACAAGTATAGGCATCTACATTTTACGTATCTTCTATCTTTTTACTAGCATCTAAGATTCCGTGTTCAAAATAACTGTACATCTTTCTATCGTGAACCGTTGTGTTTTTTTTAAGCCATGTCCGCTCCCAACTTCGAGCATATGAAATCCTCACGGAGTTTATCTCAACATATATTTTTCTACGAGAACTGCTTTTTACTCAGTTGCTCAACCTCTCTTTTTTCGAAGAAAGTAGGGGATGGAAAGAATACGAGGACTCGGACAGGACTATTGGGATAGGAAAAGTGAGAAAGGATTCGAAAAAATCCGCTCTTACCGGGGACCGAACCGCCGTCGGTCCGGCACGCAAGCCAACGACGTTGACCACTGAGCCACGAACCGGACGAACCGTTGTGTTACAACCAGGGCTGTGGAGTCGGTCTAAAAAAGTCCGACTCCGACTCCGACATTGACCAAAAATACGACTCCGACAAAAAAAGTTTCCTATTTATGTGTATTCAATTAAATATCAACCCTATCAATGCGGCCAAAAGTCAAATTTGACATATTAAATGCTGAAATAAAAAGTTCAAACTTTTCAAAATTTTCGACTCCGCGTACGACTCCGGCCAAAACGCCGTGACGACTCCGAGGCCGACTCCACAGTCCTGGTTACAACACTAAATCAACTTCTACCTTCTTATAAAGGATGCGTATCCAAGAAAATTACTATCCAAGCAAAACCACGCCTCTGAATCTATGTTTCCCTATTCTAATATACATAATACGTTTCGATTGAAAAAAAACCAGCGTACTTCCTTTATATTTAATATCCGACAGTAAATTATTATTCACGTAAAAAAATAGTTGTGCTGAAGACATTATCAAAAAAAATACATAATTGTGCTTGGCCATCCATTGAATACGTAATGTTTTCGGATATTTCAATTAAAATGCACACAATCATTTCCTATACCTGACGATTAAGACTTAAAATCTTTCCACAACGCTTGGTTAGACAAGACAAGATACGACAGTTAAATTAAGGAAGTGGCTGTTCACAAATTCAATCAATCAAACAGCACAGTGGCGGATCCAGAAACTGTCCCAGGGGATGGCCATTCAATTTGAAAATAAACATGATAAACAAATAATACGTTAAAAAAATATGATTAAAAATATATATATACTCCCAGTCTACTTTTTACACAATTTCGATACTATGTGATTGATTTTTACGGAAATATGATGACCCTGCGCTTAAAAAAGTGATGACCCCAAACAAAATCATGTGATTTAATTGAAGACCGTGTATTTCAATTTATAAATGCAAAACATAATATAAAAATACAGTTTAATATCAAATTAAAAGTCGCAAATATTATAAAATCGAAGTAAAAGTTTTGTTTTTTTGACGTTGCAGATCAGCCCAAAAAACATTCAGGCTAAATATCCATTTTCCGGTAGATATTTTACAAAGCCAGATCCTATAGTCCACGGGTTTCCAACCAATGGGTCGAGTCGGGTTTTTTTGGTGGGGTCGCCAACTTATACAGTCAACTTAAAAAAATATTCACTGTTTTGCATCATCGCTAATTTTCTTAAAATTAACTTATTAAAAATGCCTTTTTCAATTGCATTGGGATCGTGGATTACAAAAAAGGGTCGTCACCCGACAAAGGCTGGGAACCTATGCTATAGTCTTTCCAAACTCAAACGATTCCTTAGCCAGGTTTTCATGCGTCGTCATGTGGAAAAACTCATTTCAGCGGAGGCGACGCTGGTTATCAAACTTAATAAAATTTGTAACAAACCCTCACAGTTTGGATATAAATATGAATATATCACATTTCGTATATATAGCTGTTAAACTGAAGAGTCGTGAAAAAAAGAGAACTACAACTTGAAAAGAAATGCTATAATATTTGGAATATAATAAATTCTCCGCAGGGGGGATCATGCCCCTCCTTGGATCCGCCAATGAAACAGCAAGAGATGGTTGAAACAAAGATGAATCAATTTCATCGACAAACCATTTATTACCATTATTCCAATAAATAAACAAAGTCAAGGCACCCGAGAAAAACTTGCAAAACGACTAATTCTTTTAAAAATAAAACAAATGACTGCAATCTAAGGTTAGTGTTGCATAAAAAGTGTGTCGTAATGTTTTATAGACCAATTGGGCTGTTGTCCACGTTCTTTTGCAGCAAATTTGATACTTTAACTAGAATTTCAACGTAATGCTGTGTTAATCAAAATTTTACGCAAATTTTCTATGGGCAGAGGTTTCTTCTGAGATATTTTATGTAAATAAAAACAACAGTTTTTATTTTCACCATAAAAATAATACTGATAAAGGTTATCGGAATCGCGTCGGGTATTAACTTAAATGGAGCACATTAGTTTGAATTAGGCTACTATTAAACTTAAGCTATCCGGATATATTCGGATCTGCGGATAGTTTTAACATGGCTGAAATGCTGTACAATAGTGTTAGAATTATGAACAAAATTATGATTTAAAAACATATTTTAATAAACAAGAAATTGCCAGTTGCTTTTACAAGCCGACAGTGGTCTCGATATTTTACGCTTTTCATAAATAATCGTATAACTCGCACGCAAATAGAGATGTTGAACGATCAACGTTTCCTTGTTCACTTATATACATTTTAATGATTTGTGACTCAATCTTTTCCCACTTTTGTAAAATCTAAGATAGAGACAAAACATATAAATACACATTTCAATACCGTTCCATTGTACTACAATATTTAAAATTTGCAGCTGCATAATAAATGAAATTACAGCAACAAAGGTTTTTTTAGACCCGAACCCTAAGCCGGTTTGTTAAAAATAAAGTATTATGGTAATATATTGATGGCACCCGAGTTTGGCGAAGGCAAAAAAACGTTCAAGAGGTATGCTTATGCAGATATGTGTATAAAGTGTAATATGTCAATCCGTAACGTAACATCAGTCGACCACTTTTAACTGTTGTTAGTTAAAGTCATTTTAATAGCAGACTGACATTTTTTTTAATACTACTTCCACATGTATTCTGAAAAAGATCTTGACTGGTTTCTCTCAACAGGAGCATTTTCAACCGACGAAATCTCACAGTTGATAAAGATTACGATGAGCGAAAGCAGTCCTAATCGTTATAAGAATACAATTTATGTAGAAACAAAAATAAAATGTGTTTTTTTCCACCACTAAAAATTGCCAGCTAACACTTTAGGTGATTGATACATACAGAATTTAAAATTATGTTGTGTCAAATCACAGATCAAAAATAAATTGGATTAATCATTTTCACATTTGGTTAGACTAAAAAAACTCACTATGGACCAAATCAAAGTAGCATGTGGATAGTCAGATGGCAAAAGGTTCTTATGTAATAAGTTCTTGTTTTAAACAAGTCACTTAGCATTTTTTTTCACGAGGAAATATACATACAAAGATTTTTTAAGGGACTGGCAAGTATTTTATGAGTGGGAAGGAACAGACAAAGCACAGACAGCTTTCGATTTCAATTCATCTTTCTATTTTAAAAAGCGTTTCTGAATAGCTAAAGCCTTAAGATATTACTCTTCTATTAAACCCGAAATATTCCCCGTATACTGCCGTTCCAAACAAACCCCCAAACGAAAAAATATTGTGCTGAAACTGTCTAACCAACTACATAGGTCAAAACTAAAAATTTTAATGTTGGTCACGTTCCTTAAATCCGAATGGGCTTTTATTGAAGTCATCAGTCGTTCCTATTAATAATAACATCTCCGCCCCCAATGTGGAGTATATGGATGCTTTATTGAGGTTTATCTCAACATAAGTTCTCTACGAGAACTGTTTGTTACTCAGTTACTCAAACTTTATATTTTAAAGAGAGTATAAGGCAAAGACTCGTTCTTTGACATTTGCATTTTTCATATAAGAAGGCAGTTTGTGACTCTAACAAACTTTTGAGAAAAATGACATAACGGGTTTTGAAGTTTTTGTTTGAAAATTTATTTTTT
The DNA here is from genome assembly GCA_028554975.1 of Himalopsyche kuldschensis. Lineage (NCBI taxonomy): Eukaryota > Metazoa > Arthropoda > Insecta > Trichoptera > Rhyacophilidae > Himalopsyche > Himalopsyche kuldschensis. The sequence continues at coordinate 1,821,747 of JAHFWI010000031.1, read as the reverse complement.
GAGTTTGTTTCACTTTTGTATGACTGTACTAAGCTTATTTGTAAAAAGTGACTTACTTTCTAACAATATAAACTATTTAGTACGCATCATTTCAAGTTCATTAGTACTCTTGAAATGCCTGAAGGTGGTGATAAGCGAATCCCGGGTCGTTCATGGAATAATACAAAATTCAAGCGATTCAAATCAAAAATATTTCACTATAAAATTAATGTAACATATTACTAGATACTCCAATTCAGTGGCGGCTGGTGACAGAGCATTAGGGAGTACAAAAAAAGATTCAACTATTTTTGCAAGAGTTCTTTCCTATTCATTGGATTTTAAAACACTTTTATAACATTGACTTTCAATTCAGATGTTTGAAATACCAACGGAGTGCCAGTCTTATGAATTTTTGGCTGTCCATAGTACGGAAAAAATAGTTGAATCTTTTTTTGTACTCCCTAATACTCTGTCGCCAGCCACTACTGCTCCAATTACTCGACATTTCAACTACTCGAGTGGGTAAATAAGCAGATGATAAATAAGCTTATTTAAATACATTAATACATTTATTTGGTTTAAAAAAAAATAGAGAATTAAACGTCTCAAATTTTAAATTGGTACGAAGTTTTGTATTTTATTTTTCAATATGTTTCTTCTTGTCTTGTCTCTTGTCATTGATAAGATAATCCAGCAGGACCCAAGGCAAAAGTAACACAACAAATCTCGCATTGCATAGTCAACGAGTATAACTCGAGTATTTTAAAAATACTCGAGTATCGGTATAGTATTTAAAAATGTATGAGTATTAAATACTCGAATTGGAGTCTCTACATATTACCCATTCCGCAATTTAAAAACCAATTTAAAATATTTAGATAAATCAACTCGCCTTACGATAGTATGTTTGAAGATACTTCTTTGAGATGCGTATCACGTCTTACCATTTCTTACACAATACGTAGAATAAATTTTATCCGATGTTTCTTCATATTGTCAACTCACCGAAGATTTACGCTAGACAATATATCGACACTGTCACTTACCATCGACATCTACCCTTCTAATCACGTTTCGCTGACGTATGCAATGAATAGTTGCGACACTGCTTCTTTCGATTTTTCGCTTACGTTGATCGTATCTGTTGCTTTATCGAAATGTAAAATGCAAACGTCAAACGGTGTAGATATTTTCGTTTTTATGCCGTCCAGTCTAAAAATACATTTCCACATCCGATATAAGCGCAAATATTTAACATACCATGTCGTATAAAAATGCGGTAACGGTCAAAAATATTTTTTTAATAGCCAATAACTAAAAATACCTTAAATGCTTTCAAATCAAAACAAATACGCAATTATTGCATTTGCAATGTGAAAAAAGATGAAAAAAATGAAAGGAAAAATACATAATACGGTAAGAAAAATAACAATGTATTTTAGTTCTACATAAATTTTATATATTTGTTGATAGTTATTTCGGCTTACGCCTTCGTCAGAACTACGTATAATTCTGACCAAGGCGTAAGCTTAAATTCTTAAATTATGAAATTACAAAATCGAAACCATTGAAAGTAATGATTTTTATTAAATACTAGTATTGCTACCCGGCGTCGCTCGGACTAAGCGACCAATAATTATTTAATGTTATATCATTTGACATAATTATATCGCAAAATCTAACATCCAAAATAGAGTTAAAATAAAATCACAAACTTTATTTAACTCGCTCATTAAAATGTCATATTCAAGGAAAAAATCTAATTTACTGTCAAAGAAATGTCAAATAATACCTTCAGGTAAATAATAAACATTATTATTAATAATAAAAGCCGGGTAGAGTTCTGTAGAAGACTAATTTATTACATTTTGACTAAATGTCTTCGCCGATAAAAATTCAAACATATTTTCTTTCATATTCGTTTTTATGGCAACTTAATGACCAACAATGCAAAAGTGAATTACAGACCCACAGAGATACATACGCCGTTTTGGTTTTATATATAAGATTTCAATTAGACCGGTGGTCAACGTTAAAACTAAATATTATACAACCGCCATCAAGCTTGCAGCGCCCTCAATAAAATACCAAGATACATAATTTAACACTAATACTGTTTTCAAGCTTTAACCCTTTGTATTCCGCAATATATTATTTTTCCCCTTGCAGCAAGTCCTTAATAGATTTGAAAAATTGATTGATATCACAGGGTTTGCGTATTTATTAGCATGGTAAAGCGAAATACCGAAAAATATACCACATTATGACATGTCACAAACATTAACTAAGGCACACAATCCATAAAATACGGTTTTTGAGAAAAGGATCATTTAAAATTAATAAAACAATATTTGCCAACCAAGTTTTACAATGCCAAGCAGGAGTTGACAAATGAGTTGCGCGTTTCCTCTCCAATGTAGAGCTAGACTAGACATAGTATTTCTATGAGTTAATTATATCTTTTTGATGTACCCATAGTCACTATAAATTGCCCATATTATTATAGTAAATAGTATTAAGCTTTGCCCTGAAAAAAAATATGCATTTCGTTTATCACAGAACAATATTTTACCAAAAAAAAAAAAAAAAAAGTCCTGTAAAAAGGAAAAATCCCAACCTCCGTTTTGTAATCTATTATATTCGAACTTAAATCAATCTTTACCTGATCAATCTTAAACTTCCTCGGCGAAATTTACGAGTAGCGTAGTCTTATATGTTATACAAGTAGAATGAAAAAGTTATCAAGTTGATATTACATATTTTTTTGCATTTCCACTTGTCATGTGTGTCGTCATATATTTTAAATAAGACGAACGAGCAAGAGCGTCGACCTCAGCAACAACTCTGATTAAAAAATTATCCCCACGACACCAAGCCGCCACGGACGCCGTCGAAGCCAGCCTAAACTGTTTGTTTACTCCAAACATGACTGATTCGAGGAATCTACATGGAACTCTCAGACTGAAGCAAGCCGACAAAAAACGACCGAAAAAGCTGCCACTATAAGCCATCGCGGAAACCATCGTGGAAGCCGACTGAAACCGAATGTTTATCCCAAACATGACCGATGAAGAATCTACATGGAACACTCGGACTGAAGGAAGCAGATACAGGCGACCGAAAAGGCTAACAAGATACCACTGATGACTGAATTCATCACCATCACTCAACTGACGACGAAATGAACTTCTAAAGCGACGCATCGGAATTATCCACGACGCCGACGAAGAATCTCCTATTGAAATTAATTCAACTTACATTTTTCTCCTTAATTGTTAAAGTTTTTTTCATCATATATATAGATATCATGTAATAATTTTCAATTGAAAAATGTAATAACTCACAAAGATGGAAGGGATTAGGCTTACCGCCCAAGTCCCCGTTAAATAAAAATACTATACAAGCAAGCAAGAGCGTTGACCACTTGTCTACGGCGCTGCCTTTTTTTAAGTATCTCACATACTTCTATCGATCTCTACACAATAAAATTTTCCGTCATTTTGTATTATTGTTTATATTCTGTTATACAATTTTGTCTTACTTATTATGCATTCAGTTGTATTCGAGTAATAGCGTTGATTTGATAAATTGACTTCAAAACCGTTGGCACAGAATCACTCGTGCACGACGGCTAAAGGCGAATTTAAGTTTCTTACGAACCAAATTATTAAAATGCATTTTTTAACACTTTTGATTGATTCGAAACGAAACTGCACTATTTTTACTTAAAATAATACAATTTACTAATTGAAATCGTTTAGTTTTATTAATACTGAATACAAATATAAATTAGGAACGAATTGCTCTCCGGTACTTCATCAAACAACTCTCTTAGATTGAGGACTGAAGATCCTTGATAGAATTTCAATATCAAATTTTAATTTGTTTAAGTATTTTACTTGTCGCTAACGACCCGGGTTTCGTCTTTCGGCATCTTCAGGCATTTCAAGTGCGCGGATGTACTTTTACTACCGGAACAATTTACTATAGAGTTCAGTCAATCTTAAGCGACAAAACTCATTGTAAAGTACAAAATTCAAAAGATTCAAATTTGATATTGAAATTCCACCAAGAGCCCTCAAAATTTGATTCGTAACGCTAACGACCAGAGTATCGTCTTTCAGAATTTTCAATTATTTCAGTGCATGAATGAACTTGATCTTCCAGGCTCACCCCTTTTAATAATTTATAACATTCAAATCAATCAATTCTTTAGCTATAGGTCGGATCAGTGACGGCTGGTGACGGGGTGCTGGGGGGTGCAAAAGGAAGATTCAACTATTTTTCCGTACTACGGAAGAGAAACAGTTGGTATTGCGAACATCTGAATTGAAAGTCCATGCTATAGAAGTGTTTTAAAATCCAATGAATAGGAAAGAACTCTTGCAAAAATGGTTGAATCTTCCATTGCACCCCCCAACAACCCCGTCACCACCGTCACTGGGTCGGATAAAACCCATCTAATATATTACTAGGCGTTTCCATGTTATTAGCTGATAATTATACTTTATGATACTACATTGAAAATTAAAATGTACACACTAAATTCATCGAAACATCAAAACATTCGATAATTCATCTAGATTACGTTAATAACAATTAATCTTAATAATCATCTTTTATTTTTTATAATCGACGGTTTTTAAGAAGTAAAATTGAGACAATTTGAATTCGTGTATAGCAAATATACACCAAAAAGATACACCAAAAATAAGAGAACAAAATTGATTCATCTCTAATTTGAATTGTTTGAATTTTGTACTTCCATGAGACACCCGGGATTCGCCTTTCGACATATTAAGCCATTTCAAGTCCGTGCATGAACTTAAACAGTTTTATCGTTTACATACAAAAATAAAATTAGATTACCAAGTGTAGTTTTATTATTAACGTAATCTATGTTTAAATTTTGTACTCTGCCGTGAGCTTTATCGCTTACAATACAGGTGTCGTCTTGCGGCATCTTCTTAGATTTCAAGGGCATGAATGAACTTCAACTGAAACGTAGTAAATATTTTGTAATTTCAATAATCAGAATATAGAAAAACTCGTGTTTTTATTAATTAAAAAAATAGTTTAAGTATCTTCGTAAAGTCATAGTGGGTCAACTAATGAATTAAACTCACTTTAAACGCCAAGACAATTCCATGGATTTTTACCATGGGCCACCATTTTTAACCATCGATTTTTCCATGAAAATGCCACGTAAAATACCCGGAAAGTCATCGTATACCCGACTTATTTTCGTTATTCAAATAAAAGTGAAAAAAAATATCAAACGTGTCAGATTTAAAAAATGTTTCCAGGGATATTTACGATAATAAGGTGCGGTAAATTATGGATTTCATAATTCATTATAATTTTCGTAATGATTTATGAAAAATAAGCACATTGAATGGCTTACGATTTTTTTTGAAATATCTCGTCTTTAATTTTTAAATTTATTGTAATAGAAGATCCTAAAGAATACTTCGCAATGAGTATGAAATCGAGTTTTTTTAATTTACAGGAGCAAAAATGCAACGACAAACTACACAAATAATAATATTATACAGATAGAGACAGTCACATAAGTTTAAAAACATCAAATAATTTTATAAGGCCATTAAAAACTATGTCATAAATTTTTGATTCTTTAGCTCAAAGGTTGGTCAAAACATCTGTCCCGTGACCATATATCCATAATTTACCTAAGGTGCAAGCCCTAGTGACATCTGTAACCTCAAATAAAATATAAATGGCTAAACATATCGATATTTTTACAATCACATTGCCCTGAAAAGATGTGTTGCACTGCATTAGGTTTCAAATAAAAATACGAAATGTATTCATGAATTAACTCGTAGTGGCGTTTTAGTGCCTGCACGCCATGGCGTATGAAGGGTTAAAATACCATAAGCAAAAAGTCCAACTTAAAATACCTGCCATGTTCTTTAAGAGCATATCTGCTCTAACTTATTTGACTCACTGTCCCTTTATCAGCCGAAAAAAAAACACAAGGCCGCGGGTCATTTGCATATATATAAAACGGAGCAATATAATGAACATTTTTTTTATTTACATACATTATATATAGTGTTTTAAATTAAAAAAATACCCTTGCAATGCCTCTATTCTTTCTCCAAGGCTAGCGATGCTTTTCCATTATAAAGTAATTTATTATAGTCAAAATAATAACACATTTTTAGTACTTATTCCACATAAAATTTATTAGATTGTCCGGTCCGTGGCGCAGTTGACAACGTTGTTGCCCTGCGTGCCGGACCACCCGGGTTCGATTCCCGGTACGAGTAGATTTTCTCAGTCGTTTAATCTGTTCAAAGGCATGGGTGTTGGTGATGTTGTAACCCTTCTCACCATTCTTATCCCAAATAGCGACTCATAGCGAGATAGCTAACCACTAGTTCTGTCCGAGTCTTGTATTCTTTCCATCCCCTACTCTTTTCGAAAAAAGGAGAGGTTGAGCAACTGTGTTACAAGAAGATCTCGTAAAAAAATATATGTTGAGATTAATTAAATATATATTTGAGAGAAATAAGTATTGTGCAACGTGACACGTGTTTCGCCTCTTTTAGATGCATTTTCAGACTTACTATCACAAAGGTTTATCAAGTAAAAAATAAAAATTTACCTAAGCTTTAATTTGATTTTCAGTAGAAAAGGGCGAAGCACGTGTCATGAATAGTTACACAATACGTAGAATAACTTTAACAAATTATGTATAAAAATTAAAGTATATGTATAAACGAATTTATCTAAATTAATATATTAAAACATGGTGAAAAAAACCTGCACCAGTATATATATATAGATAAGTAAATGTATGTTTAAACATAGCTCTGACGATGTCGTAAGCCGAAACAACTATCTATCATACATTTTATAATTTTTGTAGGACTAAAATACATTGCCATATTTTCACTGCGTTACTATGGAGGCCTTTTTGAGAATCAATAATTCAGAGCAGTTCTCCACAACCGGTGTGCCTTAAGACGATACCAGGTGTGCTGCGGAAAAATTTCCTCACGGAAGAAAAAATCAAACAATTCGTCCACAATATTCAATAAAACACGTTTTTTAAATATTAATTTGTGGTGTGCCACGAAATTTTTGGAAAAACGCAAGTGTGCCGTTGAATAAAACAGGTTGCCGAAGACTTATTTACAGCTTAGAGCTATTGTACATGCTGTTCTAAAGACCCACTACCGGTATAATCAAACGACTGACTTTTATAACAATATTATAGTTAAGGTACCTATAAAAATAGCTTGTACGGCAACAATTTGTATCCTTGGCTATTTTCAGCGTTGCCAAAATATTCACAGAAATTAAACACGTTATTCATTGTTATAACAAGATAGTAATAAAAAAAACTCTGCTATCGTTACAGTAAGTTTTGTTTCAAGGAAAAATGTTTGAAATAATTTTGTATCAAAACATTTGACTTTCGTTTTCAATACGCCACGTTGGCGCTTGTTGAGAATTTTTGTATGCCAATCATTCTTGGTGAATCAGAATTGAATCATTATACCAATATTGACATATCACGATGCTAGCTTGGAAGTAAACTAGATTTTTTTCTTTCTCTAATGCGATGATATTTAGGAAGATAAGTTCAATGCTTCAATCTATTGCTCGGTGATGAAACTTGAGTTATAAAATAAATGTCAGGTTTTGGAAGTCAATGAATTAAATAACTAATAGAATCTTCATAAATGTTGGGGTTATTTTAGAAGTGCCCTTGTAAAATATATTAATTTATGTATATTTATTATTTACTTACATTACAAAAGATAAAATTGTAGGACTATTGCTTTTGAAATGTGAAAAAAGATAAAAACATTGAAGTCAACAGAAAGAAGAGAAAAAAAAGGTAAAATATGGTAATAGGTACACGGAATAGAATCCCAATCCTCTCCTGCTTAGCTCCGCCCCTAAACTCTCTAGACTCCAGGGAACCACTTTTGCATTTCAGAAAGATAAATTGTCTATGGTGTTGCTTGAAGTCAAATGTCACTGTGAGTTTATAGATAGATAAATAAATAATTCCACGTAGGAAGGTATTTGAAAGCAGATAACATTATTTTAATTAATGTAAAGCTTACGATTTTTTTTGAAATGTTTCGTCATTAATTTTTCAGTTTATTATAATAAAAGATCCTAAAGAATACTTCGCAATAAGTATGAAATCGAGTTGTTTTAATTTTTGGGAGCAAAAATGCAACCACAAGCTACACAAGACGCAAAAGACATGTCGACACCTTACTTTGAAAAGGTTCTTTCTGCTCTTGACACTGTTTTAAGATATGAGCATTTGAAGTTTCGATTGATTAAAATTCACTTGTAACAATGAGCAAGTAAATATGATTCGAATTAATTATTTTAAGCATATTTTTTCACAACTCTTGCTGAGAAATAACGATTTTAAAGATCTATTGATGGATATAATGATGACAATCTTAGAACTTTGTCAAATAAATTTAATAAAAAAGTGGTCAGATGCAGTACAACTCCGGAATTCTGCTAACTTCGTTATTCAACCATAGATAATTCTGAAATTCATATAAATATGTGATAGAATGCGGTAAACACAAGCTTTTTCGACTTAAAGGTCATTTTAGTTTTTGCTAATTAAATACAGCGACATTGTCGAATCGATAGGATTACAAACAAACTCATTCGTTATGATTTGATAATCATCATTAATGATTATTACATCTTGGAATTTTTGCACAGTTTTTGTCTGAATTTGTGTTTCGTATTATTATGTGACTGCATCAAACAAGCAGGTTTCATGAGAACTAGATCGATTGCCAACAAATACTCAGGTTTCCGTAATTTTCCCACCAATAAATAAAGATTTACCAGCGACAACAAAATAATATAAGATTTTAATTATCTTTAAAAATGTGTCATAATAATTTTCCCCTCGTGAAACCGTGTAAACTTATTCAAAAATAATATAATTGTGTTTCTTGCTGTTATGAAATAAAAACAGTGTGTGTATTTTCAGATCGTTTATGATAAAAAGACAAACTTTATGAAAGACTTATACTTGCAATTCATGTGCTATTTTCTTACCTTACTTTGAAATGATTCTAACTGACATTTAAGCAACAAATTTCCTTTTTGGTCGAAAAAGCTTGTATTTACCACATTCTATCAAATATATGAATTTTAGAATTATCTATGGTTGAATAACGGAGTTAGCAGGGTTCTAGAGTTCATCTGCACACTTTATTCGCTAAATTTATTCGATAAAGTTTTAAGATTTTCATCATTATTTCCATCATAAGATCATTAATGTCATCATTTTTCAATAGAATAGAATGGTTTGAGTTTTCTAATAGAAAAATATTATGTTAATAAGTTTCAATGAATTAAGAGAGTTAATTTATAATTATCGATAATTACGATATAATATCATACAAAACACTTGAAATGTCTGAAGATGTCGAAATACGAGACCCGTGTCGTTAACGACCAAACTCACGGAAAAGTACAAAATTCAAACGATTAAAATTTCATCCATTCCCATTGATAGGGTGCTTATCCTTCAATCGAAATTCATTATTATATTAAAAAAACTTATATTTTCGATTCATTTTCAGTAATATTTCATAAAGTCATTGGGAACTCAGGAAATATGTTTACACTTCGGCGTCGTATAAAACGGTTATATGGTTCCACAAAAACGCCGTGTAATAAAAATCCGTGTTATAAAAAAAAGGGTCAAAGATTTTTATTTTACTTATTTTTTTAAAATAAACATTAATATTCGATTGTTTCAATTGGTTCAGAAAACCTCAGCATTGTTTGCCTCATCTTCATACTGGATTGGATAATATAGTGTTTTCGGTGAAACCAAAGTGGCATGCCTAGTCACAGAAAATTTTCAGAAATGTTCGGAAGATTGTGAATTATTGCATCTCTTTTTTAAAGATTCATTTGTTTTTTTTCCATTGCGTCAGAATTAAAAAGTGTATAGATTGTCTATTGTTTTTTTCTTGTTCTCATTGTAGATTGTTTATTATTTTAAATCTGTTTTCTAGCTGCCACAATGCTTCGCTTTGAACAGTTTAACTATGTGAACGGATTTGACAGTGTAATAATATGAACATTTTAACACGATTTTTGATGTTTTAAAAGACTTCCGCGATTATTTAAAAGTATTGTTATATTCACTACACGGTTGTGAACAAGGATTGTTTTTATAATAGAAAGTTAAGCTCTCGCCACGGATTCGATACGCCATCTTGTTAATGTCAACAGCTAATGGGTAAATCCAACATGTCAAAAGATCACTTATGTGACGCTATTAATCCCTGTCATCAAAAGTAGAATAGATACAAGTGTCAATTGCTATGACAAATACATAGGCAAAACATAAAATGAAGATAAGGATTTCTGCGGTGTATAAAATTCTCTTCGAGATCCATCTGATTCTAAAAACGGCGAGAGTGATCTAGTCCTGTATTTTCTATCTCTTCTCCATTTGAAAAAAGCGTAGGTCGAGCAACTAAATAACAATCAGTTCTCGTAGATAACTTATGTGTCTTAAAAAACGATCCAATTACTAGCTATCGACATTTGCATCTGACCGTGTGATCAGATTTGAAGATCTTCTTACAATTAATAAATTAAGGTCAATAAGTTGTTAGCCAATTATTATTACCTTCTATAGGTTGTTATTTAAAAGCCATTTCACGACTCATTGCCATAATATATTCGTATTTGGATAAATATTTTACGGCCAGCGGTCGGTAACCAGTGACTCGCGTGCACTCATCTCACAAAATATATTTTAAGTGCTCGTTACTGATGACTTTTATTGTTGATTATCAAATAAAACAGTATCGCAACAAGTCTTCATTCCAAAATTGCATTCATTTTAACACATTTTTTTAAACTAAAAAATTTCATATTCTGAGATGGGTTTTGTTTATGTTTATTAACTTAATAACAGATGTGACAATATTGGACATATAAAAATTCACAAAAAATGGTTGAACACAATACTATCTGCAAACGAAAATATTAAGCTAAAAACACAAATTCATAAAAACTGTTTTCTTTTTGATTAATTTTTAAATGCATACATTTAGAACGTTAATCAATAATTCAAATAATTAATAATTCCAGAATATATGTGTGTTTTAAAAAATGACCAAACTCAACATATTTATTTGTTTTTACCTATCTCAAAGCTTTGCATTTGTAGATAGGCCCCTAGTGATCTTCACTTACCTTATTTTATATTTAAAAAAAGCAATATTCAAGACATTCTCATCAAAATAATATATTTTTTTAACAGCTCAACATTTTAAATGAAAATTTAATTATGTTTTTTAAATTTTTTAATGCATTTAAGATTTTTTTTCTGCATTATTCCGTGCATTGGAATCAACTGAAACCAATTATAAAGTGCAACTTTACATTAGCATACCATTCAGATTGTGTTTTACCCAAATTGTCGATTCATTATTTTGAAATGTGATTCTTTGGTTTTTTAATTTACTTGTTAAATATAAAATAGTAATATATTCTAATGTGTTTTTTTTTTTGAATTTTTGTAAAGCTATGAGCATGAAGTAATTTTAATAATTGAACAATCTTTGCAGCGTAATATTTTGTTAAATTCAGTTTAAATAAAGTACATACATGTGTGCGCTTGAAATGCATAAAGATGCAGAAAGTTGAAACCCGGGTCGTTGGTAGTCGTACTCATGGATATGTACTAAAGTTAAAGGATTCGCATTTGATTCTATTTTTTATTAAGTGGCATTCACAACACAACACCCGCAAAAATCGAGCGATGTTTCTTTTACCCTAGAGCAGTGATGTACAACATGCGGCCCAATATAAAAATATCAATCACCTTTTTTTCTTCAGAACTTCTTATGGACGATGCAAGAACAATATAAAATAATAAACTTGTCAATTTTATATACACAAAAACTATAGATAATTTTGTCACTTTTACCCATGCGGCCATCGAACTATCTGAGAATTTATTACCTGGCCCTTCTCTCTAAAAGGTTGTGCATCACTAGTGGCCCTAAAGTGTCAAATTTTTCGCACCTACTACAGACAAAATAATAAAGTTACCGAACACTTGATTTTACCACACAATAAAAAACGATCGGAAAAATCTTTTATTTTTAACCGCACCATTCACCTAAATAAATAAATACATAGTAGAGGTTTTCATGAAAAAACCATTCGTAGTTTTAAATGTATTAATAAAAGGTTATCGACCACTGGATTGTAGATTTCTATAAAAGATGATCCAAACATTCTAAACCGCCTTTAAATAGTAAATCACGAACCAATGAAAAATGATATAGCTATAATAAGTAAATCTACACGAAATATATAAAATTTCTCATGCTCGAAGCACGCGTCAATTTTTTTTTATCTCAATTCAATGAACACGTTTTCTATTTGAATGCAATTTTAAATAACGATTGAAAGAAATAAATTTGTGAATATAAACATTATTTAAAGGTATACTTACATAAAGGAAAAAATACGGTTTAGTTTTATATAATATACAAATCATTTTTGTTTAAGTTTTGCAGAAAAAAAATTAATGAAATTTCTTGGCCACTGGCTGTCAAATTTTTTTACTCACGGGACCCTTTTTTAAAGGTTAAAAAGTGTCCACAGAATTTTTCGTCACGTTTTCAAGCAAATCTTCAAATTTAAACGAAGCATACATAAAAAAATTCTATTGAGGGTGCTTGATAGAATTTCTATATCAAATTTTATATTTTTTCATGAATTTTGTCGCTAACGACCCGGGTTTCACCTTTCGGCATCTTCGTGCATTACAAGTGCACGGATGGATTGATTGGGCTTGAACTGTTCAGGTATATAGTAGTATCATCAACTGAATCTTTTTTTTAATACTGTAGGAGTTAATTAATTTTACTGTTTTAAATCAAGAACAAGTTCATGAGTGAATCATTATTTACATTTACTTAAATTATATATTGATATTTTGTTGAAATCGAAAGGCTATCTAGAGCACACGCATATCATACAAGTAATGATTGATAGACTTCGTGCATATGCCAATCATAATGATTACACGACCTTTTTCTCGCAATATATTTCATCACGCCGAGGTAAAGACGAGTTAAGCTACAGGAATTTATCTTTTCTTACTCGTTCACTTTAATATGACCATATAAATATAAGTTTAATAAGAAAAATTACCTGAAAGCATTTTTTTAGTAAGTAAGCTTTATTATATCAAAATAATTTGTAAAACGATGGCTGACATGTATGTACTTAGATTGATGTGATATGAGAAGTTCTCGGGCCAGCTAAACTAACAAATCGACACCTTGCTTTGAAAAGGTTCTAATCAGGGCTGTGGAGTCGGTGAAAAAAAGTCCGACTCCGACTCCAACATTTACCAAAATTACGACTCCGACTCCGCTAAAAAAGGTTAATATCGTCACTTTTTTCCACTAATTTTCCTATTTATGTGTATTTAACTAAATATCAACCCTATCAATGCGGCCAAAAGCCAAATTTGACATATTAAATGCAAAAATAAAAAGTTCAAACTTTTCAATATTTCCGACTCCGAGTACGACTCCGGCCAAAACGCCGCTCCGACTCCGACTCCAGCCAAAAAGCTCCCTCTCCACGACTCCACAGCCCTGGTTCTAACTGATATCGACCATGTTTTGAGTTGTGAGTGTTTGAAGTTTCAATTGGTCATACTATTTAATTAAAAAAATAAAATTCACTCGTAACAATGAGCAAATAAAAATGATTCAAATTAGGAATTTCAGCATCAAATTGGAATCGTTTTAATTTGGTTTTTTTCAATGAGTTTTGTCGCTCACGACCCGGGTTTGGCCTTTCGGCATCTTCAGACATTTCAAGTGCATGGATCTACTTGAACTGACAGTCAGTCGTTAGCGACAAAACTGATGAAAAAATACCAAATTCAAACGACTCAAATTCGATGTTTCAAATTACTTATTTAAGGCATGTTTGTTCACAACTCAAAGCGTTTTATTGAGAAATAATGATCTTGACCAGCGTTGTCCAACAGAAATCGTTTGGTGGGCCAAATAAAATATTACCGGTAAATGGTGAGCCGCATAAAAAAACAAAACAAACGTAATAAAAATAATTTATTAATTAATAATTTCAATGACACTTTTCTATTTAATAACAACCAAAAAACTTATCAAAATATTTTATTTACTTAATAATTAATGTGACACTTGTTTTTTTAGACTACTTGATATTTTTTATATATCGACTGGTAATTTATTCGATGCACATCGCAGTTGATTGATCAAGTTTTCATCGGCCAGCCTGTTGCGACATTTCGTTTTTACTATTTTTAATTTTGAAAAGAACGACTCGCAGCGATATGTGGTTCCGAATGCAGCTGTAATGTACATTGCCAGCCTTTTTAATTTTGGAAATTTATCCTCAAGGATATATTTCTGATAAAACTCATGTTAATATCCTTCAAATATGCGTTTTAACTCGATGTTTGATTGGAGGTCTATTAACTCCATTTGTCACTCACAATTGGATGTCATGTCATACACAAAATGCTGATATAAATTCACGCCCCTGCTTTGTTTTATTTGATTTATGAATAACAAAATGTAAAATATATTTTTAGAAGGCTGCAAACTCCAATAGAGCGGCAGAAAATATTAAATTGGACAAGTAGTTCCTTTCATAAAAATAGAACCAAACTTAAACACAGACAAACATTGGGCTGAAGATAGGGCGGTCAAATTTAATTTCAATGACAGCTTGGAGAAGAATATATTTTCACTGAGAATACAGTCTCACTGTAACATATATATATATATAAATATAATTAATCCAAGAGACTTTTTTGGAGTTGAACATTGAGCTTTGTTCTTTTATTAATAACAATACTATAATGTATTACTACTTTCATACAGATATCGAATTTGCATTGCTTTGTGAAGACGTTCACATCTTAGAGACGATTAGAAAGTCGTGAATAATGTGGATAGATGGCGTTCATAATTTATTTAGATCAGTACGTTGCCTTTGGTATGTGTAGCCATTTTGTATTATACTCCTTATAGGGTTAACTTAATGAAACGGAACATTAATAATATGTTTATATGTTAAACATGTGAATATATAACACAACTTTCTTCTGTGCAAAACACGTTCACGTTATGTTATAGTATAGACTAGAGACTACAATTCGAGTATCGAGTATACTCGTCCATTTTTCCAGTAATCGATACTCGATTGCATTTGAAAAATTTGCAAATTTATTCGGGAATCGACATAATCTCGATTCTTCACTAGAGTCAATATACTCGTCTAACACGACGGGCTCTCAGTATATTGATTATACACAGGATACTCTGTATCAAACTGATTTCAGTGGCTAAACTAATCACTCCAATTTATTTTATTGACGTGACAACGTCTTATAAATCGATGAACGCCCGCTGCACGCACGAAAAAACATGACTCATTGTCCCGTTTGTCGCGTTACGCCGAAAGCAAGCGTGCGAGCGAGAGCGCGGATAAGCGATAGAGAGGCACGATCGGCCTACCGTTCGGATTGTGCCGCATCTATCTCTCTTCCACTCAATTGGTCGATGCGTCTGAGTAGAAAAGAGACAGCGGCAGCACACAACTTATACACCTACAGTACCTACACGTGATCTGTTTACAACTGTTTATAAAGTGAAGTGAAATGTTAATGTGGTTTTCATTGTTTATATTACAACAACAATTGCGGCAATAAAGGTAATTAATTCTTGAATATTAAAAATCTGATTAACGTATAACAAATGTACTTTAAATAAACAATAAATTATCAACGATTTCTTTCATTTCACTCCTTCTTCGTATCCATACAAAATAATGATAATTCAATAAAAATGATTCCATTTTATTCATAAAAGTATGCAATCATTTCATCAATGTTTTCTTATGACGTTGTCACGTTAAACTATCGTCCGTAAACCGACTTTACAGACAACCATTTTTTCTATTTCCAAGCACACTAGTGCATGGTTTAAAATCAGCCCCGTGCAGATCTGCTCGGACCATGAATGTGAGGGGTTAATACATTTTTCTAAGTCGATAGCGTTGTGAAAGGCGGCCATGAAACATTGGCTGCATATACTCAACGGGTGGTGGTGGGAAAAACCAACTTGCTAATAAAACTCACATCTTTACATGATGTGTAATGGCTACACATTAACCGATCAGATGTTTTTTGTGGTACCGAACTGAGGCCGTACACTTATGGAAAGGTTAAGACAAAAGGTGATTACTTTTTGTACGCATGTATCTTACCGCATTCTGATCGTGGCGTTACATAATACCCGGTGTTCATAAAGTCACGTCGGATGAGTTCTACTTGACAGACACCATGCACTGTAGAAAGTTTCGAAAGAACAATGTCACATGTCTTATCAAACCACAGATCGTCTTCCGGGTGATACGGTAGATGATTTTTTATGTCATCCAAATGCCAAATCGTTCAAACTAAAAAATAAGTGCATTTGCCATTTCAAAAAAAAAATAGTAGTTAGATAGTGCAAACCTTGACGTGCTTTCAATAGATTCGGCGATAGTTTTGTGGAAGCTATTGATGTAATTTTAATCGTTTGAATTTTCTACTTTTCCATAAGTTTTGTCGCTAACGATCCGTGTTTCGCTTTTCGGCATCTTTAAGCATTTCAAGTGCACGGATGTACTTAAACAACCGACGCGTAGTAAACAGTTTGTATCGTTTATATACAAAAATAAAAGTAGATCACTAAGTTAAATTGCTATTAACGAAGTCAATATGAATTGGTTAAGATTTGATGTAAATGAGATTCAGTGAATTAAGTGGGTTTGTTTATAATTATCGAGATTTTTGAATGTAGTATCGCAAATACTAATAACCAAATACTAATCTAGAGTTTTATTTGACCTATTTTTCTTTATTTGATCGATTTTAAGTATTTGAATTAATATTTAATGATAATTTTTTAATTTTATTATTCAGTTTATATAACAATGGCGAGTTTGTAAGATTAATTTGCTCGTTTAAAATTGGCTAACAGTCAAGATGTTAGCGACAAAGCTTATGGAAAATTACAACATTCAAACGATTCACTTGACCGTTAATTTGACAATACTTCTCACCAAAAATGCAAGATCAAACAATAAAACTTAAATAGCTTTTGAAGATTTCTACTCAATGATGACATTTTTTGTTCCGAATTCGGCGGCGATCAAGAAGTGATGGTCCATCTACAGATTTTGTATTAAATACAATATATTTGTGTGCAATATAGTGACACATGTTTTGTCTCTTTGAGAAGCATCTTCACCTCACCTTTACAAACGAGTCAAACGTAATCGTTATTTTTTTTACGAATCTTTCGTCTTGTAGAACCTTCTGTTACGATACAAAATATATTATTCTAGGATGTCGATAACAAGATGTTATACAAAGATTACAAAAGATAAATTTTCACACGGTATAAGCCATAAATATAGAAGCTCTAATATTTTTAACATCTCCTTGACATTTGTATCAATTAATTAACGTACATGGCACGTAATAACATAAATCTGAATTAAATGGTATTTAAAAAGACATTTTTATAAGAAAAATAGAATATATTATAATAATTATCCATGTTAATTTGATGAAAACGTGACAGTTAAGTTAATTTACGACCCAAATTGAAAATTTTATAACACAAATCGTTTTGATTCGCCATTTATAATATATCTCAGTTATTTACTTAACTGTCATGTAAATATATAATTTTTACTGTTTATTTAAAATAAATAGCCATTCAATTTTTAATATATTTCAATTAGAAGTGTTTAGCAAGAACTGTTTTTTTATCATTCGTTTTATTTGTAAAATTATTTAAGAATTGAATTGTGGGATCGTGGAAACAAAGACGACCTATCTACTCACCATGTTCAGTACTTGAAAGGTTGAGTAGGAAGCGAAGTAAATCATGCAAGTGGCACTAGTGTCTTTATGCTCTTGCCTTTGCCCACAAACCTTTATGACTGCTTCACCTTCGTAGGACTATCCTTGAAAAATGACTCTCAGGCCGAAGAGGGGTAAAAAAAGACCCCAGTGTTTGGCCTTATTGGCATAGACTGCAATAAAAAAATGATTGATTATGCTTTGACGTACATATCTTTCTGAAATAAAAAATCATATAAAAATCCCTATTGTTCCTATAATTATTCATATTTAAGTCGCGCATGAAAACGACGACGTTTCCATTCCAACGGCTATCGTGGGCTAACAAGCCAAAAACCGTGCTCGAAGTCACATTACCTTATCTCTTAAATTATCGCTTATCGCCTTTTATTGTTGCCACATATGAAACACTCCGTCAATGTTATCTATGACTCACTATGGCCACGTTCTCTTATCGCTTATTAGCCTGAAAAATTCCGACTTCTTCTCTTTTTTAATCGATTACGGCGCAACTAGCCAATAAATATCATATTTTTTTCTGCAAAAGGTGTAAAAACTATGATTTAAGAATACCAAAAGTTTAGACATCGTATCACTAGTATTAAGATATATATTTAAAGTAAAGTAGCTGTTGGGACAAAATCTTACTGTTCGGGATGGCTAGGTTAAAACGAATGATAGTTTAGCTTATTTTAGTAAGCATTTTTAATATTTGCATGTTTATATATGCACATTAAAAATATCACAAATTATATGTTAATTGTTTTTTTTAATGTGAAAAAAGATTAAGACACTGTAAGGTAAAAAAAATACAATGGATGTTGGCAAAGAAGGCAACTGATTATGTTCAGACAAAATCAACTTACATTAATGCATCAAAAATGGTACTTGTCTGAACTCACACACGTCCACGTGAAAGACGTCAACATCCAAAGCAATACCGCTTAAAATGGTTAAAGCTCTTTCGAGTGGTATCGCTATTGAAGCTGTCATATACTCCTTGAGAGAAAACAATTCACCTTCAACATACCTCAAAAAAAAAAATTAAGAATGGGTGGAACTCATTTAAACTTGTAAACATGAGCATGTATAAGATAAAATTGGTTGATTAAAACCATGTTTATTATTCATATTTCCTCAAATCTATATATATAAAAATGAATGTTTGTCTGTCTGTATTTCCGCTATGGACTACTAAGCCGCTCGACCGATCGATGTGAAACTTTACAAATTTATTGAGTACACTCCCGCAATGGTTTTTGGCCTACCAACCCCTCTTTTTTTTTTTTTGTTAACTTTACGAATTTTTCGAGTTCACTCATTCGAAGGTTTCTGGCATACCCCCCCATACGCCCCCCAAACCCCACCCCGCCAAACAACCCTCCTCCCGCCCAAAAATTGATATCGAATTGAAACGAAAAGCTGCAATGTCACATTTTTTTCAAAATGAACGAAATCAATAAATTGACTCAAATTGAATTGAATATTTGTGTAATGTCTTTCCTTCAAATTTATTTTAGTTGCTGGCGTGGCAACGCGCGCAGGGTACATCTAGTTCTTAAATAAATCTTCTGAACCCTATCTACCATAAAACCATATTTTGCACCTCTCAGGGCCCAAATAATCGACCCACTCTCAAGTGTGCTTCGATATTAAGCATTATGCAAAGCAAGTTTATTTTTTTTCCTGAAAATACGCTGGTAGTATGGAGGAAAAAGCCCAAACATTCCTATCTAATAGGTAGTAAATTATTAAATGTTTAAGAAAAATACCACGCTTTAATGTATGCCTTTAATTTAACCTTCCAAGAGCGATCTAGAATAAATGTTGAATTTAAGCACAGGCTTTTAAACAAACAATGATAAAATAACGTATACCAACACCTAGTATGTTTAATATCCATTTGGATTCAGAATTCTATAGAGTATAGAGCATTAGCGTCTAATTTCTCATAAATTCATTCATCTCTGGCTTAGTGAATGGTAATAAATAATGTTTCGTTTTCATTGTTGCTTCATTTCATTGTTTTGATTCACGGTGAACCAGGTCATGAAATTACTTTATGTATTTTTCAACAAAGTGTAACGAATTAAAAATCGTGAAGAGTTTGTGGTTTGACTTAACCAGTGATTCTAAAGAATTCTTATTGTCAACGTGTAGTAACATAAATCTACAGATGTGAATTGTCATTAAACCCATTATAGCAAATAATGCCGAGCAACTTAAATATCATATCATTTTTAACATTTGCTTAGCCATGAATTAGGTAACCATTGCAAATTACTTAACCTGATCTCTGCCTAAAGCGTATATTTACGCGCTACAAGTCCGTGTTCAAGGGGACGTCCATACAAAATGCGCGTAATATTACGCTCTCCTTTGTACTTAATTTACAAGTCACCAGTTCCTATTTAAAATAATTCAATTTAACTTGCATATAGTGACATCTTTTGAGAGCGTGTTGTACTACTTGAACTCAAAGAATATTGAATTTTAATGTGTAATACATCGATAATTATATTAGGACTTATTTTTTGAAAGAAAATCGCGGCCTCCTGTGTACTGCCATATTGATTTTTTCCGGCATAGAATTGGTTAAATAAAAGTTAACTATGGTTTTAACACTTCTGAAAGAGGCTTTAATTATTTTAACACATTGGCTACGCGGGAATTCAAAACACACAGAGAAACGAGGTGTTTTACGCGTTCGTCGTAGTCAAAGTGTTTTTAATAAAGTATTTTAGTTCTACAAATATTATATATTTATAGTTGATATCTATTTTGGCTCACGGCATCGTGAGAACAATAGCGAACTATTTGTTCGGGTTCGTGGTGCAGTAGTCAATGCTAATATCTTCCATGACGGACCTTACAGGCTCGAGCGACGAGAAAAAATTTTCTGCTCGATGGCATGGGATGATTGTGTTATCCAAAAATCCCTCCTACTCATTTGATCTTATAAGCAAGGCGCAACGACAACAATAAGCTAACCAATAGTCATGCCCTAGCTTTACATTGTCTACCCCTACTCTCATCAAACTAAAAAATGATTGAACTACTGAGTAACAATCAGCTCTCGTAGAATTAACATATTTTGTTTGACATCGGTAACAAACATGTATAAAAATGCCTGCTATTTTTTCACCGTGTTATAACAGAGTTCTATCAAGTAAATGCCAAATAAATTATTTTAAGAGACAATTTAATGTTGTAGACTAAGCTTATTCCACTAATTAACACGGTGATGTATCGTTACTGCATGGCTAAACTGGTGTTTCTCTAACTGTGGGGCGCATTTTTTTCAAATTTTAAGGGGACGTCACATGAAAAAGTTTTGGAATCACTGGAGTAAAAAAGTATATTCGCTTAAGGCGCAACCTAACGATTTTTACAGTAAAAAGGTTAACTGTCACTGTTTTAAATTAATATTACTTAGTGACGCAAGTAGGTTAAATGCAGTATTTATTTACTTTTAAAAGTGCAACAAAACTGCATTGCCAGAGTTAAATAATAAGATTCGTGTGAACCACCTAATGAGTTGGTTGTAATTATTATAAATTGCATAAAAACTATTATAAATCTCTTGCGGCGTAACTCTAGCCAGCAATACCGTTACGAATTATTTTAATATGACGTAATAAGTCATATAGCAATAACAAATGACATATTTTGCGAACGCACACTCCGATAGCGTTCCAATGCGGCGTTCGATTATGCGTGTAAATTTTTTCAAATTTAGAATCAACGGTGGCAAACCTTTTTTTAGAGTCATTCAAAATTTATTTAATAAAATAATAGCAAATAAAACACACAATATATTCTGATCAATATCGGTTTCGCTTATCGCGAGCATTGTCAATAATAGTATTCGCTGTCAACGTGTAGCATATGAACTCGTCACGTAGTTTATCTCAACATGTGTTTTCTAGGAAAACTTCTAGTTACTCAGTTGCTCAGAGTCTCTTTTTCGAAGAGAGTAGGGATTGAATGGATACAACGACTCGTAGTTAGCTAATCATTTTCGCTACGTGCTACTTTTGGTATCGGAAGAGGGGAGGGATTTTTTACAACACAATCACTCGAACAGATCGATAAATCCACTGAGAAATCTGCCCGTACAGGGGAACCAGGCATATCCATCACGGCAGCTAACGACATTTACCACTGCACCATGGATCTGGCATATTCATCATTGACACATTTTTCATATGTAACACTAATGGCATAAAACTACTTTTCACAAAAAACTAAAAATACTAGCACAGCTTTGTTTACTTTCGATGGATTCGGCGGTGACTTTGTGGTAATTAAATTAAATATAAAATTGTAGATAATTTTTATTATATCACGTATTTTTCTACTAATTGTGAACGTGATTTCACTGTTTACGTAGCCATCCCTAACGGTATAGATTTTGTCCCAACAGCCACTTTACCTTAAATATCTATCTTAATACTAGTGATACAATGTGTAAACTTTTGGCATTCTTAAATCATAGTTTTTTACACTTTTGCAGAAAAAAAATATGATATTTATTGGCTAGTTGTGCCGTAATCGATTAAAAAAGAGAAGAAGTCGGAATTATTCAGTCTAATTGTCGATGTTAGCAATCGCTGGGAAGCGCTTACATAAAACTTCACGCCCATAAGCGATAAGAGAACGTGACCATAGCTAGTCATAGATAACATGGACGGAGTGTTACATATCTGGCAACAATAAAAGGCGATAAGCGATAAGATAAGAGATAAGGTAATGTGACTTCGTGCATGGTTATTGGCTTGTTAGTCACCGGCTCCATTGTTAGTCCGCCATAGCCGTTGGAGTGGAAACGTCGTCGTTTTCATGCGCGACTTAAATATGAATAATTATAGGAAAAATAGGGATTTTTATATGATTTTTTTTCTTCAGAAAGATGTATAAATATACGTCAAAGCAATTTTCATTTTTTTATTGCAGTCTATGCCAATAAGGCCCAAACACCAGGGTCTTTTATACCCCCCCTTCGGCCTGAGAGTCATTTTTCAAGGATAGTCCTACAAAGGTTAAGTAATAAGCCTCATTTGTGTAACATAAAGCAAACTTTGCGATAGTAAGTCCGAATATGCCTCTAACAGAGGTTAAATATTAACATAATACATGCATTAATCGTGGTTATCTAAATTTTCTATTATAAAAAAAATGGCATTACAGCTAAAGCCAATGCACCAAATATTTTTAATTGTGAAAGTCATACGAGATTAACTCGATGATAAGTAATGAATCAGTTGTGAACGACTCCACGATAAATAACATACACCCAACTCGAGATATCTTTTCCAATTAAAAAATATCGGGACTTGAACCCGAGCCCACCTGATTGCTAGGGCAAAGCTCTTGCCACTAAACCACAGGGACCGATTAAAGATTAGTTTTGTCAAATTTTGATTCATCCATAATACCGCTACTGACCTAAAAAGCCAAATGTTTTCCATTTCTGTCGCACATAAAACTGTCTTGTTAAATCAATCCTGTACTTATAAAGTATCTACTATACGAACTATACCAAAGTACCAAGTCATCTCCTTCGAATTGCTCAACTGTGACTTTTCTAAAATGTCACAAATTGAGCAAAAAGATACCTGCAGTGAAAGGAAGATTTATATTGACACCTCCTAGTATGGTAGGACATCAGCACTCTCTCGAACGATCTTTTGTTCGCCTCAGTCAATGAGTTTAAGATATCAGGAAATAAATTCATTCTTGTAATACGGGCGGCTCGCTCCCAAATGTCTCTGGCTGTGTCACTTCGAGTGCACGGTATCTCATATTAAGTGCAATAACCCATAAATAAAATTGCTTATCTCGCTTGACGCCCGACAATGCATGTGCTTAATAAAAAGTTCGTTAGGCGATAAATAATCCCTATCGGCGGGCGCACGTGTTAACGATTTTTGAAACGGCCATTGTTTTTCTTTCTAAAGTAACCGTTTGTTTTCATACAGCAGTGAGAGATTGGACTGCATTGAGAATGCACGCGCCTAATCCTCTCCCTAAGAATTAAATTCGAGTCAAATTCCTGATATCTTCTTCGCTATCGTAATATTTGTGTGTTGTATAACGTCTGTGTAAATCCTAAACAATTAAATAATGGATGCTAACTGCACCCACATAACGCTTTGAGATCGTCTTTTCTTTATAAGAGTACCATGTTTCTCTTACTCCGTCCCCAAAATCCCTCTTCCTGAGTGTCGGATAGGAGGCTCCTTCTCGATTACGAGGGAGCCGGAATAAAGATCTTCTCATATATATATACACAATATTTGCGTAAATAATTTAATTCCAGGTAAACTATGATGACGAGTCCCCGCGGTCGAGGTTAGATGACATTCGATTTGGTTGCAATCTCGAATCCCAGCTTAAAATATTGATTGATTTAAAGAGTTGTGCTTGAAGGCATGGATGTCTGCGATTTCTTTGATTATAATGGTTCTGTATCACCCCTTTTCGTCTTTATCTTGATGTGGGAGTAAATCTAAAACATCACAAACATGTATGCGTTCAATAAAATCAATTTATGAAACTGTCCGTACTGATATTTGAACCCGCGTGCTACACAACTGAAGCCAACGACGTTGATATTAGACCAGTGATTCTCATGTGCGGCCACCAGAAGATTAGCAGCTTCATAGTAAATATTCATATAAAAAAATGGTTGTCTGTAAAGTCGGTTTACGGACGATAGTTTAACGTGACAACGTCATAAGAAAACATTGATGAAATGATTGCATACTTTTATGAATAAAATGGAATCATTTTTATTGAATTATCATTATTTTGTATGGATACGAAGAAGGAGTGAAATGAAAGAAATCGTTGATAATTTATTGTTTATTTAAAGTACATTTGTTATACGTTAATCAGATTTTTAATATTCAAGAATTAATTACCTTTACTGCCGCAATTGTTGTTGTAATATAAACAATGAAAACCACATTAACATTTCACTTCACTTTATAAACAGTTGTAAACAGATCACGTGTAGGCACTGTAGGTGTATAAGTTGTGTGCTGCCGCTGTCTCTTTTCTACTCAGACGCATCGCCCAATTGAGTGGAAGAGAGATAGATGCGGCACAATCCGAACGGTAGGCCGATCGTGCCTCTCTATCGCTTATCCGCGCTCCCGCTCGCACGCTTGCCTTCGGCGTAACGCGACAAACGGGACAATGAGTCATGTTTTTTCGTGCGTGCAGCGGGCGTTCATCGATTTATAAGACGTTGTCACGTCAATAAATGTAGTTGTTCAAGTTTTTTTCATTTGCCAAGAAAAACTCCGAAAATGAAAAAAATAATATTTAGTGCGGCCACTAGACATTTCCGTAGGACCGCTTTTTCTTACGATGCGGCCACAGCACAATTTAACGTGATAACCACTGTACTAGACCATAGACTTTTAGTCGTTTCAGTACTTAGCTTAAAATGTCAAATTGTAAAATCAAAACTGTCAAGTGGAATGTCAAAAGTGAAAATTATGTAATGTTGAAAAACACGAGACTAACATATATTTTAATATGGCTGGTATTAAGAAAGATTAAAACGGCACTGTTAAATATTATTGACAGAATAGCATAAAACATGCATAAATTAATTAAGCAAAATATTCCAATTCAGGTTTGTGTCGTGCCTACGCGTTGAAATATTATGACAAGTAATGTATTAATTTGAAATGATTCAAATTATGTCTATTAAAAAATTACAAGTGTTTGATTGTAAATGTGTACATAATTTATCAAGATAATATGAGCCTTTGAGAGGTGAAGTGAGCCAAGTGGCATTTTTAGGTATAAAGAGTTAGATGCAGAATCATATTCTGTGTGGCAACGGTTTTGACTTGCGTGCCAGACCGCCCGGGTTCGATTCCCGGTACGAGCGGATTTTTTCAGTCGATATATCTGCTCAAAGGCATGGGTGTTTGTGTTGTTGAAAATCCCTTCCCAACTTTTCCGATATCAATGAGCGACGCATAGTGACAGCGATCAGCTTATCACTAGTCCTGTCCTAGTCCTCGTATCCTTTCCATCCATACTCTCTTCGAAAAAGAGAGGTTGAGCAATTGAGTAACAAGCAGTTCTCGTGGAAAAACATATGTTGAGATAAAGTCTATATGCTCAAAGTTGGGAGCGGACATGGTTAAAAAAAAGTATGCTCTGAGCTCTGAGTTAACGGTTAACCAATCTCGCCATTTTTTAAACATCATTTCCCAAAAATAATTTTATTTATTTAGTTTCCACAAGATAATTCGACAAAAAAAACGAAGTAAAAACGAGATTCAACTTAAAAGTCCAATAGAAATGTTTCACCATTTTTAGACTTGGCTCACTTCACCTCTCAAGAGCTCATATAACAATTTTCAAATATATAGAGTTGCCAATTTTTACCAAGAGTTCAAATATTATTCTTTTTAAAACCAAGCATAAAGAACATTGAACAGTGAAACCTCGATTCTACGTTTTTCAAGGGACCGTATAAAACAAACGTTAATTGCGGGAAACGATGAATGCGGGAAAGTTTTACATATGAACTAAATGCAGGGACTATAGAAAATGAACGCACCACGCGGGTAAACGTATAATGCGAGAACGTATGATCGGGGGTTCCACTGTATTGCTAATGTAAAAAAATGTTTTTAATGACTTGAGTACGGTAGTGGTTATTTGTAAGATATATGTGGCTCATTACATAACGTAAACCCTGACAGTTTAAAATCAATATAATATTATGTTATTTGTCTAGGTCAGGCATTTGACTTGAGCATTTCAGCTATCAAGCAACACACGTTTTTATTATTACAGTGGGCCAGTGTTTCTCAAATATATTTAAGCGTGTAACCTTTTCAGACAGTATACAAAAAGTCACATACAAAGCGCATATATTATACATCAGGGGTTCTTAACCCTGTGCCCGCGGAGCTATTATCGTGCGCCCGTTATAAAGTATCAAATAACGAAAAGACCCAAATTTTATCAGAATTGTGTTTTATTCATGGAAATTTTTGTATAGTTCAATAGTACATGAATTTAGCACATAAAAACTGTAAAGCTTTCCATGAAACAATGTTAAAAATTAGTAAATATGTACATTTGATACAGATTTGTTTTTTTCAAAAATCCGGCCCATTATTCTCCTCAATGTATACAAATATCGTGGATGTTAGCAGAGCAAATAATGCATAACATTTTTAATATTACATAATATATAACATATGTAGGTATACATTAATAAAATCTTTACCGTGATTTACCGTATTTTTAAGACTGTTAATTCTATTTATATTTTAATATCAATATACAAACCACAACCAGTTGTCTACATATGAATCGCTAGCATTCAACGGGTTAAAGTGATAAATAATATAATAATAAAACATTTTTAGTTTCGGGACCGGTTTCACTCATGGCGAACATTATCAACTAATCTTTGAACTCAAACTAAGTTGATAATGAAACCGGTCTTGATCTAGTAAATTTAATGTTGAATAAGTACTAATTGTTTTTATTATAATACCATTCACCAAGTATTGACAGTGAACACCTTAAAATTGAAGTGATATTACAAAAACTAAAGTCATAAATATTATTTGTACATATGCAAAAATGAATGTTTTTACAACAATTTTTTTATACAAATTAACATTTACTTTCACCTTATGTTTTGGCAAACATTCCAACAAGTGAATTCACCAACATCTAATCTAACAATAACTGTACCTAAATAGATAGCCATCGAAGTTTTATATTCTTTGGCGCAATCACTGCACACAGTAACACATTTTTTGTACTTAATTCCATAATTACTTAACCATTGATGTATTGTATGTTCTCAACATTGAAATAAGTTTTACAGAAAAGGAAATCATCTTAGTATAATATAACAGTATCAATAATATCTTTGACGTTAAATATTTCCTAATATAAAATTTAAAATAACTTTGGTTATTCCACGTATTGTGTAACTAACTCAGACACGTGTTTCGCCTCTTTCAGAGGCATCTTCAGACTTACTATCGCAAAGTTGGCTTACACAATACACAGTTATTACAGTTATTACAATTACACAATTACACTGCACAGTTAGTTACACAATACGTGGAATAATCAAAGTTATTTTTAATTTTATATTAAAAAGATCTTCCACAATATAAAATTTAAAATAACTTTGATTATTCCACGTATTGTGTAACTAACTGTGACACGTGTTTCGTCTCTTTCAGAGGCATCTTCAGACTTACTATCGCAAAGTTTGCTTAAGTACAATAAAGTTATTTTAAATTTTATATTAAAATGAACTTCCACAAAGTTACCGCCGAAACCATCGAAAATATTAAATATTTCCGATTGTTTAAGCTCCGTCGTAGAGCTCCGTTTGAGAAACACTGAAATAAACACACAAATTATAAAACCCGACGTGATAACAATTTCAAGGATTATACTTTTCTTTATTACGTTTAAATTGAGTATTGATTTTATGTCGGATACAGTTAAGCGATTGATAAAAACGTTCAGTTTATATAATAAATATAATATTATTTATTGAATAAATTGATTTTATTGAGTGACGTATAAACAAAGCTGATTTATAACATGGCACACTTTTAATTCTATAACTGTGAACTTAACAACACGTTATTGAATAGAAATAAGTAATAAATTGATTACAACTGGCTGAATCTTCATACTTTCGATGGATTCGGTAGTAACTTTGTAGAAATTGTTCTTAGTATAGGGTATTGCAATAGGGACGCTCAAATATGTTACTTTGTCCTGCTGAGTAGATTATTCATTGTTTAGTGGCCAAATTTGAGTCAACCAGTTTGGTAAATAATCGGCCAACACCTACCCATACGTCATCAAAATACAATATCTGGTTAAAACATTGCTGCTGTGTGTGAAAACAAACAAATATTAATGATCACTTTTAAGGTGTTTACTGTCAATACATGGTGGAATGGTATTAAAATAAAAATTAATAAAATATTCCAGATAAATTTTATTGGATCAGGACCGGCTTCGCTCATGGCGAGCATTGTTGACAATACTCAGTTAGATGAAAATGTTTTACTAAATATTAATGATATTACTTATGACGTAAACATTACAAAAATATTAAATAATGAGTTTGGAAAGGTTAAACTCATTGGAAATAAACATATGTAGTAGTAACCTGTCATTTAAACATACTTCTTAGCTGCTGATACTATGATCAAATTGAAGCCTTTTTTATTTACTCGATGGAGTATTTCTACATTACTTCTCTGATTAGTGATCTTTTAGGTGATCAGCAAACTCTGATTTTTAAGACATCTTAGATGTTTTATAAGTTTCTACTTGTCTGCCCTACGTAAGGAGTTTGGCAGTCTCCACATGAGAGGCAATAGATACCACTCTGTGACAATGATTCTACGTGATCTTTATTGTTAAATAAAATTTAATCATTATTTTCAACGGTATAAAACGTAGGATCTTAGTTTTCTGGTAACAATATACCTATCTTTGATGACGTGCTTTCTTAAATGAATGATTTTACGCCAGTTTTAAATATTATCATTTGCTTGTTCTTGTAAATGTTATCTATCGCTTGTCTTTTAACTTGCTTTCGAGCAAGTTAATAACAACTTAGGGTCTTTAACCGGTATCAGTTAATAATGCTAGCCATGAGCGAAACCGGTCCTTATCCAATAAATTTCATGTGGAATACATAAAAAATTTTTAGTATTTTTATTATAATCCATTCTACAAAGTATTGACAGTGAAGCTAGTACGGCTTAACTAACTGTCTTATTTAAGAAACAAATCAAAGCAGTGTTTAGCTTCCAAATGTATTTGATTCAATCGAGAGTTTCTTCGGCTCAAAATTGTGCCAAAATATGTTAATTTAAAATCATCACTTGAAAATGCTTGCCATGAGCGAAACCGGTCTTGATAAAATAAATTGTATGTGAAATAAGCAGGGCTGTGGAGTCGGAGCTTTTTGGCCTGAGTCGTACTCGGAGACGGAAATTTGGAAAAGCTTGAACTTTTTATTTTTGCATTTAATATGTCAAATTTGGCTTTTGGCGGCATTGATAGGGTTGATATTTAATTGAATTCACACAAATAGGAAATTTGGGGGAAAAAAGTGACGATAATAACCTTTTTTAGTCGGAGTCGTGTTTTTGGGCAATGTCGGAGTCGGAGCCGGAGTCGTGGTTTTGGCAAATGCTGGAGTCGGAGTCGGACTTTTTTTTACCGACTCCACAGCACTGGAAATAAGTACTAAAAATTTGTTATTATTTTTATTGCGATTTATTTGATAATGTACAATTCTAGCTCAAAATAGATGTCAGAGGGATGTTGACTAGTACATTTATCATTGCTTTATATGTATAACAAAATTATATCATAAAGTATCTAACTATTTCACCCTTTTCAAAAATATGTAATCAGATTATTCCCAAACAGCACCGATATATATAAAATTCAATATAGCAAAATAAGCTACGTTATGCAAACACAATTCAAAAATGACAACACATATTATAATTATTTTTAATGTTGTTTAAAGTTTGCACTACTTTCATTGTGTATTACGTGATTATTTAAACATTTCAGGTGGCTATTTCATTCATGCAAAAAACCGGTTTTAATTTACTACTAAATACAACTAATCAAAAGAGTGTATATGAAAAAAAATAGAGTAACAATCTTGACCGGTACTCATGACGATCCAAATAGTGAATGGAAGTTTTATGAATGAATTCGGAAGCAATCAATTTATTTTAATTAGATAAGATATCGATTCTGACAAACGTTAAAAAATTAGACCAACTTTTTATGTTAAATGTTTCTGACTCTAGCCATTTTCGGGTACGTGAGATATAGATGACTGTGTTGTCTGAAATCCCCTACTACACACTTATTCGATCCTAAAAACGGGATGTGATAAAAATCGATTAGATAACCTCTCAGTCTCTCTTCAATAAAGGCATGTATTTAATGGGTCAGCAACTAATTCAAGTTTTGAACAGTTAAATAAATAAATGGTCAGTTAAAAATCAAAATGGTCAGTTAATATTAAAATTGGTCAGTTGTCATTGTATCAGTGTGAATGTGGTCCGTTATTAAATAAAACGGTCAGTAATTTAAAAAAAGTTTTATTTTGACAGCTTGTGAATTTTATCAAATATGGTCGTAGAAGCAAATTTATGACATCTGCTATGAAAAATAAGCGCATGAAATGAAATAATTTCTTAAGTTCAGATAATGTTATTTTTATAAGTATTAACTGACCATTTATTATTTTTAACTGACCGTTTTAAGTATTTATAACTGACCATTTATCGAATTAGAAACTGACCAAATAATTAGTAGTCTTCAATAAAGATAGATAGAGCAACAAAGTAATATGTCAATTATTTGTGTCGTTGCACCCACATATGTTAGTAACATAAAATATCTATTTTTAATACTTTTTAATACTAAGAATAAGATGAACTTTTATACCTTGATATAAAGTTGCCATAAATATGTTGTTTTATCAATAGACTAGTATTGCTACCCGGCGTCGCTCGGACTAAGCGACCAATAATTATTTAATTTTATATCATTCGACATAATTATATCACAAAATCTAACATCCAAAATTTAGTTAAAATAAAATCACAAACTTTATTTAATTTGATGACAGCCCCATTCTCGCCCATTAAAAAGTTCAAATTCAAGGAAAAAATCTAATTTAAACATTATTTTATTAATAAAAGCCGGAAAAAGTTCAGAAGAAGACAAATTTATTACATTTTGACTAAATGTCTTCGCCGATAAAAATGCAAACTTATTTTCTTTCATATTCGTTTTTATGGCAACTTAATGACCAACAATGCAAAAGGGAATTACAGACCCACAGACATACATACGCCGTTTCGGTTTTATATATAAGATAATCAAACATTTACATTTCATATGTTCCATAAATGAATTGAGCCGGAGACCTGCTTTCTTTTCAGTATATACAAAAACCCATGCTCAACATTTGCGAAAATTAATGTTAGGCTGCTAGGGTTCTAATTCCCTACAATACATTGAAACATGGTTCCAAAAATATTACATTTTGACTAAATGTCTTCGCCGATAAAAATTCAAACATATTTTCTTTCATATTCGTTTTTATGGCAACTTAATGACCAACAATGCAAAAGGGAACTACAGACATACATATGTACATACGCCGTTTCGGTTTTATATTGACAAATTCCTGATATCTTCTTCGCTATCGTAATATTTGTGTGTTGTATAACGTGTAAACTATAACCGCAACCACATAACGCTTTGATATCGTCTTTTCTTTGGTATGTTTCTCCTACTCCGTCCCCAAAATCCTCTTCGTGAGTGTCGGATAGGAGGCAAAGGTCTTCTCAATATATAAGATTAAAGATTTTCTTGAGTGTTTCTTTTTTAATTTGATGCCACTGGTTAAGATGTTTTATCTGTGTGAATCAAACTACGAATATATACTGGATCATTAATTTGAGACACATACTATGTTGATATGTGCATAAATAGCAAGCCAAATTTAACATAAATACAAATCTTTTTTTCGCTGTTTGTGAAGCCAGAATATTTTTATTACGAAATAAAACTGGCTAAAATTATTAATTTTACTAAAAAAAACGACAAATATATTTTCTATCTTCTTTTTTAACTCCTGGTTCGGATAGTCTAAGCAAAATATTTTCTGCAAGAACAACTTGCCAATCAGTTATCCAACTCATCTTTTTCAAAGAGAGTTATTATTCTTTTTATTATGAAAAAAACAATACATGGCATGACAGCTGACGCCAATGCGCCATGCATTTGACAAATATAATAAAGACAGCACATTACATATAACGAAACAAAACAATCATTCAACAGATAATTGTATAAAAAATACAATATTTAAATTAAAGGTTGTGACCAATGGTAGCTAATCACTACGCATATTTTCTTAGAATCGGGTAAGTGGAGATTCTATTTTAGTCATCACATACATTCATACCTTTGAATAGAAGTCCATGAATCGATAAATCAGATTGGATCTCGAAACCTTGAGAACTGCAACCAAATTCAACGACGTTGACGACTCGACCACGGATATGTAAAATCACCACTCGACCAGATCAAAGCCTGCAGTTAGTTACCTTCCCTTGTATAGATATAACTTTCAATTTAAAAGTATTAGACCTTGACACGAGAAATTTTCTATGTCAATTCGTTTTTTATGTTGTACATTAAATATTTGAGTGTGTCAATAATTTGAAAAGGTTCTTCGATGAGATAAGTTTGGGAAACTCGTGTACTACTCGCTGCTAGGTGTTTATGACTTTTACATTATACGAGGCGTCTATGATAGTCTAGCAAATGGCTACCGGTTATGACTCAAAGTAATTATTTTGCAATAGATTATGTGTGAACTTTGGAGAATGTTTTTAGTGTTACATTTGTATGTATTATATATTAAAAAATATAACACAATTCAGAATCATGGATACAGAAAATAATGCAATATTTATTTTCACGATTTAGGATGTGGGCTCTTAGCACATTGGCTACGGGGAACGTGGAATACGTGGAAGACGACTCCGATCGGACTCAGACTCCGACTCCAGCATTTACCAAAAACACGACTCCGACTCCGACCAAAATTAATATTAATTTCATCACTTTTTTTTTCCTAGGTTTCCTACTTATGTGTATTTAATTAAATATCTACCAACCAATCCGACCAATAGCCAAATTTGACATATTATATGCAAAAATAAAAAATTTTCAAAATTTCCGACTCCGGCCAAATAACTCCGACTCCACAGCCCTGGTTTTGAAATCCACTAAAGCCAACGTGTTAATGGATTTTACTTTAACATCAGGGTTGCCAGGAGTCCTTATTTGAACGGCACTGTCCCGAGTTCAACAGACAAATCCCAAGTCCCGCACTGCCTATGAAAATGTCTCTTTTTAGAATTAAGTAGTGACACACTACGTCCTGTTTTAAGGATCGCTTGGAAGCGAGAGGAATCTTTGACGTTGATCTAGGACCACGGTCTGAACGCTTTAAATATACTCAATATATACATAACTTTTCAATCTAAACATCGTTAACATTTTATACTTCAAATCATTTTCACTTAGCTAAACGCTTAACCAGAAACTTTAAAAGTCTGTAACATCGTTTCATGGTCTCAGTTTCAGTTTAATTAGTTGCTTTTTCAATCGCTTAAATTTTTTTTTCTAAATCATTGATATTTGTGATGTCCAAAATGACAAAAGTGGGTAACATCTAATCCTGTCTCAGCCCAATCCTTCGATGCTGACTGCCTTCAAAACAATAAAGTTTTCTTTTTTTTTTAAAATATTTGGCATTACAGCTTACGCCAATGCGCCAAATATTCTAAGTTGTGAAAGTCATACGAGATTAACTCGATGGTAAATAATGTATCAGTTGTGCACAAAATCAACGATAAATAACATACACCCAGCCCAAGGTGTTTTTTTTTTTCAATTGAAAAAATCTGACCTTGCCGGGGATCGAACCCGGGCCCCCCGATTGCTAGGACAAAGCTCTTGCGACTAGACCACAGGGACCGACGAGGGATCAACTGAGTAACAAGCAGCTTTCGTAGATATTTTGCTTTGCCAAAAGCGCACAAAAAAAATCTTTAAATATTTCCGCATGTCACGGAAATTGCACGCAGAAACCGATAAAATCAATTTCGAAATTTTATTTTTCTTATAATATATTCATCAGATAACGCGGTTGACTGAAATATATTATATAGATTTGAATATTATTATTTACTGAAAATAAAATACGATAGAAAAGAAATAGATACGAAGATAATTGAATAAGTATTTTTTGTAAAATGATTTTCTTGTTACACATTATAATAATCTATCTATATATATAAAAATGAATGTCTGTGTGTATGTCCGCTATGGACTACTAAACCGCTCGACCGATCGATGTGAAACTTTACAAATTTATTGAGTACACTCCCGCAATGGTTTCTGGCCTACCAACCCGAAAAATAAGGGTAAATTATGGATATATGGTCACGGGACAGTATTTTTGTAAAGATTTATGATAAATAAGCACATTGAAAATAGGCTTACGATTTTTTTTGAAAGGTTTCGTCTTTAATTTTTAAATTTATTATAATAGAATATCCTAAAGAATACTTCGCAATAAGTATGAAATCGAGTTGTTTTAATATACAGGAGCAAAAATGCAACCACAAACTACACAAATAATAATATTATACAGATAGAGACAGTCACATAAGTTTATTATTTTTTTTAAATAAAACGAATAATTTAATTCTTCTTCCAGAACTCATACAATATTCAGTAATATTCTTCGGATTTAATCATTTTGATTCCACATTCTATAATAATCCACAACAACTCAAAGAGTAAAGTCAAAACATAAAATTATAAGCCAGTATGTGTACATTTTTTGAGCTTAGCTCGATAGGTTTGGGATTCTGTCCCGTGACAATATATCCATAATTTACCAAAAT
This sequence comes from Himalopsyche kuldschensis, assembly GCA_028554975.1. Classification (NCBI taxonomy): domain Eukaryota; kingdom Metazoa; phylum Arthropoda; class Insecta; order Trichoptera; family Rhyacophilidae; genus Himalopsyche; species Himalopsyche kuldschensis. The sequence continues at coordinate 1,786,212 of JAHFWI010000031.1, read as the reverse complement.
GAGATAGTTTTATCTGTCTCTAATCGGCCGATAAATTTATTTATTATGTAATCAAAAAGGTTAATTTTTTATCATCAAACTATTTCACAGTAAAAATAATGTACTTTTCGAAATAAGTTAATTCGACTGTGTCACAACGCGTTAATCTCACTTACAATATATACCACGCTTAAATGTTTTGTTCTCAAATCAGTTAAAACAGACCTTGATCTTAGTTGAGAATTCTCGTATGGGCCAATTCACTTTAGGCAGTTAACACTCTGAACCAATTTCGTACCCAAGCCGACACAAGGTTCATTCAAATGGTTAAGTCATAATGATTTTCGATTCGCAACACTTGCGCAAACTTAACGTTACAGAGATTCTAACACAGATTCGCTAGAAATTCAATTCATTTACACGCGTATTGCATATGAAATAGCACACAATATTTTGTTATATTATTAATAATACAATAATAATTGGAAATGCATAATGGAGTTTAATGAAGTTTCTGTGAATTGAATTCACATGTATTTTGCTCTATGACATTTTCTGTGTGTGAAATAAACGTTCTCTCAAATTTCTCATGGTTATTATCATTATTATTTCATTCATACTCTATTGCAGTGATTTGAAACCTTTTTTCTCACATGGCACACCGAAGCTTTTTTTCACGGCACACTGTCAATAAAAGTGGCATAAAAATTATATACGGACAATTGTTATTTATTGATAATAACTAAACAACGAAAAAAATAGATATCGAAAAAATTTGAAACGTGGACTACAAAAACGTTTTATACTATTTTCGATGGTTTCGGCGGTAAAAGTTCATTTTATACGGACAATTGTTATTTATTGATTATAACTAAACAACGAAAAAAATAGATATCGAAGATGCCTGAAAGAGGCGAAACACGTAGTTACAATGGACTACAAAAACGTTTTATACTCATTACATTGCTAAGTGGACATATCGGCTTTTGCTTTTAGATATAACAATAAACTCCGTTAACATAATTATATAGATAGCTAAGTGGTAACCGTCACAGGAAACCAAGATTAGGCATTTATATATATCAAATTTGAATCGTTTTAATTTCATACTGTTTCATGAGTTTTCGGGTTTCATCTTTCGGCATCCTCAGGCATTTCAAGTGCACGCATGAACTTGAACTGACGTTTCCAAGGCGTGAAACTTGGGTCGTTAGCGACAAAACTCATGAAAAGTACAAAAATAAACAAAAAAAATGTTGTTAATAGGACTGGTTTCGCCAGCATTATCGAATGATCGGTGAATAATGCTCGCAATGATTTATAAAATAATATCTGTAATCCGTCCGTTAAATGTGTTTTATTTCATGAAACAAATTGACTCTAAAGGTGGGTCTAACATGATATTTTTTTCTTTAGCACATTTTTTGAAAATATTTATACCAACACCATTTTGAAGATGTAACCAAGCAATACATAGATAACCGTGGGGTGTAATCTAATACCTGGCCTTCAAAGCGGAATTCATGATTATATAATTATATTTGACATCAATCACTTAAATCAAGACAATCCTTGATTGCAATGACAGCCTTATTAGTCTATTCATCTTTGGAGCATCCTGTATTTATGAAATAGTAATCATTACTAATGGATTAAATTCGTGAGACAAGAAAATTAAAACAATAAACGTTTGAAGAAGCCATATCGTATTTATTTGTCAATGTTTCTTTTGTCGGACTCGCTCAATGTCTTGCCTAATGACTTTTACACTGAGTTAATTACACCCTTGAAGCATTGTCTTCTAATGCTCAGAAAATTTGGTAAATTATGCAATTTGAGCTCATCAGATGAAATATTGTCATGTTTTAATGCAAATCTAATTACACCTAGAGTCGGGTTACTTTAACATTATCAAACAAAAGAAACGTGTCAAGTAAATTCAATGGGGCTAGAAAAATACGACACGTGTTACATAACAACTGAATTCAAATAACAAAATGAATAAAACACATTTTACTGCACAGTAACTCCTCGACTTATAGATTGAAGTGTTCCCACTATTCGCAAAACCTCTAAAAAGCGTCATGTGACAGTGGGCCATCACTGCAACCCAGGGGCCTTCAACCTAATTGGAATCGATTGCGCATATTAAAAAAATGTGGGGCGCCACTATTTTTTGACGTGACAACGTCTTATAAATCGATGAACGCCCGCTGCAAGTTACGCCGAAGGCAAGCGTGCGAGCGACTAGAGGCATCGGCCTACCGTTCGAATTTGCCGCATCGATAATTGGTCGATGCGTCTGAGTAGAAAAGAGACAGCGGCAGCACACAACTTACACCTACAGTATCTATACGTGATCTGTTTACAACTGTTTATAAAAGTGAAGTGAAATGTTAATGTGGTTTTCATTGTTTATATTACAACAACAATTGCGGCAATAAAGGTAATTAATTCGCATATTAAAAATGATTAACGTAAAAAATATACAAAATATCGTATCCATACAAAATAATGATAATTCAATAAAAATGATTCCATTTTATTCATAAAAGTATGCAATCATTTCATCAATGTTTTCTTTATGACGTTGTCATTAAACTAAAACCGACTTTAATTTTTTTTTTAATTAATAAAAAGAATTTTTATCAACCATGAAGGGAGCATGTGGACTTATGTTTTTTTTTACGAGAACCTTTCAATAAAGTCGAAGATTATCAAAATTTGTTCGCGCTTGAACAAAATCTGCAACACATGAAGCTATTTATATTGTATTTGATTGGCAAGTGAAAGGGTTTAAAATAAAGGAGACCATTGGCTCGATAGTCGTAAACTATAGAAATCTCTTTCTTTCTGATTTTGAAGCACATTGTCTGTGACAAATAATTCCACATTTCATTCACTGTTACCTACCATTTCCTTCATATTTAAGAAATCCACGAGAGACTTCTCATGATCCACAAAACTAATTTTGCAAAAAACGAATGATAAAAAAAAATGTTGGTGGGTGTAAATAAATCGGTCACAGGGTTGGGGGGTCCCTGCTGCTACCCAACGATCTCTTACTTGCAGAAGTATGACAATAAAGCATCAGAGAATCGCTACAAACCGAGAGCCATTCTTCTCAATGACTCTCCATATGTAGAGTCAAAAAATAAAAACTGAGTTCTTGAACTGCAGCGATCGCGCCCTAGGAAGGGAACGCAACTTTAAAAAAAAACATAAAACTTTGCAATCCCTAGTGAAGCTTTCAAACAGATACATTTTCAATCAATACATTTAAACAATTGATGTACATATAACTCTTTGGTAGTCCCTCTTTTATTATAAAGAGCTCATGGGCAAAGAGATTAAACAAACTGTTAACCTTTTCGATGAGTTATAACTTATGATTCGCAACCTGTATCCGTTTTTAAATGTGTGATTGAACTTTTAGATCTTATACATGTTAATTCATCTTCGAGTAAAGTGCATTGCATTGCAGTGTAACGGTCACGCGACTTGTTTTACTGCACATATGCATAATATATTTCTCGGCATAAGGATATCAAATTAATGTTGTATTCTGCATGTTGGTATTTCAAGTCAAATATACCTCAGATTCCTATTTATAATAATCCAACAGATGCGTTTAAATCAGGGCTGTGAAGTCGGGGTTTTTGGCTGGCTGGAGTTTTAAAAAGCTTTTACTTTTGTTATGTATGCATTAAATCAGCCATACTCAACCTGGGTTTCAATCTTGGGTTGCAATCGGCTGGTACAAAAACTGTACAAAAATGTGCCCAGGTTCTGCTCACATTATTCTCATTTACGTATCTCTTTGACTTGTCATACTCTAAAATAAAATTTGCGAAGAGCGTATATAAAAATCGGCTTACTGATTCTCACCTTGATGATGTATTAATTAAGAGTAACCTTTAGTAACCAGGAACCTGATTTGATGAAGATAGTTAAACGTTTGACTCAATATCAAAATTCACATTCTACTTTTTACGTATTTTTTATTTGTTGTTGATTGTTATTTTTTATTTTGAAAAATACATGATTACACAAATGTACACACTTGGGCCTCGTATAACACCTTAAACCGTGTTGTATAAAAATATGTCACATTGTATACATCCGTGTTGTATAAAACCGTGTTATACGAGCCCCAAGTGTATTTTATTTTTTTTCCCATATCCGCTCCCTATTCGGAGCATATGGCCGCCACACGGTGCCTCCGAGATTCTCTGTCTCCCGCCAACCTCCTCGCATCTTCCCAGGTCATCCCGGCGTCCCTTAGCTCCCCTGAGTACAACCTATGGATGGACATCAGAGGCCTTCCGTGGCGTTGGGATCCATCAGGTTGATAGAAGAGGCAGGCAGGATTCAGGCTCCCCTGGGGCATCCGCAGCACATGTCCAAGCCAGGTCCATCGTCGCCTTTTAATTTTAGACGTAATAAGGGGCTGGTTTGTCCGCTCTCTTACCTCCGTATTCCTGACAAAGTCCAACCACTGTACTCCTAGTATACCCTGTGCTTTTGTGATGTGGGATGACTCGCAACCGTAAATCAGCACAGTCAGTATGCATGCGTTGAATAAGTGGCACTTGGTTCTGACCGAGTACAGCCGTGTATTTACAGTTTACTATAAATATGTTGCGGCCCACATAGCAAAGCACAAATCAGAATGCGGCCCGGACGAAAAAATGGTTGAGTATGACTGCATCAAATAGTTTAAATTTGGCTAGTGGCTAGTGGGTAATACACGTAAATAGGAAAAGGTAGGAAAAAGACGTGAAAAAATTAGACTTTTAGTCAGAGTCGTATTTTAGACAATGTTGCAGTCGGAGTCGTGTCTTTTTTAACTCCTAGAACTCCTATGTCATGTCTACCTCGACATCGTATAGGTAACGCGCAACTTCTATGTCAAATCTTGTTCGACATAGTATAACGTGATTGGAAAATTTGTTTTATTAATTTTAAACTATTCTGAACTAAAAACCGTATATATTGGATTTGTGTCTTAGTTAATTTATGTAACATGTCATAATGTCAATCTCGGCAACTGTTGCTAATCTTGTCAGTTTAACAACAGTTGCCAAGATAAATACTGTTCATTAAATCTGAAAAAAACAGCTTTAAAAAATTACGAAATATAAAGGAATTACCAAGCCTTATAAATAAATTTTGCGTTGAAATTTCTCGCAGAAAAATTTCGGAAGCCCTGTTCTAATCTAATAGGAAAGTTTCGTGATTTTTCTACTTGGCTCTCTCACACCTCAATGGCTCGAATAAAATGTTCGCTGTGAACTTATCTCACCCCTTTAATAACACTAATTTTATCATTATTTCACTCAAATGCTTCTGTCTGTTCATTTATGTAGTCAAATTTTAAGATAGTTCTGCAAAAAATAACTAAAAGCATGATTGAACTCAAAAGTCCAATAGAATAGTACCACCATTTTTAGACTTCACCTCTCAATGGATCATACATTTAATATAAATTTATTCACTGCCCATGTATGTAGTGACGTTAAAATGTTAATATAGTGCCACAAAAACAAAAGTAAAGACATGATCGAACTTTAAAGTCCAACAAAAAAGTTTCACCATTTTTAGACGTGGCCGATTTCAACTCTCAAGGGCTCAGACAACTTTGATATACCACGACACGCGTTTTGTCTCTGTGAGAAGCATCTTCAGAAAAACTATCGTCAGATAAATGTATTTATAAGATATACAGCTTCTGTTGCGATATTCTCCGCATTGGGAGCGGACGTTGTAATAAAAAAATCAACAGTTCGACGTACACGCCATAAAATCGTGAGAATTGATAAATATTATATATGTATCATTAAAACTGTAACAAAAAAAAGCGCCCGTGTTTAAGCGCAATTATATTTTAAATACATTATGTAAAATTGAATTCGTATAATCAAAATTTGCTATCAGTGATCCAATCTTTATGTTAAATTAAGGCCTTATATCCGTTTCCTATATACCAAAAGTAACATGGACGTATTGTAAAACGATTAAGGTTTTTTATTACCGCCCTGGTATAATGAGAAAAGCACTGGTCTGTGACTCAAGATATGCTTATATTAACTTATTTTAACGATCGATTTGGCGGTTACTCGTTTGTAGAGATTCCAATTACTCGACATCTCAACTACTCAAGTTTCGAGTAGTAAAATTTCAAAATACTCGAGTAATCGAGTATACTCGAGTAGTTTCAGATGTGCCAAAATATATATTATTGATTCAAATTTGTGTATATGTATTCTTCTCCAAGCTGTCATTGAAATAAAATTTGACCTCCTATCTTCAGCCGTATGTTTGTCTGTGTTTTTCTTCGGTTCTTTTTTATGAAACTTGCTGATTTTGTTTGATTGAGGCAAACCAAAATTTTAGGCTGGCAAATCATCGACTTTGGGCCAATATTTTCAATGATCGTGTACAGTGAAATCATGTTGTAATACAAATCTATTACTTGATACATTTTCACTGAGAATACAGTTTCACTGTAACATGTATAAATCAATGATAAATACATAAATAATAATAGAGAATTGAACGTCTCAAATTTGTTTTGTTTTTATAATTCCCGTCGGTTTTATAATTTAAATTCTTTAAATAAGTAAAATCGTCCAAAACGCAACGCTCCGTGGCGCAGTTGTCAACGTTGTTGCCTTGCGTGCCGGACCGTCCGGGATCGATTCCCAGTACGAGCGGATTTTTTCAGTCGATTAATCTAAAAAGACTAAAATATATTTTTTTTCGGGGGTCCGCTGATTATTTTTTTCGCAGATTTAGTGGTCCGTGGCATGAAAAAGGTTGGGAAGCACTGATTTATGGTGATGATGGATAAGAAATTACACGTTCAATGGTATTTTTTTTAATAAATACGATTTTTAAAAGGGAGCGCATGTTTATTTTCTATTACAAATAATAGCTGCAAGGAAACAGTCTTAGAGCGGTTAGATAAATATAAGATTGCGAAAGAAATGGCATGCTAGCCATATCCGTAATGGTTTGATTGACATTTAATTATTGGAGTAGGTTTTGTTTTGAAACGACTTACTTTTAAGAGATTAAAAGTTTCGTCACAAAAAGTTGACTGTCATGCAGGCTTGATCTTTATTGATTTGGAAATACCAATAAAAGACAGTTAGAAAATATTTATTAATATACAACAGTGATGCACAACCTGTTACCTACGAGCTTCATTTGGCCTTAAATGACATTCCATGCGGCCCATAACGACAAGTGGTTCGTAACCAAAAAGAAATATGTGAAAATTTTTGAACTTTTCGGATGCATACATTTTCGAATAAGCGTTTCGTTTATACATACACACATGTCCAAGATCTCTTTTTCAATTGAAAAATATCTTAACCGGGCCCACCTGATAGCTAGAGTAAAGCTTTCGCTACTAGACCACAAGGGCCCATGACATTTATTCCGAGTGATTGAAATAAAGTCGCATCGCATTTATTTGATGTGACTTAAGCTTTTAGCGTTGTAATGGTGCAATCTTGCACTGATCCTCCATATATCTACAAACGATTTAAAAATAAATACACCAATTTATTTATTTAAAATTTCTTGTGTGTTCCCATAAAAATATAAATTATAATCATATTAATCAACTGATACTGTGCTGGATGAGCATTGTGACGTCATTCCAATATTAACCACGCCACACGCAATATTACTATTGAAAAGGTTTGCTCATTCGATACTAAGATATAAATAAAAAAGATGCAAGTGTTTCCGAATACTTGTCCATTGCGTATATGTATGTATATTGCTACGTTTAATAAAGGTTTTGCCTTCTATCCAATGCATCACTTGGACAGAAGGATGATTCATTCGTGCGCGGTCCGTGATTTTCATTGGTCAACGTCGTTGGCTGACATGTCAGACAACCCGGGTTCGATTCCCGGTACAATTTTCAGTCGATAAATCGATTCTGCTCATAGACAGTGGGTTGTTGTGTTATTATAAATTCCCTTCCTACCTCTCCGATCCCAAAGAGCGACGCATAGTGAAAGTGATTAGCTATCCACTAGTCCTGTCCTTGACCTCGTATCCTTTCATGCTAGGAGCGGATGATGGATTTACGGACATGGTAAAAAAAACTCATTCAAAGTGATCAAAAACTAATTAAAACCCAGTTAGATATTCGAACTAAGCAATATTAAGATGAACGATTTCCTTCAATGCCCTCAGCACATACAACTTCAGTGTGACCTCAATTATACTGACCATCCGATGTATTCACTTTCAATAATTGAAAGTGAATAATTATCGAAGTCTAAAAAATTTGCATCTGGCTTGTATTTACATATAATACATAAATTTACGGTAAATTGGAGTGTGCTAGTGACAGGCGGAGCGTTGCTGCTCATCGTGGTCACGATTTCACGTCTAGAGAGGCCGTGAGAAATGATTTCAACCATTATAATACCCACTTCCAGCACTGTGAACCAGTTTCGTAACCGATTGCATTATTCTAGATTACCTCTTCGGCATCATTCAGCTTTTTGTAATAAATAATGAGAAGCAAGATGAACTGTTTCATAATTACATAGTTCCAAGATAATTATAAATTAACTAAATTATATTTACATCTTCTTTAAGCAATTTCTGTGGAGCATTCAAGCCAGGGCTTTGGCTGGAGTCGTACTCGGAGTCGGCAATTTTGAAAATTTTGAACTTATATTTTGGCATATGAGGGGTTTAAATGCATAACCGCCTCTCTCCACAAAGTGAAATTGTTCAGCAACCGAAAAAAACGATTTTAATCTTCAAGTATAATATTAGAATAATTTGCAAAGGGAACACAAAACGTTTGTATGGTGACGTGGGCGGTAGGTCAGTGTACCCTGGCTCGTGATTGGTGCATTTAGATTGTGGAGATTTTGTACTTCACATATGGTGGAGAGAGGCGGTTATGCAATTAATCGTCATTTTAGATGTCGATTTTAAATGGCTTAGAGGTAATTTTTCGTTTTTTTTAAGATTGCAGGGCATAGAACGTAAGAACCGGATCGTTAATCAATCATTATCTCAAAAATGATAGTATATGGATAGAGGCGGTTATGCTTTTACACCCCTCTATATATATTTTATTATTATATATATTATAATATGTCAAATTTGGCTATTGGCCGGATAAGTTGGTTGAAATATAATCGAATACACATAAATAGGAAAGGTAGGAAAAAAACGTGACGAAATTAAACTTATTTTAGAGGTAGTCTTGTTTTTGGTCAATGTTGAAGTCGGAGTCAGAGTCGTAATTTTTTTTACGACTCCACAGCCCTGATACAAACTTTTTTAAACGGAGCTTATCTCAACACACATTTTATACAAGAACCGTTTAAGGACCTGCTTAGATTGATAGATTATTTAAGACAACACAGATATCAATAATTCATCTGAAAAATTGAAGTACCTGGATTGGGATTCAACCCCGTGAGCTTTGCAACCGAAGTCAGGGAAGTTGACGATAAAATGCGCGCTCAAAAAATGAAAAAAAGTGTGAATATTCGAATTTCAGATATTCGAACACATTGAGAACTTTTGATATTCGAAAATTTGAGAAATTGTTCGAATATCTAAATAGTATTGATCGGTACTAATGGTGATAATTAGCCCGTTCTTACAACTAATACCCACTGGTTTAGACCCTCGACGACGCAACCGGTCATGACAAATGCCCACTAAGTTACCCGATCGACCGATACCCTTCTTTTTGTCTAATAATAGTACTTTTCAGTAATATATAAACGATACAAACTGTTTACTACGAGCCTGAAGATGCCGAAAGGCGAAACACGTTAGCGACATAATTCATGGAAAAATACGAATTTCAAAAGATTAAAATTTGATATACATGTATATATTATTAATTATTACACATGAGACTATTGTACAAACTGCAATAAATTGTTGTCTTGATTGATCTATCTATCAGTCAGAAACGCGCAACACAAAATTACCCATGCATACGATGATATTCAGAGCATTTGTGTAAGCGAGTATTGATCGAATGCTGACAGGTGGCACTGTCTTCTGCTAAAATCTATTTATTTATGTATGTGTTATGTTTTCATAGATGTCCTGCGAATGTCCTGCTACACAAGGCGGGCCGACCCTAGCTGGGACATGCGGCGGAGGCGCCTTCATGCTGTTCATGGGGCTACTAGAGGTCTTCCTCAGGAGTCAGTGCGACCTTGAAGATCCTTGCAACAGGCCAGGAGTAAGTAGCATTTCATAATTTCATCTGAATATAATATTTCTATGTTTCTATGTATGTCAATACTTGGTGGAATGGCATTATAATAAAAATAATAAAACATTTGTATTCCTTATTACACATAAAATTTCTTAGATCACGACTGTTTTCGCTCATAGATAGCATAATCAAAAACAGTTCACTAATTTTTAATTGAAGTTGATAATGTTCGCTATGAGCGAAACCGGTCCTGATCTAGTAAATGTAATGTGGGATAAGTACTAAACATTGTATTTTTATTAAATATTTATAATTAATAAGTTCGTTAAATTCATCAACTATTAGAATGCGCGCTCACCTGGGATCAGTGCGCGTGGGCTTACAAAATGCTGCGCGGCCTAGCGATAACATTGACATAGACTCGAGCCCGTGAACATATGTACCACAAGTCAAATAATTATGATGTCACATAAATTAAATCATTCTAAATATCCTTAAGCTCTTCAAATTAAGAAACAAAAAAAAATGTTACGAAACCGGTCCTGGAAGTAAAAAAATACAATTCATTCATAAGCACTAAATAAAGCATTTTTTTAATAATTTATTAAAGTTGAAAAAAGAAACAAACATTTTTTAGAACTTATTTTACAACGTTACTGAAACAAAGTTTCTAATTTTAGCACATACGTGATATTTAATTGCGTTCAATTATTTATGAACAATCAAAGTTTTTTTTAACAATGACAAAAAAAACAAATCCGTGTTGAAAACTATGTTTAAATCGTGCCATAAAAAAATACAGCACCTGCTCAAGCCTACGATTTACATCGAGAAGTTTACTCGAGATTAGTTAATTTAATATATATAATTAGTGGTAACAAAAACTTTGGCGATACATATAGAATATATACCATGTAATAAATCATTGTACTCGCGTCAGGGATTGCAATACCGGAATTGCCGAGTCCGGGATTTTTGTATTTAAATTGAAATTGCAAAATAATGCTTTGATCATTTAATAACTACATATATCACTTTTAAGGTGTTCACTGTCAATACTTGGTGGAAAGGCATTATAATAAAAATAATAAAACATTTTCAGTACTTTTTCCACATAAATTACCAATTGTTTGTCATATCTTGTTTTTCTTACTTAAGTTTTGTATAAATATCCCTATTTTGCAATGCTCGCCATGAGCGAAACCGGACCTGATCGAATAAATTTTATGTGGAAGAAGTACTAAAAATTTATTATTATTTTTATTATAATAACTATATTTTGTACAAATTAATGTGGTTAAACCAGGGCTGTGAGTCGGTGAAAAAAATTCCGACTCCGACTCCGACTCAAGCATTTACCAAAACCACGACTCTGACTCCGACTCCGACATTGACCAAAAACACGACTCCTACTCCGAATCCGACCAAAAAAAAAATAATATCGTTACTTTTTTCCCCTAATTTTCCTATTTATGTGTTTTCAATTAAATATCAACCCTAAAATGCGGCCAAAGGCCAAATTGGACATATGCCTTTATAAATGCAAAAATAAAAAGATCAAACTTTTTAAAATTTCCGACTCCGAGTACGTCTCCGGTCAAAACACCGCGCTGACTCCGACTCCACAGCCCTGGGTTAAACTGAGAAGGGGAAGCTTTGATTGCCACAGTTCAGTACATTAAAGCCATCTATCTTTTTAAGGTTTTTAATGCTCTATGTTAATTCTAAATGATTTCTTTTTAGGTGTTTGTTCACTGTCTTTAATTTATGGAAAAGTGTTATATTAAAACATAATGAAACATTATTTTGTACTTATCCCACGAGAAATAAATTTATATCAGGACTGGTGTCGCTCATCGCGAGCATTTTTAACTGATGAAATCAGTACAGATTATAAAATAGAAAAAATGTCTAGCTTGGTCCGTGGTGTAGTGGTCAACGTCGTTGGCTTCCGTGACGGACCGCCCTGGCTTGAGTGTATGAGCAATTTTTTCAGTCGAGATAAAAATTCTGCTCGAAGGCAACGGTGTTTGTGTTGTTATAAATCCCTCCCTACGTTTCGATAGCAAAAAAAAAGTAATTAGCTAACTCCTAGTCCTGTCCTCGTCCTCATATCCTTTCAAGTCTTACTGTCTTCAAAAAAGAGTAACAAGCAATTCTCGTAGAAAAAAATGTGTTTTGATAAACTCCGTGAGGAATCATACGCTCCAAGTTGGGAGTGGACATAAACTAAATGATGGCAGAATTTTAACTGAAGGTGCTTGATGAGACATCAATATCAAATTTTAATCGATGTAATTTTATACTTTTCTATTAGTTTGGTCATTTTCGACCAGAATAGCTTAGTTCAAGTTCATACGTGAAATTAAAATGCATGAAGATGCTGAAAGGCGAAACTCGGGCCGTTAGCGACAAAACTTATAGGATCACTTTTAAGGTGTTCACTGTCAATACTTGGTGGAAAGGCATTATAATAAAAATAATAATACATTTTTAGTACTTTTTCCACATAAAATTTATTTGATCAGGACCGGTTTCACTCTTGGCGAGAATTTTCAACTGATAAGGAATACAATAAAACAGTGATATTTATACAAAAGTTAAGTGTGACAAGCAATTGGTAAAACGACTAAGCAAATGAATTGAAGCAAATAACAAGAAAAATAGACTATAAATAAAATGTTTAAGACCTCTTAGCAATGCAAACTAATACATCAAAAATCAATTAAATATAAATTATTATTTTTGGGCTTTTACTTTGTTATAACTTTTGTATAAATATCACTGTTTTATTGTATTCCTGATCAGTTGACAATGCTCGCCATGAGCGAAACCGGTCTTGATCAAATAAATTTCATGTGGAAAAAGTACTAAAAATGTATTATTATTTTTATTAAAAGTTATAAGATTCAAATTGAAATAATTTACATTGATTTATTTATTCAGTTTCTCAATTATTGGTAGCTATCATTTGTTTGTGATAACAATTTTTTTTTTTACAATCCCGGCTTTGGTATAATCGTCCGGTATGGCAGTCCCTAATTCGAATAAAACTGTATAGTGATATATTATAAATGACCACCAAATCGAGTGTTGCTAGGCAATAAACATTTTTTTATCATCGACATTTTATCAAGATATTTTGATTTCAGGGTTGATGTTAAAAAAAAATGATCATATTTTTAGTTGCTAAGCCTGATTATTGAATCAATGGAATATTTTTTATTATTTTTAAACATTTGTTTAAAACGTTAAGAGACAATTTTATTGCACTATTAACACCTGCTTTAAGTTATGTCCAAATGATTCTTGTCTTAAATGCCTAAAGATATTAAAAACGTAATAGATTCAAAAAAACGATATTGTTCCATCAGTTCCAAGGTTCGAATAACTGACAGCAACATTAAACTCAATGCGGAAAGTCTGGGACTCGCTTTTGTTCTCGGTCAGAACCAAGTATCGCTTGTTCAACACATGTATACTGCTTTACGGGTGATTATTGAGTCATGGCACCTTACAAAAGGCACATGGTAACTGTATGCTGTGCTTTGAAATCAAATGTCTGCGATGAATATTAGAAGTAGGATGGATTGACTCTGACATAATCTCGGAGGCAAGAGAATGGACAAACGAGCCTCTCTTTACGCAAAAAATGAAAAAGCGACGATGGGTCTGGCTTGGATATGTGCTGGGGATGCCCTGGGAGAGCCTTAATCCTGCCTATATCTTCTACTACTGTTGACTATTCTTAGGATGTACTAAGCAGAGCTACGGAACGCTGGGTACATCTGTGAAGAAGTAAAGAGGATGGTGGGTTACATAGAATCTTGTGGGCACCGTGTAACGGCAATATGCTCTGAATAAATAGCGGCTATGCTTGAAGAGTGACCTGTTTAATAGTCAAAATATTGGTAAAATAAATAATACATTAACAGATGTTATAAAAACAAAATAAGAACTGGAGCAACCTTCAACGCATGTATACTACTTTACGGTTGATAATTTAGTCATAGCACTACAAAAATTAAAGGGTAACCGTATTCTATGCTTTGAAAACAGATGCTGACGATGAATATACGGAGTACGGTGGTTTGACTTTGGCAGAATCTTGGAGAGAGCGGTGAATGTTAGGAGTGAGATGGTTTGAGTTTGGTAGAATCTCGGAGGTAAGAGAACGGTCAAACCAGACCCTTGTTACGTTCAAAATAAACGGGCGACAGAGCTGGCTTGGCCATGTGGTCATTGCTGCGGTTGCCCCCAGGACAGCCTAGATTCTGCTTGTCTCTTCCACCAAATAGATGGATTTTCTCAGCATATATACGACCTTAGAATGTACTCATATAGTAGCGTAGAATATCTCAGCATATATAGCGTAGAATGTAGCATGGCTAGGGAGCACCGGATCGACCTGCGAGGAAGCAAAAAGGACGGCGGGTGTCAGAGAATCTTGGATGCACTGTATAGCGGCCATATGCTCTGAATAAAGAGATATAAACACAAAATGAATTGCAATGGTATTGTGCAGTGACCTTGATTTTAATACAAAAAATGAAATGTAAATATAAATTTCAATCAATACTGAGGTCGTGCATGCTACAATTTGACTGAGTATGCCAGCTCTGGTCAACATACTTGTGATGAATACCTGTTGTCTAAATTGTCTAAATTTACATTAATATATGTCTAAATAGCTGAACGTCAAGATTTTTTATCACCCTTATCCAGTGATGCACAACCTTTGACAAAAAGGCCATCAATTTTCAGATTGTTCAAGGGCCGCATGGTTAAAAGTGACTAAATTATCGGAATTTTCAATATAAATTAAATTGAAAATTTTATATTGTGATGGAAGTTTGTGAAAAGTCATAAAGAAAAAAAGGTGATCGATATTTTTTATTTTTTTTAAAGAAAAAATATTTGGCATTATAGCTTACGCCAATGCGCCAAATATTTGTCGAGTTGTGAAAGTCATACGAGATTAACTCGATGGTAAATAATGTATCAGTTGTGCACAAAATCAAAGATAAATAACTGTGCTTACACTGTGGTCTAGTGGCAAGAGCTTTGTCCTAGCGATCAGGGGACCCGAGTTCAATTCTCGGCAAGGTTGGATTTTTTCAATTGAAAAAAGAGATCTTGGGCTGGGTGTATGTTATTTATCGTTGATTTTGTGCACAACTGATTTATTATTTATCATCGAGTTAATCTCGTATGACTTTCACAATTAAGAATATTTGGCGCATTGGCGTAAGCTGTAATGCCAAATATATACATATTTTTTTTAAATACTAAAATAACATACACCCTGCACAAGATCTTTTTTTTTCAATTGAAAAAATCTGACCTTGCCGGGGATTGAAGCCGGGTCCCCCAATTGCTAGGACAAATCTCTTGCCACTAGACCACAGTGACCGAAATTGGTCATCTGGGCCGCATGAAATTTTATTCCGAGCCGCCTGAGACCCATGGGCCGCAGGTTGAGCATCGCCGCTCTAAGCCAATGTAAAGTGTCAATGTAACAAAATTTAGAAAGCAGAGCTTAGAGCTTTTTTTCAAATGTTTCTTGATCTTATCTTATACCGAAATAATTGTTCGAAATTCAAGACATGATTTCAAAAGCAGTGGCACCTACATTGAAACAATTGAAAAAAACATTTCAATTTGCTCTTTTTTGCTTGCCATTTCTTAAGCCAATCATTCTGGCGATCATGAAGGAAATTGTTGTACACCTGATCGTAAGGCGGATATCCACTGTATTAAATCTCGCTTGTGTCAGTCAAAGTGTACTGTGTGACCGGTGAAATAATTAATCATTGATTGTATTTAATCAAATTATATAATAAACAAATTAATGGCTGATCGATTGATTGACTCGAATGCTTCCTGTGCGATTTTTTTCACTCGTATGTACTCTGATTTTAACGTTGGCATAATCTGACAGGATAGGCGTCCATTTTTTTTTTCGTTTTGAGTATCGTTCGTGATTATTCACAGATCACGTTGGTTACATAACATTTCTATATCACTCAGATAAAAATTACATATTTGTATAGATCAGAGTTGGCCAAAGCGTTGATCTCGTATCTATTCCAAGTCACCCGCCTGTCTGGTGTACTGATGTACACGTCTCTGATTCCTCTTTTATTTCAATGATAATAAAGTCAATTTATTTTGTGAATCGATCACCACCAAAACTTTTCAAAAAAAGTCGCCCGTAGTGGTTAAAGTTTGGCCACCCCTGGTATAGATGTACAATGTTACTTGACCGCCGCCGAATTCGGAACTAAAACTGTCGTTAAATCTTATATAAAAGTTGGCAAATCATCATGGAGCAGTACAC
The DNA here is from genome assembly GCA_028554975.1 of Himalopsyche kuldschensis. Taxonomy (NCBI): domain Eukaryota; kingdom Metazoa; phylum Arthropoda; class Insecta; order Trichoptera; family Rhyacophilidae; genus Himalopsyche; species Himalopsyche kuldschensis. Next base: position 1,769,665 of record JAHFWI010000031.1, on the reverse strand, counting down.
ACCGGAGCAACGCTTGCAAATTATTCAAATCTACTACCAAAATTCGCGTTCGCTCACCGCAACTTTAAGAGCATTGCGACCATTTTATCGTCGTCATCACTTGCCTGCCACATCAAAAATTCAACGTTTGGTGCAAAAATTTGAAAGCACATTGTCGCTACACAATGTTCCAGTGCCAGTGAGACAAAGAAATGCACGAAGTGAGGAAAATATTGCCGCCGCTAGAGCATCTGTTCTTGATGGCCCAAATGAGTCACTGACAAAAAGTTCTCAACAATTGGGCATTTCTGTGACGTCATTGTGGCGAATTTTGCAAAAAGATCTTGGCCTACATCCATACAAGATCCAGTTGACACAAGGACTAAAGCCGCTTGACCATTTGAAGCGTCGCCAATTCCTCAATTGGGCTGCACAACAATTTGAAAATGATGCTGAATTTCATCGAAAAATCATCTTTAGCGACGAAGCTCATTTTGGCTCAATGGATATGGAAACAAGCAAAATATGCGTTATTGGGCAGGCACTAATCCACACGTGCTTCACGAAACACAATTGCATCCCGGAAAAATCACTGTTTGGTGTGGATTACATGCCGGAGGTGTCATTGGACCATATTTTTTTGTTGATGATGCTAATCGTCATGATAACTGATTATTTTTGGCCTCATTTGCAAGGTATGGAGTTGGCCAATATGAGGTTTCAACAAGACGGCGCTACCAGTCACACGGCACACGCAACAATTGACTTATTGAAAACCAAATTTGGTGAGCGTGTTATTTCGCGAAATGGACCAGTTCAATGGCCGCCTAGATCATGCGATTTAACACCATTGGACTATTTTCTTTGGGGCTATGTTAAATCTTTGGTCTATACCAACAAGCCGGCGACGTTACAAGAGCTAAGAGAAAATATTGAACGCGAAATTGGTGCGATTCGGGCCGAATTATGTGAAAAAGTGGTGGAAAATTGGATTCAACGATTGAACTTCTGCAAACGTGCCCGCGGTGGTCATGCGAGGGAAATTGAATTTCATACATAATTGCCACTAAATGTACTTCAAAGCATAATATTTTTTTTTAGATATCTTCATTCGTTTTTGTTTTATTTAAAAATAAAAATTGAGCGCCCTTAATGAAAAACCCTTTATATAGTTGATAGCTTTATCGATTTACGCTGTCCTCACAACTAACCTATCTATATTTAAATTCTGACGAGGGCGGAAGTAGAAATACCTATCAACTATAATATTATGTACGTTTTATAGAACTGTGGTCTCTGTGGTCTAGTGACAAGAGCCCCTATCGATCAGGTGGGTCTGATTACAAGTCCCGTAAAGGTCAGATTTCAATTGAAAAAGGAATCTTGTTCATGAGTGTATGTCATTTTTTGATGATTTGTTCTCGACTGATACATAAACATCGAGTTTACCTCGTGTGACTTAAATAATTAAAAATATTTGGAGCATTGGCATTACAGCTGTAATCTTAAATATAATAATAATGAAAAAAAACATTGCTATTGTAAGTGTTTCATATGAAAAAAATAATTATATTCTTCCGATGTTGTGGGCAACACCTTTACTATAGAAGCATCTTAGATCCGGGGTTTATTTCGTTTGACAAGCTACTGACAAACGCTTGGTTTAAAAAGTCACGTGTGCCAATATTTAAATAACAATGATATATTATATGTCCGTCCAATGATGCCGATTGCGAAACCATCGCGAAAGAGATAGTTAATTTGATTGTTGCTTTGTTGACTCTTCAAAATTCCAACGGAAAGAAAATGTAGAGTTTCGAAATCCATAGATAAATTAACAAAACAGCTTCTGTCGACATATCGACACCTTACTTTGAAAAGGTTCTAACTGCTCTTGACACCGTTTTGAGATAAGAGCGTTTGAAGTTTCGATTGATTAAAATTCACTTGTAACAAAAAGCAAGTAAAAATGTTTCAAATTACTTATTTTAAGCATATTTTTTCACAACAATAATAATGATCTTAAAGATCTAATGATGGAAATAATGATGACAATCTTAGAACTTCGTCAAATAAATTTAGTAAAAAAGGTGTACAGATGAAGTGCAACTCCGTTATTCAACCATAGATAATACTGAAATGCATGTACATATATGTATGATAGAATGCGGTAAATACAAGCTTTTCCGACCAAAGGGTCATTTTAGGCACAAATGTCAATTAGAACTTTTTCAAAGTAAGGTTACAATGTGTTGGCCGGAGAACGTAAAGATGAATGAGAAAAAGAAATGAATAGAACCATAAACTAGAAAAAGAATTAATAAATAACGGGAGTGGCACAATAATCTATAACAAAGAATATTTCTGAAGCCATTGTGCGGCGCTGGTATCCTTTGTTACTAATTTTTTACTTGTTCGATAAGTTAATTGTTTACAATGCTACTCTTATAACATGCTATTTATTCAAATATTCAAGAAGGTACTTGAAATACTCATTATTATAAAAATATACTTTTTATCAAACTATACTATTAAATTGATTATTGGGTTCGCAGTGAATGAATCTATTGTACGAAAATAACAATTACAATTGTTTGATCGCGTTTAGCGTGTTAAATTTCAATTCTTGGTGGAAAGCAGGGCTGTGGAGTCGGAGTCGTCGCGACGTTTTGGCCGGAGTCGAAGTCAGTGTCGGAAATTTTTTAAAAAAAATGAACTTTTTATTTTTGCATATAACATGTATAATCTGGCTATTGGCCGGATTGGTTCGTTGATATATAATTGAATACACATAAATAGGAAAGGGAGGAAAAAAACGTTATGAAATTAAACTTTTTTTAGTCGGATTCGGAGTCGGAGTTGTGTTTTTGGTCAATGTTGGAGTTGGAGTCGTATATTTTTTCAACGACTCCACAGCCATGCTTTTTACAAGTTTTCCAAGATTGATTGCCTTTTCTTTTATAGGTATGCCTCAATTTGTACTTCAAAATGATATATTAATGAATACCACTAATAAATATATTATATTACTCTTGCAGTACCGTGGTGAAATGGAAAACGCTTACGACTTCATCGTTGTTGGTGGAGGATCAGCTGGTGCGGTGATGGCAGCAAGACTCTCCGAAGTGCCTGAATTCACTGTCTTACTCGTGGAAGCTGGTAAGCATCAGTAACCATCTCCATCTTGACGATCAGTTCCATGAAAAATTGCCGTAATCTTTCTATCGCTAAAACAGTCGATAAAATGTATGTTCGGTCCGCGGTGCAGTGGTCAACGTATGGGTATTTGTGTGGCTTAAAAATTCCTTCCCACCCAATCCGATCTTATAAGCGAGAGCGACTAGATAACCACTAGTTCTATCTTAGCCATATCCTTTCTATTCCCAGTCTCGTCTAGAGACTCCAATTCGAGTATCGAGTACTCGATATTCTGTCTAGTTTCGCAATTCCCTAAAAGGTTAAGACTTGTAGTTATCTAATCTCTATACCCTGCTTGTAACATCAAATGTTTGGAAAGGATTATTTATTTATTTATTTATTTATTTAAGAAAAATCAAATCATGGCATTACAGCTGACGCCAATGCGCCGTGGATTTGACAAATATAAATACATGCATTTATATATATATACATACATACATGTAAATATATAATAAAAATCACAAAGTAATTAAAAATTAAAAATAAGATGAAAATTACAATAGTCATAAAAAAAAAATTACATACTAATTACAGACATTAGAGTAAAACCTCCTATTGTGGGCCAGCTACAATTATTGGCCACTTACATATAAAATCTAGTTTTTTTATAAACCAAAACTACATTTCCAACTTTTGGTTTATTAAAAAATATATTTGGGTGAACAAGTTGGTTGTCCCACCACCCATCCGTTATGTGTGTGCAGCCGTTTTTCACAGCCGCCTTCCATAACGCTATACGATCAAGAAAAGAAACGAATTTACTCCTCACTTACTTGGCCCGAGACAAAGGTGCTTAAAGTGAAGAAAAAGAGAAAGAGAATAAAAAAGAAAATGTGACTTGCTCAGCCATTTTGTTAGAGTGATATTAAGTATCTTATGTATCTGTATACTGAGAATCCGTGGAGTTTAATCTACTTCGCGTTGAATCTGAAGAGGAATCAAGATTATCCCGTTCCCTAAAATAGTTATCCTCTATCGTTTAAACATAAAATTATCATTTTTTGAATTTCCAAGCAACTCCAAAAACGCATTTTTATCAGACAGCCGGAGTGTCACCGTGAAGCAAGTGAGATCTCTTGTAAATATCATAAGGATTGGACTTCACTCTAAAAGCATCATACACGTTTGTAGGTTAATTAATTTAAATTTTAATTGAACAGAATTATTCGTCTTTAGTGAAGATATAAAATAATTATTTTTATGCATTGAAAATATTTTTGTAAAAAGTTATTATGATGGTGGCCATTAACTGATTCCAAAAACACATACAATTTCTATTGCTGGCCGGCCAAGCTAATGCTATAAATTCTTATAAAAAAATTCTAAAATATAATTTTTTATCGCATGAATAATGTTTTAATAATATTACTAATCTCCTATGTATTTATTACATGTCTCCGATATTTCTAGGAAAATGTTGACTTTTTGGCCAATAACTGTAGCTTAACAAATGATGTTGGAATCCAATAAAGCACTTGATTTTACACTCAATAATGATTTGGAGTCATGTACATATTATACATCTAGTTTCTGTTTAAAAAAAAAAAAAATATTATAACTTTTGGGGTGGCCAATAATTGAATCTTTTGGTGGCCAACAATTGCAGAAAGTGGCCCATATTTGTAGCATTTTTTTTTAATAAAAAAAATTTTTTTACATATTTTAAAAATTAATTATTATAAACAAATCTTCAATCTAGCACACAGTGTTTTTTGTATTTTGCCTCTTCTATGATAAATGTCCACAAAAAATTACTAATGTTGAAAAATCCTTAATTGTCCGACAATTGTAGGTTTTACCCTACCGACATTCATGTCTGTGAACACATTAAACAATCAATTTATATATAAGTACAAAATTCAACGTTATTATTTTTTGCAAGCCAAATCTTTGTATCATAATATATCATGTATAGGTGAAATAAAAACCTGCAACAAGTTGTGTTGTCTATTTCAAAATGGCTGATAAACAATCTAACAAAATCAGGGATGTAGATTTTATCTCAACCATTGTTTGATTTACTAAATGAATTCATGGACACAACCGGATATGTTTGATTTATAACAGAGATATGTACCTATATGTTTCACAACTTTTTATTGCAACCTCTTGAAATGTTTCAATAGACAATAACACATAAGCGGTTGCGATAAAAATGTTATGTTAAGCATATTTCCAAATTGGTTTATTCTGATAAATTAAATAGAGATGTTTAGTTTTCGTTAAGGTATTTAACATGCATTTACTCTTTTTCAAGTATTTTTGTCTTCAAGAAGAAAATCTATCAATTTCACTTTTCAAATTATGTATTTTTTCGTGGATATCTATTGTTTTTGATTGAGCTTCAATTTCTAATGTGCGTCGGCGTCAATGTTCTACCCATCTCCTTCGTCTCTAAGTTCAAATTTTATATACGCTGCACCCCAGGTTTCGAAACACTAGTCCAGGGATACCCAAACTCTGTCCCGCGGACCAATTTCTGTGCACACACCAACATTAGCACAAAATATTTATTTTTAAATAAAAACGTAAATTTTTTGCAAAATTTACTTTTCGGGAAGTAAATCAAGCGGAACAGACACTATGTTGGACCCAAAACGATTGCAATTTGGTCTTCAGGAATGAATAGTAACTCATTCCAGCAAGGAGCAAAACATAGTAGCCATGAATAGATTTATGACGGAGGTAACTGTATTTTAAAGACGATGCATTTATTATGAGACTACCGGGTTTGTCGTCTCATTTTGTCAGAGAAACACAGCATCCGTCCAAAGCGTTTGGTAAAGGAACTTATGGACAGGATGGAAGGACAGGTATCTTCTGAAGAAAAGATTTCGCTTGGTATTCTATAGGCCGTTATTCTATCATAGTTTATTTCAACAAGAAACATTATTACACAAAAGCACAGATACGAATTTAATACGAAGTTTAAATTGCATACCGATATCAATTAAAACGAATATATTAGTGACTTTACTATCCGGGCTTCGTTTGGGATACCTCACCAACACGAAGACTTATCGGAGACGAAAAGAATACTGATTTTAAATGACTAAAAGCGAGGTTTATATACCCATGATTTTAATAGGTGTGTGACGATGACTCATCAATGGGGCGCCGAATACTCGCGACCAAATCTAATAAATCATAAATCATTACATCCATCATTGTGTTTGGTGACGAAAGTGGGTCTATATAACGTGTCAGGCCTCTTTGTCTGGACGTCATAAATAGCACGATTTTAACAGTGTAGCGAAACTAAATCATCGCATTTAGGCTTCGAACACCGTCAGCAAAAATAGCTACCAATTCACTATCACGCAGAGTACTACCAGCGCGATGCAGTAGCCTATACAAAATGTCGCGCCTTGTGTCCAGACGCTATAAATAAAATGATGTGAACGGGCGTGCAAAAATAGCTGTCGCCAGACGTCGTACTTAACACGATTTTATTTACTCCATTTATTATAATTCTGGTGAATTATAACGTAGAGTTATGTGTACTGAAGCTAATACTGATATCGGTCTCAAACTCATAGATTGAAGTGATTAATAGATCGCTTGAGAGAGTTCTGAATATCTCACAACATTGGGTAGTCACAATTACAATGAATTGTCTAGGAAACAGTTTTGGTGGGCTGAATTGCAAACTTTACTGAAATGGGACGAGATTGAAAGATGAAAAAAATTACGAGTTCACTCACAAAAACCTTTTTTGCGACAAAAATGAAGAGTGAATTTCAACGACGATACAAATCGAGAATGTTGTCAAATGGGTCCTATTATTTTAAAAAAAAACGCGACAAATATACAAAACCACTTAATCTTGTAAAAATGATTGGAGATATTTTATGTCTGCCAAAAACATCTGCACCTTTGGAACGTGTTTTTCTCCATCATGAAACATATATCCTGTATTGTCCTAGTCCTCGTATCTTTTCAATTCCTACTCTCAAAAGATAGTTTGAGCATCTGAGTTACAAACAGTTCTCATAGAAAAAAAACATATGTTTAGGTAAACTCCGCAAGGAGTCCATATGCTTCATTTTGGAAGGGGACATGGTTAAAAAATCATAGTCTTATTAGAAATATCTTTTAAAAAAAATGAGTGGCGCCCGCTGCCCTATCAATATTTTTAAATGACATCTCTTCTTCAACGCTACCTTCACGACACCAAGCCACACGGACGCCGTCGAAGCCAGCCGAAACAGTACGTTTACTTAAACATGACTGATTTGGAATCAGGATGGATCCTCAAACTGAAGCAAGCCGACCCAAGCCCCGAAATAAGCTGAAAAGATACCTACAGATTCCGTGGCTGACGACGTGTGCGACGTGGCTGATCGCATCCACGTCACGGACGAAGCAGAAATCAAACATTCAAACCAAAAAAAAAAAAATTTTAAAAAAAAAAATTGGAAAATTCGTAAACGATTGAAGGGATCTACAGCCCAAGTCCCCGCTAAAATAAACCATTATACGGGAGCGATCTCTTGTCCAATAAGGTTGGGACCATCTGCACTGTTCTAGGGTCAGATAATTTATATAGGCAACGGTGCAAAACGTGTTTGACACGACCGACGCAATGGGCAGATTATCCATTGTGATTTTTAATTAATCACTCAAAAATAAAAATGGAGATTAACTAAAACCGACAGCTATTATAATACCATTTAGTTTACTTGTCAGGTTACGATAACTAGTTTTTCACATTGTTGCTATTGCAATTGATATTTCAAACCGTGAAAGGTAAACTAATTGTTTGCATTGTCTTTTTGGGAAGGAAGCTCGTTTCAAGAACATTTCGATTGAAAAAATCTTTGTTATCATCATATCCGCTGGAGATTTAAAGTATTTAATATTCGTCCTTTGAAGAAGAAAGCAGAAGTGGAAAACCATTTAACGTTTTTCATGGCCATTGCATTTTAAAATATTTACTGACCGACGTCGTTGGCTTGCGTGTCGGACCGCCCGGGCTCGATTCCCGGTAAGAGTGGATTTTTTCAGTTGATAAATCTGTTCAAAGGCATGGGTGCTTGTGTTGTTGAAAATCCCTTCCCACCTTACGGATCCCAAAGAGCGACGCATAGTGACTAGCTAATCACTAGTCCTGTCCTAGTCTTCGTGTCCTTTCGACGTTGAGCAACTGAGTAACAATCAGTTCACGTAGAAAATCATATATTGAGATTAACTCCGCGAGGAGTCCATATGCTCTAAGTTGGGAGCGGACATGGCTTAAAAAAAAGACAGTTAATTGAGTGATTAAATTAATCAATAAAAGTGAAATGAATGGATACAGCTCACGTTATAACAGAGCGGCAAACTAGCAGAGTTTTTCACTGCAGTCCGTCCTCATACGAGCGCAATAGGTTATTATATAAATTCTCAACGTCATATGGGTAACGGGATATTCTTGATTCTTTTTTATATTCAACGCAAAAAGATTAACATCTACCGCCACGGTGAATTCCCAGTAAAAGAATACACAAGATACTAAATATAACTTAATAAATATCAAAAGAAGGAAAGAAGAGAAAGCCAAGAGTATTATTAAAGAATATTTGTTTGAATTTATAACTGGTGAGATAGGAAGATTATGTTGCTCATTTAAAATTGGCCGCAAGTTGGTTTACAAAATATTTATTACGCGTCAGTTCAAGTTCATTCGTGCACTTGAAATTCCTAAAGATGCTGAAAGGTAACACGAGTCATTAGATTAAAATATACAAAGTTCAAACGATTAGTTGATAATGCTCGTTATGAGCGATACCGGTCTTGATCTGATAAATGATATATGTAATGAGTACTAGAAATGTTTTGTTATTATTATTATAATCCCATTCCACCTAGTATTCACAGTGAACACCTGAAAAATGAAGTGAAATTCAAACGATTCAAAATAGAGATGAATCAACATTGCTCTTCTCTTCTTGACGTATGTCATTGGTTATACATAACGTGACCATTTATTTTTGTCCTCAAAACGGGACATCTACCAATTTTTACGTAATAGTATGTATATTCAAGAAAACACGTATTTTTTCATAGTTTTTATGTATTAATAAAAAGAAAAGGATTGTTGATAAAGAAAATAACAGGAATAAATAGTATAAATATGAAAAAAATTAAGTTGTTTTATATTTTTCTGATGAAAAAATTTTCTCAAGTATACCTAACTGGGTTTGCTTTTAAATAAGAATGGAATTCTTGACAGGATTTTTTTAAATTTATTTAACATCGCTTTAAGGACTCCGACTTGTCATTGTGTTTTTTCTGTCGTCCACAACTTATTCATCTGTGAAAAGACTCTTTCTACGGGTGCATTTGTTCCGGGCAAGCATAAAATGTATTCAATGATCACTCTAACGTTTTTATGGTTCAAATTATTATTACGAAAGTGTTGGAACAATTCAATCCAACGATTTTCGATTGAAACGTTTCCAATATTCCATTCGGTCACTTTTTGGGGTGTAATAAAGTTCCTAATACTCATCAAATACTTCTGTTTCTTGGTAGCTATTAATAAATCCTTTTTGAATCAATGTATCCATTACACCTTGAATTTCTTCCCACGTAGGTATTTTGGTTAAATTCGCCCATTCAAATATTTTTAATTCTTCAAAGAACAAAGTCCACTGCTCCAAATATTCTTCGCTTATTTTATAGAACTCAGTAGCTGTTGTTTTAATTGTTCTTCGTAAACACTATCGCAATCACTTTCTTGCAATTTTGCCAGTATTTTTTCCGTAAAGTTATACGAATCGGCTATACTACGCACAACCATCGATTTTTTGAATTTTTTTTTTAAATTGTTACCGTGTGTTGCCCTCTTCTTTTGAAAACGGGACATTTCGACACCCCGAAGCTGTACTTGGGGACAAGGGGACAGGCAACCTAAAAACGGGACGTATGGTCACTTTAGTTATACACGAATTCAAAGTGTCTCCATTTCAATTCTCAAGCTAGCCGAGAGATATAATCGGTATGTCACACTGCACGAAAAGTGTGTTAGAAAGTTTGACTTCGATGCTTCGTGGCATGTTTTCGATGAGTCGCCATTTGGCTCACTTACGAAACTGATTTGCATCGAAGATGTATTGTTTCCTGCAAAATATAATCGGAAAATCCAGTGACTCGATGACGCAGATCGACTCAAATCTGTCTCGACGATCTCAACATTTCATCATTGAATTGAATTTAACGTGTTATTATGTAATCTAGGATTATAGAATGAGTCGTTTGGCACGAATCGATCAGATCGGATCCGATCCGATTCGTTATCACTGCAAAACGAAGACAGACGACTCGTGATTCAATTCTATTTTGACAGTTAAATTCTCAATGCTGGCTTAGCGAAGCTGTCATTGATCAAATTTGAATCGTGTGAACTTTGTACCTTTCCATGAGCTTTTTAGTTAACGACCGGGTTTCGGATTCCGGTATCTTCAGGCAATATAAGAACCCGAATGAACTTTAACTGATGCACAGTAAATAGTTTGTGTAGCTTACTACTAACATCGCTAATTTTACGATCGCAATCAGGATCTAGGAATTCCAAGAATGAACAAACCATGAACCGTGGAAAAGTACGAAATTCAAATGGTTTAAATGATTCAAATTGGATATTGAAATTCCATCAAGGACCTTCAGTCAAAATCCTCAGCTACTAACATAACACATTAGTCTTCCTTTCACATTAAATTTAATAAGGATGTGACCGGTTTCGCTCATTGTAAGCATGATCAACTTCACTTTAAACAATGATCGATTTCATCAGTCGATGTGTTTTTTCACCTTTCTACGAAGTGACGGCTTGCCCCTTTAAAGTGATCCATTTAGAAAATCATCCAAAATTATCTGAATGACCGATCCCTCTATGCAGCGGTTAAGAAGGAAAAATCTTCTCTCCGCTCAGCCTCCGCTGAGGTACCCCAGGGTAGTCTCCTGGGACCTAGGCTATTTAACCACTTCATTTACGACCTCCCAAATCCCAAAAACTGCTCTGTCGCTCTTTATGCGGACGACACGGCCATCACCTCCACGCACAGGGACCGGGACGTAGCTATACGTCGCCTTGAGTTAATAGCCCAGCTGACTTGACTATTTCAGTCGCTGGAGACTCAAAGTAAACGGCGCGAAAACAGAGGCGATCCTCTTCACGCGTAAACGTAATAACAAAAATTATAACGGGAAAATCACCGTCTGTGGTATCCCTTGCTGTTTCAGCCCAGCTGTCAAATACCTCGGGGTATTTCTGGATTGCTCCCTCTGGTCTACGCACATTGCAGAAGCCAGGCGGAAAGCTCACGTTGCAATTGGCGCGTTGTACCCCAATATTCAATGCTAGAAGCTACCTCAGCATGGCTAATAAGAAGGCACTATACAACATGGTAATTAAGCCAACCATGCTGTACGTCGCATATGGTCTGTAGACATCCCCGACAGCAAACTTCTTCTCCTTCAGAGGGTCGAAAATAAATGCCTACGCATAATCACAGGCTTGAAGAAGAACGCCAGCACCCGATACCTCCGGGCGTGGTATAAAGGCCCTGACATTAAAGAGACCCTACGCCTCCACCGTGCCAGTTTCGTGGAAAGCTTGAAGCAGGGTCCCCACCTCGCTCCAACTCTCCGAGCTGTGAAAATATCCAACTTTAAAACCAACTAAAGGCCTCTAAGAACCTCGTCAGGACGATGTCTCAAACCTTATGCTCCACCCACCTTTCTCCTACAGCAATTTCTTCAACAGTGGAGGCAGCGTGGAAGAAGCCAGCAGCACTGCCAGCTTCTATACTAACGCCCTAAGAGATACATTTTAAGCTACGAGCTAGGCTCGTCGATTTAGTAACAGTTAGGGACTGGGCATGTCTACTATAAGAACAAGTAAACTCCTCAAGTTTACGTAAACATTACGAGCAATTCCTAGTAAGAATTGAAAATTTTAATGATTCCAAGACAATCATTCTCGTAAGGGGTTTTTCTTATGTTTTCCCCACACAAAGCCCTCAGCTGACAGAATCTTTTAGAAAGTCAATACTTAGCTAGCTTACATGCGGAAAGGGAAACAAAGACTTAGTCTGTATCCACCCTAGCAACAAAAATAGCCAGGAAACTAGGAGCCCGCCTAATGGACTCCACATATAGTTTCAGTAGGAAAGTAAAGGTAGGAAAAAAAAAAAAAAAAAAAAAGGCTGTGGAGTCGGAGTTGGAGTCGTCGCGGCGTTTTGGCCGGAGTCGGAAATTTTGTAATGTTTGAACTTTTCATTTTTGCGTATTATATGCCAAATTTGGCTATTGGCCGGATTGATTGATTGATTTTTAATTGAATACACATAAATAGGAAGATTAGAAAAAAAAACCTCACGAAATTAAACATTTTTTAGTCGGAGTCGTGTTTTCTTCAATGTTGGATTCGGAGTAGTATTTTTTTTAACGACTCCACAGCCCTTGTTTAATTATATTGGTATTTTCGTACGCCAATGGCTGTATAAACATTGCTACAGTTGAAGAGTAAAATAATGTTTTTAAAAATGAAAATAAATGAACGAAATCGTGTACCACGAGAAAACCATTCCGAACGGGTTCGTGACCCCAGTTGGAAATTCAATTTTCAACTTACTATGAGAAGTTTACCCAATCGGTGAGATATAGTCGAATTGTTTGAATCGCATCATATCCGATTTTATTTGCATATTTATAACAATGCCTTGGCATAACAATCCTAGAATGTACGCACGTCTCGCAATTCACGTGGCTATAAATTGGTGTGTTATTTGAAACATCTTAATTGCAAAATTCGATAAGTCCACTCAATATGTAATATTACTAATGTGATTAATACTGGCAAATCTGGAAAACATTTTCGAATAAATAATACAAGAAGGTTTTATTTACAAACACAGCTCGATCCACAAAAATTTAAAAATTATTCTTGAATGTCATTGTGTACAGAATAATAGACTTAATTGTTTTCGATAAGTTTCCTTTGTTATATATCACTTTTAAGGTGTTCACTGTCAATACTTGGTGGAAAGGCATTATAATAAAAATAATAACACATTTTTAGTACTTTTTTCACATGAGATTTATTTCATCAGGACCGGTGTCGCTCATGGCGAGCATTATCAACTGATAAGGAATACAATAAAACAGTGGTATTTATGCAAAAGTTAAGGATGAAAACAAGGTATGACAAACAATTGGTAAAACAATTATTTGCTTAGTTGTTTTACCAATTGTTTGTCAAACCTAGTTTTTCTTACTTAACTTTTGCATAAATACCACTGATTATTGTATTCCTTATCAGTTGATAATGGCCATGAGGGTGTTGGTCCTGATGGGGTCTCATGGGAAAAGTACTAAAAATGTGTTATTATTTTTATTTGTTATATATGTTACAGTGAAACTGTATTCTCAGTGAAAATATATTCTTCTCCAAGCTGTCATTGAAATTAAATTTGACCGTCCTATCTTCAGCCCACTGTTTGTCTCTGTGTTTTTTTTGTTTTCTTTTTATGAATGGGACTACTTGCTGATTTTGTTTGATTGAAGCAAAGCACATTTTTAGGCCGGCAAATCATCGACTTGGGCCAATAATTTCAATGATCGTGTCCAGTGAAATCATGTTGTGATACAAATCTATAACTTGATACATTTTCACTGAGAATACAGTTTCACTGTAACATATACATAATTATGTATTATAAATATGCTATGATGACAATCAACCAAAATATAATCTACACGTCTTATATTAAGTTGTGTTAAACAGTTAAATGAAAGTTTGGATGAATTCTAAATGAATGTTAAATGTAATTGAGACTTCGAAGGTGCTTGATATAATTTCAATATCAAATTTGAATCGTTTTCTTTGATTACTTTTCATGAGTTTAGTCGTTAGCGACCCGGTTTTGGCATTTTGGCATCTTCAGGCATTTCAAGTGTACGAATGTACTCGATTGATGTTGAATGTTAAATGAATGTGACATGAATGTTAAATGAATGTTAAATGAATGTTAAGTGAATGTTAAATTAATGTTAAAAGGTTAAATGCAAGTTAAATTAAATTGTGGTTTTTCGAATGAGACGCGATTGCAAAAAATACCCTCATATTTAAACTCACAATGACTTGCAGAATCTGATAGGTTCAATAGTTACGACAAAATGCTAACTTTATTTGGCTAATATATAATGACAAATAATTTAAGTTTTAAACACAAAAACGTGGATTACTATCTTTGCAAAGTGGCATACCAGTTTTTAAATTTAAATGCCTCATATCTTAAACCCAGGGTTTGAAAAAGAATACAAGTTTGCTTTTCATAGAGAACTATTTGTGAATAATTCAGTCGACTTTCCATATTGAAAATGGTGTGGTTATGAAGAATTTATTGTTAGCCAATGAGCAGTGTGTAAAGAGTCAAAGACATGAAAGATACATTTTGGAGGAAAAATAATACAAGTACAGTAGAACCTCGATTATCCGGACTTATTGGGGATGAAGATAGTCCGGATAACGACAAATCCGGATAATCGAAAAAATCATAATTGACAGGAAAAGACAATTATATTCAGTGTAAATCATTTTTATTTTTTTAGATTAATACAAAGCTTTAATAATACATTATTTTTTTATTGTAAAAAATCAATTATCGATTTCTGCTTAAAGCTAGCTTTTCTTTTCGATGCTGCTAAATCACGAATACTTTTAAGAAACATAAGTTGTCTTGAAAAGCACTCTTTCTTGACTCTCATTAAACAATTGGTAAACTTCAAGATTTTTTATATCAGAGATCGTTGACGTTCCGACACCATATTTATTAGAAAAAAACGTCCCGATTCACCCCGTTTCAAAGCATCGATTATATCAAATTTGTTTTTTAATGAAACTACGACACGTTTTCTCTTCGTTGACATATCGGTAATATTAAAAATAAATATTAAAATCGTGATCAATTTTTGAAGAAACAAACATTCAATGCGCTTCGAATTTGGACGATGACTAACCCATATTTTACACAGGACTTATTGCTAGAACAAATGCAACGATCAAAATATTAAGACTGCATTCCATCACGTACGTAAACAGTGGACGCAATTCGCCACGTGCATAACAGCAAATTTGTAAAATTTTTGTTTATTTTGACCAATCCGGATAATCGAGGTTCTACTGTAGTGCGTAATATGTCATTTTTTCTGAACTTTTATTGAAATTTATGGTAGCTATGTACATATGTAGTTTAGTACAGTGGTTATTCTTCGCATTACACGTACAAATATACACTTCTTACACTAATAAATCTCAACTTCTGATCGTCTATGTCACGGGTGACCAGATTTTTTTCCCGCGATTACCTTTCGCTTAAAATTATTGGCGGCGGTCGATCAACATTAAAAGTAGTAATTTAAAGCCAAAAATCAGTCTTGATTGAAAATAAATATTAACTATTAATACCAGTTCAATTTAATTTAAGTTTTTTTTAAAAAGCAACTTTGATGACTACACAAACTTAAATTAAAATAGGTGTTCTTTTTTTTACTTTAACCATCGCAAGCAATATGCTTTACAAATCGTAAATATTAAATTCAGTACAAAAATATCATGTCATTTTATTAAGAATCACATAGGCGGGCGACTAGGAATACCTACGCGATCGACGCATTGGCCACCCCTGGTATGTGTAAACATAAACATTTGTCGGTGCAAAGTGTGCTGCAACAAATTACAAGCTTTCCTTATATTTCATTTATTTAAAATCGAGTGACATAGAGATTTGTGAGTCCAAATGACCAATATCGGGCACTTTTAGCATCAAGGCTCAACATTAAGCATTGCTAAAAAATACTTATTCAAAGATGTATTTTACGTTTCCAGGAATGGACGAACCGACTGGCACTCAAGTACCTTCAATGTTCCTGAACTTTCTTGGATCATCAATAGACTGGCAGTATAAGACGGAACCTGAGACGGCAGCCTGTCTTGGAGAACCTGAGAGACGATGCACTTGGCCAAGGGGAAAGGTATAAGAATAAAGATATATTTATTTGTCTTATGTACAGGACGATCAACACGAACGAATAACCAACTTTTAATTTATAAAAAAAACTTTTCAAAGACCATGGAATTGAAAAATCTCTATTTTTACACAATAACCTTTAATTGAACCCACCACTTTATGACATTATTCTATCATCAAAAAATTCAACTAGAGTATACTTATATATATAACACGGATGTATAAATTGTGATATATTTTTATACAAAACGCTTTATATAACACGGTTTGAGGAAAAAATAAATAATTACAATAAACATTTCGCGTGTCAACGGCGTTGGCTTCCGTGCCGGATCGCCCGGGTTCGATTCCCGGTACGAGCGGATTTTTTCAGTCGATAAATCTGTTCAAAGGCATGGGTTTTTGTGTTGTTGAAAATCCCTTCCCACCTTTCCGATGCCAAAGAGTGCCACAGAGTGACAGGGATTAACTAATCACTAGTCCTGTCCTAGTCTTCGTCCTAGTCTACTCTCTTCGAAAAAAGAGAGGTTGAGCAACTGAGTAACAAGCAGTTCTCGTAGAAAAAACAAATGTTGAGATAAACTCCGTGAGGAGTCCATATGCTCCAAGTAGGGAGCGGACATAATTTAAAAAAAAAAAAACATTTGTCATAGTATTTATTTGTGGATGAGGTTTTTTATAAGATGGATATTCATGACATCCAAGAAATATTGGATCGTACGTTGAACGAAGAAGAATTAGTCAAAATGTTGGATTTACCTACCGCAATTAATGAGTCGGAAAGCAGTTGCAGCGAATAAGCTACATGTTTCACATTAAAACAAAAAATGACGGCCTGGAATTGGCTATTATTAAATAAGATTTTTTTTATTGAAAAATATTTAAAATGGAAAAGAGTTCGAAATTCAAGAGGGAATTACAAAATATTTTGGAACCTTATAAGGAAATTCGATATATTTTTTGGAACGCAAAACCTTATTTTATATGAACTTGACAAGACCTTGTACATATAACACGGATTTGTATTACACGACGTTTTTGTGGAACCATATAACCGTGTTATACGAGGCCCAAGTGTATAGAAAATCTATTTTTTGTTATTATACTATTATTTGTTTTTAATTTATTTAACAAAAAGAAGACTTAATAATAACTGAGAACGAAAATGGATTAAGCTTGTTTATTTCAGTTGAAAGAGCGTGATTACATATTTAGGTAAATGTACCAGTAGCTGACCGTTTAAGAGAAAATTTCAACAAAAATAACGATTAAGGTTTAGCATTGTACCGAATAAAGCAAAGCAAGTATACTCATATTGGATCATATGTCTTAATTGTTAGTATGTAACAAAAATTACGAAAGGGCCTGTTGAAAAAAAGTTGTGTTAAATTATTTGAAGTCATGTTTTTGTTTCAGTAGTTGACCATCTCACAAATTGAAAAGTCTAGGTGTTGACATTGTCTAATCAGGGAGCTTTATAGTGAACTTTCTTTCAGGGTTGTCTCAAGGCTTTCTGTCACACCACTCTTGGTTGAATCAAGTAGCAATGGGTGGTTCAGGAACAAGGTATACACCGTTACTTGATTGATCACCTAAAAACTTTGAAATAATACACTTTCCTCACTTGGTGTTGTTGTCAAATGGCCACCCTGGCACTCCATTGGCTATATGGTGATGTGTTAGTGGCTCATTCCGACCACAGATGCCTTAAATTGTCTTAACCTTACAATTTAGAGCAATCCCGCATCAGCATTTCTTATTTTGGGCCATTTTATTCTCAAAAGGTCAACTATTGATACATGGTCAACGACTGGTACATTTACCTTATATATTGATCTGCATTCCTACCTCATGCCCGTGGATTCAAGTTCATTTGGATGTTTGGATGTTCAGTTGTTTGGACAAAAATTATCGTAAATTAATAAATTCAAATGATTCATATATGATATTAAAATTGCATTGGGCCTTCAGTCGAAATCCTTATTTATTCAAATTAATGTTGGCTACATAAAATAAATAATATACATAGTGAATCTATAAGTATAAGAGAGTCTAGGTTTAATATAACAAACCAAAAAAACATGATTGTATAGATATTAATTTAATTAAACAAGTTAGAAAGGATTTCTTTGTCTGTTATAGAAATAGCGTCTAAAGAGAAAACACATATTAATTTGATAGTAATAATGAAAGACAACGTCTTAAAAACTATTCATTTTTAAGCAAAAGAAACGAATCTTTTGTTTGACAATTTAAACGCCAATCCAAATCCATGAATTTTTGCCACAGGGCACCATTTTCAACCATCGATTATTCCGTTAAAATGTCACGTAACATACCCGGAAAATCATTTTATATCCAACTTATGTTTGGTTTTCTGAAAAAAAAAATGTTTGTAAAATCGGTTTACGGACGATAGTTTAATCGTCATAAGAAAACATTGATGAAATGATTGCATACTTTTATAAACAGTTGTAAACAGATCACGTGTAGGTACTGTAGGTGTATATAAGTTGTGTGCTGCCGCTGTCTCTTTTCTACTCAGACGCATCGACCAATCGAATTGGAAGAGATAGATGCGGCCCGGGTGATCGTGCCTCTCTCGCTCGCACGCTTGCCTTCGACGTAACGCGACAAACTGAGTCATGTTTTTTCGTGCGTGCAGCGGGCGTTCATCGATTTATAAGACGTTGTCACGTCAAAAAGTGTAAGATTTAAGAAATGTTTCCAGGGATATTTACGATAATAAGGAGCAAGCCCTAGTGAAATATGTTAGCTTAACTTAGCTATAAAATAAAAACGGCTAATCATATCGATATATTAACAATCATATTGCCTTGAGAAGATGTGTCTGCATTAGGTTTAATTTAAAAATACCATATTTATTCATAAATAAATTCGTAGTGTCGTTTGCGTGCCTGCACGCCGTGGTGTATGCACTGTTTAGGAGTAAGTACAAATATTTTACATTCAGGCATCTACGAATTCACTGTATTGAAAAGTAATATATATATAATTTTATGTATTTTTATTAATTTGTCAAATGCATGGCGCATTGGCACTTGCTGTAATGCTATGTATTTTATATAGTTTTTTTGCCAATAAATAAATAAATATGTGTTACAGTGAAACTGTATTCGCAGTGAAAATGTATTCTTCTCCAAGCTGTCATTGAAATTAAATTTGACCGCCCTATCGTCAGCCCAATGTTTGTCTGTGTTTTTCTTTGGTTATCTTTTTATGGAAGGGAATACTTGCTGATTTTGTTTCATTGAAACAAACCAAAATTTTAAGCCGGCAAATCATGGACTTGCACCAATAATTTCAATGATCGTGACCAGTGAATTCGTGTTGTCATACAAATCTATTACTTGATACATTTTCACTGAGAATACAGTTTCAATGTAACATCTATATAACATGTTAGCAGCCGCAGATATATTGAAATAAAATGAAAAACAAACTTATTTCAGGATATTTAATATTTATAATCAGATCAATATTTGCAAATCACTGCCAAACGTAAATTTTCTGTCGAATTGAAGGTTTAATAACACTTCCCTATAATAACTTTCAACTTTGACTATTTTTTCTAATCCCGAGATTCATCAGTTATTGAAAATCTTCGGGATTCCGGGATTGGAAATTCTAGTACTGATTAAGACTCAATCAACTCATGTACATATTTGTTGTTGATATCCAAGTTTAGTTTATTCATTTGGTGAACTATTTCATCTGTCATATTTCAGTCTGGAGTCAAAATGTGTGAAAGTAGAATGTTCTAAGCCGCCTGTATAAATATTTAAATTACGAACATTTTATGCAAAACCATAAACAATCGGAAGTCGTTATAACAACAAAAAAAATCGTTAATTTTATACTTAAAAGCTTTTATAAATAATCTAATCTGGGTCCATATCCTCAATCAGTGGAATCCATTAGTAGATGTTGTCACAACATTTATGTTAATTACCGTTTTCTGTTCGCCTTTCTAATTTCGTTTTTATCATAATGAAAGAAACTATAATAATGAATTCCATTTTTTTTTCACTAGGTTTATCTGTTTTCTATTGTTGTTTGCATCCGATTTTTAATTGTAATAAAATTAATCATCCCAGACAGATCCGAATGATATCTTATCCACATCCGCTTCGTAATCACAGCATTAATAACAAACACTATTTGTTCGAATGGATTTTTAAATAATAACGACTCGAAATTATTTTAACGATTTGAAATTATATATTGCCAGATCCTCGGGTCATTATTTAGTATCACACAGAAATGTTGGTGTAGTAAAGTTTCTCAACCTTTCAATTTGCAGAGGGTATCTATATAAAGTCCCAGTCTGTAGTTGATGGGTCAAATTCGTTTTATTGGGTTGCAGTGCTCACGGGCTTAATTCTCAGTGCAGATAATTTCATAAACTGATTTTTCAATCGATATATATTGTTTTGTAGTCCAGCACGGCTGTCTATGATTCTTTCAAGCCCATCCGATCATTAAAACGAGGCATGCTGACAGGGATCACCTAACCACTTGTCATGCCCAAATCCGATCCTTTTATTATTCTAACTATCTGCAAAAAAAGAAAGATTGAGTAACGGAGTAACGGATAGTTCTCAAAGAACAACATCTTCTGGAATAAGCTCCATTTAGAGTCAATATGCTACACATTGGAAGTGGATATGGTTGTTATGACAACTACTTTTGATTCTAAATATCCTAATAAAAAAAATGGTTTTATGTATTGTCGGTTTACGGACGATAGTTTAACGTGACAACGTCATAAGAAAACATTGATGAAATGATTGCATACTTTTATGAATAAAATGGAATCATTTTTATTGAATTATCATTATTTTGTATGGATACGAAGAAGGAGTGAAATGAAATCTACAATTTTTTATTGATATATTTTATTCGCACTCATTAATTCAAATATGTTTATTACTTTGATGAACAGTTTATTTACAAGTATATTTGTTATACGTTAATCAGATTTTTAATATGCAAGAATTAATTACATTTATTGCCGCAATTGTTGTTGTAATATAAACAATGAAAACCACATTAACATTTCACTTCACTTTATAAACAGTTGTAAACAGATCACGTGTAGGTACTGTAGGTGTATAAGTTGTGTGCTGCCGCTGTCTCGTTTCTACTCAGACGCATCGACCAATCGAGTGGAAGAGAGATAGATGCGGCACAATCCGAACGGTAGATAATCGTGCCTCTCTATCGCTTATCCGCGCTCTCGCTCGCACGCTTGCCTTCGGCGTAACGCGACAAAGGGGACAATGAGTCATGTTTTTTCGTGCGTGCAGCGGGCGTTCATCGATTTATAAGACGTTGTCACGTCAATAATAATACATTTTAAGTACTTTTTCCACATGAAATTTATTTGATCAGGACCAATTTCGCTCATGGCGAGCATTGTCAACTGATAAGAAATACAATAAAACAGTGATATTTATACAATAGTGAAGTATGAGAAACAAGGTATGACAAACAACTAAGCAAATAAATTGAAGCAAATTACAAGAAAAATAGACCACAAATAAAAGGTTGAAGACCTCTTAGCAATGCAAATTAAAACATCATAAATCAATTAAATATTAATTAACATTGAGACGACCAGGGTTTCTTCCCAATCTGACTGCGTCAGACAGCGTCATTCTAAGGCGTTCGTCGACGGAACTTAGGGACAGGATGGGGACAAGGTGTCGCCAAAGATTTCAAACGGTTTCTCTTTGCCGTAACTCTATCCCAGAGTAGGCTAGTTAATTGTTCTCAATTTAATTGTCATTTTAATTATAATGCCATTTCAAAGCATAAGACCAAATGAATAAAGTGATTGACCTGTCCGAAAACCTTAAAACTGATAACGAAATATTTTTTTGATTTTTTTTACAAAAATACTCGTCTATTTTTAAAACAGCTTATGAAAAAAAAGCATTCTTGTTTAACCAATCACTGCGAAGCCGTCGCAATGAGTCGGTTACATGAATTTGTAACAATTTGAATGCATTTATTCGCGTTATATTACTCAATCTTATTATTCCTCGTTTCTTGTTTAGTAGATAAATAAGATCGTCCGAGAGAGTTCTGATACCCTACAACATCATGCGGTATCAACATTAACAAAGTAAAAGCCCGAATATTACTGTTGTATTCCATTTCTTATCAGTTGACAATGCTCGCCATGATCAAAACCGGTCCTGATGAAATAAATTTTGTATGTGGGAAAAGTACTAAAAATGAATTATTATTTTAATTATAATGCCTTTCCACCAAGTATTGACAGTGAACACCTTAAAAGTGATCTAAATATCTTATCAAATATTATTTTTTTGATTATGGCTTACAAAAATACTCGTCTATTTTTAACTAATTATGAAAAAAACTATTGTTTATCCATGTTCACTCCTATTATGGAGCATATGGCTTCCTGCTTCTTATTTAGTAGCTCAATATATATTTTGTTCGAAGAGAGTAGGGATAGAAGGGTTAAGGGTAGGAGAGGACCAGTGGCCATCTATCTCGCCTTCCAACAAATTCGATGAATCGACTGATCCAATGCTGTTCGCACTGGCACTCGAATCCGTGTGGTCCGTCACGGAAGCCAGCAACGTTGACCATTGCATCACGGATCCGAACTATTATTCGAAGTGTTAAATGGAATTTGAATAAATAAAACACAATTTGCTGCAGTACTATTTAAAAATATATAAAGACCGGTTTCGTTCATCACGAACATTTATCAGTTAAAATATGTATCATTTTTATTTCTAATCATTATTCAATGTGGAAGCAGTAATAAAAATCGTTTTCATTTCATTAAAAAAACTGCCAATGCTGTTAGCAAACCGGTCGCTCAAAAGTCAAACTCTACTGTGTTACATACACTTTCAAAATAGCAGTCGACAAATTCCATAAATATATGTGTTTCTAATTTTGACACGTGTTTCGCCTCTTTCACGATTCAGCCGAATCCATCGAAAGTACTGATGTGTTTTAATTGCTAAAAGTGTAAATAATGTAGATATTTCCGCACGCATCGTTGACAACATTGTTCAAAGCTCATTTCTTCTAGTTCGTAAATTTGTCTTTATCACAATGCAAGGAAGATATTATATTGTGTTGACGCACGCATTTTCTCTGTCAACACGCGTAAACTTATGACTTACGACATAAATGTTAGCGCTTATTTACACCGTGAGAAATTTTCAAATAATTTGATTAAATCCACGTAAAAATTGTGTTTTTTTAAATTTAGTGACACGGTTCATTTTATCATGTTTTGTATCGTCACAAATATGGGTACTTTAATATTAATATTTATTTGTTGGAGAGAATACAATACATAACATTTTATTTATTTATTTATTTAAGAAAAAGCAAATCATGGCATTACAGCACGCGCCAATGCGACATGTATTTGACAAATATAAATTCTTCTATTTATAAATTTATACATACATAATGTAAATATATAATAAAATCACAAATTAATTAAAAATTAAAAATAAGATGAACAATTAAATAGTCATGAAAAACAGAGAGGAAAATATTATTATTTACATGAGAAATTTTCACGAGTCAACCGAATTAGTTTGACAAAATCAACTTTATTCATAAATATAGTATTCGTCTGAAAAGGATAAAAACGTAAATGTATTTTTTTAAATTTAGCTTCTTATCCGAAGCAATTCATTTTAAAATGTTTTGTATCGTCACAAATATTGGGGTGGTTCTACTTCAATAACAAACAATTTGTTCACGATTCCTCAAAAAATTATCAGGGACATTCAATTTACAGCTGATGCCAATGCACAATGCATTTAACAAATATATAAATATATATACATTTATTTATAGCTACATATATTGTAATGTAAAAAAAGAGTTAAACATTCTAGTGTATCAGAAGGCAGAGAAAAAAATAAAACTTCATTGGAAATTGGCAAAAAAGTCAACCGTGTAAGTTAAGATAGAATCAACTTGTGTTCACAAAAAATAGTATCTGTCTGAACTTACTCACATCAATAATAAATATGTCTACATCCGTAGCTATATCGATTAAAATTGTCCCATATTTTTCGAAACCGAACTAATGCTGTCACATTATTCTTCTGGTCATACCAGGGCTGTGGAGTCGGTGAAAAATAGTCCGACTCCGACTACAGCATTTACCAAAAACACGACTCCGACTCCGACCAAAAAAAATCAATAACGTCACTTTTTACCCATAATTTTCCTATTTATGTGTATTCAATTAAATATCAACCCTATCAATGCGACCAAAGGTAAATTTGATATATAAAATGAAAAAATAAAAAGTACAAACTTTTCAAAATTTCCGACTCCGAGTACGACTCCGGCCAAATCGTCGCTACGACTCCGACTCCACAGCCCTGGTATATAGTGTACATATTTGTGTATAAAACATGTACATGTGTTATAAAAATATAAAATAAAATGATGACTAGTATCAAATTCAGAACGGTGCACGACTTTGGAAACAAATGGATGGTTCGGTCAATCATACTTTCGATTGATTGTTACATCACTGTTGAAATGATATTACAATGTAGCCACTCATACAAATTTTAAGTTTCAGGCTCTTATGGGCTGTTTTTACAATTGAAAAATATAAATGAAACTCAAAAAGCCAACATAACTTAATTTTTGTTTTTCTCGAAAAGTCTGAAAGTGGATAGTACGACTCATATTTGCATTTTTCCACTCCGGTACAATCCGGTACATTTCGAGCCCTAATTTACGCATTGTAATTTAGAAAGTAACTTAGCAATTATTTTTATAACTTTAATTGACAGCTTCAAATTGTTACGATAGCCCTTTGGTGGAAATCTACCATTGTTGTTGTAAGAGGGCTAATTATTTTGTGACGTAACGGTAACATTGAAAACAACTAATTACGAACAGCAATCTTTTTTATCTTCACTACGTGTAATTATATTTTGCTTCCCATCATAAATAAGAAAGCAAACATTGTGGTGAATAAAGCTTTCTTAGCTCAGTGCTACTCAAATGCTAGTCCGTGGACCAGTAACGGGCCGAGAGCAAGCGATGACCAGTCTATGATCAAAAGAATAAATAGCATCTCTTCCAAGCCAAAAAGGCGTCGGTAACATTTTGATGATTCTAAGTTAAATTTGAGGTTAGATGCACAATAAAAAATATGCACAACCTGCCAATAGTATGTTCTTCAAAAAATAACTGTAATACGTGGAGAGATAAGGTGCTTAAAAAAGTAATAATTAACCTTTGAAAGAGTATGGACGTACTGTTAGTTCAAACAGTATAATGAACTAAATTCAATATACAATGTATATAAACCAGGGCTGTGGAGTCGGAGTCGGCGCGGCGTTGTGGCCGGAGTCGAACTCGGAGTCGGAAATTTTGAAAAGTTTGAACTTTTTATTTTTGCATTTAATATGTCAAATTTGGCTTTTGGCCTCATTGATAGTGTTGATATTTAATCGTGTTTTTGGTCAATGTCGGAGTCGGAGTCGGAGTCGTGGTTTTGGTAAATGCTGGAGTCGGAGTTGGAGTCGGATTTTTTTTACCGGCTCCACAGCCCTGATATAAACCAAAGTCATGTTAGTTACACCACTTATAAGTCGAGAACGGCTGGACCGATTTTGATGATCTTTAATTTTGTGGCTTTGTCACCGTCCCGAATAGCAGAATAAGTATTAAAACATCTAATATTGATTTTCGCACATTTATTGAACTAAATTCATTTTGAGTATTCATTTTAACTTAGTATAAAACTGAATTTAATTCAGAAAATTCAAAATCTATTGATTCTGAGGCGGTACGAAGTTCGCCGTGTCAGCTGTCACGTGTAACTTCAATTATTACGACATGTGTTTCGCCTCTTTCAGATACATCTTCGGACTTACTATCGCAATGTGTAATTAGTAATAAAGCAAGATTATGTTGAATTACATTCAGTATAGATTTACTCACTCGCTTAAAAGTTAAGATATTTATTCCGAAACTGCCTGAAAGAGGCGAAACACATGTAACAAGTTGTAATACAATGCGTGGAATAATCAAAGCTATTGTTAAATTTAATATTATTCGTAGAATCTATATTTATTAAAATTACTATTTCACTTTTTACCAACAAAATTATGGCGCGGTCCCAAGGCAACGCTGAAAACTATCTACCGGTCCGCAAATCAACAATATTTGAGTAGCACTGGCCTATTACTCATCTTACATCAAGATTAACTACCAAACGGTATTATATGCTACTCTCAATAATTATTGCACTGTAAACAAGAAATTTTGCACGATGACATAAGAGTTGACACGTAACACGTGGCTACATCACAAGACGAATAGAGTGCTTAACTTTTGCCAGGCTGAGTGTGAAACAGTCGACTACCACTGCTAATTTATCTTAAATATCCATCTTAATATTAGTGATACAATATACAATCTTTTGGTATTCTTAAATCATTATTTTTACACCTTTTGCAGTAAAACAATATGATTTTGATCCGGTAACAAAATAACAATGTATTTAGTTATACATAAATTATTTTATATATTTATTGATAGCTATTTCGGCTTACGCCTTCGTCAGAACTATGTTTTAAACGTGTATTAAAGATAGGTTATATACATACCTAGGCTAGACAGGGTACACCATACATCCCCTCTCTGCTCAACCATCCCAACCCCTATATAAGCTATCTCTAATACACGTTTAAAACATAGTTCTGACGAAGGCGTAAGCCAAAATAGTTATCAACAAATATGGTAAATAATTTATGTAGAACTTAAATATTTACATTGTTATTTTCCTACCGTATTATAATGGAATTCTACCAAGTAAATGCCTACTCAATCAATCAATGATTTTGATCAACTAGTTTCGTCGCAATTAAATAAAAAAGAAAATAAGTCGGATTATTATTGGCCGAAAACCATTTATATTGTCGCTACCTATTGCCAGGATTCAAACTGCTCTGCTTATACGCGATAAGATAACGTTATCTTATCTCAAACGAGCCTCTTTCAACGTAGTTTAAAATCAAATGGATGTTTTTTACATTAAAAGGTCTAGATAAGCAGCCGCGTTCTCAGTTTTGATATAGCCAGTCTGGAATTATCGATTTTCATATATTTTTTTTTTTATAGAACGATGTATAAAGTTACGTCAAAGCATCATCAATCATTTTTTTACTGCCATCTATGCCAATAAAGACGTACCACTGGGGTATTTTTTAGACCCCCCTTCGGCCTACGAGCTATTTTTCAAGGACAGTCTTTCGAAGTTTAAAACGTTTATTTGAAAGTAGTAGGATATACGGACTGCAATTAATGAAAACATATTTACACGGTACAACGATAACAAAATAAAAGGTCATGGACCAGGCAATAGCGGCTATACGAACCATCCGTACATTCATTATTGAATTAATGCTGAAGCTTAATGACGTGAAAATAGCACCATGCACTATTCTCACCCAATTATACCTTATAATACAGAGAAGCTTTCGGCCAGGGCTGTAGAATCGTGGAGTCGAGGCTTTTAGGCCGGAGTTGAAATTTTTATTTTTGCATATGATACCCACGTAAAATTCGGCTATTGATCGGATTGTTAGTTTGATATTTAATTAAATACACATACATAGGAAAAGTAGGAAAAAAACCGTAAAGAAATTAAACTTTTTTTAATCGCAGTCGGAGTCGTGTTTTTGGTAAATGCTGGAGTCGGATTCGTATTTTATTTTACGATAAACAGAGAGGTCGTGCCATGTATACCCCAACCATAAGGCAATACATTAGCCATTAGTTATACTTAATTTAAGTACATTTTTTAAGTAAGTTATTAAATACATTTTACTAAACTTAACACTCTGGCAACCGGTCCCGCGTTCGCGCGGATTTACGCCCCGCGCATTGTCTTTGCATCTGTTGGCACATTACATGACGCTTTTGGACTATTTTTTTAAATTGTAGTATTTTGTTAAGTGTATTATAGAAAGGCTCCAACTAGCTTTTGATGACAATGTCAAACGAGGTGTGCAATTTCATCAAGACTTAAAAATGACACTTTATCAAGAATCATAGAAGGCACTAACAAAAATTAAATCACATCATATGATTCATCAGCCGAATTCATATTCATAACATGTAAAAGAGTCCAACCCACCATAGCGGGTACCCAACTTCTTTTTAAGCCATGTAAAAAGGGGATCGGATGAACTTATCTTTAATGTTTATTCCACATAAATTTTATTGTATCAGGACCGGTTTCGCTCACGTTGAGCATTGTCATCTGATAAGAAATACAACAGTGATATTTATACAAAAGTTAAGTAAGAATTACAAGGTATGACAAACAATTATTATTTCGGTAAATTATGGATATACGGTCACGGGACTGAATTTTTGTAAAGATTAATGAAAAATAAGCACATTAAATGAAATGAATGTAAGGCTTACGATTTTTTTTTGAATTGCTTCGTCTTTAATTTTTAAATTTATTATTATAGAAGATCCTAAAGAATACTTCGCAATGAGTATGAAATCGAGTTGTTTTAATTTACAGAAGCAAAAATGCAACCACAAACTACACAAATAATAATAATATACAGATTATTATTAGATAGAAGATTATTATTTGTTTAAAATAAAAAGAATAATTTTATTATAGGCTAATATTAAAAAACAAATTCTTCGTTCAGAACTCATACAATATTCAGTAATATTCTTCAGATTTAATCATTTTGATTCCACATTCTATAATAATCCACAAGAGCTCAAACAGTAAAGTCAAAACATAAAATTATAAGCTAGTATGTATAATTTCTTTGAGCTTAGCTCGAGAGGATTGGGATTCTGTACCGTGACCATATATCCATAATTTACCGTTATTCAACTTTGAAAATAAATTGAAGCAAAATTCAAGGAAAATAGACTATAATTAAAATGTTGAAGACCTCTTCGCAATGCAAGCTATTACATCAAAAATCAATTAAGTATGAATTATCATTAACTTTAAAACATTGCAGGTTCTTGGTGGCACGTCCGTGATGAATGGCATGATGTACATCCGTGGCTCCAGAAAAGACTTCGACGACTGGTCAGCCGGCGGAGCAGCAGGCTGGTCTTATGAAGAGGTTCTTCCGTATTTCTTCAAATCTGAGGACAACAAGCAGCCAGATTTGATAGACAGGGGATACCATGCGGCCGGTGGACTCCTCACGGTCAGCCAGTTCCCCTACCATCCTCCACTATCGTACGCCCTGCTGAGGGCTGGTGAAGAGTTGGGTAAGAAATCATTTATTAGCTTCCATTTTCATCTTGCTTATCCAATATAAAACACCATTATATGTCCGTCACACACAAACAATACGACTAATAGACACCTTACTATAGAAGCATCTTAGATCCGGGGTTTATTTCGTTTGACAAGCTACTGACAAACGCTGGGTTCAAAAAGTCACGTGTGCCAATATTTAAATAACAATGATATATTATATGCCCGTCCAATGATGCCGATTGCGAAACCATCGCGAAAGAGATAGTTAATTTGATTGTTGCTTTGTTGACTCTTCAAAATTCCAACAGAAAGGAAATGTAGAGTTTCGAAATCCATAGATAAATTAACATAACAGCTTCTGTCGAGATATCAACACCTTACTTTGAAAAGTTTCTAACTGCTCTTGACACTGTTTTGAGATATGAGCGTTTGAAGTTTCGATTGATTAAAATTCACTTGTAACAATGAGCAAGTAAAAGTGTCTCAAATTACTTATTTTAAGCATATTTTTTCACAACAATAATGATGATCTTAAAGATCTAATGAAATAATCACTTTTAAGGTGTTCACTGTCAATACTTGGTGGAAAGGTATTAAAATAAAAATAATAATACATTTTTAGTAATGGTTGACAGACATGCAGATTTATTTATTTTATTAAATGCACTCATTTTTGGGCTTTTACTTTGTCAATGATAATTCATAATTAATTGATTTTTGATGTATTAGTCGTTTTACCAATTGTTTGTCATACCTTGTTTTTCATACTTAACTTTTGAATAAATATCACTGTTTTATTGTATTCCTTATCAGATGACAATGTTCGCCACGAGCGAAACCGGTCCTGATCAAATAAATTTTATGTGGAAAAAGTACTAAAAATGTATTATTATTTTTATAGTGGAAATAATGATGACAATCTTAGAACTTTGTCAAATTAGTTTAGTAAAAAAAAGTGTGCAGGTGCAGTGCAACTCCGAAATTTTGCTAACTACGTTATTCAACCATAGATAATTCTGAAATTCATATATATATATGATAGAATACGCAAATACAAGCTTTTCCGACCAAAACGTAATTTTAGGCAAAAATTTCAATTAGATCGTTTCCTTAAAAGTAAGGTAACGTAATGCTGAATAAATCCCAATGCATGTGACTGAGTTTTGTGGCTTTTTTTCATTTATATCTTGCATATAAAAATGTGTAAAAAAGTAAATAAACAATTTTGTTTGAGTACTGCACATCATGTACGCGATGGTGGCGCCATCGCTTGCAAGTTATAATGCTACATCTATAGCAGTGGTTCTCACGTAAAATGTGGCTGTGGCCGCATTAGGAACATCAGCTGTCGAACGGAAATGTCTGGTGGCCGCACCAAATTGTTGAGTCTTTTCTTGCCAAATAGACCTAAACATGTATGTGTTTGCGTTTATTGCGAACTAACAATTCTTGATGCACAATACAATGATACGGTAAGAAAAAGCTATCAACAAATATATAAAATAATTTATGTAGAACTAAAATACATTGTTATTTTTCTTACCGTATTAAAAATAGATATTTTATGTTACTTACATAGGTGCAACGACACAAATAATTGACATATTACTTTGTTGCTCAATCTCTCTTTATTGAAG
Organism: Himalopsyche kuldschensis; assembly: GCA_028554975.1. Lineage (NCBI taxonomy): Eukaryota > Metazoa > Arthropoda > Insecta > Trichoptera > Rhyacophilidae > Himalopsyche > Himalopsyche kuldschensis. The sequence continues at coordinate 1,738,517 of JAHFWI010000031.1, read as the reverse complement.
AGAGAGTGAGAGGTTATCTAATCGATTTTATCACATCCCGTTTTTAGGATCGAATAAGTGTGTAGTAGGGGATTTCAGACAACACAGTCATCTATATCTCACGTACCCGATAATGTCATGAGTCGGAAACATCTTATATATAAAACCGAAACGGCGTATGTATGTATGTGGGTCTGTAATTCCCTTTTGCATTGTTGATCATTAAGTTGCCAGTTGTTTCAACTTGGCCCGTCTGAATTACGTAATTACTCGAGTATCGAGTAGTACATTTTACAAAATACTCGAGTACTCGAGTAGTTTCATATGAACCAAAATATCTTATATTTAAAACCGTAACGGCGTATGTATGTCTGTGGGTCTGTAATTCCCTTTTGCATTGTTGATCATTAAGTTGCCAGTTGTTTCAACTTGGCCCGTGTGAATTTACGCGCCGAGGTGAACATAACCCCAAACTGGTCCGAGTGAAGCCGGGTTCGAATACTAACTTAACATAAAAAGTTGGTCTAATTTTTTAACGATTGTCAGAATCGATATCTTATCTAATTAAAATAAATTGATTGCTTCCGAATTCATTCATAAAACTTCCATTCACTATTTGGATCGTCATGAATACCGGTCAAGATTGTTACTCTTTTTTTTTTCATATACACTCTTTTAATAAGTTGTATTTAGTAGTAAATTTAGACCGGTTTTTTGCATGAATGAAATAGCCAGCGAAATGTTTAAATAATCACGTAATACACGAAGAAAGTAGTGCAAACTTTTAAACAACATTAAAAATAGTTTTAATATGTGTTGTCATTTTTGAATTGTGTTTGCAGAACGTAGCTAATTTTGCTATATATATAAAGGGTATTTCAATAGGGACGCTCAAAATATGTTACTTTGTCCTGCTGAGTAGATTATTCATTGTTTAGTGGCCAAATTTGAGTCAACCAGTTTGGTAAATAATCGGCCAACACCTACCTGTACGTCATCAAAATACAATATCTGGTGAAAACATTGCTGCTGTGTGTGAAAGTGTACAGGAAAACCCAAGGCAGCTTATTTCTCGTTGTTCACAAGAACTTGGCTTTTCTGCGACTTCAACTTGGCGAATTTTGAATCGGGCCTTATGGCTGCACCCGTATAAAATCCAACTAACCAAGGAACTTCAGGTAAACGACCGCAGACAACACCTGATTGGGTTCTGGAGCAGTTTGAAGTTTACCCAAATTTGTCAAAAAAGTCAACTTTAGCGACATGGCCCATTTTATAATGTATTGATATTGGCAGACATTTGATGCTATATTACATATTTAATGCCGTAAAATATACTTACAAATGAAATTAAAATTTAGTCGAAATCTCACAAACAACTTGTTTTATTTACATTTCAAAACTAAGCGTCCTCATAAAAAGACCCTTTATATATATTAAAATACATTGTTATTTTTCTTACCATATTATAATGGAGTTCTACCAAGTAAATGCCTACTCAATCAACACAATACGATGCATACGAAAATCAATTTTCAGTGTCATTGTTGACAAATTAACTTGTTAAAACACATTGTTACTAAATATGAATATTTACTATGAAGCTGTTGGTGGCCGCAGCAATATTCTCTGGTGGCCACCGTGGTCGCACATGAGAACCACTGATCTATAGTGTGTATTTTTGCCGCTACATTTTAACGCACTTGCTATGTGGTTTTTTTAATTTAGTTTCTTCGTCGTGCATTTATGATTGCGTCCGGGAAACAGATAATAAATAGCATTTTAACGCACTTGCTTTCTGAATGCAGGGGGCAGTTGTAGTGGTTTTTTTTGCCGTTAGTTTTAACGCACTGCATTATTTATTCATAAAAAAATACAAATCATGGCGTTTTTAATTTGAAAAAGATAATAAATAGTGTAAGTACTACAGAGAGAAAAAAATTTATAAAATATCAAATTTTAAAGAGGTCAACCGAGAGAAGTATTCTGAATGCAGGACATCCGAAGCAAGTTAAGGCTCTTCCCATTGGCATCCATTGGCAGACTGGTTCTACCTCTTGGAAGACGTTCTTAAAATATACCGAATCAGGCCTCGGAAAATGGAAAACTTCAAAAAGCTTAAGATACAAAACGTAATATTAAATATCCTTTCAACAGCCCAGACTGAAACACCAAGTAACAACATAGAGCCCAATATTAAAATATTGTTTAACAAATACACATAATACAAGCAGTTACATATAACAGACATCAATCAAAGCTAGTCAAAACATTTCTTCCTATCCAATTTTCCGAAAATCTATGGCAAACGTTAGGGTTATCACAACACGTATGGTGTCAATTGTGTCGACTGTGTCGGTGTAGATTGTCGACAAATATATATTCAGTCTATACAGATGAATATTTAATAACAGTAAATGAAAATTCTCACTTCCCACCTTTCCGATCCCAAAGAGCGGCGCATAGTGTAAGCGATTAGCTAACCACTAGTTCTGTCCTAGTTCTCGTATCATATCCATCCCTACTCTCTTCGTAGAAGGGAGGTTGAGCAACTGAGTTATAAGCAATTCTCGTAGAAAAACATTTGTTGAGATAAACTCCGTGAGGAGTCCATATGCTTCAAGTTGGGAGCGGACATCGTAAAAAAAATGAAAATTCTTATTAAGATGCAAATATTTGATCAGCCAACGCGTCGCGAACTATCAACCGTGGATGAGAGATATAATTATGAAATGCGGGAACCCTGATTTCATCTCAATGAAAATGCATTTATTCCAGAGATGTATTCTATATTTATAAGTGATGACTGATGATGATGGCATTGCTAGTATTTAAATTGAGAAAAACAATATTTCATTCAAAGAAACGTTTCAAAATGGCAACGCGTATGTCGTGCGTCAATGGCTTTTGAAAGGATATCTATGATGTTAAATGAGACCAATACCTTCAATGTTTCTTTGGGTTTCAGGATATCGAACACGCGATTTGAACGGCGAGCAGCGCGCTGGATTCGCCATCGCCCAGACGACGAACCGTAATGGATCTCGTCTAAGTACCGCCCGCGCCTTCCTCCGACCTGCCCGTGAGCGCCCAAATCTTCACATCATGCTCAACACGACGTGCCTGAGAGTGCTGGTCAACAAGACCACGAAGGCAGCCTACGGAGTCGAAGTCCTCGACTCCAAAGGCGTCATTAAGATGATATTGGCAAACAAGGAGGTCGTTGTGAGGTAGGTGACAGATAAGATGACTTTTTTAATCCTAATTAACGCTAACTTAAGCATAGTTCGAAATTCAAAAAAATCCATTAATGTCATTAAAAAAAAGCAATATCAAAAAATTTTAATTCAAAAATAGTTTGCGTGCGCAACCTTCTGAAAAGAAGGGGAAAAAAAAGTAATTGACATAAAATTATACTGACAACATTTTTTATGTAGTGACACGTGTTTCACGTGATGATTGAGAAGCATTTTCAGAATGTCTTGGAATTTGAGGTTTGGAAATATGTGATGCTCTATGGTACGTGCGTAATTCGCTGGTTCACAGAGATTTATGTATATGTTACAGTGAAACTGTATTCTCAGGGAAAATATATTCTTGTTCAAGCTATCATTGAAATTAAATTTGACCGCCCTATCTTCAGCCCTATGTTTGTCTGTGTTTTTCTTTGGTTCTCTTTTTATGAGAGGGACTACTTGCCGATTTCACTTCATTGAAGCAAACCAAAATTCTATGATGGCAAATCATCGATTTGGGCCAATAATTTCAATGATCGTGACCAGTGAAATCATGTTGTCATACAAATCTATTACTTGATAAATTTTCACTGAGAATACAGTTTCACTGTAACATATACATACATATTATTTGCAAGCTCTTTCTTCAAACCTTTTTTATACTTTATTCCTATTCTCTACAGTGGTGGAGCAGTCAACTCTCCCCAAATCCTGTTACTGAGTGGCATTGGACCCGCAGAGGAGCTCAGAAGAGCTGGCGTCAACCCCATCCATGACCTTCCAGCAGTGGGCAGAAACCTGCACAACCATGTCGCTTTCTTTGTGAACTTCAATATCAATGATACAAACACTGCGCCTCTCAACTGGGCAACGGCCATGGAATATTTGTTGTTCAGGGATGGACTCATGTCAGGAACAGGTGGGACTTCACTTCTGCTATTGATATGTCTCTTTGACACATTACGTAATAGGTTGTTTTTTTTTCTAGTGGCATCCATAACTCAAAGCCGACAAAAATCGAGCTACATTTATTTTACCCTTGAGGCCGAATTATATTAACCTTGTGGTCCATGGTGCAGTAACCAACGTCGTTGGCTTTCGTGTTAGACCACCTGGTTTCAACTCTCAGATTTTTTTAGTCGATATATCGATTCTGCTCAAAGGCAATGGGTGTTTGTGTTGCTAAATCCACTTCCCACCTTTCCGATCCCAAAAAGCGACGGATACCGAGAGCGATTAGCTAACCACTAGTCTTGTCCTAGTCTAAGTATTCTTTCCATCTTTATTCCAATCAATAAAGAGGCTGAGCAACTGAGTAACAAGTAGCTCGTAGAACAATATATATGTTGAGATAAAACAAATACTAAAGATGAAATAATTCATTATTCTTTGCCTCCAGGTGTGTCTGAAGTGACAGGATTTGTAAACACTAAATACGCTGACAAGACCGGAGAAAATCCTGACCTCCAATTCTTCTTCAGCGGTTTCTTGGCAAATTGCGCAAGAACCGGACAAGTTGGAGAAAGACTAGACAATGGAACTCGCAGTATTACCATAGTGCCCACTGTAATTCATCCGAAGAGCAGAGGATACTTAACCTTGGCTTCTGCAGATCCACTTCAGCATCCTAAAATATTTGCAGGGTACGTATTTTGTGCTTTCTCACTGTAAAAAAGACATTATGGTTCTATGTTTAGCAAACCTATCCCCGCTGGCAAATTAAGGTGCTACTTTGCCTTTTCCGGATGTGTAAAGTCTGGGACTCAGGGTTGTACTCGGTCAGAACCGAGTGCCTCTTATTCAACGCATGCATACTGACTGTGCTCCTTTAACTTTGCGAGTCGTAGCACATTAGATGAGCACAGAGTAACCGTATACTCTGCTTCAAAAATAGATGCCTGTTGTGAGTATTAGGAGAACGGTGGTTTGACTTTGTCAGGAACACAGAGGTAAGAGAGCGAACAAACCATCCCTTTATTACCTCCAAAATAAGAAGGCGACGATGGACCTGGCTTTGCCATGTGCTGCGGATGCCCCAGGGGAGCCTGAATCTTGCCTGTTTCTTCTATCAACCTGATGGATCCCGACTTCCTGGAAGGCCTTTGATGACCATCCATAGGATGTACTCAGGAGAGCTACGCGACGCTGGGATGACCTTGGAAGATGCAAGGAAGTTGGCGGGTGATAGAGAATCCTGCAGGCACCGTGTGGTGGCCATATGCTCCGAATAGGAAATGGATATGGAAAAAATACCTCTCCAAGCCGTTTCAATTGGCATGAAGATAAGATAGTAGAGAGAAAGAAATTATCTCAGAGCTTGTTTGTCTTATACCCTTGTCCTTTTATCATCACCCTCTCTGAAAAGAGATGTTGATCAAGTGTTTTATAGTCAGTCTGTATTGCTTTTGCTTAAACTACTCTCCCCATTTTAGATACCTCACACATCCTGATGATGTGAAGGTTCTAGTAGAAGGAATCAAGTTCGCCCTGAGAATGTCAGAGACTGCCGCTCTCCGACGGTACGGCCTTCGCCTTGACATGACTCCAGTCCCCGGATGTGAGAAGATCAAGTTTGGATGTGAGGCATATTGGGAGTGTGCCGTGCGAAGAGCCACAGGTCCTGAAAATCATCAGGCCGGAAGCTGTAGGATGGGGGCGCCTGGTGATCCCAATGCTGTCGTTGATAATTTACTACAAGTAAGATGTTAATGCTTTATTTAAATTATATAACGCAAACTTTCGTTACCTTGCAACGTTTCTGAATATATGGTTAGGTTAGTTATTTTCAGCTATTTATTGAACTGTAAACAGTGGCAGATTGAACACTTGTGAGAGCTGTGGTCTAGTGGCAAGAGCTTTGCCCTAGCGATCAGGTGGGCCCAGGTTCAAGCCCCGCCAAAGTCAGATTTTTTTATCGAATTTATCTCGTATGACTTTCATAATTAAAAATATCTGGTGCATTGGCGTTAGCTGTAATGCCAAATAATTTTTCATCTATTTAAAAAAGTTTTAAAAAAATAACGTTGCAAAAAAATATTCGACATTTTTAGATTTCAAAATAAGTTCATTTTATCTAATTATAGCTTTACATATTTTCATACGGGAACCACATTATAACACTAACTGGTATTTTAGCATGTTAAGGGTTGGTTCCTTGTTGCATAATACTGTCCAATCAAAAAAACAATACACTAATTTAGGAATATGTTATACAGTAAAATAAATGTGTATAAATAAAGGACATTATACATTATCACAATGAAAGAACAACAAAAAAATAACGACTACATCACTGCATACAATATCCATATAAGAGAAATAAATACTTTCAACTTTGAAGGTTCTATAATTTGGACTATTTCTTTGGTTATCTGATTTTGTTAATTATACCAGGTTCAAGGAATTGATCGCCTTCGAGTTGTCGACGCGAGTGTGATGCCAACTGTCACATCAGGAAATACAAATGCTCCGACTATCATGATCGCCGAAAAGGCATCAGACATGATGAAAGCGAGGTGGATGGATCCTCGGATGGTAAACTATTACCCCTTTAATTATTATAACCTCATATAGTGATCATTTAAAATAATACAAGTTTGTATATTGGAATGAACACTTTTAATCAACATCTGTTTACTGAACAATTTGTTGTTATGTTGCCCAAGTCAGTTGGACTAATTATTACAAAAATCATAAATGAGAAAGTTACAGAGAGTGTAAAATCTTATTCACAAAACAAAGATCAATATGTGTTCTTCATCTCTCGTTGGCTCATTGCTGCATGATTTAAATAAATTTATTAAAAAAACAAACAAATGTAGTTAACGTACAATGATTTGGAATTCGTCGTCAATTATTTTTGATTGTGTTTTCGTAGAGCTGTGATGATATGAATACATATTACATATGCATACTGATCGAAGCAGAGTGGAATCACTTGTGGTTAAATATTCAAGAGAACCGTTTAAACATTTGTTAACATTTTCTTAACACATTCATAACATTATTGTTGATTCTATGTTTTGTTTGTATTGCTTATTTACTAAAAAGGGCTATCTATATATCTTCCCTGCATCAATATTTTTTTATAATGTCTTCAAACAAAACAATATTTATACTAACACAAAAATGTATCTATAAATTGACAAGTTTTCAGAAGACACAAAAACATGTTTTTGTTGTCAAGATTAATAAATAGACTCCTAGAACTCCTACGTCACGCCTAGCTCAACATTGTATAGGTAACACTTGGTTGGAAAAATATTTTTCATTTATTTTAAATAATCCTTATTTCAAAGACCGTATATATTGGATTGTGTGCCTAAATTAAATTTTGCAGCATGTCATAATGTGGTATAGTTTGGTATTTAATTTTACCATACCAATAAATACGCTGCGATATCAATCAATTTCTCAAATCTATTCAGGAGTTGCTGGAATGAAAGAAATAATATATTGAGGAGTACAAAAGGTTAAGCTTACAACAATGAATTTAAATTCATACAATTAATATATAAGGTTAAATAAGCCACGTGATATGCTATAGATTACTTCATTAGTAATATAAAATTTAAAATAACTTTGATTATTCCACGTATTGTGTAACTAACTGTGACACGTGTTTCGCCTCTTTCAGAGGCATCTTCAGACTTACTATCGCAAAGTTTGCTTAAGTAATGAAGCAAGATAAATTCTAACATTTTAACATTTTAAATTATGAAATTACAAAATGGATTACGGGTTTTTTTCCTTCTAAAGGAAACAAGGAAGGGGGTGATTGTTTCGATTCTATAACCCTCTCTTGCGTCCCTTAAAAAGGAAAAATCCCAATCTAATTGATTGATTGCACCTTATTAGTATCATTATGTTATTGCATTGTTTTGATTCTATCACCCCCTATATAGTTCCCCATAGTTCAGTATGTGGAGGGTTCTCGTTATCCGAGGATAATTGGTTCAAATGAAATCCTTGTTTAGCAAAAATGGGGAATGAGATGGATCAGAAAGATTCAGTGATGAGTAGGAGGCGTGCAAGAGAGACAGGAAACAAAACTTTATAAGCGTGTGAGGGGTATCGTACTTAACCCTCCCATAACAAAAGTTATTTAAAAACCGGAAAAATGTGAATATTTCTAGACATTGCTTTGATTGACTATGGTTGAAGTTGAAATATAACAATTTTTGTAATCTAAGTGTCTGAAAAGAAGAAAAAAACATCGCAATTAGCTGCCGCTCCGACGTCTTCACCCGTCGGCAGTCGAATTCGTAATGACGAAATGAATGGCTAGTTCGAAGTCGATCACTTCTACGCATGCGCTTTCGCGCCGGAGCTGAACACGTGCATGAGTACGCTCGCACTCGCGCTTACACACGCGCATAAATTGGAATACGTTTGTGTGTATGGGTGATTCTTTGCCCGATTCTTCCACTAATTATTTATTTCCATCGCTGCAAATGAATAACCATACATAACTGTAATTTTATTTAATACGTAATAACATTACTGAGGAATACAAAAATTCTCAGATCAGTATCTATTATATTTAATAGAAATATTCTCATTATTAGAGTCGAGTTGTAGTAAATACATATCACCGTGCAGCGAAGGTTAAATTGACAGTTGATGACTGAGCTATTGCAAATGTTTTTATAAATCTTTGTAACTGTGTGGATTCAAATTGTGATACTTTATATTTTTAGATACATTTTTGTGTCAACTTAACCTAACCTAATATATGCATTGTTATTCTTTAATCTCTCATGGTTATTGTATAAAATAATAATAATTTGGAATGTCATTTTTGGTAATAGTGATTACATGTTTCGCTTTTTGGTAACTTTATTCAGTAACAATGTTTAGTCAAAAATTATTAGGTTATGTATAGGAAAAATATGTTTGGTGGTGATTTAACCAATGATTTAATGATGTGCGGTGCAGGCTAATTTCATCGGATATGAAAGATGTTGGTCTGATTCATTGTTTATTTGAAATCTGTTTCACAAAAAAAAAACTAAAACCCTTTCACAATATGTTACACAGGAGTTTCTTTAGGAAATTTTACTTTTAATTTACCTTTAACATTCATTTTCAAGAGACAGCGAGTTTTCATAGTACATTGACAATAATGTAACATAATTGTTTAGGATTTTGAGTCCTTATAACAAATTCATTGTTCAAGGTACAATATTAACTACCTAAAATTAACAATAAACAAAAAGATATAGCTGTAATATTAATATGAAAGTATGACAGATGAAATCTACTGCTTTCGTCAAAAATATACAGACATTAAAAAAATTTGGCTTTTAGTTTAGCTATAAACAATTTTTGCTCTCTCATTTGCTTTTTATTTGTATTGTATTTTTATAATAAACTAAGAGAAAAGTTTTTGACAAAATTCATGTGCCAACCGTAGGGAAGGGGTTAATTTAACTCCCTTTAATTGTGTTAAGACCACATATAATGTATTGGCTTCACGAGGAAGAGGCTTCATTAATTTGATCATTTGTCAAGAGTGTGATATGGGGAGGATCGTATGGCATCACAAAACTATACATTGTTGAGTAAAATTTTGTTACTTGAAGGCCTGAGCACTACAGGTCTTTCGGGGGCCAATGAAAAATTGTTGTATCTCTTAAAAAGTCAAACGGAATCACATCATGCTTTAGGTAGCTTAGATTTTTTATTGTATTTTTCCATTTCAAATTGACAGTAAACAATATTTTATTTATAGCATATAATTTAATCGATTCTTTATCTTCGTATTCTTCTAACCTTTTCCCAATCTGAGCAATGTTATTTAATGATATGCTAAACTGTCTTTCAAATTCTGCTGTGTAACTAACCAATTGCTTTATTTTAACGCCTTTTAAATGATAAAAAAACTTATGTTTCTAAACATTATGTTTTATACCTAATTCAAAAATGAATTAAGGATAATAAATATTTGTAAAGTTTTCAGGAGTGCAAAATTATAAAAAGAAATTGAACAGTTTCGTTCTTAACCATTTTTTCATTATTTTTGAAGAACATCCTTTTGGTAGTTTGTGAAACTTACTGCATATTCAACTCAGAATCAGCAAAATTATACAAAAAGCTAAAAAAAACTGAATATGAATATTTGTAAATTTATTTATAATTTTAAAAAACTTCATATTTGTAAATGATTAAATATTTATTATTTTAATGTTCTATTAATTCATGTATTCTTAAATATACTAGATACAGCTTATATTTGAACATTGTTTTATGATTCTTTTTATAAGATACAAGCTATTTCTTTCACCATGAAACTACTTTTACAATTTCTTTTTTATTAATATTATTACTTACAAACATGGAAATATCAATCAATTAACTTTATTAACCTATGCTATTATGGATGTGAAGTTTTATCCATTAACAATAATGTCTGTGGCATTTTCCTTTTAACATAACAGATTTAAATTGACATACCTACTTACCGCATGAATAACCATAATAATCTCAATATAAAATTGATAATCTTGTAACGAATTTTGTTACAAGTAGTGACACATGTCTCGCCTCTTTATGAAATGTCTTATTTTCTTCAGTCAACATCTTCAAACCAAAATGAAGGTGCATGATGGAATTTAAATATCAATTTTGAACAGTTTGAATTTTGTATTTTTAACTTTGAGGTCAGGACAAGTTCATCCATGCATTTAAAATGCCCATTTTTGTCAAAAAACGACCAGCAACTCTTTCGGCATCTTCAGAGGTCTGAACAAACTTTAACTTTGAGGTCAGGACAAGTTCATCCATGCATGAAGATGCCCATTTTTAGCCAAACAAACTGCCAACCAGCAACAACTGATTTCACTACCTTTATTTTTGTTATCATTACTTATCCGATTTGGTAAGGTCTGTGGACGATTCCCAAAGTCGTTGATTTCCCACTCTTTGGGAATGGAGAGGCTCAAAACTGAGTACAGGCAGTTTCATAAAAATTTGTTTAAATAAAAGTTTGTGTCTGAGATTATCTTCATTGAGAGTTCTCACCCATACATTATTTAAAAAAAATGATTCTGAAAATATCAAGAAAATGAGTGAATAACTATTTTCAACTAACTTCTCTTTCTGTTCTTATTTATCTCTCTCTGGAAATTCAGGTTTGAAATGTCAAATATTGTTGATGAATTACGCTTTCTCAGCATTCAACATCCTAAAAACCATGACTTTCTTCTCTCTTACATATTGTACACTAACATAAAAGAGTTTGGGCAACTAACAGATTCTCTTTGAATAACAATTTTTCCTTCCGCTAGAATTCTTCATTAGGATTCTATAAGCTCAAGTTAACACAACCGTTTCATGTGTTATTAATTTTTAGATACCATATTCGGTGGACAACTCAGGTGGTGCACTGAACGGAATTTTTCAGAACAGCGAATTCCAACCGCATCCTGCTTCCCTTGTAAGGCAATGGAGGTCGTGGAAATAAAACATTAATTTAGTTAATCCACTCGTTAAGAACACTAGATTTATTAATTGAATGTACATAAGTATAAGGACGTACCATTTAGTATTGCGGCGATAAAATATTGTGGATGTATGATGTATGGTTAGCCCATAAACCTAATTTTAACCCACAATTTTTATATTCAAAAAGAAATATTTTATACAAGAGATGGATATTGATTTAAAAAAACTGTAAATGCAATCTCTGTTATGCGATTGCACATCTACAGACGGAGTAAACTTTCACAGTTCTTCAGTAATCACAAGATGTATGTCTGTAACTCAGCACACATGCAGACACATATTTTCTCTGTGTTTGTATATTGTGATCAAATTTTGACAGGTGGCCATCCAGTAATTATAATAATACTATAGACCCACTACTGCCATCTATCAGTCTCAATTTGATCTGTCAAAGCTTACAAAGTTGAATTAAAAAATTACATGCAGCCGTTTGATTCTAGATTGAAATAAGTGAATTCAGTCTCTCTTCTTTCATTTTCGTACGTGGTTGCATGTTATTAAATCTCAAGATATTAAAAAGTGTTTCTTAACCATTTAATATGGATTTGTGTGAAAATAAATCCAATCAATGTCAATGAAATTACGCAAGCCATCTTAGTATAAAAAAACTAAATATTTCATTTATTTATAATTTACTTACCATACATCCATTAAATTTAGTATTTTATAACAGATTATGTTCCTTCTTTTATCTTTACTATGGTTGAAGTAAATGTTTTATATTTTTATAGTAAAAACAATGAAAAAAAAAACTATTCGTTCAAAAAATACACTTATTTTATATTAGTAGAGAATTCTAGTATCCAGTGGGAATAACTTCATGTTCATGAGTGGCTGCTACTTACTTTATCATTCATCTCACTTTGAAGCTTCCAACCCTTTCAAGGACTTACCTTATTACTATTTTGACAGAAAAGCCATAATAAAATTAATGCATCCAATGTATTGTGGTAAATGTGTCTTAATTTTGATCTCTTTCTTCATTGAAGTTAAGTGACATTTGCAAATAAAACGAAAACTAATAAATCATTTGATGGCAACATTTAACTAAACACACCATATAAAATCTATTTGTTTTCCAAGGCCATCTTCAAATATGTTCCTTCATATTTCTGCAATAAATGATCAAAATCAGGCTTACTAGAATAAGATCCAACGTAAATACTGACTAGCCACTAACCTAACCAGGTCTTTGTGAGGCCTCCTTTAGAATCCACATCAAAGAATCTCTGCCCACGGCAACATTCATCCATTAATCTTATTACAATTGAGTTATACCAAGTAAATTTCAAACTAGTAAAAATTTGCAATGCCCCAGAAAATTTGATTAAGTCAAAATACCTGAGATTAAGTCGAAAAGATAGGAAATCACAGACACCCTTGCTTATGATCTTAAATATAGTTTAAAGTAAAAAAAAAAAAACAAAATATAACCTCACTTAATACTGGAACCATCCACCAAATTCAGTAGACTAGCGAGAATAAATCAACAGACACTTTTGCCTACCAGCCTTCTGATGAAAGGTTTTATTACGAATCATATTTATTCTTTATTCTCTTCCCTGAATAACTTACTTCTCTTCCCTGAATAAATTGATGATTGCTTTCATATTGTTGTAGAACAAAACAATTTTTATTTTATTCAAAACCACAAATTATTGAATTCATATTAAAAGTAATTATTTTTCTTTACATGTTGCAACACTTAAATAAAATAATCACATAAAGCACAGTTCACACTGTAAAAAATCTACAAATCCAATTATAGTGATTATAGTAATAAATTGAAAATTCATAGTAGAAACATCATTGTAGATATTTTTGGTGCTCTATGAAGTTGTAGCCATGGTGATGAACTTGATGCTCGTGGAATAAAATATTAAGTAATAAAACTATTCATTTAACCCTTTAAAAATGGAGGCCCATCGAATCTGCTATTCTAAATCCCACCCTCTGTATGTGCCTATTTATAATTCTACCAACATCTGTGAAATAATTATTATAAAATGATTTGTATGTTTTAGGAACTATCTATTTATGTAAAACTTATTCATTATATGAGTGCCCATAAATCGAAACCAATTTATTTATCAGAATGTTACCATGTATGTGCTATATTATATCCCTACTTAAGGAAAATGCAGTCGTAAGTTTGAATTTGTCACTTTGCAGGAAAGCCATTTGAAGTTTTGAAAAAAAGATGTGTCAATAATTAACCTATGTATAATTTGTTTTTAACCTTTTGTATGCCAATGTCTCACCCGTGAGTCGCATGTGTATTGACTCCATACGCCAACATCTCACGCGTGTTTTTTCGTCTAAAATAAAGATTTTTTAATAGGTTCTATCTTTTTTTTAGAAAAGGTTCTAACTTTCCTGTTATCAGATATGAGCGCTTGACGTTTCGATTGATTATACTATTTAATTCAAAAGATAAAATTCACTTTTAACAATGAGCAAGTATTGATGATTCAAACTACTTATTTTAAACATATTTTTTCACAACCCAAATCATTCTATTGAGAAATAATGATCTCAACAATCTAATGATGAAAATCTTAGAGCTTTGTCAAATAAATTTAGTATCAAAATTGTGCAGATGAACACCGGAATTCTGCTAACTCTGTCATTCAACCATAGATAATTCTAAAATTAATATATACAATAGAATGCCGTAAATACAAGGCCAAAATGTCAATAAGAACCTTATCAAAGTAAGGTAACGAAATGTGGATTTGGTTCACTTCAAAATAAATAAAAAAGGTAATTTAACAATTGTTTTCACTGTTTTTTTTTAATACAATCGATGAATCTTGTGCCTCTTTTCTGAGACTTCATACAACAAAAATCACCGATCCATAACTCTAAAGATGACAATTTCAGACTTGCGACACAACTTCACTGAGTGCAAGATATGTAAGAATTTAGATATAGAAACCATTAATATGTAAAACCTTTTCTATACAAAATAAAATTTATATTATAGATGGTAGTTTTATTTCGAAATTTTTTCTGTTGATTTTTTTTGTCTGGTTTGTAACATTGACTAGGGCACGGGTTCCCAACCCAAGGGTCGCGACGGGTTTTCTGTGGGGGCACCAACTTATACAGTCAACTAAAAAAATATTCACTTTAATGATTTTCGTTGATTTAAGGGTTCGGGGTCAAATGGCTTTCATAAAAAGGGGTCACCATCCGAAAGAGTTTAGGAACCTATGAACTAGGGTTTCCCACCCTGGGCCAAAATATTGGGTGTTTTATCTACTCTATTAGGATATTTTAGCAGGAGTTGGAATCATGGAGTCAGGGTTTTTTTTCCGGAATCAGACTCATCGCGGCGTTTTGGTCGGAGTCGGACGCGGGACAGAAATTTTGAAAAGTTTTTATTTTGCATATAATATGTAAAATTTGGCTATTGGCCGTATTGGTTGGTTGATATATTATAACTGATGTCATACCTTGTATTTCTTACTTAACTTTTGTATAAATATCACTGTTTCGTTGTATTTCTTATCAGTTGACAATGCTCGCCATGAGCGAAACCGGTTTTTATGTGGAATAAATACTAATTTTTTTTTTATTATAATGCCATTCCACCGAGTATTGCCAGTGAACACCTTAAAAGTGATATATTACTGAATTCGCATAAATAGGAAAGGTTGGAAAAAACGTGACAAAATTAAACGGAGTCGTGTAGTCATGTTTTTGGTCAATGTTGGAGTCGGAATCGTGTATTTGGTAAATGCTGGAGTCGGAGTTGTAATTTTTGTTAACGACTCAACAGCCCTGATTTTTGTCTTGAATTTGACAGCAGTAAAGTAATGATTTTCTTTCATACATCTATAGATCTATAGACAGGTTGACGGAGGTTGGTTGGAAGGCCAAACGTTGATGGATGAACAAGGACGCTGGGATGGCCAGTAAAAATTGGAGAAACAAGGCAAGGAACTAAAAAGGGGAAGACTTAAAATAAAAAAAAAAATGCAAATTGGTTGTTGTGTGTATAAATTGGTCAAAATGTATTTGTGTCTATTGTGTTATGTACAATGCTTGAATGCCATTTATATAGAAATTTTTGAAAGACCATGGATTTAATCTGACCACATTTAAAAACAAATAAAAAAACAATTACAAACATAGTAATTCTATTTTATGAAAATAATAAATGAACCAAAACACATTAAAAGCTATATCTCACTGATGAACCGTTCTGAAAAATCACCGCACAAAATGTTCTTTAACATTTCAGTTACTTAACATTAACAAAAATAATACAGAGCTGTTAAGAAGTTCCAGTTTCGTATCAGAGATGATTTTCGTATTTTTTAATGTAGCATAGACAAGTGTCAACTGAAAGATTTCTTTTGCACTGTATCTTATAAAAACAATTCATTTAGAGTTATATTTATATTCCATAGAGACTTTTTTTCGTAAGGCATGTTACAGTCATAATAATAAACTATTTGAAGGGATAACTATTAGCAAAATTATCATGAGTAAAAAACCTTTAACCTTTCCTTTACTGACTCAAAATAACACATCAGATCCGGTGATGTGGTCACTACACTTCATGCAAAAGGTTAAACACTAATAATAGGAAAAGAAAAACTTTATTACAGCAGTTATAAAAAGATAGTAGAAATCAATACATTATGTATGAAGTAGTGTTAGTTCTCAACCTTTTGCGGGTCGCAAACCCATTTGTATTAAAGACATGAGACTTACTAAAAATTAAATACAATAAAAGAATGCACGCATGCAGGTGCACAATTATTTGTATGTTAGGAGAACAGTTATATGATAATGAATAAGAAAAATCAATATATTGTCTATGAATAAATGTTCTATTGCTCTATGGTAAAACCACATGGTCAAAAAAAGTATGACTATTAGAGATTTTCAAAAAAAATATAATATATGAAATTCATCCTGCGATTCCACTGGATTCCAATTATAAATAATTCTCTAGCATGCTTGATAATGATATTATTAAAGTAAAAACCTAACCTATATTTTTTCTTTCCAACCTTAACCACTTGAGTGCCACTCATGTTTTTGTACTGTCTCATTAATGCTATCAATATCTTGATAGGAAAAACTAGGATGTACAGTCAAACCTCTGAAAACACTACTCCGTAAAACACGCTGGCCGAAAATATTCGGCACAAATACCCGATGGCACGGTCACATTCCATTGTCGTTGCTATGTGACCATAGACAACATATATGTGACGTTGCTGCTCGGACGACTGATGTCGATAAAAAAATGGGTCCGCTGTGACCGATACACACACACAGCCAAACGGCTGGCCGTCTCTACGGTGCTTACTCTTGCATACACTCAAACAACACGTGCTAGACCACACACGACGCACATACTTACATCCTGTTTGCATTGTATCACCTAGAAACCAAATATTTACGTAAATATTTCGTTCATATATTTTTTTTGCAAAACTCATATAATCTTAGTCCCTAATTTTGTATGAGATTCACGCCCTGTTTTAGACTACTTCATATACCACGGTCCCGATTATAGTGTTAGCGGGGTTTAACTGTATATGGAATTTAGTAACTGCTTAAAATCATTAGTTGTTTTCAACTGAAGGTGTTTGATGGAATTGCAATACCAAATTTGTCATTTCAAGTTAATCACATCATTAAATTTAGTATAAAATTGACTTTCATGTTTGCTCTTGACAATTAAGTCACATCCACCGAAGAGTGTGATTGCGTTCTTTGGCCCTCAAATAGTTAATTTGAATCATTATCGATATTGTTCTATTTAATTTTTATCTACAAAAGATAATTTGTAGAACGAAGCAATATTCACCAAAGTTGTCGTCTTAATAATATGATCATGTTACAGCCAGATATACAGTAAAATAAGGATGTGTCCTAAGGGATATTTTAAAATGCAGGAAAATGAAAAAATAAATTATATTATAATCTTAGATATCATGAATCTGTGTTCCTTAACATTGTTGAAGCACAGTAAAACATAAAACCCTTCTCATTTAAGGAAATTTAAAACTCATACTATTGAAGCAAGGAATAAGAACTCGGATGCAAAACTATGCACTCTCGGTTTGAAAGGATCTTATACTTAAGTCAGCGCTCACCTAAGCATCGGAAAATTGCACATTAACTCTGAGCTAACTCATGAACCAGTCAAGGAAGGCGACAACTGGAGGTTAAAACTATAAGATTACGCTGTCCAGGTTACATACAGTGTATGAGAGATGATGAGTAGACAGATAGAGTGATGTCTGGTAGTCTAGTAGGGTGAATAAGAGGCAGGTCAGAGATTCGCCAGCTCTATGGTGACTTAGGGATCCGAGCTGGAGGAAATCCAGTTTTTTGAGGCAGACACCGCCGGGTTATTACGTCACTGACGAGTCGACACCTAACTTTGAAAAGGTTCTAACTGCTCTTGACACTGTTTTGAGATATAAGCTTTGAAGTTTCGATTGATTAAAATTCACTTGTAACAATGTTTCAAATTACGTATTTTAAGTATATTTTCTCTTGCTGAGAAATAATGATCTTAAAGATCTAATGATGGAAATAATGATGACAATCTCAGAACTTTGTCAAATAAATTTAGTAAATAAAGTGTGCAGATGCAGTGCAACTTTGGAATTCTGCTAACTCCGTTATTCAACTACAGTAAAAGTCCGTTAATTCGAACAACGATAATTCGTAATTCGAAATTTTCATAATTTGCTCGTCCCAATATTGACTTTTCATAGTAAAATGTACCGTTAATTCGAAATATCGCTTAATTCGTAATTCGTAATAGTTTTTCGCCAAAATGTACATACGATTTCTTGTAATTCGAAATTTTGACAGTTCAACAATTTCGAAATTTTGATAATTTCGTGAGTTTGTTAGGTTAAAAGTTAGTCAACACATTGTTTTGAAGAGTAAAGCTTATGTAAACCATCAGTGTAAGTGAGACATCTATATTAAGTGAAGTATCGTATGTCAAAATCGAATTCGAGCATTTATAACATTGGTGCAAGTGACACTTCAAATATTAGTATGTACCTAACTTCACTACATAAGTATATACCTACCTAAACGTCATTCTATTTTACGCGCTCGTCACCTTAAATATAAGTGACTAAAAATCAAATATGTTAACTGTTTTTATTCTTATGAAATGCCTGTCCATAAAAATCGAAAAATGGCCGCGAAAATTCATTTTTTTAGTGTTTGCGTAATTCGTATCTCGATCTTTTTGGTCTATAAAAATCGAAAAAATTGCCGCGATGTTCCAGGCTTTCTACAATTGCCGCGAAAATTCATTTTTTTTAGTGATCGCGTAAATCGTAATTCGATTTTTTTGATCCATAAAAAAATCTAAAAAATGGCCGCGATGTTCCAAGCCGTCGACAATTGCCGCGAAAATTCAATTTTTCATACTGATCCCGTAATTCGTAATTCGAATTTTTTTGGGAAATCTGGTCCCTTGAATTTCGAATTAACGGACTTTTACTGTATATGATAGAATGCGGTAAATACAAGCTTTTCTAACCAAAACGTCATTTAAGGCAGAAATGTAAATAAGAACCTTTTCAAAGTAAGGTAACGAAGTATCAAAATACCAAATCGCATAAGGTTTAGGTTTCATTAATAAGTACCCGCCTCAAATCCATTAGTCATAATTCACAAGATTTTTCGGTGGAGTAAAATGAAACGAGATGAAATAATGCACATGCCTTTTTAAAGAAACTCCTTACGGAATACGTAATATCAAATAAATCGCTCTGAATATATTTCTTATTTTCGAAACGCTCGACGTCATGACGGGTGCACTGCCTGAGGGGCGGCGTTCACTCTTCGTTGGGAGGGTCGTCGGCATTTGGCGTGTGCCACGTGAGACGCTCCTCGTAGAAATTGATAACGATCTGTGGACAGCGGGCGTTGGCTTGCCGCGCGGCGACCAGGTCCGCCTCGTCCGTCCCCTGCCATTTCATTAGGAACATGAGTTCACCGGAACTATCGGTGGCGCCTGAAACACACAATAAAATATAACGTCAAAAGAAGGAATATTTTTCACGAGTCTCCTTGTGTCTGCTGTAGTCTCAGTAAAGATTATTGATTGAAATGGAATTGTACTTGGTAGAACTCCATTATAACACGGTGAGAAAAAATAGAAATATATTTTAGTTCTACAAAAATTATTTAATATATAGTTAATAGCTATTGCAGAACCATGTTGAAGCTTATACAGTTTTTGCAAGCCTATTTCACCCTTTTCAAATGAAATTCACCCTTTGGCAAATGAAATTCACCCTTTTGCAAATGAAATTCAACCTTTTGCAAATTAAATTCACCGTTTTTAAAAATCGAATTAAAAAATAAACAAACCAAATTAAACAATGTATGCTCTTTTTATGTATTTTAGTTTAAACTCATATTTCTGGTCTTTTAATCTTAAATATTACTCTTAACCCTTTCCGGTCCTATGTCGAATCTCATTCGACATCGATTTCTTCCTCGCTCGTCCTATGTCGAATGTCATTCAACATTTTTTGTTCTTCATTAGTATTGAGTCAATATGCAAGTTCACATTTTTTTTCACTGCACCTATTACAACCGTATTTTTGAGCACAGGACCAAATGATTTTTTGACATTTAGAATATGTAACTGTTTAAACTGTTTACTTGGAAGGGATACAAAAGGGTCGTTTTAGGGACTGGCACGGCCTGCATGGAGCAATTGCCGCACAGGCGACACAACTTTTTGAAATACCGAACTATTACCGATAAAAACTATTGTTCTAATAATTCTAACTAGCAAAAATGCCTAAAATTTAGAAAAATCGCGTTGACAAAAAATTTGAATCTATAAGATGAAGATTGTATAAATGAACTGGACTATTGAATGGAGTGAATTTGAACTATTTGTTGACAGTGAAAATGAAGACCTTAGCTGTATATTTTTTTAAATATGGATATTAATGACATTACTATGTATATTTTGAAAATCAATTTAATTTGTACCAAAAATCTAAAAAAAAAAATATTAGATTCTCTCAAAATAATGTAAATTTATAGTGGACCCACTGGAACTTTTTTTTCTTTTTTTGTGGACCGGAAAGGGTTAAACTAGCTATATGGTTTTTTTTGCACAATACATCTCATCAATTCTAACATCCTATTTTTATATTGAAAAGTACAGTATTAAATGTAACAAACTGATTTTGTGAAATGATAGCAAATCTGGATTTATTGAGTGGTAATGAATGTAAGTTAGTTAAAGTTAAATGATTCAGATAAAATTACATTCGCTTTCTGTAATGGTCTGAGAAATGGTGATTGATTAATGTTTGTTTGCTAGTTATAGATATAAGATGACCCGTGAATGATTTTTATAATGATAAGTAAATAGTGTTTCTATATTATGACTGCTTTTTTATATCAAGCAGAGTAAGAAAACAAATGATTAGATTTTGTTTTCGTTTCGCAATGATATGAATCGAATGAACGAATGAATCGGAGGGCGATTGAATCAAGTGATATATTCATTTCCCATGTCAAATATAAACATATTTGTCAAAGTTTGTGGTACACAAGTGATCATATCAAGAAACCAAAATCAACACACTTCACAGTTAATGAATTCAAATCTCATTATATTTCAGACAATCAAATTGCCGAGGCGAAATTGTCAGCTCAGTCTTAGGTACCTATTATTTTTTCTGGTTCAAGCTCTCTATCGAATCCT
Source organism: Himalopsyche kuldschensis (assembly GCA_028554975.1). NCBI lineage: Eukaryota > Metazoa > Arthropoda > Insecta > Trichoptera > Rhyacophilidae > Himalopsyche > Himalopsyche kuldschensis. The sequence continues at coordinate 1,717,061 of JAHFWI010000031.1, read as the reverse complement.
AGGGCTTTGTCGTCTCCGGGTTTTTTCTTGGCGCCTTTGAGGTCAACGGGTGTGGGGGTATCGATCTTTCTCTTTTTGGCATCTTTCGATTTATCCAAGGTTTTGCCTTCTATAAAAAGAGCAAATCACAACATTCAACAAAGTTACAGACACAATAATATTTAAGGATTTGGAGTGAGGTTGCTTGATGGAGTTTCAACATCAAATTTGGACGATGAGGGTTTTGCCTTTTGCCACAGGTCGTTTTTTCTTTTCTTTATATACTGCCTTAAAAAAAGAGGTTTAAACAGTGATGCACAACCTTTTTAGGAGAAGAGTCAGAATATCAATTCTCAGATAGTTTGAGGGCCGCATGGGTAAAATAAAAATTAAATTATCGATATTTTTAGTTTAATTAAGACTGAGGGTGCTTGATGGAATTTCAATATCAAATTTGAATTTTGTACTTTTCCATATGACTGGGGTTTCGCCTTTTGGCATTTCAAGTACATCTGTGCACTAAAATTGAAGATTTTATTATTTTATATTGTTCTTCCATCGTCCGTAAAAATTTCTGAAGAAAAGAGATGACCGATATTTGTCATTGCGTGTGGCGAGCCACAAGAAATGTCATTGAGGGTCGCAGGATGCGCATCACTGGGTTAAGCAAACTGAGGAGCACCAAATCAAAATTTTCGTACCAAATATTAACCTTTTTATAAAACTCTTTTGCTTATTTCAAACATATAATAAAAATAATGTGACTGCAAAAAATCACTGATAGAGTCCTCTAGTTTCAGTATATGAAAAAATAATAACATTTCAATAAACAATAAGAGAATGGCAATAGATAAAGATGACAACATACTACTGCCGCATCGGTACAGCGATACTGCTCAAAGGGTTAAAGAAGTCGGAGTGTATCACTAACCAGCCTCTTTTTTCTTCCTGTTTTCTTCAAATGTGTTTATGAGGTCCGGGCAGTCAAGATTTTCCTCCGGTTCCCAAGTGTTGTCGTCATTGGAGTACCCCTTCCACTTGAGGTAATACTCTACTTTCCCGTGCCGCACCCGTCTGTCCAACACTTTTTCAACTGAATATTCCTCTTCACCTCCGCTTCCTCCATCTTTACCTTTCTTGCTAGAGGACATAATTTTAGGAGTCTCTGGAAAGGAGAAATGTTAACATTCAAAAACTGGCTTTTGTGTGTAAATTTTTTTTTCTGCATTCACATTCTGCATAGATGCATTCCACCGTAAACGACATCATAAAAACTGAACTTTGAGGCCAGCTATGAAAATAATTCATGATCCAATTCTTGGTGGCAGGAAATGGCGGCGGTGACAAGAATAATAGGGAGTGCATAAAAAATCCAAATCTCAACACTGCGCCCGTGTCCGCTACCAACTTGGAGCATATGAAACCCTCACAGAGTTTATCTCAAGATATGTTTTTCTACAAAAACTACTTTGTTACTCAGTTGCTCAGCCTCTTTTTTAAAGAGAGTAGGGATAGAAAGGATACGAGGACTAGGACAGGACAAGTGGTTAGCTAATCACTGTCACTATATGTCGCTCTTTGGGATCGGAAAGGTGGGAAGGGATTGAATAACACAAACTTGATTTATCGACTGAAAAAATCTGCTCGTACTGGGAATCGAACCTGGGCGGGTGACGTTGACCACTGCACCACGGACTGAGCGATTGTATAGTTACTGTTAAATTGTATTCTATTGGTAAATGTATAAGGGAGGAATACCTAAAATATAAACCCAGCATTTCAATTGTAAAAATCTGACTTTGCCAGGAATTGAACCCGGGACGACCTGATCGCTAGGGCAAAGCTCTTGCCACTAGACCACAGGGACTGACGTTAGATTTAGATTTGCCATAATGGCGTGTACATCCAGAAATAGCCTTATTCTTTTAGTATACCCAGACCTGAGCCCAAGCCTTCGTGACCCGGTCCGGGCTTAGACCCGCAGGTCTTACCCAGACCCGTCCAGACTTTTACTATGAGTATTAACTACACATCTTAGTAAAGTGAAAGTTAAGCGGTTCTCATTATATTCTAATCATGTGATAACAGCAGGCAGAGGCTGCAAATAAACGAGTTGGTGTTTGACGTTTTTTATAATTTAAAAATCGAATAATCAGCATTCTAAATACATAGTCCGTAAGAAATTTCATCTGTCAAATATCAATTCGTTATTTTTCCTAAGCATTCACGAACGCCATAATGGAGAGAATTCACACGTTGCAGTGATAGTAAAATATGTCCAAAGTATGTCCGTGTTGTCAGTTTGTAGACCCAAACAGACCATATGACACATAACCTAAGAAAACTATAATTTAACCGTTTGAGTAATATCCGTTTTGTTTTACATTGCGGCATTGCACAGGTCTCAGTAATTTGACAAAGCAGAAAGCACCGATAATTTATTTTGAATCGAATTCTCATTTATAAGTCACTGCACCGGTATATTTTTGAAAAAAAACATCAACTCCTGACGGCTAACTCACTTTGAAAATAGCAGAAAATATGATTTAAATAGGACCACAGTAAGAAACTGTTAGGCAGTGGTCATGGTGAATCGTGTCAACAATATTTTCGAAGAGGTTATCGCGAAACAAGTCTATGAGCGCCAAATAATATTATGATATGAGTCCCGCCATTTTTGGTTACTGTTTCCCAGTGTAATTTGGACAACGGAACACAAACCATGAACCGAATTCAGGATTAATCAAAAAAAATAACAAATATTCAATGAAATACTTAATAGCACATACAGGTAATAGCACAGTGGTTTATTTCCAAAATATTATCGAAATACTCTGCAAGGACTCAAAACTCAACGACAACCGACGCACGGCACCATAGACTACCAACGAAAACACATTTTTCACATTTTTTAGTTGCCAGTCTTATTAAATGTGTACTTTTAAAACCTCCAATGACAGCAAGCCTTCGTGTAACATTATATTTTTGGAGATGGATTACATATCTGTAATAGATTGTAATAATTACAATACATATATAGTAATATTATTATGTCTTAATAATAATATATTTATTTTTTATTCAATCGTATAAAATTTACATTTTACATAATATATTTACATTGTTATGTCAAAAACTTTGATATAAAAAAAATATTTCATGGCGCGTCAGCTAAATCTTCTTTAACATATATCCGAGTAAAAATTTGAGTAGAAAAAAATAAGAAAGAAAATGTTCCATAAAAAGTAAATATTTTACAAGTGCATCAATTGTCACACTCAAAAAAGAATAAAAATGATTTGAGTTGTATAGAAAATTGTACCACTCAATCAATGTAGTGTAAAAAACCTGCATTAATCGTTCCCTGATTTATCGATTTATCGTCTAAAAATTATGGCCCCGTCACAAATATTATATCGATCGTTCGTTTTTGTTGAATATTTCGCATAAGCACATTTGACACCATCCAATCGGTTCGTAGAAAAAAACTGAGACTGCAAGTGTGTCTTTGTTAAAATTGAAGTGCCAAACTGCAATAATGCAACGTAGCATTAAGGACTTTTTTAAAAATTGAATTTTATATATAGGATATAATAAGAAAGTTTCATAAATAAATATGTTTTTTAAAAGTTTTACTTTTTTTATTTAATATTTTTAACATTCCCGCATGTATCGCTTGTTTTTTATGGTCCCTTGAAAACGTAGGATCGAGGTTTTACTGTAATAGAAATATTTCTATAAATACCAAAAATACTGTGCTAAGATTTCAGGTATTCCTCCCTTTATTTACCAGATTAAATACAAGTATTAACAGTAACAATAAAACTACTCATCGGACGCAGCGCGAAGACTCAAAATTCCGCCATAAATTCATCAATGCAATTAAACGCGTGCAATAGAGGTCTGCACGGGCTCGGGTTTGGCCCACGGGCCGGGTCGGGCCAGGTAAGGAGGGTTTGGATTCGGGCCCAGGCACACAAAAAATATAACAAAAATCGGGCTATTTCCGAATGAGCTCACCATTATCGTAAATCTTTATTTAATCTTATATATAAAACCGAAACGCCGTATGTATGTATGTATGTCTGTGGGTCTGTAATTCTTTGGGAATGATATAACATTAAATAATTATTGGTTGCTTAGTCCGAGCGAAGCCGGGTAGCAATACTAGAAATACCGAAACGGCGTATGTATGTATGTATGTCTGTGGGTCTGTAATTCTTTGGGAATGATATAAAATTAAATAATTATTGGTCGCTTAGTCCGAGCGAAGCCGGGTAGCAATACTAGTATAATAATAAACTTCACGAACTCGTCATCTTTTCGACGCCTTGTTCGTAATTTTAAAAACATTATATTCTCGTACGAACACATCCACTCGATAGAACAACACACATTGTTCTTAATTTAATGACTGCGCGATAGCAGTCATTAAATACTATATTATTTTTTAATGATGTCTGCTGTTGAGGAGTTTGTACAATACGCATGATAAATATCATAATATGATTCCAAATTCAGTATTTCTTAAATGGTTATTTCGATCGGTCTTAATTCGATTTGTTAAGTTGGTTTTTTTTTAATTTATCGGCAAGAAATGGGCTTTTTACACAACAATTAAAATAGTGGAAACTGGTAACCAGGGAGACTTTGCTGGTAACCAATTTATGTTGTTAAGTCATTAGGTAATTTAGAAGAAATGTATTTTGCTAAACATCACACACACGATAGTTGGTGAGTCAATTTTAATTATTTTTATTTTTTATTAGAAATGTCGAAAAAAAACCGGGTCTTTTTCGGGCAAGGTTGAAAAATGTCGGGCTCGAGTCGGGTTCGGGCAAGAATTTTGGAAATGATCCTCGGGCTCGGGCCGGGCCGGTCGGAGGCTTTCGGGCTCGGGCCGGGTGAAATTTCAAAATTTCGGCCCGTGCAAGTACGCTATGTACAGTGAAACCCCGATTCTACGTTTTTCAAGGGACCGTTAAATACAAACGATTAATGCGTTAAAGTTTTAAATATGAACTAAAAAAAATAAACTTGAAAAAATTCTTTTATACCTATAACATTCACCCATATAACAGATTCATCTATATCCTCGAAGTAGAAATATTTTTTTATTTTTGAGAATACCAACAACGGTGCTCGTTATGTCATTCCATGGTTCATTAAACAATTTTTTGTTATCTTCTTGTACAGAAGAAACAAATGCTCAGTAATTACCGTAACATTATGACAATGAATCGAAAACAAGTGTACACTTGCAGTCCCAGTTTTTTTTTTACGAATCGATTGCAAGGGATGGAATGTTTTTTTAAGAAATATTCAACAAAAACGGTCAATCGGGATAATATTTGTGACGGGACCATAATTTTTAAACGTAAAATTGATGAAATCGAGAAATCGGGGAACGGTTAATGCGCGAATTTTTAACATTGTTCTTATGGATGTTTCGTCGGGACTATATAAAATGAACGGACCATGCGGGAAAACGTATAATGCGAGAACGTAAGATCGGGGTTTCACTGTATTCATTTTGAATTGTTTCTTTATGTCTGCGGGAAGTACCGTTCATTTTTCTAGCCGTACGAATGTCAACGCCGGTAGAAACAGAGGCCATAGACAACATAACAGAGGCTTATTCGCGTGTCGTGTCATTTCTTTCAAGCTGAATTTGTACAGGGATACTGAATTAAAGAAAAATTATTTCTGATCGATAATTAAATAAAACTTCTTGACATCTTCAAATTTTTCTACTCAAAATGTAATTATTTGAATGAATATATATCAATACTTTATATGCGGTATAGTAAAAGGGTCTTTGCTGGGAGCACTTAATTTTACAAATTGTTTCTAATGTCACTTTACTTCAGTTTTGAACCAATTTAGTGACCTTTGAAATTTTAGGCAGAGTGATTTTTCAAAACTTAACGTTGTTTTTAAAAAATATAAATTAGGTACGCTTTTAGTACTCGTACAAACTTCTTGTGATTCTTGTGAAAAATGTGTTTATTGATATCTTAGGAATAATTTAAGCATTGAGTTAGTTTAATTTGGTTTGTTTTCATAGTGCATAAGTCACCAAGCAATGTAGTTCATGAAAATTTATTTGAGGTGACTTTGCCTAGTGTTTCATTATTTGCTTCGATTATATATAAACGGTTTAGGAATTCGTCACATGATGTCCATCTAGTTAGTAAAAGAGACAGTCATGATCCAGGCTCCCAGGCATCACATGATATCCATCTATTACGTAAAAAGGGCTGGTGTGCCAGGATCCAGCCCTTGAAAAGATCAAAGCGCCATAGGGTTTATTTTTATTTTTTTTATATTTTCGATGGTTTCGGCGGTAACTTTGTGGAAGTTCATTTTAATATTTTTTTTTTTTTTTTCATTACTTAAGCAAACTTTGCGATAGTAGGTCTGAAGATGCCTCTGAAAGAGGCGAAATACGTGTCACAGTTAGTTACACAATAAAGCGCCATAGGGTTTCCCCACAAGTGGTTTCGACGCATACCATAGATTTTAGGTACAGTAAAACGGTGTGAATGGAGACACTTTTTACCCTTCATGTATCTTCATATCTGCGCCACATATTTCAAATATGAATGACTTGAAACGTCGGTCCTACTACACATTCATGTCAATATTTTTAAAATATTCATTATCGTTATTAAGACACAGTCAATTTTGTTCGATGTCTCTATTCATATTGAATTGGGGTGAATAGAGACTTGGCAGATGAATAAAAAACAACAGATTGCTACGATTGGAATATATGAACCTCTATTCTATATGAGTATCTATTCACCCCGTTTTACGTTAAAACACGTATTAACTTTGGCCACATTTATTTAATTTAATTTACGTGAGATAGTAAAGTAATTATAAGAATTATATAAAATAGTAAAAATACATTGTATAACTTAAACATGTTTTGTTTCAATGTTCAATCATTTAGTTTTTTGGTTTTACATCCCGAGTCTCAGTGTTTTAGTTACCTTACAAAATTATATATAAATAATAAAAAAATACAACTGTGTATACCTAAGTAACATAAAACAATCCTTGTTTTTGTCTCTATTCACCCCGTTTTACGTTACCTTACAACATATTCGTTATTTAAAAAATAATTTAAACTGTGGATACATTTTCAAAAATATAATACATGATTTTTGAAAACAGAACGTAAATATAAAAAATAATTTAATGTAGTCTGGTCAACTAATATGTTTTGAAAACAGCACAAAAGTATTGCCACTATTAAAAAATGTATTCTGTAATAATTATTGTTAACGCTTCTTGACAAATACTGTCGGATAATAGAAACATCAATGTGACGTACTCAGATATTTGCAAGCCTGTCAAATAAATAAAACAATTGAATTGGTTGCAGTTTAATGGAGAAATTAATATTCTTCTTCGTTCAAATGATTGGGATGCTCAAGGTCGTATGCTGCCTTTTCTGCAGCCCTTTGTTCGGCAATGCGAGCGTGGTCGGCTGCGATTTGTTCGAAGAGGGTGAAATGCTTTTCCTTTGCTTGGTTTACAGCAACGGTGTCATGGGGGTAAATTACGTGTTGAGATGCTGAAATTAGAAATAAACAACAGATTAGATACTAAAATATTTAATCAATGCATCGATATCTACCTTTGTAGGATTGATTGGATTGATTGGACAGGATGAGGATTGCAGTCTAAAACAATCTGAGAGGCAAATTCTATGTCGGGTCCCTGTGGTCTAGTGGCAAGAGCTTTGTCCTAGCGATCGGGGGGCCAGAGTTCAATTCTCGGCAAGGTCCGATTTTTTCAATTGAAAAAAGAGATCTTGGGCTGGGTGTATGTTATTTATCGTTGATTTTGTGCACAACTGATTCATTATTTATCATCGAGTTAATCTCGTATGACTTTCACAATTAAGAATATTTGGCGCACTGTAATGCCAAATATTTTTTTTATAAAATTTAAAAAAATATAAATATAAAATATGTCGGGATTCACCAGAGCTTTAGTCTATTGCAGTGGTTCTCATGTGCGGCCACAAGAGGAATTAGATGCGGCCACCAGCAGCTTCATAGTTTATTCATATTTATTAAAAATGTGTTTTTACAAGTTAATTTGTCAACAAAGACATTGAAATTAAATAATTTGTCTGTATTGTATTGTGCATCAAGAATTGTTAGTTAGCAAAAACTCAAACACATACCTACATGTTTAGGTCTTTTCGACAAAAAAGTCTCAACAAACAAAAATTGTGCGGCCACCAGACATTTCCGTAGGACGGCCGATCTTCCCAATGTGGCCGCAGCCAAATTTTACGTGAGAACCATTGGTCTAGTGGTATTTAATTTTAAAGGCATGGTTTTATATGATGTGTAGATTCACCCATCGTATCTTAAAAAGGGTGTATCATAGGTTCTAGTTGTCGAAGTCCGTAGTGTCGAGGTTGAGCGACTAGCAAAAACCAGTTCTTAACAAAACGTCTATTCAGAATTTCACATGCGGCTCAATGCGACCATACTTTGTTATAATAATATAATACATGTAAGGTGTGATAAATTGTGACACGTGCTTCGTCTCTTTAAGAAACATCTTCAGACTTACTTTCGCAAGGATACTATAGTAATAAAGTGAAGCAAATTATGCCAGCTTATAGGACCATAATGATGGATATAAATTTTAGGACAACACAAGCATCCATGCCTTCGAATAGAATTGATAAATCTACTAAAAAAAATCCTGCTCGTACTGGGTATCGAGCCCATGGAATCCGGCACGGAAGCCAATAATGTAGATCACTACACCACGAACCCGACAAATCGATTGTGATTAGTATACATATTATAAATAAGTGAAACAATTACCATCAGGGTTACGGAATGACGCATGATCCTCGGCAATCTTATTGTAAAGCGCATAGTGACGTTCTCTCTCTTGGGTAACTGCGACTGTTTCTTGGGGACCTGGGTGGCTCAGTGATGGGTGGAATCCATTTTCGTCAGCTACGTACTCCACGGTGCGGATTTGCTGAAGAGGATCGACGTACGAGTATGAACCTGCAAGCAAAGCAAAACACAATGAAAACTTCATATTAAAAAGAAGAAAGCGAGGTTCAACCAGCATGCTTATGGGAATGCCGATAAGAAAAGCTTTAACGATTTTAAGCGGTATTGCTTCAGATGTCGATATATTCCACGTGGACGTGAGTGAGTTTGGAGAGATACAATTCAAGTAGTTTCAATAGCAAGTAGTTCATATGCTAGCATTGCGAACGTACATATATGGTATAAAGAAACATGTTTGTTAAAGAGTAGTCGGAAATAATTACCATGGACGGTACCGCTTCCATCACCAGATTCGCTGTGGGTCCTGTCAATGTGTCCAGGAGCTCTTCCTGCGGCGTAGCTGAAGGCGTACGGGTGAGGTGGAGGTGCTGGAGTCTGTTCTTCAGCATGAGGCAAGATGTGTGACACGTCAGCGATGGCCATAGACACCAACACCGATGCGACGGTTAAAAATGTTAACTGAAAGAAAGAAAGTAAAACGATTATAAAAATTGCTTAAAATAATAAACCAGTACTTCGCAACCTTTTCTCTCCCACAGCACACCAAAATTTTCCTCAAAATTCCGCGGCACACCTCAAGTACAACGTATTTAATATGAAGGCACTATTTGCAAACGCGGTTCCCAAAACCATATTTCCTAGCAACATCGATTTAAATGTTTAATAAACGACTAATTTGTATTGCTTTCCAGTTGATTGTTAATATTGCATAATTATAATATATTACAAGAGGGAATATAGGTACTCATTCATCAAAATGACACGATTTTTGTGGAACGAGCCGTGTTTGAAAATAATACCTCATATTTATATGACATAGCCGGGTTCAGTAGTTGAGTGTCAAAATTGTTAGCTTCATTCACATAACACATAGCTCACGGGCTCTAATCCCAGTACAGAGTTTCATAAATTGATTTATCGATTTCTGTTCGAAGGCACTCGATCGTAAATACGAGATGTTGTTAGAGCGATTCACTAACAACTTTTCCCGTGGCATCCTTCTAGTCACGACTCCGAAAAAGTTTAATTTTGTCAGGTTTTTTCCGACTTTTAGTATTCATGTGTATTAAATTAAAGATCAATCAAACCATGTGCGATATGCATAAATAAAAAGTTCAATCTTTTCAAAAGCTTTTTAAGACTCTGACACCGCAGCCCTGCTTAAATCTTCAAGTAGATCTTTTCAAAAGCTTTTGTTAATTCGATAAACTCAATCCATATGCTCAAAATTGCAAGACATGTCGAAAAATAATTAGTGTCAAAATATAAACGTAAATGTTTGCGACATTCATTTATCCAGTCGCAGGAGAATAGAAAAAAATTAACATGTTTATTCTTTTAATAAACGCTTTATTGTTTGAATAAATAAAAAATAAAAAAGAACAGCACTGGAATCTACCATCGCAAATTTATTGGCAAATCAATAACGACTACATTATTTAAATTAATAAAACAAATTACATATTATGTACTATTGCCACATAAATAGATACTAATAAAAATCAGGACTGGCTTCGCTCGCGATAATTGTCAACAATCTCAATTGCAATAAATTTTCAACAATGTTCGCAAAGTAATATCTAATTATAAGTTTCATTGAGATAAATCTAAAATTTTCCAAGTAAATATTTTTTAAATTGAAATACAAGAGAAATTACTTCACCTTGGAAATTGTTATAAAATTGATAACTTTGTTATTCCGCAAGTTGAATATCGAGCGTAATAACAAAGTTATCAATTTTAATTAGTACTTTCACAAATTAACCGCCAATTCAATCCAATAAAGACTGTGATGATTTTTGATTAAATGTGTCATCATTGCTTAAATAAATAAATATTGTTACTTCTGATGACACAATAACATCGAGTTGTGTTTTATCAGAATGTCAACACATCCTGGCATGCATTTACAAACATAAGGCAAGGGCGCCGCATATCGTCACTTCCAATGCAAAACCATTCATAAGAAAAAAATCGATTTTGAGTTTTGAATTGGCACTATATGTAAATTAATATTCTACACCGGCAGGCAAAACCCAGGAGACGAGGGACCACTAGGAACGCCTCAACTAATTTTTTAAAAACACTTTAAACTATACTTTGTGAAGCCATTTGTGTTGTTTATAACTTCTTCTGAACAATGGCAAATATTCTGATAAGCGGTTTTGCATTGGAAGCGACGATATGTCAAATCATTCATCGGTTTTCAATGTGCTAAGAACTCATCTTTTAGATAAATTAATTTGAGACATAGTTACATTCATCCCTCCTACAGCACCGCCTGCTTTAAAGCTGTTTTTATAGCGTATGCTACAGTCAAATTCATGCAAATTATATGTTTTATAAACATCAATGGCTTAAAGAGTAATTTTGTTAACTCCAATTTTGGCTGAGAATTACTTAATAATGCCATCTTGTTGTATGATGCAATGTGCATGTCCCGTAAATTTTTTATAACCAAAACTTATTTGAGTGCATCGGAAAAACGTTTTAGGAAAATTTGATAACTCCATTGTCGTTCTTAAACCTACACTGCTAATTATCCAACTCCACCATTTTCTATTGTAACCTGTCACTCATTTGTTGTTTTATAACGATGTTACAAATAAATCTTTTGAAAGTCCCATTTGAAATTTTCCCGATCGGTTTGAAGATACCAAAATAATCAGTTTTTACCTTCTCCTGCACAATTGACAAAAACGGAGAAAGCAAATTTACTCTTTAAGTCATCGATATTTAATATTACACATAAATTTGTACATTTGAAAAATATTTATTAGTAACTGTATGTCCCTTTACTTTTGATAAAGTATTATATGTCATAAAAAAAATCTCGTGGCTGTAGGAGGAGCCGGGGATTCCACGAACAGCGCTGCGGTATCCTTCGGTGGAATCGAACCCTGATCTGCACCGATTAATTCAATCAACGACACAAATTGTAATTGAATTTCTGATAAATTCCGATCAGCTAAATCACTAACCTGATTTCGGAGATAATTATAATGCAATAAAATTGTTATTTGTGGGTACACCATAGACAAGAATAATCATTAATATATTCACAAGAATCTGACGGTTGCGTATTTTATGAACAAGCCCGTTTTGTGACCTTAGCAGTTAATTTACGCACACACTGGAGAAGGTGACTTCATTGATTCTAGAAAATCAAAAGATGCTGCTAATAATGTGATAATATTGGCATTATGTAAGGTACCGTAAAACGGGGTTAATAGATACAAAAACAAGGATTTGAAATTCAGCACAACTTTACTAAGTATCCAATGTATTTTTTAGTACGTACAAATAATTCTTTGCAATTACTATAATACTATCTCTCGAATGACAAAACCAAACCAACTAAATGACAGGCCAAAATTGAAACAAACGTGTTGAAGTTCAATGCCTGTGCAACCTTACTTTTTGACTCCTTAAATAAACTAAACTTCTCTTTTATTGCACGAAAATTAAATTGAATTATGTTTTTTTTAATTAATAAGAACCGTAAAACGGGGTGAATAAAGAGGTTCATATATTCCAATCATTACAATCTGTTGTTTTGTCTCTATTCACCTGCCAAGTCTGTATTCACCCTCACTCGTCTCTATTCACCCCAATTCAATGTGAATAGAGACATCGAACAAAATTGATTGTGTCTTAATAACGATAGTGAATATTTTAAAAATATTGTCATGAATGTGTAGTAGGACCTTAGAAACACGTTTCAAGCCATTCATATTTGAATGATGTGGCGCAGGTATGAAGCTACATAGTCGTGAGGGGTAAAAAGTGTCTCTATTCACCCCGTTTTACGGTACATGATAACGTGTTGACTTCGCGTGATTATTAGATAAGTGAATTTAAAAGAATTTTATTATCAAATTTGTTTTTTTATAAACTGCAGTGACCCAACGTTATCAGCTGTTTTGATTATATACTGACAAAAATAATAAATATTTGAATCATTATATTTGACTAGAGATTTTTCGCTAACGACCCAGGTTTTGCTTTTCGGCATCTTCAGACATTTCAAGTGCACTCACAAACTTGAACTGACGCGTATTCAACGATTATATCCAGGAAAAATGTTAATTCACTGAGTTGAATTGCTATCACTGCAATCTGAATGAATTACCAAATATTTTGATGTTAATAATTTTCAATGCATTGCATAAGTAATTATATGTATTAAAATAAAAATAATAATACATTTTTAGTACTTTTTCCACAAAAAAATATTTGATCAGGACCGGTTTCGCTCATGGTGAGCATTGTCAACTGATAAGGAATACAATAAAACAGTGATATTTATACATAAGTTAAGTATGAAAAAGTAGGTATGACAAACAATTGGTAAAACAACCAAGCAAATACATTTTTAGTACTTTTTCCACATAAAATTTTGCATTGCTTCTTAGCTCTTCAACATTTTATTTAAAGTCTATTTTTCTTGCCAATGGGAATGTCACTGGGAAGAGCTTTAACAATTTTAAACGGCATTGCTTCGGATGTCGACATATTTCATATTGACGTGAGTGAGTTCAGACGAATACTATATTTTATGAAAAAAAGTTGATTTTGTCAGAACTCATTCGGTTGACTGCCTTGAAAATTTCTAATGTGATATTAATAATATTTTTTCCTCTGTTTTTTTATGACTATTGTAATTTTCATCTTATTTTTAATTTTTAATTAATTTGTGATTTTTATTATATATTTACATGTATGTATGAATATATATATATGCATGTATTTATATTTGTCAAATCCATGGCGCATTGGCGTCAGCTGTAATGCCATGATTTGCTTTTTCTTAAATAAATAAATAAAATAAAATTATTATTTTTATTATAATGCTTTTCCACCAAGTATTGACAGTGAACACCTTAAAAGTGACTTGTATGTATGTATATATATAATGTGAAATAGTAAAAATAAATTATCATCTAATAGCATGGAAATGCCTGGTCATTTAATGAGTGGGTTTTATCTGACGTATTATAAAAAGAATATTGCCGAATCTCGGAATTACAACTAAATTTAAAATAACAATGTACCTTCGCGGAAAACGATCTTTTGTTTTGAAACAAATTAACAATCCTTCAAAATTGAATTTCGAATCCGGGAACCTATCTGATTTAAAAAATCTTCAAGATCAAATAATAAGGTCACATGAATCAATGGGCAGGTAAATACCAAGTGACGTGGATGAGCTTGCGACATATTGAAAGCGAAAACATTACACATTATTATACTGTTAATTTGAAAATGGTCGTTATCTCCTAATGAAAATGTCCAGGAAACAGGACATAAACAAAGTGATATCAAAACTACGGGTTGTTTAATGACTTTGAATGAGTGAACTGTCAACTTTAAGTCAATTCGAAATTTGAATAAACACAACACAATCATTCGTACTTCTTCATACATATTATATCAACTGATGATATCGATGCTTGCAACATGGAAACCATGGTCCTGATAACCTAAAACTATTTGGAAGTTCTACCTACTGATAATTGTGCTTTTTTTTAACCCTGTCCGCTCCCAGCTTGAAGCATATGGACACGTCACGGAGTTTATCTCAACATATTTTTTTCTGCTGCTAACTGCTTGTTACTCAGTTGCTCAACCTCTTTTCGAAGAGAGTAGGGATGAAACTAGGACCAGTGATTACCTAATCGCACTTTGGGATCGGGAAGCTTACAACCGGCAAGAGAATTTAGGCGAATCCAGTCAATTTAAAACGTAGTTGATCAAGGTCTTATGTGTCGGCCAGACGCAATTAACGCTCTGGTGAGCTTGGACCGTTTCATATTTTCAAGCGATTCGCGGGGCCATGGAAAGGATACGAGGAGATTAGCGCTTCGCCTACGTATGACACTATGCGGCGAGGACCGTTTGGGATCGGAAAGGCGCCGGGAAGGGATTAAAAGACGACCCGTTACAACCATTGCCTCTGAGCAGAATCGATTTATCGACTGAAAAAGTCTGCTCGTACCGTGAATCGAATACGGGTGGTCCTACACGTTGAAATTGATGTTGACCACTGCACCACGGGACCGTGCATAATTTATTTATTGAATTATAATACTTTTCCGCCAAGAATTGACAGTTAACACCTTTAACAGCACGAGATCTATTTTAAATATATTTGCCACGCTTATGGCCATTATCGTAACAGGTTTTGAAGAACCAAGAAGTATGCATCTATTATTATGGTTGGCACCTCCTGTCACCATTAAACATTTAATTATAAATCGATGTAAAGCGGTTTAGTTCTTTATTCATTTAAAACTTGAAAAATTTGCATTTGATCCAGATTAGCAATTTACTGATATTATTTCTGAGAATCTCGAAATCTGAATCAACAGGTTTAACCCTCGAAAGACTGTCCCTGAATAATAACGTGTGATCCAAAGGGGAGTCTAAAAATAACTCAGTGTTATGGATTTGTTGGCAAAGATTGCTTAAAAAAAAAATTATATTATGCTTTTAAGTATCTTTATACATCGTTCTAAAATTATATAGATAAGATAACGTTATCTCATCGCGTATGGGTAGTGAAGTTTGAATCCTGGCAATTTGTAACGACGATTCATAACAATTTGTCATCGAGTTTATCTCGTGTGACTTTATTGAACAGAAATATTTGGCGCATTAGCAATTTGCATTGCATTTCCACCAGGAATTGAATTGAAAGTTGAGTTGACACCTTAAAAGTGACGAACAACCATCATATGATTAATAATTTCGACTGAAGATGCTTGATGGAATTTCAATATAGAATTCGAATCGTTTGAAATATGTAATATTCCACTAATTTTATCGCTAACGACCCGGGTTTCGCCATCTTTGGGCATCTCCAGGCATTTAAAGTGCACGAATGTACTTAAGCTGACGGGTCGTAAATAGTTTGTACCGCTTACATTTTGGAATAAAAGTAAATCACTAAGTTCTATTTCAATTACTGCAACCTGGATGAATTAGAAAATGTTTTGATGTTTATGAATTTCAATGATTTGGATAAATAAATTGTGTTGGTATTTTAAATGTGATATCGTACAAATTCAAGTGCACTTGAAATACACGAAGATGCCGAAAGGCGAAAGGCGAAACCCGTCAACGCCAAAACAAATGGAAAAGTACAAAATTCAAAACAATATTTAAAGCCATAACTTACTATGCGTCAGTTCAAGTTCATTCACGCTAGAGGTCTGCACGGGCCGAAATTTTAAAACTTCACCCGGCCCGAACCCGAAGACCTCCAACCCGGCCCGGCCCGGGTCCGACTAATCCAACGTATCCAACTTTTTTGTTTGTAGCCACCTCTATTTTTTCACTAAATGATTTCCACATTTCACTTTTCCCGTGGGTTTTTACTGAAGAAATATATTCTCCACTCTTCAGTTTTGTCTTAATATTTTCGAAGCTCATTTCTTGCCGGTAAATTTTAAAACAACCAACCTATCAAATCGAATTGCGACAGATCGAAATAATCATATAAGAAAGTCAGGATCATATTATGAAATTCATTATGCGTATTGTACAAACTCCTATGAAGCAGAAATCTTTAAAAAATACTAAAATAAGTCACTAAATTCAAAACAATGCATCTTGTTCTTTCGAATGGGTCGAAAAGATGATAATACGAGAACGTGAAGTTTATTATAGTTTTAAAGTTAGATTTACGATAATGGTGAGCTCATTCGAAAATAGCCCGATTTTTAATATATTTTGTTGTATACTTGCGTCCGAGCCCGGCCCGGGCGCGAATCCAAACCTTCGTTACCCGGCCCGCGGGCCAAACCCGAGCCCGTGCAGACCTCTAATTCACGCACTTGAAATACATGGAGATGCCGAAAGATGGCGAAAACCTGGTCGTTAGCGACAAACGATTCAATTCTAATCATCATATGCATCAAATCAATTGTAAGAATTTTAAGGGAGATGGAAAAGTTTGAAAAAATATTGATCCATTGTGAAATATTTAGAAGACTGCTCTGTTTCTTTGTGTCTCAGTTATTTTTGTTCATAACTCTCGTTAAAAAAAAGATTCTCCGATTTAAAAATAAACCTACACTTTTTATGTAATAATTCAATTAATTTATTACTCGATAATTCCGCACGTCTTGCAATAAGTGGGCAATAAAGTAAGAAGAAAACTGCCGTGTCGAATCGTTAAGCGAAAAAAGGTGCAAAATTCACGAAGAAACGAGGTCCGGTTGCACATTGGTAACCGGAAAATAAGTCTTATAGTGAAATATCTTATGATAATAACGTAATTATGTAAACGATATCGGTCAGTAATTTGTCAAAAAAAAACAGAGCAAGAAAGTCCGCCATTTTGTTCCAGATATGAGGAAATAATATTGAGTGATAACTTATTCAACAGCGGAAATAAAGCATGCTTTTTGGCATAGGAAACTAAATATCTTTGAAATTATATTATAATTCGTGGCTGTAGGGACATACGGGCGAAACTACAAAAATGGCTGTTTTGAGTTAAGTATGGCATTGTCATGCTCAAGTACAGTTTTATAAAATATAAAAATATGAAACTTGTACGAAGAGGGGTTTACCAGATATTGCTCGGCTTTCCTGCAAATCCGTAAGAACAAAGTTTAACATTGAAAACTGTTTTGCCATTTATCTCAGTTCTTAGTAAATAGAACTACTTTTCGTCCAAAAATTGAATTTCAGTGAAACCCCGATTCTACGTTTTTCAAGGGACCGTATAAAACAAACGATTAATGCGGGAAAGTTTTAAATATTAACTAAATGCCGGTACTATAGCAATTGAACGCACCACGCGGGAAAACGTATAATTCCGAGACCGTAAGATTGGGTTTCCACCAGTGAAACCCCGATTCTACGTTTTTCAAGGGACCGTTTAAAACAAACGATTAATGCGGGAAAGTTTTAAATATTAACTAAATGCCAGGACTATAGAAAATTAACGCACCACGCGGGAAACGTATAATGCGAGAACGAGATCAGGGCTCCAATGTATATCATTTAAAAAACATTTCTTGAATATCCGTAATTACATAACTCTTTGATAATTATCTTATATATGCGAAAACGGCGATCATGGGGTTCCAATGTATATCATTTAAAAAACATTTCTTGAATATCCGTAATTACATAACTCTTTGATAATTATATTATATAAACATAATAAATCGTGTAGACATGTAATTTTTCACTTTAATTCAGTGATTTGTTTTATTCACCATCACATAATAGGGGATCCGTTCACCCAATCAAAGAGGGCTCTGCAACTTGGGGACTCGCTATAGGGCTTCCAGTCCCGAGCCAAAATTTGGATCCCGGGATTATAATAAGTCGATCCCGGGATTTGGAATATTTTTTAATGGTCGATAATTTTTTAAATATTAGCCATGTTAATTTGACATGAAAAATAATCTAGAATGTTGGAATATATTTTAGAAATGTATTTATTTGACATTATTTATTACAAACATGATATTTTTCATCCTCTAAATTTGTTTCAAAACAATATTTTAAGATCGATGCTGTCATCAATGCATAACGCAAATAATTTATGTCCACGAATATTCGATGTTCCAAAGATGGCACGTAAAGTTATTAGATTTTTTGGAAGATAAATCGTTTATGTGTGACAAATATATCAATCCCGAAAATTCGGAATCATGTTTTCTAATCCCGGGATTCATCGCGTATTGAAAATCCTCGGGATTGGAAACCCTAGCCACTAGGCTGACGATGTTATTATTCTTTTTGCTATCGAGAAGAACAGCGCAAAAACTGTGGATGCACCCTAATGAAAAAAAATAATGATGTACATATTTTTGAATCTTCTGAAAAAACTTGTTTTGAGCTTGAATATTCTTTTTTATAAACACGGGGAAAACCCGCACAAAAGATCCTCAGCTTATGCAAAAAGTTGATGTCATTAAAAACAACTAATTTGCCTAGGTACTATTTTATTTTATTTTTAGACGGATTAAATCATAAATCATAGACAAAAGCTGTTTTAATTATGGATGGAATTTTATCCGTCACCAACGTGGGTGTTTTATAAATGTTTTTTTATTTATCACTTTTAAGGTGTTCACTGTCAATACTTGGTGGAATAGCATTATAATAAAAATAATAACACATTTTCAGTACTTATTCCACATTAAATGTATTGGACCGATTTCGCCTAATGACTAGCATTATCATCTGATGTTGAACTATGTTTTTGTTTTAAAAATATTGAATTTATATTAGCTTTTTAGAACTGCTCTACAATAAGGAAAGAATAGGAAAGTATCTATTTAGTTCCACAAAAATAATTAAATATCTATGCTTCAATTCTATTTTCCTTTGCGTTGCTAAAAATTCCTTCACACCTTGCGATTAGCTAACAACTAGTCCTCGTATCCTTTCAATTCAAACTCTCTTCGAAAAGAGGTTGATCAACTGAGTAACAAGCAGTTCTTATCGGGAAAAAAATGTTGAGTTAAACTCTGTGAGGAGTCCATATGAACTTAATAGTTTTTTATTCGCTACAAAATCTAGTCGATATTTTTTGCTATTCCAGCAAATGTCAATTCGATGGGAAAAGCCGTCATACCAAAATGTTGAATATATACAGTATGGAGATCAATATGTGATTGTGATCATGCCAAGACTTCTGATCGATAGGCGGAACTCAAATATCTTATTTTCAGACGTCAAGCATTGGCGGAAGGGAAATAAACAAAATATTCTTTATGTGTTGTTTTGTCTTCCAAAACAAAAATAACAATAGAATTCCCTTTACTCTATGACAAAAAGTATATAAATTAATGGTACGGTAAGAAAAATAACAATGTATTTTAGTTCTACATAAATTATTTTATATATTTGTTGATAGGTCAGAACTATGTTTGAAACGTGTATTAGAGATAGCTTATATACCTATGCTAGACAGGGTGCCCCGTACATCCTCTCTTTCTTTTCAAACCATACCACCCATGGAAGAATTAAAATAAGTTTAATTTATTGGTCCAACTTAAGCCGAAATAGCTATCAACAAATATATAAAATTTATGTAGAACTAAAATACATTGTTATTTTTTTTTTACCGTATTATAATGGAGTTCTACCAAGTAAATGCCTACTCAATCAATAAATTAATGGTAATGGCAATTTCAGATTGGAATTAAGAAGCTTCTCAGGTACTTCGTTGGTATATGCCAGGCATCGATACACGAAAAAATATCACTTCACCAAAAGGTTGGCAAAACCTTCGCTATCCATATGAAACGACACATAAATCATAAAACTAATGGCCGAATACTTGTATGTGTGTATACGTGTATTTTTGAATTATGCATTCCAGATTATTGAATCTTTCCATACCAACGAAGTACCGCTTCTCAATTTGAATCTAACAACTAGATTCGCAAGAATATTTTTTATGTAATATGATTATGTCAAATTTATTCAAAACCACTTTTATATGTTCGTTTTCAACTGTTGCAATACAAAAATTCAAAAACAGAATAGAATTATTTTACATAAATCCTAGGGTCCAGTCCAGATTAAATCTAAATCGGTTAAGCGAAAAAAGTTGAATACCGGCCCTTAATCGGTCAACCGGGTTTCTATAATAAAAGAGAACTGATATCTCTGACTAACATTGTATGTTTTCTGATTAATTGGACGCACTGATACATCCGCATATGGGAGAGACCTCGAGAATGGCCTCGGAAGAGTCGGAATTTCATTTCCGAGTATCATCGTAATTTTATTCAAAAAATATTTTGATTATATCGCTATTGAATGATTTTTTATTTGCTGAAAATACATTTCGCAAGATTAGGTTCTTTAAATGCGTAAATTCGACACGTTACATTGAAAATGTTTCTAACTGCTCCTGACACTGTTTTGAGATATGAGCGTTAGAAGTTTGGATTCATTAATATGAATTTTTTGAACGGATTTTTTCATTCGATAAATCTGTTCGAAGGCATGGGGAAGTTTTAAATGAATAAAGAACTAAACTGCGTTACATCGATTTTTAATTATATGTTTAATGGTGGCAGGAGGTGCCAAGCATAATAATAGATGCATACTTCTTGGTTCTTCAAAACCTGTTCAGATAATGGCCATAAGCGTGGCGAATATATTTAAAATAGATCTCGTGCTGTTAAATGTGTTAACTGTCAATTCTTGGCGGAAAAGTATTATAATTCAATAAATAAATTATGCACGGTCCCGTGGTGCAGTGGCCAACATCAATTTCAACGTGTAGGACCACCCGTATTCGATTCACGGTACGAGCAGACTTTTTCATTCGATAAATTGATTCTGCTCAGAGGCAATGGTTGTAAGTGTTGTTTAATCCCTTCCCACCTTCCCGATCCCAAAGAGCGACGCATAGTGACAGCGATTAGCTAATCACTAGTCCTCGTATCCTCTCCATCCCTACTCTCTTCGAAAAAAAGAGGTTGAGCAACTGAGTAAAAAGCAGTTCTCGTAGAAAAATATATGTTGAGATAAACTCCGTGAGGAGTCCATATGCTCCAAGATAGAAATATTAATGACGATCTTTTTCCAATAAAACAAACATTCGTAAAAATTAAAAAACAAACACATCTGCAATATAAAATTTGAATTGTTTGAATGTTGTACTTTTCCATGAATTTTGTCGCTAACGACCCGGGTTTTGCCTTTCGGCATCTTCAGGCATTACAAGTGTACGTATGTACAATAGCTTGTGCTTCTAAACTGTATAAACTGTAAAACGCATGGATTGTATTGTGGCTCACAAATCCTCAAATCATGTTTAGTTCATTATAACAGCATTGTTTTTTTTTATCAGGAACATCTTTATATCTTATTTATATAAAAATATACAATCAAATGCTTTGAAACAGTCAAACCATTTTTTATTAAATTCTTAAACAATGACGTAACTATAAATTCTATAAATATGTTATAATTTAACTTATTTCAGATTGTTAAGCGATTTGAATCCCATTACTCTTTAAAGTTGACTTAATCCCCGAGAAAACGGTGACTGATAGAAATATAAATAATATCAAAATGGTTGTTACCTTATTAATGAACGCCATCTTTTTAATTTTGAAAAAAGAACTGCTGCAATCGATGATCTAACAATAAACAAAACCAACTTGTCGAATAATTTACACCACACACGTATACGTCAAATATGTATTTTTTCCGTGCAAGTCTATGTTTTAATGGCTCGGCGTGTCGTTCAGTACTGAATGGAATATCTTTGACTTCTCTTATTTCTTATGCTGCATCGTTTTTCGCTACTCGTTCTGATAGGTCACGTAGAATCACTTGCCCAAGAACAGGTGAGATAAAAAAGTGTGTTGCGGCCCAAATTTTTAGCGATCAAAAGAGACAAAATAAATATGGTGTGGACCAAGATGCTTTTTACTCTATTATTCGATTTTATTTGTGGGAAAGTTAAGAATGATGTTCTAAATCGAATAAGAAGATTCATAATATACGATGGTTTTTTTTTTTGTATTTTGATGTACCGTAAAACGGGGTGAATGGAGACACTTTTTAATCTACTTCACGACTATGTATCTTCATACCTGCACAACATAATCAAAATATAAATGGATTGAAACGTGTTTCTATGGTCCTGCTACACATTCATAACAATATTTTTAAAATATTCACTATCATTATTAAGACACAGTAAATTTTGTTCGATGTCTCTATTCACATTGAATTGGGGTGAATATAGACGAGAGAGGGTGAATAGAGACTTGGCAGGTGAATAGAGACAAAACAAGAGATTGCAATGTTTGAAATATCTCTATTCTATATGAGTCTCTATTCACTCCGTTTTACGGTAATTATTAACTAAAAAAAACATGATTTAATTTAATTTTCGTCCAATAAAAGAGAAGTTTATAAGGGGTCACAAAATAAGGATGCACAGGCATCGAACTTAAACACGTTTGTTACAATTTTGGACAGTCATTTAGTTGGTTTGGTTTTGTCATTCGAGAGATACTATTATATTCATTATAAAGAATTATATATTAATAGTAAAAAATACATTGGATACTTAGTAAAGTTGTGCTAAAGTTCAATCCTTGTTTTATAGTTTCTATTCACCTGCCAGTCTCTATTCACCCCATTTCACGGTACTTATTGAAATGCCATGTCATAAGACCGACAGAACCTCGACATATTGGCTTTGCATTTTTTATTGCTGTCACAATAAGTCTTTTTCGATATCTTTACTGTTTTAACCATGTTTTCTCTCTGTGTGAAGATGTTGATTCATATTTGATCTTCTCTCAACAATTGGTCAATGTCTCTTTTCTTACGAGACAAATTATAGAAAGAAAGGATTATTGACAGGCTAATCGATCTTGCGATGAATTGTTTTCAGGATCAAGTGGAAACAGTTTTAGAATACATACTCGCATACGGAAATTAAAAAATCAATTTATAAAACTACCCGTAATACGCAACCAACAATTACAATTATGTATTACTGTCAGAAAAATATTAATGATTACCCCTGGATATTATAACGAGAACGTTCGAGAGAGAAAGTATTCTAGTAAAATACGCCAATCAAGGTTTTTTTAACTACAGTGGCGGGTGCAATCATCATAGCAGGTATTTATTGCGAAGAAGGCATTTTTTATAACAAAAAGCG
Source organism: Himalopsyche kuldschensis (assembly GCA_028554975.1). NCBI lineage: Eukaryota > Metazoa > Arthropoda > Insecta > Trichoptera > Rhyacophilidae > Himalopsyche > Himalopsyche kuldschensis. The sequence goes on along the minus strand of JAHFWI010000031.1, from coordinate 1,693,346 downwards.
GTGAACTCTGAAACAAAACAAATGAATAGTTGATTAACTGTCATCCGTATTTGATTGGAATTTGTTCAGGTATCAGTTTCGAGAGTTTCATTGAATTCAATAACACAGCAGTGTTAACCATGGTAAGTTATTGTATCTACATTTCAATAAAGTGGGAGATACAGTAGCGGATTATGCTATAAGCGCAAGAGGCGCCAAGCGCTTCAAAATCTTGGGGGCGTCAAAAAAATCATATATGTACCTATATCTCACTTGATATGTTTTAAAAATCAAACAATATTTGGCAAAAAATATATTATAATATCGCGTGATATTGAATGATCGATAGGTCATAAATCATGAAGTACGGTGTGCGGGTGGGCTAGGTACTCATTCTGAATTGTTTTGACTGAACTGCGGGGAATATTGTGCATTGTTCAAATTACATTTTGGAGGAATGACTCGAAATGAAATCAAATTTGTGATATCTCTAATCTCGAATAAATTCTGTGACTCTTTTTTATTGTTCGAAAAAGAGGGCCTCTAAAACTATACTGTGCCTGGGGCATCCCAAGTGCTTCATCCACCACTGGGTAGATATCAGCCGATACAATGATATAGTTTGCAAAATACGCACTCTGGATAAAAGGACTTTAATGCTGGACAATTTTTTTTTTTTTTAATATTTAAAAAAATATTTGGTATTACAGCTTACGCCAATGCGCCAAATATTCTTAATTGTGAAAGTCATACGAGATTAACTCGATGATAAGTAATCAATCAGTTGTGCACAAAATCAACGATAAATAACATACACCCAGCCCAAGATCTCTTTTTTTTCAATTGAAAAAAATCTGACCTTGCCGGGAATTGAACCCGGGTCTCCAGATCGCTAAGACAAAGCTCTTGCCACTAGACCACAGGGACCGAATTAGTTTATTAAAGTATAAAAAATCTTAATAAGAAGTGTTTTTTAGAGGTTATGATGGTTTTAATTTATGGTGTTTTCTGTTAATGATTCGAACTAGGTTTTACTGTTCTATATTCAAAACAATCTCCGAAAATTCAACCAGATGCATTGTCTATGACAGCGTGTCAAAAATGACAAGCCAAGATATGTTGGTTGACAGTGTTGACACGGGAGGTTCAAGGATAGTCTTCGGTCAAGAACAATCAGAAGAAGCATTTGTTGTCATCTCAGCATATGTCGTTATGAATATTCAACTCATTTAAACCAGTGAATACAATACAATGTAACACTGTAAAATGGTTGACATCTTAAATTTTAATTAAATGGTCGCTCATAGTTTCTCTATGAAACAATCAGTACATTAAATACCAGGGCTATGGAGTCGGTGAAAAAAAGTCCGATTCCGACTCCAGCACTTACCAAAACCACGACTCCGACTACAGCATTGACCAAAAAACGACTCCGACTCCGACCAAAAAAAAGTTAAATATCGTCACTTTTCCCCCCTAATTTTCTTATTTATGTGTATTCAATTAAATATCAACCCTATCAATGCGACCAAAAGCCAAATTTGACATATAAAAGGGAAAAATAAAAAGTTAAAACTTTTCAAAATTTCCGACTCTGAGTACGACTCCGGCCAAAAAGCTCCGACTCCGACTCCACAGCCCTGTTAAATACAAAAGATAAACGTACATATATAATCAAAAACTATAATAAAACTTTTCTTTCCATGCCCGCACCCAAATTGGCGCATATGGACTCCTCTCGTAATTTTTTTTAATTTTTTTTTTATCAATGACAACCGCTTGTTACTCAGTTGCTCAAGCTCTCTTTTTCGAAGAGAGTAGGTATTGAAAGGATACGATGACGAGGACGTGACTAGTGGTTAGCTAATTTCTCTCACTACGCGCCGCTTTTTGGGACAGGAAAGGTTTTCAACAACACAAATACCCATTGTTTTATCGACTAAAAAATCTGATCGTACCGGGAGTCGAACCAGGACAGTTCGTCACGGAAGCCAACGACGTTGAACACTTCACCACGGACCGTCCAAAAATCGATATTGCAAAAGTTCTAAAAGAAATGTTTCATGTATTTCTCAATTAACTAGAAGTATGTCAATCTATTTATAATATATGATGTAATATTTCAAGTGACCGGTACTTGAAATAGAATCATTGTATAATATAAATATTTTCTCTGTTATATTTTTCGTAGGACGCTGCAGTACGACAGGTATTTAGTCATAATTTGGGTCCCTCTTGGTACCTACTACATCTATGTACATTCTGCGGTATTTATTACTAGTACAGACCTGACAATATGCAAAGTAGCATTGCAATGGGATTTGCAAATGCAAATTTGCTTCCGAGTCTAACCCTGAAATTTAGATTTATAATAGAAAGTGTTTACCTTTTTGTCAGCCATTTTAAATTTCATAACTATTATAATAATAAATTATGCATTTCGATGACAAGTACTTGCGGTGGAGCCGGAACGAACCGGCACAATGTTTCTGTCATTTTTTTGTTGTGAATTACTTAACAGATCTGTCATTTTTATAAATATGTTAACCTATTTTGGTTTGCATTCCGAATACAGCATAATATACCTACTATATTACTAAGGTGGCCAGATCTGTGAAAATGAAAAGGAATACATATTGAGAAGACCTTTATTCCGGCTCCCTCGTAAATCGAGAAGGAGCCTCCTATCCGACACTCAGGAGAGGGATTTTGGGGACGGAGTAGGAGAAACATGGTACTCTTATAAAGAAAAGACGATCTCAAAGCGTTATGTGGGTGCGGTTAGCATCCATTATTTAATTGTTTATAGTTTACACAGACTTTACACACGGATTTAGCACAGATAGATTAACAATACACGTTACGTTCTACAACACATAATACACGACTATTATTATTATTTCGAAGGCGATATCAGGAATTTACTAGAATTTATCCTTAGGGAGAGGATTAGAAGCTTGCAGGCCACTTCCAGCGCTTACCACAACTGTAAGACTTCTCTGGCAAGTGCGTGCTCTCTCCCTGCTACCCAGTCTCTAACTGCTGTATGAAAACAAACGGTTACTTTAGAAAGAAAAACAATGGCCGTTTCAAAAATCGTTAACACGTGCGCCCGCCGATAAGGGATTATTTATCGCCTAACGAACTTTTTATGAAGCACATGCACTGTCGGGCGTCAAGAGATAAGAGAAATTGAAATAACTCTATATTGAATCGCTATAGATTTCAATATAGATTATTATAAGAATGAATTTATTTCCTGATATCGACTTAAACTCATAGACTGCGGTGAAAAATAGATCGTTCGAGAGAGTTCTGATGACCTACCACGTAAGGCGGTGTCAATATTTAAATTGACAAAAAGCAACACTGGGTTCTGGGGAGAATATCTTGCGTCTCATGTGTCAGCTGCTCTCGAGCACAACACACGCACAGAGCGCGGGGAAAAATGCTTGATAGTATGCGACCGCGGGGTCCGTAAAAACAACCATGCATGTCAAATTCATATACGTTAAGAATCGGTTAGGCTTGAATTAATGAATTATAATGAACTGTCAAAATGTAAGACATTTAGAAGGACGCTTTTCAAGGAAGGACATTACTCAAATATAAGACTATCGTCCCTAAAGAAGGACGGTTAGTCACGTTAATAATATATGTATGTATGCCCAATCTTTTTTACGCGTACATCGGTTCCAGAAAGTGACGGGTAAAAACATATTTAGCCAATAAGTAACTCGTAGCCAAGGCCAATCAATTTTTTCAGAACTTATTTGTCACGCGGGTCTTTTGAGTCGCCAGTCGCAAGGTCTGTTCGGCTGATGAATTGCCTATTGAAGTGGTGATCTTCGGCACTGAACTTGGTGCTTTGTTTCTATTTTAGTATCATTAAGGTGAATGTACTAGTAGTTGACCATGTACCAGTAGTTGACCTGTTGAGAATAAAATGGCCCAAAATAAGAAATACAGATGCGGGATGGCTCTAAATTGTAAAGTTCAGACAAGTTAAGGCATCTGTGGTCGGAATGAGCCACTAACACATCACCATATAGCCAATGGAGTGCCAAATATTTTTTTAGCACCTTATAAATCAGTGATGCACAACCTGCGGCTCGCAAAGACATTTCTTGCGGCCCAATATGACAAATATCAATAACATTTTATCTTCAGAACTCTTTACGGACGATGGAAGAACAATATATAATAATAAAATAAGGTAAATGTACCAGTCGTTGACCATGTACCAATAGTTGACATTTTGAGAATAAAATGGCCCAAAATAAGAAATGCATATGCGGGATTTCTCTTAATTGTAAAGTTAAAACAATTATAGGCATCTGTGGTCGGAATGAGCCACTAACACATCACCATATAGCCAATGGAGTGCCAAGGTGGCCATTTGAAAACAACACCCAGTGAGGAAAGTGCAATATTTCAAATTGCTTAAGTGATCAATCTAGAAACGGTGTGTACCTTTTTCCTGAACAACCCATTGCCACTTGATTCAACCAAGAGTGGTGTGGCAGAAAGCCCTGAGGCAACTCTGACAGAAAGTTTATTATACAGCCCCCTGTTTAGACATGGTCAACTAATAGATTTTCCAATTTGTGAGATGGTCAACTACTGAAACAAAAACATGACTTCAAATAATTTAACACAACTTTTTTTCAACAGGCCCTTTCGTAATTTTTGTTACATAATATTAATTAAGACATGACCCAATATGAGTTTACTTGCTTTGCCTTCATTGGGTACAATGCTAAACCTTAATCGTTATTTTTGTTGAAATTTTCTCTTATACGGTCAGCTACTGGTACATTGACCTTAATATGTTTCCGTTGTTTCATATATATTTTTTTTAATTTTGTGAAATATGTTATGTTTTATTTATATTCAACAAGTAAAATACATGGCGCATTGGCGTCAGCGGTAATGCCATGTATTGTATTTTGATTGTATCCCCCCAAATAAATAGTTAAATTAACTGTCTTCTACAAAATTGAATTGTGTTTAAAGTCGCATGAAAAAAGTATCAAAAGTGTATGAAAGCTAAAATCGATTCTTCAAATTTACGCATATAAACCTTCAATTACCTTTTTCGGTACAAATACAGATGTTAAGCAAATAAAATTGTATTCACTTTCATATTGTCAATTTCAAGTAATTTGCTGTTTGAAATTTCACTGTAACTGATTTTTTGAATGAATTGAAATGCCGTTTTATTAGATTCTTGATATAAGTCATGATTGCATTGAATTTGTTTCAGTGTTTCAGTAAACTATTTCTTTTTCTCATCACAGCAATATCCGTAATGCGTTGATAATTTGGTCCATGCATTATCCGTGACTGCAATTCTTTATAAAGCTCTGTGTAGTTCATCATTGAGGGTCACCACTTCAATAAAAAAGACACTACCATCCAAAAAATCTCGGAAAAAAAGGAAATACAGTGAACCCTCCTACAGCACCGAGACAGGGATTCTTTTTATGAATTACTTTATCGAAAGAAAAGGGGCGTACTAATAAATATTCTTCGAATACACATACTTACACTCTGGCTTCTTAACAGTTCACTCGAGTGTGCGGCAGCCGTTAATATTAAATAGATTTCTCCCCTCTGACATAAGAATTCACCTACCGCACTTAACTATATCAAATTAGAGAATTATAAAATTTCAAAGTCTAGCAATTTTTTCTTTTTGTGGGGGTCATTCAGGACATTGTCAAAGCGCCGCTCTTTCGAGTACATAAGTAGCGTGGTCAGTCTGTATGTATAATATTAGATTGATTGAGTAGGCATTTACTTGGAAGAACTCCATTATAATACGGTAAGAAAAATAACAATGTATTTTAGTTCTATAGTTCTGACGAAGGCGTAAGCCGAAATAGCTATCAACAAATATATAAAATAATTTATGTAGAACTAAAATACATTTTTCTTACCGTATTATAATATTAGACATTTCCAAAACATATAATTTGCCTAAAGACAGCACACGCTATACAAAACCACTTTATAGCAGAGGATGCTGTAGGAGGGTTGACTGTATATCAAGCGTCCCTTTTCAAGAACTTTTCCATTTTTAAATCTGGTGATATTGAATCATTTGAATTTTTATTTTTCTATAATTTTGTCACTAACAACCTGGGCTTCTTTTTCGATATCTTTGGTCATTTAAAGTCTACGAATGAGCTTGAACTGACTGCACCTTCAGTCAAAGCCCACTCATTATATGTCTTTAATTATCCGACATCTAAATCTAACCTCAAAATATTATTTCAATCAAGTAAAAGTAATCACAAGATCCCTATCTCTATTCCCGGCAACTCAAAAATCTATCGTACTTCTCAGCCACCCTTATAGAGTATAGACCACGAAACGTTACTGTCAAATACACGCTATGTCGGTAAAGAGGGAGGCATGTAGGCCATGGCTACCCCCTTGGATGAAATGAATTTTATATGTCAGTTGTGTCTGACCGTCATCTGTAGAATTTTAATTCATCAACTAATGTACTTATTTGCGTTCATTAAACTGTGTATTGTTATGTGCAAATTCGTGCATATATTTTCAATTACAGCTACCACGGTCTCAATAAAAGCCTCAATAAAGTATAAGCAGGGCTGTAGCGAGGTCTTCGGGCGCCTAGGGCAAGGAGTAGATTTCGCGCAGGGTTTAAACCCAGCGTTTGGATTCATACGAATGATGACAGTTTGTACACCACTCTTTTTTATAATACCGTAAAACGAGGTGAATAGACACTGCGGGGTGAATAGAGACAAGAACAAGGATTGAACTTTAGCACAACTTTGCTAAGAATCCAATGTATTTTTTACTATTTATATATAATTATTTATAATGGCGATAATACTATCTCTCAAATGACAAAACCAATCCATCTAAATGACTGGCCAAAATTGAAACAAACGTGTTTAATTTCGATGCCTGTGCATACTTACTTTTTGACCCCTTATAAACTTCTCTTTTATTGCACGAAAATTAAATTGAATCATGTATTTTTTAGTTTATAAGTACCTTTTCAATACCTAATTTCGGAATTGCGTATTTTGATTTAAAAAAAATCCTGGCATCATTTTAGCGCCCCCTTGCACCTCGGCGCCCAGCGGTCACCCTATTAGCCAGCCCCTAGCTACGGCCCTGAGTTGGAATTGTGTGTTTTCTGTAGCAACTCCACAGCCCTGGGTTTGAATAATTTTGATAATGCCACTTTTGCTTGTCTATCATGGATTGTATTAAAGAAATATTTTCTCGTGTCATTCAAAGATAATTTTGCATTGCATCAAATTCGTGTAGGTCTTATACGTAGGAAATATGTAATTATATTATTTAAATTTATGGCGATATCATGTTGGAACTTTATTTTAATTCCGCGTCAAAAAAAAAGAACAGATGACTCGAGTAATTCACAATATCGTAATTATTTGTTATTTCATCTTCACTCTTTCGACCTTCAAAAGTCGTGACGGTAATTCCAATACGTGTAATCGATCTGTGTTCTTCGAAAAATGTCATGGAGGAGCTATTTTATGTATTCCAATATATCTGACATTTAAAAGCACAATAACAATTCACAGAACAATCGATCGGCACTTAATTGTATATTATAAATCTATATTACTGTTAAATAGTTATTCTAATATAAAAACATATATTAATATTTTAGTGCCATAAATTATTAATAGGTGCTGTCATGTTTCATGTTTTCTTGTATCCTCTTCCGCCAAATGACATCATAAGTATACTATTTTAATTGACTGCTCATCAGAATAAGTTGACAGCTTTGAGACAACCATCTCACAGTCAGGAAAATTTCTTGTATGTACCATGTCAGCCCTTTGGGAGACATAGTCCTTTTTGTCGTGGACGATGATAGGTGGGATTTTTGTCTGGTGCAGACCCAGTGGCTGATTAAGCACTTGGCGAGAACCAGGCGCAATATAATTTTGGAGGCCCCCCTTTTTACGAACGATAAAACGTCATGACATTTGGTAAGAACATGGTTTTGGTAAATGGTAAGTGGCAGATGGTTGTGGTAAGTAATAAGTGGTAATTGGTATTGGCAAGTATATACATATGGTAAGTAGCAAATGGTAGGTGGTACATGGTAAGTGGTATATGGTTTGTGGTAACTGGAAAGAAAAAGTGGTTGATGGAGAATGGTAATTGGTACATGGTGAGTGGTAAGAAGTATATGTTATATGGCAGGTGGTAAGTAGCAAGTGGCGGATGGTAAGTGGTATATGGCAAGTGGTTTTCGGTAATTAAAGTGGTTGGTGGTAAGTTAAAAGTGATTGATGGAGAGCAGTAATTGCATATACTTTTTTTATCTTATTATAAATTTTTACATCAAGTTTCAACGTTTTCTTCAACTGATTTGATACCGTCAAAGATATTTACCCGCCAATAAAATTAGAAAAATATGTTGACAAAACGCGACGCCCTTTGGACACAAATTACCTTGGCATGTGTCAGTCATTTTGGCGCATTCGACTGAAGGTGGTAAATTGTTTTTGAAAAATATTGGTGATGCCTATAGTGCAGTGGTTCGCTCATAAAATTTTGCTGTGGCCGCATGAGGAACATCAGCGGTCCTACGAAAATGTCTGGTGGCCGCACCAAATTTTTTTTTTTGTCAAAAATACCTGAACATATATGTTTTTGAGTTTTGTGAACTAACAATTCTTGATGCACAATACAATATATCCAAAATATTAAATTTTCAGTGTCATTGTTGACAAATGAACTTGTAAAAACACATTTTTATTAAATATCAATATTAACTATCAAGCTGTTGGTAGCCGCACATGAGAACCACTGCTCTAGTGGTATTTAAAAAATGCTTGTCTTGAAGTTTCCTCGACTTACGCAACTCTTCGACTGACACAAAGACTTTATGACTGATGTGGCGATATAATTTCTATACAATCAATCAGTGATGCACAACCTGAGGCCCACAATGACATTTCATAAATACCAATCATTTTTTTTCTCCAGAACTTTTTACAGACAACGGAAGACACAATATAAAATTTTCAACTTTATTTACACTTTTTGCATCTATCTGAGATTTGATTATCTGGCCCTTCTCTCAAAAAGGTTGTGCATCACTGCATTAGATAGTATATAAATGGGTGAAAGCCAGGACCCATATACATATATAACGATGACGATGAAAACAATGGGCAATGTATTGGAGAAATAAAACACAATAAATTAAATCACAAATTTTAATTAGCATATAAAAATTCAAATTTATTCAAACTCATTTCCATCTCGCTGCCATAGTCTTTGAGATAAGATAGATAATACTCTATCTTCTTTGTCGAAGCCTTCAGCACGTCCTTTGGTATTGAAGGTATATCAACGTTTCTGTGATCAGGGAAACGTCTGGAGAATTCACTCTGCCGACGTACGGTGTTTTTGTGGTCGCCATCCGATGACTTTCTGGCATCGTTGAATAAAGCATGTATGTCTGATAGGGCACAGTGCATATAGAATGACTTATTTGCTTCTTCGGGTCCTTTCAGAAGACATTTTACATCTTGCTTCATGAGTTTTTGTGTCTCACCGTCACAAGCAATGAAAGAATTCTGAAAGAAATAAACAGTATTAACTACTAGAACTCCTTTGTCGAGTCTAGCTAGACATCGTACAGGTAGAGGCAACTCCAATGTCGAGTCCTGCTCGACATTGGAGAAAATAATTTTTTATTGATTTTAGATTATCCTTATTTCAAAACCGTATTTATTGGATTGTGTGCCTTAGCTTAAAGTTTGTAACATGTCATAATGTGGTTTATTTTTCCGTATTTCGTTTTACTCGTATATCTTTTCTGAAAGGAAATAAATTATATATTGAGAAGTGCCAAGGGTTAATTAACAATTGCTTAAAACAATATACATTCTTAATTCTCTAAATGAACACTCTTCTATCAATTTTATACGGCTATTGTTACCCTAATCAAAACAACATGAATACTTAATTTCTCATAAAAAAGGACCGTTTCCACCGAATTCATTAAAACTCTTTGTTACATTTCCATTTCCTGCTGGACTACGAGAGTCAAAATAGTGAATTTGTGGTATTCTGGGCAGATTTAGAGTAGTTATCAATTTTTTTACGATTAACAATATCGGAATACAAACATTTAAACATTCATGATTGACGGATTCCATCGCAGTTGCCGCATCTTCGAAATTCGCACCTTTGCCTAGATTGGAGCAGATAGCGATCAAGCACGATGCAGCTTCGGCCGTGAAATCGTGATGGTCTCCGTTGAAATGTCTCAGAATTGTGACATAAGAAGTGAGGATGTTCAGTAGGTTGAACTTCACACACAACGCAGGTTTTTGCTTCTAAAATAAATAATTCATTAAATTAACAACCATAATATTGACCAGAAAATTTATCCCTCCATATTAACAAGAAATGATGAACAGTCATTGCTTAAAAGTAAGAACACAGAAATTATTGAAATTGATGGTGAGGAGAAAAGACTGGGGCTAGGAAATGAGTAGTTGTTAGCTAATTACAATCTCTCTTTCAATATTATAGGTGGCCATGGTGTCACCCCCCCCGATGGGTTTATTTATGTCCCAGGGAGTTCAAGTTTTATTGTATATTTTATGAAAGATTCCTATAATACTTCGTATGTGTGAAAGCATTTCAGCTCTCACAATAAATTCTTTGTGCACTTGAAATGCCTTGAAACCCGGGTCGTTAATGACAAAACTGATAGAAAAGTACAAAATAAAAACAATAATTAAAATTAGATATTGCATTTCTATTAAGCATCTTCAGTCAATATCCTCAATTACATATTCAGGAGGAAATTTTCAAAAGTGGTGGTTTTAGATTAAACTTTTGAGACTTTTTTTATTCACATGGAAAAGTTTTAATTTTTACACATAATCTGTAATTCTTTAATTTAAAACATATTTAAAAAATATTAAAACACAAATTTATGAGGAAAAAGTAATGAAAATATCTCACATTCTCAGTTTTTCAATAAATGGGTTTAACCACTTTTAAAAACTACCTCTTGTATATATCCATAAACAATATAGCATACCGTTAATGTTGCGAAATCTTTAACGTCACTCAATACGGTTGGACAATCGTCGCGGTAATTAAAATCGTTCCTGACTATCTTTGAACCGTTTGAAACTTCCTCGACGAGCTTCTTTTCCCTGCGATACTTCCACCACGGCTCCCAGTACGACAGCAGCGTGGATATGTCTCCGGAATTGACCATGGATGCGAATTCTTTCTTCTCGTCGTCTGTCAAAAGTTTCCACACGGTGTCAGAATCTTCCATATCGACTTCTTGAAATCTAGTTTCCATATCTGGTACGGAATCTTCATCATCGGAGTCTTTAGTGTCACTCATATCTTCATCCATTGGCTGAGAATTGTCTCCTATGGAAAAAAATAGTCCCATTATTTGCAAATTTCGATTGATGAATCAGGGTGGGTGTTCCTCGCTTCAGTCGACAGAATCTTTATTAACACAATGCTTACGGAGCGAAAAAATTTGCGGGATTGGTAATTGGCCATGAAATGTGAAATAAGACCCATATATTGAAGTTATCAAAAGGGCTCATTAACACATAGGATGCTGAGAAACACCTAGCGTGTCAACTGCATACTAAAAAACAGGTTCAGCATTGAATGTGTTGACAATGTTTTAATGTAGTAATTTGGTAGAATACATATGGGAAAGCGATATAAGACTTTACAGCACGGGTTCCCAACGAGTTTTTTGATGGGTCACCTACTTATACAATCAACTAAAAAAATATCCACTTAATGCATTTTCGCGAGAGCATAACGAAAACTGAAACGTCAAGTCGCGATATACTTCTAGCTCCTCTCAGATTTCTGGTTTTAATCGGGGACAACTAAATAATAAATGAACAGTAATTTAGAAAACACAAAATCGATTTACTTCCACGGATCTTTTGTGTACTGGCAGCACTGATTCTGTGGCCATTTTGGATTTTGCATCAAATACTTTCAGGCGCTTGATAAGGATTATAGTGTACAAAAATTTGATTCCAAAAGCTTTATCATGGAAAAAAATGGATGCATTGGAAGTGAAACAAAAAAAGGAAAATATGGCGTACCTGAAGAATTCCCAGCAAGTCCTATGTTATTGAATGAATTATTGAGCATGTACATCATTTTTTCAGGATTGTCCATGTCTGAATCTCCGTCTGCATGGAGTTTCTTTAAGATATCCATCATCTTGCGTTTGCCATCTAGGTCAGGTTCCATTGAACCCATTTCTTCTGTTATGCAGTCTTTATAGAAACTTTCGGAGCATTGCAAATGCTGTTCCGACTTGTAACAATCTACCGAACAATAAAAAACGAAACATCTAGGACAGCAATATCTGCTAGGTTTGAGACTGCAACTGAAAAATTAAAAAAAAATGTGTTAGGCAATGCAGTTCAAAAACATCAATCTTTTATTTCGAAACACGTCCGGTTTAAAAGTGTTCTTTATTTAAAAAACAAATTCTTCAGAAAATGACTCAATAACGAAGGAAAGAACGTCGTAATTTGTTTTAGGTTAGGTAGTATATTTGAAAGTAACACTGGGAAACTTACAGTTTACAGATATCAGTTTGTCTGGTTTCAGACATGTTGAAGAAGTATTGATATTATTCCAACCATTCGATGTAAAGGTAGATAAATATGTGAAAAACAAGTTGCGTGTTTTCAGCCGGCGGACGAGATTGACATTTTATGTATTTTTTTCTTCTTTCTTTATTTGGCCTAACTTGTCTATGCTTGATTTATGATAATATAAAATTATGACTGTTTATTTTTAAAATATGGTTGTAAACAAATAAAAAGTAACAAATCTTTTATCATATCGATAATCAGAAGTCCAATATTCCATAGAAATATTTTTTGAATTTAATTAAAATCAATCACTTTATTGCTTGTAACATTTGATTCAACTGTCAAGAGTTCGAGCGCAGTGCATAGTATATTTTTTCAAATAATAAAGACTGATAATAATCGATAACGTCAATCGTTTCTTTACATTCAGTTTTTTTTAAATTCATATGGATGTACCAGAAGTAATTGAAGAATTCTTTGGTGTTTATTTATTGTATTGCTTGAATCCGAAATTTTTAGGAAAAACATACATTGGGTACACCACAGATCCGAACCGAAGAATTAAACAGCATAACAAAGGTTCGTGGGCAGGTGGCGCTAGAAGAACAAACAACCGAGGACCATGGTAGGAAAATTATAAAATCATACATATATATTTGAAATGTCAGAATATTCAACCACAACCTTAGATTTTGTTTGATAAAAAATATAAAACTGTTTTTAATTTTTAGGAAGATGATACTAATCGTACACGGATTTCCAAATAATATTGCAGCTTTGAGGGTTGGTTTTTTAAATTTAATTTACAGTCGTTGTCATTATACTCTCCTGAAAGAAACTGAAACATTTTCTGAAAGCAACATCTATTTAATAAAAGAAACTACTATTTCTCCATTTTTTTAAAAATTCAAAATATTTTTTTAGCACCTTATAAATCAGTGATGCACAACCTGCGGCTCGCAAAGACATTTCTTGCGGCCCAATATGACAAATATCAATAACATTTTATCTTCAGAACTCTTTACGGACGATGGAAGAACAATATATAATAATAAAATAAGGTAAATGTACCAGTCGTTGACCATGTACCAATAGTTGACATTTTGAGAATAAAATGGCCCAAAATAAGAAATGCATATGCGGGATTGCTCTAAATTGTAAAGTTAAGACAATTATAGGCATCTGTGGTCGGAATGAGCCGCTAACACATCACCATATAGCCAATGGAGTGCCAGGGTGGCTATTTGAAAACAACACCTAGTGAGGAAAGTGTATTATTTCAAATTTCTTAAGTGATCAATCTAGAAACGGTGTGTACCTTGTTCCTCAACCACCCATTGCTACTTGATTCAACAAAGAGTGGTGTGACAGAAAGCCCTGTGGCAACTCTGACAGAAAGTTCATTATAAAGCCCCCTGTTTAGACATGGTCAACTAATTGATTTTTCAATTTGTGAGATGGTCAACTACTGAAACAAAAACATGACTTCAAATAATTTAACACACCTTTTTTTTAACAGGCACTATCGTAATTTGTGTTACATAATATTAATTAAGACATGATCCAATATGAGTATACTTGCTTTGCCTTCATTGGGTACAATGCTAACTAAACCTTAATCGTTATTTTGTTGAAATTTTCTCTTAAACGGTCATCTACTGGTACATTTACCTTACTCAATATTATATAAGACCCAATCCTTTTTTGACGTGAAAACTTGGATCCAAAAAAAGGAACGGTGTCGATCAAAAAAATCGCGTAAAAAGGGGACACTAAAAATATCGATAATTTAATCACTTTTTGTCCATGCGGCCCTCGAACTATCTGAGATTTTATTATCCGGCTCTTCTTCCAAAAAGGTTGTGCATCACTGTTATAAATGAAATACAACTGTTATATCAGTTCAAATAATATTAAAGAATAACACAAATATTTTAGTTTGAATGGGCCTGGCAAAATCCTTCAAATTCACGAAGGCTTCACCATGTCGAGCACAAGAAAAGGCAGACCAAAAAAGAGACGCAATATGAATACTGTCTGAGAATTTTATCAGAGATGCTACGGGTTGGTCCATGGAATCGCTTGCCACTTTCCATCAGATGGCTGGTTCAGGATTATATCCAAGAATTTCCGGTGGGACTTTGACATTATTTCACATTGTTTTGTTCAAAAGAATTGCTTAAATTTTTTAAAAAAATATTTATGTTTTTTGGACGAAAATATTCATTTTATTTCTTTACAACAAATCAAATATCTTTAATTCCTTTTTTCAAAAAATGTACTTTTGAAGTTTTATTTTATTCGTTTAAATTGTGTACCTTGATTCCACGAGCTTTACCACGACCCGGCTTTCGCCTTTCGGCATCTTCAGGTATTTCAAGTCCATGGATAAACGGTCAACCTCATCTGTAGACTAAGAATGCCATCAAGCACATTCAGTCGAAATCCTATATTTAAATTATCTAATCAATGTTTAAATATTAAAAAATAAAAGTTTCAAAAAGATGTAATATATGATGTTGTTAAAACGTTTTTATGACTCATTTTGTTAAATTAAAGTATAAACACGATTGGATTTCGTTTTCCGAAATATAGTGGTAACTATAGTAATTAACACAAATAAAAATGCTTTCTCGGAAAGTGAAATTTTTGCAAAACATTTTTTTCCTTTTCGATTGTTGAATCACAAATTTAAAAACAAAATCCAAATAGATGCGTATAAAAAACTTAAATTACAATAATTTCCATTTCATATGTGATATATGAGTAACATTTATTAACTTCGACTTTTAAATTCTAGCCTGATAAACTTCCGCCGATCCACATGCCGATTTGCCATGGTCCAGTGAAGAGTATGAAAATACGGAACAGCAAACGTAACATTATAACTGAAAAGTACGCAAAAAATGAACAAGCCATAATTGATCCAGATTTGAATTTGGAAAACTCATGGCAAGGAAAATTAATTGATAGCTGTCAAAATTATAGCATAACCTCAAAATCGCCGACCAAGACGAAAAAGAAAAATGAATTTAGAATTCTTTCTCAAAAAAATCAAGCAGCAAAAAATATTGCAGCACAGAAAGATTTTAAGGAAACAGCAACATGCAAACTCTGTTTTAAGCTTATGAATAAAAATAAATCGAAATTGACATGTTTAAATTTGAAATGCGATCTCGTCTGCCATTTGCAATGTCTTGCTGAAATTTTCCTTGAGAGTGGAGAGTATGTCCCCGTGGAAGGAGACTGTCCTTTTTGCGGTACCAGAATGCTGTGGGGACACATTATTCGTAAAATGAAAGGTTGTGATGATTTGCCAGAAGAAATTAAGGATGTCGATGAAGATGAATCGCTGGGATCCGAAAATGAATTACTAGGTGATTTACCAAGCTTGCAAAATAATACAGACAGTGATATATGCTTGGTGTTATCTGACTCTTGTTAATTTTTTAATTTTAACTAACTGATGTGGCAGACATTTTTGCAAGCTTCGAAAACTATTAATATTTTTATATTCATGTACAATTTATGTATTACTCGTTATTTAATATGTTTTTTTCTACATGCTACCAATAAATATCAATACACATGATAACGCATAGCATTAAAAAAACAATAATATAATTAATGAAAAACCTAAATGAGATTATGTTTTATTGAAATATGAAAGAAACAATTTATAATAAAAGTTACATTCCCTTAGGTACAATAATACAAAAAGAGTTTCAAATAAGACATGATTGTGTATTTAAATACTTCCAAGGGAAGGTACCTAACCGTTGCATTTTTGAAATATTTTTTCAAATGCGCCGTGCCGTCACTACACACATCAATGCAATAACTTTACTTTGCGTATTCATAAAACTATTGCTACAATTTATATTTTCAACAGCTATATGACGTTGTTGACATTTGTATCATATTAACAAATATATAGTAGGTACTTATATGACAGAAATATTTGTCAAATCATCAACTCCCGATTCAGAGCATATGGCCATCACACGGTGCCTCCAAGATTTTATTTATCTACCGCCAACCTCCTTGCTTCCTTCCAGATCGTCTGGGAATGCCGTAGGTCTGCCGAATACATCTTTCGATATACATAGATGGTCAACAGAAGCCTTCCAAAAGGACGGAACTCATCCGTTTGGTTCAAGAGACGGACAGGATTTTGGCTCCCCCGTGACATTCGCAGCACATATCCAAGCCAGTTACAATGCCACCATTTTTATTTCGGGGTAATAAAGGGCAGGTTTGTCGTCTTTTTTGCCCTCCAGTTCTCGACAAAGTTAAGCCACCGTTATTCTAATATTAACCGCAAGCATATGTTTTCGAGCATATTATTAGACTACTCTGGTATCTTGTAAGGTGCCGTGACTGGCAACCGTAAAGCAGCATTGCATGCGTTGAGAAAGTGGAACTTGATTCCAACCGAGTCCAACCGTAAGTCCCACATAACATATTTTACAGAAGACTTTGGGGAGCCTTCAGCATAGCCTCACGGAACCCAGTTCGGGAAACGCTGGGATACACCATGGTACGCAAGTCGTTTTAAATCGTTGGCAATTTAATTTCATCCGCTAGTTATTAACTAAATATCAGTTGGTTATTTTTTAATTTCATTGCGTGGAAACCATAAGACACGAACCGTGAGCAAGCAAACGTTATCGTTATTACAATAATTGGTATATGTCTGCCATAACGTGGAACGTTAACCTAAATTACATACCGGAAACAAAGTCTTTAACAATATGTTAACACTGGTGAACATCAGGAAGAGGCCATTATGTTTCGAGCTACCAACTTGATTAAAGAAAGAAAAAAAGCAATCGCTTAATGTAGCATGCGAACATTTCTTTAGTGCGGTGGCAGTTTTTATTGAAGCTATTCCATTAGCTGTTTGCTAGCAAAGCCATCTTTCTTTAACCCATTATATGCCGGTGGGTATAAGGACGGTCTTGCACCTGGGTTAGGTAGGGGTCGGCTGGAGCGGCTTTTTGCATGTACGTTTGCGACTCGAAAACTGTTTTTTGGTATTCTTACAATCCTTGGCTCTACATTTATATAAACGCATATCGACTCGAAAAAATAAAACAAGTTGTTTGTGAGATTTCTCGTTGGCCTCGGTTCAATTAACAGTATATTCAATTACATAAATTTATTTTTTTACCGATTTTTGTTTAAAAGTATGCTTACGTCTATTTACTATGTCTAAAATTCTATTCCACTCTTGTGAACCAAAAAACGAGGCACGGCTAGAACGATTACCTAACCACTAATTTTGTCCTAACTTTATTCATTCATAAATCCCTTCTAATGTGTTAACTCTCATTTCTGGGTGGAAAGACATTATTTAAATGAATAAAACACATAATATCGTTCTAAAGGGTCTTTTTATAAGGACGCTTAGTTTTGAAATGTAAATAAAACAAGTTGTTTGTGAGATTTCGACTAAATTTTAATTTCATTTGTAAGCATATTTTACGGCATTAAATATGGAATATAGCATCAAATGTCTGCCAATATCCATTCATTATAAAATGGGCCATGTCGCTAAAGTTGACTTTTTTGACAAATTTGGGTAAACTTCCAACTGCAACAGAACCCAATCAGGCGTTGTCTTTGGTCGTTTACCTGAAGTTCCTCGGTTAGTTTGATTTTATACTGGTGCAGACACAAGGCCCGATTCAAAATTCGCCAAGTTGAAGTCGCAGAAAAGCCAAGTTCTTGTGAACAACGAGAAATAAGCTGCCTTGGGTTTTCCTGTACACTTTCACACACAGCAGCAATGTTTTCACCAGATATTGTATTTTGATGACGTACAGGTAGGTGTTGGCCGATTATTTACCAAACTGTTTGACTCAAATTTGGCCACTAAACAATGAATAATCTACTCAGCAGGACAAACTAACATATTTTGAGCGTCCCTATTGAAATACCCTTTATATGCAATATGTCGATGAAGGATGAATATAAGGATGACAATCATATTTTCAACTAAAAGTAAGTAGCTATTTTCCACATAGAAAAGTCATCACGATGCATGGACACTGTTTTTTTTTATAGATAAGATAATTAGAGAGGAAGATTAAAGTGCGGAGAAAATAGAATATTAACACTTAAGATTTGTTTTTCTTAAAACATTCAAGAAAATATCAAACACTTAAGATTGCCTTGGGATAGTTTGTTCATGTCAAGTGTAGGAATTTAAATAAAATCATAACTATGTTCACGATAGAGTTTTTATGAATTGTGTTTTATTCGCTTTCCATTTTCCGCCCTTAACTCTTTTAATGCCTTTGATTTCGAATGATTTGAACGTCGGCGCGGCAATGTCACTGCACCAAATTATTGCATTGAGCTTAACAATTGAGTATACATACTTTGAACCTAATAATTATAATTTAAAAAAATCTCGAGCATTGTTTGTGAGCACGTTCCTAGAGTACAGTTAGGGAATAAATTATTTCAACGCGAATATTTAAACAGGCATAGACAATTCATGTAAACATTGCGGCGTACATTTTGCCAAATTTAACTAGATTAAGTCACGGAACCATGTTACTTCAAGTCGCGCATAAATTAATCTCAAAGAATGATTTCCTATCAGTACATCAAGACTTTAAGAATAACATTAAGTTTTTGTCTTAATTTTCCAGTTTTTTGTAACCTAACGAACTCATAATTTGGCATATCGAATGCAAATGAAATTAAGTTTAAGTTCTAGAAAAGGCAACACACGGATTCATAAGGTATACATTCGAGGCAAGTAAACGAAATTGGAATTGCAAAAAGGAGAGACAGGCGGTCCTCGACTTTTGAACATTGTCCTTTCGCAAATTTTTTAAAATTCAATTTGTAAAGATTTTGGTCCGGATCCCGGACTGAACTCCGGAAAGTTTGACAGATGAAATCAGGGCTGTGGAGTCGGTAAAAAAGTTCAACTCGCACTCCGACTCAACATTGACCAAAAACACGACTCCGACTAAAACAGTTTAATATTGTTACTTTTTTTTTGCCTAATTTTCGTATTTATGTGTATTCAATTAAATATCAACCCTACCAATCCGGCCAATGGCCAAATTTGATATATTATATGCAAAAAATAAAAAGTTCTAACTTTTCAAAATGTCCAACTCTGAGTACGACTTCGATCAAATCGCCGCGACGACTCCGACACCGACTCTACAGCCCTGGATGAAATGGTTAGCTCAATAAATGGACACGGTGAAAATGTCAATTATATCAATAAATGAATGAACTTAACTTGGATGCCAACAGAAAATATGTAAACGAATTGGTTGAGTCTCAGTCAAATGAATATTTATCAATACTACAATGAATACAAATTCAAATGAATACTTAATTGAGCAACAATGCTTGAATGACTTTTGGTCACGGGTGCCACTGGTTACAGATATTCAAACCTTTGAAAACATAAACCACAATTGATAACATTGTAAGAAACTCATACGCTGTAAGAGTTCGTTAGTCTTTAATCGAAGTCATTGAAGTTTCACAAAACGATTGGACAGTTTGTAAGAAGTATGTCATAAATTGATAATAATGGGATGGCATGGTTAACCTTGATACGCTCATTGCATATTAAAATCTATTTACTCTACATATTATTTGCAAAGATACTTACCGTTCTATGTCTATGACAGTTTATTTTTGTAACTAATATACGCAGGGCCGCACTGTGATGTTCGATGGGCGAAAAACGTAATCTTTTATCGTATACTCATCACTTTTCATTGAACTGTCAAAATATGACAAAAGGCAAAACTCGGGTCGTTAGCCATAAAACTAAAGGAAAAGTGCAAAATTCAAACGCTTCAAATCTGTAAGGCATTAGAAATAAAACACATATTTTATAAATATCAGTTATCAGTTGAAAATTCTCGCTCGAATTAATAGAAGAGAATTGTTTGTTATAAAAATAAGATCTGATTTCAATGTATTTTTTCAATATGAAAGTCAGGGGTACACAAACTTTTTCGTAACAGGGACAATTTTGAAATCAAAAGGATTTGGTGGATCACTCTTGATCAGGGCTGTGGAGTCGAAGTCGGAGTATACGTTATTATAACTCTTATCAGTTATTTATAATGAAAATATATATTTTTAAATATATTTCTATGTTGGCTGGAGTCGGAGTCGTCGCGGCGTTTTGGCAGGAGTCGGAAAATGTGAAAAGTTTCAACTTTTTATTTTTTCATATAATATGTCAAATTTGGCTATTGGCTGGATTTGTTGATATATACATAATTGAATACACATAAATAGGAAAGGTAGGGAAAAAACGTGGTGAAATGAAGCCTTTTTTAGTCGGAGTCGGAGTCATGTTTTTGTCAATGTTTGAGTCGGAGTCGTAATTTTTTAACGATTTCACAGCCCTGGCTTAATGAGATGAAAGAGGATGGCTATAGGATTAATTATGGAGGTGTCTTAGTTAAACAGGTTCGCCAACTATTTAATTCAAACATAACATAAAGAAAAACATATTTCACTTAATCCATCTCACATTAATGGATCCTTTTATTATATTGATGTTCAAATTCAAATAATGTATACATGATATTATTGCAACAGTATTGACATTATAATTTTACACTTTATTAATCGGTGGCACATTGGTTGTCAAAACATAAAATCAATACAAAATGTATTTATAGTACAATGCACATGGCTTATTTTTACATTAAACACATTAAAAAACAGTTAAATATTTACATAGAGTAGAATTCTATAAATCAGTAAAATCAGTAGACACACATTTTAACTTAGATATGAACCCGTGAAAGTGAAGTGAGCCAAATGTCATTTTTGCAGTATCATAGTCGTCAGATCTTAAAGTATCCTACAAGTGAAGTGAGGTTATTAAAAACACACTGAAATAGTGTTTTTTTTTCATAAAATAAAAGTATGCTCTGAGCTAATACAAAAGTTTAATCAGTTTTCTACCTGGCTCACTTCACTTCTCATGGGCTCAAATGATATGTTAGCGGTGAACTAATCTCAGCCTTTTATAACAATATTTCAATCAATATATTTTCTAAGTTCATTGATGTAATAAGTGCTCACGTATTATTAAAATATTAAGATATTTTTAAAAAAATACGACGTAAAAACGTGATTAAAAATTTAAAGTAACAAAAAAATTCATCATATTTGGACGTGGCTCACTTCACCTCTCAAGAACTCATACGTACGAAGAATGCGTAATCATTTCTTCCTGATTCCCTGGCGAAGTATTTATAACAATAACGATAAGCAAAGCAACCCATGGGTACTCAATCATGTTTTAATTACATACGTGATTGTAATGTAATGATAAAATCTTCTAACATTCGGGATGAAATAAGATCCCCGTCAAGTGTTACAGTAAGAATTGGCTCATTTCACCTCTCAAGGGATCATATTTCAATAATAATAATAATATTTGCCTGTCCTCAATTAGAAACATTGTTTAATGAAAAAATAATAATATGTGAATTTAAAAAAGATACAATCTGCTGTAATAAGGTAGGTGGTATATTTTCACTTTTAAATTACTGAGTACGTATCTGTCAAAATAGACTTGGTCGTTTGAGTGAAATGAATCGAGACAATGTTAAACAGTGTTCCCAAACATTCTTTTATTTCAGTCTTAACTCATTTGTTACAGTAAAAGAGAATTTTAATGCGTTGACACAAATATCATAGCAGAGAGATATCTCTTGCTTCAAAAACATGTATTCAAAAATGACACTTCAAAATCCATACGATCAAAGGCAAATTTGTATTGCTCGGTTACTTTGAACGAGGAATTTTCAAGATAATTCATATTTTGATATGCTAAGATAACAAAAAAAACTATGTTCCATGAAAGAAGTTCTCAACATTATTGCGACTCCGGGCACATGTCAGATTTAGAAGAATAGTGACGGGCGCAGGCCAGATTAAAAAAAAACAAATCTCAAGTATGTAGTACCGTAAAACGGGGTGAATAGAGACAAGATCAAGGATTGAACATTAGCACAAACTATCCAATATATTTTTTACTAGCTGTATACAATTCTTTAGAATTGCTATAATACTACACCTCGCACACGCTTAGGGCCGGCCCTGAGTTGATTTCGCGCAGGGTTTAAACCCAGCGTTTGGATTCATACGAATGATATTATATTATATTATATTATATTATTTTTAAAAATAAATATTTGGCATTACAGCTTGCGCCAATGCGCCAAATATTCTGAGTTGTGAAAGTCACACGAGATTAACTCGATGGTAAATAATGTATCAGTTGTGCACAAAATCAACGATAAATAACATAACACCCAGCCCAAGATCTTTTTTTTCAATTGAAAAAATCTAACCTTGCCGGGGATTGAACCCGGGCCCCCCGATTGCTAGGACAAAGCTCTTGCCACTAGACCACAGGGACCGACAGTTGACAGATGACAGTTTGCACACCACTATTTTTTATAATACCGTAAAACGAGGTGAGGGGGTGAATAGAGACAAGAACAAGGATTGAACTTTAGCACAACTTTGCTAAGAATCCAATGTATTTTTTACTATTTATATATAATTATTTACAATGACTATAATACTATCTCTCGAATGACAAAACCAAACCAACTAAAAGATTGGCCAAAATTTAAAAAAAAAAACGTGTTTAAGTTCGATGCCTGTGAATCCTCACTCTTTGACCCCTTATAAACTTCTCTTTTATTGCTCGAAAATTAAACTGAATCATTTTTTTTAGTTAATAAGTACCGTAAAATGAAGTGAATAGAGACTCATATAGAATAGATGTTCATATATTCCAATCATTGCAATCTGTTGTTTTGTCTCTATTCACCGTTTCTCGTCTCTATTCACCCGATTCAATGTGAATAAAGACATCGAACAAAATTGACTGTGTCTTAATAACGATAGTGAATATTTGAAAAATATTGTCATGAATGCGTAGAAGACCATAGAAACAAGTTTCAAGCCATTCATATTTGAATTATGTGGCGCAGGTATGAAGATACACAGTCGTGAAGGGTAAAAAGTGTCTCTATTCACCCCGTTTTACGGTACATATTTATGTAATTGTATCATTGTTTCCTGGGTATTTTTACGTATGTGCTACATACATGCAGTATTTTTTTAATTTACCTTGAAAAGAGAATTATAAAAAAATCCTCACATATAAAAATACTTTCTGATATAAATAAATAGAGAAAAATAATTGACTGATACCACACATCTATTCAATTGCAATGTGTTTTCATACATTAGTAAACCAATTATGGTAAATAAATAACTTAAAAATAAAATAAATACTTAAGTCTAACACACAATAAATAATCACCTTTCTTCAATCTTTGATGCATTTATAAATATATTCCTAATTACGACATCGAACCTTGAAGACAGATAGATATTCCACAAATTATATTTACAAATGTTTGAGCTTTAAATAGAAAATAAAAAATACGAATACAAAATCCAATGTCCAAATGTCATTGATCTTTTATGCCGTAAAAAGAATAAACCCATTTATTATTTTTACAGAAATACTAAATTACATACAATAGAAAAAAAACATGTTATTTTAGTGTTAGGACATCGAATATATGTATTTGTATTGTTCATATACTAAATCAGTATTGAATTTAAAACTTAAAAATCATCCGTACAATCGCGAATACAAAATCCAATGTCCAAATGTCGTCGGTGTTTTTACAGCGTAAAATGAATTCATCCTTTTGTAAATTTTACAAAAAAATATAACATCTTTATTTCACCTGCTGTGAAATAAGGCAGCTAAAGGTTTCTAAAGGTTAAAACTGTTGAAAAGGTTTGTCGCTTGTCTGCGCGTCCACATAATGGGCGGACACACTTTTAAAATAACCGTGTAATTCCATATTTCAGTAAATTGTAAGTCCGCATAAAGTTACATTTAAAAATCAACGACATAAATGTCAACAAATAAATAAATTTATGTTTTGGGAGATACTTTGTAAAAATCATTATAAATGCACGCACAAATGGTTTCAAATCACGGTAAATTAAAATTATGTGGTGTCTTTCCAAAATTAATTGAAAATAAACGAAACATGAAGGTAAGATTAATAAAAGCATTTTTAGCTCTTCAATAATTATACAATATCTATCATAAGTTCCGACAATGGTGTGATGCCGAAATAGCTTACACGTTTTATAATTCGTGTGGAAGCTAGAAGAGTTCTTAATATTATTATAATGAATTTCTACCAAGTAAATGCCCATCAAGAAAATTAAAGAAGATAAAAAGTAGTATTTACAAAATAACCTGCAATCAGGTTGGAAGTATTAGATAACTATTTAAATGTCTACTTATTGCTTAACTTTGTTGTTTAAAATATACTATCGTCTGATCCGAAGAGTCCGCCGTCGTCATCGTCGTCATCGTCGCCGAACCCGAAGCCGTAATCGTCTTCTTCGGCCCCCGGAGGGACAAAGACTCCGTTCAGTATCCCTCCGAGTCTGTCTTGTATCCCCATCATGCTGGCCAGACCATAGATAAGCCGCATTGCTACCAATCTCGAAAAGTTAATCGAATTAGTTTCCCTCTGTTGCAGAACCATTTGCTTGCTCATCGGCCCCTTTCCATTTTTTAAGTGGCCCTTCTTCCTTCTCCTCGCCTCGCAATCTGCAGCAAAAAGCCCAATGACGACCAACAGGATGAAGATTTTTACGCGCAGCGACGCCATCTTGTATTATCTGTCAAAATAAATCACAATAATTTATGGAATGTTATTAAAATTCCAGCTTCGATGTACATATTTAAAGTATTCAAACTCAATGAGTATTTCATAAAATGTTTGATTTTAACCTTTATCTACCCGTGCGCTTTTGACTTTAGAAGTAATTCACTTCCCAAGCTATTCACAAAATTAATTTTAAATTGGTCAATCACAAAAATAGCTTGATAAACTCAAAGACAAGTCGGCATATATTTAAGTCAATAAATAGGATTATTTTATATCATTTCATCGTTTCATGTTTATGTAAAGAAACATATTTATTTCAATCTTTTCTTAAGTTAAATTGCCGAAAAATATTTCACATATTTTGACGGAAATATTTATAAAAAACCAAAAAAATCTCATCTCACAGCATGAAAAGAAGACGGAAACTCCAATGTTAAATAAACATACATTCTGGTGAAAAAAAAGCTGATTCATTATACAGTCCAGCAATAAAACTCGACACCACGAACTGAATAGTCGCCCATACATACATATTTTTCGAAATCTATAATAAAATCATGATTCTTTATATTGAGGTCATTAATCATGTCAACTAAGATCCATATTGTGTATTCTGTTATTGTAAATCAATGTAATCCTGTCGCGCCCACTATAGGGACCGCTGTGCAACGAGCGACGGAAATCCGTGATCCCTATATGGATCGCTGGGCGTTTAAAGGTTAAAGAACTGGACACGGTAATAATAGAAATATAGGGCTACGAAAAGACTAGCTGTCTTGTTATTTAGAATGTAAGGAGTGTGTCGGAAATATAGACATCACATTTCTATAAATCGATTGAAACATCATTGGGACTTGAAAGATATTTCATTTTAAATAATTTTTAATATTAATTCGCAGTACTTATCAGGACCGGATTCGCTCATGGCGAGCAATACCAACTGATAAGAAATACAAATTGATATTTTTACAAAAGTTAAGCAAGAATTACAAGGTATAACAAACAATTTGTATTAAAATTAAGCAAATAAATTTAAGACCTCTTCTCTTAGCAATGCAAGCTGTTATATCAAAAAATAAATTAAGTTTGAATGATCATTAATAAAGTAAAAACCAAAATAAGTGCATTTGATAAATAGATCTTTGTGTCTATAAACTATAATGAGTCGTGGAAAGTCCGGGAAGAATACTCAGTCCAACGTAGAGACTCCAATTACTCGACATCTCAACTATTCGAGTATCGAGTAATAAAATTCTAAAATACTCGAGTAGTTTCAAATGTACCAAAATATATATAATCAATTCAAATTTGTGAATATAAATAATTATTGCATTAATACATTTATTTCAATTTATGAAACATTTATTTCGAAAATAGTAGAGAATTAAACGTCTCAAATTTTAATTTGGTTCAAAGCTTTGTTTTTTTATTCCGCAGTAGAAAAAACTCTATCTGTTGCTGTGGACGTCAGCTTAAAAAATAACAATGAATTCAATAGTGCTATTTAGCTTTTCTGTCCGCTGTTAGTAATCATTTATATATAACGAGTATTACTCGAGTATTTTTCAAATTACTCGAGTATCGAGTACTAGAAAAATGGACGGGTATACTCGAGTATCGAGTACTCGATACTCGAATTGGAGTCTCTAGTGTCAACTATGTTAAATGGTCCTAAACATGTTTGTCAATTTACTATTGGTATAAATTGCGTCTTAAGAAAAAAAATATATTCGAAAACAGTAAAGATGCAATTCTAGTATATACTAGAACAAAGTCAAAAAAATATTTTTTCTCGAATTGGAGTCTCTAGTCCAACGTTATATTCTGTGAAAAGAATTTAACGAGACAATATCAATTCTTACAAACAAAAGAAGAACAAAATTCAAAAGAAATAAAAGTATGCAAATAAAGAAGAAATATAATAGCGAAACCAGATCCAATAAATTTTATGTGGAATAAGTAGTAAAAATGTTTTATTATTTTTATTATAATGCCGTTCCACCAAGTATTGACAGGGAATATTAATTGGCATTCATAATTAATACAAACCGTCGTGCTATGACTTGTTACAGAAGCAAAAGCGTTGATAATTTTCCAATTAAACTAACGGAAACCTCGTATGTCATAATAATTATCACAGATAGTAAGTAAGTCAGTATGTCGGCCAATAATCTGCAATCGGATTGTTAATTGACATTTTCTACTTTGCATATTATTTTCATTTGAAACGTATCTTATCTATCAGAATTGTAATTAAAATTATAACTGTTCATATATAGTCAATTAATAACACAAATAGAATTATAATGGTGGACTTTGTTTATAGGAACGTACCAAATTGATAACAAGTGACGAATGTATCCGGTTTCATTATAATACATATAAATCAATAGAGGGTGCCATGTACAAGTCGAAAAAATTCACATTTTAAGAAGGCGGTATTAAAGATCGGGTGGTCAAAGTTGTAAGCTTCGGTTGTAGTGCTCACGGGTTCAATTCCCAGTTTATTCTAACCTAACCTAACCTAAACCTGGCAGTATTAACCACCAAGTGGTCAAAGTCTTTAAAGGGTATTAAAGATCGGGTGGTCAAAGTTGTTGGCTTCGGTTGTAGTGCTCACGGGTTCAATTCCCAGTTTATTCTAACCTAACCTAACCTAACCTAAACCTGGCAGTATTAAGCACCAAGTGGTCAAAGTCGTTGGCCTCGGTTTCAGTGCTCACGTATTCAATTACATAAATTATTTTTTTTACCGATTTTTGTTTAAAAGCATGCTTACGTCTATTTATTATGTCTAAAATTCTATTCTACTCTTGTGAACCAAAAAACGAGGCGCGGCTAGAACGATTAGCTAACCACTAATTTTGTCCTAACTTTATTCATTCATAAATCCTTTCTAATGTGTTAACTCTCATTTCTTGGTGGAAAGGCATTATTTAAATGAATGAAACACATCATATCGTTCTAAAGTGTCTTTTTATAAGGACGCTTAGTTTTGAAATGTAAATAAAATAAGTTGTTTGTGAGATTTCGACTAAATTTTAATTTCATTTGTAAGTATATTTTACGGCATTAAATATGGAATATACCATCAAATGTCTGCCAATATCCATTCATTATAAAATGGGCCATGTCGCTAAAGTTGACTTTTTTGACAAATTTGGGTAAACTTCCAACTGCTCCAGAACCCAATCAGGCGTTGTCTGCGGTCGTTTACCTGAAGTTCCTTGGTTAGTTGGATTTTATACTGGTGCAGACATAAGGCCCGATTCAAAATTCGCCAAGTTGAAATCGCAGAAAAGCCAAGTTCTTGTGAACAACGAGAAATAAGCTGCCTTGGGTTTTCCTGTACACTTTCACACACAGCAGCAATGTTTTCACCAGAAATTGTATTTTGATGACGTACAGGTAGGTGTTGGCCGATTATTTACCAAACTGGTTGACTCAAATTTGGCCACTAAACAATGAATAATCTACTCAGCAGGACAAAGTAACATATTTTGAGCGTCCCTATTGAAATACCCTTTATATCCACACACATTCTGATAAAGATCATGAATACCAGTTGACAATGCTCGCGGTGAGCAAAACCGGTCTTGATCTTTATCAAAATACATGTGGAAATAGTACCACATACTTTGTTTTATTTATTATCCTTTCGTCCCTGGTCTCTTGCAAATAAAGTCGAGTAACAAACAATTATCATAGAAGAGCTTATTAATTTTTAAAACAAGCTTTATTAGAATTGCATATGCACCACACTAAAAGCGGATGTGGCATGAGAAGGGTATACTGAAAAGGGTATCTTTTTTTACTTATTCAACACTGATAACATCTTAAATTTCTGTATCAATGGGCAATGAATACACACAAAGAAGGTTAATAGGACAGGTTGCTCGCTACTGCTTACATTATTTCCAATAAGAAGGTTTAACCCAAACCTATCTGATAGATTCAAGCTCATTAGTTAATATTTTGTAATGCTAACGTCATTAGTAGTATAATTATTTGTTTGCTTTTTTTGTTTCTATAAATTTTCTATTTTGCTTCCCGTAAAAAGGAAAAATCCCAAACTCCATTTTGCAATTTTATCATTTTAAAATATTAGAATCAATCTTGCTTCATTACTTAGCAAACTTTGCGATAGTAAGTCCGAAGATGCCTCTGAAAGAAGCGAAACACGTGTCACAGTTGGTAGCATAATACGTTTGATAAGCATTTGCTGATGTGTGCAGTGATGGCGCCAAAATACAGCAAATATTGATATTAAAGTTTTTTTGAATAAATGATTGAAATTCTATACTTCTTTATATTAATTAAAAAGAGCATCGTTTTTTTACAACCTTCGATTGAAAAAAACAGAGCCAAGTAAATATGATTCGATGACCAGTTATCTATGTACATATGTAGTGCAAAAAACACTCTCACTTACATTAAAGATAAAATCTTTTTTATAGCTTAACCGGTTGGCAAGGCAATAAAGCTGGGTTGAATATGCATTAAATATTTATCAACAAATTAATTCAGCACATTATAATAAACTCTAAAAATAGGTCGAGAGATCACGATATTGTTCAATCGATTTGTATATAGTTTCAGCTAAAATTGAGCAAGAATGTCAAAAATTCATTCATTGTTCTGAGCGAAATGCATGGACTACATTCTTTCATATTATTTTTGAGATATTTCTCTGAGACGTTATTTAGTTGTTTTGCTAAATGTACAAAGACTGCATTGTTTTTTTGCGAACCATTGTTTGAGGATTACTAAAAGTAAAACCAGGGCTTTTTTCTATTTAACCCATTCCTGGGCACGCCCGAGTGTACTCGGGTATTGAAAGTCGTCAAAAACGGACATAACGAGATAACTCGGGCAAACTTCATACGAAAACTACGAATTTGATCTAGTCCAAGTAAGGGCTGGAAACAGACTAGAGACTCCTATTCGAGTATCGAGTACTCGATACTCGATTATACTCGTCCATTTTTCAAGTACTCGATACTCGAGTAATTTGTAAAATACTCGAGTAATACTCGTTATTTATAAATGAAGATTATTTTCCAATTTTTATTTTATTTAAACTGCAGACAGAAAAACTTGATAGCGCTATTGAAATCGTTGCTAAATTTTAAACCGACGTCCACAGCAACAGATACGCTACCGCGGGAATAAAAAAACAAAGCGTCAAACCAAGTTTCAACAAAAATTTGAGACGTTTAATCTAATATTTTCGAAATATATTTTTCATAAACTGAAATAAATGTATTAATGTAATAAAATAAGCTTATTTATTTATTTATCAACTATTTATATACACAAATTTGAATTAATAATATACATTTTGGTACATCTGAAACTTCTCGAGTATACTCGAGTACTCGAGTATTTTTAAAATTTTACTATTCGAAACTCGAGTAGTTGAGATATCGAGTAATTGGAGTCCTTAACACAGACTAACAGATAAAAAATATGTTATCACAAATTTGTGTGTGTATTTTGCATTTTCAAATGTGTGCATATGTGCATATGTACATATGTTAAATCAATTGGACCGGCAAGTGGTTAACGCGGTGGAATGGCGTTGCGGCACCTTTTTTCATGGTTTTTTTATTTTTCAAAATTTCAAAATAAATTTGACAAAGCAATGTTTGCGCGATCGTAATAACTATCTATATTTATATAATTCGTCGAAGGATAAAATATGGTATTGTAATAAACTGGATGTGATCTGGATGGATTCGAAATTGGCGCTCTCCTCTGGCGATAAGGGAGAAGGGGACTTGTCCACGTTATCATTGGTCACTCGTGCTCAAGGACTGATAACGGCTAGTTACGTCTGACTATTGTTCAATTGAGTCAGTCGATATCAGGAAATACCCGACAATGCATTGTTTTTCATTTCATCCCTAAGCATGTGTTAACCGGCTTTGTTTTTCTTTTATATACAGCAGTGAGATTGGACTGTCTGTTAAAATTCCTGATTGCTAACATAGATAACTATAACATATTTAGATATAACATATCTAAAGTAATAAAAAAGTGTGCACTTCGTGGCATAGGAAAAGATGCGTTAAATGCAATTTAACTGATATTTGAAAATAATATTATTTGTTAAAAAGCTTGACATACAGTGAGATCCGACATCTTTTTTATTTAAAAAAATGCCCTGGCTAAAACCATGCCAAACATCATACATGCCTTGTACATAGGGCTGCCAACTTGTTATGAAAAAAATCTGA
This sequence comes from Himalopsyche kuldschensis, assembly GCA_028554975.1. Lineage (NCBI taxonomy): Eukaryota > Metazoa > Arthropoda > Insecta > Trichoptera > Rhyacophilidae > Himalopsyche > Himalopsyche kuldschensis. The sequence goes on along the minus strand of JAHFWI010000031.1, from coordinate 1,661,741 downwards.
GACATATGGGCTAAAACAGTGGTTCTCATTTGCTGCCACCAGAGAATTTGGCTGCGGCCATCAACATAGTAAATATTGACAATTTAAAAAAAATGTGGTTTTACAAGTTAATTTGTCAACAAAGGACAATCGTATGTAATTAATACCATTAGTAAATTTTCAAACATGTTTAGGTCCTGTCAAGAGATTCAAAACAAAAAATTGGTGCGGCCACCATACATTTCCGTAAGACCGCTGATGTTAACGATGAGGCCACCGTAAAACTGTATGTGAGAACTACCGGGTCGTTAGCTTTGTCTGAAATTCCGGGATATTTTTTGACATTCAATGACGACAACAACACTGTTACCGGGACAATCCTGGCCAATCCGGGATTGTTGGAAACCCTACTTGTTTATTATTGTTATTATTTACTTAATGCCCGGTCCGTGGTGCAGTGATCAACGTCGTTGGCTACCGTGTCAGACGATAAATCGATTCTGCTCAGAGGCAATGGGTGTTTGTGTTATTAAAAATCCCTTCCCACCTTCCCCGATCTCGAAAAGCGACGTATAATGACAGCGATTAGCTAACCACTAGCCCTGTCCTGGTCCTCGTATCCTTTCCATCCCTACTCTCTGAGGAGTCCATATGCTCCAAGTTGAGACTTTTGAGAATTCACTGTTTTGTATATTAATTAAACCCTACTTTACTATTATAACGGATTTATGATTAAAAATAATATTTATGTAAATCCTCTGCGAAAAAAAATAATTATGAATAATTTTCCGTTAATTTGGCTTAATGAATTCTGTTTGAAACTGTATATGCCAGTATGGAGAAAAAATCATGACCAAAAGGCAACATGAAAGAACGAATTTAAGAAATGTGGACGCGATACTTAAAGTATCAATATTCCGTGACCAAACACATGTTTGACCTCAAAATATTTAACCTCCTTTCAATCCTTCCCGGTACGATTCTTCAAATAGTGAAAATGTTTGCTTTGAATTAAATTCACAGCTATATGTCAACTAAAGAAAGCATGCAGGCACATTCTTGATGAATTGTTCACGTAATGGCGTGCTAAGATATTTGTTACAATAAATCGAAATCTATATTAGCTGTCAAATAACAAAAATATATTTGGCACGGTCAAATAATAGCATAAGTATTTATATATAAATAGTATTTTAGTTCTACAGAAATCTATATATATATAAATGAATGTCTGTCTGTCTGTATTTCCGCTTTAGACTACTAAACCACTCGACCAATCGATGTGAAACTTTACAAATTTATTGAGTACACTCCCGCAATGGTTTTTGGTCTACCAACTCTTCCCCCAAACCACCCTTCAATTTTGTTTTTTAAACTTTACGAATTTTTCGAGTTCACTCCTTCGAAGGTTTCTGGCATACGCCCCCCAAACCCAACCCCGCCAAACAACCCCCTTCCCTCCCAAAAATTGATATCGAATTGAAACGAAAAGCTGCAATGTCACAATTTTTTCAAAATGAACGAAATCAATAAAATTGACTCAAATTGAATTGAATATTTGTGTAATGTCTTTCCTTCAAATTTATTTTAGTTGCTGGCGTGGCAACGCGCGCAGGGTACAGCTAGTTATATATATAAAATTGACAAGAAGATTTCATTTTGGGTTGATCCAAACTGTCTTAAAATTGAGTTACATATATGACTGTTTAAAATAAATTGTCACCATTGATTTATTGATATTCATGGATTCTAATTGAATTGTGAGTATCTTCCATTTTTGAATGACATATGTTCATATATTGAACTCAAGATACAGTGTCAGAAAAAAACACTTGAATCACATTTAAAAACGGTGGAATTTTACGTAAAAAGAATGATGGTTTTTTAACAAAACAATGTCTTTGTTCTTTTTTCGAACTGGGTAAGGGTTGAAATTTGAGGTTAGGAATGAAAAACCAATTGAAATCAGGTTCCTGAAAAACAACTATACACTCATCCCTCGATTTACGCGGTAGATACGTTCATAGATAAAACGCGTAAATCGAAACCGTCCAAATCGAGACTTCAAGCTCATACAAAAACGGTAGATCTACAAAAAAGGCTCTTCTTCTCGTCTTATTAAATGGTCTTAATTAATTTTTCCTAATCGCGTAAAAGTGAAACCGCGTAAAATGGGTACCGCGTAAATCGAGGGATAAGTGTACTTTCAAATCACCAGGGACTTATGAGTATTCTAAAGCAACTCTGGATACTAACTGAAATAGATGAGCTGAACTTGGACGCCAATAAAAACGACATTAATAAGTGAATTAAATCTCACCCAAAACCTTTTTCAAATGAACACATTCTTAACTGAGCGACATTGTTGTCCATGCTTCTTTTTACATAGCTGTTCTTGAATTACGTGCGAAAGTCGAGGGCCACTCGTGGTCAACTTCAATTAAAATCTTTGATCGTTTCTGAAAACTTACATCCATTGATTTTAAGATTGCTGAATTTATTACAATTCAACAAAAAAACATAAACATCAATTTGTTTTTGCTCTTATAATTTATACGGGAGTAATATTTTCTTGTAACAACCTGTTATTGGCCATAATCCAAACATTGTTTTATCATAACTTGTTTGTCGCGTAGGTCATTAGAGTCACCAAACATAAAAACTTTCGGCTTATCAATGCACTGCTTTTTGAGGTGAACGTTTTCAGGAGTGAGTTTACTGCTTTATCATTGAATTTCTAAATTATGTCTTTCGCGTTATTCTCTGTTGAATGATTGTTGTGTTCTGTTATGTTATGATGCCTTTAATATATTTGTCAAATCTTTGGCACATTGGCGTCAGCTGTAATGCCATGTGTTGCCATTTTTCCCCAATAAACAATAACCCACAAATATTGATAATGTTTAAATCAATGGGGTATATTATATGTGACAAAGTTTGCTTACGGCTTAATATGAACGATTTCAACGGCGTTGTGCTGAATATAAGTATTTCAGATCACTTTAACCGTTCTAAAGCTCACGACTCACCGGTGTGTCGCATATGTAAAAGCTCTGACAGCTAAGAACCCACCGGTGGGCAACTATGTTTAAGGCGTCAAAGATCCGAGATCTCTTGAAGGCTCACAAAATGAGGATAAAGTTTTCTTTAAAAATATTCAACAAGTGTATCGAGGTCATTAGGGCTGTAAAAACTCTTGATAAAACATTCACAATATTTACGTAAATATTATTTTGCATATATATATGTTTCAAACCAATTGAAGAAATAAAAATCTTATATATAAAACCGAAACGGCGTATGTATGTATGTGGGTCTGTAATTCCCTTTTGCATTGTTGTTGCAAGTTGCAATATAATAATGTTTATTATTTGCGTGAAGGTATTATTTGACATTTCTTTGACAGCAAATTAGATTACATATTTCCTTGAATTAGGACATTTTAATGGGCGATAATGGGGCTGTCATCAAATTAAATAAAGTTTGTGATTTTATTTTATCTCTATTTTGGATGTTAGATTTTGTGATATAATAATGTCGAATGATATAACATTTAATAATTATTGGTCGCTTAGTCCGAGCGACGCCGGGTAGCAATACTAGTTATTCATAAAATCATAAGAAAAATTCAACAAAAAAAAACATTTTATGATAGCCAATCGGGGTGCAAAATTGACATAATATTATAAACTGTGCGTGACAACCCTAATCGAGGATTCGTCAATACGCCCAAAAAACCATGTGGTATGGTAATTAACAAGGGATTACTTTCATAAGGGATCAAGGACAACTAAGCCCTTAAATAACATAAGTAGTTTTAAAGCATTGCCCTTTTTAGTTTTTGAAAAATTCGTAGCGTACAGGGCAAAAAGTGTGGAATTCTTAATGCAGGTTTTTATTTATTTATTTATTTATTTATTTAAGAAAAAGCAAATCATGGCATTACAGCTGATGCCAATGCGCCATGTATTTGACAAATATAAATACGTGTATGTATTTATATATATACATACATGTAAATACATAATATTAATCATTAATTAATTAAAAACAACTTGAAAACATTGTAGTCATAAAAACAGAGAGAAAAAAATTTATAAAATCACATTAGAAATTTTCAAAGATGTCAACCGAGTGAGTTCTGACAAAATCAACTTTTATTCATAAAATATAGTATTCGCCTGAACTCACTCACGTCAATATGAAATATGTCGACATCCGAAGCAATGCCGTTTAAAATTGTTAAAGCTCTTCCCAGAGGCATTCCCATTGGCAGACTGGTTCTACCCCTTGGAAGAACAAACAACTCATGCTCACGATTCCTCAAAAAATTATCAGGAACATTCAATTTAACATTTTCAAGAATGGTGGAATTCTCATTTTGGCCTCGGATAAGCCGAAAGAAATATAATGCCAAATACATTTCTCTTCGAGCATTCAAACTATTGAAAGTGAGTTAAGTGGTTAAATGACCAAAGAAATGATTAATATAATGACGCATTGAAGTGTTAATTCTTCGTGCCTCGGTGATGCGGCCGAACTAAAATTACAAACCACTCTCCGACATACCTCATCAGAACATTGTTTAAGTCGTGACCTAGCTATATTGTATATTATTCTTACGATTATACTTTGCATTCATCTATGAGCTATATATAGTTATCTCAGACAGACCCCTAATTCATAAACACGCGTCTAATAATTACGGAAATCTGTTTTTGTTATCTTACAAACATGTTCTATATATCTTCACCAAATAAACGTAATTCTATTTAATACTTGTCATTTAGAATCGAAAAATAATAAACGTTTTCTCGTTACTATTTGTGTTATCACTAGACCATTTTTGGAAACGAGTGTAGCTAGCCATAAGAACATTAAAAAATACATTTATATCGTGTTTTTTTTAGCAAAGTAAACGGTGTGAAATTGAGCTAGCTACGTATTTTGTTGATTAATCAACACCGTGTGAGGTTTACGTGTATTTCTTTTGAAACTTTATTTCGGAAACTAACTATTCAAATTTTGTTTTGATTGTTCTTTTTGAGTAACCGTTTTCATTTGTTTTATTGCCCAAATTACAAGTACAATATCAAGCAAACATAACAAATATTTCTCTCTTCAAACCAAACCTGGATAGACTCAAAGAATGTAAATTCAGACTTAATATTTGAATTCGACAAATTGACAATGAAGACAGAAATTGTAAATTTCATGTAAAACAAAACATGTGACAGTTCATGTAAAATGGTGCAACCAAAGTAATGCGTGCTTTTCTAGCTATACTTCTGTACTTTAACCGAAAACAGTTATAATAGTTGAGCCTGCAAAAAGGGATTTCATAAAAGTTGAAGTATATATTGAACAAAGACTTTATACCGATAACTGAATGAGTAAACTATGTCAAATGATCATAAAACTTAATAATCATTATTAACAGTAAATTTAACACATTAAAATGCTGACTGTTTGAGGTCAAATAATAAAAACCGCCCAACGAATACTGCCCGTGAAATATAAGCGTTGTCATGACATTTAAGCCTGAAATAGCAGACATTTAATTCGGTTTTAAACCACAAAATTCGATTTTAGATAGCAATATTTGCTAAAGTTTTAACTGTCTCAATTAATCATTATTAACGGTAAATTTAACACATTAAAATTCTGACTGTTTGAGGTCAAATAATAAAAACCGCCCTACGAATACTGCCGGTGAAATATAAGCGTTGTCATGACATTTAAGCCTAAAATGGCAGACATTTTAATTCGGTTTTAAACGACAAAATTCGATTTGAGATAGCAATATTTGCTAAAGTTTTAACTGTCTCAATTAATCATTATTAACGGTAAATTTAACACATTAAAATTCTGACTGTTTGAGGTCAAATAATAAAAACCGCCCTACGAATACTGCCGGTGAAATATAAGCGTTGTCATGACATTTAAGCCTAAAATGGCAGACATTTTAATTCGGTTTTAAACGACAAAATTCGATTTGAGATAGCAATATTTGCTAAAGTTTTAACTGTCTCAATTAATCATTATTAACGGTAAATTTAACACATTGAAATTCTGACTGTTTGAGGTCAAATAATAAAAACCGCCCTACGAATACTGCCGGTGAAATATAAGCGTTGTCATGACATTTAAGCCTAAAATGGCAGACATTTTAATTCGGTTTTAAACGACAAAATTCGATTTGAGATAGCAATATTTGCTAAAGTTTTAGCTGTCCTAGAATATTTTGTAATACATAAACGCACAATTCGTGTTTATTCCATAGTTGTAAAATACGACTAGGGCCGGTTCAGTTTATCATGTGAGAAGTTTTAAATGATTAGTATACGATTGAATTATTATTATACCCATTGTGTCAAACATTACGTGATTGAATTGTTCGAATTAAATTTGAATTATTGACAGCTATCGCTGTGTATTCAATGCATATTTTATTTACCTTTGTTCCACTTTTGTCTTCAAAATAATCACTTTTTCAATCGTATTCTTCAATTAAACACTTGTTCAGATTGTTCTTTTATCACTTAATAATACGTGTTTGTTGACATCGATTGATTATTACTGGTCATTGACGTTTAAAAAAGCCGACAAATTTCGTTTTTATGATTGCATCGGCGGCGTCGATTTTCGCGGTATCTCGGTGCAACGGTAAAAACGACCGACTGTGGATGCTCAGTGTCAAGTTCACGACCAAATCGAGCCAACACTCGAGGCTGAATGAACGTGGAAATGAATACCACGCCGAGGTGAGGAAGTCCGGCTGCACGGGCAGGTATGCGGCAGGCAATTTGGGAGGAATGACACCAACACCAACCTGTCTCGGTAATGAACTGATTCAATCGAGATGTGCGTGAAAGCCTACTTAGCAAATCATATATCATCACCTGAGTGTGGGAGGTAATGAAATATCACAGAATTCCATGCCTTCGAACAGAAGTCAATAAATCAATTTAAGAAACTGTCTGTACTAGGGTTTGAACTTATGAGCTTTTTGACTTAAGGGGGTTAACCCATGTGATATTTTGAAACAATCTTTTTTTTGTTGCATAGAATGATTCTTAAACGCGTGTAGAATATGCTGGTAAAGTGATTTTACAATATTTGAAGTCGATGGAAAGTTATTGCAGTTAGCCTACACTTGTATCGAGGCGGGACATCGGTCACATCTTGATGCTTCGGCTTGTTACGTGAGAACTTTCAATACACATGTCATTTCAATTCATGAAACAAACCAAAATTTAAGCAAGAGCAAAGAAAGCAGCTTCAAAAGTCTTAAAACAGGAAGAAGAAAGAATTATCTATGGACCTGGCATAGCAGATTGATGGAGAGTAAAGATTTCATAGTTTAAATCGTATTTTCTCAAAACTGTGTTTTCCTTATTAGTCTCCACGATATCTCAAGAACGGGTTAACCGATATAAGATATGCAAAAATAATAAGTTAAAACTTTTCAAAATGTCCGATTCCAAAGACGACTCCGGCCAAAACGCAGTGACGATTCCGACTCCATGACTCCAACTCCGACTTGGCCCTGGAACTGACTGAAAATCTGACTCAAAAAATAGTTTATAAAAACTGTTTTTATTTATCTTCATCACTGTTACAGAAACTTTGACGTTTCACTTGCCATCGTACCTGCATACAATTATATTAAAGTCTTTGAGAGGTATGAAATAAAAAAAGTATGTCGTGAGTTTGAAGAGTATAAAAAGAAAATTTCTCATAAAACACCAACTCGAGAATGTTTGTATGGCGATAAAAATAACGGTAAACCACGCGCTAGGAATTATTTTCGTAGTCATCGGCGCAATATAATGTGTAATCATTTATCTTAATGTGACCTGTCTACTAAAGCCAGCGCTCGGAATGAAAATTTTCACCATTCTGGTACTAGTGGCGGCCGGTGACAAGAACATTAGGGAGAACGTTGGGAAAGACTTATCGTTACAATATCTTTTAACAGTATACACTCGATTTGACTTTTTGCACGGGGCTTGGTAAAAAATAAACATGGTTTTCAATTGAAATTAATCTTAGGAAGGAGACATATATATTCATTCAGTGTCGTTACTTGATAATAAACTTGCCAGTTTCCTGGTATTTTTCAGTGAATAGCAAATAAATCAGTACTTTTTTATATACCTAACAAAAAGAGAATCAGATCCATGCAAGTTAATACAAGCATTTGGCAACACTCTTCATAATTCGGCAATATTTTTTAGGAAGATCTCAACGTCTATGAAAAAAATTCAATATTCAATTCAAAATATATTGCTTGAATATAAATGGGAGATCAGCGCACCATTGCGTCATCACAAGAGTTATCTCTGACCGGAACGCTCGATTTATAAAAAATAACGCCACCATAACTTACGAACCCTAACGAACAATACACAATGATTGTACGAAACAGCGCGCTAGTCTGCAAGGATTTAACACTTGCTTAGCCACAGTTATGTAAGCCATTGCAACGAATTGATGTTAATACATTGTTTACGGGCCTTTTAATTACTTTGGCTTAAGCATTTTATTTCGTATTTGATGGGTAATTAGCAAAAGCACAATTTGTGCAATCCGCAAGCATTGTGTTAAGAGAAGATTACCATGGATATGTTTCCATACATAGTAAAATTATTTTTCTCGGTATATATTGACACCTCCTAGTATGGTAGGACATCAGCACTCTCTCGAACGATCTTTTGTTCGCCTCAGTCAATGAGTTTAAGGTATCAGGATAATAAATTCATTCTTGTAATACGGGCGGCTCGCTCCCAAATGTCTCTGGCTGTGTCACTTCGAGTGCACGGTATCTCATATTAAGTGCAATAACCCATAAATAAAATTGCTTATCTCGCTTGACGCCTGACCGCAACCACATAACGCTTTGAGATCGTCTTTTCTTTATAAGAGTACCATGTTTCTCCTACTCCGTCCCCAAAATCCCTCTGTCGAAAGTGTCGGATAGGAGGCTCCTTCTCGATTTACGAGGGAGCCGGAATAAAGGTCTTCTCAATATATATATAGCCCGGTCCGTGGTGCAGTGGTAAAATTCATTGGATTTCGTGACGGACTACCCGAGTAGAATGTTTGAGTCGATAAATCGATTCTGTTCGAAGACAATGGTTGCTTGTGTTGCTAAAAATCGTTTCCAACCTTTCCAATCCCAAAAAGTGCTGAAGGCGATTAGCTAACCACTAGTCCTTTCCCAGTCCTCGTATTCTTTCAATCCCTACTCTCTTCGAAAAATAGAGGTTGAGTAACAAGCAGTTGACGGAGAAAAAAAAAGTTGAGATAAACTAGCCGAGGAGTCCATATGCTCCAAGTTGGGAGAGAACATAGTAAAAAATATATACATACATTATTCTGAAATAAGCATTAATAATGACATTGTAAAGTTGTCGACTTTTGTTACTTCACGGCTTGGCGCGATATTTTTTAGGATGACGAGTTACAGGTTAACGTAGTATCCAATTCGAGCCCTGTCGATGTTGATTAACTTGTGAGAGCTCACCATGGTATCGAGTATTCCGAAACAGTGTATGTACTTACCAATATGAATAAAATTTTAAAAATACATTTCACAATGGATAATATTTCAAGTTGGGCATGAATGGATCCACGCATAGCAATGTTTTATTGCTATAACAATACAACGAATGTTTCTAAAAAAAAAAAATTGGTTTCTGTTCGAAGGCATGCATGTATTCAGTTCCCTGCCACCCCATCCGATCCAATAAACGGAAACGGGAGAGTTCTGTCCAGTGGACCAAAATTCAACTATTTTTGCAAGAGTTCTTTCCTATTCATTGGATTTTTAAACACTTCAATAACATGGACTTTCAATTCAAATGTTCGCAACACCAACGGAGTGCCAGTCTTATGAATTTTTGGCTGTCCGTAGTACGTTTGTACTCCCTAACCCCGTGTCTTAGGTAGGCGAGACGAAGCGCTGCGGTGCGCTGCGGCGACGTGTAAAAACCAATTAATTTTAAACGTAGCGGACTAAAGGTCGTATGTGCCATCGCTTGGCCAGACGCAATTAACGCTCTGGTGAGCTTGGACCGTTTGATATTTTCAAGCGATTCGCGCGCGCCATGAGTCAGGCACTTGAGGCGACTTACGACATATGCCGTCCTGACCGTATCGCGTCGCCCACATATGACACTTGCATGGGCGAGGACCGTTTGATATTTTAAAACTCTGCCGCTTTTAAAGCGCGCCGGATCGCTTCGCCCACCTAAGACGACCCGTAATACTCTGTCGCCAGCCGCCACTGGTTCTGTCCAAGCCCTTCTTCAACAAAGAAAGGTTGAGCAACTGAGTAACAAACAGTTCACATTCACAACACCTGCCGTACGAGATAAGCAAAATACGATAGTAAAAATTATGACACATTTTTAGTACCTACTTATTCCAAATTAAATTTATTGGATCGGGACGAGGTTTCGCTCATGGCGAGCATTGTCAACTGATTCATGCTCGCCATGAGCGAAACCGGTCCTGATCCAAAATATTGAATGTGGAATAAGTACTAAACATCTGTTATTGTTTTTATTTTAATGCCATTACACCAAGTATTTTTAAGTTGTGAAAGTCACACGAGATTAACCCGATGGTTAATAATGTATCAGTTGTGCACAAAATCAACGATAAATAACATAACACCCAGCCCAAGATCTTTTTTTTCTATTGAAAAAATCTGACCTTACCGGGGATTGAAGCCGGGCCCCCCGATTGCTAGGACAAAGCTCTTGCCACTAGACCACAGGGACCGACGAAATCTTGGTCTGTTGTAAGGCTAAAAAAGTCTAAAAAATAATATACATTTAAGTAATATGAATTAAAAAAAGTTGTGTTCAATTATTTGAAGTCATGTTTTTGTTTCAGTAGTTGATCATCTCACAAATTGAAAAGTCTAGGTGTTGACCATGTCTAATCAGGGGGCTTTATAGTGCACTTTCTTTCAGGATTGCCTCAAGGCTTTCTGTCACACCACTCTTGGTTGAATCAAGTAGCAATGGGTGGTTCAGAAACAAGGCACACACGGTTTCTAGATTGATCACTTAAGCAATTTGAAATATTGCACTTTCCTCACTAGGTGTTGTTTTCAAATGGCCACCCTGGCACTCCATTGGCTATATGTGTTGTGTTAGTGGCTCATTCCGACGACAGATGCCTAAAACTGTCTTAACTGGTACATTTACCTTATAAAGGGTATTTCAATAGGGACGCTCAAAATATGTTACTTTGTCCTGCTGAGTAGATTATTCATTGTTTAGTGGCCAAATTTGAGTCAACTAGTTTGGTAAATAATCGGCCGACACCTACCTGTACGTCATCAAAATACAATATCTGGTGAAAACATTGCTGCTGTGTGTGAAAGTGTACAGGAAAACCCAAGGCAGCTTATTTCTCGTTGTTCACCTGAACTTGGCTTTTCTGCGACTTCAACTAGGCGAATTTTGAATCGGGCCTTATGTATGCACCCGTATAAAATCCAACTCACCAAGGAACTTCAGGTAAACGACCGCAGACAACGCCTGATTGGGTTCTGGAGCAGTTGGAAGTTTACCCAAATTTGTCAAAAAAGTCAACTTTAGCGACATGGCCCATTTTATAATGAATGGATATTGGCAGACATTTGATGCTATATTCCATATTTAATGCCGTAAAATATACTTACAAATGAAATTAAAATTTAGTCGAAATCTCACAAACAACTTGTTTTATTTACATTTAAAAACTAAGCCTCCTTATAAAAAGACCCTTTATTATCTACAAAAATATGTCACCATTTGTTCCTGATTCCTTTGCAAAGTAAATATAACAACAGCTATAAGTAAAGCGAGCTCTGGTTGTTCAATGATGATTATACAATTACGTGATTGTAATATGATAAAATCTTCTGACATTCGTGATGAAATACGATCACTATCAAGTGTTACAGTTTACAGTCCTATCGATGAGCCAGTTCACAGCGCTTACAGCTATATATAATATCATAATAACTGGTGTTCGATTATGCATATAAAAGATAAATAACCGTTGAGTAGAATGTCTGTTCTGTAATGAAGCTTCTGGGCGTCTGTCAGTATTTGGTATTCTTGATAAAACAAGCAATAGACTTATATAACTTAAATAATAATAAATATTATTATTACTTATTGACAATAACTTAAATAAAACACAGACACTCCCAACTCAAATTGTGTAAGATTCACTGGAATTAAATTGATTATTTTCCATCTTATTTTAAGGTTAGAGTTGTGACCAGGGCTGTGGAGTCGGGGATTTTTGACCGGAGTCGGCGCGACGATTTGGCCGGAGTCGAAGTCGGAGTCGGAAATGATGAACTTTTTATTTTTAATTTTAATATGTCAAATTTGGCTATTGGCAGGATTGGTTGGTTGATATATAATTGAATACACATAAATATGATAGGTAGTAAAAAAACGTGACGATTTTTTTTTTTTTAATTTAAAAAAGTATTTGGCATTACAGCTTACGCCAATCCTTCAAATATTTTTAATTGTGAAAGTCATACGAGATTAACTCGATGATAAGTAATGAATCAGTTGTGCACGAAATCAACGATAAATAACATACACCCACAGCCCAAGATCTCTTTTTTTCAATTGAAAAAATCTGACCTTGACGGGAATTGAACCCAGGTCTCCAGATCGCTAAGACAAAGCTCTTGCCACTAGACCACAGGGACCGACAAAATTCATTTTTAGTCGGAGTCGTTTTTTTGGCCAATGATGGAGTCGGAATCGTGTTTTTGGTAAATGCTGGAGTTGGAGTCGTAAGTCCGTCGTAAGTCGGATCCCTGGTTGTGACCTTATGTGTGGGCAAGTAAAAGAAAATTAAATACTCGCAACTGGGCGTGGCTAGCAAATTGTCGACCAGCACGCGTTAAAACTGCTCTGTTTTTGTCCATTATAACACAAAGGTGCGACAACTGTCTGATTTTTGGATTTAATCATATTTCGTATTAATTTCAAACGAGCCGTAGCGAGAGCGATTAGCTGATCACCAATCATGTCGTAGTCTTATCCCTTTTCTTTTCGATAAAGTGAAGTTGACCAACTTGTAGAAAACTTGTGTTGAAATAAACTCTATACGGGTCAATATCCTCAAATCCGCAATCATAAAAAAGAATACATTGCAAATGTATCGGCCGAGATATAATCTTTATTACTTCTGTGGGTTCGGTTAAGTGCATTGGGTTTTCTTGTGCGGTCAGCGGTATAAACCGCCAAATGAATACAGGTTTTTTTAAACAATGTATGGATTTGGCTGCAAATACAAGAACATATGTGGTGTTTTTTAGTCATTCCTGTCGCACTATCTAATCTTTAAAATAGAGCATAGAGAAAGCGATTAGTTATTACTACTTTACCATTTTTATCACTCTAAAATTATAAGTTAAGTAACTGGCAAGGTATAGTTCTCGTTATACACACCATGCCTTTGAGAATATTCTATTTATTCAAATTAAGTCGCTCATTCAATTGTTTTAATTTGAAATCTATTCAAATTATTTTCAAAGATTTATTGTTCGATATTCAAATATTCGACGCAAAATAGTCAATAATAAAAAATGGCAGAGCGTTTATAACAGTTGTGTTAGTTATTTTAGCATGTGAATGAAATATATGTTCGTAGAAGAATACTCAATAAGACGAATGCAATAAAATTTATTATTTGAAACAGAAATGGCACACATTGTTCTCACAGTTCAATACAACCATAAACCGAGCACGTTCTTTAATTTGAATTTTTAACTAGGATATATCGAAATTATAAAAAAACGAGTTCAAAGATCTTAAATGTGTGGATAAAAAAGCGCCAGATATATTTAAATTTAGAACGAATCTGATAAACTGAAATAAAAAATTAAGGAGACAAAATATCTTTCATAATACCAAGGTTTCTCAACTATTCTTGACACGGTTCAGTTCTAATAGAATTAAATATTTTTTAATATTCCGTAGCTGCTCGAGAAAGAACCTATTTACATTTCCTTTGTAATGAAGTAAAAATAGCTACAACAACACAGAAATCTTACCCACAGTGGAGCTCTACCAAGCAATTGCCAATTCAATTAATGTAACGCCGTCTTTATCGAGTGTGACGCTTGATAATTAACAATTTCGACTGAACGTGCTTGATGGTATTTCAATATCAAATTTGAGTCGTTTGAATTTTGTACTTTTCCATTAGTTTTGTCGCTTACAACCCGAGTTTCGTCTTTCGGCATCTTCAGGCTTCATAATTGTTCAATTTAAACTATAATAGAAAACTCATTTTTGGGCTTTTACTTTGATTCATATTTAATTGATTTTTGATGTATTAGTTTGCATTGCTAAGAGGTCTTAAACATTTTATCCATAGTCTATTTTTCTTGTAATTTGCTTCAATTCATTTTCTTAGTCGTTTTACCAATTGTTTGTCATATCTTGTTTTTCATACTTAACTTTTGTATAAATATCACTGTTTTATTGTATTCCTTATCAGTTGATAATACTCGCTATGAGCGAAACCGGTCCAGATCAAATAAATTTTATTTGGGAAAAAGTACCAAAAATGTAAATATTATTATTTTTATTATAATAGAAATATTTTAAAGTTGTGTATAGTTTTAAAGGCTGGATTATCATGGAATATTTTCAATCGTTTCATTTAAATCCAACACTCTCTCAGGTGAGAATTTACTCTTACTATAAAATCAAACCACTTTTGCATATTTTTTAAGTGCAGTCCGACATTTTGTTTTTAGTATTCATAGATACAACTGAGAAAGATAATTAATTAGAGTCTGGACTCGATTTCTATTTGAACACTCAATCAAAACGTAAATCTTTCAAATTAATCAAACAAAAAATTTGACACCATAAAAATCTATTCATTGAATTGGGTTGTCAAAGTGGTATTATATTATATTATTTAAATGTTTGCAGCAGATTCATTAATTATAATAAGAAATTCAATAAACATAATGTTTGACTCCTATAACAAATGTAATTATCGATAAAACAGTATAATTTGTACTACTGCATACAATCTATAATAAATAATGAGGCTTTTATATCATAAAGATTGATATGTGAAAGACAAACAATGAATCAATACTGATTGGTGGGTGGGTAATAAAAAATACCGGATCTTTTTTTGTTGCTGGCAATTTTTATTCCGAACACACTCCAATTACTGAACACTTCACGTGAGATTTTAAATTGTTGTCTATGGTGCTTTGTTCGAAATTTAAAATCGCCGTATATTTTTGTAGGCATCCGTGTTAGAAGACTCGATTTTTTTTCTGTCGCATGACGGATTTAATTTGGACGCGTACTCATAATACATTCTTTCTTTAATTATCTCTCATTAAACGTGTGATTATTTTCATCAAATATTCATGTCAATAATGTTGTGGACACAATTGCACCAAAGCAGGGCAGAAAAGAAACTTTATTCAACGAAGCGTAGTCTTACAAAAAAAAAACAATTCGTCGACTATTGAATTTTTTGAATAGTCCTTTAACAGCCATATTTTCCACAGTTCAACAGTTCAACAAATCGTATAAATTGTTATAAATAAAACACAGTTCTTAACACTACTTTCACAAATATATTCAAATGACTCGGACCGGTTTCGCTCATAGTTTTTTTATGTTTCGTTTTTATATAAATATTATGCCTCTCCACCTTGAATTGGCAATTAACATCAAATATTTCGATGGATTCGGCGGTAACTTTGTGGAAGTTCATTTTAATATACAATTTTTAAAAACTTTGATTATTCCACGTATTGTGTTACTAATTGTGACACGTGTTTCGCCTCTTTGCGAAAGTAAGTCCGAAGATGCTTCTGAAAGCGGCGACACACGTGTCACAATTAGTAACACAATACTTGGAATAATCAAAGTTATTTTTAAATCGTATATAATTTTAATGAAAGAATTAAAAAACAATCTTTACCAATATCGCAAGAATGTGAGAAAAGCATACAAATTAAAAGAAAGTTGAACTATGCTAAAAAAAGAAAGTGGTTTTATAATTATATTCAACAAAAATTATAATTATACCACTAAATTGTTTAATGAACACAAAAAATAACAAGAGACTTTTCCGCAGATATTTGACGTACAAGATTTTCTGTCTGCACTTATATTTGCAGAATATAATATATCTTTAAAAGTTATTGTACAAAAATTCTGTCCTCGTCCTTCACTTTTCATTCGTCTTAAAAAGTGTTCCATAGTGCAGTGCTTCCTAAACTATCGCATTAATCATGCTTTTTGTTCAGGGGGGTTGCGGTTTATTACATGAAAAAGTTTGGAAAGCGAAACAACGTCATATTGCATTATTTATATAGAATACGAATAAATTATAATTAGAATATATATTAGATAGGGTCAGTTCAAGTACATTCGTGCACTTGGAATGCCTGAAGATGCCGAAAGGCGAAACCCGGGTCGTTAGCGACAAAACTCATGGAAAAGTACAAAATTCAAAAAATTTAATTTGATATTGAAATTCCATCAAGCACCCTCAGTCGAAATACTTAATTATAGAATAGATATAATTTAGAATTTCGAATGAAGGTGCCTGATGGAAATTCAATATGTAATTTGAATCTTTTGAATTTTGTGATTTTCCATGAGTTTTGTCGCTAACGACCTGGGTTTCAGTTCGACAACTTGATTAAAATCAAATTTGTCAGTTTAAGTTCATTCGTGCAGTTGAAATGCCTGAAGATGCCCAAAGGTGGAACCCTGGCCATTCACGACAAAACTCATGGAAAAGTACAAAATTCAAACGATTCACACCCCTATGGCAGAGATGTACAACCTTTTTGGGAGAAGGGCCAGATAATCAATTCTTAGTTAGTTCGAGGGCCGCATGAGTAAAAGTAATTATAAAGGGTATTTCAATAGGGATGCTCAAAATATGTTACTTTGTCCTGCTGAGTAGATTATTCATTGTTTAGTGGCCAAATTTGAGTTAACCAGTTTGGTAAATAATCGGCCAACACCTATCTGTACGTCATCAAAATACAATATCTGGTGAAAACATTGCTGCTGTGTGTGAAAGTGTACAGGAAAACCCAAGGCAGCTTATTCTTCGTTGTTCACAAGAACTTGGCTTTTCTGCGACTTCAACTTGGCGAATTTTGAATCGGGCCTTATGTCTGCACCCGTATAAAATCCAACTAACCAAGGAACTTCAGGTAAACGACCGCAGACAACACCTGATTGGGTTCTGGAGCAGTTGGAAGTTTACCCAAATATGTCAAAAAAGTCAACTTTAGCGACATGGCCCATTTTATAATGAATGGATATTGGCAGACATTTGATGCTATATTCCATATTTAATGCCGTAAAATATACTTACAAATGAAATTAAAATTTAGTCGAAATCTCACAAACAACTTGTTTTATTTACATTTCAAAACTAAGCGTCCTTATAAAAAGACCCTTTACTATCGACATTTTTAGTGTACATGAAATTAAAAAATGTTTTATTTTTTGTTGCTTTTACATCGTCCGTAAAAAGTTCTGAAGAAAAAAAGGTGATTGATGTTAATTTGTCATATTGGGTCGCTTCAAATCATTCCCTATAATAACTGCCCTACAGTAACCTAACGCTTTCATTAAATAAAAAATAAAACATGTTTTAGGGAGCATCATATTTAATATTCTCGAGGAACTATTCGGTTGCTTTCTATCATAATTCCATAATATACTATTGAATTGATCTTAAATTTAAGGCCCAAAAATATACATCTGCAAATACAATTTAAGTCAAAGTAAGCTTTTTTTAAGTATAGTTTACTCGAGTCTATAATCTGTCATTAGATGCGTCAGGTTGCGGTGAAATTGTCACACCTACGCGTTATTTATATTTTATTTTGTCCATCGACCTTAATGTAGGTTAAATCATCACGAACGCGAATAAAGCAAAAAGGATTCTCCAGTTTACTTTATATATCACATCACGATATTTCAACATTACGCAGACATATTAGACATTTTCGATTGGGACTCAACTGTCAAATTGAGATCACCATAAGCGCGTATTTTCCCGCCATGAGATTTATTCGAATTTTACTTTATGGCCATTGAATTTTAAAATAAAATTTATTTTACACTGCTTCAATTTAATAATCAACACCAATAAAAAAAATGATAACATATTAAATATCTGAGTCCACCGTGTTTTATTAAACGGTTTACATTATCCCTTTTCAGGTGTTCACTGTGAATATTTGGTGGAATTCATTATAATTAAAAATAATAATACATTTTTTTGTACTTATTCCACATTAGATTTATTAAGATAAGTACCGGTTCGCTCATCGCGAGCATTATCAACTGAATCGATAAAAAGCTCAAAGAGCTGACAGTTCAAGTCCACTTGTGCACTTGAATTGCCTGAAGATGCCGAAAAGTGAAACCCGGGTCGTTAGCAACAAAGCTCATGGAAAACTAGAAAATTCAAAGGTTTCAAAGTTTTTATTTAAATCCCACCAAGCACCTTTAGTAGAATTCATCAATTCATGCCTGTGGAGCAGGAGTCGTAGCGGCGTTTGGACTGGAGTCGTAATCGGAGTTGCAAATTTTAAAAGTTTTGTAAGTGGCTATTGGCTGAATTGGTTAGTTCATATATAATTGAATAAACATAAATAGGAAAGCCAGGAAAAACGTGACGAAATTAAACTTTTTTTAGTCGGAGTCGTGTTTTTGATCAATGTTGGAGTCGAAGTCGGAGTCGGAGTCGTTCTTTTTTTAACGACTTCACAGCCCTGTACTAAATATAGAAACCAATTCGATTGTAACTATATTTGAAAAATTGTACATCAGTGCACGCTCGTCAAACTATTAAAATATTTCATTTTATAATAAACAAATGTTTACGATGTTTTAAGAGTAACAATTTTGCCGATTTCTTCAATTATGTTGTTTTGCAAATAAAGACACTCGATTATGATGCTTGGGAATGTGGGTGTAGATGTTTCAAAGAAGATAGTAAAATGTAAAAAAAAAACACTTTGATAATCACAAAATACCGTGTTATATTACCCCAATTATTATATTGGCCATTAAACTATTCGAGCAAACATTTTATTATTTAAGACCTTGATGCTATAAGATGCTTTTAGCAAATCTAAAACGGAAAATATATTTGACAAGAGACTAGACGACTAGAAGAACAATAGACAAATATTTAATCTATCAGGCAAGAAACAATGTCACGATCAATTTGAATAAAGAATGACTCTTTGATTTGTGTTGGCAGTGAAACTTATTTTTTGAAAATGGAGCAAATATCTTTAAGATTAATGGAAAAAGCTACTTGGCTTACACTTTCCAGATAAATTATCATTAGGATACTTAATCAAATTGATGTGGCACAGTTTTTTAAAGTCTGTTTGATGTCAATTTAAAAATGAAAAGTATAAAAAGACTCTCTCTATAAAGATTGTTTTTTTTATAGACAAACGGAAACATATGGCAAACCTTTTTATTAAATAGATACGTCATGTTATTTGATTTGAAATCATAAAGAGCAATCGAGCACATACTTAAAATCTGTATGAGAAAGTGAATTTTGCGTATACGCATGTATACGTTAACGGTACCGTAAAACGGGGTGAATAGAGACTGGCAGGTGAATAGAGTCAAAAACAAGGATTGCACTTTATTAATTATCCAATGTATTTTTTACTATTTATATATAATTATTTACAATGACTATAATACTTTTTTAGACGTAATAAGGGGCTGGTTTGTCCGCTCTCTTACCTCCGTATTCCTGACAAAGTCAAACCACTCTACTCCTAGTATTCGCCGCAGGCATCTGTTTTCGAAGCACAGTATACGGTTACCCTGTGCTTTTGTGATGTGCCATGACTCGCAACCGATGGACCTGGCTTGGACATGTGCTGCGGATGCCCCAGGGGAGCCTGAATTCTGCCTGCCTCTTCTATCAACCTGATGGATCCCGACGACGCGGAAGGCCTCTGATGACCATCCATAGGATGTACTCAGGGGAGCTAAGGGACGCCGGGATGACCTGGAAAGATGCGAGGTTGGCGGGAGACAGAGAATCTTAGAGACACCGTGTGGCGGCCATATGCTCCGAATAGGGAGCGGATATGGAAAAAAATAATAATAATACTATCTCTCGAATGACAAAACCAAACCAACTAAATGACTGGCCAAAATTGAAACAATAGTGCTTAAGTTCGATGCCTGTGCATCCTTACTTTTTGACCCCTTAATAAACTTCTCTTTTATTGCACGAAAATAAAAATCAGTCATGTTTTTTTTTGTTAATAAGTATAGAATAGAGGTTCATATATTTATATCATTACAATCTGTATTTTTGTCGCTATTCACCTGCCCAGTCTCGATTTACCCTCTCTCGTCTCTATTCGCCCCGATTCAATGTGAATAGAGACATCGAACAAAATTGATTGTGTCTTAATAACGATCGTGAATATTTGAACAATATTGTTATGAATGTGTAGTATGACCATAGAAACAAGTTTCAAGTCATTCATATTTAATTATGTGGCGCAGGTATGAAGATAAATAGTCGTGAAGGGTAAAAAGTGTCTCTATTCATCCCGCTTTACGGTACATATTTTAATCTCGAATTAAACGCATAAAATCACAAAACAAATACCGTAATTCAGCTAAGATTTTTTTTCGTTAAACAATGTTTTTTTAATGAAATGGATACGTCTTAGATGACTTGAAAAAAAACACATTTTTATAGGATTACATTCACATATGAACATAATATTATACACCTAAACCTTTTTTTGTGCGGTAGATGCGTTTCGCGGGAAATCGCACAACAGAGCTATGACTTAATATGGGAACATAACATGTACAAGGACGCACGTGTCAAGGTCAAATTGTAATAAACAGGTGCAACACTTGATTTTGCACATATACTATGTGAGCAATGCGCTTTTAATTACGTTTTTCTATATGTATGTTCAAAATAATAGTCCCGAAAATATATTTAAAAAATATAAAATTGCATTAAAAAAACCCGCGTAACTTGGAAATCGCACAAAAAGAGTTTTGGGTACGTAATTTCCTTTTCTTTCGTGATTACGCTGTTTAAATCGAGAGTTATTTTCAAGTTGATTTATTTAAGCAATTTATTTTAAAATTATAATTATATCATAAATTGTCCATAGTGAATGCTGTGTCATTTACCAATATATTTTTTTTACCATTTCCGCTCCCAACTTGAATCATATGGAATCCTCAAGGAGTTTATCTCAAAAATGTTTTTCTACGAGAACTGCTTGTTACTCAGTTGCTCAACCTCTCTTATTCGAAAAGAGTAAGGATTGAAAGGATACTAGGCTAGGGCAGGACTAGTGGTTAGCCAATCGCTCGGAAGGATATTGTTAACAATACAAACACAAATTGCCTTTGAACGGAATCGATTTATCGACTGAAAAAATCTGCTTCGAGCCTGGACGGTCCGACCAACGACGTTGACTACTGTACCACGGACCGTTTAACTTATTTTAGCAATAAAAAAGTGCCACTTGAAATATTAATGACAGTAATTAATAAAAATCCTAATTTAATTTTCGAATACTAAGTGTCAAATATTAAAGAATTAATGTTACCAGTAATAAATTCAAAGATATCATTAGTTTTCCAATTCACCGTTGTTGCGTGTGGTGCTGCGATCTCGTTTTATGAAGTTAAATATCCCAATCCAATGTTTTTACCTCGTTCTGTCACTTTTCAATCTTTATCTGTCATTAATTTCGGACATTTTAATGCAGTTTCGGCCAATCAAATAGCATGCGTGACAAATCCAGTTTCATTCGTGTTGGGAAATTGATCTTGAAATTTATGGAATTAGATTAATTTTATGTGTGATCGAGACGTCGCACAATTTTTAAGATTTGAACCAAATAAAATAACACGACAAATAATTGAAACATTTTTTTGGTCTGGACATAGTGAAAATATATAGAGCTTTAATATATCGATGGCTTATTAAAGAGTAAATTTGCTCTCTCCGTTTTTCGTCAAATCTCCGTTTTTGTCAATTGTGCAGGACTGCAGTTGAGAGGTTGATTACTGATTATTTTGGTATTTTCAAGCCGATCGGGAAAATTTCAAATAGGACTTTCAAACGATTTTTTTGTTCCAACAACGAATGAATGACAGATTACAATAGAAAATGGTGGAGTTGGATAATTAGCAGTGTAGGTTTTAGAACGACAATGGAGTTATAAAATTTTCCTAAAACGTTTTTCCGATACACTCAAATAAGTTTTGGTTATACATTTTTACGGGACATGCACATTGCATTGTCACAACAAGATGGCATTATTAAGTCATTTTTAGCCAAAAGTGGAGTTAGCAAAATTACTCTTTAAGCCATCGATATAATACTTTTAATGAACCATTAATACAATAAGGCTGCACGAATGTAAAGGAGGCTTTCGACGTCATCAATTAAGCGATCGAGACAGCTTACTTGACACGTATTACCGTTTCAGACAGAGGCGGCTCGTGGATAAGATATAGGTGGTATAGATAGGGCATAAGTTCCTAGCCTTTTTCGGGTGGCGACCCCTTTTTATAAAAGCCATGTGACCCGCGACCCCGGTTTTCATTAGGTTATTAAAAAAAACAACGAAGGTGCATGAAAGTGAATCTTTTTTTTAGTTGACTGTATAAGTTGGTTACCCGATAGAAAACCCGCCGCGACCCATGGGTTGGGAACCCGTAAGATAGGGGGTAAGTGAGTTAATTAAAAATCACTAAAAATCCTGTGACATATTTTTTGGATATCGCCAGTCATGGTTGCCAAACCAGGTAAACGAGAAAGGGTCGACAAGCTCTTTCCTTTAGTCACAACTCTTCACGTGGTAAAACTTCCGTTATCGTACAGGTTAAACTTAAAGCATCGTACACTCTGGCATTCTTATTACAGAGTTGTATTTAAGCTCAAAATTATATACACAGATGATTTATCTAAATTATTTTTTTTCAGTCGATAAATCTGTGTCTAAGGCATGGGTGTTTGTGTTATTGAAAATCCCTTCCCACCTTTCCGATCCCAAAGAGCGACGCATAGTGACAGTGATTAGCTAATCACTAGTCCTGTCCCAGTCCTAGTATGCTTTCCATCCCTACTCTCTTCGAAAAAAAAGAGAAGTTGAGCAACTGAGTAACAAGCAGTTCTCGTAGAAAAACAAAACAAATGTTGAGATAAACTCCGTGAGGAGTCCATATGCTCTAAGTTGGGAGCGGACATGGCTAAAAAAAAAAATGAATATACTAATTGTTTATTATTAAGAAGAAAAAAAAATGCAATCAATGGGATTACAGCCGACGCCAATATAATAAAAACAGCATATAATAAGAACATATAACAAAACACAATGATCATTCAACAGAGAATGACATTAAGCACCAAGTTCACTGCTGATAATGTCCACCTCAAAATGCAGTGCATTGATGAGCCGAACAGCCCTTATGACTGGTGACTCAAATGACCTACGCGACAAACAAGATTTTGATAAATAAAATGTTTGGCTTTGGTTTCGACCACGTTCGTAAAAGCACGAGCATGCTGAACATGAAAGTCTTGAGTATGTCAGGGTTTTCAACTCGGGCCCCGAAGACTTTTGGAGATATCTTTTGTACCATTCTCTGATGAATGATTGTAATGCTATATATTATTATATGCTATCTGTATTATATATGTCGAATGCATGGCGCATTGGCGTCAGCTATAATGACATGTATTAGTTCCATTCACAATAAATACTTAAACAAACAACGTTGTCACTCGATTAGCGATTCCAAATATTCGTCATTATCACCTATTCGGATATCGAATAGTAAAACTTAAGCTATCCGGATATCCGGATAGTTTTGACATGGTTAAAATGATTTACAATAGTTTATAGAATTATGATTTAAAGAACATAAATAAACAAGAAATTGCCAGTTGCTTTTGCAAGCCGACAGTGGTCTCGATTTAAAGTTTTTAATAAATAATCGTAGGAATAACTCGCACGCAAATAGAGATGTTTCACGATCAACGTTTTCTTGTTCGCTTATATACATTTTATAATAATTAAAGACTTAATCTTTTCTTATTCTGTAATATCTAGATATAAATAATACTTATAAATACACGTTTCAATACCGTTTCATTGTATTTCAATTTACAATACATATTTAAAATTTGCAGCTGCATCATATATGTATCTTCAACGGTAAGGTAAATTTACCAGTCGTTGACCATGTACAGGTAGTTGACCTTTTGAGAATAAAATGGCCCAAAATAAGAAATGCAGATGCGGGATTGCCCTAAATTGTAAAGTTCAGACAAGTCAAGACATCTGTGGTCGGAATGAGCCACTAACACATCACCATATAGCCAATGGAGTGCCAAGGTGGCCATTTGAAAACAACACCTACTGAGGGAAGTGTATTATTTCAAATTTCTTAGGTGATCAATCTAGAAACGGTGTGTACCTTGTTCCTGAACCACCCATTGCTACTTGATTCAACAAAGAGTGGTGTGACAGAAAGCCCTGTGGCAACTCTGACAGAAATTTCACTATAAAGCCCCCTGTTTAGACATGGTCAACTAATAGATTTTCCAATTTGTGAGATGGCCAACTACTGAAACAAAAACATGACTTCAAATAATTATAACACAACTTTTTTTCAACAGTTTTGTAATTTTTGTTACATAATATTAATTAAGACATATGATCCAATATGAGTATATATGCTTTGCCTTCATTCGGTACAATGCACCTTATTCGTTATTTTTGTTGAAATTTTCTCTTAATCGGTCAGCTTCTGGTACATTTACCTTATTTTTTTAATAAATGAAATTACGACAATATGGGTTTTTTAGGCTTGAGTCCTAGTCGGTTCGTTAAAATCAAGTATTGTGATTGTGAAAATTTTGATGTGATCTTTTGTCGATTTTGTAAAATATTTCATCAAAAATTACGGAAAAACCGGGTATTTTCGAATATTCGAATATCCGAGTTGGAGTCTCTACACTCGACCATGGACAACTAATAATGTTGAAATAATTCTATTTGCACTGCAGCCCTGTCCTATTGAATACTTCACATTCCCTAC
This sequence comes from Himalopsyche kuldschensis, assembly GCA_028554975.1. Lineage (NCBI taxonomy): Eukaryota > Metazoa > Arthropoda > Insecta > Trichoptera > Rhyacophilidae > Himalopsyche > Himalopsyche kuldschensis. The sequence goes on along the minus strand of JAHFWI010000031.1, from coordinate 1,636,575 downwards.
CGACTTGCACTTTCTGTTTCAGATACAGCCTCGTTACAAAGTGGGCTGTAGGTCAAACATCTCCCACAGTGTTTGTATCTCTTGCAACTAAGCTTGCCAGTCTCACCACGTTCGCTCCATAACACATTGACACAATTTTGAAAGTATCGCGCATCAAGTGTTTGTGGGAATTTATCGATGATATTTTCTATATTACTCGGGCAGGCGTTTCAATTCGACTCAAAGAAAGAAAGTGTCTGTTTTTTAATTTTGTTTATTGAAGAGCTTTTCCAACGTAGGCCAGATGCAGCTTGCCATGTGAGAAGCATGCATTTTCCAATTTTAGTCCAAAAACTTGTTGCGCATGTCCATACACTTTGTTGATGGTCATTGCAAATGCGAGTCGCACCAGAACTTGCAAACGTTTTAATTCGAATGGCATATATGTCGAAATCATTGGGATGCGTGGCAGTAATAGATCTTCCCCGTTTAATTTTGGATTTAAAATTGTTATTATTAAAATTATATTTCTCAGAAGAATAATCGGTACGTCAATTTTAAATGTAAAAACGTCAGGTGGCATGCATAGCAATCAAGTGAATAAAAGATTTTTTTAATTTTAAGATTTTAAAAGAAACCTTGGTGGGCGTCTGTATAACAACTCGCCAAAACTTTATAGCTAACGGATGAATGGGTTTGGAACGCATACGAGACCACAAACAAACATTCATCTTTATTCATATAGAGAAGAGATCGAATCCACATTAATTGCAGAAGTTTTATAATACCGATTTTCGAGGCATGTAGTTAAAAGAAAATGTAGCAATCTTGGAAAAATTGGCAAAATAACCTATGAATGCAGAAATATAGAACAGCTCGCACGGACACAAAATCTTCATTTGTTGGTGGGTACAAAACAAAGATTATGTGATGCCTGCATTTGACCGTAAACTTTGATTGTTTAGTTCTGGGTGATGCGGGGTCTCGCTGACGTTTTGCTATTTGTTGGGTATATTAAAAATCCGTCGATTCCTCTGGATACCGCTTCTGTGGTTGATGAGAAAGCACTTAATAAAAAACCCCTACGAGAATTATCGTTATAAAATCCTTTATAAAAGATTCAATTCTTATCAAAAATTGCTCGTAATGTTGACTTACTTACATTTCGATTCTTATAATAGATATTCCCAGTTCCTATCTGAGTAGACGAGCTTGGCTCGTAATTTCAGATTTATCTCTAAGGGCGTTTAGACGGAAGATGGTAAGGCTGGTGGCCTCTCCATGTTTGCCTCGATTGTTGGAATAAAACTGTAGAAAAAGGACAAGTATGAGTCATCGTCCTGACGAGGTTATTGGAGTCCTTATAATGCTTTCTAAACTTTAGAATTTCACAGCTTGGAGAGCTGGAACGAAGTAGGAGCCTGCTCCAAGCTCTCTATGATGGACGCGAGAACTCACTAGATTGATTGCTTTGAAAATTTCTAATGTGATATTAATAATAATTTTTCGTCTGTTTTTTTTATGACTTGTGGTTTTCATCTTATTTTTAATTTTCAATTAAATTGTGATTTTTATTATATATTTACATGCATGTATTTATATTTGTCAAATGCATGGCGCATTGGCGTCAGCTGTAATGCCATGATTTGCTTTTTCTTAAATAAATAAATAAATGTCTGGGAATTTATACCACGCCCGAGTATATCGCGAACTGGCATTCTTCCTCATGCCTGAGATTTTTGCCTTTATGTATGAGAGGGAGTTTGCTGTTTGGGATTTAAACAGACCATATTGAAGAGTCGTACAGCATGGTCGGTTTAGTTACTATGTAGTATAGTGACTTCTTATTAGCCATGCCAGGGTAGCTTCCAGCGTTGAATATTGGGTACAGCGCACCAATCGCAGCATGGGCTTTGCGCTTGGATTTTGCGATGCGTGCAGACCTTACTAATTTAGATGACTTCGATTCCACCTTAAATATCCATAAATAACTCAGACCCCAACAGAACTGCTCATTTCAAAATCTTCGATTATTTGTACATATTACATTGGACTATCATATGTCTAACAATAAATTATTTTTTATTTAATTGTGCTGCATACGGATTCCGGACATCTGATGTCTTCAATAATTTCGCCAGTTTGTTCAATCACCGATTAATTTCTAGGCTGCGCCATCTACATTCATCGATAAAAAGTAGTTTGAATAAATAATTTGAGATTACGGTATTTGTCCGCATTTACAGTTTGGTGTCATGATTTCTTTAAAATATGTAATACCACATAATAAATTTTCCATCCACTTTTGACTGTCATAAATAACTAAAATTATACCATTCTAAAAAATATTCTTAGATCCCACTTTAAAGTGTTCACTGGCAATAATTGGTGGGATGGCATTATAATTAAAATAATAACACATTTGCTATAGGTACTTATTCCACAATGGATATTAAAAGATCAGGACCGGTTTTCTGAAAATCAATTGATAATGCTTGCGATGAACGAAACCGGTCCTGATCTTAATAAATCTAATGTGGAATAAGAACTAAAAATATGTCATTATATTTAGATCCGTTTCCTCAGCTAATCATTGTTTATATCAATTCAACTCAGGTCACGCTTTAGCATTCTTTAATCTACAAAAATTTTGTATATAGATAGTCCTCGACTTACGACTGAGATACGTTCCTGAACTTTCGTCATATGTCGAATTGCATACAAAATTTGTATTGAAATAAATCAGGGCTGTGGAGTCGGAGTCGGAGCTTTTTGGCCGGAGTCGTAGTCAGCGCGGCGGTTCGGCTGGAGTCGGAAATTTTGAACTTTTTATTTTTGCATTTAATATGTCATATTTGGCTTTTGGCCGCTTTGCTAGGGTTGATATTTAATTGAACACACATAAATAGGAAAATTAGGGGAAAAAAATGAACCTTTTTTTAGTCGGAGTCGTGGTTTTGGTAAATGCTGGAGTCGGAGTCGGACTTTTTTTCACTGACTCCACAGCCCTGAAATAAATCTTTGCAAATATTGAAAGGTGACATAAAACCAAAGGATATTTAAAATTCCGATTCATTTCCCAACTACACAGATAAAATCTTATCTGAATGTAATTTTTTTTTTAACCATGTCTGCTCCCAAGGATGGACTCCTTACAGAGTTTATCTCAACATGTTTTTCAACGAGAACTGCTCAGAGTTTCTCAACCTGTTTATTTTATTTTCGAAGACTATGGATTCAAACGATACAAGGACTAGTGGATAGCTAATCGCTATTGCTACGTGGCATTTTAACTAACACAGACACCCATTGCCTTCAGACAGAAAAAATCTGCTCATACAGGGACTTGTACCCAGTCGGTCCGTAAAATAAGCCAACGATGTTGACCAATGCACAACGGATCGGACTGTAAAGCCATTATATATATTTTTTAATTACTTAAAAAGTATATTTGGTATTACAGCCAAGGCGCCAGATAAGTTGAATTTTTAAATAACATGTGGTCAGCTAAATGATTTTTTTATAAATCTATCTACCAATTAGATATAATTGTTTTTAGATTTGATAATGAAATTGAAGCAATCTTACCTAGGATTACAGCTCATAGGTTGAATTTAGTAATTTATGAAAAAGCCTACCTTCATATACCTATTGATTGGTCCTGATGATGGCATGTTTATTAAAAAAGGTAATCAAAACATAATTACACTAACACAAATTGGTCCACATCGTCAGGCTCCATCTCCGGCTTTGGCACCATATATCACAACTTTTAAATTGAACATGTACAAGGTAAATAAATAATAAATAAAACATTCTTATAAAAGTTTATTTTTACAAAAGACGATGAAAGAAAAGTGATAATGCTAATAATCACATCTTTTCAATATCAAGGTTTTAATTCGGTTAAATATGAACATAGTTTGAATGATGTTGCCACCATTGCAAGTAGAAGTTTACAATAGTAACACATACAGATAGAAATTCTATACAAGATATTGTCTATGAACTGTAGATGCATAAACAAATATCAGAAGTAATTAGTTATTCTGCCGTATCTTTTTGTGTGCGGCAATGAGATCATATTTACATTCAGTGACACATCAGATTAAAAGGTCCATATCACTCAAACCATTAACTGCCATGTGTAATAGAACATCTAAAATCAAGTTTTTGAACAGACCAGTTTTGAAAATGGAACAAAAAAAAACAATAGCATGTTACTGCAGTACTTCAAGAGAACTTTTTGCAAGTATATTATGTATATACGATTTTGCGATGCAGATGTGAAAGTAAAAAAGAATTCTTGACAAAACATCGGTTAGCTTTTTTTTAAACATGTTGCAGTAAATTGATTACCTCAATAGTAAAAATAATTATCTATATCAGACAAAAAATGAAGAAAAAACTTTGATAAAAAAAGTACCGATTTTCTAAAATTTGGGTAATATGTACTAGTCCATACTGCCGGGCGCGCATGTCAGATTTTTCATTTTGACAGATTATTCAAGATGGTTGCCGTGGCTATGTGTCCCTCACTTACTAATGAGATGCCAATTGGCACGTTTTGGAACATACGGACCTTTCAAAGCCCGCCGCCATCAGGATCTTTATTGGCGTTTCTAAACGAGTTTTGCGAATTGGCAAAAAAGCCTTCAAATGAAGAAATCAAATATGTACTGAAAATATAGCAGTTATAAATATTGTTTAGGTTACTTTAGTTAGTTTTAATAAGTAAATGTAAAATTAAGAATGAAAATTCAGTTATCAAAAATAGTAAATAATTCATTATTGCTTGAAATAAACAATCAACTGTAGTATAAAAGCGTTCTGATAATCTTTGGCAACGGGCTTTAACCACTTCCCCGGCACGCCCGAGTATACTCGACTATTGAAAGTCGTCAAAAACGGACATCACGAGATAACTTCATACGAAAATTAAGAATTTGATCTAGTCCAAGCAAGGGCTGGACACAGACTAACCCCGTGTCTTAGGCGAATCCAGTCAATTTAAAACGTAGTTGATCAAAGGTCTTATGTGCCATCGCTCGGCCAGACGCAATTAACGCTCTGGCGCGCTTGGACCGTTTCATATTTTCGAGTGCGACTTGAGGCGACTTGCGACATATGCCGAACCGGATCGCTTCGCTTACATATGACACTTGCATGGGCCAGGACCGTTTGATATTTTAAAACTCTGCCGCTTTCAAAGCCGGGCCGCCCAGATTCGCCCAGCTAAGACCCGTAACAGATAAAAAATATGTTATAACTAATTTGTGTGTATTTTGCATTTTTAAATGTGTGCATATGTTAATTCAATTGGACCGGCAAGTGGTTAATAGGGCCGTATGTTCCAAAACATGCCAGTTGGCATCTCATTAGTAAGGAAGGTAACATTGCCACGGCAACCATCTTGAATAATCTGTCAAAATGAAAAATCTGGCATGCACCCAGCAGTATGGACTGTTACCAAAGTTTCAGCCGCTTTGAGTTTAAACGTAACTATGATGTACTGGCAATTTGACCCTGAGGGAGTAAAAGGGTCAAAAAACACAATATGCCTGTATTCCCATGTTATCTTTTAGCTATCAAGTGATTCATCTAAGGATTGTAAAAAATCGACTTTAATAAATGTAGACCGGTCCTATTTGGAAATAGTTTTACAATTGAATTAATATACAGTAAAAGTTCGTTAATTCGAAATTCAAGGGACCGGATTTCCCAAAAAAATTCGAATTACGAATTACGGGATTAGTATGAAAAATTGAATTTTCGCGGCAAATGTCGACGGCTTACAACATCGCGGCCATTTTTTCGATGTTGTATGGACCAAAAAAAATCAAATTACGCAATATCTAAAAAAAATGAAATTTTCGCGGCAATGAACATCGCGGCCATTTTTTCGATTTTTTATTGATCAAAAAAATCGAATTACGATTTACGCGATCACTAAAAAAAATGAATTTTCGCGGCAATTGTAGACGGCTTGTAACATCGCGGCAATTTTTTCGATTTTATGGATCAAAAAAAATGAATTACGATTTACGCGATCACAAAAAAAATGAATTTTCGCGGCAATTGTAGACGGCTTGTAACATCGCGGCAATTTTTTCGATTTTTTATTGATCAAAAAAATCGAATTACGATTTACGCGATCACTAAAAAAAATGAATTTTCGCGGCAATTGTAGACGGCTTGTAACATCGCGGCAATTTTTTCGATTTTTATAGATCAAAAAAATCGAAATACAAATTACGCGTCACTAAAAAAAAAATTCGCGGCAATTGTCGACGGCTTGGAACATCGCGGCCATTTTTTCGTTTTTTTATGGACAGGCATTTCATATGAATAAAAAAACACTTAACATAATTGATTTTCAGTCACTCATATTTAAGATATTCGCGCGTAAACAGAATGACGTTTACGTATATACTTGACAGTAAAAATATACCATTGTAGTGAAGTTAGATACATACTAATATGTATATAGATGTCTCGCTTGCATTAATGTCATAAATGCTCGAATTAGATTTTTACATAAGATACTTTACTTTATATAGATGTCTCACTTACACTAATGGCTTACATATGCGTTACTCTTCAAAACAATGTGTCGTCTAACTTTTAACCTAACAAACTCACGAAATTGTAAAAATTTCGAATTACACGAAATCGTAAGTGCATTTTGACGAAAACCATTACGAATTACGAATTAGGCGATATTTCGAATTAACGGTACATTTTACTATGAAAAGTCAATATTGGGACGAGCAAATTATGAAAATTTCGAATTACGAATTATCGTTGTTCGAATTAACGGACTTTTACTGTATCTTCATTTTGTGTTATTTAAATGGTTACTGTACATATTTGAATTAATGATTGTATGTCACTTCAATATGTATAATGGCGTAGAAAACCAGAGTGAAATGTTTGTTAATAATAGGTAAATTACTGCCCGTTTTATGCTGCAAATAGTAGGCCACGGTATACTTAAGGGAAAAGTATTATCATAATAGTCGGTTGAATATCAAGATAATGATATACTTCCCAAATAAGTTGGTTAAAGGGATTCTAATATCACAAATCGCTTAATCGAAGGCAAAGTAATTTTGATGCTTGATTATATCAGGAAATTGATTCGACACTTTCTGGTTTACTATTATCTCAGCATCGTAAATAAAAAATAATGAAATTTCAATATCAGGACATGTGTTCCTGGACATTATAACGTCAGTCAACCTTTACTGGACGTTGAAATATTGCTTTTTTTAAGTCCAGGTACGACTTCAAAACACTGTGGACAAAAATTGATGCAGGGAATCAGGAAATATATACAGTTAATGTAAGAAAAATTTGTTTTATCTAAGTCTACGAGTACCAGAATCAAGGAACCTTCTGACCCTGGGCGCCTGTATTCGAGCCGAGGCCGTTATTCTGCGTAACTTGCGCCGTTGTTATTACTATTGGCGGCGTTTCCGACGTTACCCATTTGATTGCTATTATTACTAATGTTATTTGTGTTTAAAACGCCGCCAGCGTTGCTCTGAGGCTGCGCTCCGGTGTCGGGGTTCATTTGAATGGTTCCGTTGCTCATTGTGAACATGCGGTTGCGTCTTCTGGTGTAGTGCTGCCACAGCAGGATGGCTTGGTCGTCGATGAACTTGCAGCACTGGGCGTTCACCGCCTCCCTTCTGAAGTGTTCGTACTGCAGCAAATCTAAGAAGTATAGGCACATCGGGTATTTGAGATACCGAGCGTATTCCGGTTCTTTCCAGTACAATAGATATTTAACGTAATTCACGAATGTCGAGTCTTTGAAATATCCGCGTTGGGCGAGAACTGAAACATGAAATATGGATAAATAAAGATTAAAATTGTGCATTTTTTTTAACCATGTCCGCTCCCAACTTGGAGCATATGGACTCCTCGAGGAGTTTATCTCAACATTTGTTTTTTTTTTCTATGAGAACTGCTCATTACTCAGTTGCTCAACCTCTCTTGTTTTTCGGAGTGAGTAGGGATGGAAAGGATACGAGGAATAGGACAGGACTAGTGATTAGTTAATCGCTGTCACTATGTGTCGCTCTTTGGGATCGGAAAGGTAGGGATTTTCAACAACACAAACACTAATGCCTTTGAACGGATTTAACGACTGAAAAAATCCACTCGTACCGGGAATCGAACCCGGGCGATACGACACGCAAGCCAACGCCGTTGCCACTGCGCCACGGACCGGACATTCGGATTTTTACGGAAAATTGTGCATGGTCTCAATTAAACGAAATCTTTTAATGTTTTTTTATGATACTTGAAATACATAACACATGAATATGTCACTTCTTGAATAACAATAAAGGTTGTGGATCAAATGAGGAAGGTGTCAACTCTTTAAAGTGGATCTTTTGGCTTGATACATATTATATTTCTAATCATAATAAATTGATGAATTCTCACAATGGATGTAATTCGGGTTGGCCAAGCACTGAACGAACTCCAGTTCGATTTGAAACCGTAGACGGTGCTGATCTTCAGTCTCAGCATTAACTAAAATCAAATTCTAGTCATTAACCTGTGTTCCACATCCGACATACCGCAAACATCCAAAACCCTCGATACCTTTGCATGTTGTGTTAAATGAGGTGCAGCGTATGAAAGGTGCATTATTAATAAACCATGCAAACCAAAGAAAAAGGGATGAGAATGAGAAACGAATGAAGCAGAACGATATTTACTCACACTTACCCTTCCCCGCCATTTTGACAGCTTTGCAGTTTTCTCTCTTGTTGCTTTGCTAGCATAGATAATTTGCTAGTAGAATCAGGTATTGCGATATGAACGACATGTCATAGACATTCACGATACTCTATAGAAAGTTGTGAAATTGCCGTCATAATATAAGGATTTTTTAATAGTTGCAATCACTTTTATAACCATAAAATTGGTAAAAATACAATAATTAATGGCAGAGCCACATGAAGGTATTTCGATAATTGTATTTAAATAAAGAAATAACCAGAATCATTCATTTTAAAGGATGTTTTTTTAAATGTAAAAAAAGGAATGTTTGATTTTTGTACTACCTACGTATTTGCTTGTAATTAACTTTGAGTGAAAAAGATTCGTTAGTTCAAAATAATCAAAGGCTGCTTGAGCTCAAATTTAATTGATCATGATCCTTATTCAATTTTGATATTGCGTCGTTTTTCACATATATTAATTTTTATTTGCTATTTTTTCATGGCACAGTGCGGGCAGCAAACGACTTACTGACAACATTGACGGATTGTCTTTTACTATCAATGATACAGACAGTACAACCATAGACTTCGAGTACGTTTTCGTTTTGGTAATTAGAATTCAGAGTAGTTTGACAGTTTGTAATCAATTTGGTGTATAGTTCTATCCTGTGCGTCATATCTAATCAAAATGTCGGGACATCAATATCTGAGTAACACGGGAAACCTCTTTGGCGACGACGACGTGGACGATGAAACCTTTCTTCGCAATTCTCGTCCAAAAGCGACCCCTGATTACAGCGTCTCGAACAGTCATTATGCAAATACAATGGCTAATCTAGACGAACACAGTCAAGCCATGCTACAAAGAAAACTTGAAATCGAACAAAGAACACTGGATTCTTCGGCGCGGAGCATTGGTATCTTGAGAGACACGGAGCAGATTGGAATCGCGACAGCGGAAGAATTAATGAAACAAAGAGAACAGCTTGAAAACTCTAGTAAAAGACTCGACGAAATAAACACGAATCTGCGCTTCAGTCAGAAACATATCAACGGTATAAAATCAGTGTTTAGCAGTTTAAAAAATTATATATCTGGGAAAAATGAAGGAGCACCGAAACTCGCGACACCTGCCGAATCGACAAGAACATTCAACAGTCCACTGTCTGATGTCTTGCATCGCAAACCAGAAACGATGGATGAAATGTACAATAACCATCCTTCGACTAGGCTGCGGGGCTTGGATGAAAGACCGCAGCGACAAACTTACGCTGGAGAGTCATCGGGGAGTAAAAAAATGAACGAGCTGCTGGAGGCTAACCTTGACGAAATGGTTGATTCGATAACTCGTCTTAAAGGGATGGCAACTAGCCTCGGCGAGGAGATAGAGACCCAGAATGATCTGATAGACAATATCTCCGACAAAGTCGAAAAAAGTGACTTCACGATTACCCAGCAAAACAAACAGATGGATAAAATTCTGGGGAAATAGTCTGGCTATATAGAAAATAGTTATTCGTCATGTGAGGTATATTCTGATGTAATTTTAATGTTTTGTTATACTGCTACAGTGGTATTGGATTTGAACTTGACATTGTCACATCTAAAATTTTATTTGTATTTCACGTTAGTGGCAAAAGATGGCACATCTAGCTATAATTTATTAAGCGCATGAAGTACATAGCTGAAATTACTTCTTGAAATTAATTCGGCCCCTAATGGTAGAAAATAACGTACTTCAATTTATGCTGGTTTTGAGTTATGAATGCGACTAGATACAAAATAATATGTTACGCTTTGTGTCCATAGCTCGGCTAAACCTTTTAACAACACATTAGAATAATTAACTATTATATATTTAACCTCTTCACTACTGATAACTAAGATTTCCGAAATTAATCATCAGTGTTGGTGTTAAATGCACTCATTGAGGTTATCAGACCAAATAATGCATATATATTTGAATAAAAAAAAACCATGACAATTTTAACACTTGATTCTATTTTTTTTAAATATTATTTCACAATCATGTGTCTCAGCATATGAGAGATGCTAGCAGTCAACGGGTTGACAAATAAATCAGAAAGCCAAAGCATCATAAGCAGTGCTAAAAATATGTAACATTGATTACTGGTGAAACCGGCTTTCCTGAAAAGTAGAGAAAAAGTGAGTTAAGGTTCTCTGTCCTAAAGGGGTCGAATTATCCTCAATTCTATTTGAATTAAATCCAGGATATCCACATTTATTCATATTATATCCAAATATTTATATATAGCTTATCACTGATGACGAAAGACTATTCAAATATACTCATTAAAGCCTTTTAAATGTGATTATCGATCAATATGTTAATTCAAAAGTATTTTATTCTGATCAAATACCTCATAAAAATAAAAAAATTCAAAGTAACCCTCAAATTAATCCACTGATCCTCAGTGTTTACACGTATAACGAAAGTCGTTTATTTATAAAGTAGACATCTTAAAATCATGTCACCAATAACATGTGAGATTTTCGAAGCCTTAAATGCTTCTTCATCGGACTAAATTTCACATTATTATTTTTTATCTACGATTTGAGTTTGTTCCTCCACTGCAATAGTGACTCTTCAACACTGATATCATTAATATATTTCATGTATATATATAATATATTGTAATATAGGCAAGTTGCAAATAAACTAGGTATATATAATGTATCATACATATTCCACATTTTTAACCTGGATATTTATATGAAATTGTCAGATTAAATCTGTATAACAAGGAAGTAAAGTCTATTTTTGATTATTCTACAATGATTGCGATAATTTTTCTACTAACTGCATTTTTTACTGTTTTAATTTCAACATAGTGATTTATAAGGCTAATGAATGGTGAATGTTGACCGAGCAAAAAATTCATTCCTAAAGTATTTCACATAATATAATCATAAAATGAACAGTAGTGTATTTATTGATTGTCAATTAACAATACATATTACGATATATATAAAGTAATTTATGCAACGAAACAAAACAGTAGACGCATAATGTCAGTGTGTGTAATATGTGTGATGCATGGTTCTTTTTTTAAAATTATGTATAATAATTGCTTTCCATTAAAGATAAGAATGTCATTTATTATAGCGCCCTATATTTATGTATAGTGAGAAAAAGTTTTATTTCGTAATATTTTCATGGTCAACTTTCTTTTCTTCCTCAAATATAATGATTATCATTTTAAAAAGATATCGTCCTGAGATAAACAGTAAACAAAAAAAATATTTAAAAACCATGTTTTATATACTGAAATGGGAATAATCATTGTAGTTACATTCCTTCTCTATTTACCAGCAGTTCTCTATGCATACGGTAATTCATATCGACGGCTTAAAGAGAAATTTTGTTAACTCCACTTTTGGCCGAAAATGACTTTATAATGCCGTCTTGTTGAATCCTGCAATGTGCATGTCCCGTATTTTTTTACAACCAAAACTTCTTTGACTGCATCGGAAAAACGTTTTAGGAAAATTTGATAACTAAATAGTCGTTCTAAAACCTACTCTGCTAATTATCCAACTAAACCATTTTCTATGGTCACCTGTCATTCAATCGTTGTTTTTCAGCGGTGGTACAAAAAAATAGTTTGAAAGTCCTATTTGAAATTTTCCCGATCGGTTTGAAAATACCAAAATAATCAGTTTTTACCCTCTAGTACAATTGTCAAAAACGGAGTTAGCAAATTTACGCCATCGATATTCAATATTGGGTCATAAAGAAATTGAAAAGATCTGTGAACAGGTCAGTATACACTGATTACCCACCATTGCAGTAGATTACTAAGAGTCTAAATAGAAAATCAACCACTTCCTGTTTAATTTTGAAAATTTTGATCATGCCTCAATGGCTGCCTTGGTTGACATCAGGCTACCGTGACCTGTTGTGCAGTGACAGACTCCAAAAAACAGCTCTGCTTGTCAACTCAATTTGGCATCTCAACCAAATGTACTGCTTAGTTTGTCACACAGGTTATCAAAGATAAGTCTAGGAAAAATGATCTTTACAGGAACAACTTTGTACGATCGTCATCTAGAATTAGCTGAATAATCAGAGCCGTCAAACCATCATACATTTGGTACGCTTAGTTTTTATCCCATCTAGCTTAAAAATTACTAATGATTTAAAGCAATGTTATATTTTATAGAGTTTATTTTAACAGTGTATATTATCAGGGAAAATATATTATCACTGACATTTCAGTGAAAACATATTCTAATATATTTTCACTAGCGAAAATATATTATAACGAGCAAGAATATACTCTCACTGACATTTGTTAGTGAAATCATATTCAGTTATTGAAATTTAATTTGACAGGTGTCAAATTCGACCATGGGTTTTGGTGCACGGATTGAATTGACTTCTCTTGCGGGCCAGTGCTGCCAGTAGAAAAAATCACTTATATCCGTAATAATATATGTGCCTGGCTTGCTCCAAATAAACATATTTGAGGTTTTTTTTTTCTTGCATCAGGCATTTTCAACTAAAGATATCTGACCACTTTACCCCATGATTTTTTTGTTTTATTTAAGAAATCACACTGTCATACAAATGTATTTCTGGATATAATTTCACTGGCCAGATCAGTGAAAATATATTTTAACGTGTGAGAATATATTTTCGCTGTAAGAAAGATATTATTTGCTACATTAAGTGTGTTATTATATATATACATATGGATAGAGAGTGTTATAATAATGATTAAAATACATTTAGCATCGTATGATTGCCTTTTAAGCCTCGTGTATCTGTAAAAATATTATTTTAAAAATTCCATTCATGTTGTTGGATGGATTCTTGTTCAAACACAAAACCCTTGGACTGTCGAGCGGTCTTTGTTGGGACTTTCTTGTGTTTTAGTTTAGTAATTCGTCAAAACAATCGATTTTTCTGTGACTTGCACAATTGTTTCATTCTGTTGCATTCAAGTCCAGTTTATGCTGGTTTTTTTTTTTTAAATATCTTCCGATCATTTGTCCGATGCATAAATTGATGAAACATTTGTTGTCCTATGATGATGTAGTTATAAACAATTCAATTTTTTTAATTGTTAAAATCTAAGACTTTACAGCCCTGAATATGTTTAAAATTATAGCATTAGTAAAAGTTGGAACAAGAATGTAATTAAATAATAATATATTGGTAAATTAGTGTTTAGTTTTGAAGCAAGCTGATTGGTATTGAATTAATATTGATTAGACATATCGGTACCTTACTTAGAAAAGGTTCTTATTGTCATTTTTGCCTATAATGAGCTTTTGGTCAGAAAAGTTTATATTTACCGCATTCTATCATACATATACAGTAACCTCCCGGTTAAGTACGCATATTAAATCAAAGGGTATTGTGCGTACTTAACCGGGAGGTGCGTATTTTAATTTTGCATAATAAATATTGATCCAAGTTTTTTGCCATTTTTCATGCGTACTTAACCGGGATGCGTACCACATTTTTTGCGTACTTAACCGGGAGGTTACTGTATATGAATTTCAGAATTATCTATGGTTCAATACGGAGTTGTACTGCATCTGCACACTTTTTTACTGAATATATTTGACAAATTTCTAAGATTGTCATCATTATTTCCATCATTAGATCTTTGACCGATTCTATGCCTGGAAGAATTTGTATGGCCGTACATGGAGGGCCGCGATTTTCTTTCATAATAATTCATCGATTTCGAAAAATCAATGTATTACAGGATAATATACAATATCTTTCCAGTTCAAGTACTATAACATGATGTCAAATGATGTCACTGTAGCACGACAAATTTAAATATTTAAAAGAGGTACCGGTGACAAGTAAATCAAGTATCAAGTAGAGCGTATTAACTGGCGCATTTTGTATGGCCAGCCCCACATACACAGAATTGTAGAGCGATTAAACTCGCTTGCGGCAGAGAACCGGTTAAGATTATTATTTCTCAGCAAGAGTTGTGAAAAATATGCTTAAAATAAATAATTTGAAACATTTTTACTTGCTCATTGCTACAAGTGAATTTTAATCATTCGAAACTTCAAATGTTTATATCTCAAAACAGTGTCAAGAGCAGTTAGAATCTTTTCAAAGTAAGGTGTCGATATTTAGAATAAGGTCATCTTGGCATATTTATTCCGAATGTTAAACAAAAATTCTAAATGTATTGATAATTTCTACTTATCAATGAGAACACAACTATTGAGTCATTACTACTATCAATATGTTTGAATCTTACATTGCCTTTTGTAATTTAAAGCAAATTATGATTTATCTGTGTTATTTTAATAAATATGTTTGATATATTGGTTTATCTTTTATTTATGAACGCCCAATCTCTGGCATTTTATAATTGATTTTATTTTTCTAACATGTCAATCTGATTCAATTGTTTCATTTTTTATTGATAAGCTATCAAACACAAATTTTCATACAAGTTTGTCTCGTAAAAAATCACTGCAAATGTTTTCATTTATTTCTACTCAAATGTTCCTTTTATCAAACAGCTTTTAACCTTTGAAAGATGGTACGTGAAAAAAAACGCGTGATCCGAAGGGAGTTTATAAATACCACAGTGGTATGGCTTTATTGCAGGGCTGTTGTGCATCAAGAATTGCTAGTTCGCAAAAACTCAAACACATACATGTTTAGGTCTTTTTGGCAATAAAGACTATCACAAAAATTTGGTGCGGCCACCAGACATTTCTGTAGTACCGCTGATGTTCCTAATGTGTCCACAGCCAAATTTTACGTGAGAACCACTGTTATAAACCAACCATACTCAACCTGCGGGCTGCATGCGGCTCAATCACCTCTTATGTGCAGCCCAAAATAATTATAGTCACCAAATCAAGAGAATCGATGGTTTTAGGTACCTGGAGTACACATCACGAGAGGTGGCAACCCGCGTAAAGAGTTCGCAATCCGATAAGGGATAGTTGGAGTAACATTCAATTCAATGCGGAAAGTCTGGTACTCACGATTGTACTCGGTCAGAACCAAGTGCCTCTTATTCAACGCATGCATACTGACTGTGCTCCTTTACCTACACTGTGCGGTGGTTTGATTTTGTGTAGGAACAGGGAGGTAAGAGAGCGGACAAACCAGCCCCTTATTACGTCCAAAATAAAAAGGCGACAATGGACCTGACTTGAACATGTGCTGCGGATGCCCCAGTGGACCTTGAATCCTGCCTGCCTCTTCTATCAACCTGATGGATTCTGCCGTTCCGGTAGGCCGCTGATGACCATCCATAGGATGTACTCAGTGGAGGTACAGGACGCCGGAATGACCTAGGAAGAAGCATCGAGGTTGGCGGATGATAGAGAACCCTAGAGCAGCGGTTCTCACGTGAAAATGTCTGGAGTCTGTTGTGCTTGAGTTTTGTCAATTGGGCCTAAACATGTTTGACGATTTACTATTGGTATTAATTGCATTCGAAATGCTTCATTTTAAGAGTATTTGTTGACAAATTATCTTGTAAAACCACTTTTTTTAATTATCAATATTTACTATGAAGCTGTTGGTGGCCGCACATGAGAACCACTGCCCTAGAGCAGTGGTTCTCACGTAAAATTTGGCTGTGGCTGCATTAGAAACATCAGCTGTCGAACGGAAATGTCTGGTGGCCGCACCAAATTTTTGTGTCAAGTTTTTTTTGTCAAAAAGACCTAAACATGTACATATGTTTGAATTTTTGCGAACTAGCAATTCTTGATGCACAATACAATGTATACCTACGACATATTCAATTTTCAGTGTGATTGTTGGCAAATTAACTTGTTAAAACACATTTTTATTAAGTATCAATATTAACTAAGAAGCTGTGGTAGCCGCGAACCACTGCCCTAGAGGCTCCGTGTGGTGGCCCTATGCTCCGACTCCAACATTGACCAAAAACACGACTCAATAAAGTTTAATTTCGTCACTTTTTTCCTACCTTTCCTATTTATGTGTATTCAAATATATATCAACCAACCAATCCGGCCAATAGCCAAATTTTACATTTTATACGACAGGATAAATAGTTCAAACTTTAAAAAATTTCCGACTCAGCCAAAACGCCGCGACGACTCTGACTCCGGCCAAAACACCCCAACTCCATGACTCCAACGCTGCTCCACAGCCCTGGAAAAAATATTTTATTTTGAAGATTTTTGTATTGCCAGTGTAAAAAATATTGTTAGTTTTGTGCGATCTTTAAACTTTTTCCAGTCCTGTAACCATGCGATTGCTATTGGGATTGTTCCATTTGATTTTGAGGTTAAGAGTTCAGCAACTATTCCGCAAACTTTAACTCTAGGTAGATATCTAATAAACTGGCACAGGCGACCCTGAATTACTTTTCAACGTGCGAGGCCATCAATTAGTT
The DNA here is from genome assembly GCA_028554975.1 of Himalopsyche kuldschensis. Lineage (NCBI taxonomy): Eukaryota > Metazoa > Arthropoda > Insecta > Trichoptera > Rhyacophilidae > Himalopsyche > Himalopsyche kuldschensis. Next base: position 1,619,465 of record JAHFWI010000031.1, on the reverse strand, counting down.
TATTCATAATTGACATCAATGTTTATGTTAATCAATGTTATTAAAATGTAATAAGTAAATGTTTACTTTAAAGTTTTAACGTAAGTAACTCTAAAATGTAGGATTCTGAAAAAGCCGTTTTTTTTTATTGCATATTTTCAATGTTAAAACATTTTAAAATATGTCCTTACAAGATTTTTGTTTAAATTCTAATTGTTGTTAGAGATATAGCTACTTTAGTGACGTAGAATCTAACCAATCTGGGCGGTTTTTAACTTTGCTTGAAACTTTATACACATTTTTTTTAGGATTTAAAAAAAAATAGTTGCAATGATATCTCAAGTTCTACAAAACCGATTTCGATGAAATTCGATGTGAACCGTTTATATACATTCCCTTATGGTATATACTAGGATTATAAAATAATAACTTAAACTATTTTTAAAAAAATCTTAAACAAACCTCCGCCATTAGGCGAAAAAATATTTTTTTGACTTTGTTCTAGTATATACTAGAATTGCATCTTTACTGATAACGAATATATTTTTTTTCTTAAGACGCAATTTATACCAATAGTAAATTGACAAACATGTTTAGGGCCATTTAACATACTTGACAGTCTTGACACACAACAAACTCAAAACAAAAATTTGTTGCGGCCAACAGACATTTTCTTATGACCATTTATGTTGACGATGCGCCCACAGTGCCATTTTCCGTGAGAGCCACTGGTATAAAGACAATATGTTTACGGACAAAATGTCTCCGGACAAAATTTTAATAGACAAATGGAGTTTATCTCAGCAAAAACATCCACGAGAACTGCTTGTTACTCAGTTGCTTACCCACTATTTTTCTAAGATAGTAGGGATTGTAAGGATACGAGGACTAGTGATTTACTGATAGCTCTAGCCTCTAGCTAAGCGCCGCTAACTGGAATCGGGAGGGAAGGAAATATTTTTACAACACACACCCATACCTTTAATCTGGATTGATAAACCCACTGAAAAATCGAACAGAGACTTCAACCCGTGAGGTCCGTCACGGAAGCCAACGACGTTGACCACTGCTCAGCGGACGGCTATCTGTGAGTGAAATATGGAGTTGGGACAAATTTCTCGAAAATATTAGGTTATTATGGAACTGAAAAATGGTCTCTATCTCTCTCTTACCATTTTGTGCAAACTAACTTGGTTCCTAACCCACATCATTTCCATAACACGATAAAATAGTTTCAATAGTAGATATGTCTTCAATATTCTTAATACAGTGGAACCCCGATCTTACGCTCTCGCATTATACGTTTTCCCGCGTGGTGCGTTCATTTTCTATAGTCCCGGCATTTAGTTCATATTTAAAACTTCCCGCATTCTACGTTTCCCGCATTTAACGTTTTTTATACTGTCCCTTGAAAAACGTAGAATCGAGGTTTCACTGTACCTCCGAAAACACTACTCCGTAAAACACGCTGGCCGAAAATATTCGTCGCAAATCCCCCGATGGCACATTCGCATTCCATTGTCGTTGCTATGTGACCATAGACAACATATAAATGAGTTCCGCAGTGACCGATGCACACACACAGCCAAACGGCTGGCCGTCTATACGGTGCATACTCTCGCATAGACAATACATGACGGCTTGCGGACTTCCTGTTTGCTACACTTTGCGAGCGCTATGCATTGTATCACCTAGCAACCAAATATATTTACGTAAACGTACGTTTTTGCAAAACTCATATATAATCTTAGTTTGCATTTTTCGCGGAAAAAGACGAAGTCCCTAATTTTGTATGAGATTCACGCCTCCCTTTTACACTACTTCTTATACCACGGTCCCGACTATAGTGTTAGCGGGGGTTTACCTGTACTTACTTCTTAAAAGCCAGCGTGATGGAATATTGTATCTATATAATTATAATAAACATTGTTATTTAATTTTACAAAACTGCTTCTGATGTTAGTTTTTTACAAAAATTTACATTTATAATGTTTTGTAAAAAAAACACTTGAAATAAACATTATTGAAACTTTTTCCGCGTTTTCTTTCATTTTTTTTTGGTTAGTTTTCAATTTAAATTAAATTTGGCAAAGATAAATAAGTATATTCATTCAGTGTCGCTACTTGCTTGATAATAAACGTGGCCGTTTTCTGCTATATTTCAGTGTATAGTGTTAAAAAACAATTGAAAATTATCAGAACTTTTTTTAAAACTGTGAAAAAGAGGATTGAGTGTATTCAAAGTAGTATTCAAATTTGATATTGAAATACCACCAAGCGCCATCGATTATCCGTGTAAGCAGGGCTGTGGAGTCGGAGTCATAGAGTAGTGGTTTATTGTGTGGAGTCGTAAGTACTATATTTATTACGTAGTACTATTTTGAAAAGTTTTAACTTTTTATTTTTGCATATTATATGTAAAATGTGTCTATTGGCCGGATTGGTTGGTTAATATTTAATGGAATACAGTGAAACCCCGATTCTACGTTTATCGAGGGACCGTATAAAACAAACGTTAAATGCGGGAAACGAAGAATACGGGAAAGTTTTATATATGAACTAAATGCCGGGACTATATAAAATGAACTCACCACGCGGGAAAAATGTATAATGCGAGAACGTAAGATCGGGGTTCCACTGTATACATGAATAATAAATTAAGGGGGAAAAATGACGAAATTAAGCTTTTTTGTAGTCGGAGTCTGTTTTTAGTATATGTCATAATGTTGGAGTCGTGTTTTTGGTCAGTGCTGGGGCCGGAGTTTGAGTCGGATTCGTGCCTTTTTTAGCGACAACACAGCCCTGGGTGTAAGTATGATTGCTTATATTAATCCAGTCCGCTGGATAGGATTTCAGCATTGAATGGTGACGGAGAAATGATTTATTTTAAATTAGTAAAGGTCTTCTCCACTTAAACCACAAACGTTAATTTATGAAAAAATAAAGGAAAGAAATAACTTACAACTTGCATACCACTATTGCTCTTTTGACAAACAATCTTCAACTGAAAAGTGAAATAAAATGACTCTTTTAATGACATGGTAATTCAGCACAAATGTGTACACACCGTAAGCAATGGGTTAAACAAAAACAAACCAAATCCCATGGCCAAAAATAGCTATTTTGCCTATTAATTCTTTTTTAAGTACGAGTTAATTTAAATTCGAAACTATTTTCCTTACTCATACCTAATCAACCTTCAAAAATTCCTGTTATTGACATTCAAAATTATTGAATACCTAATTATTGTTTTCAGATATTTTTTTCCGATTTTAAATGTCAAACTTGCACTCGATTTCAAATTTTCAAATTTTACCACTCGATACTCGAGTAGTTGAGATGTCGAGTAATTGGAGTCTCTAGTGCAGAGGTCGGCAAACTTTTTTTGGAAAGGGCCAAATCTGAAAAAAATTTTTCACTTGGCGGGCCAGGTACCAAAAAGAAAGATATTTACGTAGGTAATTCGATAAAAAAAAAAGATAATTTTCTATGGGATATATTGGAAATATTTTTATTGAAGATTTATACAATACAATAAATTTAAAAAAATATATTTTTTCAAATATAAATTTAGAATTTTTAAATTTTTTTTATTAATGCGATGAATGCAATTGTTTTTTCTCAGATAAAATATCATTATGATTTATTTCAATGTTTGTACTTCCTATCATTAAAATGGTTTCTAAATGGTTATCTGTTAATAATGATCTGTATTGTGATTTTACATATTTCATTTTTGAAAATGTTCTTTCACAATGATATGTACTTCCAAATATGGAAATAAATCTTCGTGCAAATGACATTAATTGACTGTATTCTTAAGTTTAGTTTAATCAAAGCACAAATTTCTTATTAAATTTTTAATTTTGTTTCATGTAAAAAAATCATGTGAACAAATATTAACTCGTAGGCCGGCCTGATTTGGCCCGCTGGCCATAGTTTGCTGACCCCTGCTCTAGTGTATAGTGCTTACTGTAATAAGCAAGAGATATCGGGTGCGAGTGGCATACTAAGATCATCAACTGCGGATTGAAATAAATTAAATCATTTCTCATTGAGCTGTTCGTGTCATTTAAGCCATCGTGTTGAATAATAGCACCAAGTATATAATTAATCGTAAACGATAATAATACAATGTCATAAGATATTTTTCTGACATAATTATTGACCATCAGTATCACGCGAGGAGCAGATTATATATATATAATTGAACCAGTACTTCCTCGTTCTTTTGATAATTGTGTATTATTTTTTTCAATTGATTTATGAGAGCTATGAATTATCCATATGCGTAGATTAGGAGTTACCAACCCCGTGCCCGCGGGTGCCATGGCGCCCGCCGACTGATTTCTGTGCGCCCTCCAAGGTTAGCTCGAAACATTTTTAACTTTACATTTTAGCAAAATTAGTTTTGTGGATATATCACATCGACCTGTTAAGTCTCTCGTGCATTTCCCAAATATGAAATAAATGGAAGATAACGGTGAATTAACCGTCAAACACATTCAAGTGCTTCAAAAACAGTTTGAAAGAGATTTCTGCAGTTTACGACTATCAAGCCAATGGTCTTCTTTATTGTCAAACTTTTTATTTGCCAATTAAACACAATATGAATAGCTTCATGTTTTGCAGGTTGTGGTCAAGAAAAGGCACAGCATGAAAACATTTACACTGATAATCTTTACAATTTTCACTTTATTTAAAAAAGAGAGGTTGAGCCACTGAGTAACAAACAGTTCTCGTAGAAAAGGACATATTTTAAGATAATCGCTGCAAAGAGTCCACATGCTCCACGTTACGAGCGGACATTGTTGAAAAAAATCAATATCTCTGACAATATCCTTAAAAAAAATACGTGGCGCCCGCCGCCCTACATTTTTCTTTAAATCCGCTCTCGGGTCCAATTAGGTTGGGAACCCCTGGCGTAGATGGCTACCAATGTTGTTTTCATTCCCCAGTATTCAGTATTTAGCCTCAGTGGCGGATTACCCTATAAGCCAAGGGATCACTAGACTTTTTGGGAAACGGGCCGGATTGAAGTTTTTAAAAGCTTGGCGGGCCGGATGACAAAAAAAATCGTGTTGGAATCCAATGAGAGTATTGATTTATATGTTCTAATATAGTTACATAATGATACAAATGTAATTTCTATTGGAATTTATAAAAGAATATATTTGTTATATTTTATGGGTTCATATGTATATTGTCGTATCTTATATGTACCAATTGATGAATTGAAATAAATAGTTGTGAATGCACAATCAAATAATATTTTTTTTAAAAAAAATCTTAAATTATTTTCAAAAATTGAGTTTTTTTGAAAGGGCCGGATGAAAATCTTTGACGGGCCGTAGCTTGGTGACCGTTACTATAAGCGAAAGTGGCGCGCGATTTGGGCCTCCAAACCTTGACAGACTCAAAAATAGTGCACACCGATATAGCTCAAATTACATGTATCGAAAAATAGTTTTGACACATGTATTTGGGTTGGAATATTATATAATGCTGTCACATGGAAAAATGAATATTCAAAACAGTAATATTGAATAACCATAATAGATGGTCATAAATCATAAACGAGGTTCAATTGTTTCTAGTGAACTGCGGGGAATACTGTTAAATGTTCAAGCCATACTTTCGATCACACACAATATAAAAAGAAAAATACAATTTTGAGATATGATTCAGAATGAAATCAACATAAATTGCAAAGTTTTTTCACGACGCTTTTTTATCATTCAAAAAAGAGGACCTCCAAAATTATATTGCGCCTTGGGCCTCCCAAGGGGATAGTTCGCCACTGTTACAGGGGGGACACTATGTTCCGCGGAACACGCAAATGTAGATCACCAATGCTTTGGCGTCAAACCACTGGCGACACAATGCATTACTGGACATTGTGATTCCACAACAAATTTTTTTAGCCATGTCCGCTCCCAACTATGGACACCTTACGGAGTTTATCTCAACATATGTTTTTCCACGAGAACTGCTTGTTACTCAGTTGCTCAACCTCTCTTGTTTTTCGGAGCGAGTAGGGATGGAAAGGATACGAGGAATAGGACAGGACTAGTGATTAGTTAATCGCTGTCACTATGCGTCCCTCTTTGGGATCGGAAAGGTAGGAAGGGATTTTCGACAACACAAACACCCATGCATTTGAACAGATTTATCGACTGAAAAAATCTGCTCGCACCGGGAATCGAGCCCGGGCGGTCCGGCATCCAAGCCAACAGTGTTGACACTGCCCCACGGACCGGATATCTTTTACTTAATACAAAGATAGCAAATACCTACTAGAATCCACCTACGATTGATTGACCATACCCTTGATTTATATATTATCCAAATGGAGTACTTTGAAAATCGATATTTTATATAGTGCTAATTAATAAGAACTTTTAATGAGATATAATCACAACATTGATAATAATAAAACAACTTTGAAACAGTTAACAAAGTGTCAATGCGATTTTTTATAATTACATATATTTATATGCAAGACATGTATCATTGCCATGTTATCATCATCAGCAGAAAAGCCAGGGGTTTATTTGCTATAGAGACTCCAATTCGAGTATCGAGTATTCTCGTCAATTTTTCAAGTACTCGATACTCGATTAATTTGTAAAATACTCGAGTAATACTCGTAATTTATAAATGAAGATTTTTTTACCAAATTTTATTTTGTTTTAAACAGTGGACAGAAAAACTAGATAGCACTATTTAATTGATTGTAAACTTTTAAATCGACGTCCACAGCATCATGAGAGAGTTTTTTCTACAGCGAGAGTAAAAAAACAAGATTTCGAACCAAATTAAAATCTTTATTATTTTTTAAATATATGTTTCATAAATTAAAATAAACGTATTAATGAAATAAAATAAGCTTATTTATTTATGTATCATCTATTTATATACAAAATTTGAATTGTTTAATATATTTTGTACATCTGATACTACTCGAGTATACTCGAGTGATCGAGTATTTTTAAATTGTACTACTCGATACTCGAGTAGTTGAGATGTCGAGTAATTGGAGTCCCTACTCGAGACTCTCAGTTTTGACAAATCAATTTTCTTTGTCAAAACTTGTTTGTCACGTAGGTCTTTTGAATCTCCAGTTGCAAGGGCTATTCGGCTGATAAATACGCTGCCTATTGATGTGGACATGTTCGGCAGTGAACTTGATGCTTTGTTAAAAAAATTTGTCTTCTCATGTAAATAATATGTTTCTGTTCTGTTTTTTATTTTTGTGTAATATTTATTAATTTGTCAAATGCATGGTGCTTTGGCGCTTGCTGTAATGCTATGTATTTTATATAAGTTTTTTTGCCAATAAATAAATCTTTACTAAAATTTGAAAATACCTTAGTACTCGAGTATAATCGAGTAGTTTCAGATGTACCAAAATATATATTACTAATTCAAATTTGTTTATATAAATAGATGATAAACAAATAAGCTTATTCAATTTCATTCGTCCATCAATGTATTTCAATTAATTAAACATAAATTTCAAAAATAATAGAGAATTACACGTTAATTTCAGGTTTTCAAAAAGGCTCCGTGCGGCTGAATGGGATTCGTTTTTTTTTTATCAAATCTTCTATTCAAATCACCAATATATTTTTCCATCTCGTAGATGAGTCCAAGTCTTTTTTCTTTTTTCTTGTATATTTTATAGATTTTGTTCCTTTCACTCGCTGTTTCTTACTTTTTTCTTTAAAATTGTAGAGATCGTTGAATGTAAGAATTTTAGATCGCGAACCATGTCCTTCACTTTTTTACTACTCTCATACTGTTTTATTATTTTAATTTTTATTTCTTAATATGTTGCATATCTCTTTTGAATCACATTTACTCGGTTTACAAGGTGGCGATGAGGAAGATATATTAATTATTCGGTTCAAAAATTAAATGCATATATAGTGTCATATTAATAATATGTATAAACAAATGTCATAGCTCGAAGATGCAATAAATTTAAAAAAAGAATTTTTTCTTCGGTCGAAAATTCGAATTTTCGTAAGTTGAACCTTCATTGACGTCAACGTCAACGGAAAACGTTGTGAGGAGAAACTGTATTATATTTACAATAATAATCAGTTTCAAAAGTACACACATCCTATTATTTCGATTGTGACGTTTTGATGAACTGGAAAGTTGATAAACACTTACTGACAGCAATTTCATTTGATATACATATATTGAGAATACCTTAATTCCGGCTCCCTCGTAAATCGAGAAGGAGCCTCCTATCCGACACTCAGAAAGAGGGATTTTGGGGACGGAGTAGGAGAAACATGGCACTCTTATAAAGAAAAGACGATCTCAAAGCGTTATGTGGTTGCGGTTAGCATCCATTATTTAATTGTTTATAGTTTACACAGACGTTATACAACACACAAATATTACGATAGCGAAGAAGATATCAGGAATTTGACGCGAATTCAATTCTGAGGGAGAGGATTAGGCGCGTGCATTCTCAATGCAGTCCAATCTCTCACTGCTGTATGAAAACAAACGGTTACTTTAGAAAGAAAAAACAATGGCCGTTTCAAAAATCGTTAACACATGCGCCCGCTGATAAGGGATGATTTATCGCCTTATGAACTTTTTATGAAGCACATATATTGTCGGGCGTCGAGAGATAAGAGAAATTGAAATAACTCTACATTGCACCGCTATAGATTGCAATATAGATTATTAAAAGAATGAATTTATTTCCTGATATCGACTGACTCATTGACTGAGGTGAACAATAGATCGTTCGAGAGAGTTCTGATGACCTACCACATAAGGCGGTGTCAATATATACGATAGAGTCCTGCACGGGCTCGGGCAAGGTCCGTGGGCGGGAAAATTACATACATACACTCAAACCACTTTTTGAGCGATTTCAAAGTTATGCGGTTTATATAAACTATATAAACGTATATTGCATAACGTAATAAAATTGCGTTGTTCGCGTACTGTACCTGCAAAATTCAGTGCCAAAATGTGACCTTGACACGTGCGTCCTTGTGCATGTTATGTTTCCATATTAAGTCATGGTTTTTTTATGCGATTTTCCGCGGAACGCATCTGCCGCACGAAAAAAGGTTTCGATGTATTAAATGTTAATAAAAATTTCGTCGAAAGTTTAAAATATTGTCGGGTTCGGATCGGGCTCGGGCTGGGCTGGATCAGAGATAATCGGGTTCGGGCCAGAATTTTGAAATTAAGACCCTTGCAGACATCTAATCTACACAATAAACCATTACATACGTGACTTTTAGCATCATTTAAAAAAAAAAAACTCCAACTTCATTCGCAAAGGTGCTAATTAATTATTCCGGTGGTATTTGTAAATTCATTCAACAGCCATGCAAACTATTGCCAGTCTCACAACAGCTTTATTTATGAAAAGTCTTGTTTTGTGGATCGCGCGCAATTTATTAATTCAAATATCGAATGATTCTTAGAATACATCATACTTCATAAACCATAGATATTATTATTTAAAATTAGATTACTTGAAATGTCATTCGATATAAGTGTATTTATTCTGTTATTTGTTAAAAATAGTATGCAAGATGTTACCACAATAGTTTAATTTGATATAATTAGTGTTTTGATAAAAATTATATATCGTATCAATCACTTGTTTACATTTAAAATCAGTTAAGAGTAACTACGACGCCTGAACATTTTAAAAAGTCGCTGCTTTCTTTTTAAAATAGTTTACATCCCTGATAAGAAATTAGTGCTAATAACTGCGAAAGAAGTTACACAATTAATTTAGAGTAAGTGTTATTTTGTTTGTGTTTTGTTGTTTCATAAATTTTAAATATAGTTCTGACGAAGGCGTAAGCCGAAATAGCTATCAACAAATATATAAAATAATTTATGTAGAACTAAAATACATTGTTATTTTTCTTTCCGTATTAAATATAGAATATGAACGGTACACAGTATAAAATATAAAAACTTCGTTTATTCCACGTTTTGTGTATTTAATTGTGACAAGTGTTTCGCCTCTTTCAGAGGCATCTTCGGACTTACTATCGCAATGTTTGCTCAAGTAATAAATCAAGTTGATTCAAATATTTTGAAATGATAAAATTACAAAATGGAGTGTGGTATTTTTCCTTTTTACGTTTAAGCATGGAGTAGGATCAAAGAAAAGCAAACAAATACTTCTTATGAAAGAGGCGAAACACGTGTCACAATTAGTAACACAATACGTGGAATAATTAGTTATTTTTAATTTTATATTAAAATGAACATCCATAAAGTTAACGCTGTATCCATCGAATGTATGAAAGTAACGGTAGTGTTTGTATGGTATACATATTCATTTACTAGTTTCTCGGTTTCACTTCCCATGAGAGCATATACAACAGAATCTTGTATTTTTTCATGAGTCTTGTCGGTAACTACCCGGGTTTCATCTTTCGGCATCTTCATGCATATCAAGTGCACAAATGTACTTGAACTGACGCGTAGTAACCAGTTTTTATCGTAAAAATCAAAGTAGATCACTAAGTTTAAGTGTTATGAACGTAATCTCTATGAATTAGCGGACATTTTTATGCAAATGAGTTTTAATGAATTATATGTGTAAATTATAATTATCGCGCAATTTGAATGTACAATTGCAAATACTATTTACCAGATAATAACATGGAAATGATCATAAATATTTGGTAGGTTTTATCCGACCTATTATTATTAAATTGATTGATTTAAAGTGAATTGTAAAATTTGGCATACTGTTTGCGGCCCGGTGGAAAGTCTCTGCGGCCCAGCACCGGGCCGTGGACCACCAGTTGGGGAACATTTCTTTAATACGCATGCGTCATTTGTCATGATGTCATTTTATTTATGACAGCATTTGAATTTTTTGAATAATTTTTAAGCGGTTATTTAATAAATACAGGGCTTTGGAGTCGGTCAAAAAAAGTCAGACTCCAACTTCAACATTGACCAAAAACACGACTCCGACTCCGACTAAAAAAGTTTAATATCGTCATTTTTTTACCTCACTGTCCTATTTATGTGTATTCAATTAAATATCAACCCTATCAATGCGTCCAAAAGCCAAATTTGACATATTAAATGCAAAAATAAAAAGTTTGAACTTTTCAAAATTACCGACTCCGAGTACGACTCCGGCCAATAAGCTCCGACTCCACGACTCCGACTCTGACCCACAGCCCTGAATAAATGTATTGTAATATTGACATTATAGCAAATAAATAAACATCTAGAAACATCTCGACCATTGTTTACGTAAAAAGAACTGAAGGTCAATCATATTGATAATTTTAAAAAAAGAACCTTAAAACACCAAACAAGTTAAAGATACTTTCATATTTTAATGTCAATCTACGCTCATTGTAAACCAGAGGTTGGCAACCATTTTACTGTAACGGACACTCAAAATGGCATACTCGTGACTAAGGGAACATTATCCTTATTTAATTAATCCAATTGGTATATATGTTACAGTGAAACTGTATTCTCAGTGAAATTGTATCAAGTAATAGATCTGTATGACAACATGATTTCACTGGTCACGATCATTGAAATTATAAGCCCAAGTCAATGATTTGCCGGCTTAAAATTTTGGTTTGTTTCAATGAAACAAAATCAGCAAGTAGTCCCTTCCATAAAAAAGAACTAAAGAAAAACACAGACAAACATAGGGCTGAAGATAGGGCGGTCAAATTTTATTTCAATGACAGCTTGGAGAAGAATACATTTTACTGAGAATACAGTTTCACTGTAACATATACATTAGTATAGAAAACAATAATAAAATGTGTAATATTTAGAAACAATCAGCGAAGATTTGTTATCATATTGTTTTTGTAAATAGTGATATTGTGGCTAAAAACCACTGTTTTAGCAGTATATAAATAATATTTTGGATCCGTGGTCGACGGTTAAAGCCTCTGACTTACTGAGCTCACCGGTCAGAATCCTAGTCTGGGCAGTTTCACTTTTCAAGCGAACTTTTGGGTTTTGTTCGGAGAAAATTGATGTCTGTGTTGCCTAAAATTCTGTCCCACGTCCGTCTTCTCCTAAAACGGTACATAGTGAAAGCAATTAGCTAAACACTAGTCCTGGTATATGTAGTCATAACTTTTCCCTACGCTTTTCGAAAAAGAGAGTTTTAGCTTCTGAGTAACATGAAGTTCTCGATTGATATAAATTACAACTAGGAGTATAAATGCTGCAAATTGGGAGCGGACATAGTAAAAACAATATTTATTCAGTCAACCCGTCTATACTGTTCTCCCCAATAGAGAGTTTTCATACAGCAAATGCGGCTGTTTTTTGTTTTGCGATTTCGTTCAATTCGTAAAATCGAGAACCTAACCTCAAATTTTCTATGTGGGCCTAACCACCGATATGGAACTCTCTACCAGCGCAGACTCTATCTCTTTTCTATACGAGGGATTAAAATGACATGTAAACTTACTTACCGTTAATCCACTCCAATACCAATCTAAAGTTTATACAGTTTATGGGAAGATTTGTTTCAAGGGCCAATAAAACAACATCTGTCGGTTTTAATAATAAGCATAACCTCTCAGTACTTCCCTGGCACCTGAAGAAGTGGGCAACTGTATTGATGTAACAATATCTCATAGTTTTTTAATTAAATTCACATTAGAAATCAAATGCATAAGTTACGCATCATTTCGCTGGCATTTTATGAATATTCATTAAGCTGCCTATTGGTTAAGTTTGAAGTCCAAATTAAGATTCATTGCATAACTGTTAATAACGACTTGATTCCGATTTGTCTCACACAAACATAAATCCAACAACCAAATGTCAAAAAGGCAATGGCGGATTATCCACTTGGGAGCACCCAGGCTCAATATAATTTTGGAGGCCCTCTTTTTCGAATGATAAAAAATGGTCGTAAAATCACTTTTACTTTGCTATTATGGTCATTTCTCAAAACTGTATGGAGATTGTATATTGTCGAGAGTATGGCTCGAACAATCAACGGTATTCCCCGCAGTTCACTAGAAACAATTCAGTACCAAGCTCACCTGCACACCATACGTTTTGATTTATAACCCATCGGTCATTCAATATTAGTGTTTTGAACATACATTTTTCGTTGTGACAGCATGATATAATATTCCAAACAAAATATTATACATGTGTCAAAACTATGTTTTGAAATACAGTGAAACCCAGATTCTACGTTTTTCAAGGGGCCGTATAAAACAAACGATTTATGCGGGAAACGATGAATGCGGGAAAGTTTTATATATGAACTAAATGCCGGGACTATAGAAAATGATCGCACCACGCGGGAAAACGTATAATGCGAGAACGTAAGATCGGGGTTCCACTGTATGTAATTTGAGTAAAATTAATGTGTGTTACTTTTCAGGCCCCCAATAATTGGAGGCTCCGAAATGGTCATTATTAGTAGGCTTACATTACGTCCCGGCTTTAGAACCTTGGTCCTGACCGGCTTGGTGTTTTGTCCCGGTTGTTGTGTCGCGTGACGATGAGACGCGTTTCAAAACTTCTGACTGTTGTTCTGAAAGACTAAAAGACTGTTTGTATTTTTGTTTTGTATTGCAGATATATCCAACATGGCGATAACACTTCAAACGGCCCAAAGGGAATATGAGAAAAATCCAGATATCAAAAAAGAGGAAATAACTAAATTAATGGAATGGATGGATAGGCAACCACATTTGCCAAAACTTACCGGTAATAAAAACAAACAAAATGTCACCTTTTTTTTTTTACTATTTATTTATACTTCTATTATTTTTTGTTTGGTAAAAAAAATACTTGTCAAACGAGTTGTCTAATTCATTGCTATTGTAATTCTATTCAAAATGCTCGAATGAAAAATAACAGATAGGCTCGTAAATCAAAAACACATGTAGAGTTTGTTTATTGTAAAATAGAAAAGGAATACATTACATTACAACTGAAGCAATGCACCATGCATTTGATAAATATATATAAATACAACATATTGAGTCAAATACATGCTAAAAAGCAGGGTTGTGCAGTCGGAGTCGTAGTCGTGGATCGACAGTGTTTTGGCCGGAGTCGGAGTCGTAAAAAACATTTGACAAACTTTTCAGTTGTTTTATTTTTATTTATACCTTTTAACCAGGGCTGTGGAGTCGGTAAAAAAAGTTCGACTTCGACTCCAGCATTTACCAAAACCACGACTCCGACTCCGACTAAAAAAGTTGAATATCGTCACTTTTTTTGCCTAATTTACCTATTGATGTGTATTCAATTAAATATCAACCCTATCAATCCGGCCAAAAGCCAAATTTGACATATTATATGCAAAAATAAAAAGTTCAAACTTTTCAAAATTTCCGACTTCGAGTACGACTCCGGCCAAATCGCCGCGACTACTCCGACTCCGACTCTGACTCCGGCCAAAAAGCTGTGATCAACATACTGTCATCCGTTTGCAGGACCAGTAGAGTGATCATTATCTATGGAGTGATCCTTTACCTCCTTGAAATAGAATTCACAATATCGTTAGTTTATTTTGCCTTAGGGTTGCCAGATGTATTATCGTCCAAATCCATAATCCGCTTGTTTTTGTTTTAATTCCAGAGATGCATATTTTAGTTTTTTACCACAGTTGTCTTAATAGTATGGAACTTACGAAAACTACAATTGACTTGAATCTTACATTGAGAACACACGTGGAATTTTTTGTCGACAGAGATCCGTTAGTGGGGAAAACGGCCATGACTTTTGATGTCGCGTAAGTACAATTGAAATTTGCGTATTATCAACCCTTTAAACGCCAAGCCAATTCCATGGATTTTTGCCACATGCCACCATTTTCAACAAAATGCCACGTAATATAGCCGGAAAATCATTTTATTCCAAACTTATTTAGAGTTTTAAAAGAAAAGTGAAAAAAAATATATCAAAAGTGTAAGTAAAGATTTAAAACATGTTTCCAGGGATATTTACGATAATAAGGTGTAAACCCTAGTGACATCTGTTAGCTTAACCTCAAATAAAATTAAAACGGCTAAGCATATCGATATTTAAACAATCACATTCACATTCACAAATAAACTCGAAGTGGCGTTTGCGTGCTTGCACGTCGTGGCGTATGAACTGTTAAATATTGTATCTTATCAAGCCCTCTACCTTCCCCTCCAACCTCTCTGTCGCATTTCGTCAAAAAATCTTTCACGTCCTGTTTCCATGACAATAATATTTTCATCCCTTCCATATTTAGAAAAATTAGAATAATACAGTTATTTTTGTGACAACATTTATTTATTAGAGATGTGTTCCATGAATTAGCTCATTGACAAACAAATAGATGTCACTGTTCAAATTCACCTTACAAATAAAAATAATGTTGCGATTTTTTAAGTTCTTGTCAGATTAACTTTGTTAATACACCTCAATCTTTTTTGTGCGGTAGATGCGTTCCGTGGAAAATCGCCCAATTAACGTTATAACTTAATACGGGAACATAACATGTCCTTGTACCTACATTGTGTGTTTCGACCAAAGAGTTTGACATAACTCTTAAACACTCAACTTCCTCATCCGGTAAAATCGAAATATACCTAAACCTTCTTTTGTGCGGTAGATGCGTTCCGCGGAAAATGCACAAAAAGGCTATGACTTAATATGGGAACTTAACATGAACAATGGACGCAAATATCAAGGTCACATTGCAATAAACAGGGGAAACATTGGATTTTGCACGTTATGGGAACAACGCGCTGTTAATTACGTTATTAGATAAGTACGTTTATATAGTACCAAAAATATATTTAAAAAATAAAAAATTGCATTAAAAAAACCGCATAATTTTGAAATCGCACAAAATGAGGTTTGAGTGTATTTCTTACAGTGTATTGTGTTACTAATTGTGACAAGTCCGAAGATGTCTCTGAAAGAGGCGAAACACGTGTCACAATTATTATGGAATACATATGGAATATGAACGGTAGTATTAAATTAAAAAACTCTGACTATTTCACGTATTGTGTTACTAATTCGTGGGTGTAGGGGGACATACGGGCGAAACTACAAAAATGGCTGTTTTGAGTTAAATATGGCATTGTCATGGTCAAAGCAGTTCTATAAGATGTAAAAATATGAGACTTGTACGAAGAGCGGTTTACCAGATATTGCTCGGCTTTTCTGCAAATCCGTAAGAACAAAGTATAACGGGTCGTCTTAGCTGGGCGAATCTAGGCGAGGCGATCCGGCGCGGCTTTGAAAGCGGCAGAGTTTTAAAATATCAAACGGTCCTCGCCCATGTAAAATCATAAAATTATAAAATGGTCCGGTCAGGACGGCATATGTCGCAAGTCGCCTCAAGTGCGCACTCTCATGGCGAACGCGAATCGCTTGAAAATATGAATGGTCCAAGCTCACCAGAGCGTTAATTGCGTCTGGCCGAGCGATGGCACATAAGACCTTTGATCAACTACGTTTTAAATTGACTGGATTCGCCTAAATTCTCTTGCCGGTTCGCGTCGCTTACCTAAGACACGGGGTAACACTGAAAACTGTTTTGCACATTTATCTCAGTTCGTTGTTTTTGTAGATTCGCCCGTATGTACACCCACGAATTGTGACAAGTGTTTCGCTTTGTGTTTGAGTAATAAAGCAAGTGTATTCAAATATTTTAAAATGATAAAATTATAAAATGGAGCTTGGGATTTTTCCTTTTTTACGGAAGCAAGTAGGGGGTTATAGGATCAAAGCAAGCAAACAAATAATTATACTCCTAATGAAAGAGGCGTAACACGTGGCACAATTGGTAACACAATATGTGGAATAATCAAAGTTTTTAAAATTCTATATTAAAATGAACTTCCACAAAGTTACGGCCGAATCCACCGAAAGTAATATTACTGTTATTCAATTTTTCAGCTTATTTGCAATGCTGCCCCAGCTCACACCGTCAGGATACAAAGTCATGTATTGCCGCCTGATGGACATAGACACTTCCCGATTCACCTTCGAGACCTGCGTCAAGAACTTGATCATGCTCAGCGACCTCAGCCAGCTGGAGCATGGCACCTTCGCCGGACATATAATAGTCTTGGACTTGGACCGAGTAACTTTCGGACATCTTGCAAAACTTCACATTTTGACGATAAAGTCTATATTATTTTATCTGCAGGTCAGTTTTTCTTCGTTGATGTCACATATCAATGGCTTAAGACAGTATTCTGGTCTAGGATTCTGAAAAAGCCGGTTTTTTTTATTGCATATTTTCAATGTTCAAATCCTTGAAAATAATTTTAATACAAGATTTTTGTTTTAATTGTTATTATTGTAAAAGATAAAGCTACTTAAGTGGCGTATAATCTAACCAATCTGGGCGGTTTTTAACTTTGGCCGAAACTTTAAACACGTTTTTATCGGAATTATTTTTCGGATTTTTTCAAAAATGGTTGCCATGATATCTCAAGTTCTACACAACCGATTTAGATGAATTTTTGATGAGAACTTTCTTCAAATACTAGGATCCTTTATGGTATATACTAGGATTAGATAAAAAAATCTATTTTAAAAAAATCTTAAGCTCAAAACATAGATTACGCTTATTACCATTAAACATAGTGATCTCCTTTTATTTTTGTATATAAACGATACAAACTGTTTAACTATGCGTCAATTCAAGTACATTCGTGCATTTGAAATGCCTGAAGATGCCGAAAGGTGAAACCCGGGTCGTAAGCGACAGAACTCATGGAAAAGTACAAAATTCAAAAGATTCAAATTTACAACGCTTAAATTTCTTATGCTCATTTATTTAATGAGTTTCCATTATAAACAAACAATATATAATTATAACTAAAACATCTAACTAACAAGTTTTTATATACAAAGATTGAAAAACCAGGTCAACCGGTATTTCATATAAATGGCAAAAAGGGTAAAATCAAAGTAAAAATAAATATATGGTTAACTGAGATCGCAATACCAGTTAAATAAATCAATATCAAATTAAAAACAAAACCTGTTTATTGTAATTATAAAATTGATGAACAGCATCTTCAAACAGTTGTGGATTACCCCATAAGCACATAAGGGCGCCAAATACAAATCTTGGGGCCCTCAAAAAATAGCTTATATAATAGGAAACTGTCACACTGAAAAAATCATTCTCAATGGTAGCAATATTGAATGACAGATAGAGCACGGTGTGCGGTCACGTGAGCTAGCTACTCATTTTGAATTGTTGCTAGAGAACTGCGGGGAATACCATACATTTAATGACAACTACGTAATTTGTTGGAATGACTCAAAATGAAATCAACGTTCATAACAAAATCTTTGCAATTTGTCTTACTTTTCAACGCTTTTTTCTCATTCGAAAAAGAGGGCCTCCAAGATTACATTGCGCCTGGGGCCTTCCATGTACTTAATTCGCCACTGCCTTAAAACAGTTGTTATTAAAATCGTAATTTGTTTGTTTCTTTTACTTAAATAAAACATGTAAAATGCGCGTTTGTCAATGAATCTACCAATCTTGGATCAGATCAGATCTGTTGGACAAACAATAATTAAAAAATCTAACGTTGAATCACAATCCAATACGGTTTTATTTGTGTATTTTTTAAAACAGCCAAAAACCGGAATTTTGGTTTCAGTATTATCGGCATTGCAATATATTTATTTATATTAAGGTAAATGTACCAGTTGCTGACCGTTTAAGAGAAAATTTCAACAAAAATAACGATTAAGGTTTAGCATTGTACCGAATGATGGCAAAGCAAGTATACTCATATTGGATCATATGTAGAGACTCCAATTCGAGGAGTTTACTCGTCCATTTCTCAAGTACTCGATACTCGAGTATTTTGCTCGTAATTTATAAATGAAGACATATTTCCAAATTTTATTTACTTATTTAAAATATATATATACATTTATAATTTTGATCGTTGCTTTTAACTGAGTCTTACGCGTGATTTTATTGTCAGGTAATATTTATTTTTAATGGTTTTGCCGTTGACAATGCTGTGCGAGAATTTCTTTTGTTACTTTGGCTTTGAGTCCTGATGACTTATTTTATCAACGACTATGATGACAAGAGACAAAATAAAATATTAGTCTTTTGATTTTCCGACTATGGATGCAGCTGTGGCATAATCAATTAAATGCGCTTATTTATTTATTAATCATTCATTTTAATTAACAAACAAAAAATTGGTACATCTGAAACTACTCGAGTATACTCGAGTACTCGAGTATTTTATAATTATACTACTTGATACTCGAGTAGTTGAGATTTCGAGTAATTGGAGTCTCTAATCATATGTCTTAATTAATAATATGTAACAAAAATTACGAAAGGGCCTGTTTAAAAAAAATGTGTTAAATTATTTGAAGTCATGTTGACCATCTCACAAATTGAAAAGTCTAGGTGTTGACCATGTCTAATCAGTGGGCTGTATACTGAACTTTCTTTCAGGGTTGCCTCAAGGCTTTCTGTCACACCACTCTTGGTTGAATCAAGTAGCAATTGGTGGTTCAGGAACAAGGTACACCGTTACTAGATTGATCACCTAAGAAATTTGAAATAATACACTTTCCTCACTAGGTGTTGTTTTCAAATGGCCACCTTGGCACTCCATTGGCTATATGGTGATGTGTTAGTGGCTCATTCTGACCACAGATGCCTTGACATGTCTGAACTTTACAGTTTAGAGCAATCCCGCGTCTGCATTTCTTATTTTGGGTCATTTTACTCTCAAAAGGTCAACTACTGGTACATTTACCTTATACTGTGATAATACAACTCTTCTGTTTCAGGAAGCTATGCCAGTTCGACTGAAAGGTTTCCACTTCATGAACACGCCATCGTTCATGGACAAAATCCTGGCCATGATGCGTCCATTTATGAAGAAGAACTTCACTGAAATGCTGCATCTTCACCCCAACCCTAAGACTATCTTCGATGTAGTACCTCAGGAGATATTCCCGAAGGATTTGGGGGGAAAGTGTGCCAGCTTTGCTGAGATACAAGGTTTGCAAAACAATGAATGATTAAGAGGATCATATTATTAAGAATATTGACTTATGTAGATTTACAGCTCAACTTCTAATAACTTGTGTGCACTTTTTTTTATTTTTTAACCATTAATTTATTTTATATAATCCATGTCCGCTCCAAACATGAAACATATGTTGGTCGAAGAGAACTATTTGTTTGCTCAACCTCTCTTTAACCGCTTCAGTAACGAGAAAAATTTCGCATTGATCAGATCTACCGCCCGACTCCTAAAAAATCCTTTTTTCAACTACATATATTGACTGATGATATTAAGACCATTTTTTTCTAGAGACAGTGTATAGATGTACTTAGCTATGAAAAGGAAAATATCATAAGTTATTCGCGACGTCTGTACGTGGCGGCCACCAGTGGTCTTACGGTACTGAAGTGGTTAACGATGATAGTAGGGATTTAAATGATACGAGAACTAGGACTAGTGGTTAGCTAATCGCACTTGCTGGGTGCCGCTTTTTGGTGTCGGAACGGTGAGAAGGGATTTTCAACAACACAAACACCCATTGCCTTCGAACAGCATCGAAAAATCGACTGCAAAAATCTGCTCGTACAGGGACATGAACCTGGGTGGTTTATCATGAGTGCCAACGACGTTCAACGCTGCACGACAGACCGGATAATTAATTAATACACTCAACTTCTTTTTGTGCAACTTTTTTTTGTGTGATTTCAAAGTTATGCGGTTTTTTTCAATGCAATTTTTAATTTGTTTAAATATATTTTTGGGACTATATAAACATACTTATGTAATAACGCAATTAACAGCGCGTTGTTCACATACTGTACGTGCAAAATCCAATGGTTCACCTATTACAATGTGACCTTGACACTTTTGTCCTTGTACATGTTATGTTCACATATTAAGTCATAGCTTTGTTTGTGCGATGTTCCGCGGAACGCATGTACCGCACAAAAAAAATGTGTGGGTGTACAGGCTGACCACGCTACTTATGCACTCGAAAGAGCGGCGCTGTGGGAATGTTCTGAATGACGCCCACAAAAAAAAAAAGATTGCCAGAGTTCGAAAAATTTTAATTCCCCAATTTGATAATTTGAGTGCGGTAGGTGGATTCTTATGTCAGAGAGGAGAACATTTATTAAGTACTAACGGTTGACGCACACTCGAGTGATCTGTTAAGGAAGTCAGAGTGTAGAAAGATATTTATATTTTTATTGATTTTAATGCCTTCCCACCATGATTTGATAGTTCTCTACTTAAAATCAATATATTTCTATTTCTGACTTTATAATTCTTAATAATTTCAGCCATGACGAAAGAGAGGGTAAAGAATAACCGTCAAATCATCATTGACGAGGAGCAGCTCAAGGTTGACGAGAGTAGAAGACCAGGGAAACCGAAGGACTTCGGGCAGATATTCGGTGTAGAGGGTTCGTTCAAGAAACTTGATATCGATTGAAATATGCTGACTCTCAAAAAATAATGTAAACAAACCTAAGCACAAAACAAAATGTCGGTTGACTCACTTTTACATTGTAGATAGAAAAAAATATGTGTGCTTTTATTTTTATCTTCTTTTACTATCAACAGCTGTGACCGCAACAACGTTAGGTTCTAGACCAGCCATACGCAACCAATTTTTCTTTTAGGCCACATACAACGTTTTGCTACGTTAATGGGCCGCTATAAATTAATGTTATACACTCGGCGGAAATGTATTATTATATATCGATTGACTTTTTTATTTCGCTTAACACAGTTTTACAGTCATTTTACAAGACAGGGGTGGGGAACTTTTTCAGACTGTAT
The DNA here is from genome assembly GCA_028554975.1 of Himalopsyche kuldschensis. Classification (NCBI taxonomy): domain Eukaryota; kingdom Metazoa; phylum Arthropoda; class Insecta; order Trichoptera; family Rhyacophilidae; genus Himalopsyche; species Himalopsyche kuldschensis. The sequence continues at coordinate 1,597,650 of JAHFWI010000031.1, read as the reverse complement.
ACATTTTTCTGGAATACTCAATCATGTGCTATGATATCTTTCAGTGTTTGTATACTATTTTTTAAATAAGCGCAAAAAATCATTTCGATCAAAGGGCCGCATCTGAGGGCTGACGGAGACGCATGTTCTCCTCAACTGACGCTGAAATATTGTACAATTACATTCTTAATGTCGTCGCGATCCTCCAAGCATGCTTTGAAAAATCTTAGGCTATGGCCACAGTGACGAGCGTAAATTTTAGCGTAGCGTGGCGAGAAGCGCAACGTAAATGCCGAAGTCAAATCAGTTTGAAATTTAACAGCGCTTGCTTAGGTGTACAAATTGTTTACGTTATGACGCTGCGTTTCGACTTCTTAGACAGCACAATCATTAAAGCCATTGCGGTAACCTTTGATTATGAAGCAAGTCTCGCCACGCTACGCGAAAATTTACGCTTGTCACTGGGGCCATAGCCTAAGTTTGTTAAAGATTGATTTGAAATGTATAATATAACACATTGTATTATTGTAATTAGTCAATAAAGGAACAAAGTATTATTTAAAAATAGTGGTTTAAAACGATTTGTTTTATTGTCTATGGCACCGGTGACGGAGTGGAATAACAAGGCTTCGATAGGCTTACCATAACTCTGATACTCTATACCAGGACAGGAGTGAGAGGAAGGGGGGCGGGGGGGTGAGAAACAAATACAACCACAAAGTATTTATGTAAGTATTTACCTATGAATCTTAGTTTGAATTTTGTACTTTTCCATGAGCTTTGTCGCCCGTCATGACCCGCGTTTCGCCTTTCGGCACCTTCGGGCATTTCAAGTGCACGAATGAACAGTTCAAGTACATCCTTACACTTGAAATGCCTGAAGATGCCGAATGGCGAAACCCGGGTCGCCAGCGACAAAATTCAAGCGTTACAAATTTGAGCTCGTTGAATTGTTCAACAAAGTGATACATTTTGAAATTTAACCTATCAATTGCATCAATTATACGAAATCGGTTCTGATGATTTTGTAAAATATAAATTAAGAATTGACAGTTTACAGTTTTTACACCTTGAAGGTCATATAATTATATTTTGATCTTAATTTTAACAAGATACTCAACTCAGGATTCTCAACGAGATGCTTGTCTTCCCACCATCACAAAACGTTTGAGAACCTTTGTTCTGCACTAACGACACAACATAAAGACACGCAGGGTCAATTTTACTAATCAAACAATATTTAATTTTTGATTCTTTGACACCTTTCTTCGAAAAGGTTCTAACTGCTCGTGACACTGTTTTGAGATATGAGAGTTTGAAGTTGCGATTGATTAAAATTCAATTGTAACAATGAGCAAGTAAAAATGTTTCAAATTACTTATTTCAAGCATATTTTTCCACAACTCTTGCTGAGAAATAATGATCTTAAAGATCTAACAATCTTAGAACTTTTGTCAAATAAATTTAGTAAAAAAAGTGTGCAGATGCAGTGCAACTCTGGAATTCTGCTAACTCCGTTATTCAACCATAGATAATTCTGAAATACATATAAAGGGTATTTCAATAGGGACGCTCAAAATATGTTACTTTGTCCTGCTGAGTAGATTATTCATTGTTTAGTGGCCAAATTTGAGTCAACCAGTTTGGTAAATAATCGGCCAACACCTACCTGTACGTCATCAAAATACAATATCTGGTGAAAACATTGCTGCTGTGTGTGAAAGTGTACAGGAAAACCCAAGGCAGCTTATTTCTCGTTGTTCACAAGAACTTGGCTTTTCTGCGACTTCAACTTGGCGAATTTTGAATCGGGCCTTATGTCTGCACCCGTATAAAATCCAACTAACCAAGGAACTTCAGGTAAACGACCACAGACAACGCCTGATTGGGTTCTGGAGCAGTTGGAAGTTTACCCAAATTTGTCAAAAAAAGTCAACTTTAGCGACATGGCCCATTTTATAATGAATGGATATTGGCAGACATTTGATGCTATATTCCATATTTAATGCCGTAAAATAAACTTACAAATGAAATTAAAATTTAGTCGAAATTCACAAACAACTTGTTTTATTTAAATTTCAAAACTAAGCGTCCTTATAAAAAGACCCTTTATATATGATTGAATGCGGTAAATACAAGCTTTTCTGACCAAAAGGTCATTTTGGGCATAAATGACAATTATAACCCTTTCAAAGTAAGGTAACGAGTTGTCAAGATTCGGACACACGCGATTTTTAACAACATCTCAGATTGTTTCCAATTAAATTATTAACAAACTTTGGTCATTTGATTGATCTAATCATTTAATAGAAAAATATCACAGTCCCAATCAAAATAAGAATGTAAAAAAAGGATTAAAAATGAACAGTTTAGAATTTTTGGAAATCAAAAAAAACCAAAAACGGAAATGATCAGTTAGTAATATGTGTAGTGGGACAAAAGGCTTTCCACTGTTCATTTTATTTTTTATGGGATCAACTGTCTCAAGCGTAAATCATTGATTATTAATTAGTAATATTAGTGCTATTAGCACCATCAAACGGGGTTACTTTCCCTCCAATGAGATGGGGTATCTTTGCCTGATCAATGAAGTGACATTAGAAGCAGTTCATCGTATGTAGTGTTCCCACCATAGAACCTTGGTAAATTATGGATATATGGTCACGGGACAGAATTTTTGTAAAGATTTATGAAAAATAAGCATATTAAATGAAATGGATGTAAAACATACGATTTTTTTTGAAATGTTTCGTCTTTAATTTTTTAATTTATCATAATAGAAGATCCTAAAGAATACTTCGCAATAAGTATGAAATCGAGTTTTTTAATTTACAGGAGCAAAAATGCAACCACAAACTACACAAATAGTAATATTATACAGGTAGAGGCAGTCACATAAGTTAATTATTTGTTTAAAACAAAAAGAATAATTTTATTATAGGCTCATATTAAAAAACAAATTCTCCTTTCAGAACTCATACAATAATCAGTAATATTCTTTAGATTTAATTATTTTGATTCCACATTTTATAAAAATCCACAAGAAGTCAAAGATTAAAGTCAAAACATAAAATTATAAGCCTTTATGTATACATTTTTTGGGCTTAGCTCGAGAGGATTGGGATTCTGTCCCGTGACCATATACCCATAATTTACCAGAACCTTTTGCAAAAACCATTTATGAAATAGTAATAAATACATTCAAACAATTATATCGTGAGTGGTTTATAAAATGGGCAAAGATACCACTTGTCAGTCAAAGTCACCTCGTTTGACGGTACTGTTGGTGTTTGTACGAAAAGGAAAAAATCCCAAAAACAATTTTGTAATGTATAATATATAAGAATAAGAGTTGATCTAAGTTTTAATTTGATAGTTACCTTACGATATTAAGTTTTAAGAACTGATGCTTCTTGAACAATTCATGCTATAATAAAGTTATCAATATTTTTTTTACCAAAATGAAGTTTTTGATTTGAATGATACATAATGATGTCAATTCGATTTTGCACTTGCTTTACCCGGCCTCAACTTTATAATAATTATTACGAACATTGTAAATAATATTATATTCTATGTCACAAGCTCCCAATATTTATCATGTCACAAACCCTGTCTTCATTTTTTTTTAAATTAAACATTCATTACATTGAACATATTTATTGCGGGACTGACAACTTACACCAATGCAACATCAGCTGTAAAAAAGGCGAGTCTGAATTGACTCTCAAAATTTTTCATATTTATTATTATTAATTCATTTCAACACAAACCAGGATTATAATATCAGCAAATAGATTCTCAGACAATTGGCTGTGAATAATGTGATGTCGGTACACCAAGTGTACGGCCTGAGTGGTAGCGTTTTTTTGCAGTGAAGCGTACAGCGCACTGGACGTTTTTAATATCCCGTAAGGCCATCTGTGACTGTATATCACGTGTTTCCGCTGCGCTGCACGCTACGCTCTTCTAAGGCCGTAAGAATCGAAATAATAATAAGAATAATCGATTACCGGCGTTTAATATGGGAAAAATAAATACACATTACATGAATGAAAAAACAGATTTAAATTAAGAAGTAGATAAAAAATAAGAACAATATTTTAATGGCAACATAATTTTTTCGACTGAATTTCTTTTTTTAAGGCTCAATGATTTATGGAAGAGTTATTGTTTCTTTAACATTTGAAAAGCGATGCTTGAATCAGAGTGGACGATCGCATCGTAACTCATAAGTGTAGGGCCTTGGTGGCAGCGTTTTTAAAGCGTAACAGACAAACATGTGCTACAACAATTCAGCTAGCCTCATTGTCGAAACAAAATGGCCGAGACAGGTTTGTCAATTACTTAAGCTAATGAGGCCACCTGCATTTGTTTAGCAAATGTTTTTCCACTGCGCTCTACGCTACGCTGTCACTCAGGCCTCACACTTTAACATTATTGTAATCCTTATGAGACAAGCACGTTCACAAAAATCAGTTTATATTTAATGAAAATTATTTCAAGCAATCCATATCATAATTCACATAAACAATGGTGTTATTTTGAAGTATCGTTCAGAAACCATTCGCTGTGACGAGTGTCCCGTTGCTTGATTTTGCAAATGTGGTAACCCTGGTCGCGGCCCACCGATTGGGAGGCTGTGCTCTACGGACTGCTGCATATAAAAACTAAGTGATACGAATCCAGTTGTTAGTGCAAGCCGCAGAAGGAAGTACATAAAATACCAGTTAATCTATTGCGCGACTTAATCCGTCGAATATTAGCAGAAATATGTAAGAACTATTTCACATTCTATCTTAGATGATAAGTTTTAAGGTGTTCACTGTCGATACTTGGTGGAATGGCATTATAATAAAAATAATAAAACGTTTTTAGTACCTAGTCCACATTAAATTTGTTGGATCAGGACTGGTTTATCTCGTGGTGAGCGTTATCAACCGATAAGAAATACAACGAAACAGTGATATTTACACAAAAGTAATGCAAGAATTACAAGGTATTACAAACAATTGGTATTACAACTACGCTGTTTTAACTATAGTCTATTTTGCAGTACTTTGTGTAAGTACTAAAAATGTTTTATTATTTTTATTAGATAACTAGCTGTGCCCTGCGCGCGTTGCTACGCCAGCAATTGTAGGGGGGATTGGGGGGTGTGGGGTAGGGGAGGGGGTGTACGCCAGAAAGTTTCGCGGAAGTGTACTCGAGAAATTTGTAAAAATTCGATATCAATTTTTGGGGGAAGGGGGGTTGTTTGGCGGGGTGGGGTTTGGGGGGTGTATGGGGCGGGTATGCCAAAAACCTTCAAAGGTGTGAACTCAAAAATTCATGAAGTTTAAAAAAAAATTGGGGGGTGGAGATTGGAGGGTGGTTGTGGGGAGGGGTTGGTAGGCCAGAAACCATCGCGGGGGTGCACTCAATAAATATTTAAAGTTTCACATCGATCGGTCGAGCGGTTTAGTAGTCCATAGCGGACATACACACAGACATTCATTTTTATATATATAGATAGATTAGGTTAAAACATCGTACAAAATGTACAATTCAATATTTGTGATTTATCAATGGTCAAAAAATTGTTTTTTTTATTTGTATTATATGGCCGATCAAATTTTCAAAAATTTGTTTATTCTTACCCGCTCGTATGTGGAGCATATGGACTGCAAACGGAATTTATCTTAACAAAGTGTTTTTTCGACGATAACTGCTCGTTACACAGTGGCTCAGCATCGCTTTTTCGAAGAGAGAAGGGATTGTAAGGAAGCGAGGGCTAGGACAGGACGAGCTGTTAGCCAATCGCTTTTGGGAACGAAAGGGCGGAATGGAATTTTTAGCAACACACACCCATGGATCTCAAACGGAAACGATAAATCGACTGAAAAACATCTTGTCGTGCAGGGATTTGAGCCCGGGTGGTCCATCGCAGAAGCCAACCACTCGTCGGTCCCTGTGGCTTAGTGGCAAGAGCTTTGCCCTAGCGATCAGGTGGGCCCAGGGTCAATTACCGGCAATTTCAGATTTTTTCAATTGAAAAAGAGATCTTGGACATGGGTGTATGTAATTTCTCGTTGAGTTGTTCTCGAATGATTTACTATTAGAGGTTTGCACGGGCTCGGACGCAAGCATACAACAAAATATAACAAAATTCGGGCTATTTCTGAATTTCCACTATCGTAAATCTAAATTTAATACTATAAAAAACTTCACGTACTCGTATTAGTCATCTTTGTGAAAAAAAAATCTGATTTGTTTCGGGCAAGGTTGAAAATGTCGGACTCGGGTTCGGGTTCGGATAAGATTTTTGAAAATGAGCCTCGGGCCCGGGCCGGGCCGGAGCGGAGGTCTTCGGGTTCGGGCTGGGTGAAATTCAAAATTTCGCGCCCGTGCAGACATCTATGTATTTATTATTTATCATCGAGTTTATCTCACTATTTATAATAATTGTCGCATTGGAATAAGTTGCAATTAGTGATTCCAATTAGGATATTCGGATATTTGGGAAAATACCCGGATAGCAGTGACGGCTGGTGACGGGGTGCTGGGGGGTGCAAAAGGAAGATTCAATTATTTTTCCGTACTACGAAAGAAAAACAGTTGGTATTGCGAACATCTGAATTGAAAGTCCATGCTATAGAAGTATTTTAAAATCCAATGAATAGGAAAGAACTCAGCCGTCACTGCCGGATAGTATTCGTATTCGAGGAAAAATCACATCACAATTTCTCCACATTTAAAGAATCATTATGAATATCCCAGGTAGTGTTTTTTTGCATTTGCCCAACTCAGGTGCTATAAATATCTTATCATAATACTTTATTTTAACGAACCGGCTAGGACTCGGGTGTAAAAAAAACCTTTATTGCCGTAATTACATTTATTATGCAGCTGCAAATTTTAAATATTGTAATACAATGGAACGGTATTGAAATGTGTATTTATATGTTTTGTCTCTAACTAAGATTTTACAAAAGTGGGAAAAGATTTAGTCTTAAATTGTTATAAAATGTATATAAGTGAGCAAGGAAACATTGATCGTGCAACATCTCTATTTGTGTGCGAGTTATACCTACGATTATTTATTAAACACTTTGAAATCGAGACCACTGTCGACTTGCAAAAGCAACTGGCAATTCCTTGTTTATTATTAAAATATGTTTTCTAAATCATAATTTTAATACTATTGTACAACATTTTAGCCATGTCAAAACTATCCGGATAGCTTAAGTTTTACTATTCGATATCCGAATAGTTGGTTTTGACGAATAGTTGGAAACTCTAGTTGCAATGCCAAATATTGAAGAAAAAAAAACAAAGAATCTTTTTTTGTTTATTATTTACTTTCTATAACATTAAAATATTTATATATTTAACCATTTTGGCATCTGTTTTACGAGAACTGATTGTCATTCAGTGACTCATCTCTTCTTTATCGGAGACGATAATAATCGAGGATGTCCAAATGATTCAACTACTAAATTAACTTTGCGTGGCATGTGAGCAGTGGTGGCTGGTGACGGGGTGTTGTGCAAAGGAAGATCTACGGAAGAGAAACAGTTGGTATTGCGAACATCTGAATTGAAAGTCCATGCTATAGAAGTGTTTTAAAATCCAATGAATAGGAAAGAACTCTTGCAAAAATGGTTGAATCTTCCTTTGCACCTCCAACACCCCGTCACCAGCCGCCACTGCATGTGAGATTCGCTATATTTCTTGTAATAAGCAATTAAGATATAATATTCGTCTCAAGCTCTAGAAATGTCTGCATTTTCTTTTTTTTAGTTAACATTCCGCTTTACTGTTTGGTAATGCTCGTGACGAGAGAAACCGCATTCGTATGCGTAACAAGTACAATAAAGTGTAATTTCCTGTTAAATGGAAGCATTTAAAAAGGGCTATCTATATTTGTGAAATCAAAATCAAAAAAGGAAAATCGTTATAATTATTCTTTGGTGAAAAGATAGCTGGTAATGAAAAACTATTTTTTTAGCCGTATAACTGGTTTCACTAAGTCAAAGATAACTATTATTATATCAGATCTTACAAAAAATAAGAGGTCCAGCTATTTATTTATTTAAAATGGCTAAAGTCGTTAAGAAAACCATAGAGACAGAAACAAGAAAGTAATGATTTTGAAATTAATAACACATTAACTAAAATTGTACACATTTAAACATACGCCGAATTGTGTTGTTCGTGACTTGGGGAGCAGAGCTGTGGAGTCGGAGTCGGAGTCGGAGTCGTGGATTGATTCGGAAATTTTGAGAAGATTGAACTTTTTATTTTTGCATATAATATGTCAAATTTGGCTATTGGCCGGATTGGTTGTTTGATATTTAATTGAATACACATAAATAGGAAAATTTGGAAAAAAACGTGACGAAATTAAACTTGTTTTAGTCGGAGTCGGAGTCGTGTTTTTTTAACGACTCCACATGAATATGCCTTTTGCGGTCGAGTGTTTTTTGATCAAAATCAAGGAAATCAGATATTGGCGTAATCCATACGCTATCAAAAGAGATAGTGTAGTTCAGTTGCATGTTGCTTGAAGGTCGACTGGGTGTTTATGTCTGCTAATCGTCAATTCAAATCATTTACAAATTTAATACGTTTGTTTACTACACGTGTTAAATGTACATATTGACGTGTATTATTGTAAACAATGTCGGATAAATTGTTCTGTTTTGTAATCACCATTTGCTTCGATAGATACAAAAATATGGCGAAAAAGAAATGTCACTTTCAAAATTGGAACAGTTATGTTCGTGTATTCAGACCTTTTACTAAGATGCAGTGGTGGATCCAGAAATTGTCCCAGGGGCAGTTGGTATACATAAATAATACACTAAAAAATAAATTAAAAATATATATACACCCAGTCCTCTTTTTACGCGAATTTTTTTACAGAATTTCTTCCCTGCTGATGACCCTGCGTTTAAAGAAGTGATAACCCCGAACAAAATCATGTGATTTAATTGAAGACTCTGACCATAACCATCGATTATTTTATTTCAATTCAAAAATTTTAAAAAAAATACAGTTACCAGAGAAAAATCATAAAATCAAAATATTATAAAATGTCTAATTTTCGTTTTTTCGACTTTTTGGCAAATCGGCCTAAAAATATTCAGATTAAATATCCATTTTACAGTGGGTATGTTACAAGGCCAGACCCCAGAGTCATTCCGAACTCATACGATTCCTTAGCCAGGTTTTCATGCGCCGTAATGTGGAAAAACTTCTTTTATCGGAGGCAACGCTGATTGTCAAACTTAATAAAACTCACAATTATGAATTTATCACATGTCGTATCATTGTCAATCTTGTTGTATTACTCTGCGATAGTATGTCCGAAGATGCATCTGAAAGAGGCGAAACACGTGTCACAATTAGTAACACAATACGTGGAATAATCAAAGTAATTTTAAATTTTATATTAAAATAAACTTCCACAAAGTTACCGCCGAATCCATTGAAAGTATCAAAAGCACTACGCTTAAATAAATTAAACACTTTTTCTTAACAAATTCAATCTATACCTGGTATTGATTGCGATGAGATAAGCTGATCTTAATCATAATTAACTTTTGCCAGGCTGAGGGTGAAACAATCGACCACCACTTCTACTATATCTAAAATATCTATCATATTATTAGTGATACAATGTGTAAACTTTTGATATTCTGAAATCATTCTTTTTTACATCTTTTGCAGTACGATTTTGATACACTAGTTTCGTCGCAATTAAATAAAAAAGAAGATAAGTCGGATTATTATTGGCCGAAAACCATTTATATTGTCGCTACCAATTGACAGGATTAAAACTTCACTGCCCATACGCGATAATATAACGTTATCTTATCTCAAACGCGCTACTTTCAATGAACATTCCAAATCAAAAGGATGCTTTGTGCATTAAAAGATTTAGATAAGAAGCCGCATTCACGGTTCGCATCGCCAGTCTAGAATAAACAAGAACACGATCAGGTTTTCTCATTCATGCGCGACTTAAAATATGAATAATCATAGGAAAATTATCGATTTTCATATATATTTTTTATATAAATATACGTTAAAACATAATCAATCATTTTTTATTGCAGTCTATGCCAATAAAGCCGTACCACTGGGGTCTTTTTTACACCCCCCTTTGGCCTACGAGTTATTTTCAAGGCCAGTATTTCGAAAGTTAAATATGCGGTTATGGGATATGGTTACTAAATACAGTTTTTTGCCATCTTTACGAACAATAATTGCCATCTCGCAAAGTAATGCTAATTTGCAACTATTATAAATAGTTATAAAATGTTGCAATAAAATAAATCATTGTACGGTTTTCATTAATAATTATATATGATTGAGCGATTCCATAGTTCAAATCAGTCATTACAAATAATATAAGTACTATCCCAAGTCTAATAGGATTCTAAGCATATTGCAAACTGTATATTTAAATAACGAGGTAATGTTTATTAAAATTGATCATGCAACTTTATAGATCGTCACGCAAACACAATCAGCAGCTGCACGTGGCTTAATTAAATGATTGATACAGGCATTCCCAAGCTCCTTGAATTTATAGCATTTGTAATCGCAGGACTGTCTTTTTAACCCTATGACATATGCATATATATGTATGAACGCTGCTACTCAGTTGATAATAAGATTCAATTGCTTAACCCATGGGGTCCAACCGGTCGATCCCGAAACCCAACAAGAACAAAACAAAAGTACATTTCTTAACCTGTTACCAGCTAGAAGAATTCCCCACATGTTGCCCTGTACGCTACGACTTTATCAAAATTTAAAAAAGGATAATACCTTAAAACTACTTACGTTATTTAAGGGCTTAGATGTTTTTAATCCCTTATGGAAGCAATCCCATATAAATTACCATACCACATGGCTTTAAGAGCATATTTACGAATCCTCGATAAGGATTGTCATACACAGTTTATAATATTATCTCAATTTTGCACCCCGATTGACTATCAAAAAATGAATTTTTGTTGAATTTTTCTTATGATTTTATGAATAATTTGTATTTATTCCATTGGTCTGAAACATATAAACATGCAAAATAATATTTACGTTAATACTGTGAATATTTTATCAAAAGTTTTGACAGCCCTGATAACCTCTATAAACTTTTTGTTAAATAACTTTTAAGAAAAGTTTCTATTCATTTTGTGAGCCTTAAGAGATCTCGGATACATATACGATGTGATAATTTGAGAAATATGATTTTTTGACGCCTTAAACATAGTTGCCCACCGGTGAGTTCTTATCTGTCAGAGCTTTTTCTTATGCGACACACCGGTGTGTCGTTAGATTGTGAACGGTTAAATCTAATAATAAAAATGGACCATGGAAGTCGAACCAGTTGGCTCGATGTGATCTCCGTATTGTTACGGCTCTCAGGATATCTCGCTAGTTTTGTTAACATCTCGAAAATGCACTTCTTTGAATATTAAGCGGCAGCTTTATCGTATATATCGCAGAAATATCACAAAAGCAAGGCGTAAGTGAAGTAACGTTGGGTACTGATGAGAAAATGACCTTCTAATAAGAATCTAATTAGAAGTCGACCTAATGCAAATTTTAAATATAAAAGTAGCTCCCAGTGTCAGATCCCTAGTTGTGTACTTTATGATTTATGACCCATCGGTCATTCAATATTACTGTTTTGAATCTGCATTTTTCGATGCGATTGACAATGTAATATAATATTCCAACCCTAATACATGTGTCAAAACTATTTTTCGAAACATGTAATTTGAAATACATCAATGAGTGTTATTTTTTGAGGACCCTAAGCGTTCGCCTCATTCGCAAATAGGGTAATCCGCCACTGGTTACGGTATTAGTTAGTTTGCTCAACATCGTCATTGCCTTAATTGTTTCCATCCCTTTTATTGTTACTGTTTTCATGAAAATATAATTTCATTTTATTTGTTTCAGTCAAAATGAAGTTAGTCGCATCATCCTTGGACGAAGAGTTCAGAAAGAACCCAGAGCTGACGAATGAAGCTATTCAACAAATCAAAGATTGGATGAACAAAGAGCCTCATCTTCCAACAATATCTGGTATTACGATATGTCTATGTTGTCTATGGATATGTCACATCAAATGAAGCTAGTTTCACTTTGGTAAACTTGTGGAACAAACGATTTAAATTTCGAGTTGTATAATTGCTCTGCGCAATCCAATTTTCATCCATCGCTTTTGTTTTGTTACTTTGATCAAAACAAGCTTTTTTATCACTTGTAATTAGTTTTTCCAATCCCGGGATCCCGAAAATTTTCAATACCTAATGAATTCCGGGATATAGAAAAATAATCCCAAATTTTTTGCGATTGATTTGTTATCAATAAAAGCATTATTTATTTCCATTAGCGTGTCCTCGTTTAAGCAATGTGAAATTTTTTAAAGATTTGTATTTTTATATCAATTAGCTATACATTATATTTCAATCGAATATTTTCATTCTGCAGTATTGGTTAAACAACCGAAATCTTATATATAAAACCGAAACGGCGTATGTATGTCTATGGGTCATTAAGTTGCCATAAAAACGAATATGAAAGAAAATATGTTTGTATTTTTATCGGCGAAGACATTTAGTCAAAATGTAATAAATTAGTCTTCTACTGAACTTTTCCCGGCTTTTATTACTAATAATAATGTTTATTTTTTACGTGAGGGTATTATTTGACATTTCTTTGACAGCAAATTAGATTTTTTCCTTGAATTTGGACATTTTAATGGGCGAGAATGGGGCTGTCATCAAATTAAATAAAGTTTGTAATTTTATTTTAACCCTATTTTGGATGTTAGATTTTGCGATATAATTATGTCGAATGATATAACATTAAATAATTATTGGTCGCTTAGTCCGAGCGACGCCGGGTAGCAATACTAGTATAATATAATCATAAAAAAATAGTGACATCAATTCTACCAGACTATTTTTAATGAAACATTACCATGTCTAATATTTAATAAATATGAAAATTATCGACCATTACAAAAATATTCCAAATCCCAGCACCAGTCCCGGGATCCCGGAATCGACTTATTCCAATCCTGAAATCCTGGGACCAAATTTTGGCCTGTAATTGGAAATTCTAGTTCTGACGATGGCGTTAGCCGTAATAGCTATCAACCATATATAATATGATTTCTGTGGGACTTAAAAATACATTGTTTTTTTTTCACCGTGTTATAATGGAGTTCTACCAAGTAAATGTCAATTCAATCAATGAACTGATATCAGTTGAAAATGCTCGCGATCTGATCTTTAAAATACACTAATAAAAAAAGAACATAGAAAAAACCTCTTTAGATTTTAGAGAGTACAGATTACAATATCAATTACTTGTGCTTGGTGGATCAAAATTTCATAATGGAAAAAAATATAGAAAGCAACCACCAGTTATATTTGAGTGGTCGTTATTTGACTTGGGAAGATACAATCCAAAATCCATTGACACCTTCTGGATGATATGACAAAATATAAATTCTGGCTTAAATTTTCCAGATCGAAGCATCGCCATATTTCTTCACAGCTGTTACTTTAGCCTGGAGAGGACCAAAAAGACCATCGACAACTATTATACAATTAGAACACACGTCCCTGAATTCTTCAGTAACAGAGATCCAGCCCATCCCACCGTTTCGAGTGCCATAGATGCCGTGTATGTTTAATTTAATGTGTATTTATAAAACCGTTATACATTTTATGTATGCTTGCAATGTTTACACATTTTTTTCCCATTGTGCAAGGCGTAGATCGTATCATTGGTGTTTCAAATTTTGAACCAAAATATTTTTTTTTATATTTTAAACAGGCTATCGAATAATTAAATAACTCGACATTTAAGTATTATTAATCATTTCACTGCTGAAGAACCACATGTGTGTCCCTGACGAACTTGCCGTCACACCGACGATGTTGATTTTTTTGTAAAATCGACTAAGAAATGCCTGCATTTACTAAATATTTAAAATTCGTACCTCGACTCAGTGTGTGGCCACAGTAGCAAGGCGTAGCTTCCAGCGTTGTCTATCGACACTTGCTTAGCAGTCAAAGATTGCCGCAATGGCTGAGAAGTCGAAACGCAGCGTCATAGCGTAAACAATTTGTACACCAAAGCAAGCACTGTTAAATTTCAAACTGATTTGACTTCGGCATTTACGCTGTGTTTTGACTTTTCAGACGGCGCCACCGTTAAAGCCATTGCGGCAACCTTTCACTGTGAAGCAAGTGACGCTACGCCTGTCACTGTGGCTGTAGCTTAAGGCATACGAAAAAATAAGCTACGCTCAAGTTCTTAGTGACATAAATTCCATAGTTTTAATCATATGCCGGAATGTCCAATATTATTTCGCTTATATTTACTGTTTTCATCGGTTGTATAGCTCGTAAAAATATGCATACTTGCAGTGACGGCTGGTGACGGGGTGTTGGGGGGTGCAATGGAAGATTCAACCATTTTTGCAAGAGTTCTTTCCTATTCATTGGATTTTAAAACACTTCTATAGCATGGACTTTCAATTCAGATGTTCGCAATACCAACTGTTTCTCTACCGTAGTACGGAAAAATAGTTGAATCTTCCTTTTGCACCACCAGCACCCCGTCACCAGCCGTCACTGCATACTTGTACACTTACGTATATAAAAATATATTGGGATGGAAAAAAAATACTGCAATATTCACAAATAGTCAAACATTGACAAGTGGACATCTCCCTATCTTCCTCGCTGACTATCACATGAAATAAACTGCGCGGTTCTATTGGTGAATGAATAGTTATTAATTCTCAGTACTTAATAGGATTTTTTTCTCCGATTACACATATTAATTTGCACAAAGCAAACACGCCACAATGGTTTTTCTAACAGACATCTGCTATTTGGTCAGAATCATTCGATCACCAATCACTGGAACCTGTCACCGATCGATCATTGCTCATTAGAGACTCCAATTCGAGTATCGAGTACTCGATACTCGAGTATACTCGTCCATTTTTCAAGTGCTCGATACTCGGGTATATTGAATAATACTCGAGTAAATACTCGATCCTAGCTTTAAAACATCTCTATCCAAATTTTATTTACAAAAAATATATACATAGGCGTAAAAAACCTTGAATGTGTCTCGAAGACGTTTGAAACTTTACAAAGCGTGATCGTCGCGTGTTGTAATTGACGGTCGACGAGGGGCACTGGCGAAAGGCGGGGCCTGGCGGAAGGGAAATGGATGGAGACATTGTGTCAAAATAAAAGCACAGCCGCGTAAATTCGTTCTCTGAATGAACAATTTTATTACTATAAAAAACACATTACAAATCTGTCACTCAAATGTGCTTGAACATTTGCAATAAAAACACAAACTCTTAATGGAAACATATTTTTTAATTATAAGAAATAACAAAATATCGGGATCTTTACTAAAATACTAACTAGATTATATTCATTCTGTGAATTTGTGAACATTCCAAGAAATTATATTTAACTGACGCAGTTTCATCATATTCAATGAAAATATTTTTTAAAATTTGTTATATTATTAGTAGGTATTCCTTAAAAAATATGGTGACCACAACATTCATCATTCTCCATATCTTTGGCATCCGAAATACCCGCAATGTTCTCAAAATCTTTATCGGAATCAGTATCACTATCACTAAACTCTTCAGCAATTTTATTCATTTCTTCCTGTGTCAGATATTGTCTGGCCATTGTGAAAATTTTCCGAATCACAAATAAACAATGTTATGACAGTTAAAAAACTTGGCAAAGTTAGATAACGGAATAAGCTTTTAAAAGTTTGTAGCATGTAAGAACAATGTGCACGTGTACTTCCGCTGTTGTACCGCGATCTCAATCGAATATGTATTGTATGTATTGCACTCTCTGTCTAACTCATAACATTTTTACGACTGTTTCGCTCGGCTAAAATGCAGTGGTTGCTACTCACACATTACTGTTTGTATATTTCTATCTCCCCCTAAATTATAATAAATAATAATCTTTTGTAAGATGATTTAAAACGTCATTTTTATTGAAACTTATACTTCCGCTATATAGATTAAATATAAACACGTGTTACACTTCGTTGTCAAACAGAAAGAAAAACAAAGTCTAATAAAGAAGCTTTTGTTTCCGATATTTTATAGCAATAATTTTTCTTTCCTCGTCATTTTACATGTAAAAAATGAGGTTAAGTTCATCGCGAGAACATTGTTTCGTTTGTAGAACTTTCTCATGTTTTTTTTAATTTATTGTATCTCCCACTTAGCGCGTTTTGCTAATTATTATTTGGCTTCTTACGTCTACCATCCCATACAATATGTCAGTTGTTGAATTATTCTGCTAATGAAATTTATCTCTTAATTGTCTTTCGCCTTCTTCCTTCCCACCATGCGTGCATTATTGAGCTATTGTATTTAAGTAAATATTCACTTATATCTCCGAAGTAAATAGTTACCTATTGTATTTTTCTGTGGTAAAATCGACGTGGCTTTCGAATTATGATTGATTACACAAAGAAGACATGGAAAATATTTATTTTTTATTTTTCTACACATGCTCAACTATTTTTTACAAATAGCCAAATTTTCAGTTCTCTATATGCCCTATTATATGTATATTTTAAAGATAAAGATCCTATTCAACAAGAGTTGAAAAATGCCATTTCATCGATATCTCATAAACCGAAAACTAAATTCATTAAACATTCTTGTAGTCAAAATTTAAAAGAAGATTTAAAAAGTTAGATTCTTTTAAGCAGCGGACATATAAATTAGATACACTATTCAATTCATTGCTAACGATAAAACCAACGTCCACAGCTACCGAGAGAGTTTTTTCAACTGCGGGAATAATTAAAACTAAAATTAGAACAAATCTTAAATTTGAAACATTTAATTCTTTGTTATTTTTAAAATATGTGTTTAGTAAAATGAATTAAATTTATCAATGAAATTAAATAAGCTTTTTTATTTATTTATCCCCTATTTATTTCCAAAAATGTGAATTAATAGTATATATTTTGGTACATCTGAAACTACTCGAGTATACTCGAGTACTCGAGTATTTTTCAATTTTACTACTCGATACTCGAGTAGTTTAAATGACGAGTAATTGGAGTCCCTATTGCTCATGGACTAGCGTGTAACTAGATCGCTCTTTCTCGAATTACTTGCCCTTCTCAAACATATGATTCATTTTCAAACAGCACTCTTCGACCGTGAACAGTTAGCCATAAGTGACACTTTTCATAATCATTTAATCACCAATCGCTGGAACCTGTCACCGAATGATGATTGTTCATGGACTAGCCCAGCGGTCACCAAACGTCAAAGATCTTCATCCGGTCCTACAAAAATTCCCAAGTTTCGTATGAAAAATAATCATATCTTTTTTAATTTCATGATTTGGTTGTGATTTTACAACAAATTTTCATTACAAATCATCATTTGGTATAAGATATGATCAGTTCGTGGACCCAAAGTGAAAAAAATGAAGTAAAATGTATTGTTGGAGACGACCGGATGATCATTTTCTCGAAAATCGTTCGGATATTTTCATTTATTAAGGTTCTAAAAATGTTGCGCATTTATAAATTGACATTCCAATTAGATTATGTATTTAACGACCGGCCACCCAATTTTAAAAAATTCAATCCGGCCCATTTCTAAACGCGTTTGGTGACCTCTGGACTAGCGTGTAACTCGATCTCTCTTTCTCAAATTACTTGCCCGTCTCAAAAATATGATTTTCATGGCACTCTTCGACCGTCAACATTTAATCATAAATCGGTGACACTTTTTTTTCTTTCAGAACTTATTTCACTTTTTCAGACAAAACTGACAAAGGAGACACGGTTATGTACGCCGTTTTACATGACTCGGATCCCTCGAAATATGTATTCGTTGATGCTATGAAGTATTTTACTCATATAGAAGATATGATGCTATACGAAAACGTAAGTTCTTTATTTAAATTTGATCTGTCATTTTTATGTGAGTTTCTTCTTCAACAATAGGTACATAATTACAAAGATTTTTGTCTCATTTTGTTTAACCTGTAACACACAATACTTTGAAATTGTACAAAAATAGGTTTGAGTGTACACGTTGTACTGTTTTGTGCTAAAATTAGTATGTTTAACGATTTTTTACTTGCTAAAAAATTGCTAAATGAACATTAGACTGCTGCTGTTGAAGATATCGCATAACGCATATCGATAAAAGTTTTTTTTTCCCTATACTTTTATCGGATTCTGCAAATTATCTATACATTTAGTGTGGAATGACTTACAGTATATTTTTGTATTTTTGTTCGTTTATTTTTTAATGTGCCTCACAATAAATGATAATGTTTTTAGGGAAGCCAAAATGGGATCATAATTGTGTTCGACTTGTCCGGGGTTTCGTTCGGACATTTGCCAAAACTTGGAATCATGGGTATAAAGAAATACCTCTACTACTTACAGGTAAATATTTTGAATTTGAAGCTTTGTATATTCACTAATGTCGTGTTTTTCAAAGACTCAGAACTGTACCGTTGAATCGCATTGCAATTAATTAAGTCTCACATGACATTCATAGCTCAAAACACGTTTTATGCAGTTTTTACCACAGACGCCTCCTGGTGCGCAGTTTTCTATAAAACAGAAAAATTTCAAGGTAACTTTACACGTGTGTAAAAATCAGGGCTGTGGAGTCGGAGTCGTCGCGGCGTTCTGGCCGGAGTCGTACTCGGAGTCGGAAATTTTGAAAAGTTTGAACTTTTTATTTTTGCATTTAATATGTCAAATTTGGCTTGTGGCCGCATTGATAGGGTTGATATTCAATTGAATACACATAAATAGGAAAATTAGGGGAAAAAAGTGACGATATTAACCTTTTTTTAGTCGGAGTCGTGATTTTGGTAAATGCTGGAGTCGGAGTCGGGCTTTTTTTGACCCGACTCCACAGCCCTGGTAAAAATATATTATGTGCAGGTGCAACAAACTGAAAAGAATGTTTGTCATTAATATGTCATATGTTCGTATATAATATGTACAAAAATAGGAAAATCGTAGACATACCATCATATCGATAGCTTAAAGCAGGGGTCACCAGACTTTTTGAGAAACGGGCCGGATTGAAAGTCTTAAAAACATGGCGGGCCGGTCGACAAATAAATTCCTTTTAGAATCCAGTTAGAATATTAATTTATATGATTATTTTTAATTTTTTAATTTTTAAAATAAAAAAAATATTTAGCATTACAGCTTAAGCCAATGCGCCAAATATTCTTAATTGTGAAAGTCATACGAGATTAACTCGATGATAAGTAATGAATCAGTTGTGCACAAAATCAACGATAAATAACATACACCCAGCCCAAGATCTCTTTTTTTCAATTGAAAAAATTCTGACCTTGCCGGGAATTGAACCCGGGTCTCCAGATCGCTAGGACAAAGCTCTTGCCACTAGACCACAGGGTCCGACAATCATTATGCTTAATTTATGCTTATCCCAATTGATAAATTGAAACACATGTCGTATTGTAAAATAACAATAAAATCTTAAATTTCTTTGTAAATCATTATATTTTCTATATACATAAATTATAGAAAAATACAAAAATTTTTAAGGGGGGCCGGATGATAATTTTTATGAGGGCGGATCCGGCCCGCGGGCCGTAGTTTGGTGGCCGCTGGCTTAAAGAGTAATTTTATTAAGTCCACTTTTATCACATCTTGTTGTATCATGCAATGTGCATGTCCCGTAATTTTTTTACAACCAAAACTTATTTGAGTGCATCGTAAAAACGTTTTAGGGAAATTTGATAACGCCATTGTCGTTCTAAAAACCTACACTGCTAATTATCCAACTCCGCCATTTTCTATTGTCGCCTGTCATTCATTCGTTGTTTGTCAGCGGTGGTACAAATAAATCCTATTTGAAATTTTCCCGATCGGTTTGAAAATACCAAAATAATCAGTTTATACCCTCTCCTTAACAATTGACAAAAACGGAGATAGCAAATTTTCTCTTTAAGCCATCGATATATTGATGTATTTTACAAAGTCCGTTCTTAATATGAAGCATATAGATTCCAATCGGAGTTTATCTCACAACAAATTTTATACGAGAACTACCTGTTAATTAATATCTCTTTTACGAAGAGAGTAGGTTTAGAAAGGATATGACTAGTGGTTAGCCAATCGCCTTCACTAAGCTCCACTTTTAGTATCGGAAGAGTGTAAACATGTCTCCTAAAAGAAATCAATAGTTCAATTTGAAAATGAAATCTCCCGGACCGGGACTCGAGCCCGTTCCATCCGCAACCAAAGCCAGGGACGCTGACATTCGACCATGGACAGTGGCAGACTATCGCCTTGGAAGGCCCCAGGCGCAATATAATTTTGGAGTTTTTTCGAATGATAAACAATCTTCGTAAAATCATTAATACTGTTGATTTCATTCCAGTGGTTGAGAGTATGGCTTGAACAATTAACGGTATTACCCGCAGTTCACTAGAAACAATTCAGTATCTAGCGCACCTGCACACTGGACTTTATGATTTATTACCCATCCATCATTCAATATTACTGTTTTGAATATGCATTTTTTGATTTGACAGCATAATATAATATTCCAAATCAAAAACTAATTTTCGAAATATGTAATTTGAGCTACATATCTATGTGTGCTATTTTTGAGGCCCCAAGCGCACGCCTCTTTCGCTTATCAGTCACTGAAGACGGACCTGACAGATATATACTACAAAAAATGTAGCAATGTTTCTCGTATCCTAAGTAATTTTTGTCTCCAGGAAGCCATGCCAGTCCGCTTGAAAGGTCTTCATTTCATCAACGTGGTGTCCTTCATGGACAAAATATTGGCGCTGATGAAGCCTTTCATGAAGCAGGAGCTGATGCAGATGCTTCACATCCACTCCGATGGAATGAAGTCTTTTTACCAGTTCGTGCCCCAGGCGATCATGCCGTCTAACTTTGGCGGCAATGCGCCGGATTTGAAGACTCTCAGAGGTGACGATGGTTTATTCTCGTTTTTAACGTGTTCACTGGCGATACTTGGTGAAAAGACTTTGTATTAAAAGATAATGAAACATGTTTTTTACTTATTCCACAATAGATTTATAAAGATCAGGACAGGTGTCCCTTATCTTAAAGCATTTCCAACGTATCATTTGACGAAACCGGTCCTGAAATTAATAAATTAATTGTCGGATAAGCATAAAACATTATTTATTTTAATTCTATTCAAAGCAAAAAAAAACACATTTTCATTTTGACAATGATAAATACATTGCTTGGTTTATCTGCCTGTCTTTAATGTACAGCACAAAAACCCACACACACTCTCTATCTGTGTGTCTGCGCACTTAGCATGTTTATAGGTGACCAGACGTATGGCCATGGCGGGTGGTGGATGGGCAAGGTAGGTAGGTAGGTGAAATAGACTCTTGAAAAATTAAGATAAACAGTTAGAAACATTGTGAGTGGCTCTTCATCGATGACATCACGCTCTTGGGTGGGGGTAGAGAATGTGATATAGTTAAAAAGTTCAAAAGAATTTCATTTCTGAATAAATCTTTTGACGACATACGCTTAATCTTTTTTCAAGTTGAGGTTTTAAAATTATTAAAAAAGGGGATTGGTCCAAAGATTTGTTGACGAAATGTGACGACGGGGAGAAGGGTAAGAATGGCTAAAATTGTGTGTTGTCATTTATGGAATCTGTCTTGATTTACGTGCTACTGATTGTAATGCATGACAAACACTACCTATCTTCAGTGTTGTATGATAAGTCACTTACATATACCGGAATAGCAGTTTCCATGATACCAGTTTTGAAATCCATACAGTTAAGTTTATTTCGTCGCTTCCAATGCAAAACCACGTATGAGGAAAAAATGCGATTGTGAGTTTTGAATGCCACTCTATCCAAATTAATATTCTACACCGGCAGGCAAAACCCTGGAGACGAGGGACCACTAGGAACGCCAAAATTTGAGCTTCTCCTGAACAATGGCAAATATTCTGATAAGCGGTTTCGCATTGGAATCGACGATATATAGTTTCACGAAATTTTCAGTCAAATACACACTGTCAAAAGTTCTTCCTTGTGAAGTTTTTTAACCACCATAATGAAGCATTGTGTAGTATAATAATAAATTATTTTGTTTTTCCAGCGCAAACAATCGAAAAGGTAGTCGGAAACGCTGAATTCTTCATCGAAGAAGAAAAGCTACGAGTCAACGAAGCCTTAAGGACAGGAAAACCCAAAAATGCTGGTGAAATATTCGGAGTGGAGGGGTCGTTCAAGAAACTTGATATTGACTGATCTCTTGTTGAATTATTAAGTTAGACTTTTAAGTGATTTAAAAAAATGCAGTAAAATACCGCAATTTAGCAAGTATTTTCTAACCATTCGCACTCCCAAAGGATTGTAAAATACGAAATTGTTGATAGATTTGAATATTTTATTTATAAAAGATGTTATTTAGAAATATGCATATGTTTATTGTTTTAATAATTTTTTGAAAAAAAAATGCTTCTCTTTGGAACACCAGGATGACTTGGGCGGAAGCAAGGAGGTTAGTAGGAAACAGACAATCTTGGAGGCACCGAGTGGCGAATATGCATAAGCATTAAAGATTTAACAGATTGCATTACCAAAAATTTTAGGAGGATTAAAACAATATGTTTTGTTAAAAATCCCTTCCCACCTTTCCGATCCGAAAAAGCGACGCATAGTGACAGCAATTAGCTAACCACTAGTCCTGTCCTAGTCCTCGCATCCTTTACATCCATCTCTAATCTCTTCGAAAAAGAGAGGTTGATTTTGGACTCATGTATTTGGCTTGGAATATTATATTATGCACATCTAAAAATGTATATTCAAAACAGTAATATTGAATGGCTAACGTGTCGAACCGCCCGGGTTCGATTCCCGGTACGAGCAGATTTTTTCAGTCGATAAATTGATTCTGCTCAGAGGCAACGGGTGTTTGTGTTGTTAAATCCCTTTCCACCTTTCATATCCCAAAGAGCGACGCATGGTGACAGCGATTAGCTTACCTAGTTCTGTCCTAGTCCTCGCATCCCTACTCTCTTTGTAAAAGAGAGGTTGAGCAACTGAGTAACAAGCAGTTCTTGAATAAAAACAAATGTTGACATAAACTCCGTGAGGAGTCCATATGCTCCAAGTTACAAGCGGACATGGTTAAAAAAAACCAATATTTCATTTGGGTACACAGTTTAATAAATATTTTTCTCCTTACATTTATAAATTATTGAACAAAAGTTCTTATATTCAAAATGAATCGAATACAAATTCACATCTCTTCTAAACAACCAGGGATGTGGCGTTGTTTAAAAACCAACCCACTCCATCTCTTAATTTATTAAGTAAACAATTTTTTTCAAACAATTCAACAAAAGAATTTTTCCGCCTTTTCAATCCTGCTGTGGTATACAAAAATAAGTGGACAACACATCATCATATTTTTTTGAATATCCTAATCGCTAAGGCAATGGCTGTTTTGCAATGTCCGAATAACATTTTATCGGAATGTGAACAACTTATTTTATTATTCTGTGAAATAATTAACTTGTTACGGGTTTTATTGGAATAACTGAGCAGTTAATATTAACCGTGATCGATAGTAAAAAGTTTTAACCAATCAACCGCAAATAACACATCGTGGTGTTGCTTACTTACTCACCAGGCATGCTAACAATTCGAAAACGGGTGAAGACTTTTCCTCAATCAACAAATATATTTTTTTTACGTTCAATCATTTAGTATAGGTCTGACATCTGCTGAGGAATCAAAATATGAATACGAAATTTCAATTTTGTAAAACAAATTCAACAAAAATCATAAAGATGGAACATTACAGGACATAAATCATTATATAATTGAGGTATTCGACCGGAGATGTTTGATGGAGTTTCAACATCAACTTTGAATCGTTTGAATTTCATTTGTGTACTTGAAATGCCTGAAGATGCCAAAAGGCGAAACCCGTGTTGTTAGCAACATTTATTTTCAAGTATCAACTTTTCAATCAGCCGCGTCAACAGTTGAGACAGTTAACGGGATAATTTGGATAATTGTTTTAGACTGCTAAGATTCTGTTCTTAAATTAAATCTAAAACAATGGTATAAATTATGTGAGCTACAGTCACATCGTTTCAGGCTAGTTATAATACAAAAAGGGTGTCATCGCTCAGAATGGGAAACATAAATAAACTCAAGGTTATGCTTGTTTGTATTTAGAAGTTGGCTAGATTGAAGAACATAGATAATAAAATAACACATTATTATTACAAGCTGTTAAAGAGTTAATGTTTTTTTTTTTTTTAAACTTAACATCAGCACTGAAATTAATTTAAGTGTGAGTTTACAATAATTTTTCATGTAGCCAACTATTTAAGATAGATAATAAAAATATTGTTTTTGTAACATAGACCATTATTGATATCGAATAACCAACTAGACTAACCAATAGACATCAAATATGATATTTATATCGTATATTCATTTCTAACAAACAAATAATACTTATCAAAATACTCTCTTATAATATTAAATAAATAGACGTTTCCATTGCATTAATATCTATAATACAAGACGAAAATACATTTAGATTTTTGGCCATACTTTTTAAAGAAGACTGATTCGTAATATAAAATTTCAAATAATGTATTATGTGACAAATAGTGACACGTGCTTCGCCTCTTTAAGAAGCATCATCAGACCTACTAGTAGTATCGTAGTATAGACCTAAACCTTAAAGAAAATTACGCCACAGTGACAGCAACGCCGCAAATAATTTCATTGCCGGAACCTTTAAGTCATTCTATTGAAACTCGAGCGCAGGCAAAGCGACGAAATACACTAGATGCAACCAAAACAACAAAACATTCTAAGAAGCAGCAGGATGTCACGCCGCCTATCTCTGCTAAATCTAATGTAGAAACAACTCCCAAGCTGGTGGAAAACTGGACTACAGTCCAAAGAAAACGATGTGGAGGCATTCGTGGAAGTCTGGGTAGTCGAAAAGATGATACCGGTAGTGTCAATCACTACCACTTTCATCCCTTCCATCCAGAAACAACGAGCGAAGATTTTTTAGTATATTTAAATAAACTTCAATCCGCCCCGTTCACAGTCGTTAAACTAAAATCGAAGGGAGACTACGCGTCATTTAAAGTTGGGATTCCTTCAAATATATCGGGACTTATTTTAAAGGCGGAAAATTGGCCACGTCACTCATATATCAAAAAATGGGTGACAAAATGGAAACACCACGTCTACCTTCAGTTTGACGCAAAACTTTAAAAGAACTATCATTTTACTACCAGAATGTTCATGGCATGAAGACAAAGTGTGAGGAGTTTTACTGATGTCATAGCGTTAACGGAGACATGGCTAAATAGCAGTGTTTTCAGTCGTGAATATTTTGGTAGTGAGTACAATGTATTTAGAAGGGATCGAGACTCCGGTGCAGGCCACAGGCAGGGTGGAGGTTGTCTTTTGAGTGTCAGAAATATGGAAGAGTTGCAGGCTGAACGCTTTCATGCTTTAGAGACATCGAATGAGGACCTTTGGGTAAAACTAACGTGTGCCGGAGACACTATTTATATTTGTGTTTTATATTTTCCTCCAGCAAGTACCCTAGAGGTATATAAATTATATTTTGATACGGTTTTGTCAAATTTTAGTTTACTCAGTGAAAGAAGAGTCATCGTGATGGGTGATTTTAATCTAAGATCTGCGCGCAGTGGTATTAGTGTCAGAAGTGACTTAGAATTTCTGTGTGCAGCTTTTGGATTTTCTCAGTACAGTGATATCTTCAACTGCAGTAATGAACTACTAGATATGATTTTTTGTAATAATTATTTGTCAATTTCACGGTGTGTGTCCCCGCTTGTGCGAGAGGATGTATATCACCCTTCTTTAGTTTTCCTGTTTGATGTTCATAAGACTCGAAAATCTCACACTAAATTACCGCCACACAATGCTTATTTGTGGAGGGGGTGGCATTTTGAGAGTGGTAACTTCAGTAAATTATACTCTTTAATAAGTGAAATAGACTGGAGTGAGATCTATGAGCATCGCAATGTGAACGAGGCGGTTGATCATTTTATACTTGTGTTTACAATGTATTTGATTTATGTTTCAAAAGGAAGCTGCCAGGTCGTGGTGGAAGACGATATCCGAAGTGGTTTTCTGGAGAAATTATCAGGGATATAAAAATGAAGCACACGTTTCATAAGACCTGGAAGACTAGTAATAGTCCTCGGGATTATGAAATATTTAGCTTGTGTCGATCTAAGCTCAAACAAAATGTTCAATTTGCCTACCGAGCATATTTGGCAACGATGGAAGATTGCATTCGCGGAAATCCTAATTTGTTTTGGAACTATATAAAGTCTATTAGAAACGATGGTGGATTTTCTGAATCAATGAATTGGAAGGGTCATGCAGTGATGGGTCTTGGAGTGGCAGAAGCGTTTGCTGGCCATTTCAGATCTGTGTACTCGAATGATATACCACACCTGAATGTTGAATCTGTTCTGAAAAATCGGACTGATGGTGCCCAATGCATTGATACAATGCAGATTGATGAAGCGGATGTTATATATTTTACTAAAAACTTAAAAACACTCGCTCACTTGGTCCCGACAAAGTACCAACGTGTTTTTTAAAAGGATGTATTGACCTCATCAAGAGTCCATTGTGTTATATTTTTAATCTTGTAATGAAATCAGAATTTTCCCAGAAAAATGGAAAATATCTAAGATTACTCCAATTTTTAAAAATGGTGCAGAATCATCAGTTGAAAATTATAGACCAGTGGCTGTTCTCTCAACACCAGCAAAGGTTTTAGAGATGATCATGCATCACATGATAATGAAAAGAATTGATCCATTTATAATCGGTGAACAGCATGGATTTAGGGCAGGCAGATCAACCGATACTAACTTGATGGTGTTTACAGATTACGTGGTCGACGGCATTAGATAAAGGCCTGCAAGTTGACTGTTCCTACAATGATTTCGCGAAGGCATTTGACAGGGTCGATCATGACATCCTTTTGGAAAAACTACAACTAATCGGTTTGTCTGACGGCTTCGTTAGGCTTTTTTGCGAGCTATTTTCGAACAGAAAACAATACGTAACGTATGGTCTTTTTTGAATCGCTACCGTTCTACACGTATTCTGGTGTACCACAGGGCTCGAACTTGGGGCCAATGCTGTTCACTATATTTATAAATGATATTGTAAAAAGTCATTAAAAATTCTAAGTTCTTATTATTTGCTGATGATTTGAAACTGTTTTTGAGGGTTGTCACCTTGGATGATTGTCACCGTCTCCAGTCCGATATAGATAATATAATAGAGTGGGGAAGATGTAACAAACTTGAATTTAATATTGATAAATGCAATCTTTTATCGTTTACGAGGAGCTCACGAGTATTATTCTTTCAATATTCAATGAATGGTCGAATTCTCTCACGAATTTCATCAGTAAAAGATCTTGGCGTACAATTTGAAAGCAAACTAACATTCAACAATCACATTAAGATTACTTGCAACAAAGCTTTGCAAATGTTGGGCTTTATCCTCCGCACTACCAGGGTCTTTCCAGGAGTAAAAATTTTGATACTAATGTATAATTCTTTGGTTCGAAGCCCGACTTGAGAGTGGATCGATTGTTTGGGCACCGAGGAGTGCGAAATGTGTTCTTATGGTGGAGAGGGTTCAGAAGAAATTTTTGAGAATTCTCTATTTGAGGACATATGGGTACTACCCATGGCTTTATCCAACAGACTTTCTCTTAGGGATGCTCACTTTCAATAGTTTGAATGCTCGAAGAGAAATGTATTTGGCATTATATTTCTTTCGGCTTATCCGAGGCCAAAATGAGAATTCCACCATTCTTGAAAATGTTAAATTGAATGTTCCTGATAATTTTTTGAGGAATCGTGAGCATGAGTTGTTTGTTCTTTCAAGGGGTAGAACCAGTCTGCCAATGGGAATGCCTCTGGGAAGAGCTTTAACAATTTTAAACGGCATTGCTTCGGATGTCGACATATTTCATATTGACGTGAGTGAGTTCAGGCGAATACTATATTTTATGAATAAAAGTTGATTTTGTCAGAACTCACTCGGTTGACATCTTTGAAAATTTCTAATGTGATTTTATAAATTTTTTTCTCTCTGTTTTTATGATTACAATGTTTTCATCTTGTTTTTAATTAATTAATGATTAAAATTATGTATTTACATGTATGTATATATATAAATACATACACGTATTTATATTTGTCAAATACATGGCGCATTGGCATTAGCTGTAATGCCATGATTTGCTTTTTCTTAAATAAATAAATAAATAATAACCTATTTTTGTGCGGTAGATGCGTTCCACGAAAATCGCACAAAAAGGAATTAACCATATAAATGTTGTGTTCCCATAGAACACAACATTTATAAGGACGCACGTGTCAAGGTCACATAATAAACAGGTGAAACACTGGATTTTGCATGTACAGTATGTGAACAGCGTGCTGTTAATTACGTTACAGCATATGTATGTTTATTTCGTCTGAAAAATTGCATTAAAAAAACCACATAACTTTGAAATCGCACAAAAAGAGGTTTAGGTGTATAAAAGTACTGCCCTGCAATAGTAGGTATGATGATGCTTCTTAAAGAGGCGAAAAATGAGTCACTTTTTGTCACACAATACGTGGAATAAACTAAGTTATTTTTAATCTTAAATTAAAGAAGCCTCCACAAAATTAAGATACAAAACATGGCCATCTGTAATAATACATGTCAACTATTTTATATTAATAAATTATATGTGGAATGTTGGTATATGTACAAAATTTTAACAAATGGTATTCATATATATTTTGTCTACTATAAATTAAAGCTTAAAATAGAAATTCTTTTTGTTTCCTACCTTTATTTATTAAAATAAATAAAACACATTACTTCCTTCTTTTAGCTAGTCATGCCTTTCTCAATTTGATATTAATAGCCCGGTTTGTATTTATATTTTATCAGTTTGAAAAACAGTCCTAATCTTAGCAAAATATATCTATGAGCAAGAAGAAAAAAAGTGAGATTTATTTATGTATGCTAAAACAAATTGAAAATAGAACACATAAACAATTATTTATGGCCAAAAGACAGTATTCTGTTTTCAGCCAGTAAAATAATCAAAATAGGTAAAATTAAATTCTTATTTTAAATATTTCAACCAGAATATAATTCTTATAATAATAAATATTTTATATTTAGATATAAATGTTGTGTCCGTGTGACTAGTAAAAGGACATTGACAACAGAATTTACTGAAATGTTTAAAAATGTCACAGAAATAACACTGAGGAATATACAAAAGTTAGTTTAACATTTCTTCCTTAACCATTTACCTGCAGAAAATTTTGTTGTGTTGATTTTGCCCATGTTTACATGAATTAATATGGTATTTGATTCTGATAGTACTGAATCATATCATATGTCCTTGTCCTGAAGTTGAGGAAGGAGCTTCTAATAACAGAGAGCATGAAAGCTGCAGCCTCTTTGTCGGTAGAATTGGGTGCAAAGCGGGCCCTAAGCAGTCGTATCGTTTGGCCTCGGAAACATGGCAGACCTGTGTCTAGCATTAAGGAAACAAGGGTTATGATCGCCTCCTGGTATGGTCTGAAAACAGTAACATTTATAAGTTATTGTGGTCATTTATCAATTAATTAATTAGAGAATGAAAATATTTTGTGTCTTTTGTGATAGTGACATCTGTTGTCACATTACGACAGTAAAGATATAAATATTTATAAGCGCGACTGGTGGTTATTATCTGACAAAGTATTAATACTCAATATTTGAGTCACCAGTCACAAAGGCTGTTCGACTGATCAATATGCACATCCTATTGAGGAGGATATTATCAGTAGTGAACTTGGTGTTTTGTTTTAACTCATATCATTTATATGTAAATAATATGTTTTTTTATGCCATTCTCTGTATAATAATTTTTATATTTTGTTATCGCATTGGCGTCAGCTGTAATTTCATGTATAATATTGTTTTTCCAATAAACATCCAATATGTTTTGGTTAATATTTCGCTATAATTCATCTTAAATTGTATGCAAGTTTTTGAACACTGAATTACTGTACCAAAATAGCAAAAAAAATATGGAACTATATTGTCTATCAGTTCTTTTTTACAACTTGACAAAATTAAACATACCTGACAGCCAGGAAAGCTTGAGAACAAAGTTCGCAAAACCATCGGAAAGGAGGGGCCTCCATCTTGCCCCCCATCACCATCACCATCTCGTCTGTCAATTTTATGTCGGGCTCGAAGCCCAGATTGCCTCCTGGCGATGACTCGAACATGAAGCCAAAATCTAAAATGCATAAAATATTCATTTCACTAAAGGTATTGCAATTCAATCAAATAAAATTTGACCTCTACTTTGCTGCTATTGCTTCTGGTCTACTGCACTACAGTCTGGGTGAACCGTTCACGGCTCCACTTAGGTTGTTCATCCACCTTCAGCACTCTCATGTTGTGCAGCACTCCTTCTATACAGCGAGGATATAAGTCTTAGTCTTCCACTTAAGTCTTGATTCATCTTCTACAACTCCTAGTTCGACATCTTATAGGTAACTTCTAAATCGAATCCTGCTCGACATCGTAAAACTCGGTTGGAAAACTATTTTTTATTGATTTTCAATTATCCTTATGTCCCTTAGCTAAAGTTTGTAACATGTTATAATGTGGTATATTTTTCGGTATTTCGTTTTACCATGCTAATAAATACGAAAACCCTGTGATATTAAACAAATTCTCAAATCTATTGAGGAGTTGCTGGAAGGAAAAAAAAGGCATATTGAAAAGTGCAAAGGGTTATGAGATGAATAAAATAGCTTACCAATATGAATGATGTGACCATCAGTGTCCAGCATAATGTTACCATTATGCCTGTCTTTGATCTGGAGCAGGAAACCGATCACGCTGTACGCGGCCATGGACTTGATGAAGCATCTTCGGGCAGCCTGTAGCAAATAAATTTTGTTTCAATCATTATAGTAAATCATTTGCCACTGAAGTGTCGTAAATATTCGTATTCGCTCTCACACTCTAACACTGCTTCATTAATAGCAGAGGACAGTGACAAAAAATGACATGTGGAGAAACCAAAAATAGTTAAGCGGCAAGACATTTATTGGGGTTGTAGGTATCATCTTTTCAAACAATAATTTAATATCGATGGTTTAAAGAGTAATTTTGCAAGCTCCACTTTTGGCTGAAAATGACCTAACAATCCCATCTTGTATCATGTAATGTGCATGTCCCGTAATTTTTTTATAACCAAAACTTATTTGAGTGCATCGTAAAAACGTTTTAGGAAAAATTGATAACTCCATTGTTGTTCTAAAACCTACTTTGCTAATTATCCAACTCCACCATTTTCTATTGTCATCTGTCATTCATTCGTTGTTTTTCAGCAGAAGTCCTATTTGAAATTTTCCCGATCGGTTTGAAAATACCAAAATAATCAGTTTTTACCCTCTCCGAGAGATAGCAAATTTACTCTTTAAGCCATCGATATTGTAAGGATAAAATGAAATAAGAGTTAATTGATTTGGTAGATACCTGAAATTCTCTGGTATTCTCATCGCCGTAGTTCTTGATAAAGTACTCATACATTCCGATATCAGTTTGCCTTCCGAGTTGATCACGAGATTTTGCATTCGGCACACATTCAATAACCCCACACTGAAAAGGTAAAAAAACACATTCTCGATTGTATTGGAAATTACTAGGTAGAGCTCTCTTTAGAGAATTATGAGATATCGACGACAGCTCTTTCAACTCCATAGCATCGAGATGCACTTTATATTAATCCGGGTTTCACAAACCCTGAAGCTTATTTTTTAGGTTGGGTAATTCCTATATATTTCTGAATATTTTTAAGCTCACTTTTAAGGTATTCACTGCCAACACTGGGTGGAATGAAATTATACTTAAAGTACTCGCTCATCGCAAGAATCAGTTGATAATGCTAAACCGGTCCTGATATAAAAATTTCAATGTGGAATATGTACTAAAAATGTGTTATTATTTGAATTTTTTTCAAACTGTTTACAATATTTATTTGCGCGGCAAAGCGTTCTGTCAAGCTTGGCAACTGGCATTAAACTGACAAAGACTTGCCAGCCAGTCAGGTAATAAAAGATAGTCTTCTGCCTGTACCGAGATTCTTGCCGTCATAATCAGGGAAGATTGATCATCACTTGTCTTTCAATTTTAAGTAGAAGATCTTTAGTGGTGTATAAAACCTTTCCAAATTGTCGCAGAACACCAATTCAGGTTCTTTAGTTTCAAGTCCTGTAGTCAAGTTGTCGATGCACAATAGATTACATGCTCTCATCATAGATTACTCACCCCAGGTGCTGTAGCCACCACCCTGTATGGGAAGAGATACAGATCGAGCCCCACTTGCTGGAAGATATTCTTGAAGATGGAGATGACCTGCAGAGCCAGCATGTCTTGCCTAACATCATCACCTACTTTAAAAATGGCCGCCTGCCACTGCTCGGCGCCCAGGCCGGTGAAATGGTCCTTACCATCTTCCTAATAACAATGAAAAATTAACAGAAATGAATCATTAGTAAATAATTTTTTTAATAGGTTGCCCACAACTGTTAAATTATTTCCAATGGGATTAACCTTTCCAAACACAACTCATAAATTTGCAGTGTTCCTTGTAATTAGTACTATTCGTGTTTGAAGAGGAATTATCTCAACCTCCATTTTGTAAAGTTTGAGTTTGAGATAAATGGCAAAACAGTTTCCAATGTTAAACTTTGTTCTTACGGATTTGCAGGAAAGCCGAGCAATATCTGGTAAACCCCTCTTCGTACAAGTTTCATATTTTTATATCTTATAGAACTGCATTTGAGCATGACAATGCCATATTTAACTCAAATCAGCAATTTTTGTAGTTTCGCCCGTATGTCCCTACACCCACTATTTTATAGCTAAATTAAATATCAAGATGTTATTGTCTATGATTGTTCTTTAGAAAGAGAAAAAAATGTTTTGTCATCTTCTGTCACACTCTTTTATTTCGTTTTTTTTATTAAATATAATTAGACAGTAAGATAAGAAGCTTGGCTTAAACAGTGTGTTACCTATATATAGAGAATAGTTTTCGAAATGTCGTGGACATACGTCCACGATACGGAATCAATGATAACATAATTAATAAATAAAAGCCTTATGAAACTTTTTTTGAAGATGCTTCTCAAAGAGGCAACACGGCCAAAGAAAGAAGGCACTAACTCGCAAAATTTCTGTTTTTTTTGCTAAATAATTTTGTATATAGATATGTTGCTCATTTTTTTCGCAGTAACTAAAATCCTTTAGTGAAGAAATGGACATCTTCTAAAAGTATAAGAATTTCTTAGCAAAAAGGCAGTCACTTAAGTTTTTTAGGAAAGAGGCAGTCCATTGACTTAATGCTTGTTTACAAAGAAATTAGGTCATCAACCGCTCTATAAATACTAAATACTAAAACTTCAAAAAACACACCATGTCATTTTTCTCAAAAGTTTGTCAGCTATACACATGTAAATATTTGTTAAACAATACACTGAACAAGAAAGTTATCACATCTTATTTTATATTAACAATAAAGACATCTACACTGGTAACATTTTAGCAATTGGCATATTATTACTGATGCTATTGCAGAGGATTTTTCACATCCACTCACTATCTTCAAAAACATAACACAAGAAAATATCATCTTGTAAAGTTTTGGCAGTGACAATCTGAAAGATTCCAGAATAAGTGAAAACATCCGTCAATCAAATTAATAAGCAGTTTATGTTTCTTACGGGCGGTGAATATTCTCCATTGGCAGACATAGCAAGTGCCAAAGATTCCAGTTCGTTGATACCGTGTCTCATAACCCGGAAACGAGCCAAATAAGGAGCTTTCGCTGCACTCTGCATAGGTGTTCCTGGAATAATATCATGGGATTCGATTGGAAAAAACTTAGATTGAAATGCTTAATTCTGGGCCGTAATGCTAGAAGTGTCTATGTCAGATTGTGGCCATATGTATTTCAGAAATACTTTAAAATACTCATTCTTTTTATGCTAGATATCCTTATGTCATTCGATTAAAAATAAATGAAATACAAGGACATCTAATTTGTATGTGAAAGTTATGTTGCAGCATACTTTGCTATGTTCACATAGATCAGTGATGCACAACCTGCGGCCCTCAACAACTTTCCATGCGGCCCCCAATGGCAAACATCAATCAGCTTTTTTCTTCAGAACTTCTATAAATCAATAAAATATAAAATTTTATATATACATCTCCTAAAAAGGTTGTGCATCACTGACATCGATGATCAGAAGTTGAGATTTATTACTGTAAGAAGTGCCTATGTTCACTTAGGCAGTTATAGTGCGAAAGATCACCACTTTACTAGATTACATAGATACCATAAATTTCAATAAACTTTCAGAGCACATCACCAAAATATTATTGTTATTCCACTTATAGTATAACAAATAACAATCTTTGTCAGATGGACACGTTCATTTCTTTGGGTCAGTGTATCAGAGTTCTTCTGCATTAAAATCAGTTTTATATAAATTGTCACTTATTGCATGACATATATATATCAAAGATGAATAAATGATAAGATTTAAACGGAGGCAAACTCACCGCTTTTGTAGTCAATGTCCATAACCATGGAGTCAGGATTCGAAGGTAAGTAGCAGCCAGGCTGAACCTAGAAAGAAATAAAAATACATATTTAAAAATTAAGATATCTTGCATCGATAGTTGGCTCTATGCACTCCCTAATTATCTTGTCACCAGCCGCCACTGCTTGTGATAATTTGCACAACTTTACAGTATTTTACTCAACCGGCAAACATGAGTGAGAGCTTGTCAACAAAATCTACATATCTATAAATAGTCAGTAAATACAGTAAACCCCCCTATAGCGTTCCCCTCTAAAAGAGTCTCCTATAGCATATGCAACAACTCCCCAATTAGAATTTACGTAAATATACAATATAATAAATACATATTTTATAAATATGCATTGAAAAAATATTCATCTGTAGCTGAAGCTTTATCATTTGACTGAAATATTTTTATTTACTGATTTTGGGTAATTTGCAATATACAATTGAAGGAACCTAACCTCAAATTTTGTTTGGGTGCCTACTCCTCTATAACATAGTATTCCAATAGCGTAGTCCTAATCTCTTTGCTATAGGCGGATCAACTGTATTATGCAACATACCTTGATAGTTTTAAGAGCTTCCAAGCAAGCTTTTTTCCTCTCCGCTCCTTTGGGGAAAGGCCTGATCTGTCCACTGATGTTGGTGATCTTGCTGAAGAAATCGAATTCTCGCTCGTAGAAAGCCTTGGCAGGACCTGACAGAGATCCCACGATGCTTTTCGTCAGCGACTCCAAAGTGTCAAAGAGTACGGCTGTAAAACATATAACCAACTGTTATCAAACGTTATGTGTGGAAAAATAATACAGAAAGAATCTGTGATGTGATAAATACAATTTTTCTCAAAACGAGAATATTTATGTGTTAAATGTCACTTCATTTTGGATAGGCATTATTTTAATAAATAATACACATTAAATAGTACTTCAGTAGATAAGGCTTGCGGTGAGCGAAACCGGACCTGAAGTTTGTCAAAATATAGGCGGAATAAGTCAGTGTTCCCCGACCAAATTTCAATTATTTATTATAAACTCAAACACTTGAAATTAATCAATTCATATAAAACCCACAAATTATTTATCGACATTTCCATGTTATCTGGTAATTCGTATTTGCAATACTACATTCAAAATACTTATAAAGAACCCACATAATTTACTGAAACTCTTTTAGATCAAAATTTTCGCTAATTCAAAAAGACGTTCATAACAATTAAACTTAGTGATCTACTTTTATTTTTGTACATCAACAATACAGATTGTTAACTACGCGTCGGTTCAAGTACATTTGTGTACTTGAAATACCTGAAGATGCCGAAAGGTGAAACCCGGTAGGTTAACGACAAAACTCATGGAAAAGTACGAAATTCATATGATTCAAATTCCATCAAGTCCCTTCAGCTGAAATTCTTTATTGGAAAAATATGAAATATAAACCATTTTTATTTCAGTATTAGTGGTCTGCAATTTTTTAATAATACCTTCACGTAAATAATAAACATTATTATATTGCAACTTGCAACAATAATGCAAAAGGGAATTACAGACCCACATACATACATACGCCGTTTCGGTTTTATATATAAGATAAGTAATATTTTCAACCGATTTCAAACCCTAAAACATTAGATATTGCGGTTATATGAGGCTCAAAGTTAATTAATTAGTTTCTTTTAGGATTTATTAGGCTCTAATTTATTTTTAATTAATTAATTATTAAGTTTTTCGCGAAATAATATATTCATATTTTGTAAATGAGTAGCGGCGCACGCTTCTTACTAGAACGGCTATAAAACAATGGCGGCCATCGATATTGGCGGAAATGTTCACGCCGCATAGATGCGTGTTTATTAGGTTCCACAAATAAATTATTTAAGCCAATAGATTGTATTGATAATATATATATGTTCATTAATATTTTCAACCGATTTTGAACCCTAAAACATTAGAGATACCGGTTTTATGAGGCTCAAAACTCCGCGCATCGCCCATGACCGCTATACACGTCATACGCGCTGAGGGCATGTCAGCCAGGACATGTATAGCGGTCATACGCGGCGAAAAGATTAAAGTATGATAGGACAATTAATCCAGGACTTACGGTCTTTGCACTGCATTTCCTCGTCTGTGTACATATTGGTTCTCATATTCCAAATGAGCTGATGAGCCACCAGCTGCGACTTTTGGGCGATCACCTTTATAAACTCCGTCACGTACCCCATCTGCAATTCAGTAAACGTTCAATATTTTAATATAATATTGAAATTGATAACTTATTTCTATTCATAGTGTTGCATTGACTCTAATTCTTAACATATAAATGATAAAAAATGGTCAGTGCCTTGAAAAAATTGAGTAAAGTAAAATGTATGAAATGCAGTCAACTTGAAATGCAGTCAAGCTTTAGCGTAGTGATAGGGACTATGCTGTAGGAACCCTAGTTTATAGGGGACAGGGCACCTAAAAAAATTTGAGGTTAGGTTTTTTATTTCCTTCAAAATCATTTTTCCCATTTAGTTTTTTAACAAGGGTGCATGTAATTTTTTTAATTGACAATCCAAACTGACAAAAATGCAAATGAAATGATTTTGAAAAATTTTTGTAAAAAGGCAACACCAAAGATGCCAAAGGATCACACTATAGGGGGGATGCTATAGGGGGGTTCACTGTACACTAAGATATGGTGAATTTATTGCTTTCCCACTTTTGCACAGCTTTCTCTCATAGAAAAACAAAATGAGAAAACCATTTGCAGTAATAGAAATTGAATGAAATGAGAAATTGAGAAACGCACAAACCACTTGCTTTCCCACTTTAACACAGCTTGCTGCATAGTAGACAGAGTGAGACAACAAATGACTAGCTTTGTAAAAATACTAACTGTGTCATGACGGAGGGCCTGCACCAGTTGAGGAATGTAGAACAACACGGCATCTGCAGGATATGAGCCGAGAACTCTCACAGCGTACTGAGCTGATGTCGGATGAGGAGGATATTGCCTGGAGAAGAAGGCCAGTGCCTCTATCGGCGACACACGAGCCCAAGTCAGCATGTGCACCAACTGTTCAAACAAAATAATACCAATGCTAAATATTGAAACAAGGATTGCATTATAACATGCAATATATTCGCCTTGCTTTGTCTGCCTTTAATGTTCACTGTCAATACTTGGTGGAAAGGCATTATAATAAAAATAATAATACATTTTTAGTACTTTTTCCACATAAAATTGACTGACTTGTTCTATCATGTCCAGTCTGTAGCTTTTGGACTTACCTCGATGGAGTCGTTGAGTAATGCATCAGTGGTGACGAGGTACTGCAAAGCCTGGGGAATGTGAGACACGGCCAGGGGATCGGTGCGAACTTTATACTTCAACTCTTGCACTATGGATTCGTTTTTTATTCTGGAATCGAAAATATTAAATCAATTCAATGATCAAAAAATACACTCAGTTTAGAAATAACACGGCCACTAAAAAGAGCAAATACTATATTTATACACAACATCTTATGACACAGCCACAATCGACTGCGCGTCTGTAGGGTAGGTCAGTTGTCACTGACCTAGGTTTGCCTCAGTACCGTGTGAGTGGCAGAGACAGATATTTCTAGCAATGAAAGAGATTAATGTCCAGTCCCTCATAAAAATCCCCATATACATATGGATAATCAAGTAGCAATGAATAGTTATATTTTCTCTCATTTAAAATACGTATTACCTTTTTATACGATTTTCCATACCAAAATATTGCTCTTTTTTCAAATAACACGGTTTTTTAAATTTAGCGAATCTATCTTCCATTTTATGACATTTTGTACACAGTTTTCTATGGAACGTTTCTACCATATAAAAAAATAGATGGATTTACTGATCCTAAAAACACAATAGTGATTGACTAATCTTCTTGAATCCTGGTCTGTCTGGAGAAGGTTTTTGTCTCAAACACTGGATATCCAAGGTCATTAGACCAAACCTATCACTATCAATCGAATTTAGATGAGGTTAAATACCTCTGTTTTCTTTCCAACAATAATTGACACTAATAGATACTGACCTCTCCGGTAGAAATACTGCCAAAGCAGGGCTGATCTCCCATGCCAGCCTCACGTAGTCCCGGTAGACTTTCGTGGTTGTATTGTCTTTAAGACGCCACGTGGCAATATTGTCCTCTCCCGGAACGGTCAGCTCCGGACGGCTTCCCGGATTGTGCCATATTATCAGGAACTCTATTTCTACAGCCTGGAATAAGAGTTATTTAAATTATTAACCTATTATTGAAGTTTGATTTCAAATTTGAATTGTTTGAATTTTGTACCTTTCCATGAGTTTTGTCGCTAACGACCCGGGTTTCGCCTTTCGGCATTTTCAGGCATTTCAAGTGCACGAATGTACTTGAACTGATGCTTAGTAAACAGTTTGTATCGTTTATATACAAAAGTAGAAGTAGATCACTAAGTTAAATTGCTATTAATATGTAAATTAGTTAAAATTGTATGTTAACAAGTTTCAATGAATTAAGTGGGTTTGATATAATTATAGGGATTTTTGAAAATACTAATGACCAGATAATAACATAGGAATATCTAAAATAAATCTAGAGTTTTATCCAACCTATTATTAATGAGTTGATTGATTTCAAGTCTTTGAATTAATAATTAATGATAGTAAGTGCTTGAATTATTAATAAATGACAATTATTTAAAAGGGTACAACAATGGTGAACTTGGTAACTGAAGTTGCTCGTTTAAAATTTGGTAACCGTTAAGCTGAGCTCTATTTATTTCCAAAATTTCTTCATAAAATAATTTAAATTCGCCCCGGTTAATGCAACAAATTCCATCAAGCACTCTCAGTCGAAATCCTTAATTATATTATTGAAGTGTTTTAGCACAAGTAAGTTGGGCTATTATATTGACATTGTCAGAGCAAGAAAGTTATAAAATTATAATTAAATTTAAATTTAAAAAGAACTTACCAGAAGTTCTAGAATAAGGTTCCGTTTCTTGATGTAGTCTTTTACAAAGACATCGGCTGAATTTTTGGTGTTCAATTTCACGGACCGAGCAGATCTCTTTCCGACCACACTGCCTGCAGTACTTCCAGTTGGGCCAGACGACAGAGGAACCTGTAACAAGAAAAATGGATTATTATTTTCAAAACTCATTCATATGAGAATTAAATTTGAAGATCAATTTCAGCTATGCGTTCACTATAAACTCCTTGTGAGAGAAAATGTTATTATATGTTTTTAATACATGAACACGAGATCGAATAAGCCCATAAATCGTCTCGCAGCACAGAATGTATTGTACACATGTGCCAGGACACACGAAAACATCTTCAAACTATAAATTATGTATGTTAAATCACTTTTTATGCAATTTCTATTTTCTCTAAAATTGCTGGCGTACAGCCGTAGATCGAATACTTCGACTTTGGCGGTTAAAGGGTTAAGGACAATTTGTTTCCTTGGTGGTGTACCAGCCTATCTCACATTTTCAAATTACTGAGATATGTTATTTGAAAATAAGCCTAACATTCCATGGATGTTTTTAACACTTCTGTTACGAGATGAACAGTTCTAAGCTGCATAGATCTCTTTACAAAGGTATTAAGTGTGTTAGATCTTTTTTCCGCCACCATTAAAGTTTGTGCTTTAAAAGTAGTTTGCTCAGAAATCGTATTTATGGGATGTTTGTGGAATAGATCAGTTCACCACCAATAGAACAAATTCAGCTAAGAATGTCATCTTTAGTGATGAGACACATTTACAAGACTTTGCAAATAGCCAAATTAACTTCTGCCAAGTGAATACCAATTAAATAACTTACAGTATTTATCCAGCCCCCTGCTTGCTGCCGGCTGAACTCACTGCTGTTCACAGAAGACCGATTCTCAGGAGTGTTCAAGCCGTACCCGCTTTGAGAAAGTGTCAGGTTGTTGGGACCGTACATATCGAAATCTAAAAAATGTATACATTAATTTTCAATGTAAAATTCTATTATGTTCAATCAAATAATTAATGTGAAATAAGTTATTAACCCATTGTTTACGGTGTGCACAAAATTTATGCGTATTTACGATGGGAATCGAAAAGGCCCGTAATCAAAGTGTTAATGACATAAAACTAGGATGGTGGAACAGAGAAGAAGATGTATTGTGTACCATATCTACAACTGTATATAAGGATGAGTAAATGCAGGATTAAAACATAGTTCTGACGATGGCGTAAGCCGAAATAGCTATCAACAAATATATAAAATAATTTCTGTAGAATTAAAATACATTTTTATTTTTTTCACCGTATTATATATACAGGACATTAAATATTCAATTAATAACCAAAGCTGATAGCCTGCAGGCCAATTTTTATTGAAGAAAACTCTTCACTGACCTCCGATAGCGCTGGCCTTGAGGTATTTCTTGTCGGAGTGCATAGCCTGCCAGAACTTGACGAGAACAATGATATCTTCTCGTAAAGCCGGCCCCTGTTTCGATGGACAGCGAGGTTCACGGCAGAAGTAATCCAAGCATGCGCTGTAGATTCTCTCCCGGAGAACATTCCTTGCAAGCGAACGAGGAAGCATGTCGCCTTGTAGAAGTGAAAGACCGCAAGACAGGAGCCTAAGAATAATTGACATATGACAGGAGGGTAAAAAAATGGCTAAAACCGTGTGACATCATGTATAGACTAAATAAATAACTTACTTGAATCGAACGCCCACTGCATCCACATGTCGGTTCTGGTGATTATCCCTGATAGCACCGACACTCATTGGCAGTGATCTGCAACAATTTAAGGGAAACTTTAAGCATACATTCAGTGAGGATTTTGACTGAACATGCTTAACCCGTGGCGGACGAACGTCACAGACGTTGTGTCGGGAAAAGACAAGGCCCGTACGCGTCTGTCACGACTTGTGTGACGGGAACTTTCAACTGATGATTAAACGATAAATCTCTTGCACACAGGGGTGATTATTGTTTTAAAATATTGCCTTATCTATCTTGCTACCACAAACTCCTTGAGATTGTCAGAAATAATAGATTTAAATATAAAAACATCGATTTCTCGAACAGCTACAATTTTTCGATTTTACCCGTCAGTGCGCTTATTCGTTTGAAAGTTCGCGCGAACTCTCGCGCCTGCGCAGTTCTCATATAATTTCATTCGCGGCTGCGCATATGACGGAACTATTTTACGTCAGACAGGCACTGCGCGGTATTATATTTATTTTTCGTGCGATCTTTATTTAATGTTTTTATACTTCGTATTGTATTGAGGGACACATTTAAATAAAAAACTATCGTGTATTTAATCTAATTATGTCGACTATTGTGTTTACTAAAAAAATTATTGGGTGTATTCAATATTTAAAAACATTTAGTTCTGATTTGTGATTTGCACAATGCTCAAATGTAATTCAAAGAAAAATAAAAAACTTTAACAAGTTTCATGTGCAAAGATTGTGATGTATTTGTCGTTATCTTTTCTACAAAATTTATAACTCTTAAAAAGATTTAAAAAAAATCATAAATTATTATCTCTCCCTAGGTGTATGTGTGTTGAACATTTGGTGATAAATGTCTCGATATTAAATTATTTATGTGTTTCCCCGTAATTAAGCGAGTAATATATGTATGTTTCGAAGTGACAACGACCATCGAATGAGTTCGTCGCAGGGCTCTTAATTTGACACGTTCGTAATTAAAGATAACAAATACGTCATGTCGACAAGCATTGCTTTTTTGTTAGAGATTTGTTTGTTTAATGAATTGTGGCTTCATGTGGTATTTCTTTCGGGTTTTTAGTGTTCCCACATATTCTTAATGTGTTTGTCCGTAATCAATATTAATCCAATTATTTTTAATCCCTCTATTTATTACGATATAACGAAAAATAACATCCTTTCATAATTCGAAGAAAGGTGACGCGCACGTTTTGAATTGAGTGAATATTTAAACGCGTGTGCCGGGTTAATGTTTGATTAAGTTTTGATTGTTTTGTTTTGCAGTAATGGTTTGTTTTCCATGATTTTTGTCTTTTATTTTGACAACCCCGGGTTTCGTCTTTCGGCATCCTAAGACATTTCAAGTGCATGAATGAACTTGAACTGACGCGTATATATAAGAATAAAAGTCACTTAGTGTAATTGTTATTATGGCAATCTGGATGAATAAGCGAATGTTTTGATGTTAATGAGATTCAGTTAATTGAATGGAGAAATTAAATTTTCAGCTATTTTAAATTTGATATCGTTAAGATTTAATTACCAGGTCATAGCATGGAAATGCCTACTAATTTAATAGGTGAGTTTAATCAGACATATTATTAAAGAATCGGTTTATTTTGATTGTTTGGATTTATAATTTATGAGTGAGTTAGGAAGATTAAGTCTCACAAGGGTGAGTTAGGAAGATTTAGTTGCTAATTTATTTCTAGTATTTCCTGGTAAAATAATTTATGATCACCCGTGTTTTGATGTAAAAATAAAAATGAGAAGTGTCACCTATGAATGAGCGTAGCCAACATGTCCACCTTCTCCTGACTGCAATACTTTGCAGTCTCAGCCAGCTCGCACAGGAAACCAACCCAGACGCCATGCGGAGCCACAAAAGGTGGTGTGGGTTCAAGCTTGCAATCTGTCAATAAAGTTTCAACAATAGTTATGCAGCTGGGAAATCAGATACAATTCCTTCAATAGTCTATGCCAGGAGTTCCCAATTTCTGTGCGCCCACCAACGTTAGCTCGAAACATTTTTGACATTTATATTTTTGCAAAATTAGTTATGTGGATATCACATCGACAGGTGAGGTCTCTTGTGCAATTCCCAAATATGAAGGAAATGGTAGATAACAGTGAATTAAACGTAACACACATTCAAGTGCTTCAAAAACAGTTTGAAGAGAGATTTCTGCAGTTTACAACTATCGAGCCAATGGTCTTCTTTATTGTCAAACCTTTTATTTGCCAATAAAATACAATATGAATAGCTTCATGTTTTGCAGGTTGTGTTCAAGAAAAGGCACAGCAAGAAAAAATTGACACTGATAATCTTTTCAACGAGTTTTCACTTTATTCGAATAAGAGAGGTTAAGCAACTGAGTAACATATAGTTCTCGTAGAACAGAACATATTTTAAGATAATCACCGCAAATAGTCCACATGTTCCACGTTAGAAGCCGACATGGTTGAAAAAATCATTATCTTTTTATAATATCCTTAGAAAAAATAGGTGGCGCCCGCTGCCCCACTATGCAATAGGCTCAAAACAAGATTTTTAAAATTTGAATGAAAGATAAAAAATATGTATATTAAACATTAAAGTTAATAAAAACCAGGAGACAGACTATA
Source organism: Himalopsyche kuldschensis (assembly GCA_028554975.1). Lineage (NCBI taxonomy): Eukaryota > Metazoa > Arthropoda > Insecta > Trichoptera > Rhyacophilidae > Himalopsyche > Himalopsyche kuldschensis. The sequence continues at coordinate 1,553,471 of JAHFWI010000031.1, read as the reverse complement.
GATAAGAAAAGTAGAGAAAAATGAGTTAAGTGGCTCTGTCTCTAACGGGCCGAATTGTACCTTCATAAGCCGCTAACGGACTCGTCTCTTCTTGCTGCACAGAAAAGAGACCCATTTTTTTGTCAACTGTGTATTGCCATGCTGCAAACATCTCGTGTAGGAATCTGTAAAACAAAAAAGATATTGTGTTTGTAGTAATTTAACCACTTCATACCTGAATTATTTTTTAACCATAAGGATATATGTATGAGTGTGTTCAAAGTCCACACAGATCGTCCGACATTCATAAACGAGATAGAAAACCCAATAAATAGGATCACACATATGTGCGATCGCCCGGTGTAAGACGCGGTGCAATCACACACATATGCGGGCCGCGGTTTAAAGCGACCTGCGTAAAGCGGTTAATAGTTTGACACAGTTGGTAGGATTGTCTGTCTTGGATATCTTGACAAAAGATCGAGAGCTTTGTGTGTGAACATTGGTGATTAACTTCTATTAAGATTTTTAAGCGGAAGAAGATTCATTCAGAAGACTTTCACAGTTTTTCAAGGTTTGAAGTAAATGACCAACTTCCATCACTATTTGCAATTTGAAAGGAAAAGAATACAACAACACTCATAATTTCTTATTTACTCTTTGTTTATGGTCCTTTTTATTTACATTGGTAATTAACATGTTTCCTTGCATATGATGGCCAATCAGCAAAAACACAATTTTGTTCACACTGTAAACATTGTGTTAATAATATTAGCAAGGAGTGAGAATCAATGTCTATGATCTCAAAGTCAATCTGAAGATGCTTGTAGCCAAAACACCTGTCAAGCTTAGAAACACAACCGGTTACAATCAAAATTACAATCTGTTGTTTTGTCTCTATTCACCTGCCAAGTCTCAATTTACCCTCTCTCGTCTCTATTCACCCCGATTCAATGTGAATAGAGACATCGAACAAAATTGACTGTATCTTAATAACGATTGTGAATATTTGAAAAAAATTGTCATGAATGTGTAGTAGGGACCATAGAAACAAGTTTCAAGCCATTCATATTTTAATTATGTGGCGCAGGTATGAAGATACATAGTCGTGAAGGGTAAAAAGTGTCACTATTCACCCTGTTTTACGGTATATTATATTAAAAATATTTCATGTGTGTTGTGTAGTTATGTTTGTAAATTTAGATGGAGTCAGTACACAAAATTAGTGAAGGGTGACTGATGATTTTTTACCTTAGTTCCAAGTCTGGTCGAGCAGTTATCAACCATTGCCAACACTCCAGGGTCGCATTCATCGCATCTTCAGTGAAAAGCTCTACTTGAGACCATGCTGAAATCAAGAAACATGTAACATGTATTGAATAATTGAACAGAAATGTATTTTAATTAACCCTCGAAAGACAGTCCTTGAAAAATAACTTATGATCCGAAGGGGAGGGGACTAAAAATAGCCCAGTGTTTTGGCTGTATTGACATAGATTGCATTAAAAAAATGTTATATTGTCCTTAAGGGTATCTTTATACATGGTTCTAAAAAAAACTCGACTGTTTTACCCACAGGCTGGCTAAAGTTAGTGAAATTATTTGGGAATTATTTAAAAGTTTTAATTCCAAAGTTTCCAATGTAACTGTATGGTATTTTTTATAATTCTTTAGTAAATGTAAATTATAATAAGTACATAAATGTAACACATATATAAAGCTACCTGGAAAACAATGACTTTTTGACTTATGATCAAAATAGATTTTATTTCACTTACCAACAGCATGCAAGAGTTGCCTGTGCAGGCCCGGAGTAGTGATAAGAAGTGCGGTAGCCCTCCATAGAGCTTTCCGATGAGCGGCCTCTCCTCCTTTTAAGGACCCGGGCCTCAAGCTAGTCAAGGCGAGCGGCTTGCCGTCGGCCGTTCTTGTCCGACCGCCGGCCGACCAAACGGTCGCGGCGACACGGTCTGCAACTTGGTTGCGGACGGTCTCATCCGGATCATCCAACATACCGGCAACCTGATAAGAATTCGTTTCGTAGAATTGTATTATTCAGCCGTGAAATTGTTGAATGTCGCACATTTGTCAAAAATATTGAAAAAATGTCGTTCCTGATAATTTTTTAAGGAATCATGGCCATGAACTATTTGTTTTTTAATGGTGTAGAGCAGTTATGCACAACCTGCGGCCCGCGACGACGTTTCATGCGGCCCAATATGACAAATATCAATCAACTTTTTTCTTCATAACTTTTTACGAACGATGGAAGAATAATATATAATTTTCAATTTTATGTACACAAAAGAAGAGATAATTTAATTACTTTACCACATGCGGCCCTCGAACTATCTGAGAAATGATAATCTGGCCCTTCTCCTAAAAAGGTTGTGCATCACTGACGTAGAGCCAGACTGCTAATGGGGACAGCTTCAACAATGTTGAACAGTATTGCTTTGGTTATTGACATACTACGCATGGACGTGAGTGAGTTCAGACGACTATTATTTTAGTACTGCGAACTCGGCTTCAATAATACTGAGATCTAAGCTGCAGTAATACCAGTACTGCAATCCCTAATCGTCTAGTGACAAAAGCTTTGCCCTAGCGATCAAGTGGGCTCGGGTTCAATTCCCTGCAAAGTCAGATTTTTTCAACTTAGATCTTGGGCTGCGTGTATGTAATTTTTCGTTGAGTTGTTCACGACTGATTCATTATTTATCATTGAGTTTATCTCATATGACTTTCACAGTTAAAAATATTTGGCGCATTGGCATAAGCTGTAATGCTAAATATTTTTTGTTTAATATTAAAAAAAAATACAGAAGAAAAGAAGAAAGAAAATCAAAAAGAGTGATGATTGTGAGGACAGGAGATTGGGAGCCCACTGCACTTGCATAAAACTGATTATTTACCTCTCCGGCATATCGACTGCGGACACTAAGAACGCTGACAAATCGAGAGCTGTCACTCTTGACGCAGCGGGGTCTCTTCTCAAGAGCCGTGTTGGATAGTGGGGCACTCAGCTGGTTTAGACCGTCGGCTTGCAGTAGAGAATCCGTGGCCAGGGCGAGACCAGAATGGTGCCACAAGGTGGAATTGGGGACCTGCAATAGGATACCGATTACAAATGCATAAGATAAATTGAGCCATCTAGAAGCAAAGGTTGGAAAAATTGGCAAAATAACCTATGAATGTAGAAATATTAGACAGCTTATTGTCCACATGATGAAACAACATCTGTGGCAGGGAAATTGCATTCTTTGGTACAAAAATACCATACAAAATTTGAGGTTATGTTCTTTCAATAGTATACTGCAGGGGTGGCCAAAGCGTAGATTGCGTAGCTATTCCAAGTTGCCCGCCTGTCTGGTAATATAATACAGTAGGTCTTTTATATAAAAATCAATGTTTTTTCATATTTGGCAGCGCATCCATACCGTTAATTTTAACAACTTATTGTTGCACTTGCGCAAAGGTTATGGGCATAGTACAATTAACTTTCAGTAGGTGGCGCGTGTGTCGTACCATAGACAATCGGCAAAAGACAAAAAGCAAGTGTCAAACGTCATCGATACCGATCAATGTTAGTGGAATTAAATCAAAATTATTCATTTAAAATATTGTGCATCCAAGAGCACTTCAATAAACAAACACTTTCTTTCTTTGAGTAGTATTGCAACGCTTGCCGGGTACTGGCTAGTGATCTTGATTTTTAGTGATTTGTAAACATGTAAAATGATAATCATGTGAAGTGTAACTTGAAAGGCTATGTATGGACCTGATTTAAATATTCCTGAAGATGGGATCTAGTCGACTGTGGAGCCCACTTCATGGCTTCCTGAACGATTCCTTGACAGCGATCTGCGAAATCTTTCACGATACTCTGAAAAATCAAAACAAAATAGTGAATCAAGAGAGAAAAAGAAGGCTGAGAGAAAATTGTTATTTTTTCTGCCGTACAATCTTTATGTTTGATCATGTTGACTCTGATAGCATCAATGAGTATAACCCTAACACTGCTGAATTCATTTTTGAAATCTTGTCGGAATATCCTTTAAAATAAATTGCGGGAAAGGGGTTAATAGCAAGGCTGTGGAGTCGCGGTTTTTTGGGCGGAGTCGGAGTTGTGGGGTTGGGTTTTTTGGCCGGAGCCAGAGTCGGAGTCGTCGCAGCGTTTTGGCCAGAGCCTGAGTCGGAGTCGGAGTTGTGGGGTCGGGGCTTTTTGGCCAGAGTCATCGTGGCATTTTGGCCTTAGTCGTACTTGGAGTCGAACGAAATTAAACTTTTTTTAGTCGGAGTCGTGTTTTTGGTCAATGTTGGAGTCGGAGTCGTGGTTTTGGTAAATGCTGGAGTCAGAGTCGTATTTATTTTTAACGAGTCCACAGCCCTGGTTAATAGTATTGACTTGATAACAGTTTATTTCTAAATTTACCTCTCGGGCTTCCAACGTATCCTGCAACTGCAGAGTAAGATCCGTGGACGGAACCCTCAGCACAGGAGTCTCTTGATTGGCGTCCAGCTGCAGGCTGAATGACAAAACTTGAAGGATATCCAGCATGGCCCAGAGCACCTGGAGAAATTTTAAGGATGATTATATTATGAGAAAAGTTGCAATTTACTACCCTTGCAAAAAACTTGAGTGCAATGTTTGGTGTATTTTAGTGTTGCTAGTGAGTAGTATGTGTAAGTATAATTAAGGATTTCGACTGACGGTGACTTGATGGAAATTCAATAACAAATTTGAATTGTTTGAATTTTGTACTTTTCCATGAGTTTTGTCGCTAACGACCGGGCTTCGCCTTTCGGCACCTTCAGTCATTTCAAGTGACTAATCCAGTACATCCGTGCACTTGAAATGCCTGTAGATGCCAAAAGGCGAAACCCGGGTTGTTAGCGACAAAATTCAAACAATTCAAATGTGTAAGTAGTACAAAAAATTGTGTTTTATTTACTCAAAGTATTTGTAAATTTGATATCTTTTGTTTCAATAACAATTATGTAAAAGGCCCTTATGACCAGGTATTTGTATGATATACCAGATTGATATATTTGTCTGTCAATTCCATTTCCTGCTTGTAGTGCAGAACTGAACACTGACCTTGCAGTTCCAGAGAAGATGCGGAAATCTATCAACGAGGCCGGCCAGGTACTTATCAGCCACGCGCCTGATCTGCTTGTGAATGTGATTGAAATTGACGAGGAGCAGCTGGGCGTGGCTCTCCAGTTCACGCTCACGGGCTTCGTCTCTGGCCTTGTTGGACATGCAGTCCAGGAACATGTGGAAGACTCGATCGCCTACCCTGTGAAATTATTTTGAAATTGTAGGTTAGAACAGTAGTCAATTTATAGATTTGTGTTCAAATGCGTGGATATACTTACAGTCAGTTCTCGACTTACGACCATTCAGACTTACGACGGAGACCAAAATTAAAATACTAAATAGAAAATTGAAAAATAACTGCTGATTATTGACAACGCTCCGGGTCATCCTCCACACTTAGTCGAATCCCATCCAAACATAAAAGATATTAATTTACCCCCCAACACTACAAGCATTTTACAGCCGATGGATCAATGGGCGGGTATTGCTAACTTTAAATTGCATTATTTAAGAATTACTTTTGCCCTTGCAATCAAAGCAATAGACAAAGACCAGATAAATATTTAATTTTCAAAGTCTTCGTTGACAAATTAGCTTATAAAACATTTTTTTAAATATCAATATTTTCTATCAAGCTGTTGGTGGCTGCAGGCAAATCTTCTGGTGGCCGCACATGAGAACCACTGATCTAGAGGGATTGATAACCTGCACACTTAGGTCTTTCACAGTTGCTCTCATCACAGCAAGGGTCAGTGGAGGAGAGCAAGTAAGTAAGAAAAAAATGTTATATCATCACCATCTATCTATATTGTAAATTATTTAATAAATATACAACCTAGCGACGCACTGCCACATTCCCAATTTGTCTTTCTGCAATGCTGAATCACTGAGATACTCCAGAATGGGCTGAAGACTTGGCTCCGGTGAATTGGAAACTCTGAAAAGAGAAGTGAGGACATTTGTTTTATTCACCCATTATTGTCATTATCGTCCTTATTGAAAAGGGATTGAGTGACTTTTTACCTTGAGTATATAATTAATATCGAATCTGGGACATTGTGAGTAATAAGTTAATGCAAATTTGAAGCAATCCTTTTATTTGACATGGCTTTCTATTTACCTAAATGAGTTTACTAGTTTTTAATGTATAGTTATTCTTATGACATCTCATAATCATGTAACTGTATTCTCAGTGAAAATGAATCAAGTAATAGATTTGTATGACAACATGATTTCACTAGTCACGATCATTGAAATTATTGGCCCAAGTCGATGATTTGCCGGCCTAAAATTTTGGTTTACTTCAATGAAACAAAATCAGCAAGTAGTCCCTTTCATAAAAAGAGAATCAAAGAAAAACACAAACAAACATAGGGCGGTCAAATTTAATTTCAATGACAGCTTGGAGAAGACTACATTTTCACTGAGAATAAAGTTTCACTGTAACATATATATGTACATTGCAAAAATCACAAATTATAAGCTAATTGCTTTTTCAATGTGAAAAAAGATTAAATCATTGGAAAAAAAAAAAATTGTTTACAGATATAAGGGTGAAAAAAATTTACATTGGAAATTGGCAAAGAATAGGACTCGTCTGAACTCACTCACGTCTATGTGAAATATGTTGATTATTATTAAGCGTGGGATACAGACGTTTAAAAGATAATTACTTAAAGAAATTGAAAAGATTTGCTATAGAAAAATCATTCAGTACCTCAACGTTTCCAGCCAATACACACTGAGCAAGTAAGTGCACTGCGCGAAGCTCAGTTTGCTAACGTAAGCGGTAACATCCGGGGGGTGCTCCAAAAGGTTGAGAATCTGAGTCTTCAATTCTTGCAGTTCGTTCTGTGATACGGAGTCGTTTCTCACAGCTGACGTGAACTCGAGTCCCCTCATTTCGGATCGGGACTGCGTCTGCGAGACCAGGTTGGGAGACTTCACGGCGATCTCCTTTACGCCGGCATACCACTCAGCTGGCCATAGACCTGCAGCCAAATCGCATTCGTTAATCACAGTTACGTTTAATACATCGTCGTTTCCCGAACAATATATCTGATTTGATAAAATCACATAAAAAGATAATCAATAAAAACTGTTTAAAAAATTCAATATGTTAATTTTTGTTTTTCTAATATTTTTATTAATTGTCAAGTTACATTTAACACCTTATTCATAAAAGAGAAGTGGATTCAATAAAAAAATTCTATTAAAACTGACTATTTTTCTTTTTTTTGAATTTGAATTTTGCACAAAGGATTTATTGTGCTAAATCAGGAGTGACCAAAGAGTTGATCGCATAGCTATTCCAAGTTGCCCGCCTGACTGGTGTACCGATGTACACATCTCTGATTCCTCTTTTATTTCAATGATAATAAATTATATTTATCGATTGCCGCCATTCAATCGATTCAATGAGTCGATAACCGCCAAATTTTAAAAAAACCCGCCCGTAGTGGTAAAAGCTTGGCCACCCCTGTGCTAGATAAAAAAAAGCCAATGCCGTTCTTGCAAAAAATATCCTAGGTTGTGCTTTGTCACATAGGAAATATTGTGTTGCATAATTATGAATGTCAGCACATAGAATATATTGTTTAAAAAAAAAAAAAAATTTTAAAAAATAAATATTTGGCATTACAGCTTACGCCAATGCGCCAAATATTCTTAATTGTGAAAGTCATACGAGATTAACTCGATGATAAGTAATAAATCAGTTGTGCACAAAAATCAACGATAAATAACATACACCCAGCCCAAGATCTCTTTTTTTCAATTGAAAAAATCTGACCTTGCCGGGAATTGAACCCGGGTCTCCAGATCGCTAGGACAAAGCTCTTGCCAATAGACCACAGGGACCGATTGTGCAAGATAAATAAGCCAATATTGTGTTTGGAAAAAATATCCTAGGTCGTTTGTTGTCACGTAGGATATTTTGTGTTGCACAATTATGAATGTCAGCATATAGGATTAATTGAAAATCAATACACATAGTTAGGCACCGGAATAAAATATTCTCATTAGAAATATTGTGCAAAAAAACTCAATTTGGCCAAAAACGTGTGGGAAACGACGATATATGTATATAATATTTTTGTGAAAAATGCTCTTGATTGCTTTCTCTTTTATGATGATAATTTATTTTACCTCTTTATAGAGTTTGATTAGCAGATCAGTGTCATAAATGTGGAATGAAATCGAAATAAAATGACAGGATTACTATTACAGGGGAAGGTGCCATAAACAATCTTCTTTTCAGTAAATAAATATTCAATTGGGATCACCAGAACACAATAAATCAATAATAATTTTAGCACAAATGGGAGCACAAAGTTTGGAATTCACAAATCAAAGCTGCAACATTTTGATGAAGAAAAACGAGGGGCTGATGTCAAAGGGGAATATCTAAATAGTAAAAAAAAAACATTAATTATAGCAATGATGCACAATTGTTCACGGGCTGCAGGTGGTTAACGTTCTACGGATAACAATTTCAAGGTGTCAACATCTGTCAAATCATGATTCAATTATATTACACCTTATTTATTGGCTTTCATAGAAAAGTGAAAAAAAACCAAAAAATGTTGCTGCCACAACAGATAAATATTTAAAATAAAAATATAATTTCTATTTCCTTGTTATTTCAAAACGGCTTTTAAAGGTGTTGTTAAGTACTGAATAAAAAGGTCAAAAAACTCTCTTGGTGTGATAAATTTCGAAACACAGAATTGTGTAGAAATATGAAACGCCCTCTCAAACGTGTCTATATATGTGTTATCTACTCGCACTTACTGATATTCATCTATTCTTTTCTCACTCGCACTCTTTATGTCAGTCAAACAAACTTTGCAATAATCCAGTGACATTGTTTCACTCAATTTCAAATGAATTGAGCAACTCAAACAACTCAACAAAATAATTTAACCATCATATTACATTCAAACAATGTCTCTGCATTAGATAGTAAAATCATTAAAAAATTTGATATTTATCCATCTGCACACTGTGGCGTTCGAAAGGTTTATAAATAAAACATTTTTTTACATGTGTAAAGTAATAAGGAGCAGTTTTGCTCATCACCAGCATTATCAACTGATGATGATGATTTATGTTCAGTTGATAAACATTTGGTGAATTTTGTGTCAGCACTGGTCATATTAATGACACAGAATCTTGTGTCAATGAAAAGCTTCTTAACTTTGGGTGTACGGTATATGGTTGCTTCCCTCAGTATATCACTGTTTTTTGTTTTTTTGTTTAATTTATTTTGCATATAACGTTTGTTCATCATAAATTCTCAGTGTTTAGTCAATGATCCGCGGATTGTGCACCACTGCATTAGAAGGGAGACAAAACAACGAGTGAAAGATAAGACAGTGGGGGTGACGCAATCTCAGGGTGACAACATATAACTCACGTTTTCGAACGCCTGTGGAAAGTTGTTGAAAAGAATTTCAAGGTGACCATTCAACATAGAAGAAGAAAGAAGAAGAAAGAGTAAGCAGTCATTCTTAATCTAATTAAATTGCCAAGCCTGATTCTCCATAAAAGAGAATTATCTCCAACCTGTAGATAAAACTAGAGAAGGCTCTTAAGCAATTGTACCAATATTGTTTCGACTATAATCCTTTGCTAGGCTCATAATTTTTTGGTAAATTATCTCTTCATATCAGCCCCTGAGAAATAGAGAATCCTAACTCATTTTTCTCTACTTTTCAAGAGAGCCAAATATGAGGTTTCATCAATGCTTAAAAGCGATTTTTTTTCTTTCTAATTTATTTGTTAAATATAAAAAAGTATTTACTTTCTTTTCAGGTTTAGCGGAGCTATAAACAAGAGCGCGATTTTGATAGATACGTATTGAACTATCGCGTATTCACTTTTCCTATTGAATTGTCTCTCTGACACATATCGTAACAAAGTATTTTGTATATACAGTGGAACCCCGATCTTACTTTCTCGCTTTATACGTTTTCCCGCGTGGTGCGTACATTTTCTATAGTCCCGGCATTTAGTTCATATATAAAACTTTCTCGCATTAATCGTTTATTTTATACGGTCCCTTGAAAAACGTAGAATCGGGGTTTCACTGTAGTGGCATTCATAACTCAAAACTGGCAAAAAACGAGTTAAATTTCATTAAAATCTTTGCCACTAATATAGTCACAGCTTGAATATATCATGCTAGGTGTTTCTGTTTCATTTAAAAGTTGAGCATTGATTCCTCGTGTCTTCAGCCATCTTCAAAAAAATATTCACCATCTTGGTCGGTGTCTATGTGCACTTAGGAACAACATCAGTTTATACCTAAATTATTCCACCTAACGAGTTAACCTAAGGTTAACCTACGTGAAAAATAGGATTCAATTCCTCGAATCTATTTCAATAGAGAACCACAGCCAAGCCAGAAATATGTACAGTAAAACAATTCACTTCAATAATTTGACATTTCAAATATATTTTATGCTACCGATTACTTATATGTTGAGTTTGAATATTACCTGCTTCTGGAGCTGTGAATCCCATGACCACACAATACAGCCAGAAGTCCTTGAAGAGTTTATGGAGACGGGCCTTTGGGTTTTTTATGGGGGGCAACCTCCGTACCAAAACCTGTTAAACACAAATTGTCGAAAATTATATCATTCATTTCTCTGGGAAATCATCAAGACTAGGTGCATTACGTCATTGACTGATAACTTGACAGATAATCTGACATGGCTGCTACGGCATACTATAACATACTTTTATATAAAAATAATAACACATTTTTTAGTACTTTTTCCGCACTGATTTATTTCATCAGATAATTCAGTTGATAATGCTCATGAGCGAAACCGGTCCTGATGAAATAAATCAGATGTGGAAAAAGTACTAAAAATGTGTTATACATCCACCAAGTATTGACAGTGAACACCTTAAAAGTGATACTTTTATATATTTTTTTAATAATACTTATTTGGTGGAATTCAAGCTTAGAAATTCGTTTCGATTTTGCGCAGCGGCCATTTTGTTTTATCTGTCAAATTATCAGTCAGTGACTTAATGTAATTAGTCTTGATGATTACCTTTCTCTGGAAAATGTGGAGCCATTCAATTAACAGTGCTTAGCCAGAATCGGTCATATGCTTAACCTAGCATTTAAAGAGCATATATAAGAAGTGAAATGTTTTTTACACATTTCATTGCATTGTGAAATGGAACTGACAATTTTTTCTTATGATATTACATAAAAATTGTATTTCACAAATCTTTTAATTTACAGCTGTCAAAGTTTGGTTATTAACCTTTTGTACGCCAACGCCTCACCGGTGAGTCGCGATATTTTTTCGTTGAAAATAAAGATTTTTTTAATACATAAACTACGTACAGCCGTAGATCGAATACTTCGACTTAAGCGGCTAACAGGTTAAAAGCAGATACTCACGGCAATGACTGGAATCAACACGCCCAGATTGCCAGCACTGCTAGAAGACTTGAGTGCGTTTGGAGCTCTTTCTGAAGCCCTCTTGCCCTCCAGGCCAAGCTGCACAAAGAGTTCCAGAAGTCGGCTGAGGAGATCCATCATGCGTGACTCGCCTGATACGTTTGCGGCTATATTTGCCAGTGCATTTATGACAGCACCAGACACTAACCTAAAAACAGAGCGGCAAGATCAGTCAGATTTCATCAGTGTGCCACAGATTTTTTTGAATGTAAGAAACACCGGTCTGGGTGTAAATAACATAAGCAATAATACATGTCTGGCTCACCCTAAAATACCATAGATGATAACTATTCTCTATGGTTTTGAAATATTCAATAACTATATCACCTGTATAACTGATAACTCTTGTCTATGGTTTTGAAATATTTAATATCGATATCACCTGTATTGTTTACGATCATCGATGCCTCCACTGGATCCATAAGCAGCACTTCCAGCTTCAACGGTAATCGAATTGAATCTCTTCAAGATGATGTCACTCATGGGACTGTCGTATTGAGCAATTATTATGCAGCCCAGCTGATCTACCATCAGCGTGTCCAATGAAGGCAAGCGACTTAACCTAAAAAAAAATATTCATTATTATACAATGTAGTAAAGGTATTGTTGACATAACTATTAATTCTTATATAATACTAGCAATTGCAATGCCACTCAAAGAGTATAAATGAGGGTTTGTGTTTATTGAAGTGCTTTCGGATGCATAATATTTTCGATTTAATTTCACTAACATTGATCGGTATCGATGACATTTGCCATTTGACGTTTGCTGTTTGTCACTTTTAAGGTGTTCACTGTCAATACTTGGTGGAATGGCATTATAATAAAAATAATAAAACATTTTTAGTACTATCAGGACTCGCCATGGGCGAAACCGGTCCTGATTTAATAAATTTTATGAAGGAAAAGTACTAAAAATGTTTTATTATTTTTATGTTTGCTGTTTGTCTTTGGCCGATTGTCTATGGTACGACACAAGCGCCACCTAATGAAAGTTAATTGTACTATGTCTATAACCTTTGCGCAAGTGCAACAATAAGTTGACGAAATGAATAGTAATGGCAGCGCATAAAATATGAAAAAAAAATGATTTTTATATAAAAGACCTACTGTCTAATTTTATCTATGCCAAAAGCCTCCGCGTCAGGAAAAGTTTGTCAAAGTTTCATTGCGATCGGATGAACGGTATGGAAGGGCGTAGGATGCAAAGATACAAACAAACAAACAAATATTGATTTTTATATATTAGATTGGGAAAACATCAAACATACAGTGGACCCATTTCCTTATTTATGCTGTAGATCTGTTTTTCACAAACGTGTGTAAAAAAAGCCATTTTTAAATTATTGAAAATTTTGATTTATGCCAGAATTTATCTACACAATATACGCCGTGGCGGATTACCCTATAGGCGCAAGAGGCCTGGGGCCTCAATAATAACTTACATATCGTCCCTTCCAAGCTAAATGTTATGACATGATGGCTACTTTTCAGGAAAGCAAAAAGAGTGAACAAATATTGTGTCAATTAGAATAACTTTGTTTTTTTGCCACTTCTTTCTATGTATTGGATTTTTTTAAGAACATCCTTTTGGCAGTCTGTGCATTTTTTTTGTAAACTAATCTCATATTTAACTCAATCACCAAAATTTAACGGCTTTTTGGCTTGGTATGGATGAAATAATGTTTTGAAAACACAAAAATATATTTGACAGATGTATTCGGCTTAGAATATTATGTCACACTGAAAAATTTATCAAAAATGGTGGTAATATCGAGTGACCGATGGGGAATAATTTATATGACTCATAAATCATCAAGTAATTGCCATAAATGAACACAACATAAAACAAACTAGTAGACTGTACTTGAAATTCCACATTGTACTTGATGAAATAAATATATTAAATAAATGATTTTTTCGGCATACTTTTGCTGGAAGAATTGCAGAAGAGAATCAGCGGCTGTCGGATTGTCCTTTAGAGCCACAGCAACATGTCCTAACATTATGACAATGTTTGTACTTATTATAGTAGAGGCACTGCAAAAAATAAAAAAACAATTTATCAATTTAGTACATCATGAAAATTTCGAACATGTTATATTAATGCATATTACAAATAGCGAGCAAAGCCGGATGGAACCACTAGTAGCTAAATAAAAAACACTTCAATTACCTGTCGCTGGTTTCTGCTGTGAATAGCCGACTACTGACCGAAGAGACCAGCTCTTTAACCGACAAGGGATCAGTGAACAATACAGCCTCCAACGCAATGCACAAATTCTCTATGGCTGCGTCGCGAAGTTTCTCAAAAAGGGAACAGCGATTTGACGCATCATCGATGTTTATATTGTCGGGATCTTGTACTATAATAAAAATAATATAATTTTGATTCATTGAATTCCGTTTCTTAACAGAGAGGAAATTACTATTAGGAATTTGTAATTTTACTTTCAGCATTTAGGAGCCTGAGTCGGCATTCCCATCATTGCACATTGTGATGCTGCAGCCGGTCATCTCTGCAAGAACATCACAGACCTTTCCTTTCTGTCAGTGAACCCGAGTCTTTTGTTGTAGAAGATTAAATAATAGATATATTAACCCATTGTTTACAGTGTGCACAAAATTACCATAGTAATTAAAAAGCCCTTAAACAAAGTGTTATTGATTGAGTTGGCATTTACTTGGTAGAACTCCATTATATTACGGTGAAAAAAATAACAATGTATTTTAATTCTTCAGAAACAATTTTAAATATTTGTTGATAGCTATTTCGGCTTACGCCATCGTCAGAACTATGACTACGTCAGAAACGTCAGAACTAGTTCTGACGATGGCGTAAGCCGCAATAGCTATCAACAAATATGTAAAATAGTTTCTGTGGAATTAAAATACATTGTTATTTTTTTCAGAGTGCACAAAATTACCATAAATAAAAAAAACATTTTTTGAGTAGTTTTTTTACATGAGATTTATTTCATCAGGACCGGTTATCAGTTGATAATGCTCGCCATGAGCGAAACCGGTCCTGATGAAATAAATCTCATGTAGAAAAAGTACTAAAAATGTTTTATTATTTTTATTATAATGCCTTTCCACCAAGTATTGACAGTGAACACCTTAAAAGTATAACAGAGTGTTAAATAACATTAACCCTTTTATGACCAGATGTTTTTTTGAAAGGAAGCCAAAATAACCAAGCAGTTTTTACTGGCTTTTATGTGTTTATCAAAAACAAATACAGATCAGAGATCTTTATTGTTCTGTTTGTATTCTTTTTTTGTATAACATTTTTTACATAATACCTTACACATTATTTTTTAAATGACGGTAACACCCTGAAAGCCTGGGGTCCATTACACGAACACCATGTGGTGATTTTACGCTCCTGATGAGGCTTAAGCTTCACCATAGGAAAGGAGAATAATTCAAATCCAAAAAGAGTTAACTCTTTATTTCTAGGAGACACAAAACATGACCACTTTGCCACAGAGATCAGTAGTATAATAGTATAAAATGGTTGGTAAAAATATTATTTAAGCACTTACATGTAACTTTAAACTTCTCCTTATTTCCTTTTTCTAGCGCCTGTTTGTGTAATTTCACAAGGATTGGAGATGGTTTCACCAAAAAGTCGCGCAAACAATTGATTGATGTATTCGATATGTTTGGAAACTTCACAGTTAGCTTACCGAGTCCCTGTGAAATAAAAGAAGATGTATTGTGTACTCTGTCTACAACAGTATATAAACATGATTTAATGCACGTTTAAAACATAGTTCTGACTTTTATTACTATATATAAAACTAAGATGGTGGAACAGAGAAGCGTGCGTCCCTGGTCACACGACTTGTCTCGCAAGCTTCTTGGGATGGGCACCAGAGATTTGTACAGATCAGATAGGCGATCGACTTTGGCCACCCCTGGTATATAAGGATGAACAAATGCATTTTTGAAATATAGTTCTGACGATGGCGTAAGCCAAAATGGTTTTCAACAAATATATAAAATAGTTTCTGTAGAATTAAAATACATTGTTATTTTTCTCTCCATATTATAATGGAGTTCTACCAAATAAATTCCGACCTCATCAAAAAAAAATGTCATAAACTTAAGGCTTTGATTAGAAGTATTTGTCATCTATTATCTCTAACCATTCTCATATTGTTTATTGAAATGTCATTATTTTTTCATATATTGAAACTAGACATATCAAGCCGTGATTTTTGGTGGTCACATTATTTTTATTGTATGTTTCAAATAAAGAAAAGAATTTTATAAAAAGGTCATTATTTGTAAACAATCTGTGGCTATATATTATTGAGCTTAAAAATTCATTTCGTTCGATACGCTTCCTGGAATCAATATCAATAGAGAACTACAATTCCACAGATCAATGCAATAAATATCCAGGCACGAATTCGAAGCAAAAGCTCATAGATAATTATTTGAAAGTAATAATGAATTATTTCAAAAAAAAAATATATTTTCCGAAATTTGAAAATGGAACTAAGTGCCATTTTTTGGTATATAAATATTTATACACACCTCCAAACAAACCATCAACAAAGGCATATGTGCCAACAGTAGTTTATGATTGAGTGTAGTTGTGATTTTTTCATTCAATCGTCCACACAACGAATCAGCACCTGAAACATTCAATAAAAGCTATATAAAACTGTAGCATTGCATTTTTTAACACTCAAACACCCAGTCCTGTGCTAGTGCGGAAATTGTCGCACACAAACACCCGGTTCCGCATTAGTGCATTTTTACGACATACCTGCATCTGTTGGCGCAAGGTGAATTGGGTTTGGATTTTTTGTTTCGTTATAAACGAGAGGGTTTGCTACGTGGGTGTCTTTCTTTTGGTATGAATTCGCTGACAATTTATAGTTGAAACTAGTTTTAGAAATAAGATATTTATTGCTTCAGTACACTAGAATAAAACATTTTTTGAGTTGATTCTAATTTAACCAGATGGAGAATCTAAAAAAAAAACTTTAAATATGTATATTACTGCCCCACAATTTTATGGGTTTTTGCTTTATGTTTTTCAAAATTTTATTTCTATTTAGGTTAATATCATTGGAACAAACGTAAGTGCGAAAGATTCATTTTTTTAACTTGCCA
This sequence comes from Himalopsyche kuldschensis, assembly GCA_028554975.1. Taxonomy (NCBI): domain Eukaryota; kingdom Metazoa; phylum Arthropoda; class Insecta; order Trichoptera; family Rhyacophilidae; genus Himalopsyche; species Himalopsyche kuldschensis. The sequence continues at coordinate 1,536,768 of JAHFWI010000031.1, read as the reverse complement.
CATGGTATTTTATAAGACCAGTTATTGTTACTTTTTATAAACAAAACTTGGGTTATTGCTATCGTGAATTGGACAGCTATAGTTATTGGACACTTCAACTTTAACCATACAAAATAAAGAATTGCTTAGAATTCCCGTTGGTGTGAAATACTAGATACATATGTCTCCTTCACACCAACGGGAACACTAGGCAATTTTTAATTTTTATGGTTAAAATTGAAGTGTCCAATTACTATAGCCATCCAACTCACTGTAGCAGTCACTCTATATCAGCGGTTCTCATGTGCGGCCACCAACAACTTCATATATAACAAAAATGTATTTTAACAAGTCAAATTGTCAACAATGACACTGAATATTGAATATTTCGTCTGCATTGTATTGTGCATCAAGAATTGTTAGTTCGCAAAAACTCAAACACATACATGTTTAGGTCTTTTTGATAAAAAAGACTCGACACAAAAATTTGGTGCGGCCACCAGACATTTCCGTTCGACAGCTGATGTCCCTAATGCGGCCACAGCCAAATTTTACTATATGCTTCCTATATGCTTCCTATCAATTTTAATTTGATAGAAATCCGTGGAATAAATAAAAAGATATATTTTTTTTTAATCTAAACGCGTGCCCAATCGAATGCGCAACATATGCGGGTTTATGCATAACTTTTCTGTGAAAATGCCAGGTGCTTGAGTGTTAAGCTGATAATTTTGGAAGAATTCAGCGAGAGTTTTAGTCATGCAATCAAACAATTATTTGAGGTTAAGTATGCAGATACAGCGAAAAGTATTACGACAACTGGTAGTTCGTCAACCGTTTAACTCTCCACCAAAGAATCGGTAGAGTTATAGAAGTTGACCATATCAAAAACACTTTTGCCTCGAGTATAGTATATTGAGTAGTAGACTTTCTACAAGCTGGACTAAATTCGCAGATATAAAAACACCAGATCGCATTATTTAACTATTTCAAAAACACTCATTGGAAAAAAAGGTATCGGGAATGCAAAAGGGGTAAAGTAAACCAGATGGTTGGTATGTATACCATATATAATTCTGAATAACCAAAAAATGTAACATGTCACGGTATCACTTTAGTATGCGGTCTACCAACCTAACCCATCTATCTTTGGGGTCTACCTTTGAACCGCAGTCGATTATTTTTTTATATATATCATAGCAAAGACCTGTTTATTATAATTATTTTTTCCTGGCGCGCCCCATAATGTTGTCGAAGCATTTCTATCAAAATAATGACTGCAGCGAAGAGAATGCGGTTGAAATTTTACGACAACACAATCTTCTTGATGTTGCACAAGACAGGATGCTTTGTAATCGATGTGGAGGTGATATGATTAGGTTAAGGTTAGGTTAGGTTTGAATAAATGTTCAAGTAACATTTTCAAATAGAAATATAAAGGTACACTGCATATTTAAGTAAAAACGTTAAGGTAGATCACATACTAAAGTAGAAATGTGAAGGTAGACCGCATATTAAGGTGGTACCCATGTCACATCATCAGACCGGATTGAATTTCTTTTACCATTTGTACTTGTACATTTTGTTTTAATAACAACCTTCATATTTTGACATTTTTAAACTAAGTAACAATGTCTGTCTTGATGCAATGGATAGATCCAACCTCAACAGCTGTTGTTAAAATATGCTTTGTATAATACATAGTAGTTATGAAGATAAATAAAAAAAAACACTTATCATTATGGTTTTTTGAATATAAGCTTGACTAAATCATATAAAACCTTATTTTGAATACACAGCTAAAAACATACATATTTAATCATTAATTAGACGAAACAATCTTTACATAACTGCAGGTTGGTACATATGCTTTTCTTAAAATTTTAACAGGTACATTAACCCAATTTTCAAAAACAAAAATCTGCAAGCGAATCAAATTTCTACTGCCATTATTTACAATTGAAGAATAGTATCAAAGGCTTCAAAGCTTCAACGTTGGTTTTTATAAAAGGGAAAGGCAGGACCACACTAAGTTCTATTAAATATTTCACCCAAATGCGACATGAGCGCTTGAAGCAGATCCAAAAGGTCATAATCAACATCCACTGTAAATAAATAGGAAAATAACCTAAAAATACCAATTGGAATTCTTTAGATGTGTCAACTTTGAAAAAATCATCAATTTATCATTAAAGGTATGTATTAATAAATAAAAATGATTTATACTGAATTTGTCCTTATCCGGACTATCTTCATCCCCAATTAGTCCGGATAATCAAGGTTCTACTGTATTTGAGGAACCACAGTGGAAAAAGGGTTTAAGTGCCAAAACACCTTTTTTCATCTTGGGTACAAAAAAGTGGTTATTTTCTAGGAACTGCTTGTTACTCAGTTACTCAACGTCTATTTTTCGAACGTAGTATAGGTATAGAAGGATAGTGCTAGGATAAGACTAGTGGTTAGATATTATAATACGGTAAGAAAAATAACAATGTATTTTAGTTCTACAGAAATTATTTTATATATTTGTTGATTCTATTTCGATGCTATTTCGGCTTAGCCTTCGTCAGAACAAATAAATAAAATAATTTATGTAGAACTAAAATACAGTAAACCCCCCAATAATGAGCTCCCCGCTAATGAACCTCCCAATAACATTTGCGGCAGGTTTTCCAATAATGAGTTAAATCCCCCGAATAATGAATAAAAATAAAACACCTGCATCTGACGTATTTACGCGGTGATTCATCCGCATGTGGCAGTTAGATGAAACTAGGGATATTCAACAGATATACAGTAAGATAACATAACTGATAAAGATATCAATGAATATATAAATGATGACATGGATTTGAATGAAGAAGATTTGATTGCCTTTGTTGGTGAAAATAATAGTACTACGAGTGAAGAAAGCTTACAAATCGACTTGAATGAATCCCATAAAAGTTTCAATTCCGAAAATTTGAATGAGGGCTAAAGATTGTTTAATAATTTAGAAACACACTTGACACAAAAGAGCGATTAGACGAATTAACAAAATACTTAGAAATATATAAAGCCCAATATATTAAATTTAAAAGCGAAATGAAGGAAAAAGTTGTTTTTAACAATAAAGAAAATAATCCAGTCAATAATCTGAATTATAGAGAAATTGAGGAACCGGTATTGGCAACAAGAAAGTCTCGATGGAACTTAATATTAGATGATAGTGACAGTGATTAATTAAATATGTACATAGTTATATAATTTACGACGTTTATCGTCTTTTTTTTTTTTTGTTTTCAACAGTTATTATTTTATATGATTATGTATCATTTATGTGAAATAAAACATTTCCGAAATGCTTTTTACTATTTGGAATTGTTTGAATTTTTTCTCGCTTTTTACTATGTTCATTCATCACACATTAATATATTTTATTTTTTTTTTTATTTTTTTTTTTTTTAAAAAAATATTTGGCATTACAGCTTGCGCCAATGCGCCAAATATTCTGAGTAGTGAAAGTCACACGAGATTAACTCGATGGTAAATAATGTATCAGTTGTGCACAAAATCAACGATAAATAACATAACACCCAGCCCAAGATCTTTTTTTTTTTCAATTGAAAAAATCTGACCTTGCCGGGGATTGAACCCGGGCCCCCCGATTGCTAGGACAAAGCTCTTGCCACTAGACCACAGGGACCGACATTACCGATTTATAAAATTAACTCGCGTTGAACTTCTCTGCCCGCACGTTGCAAGAAGATTGAAACATGAGATGAGGTCATCGATTATCGCCGAGTTCAAATAATTTTCGCTAGTTTAAAAGTAATATGTATTTGAAATAGAATAATAATATATATTTATGATCAATTAATTAATTAGAAAATAATATGTAATTCCGCATTTCAAATAAAAAAAATTCAATTGAAAATCTTAACCCCCCAAAAATGAGCCCCCCAGTAATGATCCCCCTATATCTTCATTATTGGGGGGTTAACTGTACATTGTTATTTTTCTTACCGTATTATAATGGAGTTCTACCAGGTAAATGCCTACTCAATCTAAGTTAGATATTATCTCTCACTACGTCCGGTTTTTAGGATTGGATGGACGTGAACATCACAGACATTCATACCTTCAAACAGAAATCTATAAATAAATTTGTGAAACTGCTAGTTCAGGGGTTCAAACCCATAAGCTTTGTAGCTGAAGACAACGATGTTGACACTCATCCCAGCATTATTATTCAAAATGGCTGAACAAACCTGTCTCGTCGCCAATCGCCCAAACAAGCAGATCGACACACGCAGCGTTTGCCATTACGTTGACTTTGAATTTGTTTACGGTGGCAAAGTTATTCTCTTTGTCTTCCTTCTCAGAAGCATCATGGTGCCTGCTCTGCAGTTCTGTCTGCCCACTCAAGAAGAGGCATTTTATAAACTCCTGAAACGGAAAGATGATCGAATGAATTCTTTAAAATACCACAAAAATTACAATACCGTAAATGACAAATCTACAAAACAAAATACAAGAGAAGAACTCCATCGATAATCGGTTGCCCTATTATAAGATAAGCAGGCAAACTTGGGCTCTGGTAGACAGATTAGAAGAAGTAGAAGAGATGAAAAGATTCGATTTCATCGAGACACTGAGGAATGTCAACAAACAAATTGATCATGTAGAGTTTCATCAATAAATAAACTATAATCCATAAGATTTCATTGCAGATTACGTTTCCATCCTTATTTTTTCAAATTTAGTTAATTTGACAAAGTGGAGATGTCTCCTTATAACAATAAACAAACACATTTCAATTGTATATCATTTAAATGTGGTGGTGTAGTAGACTTATTGTTGAATTATACTTTGGTAAAAGACCTTGCATATTGCTATAATCTGCATATTGGTATCATTCAGTTATATGGTGGTTATTTTTCAAAACAGCCAAACAGAAACTGCATTAACAATACAAAGTTTCCATCAGGCTTACCTGGACATCCTTGGTAAATGGAATAGGAAGATCTTTTTGACTCTGAAGAAGCTCTCTCATCAATGTCACCATCACCAAGTTGAGCGTCTCAGAAAATGACCGGTAGGGGAATATCTAGTAATAGACAATAAAATAGCTTTATAAATGTAAAGTTTAAATTATTTATGTATATTATAAATGAGAGGTTTCTTTTATTGAATGCGAGGTGGGAAAAGATCTAAATAATAACAATTCTAGTTGAAATATTTAATATTTATGTTTGCTAGGGGAAATCTAATACGAAATAAATTGGATTGGGAGGAGCTACTCAATCAAAAGGATTTATAAACACACCTAAACCTTTGTTTATGTGGTAAATGCGTTCCGCGGAAAATCGCACAAAAAAAGCTATAACTTAATATGGCAACATAACATATACACGGATGCACGTGTCAAGGTCGCATTGTAATAAACAGGTGAAACACTGGATTTTGCACGTACAGTATGTGAATAACGCCTTGTTATAACGTTATAACATTTATATGTTTATAAAGTACCAAAAATATTTAAAAAAAAAAAAAAATGCATTTAAAAAAACCGCATAACTTTGAAATCGCACAAAAAGAGGTTTGAATGTATTATAATATAAATGTGCCTAAAAAATTTTGAAAAAATTATGGTCATTACTTCAAAGAGAAAGCATTAAAAGCTAAAGTGACGTCTTCAAATTAATATAGAGAGGTTTGAGTGTACAGTAAATTTTACCTGTATTTGGCCAGATGCAAAGATATCTTCCGCCTCCTCATCTAAATAGTTCAAGAGATCCTTAACGAGAACCTTCTTAGCGATGGACAACACAGTCTGAAGATGTATCAACGGAAACTGAAGAACAGCTCTCTTCTCTGGAGACTCCATAGCGAATCGCATATTAGGAAACTGGTTAAAACTGGAGCCATATTTTGTGAAGAAATATATTGTTGGATCGTACGGGACCGAGTTGTAACTATGCGCCGAGCCTTTTTTGAATGAATTCCTACTGCCGAAACCGTCTACTGTGTCACTGGAGTTCAGCCCGTCGATTCCTGTCGGAGTGAGATTACCCGACAAAGACCGCGGAATAATTGAACGGAAATGATTAAAGCCGCGTTTTTTATTTGCGTTGAAATGACTAGAATTATTGTTCACGTGGTCTCCGGCCTTGTTCGATATCAGCGGGTCGGGTTCCGGAAATATCCTGCTGAGTAGCGCCGGGCTGTTGGTGCAGAACCTTCCCATGGACCTCGTCAAGCCGATAAGTACGGGTATCGTGCATTTACAGAGTTGCAGCTTTGACAGCGCGTTCTCTTTGCTCGCGTGGCATTCTGTTATGTGCGACCCGAGGTTGTTCATCAAGTCCACTTGCGCGGATATTATTTCTTCGCGGAGATCAGCGTGCCGCGTCGCTATGTCTGACAGCAGGGTGTTTAGGCAGAAGCTGAATTTTTCTGATGCCGGAATGCCTGTGGACAAAGCAAGCGAACACCAATAAGTAAAGAAGTTCTGTTTTTCATGATTCTCCATTGTTTAACATTCTTTCGTAAACTGAATTGCAAAGATAAAATGTACAATAGATAATAATTGGAAAATAGATTTATAAATATGTCACAGTTTGCCATAAAAAAACAATGAATTCATATTTTCTGTTCAAGGGCATGGGTGTTTGTGTTGTTGAAAATCCCTTCCCACCTTTCCGATCCCAAAGAGCGATGCATAGTGACAGCGATTAGCTAATCACTAGTCCTGTCCTAGTCCTCGTATCCTTTACATCCCTACCCTCTTCGAATAAGAGAGGTTGAGCAACTGAATAAAAAGCAGTTCTCGTAGAAAAATATATGTTGAGATAAACTCTGTGAGGAGTCCATATGCTCCAAGTTGGGGGCTTTTCAGCCGATGGAAATACAATTTGAATTGTTGGATGTGTGAGAATCTCCTTTATTTACAAATGAAGGATAATTTATTTAAAATATATAAAACACGATATCTTTGTACTACTTTCACAAAAAATGTATAAAGATCAGGACAGGTTTCGCACATGACTCGACATTGATCACAGATCTACAGGACAATCTTAAAATACATAATTCAGGAGCTAAATTTCAAATCTGGACAAATCCACTTTATGACAAACTGAGAAAATGAGAGATTTTCATTCCTCCTTCCTCATTAGTCTGTGTTACTAGCAATATTCTTAAAAATCAAGATTTACAAATACAGTGTAAAAATGTAAACATTTGCATGTAATAGAGAAAAAAGCATTTTGAAGGTGGATTTGTCCAGTTTCGATTTCGTTTTTTCTAGATTCGAAAATTAGGAAGCTGTATTTGTCCAGTTTCGAAAGGAAACTGTCAGAATTTTCCCAAAATGTCATTAATAACAAACATGGAAACCTAGGAAAGTAGGATGTCAATATCAGGGTTGCCGTTATAAAATATTTTTAGGAGATAATGAAAAAGCTTAAATTCATATTCAAATTTTATTAAGTCACATAGAATTTTAAAAACAATATTTTTAACATGCACAATAAAGGAAAACAAAATAAATTAAATTAAATCGCTAGTTGAAATGGATTTGTCTCCGTTCGAAAATAAGTCTTCCTGGATTTGTCTACTATCGAAAATTAGTCACATATTTAGCAGATGTTTTCAACTATTTATTTAACGTTGGATTTTGTTAGTTTTGAAAATCAGATAATGTGCTGCACTCTCAAAAGAATAATCTAGCATTGTCAGTTAAAAAAACACAATTTTGGAATTGTCTAGTTTTGAAAATTACCTCCTGATATAATGCCTTTGAGAAATTTGTATTTGAAAATAACTATGAATTTGTATTTACAACTTCAAATTCACTCTAACATGTATTTCTAAATAATTTTCATTTTAAGTTGTTCACTCTATGTTGGCTCAAAGTTGTAAAACTAAGAAACTCTGAGGAATGTCCACAAAGAATGTTAATTCTTGGTGGAAATTTAAATAATTAATACTGATGAGAAAGACTGGTCCTAATCTTTGCATAATTTATGTGGCAGTACTTAGTATGAAAAATGTGTTTTGTAAACACACACAAGATTCAGGGCTGTAGAGTTGGAGTCGTGGTGTCGGGGTTTTTCGGCCAGAGTCGGAGTCGTATTGGCATTTCGTCGTACTCGGAGTCGGAAATTTTGAAAAGTTTCGAACTTTAAATTTTTGCATATAATATGTAAAATTTGGCTATTGGCCGGATTGGATGGTTGATATTTAATTGAATACACATAAATAGGAAAGGTTGGAAAAAAAACTTACACAAAATTTAACAAAATTATAACTATTTTTAGTCGGAGTAGGAGTCGTGTTTTTGGTAAATGTTGTAGTTGGAGTTGTGTTTTTGGTCAATGCCCGAATCGGATTTGTATTTTTTATAATGACTCCACAGCCCTGTTCAGAGTTAACTATACAAAACTTTTTTTAGTCATTTTTGGATTCGTGTTTTTGGTAAATTTTGGAGTCGGAGTCGTATTTTTTTAACGACTCCACAGCTTTTCTCCGAGTTAATGGTACAAAATTAAACTTTTTTTAGTCGGAGTCGTGTCTTTCTTCAATGTTGGGTTCGGAGTCGTATTTTGGGTAAATGCCGGAGTCGGAGTCAGAGTCGTATTTTTAGCCCTACTCAGAATTAACTATAAATTAAAATGTATCACTGGATATTCACATACGCTAGCTCTGAACTGTTCTAATGCCATTTATAGATACTTTGAAAAGCAAAACTGTACCCAATAAATGTTTATTGGAATTGTTAAAAGTGTTGCATGTGAAAAAAATTCAATCCAGACAATGTCACACAGCACACAATTATTTTTTTAATTGCGTGGATAGTAATTATTACACATAATTTAGTAATTTGCAATAATTGCTACCTATTACTCGAGGCAAGGTTTTGGTATGAATGACAGATGCACATTATGACAATGCTTTGATAAGATCTTCAATACAAACGCAACCTTTTTATAATAGACTTAACAGACCGGTAAGTATTGTGGTTTTAAATAGGACAGGTCGCTCGCCACTGCTTACATTATTTCCAATGATAGGTTTAATCCTTTTTTTTTTTTTAGAATGTTTTTTAGAAATAATATTTGGCATTACATCTTACGCCAATGCGTCAAATATTCTTAATCGTGAAAGTCATACAAGATTAACTCGATGATAAATAATGAATCAGTTGTGCACAAAATCAACGATAAATAAAATACACCTAGCCCAAGATATCTTTTTTCAATTGAAAAAATCTGACCTTGCCAGGAATGGAAACCGCAACTGAATAGGATGATATAATTTAAGATATAGACTGAAGGTGCTTAAGCTCCATTCTTTTAAGCTTTTTCACTCCCACAAAGGAGAGATTGAGTGATTGGGAGTCTCTATCACATGCTCTAAATCATAGGTTCCCAACCTTTTTCGGGTGGCGACCCCTTTTTATGAAAGCCAATTAACCCGCGACCCCCAAGGCCAAATTAAATGAGGCATTTTTTATAAGGTAGTTAAAAAAATCAACGAAAGTGCATTAAAGTGGATATTATTTTAGTTGACTGTAATAAGTTGATCCGGTTCGTGGTGCGGTGTCAACGCTGTTGGCTTGCGTGCTGCACCGCCCGGATTCGATTACCGGTACGAGTGGATGTTTTCATTCGATAAATCTGTTCAAAGTCATGGGTGTTTGTGTTGTTGAAAGTCCCTTCCCACTTTTCCGATCCCAAAGAGCGACGCATAGTGACAGCGATTAGCTAATCACTAGTCCTGTCCTAGTCTTCGTATCCTTTCCATCCCTACTCTCTACGTTAAAAAGAGAGGTTGAGCAACTGAGTAACAGGCAGATCTCGTAGAAAAACATATGTTGAGATAAACTCCGTGAGGAGTCCATATGCTCCACGTTGGGAGCGGACATGGTTGAAAAAAAAAGTTGGTGACCTCTCAGAAAGTCCGATGCGACCCCCTTGGGGTTGGGAACTCGTGCTCTAAATGAAAAAAGAAACTTTCACTATAGCCATTCAGCTGAATGTACATACATAAAAATCAGGAAATTATTACATCCCTCAAATGACAACACTAATTCCACTTTGGCCTCAATAGCTCTGCAGATTTTTTCTATAGATCTGAATCTCAGAAAAATTTATATTAATGATAAAATAATTCGCACATGGCAAGAATTATAAAGAATTATTTGCATAGCTAATTCCGTAATTGTGTAGCGATACTATCAAAAGCGTTTACATGAATATATAATGTGATTTTAGTATACCCCACATACATGTTTTAAAAAAGTTTTATAATTTGACATAATAAATTAAAACACATCATAATGGCAACACTAGTTTCAGTCAGTATTCAGGATGAAGTGTGGTTTAACATGCAGGAAGACTAGATGATCCTTTTAATTAGAATATTTTCGACTTAACCCATTGTTTACGGTGTGCACAAATTTGTGCGTAATTACCAGGGCTGTGGAGTCGGAGTCGGAGTTGTCGCGGCGATTTGGCCGGAGTCGTACTCGGAGTCGGAAATTTTGAAAAGTTTGAACTTTTTATTTTTGCATTTTATATGTCAAATTTGGCTTTTGGTCGCATTGATAGGGTTGATATTTAATTGAATACACATAAATAGAAAAATTAGGGGGAAAAAGTGACGATATTGAATTTTTTGGTCAGAGTCGGAGTCGTGATTTTGGTCAATGTTGGAGTCGGAGTCGTGGTTTCGGACTTTTTTTCACCGACTCCACAGCCCTGGTAAATAACCATAGTAATTAAATCGGCCCGTAAACAAAGTGTTATGTAATAGACTTTCAGTACCAAATTTCAATCTATTGATTGAATTGGCATTTACTTTGTAGGACACCATTATAACACGGTGAAAAAATAGCAATGTATTTTAGTCCTACAAAAATTATAAGATATATGGTTGATAGCTATTTCGGCTTACGCCATCGTCAGAACTAGAATTTGAATTTTGTACTTTTCCATCAGTTTTGTCACTAACAAACGGAGTTTGGCTTTTCAGCATCTCCAGTTGCATTTCAATTGCACTTATAATATAAGGCAGCTATACCGAGTAAATGCTACTTCAGTCAATGAACTAATATGAATAGTATTTTCTTGACAATTTCAGATAAATATCATCACCGTTATTTGTAATAAAAATAATAATACATTTTTAGTACTTTTTCCACATAAAATTTATTAGATCAGGACCGGTTTCGCTCATGGCAATCATTCCACCAAGTATTGACAGTGAACACCTTAAAAGTGACCGTTATTTGTATATAAGCAAATTTTTTATACTAAACTATATAATATTCAAAGAAAGTGTATTGACAAGAAAGAAAGCTCTTGAAATGGGCATCTCATATGCTTAACAGTATTCATTTTGGTCAGTAGTTTTACCATATTATATCACTCCACTGTTTTTTTTTTTTAAATGTATGAGGGACAAACTTGTGCACCTCTAAAAAGCAAACAATATTGAAAATTGACACACTGAGTCCATTTTAATATTATAATGGAAACTGGAAAAATGGAAGCTATGGAACAATCATATTTTTATTAAATTATTTTAAGATTGTATATTAACCCTTTAGATTCCAGACCATTTCTGAAAGTGCTCTCAAAAATTCCAAGGCATTTTTTCGCAAAAAATGGTAGTCTTTTTTATTATTTATCTCAGCAAATATTAACTTATAAGTGTTCATTTTTTTATCATGTCATTTTATGATGCATAGTGTAATAAATGATTAATTTGAATTGGTTGTTAAAGCATATAATTGAAGGAGTAAAACAAATGCTGTCACATGTTGAAAAAAACTGAGACTGATATATCAGCTCCGTGGGATTAAAAAGTTTAAAGTATGCATCACTATTCAGAGATTGAAAAGATTAATTAAGGGTGGGATAATTCATGGGTTATATATAATACATTAAAACTAAAACTTAGGATTTTAATTGCATTAAAATAACTGTCTTTCTGACGCTGTTTGGTCTCAATAGGTTAAATGAATTACATTTATGTCACCTATAAAAAGGAACAAATTTTCCGTAGAATCATCATTCATCAGTTGACAATAACTGCAAGAGAAGTGAAAATTAACAGTCAACTTTGATCATGGCCATGAACAAAACTCTGATTTTGGTATTTTTATCTGCAGCCCTGATATATGTTGTGAGTATTCTATCTTTAAAATTACTAAAAAAATACACACTACATTTCATTTTTATTAACTGACTCTTTTAATATTAATAAATCGTTTTATTTAATTAAGTGATAAGGAGATCTTTCACATAGTTTTAAATCATAGGAGATCAAAAAGTCACGTCTGTGAGGCCTCTTCATTCAAACGACAGTTTTAAAATTCTTGTATTGCTTAACCCCTTGGATCCCAGACCATTTTGGAAAGTGCCCACGAAAAATATAAATGAAGAGGAAAAACAAATGTCGTGTTAAAAAAAACTGACGCCTCTGGGACTCAAAGTGGGGTTTAAAAGGTCAAGCAGTGATTGTTCAAGCACAGTCAAATTCACCCGATCCTCTTTTATAATTTAAAAAAAAACACCATTTTTTTTTACAAGTTGTTTACACTGATTTTTTGCATTTATATTTTGACGAATTTTTTACGTCAAAATCATGTATGAATGAGTTCATTTCTGAAAAGTCAAATTTAAGTCCAATTTTGTTATTTTATATTATGACCAACTGTAAAAAAGTAACAAAGAAATACTCGTTTCTCTAAGTGTTTTGAATTCCCGTAACCAATGTGTTAAGCATATAAATAAAAAAATCATTCTATTTTCGTGTTATCACCATAAAATCTAGTCTTGAATTTTTGAGATATACATTTATGATAAATCTAGTTTGGCAGCTAGGCAGATAAAGGGTTAAAATATAATAATTGGTCCACATGTTGTCAATGTCATTTTTGCTTACTACTAATTAAAATCGACATGCGATTTATGGCTTATTCAAATAATATTAAAATTGATTTATTTTATAACAATACAACTTCATTGTTTATTTTCCATCACAATTGTTTTTATAATCAGCGTAAATTATATTTATTCCTGACGGTTGCTTTCATTAAAAATAATAGACAATAAACAAAAATGCTATGAATACTATGATTGATCTCAATTCGAAAATAGAACATATCATACCATAGAAGTAACAAAGATGAAAATTGGTAATATTATTGAAAAAGTGTTCAAAAATGGAACAAAGAAATGGTGTTTTGGTTTAATGTTGAGTGAGGTTATAAAATTTTGCATAACTGAGTCTTAAATATATATTTTCTTTAATTTAATAGTGTGCTGCACAAGGAGCTGACGGTGGTGGTGATGTTGGAGGTAATATGTTTATTATTTTAATCGTATATGAATTCATACAAATTTACTTGGCCATTGCTCTCATATGGTGTAATCGAGTTTTCTTAAACTATGGCCTCAATGATATATCTTATTTAGATGTTATGTCTCAAGATTTTAACGTAATCTTCAGTGCAAGTTAATTTTTAGTCTACCATTATAATTGATATATTTTTTATTCTACTGGTTGTGCTACTAGGTGTGAGAAAGGTAAGACACAAACAGTAAACATTAAAATATTATAACTTGAAGCTGAAAATACAATGGGAATTAAATTTCATTGTCAAATGTTATATATTTACTAATTATTGATATCTATTCTAGATCGATTTTTTTAGTGAGAACTCTAAGCTATTTTAAATCCGTTACTATTTATTCGATGGGGGAATTCTACATTATTGATTTGGCTAAATGAGTTAGATGGATTAGTTAGTTAGGTTCACAAAGCGAATTCTGAAAAATTATTCCTATTTTTTTTACCATGTCGCTCCGAATGTGGAGCATATGAACTACCAATTGAGATTATTTCAACAGAAATTATTACTGCCAAAACAGCTTGTTACTCAAACTTTTATTAACGAAGATAGCAGGGATAGAAAAGATAGGACTAGGACAGGACTGGTGGTTAGCTAATAGCTACGTCCCATTGTTAGGTTTTTTTAGTTTAAGATTTTAGGATGGGTTTGGGAGCCATTGGATAAAAACAGAAATAAAACTGCCTGGTTCGAGCCTGTGCACTCTGCAATCTAAACTAACAAAGTTGACACCTGAACATCTTATATGTTCTTTAATTTTAACAATATATTTTACAACCTAACTTTATTATTCATCGCTATACACAAAGTATCAACTAAAATCTTGTGGAATAAAATACATTGCTTCATTTAAGCTTGTTTAACCTTAACCTGTTGACTGCCAGCGTCTCATAGTATACAATTTTTGAAATATTCGTAAATTGGCTCAGTAGGAAGTGGTTGAGGTTATACTTAAACCTTCTACATCAGGGGTGGCCAATGCGTCAATAGCCTATCTGATCTGTACAAATCTCTAGTGCCCGTCCCAAGAAGCGTGCGATACAAGTCATGTGACAGGGACAGCACGCTAAAATCTCGAAGATAGCCAATTATCAACGATAATCTCTTTCTAAAACCCGGGTCAAAAAAAGGTTGGCAATTAGATTAATATAGGCTTTAAATTACTACTTTTAATATTGGTCGATTGCGGCCAATAATTTCAAACAAAAGTTGATCGCGGACTATAAAGTCTGGCCACCCCTGTTCTACATCAACGTTATATCTCAATCACTTAAAATTAAGCCTTGAAGTTATACATCAATTTTGATCTCTTCTTATTAGTAATTGAACTCATCTAAAGAATGTCTTGTAAATATATTTCCAGCCGGTATAGGAGTGGGGCTGCAGGGAGGGGCTGGAGCGGCCAGTGATGCAGGAGGCAGTGGACGCGGTGCGGCCGAGGGTAACAATCAATACTCATATTTACGACTGTCACACACCTACAAGTAAAACTTACCAACTGCATTTGAATCCAAAGATATCAATTGACTAACTTCGAAGGCTTGACAAATTAGCTCAAAAAGTAAACATAAACTTTTATTTAGCTCGATTTTCTCGATGGATTCGGCGGTAACTATGTGGAAGTTCATTTTAGTATAAATTTTTAAATAGCTTTGTTTATTCCACGTATTGTGTTTATAATTGTGACATGTGTTTCGCCTCTTTCAAAAGCATCTTCGGACTTACTATCGCAAAGTTTGCTTAAGTTATAAAGCTAGATTGATTATAATATTTTAAAATGATAAAATTACAAAATGGAATTTGGGATTTTTTCTTTTTACGGGAAGCAAGGAGGGGGTTATAGAATCAAAACAAAGCAAACAAATAATTATACAACTAATGACGTAATGATACAAAATATTAACCCTTTGAGTGGTGGAAATTTAATAAAATATTAATAGCAGACAAAAAAAATATAAAACATTATTTTTTTTGTTATCCGTAAATCTAAGAATATTATTGCTTATTGAAGGAATTGATATTTCTTCCGCAATTTTAAAACGCAAATTCTAAAAAAATATTCAAATTATTAAATATTACTTTCAAATAATTATCTAGTAGCTTTTACATCCAATTTGGGTCTTGATCTTTATTGCATTCATCTGTCAACATGTGGTTCTCTATTGACGGTGATTCAAGAAAGCGTATCGAACTGAAATGGATTTTTACACTCAATAATATATGGCCACAGATTTCTTACCAAATATTAACCTTTTTATAAAACTCTTTTGCTTATTTCAAACATATAATAAAAATAATGTGACTACCAAAAATTACTGATTGACACCTCTAGTTTCAATATATGAAAAAATAATAACATTTCAATAAACAATAAGAGAATGGCAATAGATAATAGATGACAATATACTACTGCCGTACCGGTACGGCGATACTGCTCAATGGGTTAATAGGTTATTTTCTTAATCATTACTCGGCGCCTCAATTACTTTTAATGCATTATTGTATTATTTTTGTTCTTAGGTGCAGGCAATGCAGGCTTTGGTTTTGGCGTGGGAGCGGCAGGAGGTGCAGGGGGTGGCGGTCAAGGCGGTGCTGGTTAGTATACCTTCACTAATGTACTCCAATCACTGTCGGTTTGACAAGTGTGATGTTTGCTAATGATTCACAAGAGGTAGCAACACACGTGCATTATTCTCTATGCCTCTCTCACTAATGATGCAATAAAAGAGTGGACGATTGTATAATTCCACCATTTCTATTGTCTGTGAAAGTCTGCATCAATATATTTTTATGACTCCACAGGATAACTAACATAACTCCAATCACAGATAGTCTGTGGTTTTGAGTGCAGCAAAATAAATATCAATATTGTCAGTGGGCAAGTGTAAAATATTAATACTTCAATGACAGTACATATATCTTTATTATGCCCTATTCGTATCTGCTGTAACCAGTAACGGCTGGTGACGGGGTGCTGAGGGGTGTAAAAGGAAGATTCAACTATTTTTCCGTACTACGGAAGAGAAACAGTTGGTATTGCGAACATCTGAATTGAAAGTCCATGCTATAGAAGTGTTTTAAAATCCAATGAATAGGAAATAACTCTTGCAAAAATGGTTGAATCTTCCTTTGCACCCCCCAACACCCCGTCACCAGCCGTCACTGGCTGTAATAATATAGCTCGTCAATATTTTCTTGTTACAGGTTTTCATTGAATGAATATAATGGTGATCAAAGCAGCAACATAGATGAAAACATATTGTGAAAACATTCATATAAGAAATAAATATATATTGATACCTACTGCAAATGAGTTTACATAATCCAATGAAAATGGCTATTTTTATTTTCCCAACCTTACTGCATCATTATAAGCGTGGTACAATAAAATTTGAATATCAGATCCCAGGATGGTGACATGGACCGAAGATTGGTAAATTGCAGATCACAAACCCTTTTCAACCCTTCAAAAACAAGATATTTTTTCGCATAAATATCGTAGTCTTTCATTCTATTATTTATCTCAGCAATTATTAACTTACCAGTGTTAATTGGTTGTAATATCATTTTATGATATATAGTGTAATAACTAATTGTTTTATATAGGTAGTAAAAGCATACAAATGAACAAAAAAACAAATGCTGTAAAACTGCAGGTTCCAGATTAATCCATAAATTGTATATTGTTATTAAAATTATCTGTCATCTGACATATCGATAATAGCCTTTACCCTAAATAGATGAATAGATAACCTTTACACTAAATGCTTTAAAAATTCGTTTCCTGTTTAGTCAAAACCACCAATTTCAGCCAGTATGGTGACGATATATTGTGTTAACATATTAATTGAATATTAACCGTTCAAACATCACTACGAGTTTATTTATGAATAAATATCGTATTTTTAAATGAAACCTAATGCAGACCCATCTTTTCAAGGCAATGTGATTCTTAAAATGTCGATATGTTTAGTCGTTTTTATTTTATTTAAGATAAAGCTAACACTAGGGCTTGCACCATAGTATCGTAAATACCCTTGGAATTTTTTTTTAAATCTTCCACTTTTTTCACTTTTCTTTGAAAACCAATTATAACCGGGTATATAACGTGGCATTTTCATGGAAAAATCAATGGTTGAAAATGGTGGCCTGTGACGAAAATCCATGGAATTGGCTCGGCGTTTAAAGGGTTAAAAGCATATGCGGTTACGAGACTTACGATCTGTGGAGACGAGGTTCCAGCTGGGCTCCTCCCACTGGGCGGTAGGTAGACATTTTAGCAGTCGCAGAAAATACGGAAGAAGCTTGTCTCTGTGCTGAAGACCGCTCTGCAAGAAGTACACGCCCAGAGCGAAGGTTGCCTCTTGAGAACGCGGCGTGACGATAACCACAGCAGCGGTGGATGGTTGGGGACATAGCGAATATAAGGTGTTGACCTGTGAAAATCATAAACAATACAGATGTGCTAATTTTTATGTGCCTTCAACTGACAGTAAAAAAAAGAATATTTACAATTTTAGCTCACTGGTGTTGCTATGCAATAAATAAATGTGCTTGATATAAAAATTTAACCATCATACCTATGTTCTAAATAAATCTCTTTTTTTAAAAAGTATTTTTTATATTTGAATAAATCTACCCAATATCACCTAATAGACATTGTTCTAACAATAAATAAAAGAATTGTTAATGTAGCTTTATATTATATCTAAATCTATCACGTAGCTGAGTTTTTCATGTTATGCACTCGGTCACAGGTTCGAATCAGGAGTGAAAACTTTTTTATACTAATTTTTCAATCAATCTGTGATGTTCTATCACTCATAACATAACCTCTATCATCAATTCAATCCTAAATATAGGGTCTAAAGAGAAAATTAGTCATTTTCTTAGTCCATCCATATTTATTACGCTCCTCAAAGAACTTTTCTTAACCAAATGTGGAGCATTAAGACTGTTTATGTAGTTTATCTCAACAAAAGTTTTCTAAGAGAAATGATTGTTACTCAGTTGCTCAACCTCTCTTTCTGAAAGAGAGTTGGGAAATAAAGAATAGGACTAGAACAGGACAAGTTGCTTTCACTACGTCCTATTTTTAGGACTGGATGAGTCTGGAAGGGAATTTTTCGCCAGCACATACATACATGCATGTATCCGAGCAGAAATCTGTAATTCCATTGAAAAAAGAAACTGCTCAGACTGGGATTCGATCCCGTAAGCTCGGCCAATGAAGCCAAAGGTGTTGACACTTGACCACGAACAAAGGCCCATAAAGGTTACAATATATTATATATGTAATCAATTGAATGGAGCTTCAGGGGGTTGAACTGATTCTTACTGACTGATGAAAAATTCTTGAATTTAAGTCATACCCAAGAATCGTGAAGACGAAAAATTATTCGGATATTGAAACTTTACAAAATACTTATGATAGATAAAAAAAAACATTCCTTTCATTTAATTTATGTTTCGGATTTTTTTACTCAAACGTGACGTAGTAAAATATTTAATGAATATGTTTACAACGCCCTGAGCAATATGCAACCCGACTAGCGAAACTGATTCATAAATCCGACCCTGACTAACTGTCAAAAATAACATTGCCCTTAATATTTCGCTGCAATTTTAAAAGCTATTTAAATATACATTTCTTCGTTCGCATGTCAATTCATCATGTGTAGCTGATAATGTGACCTTCTTCATTCAGTCATAATTACATTTTGTGCAAAAAAAGGAGTCAAAGTGTATGATTTAATTCAAAACATTGACGGCGGGGCGGGTAAAAACCATATATTTACACGATCAAACACTGAATATGACAAAATAGTCTGAGGTACATTATAGATATTCAATTGCTTACCTTTTCCCATGGTGTCGGTTTGATATTTGAAAGGGATCTGGCCAAATGGTGGACAGTTTTCTTGAAAAATGACGTTTGATCTCCTGCCATGTTAGCCATTACTCCATTTTTCGGACTTATGAGATCAGCTGTCAGAATTATTGCCATACTATAAAATAAATAACCCTGACAGGCCGTCACCGTAGAATAAAAAATAAAAACCTTTTTATAATATTTTTTAATTGAGTACAATAAAGTAATGTTTTCAGAAAATATACTTTTGCTGCCTGGAACTTGAACAAAGAAATAAAACTATAATAATTATATTCTATTCATATTCATATACCCAGTCTGTGAGCTCAGTTGTACAATCAGGTTAGTGTAGTTTTAGTCCCAAGGTTAATATTCAATTTAGATTGTTTTAATTTAAATTTAAGAACTTTGGTATGGGTATAACAGAAAAAAAGTAGTGAGTAGCAGGATAAATTTATTAGTTATTCACACCGTCTTCATCTACAATCAACTATTCTTGAAACATTTTATTTATATATAAATATTTACTAGCTTAGAAGAGACATACACTGTATCCATATCATATTAGCTTTGCAACCGAGTAACGGACAGTTCTTGTAGAACATACCATTATTTGATAATCTCCATAAGAGTGCAGACATAGTAGAAAAAAAACATTGGGTATAAAAAAAATATTTATTATTTACAGAAAGTTATGTACAATTAAAATCACATATCAAGAAGCTTATATAAATAAATAGAAACTAAAATTCTAAAAATATCATTCATTAGGCCCATATATACCACCAATAAAGCAGGCACAAGCAAACAATAATTATTGTCCACGACTTGCATTTTCTCTAGAGAAATAACTTCAACCATTTATGACAATGGATGATTGTTTGTTTGGTATAAAAAGACAGGGCTTCATTGTATTTTATATGAGATATAAAATTTATTGTCTATTGCGCAGCCGGTTCGACAGAAGGCTTGTCATTGTCTTTGTCTCCGTCATAAAATTCATTTTTACACTCCACCATTTTGTCAGCATCTTCTTGAGAAATCCGAATGTCGGGATCTGATTCTTCTTTGATTTTTAGATCTTCTGGAAAGGCGTCGTCTGAAAAAAATAGCCAAGTAATACAAAATGAATAAACGAAAATTCGGATCGGTAAAATTTTGTGCACAAACAACCTGAGAATAGCTGCTTGATGACACATTTTTTTACTGGTGTAGGCATGTACAGTCGTTTCAAGAAAAATTACAGCAGCTTAAAATGCGACAGTTAAATTAACAAGTACCAAAAAAATTAAATACCTGGAGCATCATTCATTTGAACGCTAGGCGCATGCTGGCACATTTTCAAATTGTCGTAGACATGTTTTGTTATAGTTTCCAAATACTGTTTGCTGTTGGCGTTGTCTTGTCTGAAAAAAATAAAACATTACATTGAGAGTTACTTTACTAAGATGATGTAAAACAAAATAGGTTTGCGATATTCTGAAAATAAAGATTCCTACAGAATTGAATCCAACAACAAAATCATTTCAGTCAATGTTGATTGGATTGCACATTTAACAAAGAATAGTTGAACTATATAACAAATAACCACATTTACAACAAACACGGCCTTAGACAGTTCTATACAGATCGATCATGAATCTGCAGATTCTAAGTTTACCCAGGTGGCATTAACCATAGAGCCTAAAGAACATACCTTGTGACAATGTCTGGATGCAGAGTGAAGTCAGGTGCAAAGTATTCCAAATATTCTGTGTACGGTAGTTCATTTGAAATGTTATCATCAACTAAAAGCGATGTTTCATAAGTCCAGCATCTAGCTACATTTCGTAGGGTGTACCTTCAAAGATAATTAGTATATGTTACAAAATAGTGTATGTTACAACGAAATTATATTCTCAGTGAAAATATATTCTCACTGACATGTCAGTGAAAGCATAATCTAACAAATTTTCACTAGCGCAAATACATTATCAATAGCAAAAATATATTCTCATTGGCACTTGTTAGTGAAATCATATTCTTCTCCAAGCTGTCATTGAAACTAAATTTGACAGCTGTCAAATGATCAATCAAATCGTATGACCGCATTGTTGATTTGTTATCTTTTTATGAAAGGAACTACTTGTTTTTGCTGATTTTGTTTCATTGGAGCAAACCAAAATTATTGGCCGACAAAGCATCAACTTAGGCCAATATAATTTCCCTGATCGTGACCAGTGAAATCATGTGAAGTCATACAAATCGATTGCTTGATACATTTTCACTGGCCATGTTAGTGAAAATATATTCTAACTTTTTGACTACTTAAAATTACAGTTTCCCCATGTGTATATTGTCTTCAATGCGGTATTATTTATCATCACCAAATAATAAAATCACTAACCCTCCTCCTCCAACAACCAATGTGGGAACACCGAGAGCTTTCACAAAACGGACACAGTCACCGTGGCCTCTCGTCGAGAGGGAGAAGCACCCCAATCTGTCTCCAGCTAAAGAGTCCGCCCCGCACTGTAGCACGATTGCCGTGGGCCTGTAGAACTCCATCACATGTGAGATGACCGGCTTGAAAACCTACCAAAAACAACAAATCAATAGACATTGGAAATAAGTCACTAGGCCTACCCAACGTGGTCAATAATTGACTCAACCAAAATTGTTTATTTACTTACACATTTTTATATGCAAGATATTAAGGAAAAAATAAATTAAGTACATATTTATTACATACTATATAACTTATGGAGTACACAAATTTGTGCGTTTGCTAATCGGACGTTAAATACTAAATAACATACTAATAACTTAAGTAATTAAAAGGCCCCGTAAACAAAGTGTTAAATGACTATTGAATATATCTACTCTATGTGGACAACTTTAGTTCTGAAATTGGCAGCGGTACATCTTTGACAAAGTATTCTAGTTATACTAGTTCTGATGAGGGCGTAAGCTGAAATAGCAATCAACTTCATACTATATTAATTTTGTAGAACTAAAATACATTGCTATTATTTTACCGTAACATAAAGGTTCTACCAAGTAAATACCAATTCAATCAATACATGTTTCTCACCTGGACGTAGCTCTGATCGTCGATTCCTTCCTTGAGCGGCACATTCACAGAATAATATCTACCGCATTCGGCCCCGATTTCATACATATCCCCAGTTCCTGGGAAGAAGTAGTTTCCATACTTGTGGAAGCTCACAGTCATCACTCTGTCGGAGAGGTAGAAGGCTTCTTGAACACCGTCACCGTGGTGGACGTCAATATCGATGTACAGAACTCGAGGATGATACTTCAATAACTCAATAATGCTAATAACAATATCATTAACATAACAGAACCCTGAAAAAAACAATATAAAGAATAAAAAATACATAACATTAAAAAAAATAGAATAGTTAGAAAATAGTGACTAACATAAAATTGTTTAATATTATGTAAATTTTGGATCAGTTGGGCCCATGGTCGAGTGTCAACGTTGCAAGCTTCAGTTTCAGAGAGCACAAGTTCGAATCCCAGTCCGGGCTGTTTAATTTTTCTATCAAATTATTGATTACTGTTCAGAGATATGGATGTCTGCGTAGTCCAGAATTAATAGTCCCATAAATCAATCAAGGTTATGACGCTTTGTTTCTGGTCCTGCACGCCTTTAAATTTTGACTATCTGAACCAAATATTCTCGAATAACAAGGACAATGTTATATTTATAGAAGGCAGCATAACAATACCTGATGCTTCAAACTTCTTGGCGTGGTGGAGACCACCGGACCAGTTGATGGCAATATCACAGTGATTGTTGTTCAGCTTCATGGCTCCTTCAAGTGACGCTCCAGTGTACATGGAGCAGAAGTCAAACAAACCTTCAAAGACAGGACAATCGTCGCCGACATTGAAGTGTGTTAGGTACTTTGTAAAACCTGTAGAAATTAAAGAATATTTAGCAATAGCCTTCCATAAAAAGACGGAATTATTTCAACCCACTCAAGAATTGACTGTCGAAATCAAATCATTCGAAACACACTTTGGCGGAATCTGTGCATTGATTGGTCCAAATAAATGGTAAGCCAACAGTGGATATACAGGCTCCGGCTGCTATTTGAAACATTTCTTTAACCCGTAGAATGCTAGCGTCTCATATACTGAGACGCCTGATTTTGGTATGTTGCAAATTGGTATTCAAAAATAAGTTAAATATAGTTAAGTGTTAAAACTGAGTAGATTTTTTTTATTCAAATATGTATGCATTATTTGATCTGATAACTGATAATCTCCTTCTGTGAATTTAACACAAATACTGATGAATAAATGTTTGAAATCTTAGAAGTCGGAATATTCGTAAATTGGCTCAGCAGGGAAGAGGTCAATATTCTTTATTCATAATTTTTTTAATCAACAGCCAATCCTCCATCAGTATTGTCAATAAGTTTTTAGAATGTTTATGTCCAGTTGTCACAGTCCTTTCCAGTCTTTCGGTGATATTTTTTTTTTTTCTTAAATAGTCCGCTTTTCTAGACGGATCGGGACAATTATTGCACTACATATTGACAAAATAGTCGTGGGCCACCTATGTATATTAGATTCGGTCAAAAAATCCGCAGGTAATGAATAATATCAACAAATAACATGTACAATTAACAATATTAGTTTATTGTCTTATTAAAACGCTATAACTTACTCTGAATATTCTGCGGCGTCACTCTCTGCAGGAATTCGATATACTCTTCGCTATGAAACCTCCTCATATCATGGGAACTAGCTTTGTAGGGACGGTAGATCTGCATTTTCTTATGGAGGCCATAGTTGAGGACTAAACTGTGTATCACAGCGAGCCTGTGTGGTTTCATCGGATGCCCAGGGCCGTAATGGAAGTTACCGACGTCGGCGTTGTAAAAATACGATACCCTTTTGTTGCTCATTGTGGCTAATTTTCATAAAATAGTATCTCAAAATACTCCTTGAACAGCAATAAAGCCACAAGTATAAAAACAATAAACAAAAGACGTTTGGTCAGCTGGAAATCGTCGTGCATTACCACTGAAAATCCTCAAACCATTGCTATACCTTTGGAGGTTAGAGTAATTTTGACGACTTTTCAATGACACAAACCGGCGTCTATGTTAATATATTTGGATCAAAACTTTTTACGAGATTTAAGCATCTTGTCTTAGATGCAATATCGCGGTGTTCGTTGGCTGTATATTGATTTATCGCTGTAAAACAAATAAAGACGCAAATAAACGTCACTAGTATATTGATGAACAGTAAAGCATAGACAATAAAAATAAATATCGGAACAAACTACGCTAATGGTATTATTGTTTGAGTCATAAACATATAATATTATAATTTACATACATAATATAAGTGACAATAAATTAGAAATTGACTGACACGATTTTCCAATGATTGCGCTTTTAGATTTTTGACACATGTTTCACCACTTTTAGGAGCATCTTCATGTCTAATTCTAATAATAAATAAACTAAACCTACAAAGTCATGCTGAAGAACGATGTTTTTAAAAAGACGAAACGAGTTACACAACAAGTGGAATAATACAGTGATTTATTTGAATATTATAACCAATAAGAATTTTATTTTATATGAATAATTTACCTGCAAATCCATTAAAAATATTTATTTTAATTTTGAATTTGAATAGCTTTTCAATGGTTAAATAAGCATTAGTATTTATATTATTTTATGATTCGTTGGATTCATTTGTTACAATATTTGGCTGATTTTTTTTATCTTACACAGGGGCGTAAATCAATCGAAAAAAGACGAAGACGATAAACTTTGTCGATTGTCCCGAATTCCTTCAAAAATAAACAATTCGCTTCTGTTGTCTTTCAACCAAGTTTGACTTTTGTTATTCGATTAATAGCATGAAATTATTTCATAGTGGTTTAAATTAGTCTAACAATACAACCAGCAGAAGAATAATCGCGACATATTTGATAATAATTTATAGAAGGACATCAGAAGAAATGAGTGTTTTAAGCAAGAAATGTGGGCCACTGACCTCAAATCACTCCATAGATTCTAATGAGAGTCTACCGCCTTGTACCATCTCGCCTGACGATGTCTTGCGGCTCACGAATATTACCGACACTTATCTGTGTAGCCCCGAAGCAAACGTATACGATATAGATTTTACTAGGTTTAAAATAAGGGATTTAGAGAGTGGGACGGTCCTGTTTGAAATTGCGAAGCCCCCTTGCGAATCCAACAACGAAGGCACTGACGGCGGAGATACTGACGCTCAAGAGGAACCCCTAGATCCCAATGCTGGTCGATTCGTTAGATATCAGTTCACCCCCCAGTTCCTGAAATTGAAGACTGTTGGAGCAACGTAAGTTCTTGTCAAATTGTATTGGATAATCCACCAATATTGTAATTAATTTTTTAAATAGTTTTTCTATATATCATTAAAAACTATAACCACATCTTTTTATTGCTCAGTTGTCAAATATTTCAGAGCTATTGTTTGTCAAATCTCATTTGATTTTAATAGTTTCAATTCAATGTGGAAAGAAATAGTAATAGAGTATTGCCATTAATTGCTTTAAAATTTCTCAATTATTCAAGTATTACCTTTGTTCATTTATTACTCATAACATGATATAGGTTTTCTGCAAGAGTGTGTGAGTATAGGTGTGTTCCCCGCACAAAATGGGTTAACAAACACAGTTTCCTTCATATATTCCAGTGTGGAGTTTACAGTAGGGCCACGTCCCGTAAACCACTTCCGCATGATCGAAAGACACTTCTTCAAGGACACCCTGCTCAAGACCTTCGACTTTGAATTCGGCTTTTGCATCCCATTCTCTCGCAACACCTGTGAGCACATTTACGAATTTCCAACATTGCCGCCTGACTTGGGTAAGAACAATATGTATTAAATTAAAAAATAGCTTTGTTTTTTTTTCACGTATTGTGTAACATATAGTGACACGTGTTTCGCCTCTTTAAGAAGCAACTTCAGACTTCAGTAATAAGGTTTAATAATAATCCCAATATTGTTATATTATAAATTCCAAATTGGAGGTTGGTATTTTTCTTTTATACAGAACGCAGGAAAGGGAGATAGAAACAAACAAATATTCTTTATGTATTTTTCAATACATAATTACAGGGGGTCCTCGTTATCAGAGGATTATTGGTTCCACAAAATTATCTTGCTTAGTGAATCCACTAAAAATGAGTATAAAATTGTTCTACGGAAAGAAAAATAACAATGTATTTTAATTCTACATAAATTATTTTTAAATATTTGTTGATAGCTATTTCGGCTTACGCCTTCGTCAGAACTATGTCAGGACATAGTTCTGACGAAGGCGTAAGCCGAAATAGCTATCAACAAATATTTAAAAATAATTTATGTAGAATTAAAATACATTGTTATTTTTCTTTCCGTATTATAATGGAGTTCTACCAAGTAAATGCCTACTCAATCAATAAAATTGTTCGGTGAAAAAAATAACAATGTATTTTAAACAATGTAAAAATAATTAAAATACATTGTTATTTTTTTCACCGTATTATAATGGAGTTCTACCAAGTAAATGCCAATTCAATCAATAAAATAGTTCCACTATTATTCGCGTACCACATCGTGAAAAGTGCAAGCGGGGACAAGAACATAACCATATGGCATTTAAAGTGACGGTTGATGACTGCATTATTGCATTTTTTGACATGTTTTTTTTTTTTTAATTCAACTTTGTGGCTGCATGGATTCGGTTATCGGTTTACTAGAACCCCTGCAATGCAAACTGTCTGAAAACACTGCTCAAAAAAACGAAGCCAATGTTACTTGGAAGTGGCATTTACATTAGTAATCAATTTATAATTCTGTCTGATTTGTTTCCAGTTGAAGAAATGATCGCCGCACCGTTTGAGACCTGCTCGGATAGTTTTTACTTTGTCGAGAACCGACTTGTGATGCATAACAAGGCCGACTACGCGTACAATGGGGGCCTCGGAAATTAATATCACCTCGCCGGTTATCGTAAATTATAATTGTAACATGGGCATTTGTCTTTTCTTAATTTTTGTAAACCGAAACAACAAACGACACGTGGTTACGTTGTATTCACAAACTGTGACGAATGAGTCATTAGTAGATTGGATTTTATAATTAATGTATTACTTTGTCATTAATCAACAGTAAATCTCACATATTGTGAGAAATTTTGTTCATTATTATGACATTGGAAACGATTGATATATACCATCAAAATATACAATAGTCTGCCGGGCATGTTGAGTATGCCAAGCATATTTCTTCGGTAAGGTACAAGATGAGCAGCCATCTTGGATTACATGTCAAATGCAAAAAAATTGATTGATGCTTACGAGCAGATACCCTCTTCGCACTTACTACATATAAATATTGCGTTAACATCATAATTGGGAACATTCGTGCAGGCTATAGCATAGGCCATAGGCTGTAAATTTAAAAGTGCCACTGTGATTGCTTATCACTTTTAAATGGGGCAAATAAATACTATCCACTTTTATGCGTCGAGTAACCAAACAGTCAAATGATTGACACAGTAAATTTCTGGTTTCACGTAACAAACAAACCCTCGGTGTCCAATGATTAAAGAAAAGACATGCCCATTGTGAACGTCTAAATGATTTAATTAGAATTTTACCTAATTGTAAGCTACCCAATTAGCCAATGGTAATTTGGCAATCACTACTATGTTGTATTTATGATTCCACCACTTTGTTTTACGTGTTATTTTACCTACGGAGCATTCCATCGTTTTTTAATGTTAAGACGCAGCACTGAAGAGTTGGGCGAAAATGATATAGCGCAATATTATCGGCAGAAATTTATCTTAAGTACTTGTGATGCAGAAACCGGTGTGTTGAAATTCAAAGGCAGTTTTCGCTGTCGTGCTCAAGGCTATAAATTTTGTGTTTTGTTTCTGCGTTATATATTAATTATACGTATTATCATTCCAACAGAGATTTACAGTTGACACGTTATTCATGGAGGCTATACACCAGGGGTGTCCAAACTTTTAGCCAATAAAGGCGATCTGCTTTCGAAATTATCAGCGGCGGTCTACTAACAAT
The DNA here is from genome assembly GCA_028554975.1 of Himalopsyche kuldschensis. NCBI lineage: Eukaryota > Metazoa > Arthropoda > Insecta > Trichoptera > Rhyacophilidae > Himalopsyche > Himalopsyche kuldschensis. The sequence continues at coordinate 1,508,414 of JAHFWI010000031.1, read as the reverse complement.
AAAAGTTGTAATTTAAAGCCAAAGGTAAGTCTCAATTGAAAATAAATAGAGATATTATCAATACCAATTCAATATGAAGTTATATTAATAATTGCAATTAATGATGACTTGACTTGACAAGCATAAAAAAGTATGTAAATATAACAAGATAGTCCTTTTTTTTACTTTTATTATCGCAAGCAATGTGCTAGCTTTATAAAACATACATAAATATTAACTACGGTACACAAATATCAAGTTAATAAGAGAACATAATAAGGATTTCATTCTCAATGAGTATTTTGGCATGGTGACTGTTTTCGTACTTAATCTCGCAAGAAATTACTGTGGCATATTTAATTTTGCCATTTATTCATCAGGCATTAGAGATGTGTACATATCAGACTGGTAGGCGACAGAAAACAATGCCTTTCCACCAAAATGTGACAGTCAACAACACCTTGAAAATTGACAACCATTGCTAGTCTGGCTTAGAGTTTTTTTTTTATGGGACTTTAGCAAGGGAACTGTTTGAATTGATGGATATATTGTCTCAAACATTAACTTCACATTAATTTCTATAACAGGAATATTTGATATCAATATTTATATTACTGGTGACATTGGGCAAGATCCATAGCTTAAAAAAAATTCGGCGACGCTCCTTCATCCATGCTGAATGTGTCAACTGCATTAAATATACTTGTACATTAATTTAATTATTATATTTATCAGAAATTTCATTATTGCTTGAATGTATTGTGTGGTAAGGTTTATCTCTTTTTTTTTAATTTTACAAAAATAAAGACTACATATTGTCATTGTATTGTGTCGACTGAATGATATATTACATTTTGAAAGTATTAAAGTTTTTTATGTCCTTTTTCAAAGTAACTATTTAAGAGATCTCGGTCAAAGATGTTTTATTTTCATAGGCCTAACATATACTTTACACGACTATTCGTAACTCACTTTGTCTAAAAATGGACATGTCTTTCTTTGATACTTCTCATAATATGTTATATTTACCAGTGATTTCTTTCATATCAAACCATCTGTTTGAAAAAGTAATAACTGTCATTTCATGGGTCTAGGGACATACGGGCGAAACTACAAAAACAACGAACTGAGATAAATGGCATAACAGGTTTCAATGTTAAACTTTGTTCTTACGGATTTGCAGGAAAGCAGAGCAATATCTGGTAAACCGCTCTTCGTACAAGTTTCATATTTTTATATCTTATAGAACTGTATTTGAGCATGTCAATGCCATATTTAACTCAAAACAGCAATTTTTGTAGTTTCACCCGTATGTCCCTACACCCACTATTTTATAGCTAAATTAAATATCAAGATGTTATTGTCTATGATTGTTCTTTAGAAAGAGAAAAAAATGTTTTGTCCTCTTCTGTCACACTCTTTTATTTCGTTTTTTTTTATTAAATATAATTAGACAGTAAGATATGAAGCTTGGCTTAAACAGTGTGTTACCTATATATAGAGAATAGTTTTTTAATGTATTAAGAGTATTAGCAATAATTTGTGTAAATATTTTTTTATTTCATAAGACAAAGAAGTTTGTGGCAACATTCCTTATTTAAAACGTATTTGTTTATTATTTGCAATCTAGTCTTGGAGTTTTTTTTGAAAGGAGAGTTAATTCACAATAATAAACAATCTTTGTGGCCAATTGAGTCGTTGATTGAATAAATTTTAATGAGTGGAATATGATATTGTGAAGGGTGTGTAGTTATCGGTAATCATCTGACGATTAAAACTGTTCCAGGATTCACCTTCATACTCTTGTAGTGACTTTCCGATATAATATTCACCATATCCATGTGAAAATTACTGCAATGAAATAGATACAAGGTTTTATGAAGGGCGATAGAATTATAAATCAAATAACGGATTCGTTTAGATGATTTTCATATGCATACAAGAGCCACAAGCTTGGTCAATACTCTTAAAGAAATCTTTCTTGCAGCTAACCAAATATTTTTACACTATAAGCTTTGTATTACAAAAATGTGATTGTTTCATTCCCAAAATTTATTTATTTATTACAAATTGAAAAGATTAAATTATTTATTTTTTATTTTATTTGAACATAGTAATTGTTAATATTCATAATTTTACCATATTTACTTTAAATGATTTAATAATATGTATGAATGAATTTTAATGTATCACAAATAGTTTGCCACACTACAAACTAAATGAGTCGAAACATTTACAGAAAATTGTAAAAAAAACATTGTCATTAAATTTGAATCTTTTTTTTGTCAGAGTTGTCGCATGAAAAAAAAAATCATTTAATTGTTTTACCTGAACACACATTGATTTCATCTGACAGTGTAATTTCAAAACTGTAAGATGTCTTACATGTTTAAAAAAATGTTTTTTTTAACTTTGTAATATAACAAAAGAAAAATAATGATGTGCTACAAATGAGCTTAACATAAAAGTATGTTTCATTAAAATATAACTGTGTGTTGTGCAAAATTATTAAATCAAATTTGGTAATTTGATTTGAAGATTTGCTGTTGAGAATCGCATAAAGAGTGAGTGAAAATGATAAAATGTGAGGAAAGGTATTAATGTTTTTTTTTTGCTACCATTTGCATACCATTAGATAAAATCATAGATATATTATACATGTGATCATGATTTTGATTGGTGGAACTTTTGCAAACACCATTGCACGAATGATTTGTGGCAATACTTAGGCATTTTCAGTATTGATAGTAAAGGTATTGCAAACCTTAGCTGTAACCAAATCAAATTTACATTCCCTTAAGTGCTATATTTTTTTCCGATTGAACCATATATGTACCTACATTCCATATATAGGTTAAAAGCCTGAAAAGAGTAAAGTATTTGTGCTGCTATTTGTTTTATGGCTGTCGTGTATAACTCTATATAAAATGAAAATATTGTTAATATGAAACCGCGGTGTATTATGGGGTATATGTATAAATGTAATTAAATTGTCTATGGTGAAAAATAAATATAATAATCTAATATGTAACAAATATTATATTTATTTTCCAGATACTAATCAATGTTCTGTGATATGTCATAATTCTTAAACTTGTTTTTCTTTCTTCTTTAGAAAGATCACATAAAATATTGAATTTTTATCATTTGGATCCTTTTCTTTTTCATGAATTTTCAGTCATTTCCAGTGCATAGATAAACTTAAACTGCGGCGTACTAAATAGTTTGTTTTGATTATATATAAGTAATCAAAATAATCCAATTCTTATACCCACCATTTTAAATTAAAAGGCATTCCCATGTTTTTGGCTCCTTTATTAATTTTGAATATCACAGATTGTAATTTTAATTATGTAATTACTCATCCAATTGATAGAGAGTCATTAATATCAAAACTATTTACTGCGCGTCAGTCCATGTTCATCCATGCACCTGAAATGCCTTAAGATGCCGAAACGCAAAACTCGATTCGTTAGTGACAAAACAAAATAGCAAAATTCATACGATTAAAATTTGATATTGGAACACCTTCAGTGGAATCCTGTATTTTTTTTTTAAATAGTCATGCAATGTATCATGAAAAAATGTTTAATCAATGGATAATTATACTAATTACAAATACACTGAAATGTATCATCTTAGTTTTCTGACAATTGTTTCGAGATGTTTCTAAAATCAGTCGGTGAAAGAGTATTTATTTTCGATTGATTCGGCGGCCATTTTGTGGAAATTCATAAGGTTTCTTGACGAATAACACAACATTTCAAACCAGCTCTGTTACTTTTACCTCTATGGTTTCATTTTTCTCTATGAAATGAAAATTATTTATGTCTTTGATTTTAGAAATTTTTTCTTCTTGTGGAATAACAGCCTATGTTGTTTTAAAAACATTTCTTCATGAGTGACATAGACAACATATTCCATATGAATATCAAAATAGATAATGTGACAGCTATTAACAACATAATAGTTATCAATCTTTGAAGGAGCATGGCCGTACTTTTAGTTCAAACAGTTACTTCGATTATTCCACGTATAGTGTTAATTAATTGTGACATGACCTCTTTCAGAGGCATCTTCGGACTTACTATCGCAAAGTGTAATTAGTAATAAAGCAAGATTATGTTGAATTACATCCATTCGTATAGATTTTCTCACTCCTTTAAAGGTTAACCTGAGGGGGTTAAGAAAGTTTATCGAAATGGTGAATGTTTCAATCATTGTATTTTAAAGTCGGCTTCTTTCACCAAACATGCCTTATTTTAAAATGTTTATTATTACCACTAATGCGGTTTTAGACTTCAATTTGCAAATTAATGTAAACCGATGGGGGATTTTCACTTTAAATTTAAAGATAACACTTATATTAAATTAATGAAAAAATAAAAACATACAATACCAACTGACAAATAATCGTTGTATCACTTAATACCTAAATGCACTTTTGTAATTACGTGTTTTAAGTCGCAAACATTTTGGTGTTCGTAATCACTAAATAGTCAATTGCAACTGTTTGTATTTTTACAAAATTATTGCGTCTATGCAAACACTTTTTAAAATGTAACACTGTCCCACATATAAATTAAGTGTACCGATTTTCAGCAGATATAATTTACTTAGCCAGGATTTCAACGCGTTGACTCCTATGGCTTGACTAGACTGCCGTTCCAACGAAGAAGACAGTATTGACCTTTAACCTTTTGTACGCCAACGTCTCACCGGTGAGCCTGTCTGTTTTTCGGCTTTCACTGTTTTTTGTTTAGCCGGTGATGTTTTTTCGTTGAAAATAAAGATTTTTTTAATATATAAACTTACTAGTATTGCTACCCGGCTTCGCTCGGACTAAGCGACCAATAATTATTTAATGTTATATCATTCCCAAAGAATTACAGACCCACAGACATACATACATACGCCGTTTCGGTATTTCTAGTATTGCTACCCGGCTTCGCTCGGACTAAGCGACCAATAATTATTTAATGTTATATCATTCCCAAAGAATTACAGACCCACAGACATACATACATACATACGCCGTTTCGGTTTTATATATAACATTGTATGTTTTTAATACATGAACAACATTTTCAAACTATAAATTATGTAAGTTACACTTTTTATGCAATTTCTATTTTCTTTAAAATCGCTGGCGTATAGCTGTAGATCGAATACTTCGACTTTGGCGGCTAACAGGTTAAAGGAGTATGGACGTACTTTTGATTCAACTCAGTAAAATGAAATTCAATATAAAATAACGCTGATTATTCCACGTATTGTGTTACTAATTGTGACACGTGTTTTGCCTCTTTCAGAGTCATCTTCGGACTTACTATCGCAAAGTTTGCTCAAGTAATAAAGCAAGATTATAGTGAATTGCATTCAGTTATTCTCAGTAGTCACTCCTTGAAAGGTTAACTCGCAAAATTTCCGAAATTGAGTTATGAATGCCATTTGCTAAATATTTTTCAAAGCTATATACAAATATCAGGGGTGGCCAGACTTTTTTGACCGCGATCGACTTTTGTTTGAGATTATTGGCGGCGATCGACCAACATTAAAAGTAGTAATTTAAAGCCTATATTAATCTAATTGCTAACCCTTGTTTGATCCGGGTTTTAGAAAGAGATTTTCGTCGATAATCGGCTTACTTCGAAATTTTCGCGTACTGTTCCTGTCACACGACTTGTCTCGCACGCCTTTTAAGACGGGCACTAGAAATTTGTACAGATCAGATAGGCGATCGACGCTTTAGCCACCTCTGCTATATATGGTGCTCACTTTCATTGCAGTATAATAACTAAAAAACTGTGGAAAAAATGGACATCTGCTAAAATAAGAATTTCTTAGCAAAAAAGCAGCAACTCTAGTTTTCTTAACAAAGATGTATTCAATATAATAAATTCTAAAAAAACACATGTCATTTTTCTAAAAAGTTTGTCTGAGTCACTTACTGCCTTCTTGCTTGGAACGGCAGTATTAGATATTTACCGCAATCTATGGTACCCTCTGAGAATGGAAAACGATCATGACTTATTTGAAGTTACTTGAATAATAACGGCTTGTATTTTTCCGGTCTGAATTTAATAGTTTTGGTCATAATTTGCATTACATTTGTATGAATTCATACCTGCGTGTTTTAGTCTGTCACATAGAAGTAGTTCCACAATTTGATCAAAGCTTGTTGAGTGTTTTAAAATATAAGCGAAAGAAAACGTGAAATATCATTTGGAGTGTCGATGCATTATTGTGTTAGTTTTGCATTTTAATTATTGCCTAACAGACCAATTAATTATGTTAATATAATATACATCTACATTTCCTGATACAATACCAAACAAAATCTCAATAAACCGTTTTGAAAATCTACATATCGGCCCAATGGAGTAAAATGAACAGATGTGGTAGAAATCAACCAAATTCTATTAAAAATCTAAATTAAAATGTGTCTTTGAATCCATTAAGCCGATATTTTTAATTAGGCACTTAATGTTTATTTAAAAAAGCAATTTTAACTTAGCTTACATCGTCTTTAATAATTAAAACACGGTTTTCAATCTTATTTTGTAATTTTACTTGTTGGATATTATTCACTAAAATATGCATATACTACTTTTTGATAACGCAATTGTTGTAAATTTTATTTAATCACGAATAGAATCAATTTAGTATTAATATTTTTCGGTTTCCAGATAGTAAAAAATATACAGAATATATTAGTTGTTAGGCAAAGTTATAGTGTCATGTGATTTGAAATTACTATGTGAGATTTATAATATTTTAATGAGTATTAAGGATATTGTACAATTTAATTGCGATTCCTTTCGGAATGTTTCAGGAAATTAAAATATGTATACCTTTGAGTTCCTAATTAACCATTGAATTAAAATGTCCCAAACATTTTGTAAAATTGTTTGTTTTATTTAATTTCCCTTCATTTTTAATGTGGGTATTACATGACCATATTTGTATGTGTTACAGTGAAACTGTATTCTCAGTGAAAATGTATTCTTCTCCAAGCTGTCATTGAAATTAAATTTGACCCCATCTTCAGCCCCATGTTTGTCTGTGATTTTCTTTGGTTCTCTTTTTATGAAAGGGACTACTTGCTGATTTTGTTTCATTGAAGCAAACCAAAATTTTAGGCCGGCAAATCATCGACTTGGGCCAATAATTTCAATGATAGTGACCAGTGAAATCATGTTGTCATACAAATCTATTACTTGATACATTTCCACTGAGAATACAGTTTCACTGTGACATATGCATAACTTAGAAAGTTGGGAATTCACCAGGCATAGCTCTGTTACATCAATGGTCACAGAGATTTTCAAACTGGCTGGATCACATGCTGCGGATACCTCCAGAAAGTCTCTGCATCCGTCCAGTGGATTCTGACATCCTGGTTGACCGTTGGGTACTATCCATAGAATGTACTCGGCATAACTGAGGGATGCTGGCATCTGATGGGAGAAAGCAAAGCAATTGGAAGATAGGGTACCACGTGGTGGCAACATGTCTAAGAAGAAGTAATAAACCAATAGATAAATCAAGAACTGGAAAGAGAATGAAACAAAAACATTATGAAATTTCATTTATTTAGACAGCGATAATATTGTATGTATATTTTTATTAACAATCAATCGATAACATATAGAAATAAATATGTGAACAGATTCATTCAGATCTATTGTGCGAGTAACAGCCATTTGATTATAAATTTCTTTAATTTTAGACTTCATACAACATAATTATAACGTTAAATATTGGCTGGGCTACACATTAACGAAATGTTAATAATTCTAATATTTTCAATACAATTTATTTATATAAATATTTTGATACAAAACCTTATCAAACAGGGCTAATAATCATTGTACAAAAATATCAAAATTCATTACAAAGCACTATTATAGTAATTTGACAAATATGTTTTACCTAAGTCAGCGAGATGTAATCAAGGTTGCCAACGTAAAAGGGTATAGTAAGTAATAGGTATGTCAAAAGAAAAGATGAAGTTGAAAGCCAGCCTATTAACCCCTTCCCGGGCACGCCCGAGTATACTCGGGTATTGAAAGTCGTCAAAAACGGACATCACGAGATAACTCGGGCAAACTTCATACGAAAATTACGAATTTGATCTAGTCCAAGCAAGGGCTGGACACAGACTAACAGATAAAAAATATGCTATCAAATGCATGCAATATGCAAATTTGTGTGTATTTTGCATTTTCAAATGTGTGCATATGTACATATGTTAAATCAATTGGACCGGCAAGTGGTTAATCGTATGTAAGTATGGTATATGTCAACACAGAGCTGCTCAAACTTTTGCCCGGTATATATTTTCGGCGTGACCCATTCCATTTTGTAAATAAAAAAGATAACTTTATTAAATTAACTATTAATATGTACTTAGTGATGTCACCCAATTTCAATTAACTTACGAGATAATTTAACGTTTTGTCGTCCAGTGTTTTGGCCAATTACCCTTATACAATTAAACTTTTTTTTAATCAGTGTCGGAGTCGTGTTTTCGGTCAATGTTGGAGGGAATCTTGTTTTTTGGTCAATGCTGGAGTCGATGTCGTGTTTTTTTATTGAAGACAATGAATGCCACTTGTAATAGATAGATAATAAGATGTTTTCTTGTTGTTTGAAACATATCCCATGGGAGGACATAGCTGTGATTTGTCACGGTTGGCAACCTTGCATATAGATTACATTTCCACAACTTATTATTGTTAGAGAAGGTCTGTCGTATAACATTTCTATTCACAAGTCACAATGTAATAATTATTGTCAAGAAATACTTCTTAAAATATTATTCTTCTCATGCGTCCAATACATACATGAGTGAAAAGAACAGAGAAGAAAATAGTATATCGCATGCATTATGCGTATAATTGAAGATACATTAATATACTCAGTCTTTCTTTGACAGACCAATCCCTGGGGAGCTTTAAGACTTAAGAAAAACATTTTTTCGAATAACTTTTAGACTAAAAACATTTTCTCTTTAGCTTCAGGGTTTAGAGCAGTATTTTGAGCCGGGAATGGAAAAAGACCATTTAGATTGATCTTAAAGTCTGGATAGTGTAATATTTGAAACATTTACTCGTGAAATCCAAGTGGACAATTGCATATTGTCATGATTCATTCATTCATCTCTGTAAATCCTTGCTATGTGGGCCGAGTCATTTCTTAGCGTATCCGAGTTCTTCTGCATTTAATTAAGCTCTTTTATGAATTGGGTTTTATTACGAGTTACAATTCATTTGCACAGTTTCAAAATAAATTAGTAATTGACATTTAAATAAATACACTTGCCTATTTTGATATTGTCGTAGTTCTAGTCAACATTGTCCCATTAAGTAATTATATCAATGTTCAATATTAGTGTTCATCACGTCACAAAAAAATTCTTTAACGTTGGGGTATGTTTATATTTTACTCAAAAATAAAATAAGGAATATCTGTTTCATAATATATTGTAACACCAAACACAACGTAAAATTTGCAGAATGATTAAGAACTGTATAAAACAAAAACAAAAAAGAACAATCCAGATGACTTTATTAGCATATTTTCAACAAAGTCCTTCAACACTGATTGCATACCCCATAGCCAAAGAAAAAATGGTTAAATTACTAATAAACACTAAAACATATAATATTATTGACTGTTTTAAGTCTCATAGAATTCAGTCCACATATTATTAATACAAGTGTGGCATTATTAAAGTATCTAATCTCAACATATATATATATAATTATGTATTTTAGAATAAAGTATGTTTATTTAATTGACTATATTATTTTGAGATATGAGAAGTATGGGAGCTACATTTGTCAATTACTCGTGAGTTATATTTATTAGATAAACAAAGCGAATGAGTCAAGAATGACAGGGGGAATCCAATAATTAAGAAATCATTTGATTATAATTTGAATTAGTGACAAATTAACTACAATGAAATTCATTATGTTAATATTCAGACAGAAATGCCGGTTTATACTATGATTGATGATTAATTTATACGCGTTCTCTTTCAATAGGAATGCTCGAAATTTGTTAGGTTATAGCAGCCAATTGTTTAAGTGGCATCTGTAATTTTTTTTAAGTAGTGTACGGCAAATAACTATGGAACGTTATAGCGTTGAACAGTCAATTATCAAATTCACTGCTCCGTTCAAGAAAAGTTTGTTGCCAAAGTCATCTTTAGCAAGGAGGCAGATTTTTGGATGAATGGCAAAATTATCGGATTTGGGGCAATTACAATCCACACGAGACACCAGCACCAAATGCACCCCGAGAAAGTCTGACTGTTTTTAGTCTGACTGGACTGGCGGAATCATCGGTCTGTACTACTTCCAAAACGAAACTGGCATCGTCATAGCCGTCAACGGCGAGCACAACAGATCAATGATAAGCAACTTCATGTGGCCTAAACTGGATGATATGAATACCGATAACATGTGGTTCAAACAGGACAGCGCATGCCACGATGGACATTCAACACGAGCGAGCGTCCATATTGAAAGACCATATAGAAGAAGTTCAGAGAAAAAGTATATGTCATCTTCTTCTTGAACCATAGACAATAAGATTTATTATTTCACATGTCTCACAGGTATATTTATTATTTAACCATTGATAGACAAAGATTTTTAGTAAATATACATATTATTTTATGTTACAAAAAAGACATTTACACACAGGAAACAGTGTAACATACATTTCCAAGCACAATTAAAATCAATCTCTGAGCCGTGGCCGTCATCCGCGGTTGAACCTTCAGTTAATCAAGTTAATAATCCGAGATTCAAAAAAAGATCTATTTCCGAGTTACTTTATTGAAACATAGATTGGCTATGAATGTCTGATGGAAGGGTATAAATTTTAGTTAAAAATAAAAGTAAATAAATGTGTTAGTAAACAAAAATCAGTGACGATTTGATCCTCCCTACATATAAAACGGTTAGTTGAATAGAGCTATAATAAGGGATGCCTTAATTAACTGAGGCATTTAAAATATTCTAGTTTTATTTTATCAATTATGCAATTGTTTGTAAAAAATATAACAATTTTTCTCATCGATTCATTGAAACCGAACCTTTCCATACACTCTTGAAGAGTCTTGAAATCTGCTTAGCCACACCAATAATACATAAAACGTTTTCAACTAGTTTAAATAAGAAATTTAAGTAATGTCCCTTTTTTACTTGATGGCACACTGTCATAGAAATAAAGTAATAAAAATGTGTCACTGACTAGCGTGTCGAAGATATGCCAATTATTGTTTTGCAAGTTTCTTAAGGCAGTACCCAGTTAGGTATGAGAAATATAAAGTACAGACAATCGTCCCTAGAGCGGCAAACATTTCTAAATACAACGGAAGTTTAAATCATGACGAGGGCTCGACGGGCGGGGTGTGCTTGCGCCTCTCGGGATACAGCTGAAGGTCGTTCTGGAAGCTCTCAACGCTGTCGAAGAACGCTTTAGAGTTGTTGACGTCGTCGGCGGCCGCCTCCACCTTCTCTTTAGCCACAAACTTCAGGACGTATTCGGAGATCGCCATCGGTAGATCGGACGGCTGATCGACTTTGATTTTCTTATCCGTGTGAAGGTTGGCGATCGCTTGAGCGTCCTTCTTCTTGCCCATGATCTTTAGAAAACAAAAAAAAAATATAATAATGCACACAATTTTTTGAATTGCTCCGCTCAAGTATCAAAGAACTTTCTCTAGCTCCAGTCCCTCAGTGTATTTTTTTAACAAGGCAAACAACAAACAGTTTTATTAAACAATCAAGCTCATAGGTTTCCAACCTTTTTCGTGTGGCGACCCCTTTTTATAAAAGCTATTTGACCCGCAAGCCCCAAGGCAATTGAAAAAGACATTTTTCATAAGATAATTTAAAAAAACAACAAAAATGCATTAAGCCGAAAAACAAAATTTGTTGACTGTATAAGTTGGCGACACCACATAAAACCCCTCGCGATCCATGGGTTGGAAGCCTGTGATCTAGCTTATTTGACCGGGAAGTAAAGATATGTACAAAAAATATTTCAATGTTCTTTTTTTCCATGCGATTATTTCAATTCAGATTTTATATTTGATAAGACAATTTATGGAACTAACTCATTGCATAAAAAGAACCAATTGGGTTTGATGAAAAAAATAACATCACGGCAACTCACTTGGATGGACAACTTTCTGGCCTTGTTGCCAACTGTCTGGGTGTTGTCATCGAGCCATGTTCTGATCTCCTCAATAGTCAATTCTTCGATTATTTTAATCTGAAAAGAAAAAAATAGTTATATATTTAATGGCGGTCTTTAAGCCAAGTGGGCAACGCCGTAGGATTCGGTTGTGGTGCTTACCTGTTTGAATCCCAGCACACATAGTTTCATAAAGTGACTGAATGTAAACATAACAGATATCAATATCTTTTAGAACACAACATTCTAAGAATTAATTAATTAAGGATTTCGACTGAGGGTGCTTGATGGAATTCAGTTCAAGTACATCCGTGCACTTGAAATGCCTGAAGATGCCAAAAGGCGAAACCCGGGTCGTTAGCGACAAAACTCATGGAAAAGTACAAAATTCAAACAATTCAAATTTTATTCTAAGAATTGTTAAAAAAAATACTATGACTATAATATACAATCAAACTAAAAAATAAATATCAGGGGACACCCGGGTTTGAACCGGGGACCTCTCGATCTGCAGTCGAATGCTCTACCACTGAGCTATATCCCCCTGCTACGGTGACAGTATAACGACATTTCAAATTTTAATGACGGTGTAAAAAATACGCTGATTAGGTAAAACAGAAGCACTATATTTTTCTATATCGACATCTATTGTACTCTCTGGTAATGATAACAGTTGTAATTATGTTGTTTATTACTTGACTTGCCACAAAAATCAACTTTAATTACTGCAGAATAGGCATTTTATATTACAAGTGTTTCCACATTTCATTTGCACCACGTCAAATAACAAGATTCTTTTATCCTGGTGAATATAGATGTCAGTAGTAGTATATGTAGTTACATTAATTTTACTAATTATTATGAATCTCAAAACTTCAGAATATTATGAAAAAAATACATGAACACTCACTCATCCACCACTAAATTTTCGTGGTCTTTATACAAACACGCTATAAAAACGCAGAAAACGTAGTTCGACCTTACTTCTGCGATTAGGAATGTAAAGCGGGAAACGTGGTACTAATCTTCCTTTAGGCAAAAGGCAGGATAAGTAGTTATACCAGGGCTGTGGAGTCAGGGAAAAAAGTCCGACTCCGACTCCAGCATTTACCAAAACCACGACTCCGACTCCGACATTGACCTAAAACACGACTCCGAATCCTACTAAAAAAGATTAATTTCGTCACTTTTTTTCCCTAATTTTCCTATTTATGTGTATTCAATTAAATATCAATCCTATGAATGCGGCCAAAAGCCAAATGTAAAAATAAACAGTTCAAACTTTTCAAAATTTCCGACTCCGAGTACGACTCCGGCCAAAACACCGCGCCGACTCCGACTCCGACTCCACAGCCCTGAGTTATACGCTATGAGTACATTTACATCAGTGGTGCACAACCTTCTTGGGAGAAGGGCCAGATAATCAATTCCCAGATAGTTCGAGGGCCGCATCGGTAAAACTGATTAAATTATTGATATTTTTGATGTATATAAATTTTTTATGTTTTATATTGCTCTTCCATTGTCCGTAAAAAGTTCTGAAGAAAAAAAGTTATTGATATTTGTCATTGCGGGCCGCAGGTTGGGCATCACTGATTTACATAAATACCTGTAGTTACATGGTAATATACATTTGTAATAAAAATAATAAAACATTTTTAGTACTTATTCCACATAAATTGTATTGGATCTGGACCGGTCTTGCACATGGCGAGCATTGTCAACTGATAAGAAATACAGCGAAACAGTGATATTTATACAAAAGGTGAGTAAGAATTACAAGGTACATATGACAAACAAAAAATTTATTTTAAGCTGCAAATCCTAAGATTTATTTATTAAATGCACTTATTTTTGGCTTTTACTTTGTTAATGATAATTCATACTTAATTGATTTTTGATGTAATAGCTTGCATTGCTAAAAGAACTTCAACATTTTAATTATAGTCTATTTTTCTTAAATTTATTTGCTTAGTTGTAATACCAATTGTTTGTCAAACCTTGTATCCTTCTTGTATAAATTTTATGTGGAATAAGTGCTAAAAATGATTAATTATTTTTATTATAATGCCATTCCACCAAGTATTGACAGTGAACACCTTAAAAGTGATATATATTTGTTTTGATTTATTTGTCTGTAACGCACAGCACAAAATTATAAGACAAAGGACTTGACATGTATTAACCTCTTGTGCGGTTCTATCGAAGAAGTATTCATTGGTGTTGATCTCGCCCCAATTCCTGGTGACTTCATCCCCCAGCTCAACATCCATCGTCCGCTTTGTTTTTATAAGGGCGTTCTTGGTCTGCTCGAATGTCTTCGGAGAGAGGGCGTTCATGTCTTTCCGGAAACCCTTCAGGAAATTTTCTATCCTATTGTCGATATGATCAGTGCTGAAAACATAAAAATCCGGCTGCCTTAGTCAATTTTCTGTATAAGTGTCATCGGCGTGCGGCTGATATATCTCTTCTCACAGCCTCATTTGTGTGAGAGCAAAAAATTTAAAAAAGCAAACCCTTATACATATCTCAACCACTTTCTTCATTTAATATGCAACTAAGCAAGAAAGAGAAAATGTCAGAAAACACACCTGATTTGTATATTAACCATTTGAGTGGGTTATTTTGGATTAAATAAGACTTTTTTCAATAAATTGAAAAAATAGGGAAGAAGATTACTGACATGACTCGCGTAGTTTAAAATTTGAATGAAATAATTTATTAGAACTTTCAAATAATTTACATAAAAGATTTTACTTCCAAGTCGGTCTAAAATCTTTATTGTGTTCATCTATCAACATGTGGTTCTTTATTGATGTCGATTCCAGGGAGAAAATCGAGCCTAAAAGAAACTACAGATTTGTTTACCTTTGGACAAAATTCTTTTGTTTATTTGAAACAATTAATATTGATAGATTAATAATAATTTAGTAAAAAATAGGAGAATGGCATTGAAAAACGTACCTGTATTTATCGGCCTGCGTGTTGACTGCAATGATGAATCCCGATATTCCATAAGTGTAGATATGTGTACAGTAAACGGAATAGCCGAGCTGTTCTTTGGTGCGAAGTCTATCAAACAGTGGTTCGTCCATCAATAACTGAAAGAAAACAATCAACAACAATTATTATTATATCCAAGGAAACCTTATAATTTGTCCCAAATATCACGAGTGTCGAATGTATTGTGTCCAGATAACGAGCTACGTGAGCGTAAGTTTGTTTATTCATATTAGCCAGTATTCAACATGGAAACCGAGGAAGCGGTTGTTTTGTGGCTTGTGTACCGTACAGGGAAACGATGCAAACAAAGAGATAAAATTTCATGTCTCATTCGGGGTCCACTCTTATCTATTTCATCAGGCTGCACTGCAAAAATATATCCATATAAAACCTACACACCCAGTCAAGCTCGAATGAGAGAAGTTCGCGAGTGACAAAAAAATATCAAATTTTTAATATGTATGACGCTTTGGGTAAACATATAGTGGATTAGATGATAATCAGCATTTTGTTTACAATGCTGGTCGGTTTAATTGAAAATTCCACCAAACAAATTCAACCACTCAACGTCTGAGTATGAACATTCTTCCTGGCCCACTCTTGATATTAACTATCCCGATGAGCCCGATATGCATTATGGGTCCTGCTAGAATGCCCTATGGTTACTTAAAGGCTGCAAAACAATTTTAAATTCCCCTCTACTGTATCTATTCAATTTCAGTCTAAATATCTTAACTTTTCCTCTTTGCTGGAGTTTGACTTGTATAAGAGCCTCGTTTTCTTAAACGAATTTAATGTAGAAATAATATTTTTTGTTCTCTATTCTAAAAAGCTGTATATGTTTTGTTGGCATTGACTGTAAACAACAAAAGAAACTAAAAAGAAATAGTCTCACAAATCTCCGGGAGACCATATTATGTAAGAGAATATTTATTACCATGACAATGTCGATGACGCAGGATTCCCTGATCGTGAACATTCCGCATTGGTAATAATTTGTGACGATGCTGTTGGAGTCTTGGGTGTTGAACGAGTTCACACGGCAGTATTTTTCTCCCTGCGATAATTGATACACCCTCATCTGAAATTCGAACACGATTATTATTTTATAACTCATTTAAAGAAGCCATCGTATATTATTTGTAAAGATAAATTTAATATCCATTCAATGCGATAATATTTCAAATAATTTGTCGTATTGTACAATACATCACATTGGGATGGGAGATTCACATGTCGGGACAGTCAACATCGTTATATTCATGGTTGTTGAGTTCACGGGTTTGAATCCCACCACGGGTTGTTTCATTATTCAATTGAATTATTGATGTCTGTTCGAAGCAGAGCTGTGGAGTCGGAGTCGTGAAGTGGGTGTTTTTTGGCCGGAGTCAGAAATTTTAAAAAGTTTGAACTTTCCGTATAAAATGTCAAATTTGGCTATTGGCCGGATTGGTAGGGTTGTTATTTAATTGAATACACATAAATAGGAAAATTAGGAAAAAAAAGTGACGATATTAAACGTTTTTTAGTCGGAGTCGTAATTTTGAAAAAAATAGTCCTAAAAATAAATATCAGGGGACACCCGGGTTTGAACCGGGGACCTCTCGATCTGCAGTCGAATGCTCTACCACTGAGCTATATCCCCTTGTGACAATCGTGAGACAATTACGTTTCAAATTTAACGACGGCGTAAAAATATGCTGATAAGGTAAAAAAAAAAAGATTTTTTTTATATATTAAAATCATTACGTCGCCGTCTATTATACAGTTGGGTAATGATTTTAGACACTTCTTCCATTGTCACTGTCAATTCTTGGTGGAAAGATATTATATTTTAATCAGGGCTGTGGAGTCGGAGTGGAAGTCGGAGTCGTGGAGTCAGGGCTTTTTGGCCGGAGTCAGAGTCGTCATGCTTTTGGTAAATGCCGGAGTTGGAGTCAAACTTTTTTTAACGACTCCACAGCCCTGACATAAATAAATAAAGCACAATTCTTTTTTATTACTTCCACGAATAGTTTCTTATCATCTGGTTTCGCTCATCATTAGTACAGGGTTATTGATATCAAATTGAAAAAGACAAGGTTTAATAATTACAATATTGTAAAAGAAAAAGAAAAACATTCAAACCTTTGGCCTGTCGTCCTCGGACAACAATTTCCAGTTCAGATTGTTTCGCACGGTATCGGCGATGGTGAATGCGTCTTCCTTGAGCAGATTTCCCTGAATGAGAATCTGCGCGTGAAGTCTGTCCAAGAAGGTGTCTCCGACCTTCAGAAAATCATCAAATGTAACATCTTGAAGAGCGTGCATCTTCTGAAGGGACGTCCAGGACTTTGCGATTATCAATGCGAACCGTATTTCTCTATAGAAACAATGCAAATTTGAATTACAAATCAAATATTTTACGAGCAAACTGTTCAAGTTACAGGGTATAGGACATTAAGTGGACCAGGTCTGTAGCCAACGTTTGCTTCGATTGCCAGCCAAATCCCAGGACAGACAGTTTCGCCTGGGGCAGTGTTCCCACAACCGTTGGTCGGCGGCCCAGTGCTGGAGAGACTTTCCACCGGACCGCTAACAGTGTGCCAAATTTCAATCATTTATTATAAGCTCAATCAATTCAGATAAAATCCAAACAAATTATTTATCAACATTTTCATGTTATTATCTGGTAATTAGTATTTGCGATACTACATACGAAATACTCGATAATTATAATTTACTCACATAATTCATTGAAACTCATTTGCATAAAAATTTCGGTATTCATATAGATTACGTTCATAGCAATTGAGCTTAGTGATCTACTTTTATTTTTGCACGTCAACGATACAAACTGTTACGTAATACGCGTTAGTTCAAATACATTTGTGTACTTGAAATGCCTGAAGATGCCAAAAGGTGTAACCCAGGTCATTAACAACAAAACTCATGGAAGAGTACAAAATTCAAACAATTCAAATTTGATATTGAAATTCCATCAAGCACTCTCAGTCGAATGTTTTATTAAGCAAATATGAACAAAAACCACTTTTATTTCAGTATTAGTGGTCTGCGAATTTTTTTAACTTTTTTTACCGGTCCGCAGGTGTAAAAATGTTGAATAACACTGGTCTAGGGTGTGTAGATATAAAATAATTAAAAAAACTATTTACAGAAGTGTCCAGCTGATAAGAATGAACACCCGAGAGCAATCACTGCTCGGCTAGGTAAAAATTGATTGCTAGATAGTCCGTTAATAAAATATACCAACTTGACGAGCGTGCTGATTTTGATCACACTATTATGATACTGCTTGAGCTGGACATCTTTGAGAGCCGCAAACATGACCGGAGTCACGAAGCTCTTGTAGTCCCTCATCGTTTTAGTGACGACATCCACCAGAATCTGTACAAGAATGAGTAGAAGATGAGAAGAAGTGGGGTAGATTTGATATTGTTCAATTCTGTACAAAAATTTGAAGGCACTATTCAATTTACCGGCAATTTTTGATTGTATCCACCAATCTTGATATGGATTCCTTTGTCGCTCCTGTAGATGGACTGCGAAAGTCCAGCCATTGCAGCGGCGTAGAGGTTTTCATTGAGAATGAAACGTAGTACACTGCACCAGATTTCCAGTAGACAAAGCCTGTCAGCAAATAAAGATGAATGAAACTATTGTAAATCTATTCTCTTCGAATATGTTGAGCAACCGAGTAACAAGCAGTTCCCAGGATAAGCTCCGTTATCGTTAACAGTTATTATTTAAATAGGAAAAAATACATGCAATTACAGCTGACGCCGATGCACCATGCATTTGACAAGTAAAGAAAGACAGCATATATCGATGGCTTAAAGAGAAAATTTGCCTTCTCAGTTTTTGTCTATTGTGAAAGAGACGGTGAAAACTGATTATTTTGACAAACAAAAAAAACCCCTTTCAAACGATTTATTTGTACCACTGCTGAAAAACAACGAATAAATGACAGGTGACAATACAAAATGGCAGAGTTGGATAATTAGCAGTGTAGGTTATAAAACGACAATGGAGTTTCAAATTTTCTTAAAACTTTTTTCCGATGCACTTAAATAAGTTTTGGTTAGAAATTTTTTATGAGACATGCACATTGCATGATACAACAAGATTATTAGAGCATTATTTAGTCATTTTCAGCCAAAAGTGGAGTTAGCAAAATTACTCTTTAAGCCATCGATATCATAACAAAACACAGCAATCATTTCAAGTTCACTGCTGAAAATGTCCACCTCAATGGGCAGTGCATTGATCAGCCGAACAGCCCTTATGACTGGTAACTCAAATGACCTACATGACAAGCAAGTTCTGATTATGAGCAGATGTGGTCCACATTGAGAGCAGACATGATTATAAAATTATTCTACCATGTATACTGTAACTAGTAAATCTTAACATGCACAAAGTGCCCGCACGCATTTATGTAATTTACCCTTTAGCAGTTTCCCTGACCATCGGTGTCTGGAAGAGTATATTGATAATGGTCGACTGCAGTCTGAACTTGTAGTCAGGTTTGTACCACAGCTCCACGAATCCGTCGTTCCGCAACAGCTCGGGAAATTCTTCAGCGGGCTGAGATTCCTCATTCTTGTAATCCCCGGATGCCACCTCTGAAGACGCTTCGGATGCGTCAGCAGCCGCCGCCGGTTTCTCAGGTATCGGTATGAGGTCAAAATTGTCCGTGATGAAGATATTGGGTTCCGGGAGATGAAATTCTTGGGCCGGTTTTATGCCTTTCCACCGAGCGATGGACTCGGCAGGTATCTCTGTGAAATGCAATTAAATAGTGTTACAATCTATTCACACAATGGATGATTGCCTCAATCATTGTTCATTTGACTGGGGTTTAGATTTGATAGAGCCACAATGAAGCAGAATACCTAGTTTGCCTTACAACTTTAACCATTGGAATCTGAGCATCCTTGTTGACTGTGAAATCCATAGGCTATATCTAGAAAGCTTTCCTTTAAGGATAATGATATTTATTTATTTATTGTAAAAAATTAAACAGAATACATGGCATTACAGCAGACGCCAATGCGCCATGCATTTGACAATTAATAAAAATAACACAAAAAGTATTACACAAAATTGAAAAAAATAAAATAAATATAGAATTAACAAATTTATGACGATATGACGATATGCGGGGAAGCAGAGTGATTAGTATATAGATAGTTACATATGTAACCGACTGGTAAACTCTATTTGTCGTTCATCCTATTCAGTTGCAATGTCCACAGGTTTGATTTCCAGTACAAATAATTAGACTATTTTTGCAAACTATTCTTAGGTTGCATTGTTGTTGGCAATAGGCATAACTACTAAAATCACATACATGTACAGTATTATAACTAAGGCATACCAGTTTTCTTATATTCGGTTCCGAACCACTTCTCCACTTGGTCATACTGAATCGGTTCTTTGTGATTCTGCGATAGAATCATGATGTTGACTGCCTCCGGAGTCATCGACTCCAAGACATAATTTATTATCTGTAAAGAAAAAATTGAGGCTATTACAAACAGAATAATATATTTAGTCTGTAGTTATCGGATTTGTGGTCGAATGTCAAGGTTGTTGACATTCGACATTGAAGAGTTCAAATACCTCCGGATTGTAGTTGTAGTAGATTTCAAGTCCCGTGAGATAGTGCTTGGGCGGGAAGTTGTGCATGCTTTCCACGAGGGCTTCAACGTTGTCACACGGCTGCGTCTCATCGACAAATTTGAAATTTGTGTCTTCGATACTCTGAAAAGATATAGATCGACCATTATAAGATGGCTGTTCAGCTAGGGCGATAGTATCGCAGCAATCATAGTACTTAACCTGTTATGGCCGCTGATTGATCAGAAAGATTATCATTTCTTTTTTGAAACAATTTTTTTTCATATTGATTTAAAGAGTATTGCAAGTAATAAAATCAAGAGAGATTATGTTTGACAACAATAACCTTTGAATTGACTATTTTAGTTCCAAATTCAGCCGCCGGCCATGATATAATACTAGATGAATACAAGATACAGTTACAATAACTCGAAGTTTTTGTTATGTATACTAATATGCCAAGATATGAGATGTTACATTGACAAAACAACTTTTTAATACAGTTTTAAATTATTCCAGCTGGTTTAAATAAAAAATATGGAAAGAAAGTTTTTGTTTATCAGAAACATAGACAGCTTCTGGTTCATATTCTTTCATTATCGAATAACAGCATATTTATTTTTATCATGAATGAATAAACAGTTCACTACATACTTGTATTTCCTTGAAAATCCTCTCTCCCTCACTCGGTAACATTTCTTTCAACATTTTTAGATATCCAAACACTGCATCTAGCACCTACAAATGAAAAATATAAGTCAATTTAAAAATGCATAAAAAAATAATAAATTTTAATATTTGTAGCATTTGCTAGCCACCCTAATGAAATATATTCATCTCTGTCAATCTTTGTGATACGGGCCCGTTCATTTCTCAGCGGCAGTGTGTCTCATTTCTTCTGCATTAAAATCAGTTCAATATGATTTGGTCCATGAAATACACGCACGCAAAAGAACTGTTTCTTTCTGTCGTGGTTAGGATGAAAGGAAAAACGGCAAAAGTCACTAATGAAATACCTTATCGAGATTGTCCAGGCCGTCTTGGGTGAGGCGAATTGTGATGGTGAAATAGTACATTAGCGACGTGTGGTAAATATTCGACTCGGAATTACCAGCATAAACATCAAGAGCCCAGACACTAAAAAAAAACAGAAATATATAATAAAAACAGTGAAGTGTGTAAATTCTTCTTTTTCTTCAACCATATCTGCTGCCTATAGTGTATCCGGTGATATGACTTTATAATAGTCTTTTGCTTCCGCTCATTTTACATTCAGTTGTGTTGTAAAATTAATTACAGTTGAGGCAAACAAGTGGAACAAAGTACCAAAATCAAAGCACAAGAACAGCTGGCCACTTGCTCCACCACTGCTTTCCCATCTGTTAATTTTAAACAGTAGTATCTGGTGCAAGGATGCCCAACTGAAATCACTTGGTGAGCCAAATCGAATAATGAATGTCTCTGGTGGGCTACACATTAATATTTGAAAACATAATTATCATAAATTTTAACTGTTTGAATTTTGTAGTTTTCCGTGAGTTTTGTCGCCAACCACCCTGGTTTCACCTTTCGGTATCTTCGTACGTTTCAAGTGCATGTATGAACTTTAACCACTTCCCCGGCGTTCACACGAATACGTGTGATACCCGAAGCGCGCCCATATGAGCATTTTAAAATCATCGTTTGATTTTCGGCATTCACGCAAATACGTGTTTCATGTAATTTCACGATTTCTGACATTGTATGAGACTATTTCATGATATGGTCAGACGTATTGATAAAGAATTTAAAAAAAACTCTCCAATTAAGTTAGTAGTTAACCTATTTTGACACTATGATTTTTGACATTCTTACATCAATATGAACACATTGCTACTTTCGTAAAGTCATCTTCAATCATATTCATAAAAATTCTTGCGTTATATTATAATTTGTCACAAATTTAGTAATGCACTTTACAATTCTACTAACAACAAAACGCATAGAGTTGAAATTCTCGAAACGGCCACACAAAACCTTCAATTGGGCCACATATGGATCTGGGAGAACACAAAGTTTTTTTTTTATTTACAAACACGAACGTAACAGAAGATTTATAAATTTGATTTTGTATATTACGGTGCATAAAAAAATCTAACTTTTTTCTCAGGTACGATGAAAGGCTTCCAGTCCCTTCGTGTCCTATGATCCAAGAAACATACTGCTGAGGAGCATCCAGGTAATGCTTTTTGAATGATTTCATTCCCCAGTTTAACACCACCTGAAAAGAAAGAATGAAGATTATTATTCGGTATCAAACCATTTTGGAATCTTATAATCAATGTCGTCATTGCATTCAAGAAGTATAGTATAAGTCTAACGTGATACTGACCTCGGAAACCTGCCGCACCGGTTTGATGTAGTAGATAGAATGAAAATCTGGAGTGATAACTTGCGGAGTGAAGACATGCTTCGAGAAATCGTCTCCGTCGCGATTGTTCGTGGGTATCAAGCCAAACGTGCTCACCACATATTGCTCCAGTGTCTCCAGCGGTAGTCTTGCCTAGAATAACAAGTATTGTTAAAACATAATAACAAGCGGTCAGCAATTGAAAGTCTTAACCTCTTCCCTGCTGAGCCGATTTACGAATATACGGACAACCTGAGCTTTTTTTCCAATTTTTTACTATTTATTACATCTTTATTTGCTGGCATTTATAGATTGCAGTGTAGTGACTGTCCCAGATTTTATATTGGTAAAACTGCTAGAACCTTAAATATAAGAGTGGCTGAGCATTTAGCCGCTTTTCGCTTAAAAAAAGATACCTCCACCTTCGCCAATCAATTGATTCTTGAAAACCACACGTTTAATTTTGACTCGGGCATCGATTTGTTACATACTAACAGGGGCGAATTAAAATTATTTTACCAAGAAATCTTGGAAATTAATCCATCTCAGCTTAACAGTTAACAGCAACTTCAGCTACCTAGCTCACCATTGTTGCACCCTTTTAAGTAATTGTCATTTATTAATAATTCAAGCACTTGCTATCATTAAATATTAATTCAAAGACTTGAAATCAATCAACTCATTAATAATAGGTCGGATAAAAACCTAGATTTATTTTAGATATTCCTATGTTATTATCTGGTCATAAATATATCAAAAATTCCTATAATTATAACAAACCCACTTAATTCATTGAAACTTGTGTACATTAAATTTTCGCTAATTTACATTTTAATAGCCATTTAACTTAGTGATCTACTTCTATTTCTGTATATAAACAATACAAACTGTTTACTATGCGTCAGTTCAAGTACATTCGTACACTTGAAATGCTTGAAAATGCCGAAAGGCGAAACCCGGGTCAGTATCGACAAAACTCATGTAAAAGTACAAAATTCAAACAATTTAAATTTGATATTGAAATTCCATCAAGCACCCTCAGTCGAACTCTATTTATTTTTGAATACCAATTTGCAACACACCAAATCAGGCGTCTCAGCATATGAGACGCTAGCAGTCAACGGGTTAAGGATCTGTCGATAGCGGGATCCAATAATAAATATGTACACATGGGGAAATATTCATTTATTCCTACTTACCTGAGTGCTGTATAATATCATCGTAATTATACGGTGAAAAAAATAACAATGTATTTTATTCTACAGAAATTATTTTATATAATGTTGATAGCTATATCGGCTTACGCTATCGACAGAACCACATATGATAGTTCTGACGATGGCGTAAGCCGAAATAGCTATCAACAAATGTATAAAATAATTTCTGTAGAATTAAAATACATTGTTATTTTTTGCACCGTATTAAAATGGAGTTCTACCAAGTAAATGCCAATTCATTCAAATTATTGCTATTGTTTAACCCTTTGGTGCTTCCCTAAGAACATCCATGGTCTCTTCCAATCTCATAAACACTTAACAATATTATCACTGTTAGTCATTGTCGAATTGCATCTTCACAATTATCAAGTAATCGTTTGAAATATATATTTTTCTTACTCATAAATATGATATGGTGTAATAGTTTCGACTGGTGCTGTTGTCAATGTCATTGGCTACCGTGTCAGACCGTCCGGGTTCAATTCCCAGTATGAGCAGATTTTTTTCAGTCGATAAATCGATATATATGTTGAGATAAACCATATGCTCCAAGTTGGGAGAGGACATGGTAAAAAAAACCAAATAGCTTCAGGCGCCAGTTTGACGGCAGGCATAATCAAAAACAAACCTGAACGGCTACGGTCATCCTGTGCGCGCTGTAATGTCTGTCCTTGAACGCATGCGCGGCTTGATGAAGTTCTGCGTCTGAAGGCCCCTCGGGCGCTGCCAGACTCTTGGAATTACCCCACATGAAAGAGTTGCACGGATGGCCCGACGGCAACGTGTTGCAAATCAGTTGATCCTTGCGGTTGTCATCTACTGGCAGGGCCATCGAGAACTCTGAACAAATAAACAAAGTTAGTTTTATTTTGCAAATGGCAGAAGAACTATTTTGATACTCCTCTCTAACTTCTCCTGGGCTCAAATAAATAATAAGCTATTAGCCACAAATTTCTCTGTAAGGGCCTGTTTCTTCTTATTAATGAGTTTTTTCCAGGGCTGTGGAGTCGGAGTCGGAGTCGTGGAATCGGAGTTTTTTGGTCGGTGTCGTCGCGGCATTTTGGCCGGAATCGTATCCGGAGTCAGAAATTTTTAAAAGTTTGAAATTTTTATTTTTGTATATAATATGACAAATTTGGCTATTGGCCAGATTGGTTGGTTGGTATATAATTGAATACAAATAAATATAAAAGGTAGGAAAAAAACGTGGTGAAATTAAGCATTTTTTAGTCAAAGTCGTGTTTTGGTAAATGCTGGAGTCAGTCGTATTTTTTTTAGTAACGACTACAGCCCTGGTTTTTTCATTCATGAAAGTGACTAAATATTTAAACTGGGTGGATAAGATGGACCTAGATGTTTAAATTACAAAAATAGTCCTACCTGACTCAATAGACTCTCTTTCTCTCTGCATGGCTTCCTCTTTCATCAGCGGCGATACAAAGAACTGGCTGAATTTATCCATCGCTTCGTCCAAAACTGTCTCTTCGATATCAAAGTAAAATGTAGTCACCTCGCAGTCTGTGGACGCATTGTCCGAGCCGCCTTTTTTCTATTGAAGAAAATATGATATTAAGTATGTATTGTAATATATTATGCGAACATGTTGACTCTCAGTCAATCCTAAGATTGCATATCTAGCCATTGTTGCAGTTGAAAATACCTGAAACCTCATCAACAGTCCATTACAGGGCTCTTCAACACTTGCTCCTCTAACAAGTTAATTTAAACATAAAATTAAATTGATAGCTTTGTTTTTCCACGTATTGTGTACCAAGTAGTGACACATGTTTCACCTCTTTCACAAGCATCTTCAGACTTATCATCGTAAGGTTACCTTAGTAATAAGGTTAAAATTCATTCTAATTTTAAATACATACATAAATTACAAACTGCAGGTTGGGATTTTTCCTTTTTACATGACGCAGGGAGTTACACACAATAATAGTACTAATGACACAACACTACCAATTATTAATTAATGAAATGGGTTTGGGAGTGTTGATCTCATAGAAAAAAAATTTACTGTAGTGAGCCACTTTTTAAACCTCATTTCAGTTGACTCTTCTATTGATTTCCAAATTATTTTAATCCTTTCTTATTTATTCGATGAAGCATTTCTTATTTGTTATTTTGATTAGAATTGCGATCGTTTTCTATTGAATAAAATTAGTACCCTTTGAAGAATTACTACTTTTTAGACATCTTAGATGTTCTTTGATTCTAACATTAAAGTTTATACATTACTGAAGCAACATACACCGCCCAAGGAAGCTTGGGCTTGCCAAATACGCATTTACAAACCTTAATAAACGAATCAAAGTCATTCTCTTTGGGATATTTCTTGCTCCCCATAAACAGCATGTGTTCAACAAAATGTGCCATTCCCTGAATGTGCGGAGGGTCGCTGAAGCTTCCAACGTTTACGCATAGAGCACAAGCCGCCTGAAACATAAAAAAAAACTGATAAATCAAAATGAAATGCCAATATTACTGAAATGATATAATAATCACTGCTAGTTAACGAAATGTCAACTACATTATAACAATAAACCGGTTTCGCTGCTCCTAGGTCGTAAAGTGCCAAAGTCGTAAAGTGTCTAGATCGTTAAGTGCCTAGGCTGGAAATATTTTTCTTTAATGACAGGCTGCCCTTTTTCAAAGTGTCATAACTATGTATCATAAATCTCATCGCAAGCACACATTTATTGATTCTACTCACCTACATCTTCTTGCCTTGAGTAGATTTTAATATTAGTTCCAGTAATTGATGAATTTAATTACCCTGGTATCACAACACATGCTAAGAATTGTTTTATTGCTGACATCATATTGTGATTTTTTTTCCGCGTTTTCCTCTATACAGTAAAAGTCCGTTAATTCGAAATTCAAGGGACCGGATTTCCCAAAAAAATTCGAATTACGAATTACGGGATTAGTATGAAAAATTGAATTTTCGCGGCAAATGTCGACGGCTTAGAACATCGCGGCCATTTTTTCGATGTTGTATGGACCAAAAAAATTCAAATTACGCAATATCTAAAAAAAATGAAATTTTCGCGGCAATGAACATCGCGCCCATTTTTTCGATTTTTTATTGATCAAAAAAAATCGAATTACGATTTACGCGATCACTAAAAAAATGAATTTTCGCGGCAATTGTAGACGGCTTGTAACATCGCGGCAATTTTTTCGATTTTTATGGATCAAAAAAATTGAATTACGATTTACGCGATCACAAAAAAATGAATTTTCGCGGCAATTGTAGACGGCTTGTAACATCGCGGCAATTTTTTCGATTTTTATAGATCAAATAAATCGAAATACGAATTACGCGTCACTAAAAAAAAAATTCGCGGCAATTGTCGACGGCTTGGAACATCGCGGCCATTTTTTCGATTTTTTATGGACAGGCATTTCATATGAATAAAAAAAACACTTGATTTTGAAATTATGAGAAAAATAACAATGTATTTTAATTCTAATAGAATTAAAATGCATTGTTATTTTTCTTACCGTATTATAATGGAGTTCTACCAAGTATATGCCAACTCAATCAATATATATTGATTTCGTGCAATTTACAAAATACACAAAATCTAGCCCGAATTTTGGTATGGGTGCCAATGCCTCCTATAGTGTAATCCCTATCTCGGCGCTGTTGTAGGGTTGACTGTATATTACTCAAGATCGTTTGGACGACGACTTGGTCGTGGTAAATCAAGAGAGGAGTCTGCCATTATCACCGATACTGGAAGCGTCATGGGTAACCATCAAATTTCGATAAATATTTGTGTATTTGAAACAGGTACACTACTATGATAATCAAATTGAACTATTATTTTTTACCGTGTACCAATAACCTAAATAAACAAGTCTATTTTGATAACATATGACTTTGTGGTTACACAACACTGTTCAGAAACACGTGGTTTTAATATCAAACTGGAGATATTCTAGATATTGACAAAAACAAATAAATGACCGTGTAACTTGATTAGACGTAAAAAATACAGAGCGCTAATATTATATATCTAATTTAACCTAAAACTAACTATAATTCAATAAGTCAAGAATATTTTTATCACCATTTTAGATTCACCAGCATCGGACCCTTTGTGCGGAGACCCTCTTTCTTCACCACTCTCCCCGTCATCATCGTCTTCCTCGGAGCTGGCTTCGGTCTCTTCACTCTCGCACGACTCCAACGAATCGTCGTCTTCAGATGACGACATAGTGACTTCATCACTGTCATTGCCAATCGGTTTGGCTGGTGAAACATCAGATATTAAAATTGCCCGTAGTCCATTTTCTAATTGTATCACCCTTGAAATCAAATTAAATAATCTTAGCATTTAATTATGTCTCTTAGTCTTACTAGAGTTCTATTGAAGGCATGCTTATATAAGCGCCTCTATGAATTGTATATTAAGCCTTTCTATGCCAACTCACCAAATGCAATATTCCATTTTCAAAATATATAGAATTAATTAGGCTGCGCATAACATTGAAATAGAATATTAACATTGATAACGTGCAAACAGAATTTTTGTACTACTCCTACATTATTTTGAAGAGATTAGGATTAGTTTTACTCATTGCGAACATTTTCATTCAAAGGGAACAACGAACAGGTTAACATCTCACATGCTATAAAATACAATCATGTGATTTTATACTTGGTTTAAAATTAAAGACAATACGGTATATTATGGATATTTGGTCACGGGACAGAATCCCAATCCTCTCGAGCTAAGCTCAAAAAATTTATACATACTGGCTTATAATTATATGTTTTGACTTTACTCTTTGAGTTCTTGTGGATTATTATAAAATGTGGAATCAAAATGATTAAATCTGAAGAATATTACTGATTATTGTATGAGTTCTGAAAGAAGAATTTGTTTTTTAATATTAGCCTATAATAAAATTATTATTTTTATTTTAAACAAATAATAAACTTATGTGACTGTCACTATCTGTATAATATTATTATTTGTGTAGTTTGTGGTTGCATTTTTGCTCCTGTTAATTCAAACAACTCGATTTCATACTTATTGCAAGCTTTAGGATTTTCTATTAAAATCTTATATATAAAACCGAAACGGCGTATGTATGTATGTGGGTCTGTAATTCCCTTTTGCATTGTTGGTCATTAAGTTGCCAGTTGTTTCAACTTGGCCCGTCTGAATTTACGCGCCGAGGTGAACATAACCCTAAACTGATCCGAGCGAAGCCGGGTTCGAATACTGGTAAATTTATAAATTAAAGACGAAACATTTCAAAAAAAATCGTAAGCCTTACATTCATTTCATTTAATGTACTTATTTTTCATAAATCTATACAAAAATTCTGTCCCGTGACCATATATCCATAATTTACCGACAATACATAATTAATGTAAAATCTATAATTATGTCACCTCAAGAATAAATATGACATTTTGTCAAATTATCATTGTTTTTGAATTATATTAGGTTGAACTAATCTCCAACCTAATATAAAATTCAAAATAACTTTGATTATCGTATTGGATATTCAATACATGGAATAAACAAAGTTATTTTGAATTTTATACTAAAATGAACTTCCACTAAGTTACAGCCAAAGCTATCGAAAGTATTCAACCTAATTATTGTCAAAAATAAAATAAATATTTGGCCACTTTTACTTTACATTTATATTTAAATAAATAAAAAACCAAATTTTTATTGTATTAATTCAACATTCATTATTTACTCATACTCATTGACTTATACTTCTAATAATTATTTAGTTTATATATAATAAAATACATAACATTAATCTTTTACAGAGAAAATTTTATGTGAAGATTTATTTTGTTCATTTGAAACAAATGTTTAAAATAATGTATTGAAGCAATAGTGATAATTTGATAAAAGTCAGAAGCTTAAGAAAAGATATTAGACTTTTTCGTACACATATGGCTATAACGCTCAAAGGGTAAAAATAATGACGATCAAAGGGGGAAGAATCGGAAATAGTTAAATAGGTTAGGAAATATTTTTGCAAAATTTACCAGCTTGAACATTTTGAAACTTCTGATCATTTTTATTTCACAAAAAATTGATAATCCACGCTGTAAGTTTCCTTTCGAAAGAAAAGACTAATCTATCTTTTCATTTCAATAATAATTATGTACCTAGCTGATTTGCTGTTAAATATGACATTCAAAAAATAGAATACTTTTTTGAAATTGAACAATGGTACAATGAAAGGCAAATGAACTCTAGCACCAAACTCAAAATATAGCTTGCACTTGCACAATAGCTGTAAAACACACTTTTTGTGGTTTCTTGTCATCTTTAAGTCATTATGACAAGTTTATCAACAATAATTAAATTCAATCACAGACGGAAACCTTAAAACTATTCCAGCAACAATTAAGCACATATTATTTTAAAACGATTAATGCACAAAAAATAAATGGAAACTTCTTCAAATAGACAATATTTTTTAAATATTTTATGTAATGTTTATTTACTTGTATTTCTTTTTATCGGAAGCAGACTGAATGGGATTTTCTAACACTTCTATCTTTGGATTTTGCACAATGTTTAACCGAAAACGTTCCGGTTTCGTTTTTGGCTTACACCGAATAACTTTTTTCAATTTTTTACTGTTGATTTTGAACGTTGGTCCTGATTTCGGCATGTTAAATGTTGTTGCCAAATGAACACACCGGTTAAAAAATGACAATCGTCTTGACATACACTTCACGTGTTTATATAGTAAAAAATAATGTGCGCACGTTCTATATTGTTGCCAGTATATGGTTTTAGCTGTTTTTTTATATATTTTTTTATTATCTTGTTCACTCTCAGTAAGTCATAGACAAGATACTAAGTATGTAGGTGGAAATGTCAGGAGATCTGTATGGGCTCGGGTGGGCTCGGGTAAGACCCTTGAGCTAGGGTAGGAACACAAAAATATTAATTTAAATGACGAATGTACACGCCATTATTGTCAATTTAAATTGTCTAAGCAGTATAATTTACAAAGTTATAATTAAATTATTTTAAATATCGATTTAAATTTTCGACCAATTTTTATCGCGTAAATTAAAAAGTGTCGCTTATTTTAGTATAGTATAATACCCATAATCTTGTATATGCACAAATTATAGAAATTTCGGGAAAGATCAATTTTGACATTCATCTTATTGAACACTGCGAAACTTATTCTTGGCTACACTTTTCTCTATTATTCACAAACACAAACAAAAGCCAATTTTCACTGTTGTTACATTATAATATTTGACGAAATATTGGAACAAAGCGTTTCATTCGACTTGCATTTTTTTTTAAATTTTGTTAGTCGGGCCATAAAAAATATACTCAAGAATAATCCTGGGTATATTGTGAAGTTTAGGAGAAGGGTTAACAACACCATTTTTGGTTCAGCTGTTTCTCACGTCGGCTGCGTACGCTTTGACATTCGTTTTTTACTATAGTACAAACGATGGTTCTATGAACCATGTCTCTCTCTAGCAACAATCAGTGGGAATTATTTAGTCATACCGACAAAAAGATGCTTCCGAAGAACCGCGGTGGATTTTTAGGCTACGACCCGAACGATAGTAACCCGGGACCATCGCACCATCGCCAGGGAAATTCATCCCATGCGATGCCCCATCCGACAGGACTCCCGTGGAATATTAACGAGATGTCTTGGGGGATGTCAGCTCCTCAACCGACACTGGTTGAGTTCACTGCGCAGCCAGAATTTCAACCCAAAAGCAAACCTTCCAGTGTTTTGCACTGCAAGCGGAAATCGAATTTAGAACCCAACATGCAAGTATTTTTAAACTTGGAATCAGTCCTCTCTATACTTTAAAGTCGCAAGAAATATGATTATTTTCAAAGCAGAAACAGAAACAAAGCAAAACCATGTTCAAGAGTTAAAAGCAGGGCTGTGGAGTCGGAGTCGTCGCGGGCTTTGGCCGGAGTCGGAAATTTTTATTTTTTCATATAATATGTCAAATTTGGGTATTGCCGGATTGGTATGGTTGATATTTAATTGACTACACATAATTAGGAAAAAAAATGACGATATTAAACTTTTTTTAGTCGGAGTCGGAGTCGTGTTTTTGGTCAATGTTGGAGTCGGAATCGGAGTCGTGGTTTTGGTAAATGCTGGAGTCGGAGTCGAAGTCGAAAATTTTTTAACGACTCCACAGCCCTGGTTAAAAGATTAGTCAAATTAAGTAAATGCCAAACTTTTTCATTAGATTTTATTGAGTTTTTAACTGTTGAGTTGATTTAATAATTGGCTTCAGATGGCTTTTGTTTTGTTGACTGCATCATAGGATTTAAAAAAAAATTGATAGGTATTTTAGTATTTGAAATTATAATATTAGAATTGAGTATGTGCTATATTGATTTAAAGGATGTCCGAAATCATGAAATTATATCAAACATGTATTTACAAGATTCTTACAAGAAGAAAAACAGTCACTTTAGAACATTTTAACTAACTTTTTTTTTCTCTCATAATAGCATGAATGTCGGCGAATTCCTTTATGTCAAATTGAAGTATAATGCTGCTACCCTTGGATATATTTGCACTAGCTTAACAAATAAATAACCGGGTCTGTAGTTGACGGGTGAACAAAGTTTGGCCATTTCGATTACAATGACGGCGGGCTTGAATCCGTTTAACAATAACTTTCATACATTGATTTATATATTCCAAGGTATGGATGTCTGGGTTGTATACATTTCCTTTCCACCCATTTGATCCTGAAAAAGGGACCCGAGAAAAGCGTTTCTTCAACTACTAGTCTTTTCCTAGTCCCATCCATTTATTCTTATCTCCCGGATATGGAGTCGCCGGTTCAAATTACAATCAGTTCTTGTACAAATAACTTTTGTTGATTTGCTTCATTGGTTGTCGATATTCTTCTATATTGGCTTTGGTCTAAAAAAAATACGAAACCGTTGTTTAATATAAATACATTTTCTCTTTTAGCCCCTCTAAACAACTTATAACCGATGAAAAAATGGCCGCCCAATTCGACGGCCTCCATATATCTTCAGAGTACAGTCAAAACAGCAGGCTTGACGGAAGCGACACTAATGACATGGAGGTACCGTGCACCAGTAGGGGCACCCGATTCAGGGTCGCCCAAAGGGTCGTGCTCTGCGAGGAGATGCGCCAACTTAGGAGTGACCCAATTCTTCCACTGTCACTGCTTCAGAGGTAATGCTAACCTTACTTGTTAACTGTTTATGACCCCTTACGAGATCTATCTTTCATATAAGGAAAACCACGAGGAGCTTTATTTGTACTACTTGTAGCCTTGGGACATCTGTTGAAGTCGCATAGCAACCCAAAATATAATATAAATACTTTACTAAATTGAAAATCTCTTGGTTGTATCTTGCCCATCCTTGAGCATGGATCGGGTCAAATATATATTGGAAATTAAGGGCGTTATTATTTGTGATATTGTCTCTTCTTAAATGTTTTTCATAATCTTTTAGTCATTGATTTGAGAAAATTCATTAATATATTAATTACCATACTAAAATTCATTGTTTACTTAATTTGCAAACTGGTGCAAATTTGGTGTATTTTTATATAAAAAATCTTTGTTATACTTTATTTTTATAGGATAGAAAAACCCTGCATGTCCCTGGTGCTTTGGAAGCCACCGAAGAGATTGGAGAATGTGGGGAGTCACAGTGAAGACCCCAACAACAATCCTCGTCAAAGTGACAATAACAATTGCCAAGCCCGGACGAGTCTCTTAGTTCCCGACACCAATTCCATGGACATGGATATGTAGGATTACGGAATACTCTGATACAAATTTAGTTACTAATAATACATATATAATATTCAATCTTGTTAAGACTATAATATCTAAATCAGTGTTTCTTAAGCTAACACACCATTTAACACACTATGACCCTCCAAAAGTAAAAAAGAATGTTTAAAACAGGGCTGTGGAGTCGGTGAAAAAAATCCGAATCCGACTCCAGCATTTACCAAAACCACGACTCAGACTCCGACATTTACCAAAAACACGACTCCGACTCCGACTAAAAAAAGGTTAATATCGTCACTTTTTTACCCTAATTTTCCTATCAATTAAATATCAACCTTATCAATGCGACCAAAAGCCAAATTTGACATATTAAATGCAAAAATAAAAAGTTCAAATTTTCCGACTCCGAGTACGACACCGGACAAACAGACCCACACGGACTCCACAGCCCTGGTTTAAAATTTTACGAAACCAATTTTAATGCAAAAGAACTCGGACACAGTAATGAAAAGAAATCGCCGCGCCCATCTCGATACGATTGACAGAAATAACTGTCGTTATCATTATCATGATCGCAATAGGCAAGAGTGCAATTGCTCGCTTCGATTACAGCAACGCTGCAAATGCCAAAAATAAATCTAAAAGGGGGGCATTTACGTCTCCGATAAGAAACACTGGTCTAAATAAATAAAATATTGCCACTGTTTCATAATTGTTATCAATGTAAAATATAACACAGTTTTCTATTTAAAATTTTATTCATATTAGATTTGTCCGAATATTTAGAAACACATACCGAATTTCTGCAAAAACAAATAGACATTTAAAATTTGAATTTTGTTCTTTTCCACGACTTTGTCAGTTATCAGTTCTTACTTTACCTACATAGTTCAGTTGTCAGTTCAAGTTCATCCGTGGACCTGAAATGCCTGAAGATGCCGAAAGGCGAAACCCAGGTCTTTAGTGACAAAACCCATTGTTCTGAGATCTAATTGCTCTCTGTGTTAATTATTAAATGAAATATAATTGACTGAAAATAAAAATCAAGCCAACAGAAAATGGCAGTTGAAACAATTCAACTCCAATGACCATCCCGCTGTGTCCAGATTTGAGCACTCCAAATCAGTCTCCTGGATAGACAGCAGAATTTTCTTGAAATTTTATGCTATGACGACTTCCTGAATTGTTGTAAATAATTGACAAGCTCTTACACACGTAAACCCTTTGAAGTCCAGACTTTTTTAAAGGGATTGGCCAGAATAACCAAGCTGTCTTTACCGGTTTTTATTTGTTTTACAAAAACGAATACAGATAAGGCATCTTAACTATTTTTTTCACAACAAAGTTACATAATGCCTTACACATAAAAGTCATTGTCTGAATCTGAAAACCTGGGGTTGATTGCATGAAAAGTTATCAGACGAAACAAAAAATCATCGAGCGGTGCTTGTGCGAAAACAACCGTCATTTAAGGTTTAACTGTCAAATAAAACAGTTTTCTGGTTTCTTGAAAAAAACACTTAACTCTTTGACATTGAACTGAGACTGAAATCCTACTAGAGAAGCCATTTCATTTCATCTGAGATGAATATTTGGAAGCACCTATAATTAAGTTTTATCTTTTTTGGAAAGTTAAATATATGCATGTACATAATTTTTTGTTCTTTTTTCTTATAACAAGTAAAATTATATATAATAGTAATTGTTTTTCTTATGCAAAACGGAAAGTAATGAAAATTGTATAAAATATTGGAAATGTGTCTTTCAATCACTGGCCATCACTCTTTTTATAATGGATCAAAAAATAGATACAGTCAGACTACAAACAGAGCTTAAAAACTGCCCATAATCAGACTCGATTACTCAATGACAGTTTAGTGATAAAATGATATCAAAACACTGCAGCAAAAGAGTTGTCATTACTTTTCGGCTAACCTATTATTTAAGGCTGAAGAATTTTCTTGATTTATTTTTTACACCATAAGATAAGTATGAATTAGGTAATAGTTGTGTTAAAAATAAAATCCAATACTAGTTATTGTTAATTTTAATTTGCAATGATAAATCGTTGCCTTGGTGACGTGCTAACTTTTTCCACATTTGTTAAATGATAATTTCATCAGGGTATTCCATAGTCTTTTCACAGCTCTCTAAAAGATGTATTGGTGTGCTAGATACTTCTTCAAATACTAGAAAAAATTATTATACATGTGTGTGGATAGGTTAGTTTACCACCAGGGCGACGAAATTAACCTACCATATTTTAACAACCTCTGCAGCATCTAAAATAAATTTAAGTTTTAAATAAGTTGCAAGAATTATAATATTTGAAACTAGAAGATTTCTGTTGACACTATGCATTTTACCTTTTTTGAGTAATTGGAGAAAACTTTGTGCTTAGTATACCAAAAATTTGGGTATATTGCATATTAAAAAGCAGTGCATTTGAAATTAACTTTGCGTATCCTAAAAAATTTTGTATCTTGATTTTTGACTGATTGCTTATGAATTAAATTAATATGATGCGAAGAATGATATTAATTGTGTGAGGAATTAAAGTTTGATGATCTCTGATTTTTAAATAAATTGTGGGCAAATATCATTTAAATAGTAATTTCTTTCTTATTAAGTTGCACTGCGTGGTTTTAAAAATAACTCACATATGAACATGTTCTGTTCATTGAACAATGTGGAAGCCATGTTCATGTATTTTTAAATTGTTATCAAAGGAAAAATCAAGTTGGATCTTTTGAATTTATTCTTTGGAACATAAAAATAACTTCCCAGGTTGGTTGATTTATTTTTTTAAATACTAAGTACAATGACATCAAAATACTATTGTTTTGTTTTGAAACCAGGACAACTACTACCTGCAATATAGGACAGGCTGAAGGAACTCATTTTAATACTGAATTATTATTTTGACAATGATAATGAATTTTAAATGATTGATACAAATTCGTTAACTTCAAAATGTGGGCATACAGTTGGTCCTTTAATTTTAGTCCCAACATATGATTTTTCATATACTTACTGGTCAATGGAACGTTTTTATAATTTCTGATTTCTTAGTTATTGACTTCTCAAAACCCAACAATATCTATGAACAGATTATCTGCTCAACTTTGCAGCTTAGTATGTAGTATTAAACAGTGCAAAATAATTACAATTCAATTATGTTGATTAAGTTTTTATTGACATAACTTTAAAAAAAAAAACGAGCAACATTATGAAATACAATTGATTGACTTCAATCAAATCTGTGAAATTGTTGGACAGTAGTTTTTTTTTTATTTTGTGCAGCCATAAAATCACATATTATTTACCGATTCCAACTTCAGTGTTCCCGGTAATGTAATTTTTTTTATTAAAATTCATTGCCCCTTTTATGTTCGATTGGATATATTATTTTACTCAGAATTATGCAGTGATATAGTTTCTGTGATTGCTTTTAATGATTGAATAAATAAAGACTTTTAATTAAATTAAGAACTTGTTTTATTTTTGTCATGTATAAATTGAATCTAAAACTTTTGATTGCTTTAGCACTCTTAGTACTTGGCAACATTGGCTGACTGATAAATATTGATGTTGTATAATGTAATTATTGGTAGCTGAAGTTTTTAGTTATGCAATCGATGACACTTTCCCAGTGGGTTGATGTTTATTATGTACTGAATAAATTCATATACAAATCAATTTTTCACTTTCCTTTCTAGTGACTCGGCAGGGTCTTTCCTGAAAATAGCATATTTTAGATGGTTCACCACCACTTCCACTATTTTACAATGTGTTTCTCAATCATTTTCTTCATTTCAAACCACCTTTCTATGTGTAAAAAATAAATGGTAAAAACTTCAATAAAAAAATAACATTTTGTTTACTTAGAACTTTATTCAATTCACCAATAAAATAAACTTTACTTCAATGATATAAAAAAAAACCATATCTCATAACAATCTAATCAAATATACTTTTTGGTATATTTTGATATAAAAAGTGTAGGAAATTAAATTTTGTACAGTGAAGTAGTAAATACGATATTATCAAAATGAATTGATAATAATAAAAAAATGAGAGGGAACATTGAAAGAGTTGAGAGTTGTGCGAAAATATTTACTCATCTTTGTGGGCAGGCAAAAAACTTTTCATTCAAGAAATATACAGAAGTAATCAGAAATTCCAACAAATGATTACCTTTCATGTCGTAAGCAATATCAAACCATTCTACATGTTGAATAACATGTTAGTAACTGAAGTAATAGTAAAAATATTGTTATAACTAGCCACAAATATTTGTGGTAAGTTGTGTTACTGGTACTTATATAACAGATAATAGAAAACAATTGATAGAGATTAAATGCAATATAAAAAATTGTTTCTAATTTCATTTTTTAATCAATTGTGTTTATTCCTAGAATAAAGAGATAAGAATGAAATAACAAGAAAGCCTATTGCTTCAATATTTGACATGGTCGAGTTGAAATGAACGATTGCTTCGCATAATTCTCTTTGATAATCTTTTGCCTGCCCACCATGGAAGTAAACGTTGAAAAAACAGGTAATGGTAAATAAAAACACATAATAATTAACCATTTTCGAACGTTGAATAATAAAATCATTATCAAGTTGGCGGTATTATACAAGTTTGCCAATATTGGAATGGAAATACTGGACGTTGCACTCAATCGACTAGCGATTTGAGGAATTTTATCAAATGAAACATCAGATATGATAGGGATACTAGAAAAGTTTGGATAAAACAAATTGTTGGTTTTACCGGCGTCAGAAAGAGAATTGTTGGCATAATTCTTGTAATGTTTTCGATGATAATTTGTGTACATACAAGGAATGAGTGTTTTAGTATCATTACGTTGATGTAAAATACAACAGCTGCGTAAATTACAGTTCGATTCTCGAGACAATACATTATTCGAGATCGGTTCCATTGCAATGTTTGTGTTACGCTTTCGCCTCATTACATTCTTACGAAATAGCCTCGCGATTATCACAAAGCAATTAGCGCAGGGCTCCAATATGTTCTGATAATTACGACAGTAATGACATTTGAACAAATTTTGTTTGATCATATCATTCTGATAACGTAGATATTCTGTATTATTGATATTCTTTCTACAATTAATATTGTTATATTGTAATTTTAATCTTTTCCTAACTAAACATAGTCTATCAGTTGAATTTACATGGTCGTTATCCATTGGAAATTCCTTTGTTTTTAATTCTTTGATTTTATGTTGGTGATCATTTGATATTACACTGTTAAGATGTGATGTTCCAATAGATGGCAAACGAGATACGGTACTCCTCGTTGAATTAGTAGTTGTCATTATCGTGTCCCTGTCTGTTGTCATCGTGATGTCTACGCTGCCCCCTGGGACCCCTCCTTTGCCAATTGCCCCCGCCCTCGCCACCCCTGTCGCCCCCTCTGCCTCCTTCGCCTCTGTCTCCGCCGCGGTTTCTGTTGCCGCCCCCTCTACCACCGCCGCCGTCTTCGCGGTCACCCCTCTATCGCCGCCTCTATCACCCCCCCTCCCGCCTCCTCTGCCACCGCCGTACCCACCCTGGAAAAACGGAAAATGATTAAATTACAAATAAACCTTTCAATGTCTGTAACTTTTTATCTCCAATGTATGTGAAATCTCAAATAAAATTCCCTTGTAAGATCGGCATATCTACACTTTAACCTTTTATGAATCTCACCTAGATATTTTGAAACTTTTAAAACCACACTAGATAGTGAAGATTTTTAAGCCCAGTAAGAAAAAATATAAAGATAGACTTTGCTAGCATGAATAAATCTGTTTGTGAGCTTTACGGAATATTATAAGATAATGTCACGATTGGTAAAAATTGTGATCTCTACCTGATTCCCCCCTCTCTGGAAGAAAGCTCCTTGCTTCATCTCGAAGATCCTCTCGTTGGAGTCTACCAGATTGAAGAGTTTATCAGTCAGTTGAAGAGCGAGAGCTTGGAGTCGGGATGGTTCACAACGGTGAAGGACTACGCAGTTGCTGGGGTCATCCATGCTGGCTAATAATTCTTCACCTGGAATGGAAACATTCATTATGTTGTGATTATTTATGAATTTAATTTTGTCATATGAACTCCCAATAATGAGGTAGTCAATAACAGTAAGTATATAACTAAGCCTCAACTTCAATACAAAAGGTAGAAGAGTGGTCACGGTTTTGAATTTCAGTATGTTGTTAAATAAATTGATTGATCGACCATTTATCGGCTAGGTGGTCGAAGGTATGTTCATCTGGGATGTCTAATAGGCTCTATTATGATATTTACAGACACGAGAATCAATGTCTACACTGCTTTTAATTAGTTTTCAAAGATAAACAAATGCTAGATTCCTATGGCTGCCACACAAAAATTAAAGAAAGTCTTAAAGCAACAAGCTGATTTCAAATTGAGTTTCAATGTACCGGCAAAATTCCACAATCTGACTATTTTCCTTTTAGACTCACTAAACAAATCAAGCAGCATCAGCAGAATGATAACTTGTTACTCGAAAAATTACTTCAGTAAAAATAGCAGTGGTTAATGAATACATTAATCCTTGAAGTAGGGATTGTATACCTGCATGTGTGTGGCATCCAACAGGTTAATAATGATACAACGGGCTTATTATATAGTTGTATGTATAATAGAAAAGTAAATATGTCATACCAATGATCATTTTGCTGACTAAGGAATGGACGGCTGGTGCTGGCAGTTGGAACATGTCCTGCAGTGCTTTCAGTCCAACGGAGGCGTACACGTTGCTGTAGGTGAAGAGGTAAGTCCTCATGGACTCCTCGCGGATGAGACGAGCCAGCATTTCACGCACATTTTCGGCTTGGTAGAACAAATCCCACACCTGTAAAAAAACACAAATATTTAAAATTGATACCACTAATAACTAATGAAATCTATACCGATTCATCACTTTCACTTTAATGCCTTCAAAGTTGATAATGGCAAAATTCCTAACGGTGGGGGCTTTTTATAATCCCTATTAAATTCTTAATTACCTTGGCATTCATCTTAGGGTTGACGATGTAAGTGTGGCACAGCTGCCAGTTTCCGTGACGCATAGCTCTGGCTGCGGCCACGGCGTGCTCACGCATGCTCTCGGGGGGCCCGACAAGGGACTGACGTTCGGATGCACGGAGATTCTGGTAGAATGTTTTACTGAAAAGAAATTCGAAATTTAAGTAATCATCAAATTTATGTATTTATACTTGAAGACCAATAGAAACAACTGAAAGCAGAATTAATGAAATATACTATTTTATTGTTCTACAAATCTTACATTAATTTTATAAATATAATGTCTTTCTACCGGGGATCAACAACCAATACCATTAGTGATCAAAATTATTGTCTATGCTAACCTGATCATACGACGACGAGCGTCAAACTCGTGAGCGGCCATGTACGGGATCTCAATCAGCATGGCGGAGACAAGGTATACACACTCCAGCAGTTCAAGATTGATGTGCATGTGGAACGGCATCTGACGCTGCTTCTCGATCTTCTCCTGTTCCTTTGATCGCTCGTGTTGACGCTGTAATACCATCAAACAAGTTAGTTTTTGATTCTGACAATGCTGTATGAATATTTCATAACCAATGGGAAACGAGCAATCGCACTGTTGATGGATGCCTTAAGCCACATTGGAATGATTTTCATTTACAAAGGGTGAAAGGTTTGTTGTATGGAATAATTTTTTAATTTTTTTTCATTGGGCCAAAATGCCTTGCTTCCATCGGATCCCGAATAAATATAATCAACTGTTCTCATCCTTACCTGAGGTAATAGACCTTGCGCCAAAAGCTCCTTGGGTTTGCCGGTGACCATCAAGTCAACGAGGCAAGCGTGGGCATCTTTGATGTTTCCATGACGGAAGGCACACAGTCCCAAATTGGCCATTGTACGATTGTACAGGATCTGTAATCAAAATTAAGCATCAATTGAAATGGAATTTACATGCTAGCATGGTATTTAATTACACAAGTGAGTGGATGAATCCAAAATATTAACCTGGGTGCTTGGATCAGAGTGGTGGATGGTCTCCTGGAGATGACTCATGAGCAGCAGGTCCCTAGCCTTGAACCAGTTGTCGTGGAGAGCGTGATGATACATGTGGCACAGAATGGCACGGGTGCGAAGACGATCTGTCGCGCCGTTGGCGTAGACAAACTTACAAAGGCGTTCCATCACTTTCAATGATGTATCGACATCAGCACTGAGTTCACCCTGGAAATAACAAACATAGAGTTAGAGAAATAAGTATTATCCTTAATTACATGTGCACTGTCGATTGTTTACATTCCCAGGATAGATCACTTAATGTCTAAATTAGATAATTTATCCTATGATTGGCAACATCTTTAACAAGTTATATCATAGCAAAATGAAAGGGCGTATAATGGAAAATAAGTTGCTGTAATGCGTAAAATACATTGAATTATATTCAGTCACTTTCTTCCGGTCAACCTCCTTTTTTCAGAAAGCATAGGGGTACAAAGAAAAGGACAGGACAAGTGGTTAGATAATCGATGTCTTGTAAAGCCCTGTTTTGTAGATTGGATGGGTATGGGAGGGTATTGTAGACAAAATTAACTCAGTGACAATCTTACCGCTTTCTGCTTGAGGACTGAGGGATCAAACTTGTAGTAAAGATGATCAATTTTCCTCAAATAGACACGGCAGAGCTCTTCAGTAACGTTGCGACGTTCAGCATAAACCAAGACGCGGTCAATGATAGCAGCCACACGCATCTCGTCCTTGAGCCTAGGAATAGAATGCTTTGTTAGTCAACTACTGACATGGATTGCAGAAAGTGAATAAAATGTATTATCACGGCTAATATTTTACGGTTTCCATATGTTTAACTTTTTTCCAAAAGACGTACATTAGAAATAAATTGGAAATCACTGATAGATGTATGGTTTATTAAAAATTATGAAGTCAGAAAAAGATAAGAGATACAATATAGGCCGTAAACCGCTCAAAATGTTATGTTTTAAAATTGATGAAAGTTTAATACCTATCAACGTATTCATTGGAATGAGGATCGCATTCTTTCAAGAGTTTAGTGAATTCATCATCGAGCCTTTCGACAGAGGTGACAGCGCACCCTTTGACTTGGTACGGAGGAGTGGATAATTCTTCAGCCTCTTCTGCAAGAGTTTCACTCATGGATAGGTCTTCATGTGCCACCAGCAACTCCACCAGTTCACTGACACATTCTACGAGTCTGCAATCAAAACAATCAATAATTAGACAATCAGACAAAGACATGGAAGGCTTGAGAAGGATTCAATACTAGAGTAACTTATAATGATGAAACTTGTCCCATAATTTTTATTCATTTTCATTGTGGCACTATTGATATTGGTTGCAAAAGAATCAAAGTGAAATTTTAAGCTCTTCCTAATATGTAAGTATTCTTTTGCTAATTGAAAACTTTGTTTATGGGCTCTTTTTTGCACAAATTTGTGCACTCTGTAATCAATGGATTAAAACAAACAATAAATATAGCAACCATAAAAAATCAGCAATAGATTTGTCTAATATAACAAACAATGATGATGAGTGTTATCGAAATTATAAACCTCGCTGAATAATAGAAAATGCAGCCACTAAAGTATGTAAATTAAAACTTTAGTTTTTTCATATTTAAACCGGAGAAAGAATTACAACAGGAATGAATTGGCTTTTAATCTAATAGAACTGATATAGGCTGAAAGCAGAAGAATACAAAACATAATTTCTTATCCTACCTGTTCCAGTGATCTGGTTTCATAGCATCGGAAACCTTTCCGTTGTAATCGAAGAGGGCGGCGGCGATCGCCGACCTCAGCTTACTCGCGACGGCGGGTCCCAAAGTATGAGCCTCGCTGGCCGCCAGCAACTCCTTGAGGAGTTCCAGCTGTAGCTTGCGATCGGTCCTCTTTTTACCACGTGCGGCGACAACTTCGGTGAGCTTCTTCACAACTGCGGCAACGTTTACTTCCCGCTCTTTACCGAACATCTTGGGCTTCTCCTGTTGATCAGAAGAGATAAAGGAGAATTTTAACATAAGTCTTTAATTCTTGATGATATTCCAAATGTATAGTGGCGTTATTGTTGTATAGATGGCACTGTCTTAGCGAGCTATATATATATGATATATAATTTTAAGTTGGATATAAAGTATTATTATTGATGGCTGAGAAGTTGCCGGATTGGTGAAAAATAATTACAATC
The DNA here is from genome assembly GCA_028554975.1 of Himalopsyche kuldschensis. Classification (NCBI taxonomy): domain Eukaryota; kingdom Metazoa; phylum Arthropoda; class Insecta; order Trichoptera; family Rhyacophilidae; genus Himalopsyche; species Himalopsyche kuldschensis. The sequence goes on along the minus strand of JAHFWI010000031.1, from coordinate 1,463,929 downwards.
AGTCATTGAAGTAAAAGAACTTAAATGCTTTCGATGGATTCGGCGGTAACTTTGTGGAAGTTCATTTCAATATAAAATAAGTTTGATTATTCCACGTAATGTGTTACTAATGGTGACACGTATTTCGTATTTTTTTAGAATTTGCGTTTTAAAATAGCGGAAGGAATATAAATTCTTTCAATAAGTGTTAATAGTCTTCTTAGATTTACATTTAAAAAAAAAATATATATAAATATAATAAAATAGTTTTATATTTTTTTGTCTGCTATTAATATTTAATTGAATTTATAGAAAAAAACCTTATTTAATCCAAATCAACTCAAAGGGTTAAATGATTAATTGCAATATATTATGTAAAACAAATAATTACCTGAGTAGTGGCAACTCCTTTCCTGACAGTCTCCCAGGCACCTTCTCCATCATCTTCTCTTTCTCTTCTGTCCCTCCTTCTCGAACCGGGAGCCGCTCTGTCCTTCCTCTTCTCTCGCCTTTTTTCACGGTCCTCGTCATCATCTCTGTCAGTGGTTCTGTAATATAATATGGTACAGACATCAGAATTCTATCCATTCTATGCCATAAGTATTTTGACACAGTTATATAAGCTCTTGTGATATATTGGCTTTCTCCATCCCGTTTTCAGGATTGGATAAAGTGGTTGATATTGGTTTTTACATAAATTCATGAATGTATTGGATCCATACACTAATTAAAAAATCAATTCCACAATTCGAATAGCAATATGCATGATCGATGAAGATATTAATTGAATTGGCATTTACTTGGTAGAACTCCATTACAATAAGGCATAGGTTCCCAACCTTTTTCGGGTGGCGACCCCTTTTTATAAAAGCCATGTGACCTTCAACCACCGATGTAATTGAAAAAAGGAATTTTTAAAAAGGTAATTAAAAAAATCGACAAAAATGCAATGTAGTGAATATTTTTCAGTCGACTGTATAAGTTGGTGACCCCACAGAAAACCTGTCGTGACCCACGGGTAGGGAGCCCGTGCAATAAGGTAATAATAATCATGCTGAATTTTTTACAAAGTTTCTATCTGTTGGAAGCCAGTTTATATAGATAAACTTAAGTCAGTTCTAACATAGTTATGACGAATCATATAATTCTTGTAGAATAAAGCAATAGTAATTATAACAATGTCTCAACAACATTATGTTTTACCAACCTCTTAAGGAACCGCTCTCTGAGGTTTACGTTCTTGTCGTATTCATCGCTCGAGTCACCAGAAGATGAAGAATCTGATCCCCAGTCGATGGAGTCTTCAGAGTCATCATCGTCAGCTGGTACAGGTTTCATACTGACAACGTGGGCGGGTGCAGCTGCTGGGAGTTCTGCCTTCTTCACTGGCACTTCATCTTCAGAGTCCGTTGAATCGTCTCCAGCTGTAATTCAATGACCAGTAATTGTATTGATTTCATATTAAATTTGACAACATTTTGGTAATATCACAAATGAGGGGTTCAATAAAAATTTCACACTTTTGACACATAATTCAAGATGGCCGCCGACAAAGAGTTATACATATAATCTATGTGTATTTCTATTTTTACCTATCCTAACCTAATAAATAACGACAAATTATTTTGTTATCATCAATTAATTAATAGAGAACATTTTGTCGGCACCCATCTTGGATTATGTGCCAAAAGTGTGAAAATTTTGATTGAACCCCATTTGTGATATTACCAACGTTTTTATTCTACTAAGTGTAACAGGTGTCTCGATTCTTAGAGAAGGGTCAGGACTCTTTTGATATCTAACGGCACAGTATATTAATGTTGCTGCAATAGACATTTGTCAATAAATAAGCAAATAGCAATAACCCAAGTAAAGACCGACCAACTCATTCTGAGCTTACTTAAGTTTTATGATGTGCGAGATTAATCATCACTGATAATGGATAATCTATAAGCAAATTCCCCTGGTGGCGGTAATTTTGCCTGAATTTATAATCTGCACACTTACATTTGTCACCATCCTCCTGTTCGGGAAGTTCAGGCTCGTCTCTGATGCGTGCTAGATCCGGCTCCATCTCCTTGCAGTATTTGCGAAGCTTCTGACGGAGCGATGTCAGGGACTTGCTGTTGCTCTTGGACATATTTTTCCTGTTGATCACAATAGGAAACGGTTATTTGTAGTTTGTTCCATAGATATCGTAGCGGAACAAGTAATTTAAAGATTATCTCACAGTTTTAAATCACTCATTATAAATAGAGGAAATAAATAAAATTTCTTAACCCTTTGAATAGTAGCGGTAGTGTGTTGTCATCTTGCCATTCTCTTATTGTTTATTGAAATGCCATTATTTTATATATTGAAACTAGAGGTGTCAATCAGTGATTTTTGGTAGTCACATTATTTTTATTATATGTTTGAAATAAGCAAAAGAGTTTTATAAAAAGGTTAATATTTGGTAAGAAATCTGTGGCCATATATTATTGAGTGTAAAAATCCATTTCAGTTCGATACGATTCCTAAAATCACCGTCAATAGAAAACATCATCTTAACAGATGACTGCAATAAAGATCCAGACCCAAATTGGATGTAAAAGCTTCTAGATAATTATTTGAAAGTAATATTTAATTATTTGAATATTTTTTTGTAATTTTCGTTTTAAAATTGCGGAAGAAATATCAATTCCTTCAATAAGTAATAATATGCTTCTAATATTTACGGATAACAAAAAAAAATGTATTTAATATTTTTGTCTGCTATTAATATTTTATTAAATTTATAAAAAAAACCTAATTTTATCCAAAACAACTCTCCACTCAAATGGTTAAGTCTAGTTTTCATGGTCAAACGGTAACGGACCTCACTGGTTCAAGTCGAAGTACAGGCCAATTCATTAATTAATTTCAGTCATATTCCTTATTCCCTACTCTCAAAAATTGAGAGCAAGATTGGGCAACTGAGTAACAAGCCCGTTCTCATAGAAAAGCTTCGGTTAAGATAAGCCACCTCTTATTAGAAATCAAAAAACAAAAATGATTCCTTACACATTTTCCAATTGATTATTTATAAATCTTTCCGAGATATAAATTAATTTGATGCCTCGAATGATATCAATTGCCTTATTTTCTTACAGTAATATTTTTACTATGGTTCATGTTAAAAAACAATCCGAAAAATGGTGACCATTTAGATTTAGTATGTATCATAATTATTTTGAATATTACAAATGTCGATTGTAAAAACTAAAACTTTAATCGAGACTGAAGAAATTGCAATAAGATTACATAGAAAATGTGATATTTCTGTCTTGGGCTCGGATCCACTTACGATACCCCGAAATGTAATAAATAATCAATATCGTTGGTAGTCTTACCTGTAGTTTCGGTCTTCCCATAGCTGAGCGACGAAGGTTTCGCATTCGATGAGGCATCTGAGGAAGAAATCTGGTGGCTGACCAGCCGCCTCCTTTGCCACCACCGGTAATGCTTTCGTGTAAGCACGCTGCAAGTCTTCGAAACCTGATAACCATCACAAATTATTTGTATCATTTTGTCAATATGAACACTAGCACATAAAAGATAGATTCTTCAATTTAAATCATGGAAATATTATTTATATATTATCGGTGTGCGGTGGATGTTTTTTGTTTCCAAAAAGGAGCCTCCCCGTGTAAGAGAACGAGAAATATTTACAGCAGACACCCAAAACCCATTTTGAATGAGAATTGAGTAAAAATCAGGGCTGTGGAGTCAGAGCTTTTTGGCCGGAGTTGGAGTCGTCGCGGCGTTTTGGCCGGAGTCGTACTCGGAGTCGGAAATTTAGAAAAGTTTGAACTTTTTATTTTTGCATATAATATGTCAAATTTGGCTATTGGCTGGATTGGTATGGTTGATATTTAATTGAATACACATAAAAAGGAAAATTAGGAAAGAAAGTGACGATATTAAACGTTTTTTAGTCAGAGTCGTACTATTGGTCAATGGTGGAGTCGGAGTCGAACTTTTTTTACCGACTCCACAGCCCAGGTATATTTTGATAAAGATCGGGACCGGTTTCGCTCAACATGAGAATTATCAACTGATAATTATTCAATAATGTGGAAGTGGTACTAAAAAATATGTATTACTTATTTGAAATAATTCCTTTCCACCAATAATAAGTGATTGTTTATTGATTGATTTTATTTTGTTTCACACTTCGGATGGAACTTGTGCTTCTAAGGGATTTAAAAACCATAAATAATATGTAAAGATCATACTTGTCAACATGGAAGACATATCCTTGATCTTCTTGTAGTTACGCAAGTTGCGAATAATTCCAGTCAGCTCTTCGTATCTCTTCTCTTTATTGGATCGGACAACACGTTTTGTCTCTTCTTCTTCATCACTGAACTGCAATATAAAAAATATACATATATTCATATATAACATATTTTTTCCATGAATATGAGTGTATTACATGTTTTCTATGCATTCGGCATTAATGTGAAATATTACATCACAGATCACAGTCGGTCCCTGTGGTCTAGTGGCTAGAGCTTTGTCCTAGCGATCAGGGGGCCCGGGTTCAATTCCCGGCAAGGTCAGATTTTTTCGATTGAAAAAAAGAGATCTTTGGCTGGGTGTATGTTATTTATTATATATGTTGATTTTGTGCACAACTGATTCATTAATCATCGAGTTAATCTCGTATGACTTTCACAATCAAGAATATTTGGCGCATTGGCGTAAGCTGTAATTCCTTTTTTTCTCTTTCTTTTTTTTTAAATTATCTTATCTTAATCAAAGGCTCCAAGCTATTTCTATGTTTATAAACCCCCTTTATACCTGAAATATGTATGTTTTAGGTCAGAGTAGCATATTTACGCACCGTGAAGGGCATTGTCAGATGGCGGACCACCTGCTCTGTCTCCCTCGAGGAGTCCGATTCCGAGTCGGACCCGGTTGCGAAAAATCTACTCATCTTGTTTTACTGTAAAAAAAAAATTGCAGATAAATTTTTAATAAACAGTATAATTTATTTTTATTATTATTTGTTCACAGCATGAATATATTGAAATTTGTGTTTCATTTAATAGTTGACGATTGATTCCTAGTGTCTTCAGCCAACTTCACAATATTATTCACCATCTTGATCGTTATCTATGTGCACTTTGGAGTAACATCATTTACAACTAGATTATTCCACAGTGAACATTGTAATCAACAGATCTTCGCCAAATGTTTTCATTTCTTCTATAATGTTTGTGTATTGTTTTGTTCATTAGATGTCAATAATAAAAATAATTTGACACCCAAAAATCACCTACACATATATGTAGTATCATTAGATGCAAAATTAATGAAAAAAATTGAAATAAATAAAAGCCGGCAAATGATAATAGATACCACAAAAATTGGGCAAAAATACGCCGAAATACAACTCAAATGGTTAATATGCGTGAAAAAATATTAGCGCAATCATTTTTGATGAGTAGAAAATCTACAAGAAATGACAATTAAATTTGGAGGTTATAAAATCATGATTGTAAACCATGGTAAATATAGAATCTTATGGTAGATTGCCCATTAAAAATTCAAAGTTTAAACGTCAAATTAACAACTAATTACATTTTTAGGTGTGGTATACACCGTGAAAGTAAATAAAAGTATGAGACACATGTAATAGTGACAGAAAAGGTTATGAAATACGATGACATTTGGATGACTTTCTTTAATAAGATACAAGCAACATACTTGCGAAATTGTTATAATCGGATATATACAAAGGAACCTAGATACTTTAGATGGTGATAATGCTTGCAATAAAGTAAAAATAGAAATTTTTGCAACGAAACTTCAAAGGGGCGAAAGAGCTACAAATAGGCGACACATTTTGTTTAATATCCATAATTTTGCGCAAGGCATCCGATCAAAATACATATTAATCGAATGAGTATAGATCTATTTGAACGTTACTCACGGTTAATTCACTATTACACCAAAACCAGTACTATAAAACACTTATTAAAAGCCCAAGCCGGGACTTAAATTATTACAAGTGACACGCTCAAAGCGGAAGGACTAGACGACGTAATCTGAGTTACCATTTCAAAATTTATCGGAACGGTAGAAAACTTGTTATTTTTGAAAATATTTACCAAGATAATATAATTACTGGAGTAGTTATTGTTGATCATATCTTTAAAAATCAAATTAATATATTTTAAAATATTGTTCATTTACCAATATGTCACCATTACTAGAAATATTATACTTAATTGATTCCAAAAATATTCAAATAAAGTATATTGTTATTTTAAATGGTACCTGTTTACAAAGAACAAAGAAGAAAATATTTGTTTCATAAATAAAGCGTTGCGTGTAATATTAAGATTTAAAATATCCATTATGGAGAGTAAAACTTAATCCCTCAATTTTTCCACTAAAAACATTTTAAAATGATAATATCAAAACATGCAATCTTTCATATATTTGGTACGAAGTATATAACAATTCATTAATTTGTTTTAGTGGTCAAATACAAATGTCAAAATTGTGTCAAACACAGCAGTTTTTCAATACATTCAATATCGAATATGTATTTTTGCTAATGGTTCATCTTGATGATTGAATTTGAATAGAAATTGCTATTCATTAGTATATTTAACAATGGAATTAAAAGACACCACTGAATGTACAATTAATAAGATCTGCAGAACATGTTTGTGCGGCGATCAACCGTTGCTCGAACTATTTAGTCCCAATTGTATGATCGCCGATGGAAAACTTACCCTTTGTGACATACTGCTAACAGTGGCTTATCTCCAGGTAAATTACTTCAGTAAAAATAGTTTTTACATATCTTATACTACAAAAAGTAATATTATATATAAGAATTGTGTTCTCCCATGAAAGGAGAAATCGAGGAAAACAATACAAAAGCTGGTCAGTTGATAATGCTAAGGAATAGCGAAAGTGTTCTTGATATGAATATAATGTGTAAAATAAGTGCAAAAATTTTCTTTGAGTTAATTATCCCCTCATATTATATTATAATGATAATGTAGGTATCCATAGAAACAAACATTCCAAATTTAAAATTTCTATTTATATTCAATGTGAGAATTTGGATGTTGTAAACGTATTTTTAGCAGAGTATCTTAAACAGTATTCCTTCGAATGTCAACATATTCTATGTGGACATGAATGAGTTCTGATGTGTACTAATTTGTGTATTATATTTGATTTTGTGGGAACTCATTCGGCTGACTTCTTTGCCAATTTTTAATTATTTTTTTTCCGTTAAAACGTTTTAATCATTATTAGTTTGTGATTTTTGTAATGTATATGTACATATAATATTCAGACGAGTACTATCTTTTATGTATTGTAGTTGATTTTGTCGGAACTCACTCGGTTGACTTCTTTGCCCATTTCCAATGTACTTTTTTTTTTCTTTCACTCTTATATCTGTAAACTATGTAAGTATTTTTTCTTTCAATGTTTTAATCTTTTTTCACATTGCAAAAGCAACAAACTTATAATTTGTAATTTTCGAAATGTACATTTATAAATAAATCTTCTAATCATTTATGTTTGGTACTTTAAGATCAGTGCTGGAGATGGTCTGCCTGAAGAAATTTGCCAGAACTGTGCCGAAAAAGCAAACATGGCTTACGATTTTAGAGTTTTGTGTGAACGGTCTGATGCCGTATTACGCGAGGCTAGTCTATCAGAACAATGTGTCAAACTAGAGGGAGTCATACAGCAAGCTCTGTTACCCTCGGGACCCATGCTACTCGTCAGCCCCAACGGAGTACGTGTCGTCCCTAAGAGCGAAGTCGAGGCTCACAACAATTTACTCGGCAGTCAGGAGAAAATAGATGCCAATGTACATTATGGGGAATTGATTGTAGAAGAATTCACAATCCAATGTGATACGGAAGGTGATACCCAAACTTACGAATTGACACCACTGCAAGAAGCTCCAAGACAAACTATAGTGAAACGCTTACCTAAAAGAAAAAAATCAATGGTTAAAAATAAATCCGCTGCAATAGATTCAGACGCTGCGGACGATGACGAAGAGTATTCTGATGAAGTGGAATATTCCGTTGCAATAGAACCTGAATCTTTCACGTGCGTAATTTGCTCCGAGACTTTTACAGACCGTCTGGAGCTTCGAGTGCATAAAAAAACGCATCCCCCAGACATGAGGCACAGCTGTAAGGTATGCGAAAAGACTTTTTCTAGCATATATACATTGCAGCATCATTTGATAACGCACACGGAAAATAAAGCGCATCTATGTCCCGTGTGCGGGAAACGTTTCCATCTAGCCGGAGGTCTGCGCCAGCATCTCAATTGTCACAGGCGGATAAAATCCCACAGTTGTTTGGTTTGCGAGAAGAGATATTGCAATATGTATCTATTACGGGAACATATGCGGTGTGCTCATTCTGATAACCGTTATAATAACACTTGTTCGGTGTGCGGTAAAAAGTTCACAGCCAAATCTACGTTGACTAGTCACATGAAAATACATACGGGAGAAAAGCCGTATCCTTGCGACGTATGCGGGAAAAGATTCACACGTCCCGCCTACTTGAGAGAGCACAGCCGCTTGCACACCCAAGAGCCTCCCGTGAGAGTGTTCAAGTGTGACCATGATAACTGCAATAGAGTCTTTACAGCCAAAGCGTCTCTTCAAATACATATAAGGCATAGACACACTCACGAACGGCCATACGCTTGTGAAGTTTGCCCAAAGACTTTTTCATCTCAACCTGGCTTAGCCGAACATCGCCGGGTCCATACTGGGGAAAAACCCGAGGAGTGCGAACTGTGCGAACGGCGCTTCGTCAACAAACAATCGTTGAAAAAACACATGCGTCTACACACTGGCGAGCGACCTTATCCCTGCGCACACTGCACTGAAAGGTTTTCTTCGAGTTCTAGAAGAAATGAACATATTCAGACTAAGCACATGGAGCCTCAATACGAATGCTGTATATGTTCAAAACGATTCCATTTGCGGAGGGCATTCAATTTGCATTTGCACGTTCATTCTGGTGACCGCCAATCAAGACAGTCCAAAACGCGCACTGCTAAAAGTACCGTTTTGGAAGCTAAACAAAGCGTGCCCGAACCAGGGTTTGAAGTTATAGTATAAGATGCACTATTGAGATCTTAGTTTACCAAATGTTAGTTAATATAGTACATTTAAGTTTACTGTATACTTATTTAAATACAAAGTACTATTTACTGAATAACTTTGAATGTAAATTATAGTTGTAGGAACACTTAAGACACGGGTACACGTTAAAAGTTAAACTGTATTTCTGAACATTCAGTACATTTCTTTATAGATAACTTGACCGATAGTGAAGGCGCCACCATCCCGTGAGTGATGCGCAATAACCAATTAAAATTGTTTATTTAGTTACACATTTTTATATGCAAGATTTAAATGAAAATATGTATAAGCTATTAATAATTTTACTAAAACATTACAACTTAAAGCCAGGCTTTTAAAGATTTCTACTCTTATAGTTCAATAAATTTTCTACTGAAAATATTTTTTTTTTTAGTATTGGTTACTTAATTTTGGGTTCTCGTAAACTTAAAAACACGTTTTAGACCTCTAATAGAGCCAATGATTACCTGTGCATTAAGTGTTAATCCTTACTGTGTGTCAATCTCAATATATTTAATATTTATGAATAAAATTTGTATCCTATAATATTATTTATTATGTCAAACTGACTGAATGTATGAAATAAATTTTGTATTCACAAATTTTATATTTTATTTAACCCTTTTAACGCCAAGCCTATTACATGGATATTTGCCACTCGCCACCATTTTCAACAATCGATTTTCCATGAAAATGCAACGTAACATACCCGGAAAATCATTTTCTACCCAAATTATTTCTGGTTTTCAAAGAAAAGTGAAAAAAAATTCAATAGGTTAAGATTTAAAAAATGTTTCCAGGGATATTTACTATAATAAGTGCAAGCCCTAGTGACATCTATTAGCTTAATCTCAAATAAAATAAAAACAGCTATACATATCGATATTTTAATATTCACATTTTAACAAGCCTTGAAAAGATGTGTCTGGATAAGGTTTCATTTAAAAATACGATATTTATTCATAAATAAACTGGTAGTGGCGTTTGCGTGCCTGCAGGCTGTGTCCCTGTGGTTAGACTGATTTCGCGATGTGATTAGAATGATTTGAAAGGAGCGCGAAAAATTTGTGCTTCATTTCCACAAATGAGTGGCGCTGCTAAAATTGACCGAAACCTTTTGTTGTTTTTCAAATACAAAATTTCACTGATTATTTTCTTAATATATTTTTTTTTTTAATAAATAATAACGGAAAATAATCGGTGCATCTAAAAATTCCATTTTTGAAACACTTCGCACCATAATGCGCCAACGCCGACATACTGCGCGATGTTTTTTTAACGACCGTAGTAATAGTAGAGTTGCATATCTTCAATACTTCTCTATGGTGACGTCATCTTGTCAACCAAGAAAACAAACGTCAAAATTTTATATCAATATAAATACGGAAGAATGTATGGTTGACTAGGAAATAGCGAATTCTATAATTTCCGCAAAACATGGAGTCAGACGAAAATAAGAGAAATTTAACATTCGAATTTAGGTACAACGTATGCAGAGGATGTCTAATTGTATCACCAGTCGCATTCTCGCCTATCGATGACAGGATTTTGAATTCTTTTACAGAATTATCGGGAATAAATGTGAGATTTTCTTTTCATTATAATTCTCGTTCAACCCTTCATGATTTATCGCATATTACTTAAATAACATGGTAAGGCTAAGCAGTCTGATTATTTAAAAATAAAACTCATTTGACAGATAATTAACAAAATCTAAATATAAGATCAAACATAATGGCCGGATGTAAATAGACCGTTCTTTAAATTCCCTATTCTTATTTCAAACTTTAATTCGTACGGTGCACCTTTTAGTTTAGTGTTCATTTAATCCAGTAGAAGGATCGGATTTTTTGAATTAAGAATAAGTAAATAAGCACCTCAGCAATTTCTGTATATGGTATCTTTATGCTCCTTATTGAAAGCAGTTAATACTAAGTAAAATACCAGGGGGGGAATTATCAAACATTTCTAAACAAATCTTTATCGTTTTCTTCCCAAAATATAATAAGTATGGTTGTTTTTAACAATTTCAGGTTTCTAATGGAAGTAGTTTACCTCACAGGCTTTGCAGTAACTGTTTGCGGTTGATCAAGCAATCAAATCGATTCAAAAACACCTGCCTCAACTCCAATAGGATTTTAACCGAATTATTACAGTCGAGTCTGACTTGCACTGGTCAGGTATTTAAACTGTTGATACTCAATTTTTATTTACTTAGGTTCAAAATAAGATATTTTCAGATCATTAGAAGTGTTAAACAACTCTTTCCACCTCTTAAAATTAAAAGAAAACAAACAACTTTTATTCACAGCTTCATCTGGCTAATCAGCAAAAAAGAAATATGTTGATAATATCTAAGTTAGTATATCGTTGAGTGTTTTTCAATTAACTGAAGGATTCTGAAATGGTTTTTTTCTTGTCCACTTCCACCTTCTTTTTAATTATCTTTGTTGGCTGATTATTTTCAATTGTTTCCAAGTTATTTCTCCAATTGTTGAAACTTTTATTTCCACAAACAACCACTCCTAATTTCCAGTTGTAATGCTCAATTTGACAGAATATAAGTCTGTATAATGAATAAATTTTAATATTTCTTTTGTATTGTTTTGATCTTGTAGAAAACTTATTAAATTTTATTGAATGATTACAGAAAATTATTGGCTCTTCAATTGGCAATTTAACTTAGTGATCTACTTTTATTTCTTCTTACATTATATACTTTCTTCTCTCATTGAACTCAGTTGAGAAACAAATAATATATACTAAACATTACCTAATAGCCATATTTTGCTTTTCAGTTTGATCTGAATGACCTACGTAAAGAAAGGAAAAAATTCATAGACTTAACTAATCCATTGACTCTATCAAAAACGATGACGATCGAATGCCAAGAGACCAATTCAGAACAACCCAATACCTTCACCAATGTAATCAAAAGTCCTATTCAAACCCCTCCGGATCCATTCGCAGGATTCGATCTCAGAGACGATGTCCCCTTAAATATGATCGGTCAAACCGAAGGCAAGATCCTCGAAAGTAGTTTCATAGCGAATTATGACGGATTGAAATTCTTCAATAACGTAAATAATTCATGCCCTGAAAGTATATTTGATGAGGTGTCTAATAAATTTTTCGTCGTAGATACGGAAGCTTTAGAATATAATTCAAATAAATTAAAAAATCCTTCAAATTCAAACAGTAAAAATATTTGGAAAGGAGCTACAACTGTTAAGAATGAATTCAATAATTTGCTGTATATAGAAGTGTCTAAAGGAGATGATGACGATGAGGATGATGGAAATTTTGATGATTTCGATGCGAGATCTATGTCGCCCAGTATCAAAGAAGAATTATTGGATGTTCCGAAGAAGGTAACACTAAAAACAAAAAAGAAATCAAAGAAGAAAAAGATTTCAAAGAACTCTGACTCAGACGAAGAATTCACTCTTGAACCGTCGTCGTTCAAACGGAAAAGAAATGCCGTTATGCGCTTTGAAATCCTAGAAAAGACAAGCAGTAAATCGAGCAGTCTATCGAAATTAAAAAAGCAAAAGATCAAAACGAAAAAACACGCCGAGGTCAAGAAAGACCCCACCGAAGTAGCCAGAAAGAGGAGCCAGCAGATATATCATTTTGACGAGGAGAGTGTCAGTGTTCAGAAGCTAACTGTCGAGGAGCAGTTCCAGGATCTGGCTGAAGCTAGGAAAACTAAGCAATATATGGATGCTCCTTTCAAGTGCGAGGATTGCGCCAAGTACTTCTCTTACGAGCTGACGTGGCAGGGCCATATGGTCAGGCACGAAGAGGTCAGTAAAGAATAATAGGAAATATTAACATCGCCTGAGCTAGGATAACGCACATGCTGTACTACTAGTAAATTAGTCACAACTTGAATATATCGTGCCAGGCATGTTGTCTCATCCATTGCAATTTCTGTTTCATTTAATAGTCGAGCAAATTCCTAGATATTCCTATGTTATTATCTGGTCATTAGTATTTGCGATACTACATTCAAAAATCCCGATAATTATAACAAACCCACTTAATTCATTGAAACTCGTTTACATTCAATTTTCGCTAATTTACATTTTAATAGCAATTTAACTTAGTGATCTACTTCTATTTTTGTATATAAACGATACAATTGTTCACTGTAAGTACATCCGTGCACTTGAAATGCCTGAAGATGCCGAAAGGCGAAACCCGGATCGTTAGCAACAAAACTCATGGAAAAGTCCAAATATCAAACAATTCAAATTTGGTATTGAAATTCCAAGCACCCTCAGACGAAATCCTTAATTATACTCAATTGATCTGTTGTTTCAGTCTGCTGGGCAATACTTGTGCAAGATTTGCAAGCAGCGTTACTCTACCCCGAGAAGTCTGCAGTGTCATTCGGCTATTCACGATGAACGTCTCCAATGTAAACACTGTATGAAAATTCTTAGCGGGCGTTCGCACATGGCGAAGCACGTCGCCAAACACAAAGGTCTCTCGCAGACATTCGAATGTGATATCTGCGGCAGCACTAGCACGTAAGATGATGGAATTACTTTTATACTTTCGGTAGACTTGTAAGAGTACCTTAGTCATTGGGCGGTCGTTTTCACACAAGCACTGCATGATGATTTTTCGCTCTGTGGTCGTATGATGGTTAAAGAGGCTTAACCCGTGTCAATATTTTCTACACGATACGTAGGATAAAGAAAAATGTGTTTTAAGTTTGTAATAAAATCACTTTAAACTTGATTTTCCTTGTAGCTTTACCGTATTATCAGAATGCCAAAATAGAGTAACACACTTCATTGAAAAAATTGTATTCTAAAAATGTAATGCCTTTCCTCCATGAATTAATTATACCAGTGTTTTATAACAATACGAGAATGTTTTAGCAATTAAAAAATTTACTGGTGTACTCTTTCTGTTCTGTGTGAAATCCATTATTCTGAGGTCTTACTGAAATGCTTTATCAGTCAAATTTTATTGGTTTAATGTTTGAAGGTTTTCTTATGTTTTCAGTTCTAAGAGTAATTATAAACGGCACATGACAATTCACACCTCTGAGCCAAAGAAACACAAGTGTCCGTATTGCCCGAGGGCTTTTAACCACTCTGCCAACAGAAACGACCACATCATGTGAGTATCATTCAATCAATAGGGTTCTGCGGCTGAACTGTTCCCTATACAGTACTTTAGTCAGTTGAAGCAAGTGTGGACAATTTTTGTTGTTATTGCAATAAACGATTTTTACTTCTGCTCCTTACTTGGAGCGTATGTTTGCTCAAAAATTACCCTTCATACTTATTACTTATTATAATAATAATCCCAGGCAGGTTGGATACAGCTTCCTTACCCGGGGTATCCGCAACACACTTTTAACAGCTGGAGGAAACTAAAAATGTAACATGCCCCAGCGGTAGAGGTCTGCACGGGCCGAAATTTAAAAATTCTACCCGGCCCGAGGTTCATTCTCAAACATCTTACCCGATCCCGACAGTTTTTCAACTATTCAACAAAATTTTAATCAACATTTAAAATAATTTAATATCAGTCCGTGCAGACCTCTACTCAGCGGTAATTCAATAGTGCCTGATCCCTAGCCTTACAGATCTATATGCAACATCCCCTTATACAACTAGCACAGCCCTTCAACAAAGGTTAATAATCCTCTTTTTATCGGTTTTTCGCAGACGTGCGCACACAGGTCAGAAGCAGTTTGCGTGTGAGGTCTGCAACGTAGCCTTCGTGAATAAGACTGCCCTCAAAGCCCATTCCATCAAGCACTCGGAGAGGAAGGACTTCTACTGTGTGGAGTGCGACAAGAGTTATAAGACACGATTTTCGCTCGCCCATCATCTAAATGTTTCATCCAAACACGGCAACCCTGCATACCTAAAGTAATTATACTCCATATTTTGAAACCATCTCACTCCAAAGCAATGATGCATTACCAGTAGTGTGAGGACTGAAAAATTGCGAAGAGTAATGATTTTTTGTCTATGTTAACTTCTTTCACAAACATGGCAGTATTTTTAATGGTAAGTTTTTTAATCATTACGCTATGGTTTGGTTTCTGTTTATCTGGGGCAAACGGGTGCCAAAACACTCAGAACGCGTTCACAGTGTTAATTATAAGTGCAGCCTTAGGCATCAGTCTGAAGATGCTTTTCAAAGAGACGAAACACTTGTCACCCGTTTCACAACCAGCAGAATAACAAAGTTACCAATATAAATTCTATAGTAAAAATTAATTTCCTTAACGTTTACGCGGCTTCTTAATTACTATAGTAATTACGCACAAATTTGTGCACACCGTAAACAATAGGTTAAGTAATCTACTAAATTTGTTTAAAATATTGAACATTACAGCGAATATATGGCCATGGCATCAGATATCAAACTTACATGGTTATATTAACCTTGCCGGGACTTCCGGGCATCCAAACCCACGGTATCCGTGACTTTATAATTTAAAAATTTATGAAGCATGCGACTATTTGTGAATATTTTTTGCTGGAAAGATCTCATTACTTGCTGCATTGTTTATTTGCAGATTCCACTGCACACAATGCGATAAGCGGTACGATACGGCGCGTAAACTGAAACTTCACATCGACTGTACGCATCTGCACATCTTCAAGTGGGCCTGCGAGAAGTGCTCCGCCAGGTTCCGGTCCCCGGGCGGACTGAGACACCACAGAGACCGAGTGCACGAAGGAAAGGTCAGCCTCAAAAATCAAATGTGCGATACGTGTGGAAGATCCTTCTCTGTAAGTTTACACAATTCTTATAAATAAATCTAAAATGTGACAATTTAAATGCAATCCATTACTGGGCATTCAATATTCTCTATGGTATTCAACATTGTACTTGACCCTTTTACAACCAGACTTTTTTGAATGTATAATATTAACCAAAATAAACAAGCAGTTTTTATCGGTTTTTGTTTGTTTTGCAAAAACAAATACAAATTAGTAATTGTTTTTAATTTGAATCGTTTGAATTTTTTTACTTTACCATGAGTTTTGTCGCTAATGACACGGGTTTCGCTTCTTGGCATCTTCAGACATTTCAAGTGCATGAATGAACTTGAATTGACACTGAAAACAAAATTCATGGAAAAGTACAAAATTCAAACGATTCAAATATTTGATATTGAAATACCATCATGCTTCAGTTGAAATCCTTAATTAATTGTTTTATTTCTTACATAATGCCTTACACATAACAACCTAAAATCCAGGGATTGATTACATGAAGTGAAAGAAAGATCTATGAATAATCAGCGATCCAATAATGCATATCATATTTAAAGCATGCCTGTAGTTTGTAATAAATATTTTGCCTATTGTAACTGTGATAATGAATTGTTTTTTTTTCCAGTCCAAATATAAGCTTAAGATTCATCACCGAACTCACACAAGTGACAGGCCGTATCTTCTCGACTAGAGGGGATGAAAGAACTGATCCTACATTGTATGGTGCCATCGCCTCAAAATTAAATATTTTGACAGAAAATGGTTTTTATTAACGCTTTCAATGCTGAGCCTGTTTTTTAGTATGAAAATGGACACGCTTGGCGTGTTCTCAGCATCCAATGTGTTAACAGTGCAACCCCAATGGAAAGTTCCTCCACTATGTTTTTACAAGTCCTATATTATTTTTATACAACATACATACTTCATAAGATTATCTCATGATCATCATTTTGTCAGAATTTATATTACTCCTTTGCACGATTATTGTCTTTGTAAAATATGACGTTTTTATATTGTAATAATTTTTATTCTATTTTTCAATTATGGCGATACTAACATCTTCTGAATAAGATTTTGAATTTTCGCAATGAATTGTTTCTGTGCTTGAGCGTTTGTAAAAATATATTATTTTCATGGAGTATTCCTGTATGCAATGTACAAATTATAAATAAAATGTTTTATTATTAATATTTCATAACTCGGATATGAGGTTGTGAAAGTGGAAACGAATCATCAAATGTTATGTATACATTTTACAAAAGGTACTTTTTTTTTAAATAAAACATTGGTAAGCTGTTTACCCACTGTCATAAAAAATGTGTTTTTTATTCTGATATTATATGCCAAATACTAATAAACTATTCTGACAATTTTTTTGGTTATGAATATTTATTATTGAGATAACCCTTGTTTGACCATCCTATAAACTTGCACAGTGATTAAAATAAATATTATGTATTGAACAGTCTGTAATAAAGGGAAAATTATTGAAAAACATAAAATACTTCTTTAACCTTTCAGATGCCACAGCGTGCAGGTAACGAGTTTGTTTATGAATAAATATCATATTTTTTATGAAAATTAATGCCATCATTCGAATTTAATGTAATTGTACGCAAATCGTCATGTTGAGTAGTTTTCATTGAATTTAAAATCGAGTGAAATAATGTCACAAGGGCTGGGACTGTATTACCGCGTAGTTGGTATGATTGACATGAGTCAGAGTGAGAAGAGAATAACTCAATATCAGTAAGTGCCATTCCACAACAAATATAAAGACATGTTTGAGAGTGCGTTTCATATTTCAACACAATTCAATTTTTAGACATATCACAATAAATAGGTTTCTTGAACGTAATAACACTCGACATGGACTTCAACAACAATTTTTTAAATAGTTGAAATAACAGAGAAATTGTTTATCCAAGTTATCTTTGAGATAGAGGTACGAAATAAAGTTTCGTGAACTGCGATGAAATAAAAATTATTACATTATCTTTGAATTGAACATAATCAAAACCTATTGACAATAATTCTTTGGTAACTATTAAATGGTGGAAATTTGATACTTCAAATAATCGATTGAATCAAAGTGTATTAAAGCATAATGTCTTTTACTTCAGATCAGCAGGATCAAGAATGATGACAATAAAATGCTTAGTCAATTTTAGTGGTAAAAACTAAATTTCTTTTTATGAAGACATGACAGCGGTCATTTGAAACACCGCTTAAATGCCATAGACAATTAATTTCACGGCATATGTACCTCGGAAAAAATGCAAAAACTTAAGCGTCACTATTTTAGGTATGCGAAAATTATGATATTTCTGTAGGAGGTTTGTATTTTCATATATTGTGGTGATAATTGTTTTCCCAATATATAATATCAAATGAATCCATATTGATATGCCGTAATAGGATACTAGAAAATTTTGCAGTCTATGGTATATGCTAGCGTATGGCTAGCGTTTATAGTTTATTGTACCTGTTCGTGATGTCATCTTGTCAAAACTACGTGAAAACAAATGTCATTTATACGACCGTATATTCTGCAATTGACATACAATTAATGACGAGATAAATGAAATTTTACTGCACACTGATTTGAAATTGCAATGGCTTCGACTGGAAGCAGGAAATGGCACAATTGTGAATTCAGATATAACGTATGTAGGGGATGTTTGTTTGTATCACCCGTGGAATTCTCGCCAATTGACGACAAAGTTCTTAGTACCTTTACAGAAATATCAGGAATAAATGTAAGGACGTTCACACCTTAAATATAGAGCTTATATTTATTTAGTATTTCCTATATATATCCGTATTTATAATTGATTATTTGGGCATTGATTATATGGTCTTTTAGTCATGTTTATAAATGAAAAAAACATAAATTCTTCATGATGAAAATAAGGTTTACAAATACATTTGAAGACATCCAAAGTAAATATTATACAATTGATTTATTCAAGTTAATAGAGATATACAATTTCATTCAGTTAAAATATACCATACATTTTTTTATTTATAACTACATATATAAGAAAACACTCATATATGTCACTTAAATATGTTGTATGTTGAACACTTCGCTAAATGTTAATATGACAATATAATTTAGGATCTTGATCACAAACTCTTCGATTGCCTTAATATGAGCAAGGAACAGAAGTTTTACAGCAATTACTCAGTCACTCAACCTCTCTTTTTTGAGAGAGTGAAAATAGAAGAATAAAGCTAAGAAAGAACTATTGGCTAGGTAATGTCTCTTGCTAAGCCCCATTTTAGGAAATAGTAATGGATTTAGACATCACAAACATCAATTCTTTCGAAAGAAGTCTATAAATGGCCAAAAAATCAATTAATGAAACATTCCATACTGGGATACAAACTGAAGCCAGTGACGCTGACCACCTTGAAAATAATTAAGCTAACAAATCATTAGTCAGCACAAAACTAATGCAGTTTGGGATTGATAGCTCTTCATATATAGAATATAGTCATAAAGAGACAGATTCTAGATTGGGAAATGTATAACAGGGATGCACAACCTATTTTACAAAGAGTCCCATTATTTATTATTCGATTGTTCCCTGTCCGCAGAGAAAAAAAATCTCCTGTTACTGCTATAGTCACTTATTAAAGAAATACCTATTATTATTGTGATAGTGAATTATCGATATTCATGAATACTGCTTAAATTTCATATTAAAACATCCATTTTTTTTGTAGTTCATATAATTTTGATAATGATTGTCATGGACGAAACCGATCATGTTATTTATAACATTGGATTAGAAGTAATACAAAAAGTGTGTTTAATATATTTAAAAAAATGATTTTCTACCAAGATTTGACAGTTAACATCTTAAAAGTGATAATGTTATTTATTAATAATCGATTTCCATTAAGGCACTTATTTGTTTAATAAAAATAATACCATATTTTTAGTACTTATTCCACATTAGATTTATGAGATCAGGACCAGTGATAGTTGTCAGATGATAAAGCTTGTGATGAGCAAAACAGGCACTGATCTGAATTAATCTAATATGGAATAAGTACTAAACATTTGTTATTTTTATTATAATGCTATTCCACCAAGTATTGACAGTGAACACCTTATATGTTAAAAAAAGTTCTTTTTTAATGTTTTAATTTACTACATGGAATATTTCTCCATTATTAATTTTATTATAATTGTGATTGTTTGATTGTAATTTTTCCTTAGAAATGTTTTTCCACAAAGATACAGCTGAATCTATTGAAAATAATAAATTGTCTTTGTTTTTTCCTCAGGTATCTAGAGACAATGGACTGCCCCATCGATTATGTGTTGACTGTTCCAGAGCCATCAAACAAACTATTAAGTTTAAAAATAAATGTCTTCACTCTAGCAGAATTCTGACAGAATTATTGGAAAACTCTGTAACTTACGGCGGCCAGGTATGATGTCTTTATTTTTATGCTATGTTGGGTCCAACCATTGATCCCGTGCATATATGGCACAGGCGGTGAACAGGTTAAAACAGTGTCTCAACCTTTCTTTACTGAGGGCAAGGACTGGAGGACAGGATTAAAAATAGACCTGTATTTAATTAGTCTCATTTTCTGCGTAGCTAAAGATGTACTTTTATTAATAATTTGACCGTTAGCGAGGGTTTGTTTTGCTCAACCAAAATTGTTTGCTTAATTACACATCTTTATATGCAAGATATATTTAAATATATTATTATTAAAACAATACAACTTTAATGGTTATTGAAGATTTCTACTGTAGTGAGATAATTTTAGTTCCGTATTCGGCTAAAAGAGAAGTACTAGATACAAAATAATATGTGTCAAACAATCATAGCAATAGGAGAAGTGGTTATGAAGGTATTTCAATGCATATCAAAATTATTTTCTTGTTCATAGCTCCACTAAACCTTAAAACAATGCATTAGAATAAATGACTATTTTATATTTAACAAATAAATCAGAAAGCTACAGAGTCTATGATAATGAAAAGACAATTTCAATCTGTTAAAAAATAGGTAAAATTGATTACTGGTGAAACCTGTTTTTTGGCTCTCCTGAAAAGTAGAGAAAAATGAATTAGGGTTCTCTGCTTCTCCACTTTCATCCAAAAGCTGCTTAAATATATTAGTAACTCTTTCTAAATAGTTAATATTTTATTCCAGCTCGATTTGAATGATGTGCGCAAAGAAAGAAGAAAAATTCTCAATGACAATCAGCTGATGCTATCGAAGACTCTAACTGTCGAATGCCTCGAAAAAAGCTCGCGAAGCCCAATAGAACAACCCAAGACATACACCAACGTAATAAAGAGCACCGATAATAATTTCCCAGACCCCTTCGGAGACCTCGACCTCAAGGAAGATGAGCCTCTTAGCCTTATCGGCCAAAGGGGGAAGAGTATCGCGAAGAATTTCACCGCTGGCAATTACGACAGCGGGTGGTTCTACGACCAGTTGAACAACGCGTGTCCGGAGGATATCTTCAGAGGCACTTCGAATAAGTTATTCGTGATTGATTCTCTCATTTTAGATGATGAACTCCCGAAAACGGACAGCTCTACTATTGTTGATGATTCCGACCCGTGGAAAGGTGAAACGTCTGTCAAGAAAGAAGTCAACAATTCATTATACGTTGAAGTATCGAAACCTGACGATGATGATATAGAGTTCAACGATGACAATGATGACGATGACGACTTTGATCCTGGATCGCTTTCGCCGAGTGTAAAAGAAGAATATTCCGACGATGACAATAAAGAAACTTTGAAAGTTAAAAAAAAAAAAAAGAGAAAATCGAAAAGGAATGCAGGCGCGGACGATTCTGAATATGACGACGCCGAAGATGAACTGGACTTGAGCGTCATCAAGAAACAATCAAACTCCTCATCAGTCAAAAGAAAACGGAGCGGCGTGAGCCAGTACGACCCATCTGCGAAAGTCAAGAGCGAGCTGAAGCTGGAGAAGAAGAAAAATAAATCGAAAAAAGATCCCAATAAAAAAAAAGACCCGCCGAAAAGGATCGTGGAGAAAACCGGCCTGCAGATATATCACTTTGACGAGACGTGCGTTAACGTGCTGAAGTTGACGACAGCGCAGCAGATACAGGACCTCGAGGAAGCCAAAAAGACGAAGCAATATGCAGACGCGCCCTACAAGTGCTCTCTCTGCGCCAAATGGTTTACTTATGAAGTCAGTTGGCAAGCCCACATGCTAAGACATGAAGAAGTAAGTAAAGTTTTACATTGATTTTCTTTTTAGAATTCAACTGCCCTTAACCTCTTCAGTGCCGGGTTCATAATTATTTGCTACCCCATTGTTTACGGTGTGCACAAATTTTTGTGTAATTACCGTTGTAATTCAAAAGGCCCTTATACAAAGTTTTAATGATCATAGACCACCTGTTTTTCAAGTGCAAAAATGTGATAAATCTCATCACAATGAGTTTATTGTTTCTACTCACCCATTTCTCACCTTTGGTTAATTTAACAATTGATTCCAGTCGAAAAATGTGGTGCACCATTCAACAAATGATAAGATTACTTTTTTTTGTTAATTTGAGTTTGTAACAAACATTTTACACATTGGGTGTTGAGAACATGCCTAGCGTGTTCTACAAAATATTAAAACACAGGTCACATTGAATGTGTTAACAAAGGTATTTATTAAACCCTTTTTGCTTCTACAGGTAAAAAAAAATATTTTATACAAAATGATATCCCGATACTATTTTTGGCAGTCCTTGACATGCCATCTGGACACCTCCGCAGAAATCTATTTTTCTAATTCATCGTAATAACATAATTCTGGGATATTTTAACTAAACTAAACGTTCGTAAACCAACAATAAAAATATTACGTGTCGCACTATTTGAGACCTCAAAATTCTTCACACCCCTCTTCACAATTTTATTATCATTTTCAGTCTGCCGGAAAATACCTGTGCCTGATTTGCCAGCAGCGATACACTACGCCGCGCAGTCTCCGATGTCACACCCTAATCCACCAGGAGAGGCTGGAGTGCAAGCAGTGTCTGAAGGTTCTGTGTGGCCGCTCGCACATGGCCAAGCACGTGGCCAAACACAAAGGAATCACGCAGACATTTGAATGCGACGTTTGCGGCAGCAGCAGCACGTACGATGACTTGTATTTAATAGTAGATTACCGTATTTCCATGATAATAAAATCCCATCAATTATAAGACTGGCTAAAAAATCACACTGTTTAAAAATTTTCGAACACATTTTATCAAGGTATTTTTTATGACTTAATCATGGGAGTTCTCGCTAATTTATCAAAAAAGACTTGGCAACCAAAGGGTTAAATATCAACCCTATCAATGCGACCGAAAGCCAAATTTGACATATAAAATACAAAAATAAAAAGTTCAAACTTTTCAAAATTTCCGACTCCGACTATGACTCCGGCCAAATCGCCGCTCCGACTCCGGCCAAAAAGCTCCGACTCCAACTCCACAGCCCTGGTACATATAGTCTTAAAAAAATATTTAAAATCGCATAAATTTGAAATTGCACCAAAAGAGTGTAAGAAAAGAGGTCAGCGCATATAATTAAAACATTTCTATTACAAACCAATCCATAAAATGACAGTAAAAAGTATTTGAAATTAAATATATCACTACAAATTCTAGTGGAACCGTTTCTTTCAAACCATGTCATGTTAAAGTGAAGTTAAATAGAGCATCTCAATAGTCGGTTACGAAAAAGTGTATATTTGCATTATTATATTGAATTTTTTTATTTACAGATCTAAGAGCAATCACAAGCGGCACATGAGAATGCATACGTCGGAGCCGAAAAGATTCAAATGTCCCTACTGTCCAAAGGTCTACACTCACTGCACCACCAGAAATGATCACACTGCGTAAGTGTAGATAATTGATCAAAATCAAATTTTAAATAGACAAATGTGCTTTGATTATTCCACGTATTGTGTTACTAATTGTGACGCGTGTTTCGCCTCTTTCAGAGTTAGCTTCGTACTTACTATCGCAAAGTTTGCTTAAGTAATGAAGCAAGATTGATTCTAATATTTTAAAATGATAAAATTAAAAAATTTAGTTTGGGATTTTTCCTTTTTACGGGAAACAAGGAGGGGGGTTATAGAATCAAAACAAAGCAAACAAATAATTATACTACTAATGACATTAGCATTACAAAATATAAACTTATGAGATGCAATTCCAAAGTTATTTTGAATTTTATATTAAAATAAACTTATAAAAAGTTACCGCTGAATCCATCGAAAGTATAGACAACTATGCTGTTTAACAATTTTTGCCTATTTATAACACTTTCACGTGATTGTAGTGAGAGATCACCTCTAATTGATATATCTTTCCACAGTCGCGCTCACACCGGCCAGAAGAACTTCTCCTGCGAGGTCTGCAGCATGGCCTTTGTCAACAAAACAGCTCTGAAGGCTCACTCCATCAGACACTCGGAGAAAAAGGAATTCTACTGTGTGGAGTGCGACAAGAGCTTCAAAACAAGATCCTCCCTCGCCGCCCATTTGAATGTTTCCGTGAAACACGCCAACCCTACCTTCCTCAAGTAAATATTTACATAATATATATATTAGCCCTTTGCACTCCTCAATATATTATTTTTTTCCTTCCAGCAACTCCTTAACCCATTTTTTAAATACCAAAATAATTAAAAAGGTCCGTAAACAAAGTGTTTCAATTCAATATATTATTACCCACTTCCCGATCCAATTGATTTAAAAATAGTTCCAAAAAGGATCACATATTTTCTATGAGATCACACTTTTTTTTAAGTTTGTTTATGAAGAAATCAACAAAAATTAACAGACAAGACATATAAAATATTTTATATTATAAGTTAGATATGCCGTTCTTGAAGACTTTCAATGCCCGAGTTAACTCGGGCGGGACCGGGAAGTGGTTAATTTCCTTCCAGCAACTCCTCAATAGATTTGATTAATTGATTGATATCACAGGGTTTGCGTATTTATTAGCATGGTAAAATTAAATACCAAAAAATATACCACAATATGACATGTTACAATCTTTAACTAAGGCACACAATCCAATAAATACGTTTTTTAAGGATGATTTAAAAATAATTTTCCAAACAAGTTTTACAATGTTGAGCAGGACTAAACATAGGAGTTGCGCGTTATCTATACGATGTTAAAGCTATTAAAATAACAATTTTTTTTACTAGTGCGACATCTGTTGCTACTATTTTGTAATCAATTTTTTTAAAACTGTTTCGCATAGCTCTGCAAGAGTTTAATCCTGGTCTGCAGGCCACAGGCTGAAGAACATAAAATGGCCAAGATGCTAATACGTATGTTTTTTCTTTTCAGATTCCAATGCGACCAATGTGACAAACGCTATGAGACTGCCCGACGACTTAAGCTGCACGTGGAATGCGTCCACCTCCATCTATTCAAGTGGACTTGTGAGAAATGCTCCGCCAGATTTCAGACCCGAGGCGGGCTGAAGCATCACAGGGAGAGAACCCACGAAGGAAAAATTATGGCCAAGACACACATGTGTGAAACGTGTGGAAGAGGATTTGCAGTAAGTATATAAGCATAAAAAAAACAAATGAATTTAGTTTACGATCATTACAACAGAATAATTTTGAATTTAATATTTTTTCTTAGAACTGATTTTATATCATATATATATCAAACAGGTGGAGTCATTAATAATTACGACTCCGACTCCAGCATTTACCAAAAACACGACACTGACTCCGACTAAAAAAAGTTTAAATTCGTCACATTTCTTTCCCACCTTCCTTTTTATGTGTATTCAATTAAATATCAACCAACCAATCCGGCCAATAGCCAAATTTGACATATTATATGCGAAAATAAAAAGTTCAATCTTTTCAAAATTTCTGATTCTGGTCAAAACTCCGCGACGATTCCTACTCTGGCCAAAAAACCCCGACTCCGACTCTGACTCTACAGCCCTGATTACAAATACTGAGCGCAGCCGGTTGGAACCACTTGTTATTTATGTAATATAAAGATTTTCTTAGTGACTTGTTTCATTACTTTATCAGTTGGTAACAATCTGTATCCACTTTGACATTTCAGTATAAAACTACCCTCAAAAACCACATCCTTACGCACACCGGCGAACAGCCCCACGTCTGCGACATATGCGACCGCCCCTTCCGACAGAAGACGGCCCTCAAGACCCACGTGGAGCTGGTGCACCTCAAGTTAAAAAAACCGTACAAGAACAAAAAGAACCGCAATCCCGACATGCAGATGCCGCCGCCGCCCATCATCAACGAGAGGCAGTCCCTGTCCATGGACAACAACGTCATTCCGCCGATCGTCGACTACCATCCGATGAACCACAAGCCCTCGTTAGGAATCATCGAAACGTTCTACCGGCGATAATCAGTATTAAGACACGGAGAATATGTAGACTTACTTATTATTAAGAATGTGACAAGTGAAAAACAAACAATACTTAAAATAACTGTTTTATTTCTCGTATTTTAACACATTACTCATTATCAAGCTTGTAAATTTATTTCATGAATTCATCTGTTCACAATCTCCACTCCAATTACGATATAAAAAGTTGTGATGGTTGCATAATGATACTCATTCATCATTTCTTTTAACTCTACCTTGACCAGTGGTTCTCACGTAAAATTGTACTGTGGCCAGTGTTCCCTCTAAGCTGTGTGCATGTGCTAGAGGTCTGCATGGGCTCGGGTAAGACCGAGGTAACGAAGGCTTGGATTCGGGCTCGGGCCTGGGTATACAAAAAATAAAACATAAATCCGATTCCGCCATTACATAAGCAAACTTTGCGATAGTATGTCCGAAGATGCTTCTGAATGGGGCTAAACACGTGTCACAATAAGTAACACAACACGTGGAATAATCAAAGTTATTTGAAATTTTATATTAAATCCGATTATTCCGGATGTATACACCATTATTGTATATCTAAATTACATACATATTATAATTTGATGACTTGATATTAAATTAATTTAAATGTTAATTGAAATTTTGTTGAAAAGTTGAAAAATCTGTCGGGGTCGGGTTTAGGTAAGATGTTCGGGAATGAGCATCGGGCTCGGGTCACAGATTTTCGGGGTCGGGCTGGGTAGAATTTTAAAATTTTGGCCCGTGCAGACCTCTAGCATGTGCACACAACTAGCCTAGTGCGTGCACATACATTACATCAGAGCGCACAAAAGCTACACCGATGTAAGAGCGTTAGAATGAGTAACGTTACACAGGCAGTGCCTTTTGCACACATATCGTTTGGAAAATTAGAGGGAACATTGACTGTGGTCGCATCATAAACAAAAGTGGTCCTACGGAAACGTCTGCTGGCCGCACCAAATTTTTGTCCGAGTCTGTTGTGCTCGAGTTTTGTCAAATGGGTCAAAACATGTTTGACAATTTACCAATGGTATTAATTGCATCCAAAATGTTTCATTTTCCGAGTATTTGTTGACAAATTAACCTGAAAATCGCATTTTTTAAATATCAATATTTGCTATGAAGCTGCTGGTGGCCGCACATGAGAACCACTGACCTAAACATAATACATCCTCTTAGACACAGTGAAACCTCACTCATTTTTCTCTACTTTTCACGAGAGTCAAAAAAACATGTTTCAAAAGTAATCAATTTTGCCTCAACTGTTTAATTTCAACTTTCGACCAAATGCGGAAGTGTCAGCTTACATGATATACCAACTTATGGAGACTGCCACCCTGGTTTCCGGAACCCTAATATTATTACCGAAAGAAACTCGATTGTTAACACATGTCTAAAAATTCATAAGCTGCTCTGTTATCTCTATGTCACACTGTCCTAAACTATAAACATAATCGTATACCTCTCTATTGAGTTGCTTTGTTGATATTCTTAGGTGAAGTTTTATTATTTACCTTTCTTTACGGTCTCAAAAAAACACATCCGATCCGGTGATGTGTAGTCACTACGCAAAGATAGTGTTTGTATGGTGATGTATTGGATATATCCATCTTTGCATGAAGCGTAGTGACTACTCATCACCGAATCGGATGTTTTTTTGGGACCGTAAAGGAAAGGTTAACCAGTGATTGACAAAGTTCTGTTATGTATAAATGTTAGTCCAGAAAGATAAACCTTTCTTTTTACGTTAATAGTTTTTGTGAATACAATAGTTTTTGTTTGTTATCTTTGTGACTTCCTTATTTGAAATCAATGTCTCTATATTTGCGGTTTGGCAACACTACAGCATATTGTAGTAAATTTTTTATAAATAACTGTGTTCAAATCTAACAATGAAGGTTGCATTATATTTGTATATATTATCTATGTTGTATTAGCATATTTTTAGTGGCTAGAGTTATATATGTACATACGGCTGTCTTTACAAACCATTCTCTTCACAATCCTTTGAACTCTGAATTTTTTTATTTATACCTTCCCCATCACTGTATGACTGGCAATTCTTGTATTAAAAAATTTCGAGTAGCAAATGAATGGTATTCATCATGATATGAAAAGTTTATGTTTCCTTTCTCAAACCGGTTCCTCCGGCGAGAGTAAAGTTCTCTAATGAAACGGTGAAAAAATAGGAATGTATTTTAGTTCTACAAAAATTATAGGATGTATGGTTGATTACTATTTCAGATTACACCATCCCCATAACTATGTTTAGACATACATTTACTTATCTATACGTACTGGTGTAGAATAGTTACACAATACATCTTCTCTTCTGTTCTAACATCCTTATTTTATATTGTAGTTTTTCTCAAAGTGAAAGCTAATCTGGGTTTTTTATCGAGTGGGAATAAACGTAAATTAGTGTTGTATATAGATGATTTAGTTAAAATTGCATCAACCTTCCGGAATAGAACATTACGTCTATCCTATATAGTTATGACGATGGCGTAAGCCGAAATAGCTATCAACCATATGTCTTATAGTTTTTGTGGGACTAAAATACATTGCTATTTTTTTCACCGTGTTATAATGGAGTTCTACCAAGTAAATGCAAAGTCATTCTAAAAAATAGCCTAAAAATATGAGTTCAGGGGTTAAAATATTCGACTAAACTTTATTTAGAAAAAGGGTGTACCAACCCTGGTTCTCTCTTACCATTTAAATATCTGAATTGCTTTTTGTTGATTTACAGTTATGTTCCAAGGCTCACAAGCATGCGATTTTTTTTATTTATCGACAGTTGCTTGGAGCTTAAAAGATCAGAAAAGAAAGCCTCTTCGCATTGGCAATTTTACATGTCATTCTTTTAAGAGATGTTCCACACCAAGTACTTGGATTCACCATGGTAATATTACACAGGTCTCATGCTTTGTTGACGTTCTCGAGTATTTGATACCTTACTAAAAACCGGAATAAATAAACACAACACGAGTCACGAGCTGCACACATGGCAATGATGAACAGACCAATGCAGCAATTGCATTATACACATAAAATGATTTTATATTCATTGATATTTTAACACATAAATATTATTGATTTCTACCATGAAATCTCAATTCGATCAATACTCTTAGCACCCTTAATACGTTTTTTACATATAACAATGCATTGAATGATTATTTAATTTGCCGAAATGAATCTCGCATGAATTTAATATTAATATCTTAAAATCGCTCTCGGTTTTGTGAGGAGTTAGTTCCTTATTATTTTTATATGTAGAGTAAAGTGTGCATCGCAATTGGCAGGTTGACATAATTACCGTAAGAATTTTTTTAGTATTTTCTCTGTAGGACATAAGTGAAAAAATTAAAATATCGCCTATAGAAGATATATGTATGTATATTTAAATACAATTATTAAATCTCATTTTTTTTTTAAACAACTAGCTGTTCAATTTTAATTGAAATGAGTCGGTGATATTTCATGTTTCAATAAGATATGTTTTAGGCTATATGACATTATTTGTAGTTGCTTAGATTATTTTTTCAAATTTGGAATTGAGAAATCTTTTGAAACTCATTTTCAATCTAAGCCTCATCAGACACTTCTGATAATAGACAATTTTTTGTTTTATCCTTTTTATATATAATATATAAAACAATTATTATTACAGCATTCAGTTTTTTCAATCGATTATTGATTGCCGTTTAAAGGCATGGATGGATATATTAATTTCCCTCCCACCCATCCGATCCAAAAAATTATGTAACAAGAACGATTATCTTATTAGTCCTGCCCTAGCCCTATCCTTCCGTCACTATGATCTTTGAAAAAGAGAGGTAAATAACAGTTGTCATAGAAAAACTTCTATTAAGATAAGCTTCTTCAAGCAATTCATATGCTCCCCAACGGACATGGTTGAAAGAAAATGTAATAAAGTAATATTTAAATGATAACCTTTCCGAAGAAAACACAGTCAACTATTGGATATTGAGTTTCTTTATATTAGCCACAGGTTGAAAAACTCATAAAAATATATTCATATTATTTTATATACACCTGATCTCTTTGCTAGGGGGAAAGTTTCAAAGAAGACTGTGAAAAAAAAGATACGGTGCCTGTACAAACATGGAAAATAGGTTCCATTACTTAAAATTAACTCAAAATACAGAATTCTTTATTATTTACAAATAAAAATATTTTTAAAAGTTAAGCAAGTAGTAAAATTACACAGTTTTGGATTTAACCGTTCAGAAGCCACAGTGTGCAGGCAAGCAAACGCGATTATGAGCTTATTAATGAATAAATTAAATATTTTTAAATGCAGTATTATGCAGAGACACCTTTTGGAGGCAATGTGATTGTTAGAATCTCCATATGTTGAACCGTTTTCTTTTTATTTGAAGTTGGGCTAATAGATGTCACTAGGGCTGGCACCTTATTATCGCAATGATCGCTCGATTGATAGAGTGCATCAGAGTGAGAAGAGAATAGCTAAATATCAGTAAGTGCGAGTAGACAACACATATATAGAAACTCTGAGGAGCGTGTCAAATTTCTACATGACTTTACCTATCACCCATGTGTTGATCAGAAACACATGTTTTTTTTTGTATGCACTAGGGCTATTAGCTCTTTCTAAATTAGGAGATAAATCTTCGTGCAAATGGTTAACCGCCCGAAATTGACTGACTGAAATTGAATATTTTCGGTATTTTATGAAAAACACATGTTTCGCATTTTGGAGTCAAAGCAAAATTTTTAGTACTGTTCGGGTTCTCTTTCGTGACGCGTCGATATTTTTATTGTGGATTATTTTGGAAGTTTAAATAAAAATTATAAATTATGTTTTCCCATATATTTTTTTTTTTTTTATTTTTTTAAAGAAAAAAAAAATATTTGGCATTACAGCTTACGCCAATGCGCCAAATATTCTTAATTGTGAAAGTCATACGAGATAAACTCGATGATAAGTAATAAATCAGCTGTGCACAAAATCAACGATAAATAACATACACCCAGCCCAAGATCTCTTTTTTTTTTTCAATTGAAAAAATCTGACCTTGCCGGGAATTGAACCCGGGTCTCCAGATCGCTAGGACAAAGCTCTTGCCACTAGACCACAGGGACGACATATATATTTTATTTGTGGCAACCCTGAAAGCATTTTGTTTGCAAAAGCAATGAGTATTGGATTAGTTAAATATATTTGCCTGCGATATCTACACTGAATAGAAATTGACAATAAAAGCAAATGAGTTTGAATGTTTGTACGATAAGAAGATATTTTAAGCCTGTAGGAAAACACTTTATCAAAATATAAATTGGTTTAAATATTCTCATAGATTGTTTTAAGAAGATAAATTGTTAGACCTGATGAAAAAGCAGGGAGCAGTAGTCACACTGCAGTAAAGGAGCAGTCCGACAACTGGTTCTGCAGTTGAAGCAGAGTTTGGCAGGTAGGGGAACGCAGCCAGAAGAGTCGCGGGTGTAAGTGGCCGCCTTCGAATTGCCGTTAGCAGGGTCCTTCTCGGTGCCCGGGAAAGGGCAGTGCACCCGCATCTCCCGCGGGAGTTCGAACTGACGGGGATTCATGACCTTGGCGGCCTTCACGAGCAGCTCCATGGGAGTGAGGTCGCCCTCTTCGATCGGATTTTGAAAATCAATAATAACTTGAGTATAAAATTATTTTCCGTGGCATTTTTATGGAAAAATCGATGATTGAAAATGGTGGCGTACAACAAAAATCCATGGAATTGGCTTGGCGTTTAAAGGGTTAAATTAAATTTAGCGTAAAGACATGAACATATTCATTCAGTGTTGCTACTCAATAATAAATGTCTGTTTACTGATATTTTTTTCTGTCAAAAAATCACTCATTCCTGGAAATATTGAATGGAGAGACATGTTCCCTCTTTTTTAAACCGTGTTAAAGCAAAACAATAATCGATACTTTTTTTAAAAATACCGTACAAAAGAAGATCGGGTGGATACTTTTGAAAAAATAATTCTGAATGAATGGTAAATAGAAATATTAAATGTCCTATGCCGATGTCGAACATAATAGTAAGTCTGAAGATGCCTCTGAAAGAAGCGAAACACGTGTCACAGTTAGTAGCACAATACGTGGTATAATCAAAGTTATTTTATATTATAATGGACTGCAATGGAAGTAATTGCAACAGAAGTTGTATGATAACTGTTGAGCTGAGAGCTCTTGCTATGCTAGACAGGAGGAACATCAATGACATCTTTTCATTCGCATGACATTCAAACACAAATCCAAAAAATGATTAAAAATCAATTTATGAAACTGTATGTACTGGGTTGTGAAACCACACAATCAAAGCTGACGTGATTTTCATTAGTCGAATGCATGGCGCATTGGCAAAGATGTAATGCATATGTAATGTCAGTTTGACAATCAACAAATCTTATATATAAAACCGAAACGGCGTATGTATGTATGTGGGTCTGTAATTCCCTTTTGCATTGTTGGTCATTTAGTTGCCATAAAAACGAATATGAAAGAAAATATGTTTGAATTTTTATCGGCGAAGACATTTAGTCAAAATGTAATAAATTAGTCTTCTACTGAACTTTTTCCGGCTGTTATTATGAATAATAATGTTTATTATTTACGTGAAGGTATTATTTGACATTTCTTTGACAGGAAATTAGATTTTTTCCTTGAATTTGGTCATTTTAATGGGCGAGAATGGGGCTGTCATCAAATTAAATAAAGTTTGTGATTTTATTTTAACTCTTAAGTTAGAATTTGTGATATAATTATGTCGAATGATATAACACTAAATAATTATTGGTCGCTTAGTCCGAGCGACGCCGGGTAGCAATACTAGTATAAGTATAAATATTATAATTACAAAACGTCTAAGTTCAATGGGTCTATGAATCGAAAAAGGCTGAAATCTAATAAAAAGTCTTATGAAAATTACAAGATATGAGGCTTAAGTATTTCACCAGTTAATTTTTATCGCATGATCAGGACAACCTATACTTTGTAATAAAGATATTTTTTGTTGCACTTTCCAGTTATTATATGTAACCAAACTATTGTTTGCGGAATAAAAGTGTGTAAGTATTTCAATATGATATTTGATTCCATTCATAAAGTTACCTGTAGATAAAAAAAATGACTTCGAATAATAATTTTTTTAATTGTTCGCTGTTTTTAACATGGGACAGAGACAAAGAACCGTGTGGAAGTTAATCAACCCCTTTTTTCAGATAAAGTAAAGAAAGATGGGTCTAAGAAAAGACTTCTGAGAAAGTTTTTCAGTGTTTGGTAACCCTTAATTTTGCCAAGGTCCCATAAGCAGAAAACGACTTTAATATTCACGTAGTCAATTAATAAAAAAACAGAAACTTTAAAATGCATTATATTGTTTAGCAGCATGAAAGCAAGCTATAGCTCAGGTGATAAAAGTATTAATGTCTTGTCTGTGATAAAAGTGTTTAAATTATAAAAGCTAATATCGCTAACAGAATAAAAAATAATATTATTTTTCTTTATATCACACCAAGACCAATGATATATTATGTTAACTACAGTTCTTACCTACCTACCTATATTGAAATCGTTTTTTTTTTGAATAAATCATTAATTGATGATTTAATGGTTTGAAAACGAAATTATATTTTTTTACTGAAATAATAATTATTTTCATTTTAGTTTTCCAAAATTATTATTATTATGACAAGAATAATTGTCTATATTTATTAAAAATCCTTATTTCATAGACAAAGCAAAAATGACACAACCCTACGCTGAGCGATAACCGCCATGTTAGCTTTGCTCGGCGCGAATACTCGTATTATTGTTGCCGCTGCAAACTTTTGTCATTATTACTATAATTATTATCATTTCATTTGATTTTATAGTGTGCCAATTATAATCTGTGAAATGTTTCATTACGTAAATGGCTGAAAACAGTCGCGGTGCCTATAGTTTTTCATTATAATAATAATATGAAAATAGGATTGTGACTTTTCGACAAAACTCTGCATGCAAAATGTCGAAAGTCGCCTATGACTTGGATAACTCTGGAGGGCTCATGCCAGTAAGTGTGCTCACCAATCTTTCCGCAGCGAGCTCCATGTCCGCTTGGATAATTATTTATATTTAGATTGTACAATATCTAGGGTTAATCCACGGTTCGGGTTTGCACTTGTGTCAAATTTATCAAAGATGGCGACTAATAAACGAGACAACCAATTTATTATTCCCGTCATTAGCTTATAAAACAGCTTTCAAGCTTTCAACGATGTTTTCCGATTCGCTGTTGCACGTATATGTCTATTTAATTACCAGAATGTATGCTTTTAGTTGACAACAACCCTTGGTGGCATCTTTTAGCCATGGTAGTTACCAAAATAACATTTTTTCTCAATATTATATTGGTTGAATCAATGCCAACAGCATTCTAGCGGCCTGCTTACTATTATAGGAAGGTTCAGCAGTGATTTCGGTATGTAAATGTATCTGTTTTACCTGAAGAACTTCTGGAAAACAATGTGTACAAGATAGAATATTTTCATTCAACAATGTTTTGTATCCAATGAAAGATGCATTTATTTACTGACAAATATTTATTAGCAATGTTGCTCGACCCTCTGAAATCATCTTTGAATAATTTAAGTGTATATTTAAATCACAGTGAGTGATACAGTAAATATTTTGGTATTCTTTTCTTAAAACCATGTCAACTCCATTCATAGAGTACTCCGTCTGGAGCTATTTAATGAAAATGTCTCTTATCTTAACTACCCATCTCTAAGATGATAAGTGTTACTAAAGGATTGCTTCCTAACTTATAACTTTAGTAAGAGTAAAAGAAAAGAAAAAATAATTAATAAATTTATGTTTGTAATATTCCGTTCCAGAATTTAGAGAATGATCTCAAAATAGCATTGGCTTATGTCTCAAGGCGTTGTCATGGCAATCAGCTAATAAATAATTATTAGCTGAAAATATAAATGTGTTGCTTGTAACAAGCAAATACAAAATATAGTAAGGAAATTGACCACTCATGGATGAAATTTTTTGTTTTAAACATTTCTATTCCCTGTGTGAAGTATATGGACTACGAATGAACATTATATAAATGAAAGTTTTCTGTGAAAACCATGTCACTCAATCTCCCTTTTTCATCGATAATAAGGATAAAAAGATAGGACTATTGGTTATCAAAACGTTCTTGCCTCAACTTCTTTTCGGGATTGGATTGGTGAGAGGGAATTGAAATTTTACACGTCTATATCTACAATCGTGGTGCAGTTGTCACCTTGTTGAGCTAATTCATCGATTCTTTTTGAAAGAATGGGCGTTTGCCATGTCTAAAAATTCAGAGCAACAAGCTTACCCCAATAACTGTCATGTAGCCTTATCCTTTCTAACCTTACTCATCAAACTAAAGAGAGGTTTAGGGACTGAGTAACAAGCAGTTGTCATTGAAATAAATATACAAAGATGCCTCCATTGAGAGATTAAAAACAAACACAAAATTTGAATAAATTTAGAGAATAATCACTTTACGGAACTTAACTATCGGAAACCCTTTAACCCTTTGTACGCCAACGTCTCACCCGTGAGTCGCATGCGTATTGACTCCATACGCCAACGTCTCACCGGTGAGTCGCTATGTTTTTTTGTTGAAAATAAAGACTATTTTAATACATAAACTTATTATATGTTTTTAATACATGAACACGAAATCGAATAAGCCCATAAATCGTCCCGCAGCACAGAATGTATTGTACACATGTGCCAGGAGACTATAAACTATAAATTAATAGTTAAATCACTTTTTATGCAATTTCTATTTTCTTTAAAATTGCTGGCGTACAGCCGTAGATCGAATACTTTGGCGGTTAAAGGGTTAAAAACAAAATGAAGTTCACCCAGCTACAAGCTTGGTATATTTGTCAAAATTGATGAACAAAATCTAACAGTGCCATTCCTGGTTTGTGGCTATGGATTTATCAAAAAAAAACATTATTCCATACTCAACAGGATCAAATGATTTTTTTTGACTGCATGTAAATAAAATGTAATTTTGTTACAGTTGATTCGGGCATTGATAAAACCTCCCGATGAAGATTTGAACCAGTCAAAGCCAAAGAAATCGCAGCACCCGTATTATAAAAGACCTGGGAAAGGTCACAACCACGACTGCTGCGACTCTTGCCAAGAAGGCGGTGACCTAATCTGCTGCGACCGCTGCCCTGCTAGTTTCCATCTGGGTTGCCAGTGAGTCCGCAGTTTCCTGAACATTATGAAATTGATGAATATCGCATATATTTTATCTATATCAATAGAGCACTGTGTAGCCAGGTAATTGACATGGTTTTTTTTGTTTTCAGCGATCCGCCTTTGGAGGAAGCTGACATTCCTCTCGGTCAGTGGTTGTGCTTGGAATGCAGATCTGCTGGTGAAAAGCCTCGTCCTATTTCTCCTTCGACCAGCCATCGAAGTTTCGAGAGCGATAAAAAGTCCAGGTAATAAAAATTAAATTGTCTTTTCTGATGTAATGGAAACCACTCAATGATTTGGATTTTTTGAGATCAGAGGTGAAATTTAAGCGTTACATAAATAAAAGATTTTAGAGATCATGTTATGTGCTTAACTAAAAATATATGTCATCAGACAAAGCTGCTATAGTATATCCTGAAATTGGCAAAAGTCGTTTCTTTTCTTGTTTCAGGTAAAATATTATTGAAATTTGTAGTATCTGCTTACTAGGTAAATAAAACTGGTTCTGATATTTAAATAACATTTTAATATTGTTAGTTAGGACAAGAAATTAAATTTTCTTGATCGCTAAGCACCAAGAGAAAGATGGTTTAGTGGGGGTAATTATAACCTTTGATGTAACTATGCAGTCATATTTCAGGTCCCTCCGTGTGAATCGTTCCAATTCTTGTGTCAGTTCCACAAGTAGCTCGAGCCGAAAAAATGACAAAGACAGAGACTCCAACGACAAAGATGTCCCGGAAGTCAAAGAAAAGAATCTCATTGTATTGGAGAGCGTCGCCGTCGCGAAAGAGGCGCCGGTCGAAGAGGGCGACCTCACTCCCATGGAGCTGCTCGTGAAGGCCGCCAAGGTCATGAATCCCCGTCAGTTCGAACTCCCGCGGGAGATGCGGGTGCACTGCCCTTTCCCGGGCACCGAGAAGGACCCTGCTAACGGCAATTCGAAGGCGGCCACTTACACCCGCGACTCTTCTGGTTGCGTTCCCCTACCTGCCAAACTCTGCTTCAACTGCAGAACCAGTTGTCGGACTGCTCCTTTACTGCAGTGTGACTACTGCTCCCTGCTTTTTCATCAGGTCTAACAATTTATCTTCTTAAAACAATCTATGAGAATATTTAAACCAATTTATATTTTGATAAAGTGTTTTCCTACAGGCTTAAAATATCTTCTTATCGTACAAACATTCAAACTCATTTGCTTTTATTGTCAATTTCTATTCAGTGTAGATATCGCAGGCAAATATATTTAACTAATCCAATAATGGGGAATCTTTACAGGACTG
Source organism: Himalopsyche kuldschensis (assembly GCA_028554975.1). Taxonomy (NCBI): domain Eukaryota; kingdom Metazoa; phylum Arthropoda; class Insecta; order Trichoptera; family Rhyacophilidae; genus Himalopsyche; species Himalopsyche kuldschensis. Next base: position 1,426,025 of record JAHFWI010000031.1, on the reverse strand, counting down.
CTTAGACCCTCCCCTCACTGCCCTTCCTGTTGGGAGATGGATGTGTCCCAATCATGTGGAACAGTTTATCGTAAGTTTTGTCATTTCACTATACAAATTTAATTTAGTTATACATTAAAAGTCCGTTAATTCGAAATTCAAGGGACCGAATTTCAGTTTTTCGATTTTCATTAAGAATTACGAATTATGCGATATTTAGAATTAACGGTAGAATTTACTATGAAAAGTAAATATTGGGACCGACCAAATTATGAAAATTACGAATTATCATAGTTCGAATTCACGGACTTTAACTGTACTGCCTTCTACTTTTCACTTCTTTCTTGTTATAAACATTTCATTTATCACCAGGATTGGCAACTTGTAAATTCAATATCGGCAACGGAGCGAGTGGCGCTCTGGGAGAAGCTGAGCGGGCCAGTCGACGAGGACGCCATTCGGTTGGAGTTCATCCGGAAAGCGCGGCGGAGGCACCCACCCTTCCGCATCAGACTGCCGGCGGCTCCGCAGAGAGGCCGAGTGCGAGTTCCGCCCATGGTCCGCTACCACTACAAGTTCCCCCCGTCTCTGTTGCCTTCCAGAAGAGAAACGGTGCGGTGCCAAGCAGGTAGCCATCACTTTGTAGTATTTTCTGTGCTTTCACTATTACAACAATCATTAAATATTTTTTTGATATCACTCAACGAACAGCAATATTTAATGCAATAATTAACATACATATGTGGGCTAAGACTGTGTAAAAGATATAATAAGTAATCATTTTTATACCTAACTTTTTATAACTAAAATAATGTGTGTTTTTATGGAATATCTTATTTAACCTCTTAACCAGGTAAAGTGTGTATGTGCAACGGGTAATTAAAACTATAGGCTTACGGACTATTTCAGTCACGCCCATGGTAAAATAACAGTGACGAAATATGTTGTCACGCCCATAGTAAACACTTTGTTTAACATGTTTCGCAGTTCGTAATATTTCGTCATACTCGCTACAGTTGCTTTTTTTGGTATGACAAAATATTTCGTCATACCCGTTTAAGAGGTTAAATATTGTAAAATTAATTGTTCAAAAGGGGAATCAAGAGCTTTACCAAGTGATATTGAATATGTTGTCTATAAATTACCTATCAAACTGCTGCAATAGTATTTGTTAAACTATTTTTCAGTAATGAAGACTTCTCGCAACTTTGCCATGGGGATGGATGAAGAAGAGGGAGAAGCCAAACAGGTAATCTGCATGAATCTGCACTGTCCCAGATACCTCGCCAAGAACTCAGTGTGCGACCACCACTCCGATTCGGAAGACGCGGAAGACGACAGAGAAGCGGACGCCGTCGAAGACCTCGAAGCCATCTCCGGAATGGACGTGGAGGGCGACGATAAGAGCAAAGCCCCCGGCCGCTTTTCCCGGGGATCCGACCGGATGACGCCGGACGTCAGTCCCAAAAGAAAAAGAAGAGACCCCGATGAAAAGGCGCATGTGAACTTGGGAAGATCTAAAAGGGATAACTACCCGCTCGAAGAAGCGGACGAGTCAGAGGTCATGTTCGGAATCGCCGACAACGATCCCAACGAGACCAGAGAGATAATGATCAAAGTGGACGAGCGACTGAAGAGACTGGACGGTAGGCTGGTCAAGCTGCTAGCGTACGAGCGTCTCGAGCAAATAATAGATGAAGGCACGAGCGAACTGGTCACCGACAACATCGACCGCGCCGAACTCGCCCGGTACGGCTTCCGACACGTCTCCCTCCCCAGTCAGCTCCTCACCCCCGCAGACATGGAGAGGATAGCTAGGGAGGCCGCCGGTGCCGTAGCACCCCGAGAGGAAGTCCTGCGACTGCGGTCTTCCATACGGCTGTCTGCCCCTCAGCACCAGCCCCCCTGTGGCATCTCGCCCACCGCCCCAGTTTCATCTTTGAGTGGGGTACCCATCAGGGCCACCCTGTGCCCCGTCGAAAGGCCTGCCAGGTTTGTTGAAGATTGAATACATATACAGTAAAAATTCGTTAACCCTTTTGAGTGGTGAGTTGTTTTAGATAAAATTAGGTTTTTTTCTATAAATTTAATAAAATATTAATAGCAGACAAAAAAAATATAAAACATTATATATTTTGTTATCCATAAATCTAAGGATAATATTATTACTTGTTGACGAAAAACATTACCCGAATTATGCGATATTTCAAATTAACGGTAGAATTTACTATGAAAAGTCAATATTGGGACTGACCAAATTATGAAAATTTTGAATTAAGAAATATCGTTCGAATGAACAGACTTTTACTGTACTTACTTATCTATTGTAGTACAGTCAACCCTTCTATAGTGCCAAATTGGTACCTCCTATAGAGAATAGGCACACTCATTCAAAATTTTGGGCTAAGTTTTTTCTTCAGGAGAGACTGCCGCACACACTCGAGAGGTTTTTCTGTACAATATTGTAATACTAACCATTGTCATTTGCAGAAAAGGACTAGGAGACGGTCTCGGAAGACCTGTTCCGATGAGACTCTCTCGTCTGAGCGTAGGTCTCGGAGGATGCGATGTCGCTCTTCACAACTACGGATCTTGCCGATTTGTCTCCGATCGCCACGCTGTCATTTTCTTCGATCGGGTTGGTCTTCTTTCATTTCTGCTTGAGACGATAGTTTCACTCTTGACTTAACAGATTCGCAATTTGCAAACCACCTCATAAAGGAATCACATGACATAAATTTAAATTCAGTGCCGATTTGTTTACATTTTTGTAATAAAAGGGCCCTAAGCTGAATCCATTGGAACAATTGGAAATTAATAGGTATAATCAATCCAATGACATTCTTAATGAACAGACGAACCTTAACGGATCACCACTTCTTAAGCCGTTAATAACTGTTAATGGAATTTTAAATAAATCAACTTGATACAATACTAATTTTACATCTCCACTTAGTAAACACCCAGATCAGTTTTCACTTCGAGAAATACATCAAATCAATGTGTCACATTTAATTACTTATTATTACCATATAAAACCAGGATGGTGGAACAGAGAATAAGAAGAATTGTGTACACTGTCTACAACGATATATAAAGGATGAGTAAATGCAGGTTTAAACATAGTTCTGATGATGGCGTAAGCCTAAATAGCTATCAACAAATATAAAAAATAATTTCTGTAGAATTAAAATACATTGTTATTTTTTTCACCGTATTGTAATGGATTTCTACCAAATAAATGTCAATTCAATCATATAATGAGAACATATCTGCAATGTAGATATTTACCTCTTTGTAATACTGTGAATTTTTTCTAATACCGTTTTGTGTTTTTGATTCATGAATAAAACAAACTAATTCTCTCGTGCGATAGGTGACAAACCACTTTGAGCTGTTGAACTATTCAGAGTTCGGCACTTGCGTCAACGGTCAGCTTTACTCTTGCGACTTCACCGAGAGAATGAAGCAGGAAGAGGATGGCGGCACGGGCGCCGAGGAGAAGGCTTCCGCTCTCAGAGCCATCGCCGCCAAGAGGCAGGGAAGACCGCACGTCAACACAAATCTCAGGTAACGGTTGCAAATTTGCCAGCTCTTTGTTTTTAACAAAAATAGTGCCTGCTTGGTATATAAATTTTTGAGCATTCTGCATATTGTAGTTAATAGATGTTTGAAAAAGAATTATAAGATAGTTGAACTATCTTATAATTCTTGAAGTGAACTATTACAAATAAACCATACGATAAATTGATAATAATTAATACTTGACTCAATGGTCAATGCGGGATAACAGAAGTAAACAATATAAAAATAAAACACATTTTTTTTCATAAAGATTTTAACTGGTTTCCGCAAGCGTTTGCGCTTTTACTAATTGGCCATCAAATACAAAATAAAATGCTAATTATTAAATGGGCCCATAAACAAAGTGTTGAAAAAATCAAAATTAATTTTCAAATCAGCCTTCAATTATTATATATAATTTATAAGGTTTTTTTTTTATCACGGGACATCTTTATTACGATGAAAGAACGAAATGAGATGAGAAATTAACTTTTAGTATTACTATCTATTTAGTTGTGAGAAAATGATAGATCTAACAATTCCACTATACCACGCCGGCTTTATCGCAATATCGGATAATGAGTGATATTTGTACCTTTCAGTATGACCCCCGCCCGCCCACAAGGTGTCTGCTTGTGCCCCGACGGCGGAAACACGAAAGAGCCCCTCGTGGCCGGTTGGGAGGGATCGGCGGTGCTGCAGCACGGCGCGCTCCTCCAATTCGGATGCCTCATGTTCGTCTTCGCCATCACAGACGGCCCGCTCGCGCTCCACTGACACTGGCATTGCCGCTGAAGCCGTTCACCGCTGGCTGTTTTTCTTTCGTTGTAAGGAGTCCTATTATCTTATTGTCAGTTGTAATTTTTAACCCTTTTACAAACAGATTTATTTGAAAGGATTAGCCAAAATAACCAAGTAGCTTTTACTGGTTTTTATATGTTTTGTAAAAACGAATACAGATTCAAGATCTTAATTGTTTTATCTGTTACATAATGCTTTACACATAACAGTTTTTTTCTGATTACAATAATATATCCGAAGAAGGTTATCCATTTCAAGTATATCCACAGCTTTGGTTAGGACTTAAACCTTTGAAGGAGTATGGACGTACTTTTGGTTCAAACAATAGAATGAATTAAATACAATATAAAATTTAACACAATGCTTACGGAGTGCACAAATTTGTCCGTTTGCTAATTGGCCATCAAATACGAAATAACATGCTAATTACCAAAATAATAAAAAAAGGTCCCGTAAACAAAGTGTTTAAAATAACTTTGATTATTCCACGTGTTGTGTTACTTATTATGTTAGTAATTGGTAATGAAGCATATTGATGATACTCATTTGGATTTTGTTTGGATTGACATTAAATAATCTCTACTTTTGCAGAACCATCAATTGTCATCACCGTGCAGCCGTGTTGTTCAAGAAAGTGATAAAACAATAACGATAATTTAGTGCAATGTGAATAAACTATTGATTAGTTAGACGGTCTATTATGTCAAAATGATAAGCTCCGAGGGTGTTAGTTTGTATCGAGAATTGACATTCAGTGATTTCTCACCTTTTTGCAAAAATATCCTCGACCCAAAAGTGTGGACATCCAACTGGGTGCAATCTGCCGCGACACTTCGATATCCGAGTGATTGTGTTCAAATATATATAAATGTATTATACTATGATTGCTTTTCTAACAATTGAGAAGACATTGAGGAGAAAAAATCGCATATTTTCTATTCATAATACTATATACAGGCAGTCCTCAACTTGCGCACGCTCGTCTTTTGTACATATATAAAATTTTCGATTTTGGCGATAGTGTGTTGCAGTTGATTTGCTTACGCATGTGTAAATATTTTGCCCTAATGAATTTATGAACATGACAAAGAAACATGGAAACTATTTATGCGTCTAATAAAAAGAAATCTCAATCAAGGAATATGTATAAAATTATAGAAATATTCCTTGAGAGATCGCCTCAAAAAGACGAGCCATACTTATGGATGAAATGGTAATCTTTGTCATTATAAATAGAAAATCAAACACTCTAAATCTAGCAAATCGGCATTTCTATTGTGAAACAATATTTGTACACATTTTTAAATCAATTAAGTACATGGCTTGAGGTCTGCCTGTAATCAGTATATATAATTATATAGCCAGCCTACAATTGTTTTTAACTGGTGCAAGATTTTTCGCATCAACAATGAATGCTGAAGCGAAAAATAGTATTTACTTGTGATGGGAGAGTTTGTAAAGTTAAAATATTTTTTCTACTTTAAATAATCGTTTCCTATAATATTTCGGAACTTTTCAAATACTCATTTACGTGTACCGTTATGGCAAAATGTGATATGTAAAATCATTACTTTGTTACGCAATGTACTCTGGCATTTCATTGTAAATATCATTGGAATACCGCTGTCCTAAGGACAAAAACTTGGGATGAATATTTTGTGTTCAATCACATAACTTTTGCATTTTTCAAATATAATGTATTGTAAACGGAATCTGAAAAGCAACGAATGCGCTATATATCATAATATATATTATTTTAACAATTCTGAATGTTTTTTTAGGGATAGTTGTTTAAGCATCACACTGTAGCTTTTATAAAAACACACATAACTACAGCCACAGAAAATGTAATTATTGCAAAGATGTTAATGGTGACAATTGAAATTTTTCTTACATCGTCAAATATTCAGGGTTCTAAATTCTGATGCTGGTAATTTTGTTGATTTAACGAATTAACATTTAGCCGGCTAGATGAAGCATTTTTAATAGTTTTTTTTTTAAGATGTTCTAAAAAATTGGTTGAATCAATAGTGATTCAGTAATAACGAAATTTCTTAAATGAACTCACCATAAACAATGGGTTAATAAATCTGATAATTTCCTACAGTTATTTTGAACAATCTATTCAAAATTCAAATAAAATCAATTAATAGAAGTTGTGTTTTGTTTATTAAAAACGGCTGTGAAAATGTGTTCATTGGTGTGCGTGTGGAATTTTATAAAATTGCTTATCATCAATCATTGCATATGTTAAATATGTATTATGTTCCAAAAAAGGGTTTTTGAAAAAGATTTAATGACTCTGTTATAAGGGTTAGCCATCTTAAATTGAATAACCCAAAATCATCACAAATTCAGAGTACTTTGCGTAGGGTGTGGCGTGTTGATCTTCGCTTCATCAATATGAATATTTTTTTTTATGTACAAAGTGTAATTCCTTGATTACAAAAAGTATCACATTTTGCCACCAAAGAAATTTATACAGTTTGATATGTCTATTGCTTTGTCACACACTTAAAGTGTGTCAATCGGGTTGTGACACTATTATTTTGTAAGCGAATTCATATTCTGATGAAATGAGTGTGCCTTTGCATTTTTAACTAAATTAAATGAAAACTGTTTTCATAAGATAGAATTTATTTCACCTGCCGTACTAAGTTGATGTATTTTTTTTCTTTTCAATTTTATCTCAGGTTTATATAAAAAAAAGATTGTATTTTTGTCAACATGTATGCATACTGAATAAATTCATCCAAACAACCAATGGCTTGTCATTTGTTTTCATTGTTCATTCTGAAAATAACCCTTTTTTGGAATAGTCGTTCGTGCTGATGGCAGCTGATCTATAACAGATTCTGTCACTTCAATGTTAGCTAAGCGATTCAAAAGCTTTTAAATTAGAATTACTTGTCAGTTTCTATTGAATTAAACGTGGCTTCATCTATTACCAACAAAAAAGTTTGCTCTTTGTGCTACTATCTTCCCGGATGTTGACATCAGTGTTCTCTGAAATTATAAATCCTGTAGCCCCACCAAAATCTCCTGAAAAGACAACCTGCCCTGCATTGTTCAAGGTTCTATAATAGTCATGAAAGTTTAGGTTACACATTACATTGGTCTTACTCATGTTTATTTCAACATTGACCTGAACTAGTTTCTAACCCATCGTCGATAGACTCTCAGGAAGCTAGTTAAAATATTCAAATAAATAAAATACATTTTTTTATATTACTTACACATTGTTTCGTTTATGTTAAGCATTTTCATCTGAGGTCACCATCGGTATGACAATTATTGAAATATAATGCCTTTCCACCTGGCTGCGGTGTCGGAGTCGTCACGGCGTTGTGGCCGGAGTCGGAAATTTGGAAAAGTTATAACATTTTATTTTTGCATATAATATGTAAAATTTGGCATTGTCCGGATTGGTGGGTTGATATTTAATTGAATAGACATAAATAGAAATGGTAGAAAAATAACGTGACAAAATTAAGCCTTTCTTAGTTGGAGTCGGAGTCGTGTTTTTTTAACAACTCCACAGCCCTGCTTTCCACCAAGAATTGACTTCAAATTTAAAAAATAATATTATTCAATTTAACACGTTTACTGCAGAATAATTAAGGCATTAATTGATGTTGCTACAAAGTACATGTAGATACCGACGATGAATATCTTTTTGAAGAAGGCTGAAGACATGAGGAGTCAATGCACAACTATTAAATGAAACAGAAATTGCAATGGATGAGATAACATGCCTAGCGCAATATATTCAAGCTGTGACTATTTAAGTAACGTATGCCGCAGTGAATGTGTTAAGACAGAAATTTCAGGTGTATGGGACCAAAATGAATATTTTTAACAATATGACTTTTTTATTTATTATGAAAAAAATAGCAATGCTGTATACAACTTATACACAATATCAGGTATTAATAATACATATTAACAATAATTATTCAATGAATTAATCGATTCAATTTGATTTTTATATAAAATTCATTTGAAAGCATAATACATACATACTAATATAGGTTATCTGTGTTAACCGAAAGTGAAAATAACATAATATTACATATAATAAATTAATCTCGCATAATTTACAGTGAACCCTCTATTGAACAAACTTAACGGCAAATAGTGTCCATTTTAAATCTAAGGGCCATATTACATGTTCATTGTTGCTTGCCATAAAAATAAATATTATTTGACAAAGAACTGAAGGCAACACATAACAATGAATAATACCTAAGGTTATAGTCTATTTTTTTTTTGATTGATATATAGACAAGCCGATTTAGGAAAGATTGAAAAATAAAAGGATAGCTTTCGACAAGAAATAAATCATTATGAGGTATGTCTACATAGTTATGGAATCCTATGAACCACAAAAAGATTTGAATTTCTTGTTTCTATACTTGGGTAGATGTCAATAACACCATAGACTAAAACAATAGAACATGCAACTATTTATTACTTTTGCGCGAATGCTGCAATTTATGTAACAATCTGCATTATGATTTGACAGGTAACATTGTAACTTTTGAGCATAGACAAACCATGTCATAGATATTTTGACATATTTGACCTTGTCAAATTTATGAGACATATCTGACCATGTAATACCGGAGTTACCAACTGATTTTTAGCCACAAAGTTATAAAGAATTTCACTATACATACATAAATAAATTATTGTCTCAGAGCCTGTTTTTTGAAATAAATATTTCCTCTCAACTCGGAATCATCCTAAAGCACAATTATTATAAGCGCGGAATGTACAGTGCAAATAAATGTTGAAAAGATTGAGATGTTGAACAGCCTGTTATGTAGAGGGTTAACTGTGAGTATACACTCATAGTCTTAGTATTTAACATTCTGTATTATTTATATTTATTTATGTTTTTAATCAAGTATAATGTTGGCAGGACGAATAATCATTATATACAGTTATGTCCAATAATATGTTAACATTGGCAGAACTGTGTATATTTTAACAGCAATGTCAAGTAATACCTGAATGCGATTGATAGAAAAAATATATATTCGACGGTGGATTATCTATAAAAATATATTATTGCTTAAAAAATGCTGTCAAAATATTTCCGTGGTGCGTACATATTATCAGCAAAACATGGTGAAACCAAAAATTTGAATTGCTGAGGGACGAAATTTTACAGATGCGGTTTAATTGAAAGTGTTGAATTTGTGCATCGGTTCTCAGTTTTAGGGCCAAGGCAAACATATAAGTGTATGGTTGAATGAATTAATTAGGGTAATTTTAATCAACTACTTTTTTCTGTTTTATCTTTGTGATTCTATACCAGTTTATCTCAACTCAATTGAAACATTTTCCCTCTCACCTGCAAGTAAAAATAAAATTTCAAACATACACCAATGTTTACAAGAATGTAAATCAAGGGATTTCTAGAAATAAAGGCCAATTTGTATTTAACTTAGTTTAATGCAGTAAACTTGGATTGACTTACGCAAATAATTTAACGAGCCCGAATCACTGGTATTGACAGAAATGATTGTATCATCGCAGTACGTAGTAATGCGATTCGCCTACTCGGTTTTCAACAGTGTGTCAAGACTTAAATACACATACCGAGTAGATTAAGAGCTCGCTGACTTATATCATCAAAAATGTTGGTGGCATTCCAAAGTTACATAACAGATAAGAGTACCAAGTGAATTTTTTATATTACACAAAAAGTTAGCTTCTCTAAAAACAGTTAGATTCAAACAAAGATTTAACATTTGTATAAAATCATGCGTTGTCCCCAAAAGCAACTAAAATTATTGGCATTTGTATAATATAATATTTTAAAAGCATCCATTTCATAAAATCATCTCTGAACACCTATCAAGCAAGTTAATGAAAAATATACATCAATTAGAAAACAGAATGAATGTTTTAGGAATATATTTCCCGTTAAACCAACTTGTATACAAATAAAATCTACAAGATTGATAATAAAGAAAGGGGGAGTAAAAATAATTCTGAATCAAACGTTATGTAATTTGAGATATAATACTTGAGTAAGACAATTATAATTTTATATTTTCAATAAAACCTTCTCAGAAGGTGTACACATATGTCAAATTTTTGGTTAATTTTAGTATATGTCTATAGATATTCCGAAATTTAATTTGACATTTTCAATGACAAATTAATTAGCACGAGGAACAGACTTACAAACACAGTTTTCAAAACACAATTACTCTCCAGAGTGCCACGAGTGGAATAATTCAACAGACATACTCGTCTTATTATTGCTAAGGATCCATCTTCAGACACTGGCAAGTGGAATAGCTAATAAATAAACTTCTACCATAGGAATTATATTAAAAATAAAACTTGTAAAGAATCAAAACATTTTCAGTACAGCCCATTAGTTTGATAATGACAGGAGCTTCAACATTATTATTATTTAAAAACTCTCATTTAATTTTAATGAGTCGTTAAGATTGATGGAAAAAAACTATGGGGGTGAAATTCTATCTGTGCGATGTTACATATTAATTTACTAACAGATGTATCCAATTAATAATTCTTAATATCTAAATAAAAACAGGGGGAAATAAAGTTAATATAAAATATATACACCGGCTATTCTGAAACAAGGAAGCGTCTGTCGTCTGTATTGATATTGCGAGTCTGTTTTGAATGGAGACGGAACGGAAAGGGAGTCAATTTAACCCATTAAACGCTAAACCAATTCCATGGATTTTTGCCACAGGCCACCATTTTCAACCATAGTTTTCAATGAAAAGTGAAAAAAAAATATTAAAAGTGTAAGATTTATAAAATGTTTCCAGAGATATTTACGATAATAAGGTACAAGCCCTAGTGATATGTTAGCTAAACGTCAAATAAATTAAAAACGGCTAAACATATTGATATTTTTATAATAACATTGCCTTGAAAAGATGTGTCTGCATTAGGTTTTTTTAAAAATACTATATTTATTCATAAATAAACTCGTAGTGGCGTTTGCGTGCCTGCACGCCGTGGCGTATGAACGGTTAAATCCAAAATAACTAGTGTTGACACTGAATAAAAGATGTGTGTTACTGATTTTCCTGTAAAAAAGATATCCGTTCCCATCTAAATAATTAAAACAGCCGACTTGCATTGTAAATTATTACCGAAGATCACATGGTCAACTAAAGATAACAAACCGTAAAGTCTCTCTGTACTCCTTCTCCACGATTATTTAATCCCGTTTATCCCACCACTCGAGCTAATAGTACACTACTTTACAATTTATTATATCGCTAGGCCGATTGTTAATATCTTCTTCGTTCCAGTAGAAGTTAGTCTTTTAATTTGATAAATCAGTTTGCTTGCATTAGAGATCTTGAAGCAATAGAAATAATAGTTTCTCTCCTATTGGGATTATTCACAAACTAATTATTCTATTATATTTCAACTCTATATTAACTAACCCTTGTGCGTGTTACTCTTACACACATTTCGTTTGCCTCAAGTTTGTTAAAATTTAATAATTAATTGTCATTCTGAATACGGGAACAATCCTCACGGTCAAATGAGTTTGATAGGCCATAATTTTACAGTGCACGTATTGAATCATGATTGTTCTACAGGTAATCGATTTCATTTTGTACATCGCTAGCACCGCAAGAATCTTGCTAAGGTGTGACCATTTATTCTGAAATATACCGAAAAAAAACATGCACGAGAACAATCCATCAGAAATATGATTATATCGACGCAAAAAGAAATCTACAAAATATATTACAATACGATAAGTAAATAAAAATATTCTTTAAACCCATTTGTGGAATTGGCATACAAATTTTATTGCATAGTAAAGATGGAATAGCATACTATCATGATAGATTAGATAAAAATAATGACAGATATCAAAATACATAAAAGATTAAAAAAAAATGGTGCCGATATTTTTATCTGTTAAAATCATCATGTGAGAATTGCTAAAAAAACACTTTTGCAATATTGACATTTATGTGAGCAAAATACACTGAATTTCCTGACGAGATAAATTCACAGCAACTATCTGATCACCTTGGGAATAAAACACTAATAACAACAACATACGGAGCAAAATGAAAAGGGTATCAGTAAAATAATACATCTATCGTACACAATCACTAATTCTTTACGTATCCACCAGGCGGCGACATTAAAACAAGAGCTATTTTACAAATTAATCTATGGATATTAAAAATATGTCCAAAATAATAGAGATACAAATTTATCTATGTTTGATCAAAGAAAAGAAAAAAAGAAATATAAACAGGGCGGTAACATCTTTACGGGCGGACAGTCAAAAAGAGACGCCGCCGGAATCCACGGTTACCGAATTTAAATAATTCTCTATCTACATAATGCTATTATTAATCTACACGAATGTCTGAATATTTTAATTACGAGTTATCTCCGAACGTATACGTGTAATCTGCACGGCCGCGTCGTCCCGTTGTGAATTATTTCAAGGGACTAAACCGATATCAAACAAAATTTTGCCATCATAATTAATTGTTCAACAATATTTTATTGAAAGCGACAGCGAAATATAGTAGGGCACAATTTCTCGTTTCATTTCAGTTCAATTCAATGAAGTTTAGTGCTCAAATCTTTCTAATACACGCAATTTACGTTTATTATGCAAAATTCAATTAAGATTCAATTATTGAAATGAATATTGGAATGCATTAGTGATTAACTCAATCCATCTAATTTGAACAGCAAAGAGATGCTATGACAAATAATTAAGGCTCAAATCAATTAATAGTAATATATTAAATGAGCAACCCAAAAATATGTACCAAATCAATCATCGTTTCACTGGATGAATTTTAAACATAACTCTTTCTAACTGACTCAATTCTACATAAATTTTAATACTTTCAATGGATTCGGCGGTAACTTTGTGGAAGTTCATTTTAATACAAAATTCAAAATAATTTTGATTATTCCACGTATTGTGTAACTAATTGTGACACGTGTTTCACCTCTTTCAGAGGCATCTTCGGACTTACTATCACAAAATAAGCGTAAGTAATGAGCAAGATTGATTCTAATATTTTAAAATGATAAAATTACAAAATGTAATGCTTACCACTCTGCTTACATTATTTCCAATTAAAGGGTTAAACCCAACCCTACATGATTGATTGCATCTCATTAATTTTATATTTTGTAATGCTAACGTCATTAGTAGTATAATTATTTGTTTGCTTTGTTTTGATTCTGTAGCCCCCTCCTTGCTTCCCGTAAAAAGGAAAAATCCCAAACTCCATTTTGTAATTTCATCATTTTAAAATATTAGAATCAATCTTGCTTCATTACTTAAGCAAACTTTGCGATAGTAAGTCCGAAGATGCGAAACACGTGTCAAAATTAGTGGTGTAATCAAAGTTATTTTGAATTTTATACTATAAATTTTTACAGCTACACAATATGAATTAGATTTTTGTCTCCTCACATGTACCGTGAGGTTTGGTTACCGTAACATGCTGAAAGATCATCACCAATGATACGTTTTATTTCTGGAACACTGAGAGTAATACAGTCTACATCATCGGCTCGCATTTATTACACGTCTACATTGAACACCGAGCTATTCTTCAGTCTTTTCGCCGCGTTGCAGTGGTCCGGCGGCTCCTCCGTACGACATGGGCATTACTGAAGCGCCGCCTCCGCTTTGGCGCCGGCGTTTCGACTCACTTAATTTAATATATATTTATTCTCTTTGTCAATTATTAGACTCCGACACTAGGGGGTGGGTTATACACTATCGCCGCGTCTTGGCGCGGCGGCCGCCATCTCGCCGGCAATTTCGAAACGAGCTTAATAATCACAAAATATCACACACACACTAAAGACAGGGATCGGAGGAAAACCTGCTAGATGATGGCCACGTCGTAGAGATCTGAACGATACAAATGATGGAAATTCGTTATCGCTTGTGCAGGTGTAGGTTTTATTTTTTTAGTTCAGGCAGCAATGGAAAGATATTTTACATATTGCATTATCATCTTATTCATTTTTATCTATTGATTGAGTAGGCATTTACTTGGTAGAACTCCATTATAATACGGTAAGAAAAATAACAATGTATTTTAATTCCACAGAAATTATTTTATATATTTGTTGATAGCTATTTCGGCTTAATCACAATTAACGCATCACCACTTCTTAAGCCGTTAATAAACATTGATACAATTTTAAATAAATCAACTCGATACAATAGTAATTTAACGTTTATTCCCACATAGTAAAAACCCAGATTATCTTTCACTTCATGAATACATCAAATCAATTTGTCACATTCAATAACTTATTATTTCCATACAAAATTAAGATGGTGGAACAGAGAAGAAGATGTATTGGGTATGCGGGCTATATATGCTTATTCTAATGCACGACATTTAAAACATAGTTCTGACGAGGGCGTAAGCCGAAATAGCTATCAACAAATATATAAAATAATTTCTGTAGAATTAAAATACATTGTTGTTTTTTTCACCATATTATTTTTATCTAATTAGCAAGAACCGGAAGGTTAAGCATGAGATCGTGGGCGGGGGGGTTGGAATATAAACCTTTTGTGTGACGGGCGTGGTCGGCCGCCGCGGCGACACGGCGTGTAAATAAATTTAGTTAGACGTAGCAAGCGATGGTGGGCGGCGACGAGGAGACGGCCACCGGGCTTGCCGGTAATATTAGCAACACTTTTTCTTTTGCTTGTGCGATCGC
Source organism: Himalopsyche kuldschensis (assembly GCA_028554975.1). Classification (NCBI taxonomy): domain Eukaryota; kingdom Metazoa; phylum Arthropoda; class Insecta; order Trichoptera; family Rhyacophilidae; genus Himalopsyche; species Himalopsyche kuldschensis. Next base: position 1,410,932 of record JAHFWI010000031.1, on the reverse strand, counting down.
CGCAGGTTCACCGTGTCCGCCTGGGCATTCACATTCTGCTTATTTCTCATCTCTTGATTGGAACGTAAAACCTGAAAAAGAAACAGAGGTTTACTATATATTTCTTGGTGACAAGACAACTGGGTACAAGACAACCGGACAATGACAAGTGGTCACTTGAACAATTGGTAACACTGAGAGCTGGGTACACCCCTCCTCTTTTTATTTGATCTCCGTCAAAATACTCTACGAAGGGGGTGTTTTATGGAAGAAACACCTTCTAGCATACTAATAATTAAGTAACTATTATTTTGACGGATATTCTTACATATCCCAGTACAGAATGATGATTGTTTATGCTTTCATTTCAAGAAATACATAAATCAATTTGTCACAATTCAAGCACAATTATGAAATAGCTTTCAATGTGTCAAGTATATTATATTATTTTTGTAGACATCAAAACATTTTTACACCATATTACAAAAAGATATTTTATTTGTGTCCAGTTGTCTGTGAGTTTGGTTACATATGTGTCGACTTGTCCTGTGTTTCGAGTTGTCACGGAAAATTATGTATTGCATCATCAACACACACCTTTACCAAGTCTTAAACTTCAGGTTTCGGTGTCATACATTGACTAAGTTAACTGTCGTCAGTGTATCTACAAAATAACATATTCTATGTCTTCACAGACACAATTTCTTATATATTCAACTATTTTAAATTTTGCACACATGTTGCATTTTTGACAGCAATTTGGCCCCTTAGGATTAAAGAAACGTATCTCGATTTATGCCAGTTTTGAGTTACGAAGATAATTAAAATTGTATTAAAATCATTTTCTTGTTCATTCATAGCTCCACTTTAGCTTAAATAAATAACTATTTTATATTAAACGAATGAATCGAATTTACAGATGTAATTAAGGTACTGTACACGGTCAGATAAATTCAAGACATTACCATTTTTGTGACTCTCATAAACATTTCTTCCACATTAAGATTATCTTTGGCGCTGGTTTCGAAGAGGGGTATCCCCATCTGGTCGGCGAACCTCCGGGCGTCCTCTGTTAACACCACCTTCCTCTCGGGGTTGTCGTTTTTATTGCCCACTGGAAAGAGAAATCAAATAGAAGTCATTACGACTGCAACCTCGAAAATCAGTTCTAAACACATAATTAACAATTAATATCAGGGCTGTGGAGTCGGAGTCGTTGCGGCGAGTTGGCCAGAGTCGTATTCGGAGTCGGAAATTTTGAAAAGTTTGAACTTTTTATTTTTGCATATTATATGTGAAATTTGGCTATTGGCCGGATTGGTAGGGTTGATATTTAATTGAATACACATAATTATCAAAAATAGGCAAAAAAATGACGATATTAAACTTTTTTAGTCGGAGTCGTGTTTTTGGTCAATGTTGGAGTCGGAGTCGAAATTTTTTTCACCGACTCCACAGCCCTGATTAATATCGAAGGAACAAATAGTGACACTTGTTTCTCTACTCAATAGCATCTTCAGAATTATATACCAATTATTTTAAATATTCAGGTTTTTTATGAAGAAGAACTACTGTACGACCATACCTTTGTTAACCCCCTTAGTACTGTTCCCGTAGGAAGTCGTATATAACACAACAAACATCCACTTATTGCAATAGTCCACATAGTTTCTCCAGTGATATGCTTTAAGAGGTGTTTTATAATTTATACATGTATACTAATTATATTATTAACAAATTGGCTACGGGGGGAAATCTGGACACATGTAAAATCAACTCGTATTCCACATTCCCCATAGCTAATGCGTTAAAGAGGTGGCAGTAGCATGACAAATTAGTCGATATTTTAAAAGAATAATCACTTCTGTATGCCAGAGATTTCTTCTTTAATTGACAGTTGAAAGATGCCGGCTCATATGTTGAGACATTCACATTCGCCGTATTACTAGTGATATTCTTCCCAGATTTACTCATAATTTTTTTTAAATATAATAACACACCACTCAAAGGGTTAAGTAAGCCGGTGGTACGAAAAGGGTTGAACAAAGAAGTATGAGGTAAGGTCGGAGACAGAAGATTTTTAAATAGTAGAGCTCTGTTTTTTCTACACATTTTACTTGATAGCAAAATTATACCAATGAGCTGAAATTGAATTTAATTTTTTAAAGGAGATTAACATCACTGGACAACTTCCTGCAGTTACGCAGATAGTGAATACGAGCATACAAATATATAACAGCAATTTCAACTCGCGGGGAAAGTTTAATTTAAATGAATTTGCCAACCACAACTCCAGATATTTGATAAAAAGACAGCCGCAAAAATATTTGAACACATTGCCAAATTTCAACTTCATTTTATGCGGTTTCAAATGGCATTTAATATGCAGGAAAGTACTGATATAATAGTTATCTTTTGCATGGTGCAGTGGTCAATACCACTGGCTTCAGTGACAGACCTCACGAGTCCCAGAATGACCAGCATTTTAAAGTTGATTTATCGATTTTGTTTACTGAAGTTTTGTCAAACTTTTTTGTGGAAAACACACTGACAGTGGGGTTGTATACACAATGAAAATAAAAATTATGTAAACCTTATTTTGAGTAGATGAACAATATGTAAATCTGTAGCCAAACTAAGCAACTACAAAAAACCAAAGACAAGTGTTTTTGTTTTAATATTGTACTTTTCCATGAGTTTTGTCGCTAACGACCCAGGTTTCACCTTTCGGCATCTTCAGGCATTTCAAGTGCATGGATGTACTTGAACTGACAGTCAGTTCAAAATTCAAACAATTCAAATTTGATATTGATATTCCATCAAGCACCCTCAGTCGAAATCCTTAAGGTTCTAAAAACATAAGTCATTTGGTAAAAGTAAAAAGATAATATAGTGGCGTAATCACTTAATGAGACTTTTGATTATTGTATTTTCATCCCATTTTGAGAATATAATATCAGTGTGAAAAAGTTGCCATTTGTCAAATTGTTCGTTTTTAGAACAATAAAATTTGAAATATGGCTATAGTTTTTTGTGATTTGAGTAAAAAGTAGAGAAGAGGAGTATATGAGCCGTCTTTAACCTTCAAAGGAGTGAATAGATCTATATTGAATGTACCTAATTGAACATAATATTGCTTTATTACTAATTACACTTTGCAATAGGTCCGATGATGCCACTGAAAGAGGCGAAACACGGGTCACAATAAGTTAACACAATATGTGGAATAATCAAGTTATTTAAAAATTTATATTGAATTTAATTCATTCTACTGTTTGAAACAAAAGTACGTCCATACTCCTTCAAAGTTTAAATCAAATGGACTTGAAAAAATATGATTGAACCTGGATATCTTTTTGAAACGAGCACCCTAATTTTGTATGAACTTCGAACCTCATATAACACGGATTCACACTACACAACGTTTAGGCGAAACTATATGACCATGTTATATGAGGCCTGGGTGTATATTTAAATTGACACTCAATATTTCACTGTCTACTGAAAACATACACTTGATTGCACGAAACGATCCTTTTTTTCACTATGATTAACTTGAAGGCTAATCCAACTCACTGTGACATCATTGTTCAAAACTGACAGGTGTCAGAATAAAAAAACATCGGAAAAAATATGCAGTAGTGTCAAGGAGTCGTATCTTTCACGTGATCGTCGAAACACAAGAATATTGGACGGACTCACCTAAGACTTTATTAACTATATCGCAATTTTGATCGATTTCGTGAAGCCATCTCTTCACGTTGGCGAATGATTCGCCGCTGGTGACATCGTATACGACTATGACGCCATGGGTCCCTCTGTAATATGTGCTGGTGATGGTCCTGAACCTCTCCTGGCCAGCCGTGTCCCATATCTGAAGCTTGACGCGCTCCCCGTTTATTTCGACCGTCCTTATCTTGAAGTCTACGCCGATCGTCGTAATGTAACTTCCGGAGAACGTATTGTCGGCGAATCTCAGCAGCAGCGAACTCTTTCCGACACCTGGAAAAGAAAGACACTTCAAAAAACTTTCTCGATGACTATATTACTCCGAAAACGGCAGTCTCGGGACGAAAGATAAAGAGATTCCGTAGACCTCGCCCACTCACCGCTGTCACCGATGATCAGTAACTTAAAAATGTGGTCGTACTCCCGGGCCATGGTGCGATGCTCTCCGAGGGACGCCGCGATATTATCACTCTAATAAAACTGAACGACGGGATACAAACAATATCGTAAATTTGACTTCCACGGCGATTACTCATTAAATTATTCATCCCCCCCTTGACACTTTCCTGCGTCACTCGGCGCCAGGGGTATGCCACTCAAGACCACTTTCATACAAAATTTTGGAACGTTATTATTATTATTATTATTTGCCCGGAAATGGCGCAACAGTAGTGTCGAAGAAGGCGGACCAGGCGGATGTGGCTCAATAAATATTTCCAACCAATCACACGCAAGCATCACCAAAGCAAAAACAGACGCTGGCGGTATTATACAAATGGCCGCTGGGATCATAACGAACCTGTTGCATTCTTATAAATTTTAAAAAATCTTACGATGGGCAAGAAAAGGTGCACAGTTATAGGGTGTGATGGCAGTGAAAATCGTAAGCAATTTACTTTGTTATCATAACAATACCTACATGGTGTATATCATAGATAAAAATAGTGTATATTTGTAATATGTCGAGCATGTACCTACATCACAACGGTATTCTTAATTTTGCAGAGGAACGAATATTCCATCGATATCCAGAGCCTGTAAAATTCAAGCAGCGGTTTCCGGCATGAGTTCGAGCCAGTGGAATGAGTGGGCAGATGCTCGATCCGAAATCCTTCTACAATAGTAGAAGGATATGCTTGAAGCATTTTGTAGGTTAAATGTGCTTGCGATGCCGACACTGTATATGCCAGGTAAATATCTCACAATACCACGCTTATATGTCGTCAATAATATCATTAAGCTCGCAAAACATCAAACGCAATGATTCCTTCGTTATTTACAGTCACTGAAAAGATCAGCGTAGTTTTGAAACTGACAGTTGTAGGTATACTCATTTCAAACCTGAGTATTTCAGATGGACTATATGTTTCCTCATATATTTATGGGCTTGAAGATCTGAATTCCATACAAAGAAAAGTTGTAATGTTAGCATCACACTATGTTTGACAGTTGCAATTTGACATCTACACCATGTTCATTTATGTGAAGCATAAATATAACGAAACGGTGAATGGAACGATTTTCGATACTTATACATTGTTATTTTTAGCATCGTTAATACTCACCTAGCACATGTCAACTTATGATGGCACTAGAATATTTATTGCAAAGACGTGTTTTGTCTGATTTCATGCGAAAATACGTAACATAACCCCAAAGTCCGGTCATAAAAATGACAGCTGGAGCGTTAGATTTTCGCCAAAGGTGTTAGGCAAGTTATATAGGCACGAAATCTTAAAATTGTTTTATCATTCCAGATATCCCAGAATCTCGGTCCCCGCTACAGTTCCGTTTGCGACCAGTGCCACAACGACAACCAACCCGCTCGAAACTCCACAGAAACGAAAACGTATGTTACAATTCTTACCTACTCTGTCCTCATAAGCAAAAATTTATAAATACACAGTAAATCAGAGAGGGGCATCATGTTATTTTATCGCTGAACACTTGGAATTCTAGGAATTGGCCCTACATGAAAAGTTGGCTCCCTCCTGCAGTTCATGAATAGTATTCTTATTGCGCCTTCTTTGTTTCAGATATCAGAAAAAAGAAGAATATTGGTGAGCGTGGGTGGAACACGAGTTGATCAACTCACCCCCAAGGCAAGGATACTCCACAAGGAAGTAAAGAAACTGCACAGGGAAATATCTAAAAATACACAGATTTCTTTTGGCAAATCTGATGCGGCTGGCATGGATATTATTTCTGCTCGACAATACACAAATAGGGCATCGCTTAAGTATCCATCCGCGCCTATTTCGAATACCTTCAATTCATTAAAACATATTATCAATCAAAATTTAGCAGTAAAATCCAACGTGGCAGATTTAAAGAAGAAAATCTATTGCAGAATGAAACAAAATGTAAATTTCGATGCATTCAATTGTCTTAAACATAACACTGCTTTTATTAATATTTTTTGCATTTTAAGCCTGAGGGTACTTTTTACATAGTTGGTGTAGGGATATATCGAGAATACTGAGTGGCAAAATTACTCGAGTCACTGGCAATGACCCCACCCCGTTAAGCTTGCCGCCAGGAACCGATATATCAAATATTACAATTACCAATTCAGGAAATAATATGTTCTATTTGTATATGTTGCTTTTTGTTTGTATTGCATAATTCTTTTTATACATAAAATGTTTTAATTGTTTTGTGAGTATTTCAACGCTTTTGTGTTAAATAATGTACAAATTGTTTTTTTTGTTCAGTGTTGCATCATTCTTTTGTTGTACAATTCATAAATTGTTTTTTGTTCGTGTTGCGTCGTTTTTTGAACAAATTTATACATTAATATAAAATTTAAAATAACTTTGATTATTCCACGTATTGTGCTACTAACTGACATGGTTTCGCCTCTTTCAGAGGCATTTTCAGACTTACTATCGCAAAGTTTGCTTAAGTAATGAAGAAAGATTGATTCTAACATTTCTTACATTATTTTTGGTTTGTGTTTACATATTACTTCAAAATTTAATTTTATTTGTTATCCAATCACGCATTTTATTCTTTGCCTGCTTGAAAAGTTGATTAATTTGATTTTCATTGTTTTGATTGTTATCTGCTCTGTATTTTTTTGCGAAAATAAACTATTTCTTGTCAATGTCAAATATCACCTGTTTTCTTTCTCACACCCTTCCCTCCTTTCTTCAATAATAATAATAATAATAATATTGCCTTTACTAGTATGGCGCCCAAGATATAGGCGGCGCTAACAACAGTGTTACCATTTTTCAATCGAAGTTACGTATCTATAAGTATATTCATCTATGCTCGGCGCCATTGAGAGATACATTGAACATTTCAGATATCACGCGTTCCGAAATATGCAAAAAACCACTTACATCTCGGAATGTCAAAAATAAATACAAAGTAAAAATACAACCTAAGCTTTTATCTAATACACTGAAACACTACCAATAAATCCCACCAATAAAAAAATTATATATATAAGGAAATAAAATTCAACTACATAATTATATATTCGCTATAGGATTTTATTGTTTATGGTAATCGTTTCATGAAAATATATTATTGTCATTCATTTTAAAGCGGTAAAAGCAAATTGGAAAATGGAGAGTAAACGTATCGATGATCAATTAATAATCGAAGGTGACGAAGAAGAAAGTTTTTTCAAAGACGTTGACATCTTGCAACAGCACGGAATAAATGTAGCAGATATAAAAAAGTTAAAAGCGTCCGGAATATGCACAATCAAAGGTATTCAGATGACCACTAAAAAGAAGTTGAGCAACATAAAAGGATTTTCCGACGCAAAAGTCGACAAGATTAAGGAGGCTTGTCAAAAAATCAATACCGTCGGCTTCATGACCGCCTTAGAAGTAAGTGACTGTCGTAAGAACGTCTTCCGCATCAGCACCGGAAGTCAAGAGCTAGAGTAAGTAAAACCACTTAATTAAAACTCCTTCCCATCCAATCCGATACCATCAACGGGGCGTAGCAAAAGCGACTAGTGCTTTCCTTGCCTTATCATTTCTGCCCCTACTCTCATCGAACTGAAGAGGGGTTGAGAAACTTAGTAACAAGCAGTTCTCGTACAAAAAATATGTACAGCAAAACACATTGGCTACAGGCAACGTGGAATATGCGTTGTTTTTCTGTGTTAAGATACTTCCATTCGGAGTTCACATCCTCCACATTGCGAGCGGACATGGAAATTAAAAAAAATCGTCTACTCCTTCTAGGCTTAAGTAAATAAATTAAAATCAGTTTAAACATAGTTTTGATGATGTTGTGAAGCATGGAATAGCTATCAACTAATTCTAGTATAAGAAACCAGGGCTGTGGAGTCGGAGTCAGAGCTTTTTGGCCGGAGTCGGGGCGGCGCTTTGGCCGGAGTCGTACTTGAAGTCGGAAATTTTTATTTTTGCATTTAATATGTCAAATTTGGCTTTTGGCCGCATTGATAGGGTTGATATATTTAATTGAATACACATAAATAGGAAATTTAGGGGAAAAAAGTGACGATATTAACCTTTTTTTAGTCGGAGTCGGAGTCGTGGTTTTGGTAAATGCTGGAGTCGGAGTCGGACTTTTTTTCACAGCCCTGTAAGAAATTCTTGACTGTGTAGAGATCTGCACGGGCGGAAATTTTAAAATTCTATCCGGCATGAGCCCAAAAATCTCCGCCCTGGCCCGACCCGAGCCCAAGGCTCATTTCCGAATATCTTACTCAAACCCAACCCGAGCCCGACAGCTTTTTCAACTTTTCAACAAAATTTTAATCAATATTGTTAATTTAATGAGTTGTCATCATGTTTATAATTTTTTTTTTATGTAAGATATACAATAATGGCGTATACGCCAATAATCGGATTTATGTTTTTTTTGTCTACCCAGGCCCGAGCCCGGCCCGGGCCTGAACCTAAACCTTTGTTACCCAGTCCACAAGCCGGGCCGGGCTTACCTGAGCCCGTGCAGACCTCTATGACTGTGTAGCATGAACACCCACCAAGTTACTATGGCAATAAAAAAAAATGGAATATAATTTTAAGTTTTCATAGATTTATATCTATATCTGAAACAAGAAGATTATTGATATTAATATTTTCGCCCACAGCACCCTGCTCGGTGGAGGAGTGGAGTCGATGGCCATCACAGAAGTGTTTGGAGAATTCAGGACAGGAAAAACTCAGCTATCCCATACGCTGTGTGTCACCTCACAATTGCCACGGGCCAACGGTTACACCGGAGGAAAAGTCATCTTCCTAGACACCGAGCACACTTTGTATCCTTAATCAACGTTTCAATCAAAAGTCACTCCGCTTGTCTATTCTATTGGAGAAACATTCATTGGAAGACATTCATTATTCATTCATAAATCATTATTATACCCTCAAAGACGAGAGCTCTTAGGGATCCTGAATTGATAAATATAAATTATATTTGTTATTTATAGAACTCCATTATAAAATGGTGAAAAAATAGCAATGTTTTTTAGTTCTACAGAAATTATATGATATATGGTTGATAACTATTTCGGCTTAAGCCACCAGTTCTGACGATGGCGTCAAAATTAATTCAATGTAATTTTTTACGAGAATCTAAGGAAACTGGTCTTGTATTTTTCATCAGTTGACAATTAGTTGTGATGAGCGAAACTGGTTTGTAAATAATGTGTTTTATTTATTTAAATAGAATATAAAGCCGGGTCCGTGGTCAAGTGTCAGCATCATAGAATTGAGTAGCTGAGATCACAGGTTTATGTCTCAGTATGGGCATTATCATTAATTGATTTAAACATGGGAAGTGAAGATGTTTAAAAAAAGAATTCATCCAGTGAGTAGGTACTTAATAACTTAGTCATCGGGTATTCCAAACATTTATTTACATACGGTATCATTTGATAATATGCAAAATACTTTTATCTTCTCATCATTTATACCATGTTTAATATTTTTATCTTTAGGGTCAAAACAAATTTACAGGTGGTATTGATAAAAATACAACACTTTCAATGATAAAAAAAGATAACAACTAAAGAAGTAACCATCGTGTTATGGTAAATAGAAAAGATAACTATGTATATATTTATATCGGTCAGGGAAAACGCAAAGTTGAGCGACTTGAAATAATCTGTAAAGTGTCCATATTCTCCACATTGAGATCAGGTGTGAATCGATAACGGTAGAGAATAATATTGTAAAAAGAAAAATGGCATTCAGCTGACGCCCATTCAAGAATAATAGATTGAGAGAGTGTGATAAGATACAATAACATATAAATGAATAAAATACATTATACAGTACTAATTCCGCATATATTCTGATAGAGATCAGGAATCTATGCGGAAGTATAGTACGATATAATGTGTTTTATTTATTTAAACAATGCGTTTTCACCCAGAAGTGAACACCTTAAAAGTAACAATAATGTGTAAAATAAATCATTATTATTGATTGAGTAGGCATTTACTTGGTAGAACTCCATTATAATACGGTACATACATTGTTATTTTTCTTACCGTATTAAATCATTATTGTTTCAATAATTATTAGAATGAAAACATGTAGAGAAAATCACTAGTAGTAATTGAGTTCATATTCTCATTATTTTACATCAATTTTTGAGGATGTAGCATGAAATATGGTTCAACTCCTAGAACTCTTATGTCGAGTCTAGCTTGTCATGGTCATGCCGGCCGGCAGTGATCTGAGTAACATGGCGACAAGGGTTGTAGAAGGAAAAAAAACATATTGAGAGAGTAGTAAGGGAGCTTGAGATATCCACTCCATTGGAGCAAGCATTGAAAATATAGCTGTGACAATGTATATCAATTGTATTCCTTAAACATATTGCAAAGCCGTCCGGATAGACTTCGACCCATAGCTGACAGGTTCAATTTGGATCAGAATGCTGTTTTGGATAACGTTCTGTACGCACGGGGCTATACCTCGGAACATTTGGTAATCATATACCTTTATATATTAATAGATAATATATACAGTTTTCAATGTAACCTTGTAAACCGTCCACTATGGCATCTGTCATAAGAATAATTATTGAAAACAGAAGTTAAATTCATTACAAAAATCCCAAAAGAATATATTCTATTCCCATACATTTAGCCGAGAGGTCAACTTTGTTGGCTTCAGTTTTGGTGCTCACTGTCTCGTATCCCAGTAGAGGCATTATCATCATTGTGTTCAAAAGAATGGTATCTGTGATATCTAAAATTCCCTCCTACTCATCCGATTCTAAAAATGGGGTAGCCGGAGTGATTAGCTAACCACTAGTCCTTCCCGAGACCTTTCCTTTTTCCCTTACTATCTTAGAAAAGATAGGTAACCAACCTTCTGTTAACCCATCGTTTACGGTGTGCACAAATTTGTGCGAAATTAACATTAAAACAACAATTGAAAAGACCTGTAAATAAAGTGTTAATATAAGCTCCATTAGGAGTCCATACGTTCAACATTTAGAGCAGACACGGCTTCAAAGAAAAACGCAGTGTTCTCTATTTACAGAAAACCTTATTTAAGTTTCATGCTTTTGCACACAGGCGGAGCTGTTAGACTATGTGGCGGGAAAGTTTCACGAAGAGGCCGGCGTTTTCAAGCTGCTGATAGTGGATTCTATAATGGCTCTCTTCAGAGTTGATTTTTCAGGACGCGGTGAACTCGCCGAGAGACAGCAGAAGCTGGCTCAGGTGTTGAGCAGACTGCAAAAGGTTGGATTCCTAAATCAGCTTCATTATTATTCAATATTCCTGAATACAGATGATTGTACCTCATTGGGTTACTGGTTAATTAAGGGAGCCTGTTCTATATGTTATTTGCTCAATTGTTCCTAAATATTTTACTTGCGATACTGTGAATGCAGAAGATTTGAATATTTGATTTTGAAATTATGATTCTAATGCTAGTTTTTATAGATATTGATTGATTGAGTTGAAATTTACTTGGTAGAACTCCATTATAATACGGTGAAAAAAACAACAATGCATTTTAATTCTACAGAAATTATTTTATATATTTGTTGATTTCTATTTGGGCTTACGCCATCGTCAGAACTATGTTTTAAGCCTAAATTTATTCACAATTATATACACTTGTAGACAGGGTACACACTACATCTTCTTCTCTCTTCCACCATCCTAGTTTTATATGGTAATAATAAGTTATTAAATGTGACAAATTGACTTGATGTATTTCATGAAGTGAAAGCTAATCTGTATTTTTACTAAGTGGGGATAGACGTTTTTATACACTTAATTTGTCAGTAAACGACAGAATAACATTCCAGCAATCGTGATGGATATTTTTCCAATTTACAGTTATCCGAGGAGTATAATGTGAGCGTATTTATCACGAATCAGATGACATCGGATCCCGGAGCGACTCTCTCGTTCCAAGCCGATCCGAAGAAGCCGATCGGTGGAAACATTCTGGCTCACGCCTCCACCACACGGGTCTCGCTGAAGAAGGGCCATGGGGAGAATCGCATCGCTAAGATATATGATTCTCCGGATCAGCCGGAGAACGAAGCGACTTTCGCCATCACAAATGGAGGGATCGCTGATGCCAAAGACTGATTTGAGACCACTATAACGTACTTAAGAAACTTAAACCAACTCTTAGCTTAGTTAGTATAGCCAAATAGTTTCTTTAATAGAATTTTGGTCTTAAAATTGTGTATTAAAGAAATAAATTAAAATTAATATGAGCCGGTTAAAGTCATGGTAGGGTGTCACATGTGCATCATCTATATTATTTAATTAAGATTAAGGATAATAATGATTTTTATGAAACTAATCCATGAAAAGTTTGATATTATATTAGTTACTTAAGAAAACTGTTATTTATTGAATTGGCATGAACTTGATAAAACAAGGTTGATAGCTATTTCGGCATCATACCATTGCCAGAGCTAGGCTTTAATCTCACCTATGTCAGAAGAGACATTCAACTTAATTACTCATCTTAAGTTTCATTTATTTATATTATTTAATTCAGTTCAATTTGTATTAGGAAAAATTTAACAAAATATATTGTATGCTCAGCATATACATAATATTTATATACCAAGCATATGTGTATTTTCTGGAAGTTCCAGCACGATTTCATTTATTGAAAGTCTCTATATTCAATGTTAAAACTTTGAATTTTTATTATATATTATTGAATTACCACCCTATGTATATGGTTGAATAAGTCAAATAAAAATTTCGAAAATGGAATTTGTTTATTTTGGTTTGACTAAATATGAGGACAACATTGCTACAATCTTTTTCCTGTGGAATTATTGTTTTCTGTTCAAATACATGGATGTCTGCGTTACCTAAAATTCAATAATTGATTTTTTTGAAAAAAATAGGTGCCGGAACTCACTTCATGTAAAGCTTTTTAATAAAAAAAAATATATTCAGAAATAAAGTAAAATTTCGTCTAATTGATTTTGAGATCTGTGAAAAAAGGTGCCGGAACGCCGCTCCACCGCGTTAAATGGAAAAAAAAGCCGTGATTATTCTCATTTTATAATCATAAAATTTTCTTCTCAGAATCAATAAATTTGATAAAATGATTAATCTTACCAATTAACTTCTAATAATAGTCAACAAGAAATACTAGGTTGCTTTCCATTGCATTTCTTGAAAACTCACATCTGTTGAACAAATTTAAAATAAGCTGCAATGTGGCAGCAGATTTTGGGTGCTGAACGTTTTGTTATCTGGGATGATAAAGAATGGCATGAATGGACTGAAAAAGGAAAAACAGTTTTCCATCGGATGGAGGATGACATTTAATGTAAATTTGGAGAAATATTTTTTTTAAGCAGGTTGTTTACAGATATGCTATATATGTATGTGGAAGTAAAATTGCATGATGTGTATTATTTATTAAAATAATGTCTTTTCATCAAGAAGTGATAAGTTGACACCTTAAAAGTAAAAAAAAAAAATAATTCAATTTTCGAGACCTCATTTAATATATTTCAAAATATATTTAATATTTTCTGCGTTCGGTGACTACAAAAATAATTAGACAATGCTATTCTTTGGCTATTTATATTTACAACCTATCTCCGTTGATTACTTCACGCCTTAGTGCACTTAAAGATTTTATTTACAGTCACAATTTTACTCTATCACCGCATCATGTTATGACAGTATGTATTCGGGGGCTTCGGCGATATCTCCATGCGCTTTTTTATGTCGCTTCAAGTTACCGAGAGTCCTGCAGGAGTAACTGCAGTGGACGCACGAGTAGGGCTTTTCCCCCGTGTGGATGAGGCTGTGCCTCTTCAGCAGGCTGAGCTCTTTGCAAGCATAGCGGCATTCAAGGCAAGCGTAGGGTTTTTCGCCGGTGTGGACAAGACGGTGACGGCGTAAATTACCAATCTGTATCGAGGTGTAGTTGCAATCCCCGCACGCAAACGGTTTCTCGCCCGAATGTACGCGCTTGTGATTCCTGAGGGTGTTGGACCGGGTGCTGGTGTACTCGCACTGGTCGCACGAGAAGGGCTTCTCCCCCGTGTGGATCCTCCTGTGGGTCTTGAGGTGCCCGAGCTGCGCGCTGGTGTAGGCGCAGCGATCGCAGGCGTACGGTTTTTCACCGGTATGTATTAGACGATGCGTTTTGAGATTTCCGAGGTGCGTGCTGGCGTAATCGCACTCGTCACACGCGAAGGGCTTCTCCTCCTCGTGGATCAGGCGGTGTGATTTCAAGTTACCGACGTGCGCGCTGGAATAGCTGCAACGCCCGCAAGCGAAGGGGTCTCCACCAGAGTGCTCTGAGCGATGGGCACGCAGCTCGCTAGCCAGGGCCGCCGAATAATCACACTGGTCGCATTCAAACGTCCTGTCCTGGGAGTGGAACGCCCGGTGCGTTTTGAGATTACTCAGGTCCTTGCACGTGTAGGGACATTCACCGCAGGCAAACGGTCTCTCTCCAGTGTGGACGCGTCGGTGCTTTTTAAGGTTACCCGGATAAGTGGTGGCGTAGGGACAAGTGTCGCAGGCAAATGGGCGCTCCCCCGCATGGGATCTCTTGTGAGCCTTGAGATTGCCCGATTGAGAACTCGAGTAGTGGCATTCGTCGCACGCATACGGCCTTTCGCCGGTGTGCGTCCGGCGGTGTTTTGCAAAATCTTCCGACTGGGAGGTAGAATAACCGCAGCCGTCGCAGGAATGCAATTTCTTTCCGATAGTTTTACGCCCTGGGCGTCCGGAGTCTTCCCCGGACAGACCATCAGTCTCAGGGTGGGCTGGCTGTCCGTCGAAGAATTGCGTTAACGAAAACGGAGCTATCTGCTCTTGATCCGTGTCCGACTGGCAGGGTGACACGTCAACCGTCTGGGATTCGGACTCTAGCTTAACGAGCGACAGGTCAGCGGGTGTCGGAGAAGTTTTCGAGATAAGATTCTCTGATGATGTAGCCGGAAAACTTTCAAAATCCGGATCTATTTCTTCCTTTATATGACATGACAAGTCTTCTATCAACTGAAAGAACAATAGTATCTACATTAAATGCATATAAAAAAACCGCTAATATTAGTTTAATGTTTATCGACAGCTAGTTTTCAAAAGTGGAATTTGAAATTTTAAAAGACTAAATACTTCTACTAGAAACAAAAAATACTTCATCCCACCTGGTTATCTATTTTGCTTGATTCTTCCGATGGTAGAAAGGTCTCCATAGGTGATATTGCATCCAATTTGTCCACCTCTCGATCAACGACAGGTGTTGCCGCATTCTCATCCTCAATCTCTTCTTTTTTTATTTTTATTGGGATTGATTTTGTAAGGTCCTCGTTGTCTCTAGAGCTTGGGAGATGAGAATATTAGATAAATACAGAAATAGTAGCACTATACTGCATATTAGAATCGATCTTAACTAAACTTAGTACCAGAGTAACCATGATAACAATTATAACAAGATGTTTTTTTATGTGGTGAAATAAGTGTTTTGTTGTCACTATTTGTGGAATAAACAAAGTTATTAATTTAATTTAAGATTAAAACGACCTATTGAAAAATTACCGCCAAATGCATTGAATGTATGAAATGTATCGATCAAATTAACCAGTTGACTTCTAGCGTCTCATATATTGACGAAGAAGAAGAAGATCATCTCATTGGAAGTTATTCAACGAGAACTGGTCGACTGTCATTCGGTCACACAACCTCTCACTGCAGAGGGTAAGTATGTTGTTATGAAGACTAGTAGCTAGTTAATTGCTCTGACTATGCAATGTTCGCAGGTTTGGTAAAAGGGTGGGTGAGGAGAGACCCGTACTTTTTAATACAGATCAGTATTCAAATGTATCCATGATCATGTAACGGAGTCTGAAGAGCACTGACCACTCGGTTGTTGGGCCGTTATGAAGCTACATAAGCACTTTATTTACAAAGATCAAT
The DNA here is from genome assembly GCA_028554975.1 of Himalopsyche kuldschensis. NCBI lineage: Eukaryota > Metazoa > Arthropoda > Insecta > Trichoptera > Rhyacophilidae > Himalopsyche > Himalopsyche kuldschensis. The sequence goes on along the minus strand of JAHFWI010000031.1, from coordinate 1,394,842 downwards.
AAAATTGAGAAGATTATCTTCTACGAAGAAATGTTCGATTGATATAAAAATAGTCATTTTGACAGATTGATTTTGACAGCTGCTGGGTAACTTTTAAAATGCTTGGAAAGTAATACTAGTACATTTTCTACTTACAAATCCATATTTCAATGTGTCCTTAAGAATACAATGAAATTTATCCTTCAACAAGAATCATAAAAAGTGATAGCATATGCAAGAAAATTACGAAATAACCGCAGGTTATTACAGACGGCGCCTACTAGAATTAGAGTTGTCAAAAATAAACTATCTGGACCATAATGAATTGGCTCCTATTTTAAATTGTACAAAATTTTATATTATGGCAAGATAAAGAAATTTTACACAAATAAGAATGATTTAAATTAAATATTTTATCGATTTGCATGCGTTTGATGATTTTATTTGTCAAGAATTTATTTTACTTGGATATAGTTGGAAAGCATGTAGAAAATGCAAATGTTGAAAGTTATTTACAAGTAGAGCTAACAATTAATTTATCCAAAATATTATTTGAACGACCTTTCTAAAAATTGACAAAAAAAATTATTAATATTTTTTTAAATTGTTAACTAACTCATTTTCGTTTTTGATTGGAATGGAAATCTTTTTTATTTCTATGAATCAAAGGAAAAACTAACGTTGCTCTTACATATCTACCTAAAGCAATAAAATAATTACGATTGTATGGCAGAAAACAAGAGACATGGACTACTGAGTATACCTACTTACCAGGGCTGAGGAGTCGGGAAAAAAAGTCCGACTCCGACTTCAGCATTTACCAAGACCATGACTCCGACCCCGACCAAGACCAAAAACACGACTTCGACTAAAAAAAGCTTAATATCGTCACCTTTTTCCCTAAATTTCCTATTTATGTGTATTCAATTAAATATCAACGCTATCAATGCGGCCAAAAGCCAAATTTGACATATTAAATGCAAATATAAAAAGTTAAAACTTTTCAAAATTTCCGACTCCGGCTAAAACGCCGCGATGACTCCGACTCCGGCCAAAAAGCTCTGACTCCACAGCCCTGCTACTTACTATTCTACGCTATCAAAGCTTAGACAATTTATTGGACTATATACCATAGACAATTTAATGGACAATATACCATAGATAAAATACTTTCTATGTTGTCTATGATATGTATACAACGTGATTTTGACAGCTGACATTAAGTCTCAATATTTGTCTATCCAGATTAATTCAATTAACATTGTATAATACTTGTTTCTCGTATATATCCTCATAATGGAAGAGACAGTTTCTAAATCTAACGTGGAAAGCCTGAAACAGTTTTTGAGGGCTAACATTAAAGCAAACGACATACCGCGTATAGAAGAAGATTTAAAGAAATCAATGACACTGGCGAAGCGTAAAATTAAAAAGAAACTCGTAAAAAAGAACAAAAAAGCCAAGTTTATCACAAGGAAAGAGAAGAAAGCCCTCGGGCTATTTCATCTACCGAAGATAGGTATGAAATATGAAGATGTCATTCCCATGAATCGAATGTGGATAGATTACATGCGGCATCAACTGGACTGGAGTAGCGATCGGTCGATTCCGAAAGTAGAAGAGAAAGCCTGGGAGACGTTCTCGCAGACGATTTTCAAATCTGATTTCCACGGCGCCTTGGTTTCGGTGACCAGATCGAAGTGCCCTACTCTCGTGGGTGTCACTGGAATTTGCATCGTCGAAACGAAAAACACCTTCAAATTATTATCCAAAGACAATATTATTCGAACTGTTGCTAAAGACGGCTCTGCTTTCACAATACACCTGGATGAATGGCGGTTCACTGTCTATGGGAAATACATCAATAGAAGACCTGCTGAAAGATCTGTCAAAATACCTAAATCATTCATGTTACCTGAATTATAGCGATTTTCAGGGCTTGAAAATGTGCTGGAACTCACTTCATGTCAAGCTTTTTACAAAATAAAATTATATTCAAATTTCATTTAAGTAAAATTTTGTCTAATTGATTTTGAAATCTGTGAAAAAAGATGCCGGAACACCGTTCCACCGCGTTAATTGGGAAAAAGGCGATTTTACTTTATTTCATCGATAAAAGAGCCAGTAAGTCTGTTCTTGTCAAGCATTGTGGTTTTAGCTTAAAAGTAAGTAAATAAATGGTGGTTACACAATTGAATACAATTATTACAATCGGGCAAACTTAGAAAATGTTGCGTTTGTTAGAAATGGCATCGTGAGAATCAGACTAAAATTAAATCAAATCTTGCTTCTTCTAAACTGAGGTTGCTGAAAAATATTTTTCCTTTTATTTCATCAATAAAACATTATTAACTATGAACCGTAATTCAAGAAAAATTATTATATTTAGCATATTCATTTCAGTATAAAACATGCTTTTTTCCACTGCTAAATTGCTGAATTGAAACGATAAGGCTAGGATAGGACTAGTGGTTAGCATGTTGCTCTCGCTCCCGCTTATCGAATGAAAAAATGTTACTAGAACTAATGGAACTAGAACCTGTGAGCTCCTTTGCAAAACCAAACAGATTTGACTGCTGCACCACAGACTCGCCGATATTATTTATTACATATTACTTAATTATGCATTTGCAACAATTGGGGTGCTGGGACCACTAACAGGTTGAGACATGCTGCACTGCAATGGTGCACTTATTTTGGCCTACATTCAAAGATGAGATTGCAGTCTCCATTGCAGAAGTAAATCCAATCTATGTTCGAAATTTTCTTTGGATTGATAGTGTTGCGAAACTACAGAAGTAAAATGTTGAATGATGACATTCGCGTAAAATTTCTATTTCTGTAATACCGATAAATTCTTGCTATTCTTGGTCAAGTAGTAGAACTCAAATTGCAGATCTGCTGAAAAAAAACAAGGAAGCCTTTCATAATCCTCTACGAACCATCTCTAATGAATCAATATGATTGCAGCACTTGCAACTAATTTAGAAGACACGTTTGCTTAATGTTCAGTTAAGCACTGTGGGGCACCCATGTTCACAAAGCATGTCTCCTTTTGAGGGGTTACGTTATGGACACCAAGCATTACAAATATTGCCCATAGAAGTAAAGTCACTTGTCTTTAAAACAATAAAAACAAACGGTAAATGTTCATATAATGATACTTTATTATAAACTCAAAAAAGCACATTTTTACAGGAATAAATACAATACTAGTATAATCTAGTTTCATTAACTCCTACTTCCAAATAATATATCAATCTAAATTTGAAAAAAAAAAGGAATGATCTAAGCGCATAGTATATATATATTTTATCAAGAAATCACTTAAATATTTGAAAAATAAAATAGGGTTGATAAAACGTAACACATTTCAACGAGACGACTGAAAGCGAGCAGCGTAAGGTCCAACGAGACTATAATTAGAAAAAATCTTTAAACACCTTCCAGCCTCTTCATTGCACGAAATCACTATAGAAACAAGATCAATTAAACGGAAACTGAATTATATAAACGAATATATCTAAACACTTATTAATAGTAATAATGCTCTCAGAAGAAAAATCAGTCGCGTCGCAAAATATATTTATGAAAACGATCATCGTCAGAATGATTCAAATCAGTTATGGAATCATCGAACGGACGCTTTGCAAACAGCGGACTCTGTTTTGATCGTTTCCAGAGCGAGGCACGAAATCTTACTAAAGCCACTTTACCGAAAAGGACAGATCGAGACCTCGCGCACCATTAAAAAAAAAATGTATTCCGATCTATAGATTTAGTCTACACGCTCGCTTCATAAATTTGAAACTATTTGTCGACTTACACAATCCGTATGGAGACGAATCCGCTGCATTATCGATAAAATTGTTACCGAACACATTTTCATTCATCTAGAATAAGTTCAATATTAACAATATCGGTGTTCAAGAGAGAATGAAAGGCTTTCCTTTACGGCTGAATGACGAGCGAGGCGGCGGGCAATGTCAGAAGAGGTAACAACTATTAGCGATGCCGTAAACGTCAGTTAAGAACCAGAAGTGTTTAACATGCGACCGCGATGAATAAAGGATGTCATGTTATATTTAACTTAAAAGAAACGGTGTTAAAAATTAATGATTTCAACTCAAGCTTATCCCTTAGATATATTATTTATGTCAGGTTACATATTTAAGTCTTATCGATTGCAGTAGTAACTTTGACACGAGTCCGCGTCATCGGTGAATATTATTCCAGAGAAGACGTGACAGTACCGTGGTGAAAAAAATATCGAGCCGCGAACGACCGACGTGCAATGTATACAGTCCTACGAAAATTGACCGCAGTCAAAACATCAGGAGGTGCATAATTAATAATACATAATTATATTATTGAGGATGATAGTAAATACGCAGAAGCGACGAAACTCTAAAACGATGCGTCGGAACAAACAATTTGATATAACATTATCTATTGTACAACTTTTACAATAACATTATCGTCAACGTGACAGATTCTGCATCCGTCGGGCTGCAACTATCTCTCTAGGCCCGCCGCGACCTCAAAATATGATGTTTTTTTATATGTACATATTTTCCTTATTACAGTATGTATTTTTTTATATATTTATATATAAATTTTGTGGAACAATTTCACTAGGGGCTCGAGTGGATATATTTTTATGGCGTTCTGCGCGGACAGCCATCTGTCCGGTCGCTCAGTATCGAGAGGAAATCTTGGATCCTCGCTTCGGGTCGCAGCGGAGCAAAAGCCGTATTTTGTATTTTTTTTGTGTTTTTTTTCTATTTCTTTAAAAATATTTCTAAATTTTTATATCTACAGTTTGCATTTACATTACCTTCTGACTAATCAACATTGAATTCTAACAATATTACAAAACAAAAACCGCAAGGAGACTGTTGTCAGCGTTTGACAGAGGCGTCGCCGGGGTCCGTATCCTTCAAATCGACATTACTCGTTCGCTAGGTTTCATCAAACAGCTGATGAATACTTATGTTTGATGTTATCTGAATTCATGTTCCATTCTCATATGATAGTGCAATTAATTATTCATAAAAATATTAGGTACTTGTGTATTATAACAATAAAAAATGTCAGAACGGCGAAGGAGTCGCGCAGGGTATCCGTCGAAAGCTTGAGAACCATCATAAGGGGTGGGAAATGGCAGACCTGCAGATCTTGACTTGAAATGTTAATTAATATAAGAAGAGCGACAGCGGATGGAGCTCAGTGTACAATCGTTGGGAGTGGACCTTTTAAACTGTTATGTCGATCTGCTCGATAGCATATCAGAATTTTACCGAGCGGCAGCGGTCGATATAACACATTCACACATCTACGAATGCCTCGGCAGATGGAGGTTTGTGAACAAACAAACTGTCGAGATTATATTTTTAAGGCGTCAATGAAAATTAATCAAAACATTTAAGATATAATATTTAATAATAATATAAAATGTAAATATAAGTTTATAATAATCTCTATACATTTTGATGAAAACGCCACTAGAATAATAGTCGCATTCGCGGCCGAATATTGAGACAAAAGGTTTTCGCGGAAAACGCACCGCAGACGTGCGACGATGTAAATAATACGTTTTATCATATTCCTGACGGATAACAGTTACATGTTCGAAAAGCAAAACGAAACTTCAACAACGATTCGAAGGACAGAGCGCTCGAACCGATCGTCATTGTGCCCCCGAAATCTACACGGAATACGGTAAAACCTCATTAATTCTAAACACCTACGAGGGCCAGAATATGGATGTGTACTCAAATATTAATTTTAAGCTTGACCCTTAAATTTTCAGCCCAATGTATTCGCTAGAAGATTTGAATTCTATTATTACTGTATTTTTAAGCTCTGCTTTCCGGCTGCATGATTTAAAAGCCTCACATTGGAAACAGTTTCGCTCTTGAATACTTTCATAATGCGCTGCTAAATTTGATAGAAATAGTAATTCTGAATTAATGAGGTTTTATTGGAATATAGAATCGATACAAGTTTAATGAAGTAGCAAATTGAAGTCCATGACGCTGAATTGGCGGGGGCTGCCCGTCGTCCGTCGATCCGGGGGCGGAGCTACGATTCCGATCGCCGAACGTCTGGATGCCGCGGCGACGCAATAATTGTCTTTGGGTTTCGAGAGCGCAGATTTACATTCCATAGCCGTATGGCGCTCCGCCGTAAGGTGAAGGCTGCTGTCCGGGAACTCCGGTGTAACCCATCGACGGACCTATTTGAGAAAGAAAAAAATGTTTACAATAATATGTTTCGTAACTGCCTTGGTGAATTCATTATTTATTTAACCGCTCTAAAGCTAACGACACACCGGTGGGCAACTACTTTTAAGGAGTCAAAAAATAATATTTCTTAAATTATCACATCGAATATGTATCCGAGATCTCTTAAGGCTCACAAAATGACTATTGCTTCTAATAGTTTTCTTAAAAGAGGTTGGTTATCAGGGCTGTCAAAACTTTTGATAAAATATTCACAATATTAACGTAAATTTTATTTTGCATGTTTCAAAGGAATTGAATAAATATAAATTATTCATACAATCATAAGAAAAATTCATTTTATGATAGCCAATTGGGGTGTAAAATTGACATAATATTATAAAACTATGTGCGACAACCCTTATCTACGATTCGTAAATACGCTCTAAAAGCCATGCAGTATGGTTATTAACATGGGATTGCTTTCATAAGGGAGCCCTTAATTAAAATAAGTAGTTTTAAGGTATTGTCCTTTTTAATTTTTGAAAAAGTCGTAGCTGGCAACAGGTTAAAAAAGCATTTAAAAAGAGAGGGATTCGTTTAAAATGTTTACTGCTCAAAAAAGGTATTTCTTAACTAAGAAATTTACATAGTCCCAGTAAAATACAATTTATTGTAAATCGTCACTCGAAAGGTTAAATTGCAAAAGAGATTCATGTGATTGAAAAAATTACGGACCCGCCGTGAGCATGAGTTGAGGTTCAGCCAAGAGGATGGGCTTGTGCTCCGCCTCCGCTCCTTCTTGGACCCGTCTACCTTCCGCCGCTTCCAGTCTGTCTACTTTACTCGAGTACTCTCGGATTACCTGCAAAAGAGGAATATCAGATACAGTGTGTCAATTTACAATGTTATACTTGATGACTTAGGCACACGGTCCGATTATAAATGATATAACAACTCACTTGAATTAAGAAAGGCATAGCAAAGTCCATTATGTTATGTCTCCATGCTAACTCTAAAATGACATCCGGTCTGAGAAGGTCGTAGCACTGCAAAGAAGAGATAAGACATGGTTAAAACACATGTTCCGTTTTAGCCCATTGCTGCATTTACTGATTTTCGATTCGATAAAAAACACACCTGGAACAGGCAAGCGGCGAAACAGTCGTGATTGCCTCTCTGCAAAAACCACCCGAGAAGCTCTTCGGCGACGTCCTGCTGACGTGACTCCGCCGCGTACTCCATCGCGTCTTTGAACAGACGATCTTTCTTGCAGAGCTCCACGGACTGCTTCCATCTGTTGTTACCTGCAATTCCATCAACGATACGTTTTGAACATTTTGAAAGAGAAACATTATTTAGGCTTCTACAAGGGCAGTAATTAGATTTTGCGATTCACCCTTTTTAAAAATTGTTTTAAAAAATAAAGAAACCGAATGAAACAATATATGTTTTTTATGTATTTTAGTTAAGACTTATATTTCTGTTTCATACATATATATTTAGAAGAAACAGAAATATAAGTTAAAAAAAATACATAAAAGCACATATATTTTAGTTTGGTTTCTTTATTATTTAAGGGTTAATTTCATACTTTCGATGGATTTGGCGGTAACTTTGTGGAAGTTCATTTTAATATAAAATAACGTATTGTGAAATTGTATTGGGTTAATTTCATTTTAAAAGGATTAATTTCATTTGCACAATGGTGAATTACATTTGCAAAAGGGTGAAATGCATTTGCAAAAGGGTGAAATGCATTTGGGTTAATTTGATTTGCAAAAGGATTAATTTGATTTTCAAAAGGGTGAAATAGGCTTGCAAAAACTGTATGATAATTGTTTTGAAGCGCTAAGCAGTCGCTTACCTTTGTATAAATATGCAGCTATGCGTCTGAATTCCGTCAATTCGTGTTTTTCTAATTTCTGTGCCAGTGCTATTGTGTCGAAGTTGTCGAAAGCGTCGATCGATGTGCGGAGGCCCTGAAAATATAAGTCATTTGTCAGACAGCATGTCGACTGATGTACATTCAGCACCTCAGCAGAGAATATCTTCTAAAATACCATTAATTCACGTATCACCAAATCATAGATTCAAGAAACAATCCAAAAAAAAAGTATTCTTTTGACAATAATAACAATGAATTATGATCACTTTTAAGGTGTTCACTGTCAATACTTGGTGGAATGGCATTATAATAAAAATAATGACACATTTTTAGTACTTATTCCACATAAAATTTATGGGATCAGGACCGGTTTCGCTCATGGCGAGCATTATCAACTGATAAGAAATACAAGGTATGACAACTAAGCAAATAAATTGAAGCAAAATATACTGTAATTAAAATGTTGAATACCTCTTAGCAATGCAAGCTATTACATCAATAATCAATTAAGTATGAATGATCATTAACAAAGTAAGTAAAAACCAATTATTATAATGAATGAGTTCTTTTTCTCTAGCCAAAAAAAGTGTCGCAGTCGACAATTGTTCACCTGGTAGTCTTCCTCCTCGATAAGTAGACCGTTGAGCGCTTCGTTAATGGCCTTATTGTTTAGACTCTGAACTGATCGCAAGTAAGCCTTCACCAACTGCAGGTGTCCAGTCTTGGTGAAGAAGTTGACAGAGCGGGTGTGATCCATACGCGGGGCCAGTACCAGAAGCATGTCGTTCAGCAGTAGGGGCTTGTAGTCCAGATAGAACTGGATGGCTTTGTAGTACAACTCCATGTTTGCCACCTGCGCGGGTAGATTGATAAAAAATGGTCAGTGCAATACACTTAAAAGGAATTTAGAAAAAGTACTAAGAAACTTAAAATCAGAGAAATGCCAAAGAAAAAGAATTGAAAAAGAGAACTGCAGACTTTTGAGCCCAAGTCTATATAGAAAAGGTACAGAATTAAATCTCTGCTAGGTATTCTATTTACATCATTGTTCATTAGTTTGATCACAGAAAAAAAAATGATGACTATTGAAATGGCCTTTATGTGGTAGTACGCCATTATACAATAAAAAATGATGATCAGAGGTATAATATGTGTAAAACACTACATTTAAAACTTTTGTTTTTTTTTTTGAAAATCTATCCTGATTAGAATTTAAGATTTCATGATGGGAGAAACAAACCTTCGTGATGATGTCTTTGAAGTGTCCCTCGCGCCAAGCTTCTCCGGGATGATTCATCATAGTCTGGACGGCGTTATCGTATTCTTCATATTTGTCGTACAGGAAAACTAATTCGGCCCACAAGTGAGCTTGTTCTGCCGCTCGTAAAACCTGCAAATCAAATAACATTTTAAATCCGAGGTCATTTATACCAATTTGCACAAGCTGCTTACTAAACTTGAGTAGCAAAATCATTGCCCGTAATAAACTGCCTGAAGTATTATATTAATGGTGACAGAGGTCAACATCGTTGGCTATCATGACAGACGCACGAGCAGCATTTTTTTTGGTCAATTTATTGATTGTATTTGAAGGCGTGGATGTTTGTGTTGTCAAAAAATTCCCTCTTACACATCCTAAAAGGGTGTGATCTTATTTATACAGTGGGCCCTTTTCTCTTTTACTCATATTAGCATATTCAACCCACTGTCCAATTTTTAGGGCATCTTTGCAGATGCACGATGATCGAAACTGCTCTTCATCTTTATCAGAATATATATGTGAATTTAGTACTGTATAATGTGTTTAATTTATTAAAATAATGCCTTTCCATCAAGAAGTAACAGATAAAACCGTAAAAGTGATTCATGACTTTATTGTATAATGATATGATTATTTTATACTTAATAATGTGTATAATAAATGCAGTTTTAAGGAACATTGATTTATGATTGTTGAAGCTTTAACTCGATGGTCATGGAAAATGTTGTGAAGAAGAAAAAGCAAGATAGAAAAGAAGCAAAGAAAATAAAATATCACGATCTTTGCGATCATGTTTAATCACGATTCAAAAGTAAATTTAACAAAACACATACATATTCAAAAAGATTAATGAATACATAAACGCATCAAGTATCCTGGAACTTTTACGATACCTGAGAGTCTACATTGACACCAAAGTTTTGATTCATATTCTAATACAACTGTCGAACCTTAGGAATGTTGACTCTGGACCAGAAGAGCTCGAGATGCTCTCTCATTTTGGCGGGCTTGTACTTGGAGTAGAGGATAGCCAGCTCGGTGAACATTCCCATGTGCGCCCGCTCCAGCCCCAGGGCCGCTTCCAGGAGACCGATGAGCTCGTCAAAGTGCCCGCGCTCCTGGTAATAGTTGATGAGGTCCTCCAGCTCGTCGGCATGGACTACGATGTGAAGTCCGCACATCTGCGCTAGGCGGTACTCTCCTGCGTCCACGCAGGCGAAGCACACTTCCTTCCACGTCCTGGTGGAGTTTGCTTTGCGTGCTCCGTCCACCGCGCCTGCAGACGGAAAACAGTGTGTAATGGGATGGAATAAATTATATGACAGGGGAATTTTACTAAGGAAAAACTGTATTAATATACATTTGTCATTTTTGAATTGTCGACTAGTTCAAATAAAAACAAAAGAAAATACAATACAGAATCTGACCGTTTCACTTATAAAGTGCAAGTACAGTGTAACCTATATATTCATCATTAATCCCTCTCTGAATATGGAATATGAAGGATATAAAAACAATTATTCCCTTCAGAAATAGCTGACATTAAATCAATACAGCAGAAGCAGAAGAGGACAGTAAATATTGTTTAGAACAGGGGTGGCTAAAGCGTCAATCGTGTAGCTGTTCCAAATCGCCCGCCCGTCTGGCGTACTGGTGTAAACATCTCTAAATCCTCATTTATTTCAATGGTAAATTCAATTTATTTTTTGAGTTGATCGCCGCCAAAAATTTCAAAAAAGTCACCCGTAGTGGTAAAAGTTTGGCTACCCCTGGTTTAGAAGAGTTGCTATCAATGAAAAAAAACAGGTGATTCCAATTCTAATGATGGGACTGTTTTGCCAATGATTAAGTGGCACTCAATTAAACAAAGAACTTGTCCAATGTTGTCTTCTTCTTAAAACCTTAACCTTAAAAGACGACGCATATTTAATTAAATAAAATCTGATACGAGATTTTGAGAAATCTATGCATGACAAATAATATTATCGTGTATATATAACCGAGGTTCTACTGTATTTTTATAATACAAAGCATTCATAGTATTCGTTAACCAAGCGACAGAAAGTGTATCAAAACAATTTTGTAGCCATGTCTCCGATAATATACGAGTGAGGGTTAAAAATACGGCAGGCTCACCTTGGAACTCTTTCAGATGCACCAGAGTGATGGCGAGTCTGGCAAAGTTACTGACGTTGTTGTAGAGCAGCTTAGCGGCATCGTACATTCCGTCCCCGAAGCATCGGTCTCCGATTTTCTGAATATCGGCATGGTTGGGTCCCGAGACGAATTCCTCGAGGTCTGCCAGCCGAGACGTCCTCGCGTATGCGTAGATCAACTCTGACTCAATGTATGACTCCCGCGCCTTCTTTCTGGCCATCTGAAAACACGCCATGTCATTGTTCAGTATTAAATCTTTTCAGAGCGTGCAGACATCGTAATGGCTTCGCTTTCGCATGCTTGGAATATAGCTTTCATTCAGAGGATGAACAAAAACTGCAGCGTATCTTATACGTTTAAAGCCACAACCCTGATCAGGATAAGATTTCATGAACAGACTGACATAAGCACGCCAAAAATGTTGCCAGATCACTATAAACCAGATATTTGGAGCTCTCAATGTAATACTAAAATTTATGCAGTATTAAAAAAAGTTGGTAGATGGAATTTAATATCAAATTTGAATTTGTTCTTTTGTATGAGTTTTATCACTTAAGACTCGGTTTTTCCTTTCAACATCTTCAGGCATTTCAAGTGCACGAATTAACTTGAACCGACGGTCATTCGTGCACTTGGATAGATAACTTGAAGATATTGAAAGGCGAAATCAGGATTGTAAGTGACTATAATTGTGGAGTGTGATCTTATATCAAGAATTTTTTTTTCAATTTTGATTTTCAATTGATTCAATTTTGGGTCGCGACCCTTAGAACTATTGATTTACAGTCAATTCAGTTTTGCATATATTTTCAGTACCAATAAGAAAACAAAAAAAAAACTAACCTGAAGATATCTGACGAGATCCTCCCAGGAGTCGTTGGCGGTAGCGGTTGCCACGACGTCCATGTATGCGCTGGGGTCGTCAGCCTTGATGTACGAGTCGATGGCCTCTTTCACCAGACCCTTCTGCAGCTGCGCCTTGGCCAGCTGAGACCACACGCCCGCTTCGTTGCACCGTTCGGCGAACTCGTAAGCCCGGTCCAGATCCGTCACTTGATCTATCAGCACCTAAGATACAAAATCACTCATATGATGATTTTTATGGACTATTAAACTTTGTTAATTATTATAAACTATATTATCATATTTCATCTCTGTTCTGTTGAATTTTCCGAATCTATTCGATCGAATATTGTATGATTCTATATATTTGAATATTAACGTATACTTTACATTTCAAGCACAATTGTTTTCAAACTCATTTCAAACATAATAAGAAAACTTTTTAACACGGTGAAAAAATTAGCAATGTTTTTTAGAACGACAAAAATTATATAATACATGGTCGATAGCTATTTCGGCTTACGGCCTCATCAGAACTAGAACTAGCCATCAACTATATATTATATAACTTTTGTAGACCTAAAATACATTGCTATCTTTTCACCGTGTTATAATGGAGTTCTAAAAAGTAAACACCAATCCCTTTTGATAAGAATACATTTTATTTTGAAGTCATTCAAGATCACCTCAAGGAGAATAAACACCATCCAAATCTCAATTTAAATGGAAGAAAAATAATAAAACATTTATACTACTTAATCCACATTAAATTTATTAGATCAGGACAGGTTTCGCTCAAGGCGAGCATTATCAACTGATGCTGTCCTGATCTAATAAAGTTAATGTGGAAGCACTAAGAGTGTTATATCATTTTGACTATAATGCCATTCCACCAAGTATTGACAGTGGACAGCTTAAAAGTGTTAAATGGAAGAAAACAAAAAAAATATTGACCTTTCCGGGACTACAGAACCAAATGATTGCTGGTGTTAATCTCTTACTACAAGACCACAGAGGCTGACTAAATGATGTGACAGCTCCGATGATATCGGTTCACTTGATTGTTAGCCACTTCATGCTTGATTAGAGTATCCCATTCAAGGGGATTAAATGACTTTGAATATAAAGGATAAATTTTACAGTGGACCAAAGATCTCACCTGAATGGCGGATGTGTTGACATCGAACTTCTTGTAAATGGCGAAGGCCTCTTCGTACAGCTGGTTGTTGATGGCGATGTTTGCAATGTCGGGGGCGTCGTAGTTGTCCAATCGGTTGATGTACTCCATAACGCGGGTCCTGTCAGCCTTGATAGCTTTAAAGAAATTTTACAAATCCATGTTACAATTATTTTTTCACCCTCTTTTTGCAAGTTTTTGTTGTTACTAATTTTGAAACCATGACCGTTTTTGATAATGGATTCTAAATCGAATATTTTCACTCTTATTAATTCCTCCTATTGTTAACCATGGAAGGAGACAAAAAACAAACAAGTTTTTATGAGTCTTTCATGCATAGGGCATATATTTATATTAACCCTTTCCAGTCCACAAAAAAAAACAAAAGTTCCTCTAGGTTCACAATAGATTTACAGTATTGTGAGGGAAACTAATATATTAATTTTTTCGTAAAAATGAAATTGATCATCGAAATATATAACGCATTGTCCTTATTATCTCTATTTTGACCTATATGAAAAAGAATGTGGACTTGCTATTGATATTAACTAAATACTAATGAAGAAAAAAAATACGACATAGGACCCACGAGGAAGAAATCAATGTCGAATGAGAGACATAGGACCAGAAAGGGTTTAACATAATTACAATAATGCTACGACTTCTATAGTAGTTGGTAAATATGTATTAAGCACTTGCCGGTCCAATTGATTTAACATATGCACACAATTGAAAATGCAAAATACACACACAAATTTGTGATAACATATTTTTTATCTGTTAGTCTGTGGCCCTTGGTTGGACTAGATCAAATTCATAATTTTCGTATAAAGTTTGCCCGAGTTATCTCGTGATGTCCGTTTTTGACGACTTTCAATACCCGAGTGTACTCGGGCATCCCCGGGAAGTGGTTAACAAGAGACAGAGAGATATTCTTAGATTTCTAAAACATATTGCAATAAGAATTATACTGATTGAGAACTCTGTGAAATGCACCTCCCTCAATGGTAATTAAAAGATTTAAGAGATTTGTGTGATCGGAATAATAATTATACCTGTCAAGATGAGTAAGTTTTGAAGGTTTCGATGGTCTGAGAAGACGGAGCTGTCGAGGACAATCTTCTCTAAGAGTTCGATGAGTTCATTGGGCAGATCGGCGGTCATGAAAGCCTTCACAGTCACCGAAATGTCCTCTGGATCTTGAGTCTCAGACAGAGCGGTTTGCACTACCTGCGAACAAGTGTACATTATTAAGAATTTGCATAGTAAATAGGTGAATAGTTGTAGGTCATAAATGGTACAGTATAATTACTGTACACCTTTACACCTACTTATTATTTGGTTTCAAAATCACTAAGTTTGGAAGGTAAAAATAAAATAAAACTGTAGGAAATCAATAAATACGATTGAAAATTACATTATCAGTATATGTCAATAATCCACTGCTGTACCTGATCGATAAGTTGCCTTTTGAATGGATTAGGATCGGCCAGCACCTCGGCCCACAGGTCAGGGTCGCGCCTCCTGACCAGATATCTGGCCTGCGACTTGAACAGTGAATTGTCATTGCAGACGGCGATGAGCTCTCGGTCACACTGTCCACGTTCGTACGCCACGCACGCTAAATGCGGGTCGCGCTTTTCGCAATAGCGACCGACCACACGCGAGTCATACCTGTGCAACAAAAAAGTTAAATTAAATTTTCAATAAGACTTGATGAAAATTGATGATTTGTATGTATTTTCCAATGGATGCTGCAGATTTTCTAAGATGGGGATCACCTCAGAAGCGTCACTATTACAGTATAAATTATGTCAAAAGATTGCATAAATCGTATAGAAGAAAATGAGAAATGTTTTTCACTACAAAGCAAAAGCCAACATCAGCCAATAGTTTGAATGCTCGAAGAGAAATGTACCTGGCCACATATTTCTTTCGACTTATCCGAGGCCAAAATGAGAATTCCACCATTCTTGAGAATGTTAAATTAAATGTCCCTGATATTTTTTTTGAGGAATCGTGAACATGAATTGTTGGTTCTTTCAAGGAGTAGAACCAGCCTGCCAATTGGGATGCCACTGGGAAGAGCTTAAGTGATTTTTAACAAAATTGCTTTGGATGTCGACATATTTCACATGGATGTGAGTGAGTTCAGACGAGTACTATTTTTTAATGTATTATAGCTGATTTTGTCGGAACTCATTCGGTTGACTTCTTTGCCAATTTCCAGAGATTTTTTTTTCTTTCACTCTTATATCTATAAACTAAGTATTTTTTCTTTCAATGTACATTTATAAATAAATAAATCACTAGGGAATGAAAATATAAATCGTTCACATTGTATATTTGTAGATCTTAAATTTGAAGTGCCTGATACCGGTTAGTCATTCAAGGCTAGGATAAACTGAGCACTTATAATAGACCTAGTTGAAGCATTTAAAGTTGTTTAAGATTCACAGTTCAATTGGTGTCTGGCACTGCGACATACCATTGGTTCTCTTTCAGGAATCGCTCAGGATTGTTGTTTGAGTCGATATAGATTTTGGCGAGGGCATTGTGAGTGGCAGGCTCCACGCATCCTTCATGAACTCTAGACTCCAGCCACGGCAGCAACAGCTTCAGCCTGGAAAAGATCAAAAGTTAAAATCGAATTGTCAAATTTTATTTCCTACAGAGATAAGATAAAAACAAGTCTTTTAAAGCAATCAAGACCGACCTGTTTCTCTTCTCAACTTCGGCAACCAGTTCATCCGTGGAAAACTGTCCTCGCACGACCAGTATAAGATTCTTGATGATGTCTTCGGAGCAATCCACATCAAGCAGACCTCCTACCACTACCGGCAGCCTAGACGGGTTCACCTAAAATAGAGGAAACAAATTATGGATTAGAATCAATGCTTAAAAAATGCATTTTATTGTATATTTAACAGCCTTGTGAGGTCCATTAGTGGTGACGGAACTCGCAGGATTGATTCCCAGTTTGAGTAGCGTTTTTTTTCGGTTGATTCATCGATTATGTTCGATGGCATGGGTGTCGGTTCTGTCTAAAAAAAACTCCTTCCTACCCATCCGGATATAAGCAGGAAGTAGCAAGGGTGACTACCTAACCACTAATCCTGTCCTAGCCTTATCCTTTCTATCTCTACTCTCATTGTAGAGTTTGAGTAACTGAGTAACTGAGTAACGAGCAGTTCCCTTAGAAAAAAATAATGTTGAGACACCTCCATTACGAGGCCGTAGGCTTGGAAGTGAACATGGATACCAAATTAATAGCTTAATTTTATAGTGCACAATCCATAAGAAACATAATTTTCTATTACATGCTGATAAAATGTTAATCTTATCAGCAGGTAATAAGTTAAATAAGGTTGAACTTATATAATCTTATACTTTGTTGTCAATAATATTTATATGTTTGAATTCTGCCTCACCTTCTGAACGTAGATCTCAATGTACTTTTGCAGACTGTTCCTGTACAAATAGAGGACGAGATCGTGGACAAAGTCGAACCGGTCGCAGACGATGATCAGAGGCAGTTGGTCGGGAAGCTTTGCCTCTTTCAGGAAATTCTTCACTCGCTCGGCATTGTAGCAGTTGGACTCACGGCAAATTCTCTCAACCTCTTTTATTTGGCCAGTTTTGCATGCAGCCTGAAATATTCCCGGATAAACATTATTAAATGATGGACAAGAACATTAAAAATCATGTGTATATGTTACAGTGAAAATATATTCTTCTCCAAGCTGTCATTGAAATTAAATTTAACCGCCCTATCTTCAACCCAATGTTTGTCTGTGTTTTTCTTTTTATGAAAGGGACTACTTGCTGATTTTGTTTTATTGAAGCAAACCAAAATTTTAGGCTGGCAAATCATCGACTTGGGCCAATAATTTTGATGATCGTGACCAGTGAAATCATGTTGTCAACAAGTACAAATCTATTACTTGATACAATTTCACTGTAACATATATATATATATAATAACACTATTTGATTTTTAAAGTAAACCCAATTATCTCACCTGAATATATTTGAAGTGTACTTCCTGGTCCTGGCTGAAATTGACGATGGATCCCAAGAAATAAAACAGTCCCTCGTAGGTCTTGAAGCTCTCGAAGAGGTCGATGAGCGCCTTGGTGGTGAGTTGCTCGTGATATTTGGTTGCGATCTGAACGCAAATCTGCAGATTCTGACGCATGTTGGCAGTGAGCATCGCCTTGAGACATTCCAGAGAATCTTCCACGGAGAGTGTTCCGAAGAAGTTCACCAGCCAGTCGGCGGCAAGCAAATGGGTGTGGACCTGGAAGAATGAATTGTGAATAATAAAGTCATATTTATTACTGTATCTTCACTTTAAAATGCAATGACTGGCAAATCTAACAAGGCTTTACTCACCACAGCCCTCTTGATGTCGTAGAGGTCAGTGTAGTGCTCGAGCGCCCTCTGCAGGAGACCAGCTTTCTCGCAGAGCTGAGCCACATGTGGTCTGTCATAATGGGTGAACATAGTGTTGCCAAGAATGGCGTCTGCCACTTGAGGCGCTGACATCAGATTCATTTCGAGAAGTCTGTTGAAAAACACGAGTACATATAGTTAGAAAAATCTCATGATCTAGTAGAGCAGTTATGCAAAATCTCTTTTGGAGAAGGGACAGATAATCAATTCTCAAATAGTTCGAGGGCCGCATGGGTAAAACTGATTCAATTATGAATATTTTTAATGTACATAAAATTTAATATTTTATTGTTCTTCCATTGTCCGGAAAAAATGCGGGCTGCATGAAATGTCATTGAGGGCCGCATGCAGCCCACGGGCCTCAGGTTGTGCATCACTGCATGCACCATTTTTACCCTAACTCACTCAATGCTTTTTTACTACGTCATGTGAATGCAAAGAATTTACTTCATATATCTTTTCTGATATATGAAGTAAATTTTATTAAATAATAAATAGCAAATAGCATAAAGAATCGCATGTTACCTAGTCTGGAGTGGTCCCTCCTCGGGTCTGTTGTTCTTGAGAGCGTCAAGCAGAAAAGCGGTGCACTGCTGCACCATATTCTGCTCCATGAAGACGTCCACGATCTGATGGATGTCCGCCAGAGGCTCCTCGTCGGCCACAAGCATTCCAGCAAAACCGGCTCCCTGCTCGGGACTCGTCCGCATCACAGATCTCAGCAAAAATATGTAGTCTGGCATGTGACCGACCTGAGAAATATATGCAGAGACTCGTTAGGGTCAGTTTGAGGGTAGGGAAATAACTGAACAGGGCTGAAATCGCACCATAGAGATATTTTCATAGTGTATATCAGCAGCCACACCAGTTGCGACGCAAACAAAAGTGTGTTGTAAATATAGAATGTCTTTACAGAGAAAAACGACAGTCAACGAAGCCTGAAGATGCCGAAAGGCTAAACCCGGGCTGCAAGCGACTAAGCTCATGGAAAAGTACAAAATTCAAATAATTTAAATTTGACAGTAAATGAGTCAACCAGTGTATTTCCTCAATGTAAAATGCACTTGTTCATTCCAATATTGGAATCATCTTATAATTGATGTCTTACAATAGCTTTAAAAATTACAAGAAAATGATGCTTCAGAAAAAACAAGCACTGAAATCGATCCTGCAGTTTCAGGATAAGTAAAGAACAGATGTACAATAGTTAATTTGAAAGTAAGGTTTTCTCAATGTTTTTATTATAGGTATTCAAAAATTAGGGTGAATCTTAAAACTAGCAGCATCTCATAGTTAATAAAATCCATTTATTTAGTTATCGTCATTTTTTTTGTGGAAGTTGTCAGCATAAAAATTAAATAGTCATAGCAAAGGGGAGTTGTATTTTTATTCAATTAAAAAGAATCACACACATACCTTCTTGGCATACAGAACGATCTTTTGAAACTGTCCTGTCTCGGCGAAACACTGAATGACTTTGCTGGCAACATTGGCTCTCAAGTAAACTGACAGGGCAAGAGTAGGATCCGCCTGCTTCACCAAATCACCTAATTCTTCTGAACATTCCAGTTTGTCTTCTTTCAGCCATTTCTCGAGCAGTTGCTTCCGACCTGCATGCGGACAAAAAATAAAACAAAATTATTCTACTATCCGTTCGACAGTTTTACGAGTATTTTTTTGACCGTGACAAAGACATACCTTGGACAAGAACAGGACGGCAGAGCTCGAGAGATTCGTGTTTGTTGAGCTGCGTCTGATCCAATAATATACCAAAGTACTGAAGTAGGGGCGAGGTCTGTCCGGCGGGGGTTGGAACTTGCTGGAACCTCTGAATCGTCGCGGGAGTTCGGAGGATGCCTTTGGGCGCGTGCGCTGCTACCTATTAATTTCAACAACGGGTCATGTAAGTAAGACAAGAAACGTTACATAGATTTGCAGATTTTTCTTTTCAGTTTATTTTAAAAGAGACCCACGAGTCATTTATCGAATATCTTCCTTCCCATAACAGTAACATAACGATTTACCTGTCACGAATTTACATTGCCTTTAATTGGTGGATTGAGTAACACATCACCGTTAAGTGCCTTCAAATAATTGCCAGGAGTGTTACCAAGAAAGCTTCTATCAACTCAATGTGTATAACATTGTAAAATTGTTAAATACATTACTGACTGACTGGTAATTCTTCTGGATATTCCAATAGGTTGCGATTGGATAGTATGTTTCAACTCAACCAGTCGTGGTTCTCATTAGTTTAGGGAAGTATAACAAATCTGTGGTATTTAAAGACTACGTTGAACACATAGAAATATACCAGACATCTTATTTGTAAATTTAGTAAACATTTGTCACGCACCTTGGCGGCTTCTCCGTACTGTCCATTCTGGAAGAACATGTTGAACTTTCTGACGAAGAGGTCTTCCGCCCCGCCCAAGTTGTTTCTGACGGCCATCCTCAGAGCCAGATCGGGGTTCTGCAGGACGGTGTTTATGTATGGGATAATGTTTTCCTCCTCCACTGACACGGACAGCACTTGACCTTTTCTGTTCACACCTGCAAACATCAAAAACAGAGGCAAATTAACACCTTTGATACACAAATGAAAAATTAAATGTTAACAAACACTAGTCTTCTCCTAAGGTAGGATAATCAAGGGATCATTATTTAAGGGCGATATATTTAAATACTATATATCCTTCATTATAAGACACCCTTATTTATAAATATCAATAGTAAAAAAAAACATTCAGTGGCGGTAAAAATGAATTTAATTGTAGATATATTACATATTATCTTTCTTCCTATAACCACTGGAGTCCTAAACTTCTTAAAATTCTATATACAAATTTCATGTAGAGTATCGTAGTAAATAGACCAAAGCTTAGCAAATTCGACAAAAATTAATTATTTTTTAGTCATATGCGTTTAAAAGACATCCAAATGACTTTGAAGTGAATTAGTCACTCATCCACCTCTATCGAAATATTAGATTTGTCTCAATTTACTTGCTTTCCTACGCTTGTACTGTTTGAAGATAACAAGCAGAGTGAGAAAACAAATGACTCTCAATGAATCCAATTGGAAGAGTTTTGGCTACGATTGGTATGGTGATTGATTCAAACTCAATTTCCGTGTCTATATAACTGTTATTTATTGACACTAGTCAAAAAAGATCTACTCATACTGTTAGTTGTATAAACAGCCTTTCACCGATTGAGATAAAAAAGCAGTTAAAAATTTTAGTATTTATAATGCGTTCCGATCGGAGGTGTTTACATTGTCAAATAAATCCAAGATGGCTTCAAACATTCAGCGATAATAAGTGACCCATGCTCACCTATGATACCGCCGGATGCCTCGTGGGGAGCCGTGACAAATATGGTGTCTGACGATATCCGGTTCATGTAAATGCAGGTGCCGGATTCGATGTCGCATATGTGAATGTATCCGTATTTGGTGATGAGGTAGATGACGTCGTATTTGGGGGAGACCTGCATCGCCACCGGGAAATCGTTCTGGGCTTCGGGCGGGAAGAACACGTCCACCGCCTTCTTGGGGAACGGCTGGTTGCCGGCGTGCGGTTGGCCCACCTCTGAAGACAGAAAAAAATCAATGTTAGTATCAAAATAATATGTGAAATAAGTCTTAGGACAAGAATTTACAGTTAATACTTAGTGGTTAATAAGTAGTGATTAATGGATTAACTAATAAGTTGTAAGTAAGGACATCAATATCAGCCCCTTAGGGTAAAATAAACGTCACTTGATTTTTGTCAGTTTTTTTATGAGCCACTAGATACAAAATACTATGTTATGTGTCAAAGAGATATCAATAGGAGAAGTGGATACGAAGATAGTTATATGTATTGAAATCGATTTCTTGTTCACAGTTCCACTAAACCTTAACCCTTTCCGGTCCACAAAAAAAAAACAAAAGTTCCACTAGGTTCACAATAGATTTACAGTATTGTGAGAGAAACTAATATTTAATTTTTTTTTCAAAATAAAAACTAGATTTTTCGTAAAAATGAAATTGATTTTCGGCATATAAAACGTATTGTCCTTATTATCTATATTTTGATCTATATGAAAAAAAAAATGTGGACTTGCTATTGATATTAACTCAATACTAATGAAGAAAAAAAATGTCAAATGACATTCGACATATAACCCACGAGGAAGAAATCAATGTCGAATGAGATTTGACATAGGACCGGAAAGGGTTAAAACAACTTATTATGATTTAATATTTTATATTTAACAAATACATCAGAGAGCCAAAGCATAACGTTGATTCCTGGTAGAACCAGTTCTATGGCTCTCTTGAAAAAATGAGTTAGCTTTCTTTGTGTTGTAGGCAGGGGTTCTTAACCTTATTGCAGTGATGGGCGCATTTGAGAATTTGGAAATGAGTCACGGGCACAGGCCGGATTTTTAAAAAACAAGATTTTAGTAGTACATATTTATGTTCACGCTTTTTACATCATAATTGCAATATATTTCTAAGCCGATTCCGATTCCCGATCCGAACTCTTCCAAATCATTATTCCATGAAGTCTGATAAATTATCGGCATACACTTCATCGTCACCATTATTATTTTCTGAAAGGATAACTTCTTATGCAATGTTATATATATTATATAAATTCAAATAACAAAATACGAAACGGTGAACAAAGCAACGCGAGCGGACTGAAAAATATTCCAACAAGTATAAGGGCTCAAACTAAACAAGCAACGGGGATCGCAAAATAAATCTATAAGACTGTTTTTTTTTTTTGTTTATTCGCTCAAACTTCGACCCTTATAATCTGGGAAAGAAGTAGAACTAATTGTAATTAGTTGCGGCGTGAAATGAAACGCCGGCAAACAATTTTGTGCTGACCTGTTCAAATACGGTATTTGCCGTGTCTCGCATTCAACTGACAGTCCGAAAAATAAGGCAAATGCCGTGTCCCGACAACAATGTGTTAATATTCTGTGAGATAAAGGATTTGTTCATTATTTTCAGAATGACATTCATGACATGTTCAAAGGGAAATATTTTGGCACATAATGCTTCTTGATGAATAATACAATGATACTTCATAAAGAACATGAAGGATTCATCTCTCTTGCAATGGGAATTGAATCCATTATTGCAGCCAGCCATTGCTGGAGCATTATCAGTAATTATTGCTGATACGTTCTATGAAGACATGCTAATTTCTTTCGCGTAATTATTAATTACATTAAAAATATCATCACCAAACAAAATAACATAGATAAGCTTATATATTTGCAATTTAGAAAAATATTTTTTAATTCTTTGCCGAACGCACGAAAATGACTTCGCGGGCACATTTGCACCCGCCGGCACGCGATTAAGAATCCCCGGTCTAAGGGGTTGATATATGCAAAGTGTTTGTCATGCTCGATTTCTAAACTCACCGATGATGTGAAGTTTACCGCCTTGAACAGTTCTGACAGCGAAGCAGAACAAAGTGGAGGGCTCCGGGTTGCCTTCCTGCTTGAACGTGGCGAACGATGCCGCGTGTCCTTCAATAGGCTGAGAGCATTTACGTTCAACTGAATACAGTTGCATTGCCCCCACTACGCGGTTCTGTAGGGCAGAAATACCTGCAAAGAAAACAAAAAAAATCAATCAGATCTTTGAACCAAAACAACAGTCAACAATCTCTTTCAATCTGGGTTAACTTAACCTTCTTAGTCTAAGAATGCTTTGTCAATAGTAAATAGCAAGAAACTTAAAGTGAGAAAACAAATGACTCGAGGTGAATTCAGCTCAACTGTCTAAACTAGTTAGAACAAATCCAAAAGAGCAATCAATTTAAAGTGCGTAATGTGGGAGTGTAATCTTAGCTGCAGTGTTAAATGCACGCTAGTTATTTAGTATATTTTTTTAAATCTTTTTTAGCGTTAAAATTGAAAGTGTTACTATATTACCCACTTTTATGTTGTATATGAAAGTTTTTTTTTTATAACATGTCCACTCCCAACATGGAGCATATTGACTCCTTACGGAGTTGATCTCAACAGGTATTTTTCTTTCGACGAGAACTGCTCGTTACTCAGTTGCTCAAACTCTCTTTTTCAAAGAGAGTAGGGATTGAAAGGATACGATGAATAGGAAAGGACCAGTAGTTAGCTAATCACTCTCGCTACGTGCCTCACTTTTTTTTGTGGTAAGGTGGGATGGGATTTTTAGCAACACTCTGACACGGAAGCCAATGGCGTTGACCACTGCACCACGGACCGGGAAGTATATAAAAGTAATTTTGTTTAATCCCGTTGATTGTAAAATTGTGTGACCATGTCCAGAACGTATCCCAGTGGGTGGCCTTTATTGCACAGTTCTTAAAAGATATCGAGTCGTATCCAACTACATGTGAGAGCACCATCTCACCGACTAACAACAGCCAAGTCTGTTTGGGGTCCGTTCTGTAATTGATGATCTGGCAGTCGCTGAGTGAAGGATGCCGATCGAACATCTTGACCGGAGTGGAGTCACCCTCCATCGACCAGTGGAACACTGAGGTCTTCGTGACGAGCGCTAGAGTATTCAGGGAGATCCACTTCCAGAAGAGCACATCTTCGACCATAGTGTGCGCCTTCATCTTTGACTTCATTTCGATGTTGAATATCTGCAGGGTCTTCTGGGCTGAAAAGCGAAGGACCAGGATTGATTATAATAAAAATTATGATTGATGGCAAACTTTGTGACTCTATTACAGGTATTTATTTTATGTTTTTGATTGAATGAATTGAAGTGTTTTAACAATATAAAAACTAGTATGCATTACTAAAACCTATGAAAATAAATAATTTTTAATGAGTAATTCATCTCCTTATCAATTTGACATTGTTAGAACTTAGTGGGTTAAAATGCAAAGCTGCATTAAGAAGCAATAAGCTGTCCCAGGTTGTATTCCTGCCTAGGTTCAATGAGTGCCTTATTAAAACCATCAAACCAAATTGTTGGCAAAAGAAAAACTGCTGTGAGAAAAAAATTACAATATTTTGTAATGACTAAAGATAACGCTACACATGTTGTGTCTTTGATGTGAAAGCAATATAGAAAAAGATATTCATTGTTTTAAAATGTACTAATTTCTTTTTTTCTCTCATATAACATTGGCTGTATGGAGATGAGGCTATTTTGAAATGGTATCATTTAGGATTTGAGTAGGTTTTGAAAGTAAGGTCCTCAAATATCAAAATATTTTATGAGTCAGTATCTTATTCAAGTTTTCGTCAGTGAAAAATCAAAATAGTCAGTTAATATTATAAATGGTCAGCTGTCACTGTATCAGTATGAATATGGTCAGTTATAAAATAAAACGGTCAGTAATGTATTTATAATGGTTAGTTATTTATTAAAAACTGTTTGTATTTAATTTAAATGGTCAGTCATTTTAAATAAATGATAAGTTTTAGTTTCGACAGCTTGTGAATTTTATCAAATATGGTTGTAAGAGGCAAATTTATGACAAGATCTATGAAAAATAAGCGCATGAAATGGAATAATTTCTTAAGTTCAAGTACTTGAAAGCAGATATTATTTTAATAAGTGTAAAGATTTATTTATTATACATTTATCGAATTAGAAACTGACCAATATCAAAATTGGTATTTTAACATTTGAAATCTATGACATGGGCATGCTTGCGAACTTTGATATGTGAAATTACTGGCGCAAAGATTATTGGCTGTAATGCTAATTTCTATTCAATTTGAAACACCTTCGTTCGTTTGTCCCTCACCTTCAGCGCCGGCTTTTCCTTTCAGGGCGATGACCTTACTGGCGGGATTCATGATGGCCGAATCGGCGCTGATGGGCCTCCTGAGCGGATTGGTCGGGTCAGCCATGTCTATTATTATCACCTCGGCCGTCTCGCCCACCTTCTCCCGCACGCAGATGAACTTGTCCGACTCCATGGTGAGCGTGTTGAATGATACCGAAGCCTGCGTAATGCCCACGCTCGTGAGCTGAAAACAAAAAAATACTGTCATTTTATTTGTGTCATAATAGATTTAAGTGTAGTAAATTGATTATTAAACAATAACATATATTATTTTGCAAATTTCAGTTTTTCACAGAAAATTTTTGCTGTCATAAACTATTAAATAAAATACGTCTCAGAAGTAATGATAGCATGTAAATGAACTGGCTCTATGGTCGAGTGGTCAACGTTAACGGCTTTGGTTGTGACACATGTTTCCACTTAATTAATGTATACTATCTTTACCGCAGCTTTTGTTAGTTGTATGTGTGTGTAAAATGCATAAGGGTGATTTTTGCAGTGTTGTTAACACAGAGAAATCAAAAATGCATATTTTGCAATAGAAACGACTATACAATAACTATTTTGACAATATAATAGGTTGTAAGGATCACATAATTTGGAAATACATTAGGAAGGATGAACGCCCTCACTTTTAAATAGCAATTCGACTATTTTATTCTACCAAACTTGCTGTAAATCATGATCATCACCACTTTACCATAAGTTAATTACTTTCATTTGGTCAGGGACGGTAAGAGTATAAGGATCCATTATTTTGAAGATAATATGGATTGAGATGAAGGCCATAAAATGAGTTTCTCGATTAGCAAATCAACGTATTAAAATCCTTTTTAGAGAAATTATAAACAGACGTCGGCTTAAAATCATTTCACCCTCTGACCTCTATGACCTAGGTCAGGATAAATCGAAGATAAGGATTTTTACAAACAATTTTTATACTGATTCAAATATTTCTCAATGCGGTAGAAATTGGGGCAGATCGTGGTCGGCGATAACATCTGCCATTTGATTCAACCCCCCGCCAAAATATTTAGTGATAAGACTCAGTTTTCAAAATATTGAATTTCATTTGAGGTGACCCGTAATAATATTATCAAAATTAAGACACAGGCGAACCGATAATAATGATTCGGATAACGCCGTGATACCGGAAATATCTTATATCAAAAATGAAAATTTGCAGAGCCTGCTAAAAGAAAGTGTAATAACCCTTTGAGTGGTGAGTTGATTTGGATTAAATTAGGTTTTTTTCTATAAATTTAATATAACATTATTTTTTTTGTTATCCGTAAATCTAAGAAGAATATTATTACTTATTGGAGGAATTAATATTTCTTCCGCAATTTTAAAAAAATATTCAAATAATTAAATAGTACTTTCAAATAATTATCTAGAAGCTTTTACATCCAATTTGGGTCTGGATCTTTATTGCGTTCATCTGTCAACATGTGGTTCTCTATTGACGGTGATTTCAGAAAGCTTCAAGCTGAAATGGATTTTTACAATATATGCCCACAGATTTCTCACCAAAAATTAATCTTTTTATAAAACTCTTTTGCTTATTTCAAACATATAATAAAAATAATGTGACTGCTAAAAATCACTTATTGACAACTCTAGTTTCAATATATGAAAAAATAATAACATTTCAATAAACAATAAGAGAATGGCAATAGATAATAGATGATAACATACTACCGCCGTACCGGTACGGCGATACTAATCAAAGATTCAATTTAAAGACTCGCAGATAAAGACATTGATTTTTGGGAAGCAACGCAAACTTTCCGCCATTCAATAAATTCAATGACGAAATAATATTATTGGCGATGCATTGAGATACTTATATTGACATTATAAAGGGTGGTATTGGATATTTTGACCTTTAATGCGAGTGGTTAATATACTGACCAATTTCGGCCTTTAAAACATGATTTAAGCTGAATGTTAATGGGCAAACTATATAGTACTGCAATTATTTTATCAATTCATTGAATGGCAATAGTAATTATCTGTACCTATACTTCTCACCAAATCCAAGGTATTCCTTCAAAATAAATGTCTATTAATAAAAGTCATCATCTTTAAAACGATTAGTATCCAATACAAAGATGCCTCTTTATATAGGTTAGCTTAGAAATGGGTAGATCAGGGTCATAGACTTATTATCGATACATTATTCTTCACCAATATCGTCTAGTAAGCAGAAAACTTATCTCACAACATTTTCTAATGTTGTGGCGGTAGTAGTCATCAATTATCAGTTGCCATTCTCATATTTTTCATTGAAATGTTATTATATTTTCATATATTGAAACTAGACATATCAATCAGTGATTTTTGGTTGTCAAATTATTTTTAATATGTTTCAAATAAAGAAACGAATTTTATAAAAAGGTTACTAAATATTTGGGAACAAATCTGTGGCCATATATTATTGAGCATAAAAAATCATTTCGGTTCGATACGCGCTCAGGAATTAACATCAATAGGGTGAACTACACTCCACAGATGAATGCAATAAAGATCCAGGCCCGAATTGGAAGTAAAAGCTTCTCGATAATTATTTGAAAGTTATAACGAATTATTTCAATTAAAATTTTAAATTCGCGTTTTAAAATTCCGAAAATAATCAATATCTCAAATAATTAAAATATTCTTCTCCGATTTACGGATAACAGAAAAAAAAATATTTTTTTTTTGTACGTCATTAATGGTTTTTGAAGCTTATTGAAAAAAGCCTAATTTAATCCAAAATAACTCACCACTCATAGGTTAATCTTGAAATAAATGTGTCATAAATAAGTTTCACTCTCTAATACCTTCACTGCATATTAATAAGGCTCATATTTCGCGATTGAAAATTAAATTAATAATTTATCAAGTCTTATAGTTATGCAGCACTGTTCTACGTGTTCACACCTACTATTTAAAATATCTTTTTATACTCCCAAACACTTGTGTAAAATGAATGGGAAAATGTTTATTTTCATAACATGCATACTCCAATGATCTTTCATTTTCTAAACAATTAATCTCCATTCCAGCCAATGAGAGCGCAGCATTAAACTGTAATGGCCACCTGTGTTTATCTACCACATACTGTCAGCATTTGTGCCAGTTTTATTTAAATTTACCTAATTCACTCAAGGAATAATTCTTCCGGGAAGAGACACCTGGTTTTCACGATTTTTAGGATTCAGATGTTCTCTTTGAATGCTCAATATTAACCCATGTTATGAATATAACAATGATGAATAATTCCTAATTCAAAATTTGTTTTTAGGCAAAAATCAGTGTGTAAATTTTTCAGACAATTTTTTATGGAAGAATCAATAACAATATGAATGAGAATTTAAAACAAGTATCTATGCAGATAACATCATAGCATTGAAAAGACCGTGGACCCAGACAAATATATAACTCATATTTTAAACATTTGGATACCTAAACTATAGTAATAATAATCTAATCACACTTTCAAATGAGTAATATTTTTAATTCAACCATGACAAAATTCATCACTCACAGATGTTGATCACCAATTGATAATGCTCACGATGAGTGAAACCGGTCCTGATCTTGATCAAATATATGAAAGTAGTAATAAAAAAATGTGTTATATTTATTTAACCACATAGTGACAGTCAACACCTCAAAAGAGATTTATGACTTAAGTACTTTTACCCTAAAGGCACAGAGTTCTCAATCTATTTCATTGGTTATAAAATAGCCTACAGCTCATCAAATTTTACAACAGATATCTTTATAAAAAAAACAAACAAAATATTCGTTACAAATTCTCTCCGCCCACGAAAATAATTACATCACAATATCATACACATTAAAAACATATTAGATAACTCGAGTGAAAAGAATTTTGAAATTAAGTTTGAACAGTCTGCATCTGTCGAAGTGATATAATGAAATCATTGTGAGGTAGATCATGATTATGCGCAAATTACATTCAACATAACTCCAAGTGGAGAAATTTCTCTTTGTTTTACGCAATAATTACGCATTCATTTGTTTAACATTAATTCAAAATATATTCCCAGCCAACTGTTAAGAGATGATTTCAGATGGCTGTTAGGAATTCAGAGAAGCATCATGGGGTGGAAGAAAAAGCAGTAATTTTTTTAAGTAAACTTATTGGCATTCAAAATGGCTGGAATGAAAGAATTAAAAATAGATTTTTCAGAGCTTTTCTACTTTTATTACTATGGTAATTACGCACAAATTTGTGCACACCATAAACAATGGGTTAATAGAATTTCAATATAAAATTTGAATTGTACTTTCCCACAAATTTTGTCGCTAACGACCCAGGTTTCACCTTTTGGCATTTTCATAAATTTCAAGTGCATGAATGTACTTAAACTGACTGTCATTTGTGCATTTGAAATAACTATAGGCTAAATCCAGATCAGTACAAAATTCAAACAGATTATTATTTTAACCATATCTGCGGAGAATACACTCTTCGTTGAGTTTATCTCAAAGATGAAAGTGAGAAAATCACCTTTTTCAATAACCAGCTAGTGATATGATAATAAAGAGGCACAATATGCCTCTTTATTATCATGGTTTTTCGGTTTGATCAATGGTTATTAATCGAAATTCCTGTAAATACTCGATGGAGATGATTGAGTCAGGAAATATATTGCATATTTGGTACATCCACCCGTCTTAGTTGGTACCACATAAATGTGCTACTCCATTTATGGATGAATCCCTTTCCTAAAACAAGCCCCACTTACCCGCAAACCATAACTCCTTGTACTAATACAAAGACGTTTTATTCTATATATATTTCTTTTATGTATAAATCAGGGCTGTGGAGTCGGAGTGTTTTGGCCAGAGTGATACTTGGAGTCGGAATTTTTTTAAAGTTTGAACTTTTTATTTTTGCATTTAATATGTCAAATTTGGCTTTTGGCCACACTGATAGACAGTGGCGGCTGGCGACAGAGTATTAGGGAGTACAAAAAAAGATTCAACTATTTTTCCGTACTACGGACAGCCAAAAATTCATAAGACTGGCACTCCGTTGGTATTGCGAACATCTGAATTGAAAGTCCATGTTATAGCAGTGTTTTAAAATCCAATGAATAGGAAAGAACTCTTGCAAAAATAGTTTTTTTGTACTCCCTAATACTGTCACCAGCCGCCACTGCTGATAGGGTTGATAGTTAATTGAATACACATAAATGGGAAAATTAGGGAAAAAAGTGACGATATTAACCTCTTTTTAATCGGAGTCGTGTTTTTGGTCAATGTCGGAGTCGGACTTTTTTTACCAACTCCACAGCCCTGGTATAAATCCAAAGAGGATTTAATTATTTACTTATCTGATCTCTTATCTGTTATTTATTTACTTGTTTACTTATCTGATCCTATTTGTATTGATATAGAATTGCGCTACATTTTGCGCGTCTCTAATGTATGTGTGTATAAAATCATATATCATTAGTGTGCGTAAGCCAATGTCCATTAGTTGATTACACATGGAGAAAACAAATAGGTATGACAACACTTAAAACGAAAGTACCAGGTATAATTAATTATAGCAGAAAATGATAATATAGTTGTTTGATATAAATATTGTGATATATAAAACAACATGATCTGTCAAACCAACCGAAAATGTCAGTAACTGGAGAAGTATATTTTTTAAATAATGGTTTTCCACAAAGGAATGACATATTACTCAAAAGTGAGAAATCTTTACAAATTTTGTAAAAATACGACCATGATAATTACAATATTATGAAACAGCAGTACATTCTCCATCCTTCACTCATGTTAGTTATGTATTAAAAGCCACTATGCGTTTTTAAAATAACATCGAGTTATTTAATGGCAGGTCCTATTGTCGAGAGTCAATTCTCTTGAACTATTGTTAATTCTGTTGAAGAGGTCAATAGTTCAAATCCCTGAATGGAAACATTCATACATTGTACTTGTATCCCTTATGCAAGAATACCCGTTATGTTTTGAAAATAGAGATATGTTGGAGATTTACATACATCGATTAAGACTTTAGCATGCCTGGCATTGTTATAAGAATATATTCGGCATCTAAATGGTTAACTCTCTAAAGTATTGCATAAATTCGTAACCTTACAATTTAAGGTTACTGCATAGCGACGATTCTCTCGAACAGTAATCAGGATCAATCAACAATCCAGTTGACAATGTTTGCGATGATCGAAACCGGTCCTGATCTTTATCATTCATTTAAATAATGCCTTTCCACTAAGAATCGTTAGTTAACACCGTAAAAGTAATCATAACCGGATTATCCGTTCTTCAGATCGATGACGAATTGAATCGATCGAGTATAAATCATATTGATTTTGAAGTTCGAACAGATCGATGTTTCGAAGAACATAGAGCGCGCCCGCATCGCAAGGATCCGCCGTCTCTGAATTATCTAATTTCATTTCGAAGAATTTTAATGACTCATTCGCAGTACGTCACGATAAATTTTTTGGAACAATACTAAAAAATAGCGGGGGTCGGAGATGTCGATAAAAGATAAACAATGTCGGTGCCGATTACATTGGAAAGCGTAACAGAACAATACGGGCGTATTAGGAGTATTTCATTCGCCGATTGCCATTCCGGCGGAAGAATATGTTGTACACAGTGAAGATAATGCCATCGTAATGCAACATAAAACGATTTCGGCACCCGCTCGGCGTACTGTGACAGATAAATAGACATTCTGACTCGCGGAGCGTGAACTTTTCCGGTCGAGAAAGCCTCCGACGCAAAAATCGGGAATATAGAGATGTACGGATCGTCGAAATCTAGAATCGATTCTGTCATTGGGATGTCAAAAAAACATATGTTGGGATAATGAATGTAGGACAAATCGATAATCCCGAACGATAACGCCGAAACGACCGCGAGTAGGGGGTGGATCCCGCTCTATCTGTCAATGAAAACTCTAGGATTGCGCAATGGCGACTTCGATCCGCTCTTGCGCGTTCCGTTGTCGTTTTTTGAAATAACAAAATGCAGCCTATTATTTTATGCACTCGGGCGTTTATGCGTCGGCCTTCCGCCGGATTCGAAGGTCCGAGCGGACTTTTTCTAGACGCGGCTTTCGGGCGGCGATCGGCGTCGTTTACCTGCAGGTGCTCCTGAAACCGGATCGGCAGTATTTGCGTCATGGTGATCCGTTAAAGCGCTGTCCCCGTTTCGATGAAGAATTCTTCCACCGTGTAGAACGAAAATATCCTCTGTCCGAAAACAAAATACACACGAAAACTGTCAAATCACTCAACAAACTTCACGCGAATGCGAGCGACCACCCAACATGGCGCACGTCACTCGAAAGAAAATAGTCCCCGACGTTGACGATTCGGGGCCGCCTGGATCGTATTGATTTTTTTCAACCAAGTTCCCGACGCTTTTCGACCGAAATTATTTTTTGTCAGGCACTTAACTCGAGCGTTCGCGGCCGCCTGCACGACACCCGTTTACAATAGAAATGATTCTTTCTGGCGGATGCCACATACACAGTCAGGATTGAAACGCTTATTGACAACTTTAGCCATAATTGCGATGCATAGGTGGTCAGATAGATGCGAATGACAGCTCGATAATTAATTTTATTTTACATTTAGAAAATAGGCTCAATATTTTTTTAATTAATCATGATAAATCTTTTCTGACCTTTTTATATTACAATTTTCTTAAATATAATTCTATATAATGATAGTCAAATATGTATATATTTAATTTTATTGAAGAATCTAAAATACTGTTTTACTTTTTCCGAAGATGTCTCGAAACCACCCTAATTTTAAACTTATTTCATTCGTGATTTTAACTTTGTCTAGGTTTCAACTGATTATAAAATTACAAAACGATGACTTAAACTTACATTAAATATTTTTGCCACAACATTTAAATAATTATGAATTTTCTGAAAAGAATAATGACACTGGTGACATTCGATTCAAAAATCTTTCTCAAAATAAATTTATATTATGTTGAATATGTTAGGGTAATGCATAATTATGATAAAAAGAAAGCCAATACAATCGTTGGAGCCAGCTGGACCTGAAAGAATTCCTTTGAGCAAAAGAGAACCAATTCTTTGTTGAAAATGAATTTCCACAAATCCTAAACTATACTAGATATTTTAGAATCGATTTATTTCTTATGTTGCCATAGACAATATATTAACCTTATAATAGTACTCTATGATTAGTATCTTATCTGTGTCTATGATATTATTATCTATGTACTTATAGCCAATGGTAGACGTCAAAATTTAGAAAAGTCAAAGTCAGCATCGAGAAGCCATCATCCATTGTTTCATTCAAGCAGGAATTTGGAAAAAAAAATATAAAAATGGTATACATTGATATTTGGCTAACAAGATACAACTGCAGTACTAACAGCCTAGCACAGAACATGTCCCATTGCACAATTTTGAGGCTTAAATCAACGGGAAGTTTACGGAATTGTTTTGTTTTGATTATCATTTGCTGCAAGAATATTAAGTGTTGAGCTTTTTTCCATGTCTATGATTACTGTCAGTAAAATGACAAGAGATATTCGAATGTAAAATTGATTCACACATAAACAATTTATGCAGTGTTTTATTGGACTAAACGTAGCTAAATCGGATTCGCATAATACTAACCTTAGAACTATTTTACAACCGTCATTGTTTTGTAATCAAAAACTGTAAAATGCTCTTGATTTATTCCTAAAACTCAAATCACCAGAACTGAAGATTCATTAGTCTAGCGAATGATTTGCATAATATGTATGTTTCAGTTTGGGTTCAACATGTTCCACGAGATTTCTCGGCCGTTCGAAATCAACTGCCGATGTTACTCAGTTTCAATGCTACCCGGTAATGAGAGACAAGATGTCGAGAGAGGTGGAAAAAGTGAGTAGTCTAATTGTCGAGGGCTGTGTTTTTCTTCAACAAAATAAAACCTAATAAATATATACTTTTTGGATATATTTTAATAGTACATCACTAACACTTACCATATAAATACACAATGTGTCATTTACGCCATCATTTATTCAAAAACCAACCCAACAAACGTTTCACAAAACTTCAGGGTAGTCACAACATTCACACAAGAAAGTACGTGAACGTGAATTTAAATCGGAACTGATTAATAGTAAATTTAATCTTAAATGTTAATTAAAAATACGTTCAAAATTCATAAAGCAAATTAATAGTCTTCCGCTGAGTGGTATGCCTCAAAACAAGGTTCTACGCAAACCCTGATAGCGACACATTTCAACATAACGAAACAGCTCTTTTTAAAATCGATATATTATCGATTATCATGCAATATCTTTAAAGTTCAAGTATTACATCACGATTCCAAGAGATGTCACTATATGCACGATATTTTTAAATTGTTATAAACGTTGCTCGTGGCCTTTAAACTACGTCTCCTGTACTGCGTGTAAACATGCGCATTTTGTATGGCCGGCCCTACGAGCACGGAATTGTATGGTGTGTAAATACGGCTGCGGCACCGAAGAGATTAACTTTTGTAGACCGTTAAGTTGGTCATTATCACTTACTTATATTTTGATTATTTATAATTTAATGGTGTTGGGTCATTGCCTTCAGTTGCCCGGTTCACATTCTTGAATCCCTTCTTTTTTTTAATTGAATTACTGATTTCTGTCTTGAGATATGGATGTATGTGTCTTAAAATTCGCCCCCACACCCATCCAATTCTTAAAAACAACGTCGCGAGAGCGATTAGCTTACCACAAGTCCTGTCTTTTCTATCCCTACTCTCGTCATAAATGATAGGATAAGCAACCGAATAAAAAGACTTGTTGAGTTGAGAGTTGAATTCTGTTTGAACTCCACATGTTCCGCATTAGGAGTAGACAAGGTTAACCTTTGAAGGAGTATGGACGTACTTTTAAATTTAAAATATCTTTGATTATTCCACGTATTGTGTTAACTAATTGTGACATGTGTATCGTCTCTTTCAGAGGCATCTTTGGCCTTACTATCGCAAAGTGTAATTAGTAATAAAGCAAGATTATGTTGAATTACATTCAGTACAGATTTACTCAATCCAACCTTTAAAAGGTTTTAAAAAAAAAGGTGTGTTACTGAAGTACCTATTTGCTGTCCAAGGGGTTTAATATAAATAATATTAACCGCTTTTTATTAACGGTATTTTCGCAGGTCGTATTAATCCGGGGACCGCACATTTGCGCGATTACACCAGGCGATCGCACATATGTGTGATCCTATTTATTGGGTTTTCTATCTCGTTTATGAATGTCGGACGATCGGTGCGCACTTTGAACACACTCATACTTATATCCTTATGGTTAAGTAAATGTTGAAAAATAATTCAGGTATGAAGTGGTTAAAGTATTACAGTATTAATTGCGAAAATTGCATGATTAGTGTGTGTTAATATGTTTCAGTCATTATGCCGCCATCAGCTCTGGAGCAATTGACCCGCCGCAATATAGAATATCCAATGCTGTTCAGACTGACCAATAAAAGGCACAAAAGAATCACGCATTGCGGAGTTTTAGAATTTGTGGCAGACGAAGGAAACGTTTATCTGCCACATTGGGTGAGTAGTGTTTAGTCTTAAAAATCAATGCATTAAAGTGAATTCATGAATTGAACATAACCATGTAACCAAGTGGATGAAAGCCTAGAAGTATTGACCATTCAGTTCCAAGTCTGGTTGTGACTAAATAGCTGTTCTTTCAACCTTTTTATATCCGCAGACTGTAGAGATTTGGAAATAAATTAAAAACTGGTGTCAACCAGATACAGTGGAACCCCGATCTTACGTTCTCGCATTATACGTTTTCCCGCGTGGTGCGCTCATTTTCTATAGTCCCGGCACTTAGTTCATATATAAAACTTTCCCGCATTCATTGTTTCCCACATTAATCGTTTGTTTTATACGGTCCCTTGAAAAACGTAGAATTGGGGTTTCACTGTACACATATTTTCAGTCAGTTCTGAATTTACAACTATTCGTATAAAGTACAGAGTATAATAAGTAAAAAGAAATCTCTATTTTCTTTTGTATATGTTATATAATATTTGGGCCGCGGATGATCCATGTAATGTCACAACTGGACGTATATAATATATTTGAATTTCTGATATATGTCCAGGTAGCAAAACGGAACCGGTTGAAAGTCGAGAACTTACCATACATGTTTATTTAGGATTATGAATTCAAAAAGAGACAATTGAAATCTGAAGACCAAAGGTTGAACACCGCTTTAAACCATGTCCCGTCCAATGTGGAGAATAAAGACTCTCATTTTTCAACAGAAGATGTCCAACCTCTCCTGGCTGCATGTGTCTTATTTATTTTTACTGATAGAGTAATATTTTGATTGACTTATTTATATTACTCTCGTCATGAAAGATACCAAACAGTTAATCTTGCCTTTTTTAAATGTGAACTGTTTTTATTGGAACGACGAAATATTTCAGATGATGCACAATCTGGTTTTAGAGGAAGGCGCCAACGTTTATATAGAGAGCGTTTCATTGTCCGTCGCCACATTTTCACGATTTCAACCTCTCTCCGAGGACTTCCTCGACATTACCAATCCTAAAGCTGGTATGTTGATTACAAGTCGATTGGTTAGAAACACAAAAACTTACCTACAAAAAATGAGTTTATATCAGGAAGTAAAATAATTTAAAACGTGTTATTGTTGATGTATAAAAAATTCTATGAAGTTGCGGCTCATTTATTTTTGTGTTTATAAAAAATCTTCTCTCCTGAAAACTTACTGTTTTGTAAATATGTCTTTGTGTAACCCGTTGAATTTTTGGTATAAACATCATTATTTTTCAGAATCTATTGAAAATTCATTGATGTCAAAAAAGAAAATCACATTTTATTTGCTTGCAGAAACACTAGAAGCACAGATGTTTTTTTAAGAATTTAGTATTATAAGAGAGTGGTCAAAAGAGAGCCTATCATAAAATTCTAAATTAAAAAAGTGACAATGGACATCATAATTAAGATATCCTGGATGCCAGAAATGTCAGAAAAATTTTAATTTGCATTTTAAAATTCCGATAAAATATCAATATCTCAAATAATTAAAAATATTCTTCTCAGATTTACGGATAACAGAAAAAATATGTTTTTTTTTTTTTTTGTGTCATTAATGTTTTTTGAAGCTTATTGAAAAAAGCCTAATTTAATCCAAAATAACTCACCACTCAAAGGGTTAACATATCTTCAAAAAATGTAATTTCTACAAGTAATAAATAAGCTTCAAATTGCTTTACATACCCATGTTCTTTAACCCTTTAAATGCCAAGCCAATTCCATGGATTTTTGCTCTACACCACCATTTTCAATCATCGATTTTTCCATGAAAATGCCACGTAACATACTCGGAAAATAATTTTATACTCATTATATTATTGTTTTTCATAGAAATGTGAAAAAATATATCAAAAAGTACAAGATTTAAAAAACGTCTCTAGGGCTGCCAAAAACAATAAATATTATAAATAAAAATATGAAATATATATATTTTTTTTACTAAGCTATTTTTTCTATAATAAAACAAATTATATAGGTAGCACAAATTGCATCTAGGGCTGCCACAAAACAATTATGTAATTTATGAATAAATTATATATATAATTTGAAAAAATCAACCTCCATAGTCATATTTTCTATATTTCCACCAGATTGACTCTCGTCATAATTATGAATAAAAGGTTCAAAAGGATCAGCCTCCCATCGAAATACTTCTTGTATTTCATCTTGGTTTGGGGTTGAAGTGGAGGGCACAACTGGACAGACATAATTCAAAAATGACTCATCATCATCATCGTATGATTCATGATAATCAGGAAAAAAATCATAAATCACACTTTCATTTTCATCGTCCGAATCTTGTGGAATGTAAATTTTCTTCTTCGAAAAAATTGTTATCTTCTGAATCTATTATGGGGGATAGAAATGTGCAAGACACACAAAGTTTTTTTGGAAAACATCATCGTTTGGGGGCAAAAACTTCCACGAAATTAATCCACAGTAAAAATATTGACGCGACATGAAAGAGAAGCCGAACAGTACTAAAAGTTTTGTTTTGACTCCAAAATGCGAAACATATGTTTTTCATAAAATATATTATTTCATTTTATGTTTTTTTTTCTTGGAAACTATTTTATACTATAACTTTCTATATATGTGTTGTCTATTCGCACTTACTGATATTTAGCTATTCCCTTCTCACTCTATCAATCGAGCGATCAATGCGATAATAAGGTGCCAGCCCTAGTGACATCTGTTAGCCCAACTTGAAATAAAAAGAAAACGGTTCAACATATGGGTATTCTAACGATCACATTGCCTCCAAAAGGTGTCTCTGCATAATATTGCATTTAAAAATATTTAATTTATTCATTTATAAGCGTGTTTGCGTGCCTGCACGCTGTGGCGCTGGTGGTAGCACCGATTTCGCATGCCTACACGCCGTGGCGTCTGAACGGTTAATTTGCATAGATATATTTGAATTTTGACTATCTGTTCAGAATATAATCTACTCTTGAGAATGTTTCTATGTCTTATAGACTTTTCACAATTTATTTGTCTATTTTCAGTGTTAGAAAATGGCCTGAGAAGCTTTGCATGTTTAACAACAGGAGACGTGATTGCTATCAAATACAACTCTAAAGTTTACGAGATGTGCGTATTGGAAACCAAACCTGGAAACGCTGTCACTATTATCGAATGTGACATGAACGTAAGTGCTCATAAGTTGAAAAACCATCACTTTCCTGCTATAGAATCCTATGCCTGGCAACCAAGTATCTTTTTTCTGTTTGACAGGTTGAGTTCGCACCCCCTGTGGGTTATAAAGAGAAAGTGTTCACACCGGGCGGCAGCGGAGGCGCCGGCACCTCGAAAGATGGCAACACTGATGCGGACATGGCAGCCCTCATGCCGGAGCCCAGTGGCTTCATCGCTTTCAAAGGGGAAGGCAATAGGCTGGATGGCAAAAAGAAAAAGCTCAGGCAGGACTCTGCGCAAGAAGATGACGTCAAATCCAGACAGGTTTTGAATATTTGCCAAATTTCAACTTATCTTTTATGACTTTTAAGGTGTTCACTGTCAATACTTGGTGGAATGGCATTATAATAAAAATAATAAAACATTTTTAGTACTTTTTCCACATAAAATTTTATGGATCAGGACCGGTTTCGCTCAGGGCGACCATTATCAACTGATGGTAATGCTTGCCATGTGCTGATCCAATAAATTTTTAATCCTTTTCTTAGAACTGTCGTTGGATTGAGCACTCCACGTGGATTATAGACATTAAGATTTATTAAATGCACTTATTTTGGTTTTTACTTTGGTAGTTATTATTCATACTAATCGATTTTTGATGTAATAGCTTGCTTTGCTAAGTGGTCTTCAACATTTTAATTACAATCTATTTTTCTTTGTTATAATACCAATTGTTTGTCATACCTTGTAATTATTACTTAAACTTTGTATAAATATCACTGTTTTGTTGTATTTCTTATCAGTTGACAATTCTTGCCATGAGCGAAACCGGTCCTGATCCAATAAATTTTATGTGGAAAAAGTACTAAAAATGATTTATTATCTTTTATTTTTTCTCTATTGACATGAGATTTATTTGATATTTCAGGTCTACGTCAGGGGAATTCCGGATTACGATTATGATGTGTGCAGTATCAGATTTTTACGGAACGCCCGCCCCAGCAACACAGCCAAGGATGATAAAGACGCCCCCGATCAGTTTGAAGCTTTCAAAGGCGAAGGCTTTACTCTCCGCAAAGCGAAAATGAATAATGTTTAGTTGCATAGTTATATAATATTAAGGGAATTCAAATTGTCAGTTTGTAAATTATTTTTATATTTATGCAAGTGAGAAAATTTATCACAAATTGTGCTGTGAAATAAAAAAAAAAAACGCTCACTTGAAATATTCATTATTTTTTTCATCTTACAACTGTTCCTTTAACATATGTAAAATTTACTCTAAATTTGGAGTGGATAATATTAGTCATAAATTATAACAATGTCATTAATTTATTCTCATCAGATTATCTAGATCTAGACATTTCTGGCATCCAGGATCTCTTAACCATGATGTCCATTGTCACTTTTTTAATTTAGAATCTTATGATAGGCTCTCTTTAGTCCACTCTCTTACAATCAGGGTTGTGGAGTCGGATTCGTCGCGGCGATTTGGCCAGAGTCGTACTCGGAGTCGGAAATTTTGAACTTTTTATTTTTGCATATAATATGTAAAATTTGGCTACTGGCCGATTGGTAAGGTTGATATTTAATTGAATACACATAAATAGGGCAAAACAAAGTAACGATATCAATTTTTTTTAGTCAGAGTCATGTTTTTGGTAAATGCTGGGGTCAGAGTCGAACTTTTTTTACCGACTCCACAGCCCTGCTTATAATACTAAATTCTTAAACAACAACTGTGCCTTTAGTGTTTCTGCAAGTTACCTAAAATTTCTTACCAGACCAGTTAATGGTTAGAAGCAAGAATAAGTGGCACATTCTTCCGATATTGTAAATGTTAGTGCAAGTTTTTCACACTGTTTAGCATGTTGAATCCGAATGAAAATCTCTTAATGAAAAATACCCACATTTTTGAGCCATAAAACTTTGACAGATATTAAAAACGATCATTATATCGGTGGCTTAAAGAGTAATTTTGCTAACACCACTTTTTTACAAACAAAACTTATTTGAGTGCATCGTAAAAATGTTTTAGGAAAATTTGATAACTCCATTGTCGTTCTAAAATCTACACTGCTAATTATCTAACTCCACCATTTTCTATCGTCACCTGTAATTCGTTGTTTTTCAGCAGCTGTACAAAAACATCGTTTGAAAGACCTATTTGAAATTTTCCCAATCGGTTTGAAAATACCAAAATAATCAGTTTTTACCCTCTCCTGCACATTTGACAAAAACGGGGATAGCAAATTTACTCCCATCGATATGTTATCTTTGTTCAATTACTTGCAATGCCACTTACACAAAGTCACCTGCGCGCTGCAAGAATACATCTCACGTTAAATTGAAGACTGCAATTTCTGCACGGGAACATGTTAATTTGGAATATGCATTTTTACTTCCAAATGACCATCTGATTCTAGAAATTCTAAGATTCAATTCAATTAAACAGTTTCTAAAACTATTATAATAACATAAAGCACAATATTAATAAAATAAAACCACTGTTTTGCTAGATAAAAATATTATATTACATTTTTTTAATTTTATACATATGAATACTTATTGGCAGAGTTCAACTGAAGTGAATATTGAGCTTTGATTACGGTACAAGGGTTCAGGATAGAATGACTTTGAAGTTTCAGAATTTCATTACATTCATACTCTAAAATAAACTCAATTTGATGTACATATTGTATAAA
Organism: Himalopsyche kuldschensis; assembly: GCA_028554975.1. Lineage (NCBI taxonomy): Eukaryota > Metazoa > Arthropoda > Insecta > Trichoptera > Rhyacophilidae > Himalopsyche > Himalopsyche kuldschensis. The sequence goes on along the minus strand of JAHFWI010000031.1, from coordinate 1,352,583 downwards.
AATTTCAAGAATTGATGATGTAAAATTTTATTGATCCATAAGTTTTGATGAATCATACAATTCCATTTTCAAAACAATTTTATTTTGAAACTAGATTGTCATTCATCGGAGTGCATGATTTACTGGTGTTGTAATTGTTCACAATATCACTGACACACGTTCCAATATGCACTGAAAAAATTCTTAGAGTAATTAAAATTAATTTAATGTAATGAAATGTGCATCGTATAGCATTTCTACTAGATAAGTGAGCGACAAAGAGTTTCTTACAAGTAATATTAAAAATATTCGCTAAATTAACCGTACAAAAAATTTACATAAATATTTGTACAAAGTAACAAACGTTCACACCCCAGGCAGTATCATCCATTTTAATTATCATCGGCGAGCTAATGATGAGTCAGAAATTATTCTATATCAGATCCTGATCTTTATCAGAATATATGTGGAGGTAATATTATATTGCCGTTCCAAGGAAGAAGTCAAAACATATGTTATTAATGCCATTTGCTAAATATTTTTGAAAGCTATAAATGGTTACTTTTAGAAAGTTTATAAATGGTTACTTTTCCTGCTGAAAGTATAAGAATTTCTTAGCAAAAAAGCAGTAACTCTAGTTTTCTTAGCAAAAAGGCAGTCAATGCAACTAATTATTGCTTGTTTCCAAAACATTTTCGCATCACCCACTTTTTATAAATTCTAAATACTTAAACTTCAAATGTCATTTTTTCTCAAAAGTTAGTCCGTCACTTATTGCCTTCTTGCTTGGAAAGGCAGTAATGAAAGATAATTTTAAAAAAGGAATTTGTTGAAAGTTTTTGTTTGAATGCCAGAATTTGTATTTTTTTATTTAAGACAGGAGTTTACTGGATGTTGCATACAATGGTAATATAGGTCGCCTTTAGATAGATGTATGGGTACTACTTTAGTATGCGGTCTACCTACCTAACCTAATCTACCTACCTTAGAATCGCAGCTATTTATTTGTTTATTTGTATCATAGCATACGGGCGAAACTTCAAAAACAACGAACTTTGATAAATGGCAAAACATTTTTCAATGTTATACTTTGTTCTTATGGATTTGCAGGAAAGCCGAGCAATATCTGGTAAACCGCTCTTCGTACAAGTTTCATATATTTATATCTTATAGAACTGCTTTTGAGCATGACAATGCCGTATTTAACTCAAAACAGTCATTTTTGTAGTTTCGCCCGTATGTCCCTACACCCACGAATTTTTGTTGTTGCTTGCATCCCATAATGTTGTCGAAACATTTACATCAAAATATCATCTGCAGCGAAGAGGATGTGGTTGATTTTTAACGATAGCACAATCTTCTTGATGTTGCAGAAGGCATGATGCCTTGTCATCGATGTGAAGGTGATAAGAAGGTTAGGTTTGAATAAATTTTCAAGTAGGAATGTAAAGGTAGATCGCATATTAAAGTAAAGACGTGAAGGTAGACCGCATACTAACGTGGAACCGAAGATTGAAGTTACACTTACAAACAATGATTTCCGATTGGTGGATTGGCGAATTGGATATCACTTATGGTATTTGATATATATTATAGTTCCGCCGATGACAGTTCGGTATCACTCATCACTGAAATATTCTATGTCCGTGTTTGACATTAGCCCCGTTTGACAAATCAATTGCTTACCTTACTTACTCGAAGCAGTTTCGAAATAAGGAAGATTTTTTTAAGTCGTAATAAGTTTTTCTCAGAAAAGAAAGTATAATTCTATGTATGGGCTTCTCGACGTCAAGTCAAGTTGTACCGAATGTCACAGAGAAGACGATGAGTCAAGATACACCGACGCGTTAAAAACGTCTGAGGAATTCTTCCGAGCAGATTCTAGCTCTCGCGTTGACGGCCAGCTTCATTTCACTGATCTCTTTGTCAATCTCTTCCATGAAGTAGATGACAAAGTCTACCAATTTGTGTTTGTACATCTGTTCCGTGTGAAAGTTCGTGATGAGAAAGCTAATGTTGTAGCCGTCGATCGGCTTCCTTCTAAGCACGACGAAGTTTTCGGCGCGCATCATCATGAATCGCATGAATTTCTTGCAGAGGATCTTCTCGATCTCGTCGGCCTGTTTCACCATAACGCTCACACGGATCGAGTTGATGGACGCCTCAATGAGCACCTTCTCGTTTGCGTTTCGCGAGATCACCACCGGGTTGAGCAGCAGCTCCCGGCTTGACCTCACCTCTATCTCCGGCTTGTTGTACCGCTCGACCACCCGGGACGAGAAGTGGTCGAGGCACATGGCTGCGGCGAGCGTGTGTCTCACCGCGTTTAAGTACGGCTTCAGAGTGGCCGACATTTTTATTTCGGTGGGACGAAACGGAGAAAACCACACCTACGGGCGTCGCGTTGACAGATAACGAGACGGCAGTTTGGGATTACTCAGTGCGATTTGTGACAGTTCGAAGAGTTGTTGCCGTAATAATTAATTTTATTGTCTCTGGAAATAATAAAATATTATTTATATTGTATGGTCTATGGTTAATGCAAATACAATAAGTTACTTATATTGGAATAGGTTTCATAATTTTTCTTTGATTCCTGTGTATGTTTGAACAGATATCTAGTTGAATAACACACCGGTGTGTCGCATAAGAAAAATCTCTGACAGCAAAGAACTCACCGGTGGGCAACAGTGTTTAAGGCGTCAAAAAATAATATTTCTCAAATTATCACATCGAATATATCCGAGATCTCTTAAGGAGGTCCCCCCATGTGACGGCCGGTTTTTTTAGTCTTTTTGGGTTTTTGTTTTGACGAAACTTACTAACGTAGAAGTTTGAAAATTTTACCATATGTTGATTGACATTTTAACAGTAAGTCAAAATATTTTCAGACTAAAATCTTCATCACAATGTGTGGCGCACCACTCCAAACGCACCCATGTCGAAAAAAAGGTGGTAAACGGCCTCCATCCGGCTGATTGGCTTATCGAAAATCAAAAAATCTAACGGCGTTTTAATCTATGAAACTGCAAAAACCATTTGAACTAGGATCTTTTGAAAATGTAGAAAATTGAACAATTGAAAAGTTTTTGAAAAAAAAAGTTCAAATTTCATGATTTTTTTCGACTATTTGGTTATGTAAAAACAAAACGGCTGGGAATTCATTTTTTCACTATCCTAGTTCAAACGATGACAAAACATGTTTTTAATCTACCATTAAAATTTCAAAGCAATCGGTTAACTCGTTCTTGAGATATCGTGGAGGCCAGTTAGGAAAACACAGTTTTGAGAAAAACGCGTTTGAAAGTACAAATACGATTTAAACTATGAAATCTTTACTCCTTATTTATCTGCTATGTCTAGTCCATAGATAATTCTTTCTTCTTCCTGTTTTAAGATTTTTGAAGCTGCTTGCTTTGCTCTTGCTTCAATTTTGGTTTGTTTGTTGTTGCAAAAAAAAGATTGTTTCAAAATATCACATGGGGGGGACCCCTTAAAGCTCACAAAATGACTATAAACGCTTCGTGTTAATAGTTTTCTTAAATATATTCAACAAGAAGTGTGTAGAGCAGTGGATCTCACTTGAAATTTGGCTGTGGCCGCATCAGAAACATCAGCGGTTCTACGGATATATCTGGTGGTCGCACCACATTTTTGTGTCGAGTCTTTTTTGCCAAAAAGTCCTAAAAAATTTTGTGTTGAGTTTTTGCTAACAAGCAATTCTTGATGGACAATGCAATGCATGTAAAATATTTTATTTTCAGTGTCTTTGTTGACAAATTTACATAAAAAAACCATTTTTTATTAAATATCAATATTAACTATGAATCTGTTGGTGGCCGCACATGAGAACCACTGGTGTAGAGGTTATCAGGGCTGTCAAAACTTTTGATAAAATATTCACAATATTAACGTAATTATTATTTTGCATGTACATATATATGTATGTTTCAAACCAATTGAATAAATACCACTGGCGGATCCAGGAATTGTCCCAGGGGGTGGCCATTTTGAAAAAAAACATGATATATTAAAAAATATATAGACCCAGTCCCCTTTTTACGCGATTTTTTGAACGTCACCGCTACTTTTTTTTACACGATTTTTTTTTCGATTTTTTTTACGGAATAAATTATGACCTTGCGTTTAAAGAAGTGATGACACCGAAAAAATGCAAACATTAAAAAACATAATATTAAAAAAAATATTGTTCAATACCAGAGAAAAATCGCAAACATAAAATTAAGTCGAATTTTCTTTTTTTGACGTTGCAAATAGGCCCAAAAATATTCATTTTCCAGAGGATGTGTTGCAAAGCCAGACCATTTATAGTCTTTACGTACTCATACGATTCCTTAGCCAGGTTTTCATGCGTTGTAATTCAGCGGAGGCAACGCTGATTGTCAAACTTAGTAAAATTCGTAAAAAAAACCTCACAATTTATTAACCTATCACATGTCGTATATATACAGTTGCGGCGAAAGAAATCCGCGCACTCTTCATAATTCGATTCCTTAGCGAATATATCCTCGAAATCTTTACCGATTAACATTTTTTTTTTCATTCGATTGTAAAAAAAACAATAACTATATTTTGGAAAATAATCAAGGTTTGAAAGCTTCAACAGTACTGATCCAGATCTAGTCGCGTTAGCATCTGTCAAAATTATGGATAACCGCAAAAAACATTATCGCGATAAATGCCCAAATTGAATCAGTTTTCTGGGGAAAACTTACCAAGTAGAAAAATTTCGCTGTGAAAAAAGTATAATGTGGGTTTTTTTTAAATATATTTCGTGAAACTGGCGCTCTGAAAGAGTATGTTTGAACTGGCAGAGAGCGCTTAACAACCGACCGGGACGACCTTCATATAATGAGTATAGTTTTTCAAAAACCCTTCAAAACTGCTACAGTTTTCCATGCTGAGCTTTAGTCGACTAGTGATTTCACATGATTGATGCGAAATGTCCGTAATAGCCGCAATAGAATTTCCCGCTTGACGCCTAAAAAAATAGTTCCCACTGTAAAAATGTAAAAATAGAGGTAAGAATGGACGAAGGTGCACAAAAATTGATCACTTTGGATGATTGGAGACGAGTCATATACTCTGATGATTTAAATTTAAACTCATGAGGACAAGACGCGGTAAGCAGCCAGGCCATCTTAAGGTTAGTGAAAGGCGTCAACCGATTGTTCTTCAAAATATGGCTAGTAGTTTTCTTTACAATCGGAAGAAACAAAAATCGAAATCAGTAAAGATTTAGAGGAAATATTTGCAAATGAATGTAATTGTGAAGGGTGCAAGGATTTCTTTTGCCGTAACTGTAGTTGTTACTAAAGGGTCTGGATAAAAAAGAGAACTACAACATTTATTTAAATAAAAATCATTTGAAAATGAATGTTATAGTATTTTGAATGGAATAAATTCTCCTCAGGGGGGGGCCATGGCCCCCATGCCCCCCCCCGTGGATCCGCCTATGATAAATACCAGGGCTGTGGAGTCGGAGCTTTTTGGCCGGAGTCGTACTCGGAGACGGAAATTTTGAAAACTTTTTATTTTTGCATGTAATTTGTCAAATTTGGCTATTGGCCGGATTGGTAGTGATATTTAATTGAATACACATAAATAGGAAGATTAGGAAACAACTGTGACGATATTAAACTTTTTTTAGTCGGAGTCGGAGTCGTGTTTTTGGTCAATGTTGGAGTCGGAGTCGAATATTTTTTTACCGACTCCACAGCCCTGATAATTACAAATTATTCATAAAATCAAAAGAAAAATTCATTTTATGATAACCAAAATTTCCGACTCCGAGTACGACTCCGGCCAAAACGCCGCGACGACTCCGACTCCGGCCAAAAAGCTCCGAATCCACGACGCCGACTCCGACCTCGACTCCACAGCCCCGGTTTCCTTAAAAGATATTCAACAACAAGTGTATATCAAAACTTTTGATAAAATTTACGTTAATATTAATTTGCATGTTTATAGGTTTCAACCCAAATGAATAAATACAAATTATTCATAAAATATTGAAAAAAATTCAACAAAAAATCATTTGATGATAGCTAATCGGGGTGCAAAATTGACCTAATATTATAAACTGTGTGTGACAACCCTCATCGAGGATTCGTAAATACGCTCTAAAAGCCATGTGGTATGGTAATTAGCATGGGATTGCTTTCATAAGGGATCAAAGACATCTATGCTCTTAAATAACGTAAGTAGTTTTAAGGTATTGTCCCTTTTTATTTTTTGAAAAAGTCATAGCGTACATGGCAAAAAGTGGGGAATTCTTCTAGCTGGTAACAGGTTAAATTGTTGTTTGATTTCTAATAACCTACCTATGTAATTTTCGTGGTATAACTTGTTTTTTCAAAACAAAAAAAAAATGATATAAAACTATTTGGTGAGCATTATTGTTTTCAATTATTGTATATGATATCAAGTTTCTGTACATTGCCTGAATATACAAAATATAAGGCGTGTTTAATAAGGAGTGATATTTTAATATTTTAATTATAAGTCAGTACAATGTCATTTCGGCAAAACAGAGACTCTACCAGAGGACGTTTTTTATTTAATAAATTCACGATGATCATTTGTATGATTTATGACGCCCTTGAGACTTATTTAAATTTATCGCGAACGAGTAGTGCTAACCATTCATATGCTAACCATTCAACAATTGTTGAAAGAAGATATTTTCATTTCCATGGCATTGAACGATATGCAACGTTCTTAAATTGGAGGACCGCATTGAATTGGATGTAACTTGGTGTTGCCGCATTCAAGAAAATTATGTTAACCTGATCTCTGCCTAAAGCGTATATTTACGCGCTACAAGTCCGTGTTCAAGGGGCCGTCCATACAAAATGCGCGTAAATTTACGCTCTCCTTTGTACTTAATTTACAAGTCACCAGTTCCTATTTAAAATAATTAAATTTAACTTGCATATAGTGACATCTTTTGAGAGCGTGTTGTACTACTTGAACTCAAAGAATATTGAATTTTAATGTGTAATACATCGATAATTATATTAGGATTTATTTTTTGAAAGAAAATCGCGGCCTCCTGTGTACGGCCATATTGATTTTTACCGGCATAGAATCGGTTAAATAACAATTTTCAACGGCAAAATATAAAATTTAAACTGCTTTAATTTCGTACTTATACATGAGCGTTGCAAAACATTATTATAAGGTAAAAAATTGTTCAAAAGGCTGCACTTATAAATACTTTCCAGTAAATTTTAAATTAAAATCGGTGCGGCCTTCAAATATATTAATTAAAACAGAATTTTGCTTAGTATTGATGACTTTATACTGTTTTCCAAGTGGTTAACGTCATGTTATTCGGTTGCCGTGTCCATGGTCTCGAATCTAAGTACGGATACTTTCATAAAATGATTTCCCAATCGCTTTATGGATTTGTGTTTCATCATTTGGATGTCTAAAATTCAGGCCCAACCATCGCATCCCTATTTAATTGACACACCACTGCAACTTCAGTGAGCTCATCATAATTAGCGCTCTAAAACACGTACATCAACAATTAATTATTAATATCTAATATCCTGTTACAAAATACAGGTTCTTAAACACTTCGGTATCACACTTCTTAGCAATTGTCGGGTTTTTTTAAAGTTCACTATTTTGCCGTCAAAGATATTATATTTTTTTTAAATCTTATTCTTAACTACTTCCAAATTTAAATCGTTTAAATTTTTGTACTTTTCCATGAGTCTTTATCGCTACGACCCGGGTTCGTTTTTCAGCATCTTCAGACGTTTCCCAGTCCTTTGAATAAAATGTTTCTTTTATTTGCAATGTTTTTTCTACAATTTATTTAAATAGAAGTTGTAAAACAAGCTGTCAACTGCAAATAATTCATAATTATAAGGTTTGTTATGTGTTATAAAATGCCTATCACTTACGTCTATGTTTAGTGCTTTCTAATTAATTACTTAATAGTAATTGGTTAATTTAAGTAAACTTGAATATGGATCTATTATCTGCGGTACATATGAAAATGTATGCATATATATAAGTCACAGCTGGAGTGAGTACATAAAAAAATTCTGTATTATTATTTAAAAAAAATTAACTATTTTTCATATGACAATTACTTAATGGATTATTATCCAACCAAGCTTCTTTTATGAATGCTTTCGTTTCACTCTCTTAAGCTTGAAGACCGATTTCAATATTGCTAAATCTTTCCCTTCTTCTTCGAGGCCGAGTTGATAACCCTGACATCCTTAAAACTTTAATTTGCATGCCGCCAGTTTTTACCTACGTGGTTGTAGCCAAGGCCGAGTATTTTTTTTGTCAGAACTTGTTTGTCACGTAGGTCTTTTGAGTCGACGGTCGCAAGGACTGTTCGGCTGATGGATGCACTGCCTGTTGAGGTGGACATCTTCAGCAGGGAGCTTGGTGCTTAGTTTCAATTTTTTTTTATGTAACTAATATGTTTCTGGTTTAATATGTTTCTGTTATGTTTCATAAATGTATATATTTTTTAAAAATTTTGTGTTATATGTATGTTATGTGATAATTTTACTCAACTTTTTAAATGCATGGCGCATTGGCGTTAGCTGTAATGCCATGTATTGTATTTTTATTTTTTCCAATAAATATAATTACCGGAAAATTTCTCTAGAACCGGTATGTCGGCATTCCAGGGCTGTAAAGTCGGGGGTTTTTGGGCGTAGTCGGAGTCGTCGCGGCGTTTTGGTCGGAGTCGGAAATTTTGAAAAAATTGAACATTTTATTTTTACTAATAATTTCAAATTTGGCTATTGGCAGGATTGGTTGGTTGATATATATTATTGAATACACATAAATATGATAGGTAGAAAAAAACGTGACGAAATTAAACTTTTTTTTGTCGGAGTCGTGTTTTTGGTAAATGCTGGAGTCGTAATTTTTTTACTGACTCCACAGCCCTACTAAATACTGTTAATATTACAATTTGTGGTTAGTTGAAATTGCAATACGGGTCCAAATGATTTCTATTTTAAGTATTATATAAGAATTATTGATTGAGTAGGCATTTACTTGGTAGAACTCCATTATAGTACGGTAAGAAAAATAACAATGTATTTTAATTCTACAGAAATTATTTAATAAATTTGTTGATAGTTATTTCGGCTTACGCCCTCGTCAGAACTATTTTTAAGTCTGCATTTACTTACCCTTTATATACTGTTGTAGACAGAGTACACAATACACTTTCTTCCGGATTTGTAACATTTAATAGCTTATTATTACCATATAAAACTAGGATGTTGGAACACAGAAGAAGATGTTTTGTGAATCCTGTCTACAACCATACATAAAGGATAAGTAAATGAAGGCTTATCTCGCATATATGTATGTATGCTTGTTCTAATGCACGTTTAAAACATTTTTCTGACAAGGGCGTAAGCCGAAATAGCTATCAACAAATTCTGTAGAGTAAAAATACATTGTTATTTTTCTTACCGTATTACTACATATATAAGTTTTTAAATGACTAACGTCGGACTGAACGCAATGTATAAAAAAAGGCGCGGTGTGTTTTTTATTTGTTTATTCAAAAATAATTCACTCATTCCAATCTCACATTTGAATTTTTCGTAATTTTCATTTCCGGTATTATTATCCCAAGTCTTTATTTTTTCATAAAATGTGTCTAGTTTACGCTGGCGTATAGATTTTGCCAAAAGATCAATTGCTGCTGGTTAGGGTTTTGTAGCAGCTCAATTTTGTCAGTCAATCTCATGTAGTCCATGGTATCCACACTCTGGATCGGATTCCACGTGACAGGCAAAAGAGAAGTCTTAGTTGGAGTCGGATTCCTGGAAATAAGCATTAACATACCGTAAAACGGGGTGAATAGAGAATGTAGACTTTACTAAGTACCCAATGTATTGTTATACTATTTATATATATACAAATACAAGTATTGCTACCCGGCTTCGCTCGGACCAGTTTGGGGTTATGTTCACCTCGGCGCGTAAATTCAGACGGGCCAAGTTGAAAAAACTTTTTACAAAATTCAAAAGTCTAGGTCAATTAAAATGGAATTAAAATGAACATTTCAGACTGGCATTGACATTTCACAGCCCCTTTCATATATTGACAGCCCCATTCTCGCCCATTAAAATGTCCAAATTCAAGGAAAAAATCTAATTTGCTGTCAAAGAAATGTCAAATAATACCTTCACGTAAATAAAAACATTATTATATTAATAAAAGCCGGGAAAAGTCAGTAGAAGACTAATTTATTACATTTTGACTAAATGTCTTCGCCGATAAAAATTCAAACATATTTTCTTTCATATTCGTTTTTATGGCAACTTAATGACCAACAATGCAAAAGGGAATTACAGACCCACAGACATACATACGCCGTTTCGGTTTTATATATAAGATTTGTACAATGACAAAACCAAACCAACTAAATGATTGGCCGAAATTGAAACAAATGTGCTTAAGTTCGATGCCTGTGCATCCTTACTTTTTGACCCCTTATAAACTTCTCTTTTATTGGACGAAAATCAAATTAAATGATTTTTTTTTTGGTTAATAAGTACCGTAAAACGAAATGAAACTCGTATAGAATAGAGGTTCATATATTCCAATCATTATAATCTGTATTTTTGTCTCTATTCACCTGCCAAGTCTCGATTTACCCTCTCTCGTCTCTATTCACCCCGATTCAATGTGAAAAGAGACATAGAACAAAATTGACAGTGTCTTAATAACGATAGTGAATATTTGAAAAATATTCTCATGAGTGTGTAGTAGGACGATAGAGACAAGTTTCAAGCCATTTATATTTGAATTATGTGGCGCAGGTATGAAAACACATAGTCGTGAAGGGTCAAAAATGTCTCTATTCACCCCGTTTTACGGTACCTGTTTTGCTCATCGCGAGTATTTTCAACTGATGAGAAAAATTGGTTCTGAGCATTATCAGAATGATTGTGTAGCAGTACGGTAAAATGTGTTTTATTTATTCAAAATGAAATATTGGTTGAATGCTCGTAATGAGCGAAAACGGCCACGATCTTTTTAAAATATATGTTAATTGACACCTTGAATTGCTGTTAGCGACTTCTTGGAAAGTGATTTTCTATAAGTATGTCAAAAATGGCATGTTTGTACATCGACACCTTACTTTGAAAAAGTTCTAACTGCTATTGATACTGTTTTGAGATATGAGCGTTTGAAGTTTCGATTGATCAAAATTCACTTGTAACAATGAGCAAGTAAAAATGTTTTAAAATACTTTATTAAGCATATTTTTCAGAAATAATGATTTTAGAGATCTAATGATAGAAATAATGATGACAATCTTAGAACTTAGAATCAAGTAAATTTAGTAAAAAAAGTGTGCAGATGCAGTGCAACTCCGGAATTCTGCTCACTCCGTTATTTAACCATAGATAATTTTGAAATTCAATAATTTATATGATAGAATGCGGTAAATACAAGCTTTTCCGACCAAAAGGTCATTTTAGGCAAAAGTGTCAATTAGAAACTTTTCAAAGTAAGATGACGACTTGTCTGACTTACAATAAAAAAAGAGGTCAAAAATTGATTAATTAAATAAAATATTAAATGAATTTACCCCCACTTCATGAAGTTGGCAATCATCGCTGACAGTCGCCGCGATACCTCTTCGGTCTTGTCAGATTTTTGGACTCCGATGAAAAATGGCGTTGTGAACACATACCCCAGGTCATCACCGTGCGCCGCTCCTTCAATTCCAGCGTGGTAGAATTTCTTGAATATACTGAACTCACTGTCGTAAGCGAACTGCCAAAAATAAATTGGACAATCCGAATTTTTCAACCGGAAGTACACACTCTTCGCTACGCCGTAAAAGAACTTAGAGTCGCCCATCATTTGAACGTACTGCATGGCCGTAGAATTGCTGATCCGTTCTCCTTTCAAGTAGAACTGTCTCACCTTATTCACCACATCTTGCCTGTCACTGGGGTACCTCAGACGATCCATTAAGTCTCCTGGCATCAAATACTCAAACAGTTCATCAACATTGTTCAGATATTCAGGGTCATCTTCGATCGCTTTGATAAATTCAGAACCATCGAGATCATTAAAGCCGACCATACTCGGAACTTTGATATAATCTCCCGATCTTAAGATTTTCTCAGGATGGTCATGCAAAAATCTCTCTTCACCGGGTATGTAATCTTCAGCGCATGGCACAAACGGTAGATATATTGTCGTTGGGATTTCACGGTCTCCTAGTTTCTCTGCTGCCTCAATTAACGCACCGGCATCAGCTTCGTTTAAGAACTGCAATAGCTCGTTGACATCAGTATTCTTCCATCCAAGATATCTCCCTAACCTGAACGCGTACTTGAGTGGCTCTTTGGCATATGCCCAGTAGCTTACCGCCGATGAGCTCTGTGAGATTGTCTGTGAAAACAATCCTACCGCCATCTTTGATAGAGTCATGTATTCTACTGCAGCCCCTCCCGTACTCACTCCATATAACGTGACTTTCTTTGGATCTCCGCCAAACATATGCACGTTTGTCTGTACCCATTTGAGGGCCTCAACTATGTCTTTCATGCCGGCATTTCCTGGAGCTCCGGCAGTTTTAGTGGACAGGAATCCCAAAGGGCCCAACCTGTAATTGAAGGAGACATGGATGGTGTCTTCTTTCATCAGTTCGCCGGGCCCGAAAATGTAGCTGTTTCCCGTGAGCTGCTTGAATGATCCCCCGTGAATCAATACTAGTACCGGAAGTCCAACGGCCTCCGTCGAGGGTGTGTGGATGTTCAGGTATAGACAGTCTTCGCTCCCGTGAATAGCGCCAGTGAGGGGCAGTTTTTGCATGCAAGCTGTGCCGTCTTTGGTCGCGTCTAAGATTCCTGTCCACGGTGTCGAAGGCTTGGCTGTCTGTTATCAATAGGAAATGTTAGATTGTAATAAAAATAATAAATCATTTTTAGTAATATAATATTTAAAATAACTTTGATTATTCCACGTATTTTACTACTAGCTGTGACACGTGTTTCGCCTCTTTCAGAGGCTTCTTCGGACTTACTATCGCAAAGTTTGCTTAAGTAATGAAGCGTGATTGATTCTAATATTTTAAGATGATAAAATTACAAAATGGAGTTTGGTATTTTGGGATTTTTCTAAAAAAAATTGAATCGAAACAAAACAAACAAATAATTTTACTACTAATGACGTTAGCATTACAAAATATTAACTAATGAGCTGTAATCAATCAGATAGGGTTGGGTTTAACTTATTCCAAATAAAATTTAATGGATCTGGACCGGTTTCGCTCGTGGCGAGCACTATCAACTGATGATAATGCTCGCCATGTCATATCAGTTGATTATGCTCGCCACGCCATTCCACCAAGTAATGACAGTGAACAATTTAAAAGTGATGAATGTTAGATTGGTTTATAATTTGTCATTCTAAATTTCTTTTTGAAAACTGATACTCGAGTATTTCTTTTAATCAAATAGTTTCTCATAATCATACAATCGATATCTAATTTCAATCCTTTGAATTTTGTACTTTTCCATGAGGTTTGATTTGAACAACCCGAGTTCGACTTTCGCCATCTTACGGCATTTCAAGTACACGGATCTACTGAACTGACGCGTAGTAAACATTTTGTATCGTTTATATACAAAAATAAAGGTAGATCAAAAAGCTTAATTTTTATGAACGTATTTAATTTATATGAATTAACGATTTTTTTTATGTAAATAAGTTTCAATGATTTTGTAGATAAATTATAACTGTCGCGTATTTTGAATGTAGTATCGTAAATACTAATTACCAAATAATAACATGGAAATCTCGATAAATATTTTGTGGGTTTTATCCGAATTCTTATTGTGTGTAAGTGTTGAAATTTGGCATACTGTTTGCAGCCCGGCGGAAAGTTTCAGTGGCCCAGTACTGGGCCGTGGACCACCGGTTGGGGAACACTGCTCTATACTATATTAATGTATCATGGTGTTTCATTAAATATAATACAGATCTAAGAGCGTGAAAATAATCAAGAAAGTGCGTGCAAATAATTTGTTTGATTTCGTTTGCAAACAATCTCATTAAGTGATTTCTTTACAAATTCCATCAAGCATCTTCAGTTGAAATCCTCAATTCAATACAGTTATCAATTTTAAATGCATTCTTTGTATTTCAACCGTTCTAATGCTAACGACTCACCAGTGTGTCGCATATGTAAAAGCTCTGACAGCTAAGGACCTTACAAAATAAATATAAAGTTTTCGTTTTTATAGTTTTCTTAATGGCTGTGGAGTCGGTAAAAAAGTCTCACTCCGACTCCAGCATTTACCAAAACCACGACTCCGACTCCGACATTGACCAAAAACACGACTCCGACTCCGACTAAAAAATGGTTAATATCGTCACCTTTTTCCCTAATTTTCGTATTTATGTGTATTCAATTAAATATCAACCCTATCAATGCGGCAAAAAAGCCAAATTTGACATATTAAATGCAATATAAAAACTTTTTAAAATTTCCGACTCCGAGTACGACTCCGGCCAAAACGCCGCGACGACTCCGACTCCGGCCAAAAAACTCCGACTCCACGACGCCGACTCCGACTTTGACTCCACAGCCCTGGTTTAATTAAAAGATATTCAACAACAAGTGTATACAGGTCATCAGGGATGTCAAAACTTTTGATAAAATCTTCATAAAATTTACGTTCATATTAATTTGCATGTTTATAGGTTTCAACCCAATTGAATAAATACAAATTATTCATAAAATATTGAAAAAAATTCAACAAAAAATCATTTGATGATAGCTAATCGGGGTGCAAAATTGACATAATATTATAAATTGTGTGTGATAAACCTAATCGAGGATTCGTAAATAAGCCCTAAAAGCCATGTAGTATGGTAATTAACATGGGGTTGCTTTCATAAGGGACCAAAGACATCTAGCCCTTAAATAACGGAAGACGTTTTAAGGTATTGCCCTTTTTTAGTTTTTGAAAAGTTCGTAGCGTACAGGGCAAAAAGTGGGTAAATTTTATATCTGGTAACAAGTTAACTCACCTGAAATCTGACTGGTGGAGATGCATAAGGGATGCCTAAAAATGATGAATATCTGACGCCATTCCTGTTGACTCGATATCCTTTCACGACTCCTTCAGCTGTGGTGACAAGCGGTGGGTGATCTGGATCGCTTTCATCTTTCGGGACGAATCCGTCCACCAAAGCCCCGCTGTATAAATACTCAAGCAAAACAGACTGATTCAGACCACCAAGTGACGACAATAAACTCAAACCACCAGATAATGTATCCCCAAGATCGGGTGATACTTTGACACTTGTATCTTTTAAAACGTCACTGGTTTCAGATTGTGTTTTGGTTATTTTTTGAAATGCAGCAAACGGAGAGCTGTCACCTGATTTGGAAACCAGCTTGATAACATCAGCGAGGCTGTTGCCTTTCAACAATTGTTGATATTCTTCCTTTAACTGTCCATCGTCTTTGAAAAGTTGACCAGATAAAACTGGTCCAAGACTATTCCTGATTTCCGACAGTTCGTCCGCGCGGACTAAGAAAGGCCAAATCGATATGATAATTAACAAGTGTGACGCGATATTTTTTAGTTTCATTTTTCACTTAATGCGTTGAAGGTTCGGCGCTGACTGGAAAAACACGATTGTTTGTTTTATAAGCCTTATTGTATTTATAAAAAACCAGTTTTTCGTTTTTCATAAAATTAATCCAGTGATGTAGCGCTGAATTAAAAAGTGACGTGCCGCTTATTATTTCGATTGACTTTCCTCGTTCAGATTTTTTTCAAGCCATTGCCCAACATATTGTTTGCTGAGAGTTGTAGAGAGAATATGGTTCATAAAAATAATCCCACATTTTTAGTACTTATTCAGGACCGGTTTTATATTAAAATGAACTTCCACAAAGTTACCGTCGAAACCATCGAAATTTATTAGTCGTGCGTATAAATAACGCCGTATTTTTGTATTTATTATCATTTGATATTGTTCACGATGAGCGAGACCGGCCCTGATCTTAAAAATCTAATTTGAAATAATCACTAAAAATGTGTTTTTTATGCCATTCTACCAAGTATTGACAGTGGACACCCCAACAGGTTGGAATTATTAACCGTCGGTCAGTCCCTGTGGTCTATGCAGTGGTTCTAAAATTTGGCTGTGGCCGCATAAGGAACACCAGCGGTCCTGCGAAAATGTCTGGTGGCTGCACCAAACTTTTGTGTTGAATCTTTTTTGTCAAAAACACCTAAACATGTAGAGTACAACCTCCTATTGTGGGCCAGCTACAATTATTGGCTACTTATATATAAAATCTAGTTTTTTTTATAAACCCAAACAACATTTCCAACTTTTGATTTATTAATATAGTTCCCTTATTATTCCTCTATCGTTTAAACATAAAATTGTCATTTTATAAATTTCCAAACAACTCCAAAAACGCATTTTTATCAGACAGCCGGAGTGTCACCGTGAAGCAAGTGAGATATCTTGTAAGGATTGGACTTCAGTCTAAAAGCATCATACACGTTTGTAAGTTTATTTAAATTCTAAGGTATAAAATAATTATTTTTATGCATTGAAAATATTTTTGTAAAAGGTTATTATGATGGTGGCCACATGCAATTTCTATTACAAAATTTTGACTTTTTGGCCAATAACTACAGCTTAACAAATGATGTTGGAATCCAATAAAGAACTTGATTTTACACTCAATAATGATTTGGGGTCATGTAATTATACATCTAGTCTCTGTTTATAAAAAATTATATCAACTTTTGGGGTGGCCAATAATTGAATCTTTTGGTAGCCAACAATTGCAGAAAGTGGCCAACAATTAAAGTTTTGTACCATTTTTTTTAAACTATTTTTTTTATGAAGTGTCAAAAAAAGTGTCCACAAAAAATTACTAAAGTTGAAAAAATCCGTAAGTGGCCGACAATTGTAGGTTTTACCCTATGTATTTGTGTTTTTTCTGACTAAAAATTCTTGATGCGTAATACAACACATACAAAATATTAAATTTTGAATGTCTTTGTTCACAAATTAACTTGTAAAAACACATATTTAATAAGAATCAATATTAACTATGAAGCTGTTGGTGGCCGCAGCAAAATACTTTGGTGGCCGCACATGAGAACCACTGGTCTAGTGGCAAGAGCTTTGCCCTAGCGACCAGGTGGGCCCGGATTCAATTCCCGGCAAGGTCAGATTATTTCAATTGATAAAAAGATCCTGGACTGGGTGTATGTAATTTCGTTGAGTTGTTCTCGACTGATTCATTAATTAGCATCGAGTTTATCTCGTATGACTTTCACAATTAAATATATTTGGCGAATTGTGTAATATAAATTAAGCCCTGGGGATGAACACTTAGTAAAAAGGCCGATGACATATTCGTTGTAACTGTTTGAGTTAAAATTCGTCGGCCGCTATTCCCGAATTGAGCTCAGTCATTTAAATATTTAAACTGCGGCCCTGTCAACGAGCGCGGGCAGAAAGGGGCTCCTAATCCGGGCCTCGCTATGTCAAGGGCCTCAATTTTTATTTTAAATGTCACAATATCACAATTTTAAAAACAACAAATCTAGCATTTCCATAATTATAATGTATAAGACTTAAAAAAATGCTTGGAAATTACGAAATTCAACCATGGGCAATAGAGATAAAAATAGATTTGCATCGATAAATACAAATTATCACACACCTCATAAATGAAATACCGTAAAACGGGATGAATAGAGACAAAAACAAGGATTGAACTTTAGCACAACTTTATTAATAAGTAGCCAATGTATTTTTTACTATTTATATATGATTTGTTACTATGACTATAATACTATCTCTCAAATGACAAAACCAAACCAACTAAATGACTGGCCAAAATTGAATCAAACGTGTTTAAGTTTGATGCCTGTGCATCCTTACTTTTTGACCCCTTATAAAATTCTTTTTTATTGCACGAAAATTAAATTAAATCATGTTTTTTTTGGTTTATAAGTACTAGAGGTCTGCACGGGCCGAAATTTTAAAATTTCATCCGGCCCGGCCCCGGGCCCGAGGCTCATTTCCAAAAATCTTACCAGAACCCGGCCCGAGCCCGACATTTTACAACCTTGCCCGAAAAAAGTCCGATTTTTTTTTTCTAATAAAAATTGACTCACCAATTATCGTGAGTGTGCAGTTGTGTACCTCTATGATTTCACTAAATGATTTCCACACTTCACTTTTCCCACGGGTTTTTACTGAAGAAATATATTCTCCACTCTTCAGTTTTGTCTTAATATTTTCGAAGCCCATTTCTTGCCGGTAAATTTAAAAAAAACAACCTAACAAATTGAATTGCGACCGATCGAAATAACCATATAAGAAATACTGAAGTCAGGATCATATTGTGAAATTCATTATACGTAATGTACAAACTTATCAAATGCAGACATCATTAAAAAATACTAAAATAATTTCGTCAAAAGTCATTAAATTATGAACAATGCATTCGAATGGTTGTTCATAAGAGAAGAGTTTTAAATAACGAACAAGGCGTCGAAAGATGGCTAATACGAGTACATGAAGTTAATTATAGTAATAAATTTAGATTTACGATAATGGTGACCTCATTCGGAAATAGCCCGTTTTTGTTATATTTTGTTGTATGCTTGCGCCTGAGCCCGGCCCGGGCCCGAATCCAGACCTACGTTACCCGACCCGACCCGGCTCACGGGCTGGGCCAGGTAAGGTCCGCGGGCCAAACCCGAGCCCGTGCGGACCTCTAATAAGTACCGTAAAACGGAATGAATAGAGACTAGTACAGAATAGAGGTTCATATATTCCAATCGTTACAATCTGTATTTTTGTCTCTATTCACCTGCCAAGTCTTGATTTACCCTCTCTCGTCTCTATTCACCGCAATTCAATGTGAATAGAGACATCGAACAAAATTGACTGTGTCTTAATAACGATAGTGAATATTTGAAAAATATTGTCATGAATGTGTAGTAGGACCATAGAAACAGGTTTCAATTCTTTCATATTTGAATTATGTGGCGCAGGTATGAATATACATAGTCGTGAAGGGTAAAAAGTGTCTTTATTCACCCCGTTTTACGGTAATTCAATAATTATATGAAATTTAAATCGTTTGAATTTTATAATTTACCATGAGTTTTGGCGCCATGATTACCATTAATTTATTTTGTCACTTCTTAAACCAATATTGTTTGTTATACTATGTTTTATGTTTCTCTTTTTGATATAAAACCCTTACGAGTGAAACCGGTCCTGGTCTTTCTAATCAGCATTTTTCTTAATTTCATTTCATGGTCAGTTCAAGTTCATTCGTCCACTTGAAATGCACAAAGTCGAACCCGAGTCGAACAAAATATAAAAAAATTACAAAATTCAAACAATTCAAATTTGATATAAAATTTAAAATAACTTTGATTATTCCACGTAATGTGCTACTAACTGTGACACGTGTTTCGCCTCTTTGAGAGACATCTTCAGACATACTTTTTTTTAACAAAAAAGAAATATTATTAAATAATTATCTTAATAGGACAGGTTGCTCGCCACTACTTCCATTGTTTCCAATTAATTAATTAATTAATTTTTATTTATTTAAGAAATCAAATCATGGCATTACAGCTGATGCCAATGCGCCATGTATTTGACAAATATAAATACGTGTATGTATTTATATATATACATACATGTAAATACATAATATTAATCATTAATTAATTAAAAACAAGATGAAAACATTGTTGTCATAAAAACAGAGAGAAAAAAAATTATAAAATCATATTAGAAATTTTCAAAGATGTCAACCGAGTGAGTTCTGACAAAATCAACTTTTATTCATAAAATATAGTATTCGCCTGAACTCACTCACGTCAATATGAAAAATGTCGACATCCTAATTTATTAATAGAGTAATCACTAACCTATCTGATTGATTGCAGCTCATTAGTGTATTAGTTTGATAGTTCGTAATGTGTGCTTTGTTTCGATTCTATAACCCCATCCTTGCTTCCCTTAAAAGGGAAAAAAAGCCGAAATCCATTTTGTAATTTCATAATTTAAAATGTTAGAATCAATCTTGCTTCATTACTTAAGCAAAATTTGCGATAGTAAGTATGAAGATGCATTTGAAAGAGGCGAAACAAGTGTCACAGTTAGTAGCACAATACGTGGAATGATCAAAGTTATTTTAAATTTTATATTAAAATGAACTTTCATAAAGTTACCGCCGAAACCATCAAAAGAATTCAAATTTGATTTGAAATTCCGTCAAGCAGTTACAGTCCAAATCCTAAATTACAATAATTATATCCCAAGCACGTAAACCTCGTGTATCTTTATTTTTAAATCTATGTCCGCCACCAATCAAGTCAATCAAAAATCACAAACCTTTTTCTATAATAACTGCTTGTTGCTCAACCTTACTTTTTCGATGAGAGTGGAACTCCCCATCTTTAGGATCGGATAGGTAGGAGGTTGGAGCAAGTTTTCAGACATTGCAGATTAACACGTCTTCGATATCAATAACTCGAATGAAAAACCCGTATTGGAAGAATTGGTATCCGAACCCTTGAGCTTTGGAACCACATCCAACGACGCCGGTACTCGACCACGCTTCCCAGTTAATTTAAAACTCAATAATAAAGCTTTTGTCATTGACACTTGATACGTAGTCTCTCGCCGTTAGCTCGAAGCTTCATCGGTTTCAGTGTCTGAAGCAGTGCCGTATCTAGGGGACTGGTGAATAGGGCGGTCGCGTTGGGCGCCGAGGTGTTAGGGGGCGCCAAAATGATGCCAAGATTTAAAAAAATAAACATTTGACATTTGGTATTGAAACTGAAGCAAAATCGAAATGTCAAGATGCATGATGTTTGATTTAATGCATTCAGTTGAAGAATTGCATGCACCGTCACGTGCCGATATTGTTATTGAAAACCAGGGCTGTGTTATTTTTTCATATTATATGTCAAATATGGCTATTAGCCGGATTGGTAGGGTTGCTATTTAATTGAATACACATAAATAGGAAAATTAGGAAAAAAAGTGACGAAATAAAGCCTTTTTTAGCCGGAGTCGTGTTTTTGGTCAATGTTGGAGTCAGAATCGTGCTTTTAGTAAATGCTGGAGTCGGAGTCGGAGTCGAACTTTTGTTAACGACTCCACAGCCCTTGATTGAAACTGAAGCAAAATCATAATGTAAACATAGATGATGTTTGATTTAATGCAATCGGCTGAAGAATTGCAGGCTCCGTCACGTGCCGATATTGTTCTAGAAAACCAGGGCTGTGGAGTCGGAGTCGGAGTCGTCGCGGTGATTTGGCCGGAGTCGTACTCGGAGCCGGGAATTTTGAAAAGTTTGAACTTTTTTATTTTTGCATATTATATGTCAAATTTGGCTATTGGTCGGATTTGTAGGGTTGGTATTTAATTGAATACACCTAAATAAGAAAATTAGGCAAAAAAAAGTGACGATATTAAACATTTTTAGTCGGAGTCGAACTTTTTTTTACCGAATCCACAGCCCTGTTGAAAACACATGGTCATTAAGCAACACAAATAAACGCATTTAAAAAAATAGATTTCATATCCAAAAAAATATATTTTTGCGTTATTCTGATTGACAAATTTTGTTTTTTTTTACGCCATTTTTTATTTGTGCCACTTTCTTGAACCATCGTATCACATAAAAAAAAGGACTGAGTGTACACATAGTGAGACGACCTGACTCTTTTTTTCCTAAGATAGAGGGAGACAGCCTCCGTCCACGACGTTCGGAGAAGGAACTTATGGAAGGATGGGTAGAAAGGTAGCTCTTAGTCAAAGATTACAACAGAAGTACAAAGGCCGGTACTCTAAAGCAGAGTCGGCTAATTTATTTAAAAGAGAATTGAAGTTAGACAGAATAATTATGGTACACAAAAGTTACACAATGATTTTCAAACACAATTAGCAATAATAAAACATTTTTAGTACTTATTACACATAAAAATTATTGGATCAGGACTGGTTTCACTCATGGCTAGCATTTTCAATGATTGCTCAATGACGATCATGGCATGCATTGTCAAATGGCATTGTCTTTGCTTTTTGATGATTATTCATACATAATTGATTTTTTGATGTAATAGCTTACATTGCTAAGAGGTCTTCAACATTTTTAGTATAATCTATTTCGCTTATTTGTATTTGCTTAGTTGTTATACCAATTGTTTGTCATACCTTGTAATTCTTGCTTAACTTTTGTATAAATATCACTGTTTCGTTGTATTTCTTATCAGTTGACAACGCTCGCCATGAGTGAAACCGGTCCTGATCCAATACATTTTATGTGGAATAAGTACTAAAAGTGTTTTATTAAAATGCCATTCCACCGAGTATTGTCAGTGAACACCATAAAAGTGAACAATTAGATTATGACATAAAAGTTACACATTGATTTTAACGAAGCACACTAGACCAATTCGATTGCGATTATTAGCGAAACATTTGATGATGATGGAGACGCTCTTACAGAGATTGCTCTGGAGATCACTTCACTGGCTTCCCGAGGAAAGAGATACTTAATAATTTGATTTAAAAGCGGCATTAATATACCCATTATTTGACTGGCCTCGAAAGCTCCAGCGATACACCATCCGGTTCGTTGCTAGCATTTAGTCTTAGCTTGGAGTGTGCGAGCGGAACATCCATTTCTAGAGAGGGATGGTTTCATCAGTATCGAAATGGAGACGTCGTTCTAAGACGTCGGTTACATGATTTTATAGACTCAATACATCGTAATTGTAGAGTTATCTACCGTGACTTTATTAACGTAATAGCAATCGTATTGGTCTTAACTCATTTATTGAGTGATTAAAAGATTGATTGAGTGCTTGAAAACATTAGGGGTTAGTGTCAATAGCAAAAACTGAAGAACCACTTGTTTAAAAAATGGTATTCGGAAAAAATGATTCAGTTTTCAGCCCCAGATCTCGAAGCATGTCGTCATCAAATTTAACAACAGAGGGTCCTTCTAGTTTTCAAATACGTATTTTGTATTTTACATGAAAAAAAAAATGCATTACAATTTAGATTATAAAAGTCAAATTTTTTTGTTGTTGTAAAAAAACGTTCTTTGCTTGATTCACAGCCTTGGAATATAAATGAGCCCCTGAGAAATTATGTGAGCCAAGTGGCATTTTTAGAAAAAAAATGAGTTGTTTTTTTCGGATTATTTGATGGAGCTTCAAGTTTTAAGGCTAGGTTTGCGTCAAAGTTCTTCCCGTCTCCTTCGTCTCTAAGTTAACTGTTTATATTCAAGTTTCATTCCCTCCCCATCACTAGGAGATAGTTGAAGAGGTCAGCTTACTTTACCTTTTTACCTATGGAAGGTCATCTAGAAGAACGGCTGTTGCTCTATCTATAACGATTCTCTGATGCATTCTCGTCGTAATTCAGCAGGCAAGCGATCGTAGGGTCAAAGCGATGGTCCACTGCCCTGTGAAACGTTTTGGATTTAGAGGTTTCACGAACGAACTCGCGAATAGTGGGTGAACTGAAATCTATTTTTAATAGCGAACCTCGCACGCACCATGGAGCATCACATATTTGCCGCAATGACTTAAACTGAACAATCTGGAGAGTCTTCAGGTGTTTTTGGTGAGTAAAAGCCCATATTGGTGTTTTTTGGGAAAAAGATGAGTTAGCTGCAGTGTCATATTCTTAAGGTATCCCACAAGTGAAGTGAAATTATTAAAAACACACTGAAATAGTGTTTTTTTTTCATAAAATAAAAGTATGCTATGAGTCAATAAAAAGGTTTTATCATTTTTAGACAATGCTCAATTAATCTCTCAAGGGCTCATGATAAATGAAAAAAAGCTCGCTCTCTCTCTCAAAACAATCTCAATATCTCCACTTTTTATACTTGGCTATTTACCTGTGTCATTGTCAGCTTTTGATATTGTTTGGTCCTGGCTATATTCATCGCAAGAATAATGATCAATCATCGAGTATTCAGAAGGATTGATGTTCAAATCTGATAGATATCCTCGAAGCTGTAAACATCAAGCAAACTTACAGAAACGTCATTCGATAATTTTCTAATTTGTAGTGACAGCTGTGACGTCAAAATCTCACTGTTGACTTGATCAGAAATCAAAAACAACCGGTTTTTGAACATACATAGTTCTGGAATAGTGTTTTTCAGAATTCTTTATTTGAGGACATATGTATACTACTATAGACTCCAATTACTCGAGTATTGAGTAGTACAATTTTAAAATAGTCGAGTTGTTTTAGAAGTACCAACATATATATTATAAATGACCTAGAAATATTAAAATACGAGTAAAGGCACGTAAAACTTGAATTTATTATGCCACGGCTGCAACCATTGGTCGGAAAATCAAAAGGTAATTTTTCAATATTTTATTTTGTCTCTTGTCATTGACAGGATGAGTCAGCAGGACCCCAAGCAAAAGTTACAAAAGAAATTCTCGCATCGCATAGTCAACGGCAAAACCATTTAAAAATATATATTACCTGATCGTAAAATCCACGCGTTGAAATAAATCTAGAGTTTTATCCGACCTATTATTAATGCGTTGATTGATTTCAAGCATATTAACAGGGGCGAATATAAGTTATTCTAACAAGAAATATTGGAAATTAATAGAGCTCAGCTTAACAGTTTGCCTATTTTAAACGAGCAACTTCATCTTCCAAATTCACCATTGTTGTCCCCCTTTAAATAATTCTCATTTATTAATAATTCAAGCACTTACTATCATTACGTATAAATTCAAAGACTTGAAATCAATCCACTCATTAATAATAGGTCGGATAAAACCCTAGATTTATTTGAGATAATCCTATATTATTATCTGGTCATTAATATTTCAAAAATCCCCATAGTTATAACAAACCCACTTAATTCATTGAAACTTGTGTACATTAAATTTTCGCTAATTTACATTTTAATAGCCATTTAACTAAGTGATCTACTTCTATTTCTGTATATAAACAATACAAACTGTTTACTACGCGTCAGTTCAAGTACATCCGTGCACTTGAAATGCCTGAAAATGCCGAAAGGCGAAACCCGGGTCATTAGCAACAAAACTCATGGAAAAGTACAAAATTCAAACAATTCAAATTTGATATTGAAATTCCATCAAGCACCCTCAGTCGAACTCTATTTATTTTTGAATACCAATTTGTAACACACCAAAATCAGGCGTCTCAGCATATGTGACGCTAGCAGTCAACGGGTTAAGGATCTGTCGATAGTGGGATCCAATAATAAATATGTACACATGGGGACATATTCATTTATTCCTACTTACCTGAGTGCTGTATAATATCATCGTAATTATACGGTGAAAAAAATAACAAAATTCAATCAATTTAAATTTGATATTGAAATTCCATCAAGCACCCTCAGTCGAAATCCTTAAATAATTCTAAAAGTACCAAATTTTATACTCACTTTATTCATTATTACTTTATGTAGGAATGGTTCCCTGGCCAATATCGTAACATTTATTTGTTTTTCTTTGCGTTCTTTTTTACAAGATACTGCCAGCGCAAAGTTACGATAATCTGTGGCAGCTATGACATAGGAAATAATTGCAGTATTAAAAGCTGTAAGAAAAAAAATATAAATACAGACAAATAGTTGATATTGCCAATTTAAAAAAATAGTGATGGCTGAAGTCACCATAGACTACGAAGGCGGTTTTTTAGTTTAGACATTTAGTACCGGTAAAGTATGTCGGTATAACCGTTCTAAAGCTAACGTCACACCGGTGTGTCGCACAAGAAAAAGCTCTGACAGCTATGAGCTCACCGCTGGGCAACTATGTTTAAGGCGTCAAAAAAATAATATTTCTAAAATTATCACATCGAATGTGTATCCGAGATCTCGAGACAGATATCGAGAGCTTACAAAATGACTGTAAACATTTCGTTTTAATAGTTTTCTTAAAAGATATTCAACAACAAGTGTATAGAGGTTATCAGGGTTGTCAAAACTTTTGATCAAATATTAACATTATATTATTACATTAAATAAATATTATTTCACAATATTAACGTAAATATTATTTTGCATGTATATATGTTTCAAACCAATTGAATAAATTCAAATTATTCATAAAATCATAAGAAAAATCATTTTATGATAGCCAATCGGGGTGCAAAATTTACCTAATATTATAAACTGTGTGTGAGAACCCTAATTGAGGATTCGTAAATACGCTCTAAATGCCATGTGGTATGTTAAATAACATGGGATTGATTTCATAAGGGATTAAATACATCTAAGCCTTTAAATAACTTTAGTAGTTTTAAGGTATTGTCCTTTTTTAATTTTTGAAAAAGGCGTACAGGGCCAAAAGTGGGGAATTCTTCCAACTGTTAACAGGTTAATATTAGAGGTTTGGAGAAGAGTTGAGGTTTTCTCTGCGAACAGAAGATTTGTAGTGTTCTTTACGTCAATGATAACCAAATATCCTCAATTGAATGCAATAAATGTCTAGGTCTGAATGAGAAGTAAAAGCTTCTAGAGCAGTGGTTCTCAAGTAAAGTTGGTTTCGGTTTCTCTGTCTCGAAGGGGGCGCAATGTCTTTCAGCTTTAGGCAATATTCTGGTCTAGGATTCTGAAAAAGCCGTTTTTTTTATTGCATACATTCAAAGTTCAAACATTTGAAAATATGTCCTTACAAGATTGTTGCATAAATTCTAATTATTGTTAGAGATATAGCTACTTTAGTGACGTAGAATCTAACCAATCTGGTCGGTTTTTAACTGTGCCCGAAACTTCAAACACATTTTTCTCGGATATATCTCAAGTTTTACGTTACCGATTTAGATGATTTTTTTATACATTCCTTTATGCATATACAAGGATTATAAAAAAACAATTTTCACTATTTTTTGAAAATTCGGAAAATCAAAAAAACAGGAAAAAAAAAAATTTTTTTCAAATCTCCACCATTTGCGAAAAATATTTCTTTTGACTTCATTCTAGTATATAACCGAATTGCATCTTTACTGATTACGAATATATATATTTTTTTATTTCACGTGACTAGAAAAGTTGGGATCATGGCAACCATGGAGCGCCATTTTTTTAAGCCCCCTACTTTACCAGCCTGTAATGTTTTTGGTTTGAATATTATATCTGGTGAAAAATGAATGGTACAATTATTGTTCCTTTTTTTTCTATAGCACTTGCAAAAACACCTAACATTTCAGCCTCTAGACCGGAACACTGCCTTAACAAAAGTAAATATACTTAACCAACCGTTTGGGATATCCAGATGAAATTCATTAGAACGGAGCTCTTCATCCTCAAATAATCTTCCGTTCAATGCTTCTTCTCCCATATGACTAAAAATCTTCGACCTCTTCCTCACGGTGAAGATGCCAGCTTCAGGTCTCGAAGAGAACCAATAAGTGAGGCAACTGGAGTAAGCTGAAGAATCTTGGATGGCGTACCACAATCCAGCCATCTAAAAATCAATGGATCAAAATTTGAATCGTTTAAATTTTGCACTTTTCCATTAGTTTTGTCGCTAACGACAGGGGTTTCGATTTTTGGCATCTTCATGCATTTAAGTGCACTAATGAACCAAAACTGACGCATTACAGTTTGTATCGTTTATAAATCACAAACTTTGGTTAACAACACAAAACTTCAACACTAATTTACTGTAGAGTCAATCTTGATGTACTATCCAATGTTGATATAATTTAGAATTTCGACTGAAGGAGTTTGATAAATAAATATTTTTTGAAGTTATACTTCTTTAGGCGCGTTATGCAAAACTGATGAGAGTGAAATTTTAAGTTGCGCGCGCATCACCGAGAGTCGAAAAATCACAGGCTGAAGTTAGTCACACACAAAATTCACAGGTTGAAGCTGTCAATATAATTGAGGTTAACTATCCGTATGTATTATTTATTGATATAAATTAAAATATGATTATTTAATATAATTAATACTAAATATTATTAAATTGTTAATGTTGAATATTTATTATTGGTTATTTAATATTTACAAAATAAAGAAATAAATTTAATTCAAAATTTGTCATAACAATGAAAAGTGTATATTAAATTAAGAAAATAATAAATATTTAATAAATGAATAAACTTAAATTCAATTTTTGAATTTATTATTAAATCCATTTATTTAGTTTTAAAATATTAAATAATTAATAATAAATATTTAAAATTTAGAATCTTATAATATTTAAATTATGTTATTTATATTTATTATTCTCTAAATTAAAAAAAAATTAAATTAAAAATTAATAAGTTACACTTAATGTAAGAAAATATATATTTATTTATTTAATTATTCAAATCTAAACTGAGCTTTATTGACTGTGTTGACTATCCTTCTCCAGTCCTTTTATTATTTTATTGTAATTAATTATTTGCATTCAATTAAAAATTGTTTTTTAATGATGCCAAAGAAGTATAACTTCTGACGCGCGTACATAAGTACACGCACCATTTTTTTTTATACTATCACTATGTTGAAAGATACTGAAATGTGAAAGCGGGTCGTCAGTGACAAATCTCTTGAAAATATGGATAACAGAAGTTAAGAAAAATAAGACGTGACCTATTTTGAAACATAGATAACCCTCATATAGCACCGAGGTAGGGACCGCGCTGTAGGAACCCGCAACACCCTATAGGAGACTTGACATTCATACAAAATTTGGGGTTGGGTTTTATTTAGTATAATTTGTAAATTGGACGAGACCAATACAATATGTATATGGGTATCACACAGGCGGCCCTCGACTTTCGCACATTGGTTTCAGAAAATGTGTGCGAATGTTTAATGTTCAAATGTCGTGGGATGTAAAAAAAAAACATCAAAAATTGCATTTTAAAATATCTATCCAGGATTTTCGAACATTTCCTTTTCAATCATCCTTGGTAAAAAGGCGTCAGATATTAACTTGAGTTATATGTACAGGCAACCCCTCCTACAGCAACATCTGCTATTTTTGCAATTGCGTGTGCCGCAGTCTTCAGGCAAATTAAATGTTTTTTAAATATGTATGTAATATTTTACTTAAATATGTGCATTCGAAAAATATTTATCAGTACGTTCCTTTACTTTTGATAAAGTATCCAATTAAAATGCTCGGGTGCTGTAGGATGGTGACTGTACACTTGGACCTCGAATAACATGGTTTTCTATAATACGGATGAATAAATTGTGATATATTTTAATACAACACGCTTTAGGGAAAAAAATAATGAATAGTAAAAGGACAATAAACATTTGTCGTGGTATTGGTGGAGAAGGTTTTTATGACATGGATATTCATGACATCCAAGAAATATTGGAGGCTCATACGTTGAACGAAGAAGATTAAGACGAAATGTTGGATGAACCTACTACATTTAATGAATCAGAAAGCAGTTGCAGCGAATGAGCTACATGTTTCACATCAAAAACAAAAAATGACGGCCTGGAATTGGGTATTAAATAAAAAAAAAAAATATTTTAAAATGATCATATTATCATAATTATAAAGGGTCTTTTTATAAGGACGCTTAGTTTTGAAATGTAAATAAAACAAGTTGTTTGTGAGATTTCGACTAAATTTTAATTTCATTTGTAAGTTATATTTTACGGCATTAAATATGGAATATAGCATCAAATGTCTGCCAATATCCATTCATTATAAAATGGGCCATGTCGCTAAAGTTGACTTTTTTTTGACAAATTTGGGTAAACTTCCAACTGCTCCAGAACCCAATCAGGCGTTGTCTGCGGTCGTTTACCTGAAGTTCCTTGGTTAGTTGGATTTTATACGGGTGCAGACATAAGGCCCGATTCAAAATTCGCCAAGTTGAAGTCGCAGAAAAGCCAAGTTCTTGTGAACAACGAGAAATAAGCTGCCTTGGGTTTTCCTGTACACTTTCACACACAGCAGCAATGTTTTTACCAGATATTGTATTTTGATGACGTACAGGTAGGTGTTGGCCGATTATTTACCAAACTGGTTGACTCAAATTTGGCCACTAAACAATGAATAATCTACTCAGCAGGACAAAGTAACATATTTTGAGCGTCCCTATTGAAATACCCTTTATTATAATGGTAAGGAGTTCTAAATTCAAAAGGGAATTACTGGAACTTTATAGGGAAATACGTAATTCGATATTTTTTTTAGAACGCAAACCGTAATTTTGTATGTCCTTCAAACCTTGTATAACACGGATTTGTATTACACGAAGATTTTGTGGAACCATTTAACCGTGTTATACGAGACCCAATGTATATATGTAAAATATTTTCAACATTTTGTACATACAAACACACGTACACGTCATATTTCTAATGACTTATTTTGTTTGTCAAACAGTCACTGTCAAATATTCTACTGAAGCAATAAATTTATTAAAAAAAATTGAAAACATGTCCGCTCCCAACATGCAGCATTTTCTAACGAATTTTATCTCAACATGTTTTTTTCTACGAGAACTACTTGTTAGCCAGTTGCTCAACCTCTCTTAATCTAAGAGAGTAGGGATTGAAAGAATACGAAGAATAGGAAAAGACAAGTGGTTTGGCTAATCGCTGTCGCTACGTGCCTCGATTTTTTGGGATCGGAAGGTTGGGAAGGATTTTTTAACAATCCAAACACCCATTGCCTTCGAACAGAATAGATTTTTCGACTGAGAAAATCTGCTTGTACTGGTAATCGAACAAGGGCAGTCCGAAACAGAAGCCAATGACGTTGACCACTGCACCACGGACGGGGTACAGATAAAATTTAATCTTGAAAATGTAGCGTTTTGTTGAAAATGGCGCTATAGGAGGGATTTAGGAAACATGGATAACCCTCCTATAGGACCGAGAAAAGGACCGCGCTGTAAGAATCCCCCCCCTATAGGAGACTTGGCATTCATACAACATTTGGGGTTGGGTTTTATTTAGTATAATTTGTAAATTGGACGAGACCAATACAATATGTATGCACAGGCGGCCCTCGACTTTTACATGTTACCCAGTTGCTCAACCTCTCTTATTCTAAGAGCGTAGGGATTGAAAGGATACGAAAATAGGAAAAGAATAGTGGTTAGCTAACCGCTCTCGCTAGGTGCCTCGATTTTTTTGGGATCGGAAAGGTGGGAAGGAATTTTTAACAACACAAACACCCATTGGGGTACACATAACATTTGACCTTGAAAATGTAGCGTTTTGTTGAAAATGGCGCTATAGGAGGGATTTAGGAAACATAATAATTATTATACGGAAAGAAAAATAGCAATGTATTTTAATTCTACATAAATTATATTATATATTTGTTGATAGCTATTTCGGCTTACGCCTTCGTCAGAAATAGTTCTGACGAAGGCGTAAGCCGAAATAGCTATCAACAAAATATATAAAATAATTTATGTAGAATTAAAATACATTGCTATTTTTCTTTCCGTATTATAATGGAGTTCTACCAAGTAAATGCCTACTCAATCAATAATAATTATTACCGTAAAACGGGGTGAACAGAGACACTTTTTACCCTTCACGACTATGTATCTTCATACCGGCACAACATAATTCAAATATAAATGGCTTGAAACTTGTTTCTATGGTCCTGCTACACATTCATGACAATATTTTTCAGATATTCACTATCGTTATTTAGAAACAATCAATTTTGTTCGATGTCTCTATTCACATTGAATCGGGGTGAATAGACGAGAGAGGGTTAATCGAGATTTGGCAGGTGAATAGAGACAAAACAACAGATCGTAATGATTGGAATATATGCACCTCTATTCCATATTTACGAAGTATGTTATTTGACCTTGAAAAGGTAGCGTTTTGTTAAAAATGGTGCTATTGGAGGGATTCAAGAAACATAATAATTATTGGCATGTATTTAATGGGTCAGTAACTAATTCAAGTTTTGATCAGTTAAATAAATAAATGGTCAGTTAAAAATCAAAATGGTCAGTTAATATAATAAACGGTCAGTTGTCATTGTATCAGTGTGAATGTGGTCAGTTATTAAATAAAACGGTAAGTATTTAATTTAAATGGTCAGTAATTTAAAAAAAAAATGATAAGTTTTATTTTTAAACAGTTTTTTTGGCAAATTTATGACATCTGCTATGAAAAATAAGCGCATGAAATGAAATTATTTCTTAAGTTCAGGTATTTGAAAGCAGATATTGTTATTTTAATAAGTGTAAACTGACCATTTATTATTTTAACTGACCATTTATTATTTTTAACTGACCGTTTTAAATATTTATTACTGACCATTTTAAGTATTTATAACTGACCATTTATCGAATTAGAAACTGATCAAATAATTAGTAGTCATAATTATTGCTTCACAAAAAAAGCCTACCGCGTACATATCGAAGTTTGCCATCGGTGGAACTGATGGGCATCTGTCATCCTTGATGATATATCCCCAAGAAGTTCGGAGCCGAATTGAGCAGAAGTAAACAGCCGAGGGTCAGCAATGCCACCATTATTTCGATGAATGTTTTCTGCAATTTTTGTTTTAACAATCAACACTGCGAAATGAAAATCTCTTAAAGCTGTTTAAGCATGGTGGAAAAGCATCATATTAAAAATAATAAAACGTTAGCTGTAATTATTACACAATTAATTTATGAAAATTAGGACCGTTTTCTGTGTATTTTCAACTGATGAGGTACTGACGCACAACCTGCGGCCGGAAATGATATTTCATGCGGCCCGCAATGACAAATATGAATCACCCTTTTTCTTCAGAATTTTTCGGACGATATAAAACAATATAAAACATTAAAATTTTCAATTTTTATATACACTAAAAAGTTGATAATTTAATCAGTTTCACCCATGCGGCCTTCCAACTATCTGAGACTTGATTATGTGGCCCTTCTTCCAAAAAGGTTGTGCATCACTGACCAGCACGGACAGTGACGGATTGAGCAATGAAGCAATATAATTTGGGAGACCCTCTTTTCCGTATGATAAGTTGTGACATATATTTATCAGTTGAAAACTTTCGCGATTAGCGAAAACGGCCATAATCTTTCTACAATAAAAATAATAAAACATTTTTAGTACTTTTTCCACATGAGATTTATTTCATCAGGACCGGTTTCGCTCATGGCGAGCATTATCAACTGATAAGGAATACAATAAAACAGTGGTATTTATGCAAAAGTTAAGTATGAAAACAAGGTATGACAAACAAGTATGTAATTAAGTATGGTAATTGATTTTTGATGTGTTAGTTTTGCATTGCTAAGAGGTCTTGAACATTTTATTTTTAGTCTATTTTTCTTGTAATTTGCTTTAATTTATTTGCTTAGTTGATTTACTAATTGTTTTCATACTTAACTTTTGCATAAATATCACTGTTTTATTGTATTCCTTATCAGTTGATAATGCTCGCCATGAGCGAAACCGGTCCTGATGAAATAAATCTCATGTGGAAAAAGTACTAAAAATGTTTTATTATTTTTATTATAATGCCTTTCCACCAAGTATTGACAGTGAACACCTTAAAAGTAATCTTTATACAATTTAAGTAGTGAAAGACAGCCCTAAAAGGTGTTTCATTTGTTTAAAATGAGTTTCCCCGCCAAGAAGTGACAGTTAATAACTTAAAAATTAATACGGTAATAAAAATAACAATGTATTTTAGTTCTACATAAATTATTTTATATATTAATTAAAACTAGCTAGAAAACTTATTCACCCTAACTTAATATAAGAAATCGCTTCTTTAAATCAATTAACTACTTAGGGAGTATTAGTGAAAAAATCACCACGAGATTAAAGATTCAGTAAATGTGGCATTTAAAGTTAATAATAATTTAGGCACACACCTTAAAAATAGTAAAGACATGATTAATAAACTTGATAGAAGCGGTATATATAAGATGACCTGCGGTACATGTGATTTAGTATATGTGGGGCAGACCGGGAGAAAAATTCTGACCCGTGCAAACGAACATGTTAGATCCTTTAACAATGGCAAAACTGATTCACAATATGCAAACCACCTCATAGAACAATCACATAATCCGAATTTGGTCCCGATTTGTTTACATTCCTGTAATAAAGGCCTTAAGCTAAATGCATTGGAAAAGCTAGAAATTAATAGGTATAATCAATCCAATGAAATTATTAACGACCAGATTACTTGTAACGCTTCACCTCTTCTAATTCCTTTACTAAGCAATAAACTAAAAACAATTTAAAAATTAAAATAGATGCACTTAAGACTTTGCAGATTTTAAGTGGTTTCACACGATAAAATAACCCAAAAATACCCAGATTATATTTTCGCACCATTACTTTAGACCAATAAATTAAACTTATTTAAATTCTTCCATGGGTGGTATGGTTTGAAAAGAAAGAGAGGATGTACGGGGCACCCTGTCTAGCATAGGTATATAAGCTATCTCTAATACACGCTTAAAACACATAGTTCTGACGAAGGAGTAAGCCGAAATAGCTATCAACAAATATATAAAATAATTTATGTAGAACTAAAATACATTGTTATTTTTATTACCGTATTATAATGGAGTTCCTACTCAATCAATAAACTTAAAAATTACATTGTTACCAATCGAAACATTTAATATTTATCATATAAATATTACTGGTTATATTTTTGCATACACATTCGTTCTTTTAATCGATTGAAAATTTTACTAAAGATGTCGGCAATATTATATTACTTAGATATTAATAAACGCTTGGATTTCTTTAAATATGTATGTTGAAAGTGTTCACTCACTGTTCGTTTCAAGGTCTGGTCTATAATATATTATAGATTATGGGTAGATATAAAAGTTTTAATCAAACAATAACATTTAAAACTTGCAATACGATCACGGATGTACTGATATTTTATTTAGAATAGCTTTAACGTAAAAGATTCAGACAATATATTGCTCTTTATTATATACCAATTTATTGTTCGAGAAAAATGCATAGGCGTAGAATAGACCGCTTCGGTCTTTAGTATCCAGGGGCCGAACATTTACAAAATTATTGATAGCCGTATTTTTAAAATTATTATATCTTTGCGAGTTGGGCCAAACCGATGGTATACTTCATCCATGGGCACGCCAATTAACAAACTCTTCAAATCCGTGAATGATGACATTCAATGTTTAACTCATTACCGGGATTTCCATCTAATTATGGTTGACAGACATGTAGATTTATTTATTTTTATTAAATGCACTTAATTTTGGGCTTTTACTTTGTTAATGTTAATTCATACTTAATTGATTTTTGATGTGTTAGTTTGCATTGCTAAGATGTCTTCAACATTTTATTTTTCTTGTAATTTGCTTTAATTTATTTGTTTAGTTTTTCTACCAATTGTTTGTCATACCTTACTTAACTTTTGTATAAATATCACTGTTGTATTGTATTTCTTATCAGTTGATAATGCTCGCCATGAGCGAAACCGGTCCTGATGAAATAAATCTCATGTGGAAAAAGTACTAAAAATGTGGTATTATTTTTATTATAATGCCTTTCCACCAAGTATTGACAGTGAACACCTTAATGGTGGTTATATTGAATGACCGATGGGTCAACCTAGTATCTTGATTTTTAAAAACATGTCCGCCACCAATCAAGTCAATCAAATTACAAGGTTTTTCTACACTAACTGCTTGTTGCCCAACCTTACTCTTTCGAAAAGAGTAGGCAAATAAGGATAGGGCTAGTGGTTATCATATCGCCCCATTTTTACGATTTACGATTATGTATATGTTACAGTGAAAATATATTCTTTTCCAAGCTGTCATTGAAATTAAATTTGACCGCCAATCAATAAATTGACTCAAATTGAATTGAATATTTGTGTAATGTCTTTCCTTCAAATTTATTTTAGTATTTTAGTTGCTGGCGTGGCAACGCGCGCAGGGTACAGCTAGTTATTCATAAATATTTATCTTAGCAAGTTGGGCCGAACCAAGAGTGGATCGATTGTTTGGGCACCGAGGGGTGCGAAATATGTTCTTATCGTAGAGAGAGGGTTCAGAAGAAATTTTCGAGAATTCTCTATTTGAGGACATTATAGGCTTTATCCAACCGACTTTTTCTTAGGCATGCTCACGTTCAATAGTTTGAATACTCGAAGAGCAATCTACTTGCCAGCATATTTCTTTCGGCTTATCCGAAGCCAAAATGAGAATTCCACCATTCATGAGAATGCTAAATTGAATGTTCCTGAAAATTTTTGGAGGAATCGTGAACATGAGTTGTTTGTTCTTCCAAGGGGTAGAACCACTCTGACAATGGGGATGCCACTGGGAAGAGCTTTAGTAATTTTAAACAGCATTGCTTCGGATGTCAACATATTTCATATGAATACGATACTATTCTTTATGAATAAAAGTTGATTTTGTCGGAAACTCGGAACTCACTCGGTTGACTTATTTGAAAATTTCTAATCTGATTCAAAAAAAAAATCTCTCTGTTCTTATGACTACAATTTGTGTTATGTATATACTGGTATATATGTTACGGTGAAACTGTATTATCAGTGAAAATATATTCTTCTCCAAGCTGTCATTGAAATGAAATTTGACCGCCCTATCTTCAGCCCAATGTTTGTCTGTGTTTTTCTTCGGTTCTCTTTTGATAAAACTTTGCTTTACTTGCTGATTTTGTTTCATTGATGAAAACCTACATTTTAGGCCGGCAAATCATCGACTTGGGCCAATAATTTCAATGATCGTGACCAGTGAAATCATGTTGTCATACAAATCTATTTCTTGATACATTTTCACTGAGAAAACAGTTTCACTGAAATTAATTGTAAGTTCATTTAAAGTCAAATGCATGGCGTATTGCCGTCAGCTGTAATGCCATATGTATTTTTTTTTAAATAAATAAATCACACCTCGGTCCGTGGTGCAGTGGTCAACGGCGTTGGCTTCCGTGACGGACCGTCCGGGTTCGAGTTCCGTTTTTTCAGTGGATAAATCGATTCTGTTCGAAGACAATGGGTGTTTGGGTTGTTATAAACTTCTTCCCACCTTTCGTATCCCAAGAAGTGGCAGAATTGTATTCCACTTACTCGGAAAGAATTTGCTTGCTATCCTAGGTTCGATTATATCCAGAATGGAATGTACTTGTTTAATCATATCCGCTAACAATGTCAAGCGAAAAGACTGGAGCAGATGATGATTTATATTCTCGCTATGTGGGGGACCGAAGGTGGTAAACCTTTACTCTTTTTTCCCTTTCGTCTCTTGGGGGTTGCAAAAAAGATGAAGATGGTGGTGAATGGTGATGATGTGGAGATCTTTTGATGGTGGTGACACTGTTTCGTGATACAATAACCTCAAGGGATTTTTTTAAAAAAATATCTTCTTTTGTTTTTTTGTTTTGCATGCCCTCGAGAGGAGGTCAACCGTCAGTGTCCCAGACGTTCTGGAAGTTCTCTAGGAGTCGTCTGCTTCTTTTCATCTGTGGTCATGATTCTTTTTTTCTTCTGCTGTCTTGATCTGGAGTCGGTATACCAGACAGAGAAGAAGGGAACTGTGGGGAAAAAAAGATAAGGTCTAGGGGGGTTTTAAAAGTAAGACATGTCGCGGTCTTACGTAGTCTGAAGGCGCGTGGATACCGTATGAGTCTATGCATGCTTTTATGGTCGGGTTAGGGTGACCTTTACAGTCGCTGTAGAACTTTGTCGACAGCTTCTGAATGTGGCCATGAATTGAATCTAAA
The DNA here is from genome assembly GCA_028554975.1 of Himalopsyche kuldschensis. Taxonomy (NCBI): domain Eukaryota; kingdom Metazoa; phylum Arthropoda; class Insecta; order Trichoptera; family Rhyacophilidae; genus Himalopsyche; species Himalopsyche kuldschensis. Next base: position 1,314,800 of record JAHFWI010000031.1, on the reverse strand, counting down.
TATATTGAGGTCTCTGCGGATCTCTCTAGAACCCGGGACGTACCACGGCGAGTCCGTGATTGTACGAAAGATTTTGTTTTGGATCGTTTGAAACTTATCCGTTCGAACCGCGCCCATGTGATCCCAAATCGGGGCCGCATATGTCATGATTGGTCTGGATATCGCGGTGTAGAGAAGCAGCTTGCTTTTTAAGGCAAGTTTGCGTCTCCTGTCTATCATCGGGTACAGTCTTCCCGTGATTTGGGTTGCCTGGCGTGTTTTTATCTCTAAGACTGAAGGTTATCTCAGGATACAATTTTATACAAGAACTGCTTTGTTACTTACATAGCTGCTCGGTCACGAATTATAGAAGTACGTAGGGATGGAGCAGGGTGAATGTTCCGCGTACCGCTCTGATTTAAAACGTTCTAAAGCTGACGACCCACCGGTGTGTCGCATAATAAAAAGCTCTTGACAGCTAAGAACTCACCGGTGGGCAATTATGTTAAAGGCGTCAAAATAATATTAGTCAAATTATCACATCGAATATTTATCCGAGATCTCTTAAGGCTCACAAAAAGAATATAAACTTTTCGTTTTAATAGTTTTCTTAAAAGATATTTAACAAAAAGTGTATAGAGGTACGGGCCGACAAAACTATTGATACAATATTCTCAATATTTACGTAAATACTATTTTGCATGTATATATGTTTCAACCAATTGAATGAATACAAATTATTCAAAAATTCATTTTATGATATCCAATCAAGATGCAAAATTGATATAATATTATAAACTTTGTGTGACAACCCTTATCAAGAATTCGTAAATAAAGCTCTAAAAGCTATGTGGTACGGTAATTAACATGGGATTAATTTCATAAGGGATCAAAGTCATCTTAGCCCTTCAATAACGTAAGTAGTTTTAAGGTATTTTCTTTTTTTTAATTTTTGAAAAAGTCGTAGCGTACAGGGCAAAAAGTGGGGAATTCTCAGAGCTGGTAACAGATTAAGGATGATTGTCGGCGGGAATTTTAAATATCACTGTCATCCATGTCATCGAACAGACATCAAGTTCATCAAGCTGACACTAACGGGTCGTCTTAGGTGGGCGAAGCGATCCGGCGCGCTTTAAAAGCGGCAGAGTTTTAAAATATCAAACGGTCCTCGCCCATGCAAGTGTCATATGTGGGCGACGCGATCCGGTCAGGGCGGCATATGTCGTAAGTCGCCTCAAGTGCCTGACTCATGGCGCGCGCGAATCGCTTGAAAATATCAAACGGTCCAAGCTCACCAGAGCGTTAATTGCGTTTGGCCGAGCGATGGCACATACGACCTTTAGTCCGCTACGTTTAAAATTAATTGGTTTTTACACGTCACCGCAGCGCACCGCAGCGCTTCGTCTCGCCTACCTAAGACACGGGGTAAGCCACGGACCGTCCGTATTCAGTAGCAGATTAGCCCATAAGCGCAAGAGTCGCGCACTCGGGGCCTCCAAATCTTGGGGGCCTCAGAAATAACTTATACAAAGCCCACATAATATACCTTCGAAGGATTCAGCGGTAACTTTGTGGAAGTTCATTTTAATATAAAATTTAAAATAACTTTGATTATTCCACGTATTGTGCTACTAACTGTGACACGTGTTTCGACGCTAAATAATCACGATAATTTTGTGACAAACTTTATTATATTTGGGATTTTGGTTTCATGTTGGACAACCGGTTATAAAACGACTTAACTTTGTCACTTTTGATGTGAGGACAACCATTTTTAACAAAAACAGCTAAAAATCTGGATTCATTACTCATTTTTGTGCAAAAATGGACACACGAGCTTTGACTATTTCTGTTCTACGTACGTAGATATTTATTAAATATGTCAATGCAAGCTGAAGATGAAATAAATATTGAATCGTTTGAATTTTGTACTTTTCATGAGTTTTTTCGCTTACGGCTCTAAATAGTACTGACATTGCATTATAATTATTTATTCACGTATCGATACTAAAATCGTGTAAGTCAGTTTACCCTAAGGACTCAGGAGACAGTTAAAACTGAAGCAAGGCGCTTCTGCGATGCGTGAAATTGTCTTACTTTGAACAGGTTCTAATTTACATTTTTGCCTAAAATGATGAAATGGTCGTAAAAGCTTGTATTTACCGCATTCTATTATATATATATGAATTTCAGAACTATCTATGATTGAATAACGGAGTTAGCAGAATTACAGAGTTACTAAATTTATTTGACAAAGTTCTAAGATTGTCATCATTATTTCCATCATTAGATCTTTAAGATCATTATTTCTCAGCAAGAGTTTTGAAAAAATATGCTTAAAATAATTAATTTGAAACATTTTTAATTGCTCATTCTTACAAGTGAATTTTAATCAATCGAAATTTCAAACGCTCATATCTCAAAACAGTGTCAAGGGAACCTTTTCAATGTAAGGTGTCGAAATGCGAATGATACTTTAAAAAAATAAGCATTGCCATTTCCATATCAAAGAAAATATTAAACGTTGGCTTAATTCTAACGTCATGTAAATCATTTTTTCCAGAATTTCATGTTTCGGTACTTATTATATATTTAACTAATATTGCACTTTGCGTGGAAGTGGCTGACTGATTCATGTACCTCAGGGGGTAAATGTGGACCAAGGGCCGTGTTTGTCATCCTTAAAAAATAATCGTGCAGTTCCCATTACTTTTATCTCATAATACCACCATACTAAAACTTTCAATTAGAACTTCTATAGTAGGTTGTTATAATCCTGATAGAGATTATAGAAAAAAATCTTTGATGTCTTCTACAATAATGAACCAATATAAACTTTGTAACCGCTAATGATATCACGAGGATCTCAACAAAATAACTTTTTTATAGATAGCCTTGAAAGTTTATGAACTTATAATCTGTCACTTTCGACTGGTAATTCGAATTTTGAAATTTCATGTCTTAATGCACATGGATAATCTGAAAAAAAAATTGCCTCTCGAAAACAATGTCGTCATAGATTTGCGACAATCTAGTTATTTTGGTGGTCATGGTTGGTGATTCCCATGTGAGTGCATCGATGCCAATAGATGTGCGCATAGAAAATGATGGGAAATATTGAACCCAGCAAGTCCATCTGCTGGCCTCCCCGCGGCGACCATCGGGCAATGCAGCTTAGCTGTAGCTAACAGCAGGGGGCGAAAGGCGAACCATCCGGCGCCTCAAAACCGGTGTTCTGGCTAAGGGAAGGAAATCCCCGACAGAAAAACCGGGTTGAGCCAACCTGTAGAGCCCTCGTGACTCAGGCCTCGGAGGCGCAGGGTTAATCACCCTGTCCTCTTAAAAAAAAAATAGATTACGATACCACCACCGCAGAAGCCTCGGGCGCCCTGTTCTGCTCTTCGACGACCCAGCAAGAAAAAGGACATGATACTCTCCAATAACTGCTCAATGCGCATAGGCGCATATAATGTGCGTACTATGCGCTCCCCAGGAAAGGACTTACACGCCACCCGCATCATGCAAACGTACAAACTTGACGTTTTAGGGCTGAGTGAGGTGCGTTGGAAAGGCGCCGGGAAAAAGTTATTGGAGGGTGGATACACAATTTTATATTCAGGCCAGGAGCAATACCACCGCCAGGGAGTGGCAGTATTGATGTCGGGGGAGGGCAGCCCGCTGCCTTGTCAAATGGGAACCCATCTCAGAACGACTGGTACGAGCCACCTTTCGGACGTCTGATAGCTCGGTAACTGTCCTTCAGTGCTACGCCCCCACCGAAGATGCCGACACACAGGTGAAGGAAACGTTTTATGACTCTCTCCACGCTGCAATATCAACAATCCCTAACAGAGACCGCGTGATAGTAATGGGGATCTTAACGCTAGAGTCGGAACTGACCCTTTGCTTGGCCCAACAGTGATGGGCAAACATGGCCTCGGTGTAGCCAACGACAACGGTGAGAGACTCATCGAGTTTGCAACTATGAATGAGCTCACCGTTGGCGGTACAATCTTCCCCACAGAAAAATCCACAAATACACGTGGACCTCCCCGGATGGTCGCACCAAAGCGCAAATCGACCACTTCCTCTACAGCACGAATCACCGAAGGGAACTTCTTGACGTACGAACCTACAGGGGTGCCGACATATACAGCGATCATGAGCTGCTTGTCGGCAAAATTCGTCTCAGACTCAGACGCCCCGCAAGGCCTCCAACTCGGAGTAGAATCGACGTCGAAAAACTTCAATTTCCTCGAATTCAGCTGAACTTTGATGTTGCTATGAGGAAAAACGTCGCCAACAGTGCCAATGATCGGCAAAACCCACGACCCGACGCCATAGAATCAGAATGGTCCAGTATTAAGAATACTGTCGCGTCAGCCGCTCATGAAGTGCTTGGAATTCGGAGAGGTGATCAACCAAAGTGGATGTCCGACGACACGTGGAGGAGTATTGCAGAAAGAGCTCGGCTTAAAACACTGAGGACAGTGAGACAGACCCAAACCGGATCGAGGACCGCCGGACTGACTATCATAACCATGATAAGATAGTTAAAAAGTCAGTGCGACTCGATAAACGCCGATTCTTAGATCGCCAAATTGAAGCAGCAGAGGAAGCATCACGCAGAAGTGATACGAGAAAATTATTTAAAATCACGCGCGAAATTTGCGGGAGACGACCACCGACCTCCGGGCCTATACGTATTCCAAGTGGGGCAATAGAGTCGAGCGCGGAGCGTGTCAAAAAGATCTGGAAAGATCACTTCTGCGGGTTGTTAAATCGCCCTCCTCCTTTGAACCCATTTGATATACCCAATGAAGCCTTACTTGTAGATATTCCCCGAGCGTCGAATATACCCGACCATACGCCTACGCGTGCTGAGATCACCTCAGCCGTGCAGCGTTTGAAGAATGGGAAGGCGCCCGGTGTAGATGGTATACACCCAGAGTTTCTCAAGTACGGCCTGGAGGCGCTTCTGCACCCTTATACCAACTTATTAGTAAGGTGTGGGATCAGGAGCGCTGCCCAAGGGACTGGGTCAACGGTGAGATAGTCACCATCCACAAAAAGGTGACCCACTATGCTGTGACAATTATAGAGGTATAACGCTGCTCAGCGTGCCCGGCAAGGTTTTGGCACAGATAGTCTTGGCGAGAATAAGGATCCCAATAATGCGTATCCTCAGGGAAAATCAGGCCGGGTTCCTACCTGGCCGATCCTGTGCGGACCAAATCCAACCTTAGATGCCTTCTCCAGCAAAGCAATGAATTCAATAGCTCGCTTGCGTGTTGCTTTGTCGACTACGAGAAAGCCTTTGATAGTCCGCATAGGCCTTCCCTATGGGCCATTTTAAAGCTTTATGGGATCCCACCCAAGATAATCGCCATCATCAAATGCTTGCACGAGGGCAGTGAATGCTGCATAAGAATCGGTGACGTAACTACGGAATGGTTTGGCATCACTACCGGCGTCAGACAGGGCTGTGTTCTAGCTCCGTTCCTCTTTATAATAATCTTCGACTTCATCCTGAGGAAGTCAATTCCACCTGACCGAGGAGTAACCGTTGCTCCCAACCTGAAACTATGTGACCTCGAGTATGCCGACGACGCTGTCATCTTTGACAAATCAGTTGCGGGTATCCAGGAAACAATGGATAGACTGCAGAGCAACTCGTATCGCGTTGGCCTCAAAATCAACGCGAGTAAAAACCAATGTGCTCTGCAACAGCGCCTGTCCAGATCCAGACTACTCTCTGTTGAGTGCGGGGCAAGAAATCGAGAGAGTCGATGGTTTTAGGTACTTGGGAGTACACATCACGGGAGATGGCAACCCGCGTAATGAGCTCGCGATCCGATTAGGGATAGCTGGAGCAACATTTAATTCAATGCGGAAAGTCTGGGACTCACGGCTGTACTCGGTCAGAACCAAGTGCCACTTGTTCAACGCATGCATACTGACTGTGCTGCTTTACGGTTGCGAGTCATGGCACATCACAAAAGCACAGGGTAACCGTATACTGTGCTTTGAAAACAGATGCCTGCGGCGAATACTAGGAGTACAGTGGTTTGACTTTGTCAGAATACGGAGGTAGAGAGCGGACAAACCAGCCCCTTATTACGTCCAAAATTAAAAGGCGACGATGGACCTGGCTTGGACATGTGCTGCGGATGCCCCAGGGGAGCCTGAATCCTGCCTGCCTCTTCTATCAACCTGATGGATCCCGACGCCGCGGAAGGCCTCTGATGACCATCCATAGGATGTACTCAGGGGAGCTAAGGGACGCCGGGATGACCTGGGAAGATGCGAGGAGGTTGGCGGGAGACAGAGAATCTTGAGGCACTGTGTGAGGCCATATGCTCCGAATAGGGAGCGGATATGGGAAAAAAAAAAAAAAAAAAAAGTTATTTAAAGGCCCTAAAATTTCGGTACTTTCTTACCTATAGTTTAGTAAATATATTGTAGAAGATATATCTTCAATTTAGAGGCCCGATAATATGTTGTTGCCAATAAATACCACCAAACGCCACTGGTCCATCTGATGCATACGCGGTCACCGATAATGATTAAAAAATATACCGGTAAAACGGGGTGAATAGGAGACAAAAACAAGGGTTTAACTTTAGCACAACTTTACTAAGCATCCAATGTATTTTTACTATTTATATATAATTCTTTACAATGACTATAATATTATCTCTCGAATGACAAAACCAAACCAACTAAATGATTGGCCAAAATTGAAACAAACATATGTTTAAGTTCGATGCCTGTGCATCCTTACTTTTTGACCCCTTATAAACTTCTCTTTTATTGCACGAAAATTAAAATCAATCAATGTTTTTTTTGGTTAATAAGTACCGTAAAACGGTATGCATAGATACTCGTATAGAGGTTCATATATTCCAATCATTACAATCTGTATTTTTGTCTCTATTCACCTGCCAAGTCTCGATTTACTCTCTTCGTCTCCATTCACCCCGATTCAATGTGAATCTGTGAACACCGGACAAAATTGACTGTGTCTTAATAACGATGGCGAATATTTGAAAAATATTGTCATGAGTGTGTAGTAGGACGATAGAGACAAGTTTCAAGCCATTTATATTTGAATTATGTGGCGCAGGTATGAAGACACATAGTCGTGAAGGGTCAAAAATGTCTCTATTGACCCCGTTTTACGGTATATCATGTACATCCTTGGATTCAAGGAAAATAAAATCTATCGCGGTTTGGTCGTAGATTATCTATTCAGTCTTTTTTTTTGGTCGACTTCATTTCCTTTCGAGCTGACATCCTATTTCAATATTTTTCATTGATCGTGGAAAAATACAGAACGTTAGATAATGTAGACCAGTGATCGCCAAACGGTCGCTCGCGATAGATTTTATCAATCGCTTAGGAGACAAAAAAACAATCTTGAAAAACTGAAAGCAAATGCAGCACTAGCAACATTTATAATTTCAATATCTATAAAAGTGTAGCAAAATGACTGGATTTTATTTCAAATATTATGTTTTTAACACTATTATATATTTATATGTATAGGGGAAATAAAAATTCTGCATTGAACTTAACGCCATTAAAATAGATTTAGAGCTTTTCTCCAAAATGCTTTTTTGGTAGAAAGCAAACTTTGCTTTCAGCCATCAGAAAATTTCATTTTCTGAAAGTAGCTCACATCCTTATTGAATTTGGAAACCACTAATGTAGAATATGTTTTTTTTATTAGCAGTGTTTGAAGTGGAAGATAAAACAATCGTGAATGGTTATTGGAGAAACAGGAATTAAAACTCTTAAAACAGGACTTAAAACCAGGGCTGTGGAGTCGGAGTCGTCGCGGCGATTTGGCCGGAAATTTTGAAAAGTTTAAACTTTTTATATGTCAAATTTGGCTTTTGGTCGCATTGATAGGGTTGATATTTAATTGAATACACATAATTAGGAAAATTAGGGAAAACAGTGACGATATTGAACTTTTTTTGATCGGAGTCGTGTTTTTCCACCGACTCCACAGCCCTGCTTAGAACTAATGATGATTGGCTGGCTGGCCGATTGCTCCAGCCTAACAACATTCAAAGAATTTTTGAAGAAGTCTCGAACGGGACTATGTGAGTATCAAAGCCTCTACAGCTGGATACGTAAGTACGTGCGGCAGTTCACCGACATCGTCACCCCAATGACTCATATCCTAAAAAAACGTGAAGTTCACCACAAGCCCTAAGCATATATGGCGAATGTAAAGACCACTCCAGCTATCGCGGCGCTTTGCTCTGTAAACCGATACTAGTGGATACAGAATTGAAGTAGTGTTGTCCTACCCCTTAGAGAATGGTGGGCGACACATTGTCTCTCAGTCCACGCCTGACTTTCCAAAGGCAGCACGACAGCAATGAGCAAGAGGCGTTCGCTACGGTGCAGACCATCAAACGATACTAAGTGTGCCTAAAAGACCGTCCAATCACGTTGATAACGGACAACAAGGCTTTAACTTGGCTGAATACTGCAAAGAACAAGCGTTCGAAGTTGACTCGGTGAGCCATCCTGCTCACCAAGTTCAACTTTGTAAAGAGTACTGCACAATCAACTTCCCGATACCCTGTCATGGGATAGAGCCCGCCGCACTATGGCTCGAACTAGCCACAACGTTAGGTTGTGGCCGAGCAGCGCTTAGATCCAATCATGCAGAAACATATAAGTGCCTCAACCTGCGACATCGGTTCCGATACCCGATGCCAGAGATAGAGTTCTTTGTCACGTCGGTAAAAATGGAAGATACCTCACGCAAGCTACAGACAGACCTGCCACAAAGCCACCTGCCGTAAAGGCGTACGTCCAACAGTGCTTGATTTGCTTCACCCGAATTCGTGGCGTATTGCAACCCGCTCTACAACGCTCCCACATGACATCCAGTAGACCATTTGAGGTTGTAGCCCTCGATTTCATGGAACCCTACCATATTTACGCAGTCATAAATAACTCCTGGTGATAACTGACTTCTCACCCGATGGGCAGCCACGATTGCTGTCACTGTTCCCATCCTGGAAACGGAAGTGATCGGGCGCATTGATTACTCTTGCGTTACACCTTGATTCATTGCATTGGCGGAGTCAGTACTGGTAAGTGTATGATTTCGATGGATTCGGCGGTAACTTTGTGGAAGTTCATTTTAATATAAAATAATTTTGATTATTCCACGTATTGTGCTACTAACTGTGACACGTGTTTCGCCGCTAAATAAACACGATAATTTTGTGACAAACTTTATTATATTTGGGATTTTGGTTTCATGTTGGACAACCGGTTATAAAACGACTTAACTTTGTCATTTTTCATCTTCAGACTTACTATCGCAAAGTTTGCTCAAGTAATGAAGCAAGATTGATTCTACTATTTTAAAATTACAAAATGGAGTTTGGGATTGATCTGACCTTGCCGGGAATAGAACCCGGGCCCCCTGATCGCTAGGACAGAGCTCTTGCCACTAAACCACAGGGACCGACACTATGGAAATAATATAAAGTGTGGGAGAGGGTGTGGATAAAAGAAAACAAGCATAATAACTTTGATTGTATTTAAATCGTTCAAGAATAAACAGTACATATTATAACAAAAGTAATTTTTTTACAGCATGTTGAAATATTGCAAATTGTGATCGAGCCTTTAAACCAGGGGTCGTCAACCTTTTTATGCCTGCCACCCACTTTTCCTTATTTTTCAGGGTAAAATTTCCTTACATCAACATAGCTATGTCAATCCATTAAATGGCTGAAAAAAATTCTAGAAGGAATTTAGGAAGGTTAATATTTCAATATGTACTTAGTTTAAAATCGCGCAATCATAGATAGTGTTTTGATAACAAAACAAAAAAAAAGAAATCTAAAAACTTTAATATATGTTGTGAGTTGAGGATGTACACACATGTATCTTCCCATTATTTATCTAGGTTTATTGACGTGACAACGTCTTATAAATCGATGAACGCCCGCTGCACGCGCGATAAAACATGACTCATTGTCCCGTTTGTCGCGTTACGCCGAAGGCAAGCGTGCGAGCGGGAGCGCGGATAAGCGATAGAGAGGCACGATCGGCCTACCGTTCGGATTGTGCTGCATCTATCTCTCTTCCACTCGATTGGTCGATGCGTCTGAGTAGAAAAGAGACAGCGGCAGCACACAACTTATACACCTGTACATGTACCTACACGTGATCTGTTTACAACTGTTTATAAAGTGAAGTGAAATGTTAATGTGGTTTTCATTGTTTATATTACAACAACAATTGCGGCAATAAAGGTAATTAATCCTTGAATTAATGAGTGCGAATAAAATATATCAATAAAAAATTGTAGATTTCATTTCACTCCTTCGTATCCATACAAAATAATGATAATTCAATAAAAATGATTCCATTTTATTCATAAAAGTATGCAATCATTTCATCAATGTTTTCTTATGACGTTGTCACGTTAAACTATCGTCCGTAAACCGACTTTACAGACAACCATTTTTTTTAGTAGCAAATACCTTTAACCCGTTATATGCCGGTAGGTATAAGAACGATCGTGCACCGAGGGCCGCGATTTTCTTTGAAAAAATAGCAACGGATTTCGGTAATACAAGGAAGCTCGCTTTAAAATCGATATTACTTTGATTATAATACAAAATATGTCTACTGTAAGTATAGGACTGTGATTCTAAGAGATGTCGCTATGTGTATAAAATGTTTGAATTATAGAATCGTCGACCCTGCCCTATATTATAGTGTGTGTGAAGTTGACCGTATATATGTTCATATGCGCTCATTTTCTGTGGTCGGCACTGCGCTCACGCAATACCGCAGACCGTATATATTATATATGTTACATTGAAACTATATTCTAAGTGAAAATATATTTTAACAAATAAGAATATATTTTCACTGACTTGGCCTGTGAAAATATATCAAGCAATAGATTTGTATGAGAGTATAATTTCACTGGTCACGATCAGGGAAATTATATTGGCCCAAGATGATGATTTGTCAGCCAACAATTTTGGTTTGCGCCAATGAAACAAAATCAGAAAGTAGTCACTTTCATAAAAAAAAAACTAATCAACAATGCGGTCATACGATTTGATTGATCATTTGATAGCTGTCAAATTTAATTTCAATGACAGTTTGGAGAAGAATATGATTTCACTGACATGTGCCAATGAGAATATATTCTTGCTATTAATAATGCAATTTTCAATAGTGAAAATTTATTAGAATATGATTTCACTGAAATGCCAGTGATAATATATTTTAACTGAGAACATAGTTTTGCTGTAACATATATACGTTTCTAGCATACAACTGGTTAAAAAGAAATATTACAAACTCTGTTGGCATCAAAATATGTGTATTTATTTCAGAGGAAGAATGTTTCCAGTATCAACTTCATTAAATAAATACAACCAAATAAAGTTTCACTTGTTTGCCATAATCAAAGAAAGATCATTTGTTTATATTTTATTTTCTCTGTTGGCACTGCTGACTTGCTGACTGAGATGTCTACAATGTCATTCATTTACTTCAGAATATTTACATTGAATATTTAAAAACCTACATTATCATTTCTTTGTTGTCAACATGTTTTTTATTCCACAACAAAAAACTACGAAAGTCTGGAGTCTAACTGGAATTCGGTAAATATAATTGATAGCTGTTTCGGCAATATGCTATTCTGTTGTTCCAATCAATATGGAAGTAAGTGACTGACAAAATTTTGGGAAAAATGACATAATATGTTTTAGTATTTTGAATTTATAAAAAGCGGTTCATGAGAAAATTAACTATTTTCTTTGTAAACAAGCAGTAAGTTGTAACATTGACTGCCTCTTTGCTAAGAAAACTAGAGTTGTTGCTTTTTAGCTAAGAAATTCTTATACATTTAGCAGATGTCCATTTTTTCACAAAGGATTTTTAGTTTTTACACTGCTATAAAATTGAGCAACATATCCTCTTTGGGCTCGGGTATCACCTATGATACTCATGGTTTTTATAAAATATCAGCCCGGTTATAAAATTGAATGTACCAAAACCAAAAGTATCATATAATGAATGAAACGGTTTTACCAATTGAATATATGTACATGTCCAAAAACATTCATTTCAGTATAGAAGTCACTGTTGTTGAAGGAAGTTGATCCCTTTTAGCATTTAAAATGCTTCGACACTTACAATACAAATAAAACAATATTTTCCTCTATATCATTCATCATTATTTAATTTATTGTTTCATTAAGAATAACTTTAACATATTATTTATAATACAGCATGAAAAAAATTGTTTTGGTACATTCAATTCAACATCCAGGGCTAATATTTAATAACAACCATGAGTATCATAGGTGATACCCGGGGACCGAAGAGGATATATGGCAGTGGTTCTCATGTGCGGCCACCAGAGGATTCGACTGCGGCCACCAAGAGCTTCATAGAAAATATTGATATTTAAAAAAATGTGGTTTTACAATAATTTCTCAACAAAGACTCTGAAAATGAAATATTTTGAATGCAACTAATACTGGTGTTAAATTGACAGACATGTTTAAGTCCATTTGACATATGTACCTCAAGCGCAACAGAATCGAAACCAAAATTTCATGGGGCCATTTCCGTAGGACCGCTTATGTTCCACAGTCAAAATTACCGTGAGAACCACTGATATATAGCTTTCAAAAATATTTAGCAACGCCTTCTACAAATCCTGCTACGCAGTTCTTATGAACCTGAATTCACTATCGTTTTTACAATGGAGTTCTACCAAATTAATACTCAATTCAATCGATATATTATATATATATTTTTCACACTGATGTACATATTATATGGCTTTAAGAAGAAATAAATTAAAATGATGCAATATCATTTGCGTCACATCCGATATTCAAGGGGTAGCAACAGAACTAGGCTGAAGTTAGATACAAGCTGACAAGTCTTTACCTTACTTTGAAAAGGTTCTAATTGACATTTTGGCAAAAATGACCTTTCGATCGGAAAAGTTTTTATTAACCATATTCTAGCATATATGACAACTTCAGAATCATATATGTATTATAGAATAACTGAGTAAGCAGTATTCCGGAGTTCATCTGCAAGTTTACAAAATTTATTTGACAAAGTTCTAAGATTGTCATGATTATTTCCATCATTAGATCACTGAGATCATTATTTATCAATATAATGATTTGAGTTGTGAAAAAATATGCTTAAAATAAGTAATTTGAAACATTTTTACTTGCTCATTGTTACAAGCGAATTTTTTCTTTTGAATTAAATAGTATGATCAATACAAACTTCAAACGCTCATATCTCAAAACAGGCTCGGGAGCAGTTATAGAACCTTTTCAAAGTACGGTGTCAAAATGTAAACAGATTTGAATCGAAACGCAATCCACCCGAAGGTGGGCATCTTTGGAGCAATCTGTTTCGCGTGTGGAATGGCGGCGCAGATGTCAAGAGTAAATAATCACTTTCTAACTTGTTAAATATTTCAGCTTTGCTGTTCTTCCAAGTGATATCGGTGTAACAACGTTTTAAACTGAATCCGGCGGGGGACTCGCTTCGTCGTCAGGTTTGCTTTCGAGTGAAAATGGCGGTATTCGGCAGTCGAACGTGTACCCATCTTCCCGCTCCATTCTGAATGTGCCCCTGTGAAATAAAATCAAAAAACATATCGAAATAAGAAACAGGTCTGTGAAAGTGAGACGGTTAGGCCAACCGAAGTGCTGCCCGAAGTTTGCCGTAGATCAGTGATGCACAACCTTTTTGGGAGAAGGGCCAGACCATCAATTCTCAGATAGTTTGAGGGCCTCATGGGTAAAACTGATTAAATTATCAACATTTTTAGTGTAAATAAAAGGGAAAATTTTAGTGTTTTATATTGTTTTTTCATTGTCCGGAAAAAGTACTGTAGGAAAAAAGGTGATTGATATTTCGTTACCTTACTTTGAAGAGTTCTAATTGACATTTTTGCCTAAAATGACCTTTTGGTCGGGAAAGAGGTAGTTTTCAAAAGTGGTCAAATCCATTTGTTGAAAAACTGAGAATGTGAGATATTTTCATTACTTTTTCCAAATAAATTTGTGTTTACTATCAATATTTTTAAAATATGTTTTAAATTAAGGAATTACGGATAATGTGTAGTAATTCAAACTTTTCCATGTTAGTAAAAAAAGGTCTCAAAAGTTATCTAATAAATCTAAAACTGGCAGTTGAAAAAAAATATTTTGGAATTGTCCACTTTTGAAAATTACCTCCAGATATATGAATTTCAGAATTATCTATCGTTGAATAACGTTGAGTTAGCAGAATTGTGGAGTTGCACTGCATCATCTGCACACTTTTTTTACTAAATTTATTTGACAAAGTTGTAAGATTGTCATCATTATTTCCATCATTGGATCTTTAAGATCATCATTTCTCGGCAAGAGATGTGAAAAAATATGCTTAAAATAAGCAATTTGAAAATTTTTTACATGCTCATTATTACAAGTGAATTTTAATCAATCGAAACTTCAATCGCTCACATCTCAAAACAGTGTCAATAGCAGTTAGGACCAGTTCAAAGTAAGGTGTCGCTTTGCCATTGTGGGCCGCAGGTTGCGCATCACTGATATAAATTAACATGTATACTGACCACATGTGTCCGCTGGGCGCTTGCAAACTGACGTGACTGCTGTATTGAAAGGCGGGCTGCGCTCTGGATAACCTAGGCTCCTGGCCGACCACTCCTCGGCCCCTCACGGTTTCCAGCGTGCCGGAGAGGGAGAATATTCTCCAGTGCCTCTCTCGCAGCTGCACTGATAGCGCTCCCAGGTTTTCCAGACGGATACAGTAGCGCCACTGGAATGATATAAGACTTGACATAGGAAACAATTGCGATGGTATTATATATTTTTGGTGTGATTATGCCGTAGAGTAAATATGCCATGGAGATTTTTTTTATTCTATGTCTACCAGTAAAAAATTACGACTCTGACTCCAGCATTTCCCAAAAACACGACTCCGACTTCAACCTTGACCAAAAACACGACACCGACTCCCATTAAAAAACATTTAATTTTGGTCACGTTTTTTCCCTACCTTTCCTATTTATGTGTGTATTCAATTATATCTCAACCAACCAATCCTGCCAGCCGTCAGGACTAAGCAAGAGTCAGTCGATATTGCTTTTGGTGTAATCTTTTTTGTATAAATACAAAAAGTGTTTTATTTTTTAATGTATAAGGAGTCGGAGCCGGAGTCGGAAATTTTGAAAAGATTGAACTTTTAATTTTTACATATAGTTTAATGCAGGGCTGTGGAGTCGGTAAAAAAAAGTTCGACTCCGACTCCAGCATATACCAAAACCACGACTCTGACTAAAAAAGTTTAATATCGTCACTTTTTTGCCTAATTTTCATAATTAGGTGCATTCAATTAAATATCAACCCTACTAATCCAGCCAATAGCCAAATTTGACATATAATATGCAAAAATAAAAAATTAAATTTTTTCAAAATTTCCGACTCCGATTAAGACTCCGGCCAAATCGCCGCAACGACTCCGAC
The DNA here is from genome assembly GCA_028554975.1 of Himalopsyche kuldschensis. NCBI lineage: Eukaryota > Metazoa > Arthropoda > Insecta > Trichoptera > Rhyacophilidae > Himalopsyche > Himalopsyche kuldschensis. Next base: position 1,299,243 of record JAHFWI010000031.1, on the reverse strand, counting down.
TCCGGCCAAAATTCTCCAACTCCACAGCCCTGATTTAATGTGTCAAATTTGGCTGTTGACAGGATTGGTTGGTTGCTATATAATTGAATACACATAAATATGAAAGGTTTAAAAAAAACGTGACAAAATATTTTTTTTTAGTCAAGAGTCGTAGTTGTATTTTTGGCCAATGTTGGAGTCAGAGTCGTATTTTTTTTTACCGACTCCACAGCCCTTCTTAAAACAGTATATCAATTGTACAGATTTTTTTATTCAAGTAAGTATACATTAGGGAAGAGGTTAAGAGTCCGTAAAACAATATTTACCCAATATACAGCTGTGGTCTGCGATTCTCTGCATCCCATGTAGAAGGGTATGACGGTGACTCGCACGCCCTCAGTGCTCTCCTTGTGGACATCGCTGAGTTCTAACCACGGGTGATTTTTTTTCTGCCATGCTCTCAAGGTTTCTTGAGCAGTGAACGGAGGGTCTATAATCAAAATGGGGGAATGTTAAAAGCCATTTCTCTGCATTGAACATTAAATTAATTGCTTACAATAATTATTGGGATTTTTGAATGTAGTATCGCAAATACTAATGACATAGGAATATCTAAAATAAATCTAGGGTTTTATCCAACCTATTATTACTAAGTTGATTGATTTCAAGTCTGAATTAATAATTAATGATAGTAAGTTCTTGAAATATTCTTGAAATGCCTGAAGATGCCGAAAGGCGAATCCCGGGTCGTTAGCGATAAAGCTCATGGAAAAGTACAAAATTCAAACAATTTAAATTTGATATTGAAATTTCATCAAGCACCCTCAGTCGAAATCCATAATTAAAAATGTTCACATTAGTTTGAAGATGCAAATTTCCCAAACAAATATGTATAGAGAGCAAAATCTACAATTTATATTTACTATAATATTTATTTTAGTCTTAAACATATTATTATCAAGTGTAATTATCAGGGTTGTGGAGTAGGAGTCGGAGTCGTGGTTTTTTGGCTGGAGTCGGACTCGTCGCGGCATTTTGGCCAGAGTCGTATTCGCAGTCGGAAATTTTGAAAAGTTTGAACTTTTTATTTTTGCATATAATATGTCAAATTTGGCTATAGGCCGGATTTTTTGACTGATATATAATTGAATACACATAAATAAATAGGAAAGTTATCAAAAAAATGTAACGAAATTAATCGTTTTTTAGTCGGAATCGTGTTTTTGATAAATGCTGGAGTCGGCATCGTAATTCTTTTTAACGACTCCACAGCCCTGGTAATTATGGCTCATTACAGAATTTTAGGTCATTGATATACATACAAACCCCCTGGACTTGACAAATAAATAAAAACAGAAGCATATAAATATATAATATAGTAGGTGATTAAATCAATTGACCTCTTTCTGGGCAGTGAGACAGGAACTTGTCGAAAAGCTCATGCTGGACCGGCGCCCGCTCCTCACTTGCGTATGGCAATATGTCCTCGTGGGCGACATAGTCCAATCCGGGTATTGCATATAGACTCCGCGATGACTCCTGTCCGCCAAGAAACGTAACTGCCTCAGTTTGAGCACGCTGCAAAATGAATGACATAATTTATGTCAATACAATATTAATTGTTATTTTTTACCTTTGAAGGTCTACAGGGGGGTCATTTTACTGTATATTGGCTATTTTTCTGTTTACATTTGTTACATTTTTTTAAATTATTATTTTTTTCTTACTATTATATGTACATATTATATACATAATATCATATCATGAAATAGTCTCTTAGAATGTCAGAAATCGTGAAATTACATGAAACACATATTTGTGAACGCCGAAAATCGAACGACAATTTTAAAATGCTCATATGGGCGCACACGTATTTGCGTGAGTGCCGAAATTGGAAAACTATTGTTTTACAGGTATTCGTGTGAACGCCGGGGAAGCGGTTAAAGAAAAATGTGCGGTGTTATATTAAGGATATTAAAAAATAGATAATGATTTTTTCAACCATATCCGCACCCATCGTGGAGCAAGTGGACTCGTTGCGGCGATTATCTTAAAATATGTTCTGTTCTTTGAGAACTATTTTATTACTCAGTTGCTCAACCTCTCTTGTTTGAATAAAGTGAAAACTCGTTGAAAAGATTATCAGTGTCAATTTTTTCTTGCTGTGCCTTTTCTTGAACACAACCTGCAAAACATGAAGCTATTCATATTGTATTTGATTGGTAAATAACGGGTTTGACAATAAAGTAGACCATTGGCTCGATAGTCGTAAACTGCAGAAATCCTCCTTCAAACTGTTTTTGAAGCACTTGAATGTGTATGACGTTTAATTCACTGTTATCTACCATTTCCTTCATTGAGAAATGCATGAGAGACTTCATCTGTCGATGTGATATCCACAAAACTAATTTTGCAAAAATGTAAAGTTAAAAATGTTTCGAGCTAACGTTGGTGGGCACACAGAAATCGGCCCGCGGGCACAGGGTTGGGAACTCCTGCTCTAACATATTGCCAACAAGAATTGACACTTTAAAAGAGACTGTTCTAGAGGCTAGCAATTTGAGCATTGATTATTACTGAGTTCATCTCGGCCCCTTGTGATAAAAGAAATGTATCTCAATTTTGGAGAATTATGAATGCTTCTAGGTACAAAATAATATGTTACATTATGTGTCAAAGAGTCTTATCAATAGGAGAAATGGATACGAAGATATTTCAATACGTATTTAAATGACTTTCTTGTTCATAGCTCCACTTAACCTTAAAACAACACAATAGAATAAGGTACTATAGCTAACAAATAAATCGGTAAGCCAAAGCATTGCCTTTAAAGATAATGAAAAGTATTTTACAAGATAAATTAATGAGCCAAGCAAAAGTAATAGACAACAAAAAAAAACACTTGGCTTTGTGCGGCAATACTACTCAAAAGATAAAAATTTTAAATACATTCAATTGTCCTGCCATAACATTAAAAAAAAAAAACATTCACAAGGCGAGATGTGTGCATTATGGACTGTTTATAGCATACATGGGCATCAACCGGCCCGCCGGGCTATTTTGTCCGGCCCTTATACATCTGGGCAAAATAACTGAAAAAGAAATTAATAGTTCCAGGGAGGATTTTTTTTTTAAAACCATTTTCCTAGTCTATCAGCTCATACAAACAACACATATAGGTTTTGTCATCCTTGTTCATGTAAAACATGTTACTTATGAAAGATATGCTACGAGTAAATGATTCACTTTTAAGGGGTTCACTGTCAATAACAAATAATAACACATTTTTTGTACTTAATCCACATTAGATTTATCAAGGTCAGGAAAGGTTTTGCTCAACATGAGCATTATCAACTGAATTCATCTGCATCAGTTGATAATGCTCACGATGGAGGAAACCGGTCCTGATCTTAATAAAACTAATGTGAAATAAGTACAAAAAATGATTAAACGAGTGCTGGATCTTTGTTTGCCAAATACATACAATTGCACAATGTATAGTAGAAATATCTAGAATTGTCTTGACTAGACAGTTTGTATGCTGTAACGCACAGTACACAAACATACACGCTATCTCTCTTTGTGTGTGCATTGAGAGTATGTTGACAGATGGCACTGCCTCTTGGAATAAAAATAGTTTTATTGAAATAATCGTCGAGCAATGTATGTAGTGCTTTATTAAATTTGATATGAAAAGTGCAAGAATGAAAGGGTAAATAATGAATGGATATTTGCTGTGACGAAATTTTATGATTGGTAAGAAAGTCTTTGATAAGAATAATGTTCCACAGTTTGAAAAAGTTGTTTATTATGCGAAGCTTTGGTGATGGGAAAATCTTGTCTATGATAAGTATTGCCACTGTTAAATATCTATTTTTATTTGTTTCATGTTTAATACAAAATTAAATTGAATAAAAGTAGTCTCATAAATGTGAATTTCTTTATTTTTTGGATAAGAGCCATTGATAGAAGTCAGTGACGTTAACATTCTTTTTTTTTGTTAAGGGCTGAATATAAATTTATTTTTAAAAAACATTTGGTTTTGTTTGTAAGAGGTGTATAAAATAATTTTCCACACTGGCGGCATATGAGTTTTGGAATAGACAATAGAATAATAAAATAAAGATTGTTAGCCATGTCTGGTATTTTATTTCAATCCGTGCAGATTTCTACTACATCACCAAAGCATCACACATATTAAAACAATCACATCACTGAAGTTATAGTGGCAAGAGTTCTTAGTTGGTTAATACAAAACAAAATGTCGCCATCTGTGAGATGAATCAATGGCGATTGGTACAACATAAAAGTTATGGCAATTAGGAAATATTAAAACAAAAGATAATCATATTATTGTTCTTGTCGGTTACCTTCTTTTTCCAGTCAGGTCGCATGTCAACGGTGGCATGTATAAAATAAATTTAATTTAATATTTTTTAAGACCAGGCAATCACTATTAATCTAAAGAACTAGTTCTAAAACATGAAATAATTATATAAGAATATTTAGACTCCGTGACAATTCGACACAAGACAACTGAACACGGACAGCTGGACATAAATAAAATATTCATTTGCAATACAGTGAAAAAATGTATTTGAGCTCTACAAAAATAATAATGGTTGATAGCTATTGCATAATATAGCTTGAATTGTGACAAATTGATTTGATGTATTTCTTGAAATGAAAGCATTGACAATCATATTTCTGTACCGGGAGCACTGATTTGGCTATGTAAGATTATCCGTCAAGATAATAACGACTTGATTTTTCATAATCTAGCTTGCAAATTATGCATGCATTAAATTCCCCTAGTATCCCAGAAGGTGTTTCTTCCATAAAACACCCCCTTCGTAGAGTATTGTGACAGAGATCCAATAAAAAGAGGAGCCGTGTACCCAGATGTCTGTGTTCCCAATTGTCTATGTATCGACTTGTCATATGTTCAGTTGTCTGGTCACCGAATGTTTAGCATTTAAAGTGGACATGTTGACAGAAAACGACCATCGACAATTTTCTTGAGTGTGTGTGTCTATTAAATATGACTTTGGCAAAACTTTTAAGAAACAAAACTGACAGTCCAATATGTAAATACAATAATATAATTCAGGATGCTGATCAAATCCTTTTTAATGGACAGCCATGATTGTATAAACCTCCCATTTATAACCATTGATTTTTCTTGAGGATGGCATTCTTTGTATGTATTTTGTAATATATTCCAGTGAAAAAATGGGGCACCAATCTTGGGAAGGTAAACCAAATGCATTTACAGCAGAATATCATTAAAAAAGAATTTTGACATCAACGACACACCTGACATTGAGTCAAGATTATTAATTATAACAGTAAACTGGATTTAGCATATATCCATTAATAATCTATGTAGAAACAAATTAGCTGAAAGAGTTTATTCCAATTCAGGCTAAGATATTTTTTGAGTAAATTTAAGAGATTATTGACATGGATTCCAGGAGAACATTTTTAATTTTTTTTCAAAACATTGGCTTAAAATAAATAACGTAACAGCCAGAAGCCAAAAATAATAATTTAAAAAATATATAAGATAATAGGATACCACAGAAGAAATGAGAGATTGTTGATGTTTCAAAACATACGTAACACACTTTGTAATTCTGATTTGACACATATTTTTTTATAATTTAAGTGTGGCAGATAATAAAATATAATATGAAAATTGAAACTTACGATAAACGGCCCATCTCTCGAGTCAATTAACACTTGATAAAAAGTATGTGTTTTTCCTTTGACTTCTTTCCCCACATTTGACAGATTGTCGTCACCCGGTTTCTCAGCGTTGATCTCTTTTTTGTTAGGGACATCTCTGTCATATACTCGCGCGAGCCAAGGAAACAAAACTACGCCTCTGTACCCGAAAACTTTGTGCAGAATTAACTGACCCGTTTCGTATTTGCCTGAAGCTTTCGGCGTTTCTAGTTTGCCAACTTCGGCCAGTCTAAAATGAAAAACAAACAAATCATAGCAATGTATAAGCAAGCCAAAAATTATAGATGTGATGTTATAAATAGGTTATGAAAGACGCAAAATAAAAATTATTTTTGATTGACTGTCACGGCTCACCTCGCATAGCTGGCGATCTGAGTGAAGAGGATTTTCGAAGACAAGGTTTTGACTGCCCCGCTATACAAACATTTTCCCAGTAGCTCCATATTTTCATTTATGTCATTTTTGTATTATTTGATCGTTGATACGTAAGAAAAATGTCAGATGGTTCAATTGTAGTGTTGCCGTTTAGGTAAATGAAAATATATGTTACCTCTCTGATAACAGTATATTGTTTATGCTCTCGTAACAATTAATAGATAATAAAACCGATGACTAGGTATTCATTATAGTAAGTAAGTACCTACTATGAATCGTTTTAATCTCAAAAATATTATAAACTATTGGGCTCAAGTTCAAGGGTACATAAAGATAAATTTTATGATCATAACCTTAAGTCTGCGGATGTAATCAATGACGGCAGGATTCAAAAAAATGTATAGTTGAAAGCCTAGCTGGATGTCAAAAAGGGGAGAAAGAACTTTTGGAACGATTGTGCAATCTAAAAATAACCATATCTGTAACTAAATAATTTTTATTCATTGATTTAAATATATAATCGTCCATAGTTTTAGCAGGTTCCTTAAAAATAGTAATAATAAATACACGCTTTTATTTCGATATGTATATTAAAACAATAATAAAAAAAACTCCGATGGTTTATAAATACAATATTTAACGGTATTATCTTGTAAAGTCGTCAGTAGACCGCGTCAGCAAGTGGCCTTATTAAATTAATAATATTATTCCATAACTTAGCACCATAGACTTTGATTTGATATGACAGTTGTTATCATCATAACCTCAATATTGTAAGCCGCCAACTAAGAATTCGCTATATAAACAGAACTGTTCCACCTTTAAAAATTCTGATATCAAAGCTTTCGTAAGATGATACTTTTATAAAAATTTCAATGGATGTCGACTTATTGTTGGAACACTTTACCCTGGGAACTCTTAAAAGTGGGATTTGTAGAATTTGTCTTTTGGAAAATAAATACCTAATAAGTATATTTGACCATGTTTCTAAGTTTGATGAGGTTGCTTATATCAAAACAGTCATTGAAGAAGTTACGTCACTAGAGGTAAGAACTATCGTGGGCAACATATAGATACCACCTAGTTAACTGACATATCTTTCAGTGTATTTGTAATTTATGAACCCAATGATTTTTTTAAATTATAAGAATGAACAAGATTCAATTTATAATATTCTGAAATACAGCGATTGAAAAAATATACAGGGATTCCAAGCCATATCGCGAAACAAAAGAAATGATAAGACATCTTTTTTAAATTTCTTCAATTTCAATATTTCCATTACATTAAATATAAATATATTATTTTTTTAGCTGCATAATGATGACGGTTTCCCAGCTGTTATATGCTCAAAATGCTTCGATGAAGCTAACATTGCCTATAATTTTAAAATGAAATATCAACAATCTAACGCGACATTGAGAAATTGTTTGGAGAGCATCTATGAACACATTGCAAACGCTGCTAATGTCAAAAGTGAGCCATACCAAAACCAAGATGGCGCAATATTGTTTATTTTGCCCGAAAAAGAAATATTTATAATTGAAAAAGCAGAAGAAAACAAAGAACAGCTGCAATATGTTTTGAATGATGCCCCTATAAAAAATGAAGATGAATTAATTGACTTTTTTTACAATGGCAACGATAATAGTAAAAATGGTTCAGTAAAATTAGAACAAAATGCAAATGAACTGTTGCAAACCAATGAATTGGATTCATCATCTATGGATTCTAACTTGGTAAAATTTATGTCAGACAATCATGAAAGTTTGATGGTTCCAGAGCTAGATACTGAATATCTATATGATTGCACAATGTGTTATCAAAGTTTCTGGAGTAAAAATGAATTACAATCACATAAAGTTTTACATTCCACCGATTCTAGACATTTCTGCCGTATTTGTAATAAATCATACAAAAAGTCCAACATATTGAGGCTACACATGGTTAAGCATACTAGTAATAAAGACCACGTTTGTCCAATATGCCGGGCTGCTTTTTACTATAAGAAAAACTTAAATAAACACATGAGCTTGCATGGTGAGCGCGTAAAATATACATGCGATCATTGTGGGAGAGCTTATAAATATTTATCAGGCTTAGAAGAGCATATTAGGTTTGAGCATATGGGAGAGCAGCCTGCGTTTATGTGTGACGTTTGCGGAGCACTCATGCGATCGTCAATGACTTTAAAGCTGCACAAAAAAATACATAGCCACGTTAAAACGTTGAATTTTTGTAAATACTGTAAAAAAACTTATAATAATGAACGATATTTTAAAAACCATGTTGCAAAACACGAAAGAAATAATCAAGGAATTGTCAAACCGGCAAATGTAAAATTGTTTATTTGCGATTATTGCGGTAAAGAACATAATGTTAAAGAATATCTGAAAAGACATATATTGATTGAGCATTTTAATTTAAGGAAATTTAAATGCAATGAATGCGGTAAAGCCTTTCGATCTGGTGGGAATCTCAAAGAACATAAAGTTGTACACACAAGAGAGCGTCCTGAGCAGTGTGACATATGCGGTAATAGATTCGTCGGTAAAATAGCTCTGAAGTTGCATCAGCGTCTTCATTCCGGAGAGAAGCCGTACTCCTGCGTGGTCTGCGGGGAGCGTTTCCTCTCCAGCAGCAGGCGTTTGGCTCACATGAAGTCAAAGCATATGGAGAAGCAGGAGCAGTGCCCTATTTGCTTCAGGAAATACTATCTCAGATCGACGTTAAACCAGCACATGTTGTCACACACGAAACCGGCAACACTCAAAAATAAAAAGAAAATTAAACTTGATACTTTCACTGTAGAATATCCTATAATTTGAAATAATAAAGAAATATGTAAATGAGTCTTTCAATATTTTTATCTTCATTTCTCTTTTGCACAAACACTCCCATACCCATAGACAAACTTAGATATGACCCATCTCGACTGGTTGATCGTTCTCTGTGGTCTAATAGCAAAAGCTTTGCTCTAGTGATCAGGTGGGTCTGGACTCGAGTCCTTGTAAGGTCAGATTTATTCAATAAGAAGAGATCTTGGACGTGGTAATATGTCATTTATCATGGAGTTGTTCTCGACAGATACATAAATAAAGAAGTCCACATCGAGCTTATCTCGAATGTTTTTAATGTTAAAATATATTTGGCGCGTCGGCTGCGTCACAGCTGTAATGCCAATTTTTGACATTTTGTCAAAATAAAAAAATATACTCATATTTTTTCACGAAGTCGGTGGTTTCAAAATTTTATGCGCCTCCGCCTCCCTGAAAAATAGCTTATTTTTTCGTGCCCCACCAACATTTTTTGAAACCAAATATCAAATCCATGAAGGAAAAAACTGAAGCAGCCCCCCTCTCCCACCTCACTCTTACTCAACGAGCTGTGAAAATTGTAATGTTTTAAGACTTTGCTAACCGGATTTTCAATTACTAATGTAATAACGCACAAATTTGTGCACACCGTAAACAATGGGTTAAACTCAACTTAAGGGGTGGGGACCCCCGTAATGTGGAAAAACTCCTTTCAGCGGAGGCAACACTGATTGTCATACTAAATAAAATTCGTAACAAATTATGTTATGATTATGAATTTATCACATGTTAAACTAAAGGGTCGTGAAAAAAAAGAGATGGACATCATACATTATTTAGAAAAAAATCATTTGAAAATTAATATTATAATATTTTGAACGGACAATAAATTCTCCTCAGGGGGGGGGGGCATGGAAACCATGCCCCCAACCCCCTTGGATCCGCCAATGCTCCTATGACACCCGTCCCGAAGTTGCCGGCAACCCCGGCAGCGGTATCCAAATGAAACGACGGAGATTTCACCTACCCCAAAAAACCAGGACTGTGGAGTCGTTTAAAAAAAGTTCGACTCCGATTCCGACTCCAGCATTTACCAAAAACACGACTGCGACTGAAAAAAGTTTAATAACGTCACTTTTTTTTCCTAATATTCTTATTTATGTGCATTCAATTAAATATCAACCCTACTATTCCAGCCAATAGCTAAATTTGAAATATTATAACGCCGCGACGACTCCGACTCCGGCCAAAAAGCCCCGACTCCACAGTCCTGCAAAAAACAGCTAAGCGCGAGCGAGATCCAGCCTCCCCTTGAACCTCCACTGACCTGGGGCTGAGATCTCCGGCATCTCAACCACATAAAACTTCTACGCCCGCATCCATCTCAAGCAGAAGACGAAGACTCGCGCCTTTCGTCCTCCACGACAAAAATGACTTCGACTCTCTCACTAGGGATTTAAAGATTTCCAGCATCACTATCGACATCGCGAAAGACTTTTAACAGTGGTCGCCTACCGTTAAAAGCGGCATCCTTCTTGGACTTCCGTATCCAAGCCCAATCTCCAATCGTCCAAACGATTCAAAAAAAAATATTAACACTAAATACCGGGACGTTATAAAATAAACGTGGAGACAGCACCTTAGTAAAACACTTTTTTCGCGATCTGATAAATTTTACCAGTAAGTAGGTATATCAATATTGGGCTTTTTTATAATCATGGTTTCGGTTAGCCAATTCTGTTTGAGCAATGGTTATTAATCAAAGAAATAAAAATCATCCCAACTGACCATGTCTCATGTACATTGAGATGACCTTTATTCCGGCTCCCTCGTAAATCGAGAAGGAGCCTCCTATCCGACACTCAGGCAGAGGGATTTTGGGGACGGAGTAGGAGAAACATGGAACTCTTTAAAACAAAACACGATCTCAAAGCGTTATTTGGGTGCGATTAGCACCCATTATTTAATCGTTAAAGATTTACACAGACGTTATACAACACACAAATATTACGATAGCGAAGAAGATATCAGGAATTTGACTCGAATTTAATTCTTATGGAGAGGATTAGGCGCGTGCATTCTCAATGCCGTCTAATCTCTCACTGCTGTATGAAAACAAACGGTTACTTTAGAAAGAAAAACAATGGCCGTTTCAAAAATCGTTAACACGTGCGCCCGCCGATAAGGGATGATTTATCGCCTAATGAACTTTTTATGAAGCTCATGCAGTCGGGCGTCAAGCGATAAGAGAAATTGAAATAACTCTACATTGCATCGCTATAGATTGCAATATAGATTATTATAAGAATGAATTTATTTCCTGATATCGACTGACTCATTGACTGAGGTGAACAATAGATCGTTCTGATGACCTACCACATAAGGCGGTGTCAACATATACTTGATTGAATAATGTCTGAGGGTTTGATGATGATATAGCAATGTTTGAATTAAATATTATGATATTAAGCAACACGGGCAGCAATATCTTACAAAAATCTAAAAAGTCAGTTCCTGAAGATGGCCACGTTTGTTTGTGTAATGTTAAAAGTTATTGTTTATTTTTCAGGTGTTAATTTCCAATTCTTCGACTTAACAATAAAACTTTCCTGATTTATGTTATTGACTGAATGTAATGTGAATACAAAACTTTGCAGGGCATCACTTGTTGCCTCATTTTCATTTAAAAAACCATTTTTTTCTCGGCTTTCGAAACTAACTGGCATTCCAGTCATTATGAGATCGCATCAGTTTTAAATCAATGTTTTGTACTTGAACTTACTGCAAGGAACATCATTTTTAACTATTATTATTAACTATCATTATTTTGAAGGAAAATGTACCAGTAGCTGACCGTTTAAGAGAAAATTTCAACAAAAATAACGATTAAGGTTGACACCTCCTAGTATTTTAGGACATCAGCACTCTCTCGATCGGTCTATATTTCACCTCAGTCTATGAGTTTAAGACAATATCAGGATATCAATTCAGTCTTATAATACTCTATATTGAAATCTATAGCGATTTCAATATAGAGTAATTTCTAAATTTGTAAGGCCGACATTTGAGGGCGACGTCTCCGGATCGGATCTGCGGACGTCCCGTTCTAAAATGTCTTGTCTCTGTTACGCCCTGGCTGCGTGAGATACGTAGTATTGCATGCAGCCTCCGCTGTACCAAAAAAATGGTACAGCCGACGCGTCTTTAACCGGATGCTGCTACGTTCGCCTCACGAACAAAGGAAAATACGCCTGCTACAAGCAGACGCTGGGGCGCAGATAGCATCGTAATTTTTACTCAAAAAGTTCATCACAAATACTATCATCATCATCATCCGACCGATATTACCACGATCAGACCGCGATCCAGACATACCAGAAGACCGCCCAGCAGTCGGGACTCCTGCCGATGGACTCCTCGTCTTTCTGACTGACTGCCACGGTCGCCTGTTTTGGCTGCCAAGATCCTACAACTACTCGACCACCATCATCATCCGACCGCCAGCAACAGCCCCGACCAAAGCATTATCTCCACCCTCGCATCTTCACCATGATTACCAAGCCTACCGGTTGCCGTAGAAGCCAGCTAACGCTAGCCGAAGCAAGCGCCGCAACGGCTGCAAAGATTTTTCCACAACATAAAGCCCCACAGATGAAAGGGATTAGGCTAACGCCCAAGTCCCCGTAAAAGTTGTTATTACAAAAGTCAAAGTCTCAAAAAGTTAGTCAAAGTTTGAGAGCGAAGAGTGAGCATTGATTGTACACCTGTCGGGTAATGCTTATGCACGGATCGAGTATAGCTCTCCACAATAAGTTCCGCAGGTCGCCCTTCAAGCCACTAATCGTCGCTCTAACACGTTTTAAATCCTGATATTGCCTTTGTAAAGGCGAGAAGGTCGAATCATTATTGTTGCAACCTTTAAATTAAATTCTATATCTGTAATCGTGTGTAAAATCGTAATTGTATAACCGTGTAAATTCTGTGTATCAATAACTTTATAAATGTCAGTGTTCTAAAGACAAATAAATAGTGCTTATGCTATTTGCACTTGAGTAACCCTTTGAGATCGTTTTCATAATCAGAGCACCCCTCCTTTCTCACCTCCCAGTCCAATTTCCTCATCCCGAGAGTGACCGACAGGGAGGCTCGTCCTCTTTTCCGAGAGGGCCGAGATTGAGGTCGTCTCAAGGTTTAGCATTGTACCGAATGAAGGCAAAGCAAGTATACTCATATTGGATCATATGTCTTAATTAATATTATGTAACAAAAATTACGAAAGAACCTGTTGAAAAAAAGTTGTGTTAAATTATTTGAAGTCATGTTTTTGTTTCAGTAGTTGACCATCTCACAAATTGAAAAATCCAGTAGTTGACAATGTCTAATCAGGGGGCTTTATAGTGAACTTTCTGTCAGAGTTGCCTCAGGGATTTCTGTCACACCAATCTTGGTTGAATCAAGTAGTAATGGGTGGTTCAGGAACACGGTACACACCGTTTCTAGATTGATCACCTAAGAAATTTGTAATAATACACTTTCCTCACTAGGTGTTGTTTTCAAATGGCCACCTTGGCACTCCATTGGCTATATGGTGATGTGTTAGTGGCTCATTCTGACCACAGATGCCTTAAATTGTCTTAACTTTACAATTTAGAGCATCTGCATTTCTTATTTTGGGCCATTTTATTCTCAAAATGTCAACTACTGGTACATGGTCAACGACTGGTGCGACTGGTACCTTATTGCTTACAAAAACAGCGGTTTTCCTGCGTGAACAAGATAAAATATATTGTCCAATGAATGCACTAGCCAACTTAATAAAATGTATTTTCGATGGTTTCGGCGGTAACTTTGTGGAAGTTCATTTTAATATAAAATTTAAAATAACTTTGATTATTCCACGTATTGTGTAACTAACTGTGACACGTGTTTCGCCTCTTCAGAGGCATCTTCAGACTTACTCTCGCAAAGTTTGCTTAAGTAATGAAGCAAGATAAATTCTAACATTTTAACATTTTAAATTATGAAATTACAAAATGGATTACGGGTTTTTTTCCTTCTAAATGAAACAAGGAAGGGGGTGATAGAATCAAAACAATGCAATAACATAATGATACTAATAAGGTGCAATCAATCAATCAATTAGATTGGGATTTTTTCTTTTTAAGGGACGCAAGAGAGGGTTATAGAATCGAAACAAAGCAAACAAATATATTTCTAATGACGTTAAACATTACAAACTAATAAACTATAAACTAATGAGCTGCAATCAATCAGTTAGGTTGGGTGATTACTCTATTGATGGGGAATAATGTTAATAAAGGCGAGCATCCTGTCCTGTTAAGAATATTATTTAATAATATATCTTTTTTATTAAGAGTTTTATTTATTTCTAAAAATTCTAGACTATTCATCTTTAAACCTTTTTTATTTACTCGGTGGAGTATTTCTACATTACTAGTCTGATTAAAATTATGGTCATTTTCTATTAAATGATTGGCAAACTCAGAAAAATTATTACTCTTTAGACATCTTATGTGTTCTTTAATTCTAATATTAAAGTTTCTACCTGTCTGTCCAACATATGAAGCTGGACAGTCTCCACAAGAGAGTCGATAGATACCACTCTGTGACGATGTATCTACGCGATCTTTACTGTTCAATAAAAATTTTCCTAAATTATTTACTGTGTAAAACGCGGGTTCTATATTGTCTGGCAAAAACTTAACTATCTTTGACGAAATGTCTCCTAAATAAATGATTCTACGCCAGTGTTTAATATTTTCGTTTGCTTTCTTCTCTCCTGAAAAAATATTATTAACTATGAGTTGTTTAACTTGCTTACGTTTAAGTAAGTTAACAACTACATCTGTGTTATAACCATTATTTACAGCTATCTGTTTAATAATGTTTAACTCTAATTCAAAGTTGACTTTAGTGAGAGGGATGTTAACTAATCTATTAATCATTGCATGGAATGATGGAGAGTTTTTGTGACCACGGGTGAATGACAAATTCTAATCTGTTGTTATTATTAATCTTTATTGTTAAGTCAAGAAAATTTAAGGTTTTTAGTTGCTCAATCTCTAATGTGAATTTAATATTTGTATGCAATGAATTTATGTGACGTAAAAAGGAATCTAACTGTCTATCTGTCCCTGTCCAAATACAAAAGATATCGACATAACGATACCAAGTTTTTACATTTTTAAGTAACGCGTGATTTGACTTAAAGAGGTTATTTTCAAAATGATCCATAAAAATATCCGCGATCAAAGGTGAAATAGGACCACCCATAAGTAATCCTACTGATTGTTTGTAATTTTTTTTATTAAACAAAAAATAGTTTTGTGTCATCTGCATTGCTGGTAAGTCCACCACCATTAAGACGTTCAATTGCCGTCACGATATTTCCGCGACGATGACCAAACTTTATCACCCGAAACGGTGGACCCCAAGGATCTCAGCCTCCCATTTCAGAAACGAACTCTTTCCAGTGGTTGTTTTTCGCTTTATTGAAAGCTTTCTTCAGCTTTCATCTAGAAGCCCTAAATATCACAGCCACTGGGTCATCAGCACTGAGCGGTGAACCTAGGTGCTTACGGGCCTCTTGGTAAGCCCGCCTGGCTCTCCTAAATCGCTTGCGTAATGATGAGAGCTTGGGTTTCCACCAGGGGGCTAAGTTAGGTGGCCTTTGCGTTGTCCGTCCCAACTTTTCTTCAGCTGTCTGCGTTATGTCTTCCATGAGTCTAGCCGTATAAAAATGAATATCCTCGACTGGACGTCTTGCTAATCGATCTAGTTTTCGAGTGAAAGCGATGTCAAAATTTTCCCAATTTGCCCCTTTAGTTTTGAAGTGCGTGCTAGTCCCGGATACTGTTCCTGGCGAACGGATTCTCAAAGTGCTCGTCACAGTGAAAGTTATAAGACGATGATCACTCATAGAGACGTCTGGGTGCACTTTCCAATCCAAAACTCGAGTGGCAAGACTAGGTGAAGTCAAAGTTATGTCGATGTGTGATGAACCATTGCTATGCATAAAGGTTGGTGGACTTTCGGCTTCATTCACTACAACCAGTTCTTGCCTTGCGATAAGTTCCTCCAATTCTGGGCATTCATGTCTCTGTGGCACCTCAGGAGTAATGACTGTGCATTGGCAACAGAACCTATAATAAAATGCTTACCTGAGCAACTTGAAAGAATACTATCAATTTCGTCAACGCATGTCTCTGTTGGGAGGCCATATTGAAAGTATGAGGAAATTATGATAGTGGAGTTCCCCATCGCATCTGTTATCTCAGCCACGGCAGGAAGATCGGTAGACAAATGCGAAAGATGAACAACACCCAACGCATCATTAGCCACATAAATGCAAGCTTTGGACTTAGGATCCTTTTGAACCAATCTTGATCCACTGAACCCACGTGTTGGACCCCAAGGATATGATTCCTGCACCAGCACCACATCGATTCCCATTGTTTGTATTATTTTTGAAAGTTCAGCTGTTGTGGCTTTTCCTTTCCCCACATTGAGTTGTGCGTATCGAGTCATTTAAACGTAAAGTCCGTTTGAATTCTCTCCTTCATCGCTGCGTATTGTCTCGCTGGACAGTCCACGCTGGAAGCAGAGTGATTACTCGGTTTTTTGTGCTGGGATTTTCAACAACACACACCCATGCCTTTGAACGGATTTATCGACTGAAAAAATCCACTCGCACCGGGAATCGAACCCGGGCGGTCCGGTACGCAAGCCAACAATGTTGACACTGCGCCACGGACCGGGCATTATAATACGGTGAGAAAAATAACAATGCATCTTAATTCTACAGAAATTATTTTACATTTTTTGATAGCTATTTTATCTTACGCCATCGTCGATAGTTCTGACGATGGCGTAATAATTTCTGTGGCATTAAAATACATTGGTATTTTTTTCACCGTATTGCGTATTTTAATTCAACAAAATCCTGGCATCATTTTGGTGCCCCCTGGCACCTCGGCGCCCAGGACGGTCGCCCTACTAGCCAGCCCCTAGCTACAGCCCTGTTTGGATATGCCAAAGAAGGAGAGACAAAAACACCAGATAAATCCATTATTTTGACCTTGCATCGGAGTTAGACAAAAATCTCAGACCATTTTTCGGTTGGCTATATAACTGGCTAAAATATCTGCTTTGAAACCAGGGCTGTGGAGTCGTTAATAAAAGTACGACTCCGACTCCAGCATGAACCAAAAACACGACTCCGACTAAAAAAGGTTTAATTTTCCTATTTAAGTGTATTCAATTAAATATCAATCAACCAATCCGGCCATTAGCCAAATTTGACATATTATATGTCAAGAAACTTTCGACTCGCAGCACTGAAATATGTAGTTAATGTATATAATTTTTTTTTATGTCGAATATCCATAGTAAAACTAGAGAAAGATCTTCAGAAGGCTTTTGTCAGTTTTGACAATGATATGCTGCGAGAGCTGAAGGCGCCTGAAGCATTTTCATTTGAGGGAAAAATCGTCACGCGGAAAAATGTGAATACCTCCACCGTCACTCCTGCATCCAGCGAACAAAGTTAACAGAGTTTCGATTAAATTATATGACTGATGCTGGAAGCTATCCCAAGAATTAACAGACCTCGATTTATACAGGCATAGCTAAATAAAGGATCCTATCATATACTATGAATTTCAGAATTATCTACGGTTGTTTAACGGAGTTCCACGGTTGCACTGCATCTGCACACTTTTTTTAACTAAATTTATTTGATAAAGTTCTAAGATTTTCATCATTGTTTCCATCATTAGATCTTTAAGATCTTTATTTATCAGCAAGTGTTGTGAAAAAATATGTTTAAAAAAATAATTTGAAACATTTTTACTTGCTCATTGTTACAAGTGAATTTTAATCAATCGAAACTTCACACGCGCATGTCTCAAAACAGTGTCAAGAGCAGTTGGAACCTTTTCAAAAATATGTCGTAATAGTATTATTTATAATCTTTTTTTACAGACAACTTTGTGAAATACATTATTTTTTTCCTGCCCTTGTTATTTTTTTTTTGTTCAAGGTCACTTACTCCTGTTATATTATATTTTTACAAAAGTGTTATAGAAGTTTTCATTGCATCTCTATGAATTGAAGTTTCAATAATCAAGTTCATTGATCAACGCCGTGCTCCTCTTTATCCAAAAACTCGGCTTTTGGATCCCAGAATCCAGATTGATGGTGAGAACGAAGTGAGACCTTGCATTGGTCCTGTACGAGGGGCACTCGTATACGTTGGTCAGCTCTGTGCCGCATAGCTCAGGATGTAAAAAAATGGCCGGCATTTCTAAAAAAATAAAAAATGACAAGAGTTATTCGAGTATGAGTCGTATGGTATCAAAAAGAAGTAGATAATCTTTCAGGTGAAGGGCTTGATCAAAATTTTTTGTATTTGACACATAATTCAAGATGGATATCGACAGTGTTCCCTAATATCTGTGGAATAATCAAATTATATATTTAATTAATTATCTATTTTTGGTCAGGTTTGGGTAAGGCTAGGTTTGGTTTAAGCTTAGGTTAGGTTAGGTTTAGTTTGTTTAGGCTTTTTTTTAACACATATAAATATTACTTGTTCCAACACGTAGAAATATATATCAGCAATTACTTAATAGGGAACACTGTCGACATCCATCTTGAATTATCTCATCTGAAAGATTACCAAGAAGTACGAAGTGAGAAGAAAAGTTTAACAAACTTATTTTTGGAATTAAAACATTGATTCAAACATGAAAAACATATTTCTTGACACCTTTCTCTATAAAATTTCTAATTCACACAACAATTCGTCTTCATCTTATATAAAATATAAAGTTGCCGTAGAATAAGAGAACATTTTTTTTAACCATATCCGCCCCCAACATGGATCATATGGACTCTTCACAGAGTTTATCTCAATAACATTTTTTTTTCTACGAGAACTGCTTGTTACTCAGTTCCTCAACCTCTCTTTTTCGAAGAGATTATGCATGAAAAGAATACGAGGACTAAAGACAGGACTATTGATTAGCTAATCACTCTCACTATGTGGCACTTTGGGATCAGAAAGATGGAAAGGGATCTTCAACAACACAAACACCCATGCCTTTGAAAATATTTATCGACTGAAAAAATCTGCTCGTACCGGGAATCGAACAAGGGTGGTCCGGCACGCAAGCCAACCAATTTGACACTGCACCACGGACCGGACTAAGAAAAGCTTAACAAAATAACATTTTGAATAAGAGAACATCTTTCCACAATTAAATTCATTAATGACTATACATACAAAAATCAGTCACTTGTCCAGTTTGGCTTTTGCAAGACTGTGCTTAAAATTAAATTTGACATGTGTGACAAATCAATATTTTCACCTGTCATCAATTCTTTTGGAAGTGAATCTGCCAGGCAGTGTTTGGTATGATCCCACCTCGCTCCTTCAAGAAACAGCCCATGGATACAGCAGCCTTCCCGGGTTTCCTCTGTAGACTTATCCGATGAAATCTTTCAATTTGAAAAGAAAATATAGATTTAATATTACATTTGAACCGCGCCATATGGCAGGCGTTGCAACAGGTCCGAAGGTTTGTTGCAGTATCACATCGCTGGAGCCATGAATCCGTAAACTTATTTGTAACTACAACAAACATATTTTTTTGTAGTCAATATATGATTATGTAAATTTTAAAAGAAAGCAAATTGTTATTGAACTTTAGATTTCAGAGTTAAATGGTCTGCGAGGTTCGAAAGGGTGGCAAACACTGTTTGTGCGACGAAAAAAGTTCAATATCGTCACGTTTTTCCACGAATTTTCCTATTTCAATTAAATATCAACCCTATCAATGCTACCAAAAGCTAAATTTGACATATAAAATGCAAAAATAAAAAGTTCAAAATTTTAAAAATACCGACTCCGAGTACGACTCCGGCCAAATCACCGCGACGACTCCGACTCTGACTCCACAGCCCTACTTTGAAGCATTCTATAAATTTACAGCACCATTTGATTTGATTATCCCAATTGGTAAAGCAGAAATCTATAATTTATAAGTTATTTCATTGCACTCGCTAAAACCACAGAATGATGGCATGACTTGTATGGAAGCAAGAGACAAAGAACCAAGTAGATACTGTTGTGTGTTCTCTAAATAAGTTCAACAAATGTATTGCTATGAATAAATCTTCTTGTTTTTAAAACAATGACAGATGTGTGTAACTCGTTGTGATTGGCTGTCATCGGATTCATCTATGATTGGCTGTGATTCAATATTCTTTTTTCAAAATATTAAAATTTCAAAAAACAAAAGAATATCACTATACTTAAAAACATTGTCACTTACGTCAAAATGAAATTCAATAGTATCTATCGATATGACATGTTTCCTTCCGTAATTCTGCAGAATGCCAGTCAGCAACGCTTGCGGAGAGTAAAATCCTGAGATCCAGAACGATTTACTGGTTCCCGTCTCTGACCAATGTTTGATGAACGATATCCGTGCAATCAAGTCGGTCACCCACGCACCTGCAAGTAAATGAAAGAGATAAGTTTACCTGTAAAAAATCAGGTGCCCAAGGTTAACCTTGGGCACCTGCGTTAATCTAGAAAAATCCATTAGAAGTATAGATAGATAAAATTTTTTGACACAGCTTTTTTTTCCTTTTCTTTAACCACTTCATACCTGAATTATTTTTCAACATTTACCCAACCATAAAGATATAAGTATGAGTGTGTTCAAAGTACACACAGATCTTCCTACAGTCATAAACGAGATAGAAAACCCAATAAATAGGATCACACATATGTGCGATCGCCCGGTGTAAGACGCAGTGTAATCGCGCAAATGTGCGGTCCCCGGCTTAACGCGACCTGCGAAAATGACGCTTGGGTGCGACGCCCGGCGTAAAGCGGTTAATGGTAATATTAGCTTTGGCTTTCTAATCTATTTGTTAAATATAAAAGAGCAATTTATTCTAATATGTAATTTTAAGGTTTAAGGAGCTAAGGGAAATCAAATGAAAACATTTCTTACGTAAGACTAGCTGAACGGCCAACTGTAAATACTAATTTTCAGTATTACAACGAATTTACCTAATGGTTTCATTGATGGATACGCTTTGGAGGTCCAAAGAATAGGCACTTTGTTGACGGCCAAGTTGTTTGCCAACTCCTCCAAAGATTCTGTCATAACCAGCAACCCTTTGACTGCTTTCAGTAAGTCGCTGAAAATAATTTTCAAACATAGGTATAATTATTTATTATATAACTTAAAATATTGACAAAGCACTGAATTATTTTATCATTCTGTAGCTAGCTAAAATGTTAAATATTTTAATATTAAGTTAATATATTATCCTGAACACGCAATCTGTAAAACAAGACAAACGTGTTAATAATCAAACATTCAATGGGATACATACTTGATGGTTTTATGTATAATGACGAGTAGTTTGTTGTATCTCACAACCTCTTGTATCAGTACAGCATTCAGCGATTCTTCATAGAGAACTGGAAAACTAAAAATACAAATAAAAACCACAATAATCAAACTTCAAGTTTTCAATTGAAATTTGGTTCAATCACGTTTCGCACTTCTTCTGTCTTGTTTATTTATATTTAAATCAATTCTGCCCTATAACAAATCATCATATTTAACTTAACCGTACTTTTATTTTTTACATAATGGTGGAAGAATAGTTTGATTTAACAAGAGGGTATACGGTATCAATATGAATATAGCAGAAGGTATGCCACGTGTACCTTCCTTGGAAGAATAGTTTATTTAACAACAGCACTGCTATGAATTTAGCAGAAGGTGGCCAGACTTTGTTGCCCGCGATCGACTTTTGTTTGAAATTATTGGCGGCGATTGACCAACATTAAAAGTAGTAATTTAAAGCATATATTAATGTAATTGCCAACCCTTGTTTGACCCGGGATTCAGAAAGAGATTTTCGTCGATAATCGGCAAACTTTGAGATTTTAGCGTGCTGTCTCTGTCACACGACTTGTCTTAGAAATTTGTACAGATCAGATAGGCGATCGACGCTTTGGCCACCCCTAGACTTATACAATGTGATATTTTCCAAACATAGTTTCATAGGCTCAGCGTTTTAAGCATATAAAAGCAATCTTACGCTTTGGCTATTGCAAGAATTGGCAGCACTCGAGGTGTTTTATCCAAAATGTCCTTTGCAATCATTTCAATTCTATCCATGGAGTAGTCTCCATCTCCCGAGCCTGCCTCCAGTGATTTCAACGTTTCTGTCGTGGGAAATATGTCATTAATACAAGTGCTTATGCTTTTAGACTACCTCGAGAAAATCCACCATCGGTTCATTTCTGGTCTCTACGTCATGAGTTATTCATAAACGGTGAGACATAAAATTAAGACTACTAATTATTTGGTCAGTTTCAAATTCGTTAAATGGTCAGTTATAAATACTTAAAACGGTCAGTTAAAAATAATAAATGGTCAGTTAAAAATTATAAATGGTCAAAATAACCGTTTTTAATAAATAACTAACAATTATTAAAATATATTTTTGACCGTTTTATTTAATAACTGACGACATTCATACTGATACAATGACAACTGACCGTTTATAATATTAACTGACCATTTTAATTTTTTACTGACCATTTATTTATTTAACTGACCAAAACTTGAATTAGTTACTGACCCATTAAATACACGTCTAAAATTAGTGCCCATTTATTTTATGCTACATATTTATGATACCATATAATATCAAAATACATATTGATACCGCCTGATATTGTAGGTCATCAGGACTCTCTCGAACGATCTTATTATCACCTCAATCAATGATAATAAGACCTAAACGATATTAATATAACGCGAATAAATTCACAAAATGTTATAAAATCTTGTAACCGACTTCTAGAAACGACGTCTCTCGTTCAGTTCATTCGCGACCGCTTCGCGTAACTGCAATTGTATCTGTGTTATGTAAACTATGCAATCTAAAAATTTGAAGAAAATAAACTAGCATACTCTCGTATAGAGTACGGCCAAGAGAATACCGATTGAAATCTTTACAAGAGATATCTTTCTGCCATCCTGTCCCTAATTCCGTCATCGAACGCTTGGAAGGATGCTGTCTGTTGCTGTCAGATTGAGGAAGAAACCCTGGTCGTCTCAATACGACCGATCTGAGTCTTATGATGTTAGGGACAGGGACAGTTGCCTATGGACCTAGAAATATGCACTAAAAACAAATACAGATAAAATTAATGGCTGTTTTTACCAAGCTGATATAATAAATATACACACCCAGGCATGCCATGGACTCCGTCTGGGCGTAGGCAATATTTGCATTGGAGTGCAGCCCGAATATGTTTGGATCGTCATTTATGGGAAGCGTTTTTACATACTGCAAATAGTCCGCCAGTGTGCTGTTGTATGGCATCTGTGAATTGTTAAATTATTTTATATTATTGACCAAGTTACTGTAAATTATGGATATATGGTCACGGGACAGAATTTTTGTAAAGATTTATGAAAAATAAACACATTAAATTAAATGAAAGTAAGGCTTACGATTTTTTTGAAATGTTTCGTCTTTAATTTTTATATTTATTATAATAGAAGATCCTAAAGAATACTTCGCAAGTATGAAATCGAGTTGTATTAATTTACAGGAGCAAAAATGCAACCACAAACTCTACACAAATAATAATATTATACAGATAGAGACAGAATAATTTTATCATAGGCTAATATTAAAAAACAAATTCTTCTTTCAGAACTCATACAATAATCAGTAATATTCTTCAGATTTAATCATTTTGATTCCACATTTTACAATAATCCACAAGAACTCAAAGAGTAAAGTCAAAACATAAAATTATAAGCCAGTATGTATAAATTTTTTGAGCTTAGCTCGAGAGGATTGGGATTCTGTCCCGTGACCATACATCCATAATATACCCATGTTACTGTCTGTATCTTGTTGCATTTATGTCCACCAATACCAACACTAAATAAATTTAGTGCAATCTGCAACAGTACCTGTCCAGACCCAGACAACCCTTCGTTAATCCACAGGGCAGAAAACCAAGAGTCAGTGGCTCCAGGAAATACATGCTTACTTTCGAATTAGGGATAATTAGAGTCACTCCAACTCAGAGTAAAACTATAATGTGATTTACTAACACATAGTTGCGGAATATACTAGGGGTGCACTGCTCTTCTAAGAAAGAAGACAGTTACTCACGTTATAGCAGTATAATAACTAAAATACTCGAAAAATCCTATGTGAAAAAATGGACATTGCTAAAAGCAGGGCTTTTTTTGAAATAAAAAGGTGCCGGAACTCAAATTTATGTAAAAGTAACTAAATTAATGTTCCGCACATTGTCAATCACAAACGTCAGACGTTACTGGCCGTTATCAGTCCTTGGGCACGAGTGACCAATAGGAACGTGGGCAAGTCTCCTTCTCCCTCGTCACCACAGGAGGACGCCAATTTTGAATCCATCCACATCTCATCCGGTTCATTACAATCAGTGGCGGCTGGTGACAGAGTATTAGGGAGTACAAAAAAAGATTCAACTATTTTTGCAAGAGTTCTTTCCTATTCATTGGATTTTAAAACACTTCTATAACATGGACTTTCAATTCAGATGTTCGCAATACCAACGGAGTGCCAGTCTTATGAATTTTTGGCTGTACGGAAAAATAGTTGAATCTTTTTTGTACTCCCTAATACTCTGTCGCCAGCCGCCACTGATTACAATACCATATTTTATCATTTTGACGAATTATATAAATATAGATAGTAATTATGTAAGCGCAAACAACATTGTTTCGTCTAAATGATTTTGAAGATTTAAAAAAAACAATCCGTGAATAATGGTGCCAGAACGCCGTTCCACCGCGTTAATTGGAAAAAAGCCCTGGTTAAGAGTAAGAGCATAAGAATATCTTAGCAAAGATGCAACAACTCTAGTTTTCTTAGCAAAGAGGCGTTCAATGCAACTACGTACTGCTTGTTCACAAAGAAAATAGCTAATTTTCGCATCAGTCGCTTTTATAAATTCAAAATACTAAAACTTCAAACAGCACATTATGTAATTTTTCTCAAAAGTTTGTCAGAATCACTCACTGTTTTACTTACGATGGATTCGGCGGCAACTTTGCGTAAGTTTAATCTTATATATAAAACCGAAACGGCGTATGTATGTATGTGGGTCTGTAACTCCCTTTTGCATTGTTGTTGGAAGTTGCCATAAAAACGAATATGAAAGAAAATATGTTTGAATTTTTATCGGCGAAGAAATTTAGTCAAAATGTAATAAATTAGTCTTCTACCAACCTTTTCCCGGCTTTTATTAATATAATAATGTTTATTATTTACGTGAAGGTATTATTTGACATTTCTTTGACAGCAAATTAGATTTTTTCCTTGAATTTGGACATTTTAATGGGCGAGAATGGGGCTGTCATCAAATTAAATAAAGTTTGTGATTTTATTTTAACTCTATTTTGGATGCTAGATTTTGTGATATAAGTATGTCGAATGATATAACATTAAATAATTATTGGTCGCTTAGTCCGAGCGACGCCGGGTAGCAATACTAGTTTGGTATAAAATTTAAAATAACCGTTATTCCAAGTATTGTGCTACTAGCTGTGACGGGTGTTTCGCCTCTTTCAGAGGCATCTTCGGACTAACTATCGCAAAGTAAGATTGATTCTAATATTTTAAAATGATGAAATTACAAAATGGAATTTGGGATTTTCCCTTTTAAGGGAACTTGCTTAAGGAGGGGGTTATAGAATCAAAACAAAGCAAACAAATAATTGCACTACTAATGACACCTGACCTATCAATGGCCTATCAATCAGATAGGTGCTGGGTTAAGCCCTTTAACTGGAAATAATGTAAGCAGTCGCGAGCAACCTGTTTGTTTGCTTTGTTTTGATTAAACAACCCCCTCCTTATTCCGCACGAACAATACATGGAATAATCAAAGTTATTTAAAATTTTATAGGTCTTCTTGCTTGGAACGTCAGTGCAGTGGTTTAACTAGTATCATGAACAAAAATGAAAAAGGACAGACTAACCAGCTTCTCATTACGTAATAATAAAAAAGCACCACAATAAATTACCTGATGATAGACTTCGGCACCGTCAAAAGAATGCTTCTCATTCAGAACCTCTGTATTATATTGATCCGCGAGGAGTGCCAAAAGACATCGTCGGTCCCATTCGTCAGTCACTCTCCCGCCGTAATTAATATGCCCAGTTACATGAATCAGCATCTGTAAATATATGACACATGTTTTGATAAGCCAGGTCTTTCTGCAGGACTAGAAATTACTGTATGGATAAACAATACGATAAGCAAATGGTTTGAAAACCCTTTTAAGGTGTTCACTGTCAATACTTGGTGGAATGGTATTATAATAAAACATTTTTAGTAGTTTTTTGTTTACAAACTTGGAGCATATGGACTCCTCACGGAGTTTATCTCAGCGTATATTTTTCTACGAGACCTGCTTATTACTCAGTTGCTCAACCCCTCTTTTTTCGAAGAGAGTAGGGATGGAGAGGATACGAGGACTAGGACAGGACTAGTGATTAGTTAATCGCTGTCACTATGCGTCGCTCTTTGGGATCGGAAAGGTGGAAAGGGATTTTCAACAACGCAAACACCCATGCCTTTCAACAGATTTATCGACTGAACAAATCAGCTCGTACCGGGAATCGAACCCGGGCGATCCGGCATGTAAGCCGACTACCGTTGGCACTGCGCCACGGACGGTTATAGTACTTATTCCACATAAAATTTATTGGATCAGGACTGGTTTCACTCATAGCGAGCATTGTCATCTGATAAGAAATACAACGAAACAGTGATATTTATAAAAAAGTTTAAGTAAGAATTACAAGATATGACAAACAATTGGTATTACAGCTAAGTAAATAAATTGAAGCAAAATGATAATAATTTATATGTTTGAAAACAGTTCGTAGCAATCTTCTTGAAGATGAGACTTAGGTTTGTGCTGCAGTGTGTATAAATATTGTGGTAAAGGAAAAGAAAATTGAAATGAAATCTTTTCAAATTGTTATCTCTGGGTTATCAAAATGGCTACCTTCATCGGTATCTCGTCGTACTCGGTCAGGAAAATGTGCAACTGTTGAATGCAAATGCGCAAGTCGCCATCGCTGAACTCGTACGGAACATTAAAGCCCAGATGTCCAAACTTGTTTCGCTCCAAGACGACTCCGTGAAATAGACAAAGACTGAAGATCAGCGACTGATGAAAAAAACATTTATTTTTATTTAATAAAGAAACCCGCAACATGGGTAATTAAAAAACTTTTGTGGGCGTCCACACAGCAAGTCACCAAAGCTTTATTGCAATCAAATGAACGATTTGGGAATGCAAGAACCTTTCCGGGGGTCTACACAACAAAATCACCAAAATTTCATTGCAATCGGATGAACCGTAAATGTAAAACACAATGTTTTGTACTGCTTTCACATATTATTTCACAATGAACAGAAATGGTATCGCTCACGAGCGAAACCGGTCCTGATCATCATAAAATAATTATGTGGAACAAGAACAAAAAAATATTTATTGCTAAGTACTAAATTACTTGTTATTACTTTCGATGGTTTCGGCGGTAACTTTGTGGAAGTTCATTTCAATATAAAATTTATAATAACTTTGATTATTGCACAAGTTTTTGTCTCATTCAGAGGTATCTTCGGACTTACTATCGCAAAGTTTGCTTAAGTAATGAAGTTTGTAGTTGAAACAGGCGAAACACGTGTCACAGTTAGTAGCACAATACGTGGAATAATCAAAGTCATTTTAAATTTTATCTTAGGCACTTGTTATTACCCATTACATAAATCAAATGAAATGTATCCCTCATCACAAGCATTTTCAAATGGTGAATGTCAAATTTACTCAAAATTGTGCCCAATGAACAAAAGTGTTCATGACCATAATGTAAAAATTGAATTTACATTTACATATAACAATAAAAATGTAACCTTAAAATTGTACGCCTTTTCAGTTTCCAACTGAAACATATTCTCAAACTCTGTGACCTGGCTGCTGTACGCCTTTTGTATGTTGGCTTTAATGCCACGGGGTGGCTCCATTGTCATCTTCGTCCCTATAAGTCACAATGCAACAATATAAAAGAGATAAGCGAGAATAAGTTGGTATCACTGTTATCCCGATTAATTATACCAGTGATATAATTTACCGATCTGAAGCAATGCTGCTGGAAAATGAGGAGAGGGCATCGACGTCACCCACAAGCGGAAATCTCTGTGCACAGCTTCTAGAGAAATCTGCTCTACCAGCAGTTCGAGGGACGGCATCCAACTCGGAGACAAGTGGCAGTTCTATAAAAAAAGAAACAGTCAATTACTATATTGCGAGTAGAGACTCCAATTACTCGACATCTCAACTACTCGAGTATCGAGTAGTAAAATTCTAAAATACTCGAGTACTCGAGTATACTCGAGTAGTTTCAAATGTACCAAAATATATATAATCAATTCAAATTTGTGAATATAAATAAATAAATAATCTTATTTTTTTGCATTCATACATTTATTTCAATTTATGAAACATATATTTCGAAAATAGTATAGAATTAAACGTCTCAAATTTTAATTTGGTTCGAAGCTTTGTTTTTTTATTCCGCAGTAGAAAAAACTCTATCTGTTGCTGTGGACGTCAGGTTAAAAAAATAACAATGAATTCAATAGTGATAATTAGCTTTTCTGTCCGCTGCTTAAAAAAAATTAGGAAATTAGTAATCATTTATATATAACGAGTATTACTCGAGTATTTTTCAAATTACTCGAGTAATACTAGAAAAATGGACGAGTATACTCGAATTGGAGTCTCTAATTGTTAGTCTCTTCTAGGATTCAAATCTGTAAACATTGCAACCGTAACCAATCACTCTCAAACAGCTGGTATTTTAAAATATTATTCTTAGAAGTCTGCATTACCTGAAAGAACACCCACGATCCATCGGAGCAGGCCTCTTCAAACATTTTCTCAGCCCTTGCGCCTTGGCCCTGTCCAAGCGATATTGTCTTCAATCTTTTTGACATTTTCATGCGCTCGGCATACTTGAACAGGTCTGTGCGACAGTAAATTATAGATAATACATCAATACTAAGTATCATTTAAATCTTCAGTACTGTAAAACGGGGTGAATAGTGACTGGCAGGTGAATAGAAACAAAAACAAGGATTGAAATCTAGCACAACTTTACTAAGTATCCAATGTATTTTTCACTATTTATATATAATTCTTTACAATGACTATAATACTATCTCTCGAATGACAAAACCAAACCAACTAAATGACTGGGAAAAATTGAAACTAACGTATTTAAGTTCGGTACCTGTGCATCCTTACTTTTTGACCCCTTATAAACTTCTCTTTTATTGCACGAAAATTAAAATCAATCATGTTTTTTTTTAGTTAATAAGTACCGTAAAACGGGGCGAATAGAGACTCATATAGAAAAAAGGTTCATATATTCCAATCATCACAATCTGTTGTTTTGTCTATATTCACTCTCTCTTGCCTCTCTTCACCCCGATTCAATGTGAATAGAGACATCGAACAAAATTGACTGTGTCTTAATAACGATAGTGAATATTTGAAAAATATTGTCATGAATATGTGTAGTAGGACCATAGAAACAAGTTTCAAGCCATTCATAATTGAATTATTTGGCGCAGGTATGAAGATACATAGTCGTGAAGGGTAAAAAGTGTTTCTATTCACCCCGTTTTACAGTATATATAACATTCTCATCTGAGAAATAATAATGACTCAATCATATTGCAGTGATAAACTTCATTGGATTGATAAAATCTTATATATAAAACCGAAACGGGGGATGTATGTCTGTAATTCCCTTTTACGGTAAATTTGTTTCGTTATCAATGTGTGTGTAGAGACTCCAATTACTCGAGTATCGAGTAGTAAATATACAAAACCGAAACGGCGTATGTACATATGTCTGTGGGTCTGTAATTCCCTTTTGCATTGTTGGTCATTAAGGTGCCATAAAAACGAATATGAAAGAAAATATGTTTGATTTTTTTATCGGCGAAGACATTTAGTCAAAATGTAATAAATTAGTCTTCTACTGAACTTTTCCCGGCTTTTATTAATATAATAATGTTTTTATTTACGTGAAGGTATTATTTGACATTTCTTTGACAGCAAATTAGATTTTTTCCTTGAATTTGGACATTTTAATGGGCGAGAATGGGGCTATCAATATATGAAAGGGGCTGTGAAATGTCAATGCCAGTCTGAAATGTTCATTTTATTGACCTAGACTTTTGAATTTTGAAAAAAGTTGTTTCAACTTGGCCCGTCTGAATTTACGCGTCGAGCTGAACATAACCCCAAACTGGCCCGAACGAAGCCGGGTTCGAATACTAGTTAATTATAAATTTTTAATTAGATTTTACACTCATTTGTCTTACTTTGATTATGTATTATAAAACACACAATTCATAATTTACCTTCTGCAGGATCGGTACCGGTGGATAGTACAAATATCAAAGGTGTAGTCGGACTTGATTCTTTATACATGTCACTCAAATCTGAAGACAGTGGTTCAACAAATCGCTGTCCGAACACGATGACAATGAAGTCCTGCATCGCATTAGATAGTTTATCCAACCTGAGGACTTTTATGATCAGCAACCTTTGAAAGTGTGTCAGTTCGGCTTTGTTATGCGTTGGCGTCGGGAGTCTGAAATTGTCAGAGGATCAGGTGAAGGGAACGCAGACAGAACTTGGAAGGTAAGAATAACTCGGTATATAGAAATATTTATTTTCAAATCGGCTGACTGCACAAGATCATATTATCAAGGCATTAATCAATAAGCCATCAAGCTGAACCAAACTGAAATTCCTCGCACTGTAATCTATAAATCCCAGATGACATTTATAGATTAAAAACTCCACCTGTTATATTGGTGGGCATTTCCATGTTATTTGCTAATTTGTTTTTACGATTCTACATTTAAAATACCTGATAATTATAGTTTGCCCACATAATTCATTGAAACTCACTAAGCCGCTAATTCATTGTGATATTTATTTACTACGCATCAAGTTGAAGGATATAGAAGCATTTTATATGCCTGAAGACGTCGAAAGGCAAAACCTGGGTCGTAAACTCATGGAAAAGTACAAAATTCAAACCGCTCAAATTTGACATTGAAATTCCATCAAGCACCTTCAGTCGAAGTGTTTACTATTGATGATACGAAACCTTGACTGATAAGTTGACTATGGAATCCGTATTATTGTGTTTTATTACAAATTTGAATGAGAACATTTCAAAGCATTAATAAAACAAGTCATTTGCAAAATATCAAAAAAATTCTACAACTTTCAACAAGGTCTACATTGCTACTCACAGTTGGGGCTCAGCTGCATTGTATATTTTATTATAATACTTGATATTTTCACCAAACGATTTAACTACAATTTTAAACTTGTCCAACGTGCCAAGTGAGAGGATGTCCTGCCATATTTTAGGAGTTATCCAACTCGGGCTTGGATTGGGCAACATCTGAAATGATGGATTTTTAAGGGGTGGCAATTAATGATTTCTTAATCCCACAACAAAAATACCCTGAAGTGGTTTGAGTTTGTATGTTACTACAATATACAGTGCTGGCCAATTGATTGTTAATTTCGCAAAAAGAAAAAATCTTTTTTGAATCAATATTATTTAAGTTTTAAATGAAATATTTACATTTTTCTTTTATAAATCACATGTTGGCATGCCAATAGGTCATTCCTAAAGAATATAAAAAAAGTTAGACCATTAGCAGTGGGGATAAGAATTTTATTAGTCGCCGATGAGTAAAAAATAGGTTTCACGCCTCACCGACCTCTAATGGTTTTATTGCTGTAAAATTTTATAATGCATTTTGAACCAAACTTTCCTTAAGCAGTATGATTGATACGATATTAAGGAACATTTTAAAAATATTTTTATAAAGCTGGTGAAATATAAAGAAACGAAACTTGTAACAGTTGAAAGCCAAACATCACTGGACAATATAAAAAAATAGTAGGGGGTTGTAAGTTGTAACCATTGAATTACGAGAAAGAGTAACTCAAACTCGCAATTGCGGGCAGATACTTGCAATTAAAAATCAATTGGCCAGCACTGTATACTTATACAATATGTTTTGATTCTTTTATTTCTATATGAAATATGAAACGCTTTAGTTTTATAGATGTACCATCTTGACTGCCGCCAAATTTTGGAACTGAAATTGTCCCCATAGAGTATTTATATCTTCGATAGACAATTAAGGTATATTGTTTTGATAGAAATATATTTTCACAAAGATATAAAAATGTGTCAGTAAATAAACGATTTTGGTCGAGTTTTGCAACATCACTCACGCGACGGTGGCGCCCTCGCTAACGGTCAAGTTATAATGGTACATCTATATGTAGGTAATAATATTTTTAAAGCATGTTGACTTTAACAGTTTAATGTTTCTGACTGTAAATTGTGGCCCATTTTTATCTTTGTCTCATTTGAATTGGTTTGGAACAAATCTCAATTTTGCAATAGGATTGTTGATGATGATCAAAGAATTGATCACTCACCATAGTCGAGGTTGATCCGTTCAAAAGGAAATCATATTCCAATGGATCAATAACTCCTTTTTGCAACAGCACCCTGGTGCACAGCAAAAACGCAAAATGCATCTTGTGCTTCTGAAACAGGCCGCGGCAAGCTTCACTGTACAAGGAATATGTCAAGTAATCCTTGATTATTATAACACGCTCATTCACCATATCTGTAAGAAAATTATATTATCAATGAAAAAGAATGAGGCGCAAAAAGTTTGCATTGATTTTTGTCGTCCCTTTTAAATTTCTCAATCTGCTTCATCACTCTGAAAGTCACACGGACTTCAGTTAATGGAGCTTTGCACAACAGAAGCTATTCAATGGGGAACTAGCTGCTTGCTACTCAGTTGATGGTTGGCTAACCGCTCTTGTTTTGCCCAGAGGCTTTGGTGGGAGAGAATTTAAACATACACAAACGTCCATGCCTTCAAACAACAAAGCAATAGTTCGAAAATAGATTATAAAAAACTGGCAGTTCTGGGATTCCATCCTGTGAACAATGAGACCATTTTTTTGAATCCACTAAAGAGGGTTTATTGTATTAGTTGACATTTTATCATGTATTTTTGTTTGTTGATCCTATACAGCACTTTCTGTATTCACTCTTATGTATTCATAATTATTGACAAATTGATCAGTAGACAATACTGGAGTATGTTGTTTCTTGAAAGTATATCACTTCCCTTTCTGAGATTCAAGTGATACCGGTTACACCAAACCACCAAACAACTACACAAATATAAAATGTCCACCGCTCTCTCACCGTTTGGTTCCGTATTGACCATACTCTTGACAAATATCCTCACAAACCAGGCTAGAGAGTTTTGGTACATCGGATCCACGACCGACAGGTCTGACAGGCAGAAGAAGAGTATTCTGCCTCTCTCCGCAACGGGAACATACACTTGACGAGCCGACTCTATGTCTCTCTGGGTGATCTCCGAATCGATTACTTTTTTCTGAAACCACAGCAACAACACGACATTGACAATATTTCTTTTGCTGTGTCATGAGACAATTAAAGTACAATTACAGTGGAACTACTTGTATTCAAATAAATTAGAAGGCACAAAATTTATTCCAACAAGACAAGAGAATTAAGGATTTCGACTGAGGTTGCTTGATGAAATTTGAATTTTGTACTTTTCCATGAGTTTTGTCGCTAACGACCCGGGTTTCGACTTTTGGCATCTTCAGACATTTCAAGTGCACGGATGTATAATACTTAAAGGGACGCGTAGTAAACAGATTGTATCGTTTACTATGAGTCAGTTCAAGTACTTGAAATGCAAAGTATGAAATTCAACCTATTCAAATTTGATCATCGTGTATGCTTTATGTCGATTACTTGATCTGCAAACCAGATAACTCCGCAAATTCAAATTCAAAAAGGCAAGAGAATATAAAACATTCAAAGCCACTCACCCATGTAAAACCGCTATGACAAAATGGGAGGTGCACAAATTTGATGGACAAATTTAAGGTTATTATATTATATAAAAATATAGAGTGTGGAACCACCAAGGCTGTGGAGTCGGAGTTTTTTGTCCGGAGTCGGTGTCATCGCTGTATTTTGGCCGGAGTCGTTCTTGGAGTCAAAATTTTTGAAAAGTTTGATCTTTTTATTTTTGCATATAATTTATCAAATTTGGCCATTGGCCGGTTTGGTTGCTTGATATTTAATTGAATACACATCAATAGGAAAATAAGGAAAAAAAAAGTGACGAAATTTTTTAGTCGGAGTAGAAGTCGTGTTTTTGGTCAATGTGGCAGTCGGAGTCAGAGTCGTGTTTTGGATAAATGCTGGGGTCGTGCTTTTTTTTAACGACTCCACAGCCCTGAGAACAACTAATAATTCACAATTTATTGATTGAGTTGGTATTTATTTGGTAGAACTCCATTATAATACGGTGAAAAAAATAACAATGTATTTTAATTCTACAGAAACTATTTGATATATATTTTTAATAGCTATTTCGGCTGAGGCCATCGTCAGAACTAAGTTCTTACTAGTTCTGACGATGGCCTCAACAAATATAAAAAAATAATTCTATGGAATTAAAATACATTGTTATTTTTTCACCGTACAATAAATTACAAACTTAAAAGCCATAAAATAGAATGACGTATCCTTTACTGATATCTCTTTGCTTTTGATCTTGATGGCCTCCAAAGTCTCGATGAGCTCCTCATCGTCAACCGGAGAGCCGACGCTCTCACAGAGACCGCTGAGAATCCTCACTTGCATGCCTGCCAATTGGGAAGCCATTTGGGCGCTCCCCGCGACCAGCAATGTGCGCTGCTCTTCCAACTCTGATCTCTCTTGAGCCACGGCTATGGACAGTAGCTGCTCCTCAAGACCGCTATATGCAGAAATAAAAAATACCGTAAAACGGGGTGAATAGAGACAAAAACAAGGATTGAACTTTAGCACAACTTTACTAAGCATCCAATGTATTTTTACTATTTATATATAATTCTTTACAATGACTATAATACTATCTCTCGAATGACAAAACCAAACCAACTAAATGATTGGCCAAAATTGAAACAAAAGTGTGTTTAAGTTCGATGCCTGTGCATCCTTACTTTTTGACCCCTTATAAACTTCTCTTTTATTGCACGAAAATTAAATTAAATCATGTTTTTTATAAATTAATAAGTACAGTAAAATGGGTTGAATGAGACTCACATAGAATAGAGGTTCATATATTCCAATCATTACAATCTGTATTCTTGCCTCTTTTCACATGTAACATCTCTATTCACCTTCTCTCGTCTCTATTAACCCCGGTACAATGTGAATAGAGACATCGAACCAAATTGACTGTTACTTAATAACGATAGTGAATATTTGAAAAATGTTGTCATGAATGTGTAGTAGGACTATAGAAACATGTTACCAGCCATTCATATTTAAATTATGTGGCGCAGGTATGAAGACACATAGTCGTGAAGGGTAAAAAGTGTCTCTATTCACCCCGTTTTACGGTACCTAATTGACATACCTTGGAACCAATGCAAAGTTGACAATCTGAACTTTAACAGATATCTCAGGAGTGTAGTGAGGATTTGATAGCTTAGTGGTGATATAAAACCGGAACGTTTCCGTGTATGGAATGACGGAGTCACCAATTTTGACAACAGTCTGACCGGCTTGTTGGTATAATTGTTTCTGAAATTAAATACAATTTGATACATATTATATTTTTCCAAAATCTTCTTAGTTATAAAAAAATGACCGTTGTTTGTAATTCACTTCTGATTCACTGTCAATGGATTTGTCTGTGATGGTCAAATATTCTTTTTTGCATGATTCAAATTTCAAAAGAAGCAAACGAATGTAGTTAAACATACATCATGAAAGAATATATATTCATTCATTTAGAATTTTTTTCCTACAACTGAGATTATATTAATACATATAACAAATACCGAGCAAAGTCGGGTAGAAAGATCAGGACCGGTTTTTCCAAAAATAAAACACGCCTTAAAAATGTTGTTG
Source organism: Himalopsyche kuldschensis (assembly GCA_028554975.1). Taxonomy (NCBI): domain Eukaryota; kingdom Metazoa; phylum Arthropoda; class Insecta; order Trichoptera; family Rhyacophilidae; genus Himalopsyche; species Himalopsyche kuldschensis. Next base: position 1,263,097 of record JAHFWI010000031.1, on the reverse strand, counting down.
ATAAGCGCATATACAGTCGCAACATAATAAATTCCCGCACCTTCACAATTTCATTCATTTGCGAATATTTCCAAAAAATATTTACCGATTTCCATTATTTTTTCTTCCGATTGTAAAGAAAACTAATAGCCATATTTTGAAAGACAAGCGAGATTTGAAAGCTTCAACAGTACTGAGCCAGACCTAGTCGCGTAAAAAATGGCGAAATTTTGGAAAAACGTAATCGCGATTAAAGTCCTAATATGAAGCAGTTTTCGGGAGAAAACTTACCAAATAGATCATTTTCGCGTAGAGTAGACTGTGTAGAAAGTATAGTGTGGATTTTTTAAAAAATATTGCGCTAAACTGTTGCTCTGGAGGGGTTGTTTGAACTGGCAGGGAGCGGTTTTACAGCCGACCGGGATGACCCTCATATAACGAGTATGGTTTTACAAAAACTGTACATACGTTTACAACAATCAGGCTTAATAAAGTGAACTGCTGGCACGTCTAGAATCGCCTCACGGCACATAACCCAAGCAAACAGACCTTTAAAATAGGATCCAGCGCAGTGTCAAGAGCTGTCCCAATGTTCTCCAACAAAATCGGTTTCCCAAAACGGACAGTTGTTTCGAATGAACGCAAGAGGTCCTTGTCATTTTGCTTACAAATAATTAGGCCATCAGGTTTACACTGCAAATAAAAAGTGTAAACAAGTCTTGATATAAAAGCTGAACCTTGGTTAACGGTAGATATTGCCATAATATTTAATGAGCACTTGCCTAATTATTTATCTAAGACAGTGGTCTCCCCTAATTCAATAAGGATGTGAGCTACTTTCAGATATTGGAATTGTCTGATGAGCTACTTATATATGAGGGCTTTGGAGGCAAAATTAGCTTTCTACCAAATGAGCATTTTAGAAAAAAAGCACAAAAACTATCTTTATGCCGTTAAGTTCAATCAGAATTTTGATTTCCCCTAAGTAATGGTCAGGAACCATTACAAATCTCATCTTGATGTTTTGAAGCTACATATGGATGTCGAAATAGAGTTAAAAACTTTGTATGCATTATAAAATCCAGTACTTTTTCCACACTTTTTTAGATATTAAAATTATAAATGTTGATAATGCTGCAGTTGCTTTTAAATTTTCCAGACTGCTGTTTTACCATACAAAAAATTGTCAAAATTTGATCCTTGACAAATTTATAAATATGGTACAATATCCTACGCGAGCTTCTGAAAATGCCACCGCGATCTACTGGTAGCTCGCGAGCGACCGTTTGGCTATCACTGATCTAATAAATACAATCATTTGACATTGCTGTCAATGAGCCAGATAATTTTAAATCACTTCACCTTTTGGCTGCGGCGCAGCGATTTATCGCTTTGTCTATGGGTTTCAAGTTGCAATGTCACACATAAATTTATACACGCCAAACAAATCTTTTGTGCAATATTCTTATAAAAAGGGGTGGCCAGAATTTTTTGCCCGCGATCGACTTTCGTTTAAAATTATTGGCGGCGATCGACCAACATTAAAAGTAGTAATTTAAAGCCAAAAATCAGTCTAAACTGAACGCACGCTTCTTGGGACGGGCACCAAAGATTTGTACAGATCAGATAGTCGATCGACGCTTTGGCCACCCCTGTTATGAAAGCATACAAATACTTATGCATAGTAATTATGAATAAAATATATAAATGATAACAAGTTATATACACTTAATAGAATTGAAAAATAAAGTAATATGATGCAGTTTATAAAGCTGTCTGCATGTTGGATGGTTACCAGTGACTTTATCCAGGAGTTAGCTTGGGCCTGCGGATCAATGAAGAGGGGCCACCTCCTCGAATGCATAACAAGAATGGCATTCTCGGTGGACATGCTGTCACGGGGCAGGCCGCACAACTGCCAAGAACTGTAAAAGCAATGCAACATGGTCAACTTAGGTACCAATCATACGGTGGAGGCTAAAACGAGGTTAGGTTTACGCCATAGAGGTTAACAATGCCATAAGGCTGTGGGCCTTAACGATAACCCAACAATCTCTTGCTTGCAGAATGCTTATGACGAGAAGGCCTCAGAGAATCGATATAGGCCGAGAGCTATTCTTCTCGATGACTCTCCCTATGGTAGAGACGCAATATTAAACTGACTTCTCAACTGTAGCGATCGCGCCCTCCTGTCGGAAGCGATAGGAAGGGAATTTCAACAAATAAAATTCAAGAGTTAAAACATTTAGAGACGAAGGAGACTGGAAGAACTTTAGCGCTAACATGCCTTAGAACTTGATGCTCCGTCAAGCTGAAAAACAATGCCATGAAAAACCTTTTTATATTTTGGTATTATGGAATCACGGTTTTATAGTTTCAAAGAAGCTATGGAAATAGAAAATTGTGGAACTCCAAAATCACTACTGATAAGTAAAAAACAGTCTAGCTTTCTAAATAATATCATATTTATAAAACAAAGACTGGTATTCGTTTCTTTATTGACTGTCATCTGATTCACCTCTGGTTAAATATTCTTTTTTCGTATAATTCAAATAAATTTAATAAGAAAATAAAGGAATGTAATTAACACCTTCAATGCTAGACCAGTGCCTTAATACGCTGTGGTACACGATAAGTGTGCTCTCAGTTAACTAACATCATGATGGAATGATTTGGTATTCGCTTAGAATTTGTTTTCCATATTATGTTTTTTAATAATACGAAATTACAAATACAGAATCTGCAATACAAAACATTCACAACCATTCGCGCAAATGAAAGCGCTGTGACAATACGGGAGATACGCGAGTTTCCCATACATAGCTGAGGTTTACGGGAGTTACAAATTTGCATCAGGAATGAATATTAACAACAGTTACAAGTTGGCTTAGCAATTAAGTTAAGTTTCAATGCAGATATTTTTATTGGTCCACTCAAAAATGTCACTTCAATCAATTGAGTCGTGTTTTGTAATCAAAGAGAATACCTAATCATGACTAAATCTCCTAGGGTGGAGGTTGGGTTGCAGCCGACGGTGTGCGGTACCTCATGCTCGATTATCTTCTTGCTCCACATGCTGAGCAAATTTTGACGGTAAGAGTCCGTGAACGGTGTCAAATATGCCACAGCACCTGAAAGCAAGATTATAATGCACATACATACATACTAGAGGTCTGCACGGGCCGATATTTTAAAATTTTACCCAGCCATTTTTCAAACAATTCTAATAATAATGGCGTCGAAATGATGACTGTAATACGAGTATGTGAAGTTTATTATAGTATTAAATTTAGATTTACGATAATGGTTGGCTCATTCGGAAATAGCCTGATTTTTGATATATTTTTTGTGTGCCTGGGCCCGAGCCCGAATCCAAGCCCTCGTTACCCGGCCCAACCCCGTGCAAACCTCTAACACATCAATTATAAATTAACTAAAAAAAACAACGAAAATGCATTGTAATGATTTTTTTTTCAGTGACTGTATAAGCTGGTGACCTCGCAGAAAACCTGTGGTGACCCATGGGTTGGGAACCCGTGCTCTAGTGGTAGTATGTGAAAAATGTGTTTACTCGTCTCCTGCAAACAATGTTTAAAGGAATTTCTAGGGACTTTTGTTTACGTTGATCATTATCAACCTTTTGATCAGTCGATGCATATGTTCGTACACCATAGATTTTAGAATAAAGAAATTGTAATGGAAAAAATCACGTATCGCTATTTGACAGAGTCAGATTTTGGATCAATCGCGACTACTCCCAAAAGTGAATAGCTAAATAATGAGCTTTCACTGTGGTAATGCTAAAAATTGTACATTTTTCAATTGATGGCAGAATTCTTACAAGCACTTATCAGGATATCTCCGGTGACATTTTTAAGGGCATCTTCTAGCTCTGCAATCCTGTCGATCCACCGAACCTTTTCGTTTCCCAAGCCATCAATTAATCTAAGAGATATGGAAGAAACATCATTAGCTTAAGTCTACTTTAAATTCGCCATCTTCTTATTTGTCTCAGCAGTCTAGTGGTAAAATCTCTCTTCAGCAATCAAAAGTTTCCCAGCTCTACTGACATGGTCAATATAGAATGTTGATGTTTCCGATTCAACATATATTATTTAAAATATTGGGCATGACAGTTTGCAGTATCTTGTCCCTTAGATCTTCTATCAAAGATGCATCTTGAAAAAATTAAATCCCTTGGCTACTCAGTTAAATACCCTCCACCAACCGCTACGTCTCCACACTCTGCCTACATGTGTATGTGCAACAAGGTCCGAGGAAGAAATTCTCAAATCTTGTTGCATGCACTATAGTTTTCAGAATGTTATTTGACATAAAAATAACACATACCTGGCCACTTTGTATTTCAATAAATTGTTGATTTAGCTTATTAACGCAAGATGTCAAAGTGAAATGGCAGATGTACCCAATTATATTTTAAGGTATTTGCTTCAGGAATATACTTTTAGTTTAAATAGCCGATTATATTTCATGACCCGATTTTGTCAGTGTCAACTTTTTATAAGACTGCCGGGGTTGTCGTCTAGTTATAACAGAGAGAGACAGCATCCGACCAAGGCGTTCGGCGAAGGAACTTAGGGACAGGATGGGAAGACGGGTATCTCTTACGGAAAGATTTCGCTTGGTATCAGATGGGCCGTTACTCTATCATATAGTCGGCTGGTTTATTTGAACTCAAAGAATGTAAATTACAGAAAACATTTATAGAAAACACAAGTAACGAATTTAAGAACTTACATTAGAGCGCAGGACCAAAACGATTACATTGGGAATCTCCTGCTCTCCGAGGAGCAAGAGCGACTCGACTGTCGACTTAATTCCGTTTAAAAACCGGCGAATTACCACGATTTTTTTAAACTTTAACGTGAATTTATTCGCGTTATAGTAATCGCTTTGGTCTTAACTCATTGATTGAGGTGATTATAAGATCGCCCGAGTTCGCTCTACATGAAATGAACTGGCATACCTGACTGCTCTACTCATCCTCGCCATGCACTGCTCGATGCCCTGTTCCATGCTAGATTTCTCCGCCTCCTTCTCAGCAAGGAACTCTTGTAGTTTGTCAATGCCGTCAACCAGCTTCTGGAGCTTTTCTTTCGCGCGTAACAAAACATCTGACAAACGCACATTAAAGCATTCATCAGTCAAGTAAACAATGTACAGAAGAACCTCGATTATCCGGACCTCGATTATCCAGATTTTAGATTATCCGGATTGGTCAAAATAAACAAAAATATTACAAATTTGCTGATATGCACGGGGCAAATTGCGTACGTGATGGAATTCAGTGTTTATATTTTGATCGTTGCATTTGTTCTAACAATAAGTCCTGTGTAAAATGTGGGTCAGTCATCATCCATATTCGATACGCACTGAACGTTTGTTTCTTGAAAAATTGATCACGATTTAAATCAGGGCTGTGAGTCGGTGAAAAAAAGTCCGACTCCGACTCCAGCATTTACCAAAACCACAACTCCGACTCCGACTCCGACATTGACAAAAACACGACTCCGACTCCGACTAAAAAAAGGTTAATATCGTCACTTTTTTCCCCTAATTTTCCTATTTATGTGTATTCAATTAAATATCAACCAAAGCCAAATTTGACATATTAAATGCAAAAATAAAAAGTTCAAACTTTTCAAAATTTCCGACTCCGAGTACGACTCCGGCCAAAACGCCGCGCTGACTCCGACTCCGGCCAAAAAGCTCCGACTACACGACTCCGACTCCACAGCCCTAATTTAAATACATAAAATATACGCTTAACACAGCAGTATCGATATCATTAATTGTCTTACCATATCCGCTCTCAATATGGAGCTTATCTCAATAGAAGCGTTTCCATGAGAACTAGTTGTTACTCAATAGCTCAACTTTTTGGATGGGAGTAAGGGTAAAACAATCAGGCTATCTAACCGCTCTCACGGCGCCTCGTTTTCGGTATAAAATGGATGCGAGATAATTTGATATATCATCATTTTATGTGGCTCGACGTTGCAAAGTTGTCGATCATTTGATCTCGCGGACCCGGTTTATTAATAATCAGAGCCTACTTTCAGTTTTTTCTAATTTTTCCTTGGCGTTCTGGAGGGCGGCCTTTTTAGGTTCAACAGCTTTGTTGATGTGGTAAAACTTGTACATTGCATGCACCCAGAGACATAGCGACATGCACGCCTTAGAAGCCTGGAAAACAAAAATAGTCATGTTGAAGATAACTCTGGTGACATTTAAGGTGTTCGCTGTCAATACTTGGCGGAATGGCATTGTAAACAAAATAATAAAACATTTTTAGTACTTATACCACATAAATTTTGTTGGATCAGGACCGGTTTTGCTCATGGCGAGCATTGTCAACTGGTAAGAAAAACAACGAAACAGTGATATTTATACAAAAGTTAAGCAAGAATTACAAGGTATGACAAACAAGTGGTATTACAACTAAGCAAATAAATTGAAGCAAAATAGAAGAAAAATAAACTATAATTAAAATTTTGAAGACCAGCTATTACATCAAAAATCAATTAAGTGTGAATTATTAATTGATTTTTTTATGTAAAAGCTTGCATTGCTTATAGCTTAGAGGTCTTCAACATTTAAATTATTATTTTGCTTCAATATATTGAGACTACCTGATTCGGCTCCCTCTTAAATCGAGAAGGAGCCTCCTATCCGACACTCAGGAGAGGAATTTTGGGAACGGAGTAGGAGAAACATGGTACTATTATAAACAAAAGACGACCTCAAAGCGTTATGTGGGTGCGGTTAGCACCCATTATTTAATTGTTACGAATTTTCACAGACTTTATACACGATTTAACAAATATAGATTTACAATACACGTTACGTTCTACAATACATAATACACGACTATTATAATTGCGAAGGCGATATCAGGAATTTACTAGACTTTATCGTTAGGGAGAGGATTAGGCGCGTGCATTCTGAATGCTGTCCAATCTCTCACTGCCAACTGTATGAAAGAAAGCGGTTCCATTAGGTACCAAAAGACCGTTACAAAAATACCGTTAAACGTCACGCGCGATAAGCCATTATTTATGGCCCATCGAACTTTGCATGAAGTACCATGTACTCTCATGCACTCAGGGCGATGAAAGAGTCAAGAGACATTTAGAGCGAGACGTCCGTATAAATGTCTCTTTTACAAATTTGAATTCATGTTTAATAATACTCTATGTGGAAATATATAGCGATTCAATATGTATTATTAAAAATGAATTTATTTCCTGATATCGACTTAAACTCATTGACTGAGGTGAATAATAGATCGTTCGAGCGAGTTCTGATGACCTACCACATAAGGCGGTGTCAATATTTACTTAGTTATAATACCAATTGTTTGCCATACCTTGTAATTCTTATTTAACTTTAGTATAAATATATCACTGTTTCGTTGTATTTATTATCAGTTGAAATGCTCGCCATGAGCGAAACCGGTCCTGATCCAATAAAATTTATGTGGAATAAGTGCTAAAAATAATTTATTATTTTAAAATAATAAAACATTTTCAGTCAAATCTGAAATAATAGACGAATGAAACCTCACAAGCTGCACACATACATATGTACATATATGTACATAAACAAAATAATAATGATATACCTTCTTAATTTTCGGCCGGCTGAAAGTTCGGATCAATAATAAACTTCTTAATGTTGTTGATCATGGTCTCCGTGATTGACTCCTTGTCGAAGTTCATCAGCATATCCAAGAAAGCGCCCGGGTCCGACAGCATCATCGAGCCAGGCCTCCAATAATCGAGAACCTTCTCGCCATAGTTTTCACCCGGGACCTTTGTTAATAAGCAGATTATTTATGGGAAAGATATTTATACACGCTTCGGCAACTGGAGGTCATATTCAGGACGTGTATTTTTACAGTCTTTGCAGTGTGATCAGTATTCAGTAGAACCTCGATTATCCGGACTAATTGGAGATGAAGATAGTCCGGATAAGGACAAATCCGGATAATCGAAAAAATCATAATTGACAGGAAAAGACAAGTATATTCAGTATAAATCATTTTTATTTCTTTAGATTAATACAAAGCTTTAATAATAAATTATTTTTTATTGAAAAAATCAATTATCGATTTCGGCTTAAAGCTAGCTTTTCTTTTCGATGCTGCCAAATCACGAATACTTTTAAGAAACAAAAGTTGTTGATTGAGTAGGCATTCACTTGGTAGAACTCCATTATAATACGGTAAAAAAAATAACAATGTATTTAGTTCTACATCAATTTTATATATTTGTTGATAGCTATTTCGGCTTACGCCTTCGTCAGAACTATAGTTCTAATAAATAGCTATCAACAAATATATAAAATTGATGTAGAACTAAAATACATTGTTATTTTTTTACCGTAACATAAGTTGTCTTGAATAGCACTCTTCTTGACTTTTTATATCCGAGATCGTTGACGTTCCGACACCATATTTATTAGACAAATAACGTCCTGATTCAACCCCGTTTCAAAGCATCGATTATATCCAATTTGTCTTTTAATGAAACTACGACACGTTTTCTCTTCGTTGACATATCGGTAATATTAATAATAAATATGAAAATCGTGATCAATTTTTCAAGAAACAAACGTTCAATGCGCATCGAATTTGGACGACGACTAACCGATATTTTACACAGGACTTATTGTTAGAACAAATACAACGATCAAAATATTAAGACTGCATTCCATCACGTACGTCAACAGTGGACGCAATTCGCCACGTGCATAACAGCAAATTTGTAACCCCGTGTCTTATGTGAGCGACGCGAACCGGCAAGCGAATTTAGGCGAATCCAGTCAGCGATTTAAAACGTTTAGTTGATTAATCGAAGTGATTTTTTTTTAAATTTCACAAAAGTTTTAGCTCCAATTCAATGTACCGTACCCTTTACGTACGGAGATATCGATCAAACTATTGTTTTAATATGCACTAATACGTTTATCTATGAAATTATAACATATATATTTTTATAAGTTGTTTATTTATATAGTTATATTTGTTTGAAAGTACCATATCTAATACCAATGCCTTTCGTGCTGTGCATTTTTCACGTTTTTTTTGTTGCAAATAAAACGATTTTAAATTTCACACGTATGTATATATCTAGATTATATTTGCATAGTTTATATTTAAAAATAACACATTTTTAGTACTTTTTCCATCTGATTTATTTCATCAGGCTGAATCATCAACTGAATTATCAACTGAACATCAGTTGATAATGCTCGCCATGAGCGAAACCGGTCCAGTTTCAGATGTGGAAAAGACTAAAATGTGTTATTATTTTATTATACCTTTCCACCAAGTATTGACAGTGAACACCTTAATAGTTTATATTTAAAAAAAATATTCATATTGTTATTTTATATTGATGATTGTTTTCTTGTCAAAATTAAAATTTATGCAAAAAAAAATATGTATTTATTTTATCTTTACAATTTTTAATTTTTTTATATTGTTTTCTTTGATTCCTTTAAATATATACGATGTGTATTATTTTATTTCAATGACTTAATTTGAATAATGAAAATATAATTGTTTTTGGCAACCCATAAACCATTCCCTTTTTTTCGAAAATTACCGTAACCAAAGGGTTATTCATCATGTCGGACGCAAACGCTTTTTATTTGAAAACTGATATCGTGAAAGAAGGTTCGCGATTTCACGGCCAACCTATATCGTTCATTAGAATAATATATCACAATCTTATATGTATATAAAACCGAAACGGCTATGTATGTATGTATGTTTGTGGGTCGGGAATTCCCCCTTTGCATTGTTGGGTATTGCTATAAAGTTGCCATAAAAACGAATATGAAAGAAAATATGTTTGAATTTTTATCGGCGAAGATATTTAGTCAAAATGTAATAAATTAGTCATCTACTGAACTTTTCCGGCTTTTATTAATATGATAATGTTTATTATTTATGAAGGTATTATTTGACATTTCTTTGACAGAAATTATTTTTTCAATCAAATTAAATAAAGTTTTGATTTTATTTTAACTCTATTTTGGATGTTAGATTTTTGTGATGATGTGAAATAAAAATATTTGACACGGCAAAACACACAGTGGACGAATATGTAAATGTGACGAGGACAAGTCAAGAATTGTGTGCTTCTTTGCGTGGTCAATTGAAACAATTCAAATTTGAATATTTTCGTTATTACGTTTTCATAGTCAAACCAAAACAAGCACCACTTTGGTTTTGATATTTGCGGGGTGTTTAATTTAAAATCCCCGTATACAACACTTTGCAAACGTGTTCTAAATTTAATCGAATTTATGGTCGGTCTGACAATCTTGAGTCGAAATAGCGATCAACTAATTATTATATATTTTTTGTAGAACTAAAACACATTGAATTTTTCACCGTATTTTAATGGAGTTCTACCCAAATCAATGCCAATTTAATTAAAACAAAAGTTGGAACAGAGCGTCTTATAATTGACGTTTTAAGCAAAATTTGTTATTTTTGTAATGTTGATTTAAAATTTTGAAACGATCTTGATCTTATGCCTCATTTTCAAAGTTACAGATGTAGAAATTTTATTAAGTTTTTACAAAATGGACCGCCGTTCCAATCGTTTCAAAAATCCAAAAAGATTTTTTAATTTTTATTTATTGAAAATTAATACAAAAATATACCAAATTATAAGATAATTTTAAGCAATGGCGGTATTTCGATACGACTTACGAAAAAATCGTCAATTAAAAAGAGCAAATTAATTAAATTGGCATTGAAAATTAAAATACGGTGAAAAATATCAAAACTTTTAGTTCTACAAAAATTTATAATAATTATTTTTGTCAGACTGATTGTCAATTGATTAAATTTAGAACACGTTTGCGGTGTTTTGTATACGAAAAATTTAAAATTAAACACCCGCAAATATCAAAACCAAAGTGAAACAAGAACTTATCTATGAAAATAGTAATAACGAAAATATTCAAATTTGAATTACTTCAATTGAATACAAAGAAGCACACAATTTACGACACTGTTACTTTACATATTCCAACTTTTGTGTTTATCCACTTTGTGTGCATTTTCAATTTTAATCACAAACTTTATTTAATTTGATTGAAAATCTTAACGAAATGTCAACATTTCACGTAAATTTTAAACATTATGCAAAAAATTCAAACATATTTTCTTCATATTCGTTTTTATGGCAACTTTATACGGGCCCAACAATGCAAAAAAAGGGAATTTTTTCCCACAAAACATACATACATAATATACATATAAGATTAGTGTGATTGTTTATTCTAATGTATTTTAAAATTGACTGATAAATTATATTTTCTACATTATTCAAATTAAGTCATTGAAATAAAAAATAATACACATCAAAAACAGTATATATTTAAAGGAATCAAAGTTCAATATAAAAAATTAAAAATTGTAAAGATAAAATAAATACATATTTTGCATAAATTTTAATTTTGACAAGAAAATAACAATATTATCCAATATAAAAATTTCAATATTAATATTTTTTTAAATATAAAATTTAAGGTGTTCAGGTCAATACTGGAAATGCAATCATTGCGAAATATTTTTTTGCTTTTTTTTTGACCTGAAAAATACAATCATGGCGAAAATTATCAACCTTCAGTTGATAACCATTTGAATGATTCAGTTGAAAATGCTAAACTATGAGCTGTGGAAAAGTACTAAAATGTTATTTTTTTTTTTTCCACAACTATTTATTTAATCTAGATATATACGCGTTCAATCACGTTTTACTTGCAAACAAAAAAACGTGAAAAAATGCACAGCACGAAAATTTCAAACAAATATAACTATATAAATAAACAACTTATAAAAATATATATGTTATAATTTCATAGATAAACGTGTATTAGTGCATATTAAAACAATAGTTTGATCGATATCTCCGTACGTAAAAGGGTACGGCTGAATTGGAGCTAAAACAAGCAGCGATAAATCGCTGCGCCGTAACCTGTGGTTATAAGACCTTTAATCAACTACGTTTTAAATTGACTGGATTCGCCTAAATTCGCTTGCCGGTTCGCGTCGCTCACATAAGACACGGGGTAAGACGACCCGTAATATTTTTATTTATTTTGACCAATCCGGATAATCGAAAATCCGGATAATCGAGGTTCTACTGTAGTAATAATAACGATTCTCTATTGTTTCGTATTTTACTTTTACTATCTTAACTTGATCACGGAGCAATCAAATGCTACACAGTTTAATTGAGGATTTTGACTGAGGGTGCTTAGTGGAATTTCAATATCAAATTTGAATTGTTTTAATTTTGTACTTTCCTATGAGTTTTGTCGCTAGCGCTAACGACCCGGGTTTCGCCTTTCGGCATCTTCAGGCATTTCAAGTGCACGGATGTACCTGAACTGACGCGCAGTAAACAGTTTGTATCGTTTATATACAAAGATAAAAGTAGATCAATAAGCAAAATTGCTATTAAAATGTAAATTAGCGAAAATTTGATGTAAACGAGTTTCAATGAATTAAGTGGGTTTGTTTATAATTATCGGGATCTTTGAATATAGTATCGCAAATAACTAATATGACCACATAATAACAAGAAGATGGCGAAAGGCGAAACTCGGGTCGTTAGCGACAAAACTCGTGGAAAAGTACAAAATTCAAATAATTCAAATTTGATATTGAAATTCCATCAAGCACCCTCAGTCGAAATCATTAACGTTCTTATTTTATTAAAAATCATGATAACAGATATTATGACTGTCACACATTATCAAAAATATCCATCGACTTGTCAAAGGAGTCAGGGTGGAAAATGAGAAAATGGCTAGATTAAGTCAGTACGATTTGATTTGAATCTTTTTTCACACCATGTTTTTGTACTAAGGTTTTCTTTCTATTTACAAGAGGCAGCCGTAAAAATATTACTGACATCTTGGGTTTCCAAATACTAATTAAAAATCAATGAAAGCATTGGTTCATTGATACGGTGGTATTTTTAAAGTTAAGCAGTTGACTGTTTCAAATCTTCGAATCAACATGAGGTTGCCGGTAAGTTATCACAGAAAAATCAAATAGCTACCTTGATTGGTTTAATATCAAACACAATGCAGAGAGATTCGATGACTTGGACAACACCGGCCGGTGGCTTTTTCATGACCTTCACTTCTGTGACATCATTTTTGTTGAGAGACCTCAGACTTTCGTCCGCGGCACGCAATGCTGGCAGCGCTTCATCTATGCAATGATAACAGAAACATCATGAAGGGAATGGTAGATAGCCAGTGAATTAAACGTCGTACACATTCAAAAGCTTCAAAAACAGTTTGACGAGAGATCTCTGCAGTTTATGACTATCGAGCCAATGGTCTTCTTTATTGTCTAACATTTTTTTTGCCAATTAAATACAATATGAATAGCTTCATGTTTTGCAGGTTGTGTTCAAGAAAAGGCACAGCAAGAAAAAATTCACACAGATAATGTTTTCAACGAATTTTCACTTAAATATAAAATTTAAAATAACTTTGACTATTTCACGTATTGTGCTACTTACTGTGACACGTGACATCTTCGGAATTAATATCGCAAAGTTTGCTTAAGTAATGACGCAAGATTGGTTCTAATATTTTAAAATGATAAGATTACAAAATGGAGTTTGGGATTTTTCCTATTTACTGGAAACAAGGAGGGGGTTATAGAATCAAAACAAAGCAAACAAATAATTATACTACTAATCACGTTATCATTACAAATTATTAACTAATGAGATGCAATCAATCAGGCAATTAAACCCTTTAATTGGAAAAAATTTAAGCAGTGGCTTGCAACCTGTCCTATTAAGGATATTATTCAATAATACTTTTTTGTTAATACTTTTATTTATTTCTAAAAATTCTAAACTACTTATTCATTTGTAAACCCTTTTTATTTACTTGGTAGAGTATTTGAACATTACTAGGTACTCTGATTAAAATTATGTTTGTTTTCTATTAAATGATAGGCAAACTCGGAAAGATTGTTACTTTTTAGACATTTTATGTGTTCTTTAATTCTAATATTAAAGTTTCTACTTGTCTGCCCAGTTATTTTATATTAAAATGAACTTCCACAAAGTTACCACCGAATCCATCAAAAGTATAAATGAAGATAAATAAAGCTTTTATGTTCATCTTATTCCACGCTTACCTAAATAACGCATTTTATACAATTATTAACATATTTAATACAATACGAATCAGCTCACTTCCAAGGTGTTCACTGTCAATACTTGGTGAGTTGGCATTATAATAGAAATTGTAAAATTCAGATAAAATTTGGGTTTTTTTGTTATTTATTTATTTATTCAAAAAAATAAATAAAAATCATGGCATTACAGCTCACGCCAATACGCAATGCATTGACAATGCATGACAAATTTATTTATAAAGGGTTTTTTTATAAGGACGCTTAGTTTTGAAATGTAAATAAAACAAGTTGTTTGTGAGATTTAGACTAAATTTTCAATTTCATTTGTAAGTATATTTTACGGCATTAAATATGGAATATAGCATCAAATGTCTGCCAATATCCATTCATTATAAAATGGGCCATGTCGCTAAAGTTGACTTTTTTGACAAATTTGGGTAAACTTCCAACTGCTCCAGAACCCAATCAGGCGTTGTCTGTGGTCGTTTACCTGAAGTTCCTTGGTTAGTTGGATTTTATACGGGTGCAGACATAAGGCCCGATTCAAAATTCGCCAAGTTGAAGTCGCAGAAAAGCAAAGTTCTTGTGAACAACGAGAAATAAGCTGCCTTGGGTTTTCCTGTACACTTTCACACACAGCAGCAATGTTTTCACCAGATATTGTATTTTGATGACGTACAGGTAGGTGTTGGCCGATTATTTACCAAACTGGTTGACTCAAATTTGGCCACTAAACAATGAATAATCTACTCAGCAGGACAAAGTAACATATTTTGAGCGTCCCTATTGAAATACCCTTTATATACACGCATACTTGTATACACATAATAAAAATCACAAATTGTAGCCATAAGAACGGAGAAAAAATTAATAAAATCACAATATAACACATCCTTTGAAAATATCAAATCGGTCATAATATTATTTACCTAAATCTCTTTGGGCATCTCCAGCCAATATTTCAGTTTCATCTTTTATTCTTTCAGCCACCACCTGCTCTTCTTCTACCTGTATTCTTGCTACCTCGGCTATCGACTGAAAAAATAGTATAATATTTACTAACATTTTTTACATTTAATTTACATTTTAACTGTCCGCAACGAGAGGTGTACTGTAAAACAGGGTGAATAGAGACAAAAACAAGGATTGAACTTTAGCACAACTTTACTTAGAATCCAATGTATGTTTACTATTTATATATAATTCTTTACAATGACTATAATACTATCTCTCAAATGACAAAACCACACCAACTAAATGACTGGCCAAAATTGAAATAAACGTGTTTAAGTTCAATGCCTGTGCATCCTCCCCTTTAGACCCATTATAAACTTCTGTTTTATTGCACGAAAATTAAATTAAATCATGCTTTTTTAGTTAATAAGTACCGTAAAACGGTGTGAATACGGTGAGATTCATATATAATAAAATAGATGTTCATATATTCCAATCATTAAAATCTGCTGTTTTGTCTCTATTCACCCTCTCTCGTCTCTATTCACCCCCAATTCAATGTGAATAGAGACACCGAACAAAATTAACTGTGTCTTAATAAATATAGTGGATATTTGAAAAATATTTCAATGAATGTGTAGTAGGACCATAGAAACACGTTTCAAGCCATTCATACTTGAATTATGTGGCACAGGTTTGAAGATACATAGTCGTGAAGGGTGAAAAGTGTCTCTAATCATTCCGTATAAATGGTACTTCTAAAAGTACTACAAAGTGCTTCATCCATAGATTCACAGCTGTGACAGCATTACTTTTATAGCATTGAGAAGAAGGTGCGATTTATTCACCGTATCGATTTCAATCTGCCGTATAACCTCCTCCATTTCCACAGCTGCCTTCTCCATTTTCGGCTTGAGCTTGGCCAGATCAATTTGGAGTATTCCAACCGCATCTTCCGTTTCGTACAGCTTTGCAAGACCTGTTAGTTTACATAGCAACGAATCAAATACGTCATGTTCAAACACACTAATTCTTCAATGTCAACTTTCAGGAGACCAAAGAAGAATTCCATTTCGATTATTACAATAATTACGTATTCCATTACTTAAATCAAATATCAATCTAAATGTATTCATTCAATAATAAACGAATTCAAAATTATTCTGCATTTGTTTTTTTTTTTATTTGAATTATACGAAAAAAGAATATTCGGCAAGAGCCAATCAGAGACCCGTCCGACTAGAGCAGCAGTACTGAGCCTGCGGCCCAATCAGCCCAAATGTGCGGCCCAAAATAATTAAAGTCACCAAATACTATTTTGGTATTTTTTTCAATATTGGCTTTTATAATCGGTCCGTACAAAAACTGTACAAAAATGTGCCCAGCTTCAGCTCACATTATTCTCATCTACGTATCTCTGTGAAACGTCATATTCTAAAAATAAAATATGCGAAGAGCGTAAATAGAAATCGGCTTACTGATTCTCCCTATGATGGTGTATTAAGAAGAGCCTGTAGTAATCAGGAAACTGATTTGACGAAGATAGTTAAAAGTTTGCCTCAATATCAAAATTCACATAAGTTTTTAAGTAAACGATTTGAGATTTTGCATACCGTGGTTTCTTGTGCACATTTTACGTATTTTTATTTGTTATTAATCGATATTTTTCTCTTTGAAAAATACATGAATAAATATGTTGCGGCCCACGTAGAGAAGCAAAAACCGAAATGCGGCACAGGTGAAACAAAGGTTGAGTATGACTGGACTAGAGCCGCACTCGACTGTCTTAATAAAGTGTCTTATATCAGTCTTGCAGATATAAATATCGTGATATGTACCATGCTATTTATAAAGTGTATATTTTCAATAATCAAAACCTGCAAAAACCTTTGCTGGTTTCTTTCTATCAATCATAAGAACACACTATGTTTTACATTGTGCATTTTTCGATGAGATATCTGAGATCGACATCAATCTCAGTGATCAAATAAATCAAAGGGCTAAAAGTATTGTTGGTAAAGCAAGCTTATTTGCAGATACCGTTTACACAATGTATGAAATAACGGTAAAATATAGTAATAGATACGCGGGACAGAATCCCAATCCTCTCGTGCTTAGATCCGCCTCTAACTCTCTAGGCTCCTCCTCCTTCAACAGGGGACCACTTTTGCATAATTTATCTTTCTGAAATGCAAAAGTGGTCCCCTGTTGAAGGAGGAGGAGCCTAGTAAAGTTAGAGGCGGACCTAAGCAGGAGAGGATTGGGATTCTGTCCCGTGTATCTATTACTAAATTTTACCGAAATAACTTACCAATCTTCAATGCCGCATACTGTTCGTGAATTTCTCCCTTCTTCTTCACAAAGAGTTCGGAGAAGCAGGCCAGCATTTCAACGTACGAAGCGGGCGTGACATAGTTGTGACGGCCGAATTGCTTCAGGAACGATTGGCTGGCTCTTATGACACTCTGATGTGCAGACTGGCATATTTTCTGCAATCAAATACTACACTGCCATCATACATACAATAATAACTGATCATCGAGTTCCCATTGACTGACTTTCAGTTCATTGACTTTATCAGATAATAATCACAATGTGAATGTGTATCGTTCAAGGGCAGTCAGTGGCTCATGTGCGACCACCAGAGGATTTTGCTGCGGCCACCAACAGCTTGATAGTTAAAATTGATATTTAATAAAAATGTGTTTTTACAAGATAATTTGTCAACAAATCAGACAATATTTTGTAGCGTTGTATATTGCATCAAGAATTGTTAGTTCGTAAAAACTCAAACACGTTCATGTTAAAGTGTTTTTGACAAAAAAGACTCAACACAAAAATTTGGTGCGGCCACCAGACATTTTCGTAGGACCACTGTAGTTCTTAATTCGGCCACAGTCAAATTTTAGGTCGAAAACCACTGTTCTAGGGACATGACAATTAAAGGTCAAAGATAACAACACTAAATTATTTATTATCTTGCTCATGGAACAATAAAAATATTTTTTGATGTATTAAAAGCTCTGCTCACTCCAAATCAAGTTTTTTTTCTACATATCTGCTCCCAATAAAGCAGTGATGCCCAAATGCGGCCCAAAATAACAAATTCTTTTTCATCAACAAATTTTTCATTAATAAACATGATAAAAAATAGTATTCGATATGTGTACAAATTATGCAATTTATATCTCATCTAGTATAATATATCAATATTTTTCTTCACTTTTACCCTTTGCGGCCCGCGAAAAATTTTAAATGGATAAATTCCCTCCCTTCTTTCAAAAATATGGAGCTTGTGCACCACTGCACTGCAATAAATAATGTATAGGCTCTCGTGTCCATGCCGAAATTGCAGTCTATGAATGTCCATGAGAGCCATGTTTGTGTGGCGCTCACGTGACTTTAGTGTGAGTAGCATTGCAAGTGATAGAACAAAAATAAAACATTAAATAGTTTTTAATATTCAATAATGTTTTACTGGTTGCGAAATTTGCAATATTCTCACGCTGTCAACACCACGAGAAGTATGGCCATATACAAAATAATGATTATAAACTGATTTGTTTATGTAGCCTCATTGGTGTGCCGACAAAAGGTCGAAAGACAAAACGTATCCGGACCAAACGTCCCTAGACAAAACGTCACCAGACAAAACGTACCGGGCAAAATGTCTAAATGGCAAATCGTCCCCGGATAAAATGTTTACGGACAAAACGCTTGCAAAAATTTGCATGGGGACGATATGTCTGGGGACGTTTTTCCGGGAAACGTTCTGTTGGGGATGTTTTGTCGTGGAACCGCGTCATCACCTGGTATTCTTAACCCTGAATGTTTCCTGTGCATTATTATTTTATCCAATAGAAATACCAAAAACAAATTATTAGAAGCAATGTAGATTTTTAGCACCCAATGAGGTTTAATAAAATCCTTTGACTGCAACTTACCACAATTCCCGACATCTGCGACTCGGTCAAGGTGAGGTCAGGCACACATTTCATAGCGCTTAGAGCGACCCCTTCCAAAGCAGAGTCGGGCCATTCCGAAAACCAATTGACGGTGCAGCAATTTATCAGCGATGGAAATTGACGGAGGCGTGATCGAAATATCTGAAACACCATGGTATTGCTATAAGTTTCTACATCTAGAAAATTCCATGACCAACGAATTAAACCATGGCTGAAAAAAGTTCGACTTCGACTCCGACTCCGAATCCAACATTGACCAAAAACATGACTCCGACTAAAAAAGTTTAATATCGTTACTTTTTTTTGCCTAATTTTCATAATTAGGTGCATTCAATTAAATATCAACCCTAGTAATCCGGCCAGTAGGCAAATTTGACATATTATATGCAAAAATAAAAAGTTCAAACTTTTCAAAATTTCCGACTCCGAGTACGACTCCGGCCAAATCACCGCGACGACTCCGACTCCACAGCCCTGAATTAAACACATTCGATTTTTTGGCACAGAAACAAGGCTTCTTTTTCTTACACAAACTGTCCACATTCCTTTTGGTTGACACTTCTTTTCTTTCAGTTTCGTGATATGTAAGGTCATTTTCGTGTCTCTGGCAATCTGGTGAGTTGTCGAACTACCAGGGCTGTGGAGTCGGAGTCGGAGTCGTGGAGTTGGGGCTTTTTGGTCGGAGTCGGAGTCGTCGCGGCGTTTTGGCCGGAGTCGTACTCCGAGTCGGAAATTTTGAAAAGTTTGAACTTTTTATTTTTGCATATAATATGTCAAATTTGGCTATTGGCCGGATTGGTAGGGTTGATATTTAATTGAATACAGTAGAAACTCAAAATAAAAAAAAAATATTACAAATATGCTGATATGCACGTGGCGAATTGCGTCCACTGTTTACGTACGTGATGGAATGCAGTCTTAATATTGTGATCGTTGCATTTGTTCTAACAATAAATCTTGTGAAAAATATGTGTCAGTCTTCGTCCAAATTCAATACGCATTGATCGTTTGTTTCTTGAAAAATTGAAAATTTTGAAAAGACCATTAGTCAGTTCCAGTAACGACGTAAAACATGATAGAGAAGACATTGCGGAAGCAATAACTCAACTTTTAATATGTGCTGAATGCGACGAAGAAGATATATCTGAGTGGTTGAATTGCGATTCAAACGATCCTGGATTGCAAATATTTAATGATGACGAAAAAATTAAAGAAATATCATCCTCAGAGGAACAAGATCAAGAAGGCGTAAAAGAGATTTGTGGGGGAAATATTGGTCCTACACATTCTGAAACTATTCAGTGTCTAGATATCGCCATGAAGTGGCTTGGAAGTCAAGAATAGCGCTATTCAAGACAACTAATGTGTCTTAAAAGTATTCGTGATTTGGCAGCATCGAAAAGAAAAGCTAGCTTTAAGCCGAAATCGATAATTGATTTTTTCAATAAAAAATAATGTATTATTAAAGCTATGTATTAATCTAAAGAAATGAAAATGATTTATACTGAATACCTTGTCTTTTCCTGACAATTATGATTTTCTCGATTATCCGGATTTGTCCTTATCCGGACTATCTTCATCCCCAATTAGTCCGGATAATCAAGGTTCTACTGTACACATATATTGGAAAATTAGGAAAAAAACGTGACGATATTTAAAAAAATTCAGTTGGAGTCGGAGTCAGAGTTTGGTTTTGGTAAATGCTGGAGCTGGAGTCGGAGTCGAACCCCTGCAAACTACTCATCTCAAATCAGCCAAAAATAAAAGAAAAGACGAAACATAATAACCGATTCACGTGAAAAAAGCAACTCGGCTCTCATCTGACCGTTAACTGTGTGGTAGCTAATTGCTTATCCATTCTAATTACTTGTTTATCGACAAAATTTGACTGACCTCGCCAATCGGAGACATGCATATAACCATGTGAAGATTACACCTGATCCTCTTCTGATAGCCGGACGTCAAATTGGACTTTGTGATGGGCAGGCCCGACTGCATCACTGTCAGGCGCATCGCGGTGTAAATCTTATCCAAGTCTTCGGGTTGATAAATATTTGGAACGTCGCCAGAACTTAGGATGTTGTTTATGTCTTCAAGGAATGATTCCATTTTGATCTAAGTAAGTAACAATGTACATTTTCAAGCTCTCTGCACTAAAATCCGTCAGCAAATTCAACGCTTTCTAGAATTGATATTTTACAGTTGATATCAAAATACAGATGAAGGAGCTAAAATAGCTTTAACCTTAATGAAAATCTCACGTTTTACGTCAGGGTTCCCGACCCTGTACCTTATGCTATCTGAATCAGCCAATTAAATTCATTATTCAATGCACCAATCACAGTTGAATCAATTTTAATTTAATGACTTTGACACTCGACCATGGATCCAATGATAACTTGCTTTAGCTCCTTCAACGGTTTCACGGGATTATGTGTAATGCCAGCTGCGCGTTTGAAAAAATGTTTCAGAGTCAGCATTCGAAA
Organism: Himalopsyche kuldschensis; assembly: GCA_028554975.1. Classification (NCBI taxonomy): domain Eukaryota; kingdom Metazoa; phylum Arthropoda; class Insecta; order Trichoptera; family Rhyacophilidae; genus Himalopsyche; species Himalopsyche kuldschensis. The sequence continues at coordinate 1,241,495 of JAHFWI010000031.1, read as the reverse complement.
TGGCATGACTTGACATTTATAAAAGCCACTTCAAACAGTGTATCTATCGAGAAATAGTTGAAATCGGGTAATGTTACTTAACTTTTATATGGCAGTGTATTGTGTTTATTGAATATTACAATAATAACCTGTGAATCGGAAAACAAAAACACAATCTGTCTATTTTCCAATCCAGCCTTCACCATCGCGCTCTTAATGTCTTCCTTCCAATCGTTTTGACTGTACGATTTTGTAACTTCAATTGTAAACAGTATCATCTCAGCCATGAAGCACGCGAGACGCGTATAGCTCTGCCTCCCTGAAAATAGCACCAGACCATTCGTATAAACAGCAAATTAACTAGCTAACCAATCTGCTACAGATGTGGCACTTTGGCTTACATTCATGACTTTATTACAGTGCGAGAACATACCGGAACCTCCCATCCCGAGCATGAGAGCGTTTCCCATCGGCTGTCTCAGGACCCGTGACACCCGACAGACGTGCGATATGGCGTCGCCGAACAAGACCAGATTCATCGGCACGGAGTTCAATGAGTTGTATTCGTCCAGAAATAATTGTAACACTTCATGCATCTAAACATACCACATTTATATATAAACAAAATAATAAATATGTAGGGGAACATACATTGATATATTGTTCAGAACTTTTACCATAATTTGAATTGTAGCTTTAAAAGGTTAAGAAACACTCCTGTAGGTAGGATAGCAAATATTCACTCTCTATCTGATTTAAAAATCTCTTACCTTATTTGCATCAGTTATTTGAACATATTTCTTATCATCAGTCGTAACGTCTAGAAAGTCTCCATACAGAAAGCTATCACTGAAATCAAAAGAAGAAGTGTCCGTCGAAGGCACGCCACTTATCTGCGACTTCAGCAGTCTGTGAAATACAATAGAAACAATTCAATGACATATTCTTTAAATCGGTGAAATGAGATTCTTGTATAGATGAATTATGCTGGAGTAAATGTATGGTGTTTGATATCTATCTCCCTGGGCCAAACCTTGGCCCAGGGAGCATAAATGCATCGGAATATTCTCTGTCCCTGCTAATTTCTTTGCATTTTTCCTAAGACGTTGCACTAGAATGTCGCTATTGATACTGCTATAGCAGTAAGTCAATGAATTTATTTATCTATTGGCAAAAAAACTATATAAAATACATGGCATTAAATTAATAAAAAATTACATAAAATATTACACAAAAACAAGAAACAGAACAGAAACATATTATTTACATATAAGAAGACAATTTTTTTTAACAAAGCATCAAGTTTACTGCCGAAGATTTTCACATCAATAGGCAAGCGCATTTATCAGCCGAATAGCCCTTGCAACTGGAGATTAAAAAGACCTACGTGACAAACAAGTTTTGACAAAGAAAATTGATTTGTCTTTGTTACGACCACGTATGTAAAAGCTGGGAGCATGCAAACTTAAATTTTCAAGGATGTCAGGGAATTATAATTTTAAATATATTTCTTATTCATTTTTATAGTTATGACTAAATTTTTTAACTTTAACACATCTTAATTCTTCAGGCATTATCAAAGTGATACCATTAGTTGTTGAGTGCAAATCAAATCAAAATACAAGCATTCATTGCTACATTATGGTTCCAGCTTTTGCGGTTTTACTAAACTGAACACTTAAAACTATCATGCATCTACTACATCAAAGAAAATCTTCATAAATCAAGCTTCAATGATCTTCAAGTTTCAAGAAACCGTAGATATATCGTGGGTGTAGGGACATACGGGCGAAACTACAAAAATGGCTGTTTTGTGTTAAATATGGCATTGTCATGCTCAAATGCAGTTCTATAAGATATACAAATATGAAACTTGTACGAAGAGCAGTTTACCAGATATTGCTCGGCTTTCCTGCAAATCCGTAAGAACAAAGTATAACACATTGAAAACTGTTTTTTCCATTTATCTCAGTTCGTTGTTTTTGTAGTTTCGCCCTTATGTCCCTACACCCGCAATATTATATATTCCAACATGTTTACAGCGACTTAATTGAGTAATATTCAGTGCATCTCGATAAACAGAATAATTCTGTAAAAAAGGGTGCGAGACTGAGACGTAATGGAGGCAATTTTTTACTACGCAAATCTCACTCACTTGTCAAACCACTCACGGTCTACATCATTGACCAGCCGGTCACGGTAGACTCGGCAGTTTTCATGGAACCACAATCTCGTAATTTCACTTAAGTCCTGAAAAAATCAATTCATTTGATGTGAGATGATTAAACAAATTGGGGATTTCCTGTATTTGTGTGGTGCGTAGTCCAGTGTTAAACGTTGTTGGCTTCAGTTGCAGAGTTCATGCGATTAACGATCCAACAAGAGACAAATATGATAAGTGTATGTACATACGAAGGCCTTAGGAGAATTTTAACATCTAGTACCTACTTATTGGATCTTGGATTAATGAGTGATGCTCTCCAGGAATTATCAGAATTAAGTTTAGATTTACAAGATCGCATTTCAAATCAAAAAATAAATGTAGAAATCATTGTAATTGGAATGTAATTTTGGATAGCGTTTTTAATAAATTACATAATTTTTTAATGTTATATTACATAATGTTCTTTGTTTATTAATTTTTATTTGAAATTTCTAAAATAAATATAAAAATATGTTTTATTTTCTATGCATTATATGAAAAGCCGCCTTTAACTCTATCAAAATGATATTCGCATTTATAATAAATAATAAACCTTCTTAGAAAATGCTCGAAAAAAGTGGGTTCCGGCACCTTTTTTTTTCAAAAAAAAGCCCTGTCTATATCTATTCATATAACTAATACACTCACATGGACAGTTGCCGGATCCAACATCAACATTCCCTGGAATACTTTTGCCAAGTCCCTCAGGTTGAATGTGTAATGGCATTTGGTGGGAGTGGGCAAAAGATCAGCGACTATGGTGGAAAAGACTGCAAGAGTGGCCGTCAGTACTGGCTCAATGAGATCAAGAGACACACGAGTTTTTTCAGCCCAGCTTCGGAAAATCGTACCAAATATTTCCCGCTGTAAAAAAAATACAAAAATAATAATCAGCAGGATACTCCTTAGAAATGCAGATCAGTGTTTTACAATCAATTTAACAGGTGATTCACATTATCCACCTTCCATTTCTACCAAAACTAATAAATTGTCTACGGATGCTGACATTTTACTCTCCCACAGAGATACATACTCCACTCTGTATTTTGTGCTTATTTATAAGATGTGACTCAGGGCTAGCCAGTTCGCTGATACTAAACGCAGGAAGAAAAGCGTACCGTAAAACAGGGTGAATAGAGACAAAAACAAAGGATTGAACTTTAGCACAACTTTAATAAGTATCCAATGTATATTTTACTATTTATATATAATTCTTTACAATGAATATAATACTTTTACGACAGCTTTTCCACTAAATCAACCGTAAAAGCCTTGTCAAAGTATTTTCACGTAATCAATTCATTTTTTTGACAATATTTTAGTAATCTTCTTTAAGTTAAGTCACTTATATTTATTTCTGACAACCATATTTCCACAAAAATGTTTTTATTTGTAATACTGAATTGATGAAATGAACATCAATTTTAGGGCTATTTGAGTACCGTAAAACGCGGTGAATAGAAACTGCGGGGTGAATAGAGAGAAGGATTGAACACTAGCATGACTATACTAAGTATCACATGTATTTATTATTATTTATATATATTTATTTACAATGTCTAAAATACTATCTCTCGAATGACAAAACCAAACCAACTAAATGACTGGCCAAAAATGAAGCAAACATGTTTAAGTTCGATGCCTGTACATCCTTACTTTTTGACCCCTTAAAAACTTCTCTTTTATTGCACGAAAATTAAAATCAATCATGTTGTTTTTGGTCAATAAGTACCGTAAAACGGAATGAATAGAGATTCATAGATTCCAATCATTACAATCTGTATTTTTGTCTCTATTCACCTGCCAAGTCTCGATTTACCATCTCTCGTCTCTATTCACCCCGATGCAATGTGAATAGAGACATCGAACAAAATTGTCTTAGTAACAATAGTGAATATTTGAAAAATATTGTCATGAATATGTAGTAGGACCATAGAAACAATTTTCAAGCCATTCATATTTGAATTATGTGGCAGGTATGAAGATACACAGTCTTTAAGGGTAAAAAGTGTCTCTATTCAACCTGTTTTACGGTACTTACTTCATAACTCATTCGGTTGACTGCCTTGAAAATTTCTAATGTGATATTAATAATATTTTTTCCTCTGTGTTTTTTTATGACTATTGTAATTTTCATCTTATTTTTAATTTTTAATTAATTTGTGATTTTTATTATATATTTACATGTATGTATGTATATATATATAAATGCATGTATTTATATTTGTCAAATCCATGGCGCATTGGCGTCAGCTGTAATGCCATGATTTGCTTTTTCTTAAATAAATAAATAAATGTTTGAGTGGTTACGACCCTTAGTCCAATGGCAAGTGCAATGATGCACTGATCTCCCATTTAATTGTGTGTGTTTGGGCTGCGTTACAAATATACAGATGGCCGGATAAAGTGCGACAAACAAATGTTTGTAATAATAAAATAGAATGCCCATACTTTACTATCATCTTCCATGTCGATGAAGCCAATGTAATGAAAGTGCCTCAGCAATCTCATCGTGACGGCGTTCCTTCCGCCCCCGGGCAAGCCCATGGCGCATATGAAGTTCACATCCACGAGGAACCTGAAATCTCCGACGTTCCGCCTGTCATACCAGCCTGATAACAAAACCAATAGCTCAGGATGGTTGACGAAATGAAAGATTAAATGGTGATGAAGAAAGGCTGTCAGATCTGCCGCAATACGTGCATTAAGTTGATCAATTATATTTGCTTCATGTATGTGTTACAGTGAAACTGTATTCTCAGTGAAAATGTATCAAGTAATAGATTTGTATGAAAACATGATTTCACTGGTCACGATCATTGAAATTATTGGCCCAAGTCGATGATTTGCCGGCCTACAATTTTGGTTTGCTTCAATGAAACAAAATCAGCAAGTAGTCCCTTGCATAAAAAAAGAACCAAATAAAATCACAGACAAACATTAGGCTGAAGATAGGGCGGTCAAATTAAATTTCAACGACAGCTTGGAGAACAATATATTTTCACTGAGAATACAGTTTCACTGTAACATATATACTAAACAAACCTTTGAAGTCCATCCATTGTCTGATGAGCTCAATCGGCGGCTGAGCTCCATATTTTTCAAGAGCTGGCATATTCAGGTCGTCGATGAAGAAAACTTGCTTTTTGGAGGGCGGAGGTCCCAAGACACCTCGCTTTCGTTTCTCCAGCTTTGATTCGATAAGATCCTATGAAAATGCAAATACACTCCGATTTAAATTTACCCTATAACCAGATAAAACAGAGTAATATCTTTTTCAAATTTACTAAATGCTACATATTTATAATGGCAGAATATAATAAATTATAATGAAATCGGACAGCTTAGGCTAAAATCAATACACGCTTCAAGTCGAGTTGGAGTACACCCATACACTGCCACGAATCATGAGTGACCGATGCACTCGTTGGTCAGTCCACTTGATTAGGCAATACAGCTTGACTGTTCTTGTTCTACATACATAACTATACACTGGATATTTTTAAAGGGACTGAAGTATTTGTGTATTTCAAATTGATGTCATAAAGTATTAAGATCTTCCCATTTCTGACAAGCAACATTAATGTTCTTCGCAGTTGCCCATGTTGCTGACCACGGTTCTACAATATGAATATATAGGAAACAATTAACATTATTGTGTGACATGGTATCCAAATCTTCTGTGTAAAACATTTATATCGGCGTGTATTTAATGGGTCAGTAACTAGTTCAAGTTTTGGTCAGTTAAATAAATAAATGGTCAGTTGTCATTGTATCAGTGTGAATGTAGTCAGTAATAATGTATTTTAATGGTTATTTATTTATTAAAAACGGTTAGTATTTAATTTAATTGGTCAGTTATTTATTAAAAAAAATAGTTTGCCAGCTTGTGAATTTCATGAAATATGGTCGTAAGAGGCATATTTATTACATGGTCTATGAAAAATAAGCGCATGAAATGAAATAATTCCTTAAGTTCAGATATTTGAAAGCAGATAATACTATTTTTAATAAGTGTAAATTTTACGATATTATTTTGACGTTTCAATTTTAAGATTGCCCAGCTGATATGAAGCTGAAATTATATGACATATTATGACCTATGTCTGATGATGAAATGATATTATGACTTTATTTTTGACGTTTCAATTTTAAGATTGCCAGCGAGGATATGAGCACCATATATTTTTAATGTTATATGTTATAAAATAACTTATATTCCTCGTTTAAAGATATCTACTGACCCTTTTACAGAAAATTAATGACCATTTAACAGTAAAAAACAGACAAAAAAAATAATTATTAACTGACCATTTATAATTTTTAACTGACCATTTATTATTTTTAGCTGACCATTTTAAGTATTTATTACTGACCGTTTTATGCATGTATTACTGACCATTTATCGAATTAGAAACTGACCAAATAATTAATGGTCATTTATATCAGACACATGGAATGATAAATGACCAACCTGTGTTTCATTGGCTGTGGTCCTGGCCGAAAATACAATGAAGTCCGAATTGATATTGGGAGGGGGCTGACGCTGCAGCTTTGAGCAGGCCGTCATAGTCTTCCCCGATCCAGGGGGGCCAACGCACAGAGCAGACTCGCCGCTGATCAATTTGATGGTCATGATGTACATGCTTCGGACTGCATCTATTGTCGGGACTTCTATATCTAAAATTTAGCAAAAATTATCAAACGATTAACCTCTTCCGTGCCGAACCGATTTACGAATATTTCAACAACTAAGATTTCAAACATTAATTTATCTTTTTCTGTGTTAAATACACCCATGGAGATTATGAGATCAAATAATGCATACATATTTGAATAAAAAAAAATTGTACATGATAGTTTTAACACTGTTAACTCTATTTATTTTTTAATACCAATTTGCAACACTCCTAAATCAGGTGTCTCAGCATATGAGACGCTACCACTCCACGGGTTAAAAACAGTTGTGATCATTATATCGTGGGTGTAGAAACATACGGGCGTAACTACAAAAATGGCTGTTTAGAGTTAAATATGGCATTTTCATGCTCAAATGCAGTTCTATAAGATATAAAAATATGACACTTGTACGATGAGCGGTTTACCAGATATTGCTCGGTTTTTCTGCAAATCCGTAAGCACACAGTTCAAAATTGGAAACTGTTTTGCCATTTATCTCAGTTCGTTGTTTTTGTAGTTTCGCCCGTATGTTCCTACACCCACGATATAATATGTGGAAGTAGTACACAAAATTATGTTTTCTTTATCTGAATATAATGCATATTTTCTAAAATCGACAGTTAACACCTTAAAAGTGAATTAGGTAAGGTTAGGTTAGGTTAGGTTGATATTAAGTTGCTCAACAGCCCTTACTTGGACTAGTATTTCGCTTAGTACTTTCTCTATGTTTTAGAATCCTACCAGTGGGAGTAAATAAATACATCCCACAAAAAATCCATGCCTCGGATAACAATTACATAGATCAATTCGTGGGTGTAGAAACATACGGGCGTAACTACAAAAATGGCCGTTTTGAGTTACATAAATATGGCATTGTCATGCTCAAATGCAGTTCTATAAGATATAAAAATATGAAACTTGTACGATGAGCGGTTTATCAGATATTGCTCGGTTTTTCTGCAAATCCGCAAGCACACAGTTCAAAATTGGAAACTGTTTTGCCATTTATCTCAGTTCGTTGTTTTTGTAGTTTCGCCCGTATGTTCCTACACCCACGAATTGAAAGAATGAAAATGTTTATATTGGGAATCAAACCAACTCCATGAATACAGGCATAGATTAAACAATTCACCATCCTAGGAAGCTTTCTTGGACGAATCGATTGGTTAAATTATTGCAATATTATTTACAACACAATATGGAAAAAACGGGAAAGAAGTTTTCTGAAAAACCAAGATAGCTCCAGTCTATCTGTCATTTCTGTTCAGGGCTTCTGACCATTTATGACATATATAACGTCATCAATTGAAAATGCTCGCCACGAGCGAAACCGGTCCTGATCCAATAAATTGTATGTGGGATAAGTACTAAAAATGTTTTATTATAATGCCATTCAGTAAATTATGGATATATGGTCACGGGACAGAACTTTTGTAAAGATTAATGAAAAATAAGCACATTGAATGAAATGAATGTAGGGCTTACGATTTTTTTTGAAATGTTTCGTCTTTAATTTTTAAATTTATTATAATAGAAGATTCTAAATAATACTTCGCAATAAGTATGAAATCGGGTTGTTTTAATTTACAGGAGCAAAAATGCAACCACAAACTACACAAATAATAATATTATACAGATAGAGACAGTCACGTAAGTTTATTATTTGTTTAAAATAAAAAGAATAATTTTATTATAGGCTAATATTAAAAAACAAATTCTTCTTTCAGAACTCGTACAATAATCAGAAATATTCTTCAGATTTAATCATTTCATTCCACATTTTACAATAATCCACAAGAACTCAAAGAGTAAAGTCAAAACATAAAATTATAAGACAGTATGTATAATTTTTTTGATCTTAGCTCGAGAGGATTGGGATTCTGTCCCGTGACCATATATTCATAATTTACCTGCCATTCCACCAAGTATTGACAGTGAACACCTTTAAAGTGATATATAACGTTATTAAACACAAATATTAAATTTCCAATGGCTCATGTACATTTAAACAAGCTTTGTGACTAATCACTTTTTATAATACTTGTTTGTAAAAAAAATTAGATCTTGACCACTAACCTGTGAACTTCATCTCGAGATTGATGCTCGGTTTTTCAATATCATCCATCCAATTTCGCCACGACGGTAAAGCCGGCTCACCGTCCTCAGTGGGATCCGTGAAGCCTCCGTCGTTAAGTCTAGAATAAAAGCACAAATTGTTTAGACAAAAGAAACGCAGTTGAGACTCACTTTAACCCTTTATAGGGCAAGTTAAATATTATGAAAATCGAATTTAGACGATATTTTAAAATATTTATTAACCATATAAAAAAATATATTATGAAAAAAGAAAATATGTATTTTTATGTCAGAAACATTAATATTTTCATTGGTTAATAGCAGGGCTGTGGAGTCAGAGTCGGAGTCGGAGTCGGCGGGCCGATTTCGCCGGAGTCGTACTCGGAGTCGGAAACTTTGAAAAGTTTGAACTTTTTATTTTTGCATTTTATATGTCAAATTTGGCTTTTGGTCGCATTGATAGGGTTGATATTTAATTGAATACACATAAATACGAAAATTAGGGGAAAATAGTGACGATATTGAACTTTTTTGGTCGGAGTCGTGTTTTTGGTCAATGTCGGAGTCGGAGTCGTGGTTTTGGTAAATGCTGGAAATTTATAAATGTATGTGTATTTGTATATGAAATGATTATAAGAATATTTTTTTCTATAAATCGTAATCAGGTCCAAATAAATTACAGTGCTCCAAAGCAATTGGTTGCTCGCAAAAACGGCCAATTGTTAATTTAAAGACTCGCAGATAAAGAAATTGATTTTTGGGAAACAACGCAAACTTTCCGCCATTTGACAAATTTAATGTCAGACTGGTGACTCAAATGACCTACGTGACAAAGAAGTTATGTTTAAAAAAGAAACGTTTAAAACCTGGGAGCATGCAAGTTTATAGTGACGAGTTGATATGTCAATGCTATAAACTCAGCCCTAAAGTAGAAAAGAAAATTGATATGTTACTGCTATATTTTAAATCCATCATCGTCTACTTATTTAATCAAATTATTCTAACGAGTATAAAACACACTTATAATCGTAGACCGATCCTTCTTCGGGGAAAAGGATATCTTCAGATCTCTGCTCCATAAAACGTCGCATGTATATCGAAAACTTCGATCTGGAGTCACCGTCACAAGTCGCACCGATCGACCAGATCACACTCCATACCACCCAACATGGTGCCAGATTAACTGAAATTAATAAAATCACTGTAAAATAAGAATATCAAATCGTGGGTGTTGTCCCTATACATAGTCATTGTAAAGAATTATATATAAATAATAAAAAATAAATTTACTAGTGATACAATGTGTAAAATTTTGGTATTCATAAATCATTTTTTTTTACATCTTTTGCAGTAAAAAAAATTGATTTTGGTTATTTAGTTTCGTCACAATTAAATAAAAAAGAAAATAAGTCGGATTATTATTGACTGAAAACCATTTATATTGTCGCTACCAATTGCCAGGATTCAAACTTCACTGCCCATACGCGATAAGATAACGTTATCTCATCTCAAAAGCGCCTCTTTCAACGAACGTTCTAAATCAAATGGATGCTATTTACATTAAAAGGTGTTGATAAAAAGTCACGTTCACAGTTTTGATATCGCCAGTCTAGAATAAACATGAGCAAGATCAGATTGCCTCATTCATGCGAGACTTAAAATATGAATAATTATAGGAAATTTATCGATTTTTACATATATTTATTTTTAGAACGATGTATAAAGATACGTTAAAGCATAATATAACATTTTTTAATGCAATCTATGCCAATAAAGCCAAAACACAGGGGTATTTTCGGATCACAAGCTATTTTTCAAGGACCGTCTTTCGAGTTTTAAGATAGGATAAATATGGGAGAATTTGAGATAGCCAGTCATGCCTTGTAGCGTTAATGAAAAAATCAAAGTTGGAATCAGTAAAGATAATTATTTTTGTTACATAAAGTTTGGGGGCTAGAGGCTTTATCCTAAGATCTATACTATTCATGATAACCAATTGAAAAAGACAGTTATAATAAGATCCAATATCGCAACCTCACCAATATTTTTTTGAAATGCCAAGCCAGGCGGAGGCCTGCCATCTTTTCCAGTTAGAGGCCGCATTCTCCAGCTCATGAGCTCCAAAAATTTCAAAACCAACGAGGAGTCACAAGACGGCAGCATCTCATGCAGATTGGACCGCAGTTCGGTCAGAGCTGGGAAGATATAGGCGTCAAACAGTTTCCTGAAAGTATCTTTATAACCGCTTACCAACTGAAATCGAATACCAACAAAAAAATAAGCACAGCAGTCTTAATTATTGACGATATAAGTATATGTCTTCACAGTCACAGACATACGGGCGAAACTACAAAAACAACGAACTGAGATAAATGGCAAAACAGTTTTCAATGTTAAACTTTGTTCTTAAACGGATTTGCAGGAAAGCCGAGCAATATCTGGTAAACCACTCTTCGTAAAAGTTTCATATTGTTATGTCTTATAGAACTGCATTTGAGCATGACAATGCCATATTTAACTCAAAACAGCCATTTTTGTAGTTTCGCCCGTATGTCCCTACACCTTACGATATATTCTGTCTAATACATAAATTGTATTCATTTGAATATATGAATGAATATGGTGCTTCCAAGAATCTTTTTCAACTGAAGGCGATATTGTTTTTCCTCTTTTACATGCCAGCATCCTTTAGTTCTTCCAAGAAGATCATATTTAGAATACTCAACGTTCATTAACAATGCCTGAACCCCAACAATTGGAAGAAGTGGCGAACAGAGATAAGACTCTCAAATGGTATTCGCAGTTCCTTGATAACTGAGATACTTATCACCCACAATATCCGACGTAAGCATCTATCCTTAGAAGTCGGTATAGAGTACAACTATTCATCAGGTGCTACGATTCACTACTGTAATGCAGCACCAAGTAAACGTTGAAAAAATTGCGCCAAATGTGGCTCGAGATATTTCAGTGTAGAACTCACCTGGGGTAAATCTTTTTTGAGCCAACTTTTGAGAAGCGGCTGAAGACCGACAACGCCTGCATCGATGTAAACCATTCCGCAGCGAGATACGGTCGCCGGTGAGGCAACCGCCAGATCTTCAACTTCAAACAACATCCGCTGATATTCTGTCAGCTTCATTATTTCTCCACTGGCAAGACACAGCTTCTTATTATCATCAAGAACCTGTAAGGCAAATTGTGTATCGAGTTCGGTTTGCATTTGATTAAACCACATTGAATTAAAATTTATTACGTAATAGATGAAATAAACGGTAGAAACTATCTTTACTTACTGTGTTCAAATTTTCAATCCAAACCGCATCCACAGGTCCATCGAAAACATACCAATATTTGTCGTTGTCCTCCGCTGCAATGCCTGTCCTCACAAGACTCGAAAGTATTCCGTCCGTCCTGTTTGATTACAACACAATATTCATAAATGACATTTGAGTAATTTGCGAAGCACTCTGATATTATCATGAAACTTTTAAATCATGCGACTAAATAATATCATACTTCTGAACCAAACCAATATATATTTAGTGTTAAAAATTAAATGAAATACATGGCATTTCAGCTGCCGCTAATGCGCCATGCATTTGACAAATTATTAAAAATATCAAAAAACATTTGTATTACACAAAATTAAAACATATAAACAAAGCATCAAGTTCACTGCTGAAGATGTCCACATTAACAGGCAGTGCATTCATCAGCCGGGCAGCCCTTGCAACTGGCGACTCAAAAGACCTACGTCACAAACAAGTTCTGACAAAGAAAATTGATTGGCCTTGGCTACGACCACGTAGGTAGAAACTGGAAGCATGCAAGCTTAAAGTCTCAAGGATATCAGAATTATCAACTTGGCCCGGAAGAAGAAGAGAAAAATGTTTCATATATAATATATCACTGCAAATTGTATTTTATGCCGCTGTATATTTTGGTAAATTATGGATATATGGTCACGGGACAGAATTTTTGTAAAGATTTATGAAAAATAAGCACATTAAATGAAATGAATGTAAGGCTTACGATTTTTTTGAAATGTTTCGTCTTTAATTTTTAAATTTATTGTAATGGAAGATCCTAAAGAATACTTCGCAATAAGTATGAAATCGAGTTGTTTTAATTTACAGGAGCAAAAATGCATACCACAAACTACACAAATAATAATATTATACAGATAGAGACAGTCACATAAGTTTATTATTTGTTTAAAATAAAAAGAATAATTTTATCATAGGCTAATATTAAAAAACAAATTTTTCTTTCAGAACTCATACAATAATCAGTAATATTTTTCAGATTTGATTATTTTGATTCCACATTTTATAATAATCCACAAGAACTCAAAGAGTAAAGTCAAAACATAAAATTATAAGTCAGTACGTATAAATTTTTCGAGCTTAGGTCGATAGGATTGGGATTCTGTCGCGTGACCATATATTCATAATTTACCCATATTTTTAAGCCACCAAAAAGGAGCTTTGTGCCTAGAGCATAATTTGTACAGTTTAATTATTATACACAACGGTATTTGGCCCACATTGTGTAATAAACAAAAACCCTGAGCCATTCCGAATAGTCTTCAACATTGCGATTGCCTGTCACATATTCACGTCGCCGAAGAAAAGCATTCATTCATTGTAATCTATCAAATTCATTTGTTTCAAAAGACATTGATATCTACAATGTTTGCATTCCTTCCCGCCCACTTGAAAAAACGCATTGCAGCCTACCATTCCCGAGTTTGGTCATCAAACTCTCCGTACAGTTGACCCATGGTAATTGACTTGGGATTGAGGGCGTGAGCGTGAACCGGAGTGAAGGGAGTTCCATCAGGACAAGGCTTTCCTTTCAACGAAGTAATTGCATTCTTCAATATTTCATAGCACTGTAATTTGTAAAAACGTTGATGTAAAAACATATAATTCAAAATAAATCTGCTTAATATAGAGAAAAAACACTCATTGCTTAGTTATAGATGTACCATTATAACTTGACCGCTTGTGAGGGCACCGCCATCGCGTAAAAACTGCGCAATACTCAATCAAATTTGTTTATTTACGAACACATTTTTATATGCAAGCTATAAATGAAACAAAAACTTCATGTAAATATATTTTTACTAAAACAATATAACTTCGAAGGCTTTAAATGTATCTACTATATGGGGACAATTTTAGTTCCGAATTTGAACGGCGGTCAAGTTATGATGGTACATCTAAAGCAGGGGTGGCCAAAAATTTTCCACTACGGGCGACTTTTTTTGAAATGTTTGACGGCGATCGACTCACATAATAAATTGAATTTATTATCATTGAAATAAAAGTAGAATCAGAGATGTGTATATATCAGTACACCAGACAGGCGGGCGACTTGGAATAGCTATGTGATCGACGCTTTGGCCAGCCCTGATCTATAGTGTATGATCAATATTTTTTATGTCATGTTTGCAACCAATACATGGGGGCAACAATACATGTTACAGTGAAACTGTATACTCAGTAAAAATGTATCAAGTAATAGATTTGTATGACAACATGATTTCACTGGTCACGATCATTGAAATAATTGACCCAAGTCGATGATTTGCCGGCTTACAATTTTGGTTTGCTTCAATGAAACAAAATTAGCTAGTAGTCCCTTTCATAAAAAGAAAACCAAAGAAAAACACAGACAAACATTGGGCTGAAGATAGGGCGGTCAAATTAAATTTCAATGACAGCTTGGAGAAGAATATATTTTCACTGAGAATACAGTTTCACTGTAACATATATACAGGCTCATACAGAGAAGGGCAGAAGTTTCCAAGATATCAAATGCTTTAGTTTTCTAATGCCTTAATGCAATCATAGACAAAACTCTCATTTGGATTTTGCAGTTGATCCACACTTACTTTGGTCTTTCCTGAACCGGCCGGTCCGACCAACATCAACCCGTGACGGACGACTGTCGTTTCGTACAGCTGGACAACTTTATGGACGTAGCCTGCGAAAAATAAGGAATATTCCATGAGTGTAAAATAATCTGTATGTCCGGTCCGTGGCGCAGTGTCAACGTCGTTGGCTTGCGAGCGGACCGCCCGGGTACGATTCCCGGTACGAGCAGATTTTTTCATCAGTCGATAAATCTGTTCATAGGCGTGGGTGTTTGCGTTGTTGAAAATCCCTTGACACCTTTCCGATCCCAAAAAGCGACGTATAGTAACAGTGATTAGCTAATCACTAGTCCTGTCCTAGTCCTCGTAATCTTTCCATCCCTAATCCCTTCGAAAAAGAGAGATTGAGCAACTGAGTAACAAGCTGTTCTCGTAGAAAAACATATGTTGAGGTAAACTCCGTGAGGAGTCCATATGCTCCATGTTGGGAACGGACGTGGTAAAAAAAAAATGTGTATCTGGTTGACGCTGGTTCGCAAACTATTTTAATAATTCTCACCAGTCTGTGGATGTAAAAATGTTGAAATGGTGTAGAAGACAACCGGATTGCTTGACGTTCCGAGTAATCCCCATTAGATACTAATGAAATTTAGCATATTCAAACCTCTACTGACAACATAGAATCTCAAGAGCAATTCCATCTCGACTATGTGACCGATTGGTTATATAATTTCAAAAAAATCAACTATTTTCCCTATGACAATTCTTTAATGGAGTCTTATCCAACCAAGTTTCTTTTAGGAATGCTTTCGTTTCACTCTCTTAAAGCTCCAAGATTAATTTCAATAGAGAAACATGTTTATCTTCTTCTTCGGGGCCGAGTTGATAACCTTGTCATCCTTGAAACATTAAGTTTGCATGCTCCCACGTTTCTACCTACGTGGTCGTAACTAAGACAAATCAATTTTCGTTGTCAAAACTCGTTTGTCACGTAGGTCTTTTGAATCTCCAGTCGCAAGGGCTATTCGACTAATGAATGCACTGCCCGTTGATGCGGACATCTTCGGCGGTGAACTTGATGCTTTGTTTATATTTTTTTCTTCTTATGTAAATAATATGTTCCTGTTCTGTTTCATATATATTTTTTGAATTTTTTTCGTAATATGTCATGTAATTTTTATTTAATTTGTCAAATGCATGGCGCATTGGCGCTGCTGTAATCCCATGTATTTTATATTATTTGTTTGCCAATAAATAAATAAATAATAACGTATAACACTAAAATTACTACCGATTGCACATCAAATTTCTTACTCTCAACTTCATCGCATCCCAATTTCACCATCCATGTCCTTATTGATTTCTCCAGAATTCCGTGGTCAACTGTAGGACTCTCGACATGTGGAAATAGGTCAGATATTATTCCTGAAATGGCGACAACTTATCAACAAATTATATCACCATGAATTATTTTCTGTGCAAAGAAATATTAACTGTAAGAGAATCATTATATACCGTAAAACGGGGTGAACAGAGAAACTTTTTACCCTTCACGACTATGTATTGAGAAGACCTTTATTCCGGCTCCCTCGTAAATCGAGAAGGAGCCTCTTATCCGACACTCAGGAAGAGGGATTTTGGGGACGGAGTAGGAGAAACATGGTACTCTTATAAAGAAAAGACCATCTCAAAGCGTTATGTGATTGCGGTTAGCATCCATTATTTAATTGTTTAGGATTTACACAGACGTTATACAACACAAAAATATTACGATAGCGAAGAAGATATCAGGAATTTGACTCGAATTTAATTCTTAGGGAGAAAATTAGGCGCGTGCATTCTCAATGCAGTCCAATCTCTCACCGCTGTATGAAAACAAACGGTTACTTTAGAAAGAAAAACAATGGCCGTTTCAAAAATCGTTAACACGTGCGCCCGCCGATAAGGGATGATTTATCGCCTAATGAACTTTTTATGAAGCTCATGCAGTCGGGCGTCAAACGAGATAAGCAATTTTATTTATGGGTTATTGCACTTAATATGAGATACCGTGCACTCGACACAGCCAGAGACATTTGGGAAGCCGCCCGTATTACAAGAATGAATTTACTATCCTGATATCTTAAACTCATTGGCTGAGGCGAACAAAAGATCGTTCGAGAGAGTGCTGATGTCCTACCATACTAGGAGGTGTCAGTATCTTCATACCTGCGCCACATAATTCAAATATGAATGGCTTGAAATTTGTTACTATGGTCCTACTAACACATCCATGAAAATATTTTTCAAATATTCACTATCGTTATTAAGACACAGTCAATTTTGTTCGATGTCTCTATTCACATTGAATCGGGGTGAATAGAGACAAAAATACAGATTGTAATGATTGGAACAAAGAACCTCTATTCTATACTAGTCTATTAATTCGATTTTACGGTACCTACTAACCAAAAAAAACATGATTCAATTTAATTTTCGTGCAGTAAAAGAAGAGTTTATAAGGGGTCAAAAAGTAACGATCCACAGGCATCGAACATAAACACGATTGTTTCAATTTTGACCAATCATTTAGTTGGTTTGGTTTTGTCATTAAAGAGATAGTATTATAGTCATTGTAAAGAAATATACATAAACAGTAAAAAATACATTGGATACTTAGTGAAATTGTGCTAAAGTTCAATCCTTGTTTTTGTCTCTATTACCCCAGTCTCAATTCACCCCGTTTTACGGTACATGATATTAATGGAGGACTTTCTGCAAATTGGCAATTGTCAGATTAAATCGGTTAAAACTCTTCATGAGGAAACCATGCATTCCATAATGGGAGGGAGCATTGTGAAAGATCGTAACTCTTGGTTTGAGCCAGACCCCCAATGTGAAGTCTTATACCCTGATTTATAACAATAAAGAATATAATATTCCACGTATTGTGCTACTAACTGTGACACGTGTTTCGATTCTTTCAGAGGCATCTTCGGAAATAAAACTATTAACAAAAAATAAGTATTATTAAATAATATTCTTAATAGGACAGGTTGCTCGCCACTGCTTACATTATTTTCAATTGATAGGGTAAACCCAAACCTATCTGATTGATTGCAGCTCATTATTCAATATTTTGTAATGCTAACGTCATTAGTAGTATGATCAATTGTTTGCTCTGTTTCGATTCTATAACCCCTCCTTGCTTCCCGTAAAAAGGAGAAATCCCAAACTCCATTTTGTAATTTTATCATTTTAAAATATTAGAACCAATCCTGCGTCATTACTTAAGCAAACTTTCCGATATTTATTCCGAAGATGTCACGTGTCACAGTTAGTAGCACAATACGTGAAATAGTCAAAGTTATTATAAATTTTATATTTAAGTGAAAACTCGTTGAAAACATTATCGGTGTGAATTTTTTACGCTGTGCCTTTTCTTGAACACAACCTGCAAAGCATGAAGCTATTTATATTGTATTTAATTGGCAAAAAAGGTTAGACAATAAAGAAGACCATTGGCTCGATGGTCGTAAACTGCAGAAATCTCTCGTCAAACTGTTTTTGAAGCTTTTGAATGTGTACGACGTTTAATTCACTGGCTATCTACCATTCCCTTCATGATGTTTCTATTATCATTGCATAGATGAAGCGTTGCCAGCATTGCGTGCCGTGGACGAAAGTCTGAGGTCTCTCAACAAAAATGATGTCACAGAAGTGAAGGTCATGAAAAAGCCACCGGCCGGTGTTGTCCAAGTCATAGAATCTCTCTGTATTGTGTTTGATATTATTATTTAGTTATTTTATATTAATATGAACTTCCACAAAGTTACCGCCGAAACCATCGACAGTATGAATATAAGAGTGATTATTTTTGAACTCAGGACGAACCGTTAAACAGTAACAAGTCGTCTTTCAGAAATTTTGGCACATTGACATCCTTCAAAGAGCGGAGTACAATTTGTTTCTCGTCGGCTCCCTCGCCGCTCTGTCGCATCAGGTTACCAGCGACTATGATCACCGTCTTCACAGCTCTCATGCCAAAATCGTAATGATCCTGAAGAACATTATCCACAGTACAGAACAGTAACCGGCTTTTGTTGATTGCATTAGTGACAGCATTAAATAGCATTTCTAGAATCAGTAACGTATAGGGTTTGCTAATTATTTAGAGTCAGTAATGCACACTTCAGTGCCTTGGCCTCCAAGTCCTGGGCAAATGCTCCCGAGACAACTCCATACTCGCAAACAGAACAGATACGCTTAACGTTGTTTACGCCACGGGACACGATCGCTGATACCGAATGTAAAGCCGTGGCGGGTAGTGGTTGGGATTTGCATAGAACATTATCCATAAATACGATTGATTGATTCTAACTGGAAAAACTGCAGTTTGTATATATTCCACTGGTTGAATAACTAGCTGTATTTGTCATGCGTCTTTCTCACTCTTCGATGCACAAACAATAACAGTATTATAATTAAGGATTTCGACTGAGGGCGCTTGATGAAATTTCGAAATCGAATTTGTATTTTTTGAACTTTGTACTTTTTCAGGAGTTTTGTCGCTAACGACCCGGGTTTCGCCTTTCGGTATCTTCGGGCATTTCAAGTGCACGGATGTACTTGAACTGACTGCGCTTAAATTGCCTGAAGATGCCAAAAGGCGACACCCGGGTCGTTAGCGACAAAGCTCGTAGAAAAGTACAAAATTCAAACGATTCAAATAACAGTATTGAATACTTGCATTTCGGCCCATACGGACAGAGAAACCTTACTCATTTTTCACTACTTTTCAGGATAGCCAAAAACTAGTTTCACCGTTAATCAATTTTACCTATTTTTTTAACAGATAAGATATTTTTTCAATATCTTTATAGGCGATGCTTTGGCTTTCTGATTAATTTGTTAAGTATAAAATAGTAATTTATTCTACTCTGCTGTTTTAAGAATTAGTGGAGCTAATAACAAGAAAGTGATTTTAATATGTATTTAAATATTTTCGTAAACCACGACTCCATTGAAATGACTCTTTGACATATTATTTTGAATCTCGTGGCATTTATAAGTTTATTTTTATCACCTGTACGCTCAATTGCTCCGAGCACAATTTGAAGGTTGTTGTTATTTTCCTCGCCAGATTTTTCGCATCGGAGAATCCAAACGAAAACAGGGAGATCTCCACAATCAGGGCGAAGTTTGGCACCATCATCGACACGGGTCTGAATAGCGCTTTGAGGTTATCAGGTAATTCAGCCCTGCCTTTAAATTGACACAGTGAAACATTATATTATGTTCACCACCACCAAAGATTAATCCTTGGTGGAAAAGCATAATTATAAAATTAAAATATATATACATATTCACATGCTCGCCAACTAGTCAAGATATTAAAAATAAAATTATGGAATATATATGTTACAGTGAAACTGTATTCTCAGTGAAAATATAAAATTATTCTCAGTGAAACTGCTCAGTGAAAATATATCCTTCCGTCATTGAAATCAAATTTGACCGCCCTATCTTCAGCCCAATGTTTGTCTGTGTTTTGTCTTTGGTTCTCTTTTTATGAAAGGGACTACAGTGAAACCCCGATCTTACGTTCTCGCATTATACGTTTTCCCGCATAGTTCGTTTATTTTCTATAGTCCCGGCATAAATGCCATATATAAAACTTTCCCGCATTCATCGTTTCCCGCATAAATCATTTGTTTTATACGGTCCCTTGAAAAACGTAGAATCGGGGTTTCACTGTACTTGCTGATTTTGTTTCATTGAAGCAAACCAAAATTTTAGGCGGGCAAATCATCGACTTGGGCCAATAATTTAAATGATCGTGACCAGAGAAATCATGTTGCCATAAAACTCTATTACTTGATGCATTTTCACTGAGAATACAGTTTCACTGTAACATATATACCACAAATATGTTTAAAATTTTATAAAAACAGCCTTATAGAGTGAAGATGATAACTGATAGATGTTAAAAGATAGATGTGATAGATCAGGGATTCTTAACCTTATTGCAGTGACGGGCGCATTTGAGAATTTGGAGATGAGTCAGGGCGCAGGCCGGATTTTTAAAAAACAAGATTTTAGCAGTACATACATAATTGTGTGTTTTAATTTTATTATTGTTCCCCTGACAGCTTTAAATGTCTTACATTCATTATATTGTGTGACTAAATTATTTATTTTAAATCGGATAATTATGCATGCATTTATTTAAAATTACAAAAAATCCTAGAAATAAAAAAGCTTTGACATTGCATTTCACTGAGAGCATTTTACATTGACAAAATCATGTTAGGTATATCAGTTTTTCTAGAAAGGCTTTTAATATTCTGTGAGAAGATTTGATCAAATATAGTTGAATATTTTATTTTGGCACATACTGCTTCTTGATGAATAATACAATGATTGTTCGTAAAGTACGTGAAGGATTCATCTCTCTTGCAATCGGAATTCAATACATTATTGCAGCCGACCATTTCTGGAGCATTATCAGTAATTATTGCTGATACCTTCTATGAAGCTAATTTATGCTAATTTCTTTCAAAATAACATAAATAAGTTTATATTTTTGCAATTTTAAAAATATTTTTAATTCTTTACCTCTCAAAATAACACATCTGCGCCCGCGGGCACGCGGTTAAGAAACCTCGTGATAGATGTTAACAACTAACATACTTAGAACTGTGGAATTTCATTACCTGCATATCCCGGATTCATAGTTATGAAAACAGCGCAGGAATCACACAACGCTATTTCGGTTCCTTCAAATATGAACCTCTTCAATCGCTGCTGCTGCGCTCTCTGTATGCTGATCACCTGTTCGGCAATGACAGACAGGACCTCGACATCGATCCGGTTGAACTCATCAAAGCAAGCCCACGCGCCAGAACTGAAAGTAAACAGAATCACTTTTCTGCCTGAACAATGGACAATGAATGGATCTCTGGCAGTATGAATGGCAGTTAAAACAATAAAAAGAACAGAGTAATCTTATACCTAGCCAATCCTTTGAAGAACTTCCCCATTGCCATATAATCCAGTTGATCTGAACAGTTGAACACCACACATTGCACCGCCAAAGCTTTTGCCAGATCCTTTAAAAAATAACTTTATTTACTTTGCATAGCAACTAATATATTTACCGTAAAACGGGGTGAATAGAGACACTTTTTACCCTTCGCGACTATATATCTTCATACCTGCGCCACATAATTCAAATATGAATGGCTTGAAACTTGTTTCTATGGTCCTAGTACACATTCATGACAATATTTTTCAAATATTCACTTAATATAAATATATATTCGTTATTAAGACACAGTAAATTTTGTTCGATGTCTCTTTTCATATTTAATGGGGCTATAAATCGAGACTTGGCAGGTGAATAGAGACAAAAATACAGATTGTAATGATTGGAATATTTGAACCTCTATTCTATACGTGTCTCTATTCATTCCTTTTACGGTACTTATTAACCAAAAAAAACATGATTGATTTTAATTTTCGTGCAATAAGAGACAAGAGGTCAAAAAGTAAGAATGCACAGGCATCGAACTTAAACACGTTTGTTTTAATTTTGGCCAATCATTTAGTTGGTTTGGTTTTGTCATTCGAGAGATAGTACTATATTCATTGTATAGAATTATGTATAAATAGTAAAAAATACATTGGATACTTAGTAAAGTTGTGCTAAAGTTCATTCCTTGTTTTTGTTTCTATTCACCTGCCAGTCTCTATTCACCCAATTTTATGGTACCCGATTCCGAGCATCTGATGAGACCATTGTTATAATGTCTCCAAGCATTGAAAATGTGAAAGTAGAATGGGTGAGGTTTACAGTTGCAGATCGATATGAACGGTTTCGGCTTGTTAGATTAACACCAACCTTGGTCGTTTCCGTCTTTCCCGTTCCGGCAGGTCCCGCTGGCGCTCCACCGAACTTGAGGTGCATGGCACTCAGGAGTGTCAGATAGCAACGGTCCGTCAATGGTGTAATCACAAGTCGGCCACTGCCAAATGAAAAATCTTCATTTCAACAATATTAAAACAGAATGTATTCATCCATTGTAACGTGTCAGCGGCAAGGAAGTAACGATGATGAATCTACTCACAAGTCCAGATTAAAAGCAAATAAAAATATTAGAACTTTGATAATTAGCATTGATGATGCTTATGCATTTATATTCTATCTTCGTGCAGCTAAAGAAATTTAACTCTTGATGGGGTGAATTAATAGTGTTAACCATGGCTGTGGAGTTATTAAAAAAATACGATTCCAACTCCAGCATTTAACAAAAACACGACTCCGACTAAAAAAAGTTTAATTTCATCACGTGTTTTTTCCTACCTTTCTTAACAGTGTGTATTCAATATCAATCAACCAACCAATCCGGCCGATAGCCAAATTTGACATATTATATCCAAAAATAAAAAGTTCAAACTTTTCAAAATTTCCGACTCCGGCCAAAAAACCCCGATTCCGACTCCACAGCCCTGGTGCTAACAATAAATTCTAGACTTGCTATGAGATCGCCGTCATGTATTTGATATTTTCTTTTTTCACCATAGTATAAACTAGGGTTGTGGAGTCGGAGTCGTCGCGGCGTTTTGGCCGGAGTCGTACTCAGAGTCGGAAATTTTGAAAAGTTTGATCATTTTATTTTTGCATTTTATATGTCAAATTTAGCTTTTGGTCGCATTGATAGGGTTGATATTTAATTGAATACACATACATAGGAAAATAAGGGGGAAAAGTGACGATATTTAATTTGTTTTGGTCGGAGTCGTGGTTTTGGTAAATGCTGGAGTCAGAGTCGGACTTTTTTTCACCGACTCCGCAGCCCTGCTATAAACATAGCGAAAAAATAATTTAATCAGAATGCGACATACCTATTACCCAAATATTCATTGGCATATGGAAAACAAGTGTTCAATGCCCGCACATACACTTGTTGAGCACTGAATTGAGAATAGTATGCTGCAGTGTCATGATTGAAATCTGTTTGCTCTGTTTGATCTGAAGTAGTATCCCCGCCATCAACGTAGTATCTGCATCAAAAATAAATATCACAAATATAGTGACAATGTGTAATTATTACAAATAAATGTGTTTTATTACAGTGGAACCCCAATCTTACGTTCTCGCATTATACGCTTACGCGCGTTGTTCGTTCAGTTCCGGCGAAACACCAATAGGAAAAATGTTAAAAAAATCCCGCATTAATCGTTTCTCGATTTCCTAGATTTATCGTCTAAAAATTATGGTCCCGTGACAAATATTATCCCGATTAGCCGTTTTTGTTGAATATTTCTTAGAAGCACATCCGACCCCATCCAATCGATTCGTAGAAAAAAAACAGCAAGTGTGCCATTGTTTACGATTCATTGTCATAATGTTTCCGGTAATTACTTAGCATCTGTGTCTTCTGTAGAAGAGGGCGAAAAACGCAATAATGAACCATGGAATGATAAATACAGCAGCGTTGCTGGCCTTCGAAAAAATAAAAATATTTTTCTACTTCAAGGATATAGATGAATCTACTGTATAGATGAAGGATTTGATGGGCATTTGTCAAAATTGAAGTGCCAAACTGCAAAAAGCAAGGTAGTGTTAAGGACCTTAAAAAAATGAATGTTATAGGTATAATAAGAATTTTTTTCAAAAGTTTATTTTCTTTAGCTCATATTGAAAACTTTCCCGCATTAAGCGTGTGTTTCTTACGGTCCCTTGAAAAACGTAAAATCGGGGTTTCACTGTAATTGAAATATCCATCCTTTTCATCAAAAATCAACACATTGAGAGTGATCAAACTATTTTATAATTGGCTGTTCAATTTGTGTATTGGCATATAAAAAAGCAAATATTTACCACATTAGAACTTTTGCTTTCAGTATTTGTGTTTAAATCAGTGGATGAATTCATTTATTTGAATTTTCTAACTGACCTTTGTGCACTTGAAATGCCTAAAGATGAGAAAGGCGCAAAGAAACCCAGGTCGCTAGTGACAAAACAAAATTCAAATTTCTGTATCTTACCTTAATTGTGATATCCATTCAAAGTCATAGACATTCTGAACTTGTACGTCCAACAACACTTTGGTGATGTCTCTCGCGTGCACTTCAATCACAATCAATGCCGATAAAATCTCACGCTCGAGGAAGGACAAGTTTTCTTTAACTAAGCCGCGCATTTCATCCAACTATAAAAAAATATTTCTCAGTGATCAATAAGACACGGGTTGATATGATGTTTTGTTCTTTTACTGTCTATGATATTCAAATAATTAAAAACTAGTTTTTTCCATCATGTTTTGTTGCATATAATATACACTGCACTCGTGCTTAGTTACCAAATTTGAAATATTTTGACAGCTAGTATTAAAAATGGTTCATGTGAAGATAGCTGTGCATAAAATATGAACCGTGCGCAAAAAAACGCACAAAAGTGTCCTTTTATTATTTAAAATCATAAATATTTTCTATACATGTATTTTAATATTGATCAAATATTTTTTCTCGAAATTTGTCCATTCATAGAAGTATTATTTTCCGCTTCGTTATTGTTTTAAACAGTTTTAATCGATTATCTCTGAATGTACTTAGAGTCACATAGACCATGTTTGATGCGCATTGACGATATGTTGTATTTCTCTTCATTTTCTGTATCTAGAACAGTGGTTCTCATGTGCGGCCACGGTGGCCACATGCGGCCACCAGAGGATTTTGCTGCGGCCACCAACAGCTTCATAGTTAATATAATATATTTCATAAAAATGTGTTTTCACAAGTTAATTTGTCAACAATGACACTGAAAATTGAATGTTTCGTATGCATTGTATTGTGTATCAAGAATTGTTAGTTTGCAAAAACTCAAACACATGTTTAGGTATTTTTGACAAAAAAGACTCGACACACAAATTTGGTGCGGCCACCAGACATTTACGTTCGACAGCTGATGTTCCTAATGCGGCCACAACGAAATTTTACGTGAGAACCACTGATCTAGAATAAACATGGGAGAAAAAAACCTAGCGCAGTTTTGAAGAAAAAATAAAGATTTCATTCTATGCAAGTATTCACATCGTAAATAATGATTGTAAAATATCACACTTTTACAGATTGGTTCATCAGTATATTTACAGATTTATTGATTGAGTAGGCATTTACTTGGTAGAACTCCATTATAATACGGTAAGAAAAATAACAATGTATTTTAGTTCTACATAAATTATATTATATATTTGTTGATAGCTAAATACATTGTTATTTTTCTTACCGTATTTACAGATTTCTATTCAAATGCATGTTTCCGGATTTCTATTTTTTTCTAATATTTGGGTTGCGGTTTCTATGAGCTTACATAAGTCCCAGTATAGACAGTTTCATAACTAGGATTTTTCAGTTACTTTATAGATTTGTAAAGGAAGATATATACGCTTAGGATCCCAGACCATTTTGGAAAGTGCTCGCGAAAAATCCGATGGAATTTTTCAGTAACTTTATTGTAATGTCATTTTATGAGTTACAGTGTAAAAAGTTATTGATTTAAATTGTATGTTAAAGTATATACATAAGTATATAAATGTAGAAAAAAACAAATCTTCGCGTGGAATTAAAAGGGGTAACGTCTATAATGATTTTACTCTCTTACCCATCCAATTATAAAAACAGTGCAATTGACTAACTACTTATCCTGTCCTTACCTTTCTATCCTGACTCCATAGTGTCTACAATGGCAATGGACATGATAAAAAAGACCATATTGTAATCATATTTACTTTCTCTAAGACAGTGTCATAGCATTTTCCGAGGGTGTGGGCTTCAATTGCATTTTCCACCAGAGAAGTCCAATAAATTTGTGAGCATGCAATGACAGCCTGACCAGGCCACGAGCGTACCCACTTGCAACGGCTTCTTTCGTACAAATCCTTGAGGCTATCCAGTAGAATGAGACGCACTAGAAATATCATTTCATTTCAATGCTTAATAATAATTTTAAGTGCTACACAAAATATTGACAATTTGTGCTTTTGCTAATTGGAAATCAAATGCGAAATAATAAGCAAACTATTAAAAGTAAGTAAAATTAACAAAGTGTCTTTTAGTGAAAATTCCAACCTTTAAATTAACTTTTTTTTAAATATTTCATGTTGCAAAAAAAAAGCTATTAAATTAAATAATGTCAAAGGTTGAACATCAGTTGAATATAATTATGCTAAGCCTAATAAACAAAATAGATTATTACATGAAATGAGCTAAATTCTGCATAATTAGTGAAAATTGCAATCCCGCTGCCTTATTCATGAATTAATTAAAATTATCTGCGGTTTTATTATTAAAATTTTAATACGGATGGTTTTATTAGGATGCGGGACGGTTTCGTTTTTAATTACTGTCGAATTCACGCACTCGGCAGATATTTTGCCGTTTTCATGAATAAAGGGTTTACAAGTATGCAAAGAAGTATGCAAAATTTTGCCCATTTTATGTAATAATCGTATAATCATTTTATATATTCGGCGTAACATATACAAGAACACTTACAGAACATTAGATCACCTCTGTGTTTCTTTAATGTCAAATATCCATGCATTTGAATATTTAATTAAATTATGTGAAACAATATTCTCGAAAGCTTATCTTTTTGAATCTTGCTGGCTCTTTTTATATAAGTAAGAACTTTTATACAAAAAGTTAAAATAAAATATACAACTTTATTTTCAATGTATATTGCTGGCAATAATTAACATGAAAGTACATTAAACGTCATAATAATCAAAGAGCACCATTATCATATACAAAAAAAATGGAGCAGAAAACGAGACGCTTCATTATTGATTTGCACTCATTCTCACAGGAACATGGAGCCATTGGAGACCATTTATTCACTAAAGCAATGGGAATTTAGATTCACCTGTATTTTTCATCGTATCTTCCAACAAAGCGAGCCAGTTCTCCACATTACCCTCCGGATAAAATGTGTAGCGCAGAAATACAACTTCTCCCTCGTTTGAGTGCATCGCAGTAATCTTCTTGTCCGACTCAAATGTCAACTTAAATAAAAATAAATATCATAATGAATACCGTAAAACGGGGTGAATAGAGACAAAAAAACAAAGATTGAACGTTAGCACAATTTTACTAATTATCAAATGTATTTTATTACTATTTATAAACTTCTCTTTTATTGCACGAAATTTAAAATCAATAATGTTTTTTATTGGTTAATAAGTACCGTAAAACGGAATAAATAGAGACTCTTATAGAATAGAGGTTCATATATTCCAATGATTACAATCTGTTTTTTTGTCTCTATTCACCTGCCAAGTCTCGATTCACCCTTTCTCGTCTCTATTCACCCCGATTCAATGTGAATAGAGACATCGAACAAAATTGATTGTGTCTTAATAACCATAGTGAATATTTGAATAATATTGTGATGAATGCGTAGAAGGACCATAGAAACAAGTTAAAAGCCATTCATATTTGATTTATGTGGCGCAGGTATGAAGATACATAGTCGTGAAGGGTAAAAAGTTTCTATATTCCCCCCGTTTTACGGTACATGTGTAGTTCATTTATTTAGCAGAAAGCCATAATAATGCAAAAACATTTTGAAAAAATATAAAGTTTAACATAAATATAAAAGGAGTAACTTTGAGGTGATGTTGGGTCCGTAGTGTAGGATCAAGGTCGTTGGCTTTGGTTCATTTTCAATTGAAATATCAATTTCTGTTTCAAAACTTATAAATATGACTGTGCTATCTAACCTAACCTAACCTAACCATATTTCAACCCACCTCACCCAACATAAAGCTAAGATAAACACATAATAATATTGTCTAAACTACTCCCAACCACCACCCGCCACGGCCTTACATTCGGTATCAGCGATCGTGTCACGTGGCGTAAACAACGTTAAGCGTATATGTTCTGTTTGCGAGTATGGAGTTGTCTTGGGAACATTTGCCCAGGACTTGGAGGCCAAGGCACTCAAGTGTGCATTACTGACTCTAAATAATTAGCAAACCCTATACGTTACTGATTCTAGAAATGCTATTTAATGCTGTCATTAATGCAATCAACAAAGGCCGGTTACGGACCTATACGAATAGGTCCGTCCTTGCACCGTATGACGCCGCAAATTTGCTGAAGGCCTAATAATTATTTTTATTGGCTACCAAGTCGGCGTGGCCTACTGGCCCGACAGCTGGTCGGACCAACCTGAGTAAATCTTCCCGCTCAGAGGACATAAAAGGACAAATCCATAGAATGTGATCAGCATCCATTATATCGCCGCATCTACATGTCGGCCCATCTACCATCCGGCCAAGCCTGAAAAGCTTGGCAGCAAAACCACCATGGCCAGAAACAAACTGGCAGGTCCAATGATTCACAACCAGACCGCTGGTGATTTCCATGCGCCATTTAATGGTAGGAAAGAATTTATAAACCTGCCGCCCCTTCAGGGAGGCATCCCAGCGCTTTTGCCAGATGCGAAGTGCCGAGTCCATCGCATGACCGCGAGCGGCGACTGTGCTGCGCCATATTGGCCAGTCCCGGGGGAGGTGAAACTGTGACGACTCCGATCTTCGCGGGCCTCCCCGCCAAAAAGTGGGTCGTCGCATCCCGCACCTGTATGTGCAGATCAAGCGGTAGGATGCCCGACATCACCGGCAGGACGTCAGTGCTTGTGGTTCTAATTTTTTTTTTTAAATATTGTTTTGTCTATCTTCCAAAAGGTAAAAAATCAATGGCGATTAGATGAGATTAAATTCCATTTTGAACGCGTGTGAATTTTTGCCAACACGACCGCCGCTAAGCCTTGTAGCGTTCATTGTTTTGACAGAAGATATTTACCTTAGCAATGTTCTCAAAGCACTTCCTCAAGTGAGGCTGCACCGTGAGCGGCTCCTTAGCGCGCGATAATATTTCCAAGAGTTCATCGTCAGAGAGAAAGTACAGTCGAGGAAAGCGCGACCTCTTCAGCTCGATGTAGTTGGCCAATCCTTTGGCGGCCACCTCCAAGAACTCGATAGCCTCTCGCAGGTTTTCCAATAGACTGCTGTCTGGGCATATCACCATGATCTGAAGAATACAAATCGAGTTGTGAAGACGATGGTAAAAAGGTCCAATATTTCTCATTCTCTTGAATAAAGCTTCTACAGATGTACCATCATAACTTGACCACCGCCAAATTTCGGAACTAAAACTGTCCCCATAGAGTGGATATCTTCAATGGTCAATGAAGCTATGTTTTTTTGATAGAAATATATTTTCATGAAGATTTTTTTTCATTTTTTATATTTTAGATATAAAAATGTGACGGTAAATAAACGATTTTGGTTGATTTTTTTTTTTTGCAACATCACTCACGCGACGGTGACGCCCTCGCTAACGGTCAAGTTATAATGGTACATCTATAGCAGTGGTGTCCAAACTTGTATTACCACGGGCGACTCTATCAAAAAATTTGGCGTTGATGGACTCACAAAATAAATTGAATTAACAATACAGTAAGAAAAATAACAATGTATTTTACTTCTACATAAATTATTTTATATATTTGTTGATAGCTATTTCGGCTTACGCCTTCGTCAGAACTATGTTTTAAACGTTTACCGTCCGACTTGGAAAAAATTGCAATCAATGAATTAACCATGAT
Source organism: Himalopsyche kuldschensis (assembly GCA_028554975.1). NCBI lineage: Eukaryota > Metazoa > Arthropoda > Insecta > Trichoptera > Rhyacophilidae > Himalopsyche > Himalopsyche kuldschensis. Next base: position 1,211,012 of record JAHFWI010000031.1, on the reverse strand, counting down.
TGAAATAAAAGAGGAATCAGAGATATGGCCACCCCCAGATCTATAGTATACAACTAGTTATTTTTCAATGTTACAACTTATAATTCTCTATTTGGAGTTCAAATACTTGCAAAATGGTTACTCACTCTTGGCATTTCTATGGCGGTGAGCATTATACGCCTCCAAGTTCTTTCCATTGAGTTATATTTCTTTGTTTCCATCGGAAGTTCTTTTGTGATGTCTTCAGATGTGAATATTGGTTCTAGATACATCCACTGTCTGTTAAAATGACAAGAAGATGACTTTCAAATTCAGATTTTGAGATTGTTTATTAGTGAGAAAAATTTATGTCCATTTGACATATCTCAATCACAACATATTCAAAACAAAAATTTGGTGCGGCCACCAGACATTTTCATAAGACCGCTTATGTTTACGATGCGGCCACCGAGCATTTTACCGTGAGAACCACTGATCTAGCGTTCTCACGCAAAATTTGGCCGTGGCCGCATTAGAAACATCAGCTGTACTGCGGACATGTCCGGTGACCGCACAAATTTTTTGCGTTGAGTCTTTTTTGCCAAAAAACACAAACATGTATGTATATTGAGTTACTTCTAACAAGTAATTTTGGTGCATAATGCAGTGCATACAAAAGATGTAATTTTCAGTGTCTTTTTGACAAATTAACTTGTAAAAACCCATTTTTAATAAATATCAATTTCAACTATGAAGCTTTTGATGACCGCAGCCAAAACCTCTGGTGGTCGTACATGAGAACCACTGATCAAGAGGTACCAATGTATTGTGTTTTATTTGAGGTGATTAAATTAAAAAATAGTGAATGAAGTGTAAACATATGTTTGTAACAATTTTAATTGATAGCCTGCCATCTTACTTACTTTTGACATTCAATCCATTCCTCGGCCACGGTTTGAGCAAGGCGTAACTTCTCGTCCCATTCGGAAATCTGCAGCTCAAGCGACGCCTTGAAAGGGGAGAACCCCAGCTGCTGAGTCAGGACCAGGTTATCGTCCATCATCTGCAACGTCTCATCAGATATTTTAACGATGTATGTTCCTATAAAAATATATTAAGAGTCCTCAGTTAGATTTACAATGCTAATGGTTGACAAACATCTTCTGGTGCTACGATGTAGGTAGACCATGATTGCCTCGAGCAGTCCGCGCCACCCCATTCAGTCCTCCACCTTTCTATACGTTACTGTTCTGTGACACCTCATCCATCCTGTGAAATCACAGTCTTTTAAACACTTCATCTTTCCTCAGAAGAAAATATGTATAAAAAAGCATGAATGGCTTCCACTCATCGATCCCCAGTTTGGGAAGCACTGATATAAGATACAGACTATTAATAGACTACATTTAAAATGCCTGAAGTTGCCAAAAGGCGAAACTCTGATCGTTGTTTGCTTTGTTTTGATTCTATAGCCCCCTCCTTGCTTCCCGTAAAAAAGAAAAATCCCAAACTCCATTTTGTAATTTAATCATTTTAAAATATTAGAATCAATCTTGCTTCATTACTTAAGCAAAATTTGCGATAGTAAGTCCGAAGATGACTCCGAAAGAGGCGAAACACGTGTCACAGTAAGTAGCACAATACGCAGAATAATCAAGTAATTTTAAATATTATATTAAAATTCAAATGATTTAAATATGACACGAATCTCATTTTCAGAATTGAGGGCATAACAAACATAACATTTTTAATTAAGGTTGGCTATATGTGGATACCATAGACTCTATGGCATAGAGCTACAAGGCCAGGCTGAAACCTGTCAAAGTAAAGAAATAAATTTCAAGATTTGACTATTATGTAACTGGTTTGACTAAGGTCGCAATAATCTCTCGCACCTGTATTTTTGTATGGCGTCATTTCGAGTGTCTTATTGGCCCAATCCTTCTGCATTTTATCAAGCGCCTGCTCGATTGCAAACTCTTTGCTGGCCAGTTCTCCGATTTTCTCAATACTTTCTCCGTATTTCTCTATGCCCAGATTCAGGCACATTTTAAACGTCAGCTTTTCATTCATGGATATATTGATACCTGCAATAATATGAGTCATGTAAAATCAAATATGTTAAGGTGAAAACTATTCTACCACTGAGGCATGCTGGTAGAAATAGTCAATCTAGAGTTAACAGTCCGGTCCGTGGCGCAGTGTCAACGTTGTTGGCTTGCGTGCCGGACCGCCCGGCTTTCGATTCCCGGTACGAGCGAATTTTTTCAGTCGATTAATCTGTTCAAAGGCATGGGTGTTTGTGTAGTTGAAAATCCCTTCCAACCTTTCCAATCCCAAAGAGCGACGCATCACTAGTCCTGTCCTAGTCCTTGCATCCTTTCTATCCCAACTCTCTTCGAAAAATAGAGGTTGAGCAACTGAGTAACAAGCAGTTCTCGTAGAAAAACATATGTTGAGATAAACTCCGTGAGGAGTCCATATTCTCCAAGTTGGTTTTCAGTTGTAAAATAGAAACTCAAGAGTGACATTAAAACTGCTTATTATTTCTCAGTTACTTAATTCTTTTTGTGAAGAGGGTAAAGATAGAAGGATGGGACAGGTGTACTGGCTAGCTGAACGACCTCGCTACGTCCTGTTTTTAGTATTGAATGGGTGGGAGGTCATTTTGGAAATTCATCCATAGATTAATTGATAAAATAATTAATTTTTAGAAGTTTCACTCTCTGGGACTGATACTCGTGGAGGAGACAACCGAAGAAGACGCCGGTAGCCACTGGGCTATTAACCCTGAAATTCATTGTGTGTGTAATGAGCAGGGGAACCCTTATTAATGTTTTTTAATGCCTCTCCAATGATGAAATTCATTTAATTGGTTATTGTTCTCTCTTGCTGGGACTTAAAACAAAAAATATATAAATGCGACAGCAAATAATGGGAGAACAATAAATCTGGTGAAAAAACCTTGTATAGTTAATAATAATAATATTAAAGTTAAAGCTTTGAACGTAGAATTCATAATAAAAATATTGTTATATTAAAAATTGGATCAGGATCGGTTTCGCTCATGGCAATAATTATCAACTGATGAAGACTGATTGAGACTGGCTAAGACTGATTGAGACTGGCTAAGACTGATTGAGACTGACTAAGACTGACTAAGACTGACTAAGACTGACTAAGACTGACTAAGACTGACGAAGACTGACTAAGACTGACTAAGACTGACTAAGACTGACGAAGACTGACTTAGACTGACTAAGACTAGCTATAACTGACTAATACTGACTAAGACTGACTAAGACTGACTAAGACTGACTAAGACTGACTAAGACTGACTAAGACTGACTAAGACTGACTAAGACTGACTAAGACTGACTTAGACTGACTTAGACTGACTTAGACTGACTAAGACTGACTAAGACTGACTAAGACTGACTTATACTGACTAAGACTGACTTAGACTGACTAAGACTGACTAAGACTGACTAAGACTGACGAAGACTGACTGAGACTGACTGAGACTGACTGAGACTGACTAAAACTGACTTAGACTGACTAAGACTGACTAAGACTGACTAAGACTGACTAAGACTTACTAAGACTGACTAAGACTGACTAAGACTGACTGATACTGACTGAGACTGACTCTTAAGACTGACTTAGACTGACTTAGACTGACTTAGACTGACTGAGACTGACTGAGACTGACTGAGACTGATTGAGACTGACTTAGACTGACTTAGACTGACTAAGACTGACTAAGACTGCCTAAGACTGACTAAGACTGACTAAGACTGACTAAGACTGATTAAGACTGATTAACTGATTAAGTATTTATCCCCAAGAACAGTGAACACGTACCAGTAGAATTTATTGTCAAAATTGAAATTGCTTTTTAAACGTGTCATAATTAGATTTCGCTCACCAGTATATACAGTAAGTAATATTTATTAATTATGCTAATGAGACTTTAAACTCTACCAGTTTCTTTCGCAAAATTATCCCAGTGCCTTTCTTTCATCCCAGGGTTCTTCACAGCGACTATGACGGGTATCAAAGGCTTGAAATCTTCAATAGTTTGCTGAAAGAACAGAATATTAGTTATAAACGGTGAATGTAATCAGTATTCAATGCGCTATTTTCTGTCGCCGATATTGATCTCACGTTTTGTATTCAAAACGCTTAAGACACACCTGTGGGGTGGGTCGCTTACACACTTCTTACTTTACAACGCCAAAGACGTACTAGTGAGATGCGAAAAGAAATTTGGGAATAAATAGCGATTTTCACATTCATATTCAGAATGAATTGAATCAATTGAAGAATGAAAATATCAGTTTTATTAGATTTAATAAGATAAATTCAACAAAATCCTATATGTGGATCAAGGTTTCTTAACCCTGTGCCCAAAGTATCAAATTACGAAAACACACAAATTTTATCAGAATTATATTTTAATAAAAATAATAATACATTTTTAGTACTTTTCACACATAAAATTTATTTGATCAGGACCGGTTTCGCTCATGGCTCAATTGACAACTGAGCCATGAGCGAAACCGGTCCTGATCAAATAAATTTTGTGTGGAAAAAGTAAAAAAATGTATTATTATTTTTATTATAATGCCTTTCCAAGTATTGACAGTGAACACCTTAAAGTGAGAATTATATTTTATTTATTGAATTATTTATCGAAGAAGTTTTCACGAGAATGTAACTGGGTGGTTTTTTTTCAGGTGGTATTTGTAAAGGTCAATTAAAGAAATATAAAATGAATGTAACACAAATGCAAAGCTTCCCACTCTTCCCAGGAAACAGTGATGAAAACAATAAATATGTACTAGGTACACAAAGATTTGTTTTTCAAATGCGCCTGGAGTCACAATAAGGTTAACAACCCCTGACGTAGATGATAAATACCAGGGTTATCAAAAACCAGTGTTTACAAACTATTAACCCAATACTTAAAGAGTACAAAAATTTCTGCGTTTGCTAATTGGCCATCAAATGCAAAATAACATGCCAAAGTAATTAAAAGGGCCCGTAAACTGTTAATGGATCACAAAAGTAGATAAATTTTGACTACATAATTAGTCAAAGTAAAAACCAGGGCTGTGGAGTCGGAGTCGTCGCAGCGTTTTGGCCGTAGTCGTACTTGGAGTCGGAAATTTTGAAAAGCTTGAACTTTTTATTTTTGCATTTAATATGTCAAATTTGGCTTTTGTCCGCATTAATAGGGTTGATATTTAATTGAATACACATAAATAGGAAATTTAGGGAAAAAAGTGACGATATTAACCTTTTTTTAGTCGGAGTCGGAGTTGGAGTCGTGTTTTTGGTCAATGTCGGAGTCGGAGTCGTGGTTTTGGTAAATGCTGGAGTCGGAGTCGGACTTTTTTTTACCGACTCCACAGCCCTGGTAAAAACAGTGAAATATTACTGAAGACATATGAGTGAAATATCTTGAGAATTAAACATAATTCAATTCCCATCCCACATACATGTATATATGCTGGTCAAGAGTTTGGCCCCACGTGGCCCATCCCTGTATGAGTTATGCGTTAATCCGATATTCGGCATATAAATGAATATACGGACTGCATTTTCACTGTTGAATTAGTTCTTGGGTGTGAGAGGCCAAATACCATTTCGTGGTTGGGCAGGGAAAGGGTTAAGATACTGCATTAAAAATATTACTTTGACATCTGAGGCGATTTTTTGAACGATGGGAAGGTCGCTGAACGTTCTTATGCATTTTGATATCAGTTTATAATAGTCGTTCACTATTGATTCGATCATGTCGGCGTCGACTTGAACGAGTGGATTGTCCAGCCATTTCTCACTCCAGTTGTAGAAGTCTGAAACGGTTTAACAGTAGCAACAGTGGTGGTGAACCTACGACATGCGTGACAAAAGTGACACGCCAAGACATTTTGAGTGACACGCATTGTTACTCAACGCACGTTTATATTGAACCAGCTACTGGACAATTTTAACACACTAAATAAGCAGTCACCAAACTACGGTCCGCCAAAGATTTTCATCAGGCCCTCCAAAAACTGACAATTATTTTAGTTAAATTATTCAAATAAGAATTTTTCAACTATTTCACATCTATTTATTTCAAATCATCTATTGGTTCCTATAAGATACAACAACGTTGGAACCCATAAAATATTATAAATATTTTATATTATAAATTTCATTTGTTTACATTATATAATTATTTGAGAACATTTAAATTAATATTCTTATTGGATTCCAACACGAATTTAATTGTCATCCGACCCGCCAAGTTTAAAAAAAATTCAATCAAGCCCGTTCCTCAAAAAGTCTGGTGAATCCTGTGAACACTAAATGACTTCATTAGCCATTTATTCGTCAGTGTACTTTCTGTAGACCGTATTGTCGGCATTAGATCATATCAAAACCAATAAAAGAAAACAAAATAAAAAGTTAGTAGCCCCGTTTGAGCTATAAAAAATACCAACATTTTAATTGTAGATTTAGCAAGTGAGAACTCTTTGTTTTACTTTTTTTTTACATATCGTGAAAAATGCTACAAATAAGCTGCAAAAAAGCTACAATTATGAATATTTCTAAATGTGACACGACACCTGAATTAAGTTAGGTTTTTTTCCTAATTTTGAAACCCCAAACTGAAAAAGGCACACCATCACTGGCATGAGCATAAATGGTACGAATTTGTTCCTTAACCCTTAATACACCAACGTCTCACCCGTGAATCACATGCGTATTGACTCCATACGCCAACGTCTCACCGGTGATCGATGTTTTTTCGTTGAAAATAAAGATTTTTTTAATACATAAACTTATTATATGTTTTTAATACATGAACACGAAATCAGAAGAGCCCATAAATCGTCCCGCAGCACTGAATGTATTGTACACATGTGCCAAGACACACGAAAACATCTTCAAACTATAAATTATGTAAGTTAAATGCCATTTTTATACAATTTCTATTTTCTCTAAAATCGCTGGTGTACAGCCGTAGATCGAATACTTTGACTTTGGCGGTTAAAGGGCTAAGAAATAGCGGCACAAGAAGCTATATCTATAGAAGAAAAAAATTACCTGAAGCTGTTACCCACAAGTTCTTATAAGGCTCAAATTCCTTGACCAATTTGTTGAGATCGTCGTACGGGGTGACATTGATTTGGAACAGCTTCTGTCGCCGATTCAATAGCTGGCCGTACTCTTGCGACTCTTGCATTGATTTCCACGTCTTTTTGATATCGTTTGCAATTTCATGAACCTATCGGTATTATGGAGAATTTTATTTATTATGTTATGTTTCATTTGATGGGCAATTAGTCATAGCACAATTTTGTGTTCTTTGTTAGCATTACCTTAACCATTCAACTATTTTATTTTTTATTCAAACGGTCACGAAACACAATGAATTTATCAAAATTATATATATGTATATATTTATATTTTACGTATTACATTGACGAACATAAAATGCCATTATAGGTTACGATTATGACTCCACAACCTTAGTATTTTTTTTTGAACGGTAAATGTGCCGATTCGACAAAGACTATCGTAAAACGGGGTGAATAGAGACACTCTTTACCCTTCACGACTATGTATCTTCATACCTGCGCCACATAATTCAAAAATGAATGGCTTGAAGCGTGTTTCTATGGTCCTAATACACATTCATGACAATATTTCTCAAATATTCACTATCGTTATTAAGACACAGTCAATTTTGTTCGATGTCTCTATTCACATTGAATTGGGCTGAATAGAGACGGGAGAGGGTGAATAGAGACAAAAATACAGATTGTAATGATTGAAATATATGAATCTCTATTCGATACAAGTTCTTATTCACCCCGTTTTACAGTACTTATTAACAAAAAAAAACGTGGTTTTAATTTCCGTGCAATAAAAGAGAAGTTTATTAGAGTTCAAAAAGTAAGGATGCACAGGCATCGAACTTAAACACGTTTGTTTCAATTTTGGCCAATCATTTAGTTGGTTTGGCTTCGTCATTCGAGAGATAGTATTATAGTCACTGTAAAGAATTATATACAGTGGAACCCCGATCTTACGTTCTCGCATTATACGTTTTCCCGCGTAGTGCGTTCATTTTCTATAGTCCCGGCATTTAGTTCATATATCATAAAACTTTCCCGCATTCATAGTTTCCCGCATATAACGTTTGTTTTGTACTGTCCCTTTAAAAACGTAGAAACGGGGTTTTACTGTATAAATAGTAAAAAATACATTGGATACTTACAACTAAAGCTGTACTAAAGTTCAATCCTTGTGTTTGTCTCTATTAACCCCGCAGTCTCTATTCACCCCGTTTTACGATACTATAAGAACTAGGGTACACAATGGCAGTGCAGCATTTACACGCTCAAAATAAGAAACAATCATTCTATTAATTAACCGTTCTTAAGCTAACGTCACACCGGTGGGCAAGTACTTTTAAGGCGTCAAAAAATAATATTTCTCAAATTATCACATCGAATATGAATCTGAGATCTCTTAAGGCTCACAACATGAATATAAACTTTTCGTTTTAAAAGTTTTCTTTTAAGATATTCAACAAAAAGTGTATAGAGGCTAGCAGGGCTGTCAAAACTTTTGATAAAATATTCACAATATTTACGTAGATATTATTTTGCATGTACATATATGTATATGTTTCAAACGAATTGAATAAATATAAATTATTCATACAATCATAAGAAAAATTCATTTTATGATAGCCAATCGGGGTGCAAAATTGACATAATATTACAAACTATGTGTGATAACCCTTATCGACGATTCTTAAATACGCTCTAAAAGCCGTGCGGTATGATAATTAACATGGGATGCTTTCATAAGGGATCAAAGACATCTAAGCCCTTAACATACATAGTTTTAAGGTATTTTCCTTTTTTAATTTTTGAAAAAGTTGTAGCTGGCAACAGGTTAAAATGAGTCATGAATGTCAAAATACTATAAACAGAATTTTTACGATTCGTACTTTGTTTATATCGCTCTGTAGTGACAGCGCAGTGCACTGTCCAGTATATTCTTCAATCTTCTCCGCAAAAAGCTGCTCATTATTTTGATGAAACTTCCAGAAGCCATCTTGCTCTTTATCCAGCTTATCAACGGTTTCTTCTACCTATGAATAATACATAATGCAAGATATTGAAAATAAAAAGAATCCTGCCTGCCTCTTTTATCAACCTGATGGATTCCGACGCCCCGGAAGGCCATTGATTATTTATTTATTTTGTTGTTTGTTAATTTATTTATTTTAGAAAATACAAACCATGGCATTACAGCTGACGCCAATGCACCATAAATTTGACAAATTTAAATACATCCATTTATATATGTTACAGTGAAACTGTATTCTCAGTGAAAATGTATTCTTCTCCAAGCTGTCATTAAAATTAAATTTGACAGCTCTATCTTCAGCCCTATGCTTGTCACTGTTTTTCTTTGGTTCTCTATTTATGAAAGGGACTACTTGCTGATTTTGTTTCATTAAATCAAACCAAAATTGTAGGCCGGCAAATCATCGACTTGGGCCAATAAGTTCAATGATCGTGAACAGTGATTACATGTTGTCATACAAATCTATTACTTGATATATTTTCACGGAGAATACAGTTTCACTGTAATATATATACATACCTGTAAAAAATCACAAAATTAATTTAAAACAAGATGAAATATTGTAATCATAAAAACAGACAGGAAAAATTAATAAAATCACATTAGAAATTTTCAAAGCAGTCGACCGAGTGAGTTCCGACAAAATCAACTATAATTCATAAAAAAACAGTATTCGTCTGAACTCACTCACGTCCATGTGAAATATGTCGACGTCCGAAGCAATTTCGTTAAATATCACTAACGCTCTTCCCAGTGGCATCCCCATTTGATGACCACCCACAGGGGAGCTACGGAACGCCGGGATGACCTGGAAAGATGTGAGGTAGTTGGCGGGTGATGGAGAATCTTGGAGGCACCGCGTGGCAGTCATATGCTCCGAATAGGGAGCGGATATGGAAAATAATGCTCCAAATAAAGATTACTTGACTCACCATGACGGATATTCTGTGCGGCCAGCCGATGGCTTCCCAGAATAGTTTGAAATCGTCATTCTCCAGAGTAAAATTGAACGGGTACAGCATGCCATAGTCCTTAAAAACGAGCGTCAAAACAAAGACTGAATAATTATTATATTCATAATAACATTGCAAATATTATATCTCAATGTATATTAATAAAATTTGAATCGTTTGAATTTTGTACTTTTCCATGAGTTTTGTCGCTAACGACCAGCGATTCGCCTTTCGGCATCTTCAGGCAATTCAAGTGCAGGGATGTACTTCAACAAGGGCTGTGGGTTCGGTAAAAAAAGTCCGACTCCGACATTGACCAAAAACACGATTTGTATATCAATTAAACCCTACTTTACTATTATAACCAGGGCTGTGGTGTCAGTAAGAAAAAGTTCGACTCTGACTCCGACTCCACAAAATACTTAAACCACGACTCCGACTCCGACTCCGGCTCCGTCACTGACCAAAAACAACTGACTCCAACTAAAAAAGTTGAATATAGTCACTTTTTCCCCTAATTTTCCAATTTATGTGTATTCAATTAAATATCAACCCTATCAATGCGGCCAAAAGCCAAATTTGACATATTAAATGCAAAAATAAAAAGTTCAAACTTTTAAAAATTTCCAACTCCGAGTACGACTCCGGCCAAAACGACGCGCCGACTCCGACTCCACAGCCCTGACTTCAACTGATGCGTAGTAAACAGTTTCTAACGTTTATATCTATGTATCTACATAATATAAAACATAATCGTCGAAATTAAAGTTCCTGGAACTGACTCGATTGAACTTTATGGATATGTCGCCAATTTTGGGCTTTCACTTTAATTCATACTTAATTGATTTTTGATGTATTAGTTTTAAGAGGTCTTCAACATTTTATTTTTAGTCTATTTTTCTTGTTATTTGCTTTAATTTATTTGCTTAGTTGTTTTACCAATTGTTTGTCATACTTAACATAAATACCACTGTTTGATAATGAAATAAATCTCATGTGGATTAAAGTACTAAAAATGTATTTTTATTATAATGCCTTTCCACCAAGTATTGACAGTGAACACCTTGTCAAAAACTGACCGATTTTGGCGATCTTTGATTTTCTGGTTATGTCGCCATTTCGAATAGCGGAATAAGTATTAAAACATCCCAAAATATCACGAAAATAAAATATATGAATTTCTTTATTGAACTTAATTCATTTTTACTTAATCAAAAACTGAATGTAATTCAGCTAATAAGTTAACACAGCATCTATTGATTCTGAGGCGGTACGAAGTTCGCCGGGTCAGCTTGTACAAAAATAAAAGTTAATCACTAAGTTAAATTGTTATTAACGTGGACAATATGAATTAGCGAAAATATGACGCAAACAAGTTCAATGAAGTGGGTTTGTTTATAATAATCGGGATTTTTGAAGATAGTATCGCAAATACTAATTACCAGGTAATAACATAGGAATATCTATAAATAAATGTAGGGTTTCATTCGACCTATTATCATTGAATTAATCGATTGCAAGTGTTTGAATTATTAATAAATGATAATTATTTAAAGGAGTATAACAATCGAAGTTCCGAGTTTGAAAGATTTAATCAAATAAATCTGCATGTCTGTCAACCATAATTAGCGCCAAACCGGTCCTGATCAAATAAATTTTATGTGGGGAAAAAGTACTAAAAATGTATTATTATTTTTATTAAGTGCTTCGTTTAAAAATGGCAAACTATTAGGCTGAGAGCTGAGCCCTATTTATCTCTAATATTTCTTGATAAAACAAATTATATTCGCCCATGTTACATGTAATAAATCAATCCCTGTATCTACATCGTACGCGTGATTCTCAAAAAGTAAATGATTGGCGAAGGTTCTCATGGAAAAAAAACAAAATTCAAACGTGTCAAATTTGATATTGAGATTCCATCAAGCACCCTCAGTCGAAACCACTGGCGGATCCAGAACTTGTCCCAGGGGGTGGCCATTCAATTTGAAAATAAACATGATACATGAATAAAACATTAAAAAATATATACACCCATTCCCTTTTTACGCGATTTCGATTTTACGCAAACGCTACTTTTTTACGCAATTTTTTAAAGAAGAAATGATGACCCTGCGTTTAAAGAAGTTATGACGCCGAACAAAATCAAGTGATATAATTGATGACTCTAACCAGTGGCGGCTGGTGACAGAGTATTAGGGAGTACAAAAAAAGATTCAACTATTTTTGCAAGAGCTCTTTCCTATTCATTGGATTTTAAAACACTCCTATAACATGGACTTTCAATTCAGATGTTCGCAATACCAACGGAGTGGCAGTCTTATGAATTTTTGGCTGTCAGTAGTACGGAAAAATAGTTGAATCTTTTTTTGTACTCCCTAATACTCTGTCGCCATCCGCCACTGTCTCTAACTATTACCATCGATTATTTCAATTCAAAAGTGCAAACATTAACACGCCTAATATAAAAAATATAGTTTAATACCAGAAAAAAATCGTTCTTCAAAATATGGCTATTAGTTTTCTTTACAATAGGAAGAGAAAAAAATCGAAATCAGTAAAGATTTCAAGGACATATTTGCAATTGAATGAAATTGCGTAGGGTGCGCGGATTTATTTTGCCGCAACTGTTGATGTTAAGCTAAAGGGTCGTGAAAAAAAAGAAAACTCGAATCATTTGAAAGTTAATGTTATCTTATTTTGAATGGAATAAATTATTCTCGGCGTAGATCCGCCTATGGTCGACACTCTAAAGTATATTTCTTACGAGAACAACAGCCCTCGTGAGGTCGGACTGAATCATGACAGTGAGCGGGATCGTCTCCATCCACTCTCTTATTTCAAAGATGTGCTCGATAGAGATCGGCCTTTCGCTGATATTCTTGACGACAGCTTTATATGCGACTATAATATCTTCAACTTTCATTTTTTCCTCTGCGGCAAACATTTCAAACAGAGCTGCTATTATATCACTTTGTTTCTTCATCAATTCATACTGTAAAAACGAACAAAGCAAACTGTCAGCACTTTGTGTGAAATATACATACATATATTCCAAGTTAATAAGAACTAATAAAACATACTGCGTGGTGAATAGAGACAAAAACAAGGATTGAACTTTAGCACGACTTTACTAAGTATTCAATGTATTGTTTACAATTTATATATAATTCTTTACAATGACTATAATACTGTATCTCGAATCACAAAGCCAAACTCACTAAATGATTGGCCAAAATTGAAACAAATGTGTTCCTGTTCGATGCCTGTGCATCCTTACTTTTTGACCCCTTATAAACTTCTCTTTTATTGCACGAAAATTAAATTGAATCATGTTTTTTTTTTTGTTAATAAGTACCGTAAAACGGGGTGAATATAGACTTATATAGAAAAAAGGTTCATATATTCCAATCATCACAATCTGTTGTTTTTTCTCTATTCACCCTCTATCGTCTCTATTCACCCCGATTCTATGTGAATAGAGACATCGGACAAAATTGACTATTATGTCTTAATAACGATAGAGAATATTTGAAAAATATTGTCATGAATGTGTAGTAGGACCATAGAAACACGTTGCAAGCTATTCATAATTGAAATATCTGGCGCAAGCTATGAAAATACATAGCCGTGAAGGGTAAAAAGTTTCTCTATTCGCCCTGTTTTACGGTACACAGCAATCATGATTCACTTTTATTTAATTAATTGCAGTGGCCACTGCAGGCAACCACTACTACTAAGCATGTTTTGTTTTTTTGTTGAAATCACGTTGCAAAAGCTATGAATTTAAACATTTGGTTTTTTAATTGAAAATTGATAACTAACCTTAAGGGCATCCACGTGAACAATGAAGGGACCGATATTTATCAACTGGGGAAGGTAATAAAGAAGCTCCTCCAACTGATTGCAGCGGGATTCAATTTCATCCCTTATCTCGTGCATCGCGTGTTCTTCACTCTTGAAATTCCTGTCCATCATTTATTTATTTAAAGCAAACACAGGCAACTTTTAACAGTAAAAAAAATACTGTAGATGGACAGGACATATAACACTTAACAAAATTATAACAATAACAGTTAAATTTATTAATTTATGAATAAGAAATAGACCAGAAAACAGGAATAAATTAAAAGGAATTAAATAAAGCATGGAATTAAGAAAGAAAAAATGTTCAAAAAGCTTGGGTAATGCAAATATTTCTCATTTTTACACTCTGTTAGACTCTTCGTGACGCCATGCTCAAGTACGCTAAAAACCAGGGCTGTGGAGTCGGAGTCGGAGTCGTCGCGGCGTTTTGGCCGGAGTCGTACTCGGAGTCGGAAATTTTGAAAAGTTTGAACTTTTTATTTTTGCATATAATATGTCAAATTTGGCTATTGGCCGGATTGGTATGGCTGATATTTAATTTCATACATATAAATAAGAAAATTAGGAAAAAAAAGTGAAAATATTAATCTTTTTTAGCCGCAGTCGGAGTCGTGTTTTTGGTAAATGATGGAGTCGGAATCGAAGTCGAACTTTTTTTTAACGACTCCACAGCCCTGCTAAAAACTAGTGAAACATGTGTGCCAAATACTTCTGGATGTCTCTAATAGTTTCTTTGTTTCAACATATAGGGGAAGATGAAAAAAATTGTAACAGTTAATTAGGAAAAGAACGTTTGTCAGAATTTTTTTAAATTGCAATAGAGAAATGTATTAAGTATAATTCACTTGACTTACTCTATGTAATCATTGATATTAAGCTGGCAGAGTTCTTTGTAAATTTCGAAACGGCGCCCAAATGCCTTCAGAGGTATAACAGCTTTATGAAACGCATAATCCAATCGGTTCCTGCAGTAAAAGAAGTAATTTTGAATTACAATACCGTAAAACATAGGTGAATAGAGACACTTTTTACCCTTCACGACTATGTATCTTCATACCTGCGCCACATAATTCAAATATGAATGGCTTGAAACTTGTTTCTATGGTCCTACTACACATTCATGACAAAATTTTCAAATATTCACTATAGTTATTAAGACACAGTCAATTTTGTTCGATGTCTCTATTCACATTGAATCGGGGTGAATAGAGACGAGAGAGGGTGAATAGAAACAAAACAACAGATTGTAATGATTGGAATATATGAACCTCAATTCTATATGAGTCTCTATTCACCCCGTTTTACGGTACTTGTTAACTATAAAAAAACCTGGCTTAAATCAATTTTCGTGCAATAAAAGAGAAGTTGACAAGGGGTCAAAAAGTAAGGATGCACAGGCATCGAACAGGAACACATTTGTTTAAAGTTTGGCCAATCATTTAGTGAGTTTGGCTTTGTCATTCGAGATACAGTATTATAGTCATTGTAAAGAATCTTATATATAAAACCGAAACGGTGTATGTATGTATGTGGGACTGTAATTCCCTTTTGCATTATTGTTGCAAGTTGCCATAAAAACGAATATAAAAGAAAATATGTTTGAATTTTTATCGGCGAAGACATTTAGTCAAAATGTACTAAATTAGTCTTCTACAGAACTTTTCCCGGCTTTTATTATTAATTAATAATAATGTTTATTATTTACGTGAAGGTATTATTTGACATTTCTTTTACAGCAAATTAGATTTTTTCCTTGAATTTGGACATTTTAATGGGCGAGAATGGGACTGTCGTCAAATTAAATAAACTCTATTTTGGATGTTAGATTTTGTGATATAATTATGTCGAATGATATAACATTAAATAATTATTGGTCGCTTAGTCCGAGCGACGCCGGGTAGCAATACTAGTTATATATAAATAGTAAACAATACATTGAATACTTAGCAAAGTCGTGCTAAAGTGCAATCCTTGTTTTTGTCTCTATTCGCCCCGCAGTTTCTATTCACCGCGTATTACTGTACTGTAAAGTTTGAATAATAACCAAATATGAAATTTCATTCCAAGATTTGTCTGAATCATCACATATTCCTCAAATGACAAATCTCTTCCGAAGATCATGCTGCAGAGTGAACAGTTGTTACTCGAGACAGTTCCGGTTGCAAGGAAAAAATATTCTGGTCTTAGTAAACATTATATATACTGTGGGATTGTGATAAAAGTATTATCGAAATCAAGATCCTTGTACATTGTCTAAGATGTATGTATCTGCACTGTTTCAATATTTAAAATTAAGTAAAATCATACATAACGTAATCGTTTTTAAAGAGCGCATAGCATTAGGGTCGCCGGGAAGACATTTCTCAGCTTACATTCAGTCACATGTTGGTCCGAACAAAAGTTACAACTGCAGTCAAATTATCAATCCTACGTATTTATAATTTCATTGTTTTAATATTTTAAGTGTTTACATTTCTAAATTTAAGGTTTATGACACTCATCTTATAATTGAAAACATTTTTTTACATGAATCACTATTGTATGCTAAAAAGTCACATGCACACACTGTCTCTATCTCTGCGCATGCGCTGACAGAGAGTGTGTGCGTGTGCAGTTTCATGTATATAAAAAAAAAACAAACAAATCAAACACAATGTGATTAATAATTTTGCTTTTAAACCAGGATTTATATAATATTCTTCCATTACGGCAACCCTTAATATCACAGCAAAAAAATCAAGAATAAGAAGGCAGCGGTGTCTAGAAGAAAGCAAGTGTTGCACTAAACTTACCTATATTCCACAACATTGGCCTCATTTAATCCAATGGACGTAAGATACAGCTTCTTTTCGAAGATCAAATTTGTTAACACTTTGGGCTGGACCTGCTTTATAAAGTGACAGTTGTACAGCATCTCGTGAAACAGCCTCTGGATGACGGTCTGAAAACGAAACACAAAACAAAGTAATGAAAAAGATCCTAGAAACATTTCATAACCATCCACTTGTCATGTCCTTAGTAAATCTTTCTATCCATACTAACTACAGGGTTGAAAGAGAGTAATAAGAATTTTATTTAAAACAACCTCTGTTGAGATACTGCCATTATAAAGCCACATTGACAGCATGGATTAACTTGGATTAAATAATAAAGTAAATAAAAGGGGTTTAAAAATGAATAGTTTAGAATTTTTAGAAATATTATCATGTATTATTAAATAATATCCTAAATAGGACAGGTTGCTCGCCACTGCTTACATTATTTTCAATGACAGGTTTAACCCATCCCTGATTGATTGCATCTCACCATTTAATATTTTGTGATTGCTAACTTCATTAGTAGTATAATTATTTGTTTGATTTGATCCTATAACTCCCCTCCTTGATTTCCGAAAAAGGAAAACTCCTAAAATCCATTGTGTAATTTTATCATTTTAATATATTAGAATCAACGCTCTTTATTACTTAAGCAAACTTTGCGATAGTAAGTCCGTGGATGCATCTGAAAGAGGAATACGTGGAAAAATCAAAGTTATTTAACTTTAATATTAACAAATACGTCAGTTGCGTATTCTGCACTTACACTGGCATCACCTGGCATTACAGTTTATAATTGCTAATGCACCAAATATTTATAAAATTCAAATCAGAATGGAAAGATGAGGCACTCAAGATCAACTCTTTTTTTTCCATATCCGAGGCAGGCAGGATTCAGGCTCCCCTGGAGCATTCGCAGCACAGGTCCATCGTCGCCTTTTTATTATGAACGTAACAAGGGGCTGGTTTGTCCGCTCTCTTACCTGCGTGTTCCTGACAAAGTCAAACCACCGTACTCTTAATATTCGACGCAAGCATCTGTTTTCGAAGCACAGTATACGGTTACCCTGTGCTTTTGTAATATGCCATGACTCGTAATCGTCAGTATGCATGCGTAGAATAAGTGGCACTTGGTTCTGACCGAGTCCAACCGTGAGTCCCAGTCTTTCCGCATTGAATTGAAGGTTGCTCCAGCTACCTCTAATCGGATCGCGAGCTCTTTAAGCGGGTTGCCATCTCCCGTGATGTGTACTCCCAGGTACTTACAACCATCGACTCTCTCAATCAAGATCAACTCTACGACATCACAAACATCCCATATCCTAAATCTCAAAAATTACTTACGGTAAATTATGGATATACATATATATGGTCACGGGCAGTGGCGGTTGGCGACAGAGTATTAGGGAGTACAAAAAAAGATTCAACTATTTTTCCGTACTACGGACAGCCAAAAATTCATAAGACTGGCACTCCGTTGGTATTGCGAACATCTGAATTGAAAGTCCATGTTAAAGAAGTGTTTTAAAATCAAATGAATAGGAAAGAACTCTTGCAAAAATAGTTCAGTCTTTTTTTGTACTCCCTAATACTCTGTCACCAGCCGCCACTGGACACGGGACAGAATCCCAATCATATCTAGCTAAGCTCAAAAAATTATACATGCTGGCTTATAATTTTACGTTTTGACTTTACTCTTTGAGTTCTTGTGGATTATTATAAAATGTTGAATCAAAATGATTAAATCTGAAGAATATTACTGATTATTGTATGAGTTCTGAAAGAAGATTTTTTTTTAATATTAGCCTTTATATACATAATAGTATTCTTTTTATTTTAAACAAATAATAAACTTATGTGACTGTCTCTATCTGCTTAATATTATTATTTGTGTAGTTTGTAGTTGCATTTTTTCTCCTGTAAATTAAAACAACTCGATTTTATACTTATTGCGAAGTATTCTTTAGGACCTTCTATAATAACAAATTTAAAAATTAAAGACGAAACATTTCAAAAAAAATCGTAAGCCTTACATTCATTTCATTTAATGTGCTTATTTTTCATAAATCTTTACATCTGTCCCGTGACCATATATTCATAATTTACCATGCTTACTTCTCTAAAGCAAACGATACATCATTCGGAATGACATTTTGGTCAGAAATGTTATTAAGATTGATAGTGTTCTGTAGTGATTGAAAGAAGTTTCTATACAATACAATACAAGAAACTTGCTTAACCATAAAGATTACATTGGATACTAAGTAAAGTTGTGCTAAAGTTCAATCCTTGCTGCTGTCTCTATTCCCCCCGCAGTCTCTATTCACCCCGTTTCATGGTACAGAATAATATAAGTGGATTTACAATGAATCTGTCCAAGGGCGTGGAGAAAGCGTGCCCGTCCACTCCCATCTCTATGTTCAAATGAAACATGCCGTTTGTGGTGTTGAAGGGAGAATTGATGAGGTCGGACGGGTCCCACTCGTAATCTTCCGAGCAGACAAAAGTGCAGGCGCAGGGCCTTTCGAAGGCCAGCAAAAAAGTCAACATCGACGATTCGATCAGAGACCGAAGAGAATACTGCAAGAAACGAAAATTAAAGAGATTAGAGAGAACATTGATAAGGAGTCCCCAAATATTGGATGGGTTTTCACAGCCTGGCTGTTCACTTTTTAACTGGTTTTTCACAGAATAGCACAGGTCAATATGATGGCATGTTGTAAATTTTCACCTTATTTATTTATTGGCACAAAATAATATAAAATACATGGCATTACAGCAAGCGCCAATGCGCCATGCATTTGACAAATTAATTAAAAATACATAATACATTACACAAAATTTTTAAAAATAAGAAACAGAACAGAAACATATTATTTACATAAGAAGAAAATAAAATTAAACAAAGCATCAAGTTCACTGCCGAAGATGTCCACATCAACAGGCAGCGTATTTATCAGCCGAATAGCCCTTGCAACTGGAGATTCAAACGTAGGTCTTTTGTCAATTCTCTTTGACAAACAAGTTTTGACAAAGAAATGTATTGGTTACGACCACGTAGGTAGAAGCTGGGAGCATACGAACTTAAATTTTCAAGGGTGTCAGGGCTATCAACTCGGCCCCAAAGAAGAAGAGAATAATGTTTAAATATTGAAACCTTTTATTGAAAGCGAATTTTCACAAAGTTACTGCTTAAGCCACAGTGAATCTGAATGAAATATTTAATTCTTTTTCATCAACCAATCAACCTAAATATTATAAAAGTACCTGATAATTATTTTCTCTATTATAACCTTTAATGAAGTGAGTACATAAATCTTAACTGAATGTTATTCAACATAATCTTGCTTTATTACTAGTAACACTTTGCAAGTCCAAAGATGCACGAAAGAGGCGAAACACATGTCACAATACGTGGAATAATCGAAGTTATTCTAAATTACATATTGAATTTAATTCATTCTACTGTTTGAACCAAAAGATCATCCATACTAGAGACTCCAATTCGAGTATCGAGTACTCGATACTCGAGTAGTTTGAGAAATACTCGAGTAATACTCGTAATTTATAAATGAAGGTTTATTTCCAAATTTTTTGTTTAAACAGTGGGCAGAAAAACTCGATAGCACTTTTTAATTCATTGTTCACTTTTAAGCTGACAGATAGAGTTTCTTCTAATGCGGGAATAAAAAAACAAACTTGAACCAAATTAAAATTTTAGACCTTTCATTCTTTATGATTTTTTAAATATATGTTTCATAAATTGAAATAAATGTTTTAATAAAATAAAATAAGCTTGATAATTTGTTCATTATCTATGTATGTACATATTGTGGGTGTAGGGACATACGGGCGAAACTACGAAAACCACGAACTGCGATAAATGGCAAAACAGTTTTCAATGTTAAACTTTGTTCTTACGGATTTGCAGGAAAACCGAGCAATGTCCGGTAAACCTCTCATCGTAAAAGTTTCATATTTTTATATCTTATAGAACTGAATTGAGCATGACAATGCCACATTTAACACAAAAAAGCCACGATACACCCACGATATATATGTACACAAATTTGAATTAATAATATATATTTTAGTACATCTGAATCTACTCGAGTATACTCGAGTATTCGAGTATTTTGAAATTTTACTACTCGATACTCGAGTAGTTGAGATGTCGAGTAATTAAAGTCTCTAGTCCAGTGATCTCCAAACTCAATGGGGATGTGAGCTACTTTCAGAAATTGAAATTGTCTGTTGAGCTACTTTTGTATATTATTGTACCGTACATGTTATTATTATATTACTAAAAATCGGACTTCCAATAAAACATCAAAATGTGTGCTTTAATTACGTAACTAAAAACAAAACTGGCGAGTAACCGGCATGCGATGCAATGCCACTTAAAGAGGGAAGGTGTTTTGTTTCTGTCTGGTGCGTACACGAATAAATCAGAAGGTTTTCTAACGCACGAGTATGCCACATGCAACTGTCCACATGATTTTTCAAATGTATCCTTCCCGAGCTACTGAAAATGCCACCGCGAGCTACTGTTTGGCGATCACTGCTCTAGCCCATACACTTCAAAGGTAAATAATCATTAAAAATATCTTTCCCGTGATAGAATACATTAATAAAAAATATTTGCGAGCAAGCGACTGAGCAGAATTGAATATAATAATAGTTTTAATGTTTAGCAAAGTTTTATGATTTTGAAAATTGGTTATTTTTCAAGTTTTCAAATGATGCAATATTTTTACTCAGTCAACGCAACAAAAAATATTACAATTACTCACTTGCATTCTGAATTTTATAAGCTCAAGCAATCTGTACAGCTTACTAGATTTATACATATCCCAATTATCTTCGTAAATGTTATACCATCTGCAATAATATTCAGTTTTAATTAATTACATTACAATCAGTGTAAGTTGTAAATTTTCAGATTAAAAATATCACAAAGAAGTCGATGCCATTAAAAGGTGAAAGAACTTACCCTTTTTTGATATCTTGCAATGACATTTTGATTCCTAAAGTAATATCCTCGAGCCAATTGCATTCAATATGTCTAAACATCTGAAAATAAACATACTGGTAAATACCAGGGCTGTGGAGTCGGGATTTTTTGGCCGTGGTCGGAGTCGTCGCAGCGTTTTGGCCGAAGTCGGAAATTTTGAAAAGCTTGAACTTTTCAATTTTGCATTTAATACATATGTCAAATTTGGCTATTTGCCGGATTGTAGGGTTGATATTAGAGACTCCAATTCGAGTATCGAGTACTCAATACTCGAGTATACTCGTCCGTTTTTCAAGTCCTCGATACTCGAGTAATTTGGAGAATACTCGAGTAATACTCGTAATTTATAAATGAAGAGTTTTTTATACTGCGGGAACTATAAAATCAAAATTTCGAACCATTTTTAAATATGAGACGTTTAATTCTCTATTATTTTTTATAAATTGCCCTAGTGTTCAGATGGGCCCGGGATCGAGTCCCAGCATGGCCAGATTTTATACATCTAAAAAAAAATCTTGGACGGGTCCATGTAATTTTTCGTTTAGTTGTTCTCGACTGATTCATTATTTATCATCGAGTTTATCTCGTATGCCTTCCATAATTACAAATATTTGACCAATTGGCATTAGTATTAGCATTAGCTGTAATGCCAGATATTGCATTAAAATTTAAAAATAAATAAATATGTATTAAAGGATTTAAATGAGTTTATTTATTAATAATACATTTATATTTTGGTACATCTGAAAGTACTCGAGTATACTCGAGTACTCGAGTAATTTCAAATTTTCGATACTCGAGTAGTTGAGATGTCGAGTAATTGGAGTCTCTAGTTGATATTTAACTGAACTTTTTTTAGTTTTTGAGTCGTGTTTTTGGTGAATGTTGGAGTCGGAGTCGTATTTTTTTTTAACGACTCCTTAGCCCTGTTAAATACTATACACTTTGCATATAGTCATAGATTATGTAAAACAAAATGGCTTTGTAATTTCATATCCTAAATTATTGCAACGAGAGTTAAAGGTGAGAATCGTGGAAGGACATCTAGACTTAGCAACCAGAGCTTTGGAGTGGGCAAAAAAAGATCGACTCCGACTTCGACTCCAGCATTGACCAAAAACTAGACTCCGACTAAAAAAAGTTTAATATCGCCATTATTTTTCCTATTTATGTATATTCAATTAAATATCAACCCTACCAATCCAGCCAATAGCCAAATTTGACATATTATATGCAAAAATAAAAAGTTCAAACTTTTCAAAATTTCCGAGTCCGAGTACGACTCCGGCCAAAACGCCTTCACGACTCCGACTCCGACTCCACAGCTCTGTTAGCAACACACCAGACAGTCACAAGATAAGGTAATTTATTCCATCAAATACTTTAGAATTTTAGATTATGGCTGACTTGAGTACCCTGGCAAGAAAACGATTTGTGTGCTTCCTTTGCCATCAAGGTGTTTTCTTAATTGACAGGTAAAACATTTGATACTTCGTACATTTGAAATGGAACTGTTCTGGATAATTTCAAATTCGTCGAGCGTCAAATTTCTTCCAAACATCATGTTGAAGAAGCACTTTGACTCCAGGTTGAGACATTCTCCGATCACAAGGGAGTACGCTGTCAAAGCCTCATTTACTGACCACAACGAGTACCACTGGTTATGCTTCACTGCCGACGGGTAGTCAACGAAATAATTCAACACGCACCCTGAAAGAATCATTATGTTTTACATATATTCAGGGCTTTTTTCCATTTAACGCGGTGGACCCCAGCACCCTTTTTCACGGTTTTTTTAGTCATTTAGACGAAAAAAAATTTGCGCTTACGTATGTAATTACTATCTATATTCATATAATTCGCCAAAATGATAAAATATAGTATTGTAATGAACCGGATGAGATGTGGATGGATTCAAAATTTGCCCTCTACCGAGAGTGACGAGGGAGAAGGGCACATGTCCACTTTCTCATCGGTAACTCGTGCTCAAGGACTGGTAACGTCTAACGTTTGTGATTGACAATGTACAGAACATTTTATTTACTTACTTTTACATAAATTTGATAAATTTTAGTTCTATATTTCATTCTTCAATACAGTGATAGATTCTGATGCGGTTGTAGAGCATTCATGGAATTTCCCATTCATGGAAGTCAAGGTTCAATACCATGAATGAATATATTTAACCGCTTCAGTACCGAGCGAAGTTTTCGCCTTTATCACATCTTCTACTTCTAAAAAATCCTTTTTTCAACAAGATTGACGGATGACAGAAAGACCATTTTTTTCTAGAGACAGTGTATAGATGTCATTAGCCATGAAAAGAATTCGTACAGGAAGATTTTTTAAATATATTTTGCAATATTTGCGACGGTATTTCTCGACGTCCATACGCGGCGGTCACCAGTGGCCTTACGGTACTGAAGTGGTTAGTGATTAATTTTTTCAATCAATCCGTCAATCTTGTATACCAGGGGTCGTCAACTTTTTTATGCCTATTGCCCACTTTTGCTTATTTTTCATGATGTCCGGTCCGTGGCGCAGCGGCAACGGTTTTGACTTGCGTGCCGGCAAGCCCGGGTTCGATTCCCGGTACGAGCGGATTTTTTTCAGTCGATGAATCTGTTCCTAGGCATGGGTAATTGTGTTGTTGAAAATCCCTTCCTGCCTTTCCGATCCCAAAGAGCGACGTTTAGTGACAGCGATTAGCTAATCGTCCTGCCCTAGTCCTCGCATCCTTTCCATCCCTACTCTCTTCGAAAAAAGAGAGGTTGATTCCTCAAATCTTACCTACCTAATCTTTTGTGCGTGGTGTAAACTCATTGCCTCGGGTCGTGAAGATTTGACGGCGGCGGGACCCCGTAGGGACTATGGACTTCTGGTATGAGTCCAGGGTTTGACTGGAAGTCAACGGGGTAGATCAGGTGGCGGTCTACCATGGCGTCCGAAGATGCTATAGTCCACGGCTAATGCCGTCGAGGAACGTAATCTTTAATTAATCGTAAATTCTTCTTGATAAAGTAAAATCTTGGCACGTGTTAATTCTAAACGTGGACTATGACGCTTGAACGGAAAGGCGTAAAATTGTAATTATTTGTCATGTTAAAAAAAAAAAAACCTTACCAACATCGCTATATTTCAATCCAGTGTATGGGTGAAAGAATTTGGGATTAAAGTAAAAATAGCTCACCGCCCAACACGGAAGCCTTTATCGCCCACTAGTTGGCGTTTTGGACCAGGTTGAAGACCCTTGTTGTAAACCAAAGAGTCATATATGCATAGCTCAACAAATTTGAATATTGCCGAGAGCGGTTGCACACAAAGTACGGATTCAAGAAAATATATTACACGTAACTTGGAAAGATTCCTAAGTCAATATTTTATTAAAAATAATTGTGATATTACCGGGAAAGCGTCGAGCCACTGGGACAATCGATATGGTAAAATGGACTTACCTCTTTCCGGCACACTTCTAATGTAATCTTTTGCAGATGGAGGAATTATGATTTTGCGATTTTTAGAACGCTTCGCAATGTTGTATCGAAACTTCATGTCGACGTTGGCCTTTTTGTGGTTCAACGTTATCTGTAAGAATTTAATTTATGAGAATATCATAAATCTCAATTTTAAAACAAAGATTTTTTTTGTGTGATTCAAATAAACATAATAAGAAAATAAGCAAATGTAGTTTAATTCATTAACCACTTCATGCTTTTGAACGAACAATGTTCGCGCGCGCCGCGTGTGTTGTTTCGCACCAACCCGAGCACTGCTCGCGTGTTTCGACTTGTTTGCGTTGTGTATGATAAACAAACTAATGCTGCATCACGTGAAAAAGCTTGAAGTAGTGCAAAACAAAACACTACGAAGTATCGTCAACGCGCCGTGGTACGTGCGAAACTCCACGATCTGACGCGGTCTAAAGATAGACCAGCTGCGGAAACACACTCGTAAACTCATTGTCACTTTCTTTGACGATATTAAAAACCACCCTAATCTGTCCATTAAAGCCCTCGAAGGAGTATATACTACATTCACACACGCCGACTATCCAAGGCCTAAAGACGTTCTTTTACACAATCCACCCTAGCTTCCCCACTCCTCCCCTCCTCACACCTGCTTGGTAAGGGACCCCTGATGCAGTAGCAGAAGAAGAAGATGACATCTCGACTCCAAGCTGAAGAGGGACATGAAGAAGATGACTTCACTACTCCAAGCTGAAGAAGATGATGAAATGCCATAAAAGATTGGCGCCCGGAAAGCTATCCAGCCCCGCGCACCATGAAACAAGTCTATAATATTCAGATGAAGAGGATTAGGCTACCGCCCAAGTCCTCATAAAAGAGACAAACACATAATGATGACGAATGCTGCTCGCCAATCGCCTCTTGACCATCGATCGAGTCGCATCGTAGAGATTCACGCAAACAGTTTCGACTGTTTTAACCAGGGCTGTGGAGTCGGAGTCGTGGAGTCGGAGCTTTTTAGCCGGAGTCGGAGCGGCGCTTTGGCCGGAGTCGTACTCGGAGTCGGAAATTTTGAAAAGTTTTAACTTTTTATTTTTGCATTTAATAAGTCAAATTTGGCTTTTGGCCGCATTGATAGGGTTAATATTTAATTGAATACACATAAATAGGAAATTTAAGGTAATAAAGTGACGATATTAACCTTTTTTTAGTCGGAGTCGGAGTCGTGTTTTTAGTCAATGTCGGAGTCGGAGTCGTGGTTTTGGTAAATGCTGGAGTCGGAGTTGGAGTCGGACTTTGTTTTACCGACTCCACAGCCCTGGTTTTAACTTATTCAAAAATACTATAAAATATTTTGTGAGTTTTTCCAAATTTAGTGAAAATTTTAATTTTTTTAAAGAAATTTACTTATATTTTTTTATTATATATTCATATTGATTATAATTTTAATATTCAAGATCCCAATATCACGGTGAGTGACAGTGAATGGGAGGATTTGCACTTGGATAATTCAGACAGTGGATCTTCAACTTCAGTTCCGAGTTCAGAATCGGAAGAGAACTTTGGAAATGAACATCAAGTTGAACAGTCTGAATTAGACGAATGGACGGAAACCAACATACGTACAGATATTCCACCACCTTCAGTCCCGTTTGAATTTATTGGAAATCCTTCGATAAATGACCAAAGTTTATCATATACAACGCCAATACAGTTATTCAATTAATTAAACGACTATTTAAATATAAAATAAAATAAACTTATGTTTTAAGTTTAACTTTTGTAAAAAAAAACCCGAGCATAAAGTGGTTAAAGTACAGAGCTGAACCAGTAAACTTTGTTCTTTCTAAAATTATATATGTAGAAGGCGCTCACTTTCTGCTTCGAGCATAATCATGAATTATCTCGTTGTGAGATATAAATACCAGGGAGTTTTTTGGCTGGAGTCGGAGTAGTGTTTGTGGAAAATGCTGGAGTCCGAGTCGTCATTTTTTTTAACGACTCCACAGCCCTGATAAGTACTACGGTAAGTCTTGAGATAGGCAATACACATTTAAATAAAGTGCACAAAGATGCCGGTACCTCCTTCCGTAGATTGATAAGAGTCTGCTTGTTGACCTCCCTTTTCAATCCCAAATGGTTGACTCGCTTCAAAATGGCGTGCATAAAATGGTGCGGCATTAGTGGTAGACCACTCAGAATGCAGCAGTCAATATACAGGTTATACCTGAAACCGAAATGATCATTCATACTACTTTTCAAGCATGTTATTAAATACTTTTAGGGTTAATAAACTAGACACGTCTTTTAATACTACTTCCGCATATAATTTGGTAGAGATCGTGACCAGTTTTGTTCAACGCAAGCATTATCAACTGGTAGTTGATTGCAGTGAATAATAAAAGTAAACCAGATCGTGTAAAAATGTCAAGCTCTCAAGTTACAATCAATACCCCAAAAGATTAATTATTAATAAATGATATATGCGTTCAACAAGGGCGAATATAAATCATTGTATCAAGAAATATTGGAGATAAACAGGGTTCAGCTTAATAGTTTACCAATTTTAAACGAACAACTTAATCTTCCAAACTCGTCATTGTTATACCCTTTCTATTAATTATCATTTATTAATAATTCAAACACTTATTATCATTAATTATTAATTCAAACACTTGAAATCAATCAACTCAGTAATAATAGGTCGGATAAAACCCTTTAGTTATTTTAGATATTCCTATGTTATTATCTGTTCATTAGTATATGCGATAATACATTCAATCCTGATAATTAAAACAAACCCACTTTATTCATTGAATTTTCGTTATTAAAAGCAATTTAACTATTATTTATTTTTGTATATAAAGATAAACGATACAGACTGTTTAATACGCGTGAGTTCAAGTACATCCGTGCACTTGAAATGCCTGAAGATGTCGAAAGGCTAAACCCGGGTCGTTTGCGACAAAACTCATGGAAAGGTAAAAAGTTCAAACAATTAAAATTAATAAAATATACATACTTACAAAAATCTTAAAAAGTGTACACACTAAATGCTTGCTTCATTTTAATAATTAAATTAGGGATAATGACTAGTAAAAACTGGTACTTGATCTTGTTTTCCACGTGGTTCCTCAAGTTGTTGGCCGCTTTGATACGATCAGCAAACGTGCGCGGATCCTCGGCTTTGAAAAATAAATTAATCCTGTGAATTTCGTATGGTATCTGCACCACGCCCAGGGTAAGCACGCTCCATAGATTAGTCTGAAATCGTTAACTTTAATTTGACTTTGATTATTCCACGTAAAGTGCTACTAACTGTGACACGTGTTTCGATTCTTTTAGAGGCATCTTCGGACTTACTATCGCAAAGTTTGCTTAAGTAATGAAACAAGATTGCTTCTAATATTGTATTTAAAAAATAATAAAATTACAAAATGGAGTTTGGGATTTTTCCTTTTTACGGGAAACAAGGAGGGGTTTATAGAATCATAACAAGAAAATTGTCACTGGCATCAAGTTTTGTATTTATTTAAGTTTTCATGTTATCTACTATCACTTGTATTACTATGGATAATCCTTCAGGTGAGCGGAGCATCGTGCTCGGGTCGGGCCGGATAGAATTTTCAAATTTCAGCCCGTGCAGACCTCTATCAGCAATTAATCAACTGCCAGTTGTCCGAAAAATGCAAAATTTATATATATACTTAGTCCAGTTACAGTATTATTAACCATCGGTACCTGGTAGTTGTAGCCCGTCACTTTGACATCCATCCAATCGCACTTCGAACAGAATGACTCATCGTTAATATCACTCGAAAGTAGTGGCAGATATGCTAAAGCCGGACATGGCCATCTTGAACCATCCACATCACCCAGAGCAAGCCACTCTTCCGGGTTCCTTGCAAAAACAATCAAAATTGTAAATGATTTTTAATCATGGCTGCTGTAATTTTCGAGCACTTCTCTATGTTACCTATGAAAGTGTTGTCTCCAGAAACCAGGGCTGTGGAGTCGGGGCTTTTTGCCCAGAGTCGGAGTCGGTGGGACGATTTGGCCGGAGTCGTACTCGGAGTCGGAAATTTTGAAAAGTTTTAACTTTTTATTTTTGCATATGATATGTCAAATTTGACTATTGCTCGGATTGGTAGGGTTTATATTTAATTGAATACACGTAAATAGGAAAAATAAGCAAAAAAAAGTAATGTTTTTGGACAATTTTGGAGTCGGAGTCGTGGTTTTGGTAAATAATAAAAATAATAACACATTTTTAGTACTTTTTCCACATGAGATTAATTTCATCAGGACCGGTTTCGCTCATGTCGAGCATTATCAACTGATAAGGAATACAATAAAACAGTTGGTATTTATGCAAAAGTTAAGTATGAAAACAAGGTATGACAAACAATTGGTAAATCATATTTGCTTAGTTGATGTACCGTAAAACGGAATGAATAGAGACTCGTATAGGATAGAGGTTCATATATCCCAATCATTACAATCTGTATTTTTGCCTCTATTCACCTGCCAAGGCTCGATGTACCCTCTCTCGTCTCTATTTCCCCCGATTCAATGTGAATAGAGACATCGAAAAAAATTGACTGCGTCTTAATAACGATAGTGAATATTTGAAAAATATTGTCATGAATGTGTAGTAGGACCATAGAAACAAGTTTCAAGCCATTCATATTTGAACAGGTAGGAAGATACATAGTCGTGAAGGGTAAAAAGTTGAGACTACAATTCGAGAATCGAGTACTCGATACTCGAGTATACTCGTCCATTTTTCAAGTACTCGATACTCGAGTAGTTTGAAAAATACTCGAGTAATACTCTTAATATATAAATGAAGATTTAATTCCAAATTTTATTTTGTTTTAAACAGCGGACAGAAAATCTAGATAGCACAATTTAATTGATTGTTAACTTTTAAGCCAAGGTCCACAGCAACAGAGAGATTTTTCTACTGCTGGAATTAAAAAACTAAAATTTGGACCAAATTTAAATTTGAGACGTTTAATTCTCTATTATTTTTGAAATATATGTTTCATAAATTTAAATAAATATAATGATAAAATAAAATAAGCTTATTTATTTATGTATCATCTATTTATAGACACAAATTTGAATTAATAAAATATATTTTGGCACATCTGAAACTACTCGAGTACTCGAGTATTTTAAAATTTTACCACTCGATACTCGAGTAGTTGAGATGTCGAGTAATTGGAGTCCCTAGTAAAAAGTGTCTCTTTTAACCCCGTTTTATGGCACTCTATTCTTTTCTATTATCCATTACATGCCTCACCTGCTTTCATAATTTGTATCATCAAATATCCACAAATCCATCCGAGGCAGAATATGATGCGGTGCATCGAAGACATCAGGCGAAGTATCAAAACATTTTGTTGGATAAAATGTAATTGCATTTATCTCACGCTCCTCTAAAAGATCCTGCAACAAGAAGTAATAACAATTGTCAAACTGTCATTATTAAAAATTTATTATTTTAAAATTCAATAGGTAATCATTGCCTTCAAATTGTATGAGGTAAATTCTCGCCTCATTCTTTCAATCATGACTAAGCGTGGTTCCTTTTTCGGGGGAACTACCCTCATCAATTGCCGCTTTGGGACAAATGATTCCACGGGAAATTTCTGAATAAAATAAATAATACAACTTTATTAATTAATTTCAAACATTGGTGAGTTAATAAAAATGCACTATAGAAATAAATAAAAATTGATAATATTTTCGATGGATTCGGCGGAAGTTCTTTTTATTATAAAATTTATAATAACTCTGAATATTCCACGTATTCTGTTACTTACTACTTTGATTCTATAACCCCCTCCTTGCTTCTCGTAAAAAGGAAAAATCACAAACTCCATTCTGTAATTTTATCATTTAAAATTTTAGAATCAATCTTGCTTCATTACTTTATACATAACTTTGCGACAGTAAGTCCGAAGATGCCTCTGAAAGAGACGTAACACATGTCACTATTAGTAACACAATACGTGGAATAATCAAAGTTATTTTATATTTCAAATTGATAATTTTGTCATCACACTGATGTTGTAATCATATAGAAAAAATCTATCAAAAATATAAAGTCCAGTTGCTTCTACTTTGCTTCAAAAGAATTCAAATTTTCTCATCTTAAGAGGCCAATATTTTATATTCTTACAATGCCATGAATATTAAAATAGTTAAAAAAAAACAGAATGGAAACAAAAATATTTACTGTTCGATGTTCACCCCAATTGACAATGGTGCGTAACCATGGAGCTAGTTTCCCCCTGGTCTATAAATTGATGAATTGGAAACAAAAATTAATTTTTTTTTTTTTTTATTAAATAAATTTAAAAAAAATGGCATTATACAATACGCCAAAAATTCTTATTTGTGAAAGTCATACGAGATTAACTCGATGATAAGTAATAAATCAATTGTGCACAAAATCAACGATAAATAATATACACCCAGCCCAAGATCTGTTTTTTTCAATTGAAAAATCTGACCTTTAAAACCGGAATTGAACCCGGGTCTCCAGATCGCTAGGACAAAGCTTTCCCCTGGTCTTATATCATTCCCAAATTACAGACCCACAGACATACATACATACGCCGTTTCGGTAACTAGTATTGCTACCCGGCTTCGCTCGGACTAAGCGACCAATAATTATTTAATGTTATATCATTCCCAAAGAATTACAGACCCACAGACATACATACGCCGTTTCGGTTTTATATATAAGATTATATTCAACACTTAGCTTTTCATCAATCTTGACTATTCATTAAATCTTATATTGACGCTTAAACTATTCTTTGTATGTGTAAATGGGAAAAATTAATGCTTATGACAAAATATTTTTAATGGTAGCTTCGAAAATTTGTCGAGATGATGAGAAAAGAGATGGTCAACCCATGTGATATTTTGAAACAATCTTTTTTTTTTGTTGCATATAATGATTTTTAAACACGTGTAGAATATGCTGGTAAAGTGATTTTACAATATATGAAGTCGATGGAATGTCATTGCAGTTAGACTACACTTGTTTCGAGGCGGGACTTCGGTCATATTTTGATGCTTCGCTTGTTACATGAGAACTTTCAATACACATGTAATTTCAATTCATGGAACAAACCACAATTTAACCAAGAGCAAAGCAAACAGATTCAAACGTCTTAAAACAGGGAGAAGAAATAATTATCTATAGACCAGGCATAGCAGATTAATGGGGAGTAAAGATTTCATAGTTTAAATCGTATTTGAACTTTCAAACGCGTTTTTCTCAAAACTGTGTTTTCCTAATTGGTCTCCACGATATCTCAATAACGGGTTAACCGATTGCTTTGAAATTTAAATGGTAGATTAAAAACATTTCTTGTCATCGTTTCACTTGGGGTAATGAAAAAATTCTGCCGTTTTGGTTTTACGTAACTAAATATTCGAAAAAAATCATGAAATTTGAACTTTTTTTTTTCAAAAACTTGTCAATTGTTCAATTTTCCACATTTTCAAAAGATCCTACGTCAAACGATTTTTACAGTTTTAAAAATTAAAACGCCGTTAGATTTTTTCATTTTCGATAAGCCAATCAGCCGGTCGGATGGAGACCGTTTACCACCTTTTTTTCGACATGGGTGCGTTTGGAGTGGTCCACCACACATTGTGGTAAAGATTTTTGTCTGAAAATATTTTTACTTACTGTTAAAATGTCAATAAACATATGGTAAAATTTTCAAACTTCTAAGTTAATAAGGTTCGTCAAAAAAATCTCAAAAAAAGCTAAAATAGCTGACCATCACATGGGGGGACCCCCTTAAGCAAAGACTCTTGGGTTTGGGGTATAAACCAGGGCTGTAGAGTCGGAGTCGGAGTCGTGGAGTCAAAGTTTTTTGGCCGGAGTCGGAATCATCACAGGGTTTTGGCCGGAGTCGTACTAGGAGTCGGAAATTTTTAAAAATTTGAATTTTTTATTTTTGCATTTATTATGTCAAATTTGACTTTTGGCCGCATTGATAGGGTTGAACTTTCAAAAATTTCCGACTCCGAGTACGACTCAGGCCAAAACGCCGCGACGACTCCGACTCCGGCCAAAAAGCTCCGACTCCACGACTCTGACTCCGACACCACAGCCCTGTTTTCAACGTCGATGAGACAGCCCTTTTTTGGAGGAGAATGCCAGAACGAACATATATTCATCAAGAAGCTAAATGCATGCCCGGATTTAAAGCATTCAAAGAACATTCAACCCTTTTGTTGAAATGGTGGAAATGTCGTCGGATTTAAATTAAAGCCACTTTTGATCTATAATTCAAAAAACCCAAGAGCCTTTAAGGGAACCGACAAGTCTACTTTGCCGCTACATTATGGTTGGAACAAAAAAGCATGGATGACACAATATCAATATCAAGACTGGTTTGATAAGTGTTTTAATCCCGAAGTTAAAAAATATTGCGAAGAAAAAGAAATAGATTTCAAAATAATGCTGATTATTGACAACGCTCCGGGTCATCCTCCACACTTAGTTGAATCCCATCCAAACATAAAAGTTATTTATTTACCCCCCAACACTACAAGCATTTTTCAGCCAATTGATCAAAATGTATTGCTAACTTTAAATTGCACTATTTAAGAATTACTATTGCCCAAGCAATTAAGCAATAGAAAATATCACAGAATAACTTTGTAAATATATATTATTTATTATTATTCTATTATAAATACATGTATATTACCTATAGTACATATTCAAAAATAAATACCACTAACGTACCACGTACTTTTATGTCTATCATTTCATTATTTTTTTGTATGATATTCGACTCACGACCATTTCGACGTCTAGGTGGTCGAACGGAACCCCGTCGTAAGTCGAGAACTGACTGTATCTTATATATAAAACCGAAACGGGGGATGTATGTCTGTAATTGTCAAATAAGCGCCAATCCTATTGGCCAAATTATTGAAACTTTGTAGCCCGCTTTCCCATTGGTCAAGATGGACGGATTCTAGCTCGAAAAGTCTAAACGACGGACGCGCTCGGACGGGCTGGAAACGCGACGTTTGTACTGGTTATACTCGGACATAAACTTCTAAACTGGGAACAGTTGTTACTCTGCTTTGCTTGGCATTGCTTGCTTTGTAAAATATTGATAGAGCCATGTCAAAACGGAAAAGATCGTTTAATCTGGGTGAAACTGCCGAGGAACGAGAGACTAGACAGTAGATTTTTTCCTTGAATTTTGATATTTCAATGGGCGAGAATGGGGCTGTCATCAAATTAAATAAAGTTTGTGATTTTATTTTAACTCTATTTTGGATGTTAGATTTTGTGATATAATTATGTCGAATGATATAACATTAAATAATTATTGGTCGCTTAGTCCGAGCGACGCCGGGTAGCAATACTAGTATAGTAATAAGTTCTTGACAATGGCCCAAGTGAGAAGTTAAACAACTGAGTAGCATCTAGGCTTTCTAGAACCCCGTCTGTTGAGACAAGTTTTATTATGACTCTATGAGCTCCACAATTATACATGCGGTTAAAATACCTCTAATAATTTACACCTCCAAATCAATTAGAAAAATTAAGAAAGAATTGTAAAAAATATTCATTATTTAATTTCATTTTATATTTCTAAAATAAAGCGACAATTTGAAAAATTAATGCTTGCCACCTTGAATAAGAACCATTACTTAAATGATATTTTATTTCCGTAGCATTGAATTGTTAAGGAGGTAATATTTTATATTCCTAACACTCTTTTGGGGTGATTTGAATGGCAGAATCCTTACCATTAGATAAAGACTTCTCTTTTCCCTTTTGTGACCCATATCTTGGTTTGCCTCCTCTTCGTCTTTCGTAAATTGAGAGACAAGTTCAGAATAAAATCCTCGATCTCCATACTTTTCCGTATATTTCGTATTCAATGTGTTTTGGTGGGAAAGACAAATCTTTTTAGATTTCATTTTAAAATTCATGATGATATCACTTTTGATAAGTATGAAACCAAATTGATGCAAACAATTGTTTTCTATTGTTTATTTTTGAATGAAAATAAGAATAGAATTACATATTTGATTTTTTTTAAACGCAATTTGTTAAAACAATACTTTACTTTGGAGACGGTACGAAAGTCATTAAATAAAGCAACATGGAACAAACAAATTAATAGTTTTCTTGAAATATTTTAGTCCAGTTTAAATTTAATGTGTATTAAAAAATGAATAAGGTCGTTTACTATTACCACTCACTCTTCTAGCTGAAGAAGCAATATGTTAAAAATCAATTTAAGCAATAATTTATACTTCATGTCATTAATCTTGTACAAAATTGCATGCGACTCATATGTCTATCATGAATGTATATATAATATAGTGAAACTATATTGTCAGTGAAAATGTATTCTTCTCCAAGCTGAAAAATAAAAACATTCCGTATCTTCCCCTGTTTTTTGTTATTCAAGTGGTTAATAAAATTGAGCGATAAATTAAAATTTTAGGCCGGCAATAACCAAAATATCTTTGAAATCATGTTGGCAAAAATTACCTGTCTATTTATTATTTTTAATCTACAGGCAAATATTAAATACGCTAGTATATCAGTTTTATAAAATTTTAAAAATAAAAAAAAATACTATCTTCCTGTTTTTTTTATTATTCAAGTAGATAATAAAATTGAGCGAAAAATTAATAATATTATTTTCAATAACCAAAAATATTATCTTTGAAAGGAGTGTAAAAAAATTACCTGTCTATTTATTAGATGTCAGTTTTATAAGAATTTTTAACGAGCTAAAAAATACTACGGTGTGTTATTATTTTCTAACTATCAAAATAAACTTTATTATTCTTCTAATCGGAAATATTATTTGAATCAGAATTAATTAGATGTCCGATCTCGTATCGCTGTGTGTTATCCGCATCGAAATGGACGAGGACTCCTCAACTAACGGTAATAATATATTCGACTTTCTTTGTTGTTTGTCTGCTAGGCCTTGCCTTGGCTCATTCATGTCTGCGATGACGATTTCGACAGTATTGATTTGATCGCGTTAATTCGATTATACTTTATTATCTTGATAATTTACAAAGCCTTCTTTATTAAATCAAAAAATTCAATGTCACGAATGTTTTTGTGACATTTTACGTATCGTTGACTATTAGAATTCCGAATTCGAATGGTGTTGATTCGATTTTCAAAAGTCATTGTCATCTATAACGGCGTTATATCAATGTGCACAGCTGAAATTAAATTAATAAACTAATCTTATTGAATACGTAATCTTATAATATATCTAGGTTTTGTGTTGTTTTGTTTTAATCCAAATGCTTTCAGTGTGTAAGTTGTCATTTTCGTTTTGCATTCAAAATTCTTTTTTGTAATAGGTTTCGATAAAACTTTTTACATTGTGATCCCTATCTAACATAATATGACTCTTTACTCTCTGCCATTTTAATGAACCAGCACGCCTGTCGAATTAAATCCCCGATTAACATATTTTTGTCTGTAAAAAACGTAAAATTACCTTTTTTATACTCTCGGCTGTTTACTTGATAGGCTTGTTAGTTGCCACAATTAATTAACATCAGTTACTACATTGCCAGATTATTAGGGTCGAAATTAAAAAATATGTTTTAGTTTAATATTGCAAATTATGTTTATTATATATCATTTAGTCTTAAATCGACTAGTTGTTTTCAGAATTCATCCATTGCTTTTTACATATCTGTACCTGGGAGGTAAACTACACTATGTATGTTAAAATATAGGTGGGTTTCTTCTACTATTTGTCATAATGTGATTATAACAAATGTCCCAAACAGAACACTATGTTTTCTCATCTCAGATCTATCTCAATTTTGCCATAGTGTATTTTACCCAGGGCTGTGGAGTCGGTGAAAAAAAGTCCGACTCCAGCATTTACCAAAACCACGACTCTGACTCCGATTCGACATTGACCAAAAACACGACTCCGACTAAAAAAAGGTTAATATCGTCACTTTTTCCCCCTAATTTTCCTATTTATGGGTATTCAATTAAATATCAACCATATTAATGCGGCCAAAAGCCAAATTTGACATTAAAATGCAAAAATAAAAAGTTCAAACTTTTCAAAATTTCCGACTCCGAGTACGACTCCGGCCAAAAAGCCGCGCCGACTCCGACTCCGGCCAAAAAGTTCCGACTCCAACTCCACAGCCCTGATTTTACTTCTGGTACAGATATATTTTATGTAATTGCAGTAATTTACAAGCATACAAAATGAATAATAGACAATAATGCGCCTATTTTATTTATTTATTTTTTAAAGAAAATACAATTCATGGCTTTACAGCTGACGCCAAAGCGCCATGCATTTGACAAATATATATGTTACAGTGAAACTGTATTCTCAGTGAAAATATATTCTTCTCCGAGCTGCCATTGAAATTAAACTTGACCGCCCTATGTTTGTCTGTGTTTTTCTTTGGTTCTCTTTTTATGGAAGGGTTGTTGTTTGCATTCCGATTTTGTTTCATTGAAGCAAACCAAAATTCTAGGCCGGCAAATCATCGAGTTGGGCCAATAATTTCAATGATCGTGACCAGTGAAATCATGTTGTCATACAAATCTATTACTTGATACATTTTCACTGAGAATCCAGTTTCACTATAACATATATATTTATTACATATTACAGTCACAGCAAAAGAAATCTGCGCACAATAGATCTAAATACAAGAAAAAGTTATAACACATTCTTTTTACTGATTCCACATTAGATTAAAAAGATCAGGATCGGTTTCGCTCATCGCGAGCATTATCAACAAAGCAGTCATTTGGAATAAGTTCAAAAAATGTGTTATTATAATGCAGGGGTGACCAGACTTTTTTGCCCGCGATCAACTTTTGTTTAAAATTAGTGGCGGCGATCCACCAAAATTAAAAAGTAGTGTAAAGCCTATATTAATCTTATTTCCAACCCTTGTTTGACTCGGGTTTTAGAAAGTGATTTTCGTCAATTATCAGCTAACTTTTTTTTAGAGATTTTGTCGTTTTAGCGTGCTGTCCCTGTCACACGACTTTACTCGCACGCTTCTTGGCACGGGCACCAGAAATTTGTACAGATCAGATAGGCGATCAACACTTTGGCCACCCCTGTTATAATGCATCTAAATTTATCTTGGATTCCACATTTCTTTTGCATTCCTGTTAATGAAATCAGTTTTTCATATCGTCTGTCTCTTTTAGATAATGAATCAAAGTGCATCAGCGACCAGGATGTCAGGAGTTCACAGAAGATAACGGTTGAGACGTATGCCAGCAAACTGGCTGGTCCTCAGCAGCTGCATCTGCTTCCGATGGGATGTTCCCGTGAAAGTACGTAGTGTTTAATAATTATAGTTGTAATAAAAATAATCGGCGAATTGCGTCCACTGTTAACGTACGTGATGGAATGCAGTCTTAATATTTTGATCGTTGCATTTGTTCTAACAATAAGTTCTGTGTACTGGGTGTAATGGGTCTGTCAGTCCATTGTCTTTTCCTGTCAATTATGATTTTTTCAATTATCCAGATTTGTACTTATCCGTACCTATCTTCATCCCCAATTAGTCCTGGATAATCGAGGTTCTACTGTACTTATTTATTCCACATAAAATTTATTAGATCAAGGCCGGTTTCGCTCATGGCGAATTATCAACTGATAATGCTTGCCATGAGCAAAAGCAGTCCTGTTCTAATAAATTTTATGTGGAATAAGTACTAAAAATGTTTTATTATTTTTATTATAATGCCATTCCACCAAGTATTGACAGTGAACACCTCAAAAGTGAATTATTGTTATAATCAGGGCTGTGGAGTCGTTAAAAAAACATGATTCTGACTAAAAAAAGTTTAATTCTGTCGGGTTTTTTTCCTACCTTTCCTATTTATGTATGTGTATTGTATTAAATTTAAAATCAACCAACCGATCCGGCGAATAGTAAAAATTTTCATATATGCATAAAAAAAAGTTTTCCACGACTCCGACTCCACAGCCATGGTTATAACGCAAGTGTTGTGTGTCACCTCTGCGATGCTTATTCATGTTGTTATGTTTTGCCATTATTAGTAAACATGTTGCAAAAAAGTCATTTTTTGGCTATGAAGCAGCAACATTAATTGCAAAACAATGTACGTATAGATGGATGTGCCCCAGCCAAATAATGAGCTGAATAAATGTTTTGTAGGCTCCCTGCAGCCAGGTGATGACAAATTAAGCGGTGCTGACGGCGCGAGCAATCAGGATGAGACAAAAGACTGTGAGGAGGTGGACTTCTTCTTTGGCAACCCACTCGTTGAAGTCACCAAGGGAATACTACATTTATACAAAGAGAAGTAAATAATTTAGCAGATCTTCGACATCAACTGGCGCATTTTTTTACTATTATTTAATCCATGTCCGCTCTCAATATGTTGCTCAACCTTTATTTAGTTGAATGAGAGTAATAGAAGAAATAAGGATAGGATAGAACTAGTGGTTATCTAATTGCTCTTGCTACACTCCGGTTTATAGGATCGGAAGGTTGGAAAGGATTTTAACCTCTTCCGTGCTGAGCCGATTTACAAATATTTCAACAATTAAGATTTCAAACATTAATTGTATCATTTTCTGTGTTAAATACACACATGGAGACCTTTGAGTTCAAATAATGCATACATATTTGAATAAAAAAATCTTGTACATGATAGTTTTAACACTGTTAACTCTATTTATTTTTTAATACCAATTTGCAACACATCGAAATCAAGCATCTCAGCATATGAGACGCTAGCTCTCCACGGGTTAAAACAACACAATCGCCCATGCCATAGAGCAGAATAGATAAATTTACTGAAAACTGTTTACGACTATATTATTTACCGTGAATATATCCCAACCATTGGAATTGTTTCTTCATTTTATCAATGTCTTCTTCACAGAACTATTCACCATTATTGATATCTTAGTGCACTTTCGTGCAACATCAATCTACAACTAGATATTGCCGCAGTACACATGTTTAAAAAAACTTGCAATATAAAAACATTTTATGTCTGAATGAGATGCAACGAACTTATAGCCTGACATTTGCAGTGATATGACTGATGCGTCAGCCGAGGCGCCGTCTAGGATTCTGTGTCTTCTAGCTGTACCTGCGGCGGTGAGCTGCCGAGATCTCCTGGCGTTCATTGCAGCGTGCCAACAAGATATACAGCACGTGAGGATCCTACGTGAACGTGATTCTACGGCAGATAGATACATGGCCTTGCTTATGTAAGCGTTTATTTGTTTACTTTTTTAGTTCATATTTAAACTTTTCCTGCATTAATCGTTTGTCTTTTCTGGTCCCTTGAAAAATGTAAAATCGAGGTTTCACTGTATCACAATAGTGACCAAATCGTATTACCCCTTGGAAATCAGGTTCCGAAGCCGCGGTGCAGCTTTTGAATTCCGCGAAACGTTTGGCGGAGCACCCTACAGTAGCCTGGAGCCGGGGTTCACTTGTCACGCAGCTTGGGTGAGGCGTGTCGAATGCTATCGTGGGACGCCCCCGCCTCCGGTGCCGGCTACAGAGCTTCCCACGTGCCCCGTCTGTTTAGGTAGGCTCCAATAACAGACTATATATTTAATTCAGTTGACAATGCTGGCCATGAGCGAAACCGGTCCTGATCCAATAAATTTTATGTGGAATAAGTACTAAAACTGTT
The DNA here is from genome assembly GCA_028554975.1 of Himalopsyche kuldschensis. Classification (NCBI taxonomy): domain Eukaryota; kingdom Metazoa; phylum Arthropoda; class Insecta; order Trichoptera; family Rhyacophilidae; genus Himalopsyche; species Himalopsyche kuldschensis. The sequence goes on along the minus strand of JAHFWI010000031.1, from coordinate 1,170,045 downwards.
TTATTATTTTTATTATAATGCCATTCCACCAAGTATTTTGCAATTATTCACGCCCAGCCGCTCTGTGTCCATCTTGATTTATAAAACTCTAGGATTGTTCTAGATTTCTTCCATCTATTTTACTGTTACGTTTAAGTGTCTTTGCATTTTCAATTTTATTTGAGATAAAGAAGATGCTTGTAAGGTTTTTACAATTATACAAAGAATACTTTTGAATTGTTTGAATTTTCGGTTTTCCCTTATGGCATCTTCAAGCATTTCAAGTGCACAGATGCACTTGAAATATGTATGTACAAAATTCAAACAATTCAAATTTGATATTGAAATTCCATCAAGCACCCTCAGTCGAAATTCTTAACTATACAATATTTTCATTTCACAATAAAATTTGTGTGTTTTTCGACAAATATCTTCTTATTTATAAAACAAAGTCCCGAGTGAGACTCCTCTGTGATTGGCAGACTGGAAATATAAATTTTTCAAAAGATTCAAATAAATTTATTAAATAAAGAATTGAATGTAGTTTACGTACAACAGAATATTTTTGAAACTCTTGCTAATTTTTTTAGAACTGTTAAACTGTTATGATGCTCTGACCAAGTTAGCCTTTTGTCAAAAAAAATTCAGTCACTGATTAAAAATCGTTTTCACTACAGAGCGCATGGACGAAAGCTTGGAAGGCCTGCTGACAGTGCAGTGCGCCCACGCCTTCCACGCGGGATGCTTGAGCGCATGGCGTGATGGATCTTGCCCCGTTTGTCGATGTGCTCAATCGCCCGACCCGCCCGCCGCCTCGGAATGTGCTCAGTGTGCTGCAGAAGGTAAATTTAGGTCAATTGAGTTGCTATTTATGATAGTTTGAATACTCGAAGAGAAATGTACCTGGCCACATATTTCTTTCGACTTATCCGAGACCAAAATGAGAATTCCACCATTCTTGAGAATGTTAAATTGAATGTCCTGAATTTTTTTAATATCAAACACTTTGTTTACTGACCCTTTTAATTACTTTCGTTATTAGCATGCTATTTGATGGCCAATTGTGTTAACAAGGTTTTATGGATTTGAAATCTGTGTATTTTTCAGGTTCTCTGTAAGTGGCGAGATATTACACAGTCAACGTGTCAAATAATAATTTTTATGAACATAATCAATTCTCGACTTCTTATTGTTTGATAGGTCATACAGGTGAAGCAGTCGAGGGAGGGGCTCTTTGGATATGCTTAATCTGTGGCCTGGTCGGTTGTGGAAGGTGAGAAAGATTGATTCAACTTTAAATACAAATATCAATATTAATTAATATATCGTTTGGTGTAGGGGACATATGGACGAAACTACAAAAATGGTTGTTTTCAGTTAAACATGGCATTGTCATGCTCAAATACAGTTCTATAAGATATCAAAATATGAAACTTGTACGAAGAGCGGTTTACCAGATATTGCTCGGCTTTCCTGCGAATCCGTAAGAACAAAGTTAACATTGAAAACTGTTTTGTCATTTATCTCAGTTCATTGTTTTTGTATTTTCGCCCGTATGTCCCTACACCCACGATATATCATATGCCTTTAAAGTAGTTACAAATATTGTTTTCTTTTATAATTAAAGATATTAAGCACCTCTGCACAATGTTTTACATCACTCCTAGTTTTTCAAGCAATTAATAATACGTTTAAATCTTCATCATTTATAGATATCAAGCGGGTCACGCAGTTCAACATTTCAAAGGCGTCAAATCATACGTACGCATTGCAGTTGGGATCCAATCGCGTGTGGGACTACGCAGGTAATAAAATTATATCTTGTTGTGAAAACACTTTAGCTGTATGATAATAGGTGCGTAGGAAAGCTGCGTGCACTCAAATAATAATGAAATATTATAGTAAATAGTGATCAAACTTCTTTTAGGAGTATGTACTATCGTTTCACACCTGTTTTCAAGCTCATAGATCATTCTCGATTTCTGCGGCATCTTTGTCTTCTCCTCAAGGCGTAGTTTACAATCCTGAAATTTTCAAGGCTACAAACATACATTCATTTTAATTAATAATCCATGATATCGCACCACTGTGAAGTTTACGCTACCCCACTGCTTAAATCCCCATCTCACAAAAAAAAATTGTGCCAGCCCTCGCATATGCATGTAATTTTTATTTTTGTGAATTGCAGAATTTTGGGAATTTTCTCTATGGAGAATGAATAAAACAATTATGAAACTGTGAAAGCGATTTATAAATTAATATTAGAAAAATTTTCAGCAAGCCAGTGAGCGTTTTGTCCAGTAAACATTTTGTCCGGGGACCATTTGTTGTATAGACATTTTGTACGGAGACGATTTGTCATCCAGGGACGTTTTGTCCGGGAACCTTTTGTTGTAGATCCGCATTTTCATTTATGTTATGAACTATGGATGGCTATTTTATTTTTACCACATTTCAATCAATAATAAATAATTCTCCGTTTCCGCCGCCAGCCTGCGTGTGAATTGAATCCGAATGATTATTTCAGGCGACAACTTTGTGCACCGCCTGCTTCAAAATAAAGGCGACGGCAAATTGGTCGCGGCAGGAGGACCGACAGACCCCGAGACATGCTACGGCCCCGCTGACCAGGAGAAGATAGACTCCATTCAGCTGGAGTGCGCCCAATTGCTCGCCACGCAACTAGACCAGCAGCGCCATCACTACGAGGAAGTTCTGGCCAAGTAATAACACAATCTTTTACCACCTGTGATTATATGCAATCAACATCATATTTATTTGAGTGTAAAACTTAACAAACCACACTTGATTTTAGTATTCAGATTATGACATGTCATATACCGTAAAACGGGGTGAATAGAGACAAAAACAAGGATTGAACTTTAGTATCCAATGCATTTTTTAGTCTTTATATATAATTCTTCACAACGCCTATAATACTATCTCTCGAATGACAAAACCAAACCAACTAATTGACGGGCCAATATTTTAACAAACGTGTTTAAGTTCGATGCCTGTGCATCCATACTTTTTGAACCCTTATAAACATCTCTTTTATTGCACGAAAATTAAAATCATGTTTTTTTTGGTTAGTAAGTACCGTAAAACGGAATGAATAGAGACTCGTATAGAATAGAGGTTCATATATTCCAATCATTATAATCTGTATTTTTGTCTATTCACCTGCCAAGTCTCGATTTACCCTCTCCCGTCTCTATTCACCCCGATTCAATGTGAATAGAGACATCGAACAAAATTTACTGTGACTTAATAACGAACATTTGAAAAATATTGTCATGATTGTGTAGCAGCAACATAGAAACACGTTTCAAGCCATTCATATTTGAATTATGTGTCGCAGGTATAAAGATACATAGTCGTGAAGGGTAAAACGTGTCTCTATTCACCCCATTTTACGGTACTTTTTTTCTTTTAAATGATTCATTATGCTGATAAATGATTTCAGAGAAAAGGCGACTGCGGTAATGGAAGCGCAGGCCCTCAAGGAGAAACTAGATGAGGCAGAACGGTCCCGGAACCAACTCAGCAAAAAAATGAACAATCTAACTACTAAGTCAGTCAAAATTAAATAGCTATTCTTATTATAGTATAATCAAATAATTAGAACCATTGTCTATGCTTTTATTACAAAACTTTTCCATAGATTTAGGCTCATCAAATAATTATAATCATTGTCTATGCTGTTATTGCAAATAACATTTTTTTTGCATTTGACACATAATTCAAGACGGCTGTTGAAAGTGTTCTCTATTAATTAATTGCTGATGTATATTTCTATGTGTTGGTACAAGAAATATTTTTGCGTGTTAAAAAAAAAAAATAACTTAAACAATCCTAACCAAACCTAGCCTTACCCAAACCTGACCAAAAATAAAATTAAAAATAGCTAATTCATTAAATATATAATTTGATTATTCCACTCATCAGCAATTAATTAATAGGGAACACTGTCAGCAGCCATCTTAAATTATGCGTCAAATGCAAAATTTTTGATTAAGCCCCTCATCTGAAGGATGATTTGGATGGAAAACAGGATTTCAGCTCCCAACCTTATGTTTATTGTGATATTTTCTTTCTCTTATCGTCACAGAGTGTCATCTCTTCAAGCGCAATTGGCAGAGGAGAGAATAATGGCGCAGGAGGTCGTGAAAGCCCGCGAGGAGCTGACCGCTCGTGCCAACAGTCGCGACGCGACAATCACCGATCTCCAAGAGCAAGTCAGGGATCTGGCCTTCTTCGTTCAGGCGTCTAACGCCATCGAGTCCCGCACCGACTTCCAGGAACTGCAAGGCGGCCAGGCCGGCGTCGCTCCTTCCACCCACAAGAAGAAGGGAAACCGAAGACAATAGTCACATAAATATATTTAATCATCATTTTCAAATAACTGTGGAATTTCGATTTCATGATATCTATTAGATTGCTCAGTCATTGCTCTACCTACTGAGGTGTATTTTATAATACTTTATTGTATATAAATTTATGTGCCGAATTCTTCGCCAACACTACGCTGTATTGTATACACAGGTGAAGAAAAGTTGCTTTATTATTATCAATTCGGCCCCTTTAGATACAAAGAAACCTAACTCACTGTCTTCTACTTTTCAGGAGAGTCTAAAAACAAGTGTTTACAAGCTTTAGAACTATGAACAAGAAAGTAGATTTTAATAGGTATTGAAATATCTTCATATCCACTTCTTCTATTGATGTCTCTTTGATACACAACGTGACATATTATTTTTTAGAACTAATAGGTGGTATAATGGAGTTTCCACCAAGTAAATGCCAATTCAATTTATATATTATTTCGTATCTAAGTGGCATTCATAACTCATGACCGGCAAAAATCGAGGTACGTTTCTTTTATTCCGTGGGGCCGATTTAATAGATACTTCTTCTAGCTTCTCTGCTTTAGGCCAGAGCTTTGATGATGCAAATGGGCTAAGGCACGAATATTGCATATCAAAATATTCTGGACCAGAATCGGAGCACTGTCACCGACAACAAGTTGAATACCGCTGGCAACATTTATGTTTCCTAGTGCTGTTCTAATGTATTGTTAAAACGTTGGGCTGTGCACTTGTGGTAAAGTATTTTAGATTTTTTTATGTAAATTTGCTTTTTATAGCACTTTATTGTATAGTAATATAAATTGTTTTTGTTTTATCATGTTTCAATTCAGACATCCCTTCGCTATTTGTGGTCAATTAATTTTCATTGTCAGGTCTGTGGTCGAGTGTAAACGTCGCTGGCTTAAGTTGCGGGGCTCGCGGGTTGGTATCCTAGTCTGGACAGCTTCATTTTTCAATTGAATTACTGATTTCTCACTTTTACGGTGTTCACTGTCAATATTTGGTGGAATAGCATTATAATAAAAATAATAAAACATCTTTTGTACTTATTCCACATTAAATTTAGGCAACTAATTATTTGGTCAGTTTCAATTCGAGAAATGGTCAGTAAATATTAAATAAATGGAAACATAGAACTTAAGAAATCATTTCATTTAATGTGCTTAGTTTTCATAGACCTTGTCATAAATTTGCTATCAACAAATATTTATAAAAATAATTTATGTAGAACTAAAATACATTTTTTTTAAAATGAATGACCATTTAATTAAAATACCAACCGTTATTAATAAATTACTAACCATTATAAATACATTACTGACCGTTTCGTTTTATGACTGACGTTGACCGTTTATAATATTAACTGACCAATAATTTTGATGGATAAAGTTCAAAATAACTTTGATTATTCCACAAATTGTATAACTACTTTACTTTATATTTTAAACTTTGCGATAGTAAGTCCGAAGATGCCTCTGAAAGAGGTCGAAACACGTGTCATAATTAGTTACACAATGCGTGGAATAATCAGTTATTTTGAATTTTATATTAACTGACCATTTTGATTTTTCACTGACCAAAGCTTGAATTAGATACTGACCTATTTAATACACGCCTTAAATCTATAGATCAGGACCGGTTTTGCTCATGGCGAGCGGTATCAACTTCAACATTTTGTAAAACAGCAGGGAAACATTACAAACAACTGTAAATTGTGAATGCCTGTATTTTTGTATTCCTCTATGTGCTGAATCCCAAATGTCGAAATAAAGTTTCATCTTTTTACACTGACTTTTTATTTACTTTACCACATCCAATTGTCACCTTTTCGGTTCAGCAGAACACAATCAATTGCAAAAAAAAAATACTCAAAATACTTTCAAAGTTTATTATAATAAAAATATACAAAAATACAATTCCTTATTAATTATGTAGCTGTAAACATTCCACACTAAATAATGCTACATAGTTTACACTTTGGTTGCATCTTACTTTAGTAAGGGGCGTTCATAATAAGATGACACAATAAAAACAAGCTAGGATTCGTATAAAATGTGGTGCATTAAAGTCAAGACATGTCATTTATGAACGAACTTCAAATATTGCACGTCACTTAACCCGGTATATCTGTCAAAAATTCGAACATCTTGAAATATTGTGTATGTGTGTGAAATCTAAGCTCATTTTGCTAACAAGTGTTGAATCAGTCTATTTTTTTATTAAATCAAAAATATATACCATAATATAAAAAGCGTTCTAAATTTGAACAGTAGCACTGTGTAAAAAAACAAGTACCGTTTTTATTAATTTGTAATAATTGCCTCAATGGAGTTTTATTATTTATTTATATCTCAAAAAAATAGCAGGAACATTCAATTTTATTCTTAAGCATTCTTATTTTGGCCTTGGATAATCCGAAATAAATATATGGCATATTTTATTGAAATAAAAGAAATGAACAAGGAAATAGTGTCGGTGGCTGCTCGATGGATGATGCATCACGCTGTCTGAGCGGGCGGAGTCGACGCGGACAGTGGAGCTGGTAATCGTTTGACAGCGGGTCGGTTAATTCCGTGCAAACTTGATTCGTGTTTTTCCTTGTGAGCTTTTCTACTGAACCTGGCTTCGCAAAGTGAACAGGGGAATCTTTTTTCACCGGTATGGGTAACGAGATGCTCTTGAAGACCACTGAAAAAAAGAGGTTCTGTTGAGTTGCACCATTGTTTGTGTAATATATTATACAAGGTGTATTCAAGGTGTATTAGGCATATTTCTTAGACCATAGGTTCCCAATCTTTTTTGGGTGGCGACCCCTTTTTATAAAGGCCATTTGACCCGCGACCCCCAGGGCATTTTTCATAGGGTAATTAAAAATAACAACAAAAATGCATTGAAGTGAATATTTTTCTTCGTTGACTTTCGTTGAGCCCGTCGCGATCCATGGATTGGGAACCCATGTCTCAGACTATTTGGTCTAAGAAAAGTTGTCAAAGTCTATCGATTATTATACATAAATGTTATCAAATAGTCAATAAAAGAAATTTTGTACTTTACCCATGAGTTTTGTCACTAATGTCAAGGGTTTTGCTTTTTGGCATCCTCAGGCAATTCAAGGAAGCTTGAACTGACGCGTAGTAAATATTTTTTATTTCTTTTTCATATGAATAAAAGTAGGTCACTAAGTAAGTATTGTTATTTTCTTAATTTGGATGAATTAGATGAGTTTCAATGAATTATGTGGATAAATTACACTGCCTTCAAAAAGGAATTTTCTTGTTCACATATACTTTTATTCTTATATATAAGTGATACAAACCATTAACTACACGTCAGTTCAAGTTCGCTCATGAACTTGAAATGCCGAAAGGCGAAAGCCCGGGTCTTAGACAAACCTTACTCAACCTCAAAACTCATCAGTTCTTAACACATTCAATACTAGACCTCTGTTTTAATACGCTGTGGAACACGCTAGGCGTGTTCTCAGCACCCAATGTGTTAATATTGATGCAAAGAATAGAGCTAAAAAATACACGTCTACTTACAAAGCGAACACAAAACTTTTGTCGCAGTGGGGACAGTGATGATTCCGTACGTTTTCATGTCTTTTGATGTGGTAATAACGAGCCTGGGGAGAGACAAACGTTTTGCCGCAATCCCCGCACAGGAAGTTCTTCTCTTTTGTGTGGAAGTATCTAGAAAAATAAACAGTTTTAAAAATTAATCACTAATTGTAAAAAAACAGGACCAGTTTTATAATTCTTTTATCAAGTCATACTCTTTGGCTGAAGTATAATATTACAAATATGATTAAGTAAACTATGATCGATCTGTGGTTCGAGTCCCGGTGCGAGCAGATTTTTTCAGTTGATTAATCGATTCTGTTCAAAGGCAATGCGTGCTTGTGTTGTTAAAATCCATTCCCAACTTTCCGATCCCAAAAAGCAGCACGTAACGAGGGCGATTAGCCAACCACTAGTCCTCGTATTTCCTACTCCTTGAAAAAGAGAGGTTTTGCTACTGAGTAACAAGCAGTTCTCATAGAAATAAATATTGAGATATGCTCCGTAAGAAGTCTATATGCTCCAAGTTGAGAGCAGGCAAAGAAAAGAAAAACTATGACCGATGTGTGTAATGGCTGTGGTTAAATATTCTTTTTTCGTACGATTCAAATAAATTTACTAAAAAAACAAACCAATGTAGTGAAGTACAATCATGTATGTATATAACAAATACCGAGCCAAGAAACTATTAGTAATGTATACAAATACAAACCTTATGTGCACGGTTAGTTGTTGTTTGTCTCTGGCAGCATGCGAGCAGTATTGGCAGATGAAGTTTCTCTCATCCGTGTGTACTTTTCTGCACAAAAGAAGCACCCAAATGTTATCACAGTCTTGGCGGCTCAAGTATAACTTACTTAACTAACTACTTTTCACATTTTAAATCACCTCTGTAAATGATTAAATTATGTTTTATTTGACAAAACGGTTTATTTTTTGCGAGTCTTACACAACCTAAAATACAATAAATGATCACATTTAACCCGGCGCACGCGTTGGCATATTCACTCAATAAAAAACCGTGCGCGTCACCTTTCTTCGAATTATGAAAGGATGTTATTTTTCGTTATATCGTAATAAATAGAGGGATTAAAAATAATTGGATTGATATTGATTGCGGACAAACACATTAAGAATATGTGGGAACACTAAACCCGAAAGAAATGAAGCCACAATTCATTAAACAAACAAATTTAACAAAAGCAATGCTTGTCGACATGACGTATTTATTATCTTTAATTACGAACGTGTCAAATTAAGAGCCCTACGAACTCATTCGATGGTCACTTCGAAACGTTTATATTACTCGCTTAATTACGGGAAACACATAAATAATTTAATATCGAGACATTTATCACCAAATGTTCAACACACATACACCTAGGGAGAGATAATAATTTATGATTTTTTAAATCTTTAAGAGTTATAAATTTTGTAGAAAAGATAACGACAAATACATCATCTTTGCACATGAAACTTGTTAAAGTTTTTTATTTTCTTTGAATTATATTTGAGCATTGTGCAAATCACAAATCAGAACTAAATGTTTTTAAATATTGAATACACCCAATAATTTTTTTAGTAAACACAATAGTCAATTAGAATAAATACACGATAGTTTTTTATTTAAATGTGTCCTCAATACAATGAAGTATAAAACATTAAATAAAGATCACATTTAAAAATTATAATACCGCAAAAATAGTTCCGTCATATTGAATGAAATTATGTGAACTGCGCAGGCGCGAGTTCGCGCGAACTTTCAAACGAATAAGCGCACTTAAAATCGAAAAATTGTAGCTGTTCGAGAAATCGATGTTTTATATTTAAATCGGAGTTTGTGGTAGCAAGATAGATAAGGCAATATTTTAAAACAATAATCACCCCTGTGTGCAAGAGATTTATCTCGGGTTAAGGTGTTCACTGTCAATACTTAGTGGAATGGCATTATAATAAAAATAATAATACATTTTTAGTACTTTTTCCACATAAAATTTATTGGATCAGGACCAGTTTCGCTCATGGCGAGCATTGTCAACTGATAAGAAATACAATGAAACAGTAATATTTATACAAAAGTTAAGTAAGAAAAACAAGGTATGACAAACAATTGGTATTACAACTAAGCAAATAAATTGAAGCAAAATTTATTTATTTTTCTTTAAAAATGTTATATTATTTTTATTATACCATAAATGCGTAAAATAGCACAACATATGTGCGGAAACAGAACATATTTGAATGTTATGCAATTTTAACCGTCGATTATTTAGATTCGATTACCACTTACAGATGCAATTGAAGACGGCTGTTAATTGGGAAAGCTTTCCCGCATCCTGGATGAGTGCACCGAAACGGAAGCTGATCTTGATGACTGAGCAGGTGCATCCGGAGTGTCGCCGCACGGAGGAACACTTTCCCGCATATCTCACACTTCAGTTCTCTCTCTGCTGAGTGTTTTATTTTGTGGGCATCGGAACGGTAACCTGTAAATTTTACACTATTGCAACCGATACATGGAGGAAATTTCATTCTTTACCAAACTATGCATCAATATTAACACTATGTTGTCGGGCACCTTGAAATGAAACACCGGCAAACAATTCTGTGCTGACCTGTTCAAATACGGCATTTGCCGTGTCCCGACAACAAAGTCTTAACAAGTTACGGTCCAGGCGATTTTTCGACAACAATTGTAAAAGTTAAGTACTTCAGTGAAATTGATATAACTCCAATGATATTTAAGCTACGTCATTGAAAATTCCTTTATAAACAAATGTTTAAGTTGAAAGATTCTCAAACTGTGGATTAACGAAATATAAACTCCATGAGGAGTTCATATGTTCCAAGATAGGAGCGGACATGGTTTAAATAGAGGATAGTTAGCAAAATATAGATCCAACAGCGAGAGTGGATACTGCCCTTTTCAGAAAATAATAATACCATTCGAACTTGTTTTTCGAAATAATTAAATTATGATTCGCAGTCACATGGACAGATGATAAAGTGACTCCTGCCGTTGTGTTTAGTAATAAGTTCGATCCGTATAGTGAAACATCAGCACTAGTGAAGACGCACATATGAGTCTTCCAGACCGCTGCGTTTGTCCAGCGAGGACGCGCAAGATGAGTCCCCTGGACTTCAACATGTTAAGAAAGTATAAAATTCAAATTTGTATAACCTTACTCTTTTGGCATATCTCACAGAAATAAGGTTCGGGTCCATCGTGAGTTTCCTCGTGCTTCTTCAGATTGTGTTTGCTTTGGAAGAATTGATCACACAACGGACAGTGAAATTTCTTCTGCCGCTGTTTAGCAACACCGGTTGAGTCATCTAACCGACCAACCAAAACACCATCAGCATTTCTACATCTAACTTTTTTCTTCTTCTTCTTTAACTTCTTCCTCTTGAGCTTCGACTCAGGTTTGTTAACCGACATTTCATCGGCGACACTATTTAATAAGAGTAAGGTTTCTTCGTTGCTGGGTAAATGTATATTTGCAATCATTTCGTTATCTTCAATTTCATCATCACAGCTGCTGTTGGGGGCATTGGGACACTCTGAAGCTGTATCAGCATCAAGTTCTAGTTTAACATCAAGTTCTGGTTTTATATCGAGTGTTGCTGTTACTGAAAAAAAAAAGATACAATTTATAATAATGCCAAGGGTTCTAAATATGAAGAAAACCAAAAAGAGTATATCTTGCTAAGTAGAATGTATAGAATGCAGGCAGTGGCGGCCGGTGACCAGAATATTAGGGAGTGCAATAAAACAACCTATTTATGCAAAAAATCCATCCTCCGATTCTTGGATTTTGAAAATACATCTATAACACGGATATTAAAGTCCGACATTGACGATACCAACTGCTTCTCTATACTTAGCATGGCAAGGGAGAAAACAAAAAACTCTATTAAGGCTAGTACAGCCACAGAGCCATGGAGTTTTTTTATAAATTGCTACATTAAAATACCGATTGACTACTTTAGTTTTGGCCGTACACTTCTGAACTATATTTAAAACTGGCAAAGGCCGTCCTCCTGCTTTTATTTCTAGCCTTTTAGAAAAATCTCGACGATTTTCTTTGATATAGGACACTGAGTTTGCAGGAAACATTATTGATTATTATTTAGTATTATTAATAAATAATAAATATATATAATAATATTCAATGCTATAATACATATATTAATAATACTTGTTATATTAATTTATTATATATGTTAATATTTATTTATAATATATGTTAATATTATATAGTAGATATATAATAATAAAGTTAAATTATATTGTAGAATATTATATAGTAGGATATTGTATTTAAAGTTATTAAACAGTTTTATATAGACAAAGCCTTTCCATATAACAAAAACTTACAAAGATTCATATTATATACGCTAATAGGGTTTGTATTAAGATGTCTATGAAATGAAAACAAGTATGAAAAAATAATAATAAAAATGTTATAGTTGCGTGTTGCGTGAATCAAGTCGAAACTACAGATGAGGTTAGAATGCACTGTCACAAACGCACTTCACAAATCACCCGCAAATATCTTTATTTTTCCGTTCTTCAAAGGACCTCATCTGCCAAAATTTGGGCCAATACTGAATGACAGAATACAAATCTATATGTTTTCGCTCAATTTCTTTACACAAGTCATTTTGGTGCAAAGGGTCTTAGTGCACCGGGTTAGTCGAAATTTCAAAAGATTTTTTTTGCATACGCCTTCGCCGTGTGAAATAAAGTCATGTTTTCTACCTACTTTTTTTATGCCAAATGGGACATTTCGAGAATTTCCAAGAAATGCACCATCGAGTAACATCTGGAATCAGCTTATTTCGGGGAATCTACTTATATAATATTTGTGTGTTTAGGTCGCATGCGTGAAAGATCGTTTTATGAAACCATACATCGTTGGAATTTTGAATGAACAAATTGGTATATATATTTTGAAATTCATGAGCTCGATTCTTGGGGGACTAATGCACGTTTGCTCCTTCACACGAGCCGTCCCTGAATGCAGGGCTGTGGAGTCGGAGTCGGAAATTTTGAAAAGTTCAAACTTTTAAATTTTTTCAATCAAAAGATCGGGGTTCCACTGTATTGAAACTAGACATTTTTGCTGGTCACATTATTTGTATAATGTATAAAATACTTTTAAACATTTCCTGGAATCAACATCAATAGAGACATACATGTTCAAAGATGAATACAATAAACATCCAGGCCTGAATTGGAAGTAAAAGCTTCTCGAAAAATAAATAAATATTTTAAGTCCATTACCCGAGTCACTTTCAAATACAATTTCTTCTTCTTTCAAATCTGATATCCCAGATGGTGTACTATCAGAAATGTCAGTAGGTTCGGATGTTTCACGTGTGAATTGCCGATTTATAAGCTTGGAGTGGGAGTCCTCACAGAGGATTTTGAATTTGAAGGCCGATTTCAATTTGCTAAGGCACTTTTTGCAAATATGCTCGGGAAGTCCATCATTCTCTGCAGCCTGCAATTAAAAAGAAATAAAGTTTTTTAAATATGTTCATAGCCTAACCTGATAATTGATTTTTGAAAAAAAGTGTAGTGGATAGGTACTTTAATACACTAAGATAAACTTTAAGATAATTTTTTGGTAATCCTTCAGATGAAGGGTTTAATCAAAACTTTTGCATTTGACACATAATTCAAGATGGCAGCCGACAGTGTTCTATTAATTAATTGCTGATGTGTGGAATAATCAAATTATATTTTTAATTTAATTTTTGGTCAGGTTTGGGTAAGGCTATGTTTGGTTTGTTAAGTTTAGGTAAGGTTAGGTTTGGTTTGCTTACGATTTTTTTTAACACGTAGAAATATTACTTGTTCCAACACGTAGAAATATACATCAGCAATTAATGTATAGGGAACACTTTCGACAGCCATCTTGAATTATGTGTCAAATGCAAACAAATTGATTAAACCCCTCACCTGAAGGATTACCTTTATTTTCACTATTTTTTAGGAGAGCCAAAAAACAGGTTTCACCAGTTAATTACGAAATTTACGCCTGAAATAGTAAATATTTAATTGATGAACCGTTTTTCTTAGTTAAATATTTTTTACAAAACATTTTTACTGATGATTACATAGTTAAATTTGCTTTACATTGTGTTTCTCTTCTTCTAACCAAAAAAATATAAATTAGAATATATTGTAATATGCAATTGTACTTGGCGGCCAGTGGTTCATTTCAAAAAAGATTAAAATTTAAGCTGTAAATGTTGTACTAACCGATATTGTTGATATTTTTAAAATAGCTTCGGCGCAAGACATTTGAATATGACTTAAACAATTTGTGGTAAACAATGACTTCATTTCGCCTTGTTCTAAGCAAACACGACAAATCTGCTCGATTTTCATAATGAAAGATTACTAAACAAGCTCGATTGGTATAATGATTATAAAATTATAATATTGTTAGTATTTACAGCGAATGAATGCATAACATACTAATAATATAAAACACGTAAACATTACAATACAACTTTGCTGTCAAATGTATGTATAGACAATTATTATTTGTTTTATTTTTATGAATGAATGTTCCATAAAGAAAAGATTTTTTTATACACACCTTGACACCCAACAGAAAAAGGATTAGCAGAAGAAATTTTAAAATTATATATATTTTTTTAATTGGTTCATTATTTCCACTGTTTTAGGAATATGACTACAATGCGTAATGTAAATACATATAAAAATATTAGTTAAGTAATTGGAAAAAGCGAATATATTGATTTATTATTATAATCAAATCGACTTAATGTTATGGAAACGTATACAAATGCATGAGAACTACCTGTTCTATTTTTATCTACATATACAAAGATTTACTATCTACATACAACGAATGTTTGTATAATCATACAAATAAAATAGTATAACACGTATAGAAAAGAAAAACAATGTATAAGGTACTAAGGTAATTCCACATTGCTTATAGTATTATACTGATTATGTATGTAGAGTGGCACGGTATGTAATCAGAATCCGGAGTATACATTTGGTTTCTGGATTAAAAGAAAAGGATTTTTCTTAGCAAAAGTTGACAATCAGCTGTTATGTTTATTACATCTTGTAACTCTGCATGTTTTGCAAACTGTCAAATCTTCATCAGGTGGTTGTCGGTTGTGATTACTAACTGTGCAATAAATGAGTATTACAAGGATAATGGTACGCAAAAATGTTTTCAAAAAAATCTTACATACCTTAAAAAGGGTTGACGAATCGTTTCTGTACCCTGAGTTACGTTAATTGGCGTATAACGTTGAAATGGTGAACACACCTGCCAGATGTCCTGGGCCGGATTTCAAGGACGTGTCCTGGTTTTACGCCGGCCCGGGAATATCCGGGCGCACTTTTTGAATGACCTGGAAAATTCCAAGACGGGATAATTTTCAGCGGCCGCACTCGACATTTCGTTTTCGATAAAGTAACCGATGTTTTATATTGACTTTCAGCTGGAGAGTGAACTGTCAAATGTCAACTTCCATGATACGTTCGAATCACTCTTTCAAACGGATCCTTTATCAATAAATTTACTAAACAACAACCACTTTGGAGAGAAACCTGTAACTGAAGAATGTGCAACAAGTGCCTCACTACCTCAACAAAATGAAGAAACACAAAAAGAAAAAGTTCCAGGTCAGTTCATTAGAATAGAATTAAAATAAATAATCTTCTCTATCTTCCTTTATAATAAGTCTAATAAAGGTTTCTTTTTCCTGTGTGTTTGTGCTTTCCAATATTTCCTTTCATCTTCTTCATCTATTGATCATTGTCGTTTTTAATCCTCACCTCTCTGAATAAAAAGAGTGGCTGATTGACAACCATTTCTCATTAAATACTTTCTGTTAAAGTCCTTCATTAGGAGTCCGCATACCAGTAAACATAATACAATTTCAAAAATAAAATTCTAGATATATATTTTTACCTGAAATTGTTACACTACTGTTATCTTTTAAAAATAAGTAAATAAATAAAGTCATCAATTATATTTGACATAAATAAATAGCAACATTTTAGCTGTTAACTGTCAATTCTTACTGCATTATATTTAAATAAATAGAAAACATTTTTTTTGTGCTACTTCCACATATATTTCGTAAAGATCAGGACCGGTTTGGCTTATTGTGAGCTCTTTGAACTGATCAGTTGATATTCAGATGTTCAGTTGAAAATGACAACACATATAAAGATATTTTTGAGTGTTCAATATTTCTACAAAATTCTGTGTTTCGAAATGTATCACACTAAATGACTTTTTTAAACATGATAATAACATTCAACTTTTTTGAAATGATAGAGAAATAAAAATCATAAATATTTTTTTTATTTATATTTATTTTTGTGGCAGCCCTACAAACTTTTTTTAAATCTCACATTTTCCTAATAAGTCAATAATAAGGCGATTGTAAAATGATTTTCCGGTCAGTTGACATGGAATTTTCATGGAAAAATCAATGCTTGAAAAAGGTGGCGCTTAAAAGGTTATACAATATTTTTGTAGAATACAAACTGATTTTTTGTTTTTTTTTTCAGAATTTAAATGCAAAGTCTGCGACAAGACATTTTTGAAAGCGAAACAGTACCATGGGCATCTAAGAGTTCACTCCAATGTCAAACTATGGATATGCTGTAAGTAGATCTTAGCAATCTTTGCCGGGTCCGTGGCGCAGTGCTTAACCTTCGTAGGTTAAGCAGGTCAGACCGAAGGGGGGTAAAAAAAGACCCCAGTGTTTTGGCCTTATTGGCATAGACTGCAATAAAAAAATGATTGATTATGCTTGACGTATATTTATACATCTTTCTGAAAAAAAAAATCATATTAAAAATCCCTGTTTTTCCTATAATTATTCATATTTAAGTCACGCATGAAAACGACGACGTTTCCACTCCAACGGCTATAGTGGACTAACAAGCCAATAACTGTGCACGAAGTCACATTACCTTATCTCTTATCGCCTTTTATTGTTGCCAGATATGAAGCACTCCGTCCATGTTATCTATGACTCACTATGGTCACGTTCTCTTATCGCTTATGGGCGTGAAATTTTATGTTAGCGCTTCCCAGCAATTACTAACATTGACAATTGACTGAAAAATTCCGACTTCTTCTCTTTTTTAATCGATTACGATTAACTAGCCAATTAATATCATATTTTTTTTCTGCAAAAGGTGTTAAAAACTATGATTTAAGAATACCAAAAGTTTAGACATCGTATCACTAGTATTAAGATAGATATTTAAGGTAAAGTAGCTGTTGGGACAATATCTATACTGTTCGGGATGGCTAGGTTAACATTGTTGGCTTCCGTGATGGACATCACGGGCTCAAGTCCTGGTTTGAGCAGTTGATTTATCGCTTCTGCTCTAAAACATGAGTGTGCTGCCCATCCTTCAAAATTCCTTCCCAGCCATCTGATCCTATTAGCGAGAGCAACTAGCTAACTACTTGTCTTGTCCTAGTCTTATCCCCTCTATCTCAACTCTCATTGAACTTTAGAGAAGTTGAGTGTCTCTTCGACACATAACGAATTATATAATTTGTCTGGTGGCATTCATAACTTAATACCGGCAAAAATCTTGATACATTTCTTTTATCCTAAGGGGCCCAAGTTGTTACTATTGTTCCACTCTCTCTGTCTACACATTGTGCATTGTTGGCTGGCGCAGTGTTGTGCTGAAACAGATAGGCAGACAGATAAATCAAGAGAATTATTTGTTTTCCAGCAATCTGCCCCGGAGAGAACTTTCTGAAGAAATCCTTATTGACTCAACACAGGAGTGTGGCACATAAAAATATATATCAGAAACGTTTCGTTTGCTCGGTGCCGCAGTGCAAAAAGTTCTTCGTCTCGTCATCCCTGCTGCAGTACCATGAGAGGATGCATAACAACGGAAGGTATTCAGGCCATCAGTTTTATATTCCATCGTAAAAATTCAATTCAAATACAGGGGAACCTCTGTGTTCGTCAACCTCCATCTTCATTTCAATTTTTTCCATATCTGTTTATCTTATGTTCTTCATCACTCGCAACGCTGGCACAAGTGGAGTCGGTAAAAAAAATTCGACTCCAACTCCAACATTGACCAAAAATACGACTCTGACTCCGACTAAAAAAAGATTAATATCGTCACTTTTTTTTCCTAATTTTCCGAATTATGTGTATTCAATTAAATATCAACCCTACCAATCCGGCCAATAGCCAAATTTTATATATTATATACAAAAATAAAAAGTTCAAACTTTTAAAAATTTCCGACTCCGAGTACGACTCCGGCCAAAGCCCCGCGACGACTCTGACTCCACAGCCCTGGCTTTAGGGCTTTTGATTGTGGTGAGACTGTTCGGACAGCCTATTTTGGAATAAAATACTTAAGAATCTACATCACAAAAGAGGAAAAATGCATTACCCGGATACAAGTCAATAAAAGACAGACAAAACTAGTAAATTATAAAATACATTCTCACAAAAAATTTACAGTCATCACAATTTATTTATATTTAGCCGGTACCCGGCAAGCGTTGCAATGCCATTCAAAGAAAGAAAGTGTTTGTGTTTATTGAAGTGCTTTCGGATGCACAATATTTTAGATAAATAATTTCGATTTAATTTCACTTACATTGATCGGTATCGATGACATTTGCTGTTTGTGTTTTTCCAATTGTCTATGGTACACGCCATCTACTGAAAGTTAATTGTACTATGCCTTTTCCTATACCTACCAAAAAGTTTGTCGAAAGTTTCATTGCGTTTGAATGAACGGTATGGCAACGCATGAAATAAGAACAAACAAACATTGATTTTTAAATATTGGATTGTTTTTTTTTCAGGTCACACAAGTGCAAAGTTTGTGGGGTAGGATTCTTCAAAAAAGCCTATCTAAAGGAACATTTGATCGTCCATGAAGGTGTGTGTGTTTCCATTGTTATCTGGTCATAAATTAGATAAGTCATTATGGATGGCTCATGTAATGGTGCACTGATCCCCTATTTATAGTCAAGCAATAGCAAAATAAATATACCAATTTACTCATTTAAAATGGTTCCCATGCAAATATTGGAGGAAGCGATGATTCACACATGTTTAGCGGACAACATAAATTATTTAATAATAATACGCAAGTGGTGCTTATTTTGTACTGTTCTAAATTTGAAACGATAGGGAGAAAAAAAGATTGTGACAACACGCCGGTATTTACCACACCACACGCAAAAATTTGCATGGTGCTGAATGCATGTATCAACTTGCACAAGCTTTCTTATACAAGGTCACGTAAATAATATGCACTGTTTGCAGATGTCACAAGTCATTCATGCAAGACCTGCGGACAGTCTTTCAAAGAACTGGCGAGCCTACAAAACCATGAACGGTCGCATTCCGTGGCCAAAATTCTCAAATGTGACCAATGTACAGATACATTCAATCAGGTAAGAGAAGAAATAATTCCAGGGCTGTGGAGTCGTTAAAAAAAATTCGACTCCGGCTCCAGCATTTACTAAAAAAACGACTCTGACTAAAATAAGTTTTTCCTAATTTTCTATTTATATATTTAACCAACCAATCCGGCCAATAGCCAAATTTTACTTATTATATTCAAAAATAAAATGTTCAAACTTTTCAAAATTTCCGATTTAGAGTATGACTTAACAACCGCAAAACACCGCAACGACTCCGACTCCAGCCATAAATCCCCGACTCAACAACCCTGGATAATCGGTCCCTGTATTCAAAAATAAAAGGTCAAACTTTTTTCAATTGAAAAAAAACACCTTGGGCTGGGTGTATGTTATTTATCGTTGATTTTGTGCACAACCGATACAAAACATCGAACGATCTCCGACTCAGCCATAGAATATTTGGCGCATTGGCGTAAGCTACCATTTTTTAAATAAATAAAAAATTCAAAAAAAATTCCTTCTTTATTCCGACTTGATCGATACTTCTCGAATTATGTCATGAAGCCAAAATAGCTATCGACTAAATCTTATAATAATTCTTCTAGTTCAAGGGTTTCCAACCCATGGGTTGCAACGGGTTTTCTGTGGGGTCACCAACTTATACAGTCAACTAAAAAAATATCCACTTTATTGCATTTTCTGACAAATTCTTCTTCTGGCGCATTGACCATTATAATGTATCCATTTACTTAAAAACGTTGTTAACAATTTAAAAATGTATAGACATTTTGATTTCATTTTTGTAAAATTTGCATCAGCATCTTAAAATTCTTGTCATATTACTTACATCATTTGTTCATCATTACCTTGCTTGTGTTTTTATCAGTTGATAATTCTTAATTACTTTAAATTTTGTAATATTTAGGCGCATCTCTTAGAGCATCACAAAGAAGAAAAGCATTCAAATAAAATAATTAGTGACCAAATTGATCAGTATATCCAATTGGGGACCAGCTTATGTTACGATGTCGGTGCAACTACCTTCATACAGAATGCACGGCAAATTCAGCAATCGGATTTCACTACGTAAAGTATTTTTTTATGCTAACAAATCCATAGGCTTGATAATTATTTTAAATAATAAAAGAATTTTAGTACTTATTCCGCATAAAATTTATTGGATCAGGACCGGTTTCGCTTATGGCGAGCATTATCAACTGATAAGAAATACAATGAAACAGTGATATTTATACAAAATTTATTATGCAAGAATTACAAGGTATGACAAACAATTGGTATTACAACTAAGCTAATAAATTGAAGCAAAATGTAAGAAAAATAGATTATAATTAAAATGTTGAAGACCTATTAGCAATGCATGCTATTACATCTGATTTTTGATGATCTTGGATTGGATTTGAAGGTTGCAAGTTAACACTAGTTAAATACCGAGCTCATTAACCCCTTTAGCAATACGTCTGTTGTCATTTTCACAATTTTTATAATTGGTTTCAAATAAACAAATGAATTTTATCTGATTTTTGATGTAATAGCTTGCATTGCTAAGAGGTCTTCAACATTTTGATTAATATCTATTTTTCTTCTATTTTGCTTCAATTTAATTTCTTAGTTGTAATACCAATTGTTTGTCATACCTTGTAATTCTTGCTTAAATTTTGTATAAATATTACTGTTTCGTTGTATTTCTTATCAGTTGATAATGCTCGCTATAAGCGAAACCGGTCCTGATCCAATAAATTTTATGTGGAATAAAGTACTAAAAATGTTTTATTAATTTTATTTATTCCAGTTACTAAACATTCCTAAATCAATGTTAAATAAAATAATCTTATATATAAAACCGAAACGGCGTATGTATGTATGTGGGTCTGTAATTCCCTTTTGCATTGTTGTTGCAAGTTGCCATAAAAACGAATATGAAAGAAAATATGTTTGAATTTTTATCGGCGAAGATATTTAGTCAAAATGTAATAAATTAGTCTTCTACCAACTTTTTCCCGGCTTTTATTAATATAATAATGTTTATTATTTACGTGAAGGTATTATTTGACATTTCTTTGACAGCAAATTAGATTTTTTTCTTGAATTTGGACATTTTAATGGTCATTAAATTAAATAAAGTTTGTGATTTTATTTTAACTATATTTTGGATGTTAGATTTTGTGATATAATTATGTCGAATGATATAACATTAAATAATTATTGGTCGCTTAGTCCGAGCGACGCCGGGTAGCAATACTAGTAATCATATAAAATAAAAATATAATGTGTCTCATGTGCCCGTGAGAGTGAGGCACTAACACTATCATTCAAATATATTAAATAATAAATGACTGATAAGTTTGTCTTACTCTTATATATTACAGAGACCAAACTGAAAACACTGCACCTTGTGACAAACTTTACCCGGAAATAAATAACCCCAATTTAATGTACAACGATGCAAACAGTATCAATTTTAATCATAAACCCAATCAGATTGCTATTGAAGGCTTATACTCGAGCCTCGGAAACTGTAGTCAGATGAAGTATCTCGAGACTCCAGCAGATAAACCGAAGTCACAGCTCAATGAATGCATACTCTTCGATGACGACGATGACGATGATGAGATCTCTATTGAGACCGAAAAGATTATCGAAGAGTTAGATATTACAATAAAAGAAAATAGCCCCATTGAAGATTCACAAAATTACAATCAATCGTATACTGCACAAGAAGCGAGAATTGATATTATAAATAACGGGAAAAATGTTTCTGACGTGCTTGCAACACCGTATAATTTGGTAAATTTCGAACTTCTGGAAGCACAAATCGACGGTAACGAATTCTTAAATGTCGACGATTTGAATCCGTCGTCGTTCCCCGCGATAGACGTATTAAGCGATCCGATTGGTAAAGTAGCGGCGCAGGTCGAAAACACTGGGACCAATAGTATTTTCTTTGACCAAGACTTGATGAGTTTCTTGGAATCGACTGATATAATAGAAGAGTCTGTGATACGCCCGCCCGGAGCGGAACGTTCGCAGACTGCAACGACTGGTAATTTAGATAAGAATGCTGCAGCAAAGAAGCCCATCAAAAAACACTCCAAGGCCAATAATAAAGCTAAGAAGGCAAACAAATCACTGTTGATCAGTAACAATAATTATACAGGACAATCCAATATGAATAAGAATAATTTTAATAATATACTGAATATAAAAAGCGTTGTGACTAATAACAGTGTGATTGAGGATGAGAAGATTTCTAAACCCATATGTGACATACAAAAGGTTAGTTTCTTTGAATTTCGTATATATGTTACAGTGAAACTGTATTCTCAGTGAAAATATATGCTCGCAAGTTACAATATATTTTCACTGACTTGGCCAGTCAAATTGTATCAAGCAATATATTTGTTTGACAATATGATTTCACTGGCACGATCAGGAAAATTATACTGGCCGAAGTCGATGACTTGTCGGTACACAATTTTGGCTTGTTTGAAACGAAACAAAATAAACTAGTAGTCCCTTTCATACAAAGTCAACAAATGACAGACACCAAACACTGACAAATATGAAGAGAACTGCTAGTAAAGCAACATCGCCGCAACGCTTAGGTTAGGTTAGGTTGCACCCCGCTCTCACGGCGGTCAACAATTTTGACAGCTGTCAGTGAGAATATATTCTTGCTATTGATAATATATTTTCGCTTGTGAAAATGTATTAGAATATGCCTTCATAGAAATTCCAGTGAGAATATAGTTTCGCTGTAACATATACACGTTCACCTATAGACAATTTATATTTATAATTTTCCAGTCTGAAATCTTAATTTCAGTGATTACTTTACTGTAATCCCTAGTTGGATGTAGTATTATTTCAAGGCCAGATTATATTGTATATAT
This sequence comes from Himalopsyche kuldschensis, assembly GCA_028554975.1. Lineage (NCBI taxonomy): Eukaryota > Metazoa > Arthropoda > Insecta > Trichoptera > Rhyacophilidae > Himalopsyche > Himalopsyche kuldschensis. The sequence goes on along the minus strand of JAHFWI010000031.1, from coordinate 1,146,781 downwards.
AAGCTTTAAAACAACTATGTAGGTTTACCTGGACCACAGGAACACAACTGCTAATTTCATTAATTTATAAATTGTATTACAGTGGAACCCCGATCTTACGTTCTCGCATTATACGTTTTCCCGCGTGGAGCGTTCATTTTCTATAGTCGCGGCATTTAGTTCATATTTAAAAATTTCCCGCATTCACCGTTTCCTGCATTGATTGTTTGTTTTCTACGGTCCCTTGAAAAACGTAGAATCGAGGTTTCACTGTATTGTTAAAACTTTTATTTTTTATTACTATCTAGCCCTCCTCCTTGTGTCCTTTAAAATGGAAAAATACCAACCTCTATTTTATCATTTATGATAAAAGAATACAAGCGTCAATCTTAGCCCTTTTTGACTGATAACGTTTCATGTAATCGACCCCAGGTTTTCAGGTTGTTCTCGTTATTTAAAATAACTGTTATGCGTAAGGCATTATATATAAATTTTAGAAATAAAAAATCAAAATAAACAATTAAAGAACTCTAATCTCTATTCATTTTAGAAAAACATTAAAAACTGCTTGGTTATTTTGGCTAATCCCTTCAAAAATGTCGTAGAAGTTTGCCACTAAAATAACATTGCGATAGTGAGTCTGAAATACTTCTTAAAAAGGCGAAACACAATACCTGGAATTAGCAAAGCCAAATCCATTGAAAGCATTAGGTTATATTATTGATATACATCAGTGATCGCCCTAACGGTTGCCTTTTGGCGTGTGGCATTTTCAGTAGCTCGCGTAGGATGTTTTACTATATTTATAAATTTGCAAGGATCAAATTTTATCAATCGTTTTGGGCACAAAAACAGCAGTCTTGAAAAATTTTAAGCAAATGCAGCGTTATCAACATTTATAATTTAAATATCTAAAAAAGTATGACAAAATGACTGGAGTTTTTAACACAATATAAATGGGCATTACAAATTGTGCATTGAATTTAATGGCATTAAAATAAGCTAAGATTATCTCCAAAATTTATTTCCAAAGCCTTCATGTATATAAATATGTATCAGACAATTTCAATTTAGGAAAATAGCTCTCATCTTTATTGAGTTTGGAGACCACTGATCATGCATTTTTTTCAGGTGCCACCAGATAACAACACCATATCCGAGGACCTGCTAAAACTGGTGCAAAAAAATAAAGTTCAACTCTACTCGACCAATGATAGAGACACTTTCATAATTAGCATCAACAGCGATATGGAAGCTGACAGAATAGAGAAATTAATCAAAGACGGACTTCTGACCATAGATATTGACGAAGAAGAAGAAGAAGAGGAGGAGGAGGAGCCAGATAAAGACATAGACAGTCAAATGATAAGCTCAGAGTTTTTAGATACGGCGACATGCGACACGATATTTAAAAACGTCGATCGCCTATTCGAAGACACGATAAGTTTGGCGGGAGACGATTGCGACACCGCAACGTGCCAGGACTATAATTTTAACAATTTAATTCACGTAGATAATGTGTTGATCAAGGGCAAGGAAGAAAGCGGCAATATGTCCAATGACACGGTCCATGATGTAGCCCAAGCAACGGTGCCGTCGACGGATATTAATCCTGACCGGATCAATCCGATTCGTGACGAGGCAAAGGAGAAGTCAACGTTCAAGAGCACACAGAGAAAATCCTCGAGGAAAGTGTTTGCATGTAAAATGTGCAACAAGGTCTTCAATAAGAAGGATAATTATCAATCGCATATGGGTTGGTATTACAATTTTCCTTCATCCTTAGATTTATGACAGGTTTAAATATTTTAGTAATACTTAAAAACACGCTGTTTACGGGCCCTTTGAATAACTTTGTTAATTAGCATGCTATTGGATATTTGATGGCCAATAAGCAATCGCCCAAAATTGTGTACTCTATAACACAGTGGTTCTCATGTGCGGCCACCAGAGGATTTGGATGCGGCCACCAAAACAGTTTCATAGAAAATATTGATATTAAAAAAAAGGTGGTTTTACGTTAATTTCTCAAGAAAGACCATGAAAATGAAATATTTCGTAAACAAAGCAAATAATAAATTGACAACCATGTGTAGGTCCATTTGACATACCTGAAACTCAACAGACTCAAAACAAAAATTTTGTGCGGCCACCAGACATTTTTATAGGACCGCTTATGTTTTCGATGCGGCCACGTTTCAATTTTCCATGAGAACCACTGCTCTATAAGCATAGGTTATTAACACATTCAATGCTAGACCTGTGTTTTAGTATGCAATAGAACTCGCTAGCCGTGTTCTCAGCTTTCAATGTGTTAATAAAGCAACTGAACGATAGTAGGTCTGATGATGCTTCTGAAAGATGCAAAACACGTGGCACTATTCGTCACACAATGCGTGAAATAAACTAACGTTTTAATAAGCATCCAATGTGATAATTAAGAATTTCGACTGAGGGTGCTTGATGAAATTTCAATATCAAATTTGAATCACTTGAATTTTGTACTTTTCCATGATTTTTGTCACTTACGACCCGGGATTCACCTTTCGGCATCTTCAGGCATTTCAAGTGCACGGATGTACTTGAACCTACGCGTGGTAAATAGTTTATATCGTTTATATGCAAAAATAAAAGTAGATCACTAAGTAAAATTGCTATTAACCTAATCAATATGAATAAGCGAAAATTCTTCGCAAATTTCGCCTAAAGTACAAAATTCAAATTTAACATTATTTAAAAAAAATATAAATATTAATAAATATTTTTTTATTGAAATATTGTGATAATTTTTAGTTATTCAATTGAGAAGTTTAACCTTTCCTTTATGGTCCCAAAAAAACTTGAAATGATCCGGTGATGTGTTGTAATCAGTACGCTTCATGCAAATATTTTGTTTTTATGGTGATTTATTGCTGATATATGTAGTGACTACACATTACCACATGGGATGTTTTTTTGGGACCATAAAGGAAAGGTTAAGACTTTCGATGGTTTCGGCGGTAACTTTGTGGAAGTTCATTTTAATATAAAATTTTAAATAACTTTGATTATTCCACATATTGTGCTACTAACTGTGACACGTGTTTCGCCTCTTTCAGAGTCATCTTCGGACTATGAAAGGTTTAGATCTCACACACTATAATAAAGATGGCATTATTTATATATTCTAATTATAATTATAAATTATTTGCATAGGGAGTCACGAAGGCGGTCCTCAGCGTCACAAGTGCGACGAATGTGATCAAAAGTTCTCATGGCGGACCACGCTGACCAGACATAAATCGGCCAAACATGGACCGAGGACCGTTTGTCCGTACTGCTCTGCTACTTATACCACTCTATCGCAGGTACTAACGTTAACTATTGTAATTTGTTATAAGAGTCCAGATGCATTACCATGATTTATAACAGGGCTGTGGAAAAATTTAAAAAAATTACGACTCCGGAATTTCCCAAAAACACGACTCCGACTCCAAAATTTACCAAAAACACGACTCCGACTAAAAAAAAGTATTATTTCGTCACGTTTTTTTCCTACCTTTCCTATTTATATGTAATAATATATCAACCAACCAATCCGGTCAATAGGAAAATTTGATTTATTATATGCAAAAATATAATGATCAAACTTTAAAAAAATTCCGACTCCGGCCAAAAAACTCCGACTCCACAGCCCTGATTTATATCGTGTACTTAGTGAATAAATGGCAAGCAATGCAATGCCACTTAAAGAAAGAATGTGTTTGTGTTTTAATTCTGTTCATTGAAGTGCAAAACAAAAGATAATGTGTATCCAAAAGGATATACAATATCTTTTGTTTTTCTGTCTGGTGAGTATACCAATAAATCAGACGGTTTTTCAACCCGTAAGCAGGCCACATACAACTGTCTATGTGTGGAGCATGAACTTTCCAAATTTTGTCCACACACTTGTTGCGATTGTCCCTTTGCTTTGTTGATCGTCATTACTAATGTGAGTAGCACCGGAAACTACAAACGTTTCAATTCAAATGGCATATCTGTCGGAATCATTGGGATGCGTGGCAAAAGTGCATCTTCTCTTTTTAATTTTCCATTTAAAATTGTAGATTCTTTCTTTTTTCTTTTTCAGGCTCATCAGCATATCCACGAGGTTCATCTACAGAAGAAGAAATTCAAGTGTGACTTTCCAGACTGCGGGCAGGCATTCTTTAAAAGCACTTACCTCAAGATACATTACAGGTTCGAATCGAATCCAAGATTGTTTGTTAGGCAGTAAACAGATTTTAATCCTAAAAATTCGTATGAATGACCTTGAACAAGATCTGTCAGTAGATAGTCCAAACACACATATCGATGGCTTAAAGAGTAATGTTGTTAACTTTACTTTTGCCTGAAAATGACTTAATGCCATCTTGTTGCATCATGCAATGTGCATGTCTCATAAATTTTTTATAACCAAAACTTATTTGAGAGCATCGGAAAAACTCCATTGTCTTTCTAAAACCTACTCTGCTAATTATCCAACTCCACCATTTTCTATTGTCACCTGTCATTCATTCGTTATTTTTCAGCGGTGGTACAAAAAAATCGTTTTTAAAGGGGTTTTTTTTTGTTTATAACACAAAATTTTACATTCTCAAAATAATCAGTTTTCACCCTCTCCTGCACAATAGACAAAAACGGAGTTAGCAAATTTTCTCTTTAAGACATCGATATGTTTACTTCCAACTTTCTACAAATGCTTTTTAATGCTTCTGACATAATAGTAACATTAAAACTATTTTACCGCAGAACTCACACCAAAGAACGTCCATACAGATGCCGACTGTGTGGAGCGACCTTCACTTTCTCCTCGCATCGTCTGCGTCATGAACGCACTCACTACACGCCACCACCGCTTCATGGGCAAAGGTGAATTATACGCACAAAGGGTTAACTACTAATTATGTCTTTTTAATCATATATAAAGTTAATGGAATCCCACCGGATCTTTTGAGATGCTGGGTTTTGCCAATAGAGTTCCCTAACAGAAGTTGTTTCCACCGAAGACTAGTTGAGAACTATTCCCACTCCTGATTCAGGATGTGTGGTGTAAAAATATAACACCGAAAAAGTTTTGAATCATTTGAATTTTGTACTTTTCCATGAGCTTTATCGCTAATCCGGATTTCGCCTTTCAGCATCTTCAGGCATTTCAAGTGCACGAATGTGTTTGAACTGACGCATGTTAAACAGTTTGTATCGTTTATATATGTTACAGTGAAACTGTTTTCTCAGTGAAAATGTATCAAGTAATAGATTTGTATGACAACATGATTTCACTGGTCACGATCATTGAAATTATTGGCCCAAGTCGATGATTTGCCGGCCTAAAATTTTGGTTTGCTTCAATGAAAGAAAATCAGCAAGTAGTCCCTTTCATAAAAAGAGGACCAAAGAAAAACACAGACAAGCATTGGGCTGAAGATAGGGCGGTCAAATTTATTTTGAATGACAGCTTGGAGAAGAATATACTTACACTGAGAATACAGTTTCACTGTAACATTTACAAAAATAAAAGTAGATCATTATAATGTTATAAACATAATCTATTTGAATTAACGAAAAAATTTATAATTATAAGAAGTACAAAATTCAAATGATTCTAATTTGAAATTGAAATTCCATCAAGCACCTTCAGTCAAAATTTGAAATTAAAAAAGGTGTTTTTTTATTTTGTTTCTCTGTTCAAAATTTGTGACACTGATGTTCGTGTTGTACAAAATTTCACACACATTCGATTCGAAACAATTTGAGGTAGCGAGAAAAAATCAGCTAACCACTAGTCCTGTACTAGTCACAATCTTTCTTTCCCTACTCTCTGAGTTAACAAGTTTTTTTTTTTTTTTCAGAATACCGCGCTGCAGCCAATTAAATTTTGGGAACAATAACATCCTTCCCACCCAGTGGAACATAAAGAGTCATTAATTTTTTTTAAGTATATTCATCATTATATCAAAATTCCAGTGTTATTTGTAATCACTCATCAATAAAGTATATATTTATGTCTTACTTCACTGTTTTCAATATAATTATTCTAATAAACCAGGGGTGTGGAGTCGTTAAAAAAAAATACGACTCCGACTCCAGCATCTACTAAAAACACGACTCCGACTCCAGCATTGACCAAAAACACGACTCTGACTAAAAAAAAGTTTAATTTCATAATTTTTTTTCCTACCTTTCCTATTTATGTGTATTCAATTAAATATCAACCAAACCCATCCGGCCAATAGCCAGAATTTACCTTTTATATGAAAAAATAAAAAGTTCAAAATTTCCGACTCCGGCTAAAGCGCCGTATTTCCGACTCAAGCCAAGAAACCCCGACTCAACTCTCGGCTTCTTAATAATAAATATAAATTCTTTAAAAATACGTCGGATGAAACCCTCCTATTATGTGAGTAAGCATTTCTATGCTATTAGCTAGGAATAACATTTTTCAAATTTTATATTGAAATTCCATCAGTCCTAAATTATATCACGAGTTGAAAATGCTCGCGATTATTGAAACTGGTCATGATCTATATAAGATTATATGTGAAAAAAGGAGAAAAAAAATGTCTTAATTAATTCAAAATATTGTTTGCATCAAGCCTCTCCCTGCCTCCAGAAGAATGAAAAAAATCCCAATCTCCATTTTTAGAGTGAAGAATGACAAGCAATTTCTATTTAATTAATAAATGGATCTTACGATAGTTAGTCTGAAAATTCTACATAAAGAAGTGAATCACTAACATTCAATTTAATTTTATATTGAAAATAAATTTCTACAGTGACCGCCAAATCCATCAAAAGGATTTGTATAAAAATCTATCCGTACTGGAAATCAAATGAACGCTGCAGCAAAAGCAGAAAATTTTGACCACAAGGCTACAGGTCCGAAACATATATTGTACTGTGGTAAGTTAGTAATTTAAGAAGAGAATGTAGCTCTTCATGCGAAGCATATCAATAGGGCTGTAGCAAGGTTTTCAGGCACCCAGGGCAAGGAGTAGATTTTGCGCTTCCTGAAATCATTTTGGCCTCCACTATGCTCTGTCATTTTTTCAAATTTGTTCAAGAGCCCTTTTAACCACTGGAATAATTTCATGCATGCATGCTATTTTGCATTTGATGGCCCATTAGCAAAATTACAATTGTATACATTCTATTGGCACTGTGTCAAACGTTCATACCCAATATTTTTTTTAAATAATATTAAATATTAATTGATAAAAAAAATATATTATTCTCTCGACGGGCAAAACCGGTCCTGATCATATAATAACGTGGAAGTTGTAAAAATTGTTTTTTTTCAAAAAGAAATCTTTTGTAAGATTGCTATTTTTGGGTTTTACATTTTTTTAAATGCAGCCTATGTTCACCAACGTTTTGTTCTTGGTTTTGTGTAGTTATGAACAAATTATAGAACTGAACTAGAACTTATAATTTGTAATTTTTGCGATGTACATTTGTAAATAAATATCGGTTAGAAGTAAAATGAAGCATTGATTTTTTTACTTATGTAGTTATTTACGTTGGAAAATAAGTTATTAATATAAAATAAGGGTCCTCGCACTAAATTTATGCCTACAATCATCTTATTTGCGATTTAAAATAATACATTCGTCATTAGTCTATATGTGACAATTTTTTGACATAGACAATATAGAAATAATGTCTATGCTTCCAGTATGTTCATATATGGTTCATATCATAGATATTATTATTTGTGACCTGGCGACGTTTTTCTCGGCAGAAAATATGAACATGGCGCTATAACGTCTGGCATAGCATTAAAATTCAATGTTTGTTTACCTAAAATGAATCTTAACTTTTCATCTATCTGTAGAGTATGCTTAGAAGAAGGCATATTAAAGTCAATTTTCAAAACGGCTCGCAAATCTGAAGTGTCAAAAGCGACTTGTTCAGAGATGATAGAAAGGTGTGCTTCGGTTACGGTGGGTAGTTATTTTATTTTGAATTCTATCAGTATAATAACGATAACGCGTCACAAAACATTAAGAATAATATTTTAATATTTTTACGTGTGAAACCGCCCGTTGGGAATTGTTACAATGTACAATTTTTGTTAATTTCCTAGAATAGTCCCTAGTATTTTTCAGGTATAATTCAACATGGCCTTCGTGCTTGTGCTGCTAGTACATCGTTAATAACTATTGTTAATTCTCAATCTATCATACATAGAAAAGAAGGGTGCATTAAAAATTATTCACACACGTAGGTATATTGTTATCTTCCAACTACTCCATGTAATGTTCGTGCAATATAAGAGAAGTTTATAAGAAGTCAATAAGTAAGGATGCACAGGCATCGAACTTAAACACGTTTGTTTCAATTTTGGCCAATCACTTAGTTGGTTTTTGTTATGTCATTCGAGAGATAGTATTATAGTCATTGTGAAGAAACTTACTTAACCATAATAATAACATTGGATACTTAGTAAAGTTGTGCTAAAGTTCAATCCTTGTTTATGTCTCTATTCACCCCGTTTGACGGTACTCTATTCATTCACCAGTGCGAGGCACTAGACCAGTGGTTCTCACGTAAAATGAGCTGTGGCTTCATTGTAAATATAAGAAGTCCTACGGAAATGTCTGGTGGCTGCACCAAATTGCATTGAGCACTTTCCTCACTGTTACTTCCACATCTTCCATGTATTTAATAACAGTTTAATGGACACTTCTTGGCGCACAATGCATACGAAATATTTAATTTTCAGAGTACGTTTTGTCAAATTATCTTTTAAAAACACATTATTTTAACTATCAATATTTGATAATGTCCTACACCAGTGGTTCTCACGTAAAATTTGGCTGTGACCGCATTAGGAACATCAGCAGTCCTACGGAAAAGTCTGATGGCCGCACCAAATTTTTGTGTTGAGTCTTCTTTGTCAAAAAGACATACAAATGTATGTGTTTGAGCTTTGGCTAACTAACAATTCTTGGTCCAAATTAACCTGTAAAAACACATTTTTATTAAATACCAATATTAACTATGAAGCTGTTGGTGGCCGCACATGAGAACCACTGTCCTAAACCAACTGTCGTATCTCGGATGCATGAACATACGGACCTATTAAAACATAACCTAACCCAACCTTAGCAATATGTATAACTGATATATTTTCAATATTTGATTTCTTCAGTTGAAGGCTTTTGAAAATATTCAGTTATACATATTGTTTAGGTTGGGTTAGGTTAGGTTAAGTTTAATAGGTTTTAATAGGTCCGTATGTTCATGCGTCTGAGATACGACAGTTGGTTGACACAACCCAATATTTTCTATGAAGCTGTTGGTGGTCTTAGCAAAATCTTCTAGTGGCCGCACATGAGAACCACTGCACTAGACTGATAAATGGTGGCAAGCCTTCTTTTCGTTCTGTTTTTCAATCTACCTTTTTGTTTCAGGCTCAAGAAAACGATGACCTTCCTCAACAGATATGCACCAAATGTGTGTCCAAATTAAAAACGGCCTACGCCTTTCGAGCGAGATGCGAAGAATCATTTCATCTCCTCACAAAGTACATCCAGACTGAACTCAACAAACCTCACATCAAAGCTGAACTTTGTGATGATTCCTCATACATCACCATAGAAAATGCAACCACTCTAGAGATTAAATACGAGGAAGTGGAATTAAAAGAAGAAAAACCCGAAAATGTCTTCGAAAGACTGGAGTTACCCGTCGATGATATAGAGCCGAGCATCGAAGCATTCGAAGTGGACGACTATCCGTCGTCGGATAACCGCGAAAATCACCAGGAACCGATTAGTATAGCTGATAAAAAAATATTCAAAAAACGAAAGAAGAAAAACCAAAGCGGACTGGAGATCGTAATAAAATCAAAATTACACAAATCTAAGGACAGAACTAAAGAGATCTTGGGCATCGATGTTAAAAGTTTAAAAGTAGCAAACGGTCAGTTCCAGTGCAATCAATGTCCTCGGATATTTATGTCGAAGAGGGGCTTCGTTAGGCACCTGGAGAAACATCTCGGCATCAAGAGCTTCTTCTGTGAAATATGCCAGAAATGTAAGCAGCTTTGTTTCTATTCTATGTCCTAGGTTTTTGGGCTTGGTTTTTTCAAAAACTTGTCAATTGTTCAATTTTCCACATTTTCAAAAGATCCTAGTTCAAACGATTTTTACAGTTTTATAGATTAAAACGCCGTTAGATTTTTTGATTGCCGATAAGCCAATGAGCCGGTCAGATGGAGGCCGTTTACCACCTTTTTTTCGACATGGATGCGTTTTGAGTGGTGCACCACACATTGTGATGAAGATTTTAGTCTGAAAATATTTTGACTTACTGTTAAAATGTCAATATGGTAAAATTTTCAAACTTCTACGTTAATAAGGTTCGTCTAAAGAAAATCCCAAAAAAACCGGCCGTCACATGGGGGGACCCCTTAAATATCTAGTACATGCATACATATTTTGTATGAAATTCGACTTACGACCAAAGTCTAGGAACGTATCTTGGTCGTCAAGTCAAGGACAACCTGTATATTTATTTCTCTGTAGCAAGCAAAGTTTTTCTGAATACGGCAGTCCATTTTCCAATCTATCTTTGCATTCCTTTTCCATTCAACTTGGAAGAATCATCCATTTATATAAATTTTTCGCCACGCAGATTACGCGAGAGAATGGGTCCACATGCAGACGCACACACGCCCGGGCAGCAAGAGTTTCCAGTGTGAGCACTGCCCGAAACTGTTTGAAACCAAGGGGGCCCTGAATATGCACATGATGGTCCACAGCGATGTCAAACCGCACGTCTGTGACGACTGCGGCAAGTCGTTCAAGCGGATGGACAGGCTCACATTTCACAAGTGAGTATTTCCTCGTTCTTGAGTCCTCGAGGTGGAGCAAAGTCTCCATATCAATAGATTAGTTCTTTCTCATTGTTATCAGTTTAAAAATGATTCCTGTTTCTTATATCATATCGTATTTGAATTTGAAGATATATTCCACTCTACAGCCATGTTGGGAATTCAGCATAGATACAATATTTCACATGGACATGAGTGAGTTCAGATGAGTTCTATTTTTTTATGTATTATACTTGATTTTGTCGGAACTCACTCAGTTGACTTCTTTGTCAATTTTCAATGTATTTTTTCACTCTTATATCTGTAAACTACAGTCAAACCCCCCCCCCCGATAACACTACCCCCTATAACACGCTGACCGAAAATATTCGCCGCAAATCCCCCGATAGCACGGTCGCATTCCATTGTCGTTGCTATGTGACGTTGCCGACTGTCATTCCGGGTTGTACACACACACACAGCCAAACGGCTGGTCGTCTCTACGGTGCATACACTCAATCAACATGTGCCAGACAATACACGCACAGCGCGGCGACTGTCTGTGTGTGGCATTTTGCAAGCGCTATGCATTTTGTCACCTAGCAACCAAATATCTACGTAAATATTTCGTTCATATATTTTTTTGCAAAACTAATATATAATCTTAGTTTGCATTTTTCGTGGAAAAAAACGAAATCCCTAATTTTGTATCAGATTCACACCCCCGTTTACACTACTTCATATAACACAGTCCTGACCATAGGGTTAACGGGGGTTTTACTGTATATAATTTTTTCACATTGCAAAAGTAATATACATATAATTTGTGATTTTTGTATTGTACATATTAAATTAAATAAATAAATAGCATATCTAAACGCAAACAAAAAATTTCATCAATGACACAATGGAGAAATTAAAAGAAAAATTAGGTTAAAAAAACATAAGTTGTTATTACTTAATTACTTTTGTTGTCACCAGCTGAAAATCATTATTTAAAAAATCTTTGTGAGTAAGATAGTCTGAAGATGCCTCTGAAAGGGGTGAAACACGTGTAACAACTAGGAGCACAATACGTGGAATAATTAAAGCTTTTATCAATTTTATATTATTACCAAGTGCACTGCCGAAAATGTCCATCTCAATAGGCAGTGTATTGATCAGCCAAATAGACCTTATGACTGGTGACTCAAAAGACCTACGCGACAAACAAAATTGTTCAGCTTTGGTTATGGCCACATAGGTAAAACACAATAATTGACTGTTTTCTCAGTACTATAATATTTTGTTTTTTTATTTCTGTTTCAGAAAAATTCATTCTGGCATCAAAGAATATATATGCCAGTTTTGCTCCAAGGACTTTTACATGCAGAAGAATCTTTTAATTCATATCAAGTATGTACTCTTCGGTAAATACTAGGCTTTTATTCATCATTTTTTATAACCTTAGAATAGACTAAAGAAGGAACTTCAGTGGGGAAGACTATTTTTATATATGCCACGTATAAAAAATCTTATCATAACAAGTGGTCCACCCGCAGTTCTATAAAAATAAATTCAAAAAAAATGAGTGACAAATTCCAAAATTATTCTGTCGTGATGTACGTGAACTATGTTTGCTTGTTTTTTTAATAAATTTATTTGAATATAAACGCATTTTTCAATAGAAAAATAAAAGGTTATCTTTCTGCAGGTACAAGCATACAAATGACAGGAAGTACCAGTGTACGCTGTGCGATAAGAAATTTGTCACCGGAAATTGCCTGAAGATACACGAACGGAGACACCTCCGCATCAAGAATTACCAGTGTGACCTGTGCGAGAAAACCTTTGTTGCCCAGTCGTAAGTCCAATACTCTACACTAGGGGTGGCCAAAGCGCCGATCGTAGCGATTCCTAGTTGATCGCCTATCTGATCTGTACAAATCTCTGGTGCCCATCCCAAGGAGCGTGTGACAGGGACAGCATGCTAGATTCTCAAAGTTAGCCGATTATCGTCGAAAATCTCTTTCTAAAACCTGGGTCAAACAAGGGTTGGCAATTAGATTAATATAGGCTTTAAATTACTACTTTTAACGTGATCGACGATGATGTAAACGCCTACTTGCCATAAAGCAGCATCCCGAAATACTAGAAATATTAAAATTCCACCCCTGTCGAAAATCATTTGCAATAAAACATGCCTCAGTCGGAAGGGAAACTATTGACAATCTTTCTATAATCGTGAAACCACTGACAGATCTATTTTGTCTCCCGCAGCGGATTGCAAACTCATCTGAAGATGCACACGAAAGAGAAAAACCACCCGTGCAGGGTCTGCGCCGTCATGTTCAAGAGGACCGATCACAGGAACCGTCACGAGATGACTGCGCACGGCATGGACTTCAGGAAGCAGAAAGCCATTTGACGGTCGGCTCCGGAGGTAACGCAGAACGGCAGTACGGTGTCGCAGGACGTTTAACCGTGCCGTATGATGTTACTGATTACATTGCCGTAGCTGTTAACCCATTGTTTACGGTGTGCACAATAACCATAGTAATTAAAATGGCCCGTAAACAAAGTGTTGGCATGTTTAATTATTTCTAACAAACTATTTTATTATCAAATTTGAATCGTTTGAATTTTATACTTTTCCACGGGTTTTGCCTTTCAGCATCTTTAGGCATTTCAAGTGTACTTGAACTGACTCGTAGTAAATAGTTGGTATCGTTTTTACATATAAAAATAACAGTAGATCACCATGTTTGATTGATATTAACCCAATTTAGACGGATTAGAGAAAGTTTTGATGTTCATGAGTTTCAATGATTGTGTGAGTAAATTATAATTATCAGGTATTTAAAATGTTGTATCGTATAAACTTAATACCAGCCAATAACATGAAATGCCGACTAATATAATTGGTGGGTTTTGGCAGATGTATTATTAAAATATTGATTTATTTCAAATGTTTGAATTTATAATTAGTGATATTCATTTAAAAGGATATAACAATGGTGAGTTTGGGAGATTGAGTTGCTCATTTGAAATTGGCAAACTATTCACATGTGCCCTATTTATTTTATTTATAACATTTTTATTTTTGTATATGTTACACCGAATATACGAAATAGAGAATTACATGAAATTGGCAAAATTTTGCATAATTCTTGAAAATTGCAAGCCCATTACCTTATTCATGAAAACGACAAATTATCTGTTGAGTGCGTGAAATCGTAGGGATAAATAATTCTTTAACTGTCAACATGACAGCAGAAAAAGTAATTTTAATACGGATGGTTTTATTAGGATGCGGGACGGGTCCGGGTTAAGGCTGTGTCATTAATTGGACATGTAACAGTTCTACTAAACGTTATGTACAGATTATTTTTTTAAATTCTAGATAAATACACGTATCTTTTCAACCCTGACGTGTTTTGATGAAAATTTGAGTTTATGTCATACATACTTTCATTTGGTATTTTTTGTCGTAGGCTCTTATGATATTGAAAAATATAAATACACATATCTTTCAACCCTGGCGTATTTTGATGAAATTGTCAGATAAGTCCTACATACTTACAATTGGTATTTGGAACGTAAGCTCTTATGATATTTAAACATATACACGAACAGGTACACGAAAATAAACAGATAATAACAATATAAAGTTATTTTAATAATAGCTCATCATATTTTGATGTATGTGTAGTTACTTATAGATTCGTAAACATGCTGCTAAATTTTGTTTTGATTTCATTTATTAAATACGTAAAGAAAAGAACCGAAAAAGGTTGTTTAATATGCTGAATAATAACTACACATAGCGCCATTTGATTCTGCGCACCTTGAAAATCATAGAATTTTGCGATTTAAATTTAATTCATACAACAATTCACAAAAGTAATTAATACATCTATTAGAATACTACCTAATACATCCTTTTAAATAATATCTTGCAATAGAAGTCCTGTTTTTATGAACAAATTGTCAGAAAATGGATTTCGAGGGGATTACGACCAACTGGACCATTGTGTTTGGGATTGATTTATGGCGGGTAAACAATTCACCAAACCTTTTTTTGTGTTAGATGGAAAGATTAGATGTCAAGTAACATTTTAAATGAAATAAAACAATTTTATGGCTGCGCATTTTTTTTAAATATTTTGTCACATCTCCTTTGGCCTCAATTACCGCCAACATCCTTCTGGGAAGAGACGCATACAAATTTTTTTAAATTTCTTCCGTTATTTCATTATCTCATACTTGCGCTATATTTTCTTTTCTTGTTCTTGTAAATTTTTCGACTTTTACAGATTACGTCGAATGGTGAAAATTAGAATGAAAAAAACCAAAGGGTTACTCACATAGCGGGATCGATGGCAGGGGGCTGAATCGTCCTGGTAAATCGGATCCGGGTGATATTGGGTTAGGTCCTCGATAGTTGGCAAGACAAAGTTTTTAATCACTTTTTTGTATTTTTGTCCATTCATTATGCCCTTAATTAATTTTAGCGGCCCTAATCCATAGAATGTCATGCATCCCCATATCATAACATACGGGGAATGCTTCACCGTGCGACGAATGCATTTCGGATTAAAACGTTCCCCAATTCGCCATCGCACAATCTGCCGACCGTCCGATCCAAACAAATTAAATTTGCTTTCATCGGAGAAAATAACACTTCTCCATTGATTTTTAGTCCAATTTCGATGACATTGGGCCCACTCGAGATGTTTTTTCTTCATTTTATCCGTAAGTAACGGTTTTGCTGCACTAATTCAGGCCCTAAAACCCAGCTCCGTGATCCTTCTCTGCGTGGTCCGCAACGAAATATTGGATGACGAAGAAGATTTGACCTCTGACTTGATTTCTTGAGCCGATTTGAACCGATTTTCTAGCACAATATTTTTTATTGTGTGGTCGACTCTTGCTCGCGCCCTACCACCCCCTTTAAGTCTCTCTATCACCCTTGTTTCTCGATATTTTTTCATGAAGCAATGTATCGCACTTTCACTGAACCCCACTCTACGAGATATTTTACGCATGGAAATATTCTCCTCCACCAAAGTCAATACTTTCGACTTGATCGCAATCGACATGCGCTTTTCACTCGACATGTTTATTTGACAAACTTCACACGATCACGGCTTATGTACAAGTGACCTGCTTTCTGGTCGTAAAATTGTGTCGAACAATAACCAATAGTATCCCGAATATCCTTTAAGAAACTTATCCGAAAAAAATAACGGATTCTAAGAAAAAAACGCAAAACAATACAAAACATCGGGGTGCGCAGAATCAAATGGCGCTAGCTGTATTTTGAGACGAAACTCGTGATTTTAGAAATATATCACATTTTATGTTTAGGATTTCATTTTCAACTAGTATTTTTTTTACCGTGCCAGCTCCCAACTTGGAGCAGTTGGGCTCCTCACAGAGCTTAACTCGTTTTTCTACGAGAACTGCTTGTTACTCCTCTGTCCAACCTCTCTTTTTCGAAGAGAGTAGGGATGGAAAGGATACAAGGACTAGTGATCAGCTGATTGCTGTCACTATGCATCGCTCTTTGGAATGGGAAAGGTGGGAAGGGATTTAACAATATAAACCAAGAGTCCATATGCCCCAAGTTGGCAGCTGACATGATTAAAAAAAAAAACGCAATTTTCATTTATTTTAGTTTTATTAAGAAAAGCAATATACTTATAGGCTTAAAATTAACATAAATTAAGATTAACTTAAAACAAAATACTGACTACAATTTTTACAACTTCTGCCACTGTGACATGCAGAATTACAAATTAATTTGTCTCTGAAGCACTTGCATCTAGCAGTTTGGCATCCCTGGATACATTGGCACCTTTTGAAGCCCTGACCAGTACCCACAGAGCCAAGACTTACTGCCCTAATGGATGTTTCCATCTGAGGCACGTCACTTGTTTTTAATTTTTGGTATTTAGTCTTCTGAATGCTATTACGTTCTAGTAAATTTGATACAATGCCATTTTTTGTACTGATTTTGAACTTATTGCCTATTTCGGATATAACTACCCCAATTAAGTTACTGGGGTCTCCCTTACCTTTATCAAATTGGCTTACAGAAATTAGTACATTATCACCTTCCTTCAATGATGGCATTATCAAATTTGATCTGTCCACCATTCTTTTTGCTTGGAGCAATAAATTTTCAGGTGCAATTTTTCTGCATCTAATTGCAGGATGTGGCGCAGGTTCCAGATTTTCCTTTTTAATTTCAGGATGTGTCACTGATTCATCGACATATATTATATCTCCCGCATTTTCACTTGTCACGACTTCCTCAATTTCAATAAATTCTTCTTGAGAATTAATGCAATCTAATGTGTTTTCAAAATTAGTCAATCTGTTCAACTCTTCTTCAATAAGACCATTACTTATTTTTATCAAGAATTCAGGTTGTATTTTGGAACGTAGGCCCATTTTTGGGGGTTGGCCGAATAAAGCCCTATACGGTTCCATTCGTATAGCTTCGTGATACGTGGTATTCATCCCCCATTGAATCAAAGGCAAACCAGTAGCCCAAGAGGAAGTGTTATTGTCCTGCATCCAAGCAATCAAAGAATTCTTCTGAGTCTGGTTACTTCTTTCAACGGAACCTTGACTTTGAGGGTGTCTTGGTCTACCATTAACTAACATTAAATCAGGCCATAAAGACCCCAATTCCTGTATTATACTGGCGGTGAATTCTCTTCCATTGTCCGATTGCAGAATATGTGGGGCCCCAAAGTTGAGAAAAATATCAAGAAGCACTTTTGCTACTTCTACTGCCCTTTTAGAAGTGAGTGGTCTAAATAAACTATATTTTGCGAGATGTTCCTTATAATGGAATATATGTTATCTATGGCTATGAGTCATTAAAAATCGGTAGAATCTGTAGGAGCAATGCAAGAAATATTTTGACGTTTAAAAGACATGAAGTTCGTGACAGTGCTGTCAGTGCTGCCAGTGTACTAAATAAATAAATAACCTGGAATTATTGACTGATATATTTTCATATAATCTGACATATGGTTAAGTTGCAAAAAACACCACCGTGGCGCCACTATCTATGCAACTTTTGGCTTAGTTGCAAAAAATACCACCGAAGCGCCACTATCTATGTTGTCCAATGCATGATCTAGACAGAAAAAATACTGTCGAATTCATGCACTTGGCCGATATTTTTTCGTTTTCATGAATAAGGTAATAGGCTTGCAATTTTCAAGAATTATGCAAAATTATGCCAATTTCATGTGATTCTCTATTTTGTATATTCGGTGTAACATATATAAATGATACAAACTCTTTACTACACGTCAGTTCAAGTTAATACATGCACTTCAAATGCCCAAAGATGCTAAAAAGTGAAACCTGTGTTCAAACTCATGAAAAAGTATAAAATTCAAACGGTTCAAATATGAATTTTACATAAAAAATAACACATCTCTGTTTTTAACGAAATCGATTCAAATTTGATATTGAAATTCCATCAAGCACATTCAGTCGAAATTCAAAATGATTTTAATATGTTTCAACATTGTTGTCTTTAGCTTCGATTGCGGTGCTCATTTTCTTTAATCCCGCTTCGGATAGCTACACAAATGAATTATTCAATAGGTATATGGATTTTGTGTAAGAATGCATTGATGTATGTCTAAAATTTTCTCCTGCCCATACGATTCTCTATTCCCTGGAAAATACCTAAAACATGCCGCACAGGCAACTCTATGCGAACTTTCGCTATTTGATACTTCCCTCGAAAACTGCTACAATTTGGTCTTAATCACGTTTGACTTTAGGTGTCCATAATTTTGTCAGCTGCCTACGCGACGAGGCTTGGCTCAATACTGTTCCAGCTTTCAAGCCTCGTCGGTTCTCCGAAATATGAGCATAAATGTAAATCGGTAAAGATTTCGAAGAAATATTCGTAAATGAATATGAATTTTGAAGGGTTCGTGGATTTCTTATGCTGCGACTAGATTAGAGCTGAGCAAAAGAGTCACGAATATAGCGGACATACGACCAGAAAGTATTCAGGTCTTAGTTGATATTTCTTATTTTTTCTTTTCTTTGATTTATAGCTACAAGATATGAAATATAAATTCGAGTAAGCAGTGTCATAGAGTTACATAAACAATTTTTTTTTTATGTAAATTGGCCATTCGCCGCAAAAATGTCAGTTTATTGGGCTCTTCGTGATATGCCTGTACAACATGAGAAACTTTGTCCTCTAGCACTATATATTTCTTTTTTCTAACTTCTGCTTGTCCAGTCCTGGTCTTTTCCAATGTATGCTTGTGGCAAGCCAGATCCCTTTCCAGTCCATCTAATAAAAACTACGACACTTGGATGGCTATACTGGAAAATGGAGTTTAAAGCGTTGTGAAACCCTTCACAGCAATTCGTTGTTTTAGGAGACATTTCTGCTGCTGCTTCATAGTGATTCCAAAGCCTGATGGGGAATTGTGGAATTCTTTCCGCTGCACCTTCCACGTATGTGGTAAAAAAATAATTTAACACATTTAACTTCTCGTCATCTGGAAATGAATCGGCAAGCAATCCAAAAACTGACCTCACCTCATTGATTGGCACAAATGCCAACGCTGTGAGCGATTTAAGCAATAGTTTGACATCAATATTAGACTCAAACTCCATTTTCAGGCCAACACTGCTAATTTTCCTGAGGAGACTTTGGCACAAATGGAAATAGCATCCCTTAATGTCTGCATTTGGGAATGGGCAATGTGCACTGCACTGATGCAAGCCCTTTCGAAGTCGAGCAAAACTTTAATTATGGAGCAGACATTTCAGAATATTCAACATTTTTGAATATGTCGCGAGATTATTTCTCATTGATAAAAAATATATGCATGGAGGATAGGAATCGCCAACTTTGGCATGCCGCGTGTAGAGTTGAAAAAACACTTTGGGCGTTTTGTCGAACGTGCCGTCTCTATAAATGGTGTCGCTAGCTAATGCTTGCAACAAGCCCATATCACCCACTGCCAAAATTCTGTCAGAATCATCCACTCCTGAATCGTGCACGATTTTGACATATTTAGTAGGAATAACCTTCCTTATTTCGTGCAAGTTCTTGTGGAAAAAATTATAGTTTTATGTGTTATCAAACTTTGTGGCTTCGGTTGCCATTCTTTGACCACTGAGTTAAGTGGCCACACACCAGGACACAAAAATTTATTTCGTTGACTTTTAGGCACTCCAATTTTGAACGAAGCGTACCTTGCCTTTGTCAGCAATTTATTAACACTGACTGTGACACCTGGTACACTTTCAGCTAAAAAAACCTTTAGACCATCGACGGTTGTACTTAAATGTAGGGACCAGACATGAATAAAGGCTAATTGCTCAATTCCTGAGCAAGCCGCAGTTCCCGCTTTAGTGCCGCATATGTAAGAAGTCACAGGTAAAGTGGATTATGAGATATTTACCTGGCATATACAGTGTCGGCATCGCCAGCACATTTAACCTACTGTGACGCAGGTGAAACCTGTCTTCAAAATGCTTCGAGCAAATCTTCTACTATTATAGAAGGATTTCATATCAAGCTTCTGCCCAGTCATTCCACTGGCCCTTTTCAACTTAGAAGCTTCAGCCTCCTACAGTGTGTTTGCTTATTCGGTTGGCAAAGTAAATAGTGAACAGTTTAACAATACTATAAACAGAGATTGAAACGGCAGCTGTAACTTTAAAGGTATTTTTGAATGTGTCAGATGACCAAATTAACCATGCCGCAAACCGCTGCTTGAATTTTTCAGGCTCTGGAAATCGATGAAATATTCTTTCCGCAGCAAAAGTAAGAATACCGTTCTGATGTAGGTACATGCTCGACATATTACAAATATACACTTTATTTATCTATGATATACACCATGTAGGTATTGTTATGATAACAAAGTAAATAGCTTACGATTTCCACTGCCATCACACCCTATAACTGCGCACCTTTTCTTGCCCATTGTAAGATTTTTTTTAAATTTATACGAATGCAACAGATTTGTTATGATCCCAGCGGCCATTTGTATAATACTGCCAGCGTCTGTTTATGGTTGGAAATATTTATTGAGCCACATCCGCTTTCTTGGACACTACTGGCTAGCGATTTCCGGGCAAATAATAATGTTCCTAAAATTTGTATGAAATTAGTCGTGAGTGGCAGGACCCCGTCCTGGCCTTTTCCAATGTATGCTTGTGGCAAGCCAGATCCCTCTACAGCAGGGCTGTGGAGTCGTTAAAAAAAACTCCAACTCCGACAAAAAAAAAAGTATTATTTTGTCAGGTTTTTTTTTCTTCTACCTACGAAACAAAAAATAAACGAAAAGAAAAGAAAATAAAAAAAACGCTTTGTAGGGCTGTATTATGTACATATACATATAACTCCGGACTTGTAAGTGACTCTGATGTCAATACTCAATAGGCATAAATAAAATTAAACAAGTTCAAACCTCAATTATTTGTTCATTCTTAAAAACAGCATTGCTTCTATCAAATCTGCATTCGTAGAAGCTCTCAAATCGGAATTCAGGATTTTCAGAGAGGAAAATAACCGCTCTATACTTGTGTTGGCGGTAATACCGTTACGTTCAATGCCGTCTCTTTCACGATATCTGGATACCTCCGAATTGCCATTTGAACATTTAAGTGAGAGGCTCTGTCAATTTTGTCCACTACTTTCAAGGCATCATAAAACTCATCTTTAAATTTTTGAAAAAAGAGTCCGTTGTCAATATTGGGACTCGAACGAGGTTGTTTTATATTTTCTTGATCATTGAGAAATTTTTCAAAATCGTCTTCAGATTCAGGGGTGTCGGAAGAAGATGATAACAATTCATGTATTGAAGTGTTATAGGTGCCTACTGTCGTCTCGTTTTCCACATGAAAGCCTTTCATACGCACGGTTAATTCAAATAGAGCTTTCTTAGCTCTAATTATTGCAGTTCCGTCGATATGGATCGAACCATGGGGTCCACATAAATCCCCGTCAACAGAATATCGTTGTCAAGTAAATTTTTAAAATATAAAAAAATCTGTTATTTTCATCTGTTTTCGAGAATTTTTTAACGAATTCCTTATTTCACTTTGAAATATTCTTAAAGCTGTTACATTATTATATTCAGTTCCCCTTTGTTCAGCTTAATCTAGCAATGTTTCAATACAATTCAATGCCGATTGACTATTGATTTCATGACTAACGTAACCACTGGTATCTTCTTCGCTTGTAGTACTACTGTCATTTTCTTCCTCTTGGGTAACAAGAGAAATGATATCAGAATCGACCATGCATTCAAAGCCTGGATCATTTAAATCATGGTTGAGCAACTCCCCTATAATTTCCTTATCCACATCTTCAAAAAAATTTAAACCTTACAATAATTCACACATTTCAGGTACAAAATTTTCTTCCTTACATTTAGACGAGTAGTGTTCTCTGCATCACCATGTATAGCACCTCTCTGGATTTATAGTATTCAAAACCACCAAACGTCGACACAATATTTCCTCGTTGAGTCTTAGAAAATTCCATCTTGATAATATTTATACTAGTAGTCCTTGTTAAGGTTTAGTTTGAAATGGTTGTTATTATTTTGACCATAGATACGTATAATCCAACATTACCGCCTTGTCAGTGTTACCATTATATGATTTATATTTAGACGTGTTGGAAAATTATAAATACAGTGCACTCTCGGTTATCCGGGCTAATGCTGGGGAGGATGGTCACTGATAATTGAAAAACACAGATAATCAGAATCATCAAATTTTTCTCAAATCAAGCTTAACGGGGTCATTGCCAGTGTCTCAGTGAATGTGGTAAAAAAATAATTTAACACATCATTTAACTTCTCGTCATCTGGTAATGAATTGGCAAGCGATCCAAAAACTGGCCTCACCTCATCGATTGGCACAAATGCCAACGCTGTAAGCGGTTTAAGCAATAGTTTGACGTCAATATTAGACTCAAACTCCATTTTCAGGCCAACACTGCTTATTTTCCTGAGGAGACTTTGGCACAAATGGAAATAGCATCCCTTAATGTCTGCATTTGGGAATGGGCTATGTGCACTGCACTGATGCAAGCCCTTTCGAAGTCGAGCAAAACTTTAATTATGGAGCAGACATTTCCATGAGTATTCAACATTTTTGAATATGTCGCGAGATTATTTCTCATTGATAAAAAATATATGCATGGAGGATAGGAATCGCCAACTTTGGCATGCCGCGTGTAGAGTTGAAAAAACACTTTGGGCGTTTTGTCGAACGTGCCGTCTCTATAAATGGTGTCGCTAGCTAATGCTTGCAACAAGCCCATATCACCCACTGCCAAAATTCTTTCAGAATCATCCACTCCTGAATCGTGCACGATTTTGGCATTTCAAAGTCAAGCAAAACTTTATCGGGAGATTAAAAAAAGTCACAACTTTGTGGCTTAGGTTGCCATTCTTTAACCACTGAGTTAAGTAGCCACACGCCAGGACACAAAAATTTATTAATTTGAGACTTGGTCACTCCAATTTTAAAACAAGAGTACCTTGCCTTTGTCAGCAATTTAATCACACTGACTGAGACACCTGGTACACTTTCAACAGATATCGATATTTTTTAAAGAAAGTCACAACTTTTTTGGTGAACTTTGTGGTTAGGTTGCTTAGGAGTTAAGTGACCACACGCCAGGACACAAAAATTTATCAATTTGAGACTTTTACACTCCAATTTTAAAAGAAGAAAACCTTGCCTTTGTCAGCAAAGTCCCTCGACGGTTGTATCTACATGTAGGGGCCATACATGAATATAACAAAGTTGTTGAATTCCCGGGCAAGCTGCGGTTCCAGTTCTAAAGCCGCACATGTGAGTAGTCACTGGTGAAGTGGAAGAAGTTCACCTTTTTCAATTCGTCAACATTTGATACACCATCTTGGTTGTATATACGTGTAGGGACCAAATAATCGCTTCCCATACAAGCTTCAGTACTAGTTTTTTTCTTTTTCCATATCTGCTCTCTATTTGGAGCAGATATGGCTGAGGTGATCTCAGCACGCGTCGGTGTATGGTCGGGTATATTCGATGCTTCACTGGGTATATCAAAGGTATTCGAGGGAGGAGGTCGATTTAGTACCTCGCAGATGTGATCTCTCCAGATATTTTTAACACGCTCCGAGATTGACTCAATCGCCCCACTGGGACTACGTATAGTCCCGGAATTCGGTTGTGGTCTCCTGCAAATGATTTTAAATAATTTCCTCGTATCACTTCTGCGTAATGCCTTCTCTGCTGCTTTAATTTGTTGATCTAGAAATCGTACATAACTAGCTTAATATATTTAACTTTCCGAGAGTACAATAATTGATCACAAACCATGAACAGTTACAAAAACACTCGAAATATTTACTAAAAAATTGTTCACACGACAATTTTATAAATTCAGGGCTGTGGAGTCGTTGATAAAAAAATACGACTCCAACTCCAGCATTCACCAAAAACACGACTCCGACTCCAAATTTCCAAAATTTCCTATTTACGTGTTTTCAATCATCAACCGACCAATCCGGACAATAACATATTATTTGAAATATTATATGCAAAAAGCTGGAATGCAAATTATTCATTTGCAAGTGACCTGCTTGCACGGCTAGTTAGATATATCGTTAAGAGTCTAAAGAAACCATAAGCAGACAGTGAGGCTATAGCAGTGCATTTGAAAGTAGTCTGAAATATATTCGAAGACCAAACTAGGTTGGCAGTGTCAAATAGGTCAGGCCTGGCTCAAGAGTACGACTCCGGCCAAAACGCCGCAGTGACTCCACAGCCCTGATTAAAACTAATGTAAATGTTATAAAATTAATAGTGCTTTTTCTTATGATAATCCAAGAACACAGGATCATACACAACGCAACGTTATACTCGCGACACATGACACGAGTTTCTTTTCTTTGTGGTGGTCTTTGTGAGGTGTGTTGGCATACAAAACAGCGTCGATGGGCTTTGCTTCCTTTAGACTCTGTGGGTGGCACTGATCGAGAAAAGTGTCTTGTGTCGGTGAGCCTTGTGGGGTTATCGTTTGCTCGTGTACCACTAGTTGTTGATGGTCGCGATATATGATATTTTTCAACAATCTGGGCGTTGAGATTTTCTTCAAAATCTTCGAAATAAGTATTGGGAGTCTTAGCAGCACGATATAAAAAGAAAGCGTTGACGATTGCGATCTCGAGTAGTCTGAAGAAAACTTTCTTATACCATTTTATGGTTTTCCGACCGACTGCTTCGAGTCCTAAAATCCTGTCAACATTGTCCACACTTCCCATATTTTTTGTGTAGTCGACGACAGCTTCCGGTTTATGCTTGTTCAAGCCAGATCCATAGTCGATTTTTGGGGTTTCAACCATATTATTCGAATGGATACTCGTCAGCATCAAAATATCCCGCTTGTCAAGCATTGGTTTTCTTTTCATGAAGACAATCGAACAAAGCAGGTGAAGTGTACCAATTATCAACATACAAATGATGTCCGTACCCAAGATAGTCTTTCATCAAGGCCAGCACCACAGAACTCGATATCCCTACACTGGAATGGATTTCCATATCTGTTGTAGAACCAGTATAAATAATTAAGTCCAAAACATACCCCGGTGTCACATCACAGCAAACAAATATTTTATTCCAAATCTATGCCGTTTCGATGGAATATATATTTTGAAAGATTATCTGCCTTTCCACAACAGGAAACTTTCGTCGATACACAAATTTTGGTATGGATGAAATGTCTCTTTCATAGCTTTTTTGATGGGGTCCAAAATTTTTCGTATCTTGAAGAGTCTGTCATTGCCATTGGATTCACTCGCTAAATGCAAATTTCTCAAGATAAGTAAAAACCTATCTTGAGAAAACAAAACTTTAAAAAATAGTGTTTCGATCATTGGATTGTTCGACCAATACTTTTTTATATTTTTTTTGCCAACCAAGCTCATGAGCATGATGGTTGCCAAAAACACACATGGATTTCGTTGGCCGTTGTATCGACCCATTTTGTCAATTTTGACGTCGCAAAAATATTTGTTTCCATAACAATCGTCTCCACAATATCTTCGTTAAAAAAAAGTTCAAAAAATTGCAGCTCTACGTAATCATTGTCCATATTAATGCTGCTTTGAATGCCGGATTGAAAATCGTCGAATTCGTGAACTGTTGGAGTGAAGGTTTGCAGACCCCGAACGTTCTGGTAATAAATATTGATCATTTTTAAGGAAAGTCACAGTTTTTTTGGCAAACTTTGTGGCTTTGGTTGCCATTCTTTGACCACTGAGTTAAGTGGCCACACACCAGGACACAAAAATTTTATCAATTTGAGATTTAGGCACTCCAATTTTGAAGGAAGCGTACTTTTCCTTTGTCAGCAATTTAATAACACTAACGACACCTGGTACACTTTCAGCAGAACCATCGACGGTTGTGCTTAAATGTTGAGACCAGACATGAATAAAAGATAATTGCTCAATTCCTGAGCAAGCCGCAGTTCCCGCTCTTGTGCCACATACGTAAGTAGTCACAGGCAAAGGTAAAGTTGAAGAAGTGGTGCAACCTTTGTTTCTTCTTTTCACCGTTTTCCATTCCTCAACATTCGATAGACCATCGTGGGCAGTAATCGAAGAAGTTGAAGGAGCGAGTTGACTGGGATTAATTACTGCCGACTTAACTTTGGTCATCATAATACTCCCAACTGGTGTGGAGGCAGGAGACACTTGACATCTCTTAGGTTTGCAAGCTGGTGAGCTGGCGAGTGACCCTCTTCGTCAGTTGGCGTGGCAGAGATGTCTCATTCCCAGCTTTCATGAAGCTTTGAATAGCTTCAACTCGCTCAGTTAGAGCCTTCAGACCTTGAATAATATCACTTATTTCACTGTTTTAATCCATTTTGATATAGTTGACAATATGTTGATTAGATTTACGACTGAATTAGAAACGCGACTAATCAACAATTAATGACACTGGTCGTTAAAACTAAATTAATAAATCTGATTAAGTTAGTAGAAATTAAGCAACACTGTTCAGCGCAAACTCAGTAGGTAAACTAAGACCATTACGAGAAGCGAGCGAACATTTTCTATCAGCTGCCAACTCTTAGCATACCAGTTCCTCCAAGATATTATGTCCCACCCAATCTCTTTCCTTCCTCCAAAGGTCACCCCAGTATCCCGTTGCTCTTAGAAAAGACATACGGTGCGAAACAATACTTGAAACATTGTTTTTTTTTTATTTGCTGTAAACAGAATTGAGATTGAAGATGAATATCAAATTTAAATCGTTTGAATCGTTTTTGTCCATTTCTGTGCGTTTTGTCACTGATGACCCGGGTTCCGCCTATCGCCATCTTCAGAAAGGATTCGAACTGCCTCAGTTCAATTTCATATTTTCACTTTTACGCCTGAAGACTCTGAAAGGTGAAACCCGGGTTGATCAAAATTTCGTCAAGGGCCTTCAGTCGAAATCCTAATGAACAAATTTATTCCCACAACGAATGCAGAACTCGTCATATTTTTTTTAGAAAAGGTGTCAGTAAGAGTTTGACTGCAATTTCTGGAAGTGTTTAAAGTTGCATGTGACTAAAATTAATTCAAATCATAGTGGTTTAGTGACAAAACACATTGAAATGTATAAATTGAAAAAGAAAATGCATTTGTTTTTCATGCCCTGTTATATTATTGTTATTACAATTAAGTTTACATTTTAAGTTTGGTATATATATTAATTAATAAATGTAAAAAAAGAAGGCTTGAGGGTTTTTTTTCCAAACAGGGTTTTAGGTATTTATTTATATATTACAAGCTCGAATTATTCTGATTTATTGGCATTTCTTTCGACAGGTTTTTCTATATTTAGTTGACCACTTTAAATTCATTATTAAAGCCTAGTATTGAAGCGAAAAATAATAGTAAACAATTCTTGGAAACATCATTACCATGACAACTGCATGGCTAAGCCAGTGTTATAGCCCTGAAATTTCTTTTGAGTAAACTTTCATGCCTTCAATGATTATTGTAACAATAATAAACATTTATTTGTGTTAACTGCCTCAAACTGGACAAATTTGTATATACATAATAATGTTACGAGCAAATTGTTATTTAATATGTTTTTTTATATTAATAAATGATTATGATAAAATTACAGCATACTGCTTTCCTTTTTATTATCACACCCTGCCATTGTGCCTTTGAGTAACTGAGCCTGTTTTCTACGAGAACTGTTTGTAGTTAACTACTGCCGATAAACTCTATTAGAAGTCCATATTCTCTAGATTGCGAGCAGACATGGTGAAGAAAAAGAACTTGTCTAAAATGCCTCTAACGAATTATATACTCACTCTGTCAACTAACTTAATTCATCTGAGTCGCTAAAAAAAATTATGACTCCGACTCCAGCATTTACCAAAAACACGACTCTGACTAAAAAAGGCCTAATTTCGCCACGATTTTTTCCTACCTTTCCTTTTTATGTGTATTCAATTATATACCAACCAATCCGGCCATTAGCCAAATTTGACATATACCTATGCAAAAATTAAAAGTTCAAACTTTTTAAAGCCAAATCGCCGTGACGACTCTGACTCCGGCCAAAAACCTCCGACTCCACAGCCCTGATAATTCAAACAGTTCAAAGAAATCTAGAAATATGTCATGTCGATATAATAAAATGTTTGTGACTATCATCAACTCAATTGTGGCAAAGAGTGCGATCTGCCAGATTAACCTATATGATAAAATAAATCTTTCACCAAAGAAAGTCTGGTAAGGATGTAAGTTTAAATGAGCTTCAGCGGATTTTTCAATATTGGAATGTTTAATAAATAAGACAATATTTTAATTTTTTTTTTGAAATACGGTAGTTTTACTTTTTCTAGAGTATTTGACACTGTCCAAGGTTCCATTATAATTGAATAAAACATATCGAGAATTTAAAAAAAAATTTAAGTTACAAGTGTACATCGACAAATCTCATCGTGTGAAAAAATGTCAAATTCGTGCAGGCCCAAGTATCCATTCTAAATCAAAAAATATTACCTGCCATAAACATTAAATTAAGTATACATACTTAAAATGAATATTGTCTATGCTCAAATTTAGTATCTTGTCTATGGTCCATATGTCACTGTCAGTGTAATTATTGTAAAATTTAGAGTTTCTCAGCAAGTTTGTTTCGAATATTAATAAAACCGACACCTGTTGCTTCAAATTGCCGTCTCAAGTTGAAAACAAGTTGACTCTATTTCATTAAAACACCGAAAATATACGTGTCAATTCCATTTAAATGTAACATCTGCCGCTACCTGAAGTGACGTGACGTGATGTGTTGTTTGGTTTGAAAGTGTCGCCGAAGAAGGCGTAGAACAATGTCCAAATCTACAGGAGGCATGTGTAGATGTTGCCTTGGGCCTGCTGCGACGGAGTTTATTTTTAATAAACCTTCAAAAATGCCGATAAAAGAAGACATCCCGTATTCAGATATGATCAACGCATGTAGCTCTTTCCCGGTGAGTTTACGCTGTTAAATTTATTTCAATTATTCCTATGTTATAATCTGGTCATAAGTATTTGCGAAACTACATTCAAAAATCCCGATAATTAATTAATTATAACAAACCCACTCAATTCATTGAAACTCGTTTACATCAAATTTTCGGTAGTTTCAATTTTAATAGCAATTTATCTTCTACTTTTATTTTTGTATTTAAACGAAGCAAACTGTTTACTGCGCGTCAGTTCAAGTACATCCGTGAACTTGAAATGCCTCAAGATGCCGAAAGGCGAAACCCCAGTCGTTAGCGACAAAACTCATGGAAAAGTACAAAATTCAAACAATTCAAATTTTGATATTGAAATTCCATCAAGCACCCTCAGTCGAAATCCTTAACACTTTGTTTACCGGCCTTTTCAATTCCCATGGTAATTACGCACAAATTTGTGCACACCGTAAACAATGGGTTAATACTGGTGTGTGTTAAATCGCGGCAATATTTTACATTTATTCTCATAAGGTATCAACGGAAGACGGCTTACCGCAACACATCTGCACCAGCTGCGTCACCGAGCTCCATCTGGCGTTTCAATTCCGAGAAAAATGTGACGAATCGTTTAAGAAACTGAAAAAACTACTCTTCGACTCTACCGTCACTAGCACACTAAAAACACCAAACGTCGACAGCGATATCTTCTCAGACACCAAAGAAAACAACACACCCGAAGATGCCCTATTCGAAGCAGGCCGCATCTTCAGTGATAAGATCAAACTGGAAATCGACACGGAAGAATCGTGCGACGGAGACATGCTCAACAGTCACTGCAATGAGAATTCCAAAGACGCTAAAGAGGACTTGGCATATAATTTTGATACCAAAGAGTTTATACCAAAACTTGATGAGATGCAACCGTTAATCAGACTGGAGTCGTTGAATATGACCAGGATTTCAGGTAACAGATAAAGGTATCTATTTTAACCCCACAACCTGCTCTAAATCTTGTCCAATGTTTACACAGTGACATATTTTATGATTCTGAATTTTACTTACACTTACTCACTTTCCCACTACATATTTAATTGTACAGTCAACCCTGCTATAGCAGACACTTCTATAGACCTTTTTGCTATAGCGTATGCGGCGGTTTTTTCGTACAAGGCATGCGTCACTTGCTTACAAACTAAACACAAAAAAAAATATTTGACTTGCTTCAAATCACAAAATACAATTGAAAAAACCAAACCCCAAATTTTGTATGGATGCCTAAGTTTATTTAGCGTTTATTTGTTATAGCGTACTCCCTATCCTGTATACTGTATTATCCAGCGGTGTAGCAAACGTAATGTGTTTTCACAGCTTTTTTCCTTAACCGTGACGTGCTCTCAACTGCCTGAAAACCAATCCCACAAAATAAACAAAATACTTCTATTACTTGAAGCATGATCCTGCAAATTCATTTATTAGTCATTATGTTGGTTCTGGAGATCGGTATAATCAAACGTTATTATCGGACTTGCAGAACACTTTCCCTTTCCTCGTGCATTAAATGACACTCCCATAGTCACCAAACTGCGGGCCGGAGAAGATTTTCATCCGTCGCTCCAAACATTCTCTATTTTTGAAAATAAAGTATTAAATTTTTTTTTTTTTTTAAATTTAATGATTTGGTTGTGAATTCACTATTTGTTTCAATTCATCAATTGGTACCTATAAAATACAACAACGTATGAACCCATAAAATATAATTTTCTATTATAAATACAGTAGAAATGACATTTGTTTACAATTGCATAATTATATAAGAACATATAAATAAATATGTTCCAACACGAATATATTTGTCATCCAGCCCGCCAAGTTTTTAAAAATTTCAATCCGGGCTATTTCTCTGGTGAAAAAAGTCTGGCGACCCCTGCTCTAGAATATGTAAGAAGGGTGTGAAGCCAATGGGTACAATATTGACTAATATAATTAATGTGGTGGTCTGTTGCAGGGCTTCTTGAACTGTCAAAATGAATTGAACGCTCATTTAAATATTACAGCATTCAAATTTTAGTCTCATAATGTGAATCATTCACTTTATTATGAATAAAACTGAAAAGAATTTGAATGATGTAAAACTCTTTCAGGTGTACACCCAATCAAAACAGGTGAAATTGAAAAACGTTCCCTGTCAAAGAGGAGAACTAAAGTTCGGCAACTGAAAGTATGCGAAGGTTGCGGAGCCGAGTTCAGGAAAAAGTCAGAATTGAAAGCGCACTACTTGTCCCTCCATCCGGAATTGTGTTTCGGAAAGTACTTCTGCAAACTGTGCAACAAACGTGAGTAATCATCAATCGCTACTTGGCTGTACTAATTAGAATTCGTCAGTGGGTCCCCGTGGTCTAGTGGCAAGAGCTCTGCCCTAGCGATCAAGTGGGCCCGGGCTCAATTCCTGGCCAGGTCAGATTTATACAAATGTAAAAAAAAGTTCTTGGACTGGGAGTATGTAATTTTTCATTGAGCTATTTTCGACTGATTCATTATTTATCATCGAGTTTAACTCGTATGACTTTCACAATTGAAAATATTTGGCACATTGGCTTTAGCTGTAATGCCAAATATTTATTTAAAAAATACTTTTAAATTTAAAATCATTATAATTACCGGTCTATGGTCAAGTGTCAACGTCTTTGGCTTTGGTTTGCGGAGCGCACGGTTCGAACTGCAATTTTAACTTATTTTTATTGATTGAGTTGGCATTTACTTGGTAAAACTCCATTATAATACGGTGAGAAAAATAACAATGTATTTTAATTCTACAGTAATTATTTTATATATTTGTTGATAGCTATTTCGGCTTACGCCCTCGTCAGAACTATGTTATAAACTTAAGATGGTGGAACAGAGAAGAAGATGTATTGTGTATCCTGTCTTAACGGTATATATGTTACAGTGAAACTGTATTCTCAGTGAAAATGTATCAAGTAATAGATTTGCTTGACAACATGATTTCATTGGTCACAATCATTGAAATTATTGGCCCAAGTCGATGATTTGCCGGCCTAAAATTTTGGTTTGCTTCAATGAAACAAAATCAGCAAGTTATCCCTTTCATAAAAAGAGAACCAAAGAAAAACACAGACAAACATTGGGCGGTCAAATTTAATTTCAATGACAGCTTAGAGAACTATACATTTTCACTGAGAATACAGTTTCACTGTAACATATATACAATATCTAATGCACGTTTAAAACATAGTTCTGATAAGTTCTTTCTATATAAAATAATTTCTGTAGAATTAAAATACATCGTTATTTTTCTCACCGTATTGCAATTTTAACCATTCATTTTTTTTCTGCCGTAGCTTACTCTAGAAAAAGTGAGCACGACTCCGTTCATCACCCGGAGTTGACGAAAGAGCACGAGCCGATTGCGTGTCCGATCTGCCAGCAAAAATTCTCCACTAAGACTCTCTTTGCCATTCATTTCGAAACGCATTCCGATGTTAGGAATTATAAATGCACAGAATGTGATGCTACATTTAAGCAATATGTTGGACTATACAAGCATAGGTGAGCATTTGTATTTAACCTTTATTTTATTTGTGACTGGCATATTTCGTCATCGGATTAAACTGATTTGCATTAATACTTTTCAAAATATGAATATAAGAATACATTAATAATGTGTAATGACTTAAGATACGGCATCATGATTTTATTTTCATTTTTAATAAATATTTTTGCCAGATTAATCTCAGTTGAAATGATTACCTTTTCTAAACATACCTGTTTGCTAAGGACCCACACGAATGCAATGAGTGCTATCTGAATCAAATTATTTCAAAGGTTATTCTACGATAGAAATTCCATTCATTTATGCAATTAACTAATGCATATGAAAATAACACATTAATTAATGCAATTGAAATATATTTATTAAAATCAATCTTTTACATTGAACAAATTAAATTAAATGATTATTTCATTGTAACACAAATACTTAATATATTGAGTTGTTATTAATTTAAAGTGTATAATTCCAACTTTCAATAATTGACTAGTTGAAATGTAAAGGGTGTGGAATGGAATTTTTTGAACGCTCAACGCTCGTAAACAAATGTTGACTTAAAATATTATGTCTCACGCCATTTGAGACGTCAAAGTTGCTCACGCGCCCAGCCAGGCTGGCTGAGATCAAAAACCCTTGCCCCTGCTATAAACCTTGCACTAAACAATTATTTCATTCATTTCAGACTTATACACCAGGAGAAACAGTTCATATGTGAAACATGCTCCAAGGAATTCACATCCAAATACAAATTATGCATACACATTAGGTATGTTATATGTTCATTCAAGTGAAATACAGTGAAACGTTAATCATCTATCCCAGTGATACGCAACCTATTCTCTTCCACGTCGCACCAAAATTTTCCCCAGAATTCCATGTCACATCACAATATAGATGAAAACATTGTCATTCATTTTGAAACTTGGGAACCACTTGTTACACAATATATGGAATAACAAATTTATCAATTTGATTTTATATAAAATTGAATTTCCACAATGTTACCGTCGAATCCATCTTAAGTTATGGTGGAGAATTATATTTTATCTACCTGTAGGATCCTGGCATCCTGGATGAGCATCAGGTACTATCCATAGGGAACAGTGGGCTAAACTGAAAGTTGTTGTGTCTGTCATAGATGGAAGCTAAGCAAAAAAGAAATGATAGGGTATCTTGAGGTGCCGCATAGTGGCTATATGCTCCATTTCAGGACTCCTGTTTCAAGATAATCGACTTTTTCTAAAATCATGAATATCAGACTGGTGTCTGTGCTATCAATGTGTTTTCAAAATCTTTTATGCACTACCTAATATTCTTGTCGCCGGCCGCCACTGTTGACATCTTTTCAAGAAGTTGAAAGGCTGTTTGAATTTTTCCATTCTCAGATCACATACAAAAGAAAAGCCATACAAGTGTGCAGTGTGCTCAAAAGCGTACTCCACAGGAAACCAACGGAACATGCACATGGCCAGCAAACACCCTGACGCCGACTACCAGGGATTCGATAAGGAAATACTAGGAGCCCTACTCGCGCTAAAAGTGTAAGTATCCTTACTGCGTGACCGTCTTTTTCACGTATGAATTCACTGGTCACTCATGACTCACGGCAGTCTTTGGATTGAAACTCATTTGATTGTAATGTGTTTCCATTAAATTAGTATTTTATAATTTTAGATTGACTACATTAACCTGCCATGCGCCACCCTCGAAAATATTGTGCAAAGCCGTGGAGTAATCTCAGTCGACCACTTTTTACTGTCTTTATTTAAGTCTATTTTTGAAGCGATTATGTTTATTTATGAAGTGCCATTTTTGGAAGCAAACAGTTTCCTGCCACTAGATCAGGTAGTCTCATGGACACCAGAACATTTTCTGGTAAGCGAAGATGTAGACAGTGCCCAGTTCTGATGATAATGTTCTGCTTTGATTTTTTTTTTTGAAGCAAGAAACGAAAAAGCAATGAATGCAGCTACTGCGGAAAGACCTATTATAGGAAATCTGACCTTGAGGATCATATGAACAAACATATCGGAGTCAAACCATATTATTGCGATATTTGCAAGAAAGGTAAGAGAAACAAATTATGCTGCACGCTGATATTGAATATAATGCAACTTCCAAAATGATCAACTTCCAAAACGCTCAACTTCAAAAATTTCAACCCTTCCAGATTATTATTCCAAGCGCAGGCACATGAGTCTGCATAATCGGCGGAAGAAAAGTCACCAGTGTGAAGTTTGCGACAGGACTTTCACCACCGAGCAGTATCTGAAGGCGCACATGTTCATTCACAGCTCGGAGCGGACGTTCGTCTGCGGCGAGTGTGGTGCCACCTTCAAGCAGAACTCCTCGCTTTACACTCACAAGTAAGATGCCTTCTGTAATTGGTTCAAATCATTTGAGTTACTTTATGACAGTATAAATATTAAACGACCATCCCCTCACATCAACTACACTCATTTGTATGAAATAAGGAACAGCTTTTATCAATCTGATAGAATACACTTACTTGAAAAAAATAACTCGATCCCGTCTCACAGGGTTTCAAGTTGATTGATTATATACATTTGGGTGAACAATTTGATTGCCCCGCCACCTCCCATTATGTGTGCGCAGCCGTTTTTCACATCCACCTCCATAATTACGCTATACATGAAAATTAACGAATTTACTCCTCACTTACTTGGCCCGATACAGAGCTGTACAGGACCGATCTTTTAACCATGCACTTTAAGTGCTTAAAGAAAGGAAAAAGATTGATTGCATAATCGCATTTTGTCCACTGAGTTGATCTACATAATGTGATGGTAAGGTGCAATGCCAAATATTTTTTGACTAACTTACTAACAATGCTTACAGCGTGCACAAATTTGTGCTATTGTTAATTTAACATCAAATGCGAACTAACTATGTTGATTACCAAAGTAATTAAAAGGGCCAATAGACAAAGTTAATTATATATTGTGTTTCTTTTGTTTTTTAAGGAAATTACACGAAGAAAAGGAGTTCATCTGTCATTATTGCTCGAAACCGTTCACAACAAAGTATAAACTGCAAATACATATCAGGTAATTATAAATACATACTAATATTTAAAAAAAATTAAACCAGGGTAGCGATGATGACCCTTTTGAGTTTATTTCAAGCTATATATAATAAATATAAATCTGGCTCTGGGTGTTTATACCACGCCCGGGGGGGGGGGGTATCGCATACTGCCATTCTTTCCAGATTCTGTTTTGAATTTTTGTGGCCAATGACCGTCTGTAAACAATGTGTGTCTCCCAAAATGTTTTGAAATGTCAACGTGTTATGTTTGTTTGACACGCTCGTCATAGGTTCGCCTAGGGCAGGGGACGGCAGTTTTTCAAGTGTGAAGAGCCAAATTATCGTGGAAACAGGATAACAAAAGCCCTATAGAACCGCATATATATATACAGTGAAACCTCGATTCTATGTTTTTCAAGGGACCATGAAAAACAATCGATAAATACGGGAAAACTTAAAGTATTAAATAAAAAGGTAAAACTTTTCAAAAATTTCAAAACTTTTTTATCAAACCTCTAACATTCATTTTTTTAAAAAGTCCGGAATAACACGTTGCTTCTTTTCAGTTTGGCACTTCAACTTTAACAAAGTCCCTTCAAATTCACATATTTTTCTAACAGATTCATCTTTCTCCTCATTATTTGCAGTTTGGTTTTTTTCTAAGAACGGATTGGATGGGGTCGAATGTGCTTATAAGAAATATTCAACATAATCGGTCAATCGGGATAATATTTGTGACGGTACCATAATATTTAGATGATAAATCGAGGAAACCGATAAATCGGGGGAACGATTAATGCGGGATTTTTTAACATTGTGTGTTTCACCGGGACTATTGAAAATGAACGAACCACGCGGGAAAACGGTTTATGCGAGAACGTTAGATCGGGGTTCCACTGTAATCAACATATGTATATGAGTTAGAGATGTTTTATTTAAAAAAAATATTAGAACGGTGTCAATGCATCGCTTTTGATGGCGTTACTATATCTGCAAATAGCTACTTATTTTTAATTGAACACATGATTGTAAATTTTTATCCATTATTCTCCTACCAAATTTATTTTATATTTGGTTCATAGTATCAGGAGGTAGTTTTCAAAAGTGGTCAAATCCATCTGTTGAAACACTGACAATTGGAGATATTTTCATTACTTTTTCCTCATAAATTTGTGTTTACTATCAATATTTTTAAAATATGTTTTAAATTAAAGATTTACAGATAATGTGTAAATATTCAAACTTTTCCATGTGAATAAAAGAGGTCTCCAAAGTTTAATCTAAAACTGGCAGTTGAAATAAAATATTCTTGAATTTACCACTTTTGAAAATTACCTCCTGAGTTGAGAATGTTTGTTTATATATAAAGGGTTTTTCAATAGGGACGCTCAAACTTTTGAGGTTAACACTCGTACTTTTTGACGTTTTGACTCTCAATTTTTTTTGAGGTTAACACTCGTACTTAGTTGGCAAATCATCATGGAGCAGTACACACCGGAGCAACGCTTGCAAATTATTCAAATCTACTACCAAAATTCGCGTTCGCTCACCGCAACTTTAAGAGCATTACGACCATTTTATCGTCGTCATCACTTGCCTGCCACATCAACAATTCAACGTTTGGTGCAAAAATTTGAAAGCACATTGTCGCTACAATTATATATATAGAGCCAAAGATTTTGAGAATACCAAAAGCTAAATTTCTGCTGGTTTCGAGCCGCAAACGACTATGCAAAGAGCCGCTCCTGCCGACCACTGGCCACTGGCAACTAGGGCATGCACTAGGTTTGCCATCACTGAACTAGGGCATACACAGTTAACCTTTTCTGAACACACCTGTTTGCTCAGGACCCACACGAATGAGAAACCGTTTGAGTGCAACGAGTGTGAACTGAAGTTTGTGACGGGAAATCTTCTCAACACTCACAAACTGCGACACGGGACCAATCGACACTTCGCCTGCCACCTCTGCGACAAGCAATTCAAGACCAACAGGTTTGTGATCTGATAATCAAACTAATGAGAAATTGAGCGATTGACTAACAGGCAGTTCTCTTATAAAACAAAATGTGGAAATACCTCCATTAACCGCCCTGCCTTCAGGTAACTTTCCGAGAAATAGGCAAAATAATGTAATGAAAATTACGAATCGTGTCTTGACCAAAAAAAATCACATTTTTTT
Source organism: Himalopsyche kuldschensis (assembly GCA_028554975.1). NCBI lineage: Eukaryota > Metazoa > Arthropoda > Insecta > Trichoptera > Rhyacophilidae > Himalopsyche > Himalopsyche kuldschensis. The sequence continues at coordinate 1,108,653 of JAHFWI010000031.1, read as the reverse complement.
TTGGTCAAGACTCTGTGACTCCAACTCTGATTCCACAGCCCAGGTTGAAAATAACATCAACATCAAATCATTTTCCAATGCATCCAGATTGCTATGATTTGAAATTGAAATTCCATCAAGCAACTTCAGTCGAAATTCTTCAATTATTTCTGAAATCATTTCTGTTTTCAGCGACAGGCGGCAGCACATGAAGGTCCACGAGATGGTGCGGAGGTATCCGTGCAAGATGTGCGACAAGAAGTTCTTCCGGTCGGACCACAGGAACCGGCACGAGATGACCGTCCACGCGCTGGACAGCACCAAGCTGGAAGCCAACTCTTAACACGCACTTACCGATGACGCGTATTTGTAAACGTCACTGGAAAATAATGTTTAACCCAACAAGCTGCTATCTTTATTTGAGGCCAAACACACTTTACATTGGAGACGCGTGCAATACTCGCAAAAAAAAATTACAAATTAAAATCACTTCTTTGTTCATTGCTACTCTAAACCTTAAAATGACACATTAGAATAAATTACTATTTTATATTTGACACATAAATCAGAAGACCAAAGCAATTGCCTTTAAAGATAATGAAAAGAAAAATTGTATCTGTTAAAAAATAGGTTAAATTGATTGGTTTGTTGGCTCTCCTGAAAAGAAGAAAAAAATGAAAATCAAATTTGAATCGTTTGAATTTTTTACTTCAACTCATTTTTTAAGAACATTTGTGCACTTGAAATGGCGAAACCCGGTCGTTAGTGACAAAACTCATGGAAATGTTCAATACTCAAATTTGATATTGAAATTCCATCAACATTTTTCCGACAACTAAATTATCGATCAATCTGGTGATTGCTTATTCAAGATTCAGCTGTTCAAGATAAATTTCACTGGATGAGAGTGGAATACCATGGCGTGAAAGATTACGCTTCATTGCTTCCGAAATCATAAAATATGGAATACTCGCAAGGATGGCGTGTGAGGTTTCCCTGGATATATCTGTAATTTAGAAATTTACTGTGGACAGGGGAAAAAATTATAAGAAACAATAAAATCAGTTAGGAGTCCTTATGTAAACAAATGATACCAACTATACTACAGACTGACCACGCTACTTATGCACTCGAAAGAGTGGGGCTGTGAGTTTGTTCTGAATGACGCCGACAAAAAATTTTTTTTAAGAATTCGAAAATTTTTAAATTCCTCAATTTGATATAGACTGAATGTGTGGGCTAAGTGCGGTCGGTGAATTCTTATGTCAGAGGGGAGAAAATTTAGTGTGACAGTCATATAAAAAAGACATATAAAATAAGAACTTGTGGTACAATTAGAATCAATACAGAATTACCAGATTCATTAAAAGATTAAAAAAAACTATATTTCGAGAGAAAAAAGATACTCTCTTACAGATTAGCCAATCGATGAAGGAAGTAAGAATGATTTCATGATATCATGAAACTGGATGTTTTTATTGAACTGTGCCATTTTTACTTCTTTAAGAGTACATAATTTATAAGATAATATAATATTTCTATGACATACTGTTGCCCTACGAAAAAAATGGCAGAATGCAGATCTAAAAACTATACGCCTGCACCTGAATGGATGTCAGATATGGCACCCCAATGGAATGAAATCGAGGCGTTTGTGACATCCAGGGCTGTGGAGTTGGTAAAAAAAAGTTCGACTCCGATTCCAGCATTTACCAACACCATGACTCCAACATTAACCAAAAACACGACTCTGACTAAAAAAGTTTAATATCGTCACTTTTTTTTGTCTAATTTTCATTATTATGTGTATTCAATTTAACATCAACCCTACCAATCCGGCCAATAGCCAAATTTGACATATAATATGCAAAAATAAAATGTTCAAAATATCCGACTCGGTGTACGACTTCGGCCAAATCGCAACAACGACCTGACTCTGGCCAAAAAGCCCCGACTCCATGACTCCGACTCCACAGCCCGGCTTTATACTAAATAGAATACATGACTCACAAAGAACCTTTTTGGCCCATGTTTTTTTTTATATTTTTATTATTATACTGCTATAAAAGTGAGTATCATGTATAGCTTTCAAAAATATTTAGCAAATGGCATTCATAACCAGGGCTGTGTAGTCGGGGTATTTTGGCCGGAGTCGGAGTCGTCGCAGCGATTTGGCCGGAGTCGTACTCGGAGTTGGAAATTTTGAAAAGTTTGAACTTTTTTTTTTTGCATATAAGGTAAATGTACCAGTCGTTGATCGTTTAAGAGAAAATTTCAACAAAAATAACGATTAAGGTTTAGCATTGTACCGAATGAAAGCAAAGTAAGTATACTCATATTGGATCATATGTCTTAATTAATATTATGTAACAAAACTTACGAAAGGGCCTGCTTAAAAAAGTTGTGTTAAATTATTTAAAGCCATGTTCCTGTTTCAGTAGTTGACCATCTCACATATTGAAAAATTCAGTAGTTGACCATGACTAATCAGGGGGCTTTATAGTGAACTTTCTGTCAGAGTTGCCTCAGGGCTTTCTGTCACAACACTCTTGGTTGAATCAAGTAGCAATGGGTGGTTTTTAGGAACAAGGTACACACCGTTACTAGATTGATCACCTAAGAAATTTGAAATAATACACTTTCCTCACTAGGTGTTGTTTTCAAATGGCCACCCTGGCACTCCATTGGCTATATGGTGATGTGTTAGTGGCTCATTCCGACCACAGATGCCTTGACTTGTCTGAACTTTACAATTTAGAGCAATCCCGCATCTGCATTTCTTATTTGGGGGCATTTTATTCTCAAAAGATCAACTACTGGTACATTTACCTTAATATTTCAAATTTGGCTATTGGCCGGATTGGTAGGGTTGATATTTAATTGAATACACATAAATAGGGAAACTAGGCAAAGAAAAGTGACGATATCAAACTTTTTTAGTCGGAGTCGTGTTTTTGGTCAATGTTGGAGTCGGAGTCGTGGTTTTGGTAAATGCTGGAGTCGGAATCGAACTTTTTTTTTACCGACTCCACAGCCCTGTTCATAACTCAATTTCAAAGAATTTATTAGTTACTGCCTGCTTCCTTGGAATGGCACAATGGGGTAATATTGTGACAGCACAAAGTACACAATACATCATCTTATAAATCATTCTTGACAAAGCCATGAAAATATGCAAATGTGCCAACACAGAAGAGATGTGGTAATAAAAGGTAAAGAAAAAATTTCACAGAACAGTGTGCATTAATGCATAAAACAGAATACATATCAAGAATCAATCATCAGATTTTATGCATTTATACACTTAAATTCTGACATGAAAGCACAAATGTTCTTACAATATTTCCTTCTGTCTTTTGTTACTGCAGAAAATAGATGTATTCTAAAGAAAATATAATTATTTTGTTTTCAAATTATTACTGTTATTAAATATGTTATAACGACATCTACATGTGGTTTTTAATGTAATTAAAATCATAATTGATTTAAGAATATATTTTATGATATTTTTTGGATCCTAGTATTATAAATAATGTTATGTTTTTATCTGTTAAAATATAACAAATATAAATTGATTTTCTGTTTAACTTGACCGTGTTTTCAGTTGAAGAATCAAATTTTAGTTCTAATTTAGAGTCTTTATAGAAAATGTTGTAATAAAGGTATGGTTTACATAAAACAAGTATTCTTTTTATTTCAATCGCATAAGCAGTGGCGGATTACCCCATAAGCGCAAGAAAGGCTCGGGGTCTAAAAATATCTAGCATATAGCCCACATAATATATGTTGTGAAAATTTTTGACACTTTGGTATGTATGTAGGTGTACGAAAAATGCATTTTTAATCATAGCAAAGAATGATTTAAGAATCATAAGGTATGGTGTGCTGATGAGCTATGTAGGTACCCATTCTGAATTGTTTCTAGTGAACTGCAGGGAATACCATACATTCGTCAAATTACGATTCGGAAAAAAAGACTCGAAATTAAATTTGACATTAAAAACAATAGTTCTGAATCTGATCAGTCTAATCTTGAATAAATTTTGGAACTGTTTTATTTGAATAAGACTCCAAAATTTGATTGCACCTCTGGTCTCCCGAGTGCTTAATCCTCATTCTAGACCAGTGGTTCTCACGTGAAATTTGGCTGTGGCTGCATCAGGAACATCAGCGATCCTAGGGAAATGTCTGGTGGCCGCACCAAATTTTTAAGTTGAGTCCTTTTGCAAAAAGACCTCAACATGTATGTGTTGAGTTTTGCTAACTAGCAATTCTTGATGCACAATGAAATGCATACAAAATATTTTATTTTCAGTGTCTATGTTGACAAATTAACTTGTAAAATCCTATTTTTATTCAATATCAATATTAACTATGAATCTGTTGGTGGCCGCACATGAGAACCACTGTTCTAGACATAAGAATAAGTCAGAAGCTATCCACAAACAAACAAGTGTGAAATAAAAATAGTACCGCATTCAAAATTTATTTACAGTTACATATTTAAAAATAATTACACATTTTTAGTAATTGTTCCACATAAAATTTATTGGATCAGGACTGGTTTCGCTCATGGCGAGCATTGTCAACTGATTGTTCAACTTCAGTTGACAATGCTGGCCATGAGCGAAACCGGTCCTGATCCAATAAATTTTATGTGGAATAAGTACTAAAAATGTTTAATTATTTTTATTATAATGCCATTCCACCAAGTTCCATTGACAGTGAACACCTTAAAAGTGAGTTATATATTTGTTTGTATCTTTTTCAATGCATCTATGAATGTCTTTTTTGTGACGGACATCATATCTTCCAAGGAATTAAAATCTGACACACGTTCCTCCTCATGCACCGACATCCGACTCTCCAGAGATTTGATCTTCTCATTTGCCACCGACAACCTTTCCTTCAAATTTGTATTGCATTCGGCATTCGATTCTTCAGAGAGATTCTCGAAGGACAACGAATCCATCGACACCCTAGTGGCCGAGAACATTGAACTCACGGACGTGAGAAACTTTTGTGAGCTGCATTCTCTGCTTATAACATTGTAATAACTCATCTTAAACCCTGTAGTCTCCGCATACAAAACCTTGTACTTTTTCTCCAAACCCATTTTGATTTCTTTCAAATTGTAATACCTTTTTTCCAGATCTGTGTACATTCTTCGTTCGTCTCTTAGTCTTTTATTTGTTTCTACTAAAAAGTCGGTGAGTTTGCGTAGTTCATTCTCATTCACAGCAACCAACAGTGCAAGGCAGACTTTCTCCATGGAACCGTCGATAAGATGGTTCAATTTGTTTTTCAATCTTTCTGTATCATTGCTTTTTACGATAAGCTGTTCCTGTAAGACCTTCACCTTAAATTTCTCACTTTCTAAATCTTTCAAGGCACTGTTGTATTGCTCACAATATTTTTCATTTGCTTTACTCTTCTCCAATTGTTCACAAAACTTCTTCTCCATTTGTCTTAGTTGGTTCTGTTAAAATATATAAATAAATAATAAGAAAAAAGTAGTCACTAAGGGAATGAATAAAAAATCATATTGATCAGCTGCTTGCAATCAAATAGTTTAAACAAATATTACATTACAATTGGTCGCATCTCATTAGTTAATATTTTGTAATGCTAATGTCATTAGTAGTATAAGTATTGTTTGCATTGTTTCTGTAAGGAGGGGGTCCTTGCTTTCCTTAAAAAGAAAAAATCCCAAACTCCATTTTTTAATACGGTGAGAAAAATTACAATGTATTTTAATTCTACAGAAATTATTTTTGATAGCTATTTCGGCTTACGCCCTCGTCAGATCTATGTTTTAAACGTGCATTAGATCATGTATATATACCGCTTAGACAGGGTACACCATACATCTACTTCTCTGTTCAACCATCTTAATTTTATACGGTATTAATAAGTTATTGAATGTGACAAATTGATTTGATGTATTCTTGAAGTGAAAGCTAATCTTGGTTTTCACTAAGTGAGAATAAACGTATTATTAGTATTGTATCAAGTTTATTTATTTAAAATTACATTAACGGCTTAAGAAGTGGTGATGCGTTAATGGAGATTTGTTCGTTAATATGTCATTGGATTGATTATCCCTATTAATATCTAGTTGTTCCAATGCATTTAGATTAAGGCCCTTATTACAAAAATGTTAACAAATCGGGACTGAATTATGTCATGTGAGTCATGCGAGTCCGACGAGGGCGTAAGCCGAAATCGCTATCAACAAATATATAAAATAATTTCTGTAGAATTAAAATACATTGCTATTTTTCTCACCGTATTATAATGGAGTTCCGCGTAAGATCGGGGTTCCACTGTAACAGCAATAATAAAATGCAACTAGAAGCATCTCAAATGAGAGCTGCAACTTCCCTCCCTTTTCTACATTGTAGGTGTATTGGCAACCCTTAGTTATGCCACTATTAACCTATGTTGTTGAATTGGGTGTATAATAGAATTGCTAGTAAGTAAGCACTCAGTATATTCAATTGTGTAGTTGAACATTCAAGGCTTCGAACTATCAAAAGATAGACATTGAATCAGCTAGCTGTGGAACTAACAATTTTAACCAGTCTAGTACATTGAGGTCTCAAATGGCGAGACACGTAATATTTTTAGCTAACATCGGCTTATGAACTTTTAGTCACATCTATGCTTTACCAGAATAAATTTAACTATCCCAGAATTATGGAAAGATGATTTAGAAAAATAGATTTCTGTAGGAGGTGTCATTTTACGATTTTTTTATTATTTTTAATGGAAATTTATCATGTAAAAAGGGCAAAACTCTTGCGAAGAGATCACAGAGACCGACAATAAGAGATTAGTCAGTTATATCGAGGTTTTACTGTACATATTCCAAGTCCTTAACCTTAACTCACCAAATTTTGATCAGATTTCTTTTCAATTAAAACACCCTTCTTTCTGATCTGCAACTTTTCTTCCAAGTCCGATAATTTACTCCTTAAAAGAGCTATTTCTTCAGCTCGACATCTATACCCAACCGGTTGGTTTACCAACTCTTTAACATTAACAAATGTATCGCCAATTTTATTCTGCAGACATTTGTTAGCCAGTATCAGCTCAATTTTTAAAATGACATTTTTTTTCCTAGAGTAATTCAATTTTTTCAACGATTTCACTAATTTTTTCTTTAAATCTTTAACTTCATTCAAATAATTTGCGCATTCATTTTGTTGCAAATCTTGTACTATGTCTTTCGGGTTATCTTGCCTTATCAACAGTTTCCTCTCCAAATTACAACATTTATTTTTGAATGATTCCAATTCGGAAGTAAGATGGCGGTTTCTTTTGCACAATTCTGTTATTTTGGAATTAATTACTAAGGTAGATTTGGTAAACGAAGTTGGATTACCTACTGTAATGAAATTTGTAATGTCATTTTTTAATGAATTGATTTTCAGGTGCAACCCATTGATACAGTCATCTTTATTATGAATTTGGTCATGTAAATCTTTTTTGTCCGATTTCAAAACCTGAAATAAAATAATATGAGATATAGCAAACAAAGAAAAACACTCAAGACTACTTTAAAAATACAAATGACCTGTAAAGACTCTATGGCTTCTACCCAACACTTATAAATATATATTGATGTATGCATCAAATTTAGCAAAGTTTTCATAAATTTCCTCCCACCCCTTATATGATCCTGCAAAAAGGCAAAAGAATGGCAATACGCTAACTATCTATCCTTCTGGTCCAACTCTCTCTGAAAAGAGAGGTTGAGTGATAAGATCTCTTTTTGCACACACCTTCCCGATGTCCATTTTGAACAGACCTGATAGTTGAATCAAATCAGAAATATAACTCATGTAGTTGTTTCCATAACAACAACAAAATTTGGATTAACACTGTTTTTGAAAAGGCTGAGTAAATATTAATAAGCCATGAATCACATAGAGCTTGTGATTAGTTCTTACAATTTTATTTTTTACAGCCGACACCAATATGTTGATAAGGTTTTGACAAATATAATAAAGATAGTTATTATAAACCATTATAATTATTCAATTGAAATTGTCATAAAAGACAACATATTATGTATACAGAAATTATAAGAGTAAAAACAAAACACCAAGTCTATTGCTGAAAATTTCTACTACTTAAGCAGTGCATTGATTAGCTGAAACAGCCTTTGTGACTGGTGACTCTGGTAATAACTAAGAGCTAATATGGAATCATTATATTATGAAAAAATGCCTACTACAGTACACAACCAAAATGATTTATCATCTGTTCAATACCTGAATTTGCTGCAACAACTGCACAGTAACTTCAGAAGGACAAAACAACATTTTTGGCTCCTTAGTGTTGATGTCATCATCCTGGATGATTTCATCAAGCTCTTGTTTTCGAGTCAATCTGCTCTTAGCCGACATTTCTTATAAATGTCAAAAAAATGTTAAGACTGTCATTTGTTATTAATATATACCTAGGTGCATTCAAATATATATTCCCAACTGTATTTCAAATATTCGTCAATAGAGGGATTATATTGTTTTTTATTCTAAAATCTTGTGTAGTACATACAGTCTCAACTCTCATACAACTAGCCATTCTATATTTTTTTAGAGTTTCTTGATTGAAATGCCATTTACTTGGTAGACCCATTATAATATGGTAAAAATATGAAGTTCAAAAAGAATTTGAATTGTTCGAATTTTGTACTTTTCCATGAGTTTTGTCGCTAACGACCCAGGTTTCGCCTTTCGGCATCTTCAGGCATTTCAAGTGCACAGATGTCCTGGATGACAGTTCTGTCAGTCAGTTCAAGAACATCCGAGCACTTGAAATGCCTGAAGATGCCGAAAGGCGAAACCGGGTCACTTACCGACAAAACTCATGGAAAAGTACAATATCAAAACAATTCAAATTTGATATTGAAATTCCATCAAGCACCCTCAGTCGAAATCCTTAATTATATCCACAAGAATTTATATGAATTAGTGAATAGTTATTTTAACTTTATTATTTACTTTCTATTTTTGCACAAATTACAAAATTAATTTTATAAAGATAATGACCGGTTTCAGTTTGCGAGGACGCAAGCATTATCAAGTTATCTTTTTGGTGTCACTGCATTATTTAAATAAAACACATTCAGGGGGTAAATTTAAAATATGGTCAAATCCATAGTTGACAAACTGAAATATTTCCACTACTTTTTCCTCATAAGTTTGTGTTTACTATCAATATTATTAAACTATTACTAATTCCAGTTATAGTCTGATAAAGATCAGGACCAGTTTCGTTGATTCTGTGACATAATGCTCACAATGAGCAAAATAGATCCTGATCAGAATATATGTGGATATAGTTATGATCTTTAAAAGTATTTTTTTTTCTATTAAAATCAGCAAATTTCACTGTTGATTAGATTCGCAGTCATAAAAATGCACCCCTGCAAGATGCGTTCGCACTGCTACAATTTCCGCATTGATGAGGAACCAGGTGTTCATTTAAAAAATACTAATATCGCGCACTTAAGTTGAAACCCTCATTTTTATATACTATACCAGGGGTAGCCAGACTTTTGTGACCGCGATTGACTTTCGCTTGAAATTATTGGCGGCGATCGACCAACATTAAAAGAAGTTATTTAAAGCCTATATTAATCTTATTGCCAACCCTTGTTTTAAGAAGTGCTTTTTGTCGATAATCGGCTTACTTCGAGATTTTAGCGTGTTGCCTCTGTCACATGAATTGTCTCGCACACTTCTTGGGACGGGCACAAGATTTGTACAGATCAGACAGGCGATCAACTAGGAATCATTACGCTATCGACGCTTTGGCCACCCCTGTACTATACCTTGATTACCAAAAAAACCCCAGGGTAAGGCGAGCGGCCATATTACTTACATATTTCAAAAAGATTATCTAGTAATGGGAAAGAAAGTCTAGACTCTTATAAATAAAATAAAACAATCGCTTTATAAAATTATACAATATTTATTTCATAGAAATAGTTTGTACAACTCCAGGGTTGGTTTGATGTGAAGTCAATCATTTTGATAAAAAACAGATGGAATAAATTAATCAAAAAGACCGAAGCCCATGTCATCGTCGGATTCGGGATCCGACTTCTCTTCCTTCTTCTCTTCTGCAACAATAAGAGAAAATACGGCAATTAGTAACGAGTTATTGTTTGAAGCTATACAACACAATTTAGATGGAAGGGCATCAGGTACAAGAGTCGACATCAAGATATCTCAGTCGAAAGATGGTATAATGAAATCATCATGTTGAGGTTGAGGTACAAATACACACCACACCTGTTATAATATTAACCTTACAAGAATAAATCTGAGGATGCTTCTCAAAGAGGCAAAACTCGTACATAGTTATAAGTTTCACAATATCTGGAATAATGAAGTTATAGATTTTAATTTAATATTACAATTCAATTCCACAAAGTTACCCTGCTGGCATACTGAATGTTTAAATCGTTATACTTAGGGCACCAGAAGCCCCAACTGGGCAAGAAACTGTCAATTCTTTGTGGAAAGAATCAAAATCTGGGATCCCATAAAAAGTATCATCATACTAATTTTGTTGGCGAAAAATCAATTTATAATTTTATACATAACAAAATAACTGTATGTGTTCGATGTTGGCATATAAACAGACCAATACTATGCAATGCACTTTATAAACCTTTAAACGAGCAAGTAAATCTAAACTGAATTTAATTCAACATTATCTTGCTATATTACTAATAAAACTTGGCAACAGTAACTCTGAAAAAAAAAACAGTAACAATTAACACAATAAGTGAAAATCAAAGTTATTTTATATTGAATTTAATTCATTCTACTGTTTAGACCAAAAGTGCGTCCATACTCCTTTAAAGGTTAACATAAGTATAAAATAATTCGCTTCTCAGTCTTGATCCGTAATAGTTCCAATTCAGACAGCAACTTTCATTCAATGAATAATTAAAATTTGATGTGGAATAGTTAGAAAAAAGACGGTTTACCTTTCTTGGCCTCAGCTGCAGCTGCGGGGGCAGCTCCAACAGGAGCAGCAGCCACTGCACCGCCACCGCTTGGCATGGAAGACAACTTCTTGCGACCTGTAACAAGAAATCACATTGTTCATTAATATCCAAGCGCAACACATATAATCAATAAAGAAATTTAATAAAACATCAGAGAAACTTTTCTCAGCAGCGTTTGTCAGCCGAAAGATGGTTAGTTTGAGAATCATCATGTACAAAATTATCAGCCCTAGAACAGCTGATCAAAATTTGGTGGGTTGGATCACGTTGAATTTCACCTTAATTAAAGAGTTGTTTGTGCTCCAACAAGCTGGCACAACTTGATAGTAGTTCACATAAAAAATAAGTGAACATTTCATTTTTGTAGCAAGGAGCAAAACTATGTTTTATCATGAACTGGCACAGTTTTAGGCAATGTTTATTCATGAACTTAATTTAAAGGGATTCCAAAGAGTGTTGTAGTAAACTAATATCAGATGTTGAAGTCACAGCTGAAACAGAATTCATTTATTTTCTGATACTCAAGTAAGGGGGGGTACCAAAATGTGCACAGGATGCAGTTCTAAATTTCTCTTTCTTAATCTTTAGAAACCTTATCCACAAAATATAATAAGTTTAGGACCGGTTTCGCATTCGATCAAGTCCTGATCTTAACAAATCAAATGTGGAATAAGTACTAAAAATGTGATTATTTTTTTAGTATGCCATTCTGCCACAATTAGTGACAGTGATCTTGCTTAACTATTTTATATAATAAAAACTAATAAATTACCCATGGCGATCAGCTCTTCGGTGTTCTTGCCGGTGAGCTCGGCGATGACCATCTTAAGCTTAGCGGCATCGGCTTCAATACCGACAGAGCTGAGGATCTTTTCGATGTCTCCAGCCACGGGAGCTGCCTTTCCTCCCAACACAGCGAGCAAGTAAGCGGCCACGTAACGCATTCTGAAAGGAAAATAAACAAATGAATTATTTACAAATTCATAAAAAAAATCAAGCGTCGAAAAGCCAAAGACGTTGATTTCATTTTCATGCCTAACAGTTTGAACAGAGATAACATAAACACTGGTGTTTCAAATGTTAAAAAATATGGGTGTCAGTCACAAAATCTATACTAATCTGTTCTAAGTGCAATAAAAATCGAGTATTTGGAATTTATTGGATAGACCTATATCCTTATTCTCTTCTACATGCGAGACAGGATAGCTTAAAGAGAGACGAGATTCATTTAAAGTACATTAACACCACTTTGGGACAGGACTGGTAAAGACATGCAATTGGATTAAGATGTTCAGGCTTAGTCTAGCCACATCCTTTTAATCCCTATTCGCACCAAGCTGAGGTTGAGCGAGCGAGTAACAGGCAGTCCTCGTAAGAAGAGATGTTTAGATATCAACCATGATGAGACCATATGCTCCACATTGAGAGCGACATTCTTATTTAACAAAGTTAAAAGGACCCAAGACTCATATCGAACTAGATGTCATATGTAGAGACCTAACCTCACAATGTTTACGAATGGAGCAAGGCCAATAGTCGGTGCATTACATATGTTCAATGATACATTGATTGAGCATATTTCTCGGCGCGATTCTAAAAATGCATTCGTTAGACACCATTCAAACGATGCACGAAAAATATAGTGAACGATATTGGAGGGTTAGAATTAGGATACGAGCCAGGCATGGATCAAATTTAGAGTTAAATTCGAGAGCTCTGATAGTTTCATGAAGAAAATAGCAGAGAATTAAATGCCTGATTTGTATGAGATTGTCAAATAAATAATCTCGGCTCAAAATATTCCTATCACGGCATAATGCTAGAATTACAGATCCTTCGTTTACCATTTCCAAGTTTAAATTCGAAACACGAAACACTCGAGAAAAGAAGGAACAAAGTTTTAAAAAAAAAAAATTGACAAGTCGAAACACATTGGATGAAGAACCTGAAGATTCGTCATCCGTAGTTATCACGTGAATCACATAACATTTATGCAATAATATTCTATCTGCGGGTTATCACGGATGTTAGGATTGAATATTTATACCTGTTTACAGATATTACACTTCACATTTTGTATGAAATACTCACTTTAAGTCGTAGATGACACGAAACGTGTGAGGCGCCGGTAAGTAATATGTTCACGACGTCAACGACTGACGAGAAAGAAACTTCAGAATTCACAGAGCATATACTTCCGTTTGGCTTTTGCAACTCTATGGAATATTTCTACCTAAATAAAACCTCTGTATTTGCTTCATTTTACACGGTGGCTTTTTAGTGCTGCTTGTCAATATCAAAAATATCAGTGAATTTTAAAAGTTTAAATTTATTATTTTGATGTTCTATTCTATTCTATTTATCAAATTGATCATGCAGTGGAAAATATTTTTATTGGATATATAATATTTTAACCTGTTACTAGCTAGAAGAATTCCCCACATTTTGCCCTATACGCTACGACTATTTCAAAAATTAAAAAAGGACAATACATTAAAACAAGTTACGTTATTTAAGGGCTTACATGTATTTAGTCCCATATGAAAGCAATCCCATGTTAATTACCATACCACATGCCTTTTAGAGCATATTTACGATATTATGTCAATTGGCTATCATAAAATGATTTGATGACGGCCGTAATAACCTCTATACACGTTTTGTTGAATATCTTGAAAGAAAACTGTTAAGACGAAAAGTTTATATTCATTTTGTGAGCCTTACGAGATCTCGGATACATATTCAATGTCTGATAATTTGAGAAATATTATTTTTTGATGCCTTAAACATAGTTGCCCACCGGTGAGTTCTTAGTTGTCAGAGCTTTTTCTTATGCGACACACCGGTGTGTCGTTAGCTTTGGAACGGTTAAATTAAAAAATATTTTCCACTGCATGATTTTGATATAAAAATATATATGTTATATTATGAATTTATGATTGAACAAATGAAAAAAGTAAAAAAAATCGTTTCCATTATTTTCTATTTCATCATGTTTTTTCCAAGTAATTGTACAGCAATCTTTAGAATTATTTGGTTTTCTTTAATATTTTTCTTACTGCCTGGGATGGCTTGGAGCAGTGTTCCCCAACATGTCGTTCACGGACCGGCACCGATCCGCAAGAGTTTATTACTGGTCCACAAGAATTTTCATGTTTCAAAAAATTTGATCACAAATGTCGCAATGATATTACGTACATACCATTATTATTGTTTTGATTTTCAGTTTTAGAGTTTATATACATATTTGAATTTTGTACTTCAGTAGTCTAAAACTCTATTGTCGTTCTAAAACCTACACTGCTAACTATCCAGCTCCACCATTTTCTATAATCACATGTCATTCGTTCGTTGTTTTTCAGCGGTGGTACAAAAAATCGTTTGAAAAGGTTTTTTTTCTTTATAACACAACATTTTACATTCTCAAAATAATCAGTTTTTACCCTCTCCTGCACAATTGACAAAAACGGAGATAGCAAATTTACTCTTTAAGCCAGGAATCGGCAACCTTTAATAGGTCTGTGGCCAATTTTTCATTCTGTCTCCGAGTCAAGAGCCGGACCAAATTACTAAACATAATAAAGTAATATTTAATTCAATAAAACACGTTGCTACTTCCAATATTTCTTTTTATTAATAAAATGAAATGTTGTGTGGCCAAGTGTGGGAGTAAAATTGGCCTTGTACTTGAATTACGAAACTATCAATATTGGCGTTGGTATTGCTTAAGGATAATCGTGTAGAATTTTTGAGATTTCATCTGTTATCCTCGTTCGAATTTTTGATTTAGTGTGTTTCATCCTCGACAAAAACTGTTCACACGTATATGTGCTGCTAAAAAGACATGATTTTTCTTGCAAATGTGCGTAAATTTGTATATTTTTCTTCCACCAAATATAATTTATAAAAATCCGTCAAAGCAATGTTGTAAAATTGTGGTTTTAGCTAAATCCCCCTGAAGCTAAATAAGTTCCATTTATAAATTTTCTGGCACATTATATACATCTGCATCCATCGTACGAGCAAATAAAGCGAATGTGGAGTCTTTGTTTTGGAAGTTAGTAAACCTTGTATCAAATTGCCGGCTAAAAATAGCTCGGTGAGCCGGATTCAGCCCGCGGGCCGGTGGTTGCCCATGTATGCTTTAAGCCATCACTATTATTGTTTCAGTAAAATTCATTGATAATTTTTATAATTGTTCAGTAAAATTAAATGGAGATTACATACAAATAAAATTTTACCTCCAATAATTCAGAGTTATGGAAGCACTGAGACTTAATAAACTTCTGTAATCTCTAGCACAGATAAATCTCTAGCAATCTCTATGGTACATTTGTACATGACGTACGTGAATACATGATATTTTTAACCTAATATTAATCTGACAGACCGTTGGTGTTTACAATAAAGTAAAGCAAACATGGCAGACCGACTGACCCAGCTTCAAGACACAATCAACCAGGTATTAAATAATTATAAGCGCCAGTATAAAATAGTACACCCACTTGTGAATTGTGCATTTAAACGTCAACAATACGCATAATTTTCTTCGCGTATGATTTATTCGCTTGCTTGTTTTTAGCAAGCGGAGCATTTCTGCAATAGCATCGGTATCCTTCAGCAGTTCTCAACACCTAGTAAATTTCCCGGATTCGATAGAAGCGGTTCCCAAACACCGAGTCAGCAACAAGGGCAGGAGGATTATGCCTTGTTATTTGCGACGTTGATTTCAAGATGCGCCAAAGATATAGATACTCTCATTGAATCCCTGCCGAGCGAAGAGAGTTCGACTGAATTGCAAGTTTCAAGCTTGCGGCGATTGGAATCGGAGAATAAAGAAGCGGCTGAAAGATTAGAAGAAGAGAGCTGTGATTTTTAATAGTCCTAAACACAAATATAGCATTAAAAATAACTTAACCACTGAAGTACCGAAAAAATTGGTGGCCCTAATGACATCTACCGCTCGATTTCTAAAAAATCCTTTTTTCAATAAGATGATGACAGAATTATATTAATTTAAAGAATTTATATTACGGAAATTATAAATACATTTAGAATTGGCTTTCACCAATTCAAGTTGAAGTCGAAATGTAGTATAATTTCCTGAAAAGATGAAAAACGTCAGCGAATGACCGAATAATCCAACGCAAACGATGGCCCAAGAGTTTCTGATCTAGGTATATCACACTTCATTGAGTGAGTGTGCGTGTGTCATTGTCACGACGCAACACACAAATGAGCCTCTTTCAACTGTGTTGACATTTGTATGTGATCAAACTTACAACTCAAAAATGAACTGTAAAATAATAACCTTTTTAACTAATTAACTTCTTTTCTTTATTTGAAACGTATAGTAAAAATAATTTGACTACCAAAAATCACTGATTGATATTTCTAGTTTCAATATATAATAAAATAATAACATTTCAATAAACAATAAGAAAATGGCAATAGATAATAGATGACAAAATACTCATACTCCTCAAAAGGTTACGTGTTCAATTCAGTGTTCAACTGACTCGTTTCCCAACGACTATTCCATCAAATATGAAAAAAAAACTTTTGCAAGTAGCATTTTGGGGCACAGATTTCGTTGTGTACATATTACTCAATCAAATTCACATTGAAACATATCTTCTACCATTTAATTGCAATGTTACGTTTCAGGTGGTACGGCAAGGTGAAACACTCCTGGAAAAGATTCAGAGCGCCCTCAGTGATATAGCCCAGGCACAGTTGGACATGCAAAACCCCAACTTGACCATGATGGACACCACAAATTCACAATTATGAAATCTGCGATAGTACTATTATTTAATTTATATCATATTCATACTTTTTATATTAATTATTGTAGCTAACGAAAGGTTTCTTTACACCACTGCCGAAGTGGAGGATATGGATGTATGATTTCAACTGTGTGGTTATTGAAGTAGACTGTCTTTTTTTGAATTATTGAGGTTCGAGCAATGGGTTAGATGTGAGTGTTTTGATATCAAAATTGCAACTACACTCTTTAACTGCTCACTCGAGTTTGCGGCAGCCGTTAATACTAAAAAGATTTCTCCCCTCTGATATAAGAATCCACCTACCGCACTTAGCCCGCCCACGCGTTCAGTTTATATCAAATTAGGGAATTTAAAATTTTCAAACTCTGGCAATCTTTTTTTTTTGTGGGCGTCACTCTTTTGAGTGCATAAGTAGCGTGGTCAGTCTGTACCTGTAAAGCTTAACTTTTATAATACAATGATCTGTAATCTCAAATTTTCTCTCTTAGTTTCATAAATTTGATTGAAAAATCGTTAATTATGCTGTCCGTGTTTTCAGGCATCCTTATTATTTCTTTTAGTTGTTTCAAATGAAAACAAATATTATGATATTTTGGAAAAAAATACTAAAATCTGTAGCCATATTGTGTGCAAAGGTTCATTTCCATTAATTCTGATTCTCTTTCTGGAAACGATTTTGAAATTACCAAATGCCTACAGGTATGCTCGATGAAGATCTAGAAATCCTGTTTTTTTTCCATATCTGCTCCCTATTTGGAGCATATGGCCTCCACACGGTGCCTCCAGGATTCTCTATCACCCGAAAACTTCCTAGCTTCTTCCCAGGTCATCCCGGTGTCCTGTAGCTTCCCTGAATACATCCTATGAATGGTCATCAAAGGCTTTCCAGGGCGTCAGGATCAATCAGGTTGATAAAATAGGCAAGCAGGATTCAGGCTCCCCTGGGGCATCCGCAGCACATGTCCAAGCCAGGTTCATCATCGCCTTTTTATTTTGGACGTAATGAGGGGCTGGTTTGTCCACTCTCTTACCTCCGTGTTCCTGTCAAAGTCAAACCACCGTACTCTTAATATTCTAATACACAGTCTACGGTTGCCCTGTGCTTTTGTAATGTGAGATGACTCGCAACCGTAAAGCAGCACAGTCAGTATGCATGCGTTGTATAAGTGGCACTTGGTTCTGACCGAGTACAACCGTGACTTTCCGCATTGAATTGAAGGTTGCTCCAGCTATTCTAATCGGATCGCGAGCTCTTTACGCGGGTTGCCATCTCCCGTGATGTGTACTCCCAGGTACCTAAAACCATTGAATCTCTCGATTTCTTGCTCCAGCACTCATCGAAGAGTAGTCTGGGTCTGGACCCACGCTGTTGCAGAGCACATTGGTTTTACAACGTGATACGAGTTGCTCTGCAGTGTATCCATTGTTTCCTGAAGTAATCCTGTAATGGAAGTAAATCTCCTGATGGAAGGATCCTAAACCTCCGAATTGTGAGAGCGTGTTCGAGTCAAGTAGTATTTTATTGAAAAAAATGTGTTTTTTAAAAATGATGTTTTCTATTAAATATCATTGAATCAAAACTAAAATTAGCACACAAATGTTTTCGCACAGTGATAAAACTGAGACTCGTGACACACCAGTGTGCCGTTATTGATAAGATTACAAAAAGTTAGTAAAATTTAATGACACCCCTACGAAGGTATTGTCTTTATATTGATTGGTAAGTTTATGTTATTTAGTTAGTTTTAAGTGTCTTTGTACAATATTTTCGTATCAATTATTGGGATTTATTGGTAGATAAACGCTTTTGATCGGTGTTCCAGTTTGGAGGAGATAGCTGATTTTGTAAAAAAAAAAAACATCACTTTGAAACTACCTCTTTTAAAACTGGTCATTCTTTACAGGCTTTACAGTGGTTCTCAAACTGTGGTAAGTTTAGAGGTACCGCTGGTAAATAAATTAGATACGATTGTTAAAAATATTCAATATTACTCCCGATATTGTTGAATATCTTTTTTAACAAAAAACTTGTGTTTTCAAACCAAAAATGTGAACAGTTTCAATGTTAATTATTATTATGGTAAATAAAAAAGATATACTTGATAATTATTGTTTTTTATTGAACTCCTTGGTCATGAATTAATAAAACCTAAGACAGTGGCGAGGATGCTAAGAGGCCACTAATAAGCTGGTGATCTGCAATGCCAAGTGTCTTTAATTGTATTTCGCCATATAAGGTGACGCTAGTTCCATCTGTGCAACAGGTTTCAGATTAATTCATATTTCTACTTTTAATATCGTATTTGATGCTCCATAATGTCTCTACACATCAAACATCTATCAAATTCATTAGTTAATATTTTGTAATGCTAACGTCATTAGTAGCATAATTATTTGTCTGCTTTGCTTTGATTCTATAGCTCCCTCCTTGCTACCTGTTAAAAGGAAAAATCCATTTTGTAATTTTATCATTTTAAAATAATAGAATCAACTTGCTATATTACTTAAGCAAACTTTGCGATAGAAGTCAGAAGATGCCTCTGAAAGAGGCGAAACAAGTGTCACAGTTATTTTAAATATTATATATCTATCAAATTTGTCTAGGGAATTCTTAGAAATCAATATTTGTACACTGATGTACACGGTAATGCAAATTTCACTTTATACAGAAAACATGAATTATCAAATAAAATAAGAGATCCTTACAATTTTATTTTGCAAAAATGGATCTGTCAGTTATTTTTAGTACATAGTTTGGACTTCTAAACAATATTCTATGTTGACATATTCCACGTGGTCATGAGTGTGTTCAGACGAATACTTTACCTTACTCTGAAGACTTCTTTGCAAATTTCCAATTTTTTAAATCTCTTCTCTTATTGCAAAAGCAATAAACTAGTGATTTTTGTAATGCACATAATATATTAATAAATAAAATCATTATGCAGAGGGATCAACAACATTGGGAAAGAATAAAAAAAGGGTGTAATTTTTTACAAAACATTTCTTTTTATTGTAAATTCTAAGCTAGATAATTAATATTTTTATTTACTGTACACATTTTATGATTTCTTTTTTTTTCTTCATAAAACTTTTATCATAGGTGATTGACATAAATTGAAATCAACTGGCACATTTACAAGATAACAAAGTTACACGTCTATTAAAAAAAATCACTTATCGCACATTATTTTCAACAAAGGTGGCAATATCCTATATGACTTTTTGAGATTGCCCATTCTGCTTTTGTTGGAAACAAAGAGTGTCGATATATGCTCATCGTGTCGCCATCGGACACAGTCAACTTTATCTGAATTAAAAATCAAAGACAACTATATCCACGGACATTGCTGACTATGCTTTATAAAAAAACAAAATCAACAATGTCCAATATGACACGTTGACAAACTGGCTGACTGTGATTTGTCTACTAACAAGCAAAAACAATTGTGTAAGGTGTAAGTATGAAAAAACTCTAAGCAGCAATTTAGGTTGCCCAACTTGGACCACATTGGATACATTTTGGACTAACTTTGCATTTTAATAGATTATGATGATTTTTTTATTTAAAATTAACACTTGATCAATGAACACAGTTAAATAAATTGTTCTCATCGCTTGAAAAATTTCGGTTTTTTTGAATCACCTCGATAAAATTAATTTATTATTTTCAATTGGATATATTACAATACCAAACTATATTATACACTTGGATTAAATGGATGATACATGATACAGCTGTCGGCCATTTATTTATTTCAAGAATAAAAAACATTTAATTTCATCTTGACCAAATTACCAGATTAATGGCAGTATTCCAATTATGAAAAATGTACAACATTGGGGATATTTGGAATTATTAGAAACAAACGCAATTATGTCATATTATGAGACAGTTTTATTTGTTTTTTAAAACCTTCTTATGCCGGAATGCAAGAGAATTTTTTTAAATATAAATAAATTTTGTATAAACATTCATTGTTGATAATCAGAATACTGCCAAAGAAATGCAAAAACATACATCTCCCCAGTGAGTGAAACATCAAATGCATAAGAATGTAGTGCAATAGACAATTTTGTTTTGTTGAACTGAAACTTAAAATAAGCAGTTTTTTGTTAATGGCCAAAAGAGGCAATCACCGTTTACTTGTAAACTTGACAAGTTATTTCTTTATACAATGGGAACAATACACACACATACGTTCGTACAGAGTTCAATATTTAAACAAAAGTATAATTTAACTGTGAAATTTTAATTATTGACTATTACTGAAATACTGATCATGCCGTATTAATATTTCATAATCAAAAGACATAACATACTACATGTTATAGATCCCCATGAAAACACAGACTAAACGAAACAGATTCACCCAAATTCAAAGTGACATATCTCCTAAGCCAGAATTTTTATTATTAATCTTAGCCAGTCCTTTCAATAGAGAGATTTCAGGAAACATTTGATGCCGACTATTTCTTGTTGCTTTTATGGAACTGGATTTTTTTTTTTAGATTTGGATAATATGGGATTTGCAAAGTCACTCTTTTGGTTCTTTTTCAACTATGTCCAGACCCAATGTGGAGAGTATGGACTTCTTTTGCAGCATCTAAACATAAGTTGTTTTGAAAGAACTGTTTTTTATTCCTCCAAAGTCACTCCAAATGAAATTTGACTGGTAGTCTATTAAAAACATTTTAAACTTCATTAAGTGTATGGTGTCCGGTTCGTGGCGCAGTGACAACTGTTTTGACTTGCGTGCCGGACCGCCCGGGTTCGATTCCCAGTACGAGCGGATTTTTTCAGTCAATAAATCTGTTCAAAGGCATGGGTGTTTGTGTTGTTGAAAATCCCTTCTCACCATTCCGATCCCAAAGAGCGACGTATAGTGACAGCGATTACCTATTCACTAGTCCTGTCCTAGTCCTCGTATCCTTTCCATCCCTACTCTCTTCGAAAAAAAGATGTTGAGCAACTGAGTATCAAGCAGTTCTCGTAGAAGAACATATGTTGAGATAAACTCCGTGAGGAGTCCATATGCTCCAAGTTGGGAGCGGACATGTTTAGAAAAAAAAAATAATTATAATTTTGATGGATTTGTGGAATTGTTCAATTCGAGCCGTGTTGAGACTAAGAAACATATTATTTACCTATTTTATTGATTGATAAAATACCTTTGATGTCAATTGATTTATTTATTTACTTCAATGAATATGACAATGTATACGTATGTACTTGCAATCAAACGCTTGTTTGACAGTTTAAATATATTTATTTGATCTGTCAATGTATGCTATCGCGCTTCTAATTATAATAACTTAATAACAACGCAGTTTGAATGTAAATAAGCGATCGAATGCAGGTGAAGTTGAATATGTTCCGAGAATTATCATTATAAGCACGGTACGGCATCGGCGCAGTGTTACCGTTTGCGAGCGCGTTATTTACAAAATGGCGACGTTACCCCGGAATCGTATGAAGAATGATTATTGTTAAATTAATTGTATTTCACTATTGCAAAAATTACTATAGGTGCCAATTAACATGGCATTTGATTTTTTGAAAAAATATTATAATCTATATTTATAGTCGAAAACGCGATTAACAAAGCTTCTCCATATTTTCTGACACAGGCAAAAGGTTAAAAAAATTCACAATGATTTGGGCCTTAATGCTAGAAGTGGCTATGTCAGTTTTTGGACATCCGGACTTAATCAGAAAATACTTTAAAATAATCTTTCTTTTGCTAGAAATCCATACGCTATTCGATTTAAAATGAATTAAATATAAGGACAGCTAATAAGTATGTCAAAATAGTCTCGCAACATATTTCGCATTATTTCTATTATATGTTTGAAAGAGCAAAAGTGTTTTATAAAAAGGTTAGTAAATATTTGGTAAGAAATCTGTGGCCATATATTATTGAGTGTAAAAATCCATTTCAGTTCGATACGCTTCCTGGAATCACCGTCAATAGAGAACCAAATGTTGACAGATGAATGCAATAAAGAACCAGACCCAAATTGGATGTAAAAGCTTCTAGATAATTATTTGAATATTGTTTTGGAATTTGCGGAAGAAATATCAATTCCTTCAATAAGTAATAATATTCTTCTTAGATTTACGGATAACCAAAAAAATGATGTTTTATATTTTTTTTGTCTGCTATTAATATTTTATTAAATTTATAGAAAAAAACTTAATTTAATCCATAAAATAAAATAACTCACCACTCAAGGTTTAAAAGTGTTATTACAAAAAATTTACATATTTGACATAGACAATTCTAGCGTTAGACCCCACATATACAACTGTGAGAAAGTAACCTCAAATTATAGACGTATAATTCGAGGATATTACATCACAAAGCCGAGAAGAGAGATGCTGGTGGAGCAAAGATAAAAAAATCAATCAGATGAATCCCTAGGCATCCCCCCCATCCAAGTATTCCAGGTATCTTTCAGGTAATTTTGTACATGTTTTTATTTAACTGTTTCGATTGGTGTTTTCATCGGCCAATCACCATGCGTCTTCATTTACGAGTATAATAAAACAGCTCTCACTTTTATCTGTGTTTATTGCCGGCCATCATTTTAGATATTTATTTTCATAAATGTTCACTTTTAAGGTGCTCACTGTCAATACTTGGTGGAATGCCATTATAACAATAAAACATTTTTAGTACTTACTCCACACAAAATTTATTGGATCAGGATCAGTTGATAATGCTCGCCATGAGCGAAACCGGTCCTGATTAATTTTATGTGGAATAAGTACAAAAAATATTTTATTATTTTTATTCATGAATGTGGTAAATTTACCACAGTTTTATAGAAGAATTAATGCACGATGAAGATTTTAAATAAGCTATTTTTATGACATGTTTATGAAAACAATAAATTAATAATTTAGAATTTCGACTGAAGGTGTTTGATGGAATTTTTAGCTAGATAGCTGTGCAGATAAAATACAAACATAAAACAGTGGCAACACTCAAGGATGTCAATTACGTGGCTTAGAGTTAAAATAAATACACCAGACTCTATACCGTAATACTTTAGTAGAAGAAAAAAATTGTGTTTTTTATTAATTTAAATAAATATACCGATTGGCCTGTTGATTTTTAAGCGACGTAAAATCTCACACTAATACTTTATACGCACGTTTGAGGATTGATGTTTTTTCAGGAAATACAAATAAAAAATAAGTCAAACATTATTTGTCGAATTGTATTATAATCACACATGGACTCTAAAACGTGCAGAAAATCTTCAAAATTAGCAAACCGGGGAGTTCAGGATATTCTATAAAAGCTATCAATCGGTTCAAAGATTCAATTCGTGCACTTTTCGACTACATGGAACAACAAAAGGGTGATTATTTTATTATTACTAAAAGAAAAAAAAAACAGTCATTTTAATTATAAAACAATGACCGATGTGTGTAATTTGTTTCTGATAGGCTGCCGTTAAATATATTTTTTTTGCACGGTTCAAATACATTTATTAAAAAAACAAACAAACGTAGTTTGCGTACATCACAACGGAACAATTTGGAATTTGTTGTTGTTAATTACACTAGGGCCTCGTATAACACGGATTTATACAACACGGATGTATAAAATGCGACATATTTTTATACATCACGCTTTATATTACACGATTTAAGGAAAAAAAAATTACAATAAATATTTGTCGTGGATGACGTGACATCCAAAAAATATTGGAGGATCGTACGTTGAACGAAGAAGAATTAGTCGAAATGTTGGATGAACCTACCACAATTAATGATTCGTTAAGCAGTTGCAGCGAAATTAGCTACATGTTTCACATTTAAAACAACAAATGACTGCCTGGAATTGGCTATTAAATAAGATTCCTTTTTATTGAAAATGATTATATAAAGGAAAGGAGTTTGAAATTCAAGAGGGAATTACAAAATATTTTGAAACCTTATAAGGAAATACGCAAACCCTAATTTTGCATGAACTTCAAACCTTGTATAACACGTTTTTGTGGAACCATATAACCGTGTTATACGAGGCCCAAATGTATCTCTGAATTGTTTTTTGTAGAACAGTGTTATCAATGCATATTATAATAACTGAGCGAAACCCGGTGGAACCACTAATCTTTTTCAGATCAAGGATTAGCAAGGATCCTAAAATACTTTGTTCGGGACTCGTTTGAATGAATACAGATGAGTATTGGTGTGAGGTACAAGTTTTACAGTGCCAGATGCGACGGGTTAACAATTGCACGCATATACAAAAAGAATCTGCGGTCGATGTTTAGTATAATCACCATTCCATGGCCGAACACTTGATTTCTAAGCAGTCTAACGATTATTGAATGTATTCAGTTTAAGAATCCTCGGCACCGCGACGCCCCGCACAGGCAGGAAATCTTCTCGTCCTCCAGCGGGAACTTGTAGTCGACGTTATCTCCTCGTTCACGCCGATCGGCTGCTTGGAGTATATCACAATTTTCTTCTGAGACTCTATGGTTATGATCTTGGCGTAGCAATTGGGCTGCAAAGAAAATACAATTGTAAGTTTCAAGGACACAATTAAAGCGTGTGGGTAATGTTAAATCAAAGTTGGTTTAGATTGCCACCTAAAGTACATACTACTAACTACTATTCGGCCCCTTAGGATAAAAGAAATGTATCTTGATTTAATATGTTACGTTATAATAAAAATAGTAAAACATTTTTAGTACTTATTCCACATTAGATTTATTAAGGTCAGGACCGGATTCGCTCACCGTGAGCTAAGTCTTGTTTGTCATACCTTATTAGTCTTGCTTAGCTTTAATATAAATAACACTCTATTTTTGTATTTCTTAACAGTTGATAATACTCACGATGAGCGTAACCGGTCCTGATCTTAATAAATCTAATGTGGAATAAGTACTAAAGACACCATATTATTTCTATTTTAAAAACTATTTTATATTTAACAAGCAAATCAGAAAGCCAAAGCAGTGCCTTTAAAGATAATTGTATCTGGTAAAAAGCAGATTTTTTCAGTATTATCCCAAAAAGCGACATATAGCGAGAGCGATTAGCTAGCCACTAGTCCTGTCCGAGTCCTCGAATCCTTTGAATCCCTACTCTCTTCAAAAAAGGGGAGGTTGAGCAGCTGAGTAACAAGCAGTTCTTGTAGAAAAATAAATGGTTGAGATAAACTCTGTGACGAGTCCGTATGCTCCGAGGTGGGAGCGGACATGGTTAAAAATAGCAAAAAAAAAATGTGAAATTCATTGATTAATCAATTGTACATCTTTTTTGGGAACATTGATTTGTTCTCGTGTGTCGATGTAAAAATAGGTAAAATTGATTTCTGTTGGAATCTGCTTTTTGACTCTCCTTAAAAGTAGAGAAAAATGAGAATGTCTCTAGGGACCGAAATATGATAGGTAAATGATGAACCAAATGCTTTAGTTTCTGGCAATGCGCAGGAGGTTTTGCTAAGGCTTGTCAGTTCTGTGAAGAGTACTCTGATCAATAAAGCGAAGCCGAAAGGACAACGGCTAAGGAATTAATCAACAGAAAATAATCTCTATTGAAGCACAAATAACACAAAAGCACTCACATTACAGCTGTGGTTAATAAACCGAGCAAGATTTCCGCACTTGGTAGCGCCGATGATCGTATCCAGATCGATTCTGAACAGGTAAGAGCTCCCGATGCCCGTCGCTTCGTAGTGCATCTCCCTCAAGTCGGCCACGATGGGCCTCACCATCTGCCCGACGTACTCTATCACCATCTCGTCGGCGGCAATCGGCTCCATTGCGAACAGCCCCCAGTCGTGAATGCCTGACTTGGCAAACTTCAGCTGCTTTTTCCTGAACTTCAACTGATTGAATTTGAGCAGGTCAGAGTCGGTGTCTGTACCGAATGCCGTGAGCAGTCTCCGCTGGTTGGATCTTGCCTCTCGGGACAGTCCTTGCATCTTGGAGCTCAGCAGGCGGAGGTTCTCGACCACTTGCCTCGGATTACCGTGACCATCGACCGCCGCTATGCTTCTGGCGTGGTGGTATTTGAATTGGGCTTTGATCTTTGAATCCATTTTGTAGAAACCTTCCGTACGGGCTGAACCAGTGTCGTGGATCTAAAAAAATAAAGCCAAGCATTAACCCTTTTACGAACAGACTTTTTGAAGGGATTGACCGAAATAACCAAGCAGTCGATACCGGTTTTATATGTTTTGCAAAAATAAATACAGATTAGAGATCTTAATTGTTTTATTTGTAATTTTTTTCATTGCGAGGTGTTAATATTGTATGACGTGATTTTATTTCATTAAATGAAAATTATAGTACAGACGGCCCTCTACATTCAACAATTGCCTATTTCGCACATCTCTTCAAGTTTAGATTTTTTCCTCAACAATACAATAACTGAGACACGTTTGTGTTGGTAAAATTGCTCAATTTTACGTTCTTATCGAAGGAAAAATCAGTTGCTCCTGGGTATACGACCATCAACAAACATTACAAATTAACAAACATGTTAATGAATTAATTGGATCTCATTCAGAACCAATGTCAAATGAATATTCAATTGAGTTGAGAAAATACGAAAGTAAAGTTCACTTTCATCTGTGCACTTTAAATGCCTGAAGATGTCAAAAGGCGAAACCCGGCACGCTGTGGACAAAACTAATTGAAATGTACAAAATTCAAACGAATCATATTTAGCCGAAAGGCGAAACCCGGGTCGTTAGCGACAAAACTCAAGGAAAAGTACAAAATTCAAATTTGATATTGAAATTCCATCAAGCACCCTCAGTCAAATCTTTAATGAATCATATTTCAATACGGTGAGAAAAATAACAATGTATTTTAATTTCTGTAGAATTGAAACACATTGTTATTTTGCTCACCGTATTATAATGGAGTTCTACCAAGTAAATGCCAACTCAATCAATAAATAACCTTCAGTCGAAATCCTATATTAATTTTAAGAAGCGTTATGTGAAGTGACTTTCCAATCTTATTAGCACAATGCTTAAGGAGTGCCCAAATGTGTCATTTTGCTAATTGGCCATCAAAAACAAAATATCATGTTAATCACCAATGTAATTAGAAGGGCCTGTGAACAACCTGTTAACCTTTAGAGTGGTGAGTTAATTTGGATTAATATAGGTTTTTTTGGCAGACAAAACAAATATAAAAACATTTCTTTTTTGTTGTCAGTAAATATGAGAAGAATATTATTACTTATTGAAGGAATTGATATTTCTTTCGCAATTTTAAAACGCAAATTCTAAAAAAATATTCAAATCGTTGAATATTACTAATAATCAAATAATTACCGGGAACCTTTTACATCCAATTTGGGTCTGGATCTTTAGTGCATTCATCTGTCAACATGTGGTTCTGAACCAAAATGAATTTTAGTGCTCAATAATATATGGCCACAGATTTGTTCCCAAATAGTAATCTTTTTATAGAATTTGTTCCTTTATTTGAAACACATAATAAAAATAATTTGACTACCAAAAATCATTGATTGATATTTCTAGTTTCAATATATGAAAAAATAATAACATTTCAATAAAAAATATGAGAATGGCAATAGATAATTGATGACTACTACTACCGCCGCCGCATACGTGCGGCGATACTCCTCAAAGGGTTAATAGACATCTCTCACGTATATGTAAGAGTCCATTAGGACAAAAAAAATCAAATTCAATTAACCTGCAGCTCCTCTTGGTACCCGTGCTTTCTTGACTTTTTCTTTGGCGGACTGTAAGGAACGTCGGTGGCCGCATGGTCGACCCAATGCGTATCGTTGAGCCAATATCCCTGCGCGTCATCCGACAGCATAATTTCGTAGGACTTCTTCAAGAACAGGATGTCCTCGGCGTCGATGCCTTTGGTGAGGAACTCGTACAGCACCTTGACCTCGTTCATTATGCTGCGCTCCTCAAACCCTTGGAAGGGGACGACCGGCAATGACTTCTCAGTCGTCTTTGTTTGTTTCCCGTCCGATAACCTGCAAATTGTAAAAAATACATTGAATGATACTGATTTATTACAGTTAAAATCTGGCAAAGCTTCTAGGGTGTACAAATGATTTTAAACACAATTAAAGTTGATAGCGCAATTTTATATACTGTATCATGAGTAGGGTTTCCAATCCTATTCCAAAATTGTGATCCTGAGATTTCAGGATTGCATTAAGTTGATTCCGGGACTGGTCCCGGTTATTTTCATATTTATTAAATAAATAGTTGATGTCACTATCTTTTTATGAATATTATATTTCGGTTGTTTATCCATTACTGAAGAGTGAAAATATTCAATTGAAATGTAATATATGAGAGTATCGGTCTCGTCTGAATGCGATCTGATAACTAATTGGTACTAAAAATATGTCCGGTTATGCACATTTTTTTTAAATTGCACATTGCTAAAATGACAGCACCTTAATGGAAATAAATAACGCTTTTATTGATGACAAATCAATCCTGTAAATTTTGGGATTATGTTTTCTTATCCTGGGATTCATCAGGTATTGAAAATCCTCGGGATCCCAGGATTGGAAACCATAGTTGGGTCTATACAAAAAGAAAACCGAAAAGTGTGGGAAAATAATAAATGCAAGAACAATAGATCGGGGTTCCACAGTATTTTACTAAGCATATTGCATTGAAAGTTGTTTTGAATCAATCCGATATATATCAATATTTAAAAAACAGCTACAGATAAATTATATGTGTACAACCTGGTTTAAAATAAGAAAAGTTCAATTTAATATCTCACATAAAAATTAATTCATTACCTATTTTGAATTTCTGCCAGTTTTTTATACTCGGACTTTTTAAACCGCTCCTTTTTGTGTTCCGATTTCTTTAAGTCTCTCTTTTTTCTTTTCCTCCCTCCGCCTGAGGCTCTCCAGGTGTTTGAGTTTCTTGTGGTCGGCCGCCTCTTCGGATATGCTGTCCTGGACTTTGGCGAACAGCTTCTCCCTCTCCGTATCGGCATCGTTCACCCTCTCTCCGTCGACCGATCGCATTGACGTGTAACCTGGAAATAATCAAACAGTATATCAAATGTCTTCCAAAAAATCTATCAGATCTCAATACTATTAAATCAAACAAAACTAGTCACATAGTAGATATTCTTCAATTAAAGTATTCTTTACCGTGGTCATGATCTAAGTGATTGGTCGGCAGAGATCCTCCCGGCGGAAGACAGTAAGGGTGGTCGAGGGCAACTTGGGAGGCTTGCGACGCAGGACTAGAACCTCCATCCGATGACTGACTGTTGCGCATCTCCTGGAATAGAAGACAGTTCTTGATAATCACCGACAATGTTAATTTTATTTTATTTTTTTACTAGCACCTTTTGACAACCAGCAATTAGGACTATACAAATAGAGCAACAGGAATATTTACAAACACAGTTTTTTGTACTGACGGTTTCGCTCATTAAAAGCATTATCAAATGATCATACAAGTTATGGTAAAAAAATTGTGTTTAAATTTTTTAAATGTAATGGCTTTACACTAGAGCAGTGGTTCTCATGTGCGGCCACCAGAGCGTTTGGCTGCGGCCACCAAGAGCTTCATAAAACTGTGTTTTTACAAGTTAATTTGTCAACAATGACTATGAAATTGAAATATTTTGTATGCAATTAATACCAATAGTAAATTGACAAACTTCTTTATATCTATTTGGCATACCTCGAACACAACAGACTCAAAATAAAAATTTGGTGTGGCCACCAGACATTTCCATATGACCGCTTATGTTTCCGATGCGGCCACAGTGCAATTTGTCGTGAGAAACACTGCACTAGAGGTATGCATTGGCCGAAATTTTTAAATTCTACCCGGCCCGAGTCTGAAATTCTCCAACCCGGCCCGATCCGAGCCCGACAGTTTGTTCAATTTTTCAACAAAATTTTAATCAACATTTAAAATAATTTAATATCAACTCATCACATTATAATATGTATGTAATTTAGATGTACAATAATGGCGTATACATCCGGATTAATCCGATTTATGTTTTATTTTGTGTGTACCCAGGCCCGAGCCCGAATCCAAACCTTTGTTACCCGGCCCGACCCTGCCACGGGCTGGGCTTACCCGAGCTCGTGCAGACCTCTACTTTACACCAAGGATAGGCAGTTAAAACAACCTTCAAAGTGAATGTATATATTACATTTGGATACATAACAAAAAGATTGGATATGTAGAAAAAAATTGCTTTTTAATCAAAAAACACCATGATTTTTTGATTATACAACCCTGATTTTATAAGAAATAATCCAATGATTACCTCTTTGACGCCGTTAAGATCAGCGACATGTTTCAGTACGCTGCTGTCCAACGGCGGAAGATGCTCCCCTACACGTCCCCTTTTCCTGTCGTTGGGCTTCTGCTTGTTCTTCCTGGTCTCCAGACTCTCCTCCTCCGATGACAGACTCTCTTTTATCTTCACCGCCTCTAATTTACAAGGATCGGCAGTTTCCGATTGCGACGGCATGCCGACTTTTAATTTGACCGAATCCAGCGTTCTCTGCCTGATCTGCTCCGGTGTCAACACGGGAACGCCACTGAAACAAGATTAGGCCTTTAGGTGCCTGTGATGTACGATATACGCGCTGCCATTTTGCAACGATCCAATTTCAATAAAAGCAATGCCATCTGTGAATAAGCTTCAATAATAAAAATACATCGACCCCTGAAAATATATCTGTGGAATAAGGAGATTTCCCTCGAGGCAATACCAGGGTTTCCACGTTCCCATGTATGTTCATAAGTTGCACTGGCATAACGCATATCAATTACTTGATTGCATTATAAATAAGATTTTTCATTTATTGTTATTGAATTTAAATCTTTTAAGAGTGAACATATACTTTATGACAATGTAATGGCAGTGATTCACAACCTGCGGCCCTCAATGACAAATATCAATGATCTTTTTTCTTCTGAACTTTTTCCAGACAATGGAAGAACAATTTTATACACACTTACATATCAATAATTTAATCAGTCATATCCATGCGGCCCTCGAACTATCTGAGAATTGATTATCTGGCCCTTCTTCCAAAAAATTTGTGCATCACTGATGATAGATTTTCGCACATTTTTACGAAGAAGTATTTTGGCCCGCTTTAATAATTGATGCCTTTAATATCTAAGTGCTTGTTTAACATATTATGTTTACTAATGAATTTTGTTTATTTAGCTTCATTGAAATCTTGGGCTATTGAAAGGTTAAATAGAATTTAGTGATCAATTAATTCTTGAAATCATCGAGCATAACTAACCCAAAACAAGTTAACCCTCAAAAGACGGTCCCTGAAAAATAGCACGTAATACAACGGGTCTAGAAATACCCCAGTTTTATGGCTTTATTGTCATAGATTGCATTAAAAAAAAGGTTATACAGTTGCTTTATCTTGATAAATCGTTCTAAAAATTTTTTTCTGCAAAAGGTGTAAAAAACATTGATTTAATAATACCAAAAGTTTACACATCGTGTCACTAATATTTAAGATGAAGTAGCAGTGGTGGAAGACTATTTCACCCTCCGACTGGTAAAAGTTAAAAGATAACACAATATACCTGGGCATCGGTTCACTGCTTCCCGCCAACTTAATGAGGGCTTCTATCGCCATGAACTCTTCGGGCGGCTTAATGTCCGGCTTCATTTCAATATTGAGATCTATCTTCTTCTTCGAATACTCCTTGGCAGGACTTCTCGTGACGTCTTTCAAGCCATCTTTTTTGCCTACACCTTTGTGATCACTTTGGAATAGTTTATTGTCTATTGGTATATCGTTATGTTTACTACTGGACGATGAGGCTGAAGAGGTCGAGGAGGTCGATGTCTTCTTCATTTCTTGAAGCAATTTCTCTTCTTCTTCTTCTTTCTTTTTTTGCTGTTCCTCGTGGAATTCTTTCTCTATTTGTTCCATGTATTCTGTGTTTCTTCTTCGCTTTTCCTGAAACATTCACAAAATCTAGCATTAGTTTCATCAAATGGATGCTTATACATTAAAAGATGTACATCAGCGCTCGCGCAATTATGGTGATAGATAAAGTTTGATTATGTTAGTCGAGCAGATAATCATTCAAAGTGGCGATGTTGTCTTCTTCATGCCCGACTTAAAATATGAATAATTATACTAAAACTGTTGATTTTGATGTATAAAAGATACATTAAAGCAACAAAAAACATTTTTTATAAGCCATACCACTGGAGTATTTTTTAGACCCCCTTCGGCTGACGCATTCTTTTTTGGCCACGGTCTTTTGAAGGTTAAAATAATGCCTATTGAAGTTATTAATCAATTTATGTTGGATTTATGTAAAATGAAAGAATACCAAAAATTTGATTTGACTGATACAGTGAGTAAGCGTAATACATTTTTATTCCAGCTCTTGCCGTATTGATGTTGAGCCCTATCGCATAAATAATCATATGCACCTGATATTCTCGCTCCTCTTCACTGTCGGAATAGACGCGATCGTGCAGGGCGTCAACCTTCTTGTCGAGAGGTTCCGAGCTGGCCGGTCTCGCGGGAGTGTTCTCGGTGTCTCCCGTGGCTGCCACTTCGGATAATTTGCTATTGTCTTCCTCCGGCGACAGAATAGGTGAGCCCAGTCTGCCGTCCAGCGGTGGTGGGGTTTGAGATTTTGCTATGAAAAAAAGAAATATTAACAAAACTTTGCATTAGCAACTGAGTACATCCATTTCGGTAGTGTGTCGTGGTCATGGGTGTTAATCTCCAAATAGAAATTTCTTTCAAAGTGCTTTTTGAATTTCCTACCCACCCTTTGAGGTGAGGGCTGTCCGTTGACATTCCTTTAAAATCAAATGTCATGGCCTCTCCTGATGATTAAAACTTAGAGTGAACAAACCTTGAGATCTTTTCCTCCGACTTGCTCTGGCATCGGAATCACTGTCAGAAGTAGAGGAGTAGACCTTGCGTGCCGCTTCCCGTCTTTCTTTCACGGATTTGCTCATCCGCTGCGGTAATTTCAGCTGATAAAAAAAAGTACAAATCAGTCATCGAACCACAGTCAATCAGCCTTTTCCCTGTGGATTGCCACTATACAATTAGACCTACAGGAATTGTTATAATTTCAAAGATGTGAATGGTGCCAATTGTCATTTTTCGAATTGGTCAAAAATCTCTACATTTTTCTGTTACGACTTTACGCACAAGAAATAGATTATGTTGATTTATATGAAAATCTGTATGGAGATACCCACAACACTACCTATAGGACATTACTTTTTTTTTTTTTTTTAAATTAAAAAAAAATATTTGGCATTACAGCTTACGCCAATGCGCCAAATATTCTTAATCGTGAAAGTCATACGAGATTAACTCGATGATAAATAATGAATCAGCTGTGCACAATATCAACGATAAATAACATACACCCAGCCCAAGATATCTTTTTTCAATTGAAAAAATCTGACCTTACCGGGAATTGAACCCGGGTCCCCTGATCGCTAGGACAAAGCTCTTGCCACTAGATCACAGGGACCGACAATTTACTTAGGGAATAGATTGGCATTTCTCTATTGCAATAAGGTAAAAATATGAAATAGTAGGATACTTCTTAATTAAGTATAACATACTTTAGTTGATAGCTATTTTGGTGTCACGTCATCGTCAGTACAGTAAATTTAAATAACTGGAACAAATGACAAACCAGCTATGATGCCGGAACGATACCTTCATCGGGCAAAACCTCCACATCACTTGATTATGCTTAAATCGGCAACGCACCGAGGAATCGATAAAGAGAAGTCAACCGATCTCTCATTAATATCAAAACAAAAATATCTTGTATCTGTGATCTTACGTTGTCCTCTTCATCGGTGTCAGTGTCAGAATAGATGGCTCCGCCAACCCTGGCCTTGACAGCCGGTCCAGGTCCGATCTCTCGCCCACTTCTGCCCGCTGAACTGTCGGAATCACTAGATGAACTGCCATCGCTTGAGCTATCCGATGATG
Source organism: Himalopsyche kuldschensis (assembly GCA_028554975.1). Classification (NCBI taxonomy): domain Eukaryota; kingdom Metazoa; phylum Arthropoda; class Insecta; order Trichoptera; family Rhyacophilidae; genus Himalopsyche; species Himalopsyche kuldschensis. The sequence goes on along the minus strand of JAHFWI010000031.1, from coordinate 1,073,852 downwards.
AGGATCTGCAAGCATACAATTGAGAAAATTACCACAATGCTTGTGCAGTGCACAAATTTGGGCGTTTCCGGATTGGACATCAAATGCAAAATAATATGCCACATATGAATCGGCGCTGTCATTTTAGGTATTTTAGTACGGTTATGGAGGGATGATATATTATCGCAGGCACAATTCAATATTCAGAGTTGAATAAATTTTCATATTTAAGTAATAGTTTTCATGACAACAAAATTTCCAACAAATGCCGCTTTTGGAACCCCTATTAATTATTCATAAATGGATTATATTAATTACCCGGAGCTGCTTTTGCTTGAGGAACGCCGCCGCGCAGTGGTGAGATACGATCCACCTCTGCGGTGCGGACTGACATCAAAGGATGATCTGGACACTTCTTTCTCTGAATCGGAATTTTGAACTATTTCCTCCTGGAATAAAAAGAATACGTTTAGTAGGATATTTATTGCTCCACAGAAAAATCTGCAATGCTGAAACGTAATAGTTTTAGATATTTTAACTGTGTTGCCGCAAGGTTGTGGCAACACCATTAACCGCATCAGTACTGAGCAATGTGTTCGCCTTAACCACTTCATACCTGAATTATTTTTCAAAATTTACTTAACCACAAGGATATATGTAAAAGTGTGTTCAAAGTCCACACATATCATCCGACATTCATAAACGAGATAGAAAACCCAATAAATAGGATCACACATATGTGCGATCGCCCGGTGTGAGACGTAGTGTAATCCCCCAAACATTTGCGGGGTTAAAACGCAACCTGCGAAAATGCGTCACCCGGCATAAATCACATCTATCTTCTCAACGACATCTAACAAATCCTTTTTCAAGCAAGAATTGACTGATGACAGAAGAACCATTCTTTTCTAGAGACAGTTTATAGATGTCACTCGCTATGAAAAGAAAAATATCACAAGAATTCTTACAGGAAGATTTTTTTTATATTTGTTGAAAGCTATTTCGGATTGCGCCATCGTCAGAATTATGTTTAAACCTGCATTTACTCATACTTTATATACTGTTGTAGACAGGGTACACAATACATCTTCTTTTCTGTTCCACCATCCTAGTTTTAAACTAATAAAGGAAATAATTTTCTAAAATTTAAAAAAAAAATTTAAATGATGATGTAAGCCGAAATAGCTATCAAAAAATATATAAAACAATTTCTGTAGAATTAAAATACATTGTTATTTTTTTATAATATACTGTTAATCCTCAGTGGAATGAAATGTATAGTAAATATACCTGATCACTGAGCCGTTTATTTGAAGAGTCTTCATCGAGGACGACCGGCGACGGCACCCTCTTCTTCCTGAAGCTCGGCATCTTTGGAATGGTGGCCCTGAGTCCCAAGCCTATCGTGTATCCTCCCATATCAAAGTCCCCTCTGGGGTCTAAGATCGACTTGAACGAGTCTATCTTCTCTTCTTTTTTGTTTGATATATCCTGAAGTGGAACCTGGGTGTCTCTTTCACCAAAGCCCTTGCTCACGCCGACCACCTTGACTGATTTCTCCTCGATGACGATAGTGGACGGTTTTCCGCATAGCTGCTCGTCCCACCACATTTCAAAGTGTTTGAACGCTGTGTTTTCGATCATTTTCTTGTTGAAATCCCTTTTGAGGATCTGTTTCAGTTCTTCGGTAACACGATTTGTGACTTCGTTGATTGTGGGGTAGTAGGGATCTTCATAGAGCTAAAAGAATTAATTTAGAATACTTATTATTTTTAACATGCATTGCTAAAGATATAACATTTTAACATGACCGTTAGTGAGGGCGTCACAATGGTGTGAGTGATGTAGCAATTCAACCAAATATTGTTTATTTACTTACACATTTCTATATGCAAGATTAAAATGAAAAAAATCATCATGGCCATAAATTATTATCAAAACAAAATTACTCAAATGGCTATTGAAGATATCAACTCTATGGCACAATTTTAGTTCCGAATTCGGTGGCGGTTTAGTAATGATGGTGCATCTATGGAATAGAAGCACCCTTTGAGTGGTGAGTTATTGAGTTCTTTTTTCAATAAGCACCAAAAAACATTAATGACGCACAAAAAAAAAACATATTTTTTCTATTATCAAATCTGAGAAGAAAATTTTTAATTATTTGAGATATTGATATTTTTAAACGCAAATTTAAAATTTTAATTGAAATAATTCGTTATAACTTTCAAATAATTATCGGGAAGCTTTTACTTCCAATTCGGGCCTGGATCTATATTGCATTTATCTGTGGAGTGTAGTTCACCCTATAAATGTTAATTCCAGAGGGTGTATCAAACCGAAATGATTTTTTATGCTCAATAATATATGGCCGCAGATTTGTTCCCAAATAGTAACCTTTTTTATATATTTGGTTCTTTATTTGAAACATATAATAAAAATAATTTGACAACCAAAAATCACTGATTGATATGTCTAGTTTCAATATATGAAAAAATATTTCAATTGAAAATATGAGAATGGCAATAGATAATTGATGACTACTACTGCCGCAGCATACTGCGGCGATACTCCTCAAAGGGTTAAGGGAACTGCTGTTACAAAGTTGCTACATCCAACTTTTTTTGAGGACACATGTCACTAGCATTTTTATTCATGTCTGTTCACAAATCCTAATGGAAAATATATAAATTGTCTAACCTCTCCGTCGTCTCTCTTATGACCGTAATGCATTTGAGACGGATAAGGCTGTCCAAGTCCTGGGGGGAGTCCTCCGTGATGCAGAGGGAAGCCGTCGCTTCCCGTCGGTACCATGCCGCCGACAGAGAAGAATTCTCCACCAGGGTATGGATACATGGCCGGGGGTGGGTATTGTGAAGGGAAACCGGCTGGAAATTCAAACGACATAGATTATTTTCACTATAAATTGAATCTTCAATGAATAGTCATATTAAAATTTGTGCAGTTGAGGTTATGTGGTTAGGTAAGGTTAGGTTAGGTTGGGTGGTCATTAATATAATCACAGTTTTACATAAACAAAGTTCAAAAATAAATAACAACAAATTTCAATTATTTAAGGATTTTGACACAGGGTGCTTGATGGAATTTCAATATCAAATTTGAATTGTTTGAGTTTTGTACTTTTCCATGAGTTTCGTCGTTAACGACACGGGTTTCACCTTTTGGCATCTTCAGGCATTTCAAGCCCGCGAATACAAAATTCAAACAATTCAAATTTAACAAATTTTAAATTCGTCTGTCGTAATATGTTCAGTAAACAATATTCGTTATTTTTTAATAAATTTATTTGAATTCTACGAAAAGGGAATATTAAACAACAGCCAATCAAAAACCAATGACACACATCGGTCAATGTTTCATAAATAAAAATATTAAAAGAAATTTCAATATGGAAACATTCCACCGAAAATTGACAATTAACCCATTGTTTACGGTGGCACAAATTTGTGCGTAATTAGTATTGTTATTGAAAAGGCCCGTAAACAAAGTGTCAATGATAAGTTTTAAAAAGAAGTTCAAGTCTTAATATGTTCCGCAAAGGAATCGGAGATCATCTTACCCTGGTGTGACCAAAGAGTGTGCGGTGGGTACCCGTAAGCACTCGGGGGCGGTGCATTAGCGTAACCAGGCGGCAGAGGTAGGGGAGGGGCAGGGTACATGGAATCTGTTCGAACAAATCCAGGAGGTGGTGCTGCCGTGAAAGGAACCGCAGGCTCCTCTTCGATCTTGGCTTCGGTCGACGACAGCGACGATAGTGACATCTGCAGACAGAGCAATATTGATTTTACTTTGCTTATGATTATTCATACTTATTTGATTTTCGATGTTATATCTTGCATTGCTAAGAGGTCTTCAACATTTTAATTATAATCTATTTTTCTTGCATTTTGCTTCAATTTATTTTGCTTAGTTGTAATAACAATTGTTTGTCATACCTGGTAATTCTTACTTAACTATTTATAAATATCACTTTCGTTGTATTTCTTGTCAGTTGACAATGCTCGCCATGAGCGAAACCTGGACCGGTCCTGATCCAATAAATTTTATGTGGAATAAATAAGTACTAAAAATATTTTATTATTTTTAATATAATGCCATTCCACCGAGTATTGACAGTGAACACCTGTGATTGATTAAGAAAGCCCACAGTGGTTGTGGGGTATGTTTTTCAGTATTGGATATCTTAACCAGTTGACCGCTAGAGTCCCCTGATTGTGGTGTTGTAAATTTATATTCACAAATATATACGGTTAACAATGTTAAAACTATCACAGGCAAGAATTTTTTTATTCTAATAATTTTTAATTTTATGTATGTAATTCATATTTTAAACAAACACTGATGAATTAATTTTTGTAATCTAAGGTGTTCGAATATTTGTAGATCGGCTTAGCAGGGAAGAGGTTAAGTTGTAGAACATAGGTGGCCAAACGAAGGCCCACAGGCTGAAGATTTTGTTTTAACAAGTGTATATTTTATGCATGTAAAAAGATTTCTATAATGCTTGGTTAGTATTTGTGAAAATAACTCGGCTTGCATGAAAATTTCTTAAAATAAAACGATCTAGATATTATTTTTCTAGGCCAGTGTTTCCCAAATTGAAATGCCAGTTGTAGGAATATTGCTTCACCTGATCATCGTCCAAGTTCTTATCCGGGTGACCCGCGGCGGAGTCCATGGTGCCGTCTTTGCTGCCCTCCTCGTCGACGTTGGATATGGCCAAGCTCTTTGGAGACATTCCGGCCGATCGTTTGTGCCGCGACGACTTGTGTTTCCTGTGACTGTTTCCGGTGAGCAGTTCGTCCTCGCTGGAGGATATGTCGGAGCCCAGTTTCTCCGCGGCCAGCTTCTTCTGATGGACCAGCAGCTCGGCGTTGAATTGCTTCTCTCTCTCTTTCGCCAAAGCAATCTAAATCAAAATTTAAATAAGTTAAATTTACTTACCATCGATTGTATGTTAATAATTTCACCATCAAAGAACCCTATCCAAAAGTTACAAGTTTTTAAACATACTTGGTATATGTTGTGATAAAGCAGCTCGAGTTATTGAGTGTGCACCACTAGCAGAAGTGTTAAATAAATAGCATTTGATTAAATATAGTCGAATGCAGCTGTCTTTGATAAGTCTGCTATGAATTAGCTATCCCTCCGGTGAAAGGACATCTTCCAGGATGTGTACACCAACATGTCCATAGTTGCCATCCCAATGAACTGTCCCGGGCGCGCTTGAAAATCAGACTGGTATCCACTGTATTTCTTTTATGACCGATGCATCGTAAAATACTTTGTAACCTATTATAGTCACTGAATTGATAAGTCTGGAAGAGTGAAAGGTGCCTGAGTCCAGTTGAGACGTCTAGGCGGAAGCCATTGAATATATTTGACATTGGGTGGAGGGAGGATGGGGGTGTGTTCATAACTGTTATTCTTTTGTTGCGTAAGTGTATCTCAGTTCTTCTGTATTAAAATCAGCTTGATATATATTTTCTATTGGTATAGAAAGCGTTTTACTTACATAGGAGTTTTAGCTAGCAAAGCTGGAATAGTATAATACCTGTTCTAAAGCCAACTGATGACATTTCAAATAGCTTTCCAAATTGAGAAACGGCGAAGGGGGGGTCGATAGAGGTAGATCGTTTTCAGGAGAAGCGGATCCGGATCTTGAACTCATTTTCCAATCCTCTGAAAGTATAGCACAAGGAAATATAATTTACAATCTTCTCCAAGTTAAAGCTGCAAAAAAAAAAAACAGACATTTCAACAGACATACTAAACTGCCGTTCCAAGCAAGATGGCAGTGAGTGACTCTTTTGTGAAAATTTAAATAATGTGTTTTTTGAAGTTTTAGTATTTAGAATTTATAAAAAGCGGTTGATGCAAATGTGAACTAATTTATATGTAAACAAGCAGTAAGTAGTTGTATTGACTGCCTCTTTGCAAAGAAAACGAGAGTTGCTCCTTTTTTGCTAAGAAATTTATCTACATTTAGAAGATTCATTTTTTCACATAGGATTTTTGTGAGCACTATATATAGCTTTCAAAAATATTAAGCAAATGGTATTTATAACTCAATTTCAGAGTCACTACCATCTTCCTTAGAAGAGCAGTAAAGCCGTACTTAAGGCAGTATTCTGGTCTAGGATTCTGAAAAAGCCGTTTTTTTTTTATTGCATATTTTAAAAGTTCAAACATTTGAAAATATGTCTTTAATAAAATATTTTTTTTGACTTTATTCTAGTATATACGAGAATTGCATCTTTACTGATTACGAATATATATATTTTTTTTTTATTTCATGTGACTAGAAAAGTTGGGATCATGGCGACTATGGGGCGTCATTTTTTTGAGACCCCCTACTTTACCAGCCTGTAACTTTTTAGGTTTTTAGTATTTGGTTTGAATATTTTTTCGTATATTAAAATAATCTTAAAATATCTGGTAAAAAATGGACAGTAAAATTGTTATTCCTTTTCTTCTATAGCACTTGCAAAAAACCTAAAATTTCAGCCTCTAGACCTCTATACTGCCTTAATAGGATTTAGGAAAACCTGCGTAAAAAAGGTCAATAATTTATTAAAAGAATAGTATATCAAAAATAACATTCAATAATCCTCATTTTCTCAGCAGCTGTAAGAGGTGATGTCCCATGATCCGACAGGGAGCAGATCTGGGCTGCTAGCCATTTAATTGTTAAAGATGGACCCCTGTCTTCAGGTGCCGGATCATTATGCAGTCCAAATTTAGTAATATCTAGTTTGTTATACGGTAAGAAAAATAACAATGTATTTTAGTTCTACATAAATTATTTTATATATTTGTTAATAGCTCAACAAATATATAAAATAATTTATGTAGAACTAAAATACATTGTTATTTCTCTTACCGTATTATAATGGAGTTCTACCAAGTAAATGCCTACTCAATCAATATTTCCAGAGTTTGTTATTTGTTTGAAATTTAATTTTCGCAATATTCGCATTTACCCTCTTCAGGAACTGCCGGTTTATGATTAGTTCCAGCGGCAGCCTCCTTAGCTTCCTCGTCTTCTTCGGAGCTGAGGCCCAATTGAAGGAACGGAGGAGCCATGCCGCCTCCCCCGGCGCCTTTGAGCAACATTGCTATTCTGTGAAATGGTAACGGAAATTATGAAACCTTCCGCACGTCACAAATCTATTCCAGAGTTTGTAACTCTTGCAACCTAAATCACAACTCTTGGTTGGCTTGAGATTTCAGTCAGCAACCAAAGAAATTAGCGCACCTTCACAATTTCATTCATTTGCGAATATTTTCAAAATCTTTACCGATTAAAATTTTTTTTTTTTCCGATTGTAAAAAAACTAATAGCCATATTTTGAAAGACAAGCGAGATTTGAAAGCTTCAACAGTACTGAGCCAGACCGCGTAAAAAATGAAATTTTGGAAAAACGTAATCGCGATTGAAGTCCAAATTTGAAGCAGTTTTTGGGAGAAAAAATATCAAATAGAAAAATTAAGTCCCTAAGGAGTCCCATTCCGACAAAATCAACTATTATACATAAACAATAGTACTTGTCTGAACTCACTCACGTCCATGTGAAATATGTCAACATCTAAAGCAATTTCGTTAAAAATCACTAAACCTCTTTCCAGTGGCATCCCCATTGGCAGGCTGGTTCTACTCCTTGGAAGAACAAAAAACTCGTGTATTTGAAGTACCTTTCAAAGAGGTACCTGAAGAAGAACAACCTGCGTGACCGGCTCTGAGTGGTCGCATCAGTGATAGATGCCTATGAACTCCGATACTTCAATTTCAATGCTAGCAGTGACAATGAAGTCAATGAGGATTGAATGAATAAAGTTTATAGAATTTTAGAGATATATTTATAGAGAATAGAGATACGACTTTTTGTTTAAGAAAAGCAGTATATAGAAATCACAGAGGCACAAATTGAAAGCAGTGAATGAGGGTTATCGTAAGACAAACCTAGTGTCCAGGTCCACATTCTTGGCATCCTCGAGAGATTGGGCGGCTTCCGATTGACTCTGTGTACTCGTTTCTTTTTTAGGTTCCTTCATTTCAAACGAACTACTGCTGGTCTCTTTGATTCTTTTAATTTCTTTGGGCGAATCCTCCTGGAAACAGATATCAATACTTATAGATCTCGTCTTTTGTTTGTCCGAAAACCATTTACTACATAATAAAATTTCAATCACATTCGCTGACAAGTTTTTCAATTGGATAGCAACATTGCAATAATGCGAAAACCTAACCTAATTAAAGGTTAATTATTTCAATCTTCAAATAAACCATTGAAACGAATAAAATAACTATTAAAATGCGTGACCTGAATAGCACGTATGTAACGATAATTACACTACAGAACAAGGAGTATAGAAGAAAGTGGATCCTTCCATTGTTTGAATCAAGAGTATAAAAGAAACATCTTTTATAAACATTAAAAAATGCAGGTAGCAATATGGCAAATAAAAATTTGCGCAAGAATTATTGATATTTCTCTAATGAACTAATTGTAATAATATATAGCAGTGGTCTCCAAGCTCAATAAGAGTGTGAGCTACTTAGAAATACTAAGAAATTGAAATTGTTCGATGAGCTACTTACATATGAGGGCTTTGGAAGCAAAGTTAGCTTTCTACCAAATACGCATTCTAGAAAAAAAAGCACAAAAACTATTTTTTTGCCGTTAAGTTCAATGCAGATTTTTGATTTGAAGTAATGTTCAGGGCTCATCACACATCACATATTGATATTTTTACCAACATATGTAAAAATAGAGTTTAAAACTGAATATCCAGTTATTTCGCCACACGTTTTTTCAATATTTAAATGTTGATAATTATTTATTTATATATAAATGTACTTTTTCAAGACTGCTGTTTTTGCGGCCAAACGATTGATAAAATTTGATCCGAGGCAAATTTGTAAAAATGGTACAATATAATACGCGAGCTACTGAAAATGCCACCGCAATGTACCGGTAGCTCGCGAGCTATCGCTTAACGAAGCCTGATATAAAGGTTGTTATAAAAATTAGTCTTTCACTTTGTTGAAATCAATTAGTTTGAAGAGTGCTGCATGACTTCTGTCATGCCAGGGATTTGCACGGTTTGTTCCCTTGACCACCAATAATATCAATTTAAATTCATATAGCAATATTGCAAAGTACCGTCCAAATATAGAATAAACTTTTTTTTGTCAAATCGATAGCCATGCACTACACACTTATATAATCAAGTTTCAAATCTATTCTACGACAACAGTTGACGGAAAATTAATGTAGACAAACAATTAACATTGCAAAAGTGTTGAGTCGCTGCGTGGGTTCTCAATATCCTGTGACGCCTAATGATCTAATGACATTTAAATACCTTTAAAAACGTTATCAATTAGTTTTTCATTGATGTACGCCTTGGATGCATAATTAATCCAAAATATTAAATATTTTACAAGAATTTGGATGAGTATAGCAAATAGATGAATGAAACATTGTTTGTACTTTTAATACAATCCTTACAGCAGTGATGCACAACCTGTGGCATGCAATGACATTTTATACGGCCCAATATGATAAATATCATGATCAGAACAATATAAAACAAGTGTTCCCAACCCATGACTCACGGCGGGTTTTTTGTGGGTTCACCAACTTATACAGTCAACCAAAAAATATATTCACTTTCATGCATCTTCGATGTTTTTTTTATAATTACTTAATGAAAAATTCCATCGGGGTCGAGGGTCACATGGCTTTTTATAAAAGGGGTCGCCAACCGAAAAAGGTTGGGAGCCTATGATATAAAATATTAAAATTTTCAATTATATGTACACTAAAAATATCAATAATTTCATTACTTTTCCCCATACAGCTCGGCCCGCCCTCGAACTATCTGAGATTTGATCATCTGGACCATCTCCTAAAAAGGTTGTGCATCACTGCCTTACAGAGTGCTTTTGCAATTTTTGCAAGATAGCATCTTTTATGAATACATTAGGAATAGAAAGGATATGATAGGACTAGTGGTTAGCTAATCGTTTTCGCTACAGGATCTGTGGGAGGTGGAGGGAATTTTAGATAAAACACATACATCCATGTCTCCGAACAGAACTCAATAATTTGATTGAAAAATGAAACCATTCGGACTGGAATTCGATCCTTTGCACTCTGGAATCAAATGTTGAAGTTGGGCCCACATACCCAACTTATAATGACTTGTGTATATAAAATAAAAATTCAATGGGGTATCATCAATGCTTTGATTTGCATCAACTTATTTTTATCCTAAAAACATTATTCATAAATGTGAAATTAAAAATGAATTTCCACACATGCATGCAATTAAAATACATAAAAATACTAATAATGTGTAAGCCTATACTACCACATGCACAGAGCAAAGCGTGATTCAAAAAACGGAAGACAACTTCAAGCCAAACAAATGAAGTCTACGAAAATGCAGAGCGAGTTTCGTTTGTTTGGAATGAAGCATGTGTGCGTTATTTTGAATTGATTGCGTCACATATACACATTCACAAGTATAGCAACACACAAATATGGTTAGCATGCAGGCACTGGAATAATAATAAGCGCAAATAATTCTCTCATAGAAATGGTCGGAAATGATGAGGATACCAGGGATTATTATATTTAATTTATTCCAACACACTTTCCTGACTTTTAAATGTTCATTGGACAGTACAATTTTAAATCTCTTTTAGATAAGATAAGTAAATGACAAAAATCCCCAAATGGATTGAAAATATTGCTACAATACAGGGAAAAGTAACCAAGTTTAAAATGGTGAATTGTTCCAGAGAATCATTTGTAATTTGTTCCAGAGAACTGCTATCGTCTCATATGCTGAGACACCTGATTTCGGTGTGTTGCAAATTGGTATTAAAAATAAATAGAGTTAACAGTGTTAAAACTATCATTTACAAGATTTTTTTATTCAAATATGTATGCATTATAGGATCTCATAGACTCCATGGGTGTATTGAACACAGAAAATGATAAATTAATGTTTGAAATCTTAGCTGTTGAAATATTTGTAAATCGGCTCAGCATGGAAGAGGTTGAAACCTCTCATATTGCATCCAAATTACTGATTTAGTTTTTCTTTACTCTGACACTCATTCAATATTTTAAAGATTTTTATTTTATGTTCGTAAGGTGTCAAATAGTTTCTTAGTAATTTTTCACGAAAAATACGCTGAGACGCCTGATTTCAGTGTGTTGCAAATATGTATTAAAAAATAAATGGAATTAACAGTGTAAAAACTATCACGGACAAGAGTTGCTGGAATATTCGTAAATCATTCGGCAATTCTTCTTCCACATATCATATTGAACGGTTTCATACAACCAGAGCATTTTCAACTGATTTATATACATATATGGAAGATATATAAGAAAATTGCCTTTCCACCAAGAAGTGACAGTCGACACTTTAAAAGTGACAGCAAAAATGATCTATTGCATAAAACGCTATGAATTGCAACAAATTATCCGCTAAATAAATTCAGGACATCTGTTTCTATGAACATAGGGAAAAGACAGATGACAGTTAGCAATTTGGGGTAATGTAATTCAGTATACGGCTGCACAGCGTTTCTCAACATGAAATCATTCCTAGCAAGTAAAGTGCTATACAAAATGCCACATTGTTGTACAGTCAGCACAATAATATTACCATAAGCTGTACAACAATCAAAACAGAGAGAATTATTTGAACAATTATTATATTTAAGCACGTTACAATATAAAGGGAGAAATTCTATATGATCCAATCGGTCTAACAAACCATTGACTAGTAACGCATAATTCTGATTTATTACGTACAGACAATGTTTGTTTGTATTACTCTCAAATAGACAATATTAGACGCTGCCAGTATGAGCTAATAAACAGCTTGTTTCTTACTGAGTTTCTTTGAGGGACTGAAATGTCTATATTATGGCCAAAGTTATTTATAATTAAATTGTAATTGATTTATAAACCCTTTAGTAGAGAATTAAGTTATTGTCTATGAATTTTAACATTCATTCTGAGAGGAATAATATACTCATATAAATAGCAGAAATCTAAGTTAAATTCATTCTTATTTTCAAAGACTTATCAAGCAGTGAAGTTTTCACTTTTGATTCAGGTCTTGAGATCCGTATTGAGTTTAAAATGTAAATTAGCGAAAATTGAATGTACACAAGTTTCAATGAATTAAGTGGGTTTGTTATAATTAAGGGGAATTTAGGAAATACTAATGACCAGATAATAACATAGGAATATATAAAATAAATCTAGGGTATTATCCGACCTATTATTAATGAGTTGATTGATTTCAAGTCTTTGAATTAATATTTAATGATAGCAAGTGCTTGAATTATTAATAAATGACAATTATTTAAAAGGGTACAACAATGGTGAACTAGGAAGCTGAAGTTGCTCGTTCAAAATTGGCAAACTGTTAAGCTGAGCTCGATTAATTCAAAAACTCATGGAAAAGTACAAAATTCAAACAATTCAAATTTGATATTGAAATTCCATCAAGCACCCTCAGTCGAAATCCTTAATTAGAGTCAATACAGTTATTCCAGCTTGATCGTCTGTACGAATCTGGTTGATACCTGGACATATAGAACTTCCCCGGGATTAATAAACATCGCCACTCCACGTTAAACAAGCAAAATGGAATAAGTACAATTGGTAAGGCATCAGTTGGGGCGCACAGCTGAGCAGGCAACGGGCTAGCTCTCACCCTGGACTTGGCCTTGCGCCGACAGGTCTTACTGTCAGACTGGTTTTTTTTAGAGGCCGACGGCTTAGAGTCCGCAGGCGAGGCGCCGAGGTGATGCTCTTTGGGGGTTAGAACGGCGGGCGGGGGATTTGGGGTCGCGTGGTTTGGCGTGCTCCACGAAGCCGGGGTCGAACCCGCCTTTTGGGCCCCGTGCATGGACTATAACACAACATGTCATGGGGGTGGTGGGTTGTTTTTATTTTTTGTTAGAATACACACTCGGGGGAGTCCACTCTCACACAGATGTCGTTTCATAACGTTATTTCTCTAACACCTTTTTTATAAACTGTGCCACTAACGCTTTAATGGAAAATGACTATTAGGCATCTGTTTCAATAACCAAATTATTCAACTCATTGTTGTTAATATTATTATTAGTTGAGCGTAGTTATTTAGTCTAAAAAAGTTACCGTCAATTGAATTGGCATCTACTTAGTAGAACTCCATTACAACAGTGAAAAAATAGCAATCTTCAATCAATTCTTTGTGGAAAGGCATTATTTTATTATGTTAAGTGTTTTAACACAATTTTTTAAAGATCTTATTTGGACACGGTGCAAAAAAATATCAATGTATTTTGGTTCTACAGAAATTATATTATATATGGTTGATAGCTATCCGGCTTACGCCACCGTCAGATCTTTAGTTCTGAAGAATAGAATAGTTTTGACGATGGCGTAAGCGGAAATAGCTATCAACCATGTATCAATCAAGTAAATGCCAATTCAATCAATAATCTAATTTGGATGTATCATAAACTTCTTCAAGACTGTAAGGCTACTGGTGGCCGCTGCGTACGGACTTCGCGAATACATCAAAAATATATAAATAATGTTCCAGTAAGAATTCAAAGGGTATTTTTCTTTGTACCTAGCGACATCTATACTCTGTCTATAGAAGAAAAAAATATGCTTTTGTGTGTTGATCAGTCAATCTTATTGAAAAGGTTTTTTTCTAGAAGTCGAGCGGTGTCACTAGGGCTACCACTTTGCTCGGTACTGAAGTGGTTAAGTACTACAAAAAATTATATAATATATAGTCGATATCTGTTTCGGCTTACACCCCCTTGTCAGAAATATGTTCAAATTCGGAACTAAAATTGTTCCCATATAGTAGATACATTTAAAAGCCTTAGAAGTTATATTGTCTTAGTAAAAATATATTTACATGAAGATTTTGTTTCATTTGATTGAGTATTGCACACTTTTTACGCGATGGTGGCGCCCTCACAAGCGGTCAAGTTATAATGGTACATCTATAGTACTAGTTATTATATAAACTAAAATACGTTACTTTTTTTCACTGTGTAAAAAGGTAGTGTATTTGGCAAGTTTAAAGTAAAAAATGTTAAATCCAACATGTTAGGATCAATCGTTCTCGTATCTTTCCAAAATGTGGACTGATTGAATAACTACGCTCAATTAATACTATGAAACAAAGGTTACCATTTTAATTTATTGTGAATGAATGAAATACATAAAAAAAAAATAGAATAAATATTCTAGAAACCTACAAATTAAATTCATTGTGCACTTAGCAAACCGGTAATGTCCCATCAAATCAAGTCCCATAAAACACAGTCCCGCAAAGCTTTTAAAAATGTTGAAAAATGATTCAACGGACAATATTGCCCCTAACACATTGGATGCTGAGAACACGCCTAGCGTGTCCATTTTCATACTAAAAAACAGGTTCAGCATTGAAAGCGTTAAATGACCAAATGCAAACAGTTGCATGGGTAATTTGAGTCAACATGAATAAATGTAATACAGGGTAATAAAAAAAGATTTATATAGAAAAAAAAAAATGCATTGTTTGATGTTATTTGTTAAATTATTTCATGTATGAGTGTGACAAATGATTTTAATATATCGATGACTTCAAAGCTAATATTGTGTTGCCATAATTTATCAATAGACAATATTATTTAAAAGCCTCATTATGGTGGTAACATTGTTTTGTGAATTAAATCAATCAGAAATAGCACTATTTAGCTTAGAAATCATCATGATATATTAAAATGAAATTTACAGATGTGTAAGAACGGTTTGCCAACATAAAACCCAAATCAAAAAACACACAAACTATAATATTATATAAATGATATGATACATTTTATAACCCTTTTGTCTTTTTTACCATGTTAATTCCAGAATTTCAATAACAATGAACGGTAGCTGGAAACCATTACAACAAAATAATTGTAATGGTCAAACTCAAATACAGATGTCATTGTTTTATTGAATTAAATTGGTAAAGTAGTCAAAAAAAAAAACCATTTTTAATTCAGACTTCGTTTGAATACGAAAATAGTTTTTTTTAACCAATCAATAGTTTTAGTCTCAAATATTTTTTAATTGAAATACTGACTGAAATAATTTTTATACTGACACTCAAGAATTAGAACGTGACACCAAGCTTAAAAGCGAGATATTAAGCACCCAAGTGAAGTTATTATATACAACATTAAATTCAGATTATAAACGGCAATAAAAATAGACAATTATTTTAGAACTGGAATATACAATTTATTACTGTCATCAATTGGCGGTTTTATTCATCGCGGATTATTATCTATTTTTTGCAATACTGACCGGCATATAATAAAAAAATTCTGGTTGTGATATATCCCCAGTCAGTATTATATATACCGTCCCTAACAAGCCAAAAGGGTGTTAGTAACATTTTGGTAATTTTGGTGGAGTTAAATATGAGGTGCACAAAAAAAATATGCACATACTGCCAAAAGGATGTTCTTCAAAACAAAATCCAATACATGGAAAGAAGTGGTAAAGAAACGAAGTTTTCTAATTGACACAATATTTATTCACTCTTTT
Source organism: Himalopsyche kuldschensis (assembly GCA_028554975.1). Classification (NCBI taxonomy): domain Eukaryota; kingdom Metazoa; phylum Arthropoda; class Insecta; order Trichoptera; family Rhyacophilidae; genus Himalopsyche; species Himalopsyche kuldschensis. Next base: position 1,058,223 of record JAHFWI010000031.1, on the reverse strand, counting down.
TGCTCTCCTGAAAAGTAGTGATTTGTGTAATGACGACCTTTTGGCTAGGAAAAGGCGATATGTTTAATGGCAAACATATATATCTCTGTTAGAAATTGTGTGTTATATATTGATGACTCATTAAGCATATTGTTATATCTTATATTGCAAAGAAGACAGTTTCAAATATATCACAGTTAATGTGTTGGTCACATGAGTCGCCAGTTGCAAGAGTTGATGAATTTAAAAAGATTTTTTTATTATATTCTTCTAGTGCACGGCTTATTGGCGTCAGCTGTAATGCCGTGCGTTGCCCCTTTTTAATTGAACAATAAACATTATCTAACCTCGGGATGAGATCGGTGCCAGTCAGAAGGCTGATGATGCGACCACGAAGCTCCCGACTGACTGCCAGACCAGTGTGAACTCCCCTGGTGATATCCTCTGTAGCCAGGGTACCTGAAACATTAAAAAAATAGCCATTAAAACGTGTGCAATTTTATACCATAGAGTTTTATTTAATCCTTTAGATGCCTGTGACGTATGATATACTTGCCACCATTTTAGAGTGATTCCTGAATAAAATATAATTTTTTTCAATTAAAATACAGTGGTGCCTCGAGGTACGAGTGCCCTAACATACGAAATACAGCCATCGAGCGAGCGAAGGTTTGCTTTGAAATACGAGCAACATTTGAGATACGAGGAACGGCCGGGTATCTGAGGGTGCTTTATGTATATGTGGAAGGGGTGCATATGAATATATTGGTGGCAAATCTGTATATGTATATCTGTGTTGGTATTGGATTCTACTTCGACTGTCAAACTCTATGGACTTACTATAAAAAACATACTTCGCTCCATCTCTTTCGCACAACTGACAAATCCCATAAGTAAGACATAGATGGTTCTCTACAACTGGGGCTGGAACGGATTAATGGCATTTCAATTAATTTCAATGGGAAAAATTGCTTTGACATATGAGCAAGGTTACGGAACAAATTAAACTCGTATCTCGAGTACCACTGTACTAGCAAAGCCATCTCTGGTAAAGCTTCAATAATAAAATTTAATTTTTAACATTTAATACCGAATATATCGCTGGAATACAAGGGATTCCTCTCCATCAGGGTTCCCGCACTTCATTATAATATTTCACATTCAAGTTTGTTAGTTAGCAAAGCGTAAGCTGCCATCATAATTGTATCTTTGCATATTTGTACCACAGCGTAACTGGGACAGGTTGCTCGTCACTGCACATATCAATTACTTGATCATTTATATGCATTGTAAATAATATTTTTAATACGTAAAGAGTGAATATATATTTTTTAACAATTTATGGTGTTGTGATAACAAAAACATTCGCATAGATTTTTGCGAAATTGGATAGAAAGAAGTATTTTGACCGGCTTTGATTGATGCTTACTATATGCAAGTTTTGGTTCAACATATTTTTACCAATGTATTCTATTTTTTATCATTATTGAAATCTTGGCTTGTTGAAAGATTAAGTGTTACTAGTCCTGCAGGATCTTTTCTTATGCTGTGACCATATCCACTATGCTGAGTGGATCTTTCCAGTCGATTGCTTTGCTTCTTTCTACGACTTGCCAAAATCAGTTTTGTAAGACCGTTGTTATCACACTTTTCTAATTTTGAAATAATACTACCATGCATGGTTTCAACAAAACAGCGTTTGATGAATGGGTTAATATACTTGATTTATGTATGTCAAATCGAATTAATAATTACCCTTGAGATTGTCCATAATATTGCTCATACGACATACTAGAGGCATCGGTAGCGGATCCGTAGCTAACATCCGGCTGCTTTGAAGCTTAACCCGACTCCAACTGTGACGACACCGGCGTCATATCTGAACTTCGTGACGTGTATGATGATCTACTATGCCTGTGATAGAAAATAGCATTTAAATTTAGATAGTGGCGGCTGGTGACAAGAATATTAGGGAGTGCATAAAAAAACGAATGTATGCAAAAAAAATATTCTGTGATTGATAGCAGACATTAAAGTCTGACATTGGCAATACCATGTGCTTCTCTACACTTAACATTGCAAGAGAATTTAGTGAAATGATTTAGTCATTTTTGAAGTTGTCAAAAAACGCTTACTTTCAACTGGAGTCAACGCTTTCTATAATGACTTATTATTTGTGAAAAGTTTAAGTGTGCATAATATAAATCTTCATAAATCGTAAAAATCTTCTCTGCAGTTACCTTCATCCGCCTTCGGGAAGGTCTAAACCTGGGATGAACCTTTTTGGGAGTAGGGTCAGATAATCAATCCTCAGATAGTTTGAGAGTCGCATGGGTAAAAGCGATTAAATTATCGATATTTCTAATGTATATAAAACGGAAAATGTTATTATTTTATATTGTTCTTCCATCGTTTTTGAAAATTTGTAAAGAAAAAAAGGTGATTGATATTTGTCATATTGGCCCACATGAAATATCATTGCTGGCCGCAGAATGTGCATCACTGGCCTCACCCCTTACTCAACGAACAATATCCTATGCAACAAGCCATAGACTATAACTAAATTTCTCAAAAAAATCTTAACCCCTGCATTGCCGAAATCCAATTGGGCTTTGGCTACTCTAGCGAGAATTGCCATACCCGCTATTATGATTGAAAAAGTGTCTGATATATTAAGAGTGTAAAGGGTAATGCTTCAGAGGTATATACATTTTTTTGTTAACCTGTTACCAGCTACGACTTTTTCAAAAATAAAAAAGGACAATACCATAAAACTACTTACGTTATTTAAGGGCTTAGTTGTCTTTCATCCTTTATGAAAACAATCCCATACCACATGGCTTTTAGAGCGTATTTACGAATCCTAGATAAGGGTTGTCACACAAAGTTTATAATATGATGTCAATTTTGAACCCCGATTGGATATCATAAAATGAATTTTTATTGATTTTTCTTAAGATTTATATTTATTCAATTGGTTTGAAGCATATGTACATGCAAAATAATATTTACGTGAATATTGTATCAAAAGCTTTGACAGCCCTGATACACTTTTTGTTGAATAGCTTTTAAGAAAACTATTAAAACGAGGAGTTTATATTCATTTTGTGAGCCTTAAGAGATCTCGGATACATATTCGATGTGATAATTTGAGAAATATTATTTTTTGACGCCTTAAACTTAGTTGCCCACCGGTGTGTCGTTAGCTTTAGAACGGTTAAGATAATATTTTGATAAAATAATTAATTACCTATCTCTATCACCCCTATCCCGATCCCGATCTCTATCTCTGTCGCGTTCCCTGTCTCTATCTCGCTCGCTCCTCCTTGAGTGCTTGTGCGACCTCTCCCTGTAGGGGTCCCTATCTTCATCCGACCATCTCGACGAACTGTTCCCGCCTCGCTCATCCAAATCCGGCCGGTCCCTGTGCGAGTGAGACGACTCTTTATGCCTCGAGCTGGAATACTGGTATTCCTTGTCGTGACTCTTCGAATCCTGCTCTATCGGTCTGGGCGGAAGGCTCTCCAACTTGGGAACCGGCGGCTGGAAGGTTTCGTCTATCGACAGCGATGCCATGTTACTAGCTAGGGGTTGAGGTATTTGCGGTGTAACAACTTGCTTTTTTTCTTCTGTCGCATTTTCAAACATCGTTTTGCAATGCTCTCCAAATGGATCGCGCATTACTTTTAAAACCTGAAAAGAGAAACATCACAATTTGCTTTCAGCATAATATTCATATCAGTTTAACTGATGTAAATTAAATGACATAAAATGGGAGTTATAGAGTACTAAATATTTATTTTGATTGCATTTAACATAGCTCAGAACATACACATTAGGAATGATACTAAAATAATTAATAATTTCGACTGAGGGTGCTTGATGGAATTTCAATATTAAATTTGAATCGTTTGAAATTTTGTACTTTTCCATGAGTTTTGTCGCTTTAGTCGAACGAGTTGAAGTCAAGGTCAGTTCAAGTACATCTGTGCACTTGAAATGCCGAAAGGCGAATCCCGGGTTGACAAAAGCAACAAAACTCATGGAAAAATACAAAATTCAAACGATTCAAATTTGATACTAAAATACGTTTCAACATAAACCTTTTCATCAAACAACAATATGCTAAATATTGTAGCAAGTTTCTAATGAATATGATATTATTCCTATATCTGTATGGGCAACTAGTTTTAGCCCATTGCATTCAAGTCAAGATAGACACATATGGATGCATCGAGCAAACACTAACATTGCACACGATTAAATTAAATAGAATAAAAATGGTTTCTTCTGGAAGAATTTTCAGTTGGTAAAATAGTTGCCTTAGCCCACCCTTTAAGTGTTTTAAGATTACTCTCAAAGATAGCCAACCGAGTCTCTCAAACTTGATTGATTTGACTGCACTGGCATTTCCATACAGCACATAGAGCTCAGCGGCTTGTTGTCATGTGTTGCCAACTTAGAAGAACGCATGACAGCATTGTGCAATATATCTATCAAAGATATTTATAAAGTGTTTTTAACACATTGGATGCTGAGAACATGCCTAGCGTGTCCATTTTCATACTAAAAAACAGGTTCAGCATTGAAAGCGTTAACAGGGCTGTGGAATCTTAAAAAATACTAAAAAAGATTAATTATGTCAGGTTTTTTTTCCTGCTTTTCAATAACCAATTTTTTCAAATTATATGCATAAATAAAAATTTCAAACTTTTACTCAACAGCCCTGGGTTATAGCGTAAATCTAACCATCCAACAATATGGTCAACAGAAGAATGAAACAATAAATACCTTTCCCATTACAGACTTCCCGTTGAACCTCTCCACACAGATCTTGGCCGATTTCACATCGTCAAAGACAACGCGGGCAAAACCGAGATGCTTGTTGGTGGAGGGATGGTAATGGATCACCATCTCTTCATGGGTGCCCACCTTGGAGAGCATATCGCTGAGGAACGCCCTATCGATGTTGTCGTTCAAGTTACTGATGGCCACCTCCAGCTGAGGAGGATCCCCGATGTAGTTGGAGTCGATCTTGAATCTATAAAAAAAAGAATTAAGCATATTACAGAACATTGTGAAAAGAGGGCCAATAATGTATCATGGTTATATACAACATTTCAGGCAAGAAGTGAAAAAAACTGACCAATAGAATTAAGCGTCTATGAGATGTTTTAATATTAAATCACTTTAACCCCTTCTTTGCTGAGCCTGTTTAAAAATATTTCAATAACTAAGATTTAAAAACAAATCATTAGTGTTTGTGTTAAAATATATTCATGGAGGTTTTCTGACCAAATAATGCAAACATATTTAAAAATAGCTTGGATTATTCCACATATTGTGTTACTAATTATGCCACGTGTTACGCCTCTTTCAGAGGCATCTTCGGACATACTATCGCAAAGTAATAAAGCAAGTTGATTCTAATATTTCAAAATGAAGGACGTGTCACAATTAGTAAAACAATACGTGGAATAATCAAAGTTATTTTTAATTTTATATTAACTCATTAGTGCCGGGGAACGCGGAATCCGCGTGATGGATGAACTTTGTGTTGGAGTGGGGGACGTGGATTCCTCGTGATACGGCATTGCTCGCGTTTATTATTTATAACATTTTAAATATATATTTTTTTTTCTGTAGCTACCTATTGATATATATGGAACCATTTTTTTTTTGTGAGGGATAATTGTCGACTCTAAATATAACATAATTAAGTATTTCGACTGAGGGTGCTTGATGGAATTTCAATATCAAATTTGAATTTATAAAATGTTTTATGAATTTTATTTCTTTCAAAATTTTCAACCTTTTCAGATTTTTGTGCATAAAAATATTGACAGCCCCTGTCTAAAAATGTTATTACGGTAATTGAAAAAGTTTGAAATATTGTTGGGAACCTATGTTTAAAGTTTTATCAAAATCGATTGATAAGTTTAAAAGTTATGTTCAATTTACGAAATCTATTTAATCCATTTTTTAGCAAATCGGCCCCGCCCCAGGGGGTATTTTACAGCGATTTGCTACCGGCTTTAATGTGTTAAAATGAACTTCCGCAAAGTTACCGTTGAATCCATCGAAAGTAACAAACATAATTGAATAACAAATCTTGTCTGTGAAAATTTTAACGCTGTTGACTGTATTTATTTTTGAATATCAATTTGCAGCACACCCCAATCAGGCATCTCAACGTATGAGACGCTAGCAGTCGACGGGTTAAATAAACCAGAGAAGAATTAAACCCATTCACTCAAGATGAACACCGTGAATGTGAGAACTTGCCAATAATACAAACAAACACCTGCTTTATCCCTGGGAGTTTCCAAAATGGTGATAGATCAGGTATATCAGACAAATGTTCATATTAAAATACTTCAGTGAACGCATCTTCAATTTTGAGATCACGAGCAAAACAATGTAAGAAGTTGGCACATTAGACGAATTCACTTTAAGTATCGGTAGAGCTACTAATTCTTTGAGTTTCTCAGCAATGGGCCACTATTTAACTTCGCTGATTGTTAATATTATTAAAGAAATTTTTCTTAATATATCTGTAGAGGGAACATATTGTCAGCTAAGATAATAAAATGACTTAAAAGTAATATTACTAAAAAGGTACTGTGTTTGAACAAAAAAAATTGAATAAATAATTATCAGCATTTCTCGGTCAGGTTTTGAAAAAAATCATAGCATCCAAAGGGTTAATGAATTTAAAATCACGCTACAATATTTTACGTAATTAACCTTAGTAATTAAGAAATAAGTTGCGTAAAAAAATATTAATTAACGAGTGTCAAAGGTTAAAGTTAAAGCACAGTCTTCTTTGTTGGCAAAAACAGTTTATCAAATAGTATGATAAAATCATGTCTCGAACATATCCTGTATAAAAGTGCCACTTGATAGCAAGTAATAAAATAATCTTGATAAAAGTAATATTCGATTTATTCCTTTTTTTGGGTTATAATGGTGAATTCATATATTTATTTTTAAATGTAAAATTTTTATGAGTGAAAGCTTTGCAAGGAGAATTGTAAAATAAATATTCAAATTTTATAATGAAAAACAGAAAGAAAATAAAAAACAACATAAATCAATGAAATGCATATTATTATTGGCGAAAATTGAACTTCCCGCCAAATGTCAAAGTAATATTATTAAGCTTGAAATCTGTTTTCACATTGGCAACACTGGGTGACAAGAGGAAGCAAATTGCAATATCTGATATTAGTTATGAAATCAATATTTTTTGTTTTAAATTGATCTACAACTAATAAAACTACATGAAAATTACTTGAATATATTTTGTGCATTACTTTGAAAGTTATATTTTTGGATTTTATAGTATTAAGGCACTTTGTCAATAGATAATTGACATGAAGGTTTGACACTTCTAGTAAACCAAAATTAATTTAGTAATTTTGATTAAAATGAACAAGATACACTATAAAGTGTTTTTCTAGATTATGTTAATAGTCGATAATAGTTATTATACTCATATTAAAACTTTATGAAACAAAATGTACAAAGTCATGTTGGAACTGTCATTGGCAGAGAAATGTCATTATACAAAAAATCTAAAATTTAAATAATTTACTATCATTCAATTGTTATATAGAAGATAATCCGCTTTTTGAATATGGAATAAACCTTGATATTGGATTTGTTGTTTGAAATTAAGTAGTTGAAGAATGGAATGGCTTGTTAACAATCTGTAAATAAAGAAATGTTATTATTGATAATTTTGATGTATATAACCTCGGTACTGGCAAATCAGCTGCATCCATTCGCCCCCATTTCCTGGTGTCATAAAAAAGTGTAGACCTGGGGTCTCTGCATTGGACAATTGAATAAGATGGATCATTGGGAACAACTCCATCATATCTGTAGACCTTAGCCGTGCAACCTTTGACAATGACGGGATCCACAAGCAGTTTATAATTCCTGGGTGCCTTTAGTTGAGGTGGAATATGATTACCAAACTTGTGATCCATAGCACCATTCATCCTGAAACAAAACAAATAATAAACATTAGAGAAGATAACCTCAAAAACGATATAATTCAATAATATCGCCTAATTGATCAATTTTTGGAAGAAAACTTTAGTGCGGACGATTTATTGTATGTTTTTCTGTGTTCGATCGAAGTATTCAGCGCGGAACTCAAATTAAATGACAAACCTTGACTGTTTCTTGGTGTCAAACGACTAAGTCAATTTTTGGCAATTGTTTTTTCGGCGATTTGTAAGCAGACCGATTGATTATCATTGTGCCCTCAACTTGAATGTCCGGTTGTACAACTCTTTTTCCGCCTCAATTGAGAAATAGTTCGCACTGGCTTCCAGTTAGGATTTATTGTAAAATGCTAAACGAAAGCCCTCTCCATGGTGACGGCTAGCTCGCTAACCTCCATTTGTCAATCATCTTTTGTATATGGATTTGCACAACAAAAAATATATTACAATTATGCCGAATATTATAAAAACTTATTTCGCTAATATCGAGACTCACTGTTTTAATCGATTGAAACAATAATTTATTTAAAGATTAATTTATATTATTGTTTTTACGAATATACAAGTGCTTTTTTGACCTGATAGTTAGAAATTGGCCAATCGGTGTCGTCCAAATTTATACGGCTCTCGTGTACCATCTGTCGACATTTTATGAAAGCTCGCAAATTGTGAAGAACCTTGTCTTATCTATGGTCTTCTCGTTGAAATCAGTTGCATCATCGATTAGTGCGAATTCATAAATTCAGGTAGTTGAATGAATATTTCGAATATTTTTCAGATATATTGTAATTCCTTGAATTCTCTGCGCTTTACAGCTGTTTTTACTATCGAAAATTCTTACGATTCGATGGTTTTTACAGGTGCCATGGCTGATAAAATTGCATCTATTGTGCCAGTCGTCCAGGCTGAAGAGGAGGAATTAGTGGATCCTCAGACTTCTCTACGTGTAAGTTGAAACGCAGTACAGAATTTATAAATCTTTTAAATTGATGTATAAATAATTCGTCGATTCTTAGGATTATTTAACCTAAAAACATTTCATCAATCTTGAGCGATCTATTTTTGACAGGTATGTCCGAAAGGTTTTTCGGATTGTATTATGAACAATATATCATCAATGAAACATACTGTCATTGATCCGCAACATCTATAATTACACGATTTCCCGATCCACTGTCAGTAGTATCTGGTAATCTTTGAAAATATTCTAAATACCAAGTCTATTCATTTCTGTTTTATTACCAAATTTCAGCGAGCTCGAATCCTAATCGGATTAGTTTAATTTGTCAATGAATTATTGATTTCCGTTCGAAGACATGGATGTGTGTTATCCAAAATTCCCTCCCCCAATTCATCCAATCCTAAAAATGGGACGTAGCTAGAGCGACACGCTTACTACTAGTCCTCTCCTTTCTAACCCCACTTTCTTTGACAATGGTAGTTTGAGCCAATGTGGCAAAAATTCTGTTGAGATAAACTCCATTAGAAGTTCATGTGCCCGGTTCGTGGTCAACGCTACAGCTTCCGTGATGGACCGCCTAGGTTCGATTCCTGGCACGACGTATTTTTTCAGTCGATAAATCGATTCTATTCAAAGGCAATGGGTGTTTGTGTTGTTAAAAATCCTATCCCTCACTTCTGAAGCGATTGCGATTAGCTAACCAGTAGTCCTCTTTCCTTTCAATCCATACTCTCTTCGATAAAGAGAGGTTGATCAACTAATTGTGTAACAAGCAGTTCTCATCAAAAAAACCTGTTGGGATAAACTTCGTGAGGAGTCCATATACTCAAATTTGGTAGCGGGCATAGTAAAAATAAAAGTCCATATACTCTTAAAATAAAATCAATTTGTTGGTTTCACAGTTATTTTGACTAGTTTGGTGATCAGCTAGGTCTGAAAGGTTGGTGACAGCCGTCTTTGTCAGCTCAATTCAACACATTTATGTGTAAGCATATATGCCAAATGCTGAGCACGGTTAAAAATATGTAAATGTCAGTTGTTGCAGTTTTCAGTGAATTTATCGCTGTGCGGCAATCTAGTCAACCCTTGCGCTGGAAACACGAATGACAATGACGGTCTCATAACCAAAATTATTTTTATTAAATTTTTTTTAATTATTATTTTTTTCTTAGAATATTATATGTACATATTATATACATAATACCATATCATGAAATAGTCTCATACAATTTCAGAAATCGTGAAATTACATGAGACACGTAAATGCGTGAACGCCGAAAATTGAACGACGATTTTAAAATGCTCATATGGGTGCGCTTCGGGTATCACACGTATTTGCATGAGCGCCGAAATTAGAACACTTTTTTTTTACATGTATTCGTGTGAACGCCGGGGAAGCGGTTAAATAGTTTTATATGAAAAAAATTTAATAGTATGAAAATCTTTTGTTATTGATTTTTACTATAACACATCAACATATAAAATGTTATATAACATGATTTCTGTTACAGCTGTATCGTAATTTATTTTAAAATTTAAAACAACTTTCCTGATTATTCCACGTGTTTTGCCACTTTCAGTGGCATCTTCAGACTATCTTATCGCAAAGTTGCTCAATTAATAATGTAAGCTTAGGATTTCGACTGAACTTGCTTGATGGAATTTCAATAACAAATTTGAATTGTTTGAATTTTGTAGTTTTCTATGTGTTCTGTAGCTCACAACGCGGGTTTCGCCTTTGGTATCTTCAGCATTTCAAGTGCACGAATGAACTTGATCTGTCGTTAACGACAAATTCAAACGATTCAAATCTGATAAAGTAAAGAATGATTCTAATATTATAAATTATAAAAACAGGAAGCAAGGAGGGGAGGATAGAAACAAACAATAATTATACTACTAATGACATTAACATAATTATTAACTAATGAATTGCACCAATTTGGAAGGGTTCAATCCATTGGAAATAAATTCAGCAGTGGTAAGCAACCACTTAATCTTTTTTTTGCCAGTAAGCGTTTTGTCCGGAAACACATAGTCCGGAGAAGATTTGTCATGTAGACATTTTGCCTTGGGACGATTTGTTTGGGGGTGTTCTGTCCGTGACGTTTTGTTGTGGAACCCCAATCAGTCTCTAAGTAATGATTCTTATTCTATTTTTCCAGGCAAAATGTAGCACCGAAAAGCATGCCCAGGACCTCTACGCCAAGTACCAAGCGTGCAACGACCGTGTCAACTCACGCTCTAAGACAGCCGAGATCTGCTCCGAGGAGCTGTTCGACTATCTTCATGTCGTTGACCACTGCGTCACCAAGGATCTATTTTCCAAACTTAAGTAAATCATGTGCTAGCTGAAAAAAAGTTGAATTTATTTTTATGTTATGTAAACCTATCGGCAACTCTGCTGGCATTGATTCTTTGATAGAATCGTGTCGTATTTATTAAAATGTCAGTGTGCTGATTTTATTATTTGAAGATTCTTCTCTTTAAATGTTTTGTATATAGTTTTAATAGCAAATATATCTGTTAAACAATTATCATTCTGTTTTTATTTTGCCGTCATTTTTATGACTGTAAATTTTTATAAAAATGATCCATACAAACTGTGGAACTGCAGCACCCCCAAGCAAATTGAGAAAAATGTAATATTATAATTTCCATAAATTTAAGTATACTATTTGAAAATATCAATGTTAGCCACAAAACTCATGTAAAAGTACAAAATTCAAACGATTCAAATTTGATATCAAAATTCCATCAAGCACCCTCAGTCGAAATTCTTAATTATTTTTAAGCTTTCTCCCACGCACTGATGCATCCAATAATTTCCATACAGCACTGTACTTATATACGTGCAGTACCGTTTTCGATGGAATATATATGACAGGGTGGGCGAAGGAGGGGATTTCGCAGATACAAGCTTGCTTTGGTACCGTCTCTTGCAGTGTTGGGTCAGCGGTATTTGGGGGTAACATTGTGGAAGTTTAATATAAAATAACTTTGAGTAACACAAGAATTTCACTACACTCAGTATAGATCTATTCACTCCTTGAAAGGTTAATAACTGTTCTCACACTTCAATTTCCTGCAGTTAACATCTGAAACACACAAATGATCTCAATGAGTGAAACCGGTACCAATCTTCGCAATGTATATATATGAAAGTAATGCAGTAAAAAATACTGCCTTTCTGACTGATGTTTTTTTCGTCCCTATTATCTGAAAACGGAAGTGACAGGAGGGAATAAAAAAAAAGAAATTTATTCATTGTAAAGCCTATATATTTTAAAATATATATGTATTGATGTGCTAAAATATAGAAGGAATGTTTTACAAAATTAACAACTCTTTGAAAGTGATATTTTATTAATTTATTCATGCAAAAAATTCTCTACGATTTTCAGTGTGACCAATAGAAAGATTAACTGTTTTTATATATTTAAATTATATTTAGAGAACTAACCAAGAGAAATCAAAGTAAACGACTTTTTATTTGATAAATAAAGAGATGATTTTCTCATGTATGTATAAACATGCACATGTTTATTTGAATTTTGGTCTTTAGTCTGCATAAAGACATTGATTTAAACAAAAAAAGAATCAGCAGTTATATTATAAGCGGTCTCAAAATAGTGAATCATTAGAATTTTCGGCTTCGCTTTTACAACAAGGCAATATAGGTGACAATAAGTTATATACAGTAAAGGTAAATTATATCTACATATTATTGCAAACAATGAAGTCTTGAAAAAGAATATGCACCTCCACTTTAGTTGGTTCAAATTTTTAAGAGAATTCTGCATTGTTTAATATTGATGAAAACCAATCATCAACTGAATACAAGACTAGGTTAAGTCACATCAGATAAGTTTTGTAAAGCAGTGATAAGTAACATTATTGAAGACATCCTTTGCTGCAGTAAAATTATTCTGTATTCAGCCAACTAAATAATACGGTACATTATAACAAATTTTAAATGTTCATCTAATATTCAAACTTTAATGATTTTTTTTATTGAACTCTTTAGATTTTGTTTTAATATTCATAAAAAATAAAATAAAGAATATTGTTGACTGCACATGAATTAAGTTTGCGTCTATTAAATTAAACAAACTGGTTTTATTTTGTGTACAATATTTTCTCTTATTGGTTATGGTATACCTGAAAAACTTTGAGTTGTGGAGTTTTTCTTATATGGATAAGAAGGAATCTACTATTTTTCATTTATTTCACTTGCTATTTAGCCATATTTAGCTAAGTGTGACACAAGTTTCTCTCATTTCAAAAAAATGTTCCGACTTATTGTGAAAATATAAATACTGAAGGCATTGATTGATTCTTAACACCTAATAATAGAATGTACTAGAAATTTTACAGTGTTGATTTAACTGGAGAAGGGAAAGACTCACTGAATACATATATTATAGATTTTAAATGTTGCATTTATTTTTAAATATAGTTTAATATCTGTAAATAAAACAAAGTTTGAATAATAATAATGGAAAATCTCCCATGTTTTCCGCATTAATATGAAATCAAGTAAAATTATTTAATTAGCTAAAATCAAAATGGCACCAAAAAGACAAGATAAAAAATAATGAAACCACAGATAAAACTTTCGTGTTCATAAACACAATTTATACTTCAAAACTAAGACTAAAAAAATATAATGTAGGTATTTTAATATATTACAAAACTAATTAGGAATTTATACACCTAAATATATTATGGAAATGTGAAGTTAAGTAAACACACACCAGTCACAAGGTATTCCCCTTATATTGAATATATTGATAGAATGGTTTCAATAGTAAAAGTGCAATGCTGGGATTGTGGGAAATGAGCTATTCCAGTTGACAAACATATTAAAAAACTACCAATTACAAATGGAGGTTTTTCTTTACACTGCATTAAAAACAATCATCAAAACCACTTCTTCTAATCCGGGTGTTTTAAAAATCATTCAAATTCCACTCTTCTATTTCATTTCAAAAGTGATAAATGGCCAATTTACTGTTTCTCAAAATACAGATTTTTCTAAATTAATTGTCCATTTTGGTTTGTATTAGTGTCAAATTGACAGTTGTGTGAATTGTGGTAATCATTTTTAAAAATGCTGTCTTTTGATAATTAATAATAAATTCATTTATCCTACAAAAATTACTGTGAATATAAAATGCAGATTAATTCATATTTTAGTGTTTTTGGAGTGTTCAAATATGGAAACCAACATGTCGAAGTCATGATGATTCTTTATTCAAGTACTCCAAGTACATAGATATAAGATAATTAAATCCTATAATTTGGTAGAAAAAAATACCTTGATATTTTTACCTTATGTTATAAATGATTCTTTTGAGGCGTATTATAATCGAGGATATGTGACAATTCAGGTGAATATATATTACTTTTTATTTTTAATTCACATACAAATAAATGTGGGCAACACTTGTGACTTGGTGCGATATTTACTTTAATTTTTTGTTTAAATGCTGGTCATATCTTACAGATATGTGTCACAAAAATACTAATCTAAGATTACATTATTAAAAATCTCAACAACTTATAAATATGCACATCCAATAACATAAATTATTGCTTATTTTGAGAACAGAAAAAATCATAAGACTTATTTGAGACAAAAAATAAAATAATTGATTTGATGAAAATCATAATAATTTTCATCGCTTTGTATGTATAATTATAATATATTTTGACCATAGATAATTGCTGTAAATTGCCACATTACTTTTTTCAGGCAATTTAAGGCAGCAATACATAAAATAAAATGCGAATTTTTTTAAATATTTAAAAAAAAAATGCGTTCATACGATTTAACTGTGCATTAACATTGGTGGTGTATTGTTGTTTTATATTTATAATATATCTAATTCTGACAAATGAAACACTATTTTCATGCTTTTCAGTATAGGGAAAGTATTAAGGTTAGGTTTTTTTACAGTTATCATATTGGCTGTATATTGATGTTGAACTAAAATGCTCTAAGAAACCCATCAAGATAAAGATTAGTTCTGGGTTTAGGTGCCACAATGCTCAGCTGTTATATGTCCAATGACATGCCGCATGCACATGACGTAATAAATAACGTGCTAAGTATGTTTCAGCACGCGGTTAGATATACTAAAAGTCTATTTTAGTTTGCTTTGATATAATATTATTTGATTTGTAATAGTTATATATTTAATGTTTAATGTGTTTGATTCCAGTGTAAATATAATTCGTTTCAATGAACATTATTTAAATGCACATATCTTTTTAAATAATTCCATGTACTAATATTTTAGTAGACATGGAGGTAATCATCGAGACAAGGTGCATTAAGTCTTTGACTGATAATCCAACATAGCCGCTGCGCCGTACTATAACATACCTTTATATATTATTTTAGATAGGTTAGGTTAGAAATTTGTTTCTATTCAAACACACAATATAAAAGTATGTTATAGTATGCCGCAGCAGCCATTTTGGATTATCTGTCAAATTATCAGTCAGTGACTTAATGCACCTAGTCTCGATGATTACCGACATGGAAGCTGTCTTGAAACTTTTCATTGGCATCCCACATTAAAAGAAATAGCACATCACGTATGGTGGAACTTTTTTTGAATATAAAACTACAATGATAATTATTGTAGAGCATTGGAATATTTCAAAACGATAAATGAGTTTTTCAGTTCATATTTTATATTAGAAGCCTGCAAAGAAAAAGGCATCAACTCACATTGTTTTGATGGATTATGTCCATTCTTATCAGGGCCGGATGGCAAAATTATGACTGTCGGAAACTTTGCCATCGACACCTGTAAATCTATACCCATCTTGATAGTGGTGAATATCTAATAATGCATTCGGGGGGAGGATGTTTTGTAGAAAATGTAGCACCACGAAATTAAAAACATTATAAATATTATTTTCCTTGTTTTGCAAAACGATTGGTAGGATGTGAGTTCGTGCCTTTGTACATAGTGGATCGTGTGTGTTAATTTATCGTTGATAATATATTTCTTTTCTTTCCAATATTAAAAAATCTAGAGGTATAATTTTAATTTGGGTGTGTTGCGGCGGCACTAACTGGCACCGACTTGCAGGACATCAAAACAGATGGCGCACACTCTCGCCGGCTTGTCTTGGTTGAATTTCAGTATCGGGACGTCTTGATTTGAGCATTTGGAGCACACCAGGCGGCCACAGTGACGACTGAAATATAAATAATAATAAATATATATATTTTTTTAACCATGTCCGCTCCCAACTTGGAGCATATGGACTCCTCACGGAGTTTATCTCAACATATGTTTTGCTACGAGAACTGCTTTTTACTCAGTTGCTCAACCTCTCTTTTTTTTTTTCGAAGAAAGTAGGGATGGAAAGGATACGAGGACTAGGACAGGACTAGTGATTAGCTAATCGCTGACACTATGAGTCAATCTTTGGGATCGGAAAGGTGGGAAGGGATTTTCAACAACACAAACACCCATGCCTTTGAACAGATTTTTCGACTGAAAAATCCGCTCGTACCGGGAACCGAACCCGGGCGGTCCGGCGAGCAAGCAAATATATATAATGTAAAATTTAAAATAACATAAATAATAGGAGTAACGAAAAGAATAAATATAACTATAGTAATCCACGAAAAAATATGGTGATGTAAATGACAGTGACGTAGTGATAGCAATTATCTAACCCCTCATTCCACCCTATCCTTTTATCCCTGCTCTCTAAAAAAAAGAGAGATTGAGTTATAGAAGCAGTTTTCATAGACAAGACAACAGATTTTGTGCTAAGCTCTATTAGGAGTGCAAATAAATTATAATTACCAATGGTGTTTCCTCATGGTGAGTGTGAATTTGGTTCCGCATTCCTGGCAGAGGTCGCTCTCTCCCCATGGCGGCACCGCTGATAGCGAATCCAGTAATCTATATAATAGCTGTTTTGTTGCAACCTTAATACACAATAATAACAATGTTAATGTTAATAATAATAATCATATTTATTTTAAAAGATAGATAAATTTAGAAGCTAAATTTTAATAAGCCAGATCTTTTACCGCCAAGTCAGCGATGTAGGCTTCCGTAATAGAGCTCTAACAGTTTGAAAAAGTAACAGTTTCATACAATGATTTTGCAATTGAGAATTAGAAGAGCGGTTCACTAACCACTAGGCATTCCAACTCGGATATTCGAATATTCGATATTCGGATATTTGGGAAAATATCCGGATAGTATTCGTATTAGATGAAAGATCACATCACAATTTTTCCACATTTAAAGAATAATTATGAATATCCCAGGTGGTGGTTTTTTTTGCCTTCGCCCAACTCGGGTGCTATCAATATTTTATCATACTACTTTATTTTAACAAACCGGCTAGGACTCTTGTCTAAAAAAAACCTTTATTGCCGTGATTTCATTTATTATGCAGCTGAAAATTTTTAATATTGTAATACAATGGAACGGTATTGAAATGCGTATTTACATATATGTTTTGTCTCTATCTAAGATTTTACAAAAGTGGGAAAAGATTTAGTCTTAAATTATTATAAAATGTATATAAGTGAACAAGGAAACGTTGATCGTGCAACATCTCTATTTACGTTATACAACTATTTATTAAAAACTTATAAATCTAGACTACTGTCGGCTTGCAAAAGCAACTGGCAATTTCTTGTTTATTAAAATATGTTTTAAATCATAATTTTGTTCATAATTTTACTACTATTGTACAACATTTTAGCCATGTCAAAACTATCCGGATATCCGAATATATCCGGATAGCTTAAGTTTTACTATTCGCTATCCGAATAGTTGGACTCCCTACTAACCACTAGTCCTCTCGTAGCCCAGTGTTTTTCAACCTTTGGTCGAAAATTTTGAAAGCAAAAAGGCAGCAAACATATGCCGCACTAATAATTTATTTTTATTTTACTAGCTTTAATAAATACAATTCTGTGTAACATAGATTTTACATTTCAATTTTTACTTTTTGAATTTAAAATCCTAACTTGTCAAGCAAACATGCACAGTTCTTAACTTGATTATAATACTGTGTGCATGCAATTATTCAGAAATAGGGAGTAGCTTCCCATAGAAAATCTTGCAGGCAGGGTTTGTCCATGTAAATAGATTAGGGAATGGACGGGAATGTTGTATTTACATGATATTCCCCAACTAAGTTGACCAATCAATAATATAAAACTGATTTTTTTTAATGAAAATCAATATAAACCAATTTGGATAAATTACCTGATAATTGAAAATTGTCACACCATCCTTGTTTTCCGTAGCGAGACAGGCGTTGGACCTAACAAGTACCCTACAAAGAGCCCCATGTCCTCTCATATAAGCCAATAATAAAGGAGTATTGCCCTGAAAAAAGATGAACGTTAAGAATTTTTAATTTCACAAAAACTAATATTTTACAATCACTGATACATATATCTCAATTTCTTTCATAATTAAAAAATAAAAGAATCGTGTAGTATAAAAAAAAGAACTATCTACTTTTCTACTTTTCAAAAAAAACACGATAAATATTTTGTAGGCTTTTTGAGCTTTATAAATATTTTTGAATTTTAAAAACAGCCTATAAAAGCCTGAAACTTAAAAGTTACATGAGTGGCCACATTGCAACATAACTTATCATAATTCTGTGATTGGTAAAAAGTATGATTGGCCAAACCATTATAATTTTATTTAAGTCGTGAAACGTTCTGATTTTGACACTGGCCATCATTTCTTTTACGTTTTTATACCACACGTACATGATTATTGTACGAGTTTTTGATTGCTAGCCACACTATGCCTATGAACGTACGTGATACGCACATTTTGACTGTACCTTTCTGCGCTAACCCCTATCACGTACGCGCTGGAGAAAAAATAATATACATATGTACCTTAAAACTACAAGCCGTAAGGAATACGGTTGCGTCCCAACAACATTTGACAAGTATTTCTTCAAGGGCTCGCTACGGGGCAATCGGTTTTTGGAGAAATCGTAATTTTTATTACTTTTACAAATGTCAGGGGCGTGTAAATTGTGGTTTTCGTATGAACATTGGGAAAGCATTTATTTTGACAAAATCAAGCTAAGCACAAAAAAATATCAAATTTCTTTTCTTTTATTTTAAATTTAGTTTTTTTGAAAGATTTAAACAATAATTAACATAGGAAAACCTCAAAGTGTCAAGACATACCTGTAAGTCAGTCTTGTTGATGGGATAATCTTTCATACATTCCAAAAACAGTTCGCAGATGGCAGCTGCATTGTCCTTTGCACATCGGCAGAGCTCATGAAGAGGGTTTCTTCCTGTTAAGAGAATTACGGTATTATTTTAAAAATGCCCGCTTTCAATAGCCAAGTACCAAATCCGGTTTCAACAAATTTTCCTAAGCAATGTCAAAAAATTGCAGCCAAATTTTTATGCAATTATATATATTTTTTTTTGAAATTTGAAATTTGTAAACAGACTGTTTACTACGCATCAGTTCAAGTACATCCGTGCACTTGAAATACCTGAAGATGCCGAAAGGCAAAACCCGGGTTGTTCCGCGAAAAAACTCATGGAAAAGTACAAAATTCAAACAATTCAAATTTGATATTGAAATTCCATCAAGCACCCTCAGTCGAAATCTTTAATTAAGCAATTATATATAATATTTGTTGATTTATCAATTCTGTTCGAAGACATGGGTGTTCGTGCTGTCTAAATCCTACTTTGAATTGGAAACCTGTCCTCTTTCTGCAGACCATCTGGAAGTCACAATTAAATGAGAATACTTGATAGCTATCAGCAAGCATGTTCATTTACCTTTCAAATTGATGGCTTCAGCATCTAGACTAGACTCGACCAAAAGAGCTCTTGCAACGGCCAGGTGACCCTCTCTGGATGCGATATGAAGAGCATTTTCACCGTTTGAGTCCACAGCGTCAAATTCGGCTCCGTTCTGAAGAAGGGCCAACACGATACTTGCGTGACCTTCCCGCGAAGCCACGTGCAAAGCGGTTTGTCTGAAAACGATGAATGAATAATAAGTCTGTCTAAGCCAAGTAGATAACACTTCTATATCTGCCCATTAGCGCAGTGATGCACAACCTTTTTGGGAGAAGGGCCAAATAATCCATGCTCAGATAGTTTAAGGGCCGGATGAGTAAAACTAAATTATTGATATTTTTAGTGTAAATTAAATCGAAAAATTTATTGTTTTATATTGTTTTCTCATCGTCCGTAAAAAGTTCTGAAGAAAAAAGGTGTTAGATATTTGTCATTGCGGGCCGCATGAAATGTCATTGAGTGCCGCAGGTTGTGCATCACTGCCTTAGTGTAAAAAAAAATTTACTCGGTTTATGCCGATTTTGAGTTATGAATGCTACTAGATAAAAAACCAATATGTTATGTGACTAAGAGATGACATATCAATAGTTTACTTGGAAACAGATCAATTAAAACCACTTTTTTGTTCATGGCACCACTAGGCCTATAAACTACATACATATTGGAATAAATGACTATTTTGTATTTAACAAATAAATTACAAATCCAAAGCATCACCTTTAAAGAGATAATGTAAAAGACAGTTTGGATAATTTGTATATGTTGAGAAATAAGTAACAATGATAACTGACAAAAGCTGTATTATGGCTCTCCTGAAAAGTATAGAAAAATGAGTTAAGTTTCTCTGTCTAGAATGAGTCAATTTGTAATAATATGGACATCAGGAATGGTTTCGCTTTAGTTGAAAATGATCATGATGAGTGAAACTGCTCTTAGTCTTTATAATATTAACACTCAAACCTTTCCATTACGGTCCCAAAAAATAAAATCTGTTCCGGTGACTTTTTGGTACTGTAAAGGAAAGTTTAAGGGCATTTCTAATTACTTTGATAGCATGCCATTTCACACTTGATGGTCGATTGGCAAAAGCATAAATTTGTGCACTCTTTAAGCATTGTGTTAATATGTGAAAGCAGGTACAAATAGAAAATATATTTATATATAATAATGCCTTTCCAGTAAGACGTGACGTGACAGTGAACACCTTAAAAGTGATCAAGAAGAATCAACTTATTAATTTTTGCCAGCCTGAGGGTAAAACAGTGGACCACCACTGCTACTTTATCTTAAATATCTATCTTAATATTAGTGATACAATGTGTCAACTTTTGGTATTCTTAAATCATTGTTTTTCACAACTTTGATCGACTAGTTTCGTCGCAATTAAATAAAAATGAAAATAAGTCGGATTATTATTGGCCGAAAATCATTTATACTGTCGCTACCAATTGCCACGATTCAAACTTCACTGCCCATGCGCGATAAGATAACGTTATCTTATCTCAAACGCGCCTCTTTCAACGTACATTCCAAATCAAATGGATGCTTTTTATTGATTGAGTAGGCATTTACTTGGTAGAACTCCATTATAATACAGTAAGAAAAATGTATTTTAATTTCATTAAAAGGTGTAGATAAGAAGTCGCCTTCAAAGTTTTGATATCACCAGTCTGGATAAGCATGAGCACAATCAGGTTGTCTCATTCATGACTTAAAATATAATATAACATTTTTTTAATGCAATCTATGCCAATAAAGCCAAAAAATTGGGTATTTTTATTCCCCCCTTCGGATCACAAGTTATTTTTCAAGGACCGTATTTCGAGGGTTAACCAATTCAAATCTTTAAGCCGATATACAAAATATGCTAGTATCACCAAGGTGTATGTTTTGATGACATAAAAATATTTATTTGTAATAAGTCCAATGACTTTGGATAACAATAGTCTACTGTGGATCTCAGCTAGATTCACGGTATACTACTGTTATCCAAATGTCTAGACTTTCTTATGTGCGTCTCTGTCATTCGGCCTGGCCCCGGCGAGCCAAAGACTCCTGAGAATTATCTCATCACCCGCGGCGGCAGCCAGCAACAATGGCGGCGTGAGAGATCCGTCTTGGACACGGGAGTTGACGTCCACCTCTATTGAAAGGAGGAACATTACACTCTCAACATCTTTCTTCTGAATTGCCAGATGGAGGAAGTTCCGACCTTTTGTGTCGACCTATAATAGTAAGCGATTCAAATATAACCATTCATTTGTTTTATTGATTCTTTTTAGATCGAGTCCTGAACAATGCTAGGTTGTTGTCAACTCCTACAACTCATTATGTCGGGTTCTGCTTAGCATTGTAAAACTTGGTTGGAAAATAAATTTTATTTATCCTTATTCCAAAGTGTTAATACACCCATGGAGTGGATTAACTGATCTAATAGTGCAAACCTTTTTGAATAGTAAAAATCTTTTCTGTGATAGTTTCAGCAATGTTAATTCTATTATTTTTTTAATATCAATTTGCAACACACTGCAATGAGATGCTAGCAGTCAACAGGTTAAAAACCAATAAAATAAAAGCATAAAGAAATCTTTGTTTTCAAAAAGAAGTAACAAGAGCATTTAAGGTAGATAAATTTGATACCTACTTTTTTACCTTCAACTTCAATGGATTCAGTGTTATTGTTTTTGAATTTCTAACACTTGAGGAAATATGGTATACAGTCAGTTTTCGACTTACGATCACCTTGGCTTACGACCATTCAGACTTACGACGGAGACCAAAATTAAAATATAAAATTGCTGATTATTGACAACGCTCCGGGTAATCCACCACACTATGTCGAATCCCATCCAAACATAAAAGTTATTTATTTACCCCCCAACACTGCAAGCATTTTACAGCCGATGGATCAAGGTGGGATTGCCACTTTAAATTGTATTATTTAAGAATTACTTTTGCCCAAGCAATCAAAGCAATAGAAAAAGACCAGACATTGAGAGAATTTTGGAAAAACTATAACATCTTTCAACCAATTAAAAATATCTCAGAAGGATGGTCAAATGTAAAGACATCATGTATGAATAGCATATGGAACAAACTATTAAAACGTAATAAAAATATGAATTTTAATAGAGAAAATGAAGTAGGAGAAGTAATGAATATCATTGTACAAATTGCTTATTATTAAATTATAAATATATTATATGTATATTACGTATAGTACATATTCTGAAATAAATACCACTAACGTGCCACGCAATTTTTATGTCTATCATTTCATTATTATTTTTTATGGAACTCGACTAACGACCATTTCGACTTACGTCCTAGGTGGTGGAACGGAACCCTGTCGTAAGTCGAGAACTGACTGTATTTACTATGAATGTTTACCTGTTCTGCTGCAGACGGTAACTTATCCAAAATGGCCTGCGCAGCTTTGTTATTCTTGACAGTGAGGGCCGCAGCAAAGGTGATAGACCCCTCTTGTCTCTAAGGGAAAGGTCAATTGACGGGTGCATCAGAAGCAGGTTGATTATTTCGGGATGCTGGTTTTCAATCGCGATGTGAAGGGGTGTCTTGCCGTCATCGTCCCGCGTGTTGACATTGGCCCCGTGTTCAGCTAGCGTCTAAAATAAAATCACAGTACAGATTATATAGTTTTATAGGAAAATATTCTAAAACCACTAATCAGAATATTTGTCATTGTTTTGAAAAACGAAAAAAGATCATAAATCTTTATAACACAATTGTTACGGGGAATTTTTGCGAAATTGTGCAATAAATTAGGTACTTTCGAAAAAAAATACAACTTTAAAACAGTGAGACAATTAAAAAAAAAATTTGGACACCAGCTGTACAACACCTTGTCGCATAATACTGTATATATTTTAACTTGTTTTTATTAGTGATACTCAACCTTTTGTATTTTTAAGATATAAAATCGGGTATTTGACATAGAATTAATTATACATTTCATCGAAAACGTAATAAATAACAACCCAAGTATACGTGAATGTAGTGAATATAATCGAGCATGAAATGAGTCCCTCAACGCTTACTTATTTTTTATTAATTTTCTACCGAACTTGGACATGTGTTTTTTAATTCTAGGAAAATCACCGAATAAAATTTTTATTTGTGAACTTTTTTTTATATTCTATTTTTTTAATGATGCATCAAACATTTGTTGTGCCATTTATGTAGAGAATCTAAAACATTTGTCGCATTGGATGTTTATATTTCGACGCCTCAGTTAGACAGGTGAAAAGACTTGCCGGCGAGTCATCCGTAACCAATGAGTTAATATGAAACGTTTTTACCCGACGTATTATTAAATATTACCTTTTAGGTTAGTAGACATTTCCATCGGTCATGGGCATTGCACGGAGCTTAAAGCCTCATATAACAGCCATCTCTAATGTTTTAAGGTTAAAAATCGGTAGAATATATTACTGAATGTATATGTTACAGCGAAGATATATTATCGGGGAAATATATTCTCACTGTCATTTCAGTGAAAACATATTCTAATACATTTTCACTAGCAAGAATATATTCTCACTGGCACTTCTTTGTGAGATCATGTTCAGTCATTGAAATTTAAATTTGTTATAGGATTTTTGAATGTAATAGTGATCTACTTTTATTTTTTTTAATAAACGATACAAACTGTTTACTGCGCGTCAGTTCAAGTACATCCGTGCACTTGAAATACCTGAAGATGCCAAAAGGCAAAACTCGGGTTTTGGCAACAAAACTCATGGAAAAATAGAAAATTCAAACAATTTAAATTAGAATCGATAAATTGAGTGAAAAAAAGTTGGGATTCAAACCAGTGAGGTCCATCACGGAAGCCAACAATGTAAGCCACTGCACCACAGTTCTGACCATGGAAAGGATAAGGCAGATTTTAGTGTTGGTGGATCAACATTTGCCAATACATTTTGCTATAATCGCGAGTACAAAATTCAAACAGTTCAAATTCCATCAAGCACCTTCAGTCGAAGTTCTTTAATTATATCACAATCTATATTTGTAGTCAAAATCTTGATTGAGAAATTTGCAAAAAGCGGCTGCGTACAAGGCATGTTCTCTATATTTTTTGACACGGAGAAATGGTTAAGGGTCAATCAAACAAGCCCATCTTACCTGAATGACATTGAACAGACCCCAAGCGCAGCAATGGTGTAACGGTGTGTGCAGATCAGTAACCATGCTAGCTCCGTCTCCGTTGGGACCCAGTCTTCGCGGTGATTCAATATCACAACCGGATCTTATCAAAAATTGGGCCAGCGATTCTTTGTTTTCGTCAATTGCCCTGTGAATAAACATTAACATGTCACAATTAACATGATGAAAAGGCTATCAAATTTGAAATTTGTACTTTCCCATGAGTTTTGTCGCTAAAAATCCGGGTTTAGCCTTTCGGCATCTTCAGGCATTTCAAGTGTACGAATGAACTTATCAGCTCAAGTTTATTGGTGCGCTTGAAATTCCTGACGATGCTGAAAGGCGAAACTTGTGTCGAAAGGGACAAAAACTATGGAAAAGTACAAAATTCAAACGATTTAAATTTGAAATTCCATCACGTACCTCCAGTCAAAATTCTAAATTATATCAACCGTATGTCTTATATTTTTTGCTATTTTTTTCAACGATTATAGTGGAGTTCTACCAGTAAGAAAATGCCAATTCGATCAACATATCAACACCTTACTTTGAAAAGGTTCTAAATGCTCTTGACACTGTTTTGAGATATGTTTTGAAGTTTCTTGATTTTTGTAACAATGAGGAAGTAAAAATGTTTCAAATTACTTATTTTAAGCATATTTTTATTCATCTACGCCTCGCCCCGCTTATAGGATTAGTTGGGTGGCAAGGAATTTTAAAACAACACAAACACTCAAGCCAGTGACGGCTGGTGACGGGGTGCTGGGGAGTGCAAAAGGAAGATTAAACTATTTTTCCGTACGAAGAGAAACAGTTGGTATTGCAAACATCTGAATTGAAAGTCCATGCTATAGAAGTGTTTAAAATCCAATGAATAGGAAATTACTTATTTTAAAATGGTTTTATTCATTGACGCCCAACACATTCTTTGGGTGGCAAGGAATTTTAAGACAACACAAACACTCAAGCCTTCGAACAGAAATAATAAATAGACTGAAAATAAAGTGTGGCTCGTACTGGGATTCAAACCAACGTTGTGACCAATGTGTTTACCTATGTGTTGATTAATGTTTTGACCAGGGCTGTGGAGTTGGTAAAAAAAGTTCGACTCCGGCTCCGACTCCAACATTATCCAAAACCACGACTCCGACTCCGACATTGACCAAAATCACGACTTCGACTAAAAAAGTTTAATATCGTCACTTTCTTTTGCCTTATTTTCCTATTGATGTGTATTCAATTAAATATCAACCCTACCAATCCAGCCAAGAGCCAAATTTGACATATTATATGCAAAAATAAAAAGTTCAAACTTTTCAAAATTTCCAACTCCTAGTACGACTCCGGCCAAATCGCCGCGACGACTCCGACTCCAGCCAAAAAGCCCCGACTCCCCAGCTCTGGTTTTGACCAATGTGTTGACATAACGATATTGCGACCAATGTGTTGACATATTTGCTGACCAATGTGTTGACTTAACAATATTGCGACCAATGTGTTGACCTAGCAACGTTGCGACCAATGTGTTTTTCTCTAATACCTCTAAGTTTTAGATAGTAAATTAAGACTGCATCGTGGTGGCTTTGAGGGTTAATGTGACATATTATATTATTATTCTTACTTGTGAAGAAGCGTTTGGAGGCATCCATCTGGGCCTGGTCCCCAGCAGTCTGCGTCTGCTCCATTTCTTACTAGAACCTAAAATCGCATAACAAAACATGTGTTATTTTATATTTTCAATGCATGTGAATACAATCTTGATTTATATTACACAGTGTGCACACACACTCTCTCTCTGCCTGTCTTGTGACATACACTCAATAAATTTTATCAAAGCAATATACACCTAAGTCATAGGTTCCCAACCTTTTTCGGGTGGCCACCCCTTTATATGAAAGCCATTTGAGCCTCGACCCCCAAGGCCAAATTGAAAAAGGCATTGTTCATAAGTTAATTAAAAAAATCAAGGAAAATGCATAGTGTATATTTTTTTAGTTGACTGTATAAGTTGGTGACCCCACAGAAAACCCGTCTCGAACTCCTTCAAGGTCGCGACCCACAGGTTGGGAGCCTGTGGCCTAAATCTTTTTTTGTGTGGTAGATGCGTTCTGAGGACAATCGCTCAAAAAATGCTATGACTTAATATGGGAACATAACATGTACAAAGACGCACATGTCAAGGTCACATTGTAATAAACAGGTGAAAAATTGGATTTTGCATGCACAGTATGTGAACAAGGCACTGTTAATTACGTTATGACATATGTACGTTTATATAGTTTCAAAAATATATTTAAAAAATAAAAAATTGAATTAAAAAAACTTTGAAATCGCACAAAAAGAGGGTTGAGTGTACAATACATATTGGTCTCGATTTAAATTACACAGTATTCACACACACACTGCCTGCGTATCAAGTGACATTCACTCAAGAAATTTTATCACAGCTTTATACTCACACTAGCCACTTCTTCCTGAGATGAATCCAGAGCAGACCACAGTGGAGGAATACCGTGCTGGTCGAGTCGGCCCATATCCACTCCTCGGATGCACATTCCTTCCACCAAAAGACCCAGACGGCAGTGGATTGCTAGCTGCAGGGGTGTTTCGCCTTCTTCAGTTCTTAATAAAATTGAAATGGACCAAATTACTAAATTATCAATCGAACTTGATACTTTGACAGGACAAGTAAATATGTTTAGGTGTTACTTATTTTTAGCATGGTTTTTCATAACTCAAACCATTCTATTTGGAAAAAATGATCTAATCATGGAAATAGTGTTGATAATGTGAGAGCTTTATCAAATAAATTTATGAAAAAAAGTGTGCAGATTAAATTGGCATTCTGCTAACTCCATTATTCAACAACAGATGACTCTGAAGTTGATACACATGATAGATACAGCCCTTTTCAACCAAAAGGTCATTTGAGGTCAAACGGTCAGTTAGAACCTTTTCAAAGTAAGGTAACGACTTGTCAGCATGGCTGGAGTCAGATTCATCGGAGTTTTTTGGCCGGAGTTGGAGTCGTGAAAAGCTTTTGTCAAAGTTTGAACTTGTTTTATTTTTGATTATTTTTTATGAACACTGATGCACAACCTGTGGGCCTCAATGACATTTCATGCGGCCCATTATGAATAATCATCTTTTTTTTCAGAACTTTTTCACGGACGATGGAAGAACAATATAAAATATTAATATTTTCATACACTAAAAATTTCGAAAATTTAATTACTTTTGTATGCCTACTCAATCAATTAATTAATTTTCCCCATGCGGCCTTTGAACTATGTGAGAATTGATTATCTGACCCTTCTCCCAAAAAGGTTGTGCATCACTGGCTTATAACATGTTTAATATGAACCATTTGACTATTGACCAGATTGGTTGGTTGCTCTTTTATTTAATACACATAAATAGGAAAAAACCTGACAAAATTTATAAAACAACAGTCGGAGTCAGAGCTGAGTTGTTGATCAATGTCAGATTCATGTTTTTTTAAACGACTCCACAGCCCTGCTTGTCGGTATTGGGGTATAACGTGACAAAATGGACGCCCATGAGCATTGAACACTCGGAACCAATTGTGATAAAACACATTGGAATGATTTGCTGGTGATAAGGTATGTAGCTTACAGTGCATTCATGTCTGCTCCATGATCAAGCAGGAAGATAGCAGTTTTGGAATCCTCTTTCATTATGGCCTGATGAAGAAGAGTAAAGTCTTTTCCGTTACGGGCGTTCACATCAGCTCCGCCCCAGTATTAACGGAGCCACGAGATTAAGCCGACCTGAAGAAATAAGAGTAATCAATATCTTACGTAATTACGTAAGTTTTGAATAATGAATGCCAATGGGTACAAAATAATATGTTACGTTATGTGTCATAGAGCAGTGGTTCTCACGTATACTTTGGCTGTGGCCGCATTTGAAAAATCAGCGTTACTACGGAAATGTCTGGTGGCCGCACCAAATTTTTGTGATGAGTCTTTCTTGCCAAAAAGACCTAAACATGTATGTGTTGAGTTATTTTTAACTAGCAATTCTTGATGCACAATGCAATGCATACAAAATATTGAATTTCTTAAATAACTTGTAAAAACTCATTTTTATTAAATATCAATATTAACTATGAAGCTTCTGGTGGCCACAGCAAAATCCTCTGGTGGCCGCACATGAGAACCACTGTCATAGAGACATATCAATTGAAGAAGTGGATACGAAGATAGTTCAATAAGTTTTGAAATCATTTTCTCGATTATAGCTACTTTACAGTATACGCCTTAAAACAACACATAAGAATAAATTATTATTTTATATTTAACAAATAAATCAGAAAGGCAAAGCATCACCATTAACCTGTTGAATGCTAGTCTCCTACTATCACAGGCACTAAGTTTTTTAATCAAATAGGCATGCACTATTTCGTCTGATAAACCTCCATTGAGTGTATTTAACACAAACACCATTGAATTAATTTTTGTTGATAGTTAAATCTTAGTTGTTGGAATATTCGTAAATCGGCTCAATGCAGAAGAGAATAAAGATAATGAAAATAAAATTTGAATGATATGCATCGGTTAAAAAATAGGTTACATTGATTACTGGTGAAGCCTGGTTTAAGGCTCTCCTGAAAAGAAGGAGATAATGAGTTAGGTTTCTCTGTATTTAAAACATAGTAGGGAATATCGAAATCTTAGCCACTCAATTGCACAGTTTGCTGAAATTACAACATTTCATTCAGGCAGACATATTAGCATATAATCTAATCAAGTAGGTTTCGCAACCATGATCCAAAAAGTTATATCTCAAATAAAATACCTTCACTGAGTGCAAAGCTGAGCGGAGTGTCGCCTTCAGAATTCTTCAAATTAAAATTGGGAAGCAAAAAATTGTTGACTTTGTCGCCAGCATGGCCGCCTTCCATCGATTTCTTTCTCGCTATTATCGCCTTTATCGGTTCCTCGTGATCGTTTAAGACTGCCAAATGAAGTGGCGTTTGCCTGAAAACAGTGAAATCATTGCAGAATGGAGTCAAAGACTACTTTTACAAGGTTTTTTACCCAGGAGCCAGGCGATTTCTCTAAAAAGTGGCTCGCCACTGCTTACATTATTTCCAATTAAAGAGTTTAACCCAACCCAATCTGATTGATTGCATCTCATTAGTTAATATTTTTTAATGCTTACGTCATTAGTAGTATAATTATTTGTTTGCTTCGTTTTGATTCTATAACCCCCTCCTTGCTTCCCGTAAAAAGGAAAAATCCCAAACTCCTTTATTTATCATTTTAAATATTAGAATCAATCTTGCTTCATTACTTAAACAAAATTTACGATAGTAAGTTCGAAGAAGCCTCTGAAAGAGGCGAAATACATGTCACATTAGTAACACAATACGTTGAATAATCAAAGTTATTTTATATTAATCCTTTTATTATTCCGCAATGAATGTGTTAACCCTTTCCGGTCTTATGTCGAATGTTATTCGACATTTTTTGTTCTTCATTAGTATTGAGTTAATATGCAAGATCACATTTTTTTTTCACTCGTACCTATTACAACCGTGCTTTGAGCACAGGACCAAATGATTTTTTGACGTTTATAATATGTAACTGTTTAAACTGTTTACTTGGAAGGGATACAAAAGGGTCGTTTTAGGGGCTGACACGGCCTGTATGGAGCAATTGCCGCACAGATTTTATTCAGACATTTAGAAAAAACTATTGTTCTAATAATTCAACACAAATTTTTAGAAAAATCTATTTGAATATAAGATGAAGATTGTATAAATGAACTGGACTATTGAATGGAGTGAATTTGAATTTTTGTTGACAGTGAAAATGAAGAACCTTAGCTGTATATTTTTTTAAATATAGATATTAATGACATTACTATGTATATTTTGAAAATCAATTTAATTTGTACCAAAAATCTAGTTTTTATTTTAAAAAAAAAAGAAAATATTAGATTCTCTCAAAATACTGTAAATTTATAGTGGACCCTATAGCTGGAACTTTTTTTATTTTTTTGTGGACCGGAAAGGGTTAATCCAGCCTAACTTAAGAAAAAATGAATTTTCCTGCTTTCCCTATATTACCTTGTATTTATTATCCATCATTATATATCAGCAATATTTTAAATAAGAATTTCAAATTTCTGACTTTATGTTGTTTTGCACATGCTTCCATTGTTAGTTGCTGAGATTTCGTGTTTTGTGTTTCAATATATTTCATCAAAAGAGGTTTAAGTAAAAATGTGATTTCTACACAAATAAAATATATTTATTGATTGAGATGCCATTTACTTGGTAGAACTCCATTATAATACGGTAAGGAAAAATAACAATGTATTTTAGTTCTACATAAATTTTATACATTTGTTGATAGCTTTTTCGGCTTACGCCTTCGTCAGAACCATGTTTTAAAACGTGTATTGGAGATAGCTTATATACCTATGCTAGACAGGGTGCCCCGTAGATCCTCTCTTTCTTTTCAAACCATACCAACCATGGAAGAATTTAAATAAGTTTAATTTATTGGTCTAAAGTAATGGTGTGAAATATACTCTGGGTATTTTTGGGTTATTTTTATCGTGTGAAACCACTTCTGCAAAGCTTTAAGTGCATCTATTTTAATTTTTAAATTGTTTTTAGTTTATTGCATAATAAAGGGTTTAGAAGAGGTGAAGCAATACAAGTAATCTGGTCGATAATTTTCTTACCGTATTAAAATATATTTGTTTCTACAATACTGTAATTATTATTTATACTATATTCTAAATGTTTTCAATGCAATACATACCGATAGATGGCATCTTCACTCTCTCCATACGATGTTTGAATATTTGGATTACCGCCCTTCTCCATGATCATTGATGTGAGTTTGGGGAGACCTTCCAGACAGGCGATGTGCAGCGCCGAATAGCCTTCAGCGTTGACATGGTCCATCGAGCCGGTGAGATGCTCGCAGAGAAAGAGAGCCGAGTCCTGAATAGGGCATAAAAAGACAGTCAATGATTTTACTCATGTAGCAAAGTTTTTGGCAGGTTGAGTGTGGAGCAATATATTTTAGATCTACAAAAATGACGGTTGATATTGAGCTATTCCGGCTTTTGTCCTCATCAGAACTTCAAAAAGACATACGAGATAAACTCGATGATAAATGATGAATCAGTCGTGAGCAACTCGACAAAAAATTACATACACCCAATCCAAGATTTCTTTTTCAATTGAAAAAATCTGACCTTGCCGGGAATTGAACCCGGGCACACTTGATCGACTAGAGCAGTAGTCGGCAAAGTGCGGCTCTTGGCCCCCTTAAGTGCGGCTCAGACATAAATAATACAATACACGTTCCGAGCCTGCTGAAGCATTGCCAAGAAAATAATTCAAATATCAATGAACGCTATTTTCAACAACCATTTAAAATATAAGGGAAGCATTTCTCAGCAGGTTTCAAGAATTTAAAAACAGCAAAGCGACCTTAGCATTCGTCAAAAACCCTCTTAAAGCTACTATAACAAATTTGAAATCTTCTCTTTTTGGCATCGACATTGGTAAATTTGAATGAAGTGTTTGTCAGTGTATGTATAACTAATGAAGGTCTAAAATTATAATAAACGTGTATTAAATTAAATAAGAGATCTGGCTCCCAATTTATTTTTTAATCGTTTCAATGTTCATATTTGGCTCTTTGGTGAATAAGTTTGCCGACCACTGGACTAGAGCAAAGTTCTTGCCACTAGACCACAGGGACCGACAACATATCATTAGAACCCTTGAAAAGTGAATTGAGCCAAGTAGCAAAATGATTGAAAACTTTTGCATTATTTCAAAGCATACTTTTATTTATGAAAAAAAAACTTTTTCAGGGCATTTTTAACCACTTCAGTACCCCACTAAGGCCACTGGTGGCCGCCGCGTACAAACCTTGCGAATAAAGTCACTAATATGTAAAAAAATCCTGTAAGAATTCTTATGATATTTTTCTTCACGTAGCTAGTGACATCGATACAATACACTCTAGAAAAAAATGGTCCTTCTGTCATCAGTCAATCTTGTTCGAAAAAAGGATTTTTTAGAATTCAAGCAGTAGATGTGATTGAGGCGACCACTTAGCTCGGTACTGAAGCGGTTAATAATCTCACTTCACTTGAGGGATACTTTAAGACGTGAATAATATGATACTGCATCTGACTCATTTATTCCAAAAATGCTACTTGTCTCACTTCACTTCTCAGGGGATCATATATTATACAATTTTTGATGCACTAAAATAGATTGCTATTTTTTCACAATGGTAAGAAAATGCCAATTCAATCAATAGATATATATATACCAACCTCGAACTTCTTCTTAGCCAGTAACATCAGCAGGTTATCACAAGTGTCGGAGTAGACAGGGTTTGGTTTGCAGCCTTTTTCGATGAGCTTCGAAGCAAACATATTTTTGTTGGCCTTCAAACTGTCGGCACCGTTTTCTTCTGCTCTACTGGCGATAGGAGGTGGTTCGTCGCCGAATGGGTTGCTTGCATCATCGGAGGATGGCGATTCGAACGGGTCAAACCCGTTGGATATCGATTTATGGGCTTTGATTTCTGTCTGCTCGGCCTTCTCTACTAGAGCGTAGAATAAAGGAGAATGCTCTTCGTCCATTGTTCGTATATTCGTGTCAATTTTATCACAATTCAAAAGTAGGTTGAAGATTCTCTGGTTTCTTGATATTACAGCTAGATGCAGAGGAGTACTGAAACAAAATGATATGATTATAACCCTTTTAATACCATGGCAATATTACAGGTAGTTTCTTTAAATACCAAGATAAATCATACAATTATTGGGGTTGTATTGAAATTAAAATAACTTTATTTATTCTTCGTTAGAGGTCTGCTCGGGCCGAACTTTAAAAATTTTACCGTACCCGAGCCCAAAAATCTCCAACCCGGCCCGACCCAAGCCCGAGGCTCATTCCCGGACATCTTTCCCAAACCCAATCCAAGCCCGACAGGTTTTTCAACTTTTCAAAAACATTTATAATAATTTAATATGAACTCATCAAATTATAGTATGTATGTAATTTAGATATACAATAATGGTGTATACATTCGGAATAATCGGATTAATGTTTTATTGTTTGTGTACCCAGGCCCGAGCCTGAATTTAAACCTTTGTTACCCGGCTGGTGCAGATCTCTATTCCTCATGTTGTGTAGCAAATGACGCGAGCAGTCAACAAGTTAAAAGGTTAAAGCACAAATACACATTTAGTGTCATTTATCAGGTACACCTAAACCTTTTTTTGCGCGGTAGATGCGTTCCGCGGAAAAACACACAAAAATAGCTATGACTTAATATGGAAACATAACATGTACATGGACGCACGTGTCAAGGTCACATTGTAATAAACAGGTGAAACACTCAATCTTAAATTGGACAGCAATATAAAATATTATTAAATTAAGCATTATGTAAAGAAGAATATACTTACAATCCTTTTTTATTCTGTCGGTTAGGATCGAACCCTTTAGCGAGTATTTTTTCAGCAACTTTGGCCATTTCTTCCATGGAGGTTTCATCAGACGTCTCGGGTCCATCAGCCGCTATGAGATGCAAAGCTGTATCACCTTCCTCTCTGAAAACCAAAAAAATCAGACCATCAATTCCTTGAACTTGAACTTAGGATTTCAACTGAAGGTTCTTGATAGAATTTCTCACACTAGCTTATTAACACTCTAGCAACCGCATTTATCGGGCCAAAGTTACACGTAATACCGCACATTTTTCAAGATTTTGGTTTTTCGCGCGACATTTAGAATTATGCTTATATCTTTTTAATCAGTTGAGTAAATTGGATAAAATAAAATGTATTGTGTATTGTATAGTATAATATATCTATTTAAAAACAAATAGTTCAAAAAAAAAATTATTAAAGCTGTAAACACATGATTTATTTATATTTTTGAAAGAAAAGCAAATATTTCTTTCCATTCATAAACACATAAAGCAAAGTCAAATTCTTTTGAAATGTGGTCTCCGATCATTTTACACAATATTGTATAAAAATATTTGAAAAAAATAGAGTATTTATTGAGAGCCGCTAGACTTACCATACATCCATCAGTCGTATAGATTAGGAAAATTTACTTGTCATCACAATGCCACAATAACATTATAACTATTACTTTTACCAGCCAAAAGGGTTCATTTATTGTTATTAGTTTTTATAAACACTGAAATATTATTTTTTAATGAAAACATCAGAAGAAAAAATTACACACATATTACTATCACTACTAACTATACTATACCATACGTCTACAATAATCACTAAAATTTTATCAATATTATTTTTTGTGTGGTAATCTTCAAAACATTTTCCGTGTGTAATGGAACATTACAAAATAAACACATGTAAATTGTGTCCCCTCGTCTTTTATTAGCGGTAAAAAACTCAACATGCACTTCGTACAAAGCTTTTAGTTTTATCACTTATTATTTTCCGAATGATGGATCTTTTCAAATTGCCCGAAAGTCTTCCAGGTGAATCAACAATCGAGTGTCCTGATGTAGTTTTTAATCCAATTGATGTTGATTGTGGTATCATTGCTGAATTGAACATTGCGCAATTGAACAAAAAGAAAACAACTTTTTTTGTCCATTTTCTCGTCTTCCGATATATTGAGTAATATGATAAGTTTTGATCGGCACGATCAACGCCTTTCATATTTTTGTTATAATCTAAAAAACAATTGGGTTTTATTTTTGGTTCTACGATTTATTTTTATATATTTATTTCACAAAACACGTAAATTTAAACTTTTTTTTTCCACAAATTATAAGATTATATACCATTACTATAGCACGTATGTCAAACGATTTCACATAGAAATACGCAATAATTATAAATGCAATCGCGGAGTAATTACATAGGATGTATTCTATTCGACCGATATTTTCAAACTAATTCTAAACTACAATTCTTATATATATGTATGTATGTATATAAAATGGGGATGGTCAACATCAAAATGTGTAAAGACTTCGCTAATTGTTTAAAAAATACAATGGTAATTGCTAGAAAGCAAAATGCCATACATACCTCACACATGCCCGGTAATTTGATTTTTATGATACGCATATTTTTTTAAAATAGTTCAGCAATAAATCTGTCAAAAAACATTATGCAATGTGCACCATTCATCTCAAACATGCGATTGAGAAATCCATTCATCTTTTACAGAAATTTCGACTTCGCTAAATGTTTAAATATACAATTGAAATTTCTAGAAAGCAGGCTGTCATCAATACCTCAAACATTCCCGGTAATTTGAGTTTTATGATTCGGGTATATTTGAAATAGGGTTCAGTAATAAATCTTTTTAAAACTTAACGCAGTATGCCCCATTCACCTCAAACATGCGATTGAGAAATCCATTCATCTTTTAACGAAATTACTTTATTGTCCTATTTCAAATATTTAGACTCGGAGTAGACAATGAAACATATTTTGACGAGCTAATAAACAAAAATACTTAGTTCGTTTCAGTCAGAATATAGTCCATGTTTATTTATAGGAAACTTTTTACCCAACACCGCACATTTTTCGCGATTTTATTATTTCGCGCGACATTTTGAATTATGCTTATAACTTTTTAATCAGTTGAGTAAATTGGATAAAATAAAGTGTATTGTGTATAGTATAATATATGTTTTTAAAAACAATAATTCCGAAAAAATAAAATATTAAAGCTGTAAGCACATGATTTATTCATATTTTTGAAAGAAAAGCAAAAGAAATATTTCTTTTACTCATTTTATTACATAAACACATAAAGCAAAGTCTAATTCTTTTTAAATGTTTTCTGCGATCTTTTTACACAATATTGTTGGTTTATAATAATCAACCAAAAAATACAATATTTATTGACAGACTTCCGAGAATTAGGGTACATACCATCAGTCGTAAAATTAGGAACATTTACGTGTCATCACAATGGCACAAAAACATTATAACTATTACTTTTTACGAGCCAAAAGAGTTCATTTATTTATATTAGTTTTCATAAAAACTTAAATATTATTATTATTTTATTAGGTAATGTAAATAAGTGAGTTAGTAAAAAAACAAACTGATATTTAAATTTATTGCATCTAAAATGTGAAGAAAGATAAAAACATTGCAAGAAAAAATTACACACATATTATTTATCACTACTAACTATACTCCATTATATAACTATTGTAAAAGTTGTCCATGTATGTATATTTGATGCCATAAACCTCGACAATGATTCAGAAGCGATGATATCGTTTGAAAAAAATGTAGCACATTTCTTGGCATTTATTTCTCACCTGGTAATAATGGTATTATTGTCAGAGCAAATTTTTTTTTTATTTCCTTTACTGTCGATCCATTTCCGGGTCTTTTCAACTTCTTTGTATTTTGTTTTATTTTGATTGTAATATTACTTCACAAAACACGTAAATTTAAACTCTTTTTCCACAAATTTTACCATTACTATAATAGCACGTATGTAAAATATCACATAGGTTGTACTCATTTCGACCGATATTTTTAAACTATAATACAATTCTTATGTAATAACATGGGAATGGTCACATCATATGGACTGTGTAAAGACTTCGCTAAATGTTTAAAAATACAATGGAAATCAATACCTCAAACATTCCCGGTAATTTGATTTTTATGATTCGTGTATTTTTGAAAATAGGGTTCAGTATAAATCTTTCAAAAAACATTATGCTATGTGCCCCATTCATCCCCAACATGACATTGAGAAATCCATTCATATTTTTACCGAAATTACTTATATTGTCCTAATTCAAATATTTAGACGCAGAGTAGACAATAAACATATTTTGCCGAGCTAATAAACAAAAATACTAGTTCGTTTCAGTCGTTATATTTCATTATAGGAAACTTTTTGACTCAACAAATATATTTTATTTCAAGGACGTTTTTGAGCCATAAGCTTGTGAGAAATTGAATAAAAAAACATGGAAAGCTATTAACCAGACAGTAATGAGTCGTAAAATAAAAAAAAATAATCCAAAAGTGTCATGTAATGTGCCAACAGATGCAAAAACAATGCGCGGGGCGTAAATCCGCGCGAACGCGGGACCGGTTGTTAACCGATTGCGATAATTTCCGCGCGAACGCGGGACCGGTGACTTGAGTGTTAATAAAGGTTTCCAACCATAACCTTTAAATTTTTAACCCTTTTACGACCAGATTTTGTTGAAGGGATGAGCCAAGTAACCAAGAAAATAACCAAGTAGTTTTTTGCGGTTTTTATGTTTTCAAAAACGTATACAGTTACAATATATTAATTATTTTATTTGTAATTCATTTCCAAACATTTGTTACACAATGCCTTACACATAACGGCCATTTTTATTTCTTTTTTAAATAGCGAGAACAACTAAAGAACCTGTGCCCGATTACATGAAACTTTATAAAAATCATTGCATGGTCGTTTTCGCAAAAGCAGAGCACGATGATTTTTCACTCGTGTAAGGGTTAAGGTGTTAATGGAAAGGCATCGCAAACATTATTAGTCAAAGTCATATGATATGATTATCAGTTGATAATGCTTGCACAGAGCGAAACCAGCCATGAACTTATTAAAATGATGTGAAGGAGTACAAAAAATAATGTTCTATTGTTTAAACATTATTACTTTAATTTGTATTTCCAAGCAATACAAACTATTTCCTACACGTCAGTTTATGTTCATCTGTGGAATTGCAGTGTCTGAAGATGCCGAATGGCGAAACCCGAGTTTAGTGAAAAAACTCTTTTTTTTTGTTTCAAAATATCTGATACACAATACTGACAGCTGTTAATAGATTAATGGAATAAATACCGTGTTATAAGCCCTGCATCAGCACCGTTATCAACGAGGAAGTCTGCTGTGAAGGCATCTTTCCGTCTGGCGGCTCTGTGCAACGGAGTGAATCCTCGTTTGGCGAGTCCAGCGTCAGCAGATGCCGAGTGTTCAACTAGGGTCAAGGCTATTGGAGTGCACCGTGCGATGAGAGCGAGTTCCAGGGGCAGTTCGTTACGAGCCGAAAGTGCGTTGACAGTCTCCGATCGCTGTAAACATGAGAAGAGAATGAGATTAAGCCAGGGCTGTGAAGTCGGGGTCTTTTGGCCGGAGTCGGAGTCGTCGCGGCGCATTGGCCGGAGTCGGAAATTTTGAAAAGATTGAACTTTTTATTGTAACATATAATCTGTCAAATGTGGTTATTGGCAGGATTGATTTGGTTGATATATAATTGAATACACATTGTAAATATGATAGGTAGAAAAAAAACGTGACCAAATGAAACCTTTTTTAGTCCGAGTCGGATTCGGGTTTTTGGTAAATGCTAGAGTCGGAGTCGTATTTTTTTCTACCGACTCCACACCCTGGAATAAATGATTGACATTATAGTCTGATGCTTTCTAGAGGTGTTGGGTGCACTTGTGATCGTTGTGAAGGGTTTAGGCTAGTGATGCACAACCTGAGGACCTTAATGACATTTCATGCTACCCG
This sequence comes from Himalopsyche kuldschensis, assembly GCA_028554975.1. Classification (NCBI taxonomy): domain Eukaryota; kingdom Metazoa; phylum Arthropoda; class Insecta; order Trichoptera; family Rhyacophilidae; genus Himalopsyche; species Himalopsyche kuldschensis. The sequence continues at coordinate 1,018,690 of JAHFWI010000031.1, read as the reverse complement.
CAATGACAAATATAAGTCACCCTTTTCCTTCAGAACTTTTAACGGACGATGGAAGAACAATATAAAACAATATAAATTTAAATTGCATAGACACTAAAAATATCGATAATTTAATCAGTTATACCCATGCGGCCCTCGAACTATCTGAGAATTGACTATCTGGCCCTTCTCCCAAAAAGGTTGTGCATCACTGGTTTAGGCTTTTGTACTGTAACATAATATTGACGGCTTAGCATATTGGCTACGGGGGAAATCAAAAAGCATAGAGAAACAACATGTATTCTGCATTCCCTGTGCGAAACAATTTCAGGACATAGATAAAACTTAACCCAAATTCCATTCGTGCACTTTCATAGATGCCTGAAGATGCCGAAACGCGAAACCCGGGTCGCTTGCGAAAAAAACTCATGGAAAAATATAAAATTTAAACGTTTCAAATTTGAAATTCCATCAAGCGCCTATAGTCGAAATCCTCGAATACAGTCGAAAATAATTGATTTCTGGGTTCAAACTCAGCCATAATGCGTGCAAGAGGATAGTGATATATTCGGTTAGCGCGATTTTAAACAGTTATTAATCGCGTTAATCGTGGGATACGTAAAGTAACAGTCGAAAGAAATACCGTATTTCTAAGGCAAATTTAAAGCATTTGCAGTCAGTCATTCACACTGTCGTTTCGTTTGGTTGAATTTCGGCGAATTTTAGAAACAACAGTACAATTCTTATGTGACCGGAACGAAAGAGAAAATTTAATCCGTCTCAAGATGGTATTAATGAAATTACTGTTGAGTCGAGTATTATATTTTTTTTTTAATAGAAAAATATTTGGCATTACAGCTTACGCCAATGCGCCAAATATCCTTAATCGTGAAAGTCATACGAGATTAACTCGATGATAAATAATGAATCAGCTGTGCACAAAATCAACGATAAATAACATACATACCACCCAGGCCAAGATATCTTTTTTTTCAGTTGAAAAAATCTGACCTTGCCGGGAATTGAACCTGGGTCCCCTGATCGCTAGGACTAAGCTCTTGCTACTAGACCACAGGAACCGAGTATTAACCTAATGAAGATCACATAGTTGATAATGATTGCGATGAGCGGAACCGGATCTGATCATCTTTATTCTAATGTGGAAAAAGTACAAAAAATGCACGGTTACAAGTGCACGGATGTATTTGAACTGCCTGAAGATGCCGAAAGGCGAAACCCGGACAGTTAACGACAAAGCTCACTGAAAAGTACAAAATTCAAACGATTGGAAAATTGTGAAATTATTTTTCAATATGATGCCATTATACCAATTGGTGACAGTGAACACCATAAAAGTGATTAAAAAGCTTGGCTGTACGGAGTCGGAGTCGTGAGTCGCGGTGTTTTGGTCGGCGTCGGAGTCGTGAAAAACTTTTGAAAAGATTTAGGCTATAGCCACAGTGATGAGCGTAAATTTTGACGTAGCCGGGCAAGACATGCTTCATAATCAAAGGTTGCCGCAATGGCTTCAACGATGACGCCTTCTGAAAAGTCGAATAAAATAAATCGTTGTTATTCGCTCAGCCTCTTTTATTCGGAGGCTAAATTTTGTTATTGTAACGCAAATGACAGATGGAAGAAATTTTCCATGTGCGATAGCCGTTCTCCGGTAATTTTATCAAGTTATGTGAGGGTAGGTTAATTAGTTTCTAATGCGGTGATCAAAGTATCACACGAATCAAACAAAGTTGTAAATTGAATGTACATTTCCCGTATAGCTTTATATAACACGGAAAATAATATCAAAACCGGTATTTTTAAAACAAGGTCAATCTCTTTTTCCACGGTCGAAACGAAATATTAATGACATGTCATTATAAGCGACTAATCGCTTCTGTGACGAAGCGGTCAAGGCGCATGGGCGCACGTCACGTTCGTTTTCAGTGTCATGGTTTCGAATCCCCCCGCACGGATAATTTCAAGACGGAGAGGTGAGGGAGTGAACGGCTTTCTCCAATGTCTTGCAAATCCAAATTTTTCAAATCTTACATAAAAAAATAAAAATGGTTTAAAAAAGGAATTGGAGTTACTCCGTTTTTCAGACTTCACGGCCCTGATGAAAATTACATAATCATGTTAAGTAAAAAACAAATAATACATTTTTTACTAATTCCACAGTAAATTTATTTAGACCAAGACCGGTTTCGCTCATCGCGAGCATTTTTCTCAATTTCTCAAAAATTCAGTTGAAAATGTTCGCGATGAGCGAAACCGGTCCTGATCTAAATAAATATCTTAATAATTTTTAACACAAGCATTGACAGTGAACACCTTGAAAGCGATATATGTATATTTATTTTATGTCCGCTCCCAACGTGTAGATATGGACTCCTCACAGAGTTTATCTCAACATATGTTTTCTCCGAAAACTGCTTGTTACTCAGTTGCTTAACCTCTCTTTTTCAAAGAGAGTAGGGATTAAAAGGATACGAGGACTAGGGCAGGATTATTAGCTAGCTAATCCATCTCACTATGCGCCGCTTTTCGGTATCAGCAGGGATTTTTAACAACATAACCTTCGAACAAATCAACGGAAAAATCTCGAACTCGCGAGATCCGTCACGAAAGCCAACGGCGTTGACCACTGCACCACAGATTCAGACATACTAATTGTTTGTAGTTGGGTGTCATTAAGGAATATTTATTGCAAGCAATTGAAAACAATAAAAATCATGTTCTGTCAAATTTTTAATATTGGAATTTAAGAGGGAAAATTTTCCTTCCGCAAGCATTGATTTAATTATAGTCAACCTCTCTAATTAGTCCGTTGGAATATGTTATGCATACCTGTTTGATAGCTATTATCTTTTTCTATGATAATACATGAACATATACGAATTTTGTCGAGAATTTCTCATGGAGGCATCACAAAAGAAATTTTTCTCTATGTTTGTGATATAAAATTAATCGCTTTTCATGTGTTCACTTTAATTCTACGAAATTATTTTGTATATTTGTTGATAGCTATTTCGGCTTATGCCATCGTCAGGACTATCTTATGATTAGTAAATCTTTCTTATAATAGATAAATATTTCTGAAAAAATATTTGATTTAATTATCAATCACAAATGAAATATTATAAACAAAATCGTATTATTCCGTGTTCTTGCACGTGTCATCTTCGGAACAATGGACACTCGTGGACAGTAAATTATTTGCTGCGTTACCTTTTGATGACAGCAACGAATATTAAAAAAAAAATTGAATCGGAAAAATATCAAGTTTCCATGAGTAAATTGGTATATTTATTTTGATTAACTTATTGCTTGAATATAAATGGGGGATCAGTGCTCCATTGCACCATAAAAGAGCCGTCTATGTGTGGAATAACGAAGCTATCAATTAAATTGTACATTCAAATATAATTCCACAAAATTACCGCCGAATCAACCGAAGTATTGTTTGTGATTGTAACTTTTATTATTTATGTGAGGGTAAAATCAGAAGGGTGAAGGAATAGCACATAGAAAATCAATCTCTCTGCGCCCTATTTTTTGGGATCGGATATACGGGAGGAAATGTAACATTCACATACAAATCTATACATCGATCGGAAAACAATATACGAGATAAATATGGCAATATTTTGAATTCAAATAAAGAACTGGCTGAATATTATTGACAATCTATTTTCAAAACGGACATATTATAATATAAATGAAAATTTTTGGATGAGTTTATCGATTACGTTATCGATCGAAGCGTTCGCCTACCCTAGGCCGGAAAAATTAAATTTATTATATAAATTTATTCATACATTAAAAACAACTAAATTTATTTATAAAAATGTTTATAAAGCGGTTTTTATTTGAGTCGATGTTGCAACACTGTTGTTTTTAAATTCAATAGACAACGCCACCTAGTGGTTTCTTCTCGAGGATCAATTGACAACTACAGACACGCAACGTAAAATCAGCCAAATAAATTGGCGTATTTTTAAGGATTATGTATTTAGAAGAGTAAAATATGCTTCTGCAGTTTGCCTAATTATTTTTTTGTTTTTTCCGCTCCCAATTTGGAGCATACGGAATCCTCGCGGAGTTTATCTCAACATGATTTGGTTATCATAGAACTGTTTAATCTGTCACTCAGCTTCTTTTGAAACGAGAGAGTGGGGATTGTATGATAGGACTAGTTGTCAGCAAATAGCTTTCGCTACGCCCCGTGCCGGACGTGTGGGAAGGAATTGAGACACAAGTAGATTGAATTGTTAACTATCTGTATTGAATAAAGATAATTCAAATTTTTTGTACATATTCCACATTGAATTTATTGAGATCAGGACTGGTTTCGCTCATCGCGATGATTTTTTTTAACCATGTCCGCTCCCAACTTGGAGCATTTGGAATCCCCACGGAGTCTATCTCAACATGTTTGTTTCTACGAGAACTGCTTGGTACTGTGGTTGCACAGCCTTTTTTTCGAATATTGAAAGGATACGAGGACTAGGACAGGATTAGTGGTTAGCTAATCGGTCTCGCTACGCGCCGTTTTTTGAGATAGGAAAGGTGGGAAGGGAACACTCATTGCCTCCAAGCAGAATCGATTTTTCGACAGAAAGAATCTGCTTGTGCCGGGACTCGATCCCGGGCGGTCCAACGACGTTGACAACTGCACAGCGTACCGAGCAATATCCCAGTTTTGGTGGTGTTATATTTTATTTGATTGTGTTCCATTATGATACAGATGCATGACAGTCCACTAAAAATGGCCGACATTTACTCGCCAAGTGTTTCGTATTTAATTTTGGAACGCATTTTCCTGTCGAGATCAGTTTTCGATCCACCTCGAGCGGCCAAAAATCTTTTATTTTTAAAAATGGCCAAGCTGCGATTGCTGATTTTCCACTGAGGAATATTCAAAATGACCGGAAGACAATATTGTCGTTGTTGATCTTACATGGTTTGTGTGAAAATCAAGCTAAGCGTGTCTAAAATGTTTGTGAAAAATTAAACAAAATAAGTATTATTCATTTCGATGACTTTCATCGAGGCTTTGTTATCATGCCAACCGTATAAAGAATTGTCTGAAATCATCAATGTCAGAACCAAACGTATTTTCTTGATGTTATTTTGTTTTAAACTACTCATTTTCGTTGTATCATAACCAGGGCTGTGGAGTCGGAGTCGGCGCGGCGTTTGGCCGGAGTCGGAGTCGGCGCGGCGTTCTGGCCGGAGTCGTACTAGGAGTCGGAAATTTTGAAAAGTTTGAATTTTTTATGTTTGCATTTAATATGTCAAATTTGGCTTTTGGCCGCATTGATAGGGTTGATATTTCATTGAATACACATAAATAGGAAAATTAGGGGGAAAAAAGTGACGATATTAACCATTTTTTAGTCGGAGTCGTGGTTTTGGTAAATGCTGGAGTCGGAGTCGGACTTTTATTTACTGACTCCACAGCCCTGATCACAACTAAGCATATCGATGGCTTAAAGAGTAAATTTGCTATCTCCGTTTTTGTCAATTGTGCAGGAGTGGGTAAAAACTGATTGTTTTAGTACCGTAAAACGGGGTGAATACACTTTTTACCCTTCACGACTATGTATCTTCATACCTGCACTGCGGCTTGAAACGTGTTTCTATGGTCCTACTAAACATTCATGATAATATTTTTCAAATATTCACTATCGTTATTAAGACACAGTCAATTTTGTTCAATGTCTCTATTTACATTGAATTGGGGTTAAGAGAGACGAGATTGGGTGAATAGAGACAACAACAGATTGTAATGATTGGAATATATGAACCTCTATTCTATACGAGTATCTATCTATTCACGTTTTACGGTACTTATTAACTAAAAAGACCATGATTCAATTTAATTTTCGTGCAATAAAAGAAAAGTTTATAAGAGGTCAAAAAGTAAGGATGCACAGACATCGAACTTGAACACGTTTGTTTCAATTTTGGCCAAACATTTAGTTGGTTTGGTTTTGTTATTTGAGAGATAGTATTATAGTCATTGTAAAAAAATATATGTAAATAGTAGAAAAATACATTGGATACTTTAGTAAAGTTGTCCTAAAGTTCGAATCCTTGTTATTGTCTCTATTCACCCCGTTTTACGGTATTATTCATTCAGTGAATTTTGTCGAGGCTTTGTTATCATGGCAACGGTATAAAGAATTATTTGAAATCATCAATGTCAGAACCAAACGTATTTTTCTTGATATTCGTTTGTTTAATGAACTACACAATTTAACGTTGTATCACACCTGTATTACTATTATATAATTCGTTATCAATTAATGCCAAAAATTACATCGTATGAATGATATCATCTCAGATTTTATAATATCCTTTTAATCGATTCAATATCGTTTGTATATTGATATAGATTGTCATTTTGTCAATATAATTCGCTTTTTGGAACAAGAATAAATTCAAAATAAGAGCGCGAAATGTTGTTGGCGAATAATGGCAGTGGGAGAGCGTTGCCAGGTGACAGACGCCCCCCGTCAACTAATGGAGTGCTGGTATCACTGTAGTAGGATTACTAAATACGATTAAATGCTGTACACTTTTGAGGTCTTTTTTTTTGACTGCCAATTCTTAGCGGAAAGGCATTATATGACAATAAATAAAACACTCATCAGTTGACAATGCTCGCCATGAGCGAAACCGGTCCTGATCAAATAAATTTTATGTGGGGAAAAAGTACTAAAAATGTATTATTATTTTTAATATAATGCCTTCCCACCAAGTATTCACAGTGAATACCCTAAAAGTGATAAATAAAACACTATTTAATTGCTCGATTTTCGCATATTTAATGATTATCAAAACTGGTTTATTTGATTACGAGCATTAGCTAATCGCTAACACTATATCATAAAAAACAACGTTCCCTTAATTTTGATTCCCAAAACGATTAAACTGAGTAAATCATCATTTTCTTTATTTGGTTAATTTACCTAGTACACCAAATGGTGTTCTTTATAATCATGGTTTCGTTCAGCAATCCTGAATAATACTTTTGTATCATTTGAATTTTGTACTTTTCTACGAGTTTTGTCACTAACGACTCGGGTTTTACCTTTCGTCATCCTCAGACATTTCAATTAAACGGATATACTAGAACTGACGCGTAGTGAATATTTTTTTTAAATAAACAGGCAGTTAGCGACAAAACTCTTGAAAAAGTATAAAATTCAAATTTGATATTGAAATTGGCTCAAGCAGTTCAGTCTAAATTCTAAATTGTACAACTGACCATGTTTGATGCAAAAACTCGAAGGAGATGACTGAGTTTGAAAAAAGTTTACATTTTTTAAGTGGATTATGACGATATAGATACATATCATGTTGCAAAACAACGTAAGCAGCGGCTGATATAGCCAAACATATTGGAAAAGTCAGTCACTGGAAATGGCCACGTTTGTATTCTGACTCCTACAACTCATATGTCGAGTCTAGTTCGATATCCTAAAGGAAACGCGCAACTCCTATTGTAAAATTTGGTTGAAAAAATAATTTAAAATTATTCTTATTTCATAAACCGTATTTATTGGATTGTGTGCCTTAGTTAATGTTTGTGACATGTTATAACGTGGTATATTTTTCGGTAATTAGTTTTACAATGCTAATAAATACGCAAACCCAGTGTTATTAATAAATTTCTCAAATCTATTGAGGAGTTGCTGGAAGGAAAACGATAATATATAGGAGGGCTGTGGAGTCGGAGTCGTGGAGTCGGAGCTTTTTGGCCGGATTCGGAGTCGGAGTCGGCGCGGCGTTGTGGCCGGAGTCGTACTTAGAGTCGAAAATTTTGAAAAGTTTGAACTTTTTATTTTTGCATTTAATATGTAAAATTTGGCTTTTGGCCGCATTGATAGGGTTGATATTTAATTGAATACACATAAATAGGAAAATTAGGGAAAAAGCGTGACGATATTAACCTTTATTTTAGTTTGAGTCAGAGTCGTGTTTTTGGTCAATGTCGGAGTCGGAGTCCTGGTTTTGGTAAATGCTGGAGTCGGAGTAGGACTTTTTTTTACCGACTTCACAGCCCTGATATATAGGATTGCAGTCACAGTTATTTCTGCCGCTGTGTAGTAAAAACCGCAATGAAGTGAGCATAGTAAGTTGGGTCAACACAGCGCAAAACGTCAATTCGCGAATGAATTCTTAATTTGAATTCAGTTGGTTCGCGACTTTAGCACGAGAGGTGCCACGGTGTATGAAAATTATCTCAGATAGACGTTGAAATATTAACACCCGCGTGTATTTTGGTCTTGGATAATCAATCACAGCTGATTTATGATAAAAGGTGTTGATTCAATACAAGGATATTAGTAAAATTTTGTGTTTTATGTATTCCAACATAATCAAAGAAGTAAAATAGTGAAGTTGCAATCCCACGCAGTATTTAAAAATACATCTCTGGCATTGTACCTCTTCTGAAGATGTAATATGAATAATAAGGTAAAAATCTGACGGTTTTTAAAGATTTTTTTGTGTTATCTATGTAAACAATTGCAAATCGAGTGGCGAAGTCTTTCGGTTTATTGCCGAGATTCTTGAAAACCTGTTGACTATTGTATTTCATAAATATATTTACGTAAACATCGATTGAAAATTAATTATAATATTTTATTTATTCAAGAAAATACAAATCATGGAATTGTAGTTGAAGCCAATGCGCCATGCATTTTACAAATATATATATATGTACATACCTAAAAAATAAAAATAATAATACATTTTTGGTACTTTATCCACATAAAATTTATTTGATCAAGACCGGTTTCGCTCATAGCGAGCATTGTCATCTGATGATCAGACTTTTCGAAAAAAGTTCGACTCCGACTCCAGCATTTACCAAAACTCCGACTCCGACATTGATCAAAAACACGACTCCGACTAAAAATAGTTTGATATCGTCTTTTTTTTGCCTGATTTTCCTAATTATGTGTATTCAATTAAATATCAACCCTACCAATCCGGACAATAGCCAAATTTGAAATATTATATGCAAAAATAAAAAGTTTAAACTTTTCAAAATTTCCGACTCCGAGTACGACTCCGGCCACAACGCCGCGCCGACTCCGACTCCCCAGCCCTGGTTTATATTTGTATTAAAATATATTATGCTGGCTATATAGTTGTAAGTTATTTTTGAGGCCCGGTTTTAGTAACGTGTAATAAATTAGATTTGGCGGATAAGCTGACTTTGATAAGAAAACAAGCAAAATAACACGCCGTAGCTGAAATGCGATAAGGATAAAAAAATATCCTGAAATCCTTGAGATATCTCGACGGCTTGGTTGAATAAATTCACATTTATCCAAAATCCATTAAGTCCGCGGGCGAATAAAAAAATAATTATACTAATTCACATTAAGTCAACGTTCCAAATTTAAATCAAAAATGGAATTCTAAAATTAAACAAAACACATTCATAGCAAGTATTTTTGAAATAAGAATTTAACAACAATTTTTTGAATGTCACTTAATCTTATATATAAAACCGAAACGGGGGATGTATGTCTGTAATTGTCAAATAAGCGCCAATCCTATTGGCCAAATTATTGAAACTTTGTAGCCCGCTTTCCCATTGGTCAAGATGGACGGATTCTAGCTCGAAAAGTCTAAACGACGGACGCGCTCGGACGGGCTGGAAACGCGACGTTTGTACTGGTTATACTCGGACATAAACTTCTAAACTGGGAACAGTTGTTACTCTGCCTTGCTTGGCATTGCTTGCTTTGCAAAATATTGATAGAGCAAATAGTTTGCTCCTCTTAGAGCCATGTCAAAACGGAAAAGATCGTTTAATTTGGGTGAAACTGCCGAGGAACGAGAGGCTAGACTCAGATTGGTCGCTTAGTCCGAGCGACGCCGGGTAGCAATACTAGTATAATATAGAATTTAAACTGAATTGATGCTTGGTAGAATTTCAATATCGAATTTGAATCTGACTGAATTTTGACTATCCGGGTTTCGTCGGGCCAGTAAATTCGTGCATTTGAAATGCCGGAAGATGCCGAAAGCCGAAACACTGATTGACGACAAAACTCAAAGATAAGTAACATTATATATTTTGTAATTTGTGAATCAAGCGATAGTACTGAAATTTTAAATTTGTTCAAGTTATAAATGACCGAGTGAAAGTGATAAGTGAAACCCTTTGTCATAGTAAGTCTGAAGATGCCTCTGAAAGAGACGAAACACATGTCCAGAATAGTTTCACAATACGTGGAATTATCAGTTATATGAATGTCAATAAACTTAACACCGAATCCATCAAAGTCTCTTTTGACACGTTTAAAATCGATCCTAAATACACGATGCACGAATCTATCCACGAGTCATACCTATATTATCTTTGAAAAAGAAGGGTTGATCAACTTAGTAACAAGCAGCTATCGTAAAAAATGACTTGAAAATGAGATTAACTCGACGTTGGGAGCGAAAATATTTAAAAAAAAAAACGGCATTTACCTCAACTGGAGCATGTATCCTCGACTGGAGCGAATTATTTTAATTAAGTTTACCTCAACCGGAGCATTTATTCTCAACTGTAGCAATTGCTTTTAATTGAATAAATATATCAAATAAAGCGATCACAATGAGACTCGATAGATCTATGTGACCTTTGCAAATTATTATGTCAAGCACATGCTCGTTTGCTCGGGACCAAATACATAATACATTATGTATTTATACAGAATGCGTAAAACGCAGTGTACAGTGGCGTAAATAGAAAAAAGCGCGAGCACAGTACGAAATAGCCTCGATACACATACTATTGTTATAAAGAGTCCGTGGTTGAGTTTCAACGCGGTTGGCTTCGGCTGTGGAGTTCAAGCGTTTGAGTCCTCGAACGGGCAGTTTTTTACAAATCGATTTATGGATATCTGTTCGAAGCACGGCTGCGGAGTCGTTAAAAAGAGATAACAATGATTTCTGGTGAAATCTGTTTTTTGGCTATCTTGAAAAGTATCTAGATACAAATGAGTTAGGTTTACCTCTGTTTCTAAGGGGCCAAATTGACAGTTAATACATTTTGTACCTTTCCATGAGTTTTTGCTCTAACGACCCGGGTTTCGCTTTTATTCGCATCTACATACATTTTCATTCGTGCACTTGAAATGCCTTAAGGTGCCGAAAGGCGAACCTGGGAAGTTAGCGACAAAATTCAATCGATTCAAATTTGATATTGATATTCCACCAAGCACCCTCAGTCGAAATTCTTACGAGTATTTGAATCAATATTGTTAATTTCTTCTGTACAAATCAGAGCTTTGGAGTCGGAGTCGGAGTCTCGGAAATTTTGAACTTTTTATTTTTGCTTATTATATGTAAAATTTGGCTATTGGCCGGATTGGTAGGGTTGATATTTAATTGATTACACATAAAAAGGAAAATTAGGAAAAAAAGTGAACTTTTTTTTACCGACTTTTTACCACAGCCCTGGAAAAAACATCAAAAGCATGCAATTTACGACACTAGGCCTCCCACTCAATACAGTCGCACGTACGGCACTGCATGTTCCGCTATAATGTTTTTTAGCATTACGAATCGATTTTTAGTAAGAGACGTATGCAAAATTTTTGAAGACCGTTATCTGTGTTCAAATAATGACATAATAGCCACATGTGTTCGATTCGATCCGCTCCACTCGTTCTCCACTCGTTCAAGAGCTTTGAACCATACAGGCAGGATAGGGTCGTCTTAGCTGGGCGAATTGTTCAAAGCGGCAGAGTTTTAAATATCAAACGGTCCTGTAGTATAGTAGCAAGTCCGGCTTATGTCGCAAAGTCGCCTAGCGATCCGTGTTCAATTCTCGGTCAGATTCATTCAATTGAAAAAAAAAATTTGGACTGGGTGTATGTAATGTTTCGTCGAGTTATTCTCGACTGATTCATTATTTGACACATTGGCAATAATATATGTATATTTTTTTTACCATGTCCGCTCCCAACTTGATGCATATGTTTTTTTCAACGAGAACTGCTTGATACTCAGTTGCTTAACCTCTCTTTTTTCGAAGAGAGTAGGGATGGAAAGGATACGAGGACTAGGACAGGACTAGTGATTAGTTAATCGCTGTCACTATGTGTCGCTCTTTGGGATCGGAAAGGTGGGAAGGGATTTTCAACAACACAAACACCCATGCATTTGAACAGATTTATCGACTGAAAAAAAAAAATAAAAAATTGTCGCGGACCATTTTCAGATTCAGACTGGTGTTCCGAGGAATATAGTTTGGAAAACCCTGGTCTATCTTAACAGCTGATAGCTGGGTTATTTAGATGGGGAATACATTTTTAAAAAAACCCCAGCGTCTCATGAACGCCGTTGAATTAGCGAACCAATGTCCAGTCATTAACAGTAATGATGGGTTTATTCGAATCATCGAGTCCCTAAAATCGGGCGGGTAATTCCTTGAGAGCTTTACTTTGGCAGTGTGTATCAATCGATAGTTCGCGGACCTGCTCCGGTCCGTATATTTACTTATATTTTATATATATTTTTAAATGTCCTTAGCACTACGTTCCTTTTTGCAGTTTGGCACTTCAATTTAAACAAACGCCCCTCAAATTCGCATATTTTTTTCAACAGATTCCTCTACTATAATTAAGGATTTCGACTGAGGGTGCTTGATGGAATTTCAATATCAAATTTGAATTGTTTGAATTTTGTACTTTTCCATGAGTTTTGTCGCTAACGACCCGGGTTTCTCTTTTCGGCATCTTCAGGCATTTCAAGAAATACTCATGGAAAACTACAAAATTCAAACAATTTAGATTCATCTATATGTATATCCTTAAAAATATTATTTTTTTGTCATTATTGCGTTTTTAGCCATATTCTTCTACAGGAGACACAGATGCTCAGTAATAACCGGAAACACAATGACAATGAATCGTAAACAATTGCACACTTATAGTTTTAGTTTTTTATCTACGAATCGATTGGATGGGTTCGAATGTGCTTCTAAGAAATATACAACAAAAACGGCCAGTCGGGACAATATTTTGAAGGGGGCCATTATTTTAAGACAATAAATCGGGGAACGATTAATGCGGGATTTTTTAACATTGTTCTTATTGATGTTTCGCCGGGACTGTACAAAATGAACGAACCACGCGGGATATCGGTTAATGCGAGAACGTAAGATCGGGGTTCCACTGAGAAGGTGTCGAGAAAAATTGTCGGAACATAGCCAGGGCTGCAGACAAACTACAATTTCTTCACTGGGTCAATATAAATCATTACATATGTCAACTGCAAATCCATTAGCATGAGATACATATGTCTGTTGAATATTAATTAATAATAACAAAAAAACAACGATGTAAAATGCACTGGGTACATAATAGACTTGCTCATTTTTTTGAACGCCTGTATGACTCGGCGAAAGAAGAAAGCTGTTTTTGGACCAGGCAGCGGCCTAGATAATTGTTATGTGTGGGAATTGATTATCCTCAATTAAAACTTAACAAAAAAAAACGACAAAACTTGACGGTGCTATAAATAGTAGAAATCGTAACGATGTGAACCTATCTCTGAACGGATGAGTGACGTCACGTGAATAAGATCAAGGACTTCCCATACCAGTACGGGCTCCTGTGACTTTGTGCATAAATATTTGCGCTGTGCTAAAAGGGCTTGTCGAAACATTGACACGCCCTCGCCAAAACTTCTTACGAAAACTTCGCGATTTGAAAAGTAATTTCGGGTGGCTAGGTTTTCAGTAGAGACTCCAATTACTCGACATCTCAACTACTCGAGTATCGAGTAATAAAATTATAAAATACTTGAGTAGTTTCAGATACACTAAAATATTTAGTATTAATTTGAATTTGTGGATATTAATAGAAGATACATAAATAAAGAAGGGTGTTTAATTTCATTAATACTTTTATTTTATTTTAACATATATGTCAATGTGTGTAGAGAATTAAGCGTCTCAAATTTTAAATTGATTAATTCTTGAAAACCACACGTTTAATTTTGACTCAGGCATTGATTTGTTACATACTAACAGGGGCGAGTTTAAATTATTTTACCAAGAAATCTTAGAGATTAATCGTGTTCAGCTCAACAGTTTGCCAATTTTAAACGAGCAACTTATTTACCAAATTCACCATTGTTGTACCCTTCATAATTCAAGCACTTGCTATCATTAAATATTAATTGAAAGACTTAAAATCAATCAACTCATTAATAGGTCCTGATAACACCCTAGATTTATTTTAAATATTCCTATGTTATCTGGTCATTAATATTTTCAAAAATCCCCATAATTATCTCAAACCCAATTAATTCATTGAAACTTGTATACATTCAATTTTCGCTAATTTACATTTTAATAGCCATTTAACTTAGTGATCTACTTATATTTTTGTATATAAAGGATACAAACTGTTTGCTGCGCGTCAGTTCAAGTACATCCGTGCACTAGATTTTTGAAATTTTCTCTATTTTTGAGGCAATTTCGATTTTAAAATGTCGTGTGATGTGTTCGTAAATGGCGTATAGTGCTTCCCATGATAATAGTCGCACATCGATAAAAGGTCATTGATAGCAGGAAGTGGAGTATACTTGCCCTTCACCAAGGACGACGCCCCCGCCAACTGTCACTCCCAATAACTGAACAATGTGTCAATTTAGGCTGGCCTCTTAATCGTCAATTTTAATGTTACCAGACTAGGCAAGAATAATATTGCTCTTGACGATCGATAGGGTTTTAGAAATGAGATTCCTTGAATGGTCACTATATCTTTTTACAATTGTGTTACAATTAGCAAACAAAAATGTATTATTGATGGCTAAAGACGTTAGACATTGTCCGGTCCGTGGCGCGGTTGTCAACGTTGTTGGCTTGCGTGCCGGACCGCCCGGGTTAGATTCCACTGCACCACGGACAGGGCTAAAAGCTATTCAAAATGCCTGTGTTTATGACATAGTTATAGAATAGGCACTCGTTTCGTAGGCGCTGGAAAGTAAATATTATCGTCCATTAGCGCGGCGCTCCGATAATTTATTGCACCGGCAATTGGGAAAGTGTGAGAGGTTTCGACATTTCGCTGACCTTATTAGGCATTTTTTTATTACTTTCGAAAGAGCGATAAATAGACATAGTGCCAGAACGTGAAACATTTTAACACTGACAAATCACTCCCAATGGAATGGAAGCAAACAGACGCCATTATTTACGAAATTCTTTTTTAAAATACTATCACTGACACAGTGAAACTCATATCGATGGCTTAAAGTGTCGGTTTGTTAACTCCACTTTTGGCTGAAAATGACTTGGTCCTTTATAGGGCAAATTAAATATTCTGAAAATCTAATTTAGATGATAATTTAAAATATTTATTAACTGTATAAAAAAAATATGTATTTTTGTGTCAGAAACATCAATATTTTTACTGGTTTATACATTGACTAATTTATTTATTTTTTAAGCCAACTGTGTGACATTGAAGTTGGTGATTATTCCATTAAAACGTGACAGTAAATTTTTTTATAAATGTATGTTTATTTGTATTTATATGAAATGATTATAAAAATTGTTTGTTCGAATAATCGCAAAACAGTTTTCATAATTCAGGTCCAAATGCAAAATTAAATCCAAAAATATCGATGGCTTAAAAACGGCCAATTGTTAATTTAAAAACTCACGGATAAAGACATTGACTTTTGGGAAACAACGCAAACTTTCCGCCATTTGATAAATTTAATGACGAAGTAATATTACTGACGATGCATTGAGATACTAATTTAAAATTATTTATTGGATATTTTGTATTAAAAAAATATGTATTTCTTGTTGTAAAAAACATAACAAAACTTATTTGACTGCAACGTTTTAGGAAAATGTGATAACTCCATTGTCGTTCTTGAACACTACTCTGCTAATTATCCAACTCAACCATTTTCTATTCTGACCTGTCATTTATTCGTTGTTTTTCAGCGATGGAACAAAAAAATCGTTTGAAAGTCATATTTAAAATTTTTGAAATTTTTGCAAATACCAAAATAATCAGTTTTTACCCTCTTCTGCACCATTGACAAAAAACGAAGATAGCAAATTTTGTCTTTAAGCCATCGATATATCATGATCGTACAGCGATAAAAATCATTTTCAATGATAGTTATATCCAGGGCTGTAGAGTCGGGGCTTTTTGGCCGGAGTCGTACTCGGAAATTTTGAAAAGTTCAAACTTTTTAATTTTTATATGTCAAATTTGGCCATTGGCAGGATTGGTAGGGTTGATATTTATTTGAATACACATAAATAGGAAAATAATGCAAAAAAGTGACTATATTAAACTTTTTTACTCGGAGTCGGAGTCGAGCTTTTTTTTACAGACTCCACAGCCCTGGTTATATCAAATGACCGTCATAAAATCATATTAAATTGTTTCTAGTGAACTGCGGGAGGTCCGAACATTTTTCAAATTACAATTCACAGAAACGACTCAAAAATTGACAGCAAAATACTGATCTCGAAAAAAATATGCAACGCTTATTTTATGATTCGACCAAGGGGGCCTCCCCAAGAGCCTAATCCGCAATGGGCGTCAGCTGTAATGCCATTTGTTAGTTTCATTCGCAATAAACAAACACCAACACATTGTATAGCTCGATAAAGCATGCGAGAAAAAAAATTAGATTTCCGTATGTCACGATAATGGCATATGTTTTAGAAACCGACAAATTCAATGCCGATACCTTGAATTTAATTTCACCTATATTTAATGCAACCAGCGGTCGACTGGCTTGTGAAAAAAATATGTTATATTCAGGGCTGTGGAGTCGGTAAAAAAAAGACCGACTCCAGCATTTACCAAAACCACGACTCCGACTCCAACTAAAAAAAGTTAATATAGTCATTTTTTTCCCTTAATTTCCTATTTATGTGTATTCAATTAAATATCAACCCTATCAATGCGGCCACAAGCCAAATTTGACATATTAAATGCAAAAATAAAAAGTTCAAACTTTTCAAAATTTCCGACTCCGGCCAAAACGCCGAGACGACTTCGAATCCGACTCCACAGCCCTGGTATATTTCAATTGAAATACGACACGATTTTTGAAAACGCAATAACGACATTTACTCCTGGCATAGCAATGTAGATACATTCTGTACGGATAAGAGGCCTGAACGGGCTCGGTAAGATGTTTGAAAATGAACCTCTGGCTCAGATCGGGCCGGGTCGGAGATTTTCGGGCTCAGTCTGGGAAGGGCTATGAAATTTCGGCCTGTGCAGACCTCTAGTACGGATACATGTATGTGCCTACATTGCAATGTCAGTGGTAAGCCCATCCTATCTCATATATAAAAATCAATGTTTGTTTGTTCGTATTCGATGCGTTGCCATACCGTTCATCCAATCGCAACGAAATTTTGACAAAATTTTTGCTTGGACTTGCATAATAAAATCAACTTACAGTAGGTCTTTAATATAAAAATCAATGTTTTTTCATATTTTATGGACTGACAAACCGTTAATTTTGACAACTTTTTGTTGCACTTGCGCAAAGGTTATAGACATCGTACAATTAACTTTCAGTATGTGGCGCGTGTGTCGTACCATAGACAATCAGCAAACGTCAAACGGCAAATGTCATCGATACCGATCAATGTTAGTGAAATTAAATCGAAATTATGTATCTAAAATATTATTCATCCGAAAGCACTTCAATAAACACAAACACTTTATTTCTTTGAGTGGAATTGCAACGCTTGCAGGGTACCGACTAGTCCATGATAAAAACTACGAGATAAGCTAACTAGTTAGTCCTGTCCTAGTTATTTCTATCTATACTCTTCGATCAGGAGATGTTGAGGAACTTAGTAATCACGGGTTCGGGTACCTGTTCGAGCAGATTGTTTCCGTCGATTTATCGATCCTGTTCGAAGGCGAGATGTGATTTGTCGCTAACGACCCGGGTTTCGCCTTTCGGCATCTTCAGGCATCTCAAGTGCACGGATGTACTTGAACTGACGCGTAGTAAACGGTTAGTAGAAGTACGATTCAAATTTGATATTAAAATTCCATCAATTACCCTCAGTCTAAATTCTTAATTAATAAATATATTTATTAATTATTATAAGCATCGAGTGCTTGACATTGACAAAATTCTAAAATGGTTAAATTCGTTACTAGTGAAGGCCTTTATTCAAATATTATTAGCGATCAAAGACAATAACATTAAAAGCGCTGCAAACGTTTCACAAACAGGTTTTGTCGAATTAACTGTTTTGAAATAAATTATGACAAAAACGTTAATTCGTTAAACGTTAACAGGGTTGTCATATAAAACTGCCTCCTTCTTTCAAACTTACTTATAAGACTATTTTTTTCTGAAAGCAATCCAAACCAATACGGTGAAAAAATAACAATGTATTTTAATTCTACAGAAATTATTTCATATATTTGTTGATAGCTATTTCGGCTTACGCCCTAGTCAGAACTATGTTTTAAGCCTGCATTTACTCTTCCTTATATACAGTTGTAGACAGGGTACACAAAACATCTTCTTCTCTGTTCCACCATCCTAGTTTTATATGATAATAATAAGTTATTAAATTTGACACATTGATTTGATGTATTGTGTACCATGTCTACAACTGTATATATGGATGGGTATCTGAAACGATTAAAATTTGATATATTATATCTTGTATTTTTATAACTATATAGTCCAACGGTCACCAAACTACGGCCCGCGGGCCGGATTCGACCCACCGAAAGTTTTCATCCAGCCCTCGAATTTTCGATTTTTGAAAATAAATTATTCAAATATCAATTTTTTTGTTTACTAACTATAAGATACGACAACGTATGAACCAATGAAATATAATAAATATTTTTACTATAGATTCCGATAGAAAAAGTAGTATAATTATTTGTTTGCTTTATTTTGATTCTATAACCTTGCTTCCCGTAAAAAGGAAAAGTCCCAAACTCCATTTTGTAATATTATCATTTTAAAATGTTAGAATCAATCTTGCTTTATTTCTAAAGCAAACTTTGAGAAACACGTGAAATAATTTAAGTTATTTTAAATTTTATATGAAAATACATTTGTTTATTTATGAGAACATATAAATTATTATTCTATTTGTCATCCGGCGCACCAAGTTTTGAAAAATTTCAATCCGTCCCGTTTCTCAAAAAGTCTGGTGATCCCTGACATCAGAGGCGGCTGGTGACGGAGTGTTGGGGGGTGCAGAAGGGGATTCAACTATTTATGCAAGAGTTCCTTCCTATTCATTGGATTTTAAAACACTTCTATAACATGGACTTTCAATTCAGATGTTCGCAATACCAACGGCATGCCAGTCTTATGAATTTTTGGCTGTCCGTAGTACGGAAAAATAGTTGAATCTTTTTTTGTACTCCCTAGTACTCTGTCGCCAGCCGCCACTGCCTGACATAGTCTATTAGCTGTTGGCCCTTTAATTTTGTATTGAAAAAAATAAGCCAACCATTAAATGTACGAATAAAAATTAGATGAATATTTTTTTTTTTTAATTGGCAACCCTAAATAAGAGAACAGACCATTTCAAAAAAGATTACTTCATTCTTTATATACAAACTCAATGTTATCATCGCTAACAGTTTGAAAATTAGTCGAATTCTATTTTTAAAATAATAACCGAAACGACGCGAAAATGCAAATTTTTACCGCGGAAGTCATTTCATGATTCGAAAACCAAAATTTCATAACTGATATTATATATTTTTAGAGATAAGATGAGTTCGCGTTTTCAGACAGATAAATGACGCACGGATATCGCCAACGTAATAATATGTTAAAATAAAAATAATACAACATTTATAGTACTTATTACACATAAAATTTATATGATCAGGACCGGTTTCGCTCATGGCGAGAATTATCAACTGATCGTCATGAGTGAAACCGGTCCTGATCCAATATTTTTTATGTGGATTGAGTACTAAAAATGTTTTATTATTTCTATTATAATGCCATTTCACCAAGTATAGACAGTGAACACCTTAAAAGTGAGTAATAATGTTACGGTTATCAGTGATCAAGACATGATTCGGGATCCACGCCGTGACGTCACTGCGTCATATAGTCTGCTACCTAATCACTCCGTCTGTCATTTTCATATCCTCACATCCTTACTCTCTCCGAAAAGAGAGATAGAGTAATAGTTAGTTCTGTTAACTCCATCGGGTGTCATTATGGTCCAAATAAGCAAAAGAATATACTTTAAAGGAGCTCACTGTCCATACTTCGCGGGAAGACATCATGTTAGGCAAGAGATCGTTGATAACCAGGGCTGTGGAGTCGTAAAAAAAAAATTACGACTCCGACTCCAGCATTTACCAAAAACACGACCCCACTCTCCTATTTATGTGTATTCAATTTAATATCAACCAATCAATCCGGCCAACAGCCAAATTTGACATATTATATGCATAACGACTCCGACTCTTGATTCCACAGTCCTGCTTTTTACCTATGGAGGGTAATCGAGAAGAATTGATCTCGTTATTCTGCAGGCAAAATATCGTTGATAGCACGAACATTGCTGTGTTGTGCGTTATCGCTCAGAAGAGTCAAGTGTCCGATGACAACAGAATGTAAAAAGTAGAAATCATCTTTTGTATGAAAAAAAAAACATTGGGAGGCTCAATAATTAACATAATTTCAGAATGAAACCGGCATTTCTTTCTGCGTTTTCTCCGAGAGAGTGAAAGTAATGTCTCGAATGTGTTTACATAATAAACGTTATTTTTAAGTTATGCCAAAACGTTCGTTAACCCTTCATAGGGCAAATTAAATACTTTGAATATCGAATTCTGATAATATTTTAAAATATTTATTAACTTTATAAAAAAAATTTTAATAAAAACAAAATCATTTTTGTGTCAGAAACATCAATAATTTCATCGGTATAATGGCATATATTGACCAATTTATAATTTTAATTAAGTCAACGTTAAATCACTTTTCATTTTATTTTTTATTTTTTAATTTTAAAAAAATATTTGGCATTACGCCAATGCGCCAAATATTCTTAGTTGTGAAAGTCATACGAGATTAACTCGATGGTAAATAATGTATCAGTTGTGCACAAAATCAACGATAAATAACATACACCCAGCCCAAGATCTCTTTTTTTTCAATTGAAAAAATCTGACCTTGCCGGGGATCGAACACGGGCCCCCCGATTGCTAGGACAAAGCTCTTGCCACTAGACCACAAGGACCGACTTTTAAGGTGTTCACTGTCAATACTTCTTGATCTTGGACTGGGTGTATGTAATTTTTTGTCGAGTTGTTCTCGATTGATTCATTATTTATCATCAATCACTTTTAAGGTGTTAACTGTAAATACCAGTTTCGCTCATGGCGAGCATTGTCAACTGATAAGAAATACAACGAAACAGTGATATTATTTATACAAAAGTTATGGTCCATAACAAACAACATTTTAATTATAGACAATTTTTCTTGAATTTTCCTTCAATTTAGTTGTTATACCAATTGTTTGTCATACCTTGTAATTCTTACTTAACTTTTGTATAAATATCACTGTTTTGTTGTATTTCTTATAAGTTGACAATGCTCGCCATGAGCGAAACCAGTCCCGATCTAATACATGTTATGTGGGATAAGTAATACAAATGTATCTGTATTTGTATATGAAATGATTATAAAAATAGTTTTCTCAAAAATCAAAGCAAAACAGCCTTCATAATTCAGGTCCAAATGCAATATGGTGCTCCAGAGCTGTTAGTTGCGCGCACAAACGGACAATAGGTAATTTAAAGACTCGCGGATTAAGACATTGATTTTTGGGGAACAACGCAAGCTTTCCGCCGTTTGACAAATTTGCTGACGAAATAATACTATCGACGATGCATTGAAATACTAATATTGACTTTATTATGGGTGGTATTGGATATTTTGACCTCAACGCGAGTGGTAAATATATTTACCAATTACGGCCTTTAAAGGGTTAAAGAACTGTATCCCGAACACGTTGATATGTCGTGTTTTCTCGATTTAATATAAGCATTTGTTTTTTTTTGTTAATAATAATTGCATATTATTATAAACAACTTTGATTTGCATAAAAAAAAAACAAAATTTCAGAAGCATTACAAAACAAAAATGACAGATATGGTATTTTTGAAATAAAATTACGCCATCGAACAATAGCATTAAAAATGAATATATTATGATAATGTAAAATATTAAGTTAACACGTTGTGTGCGTCAAAAGTAGCAATGAAATGTTTTATTAAAAACGTGAATCTTTAACCCCTTGCACTCATCAATATATTATTTTTTTCCTTCGAGCAACTCCTCAATAGATTTGATAAATTGATTAATATAACAGGGTTTGCGCATTTATTAGCATGGTAAAACTAAATGTACCACATTATGACATGCTACAAACAATAACTTCTGCACGAAATCCAATTAATGCGGGTTTCGAAATCAGGATAATTAAAAATTAATAAAAAAAATCGTTTTCATGCCAAGTTTTACAATGTCGAGCAGGACTCGACATAGAAGTTACGCGTTACCTATACGATGTCGAGCTGAGCTCGACATCCTTTCCATCATCCATCCATCCATCATTTCCTCTAACAATCAGTTGAACAGATATCAGGAATAGTTCAGTATTTGGGAAACAATTGCAGAATTTGATAGCTTGTTTTATAATTCATTATTAATTAGACTCGGGGTTTTTTTCCATTTAACGCGGTGGAATGGCGTTCCGGCAACTTTTTTCACAGCATTATTTTTTTCAAAATTTCAAAATCAATTAGTCAAAACAATGTTTGCGCTTACGTAATTACAATCTATATTTATATAATTCGTCAAAATGATAAAATATGGTATTTTAATGAGCCGGATGAGATGTGTTATTTTATTTAGTAAAAAGTGAGTTTCGGCATCTTTTTTTTTCAAAAAAAAGACCCTGATTAGACTTATATATATTTTAATTAATTCAAATTATCACAATGCAGCGACAAATATGTTGAATGATTCACCCTTTGACATTAACACAGAATAACAATATCATAAACTAATTATAAATTTATTTTAATTGCAGCTTTCAATCAGCTATGGAGAAACGCGGACGTTCATTGCCGGCCGAATGATAACATAAGTTCCGTCCGATATCGCAATCTTAACGCAGTGATGATAGCGAAAAGCGATCGACAAAAAAAAGGACTTTTATCGCCCGTTCAACCGGCTGATAAAGTGGCGAAGAAAACCACTCAACGAACGAACACCGAGGGAAGCGGATCGCCTCAACAGAATTCCAAATTCGAACGTACAACGTTTTAAAAATCTCTGTGATACCTTGTTTAGTTTATGGTCAATAAAACGAGCATTCCAATTTTGAAAATTGTGATAAATTTCTATACGAACATTTTATATTATTATAAATTATATTATGGTACGCCGTATTGTGTTCAGAAGTATAAAAAGTGTATTCTTAATTAAAATGAAATTGCGATACGTATTTGAAAACGGGTATTGCCTTGTTTGAAAAAAAAATGTGATTTAAATACTAATTAGCGTGTTGTTGCAAGTGATAAAAATAAACTATTCGCGGAAGATAAATAAATGTATTTTATGGCTATAAAATCGCAATAAAAAAAATAGTGTGCGAGTATACAAATATAGCGTATGACAAGTGAAAAAAAAAAACAAACGTGCAAAACAGCTGTGAATATTTGTGTTGTATCGAATTATAAGCTCGCTTTCTTCGTATTCGAAAATGCGTGATATAGAAAAATAGCACGCAAAACCTGATGTAAAAGTGTAACGGCCGTACTTGATATTGATTGTTACTGGAAAGATTCGTCATAAACCTGTTATTTTTTTTTTCAAATCAAAGAGAAAATGATCGAATGCTAGATCGTGTTTTGTTTTTTTTTTTTGTTCTGACAGAAGAGAAAACTAATTGCGTTGAAAAAATTGACGTGAATGACCTGTGGCAACGAATTGGTAACGGAACTGACTACTTCGAACGTATTCGGAGATAAAAGTGCAATCGTAAAATATCACGCAGCAAAATACCTCTTAGGTACGTGTTCCGAAGTAATATTGTATCATAAAAGAAAGTTGTTCACGCTAAAAAGACATCACTAATGCACCATCAACAAAAGGAAAGAAGCAATTTAATATTATTATCAATGTATAAATGGTTCCATTTTCAAATTTGAATTAATGAAAAGCAGCACTTGCACGATTTGTTTATTAATTTCGTAGAAAGTAGAGATTGCTTTATGGCGAACAATTAAAAGAGAATAATTGTAATATTTGAAAGTAAATATAAATTACTAGGTATACGTCAAAATTGACAGCAATAAAAATACGAAGGGATTTAAATAAACCTTGAGAAATAGAAAGGATTTTAGTCACAAGAATTGCAGTTTTAAGTGGCTGCATAATTGGTCTGTCACGTTTTATTTATGTGCAACGTTTTAATTAAATAAATCACAGAAAAGGCAAAAGAAGAAATTTTATTTCGCATATGACAAGCGTGTCTATAATAAATTTACAACATCTATAATAAATTTAAAACAGTACATGAATATGAAAAAAGAACTTTCTAATGAATCGATTTTTAAAATCGAACAACGGTGAAGAATCGATCTTTGAAAAAACTGCGTTGAGAGAACATTAATTACATGTTAAGTAAATAACAACAAAAAACGCACGTACAAATGTTGCCATAAAGATCTTTATTGCAAGCCGCTGATAATTACACTATTTAAGTGTTCACCTGGTGAGACGAGAGACTGCCAACTTGGCCCACTGGCATAGATATCTTCACGATGGCGTTGGCTCAGATCGGAGCCCCGAGAGTGTCACCTGCGACGGCTATGGTCATTGCATCCATCGCCGCCCTTCTAATGACAGGTTTGTTAACGTGCGATTACCAAAATTAGAAATTGTCTATGGTTAGATCACTGGCGGATCCGGAAATTGTCCCAGGGGGTGGCCATTAAATTTGAAAATAAACATGATATATATTTATAAATAATTCATTAAAAAATAAATGAGTTCAAAAAATATATACACCCAGTCCCTTTTTAACGCGATTTTTTTTACGCGATATTTTGGAAGGCACCGCTCCTTGTTTTAAGCGATTTTTTTACAGAAGAAATGGTGACCAAACTGCAATCACTAAATCATTTGAAAATTAATGTTATAATATTTTGAATTGAATAAATTCTCCTCAGGGGGGAAGGGCTATGGCACCCATGGCTCCACCCTTGGATCCACCTATGGGTTCGATAGTCGTCTTTATTTTTGCGCAGGCGTGTTTGTGCGGGGCCCGGTGGGTCGCCTTCTCACTGACGACCAAAAGTGTATTGCTTAGACGCGCCAAAAACGGCACAAAAATTATCATACATATTAGAAAAACAAAGGTCGTACCTATGTTAGGGATTGCAAATATTCGAAACATATTTTTTTCGAATATCGAAAACCATTCGAATTTTGTACTTTTTAGAATGACATTAAGATTAATATAAAATTTTAAATAACTTTGATTATTCCACGTATCGTGCTATTAAATGTGACACGTGTTTCGTCTCTCTCAGAGGCATCTTCGGACTAAAGTCCTAGTAAAGCAAGATTATGTTGAATTATACTCACTCCTTTAAAGATTGAGGTTGCTAAGTAATTACCTTTTTCAGAGGCATCTTCGGACTTACTATCGCAAATCTAGTAATATCGTAATGAAGCAAGATTGATTCTAACCTTTTAAAATCATAAAATTACAAAATGGAGTTTGGGATATTTCCTTTTGACGGGAAACAAAGAGGGGGTTATAGAATCACAGTTAGTAGCACATTACGTGGAATAATCAAAGATATTTTGGTAAATTATAGATATATGGTCACGGGACAGATTCCCAATCTTCTCGAGCTAAGCTCAAAAGATTTATACATACTGGCTTATAATTTTATGGTTTGACTTTACTCTTTGAGTTCTTGTGGATTATTATAAAATGTGGAATCATAATGATTAAATCCGAAGAATATTACTGATTATTGTATCTTTAGAGTTCTGAAAGAAGAATTTGTTTTTTAATATTAGTCTATAATAAAATTATTCTTTTTATTTTAAACAAATAATAAACTTATGTGACTGTCTCTATCTGTATAATATTATTATTTGTGTAGTTTGTAGTTGCATTTTTGCTCCTGTAAATTAAAACAACTCGATTTCATACTTATTGCGAAGTATTCTTTAGAATCAAAAAAAATCGTAAGCCTTACTTCATTACATTCATTTCATTTAATGTGCTTATTTTTCATAAATCTTTACAAAAATTCTGTCCCGTGACCATATATCCATAATTTACCGTTATTTTATATTAAAATGAACTTCCACAAAGTTACCGCTGAAACCATCGAAAGACATTTGATTCGTCATTTTGGCTTATGTAATCAATCAATCAATTTGGTATTGCTTGAGATACACGATCCCGATACTGATCCGTTATCGTTATTCCGAAAAGTCTAAAAGGTAGTGACACGTGTTTCGTCTCTTTAAAAAGCACATCTGGTCTAAATAAAGTAAGGTTAATTTATCTATAAGGAAAACATTGATTCTAATTCTTTAATTATAAAATGCAAAACGGAGGTTGGAATTATTTCTTGTGGAACATGACGCATCTGTCACTACTTGTTACACAATAAGTGGAATAACAACGTTATCAATTTGATTCTTAACTCAAATAAATTTAAAAGTTACCGCCAAAGTCATCAAAAGTATGAAACTTATTTATTTAAATATACGCGTCTTGTTAATCAAAATAATAAACGTTTTTACTAATTATTCCACATTAAATTTATTAGATCAGGACCGGTTTCGCTCATGGCGGGCATTATCAACTGATATTGACAGTGTACACCTTAAAAGTTACAATAATGTTTCAGTCCAATCCTTGTATCGTTACTGTGTTAGAAAAACCGAGTGCCACTGGTGAAACACATTTTGTTTTGGAGTAAAAAGCAAATAGTACTTAGGTGGCAGACATGGGCGAAAAAACAATGCCAGTTTCTATTACACTGTTAGGATTAATAGGGCATGTTTGGCTTAAAGGTCGTCCTAAGCCATTGTTCGGATTATTACAAAGCGTAGAATATGATGAAAATCGCTTTCGAAGTATTCAAATCAGGTTCAAGCCCTTTAGTAATGAAACGCGCATACATGCAAATATTGCCGTTGATCTAATTCAGCGAAACCTATGGCGGCAAGGGGGCGAAGGAATCATATTTTAACCCCATACCAGGGGTTCTTAAACCTTATTGCAACTACGGGCGCAATTGAGATTGAGGAGAATAGTGTCGGGCGCAGGCCGGTTAAAAAAAACAAATCTTAAGTTATTCGTACATCAAATTTGAATCGTTTGAATGTTGTACTTTTCCATGAAGTTTGTCGCTAATGGACCCGGGTTTCACCTTACGGCATCTTCAAGCATTTCAATTGCACGGATGTACTTGAACTGACAGTTGACGGTTGCTCGCGAAAAAACTTTTTTTTTAATATCTATTTGATGGTGTTTCAAGCTCTAAGGCGCGTTAGCGTCAAAGTTCTTTCCGTCTCCTTCGTCTACAAGCTTAGTTTTTATATTCAAGTAGCATTCCCTTCCCATCGTTACAGTTCAAGAAGTCAGCTTACTTTTTTTTTTTACCTATGAAGGGCCATCGAGAAGAATGGTTCTCGATCTATAACAATTCTCTGATGCTTTCTCGTCATAATTCTGCAGGCAAGAAATCGTTGGGTTACAGTTTTTACAAAAGTGTGCAAATTTAATTGCATACTTTTCATATTATCATCTCAAAAAGTGTCATAGAACTGTTATGTTTTCATGTTTTTAAGATAAAACAGGTTTAATATGGTCAATTTACATTTTAAAGTGATTTCATTAAAATGTATTATGAACAAAAATTCGTCGTTGCATCAAACAAGCTTTTAAAATATATTTTTTTACAAGTCTATTTCTTTTATCAAAATAAAATCTATCTTCTTCTACATTCTGATATTGGGAATCGTAGTGATACAGATTTTTAACAATGCTGGATTAAAATGATTCAGTTTTTCCTTATACACTTGGGCCTCGTATAATACTGTTTTATATAACACGTCTTAAGGAAAAAAAATGAATGTAATGTATTGGTGATTTTTTTTAAATTGAAAATGATCCTATAGTGGAAGAAGTTCGAAATTCAAGAGGGAATTACAAAAAAAATTGTAACCTATAAGTAAAGGCTCGTATTTTAACGGTCATAATAGTAATACAGTTGTGGTCTGAATTTATAATAAGATGGTCAGAATCTTTATTACAGTGGTCTGAATTTATATTAAATGGTCATAATGTATTGGTTAGAATACAGAGGGCAGAATAAATTATGAATGGTCAGTATTTAAACAAATTGATCAGAATTTAAATATCATTGGGCAGAATTTAATCGAAATTAGTAATATTTAATAGTATTTGGACATCTGTCAGATTTTTTTTTGGAGATCGATTAGCGTTTCTATTGGTGCAAAGTGATGTCATACGACAAATGATCCAATGGGCGGTAGATACTACTAGCGCCGCGGCCATTGAATAAATCACTAGTATTTACGTTAATTTGACAGCTGTCAAAATAGATATTTTCTCTAAATATTAAAAATTCAAATCAAATCAAAAAATCAAAATGAGGAGAATTTTGATGATGAAAGTCACCGAGAATTCAGAATTTTAATTTCAACAAATCGGCCTCTCAAAAATGCAAAAATCAGAAATAATGTTCATATTGCGCAATATATAAATTAGTATGGGAAGGGATGCCCGTTATTGTTCTTGGAACCACGGATATGGATACAGTTCTATCCAGGGGGAATGGCTGTGTGCTCTGGTGAGAACACACGCAATTATGAGATTATAAATATATGAACCCAAACCTTTACCGAATTTTATTCTGACGTTTTGTTTTTATTTACCATTTCAGACCAAAATTGTTACAAATTCTGATCATTTTATAATTTTATTCAGACCGCTAAATAATTTTATTCCGACCGTTTAATAATTTTATTCTGACAATCATTAATTTTATTCAGACCGTTACTATTTCTTTTATGACCTTATATTGAATTGTATTCTGACCAAGGAAACCATTTTTATTCTGACCATTTATTTTGTTGCCATAAGTAAATACGTAAAGATTTATACGCTAAAACAGCGGTCACCAGACTTTTTGAGAAACGGGCCGGATTGAAATTTTAAAAACATGGCGGGCCGGTCGACAAATAAATTCGTGTTCGAATCCAGTTAGAATATTAATTTATATGATTATATAGTCATTATGCTAACTTTATGCTTATCCCAATTGATGAATCGAAACACATGTCATATTGTAAAATCACAATAAAATCTTAAATTTCTTTGTAAATTAATATTTTCTGTATAAATAATTTATACAAAAATTCAAAAATTTTTAGGGGCCGGATCCGGTTTTTTGGTTTTAAAGGCTAAAACCAAAAAAAGTCCAAAGTCCTCCGATGGTGAATACTCACAACAGATCTCGAAAAAGAGTAAAACATATAGAATTCTAAGTGATAGAGATGATGAATGAATCGTATATTATGTTATTTAAGTTTCTTTCAATACATACAAAAAATAAAGTAAATTAAAAATCTTCGATATTTTTTTTTTGGGAACGCTAACCCTGATTTTGTATGAACTTAAAACCTTGTATAACACGGATTCGTATTAGACGACGTTTTTCAGGAACAATATAACCGTGTTATCCGAGGCCCAAGTGTATTGTCAAACTTAGGAGGACAAAATACGATTGAAAGAGTCGCACAACATTTGATTACGCAGTTATTATAACACCCTCGTTGACTTTTGCAGTAATATCAAATAATATACGATTCAGTATCTATTAATTATCGAGTTTTTTTTATCACTATACCATGGTTAAGATGTGGTTATGACATATAACGACAACAATCATAAAAACAACCGCAAGATAAGGAATCGCAATTCCTTCGAATTGTTATACGTACCGTAAGACAGGGTGAATAGAGACTGGCAGGTGAATAGAGACCAAAACAAGGATTGCACTTTAGCACAACTTTACTAAGTAATGACTCTAACCCCGTGACTTAGGTAGGCGAGACGAAGCGCTGCGGTGCGCTGCGGCGACGTGTAAAAACCAATTAATTTTAAACGTAGCGGACTAAAGGTCGTATGTGCCATCGCTCGGCCAGACGCAATAAGCGCTCTGGTGAGCTTGGACCGTTTGATATTTTCAAGCGATTCGCGCGCGCCATGAGTCAGGCACTTGAGGCGACTTACGACATATGCCGTCCTGACCGGATCGCGTCGCCCACATATGACACTTGAATGGGCGAGGACCGTTTAATATTTTAAAACTCTGCCGCTTTTATAGCGCGCCGGATCGCTTCGCCCACCTAAGACGCAGCGTAATACTATCTCTCGAATGACAAAACTAAACCAACTAAATGATTGGCCGAAATTGAATCAAACGTTTTTAAGTTCGATGCCTGTGCATGCTTACTTTTTGACCCCTTACAAACTTCTCTTTTATTGCACGAAAATTAAAATCGAATCATGTTTTTTTTGGTTAATAAGTACCGTAAAACGGAATAAATAGACTCGTATAGAATAGAGGATCATATATTCCAATCATTACAATCTGTATTTTTGTCTCTATTCATCTGCCAGGTCTCGATTTACCCTCTCTCGTCTCTATTAACCCCGATTCAATGGGAATAGAGACATCGAACAAAATTGATTGTGTCTAAATAACGATAGTGAATATTTGAAAAATATTGTCATGAATATGTAGTAGGACCATAGAAATAAGTTTCAAGCCATTCATATTTAAATTATGTAGTCGTGAAGGGTAAAAAGTGTCTATATTGACCCCGTTTTATATATTTTTATTTTATAGAAAAAAAATATTGGCATTACAGCATCGAACAAATATTCTTAATTGTGAAAGTCATACGATAGTAACTCGATTTGAAAATCAATCAGTTGTGCACAAAATCAACGATTAATAACATACACCCAGCCCAAGATCTCTTTTTTTCAATTGAAAAAAATCTGACCTTGCCGAGAATTGAACCCGGTCTCCAGATCGAAGGGACAAAGCTCTTGCCACTAGATCACAGGGACCGACGTGGTATGGTATGTGGTATGTATAATCAAATATACCACGGGAAAAACAGAAATTCTCCGCAATGGGTCATCGAATAGGAAGATTATCCCAGTCGACGTGACTGGCGCGAAAGGAATTTCAATATTAAATTACAATGAAATATGA
The DNA here is from genome assembly GCA_028554975.1 of Himalopsyche kuldschensis. NCBI lineage: Eukaryota > Metazoa > Arthropoda > Insecta > Trichoptera > Rhyacophilidae > Himalopsyche > Himalopsyche kuldschensis. The sequence goes on along the minus strand of JAHFWI010000031.1, from coordinate 987,312 downwards.
AATAATGAGTTCTTCACTATTGAATAGAGGCATGGCGCCCGCCAACCGATTTCTATGCGCCCACCAACAAATTAGATTGATAAAATTTTAACTTAATATTTTTGCAAAATTTGTTTTGTGGATATCACGTCGACAGATGAAGTCTCCCGTGCATTTCCCAAATATGAAGGAAATGGTAGGAAACAGTGAATTAAACGTGGAATTATTTGTCATACACATTCAAGTGCTTCAAAAACAGTTAGAAGAGAGATTTCTGCAGTTTACGACTATAGAGCCAATGGTCTACTTTATTGTCAATCCTTTTACTTGCCAATTAAAAACAATATCATGTTTTGCAGATTGTGTTCAAGAAAAGGCACAATAAGAAAAAAATTACACTGATAATCTTTTCAGCGTGTTTTCACTTTGATCGAAGACGAGAAGTTGAGCAACTGTGTAACAAATAGTTCTCGTAGAAACGAACATATTTTAAGATAATCACCGTAAAGAGTCCACATGCTCCACGTTGGGAGCGGACATGGTTGATAAAATCAATGTCTTTTTATAAAATATCCTAGTAAATAAAATAAAATAAATAGGTGGCGCCCGCTGCCCCACATTCATCTTTAAATGCGCTCCCGGGTCCAATTAGGTTGGGGACCCCTGTGATAGATGATCCAGTTAGATATGAAACGTTCGGATTTCCGCCATGTGTTGTGAATGAAATCCAGTTTTTTTTTAAATAACTGGACGCGACTATGTCACTGAGTTATTTAAACGCCGTATCGTGACACAGTTACGAAGTCTTTGATGTTAACTAACATCTACGCTCGGCCGAGAATAATTATTGCGACTTGTCATACGTATATTTTAATTTCGAGAATCGGCGAAAAACGTGAGTCAACATCAGCGAACGCCAAGCGGTCAGCCGCGAGATGGAAATGCAAAAATTAGCTCCTTGGCTACGAGGGAAATCAAAATATATACAAAAACGAAGCGTATTTCACGTTCTCCGTAGCCAATGAGTTAAGGCAGTTATACGATATATCAGGGCTGTGGAGTCGGTCAAAAATAGTCCGACTCCGACTCCAGCATTTACCAAAACCACGACTCCGACATTGACCAAAAACACAACTCCGACCAAAAAAAGGTTAATATCGTCACTTTTTTCCCCTAAATTTCCTATTTATGTGTATTCAATTAAATATCAACCCTATCAATGCGGCCACAAGCCAAATTTGACATATTAAATGCAAAAATAAAAAGTTCAAACTTTTCAAAAATTTTAAACTCCGAATAAGACTCCGGCCAAAATGCTCCGACTCCACAGCCCTGCGATATATACCAGGGTTGGCCAGACTTTTTGTGCCCGCGATCGACTTTCGTTTGAAATTATTGGCGGCGATCGACCATCATTAAAATTAGTAATTTAACCTTCTGAACCTCAGATTGTCGATTTATCGGCGCACCATAGACTATGCGAAAGGCCTCACAGCGCCGATCTATCGGCGCATACTTAGAAATATCATATACAATATATAGAGAAAGCAAACATAGTGAAACAAAAAAAGCCATTGGAGAAATGTTTTATCATTAAATTAAACTTATTTACGAATTATAATTTTTTAATATTCAGGTTTTTTTAACTTATATTTTGAGTTCCGCGCGTGTATTTCCCTCCGATGATCATTATCCGTCGGCGTGACCTTTGATAAACCTAAGACTGACCATTTACCAGTAAAAAATATATTTTGATATATGGGATTGTATGCAGGTACCCTAACTTTTTGTTTGCAAAAATCCAATATTGATAAATAGAAAGTTGCCTTCGTTGACGAATACTGCATACTATCTTTTTTTATGTATGTTTATAACGAATTATTGATTTCTCTCTCTAATAATGTTCTCCTTCATCTATTTAAATGTCTTTTTTTTATTAGTTTTTTTTCGTTTAAAATAAAAAAATATTTACTAAAACTACTAAAGTGTGTACTGTTTTCATAAAAATAGCTCTGAGCTTTTTCGCATGCACCCGCAAAAATGGCTGAGGCTAAAAGGGTTAGGGCCTGTATTAATCTAATTGCCAACCTTCGTTTGATTGGGGTTTTAGAAAGAGATTGTCGTCGATCATCGGCTAACTTCGAGATTTTAGCGTGCTGTCCTTGTCACACGACTTGTCTCGCACGCTTCTTGGATCGGGCACCAGAGATTTGTACAGATCATATAAGCGATCAACTAGGAATCGCTACGGGATCGACGCTTTGACCACCCCTGATATATACATGGTCGATAGTTGTTTCGGCTTACGCCTCGTCAAAACAGTCAAAAGCAAGCCGAAAAAGCTTTCAACGAAAAATCATATATTTCTTTGAAGAAATAAAACACATTCATTAATGTTTTCACTTTAATATTGTTATAATAGAGTTCTACCAAGTAAATGCCAATCCAATCAATCAAAAAATAATGTTCTTTACCATGTATTATGGCGCTTGAATGAACTTGAACTGCCATTCGTGCACTTGAAATGCCTGAAGATGCCGAATGGCGAAACCCGGGTTGCTGGCAACAAAATTCATGGAAAAGTACGAAATTCAAACGAATCAAATTAAAAAAAATAATAACAAATTTGTTGTACTTATTTTACATTCAATTTATTACATTATCAAGTTCGCGAGCATCGCCAGTTGATAATGCTCGCGATGAGCGAAACCGGTACTGATCCTAATAAATGTAATTCTGAATAAGTACAACAAATGTGCTATTTTATTTTAATGTAATCCCATTCCACCACGTATTGACAGTGAAAACCTCTAAAATCGAATCAAAATAGATAATTGACCTTCAGTCGAAATGTTCAACAAACATTCAAAATAAAATTATATAATTTCCGACTATTTTTGACAGAAATCAGAATGTCTTACAATTTGTTGACTTTATTTTTGGATGATTTTTTAAATTCCGAATAGCAAATAAAAACCGTTACTATTTATATTTTGAATAATAATTGCGGAACTTTTACGACAAACATACGATTACGTATTTTGTTAACATTTAATTTAGCCGGAAATGCGAGACAAATAATTGATATACTAACCCAAATAGAACGATTGGGCAACCCGTGGTTTGATAAACACTTGATTGAGCTAAAATAAAGATCGCGCCACCAAAAAAAAACACACAGCCAAACAAACATAGATATTGTAGTTGTCGATGGGCAATGAACCGTGCTAAAATGTCATAGATAATAAATATCTTTCAAACACAGATGCCTAAGTATGATTCGGTTGGTAGCGCTCGAGACTTCTGTGCTATTGATTTACCTATACATACATACTTATGTTTCATAAATGAGCCATTGAGAGGTGAAGTGAGTGTTTTATTACTTAATCAACCTTTGCGATAGTATAAGTCCGTAGATGTTTCTACGGACGGAAAGAAGCGAAACACGTGTCACAATTAGTAACACAATACACTTGGGCCTCGTATAACACGGTTATATGGTTCCACAAAAACACAAATCCGTGTTATACAAGGTTTGAAGTTCATACAAAATTAGGGTTTGCGTTCCAAAAAAAATATCGCAGTACGTATTTCCTTATAAGGTTCCAAAATATTTTGTATCTCTTTTTCATTATTGGATAGTTTTCAATAAAAAAAAAATCTAATTTAATAGCCAATTCCAGGCCGTCATTTATTGTTTTTAATGTGAAACATGTAGGTAATTCCCTGCAAATGCTTTCTGAGTCAATAATTGTGGTAGGTTCATCCATCATTTCGGCTTATTCTTCTTTGTTCAACGTACGATCCTCGAATATTTCTTGGATGTGATGAATATGCATGTCAAATGTTTATTGTATTTTTTTTCTTTTAACCGTGTTATATAAAGCGTGTTGTATAAGATATTTCACAGTTTATACATACGTGTTGTATAAATCCGTGTTATACAAGGCCCAAGTGTACGTGGAATAATTCCACGCATTGTAACAAGTATTGAAACCAGGGCTGTGGAGTCGGTAAAAAAAAGTTCGACTCCGATTCCAGCATTTTCCAAAACCACGTTTCCAACTCCGACTCCGAAATTTGACCAAAAACACGACTCCGACTCCAACTAAAATAAAGGTTAATATCGTCACTTTTTTTTGCCTAATTTTCCTATTGGTGTGTATTTAATTAAATATCAACCCTACCAATCCGGCCAATAGTCAAATTTTACATATTATATGCAAAAATAAAAAGTTTTCAAAATTTCCGACTCCGGCCTTAAAGCCCAGACTCCACGACTCCGACTTTACAGCCCTGATTGAAACCAATAACAAGTCATTGAGCACAAAAAACATTCAACTTCGATCTACCAAAATTGGTCAATTCGACAAAACGTCACCCGAAAAACACCAAAGATGTCACCACAATCGTAATCTACATCACCTCCTTACAGACGACAATGAAACGTCAATGACTGTTTTCGAATTGATATAATAAATCAAATTAAATACAAACCATAATTAAAACACAAAACATTCATTCAACAATCCTACATGATTGTTTATGCGTTTAGTTCCAAGAATCAGTATGAGGCAGTCAATGTATTTACATCATTTCTGAATATTTATGATTCAGCATATCTTTCTTAAGAAAAATAGTCAGATTGAGTTTGATCAGACAAAAGGTTCGCAATGGTTTGCGTAAACTTAGTCATTTCGTCGTTTTACCACCAGATGTCAACATGTGACAAATTGATTCAGAGGTAATTGACTTTAAAGCAGTGATGTACAACCTGCGGCCCTCAGTGACATTTCACGAGGCCCACAATGACAAAAACCAATCATCTTTTTTCTCCAGAACGATGGAAGAACAATATAAAACAATAAAATTTTCAATTTTATATACACTAAAAATATCGATATTTAAATCTGTTTTACCCACGCGGCCCTCGAACTATCTGAGAATTGATTATCTGGCCCTTCTCCCAAAAAGGTTGTGCATCACTGCTTTAAATTGTCACTATCAGTTTTAAGGAGTCCATTGTCCTGGTGGAATACTTGGTGGAATAGCGTTGCAATAAAATTATACACATTTTTAGTACCATTATCAACTGATACAGCGAAATGTATACAAAAGTTAAGCAAGAATTACAAGGTATGACAATTGGTATTACAACTAAAACAAATCAAAGTAAAATAAAAGAAAATAGACTCAAATAAAATTTTGAAAACCTCTTAGCAATACAAACTACTGCATCAAAAACCAATTGCGTAAAAATGATAATGGTAATGCCTTCAGTTGATAATGCTCGCGATGAATCAAACCGGTCCTGATCGCAATAAATTCAATGTGGAATAAGTACTCACAATATGTTATTATTTTATTACCTTTTATCTCCTGTATTAGTTAAGTTATATTATGTTATATCCAAACTAAAATAACAACAAAATCGATTGTTTTATCCTTAATTTTTAAATATCAGGAGGTAGTTTTCAAAAGTGGACGAATCCATTTGTTGAAAAACTGGAAATGTGAGATATTTTCTTTACTTTATTTCTTTACTGGTGCCCCATGGTCTGGTCTAGCGGACCGGTGCCTATGCGACACTGATCTCTACCTGCCGTCCCGCGCCGGGCACGTATTTTTCAATACATTATTCGGCTTCCGGACCGCGCCGCGACGTCTCGTAAATAACAAACAGCCCAATTGATTGACGTTGATCTTATATCCGCGAGGGACCCGACACTCGCACACGTTCGCTGCCTTAATTTGATGATGGGAGGGAGGGCAATGTTGACTTATGTCACTATACCAGGGCTGTGGAGTCGTTACAAAAACTACGACTCCGACTCCAACATAGACCAAAAACGCGACTCCGACTAAAAAAAGTTTAATTTCGTCACGTTCTTTGCTACCATTCCTATTTATGTGCATTCAATTATATTTCAACCAACTAATCCGGCCTATAGCCAAATTTGACATATTATATGCAAAAATAAAAAGTTCAAACTTTCCAAAATTTCCGAGTACTTCTCCGGCCAAAAAACCCCGACTCCACAGCCCTGCATTATATTTAAAAAAAAATACCGCTTGGGTCCCATGCAGACACCGGTGTCCAAGAAATTATAGTCGGTCACTGTGGTCTAGTGGCAAGAGTTTTACCATAGCGATCAGGTGGGTCCGGGTTCAATTCCCGACAAGATCAGATTTTTTCAATTAAAAAAGAGATCTTGGGCTGTGTATGTAATTTTCCGTTGATTTGTTCACGGCTGATTCATTATTGATCATCGAGTTTATCTCATATATTAAAAATATTTAGCGCATTGGTGCTGTTATGCCAAATATTTTTTACTATAAAAATAATCTTTAATTTCTTGTCATTTTTGGCGCCATTCTCATATACTTACCCTCTCACCCAAATATTGTCGCTGACGACCCGTGTTTCATATTTTGACATCTTCGGGCATCAAATAAGCTCAAGTTCATTAGAGCACTTGAAATGCATGAAGATGCGAGGCGACAAAACTCAAATGGAAACGTAAAACAAAAATCATATTATCTCACGAGCTGTGCTTGCAGGTCGCCCTTTGCTTATTACTTAAATTTGTCCCGTATCTTTAAAATCTATTTTTTGCTGCATTGTAAAACTGCATCAATGGCCGTCCCGTATCGTCTGGTATATGTTACAATATCATATCAGATACAGTTTGCAAATCAAAGTTGTCTCGCCGGAAGTGGTCGAGCTTCCAAAGTGGCAACATTATAATTAAAATATCTCAGCGTATAATCATCGATAAAAGGTGACGGTTCGATGTATGAAAGACGATATTTAATTTTCGAACACGAGCGTTGTGTGTGTCAAGTGTTTTTTTTTTTACGTTTATGGCTATTGAATTAAAATGCTTTTATTATTGTAAATCGTAATCACTATTTTAGTATCGCGTATTTTTTTTACTTACTACAAACTACATTTCACCAGTTTCTTGAGTTTTGTCATTAACGACCCGGTTTCCAAGTGAATATTCAACATGGTGAAAAAATAGCAATGTATTTTAGTTCTACTAAAATTGTACAATATATGGTTGATAGCTGTTTCGGCTCACGCAAAACTGTCAGGGCAGGGCGTAGGCCAAAATAGCTATCAACTATATTTCATATATTTATTTGTAGAACTAAAATACATAACCATTTTTTCACCGTGTTATAATGGAGTTCGACCAAGTTAATTCCAATTCAAACGTTCAACAAATTTGATTCGACTGAATTTTGTACTCTTCCATGAGTTTTGTCGCTAACGACCCTGGTTTCGCCTCTTGGCCTCTTCAGACATTTCACGTGCACGAATGAACTTGAACTGACATCATGTAATTTTTTGTAGGGCTAAAATACATTGCTATTATTTCACCGTGTTATAATGGAGTTCTACCAAGTTAATGTCGATTCAATCGATCAATTTATTGTACAACGACGAATATTGCAATATATTTTTGTGTGTCTTGAAAGCACAGCACAGAGACACTATCTGAGCATTGGTAAAGTTTTGACAGGTGGCACTGCTTCTGTATATTCAAAATACAAACGTGTTGTCGTCATATCGAAGTAAACACCGCACCCTCATTTTTGCGTACCCTAGTGTCAATTGTTTTTCACAAACTCTCGTATAAAGCTACTCTACTCTATCGCGTGTTGTAGTAGGTACAACAGGAGTGCCATTCTGACCCAAATAGAAATAATTAAAGAATGACTGAGTGGTGTAGTGTCTAGGGAAGCAGTGGCCAACCAGCGAGACACGTGGGTGTTTCAAGTCTAGCCATTTAAATTAGATAATACGGGATTGTAGTCATTATGTATCCACGCTTTTAACTCGAATCCAAAAAGATTGAAAAATTTTCGAAATTCGAACCAGTTGTATTTTTAAAGATTTAACCGCTTCAGTGTTGCCTGTTTTTTTAGTTCAAAAAATCAGAAACACACGTCTGCTATTTCTTCTCACCCATAACTCACCTCGAGTTAATTGAACGATTGGTTTCTGTCGAAAAATCAAGCTTTCTATTTTAACCATCAGGGTTTTTCGACACATTAATTTTTGTTGAACATTGAGTTTGTAACTAACATTTAAAAAAAAATAGCTCATTTTCGTTTCGACTCTTTAATGTCTGTTCATGAAGTGTATGTGAAAATAAAATTGGTTATATCGATGGCTTAAAGAGTAAATATGCCATCTCCGTTTTTGTCAATTGTGCAGAAGAGGGTAAAAACTTATTATTTTGGTATTTTCCAACCGATCGGAAAAATTTCAAATGGGACATTCAATCGATTGTTTTGGTTATAAAAAAAATACGGGACACGCACATTGCATGATACAACAAGATGGCATTCGTAAGTCATTTTCAGCCAAAAGTGGAGTAAAGAACATTACGTTTCTCGCTATTTGAGACCACAAAGTTGCCCACGCGCCCGTGCGTGTGAGGCACTTGACCGGTTAATAATACTTTAGGGGCATAAAGCCAAGAATCAAGACATAACAAATTCGATTACGGGAAAAGAGATTGTTCGACAAATAACGTGTCATTGATAACCTGTAGCACCTGTAGCAGATTAGACGGTTTACATAATTTAGAGGTCATGTTTTGTAAAGCAAAAAAGAGTCGCAAAATATACAAATCAAAAACATAACTATTTGTTATCAATGTCAGCAACGTTCCTTTGAAAGTTTAAAAAAGGAATATGTCAATTATTCAACAAAAACCATTCCATGTGAAATAATATAAATAAAACTTATTTGAGTAAGGTCTAAACCAGTGGTCTCCAAACTCAATAAGGATGAGAGCTACTTTCAGAAATTTAAAAAGTCTGATGAGCTACTTATATCTATATCAAGGCTTTGGAAGCATATTTAGCTATCTTCCAATAAGCATTTTAGAAAAAAAGCACGAAAACTATTTTTATGCCGTTAAGTTCAATGCAGAACTTTGATTTCCCCTAAATAATGGTAAGGAATCATCACACATTAAATCTTGATTTTTGTACTAACATATCGATGGCTTAAAGAGTAAATTTGCTGTCTCCGTTTTTGTCAATTGTGCACGAGAGGGTAGAACTGATTATTTTGGTATTTTCAAACCGATCGGGAAAATTTCAATTCGATTTTTTTTGTTCCACCGCTGAAAAACAACGAATAAATGACAGGTGACAATACAAAATGGTGAAATTGGATAATTAGCAATGTGATTTTAGAACGACAATGGAGTAATCAAATTTTTCTAAAACGTTTTTCCTATGCATTCAAATAAGTTTTTGTTATGTTATTTTTACGAAAAACGCACACTGCATGATACAACAAGATGGCATTATTAAATCATTTTCAGCCAAAAGTGGAGTTAGCAAAATTACTCTTTAAGCCATCGATATGTAGAGATAGAGATAAAAAACTAAATGTGTATTATAAAATCCAGTCATTTTGCCACACTTTTTTAGATATTTAAATTATTAATGTTGATAATGCTGCATTTGTCTAAGCTATTTTTGTGGAGCCCTAAGATTCGGGGGCCCCGAGAACGCGCCACTGATCTATTAGACCCAATGATAAATAAATGACATTCATTTTTTTGGTGATTTAAACTACCTGGTACCTGTTTAAAAAAATGAATAATATGTTCTTCGAAATTTAAAATATAAATAAACATCACGTCATATTAATTTGAAAGTACCAAAGACAAATGAAACACGCTGATTAAAAAAAAAATTGGCGCCATTTGCTTACGATGAAATGACGCGCGCATACTTGGACAGGCATGCCATAAAATCGTAAAATCGCGACAGGGCCGGTTCAAGGATTTTAATTTACTATTCAAATTTATGACAGCAAATCTGTTTCTGTAATAAATATTCCGCGATCGGTTTCGCTGCAACGACCATGTTAACCCTTTGCACTCCTCATTGTATATTTTTTTTTCCATTCAACAACAATAAATTTGAGAAATTGATTAATATCAAAAGGTTTTCGTATTTATTAGCATGGTAAAACGAAACACCGAAAAATATACCACATTGTGACATGTTACAAACTTTGACTATGGCACACAATCAATAAAAAATAATTTTCCAACCAAGTTTTACAATGTCGAGCAGGACTCAATATACGAGTTGCGCTTTACCTATACAATGACAAACGAGTTCTCGGAGTTAATATAAAAATTGGAGAATATGTATTATTTTAATAGTTTTCCTCTATATTATTTATAAATCAGTAGTAAACTACATAAATTATTTATATATTTTATTTTACTTGATTTATCGAACGAAATTCAGCGCATGCGCAGAGAGAGAGAGAGTGTGTATTGATTATGCTATGCATTTTTTTATATCATTTATTTTCAACCGAATTGAAATAATCTATTACAATTTCCTGAATCCGGACCTACCTGTGATAACTACAAACACATGGGGCGCGCCAAATGAATGTAAACTATGCAAAGAAAATGATTCAATGAACTAATTTTATACTTAGACAAATATAAATTATTTTGCATGTGTCATAGACAAAAGTTAATTCCACCACAAACCATCAAAATATTGACATTCGTTTTTCAATATCGGTCATAGACGATCCAGGTTCTGTGACAGTGACATCTATCAAAGATAGATAGTGTGAATGAAAAAAATGTTGATATTTAATTCAACTTAAATTAAATATATTTCGTTTTTTTATCGCGTGAGATAAACACAATGAAATATAGGTCACTAAAGGTCAACTAGAGACATTACGAACACCCATGCCCAGAATCTCAAATGTCAAATTGAAAAAATATTAATTTGATATTGAACTTGCCCAGAAGCCTGGGTCTCTGAATCTGGCCAAAGCATAAATGTCAACAAAATTAATTTAAGAATTTGGTTTAATTTCTTGGAAGTGACTTGGTCCTTGCAACAAAAATTATTGTACCTACATACAAATTTGGAAAGGCCATTTTGTTTCTAATATGTATGTACATACTTGAATCCATGGTTCGCAAGTTTACAATCAGAAATATAAAACCGTATAATATAACAAAAAAAATTAACATTAAAAATATTTTTTAATTCGAATGTTTTGAATATTGTGCTACTAAATGTACTGTAAACTATGATAAGAACAAAATTTTACGGATTCAAATTTAACATTGAAATTCCATCAAGCACTTCAGTCGAAATCCTCAAAAAGATTTTCATATTTCACTGTGGTACACTAAAAAAAAATGTAACAATTGTAATATAATTTGAGAAGAAAATATTAACGGTCTGAATGAAATTATTAATGGTTAGGATAGGTTAGTGATGCACAACCTGCGGCCCGTTATGACAAATATCAATCATCTTTTGTGTACTTGAACTGAGGTCAGTTCAAGTATATCCGTGCACTTGAACTTACTGAAGATGCCGAAAGGCGAAACCCGGCTCGTTAGCGACAAAACTCGTGGAAAAATACAAAATTCAAAAAAATGAATCTATTAGGTTTTGATTTCTCACATAAATTGTCGGCCCTCAGGGTCCCGCCATGTGAATACCTCCCGGCATTCAAAAGGTTAATCGAATTGTTGTGGATTATATGAGCATTGTATCATTTTTTTTCATATTCCAGGTCACATGGCTTCAGCAATTGAGTGCTACCAGTGCACAATCACACCGCCCAGCCACAACCAGACAAAGCGCTTATGCGTCAACTTTGACTATTCTCAGCAGTACGTGGTGGACTGTCCTTACTCCACAATGTGCATGAAGAAGGCTTTTGATTTTCCACTCCTCAACGGAGGTAAGTGACCTGCAACGATGGATTAGATCAGTGATCGCAAAACAGTCGCCATCTTCAGAACTGTAGTTTTGTTTTTTCACAGTGTTATAATGGATTTCTACCCAGTAAATGCCAATTCAATCAATGACCTGTATTAATCGTCGACTCGTATTTTAGGACTACCTCCATTAAGATACATTAGAGTAGATCGGTAGACAGCTAGTTCTTCCTCGATATCGTAAGCCTCTAACAATGGAGAGATAGAAAGTGTATATGAATCAAGTATTTTCATTTAAACCATTTTAGAGGTCTATATAATGTTCTTCATTGGTCGTTAAAGTTTTTTTTATTTTTTATCCACAGAACGAATACACGGAGTCTTGAGAGGTTGTGCTCCGCAAAAGCACAATTACCAGGTTTACAAAGAGAACAGCTGGCACGAGAAGACAAAGATTCTCGAGGCGTATGAGGAAGGCTGCTACAAGGATGACGACAAGGGAGCGAGGGCGCTGCCGACCGAGTACTGCTACTGCAGGAACTACCTCTGCAATTCGGCCCCCTCGACGACGAAGGGGGCGACTTGAACTACCACACCGACGCAATGGCCGTCATATTTGTGTTTAACGCTATGAAATACGTCAGGAAGTATGAGATGAGGATCCATCCGATGGATTACCACCTCTAAAGTGACGATAACGCTGTTTCACGAAGGTGGTGCAATATTTGACAGAATAATAAATTGTGTAAACGTGTTTGATTAGTGGTCTTCAACCTGTGGTACGCGGACTGGCACCGGTCGGCAAGAATTTATTGCTGGTATGCGAAAACTTGAATTTAAATTTTGTACTGAAAATCTGAAATAATGCGATTTTTGTCCACTTGTGTGAAAAGACTTTTTTAAGTATCTTATTTTGTAACTTAGTTTTAAATGACTGAAAGTCGAAATCTGTTGTATTAACCCTTTTGCTGCCATGAGCCGATTTTATCGGCATTCGCCACCTTTCGAGAATTGCCCGAATTGTAAAAAATCGATGGGTGAAAAAAATAGTTGTCGAAAAAAGTGGCACATACTGTATAAAAATTATAGAACACGTTTTAGCAAGGTATTTTTTATGACCGAATTGAGGCAATTCTCGCTAATTAATCAAAAAAGGATTGGCAGCCAAAGGGTTAAACGTTCTAGCATATATGTTAACTTCAGAGTCATGTATTGTTGAATAATGGTGTGAGCAAAATAGCTGCACACTTTTTTTCATGAATTCAATTGATAAAGTTTTAAGGTTATCATCAAAATTTCCTATTTTGAAGGTATGGAAAGAAAAACTTTGCCGTAAATTGGCAATATGTAAACATATTTACTTGCTCATTGTTAGAAGTGAATTTATCTTTCAGATTACATAATATGATCAATCCAAACAATCAAAACTTCTCAAAACAGTGTCAAGGCCAGTTAAAACCTTATCAAAGTAAGCTATCTATTTCACCGGTCCGCGGGTGTTAAAAGGTTGAAGAACACTGTGCTAGAGAGTTCATCAAATATTGCACCACAATATTGAAGCAGTGTTATTAGATATTATAATAGATCGTAGCAGTGGTGGCTGGTGACAAGAGTATTAGGGAGTACAAAAAAAGATTCAACTATTTTTGCAAGAGTTCTTTCCTATTCATTGGATTTTAAAACACTTCTATAACATGGACTTTCAATTCAGATGTTCGCAATACCAACGGAGTGCCAGTCTTATGAATTTTTGGCTGTCCGTAGTACGGAAAAATAGTTGAATCTTGTTTTGTACTCCCTAATACTCTGTCGCCAGCCGCCACTGGATCGTAGCCAAACAAGTGAAAGTGCCCAAGTGTATTTTTCGAAAAAATGGACTAAAGAACTATGTATTTAAAATGTCTGTAGAAAATGTGTAACATAACATACCTATTCCTATAAATATTATAAAAAAATTATAAATGTGATTGTAGTATGTGAGATTTTTAGTTTGATTGTATTGTCTTAACACTTTGTTTACGGTCCTTTTTAATTACGCACAAATTTGTGCTCACCGTTAACAATGGGTTAAGTCAGGAATGCCCAACTGAAATCGCTTGGTGGGCCAAATACAATAATGCATGTCTCTGGTGGCCCACACATAAATATTTTTGACCCGAATAATAAAATGATAATTTTTATATTAATAACAAACAAACAGATCACAATTAAAATAGTTTGACATTTTGATTTTAGAATTTTTGCTACTTGCTACAACTATCTTGAAAAAAGAATCGGTCACCCCAAAGAATAAATTTCTAGGTATGGAAAAAAAATCTGTATACCCATTGAAGTATGGTGTGAATAAAGCTGATTTATTACGATCTGCCGTATCCGGCGTTATGTCTAACAGAACGCATATGCCAAGAGTCAACCTTGTAACGCAGATATTTATATTCCTCATTATGGCAAAAATATTTAACGAAACCGAAAATAAAATTATGGATCGGTATCTCATTATTTATGAAAGCTAATATTCATAAGTTGAAAACTATTATCATAAATCAGTGTAATCCAATAGCGAAGTGCACCATAATCAATGGTGGTTTAAAACCATAGGGCTTTAAAAGGTTAATTCTGGAAATTTCTCAAATTTTGTGATAGATTTTTTAATGCATTCTACCATTAAAAAAATGCAAAATGTATTGAAAGTTGAAAATCTCAAAAAGGCCACACAAAAGCATTAATTGGGACACATATGGCCCGCGGGCCTAGGTTTGGGCATGCCTGGCGAAATGGTTCTATTGAATATCTTACGAATAAACACTTGTATTCTTTCGCTTGTAAGGCAACGATGCATAGAATATTTTGTAAAAATTCCTCACGTCAAACTGTTATAGTTTGAATTTAAAGACTTGAAAAGTGATCGATTACTTTTAGGTTATTTATTGACGTGTACGAAGGTGTACCTTAAGGCACATACGTAGATGAGTGACAGCCGTACTAAACGCAAAGAGGGTATCTGAATTTGAAGCTAAACTACTACATCAATTTCTCAATATATTTATGCATAAATTATCACTTTTAGTCCAGCCTTTTCAATACCGAAAAACGGGGTGGATATAGACACTTTTTACCCTTCACGACTATGTATCTTCATACCTGCCGCCACATAATTCAAATTTGAATGGCTTGAAACTTGTTTCTATGGTCCTACTACACATTCATGACAATATTTTTCTAAATATTCACTATCGTTATTAAGACACAGTCAATTTTGTTCGATGTCTCTATTTACAAAATAAGGGTGAATAGAGACGAGAGGGGAAAAACAACAGATTGTAATGATTGGAATGTCCTAATGCAATGATCAATGGGACCGAACATGATTCAAAAAAAACTTACATTACATAACACGTCAACAATCTATACATCAACCATCAAATTGTCTGTTTTCTTACCGTATTATAATGGAGTTCTACCAATTAAATGCCCACTCAATCAATGTTTTCTTTCTATTGCACAAGTATCTGAGTAATCAAAAGAAACATATCTTCACTATCAAGCCAAAAGGGTGTCAGTGACATTTTGGTGATTCTGATTTAAATATGAGAAGAAAAAACTTCAATACATGGAAAGAAGGGATAAAGAAACAAAATGAAAACATATCAACTCCTACTGTAAATTGATATTAGATTGCAATGTCAACTAATTTGTGGCTTAACCCAATACTGTTTAGTACGGTAGACTATTTTAGACTATTACTATCAATTTTACTACACATAGTAGTAACCAATTTTTATTTCCTATATTTGTAAGATTAATTATAAATATTATTTTATATGCTCACTGAATGTTTTAATGATATAAGCCCTGGATATCATATCAACAGTCGAAAAATGACAGTGTATTCTATATTCAAAATATTACAACATATACACTCAACCCTGCTACAGCAACTTTTGCTATAAGACATTTTTTTACAGCATGTCTTCAGGAAAATTATATCTATGGTAAATTTGTAATATTCTACAAAAAGATGTGCATTCGAATAATATTTATCAGTCCATCATTAACCACTTGCCGGTCCAATTGTTTTAACATATGTACACATTTGAAAATGCAAAATACACACACAAATTTGTGATAACATAGTTTTTATCTGTTAGTCTGTGTCCAGCCGTTGCTTGGACTAGATCAAATTCGTAATTTTCGTATGAAGTTTGCCCGAGTTATCTCGTGATGTCCGTTTTTGACAACTTTCAATACCTGAGTATACTCGGGCGTGTCCGGGAAGGGGTTAAGTAAGAAGAATTGAATGTCCCTTTACTTTTGAAGAAGTAAGTCAAAAAAAAAAAAAGCGGTGCTGTAGGAGGGTTGAGTGTAAAAATGTATACAAAACCATTGTGACTATTTTTATTCAAATATATGTTTATTTTCCTAACTATATGTCATGCTATTTATTAAGATATTGGAAAGATGCAAATATATTTAGGGTTACACCCTTTTACCGTTTTGAATGTAAGACGGCTTATTAAATAAATGTTTTATTCAATGTTTATTCTTAAAATATGTTTTTATTTTTGGTAAAAAAATGATTTAGATAGATCATAGAGAATAAGAAACAAAATAATTAGAAATTATGTAATTTGAACACTATTTGATCAAATGTGGCTCAACAAATAGTACTTCCATACAAATTAAAGAGTTTACTTAAGTGACATGCTCCTTAACACATTGGATGCTGAGAACACGCCAAGCGTGTCCCACTGCATACTAAAACACAGGATTAGCATTGAATGTGTTAACCACTTGAATACCCAGCAAAGCTTGACTTCTAAAAAAATCCTTTTTCCAATAACTGATTGACTGATGACAGGAAGATAGAAGAAGTTCAATCTTTTAACACATTGGATTCCAATGTGTTAAGGTGTTCACTGTCAATACTTGGTGGAATGCAGGGCTGTGGTGTTGGTAAAAAAAATTACGACTCCGGCTCCAGCATTTACCAAAAACACAACACGAAAAGTTTAATTTCATCACGTTTTTTTTCTAACTATCATATTTATGTGTATTCAATTATATATCAACCAACCAAGCCTGCCAATAGCCAAATTTGATAATAAAAAATAAAAGTTTGAAGACCAAAAACGCCGCGACGACTACTTATTCCAATAAAAATACATTAAATTCAATAGATAAGGACTGGACGTCAGTTCAGTGAAACCGGTCCTGATCCAATAAATTTGTTGTGAAATAAGTACAAAAATATGTTATTTTTTATTATAGAAGAAGGCGAAACACGAAACACGATTTTTTAAATTTATATTAAAATGAACTTCCACAAAGTTACCGCGAATCCTTCGAAAGTATCAGCTACTAAAGAGTTTCTATGGGTTACCGAAAGTTACGCTAAACACGGTTGTGACTTTACGCTCTGCTGACACTTCAGTTGAAATGAACAATACAACAATATCAAATGAGGAAAACAAAACTCACCGTTGCGTTGTTTTCTACGAGGCACAGAAAAACAACGTCTTCTCGTAATAGACGCACGGCTTCGTGAAGAGGCTGCGGAGATTTGTTCTTCAGCATTCTGTACAACAACGCACTGGACATGTGCGCAAAGTCCTCCCCTGCAAACATTGACAAATGAATAGGTTATTATGATGTAGGCAGCGGATTGGAATGAAGCAAATAGAAACATCCATGATTATTCAGTTTCCATTTAAAGCACGGGTTCCTAACCCATGGGTCATGATCGAAGGGGGTCGCGACAGTTTTAATGTCACCAACTTCTATAGTTAATGAAAAGAAATATTCACTATACTGAATTTTTTTTTTTTTTTAATTACCATATTAAAAATGTATTTTTCAATTGCAAGGTTGGGAACATATGCTTTAAAGCAATGTTTCTTGAATGGATCTTTAAAACCTGCAGAACTGTTTTGAAATTAAAGCTATATGGGTGTAGCTGATTTTCAAGTGGGCAATTGGATATTGCGATGACACAATCAGTTACCTTGGTTAGCCATTATGAGTTATAAGCATATTTTTTTTTCCGTAAGTGTATCCACGTTCTTCTGCATTAAAATTAGTAACACGGTGAAAAAAATAGCAATGTATTTTAGTTCTACAGAAATCTTTCTTAAGGTCTACAGAAAAAAATCTGTAGAACTAAAATAGTTTTTTTTTTCACTGTTTTATAATGGAGTTCTACCAAGTAAATGCCAATTCAATCAATAAAATTAGTTTGATTCAAATCGGTCTTTGCTGCAAGAAATCCATTGCATGAAATACATATTATAAATAGTAGTGTAATTTCTAAATTCCTTTTCTGCTTGGGGGAGGGCGTTATATCATTTTAATCTAGTAAAGAGAGCAGAGCAGTGATAAAAAGAATGTTAGGTTAGGTTAGGTCTGCTAAAAAAATACTTGACAATTGGTGAACAGGAATAGGTGAAAAGTCTTGAATATTTCAGCCATTGACAGTAGGAGACGGAAATAAAGTCTAAGCTTGATTATCCAGACATTCGATTATCAGGCATGATGATCAAGATTCTAAAACTGGAATTCCACCGATTTTGGGCTGTAATATCTTCAACACAAAATTTGAATCCATAAAATTTTTTACACTCTGTAAGTTATTTCAGATAAACGTAAAGTTATAACTGATTTTTTTTCTAGTACCATTATTTGTCTTTTGATGGAACCACACATGGGCGTCTAGTCTCCAAGGTCATGCTACATTACTGAAACATGACATATTGCATGTTATTATTGGTAATCGAGTAAATCAGCATAGGTATAGCGGTCGGTAATACCTGTGAGGTCATCCCAATGGGTGGATATCAATGAGGAGCAGTGCTCCTTGAGTGCCGTTGCGTTTATTTCATCTGCAGCCGAGTAGAATTTGACGCAGCTCCTGTAGGAAAAGCAGAATGTTTAAAGAGTTGGGTAAGATCATATTAAGTAGTAAAGTTCGCGTAGATTCATTGTCACAGAGCGGTATCTTTCGCCTCTCTTGTAGAGACTGCCAAGCTTCTTATGTGGGGCAGATAGGTGGAAATTTGTAAAGTAACAATTTTTCAGACTTGGCAAATAACTCTATAAAAAATAATCACAATTTTAATCAGAGTATTAATGTAGAAATACTCTTCTTAAAAATGAATGGTCTAAAATATTTAATAATAAATAAAAGTAACAACAGATTAAGTATTATTAAATAATATCCTGAATAGGACAGGTTGCTCGAAATTGCTCATTTATTTCTTATGGGTTTAACCCATCCAGATTAATGAAACTCACTAGTTAATAGTTTGTTATGTCAAGGTCATTCATAGTATAAAATTTTTTTGTTTCTATCCTCTCTCCTTCACTGCTTGCCGTAAAAATGTAAAATCCAAGCCTCCATTTTGTAATTTATCATGTTATAAATCACTCATACTTTATTACATTATTTAGATTCATGCACTTGAAATGCATGAAGATGCCAAAAGACAAAACCCGGGTTGGCGACAGAGCTCATATCATAGGAAAGTAACTCAATATATTTTGTAATTTGTGTATCAAGCGAAATTCACGCATAGTACTGAATAAAGAAACTGATGAGTGACAACCTTTGCGATAGTAAGTCTGAAGATGCCTGAAAGAGGTGAAATACGTGTCACGAATAGTTACACAATACATACGTGGAATAATCCAAGTAATTTTTAATTTCATATTAACACTTTTTTTGCGGGTCCTTTTAATTCCATTGGTAATTACAGACAGATATTTATGCACTCGAAAGAGTGGCGCTGTGAGAATGTCCTGAATGACGCCGACAAAAAAGAAGATTGCCACAGTTCAAAAATTTTTAATTCCCTAATTTGATATAGACTGAACGCGTGGGCTAAGTGCGGTAGTGGATTCTTATGTCATAGTGGAGAAAATTTATTTAGTATCAACGGCAGCCGCAAACTCGAGTGAACTGTTAAAAAAGTCAGATTGTAGAATGTTATTTCGCAATTAATGGTCAATTAGCTAACGCACAAATTTGTGCACTCCATAAGCATTGGGCTAAGGTGAAACAGATTTCTGTTTTGGCATAAACATTAACAATCCACACTTAAAAAAATGATACACTTGAATTGTTATGTGAGAAACAACAAACCTCACGTTCACTGAGCTGATGAGGGCTTTTTCACACTTGTTCAGCAATCCGGTGAGTTTATAGGATGCCGCGCATTTCATGAGTTCAGTTGCGAAAACGTCTCCTTTAGAAAATTCAACAACGTCTGTGTAGATCCACCGCAGCATAGCTTCTCCAACTGCATCTGGCATCGTACTCCAATCTGGAATGCATTACAACCAATAAAGTTTAAATTTGTTCACTTTGCATCTAAGGATAATGATCAAGACTAGGTGTATAAAGTGATTGACTGATAAATTGACAGATAATACAATATGGCCGCTGCGGCATACTATAACATACTTAAATATATTATTTTATATAATACATCAGAGTCGTATCGGAGTCGTACTCGGAGTTGGAAATTTTTTAAATTTTGAACTTTTATTTTTTGCATATAATATGTAAAATTTGGCTATTGGCCGGGTTGGTTGGTTGATATATAATTGAATACACAATAAAAGTAGGAAAAAAACGTGACGAAATTGAATTTTTCTTAGTCAGTCAGAGTCGTGTTTTTGGTCAATGTTGGAGTCGGAGTCGTTTTTATGGTAAACGATGAAGTCGGAGTCGTATTTTTTTTTAACTACTCCACAGCCCTGATTTGTTGAAATTCACGCTTAGAAATTCGTTTTGATTCAAACACTGGTGAAACTATACCAACCTAATTCAGTGAGATTTTTAAGTGCCTCCTCGTTGAAGTCATCGAACCGTGCATTCAAAACAAATTTGTGAGCCGGGACACTTTTATCACGCAGTTTAACTTTTATGTCGGAATAAGTGTCCCTATTATATAGTGTGGCGACAGTCATTAGAAGTTTGCCAACGAAACTGGATTCGCTCAGATCTCCGGCAGAAGCTGCTGCGAGGTTATACTTCTTCTCTATCTCGGCGCAATGAGACTGTAGCTTGGTGTATTCCTCCTTCAGCAGGGCGAGGTGTTGTTGGAGTTTCGTCACTTCCGAGGACGCTGAAAAATAAAATGTAAATTTGACATAATTGCAACCAAAGAGCAATACGTTGACCATTTTGCTGTGATCTACATCAATGAAAATGCATAATGGGTGGTGGTGGGATAGAGATTAGATTCTGAAGCTATTATGTTTTGTCTTATTTTTTTGCATTTGATAAAAGAACTTTCTGCATATAAATTCTTATCAACAAAAACGGATGTAACAGGTTTGAAAAGGAAACTAAGAGTAGATAACATTTTTGAATTTAGAATTTACATAAAAGAATGTCATGAATTTAAATAATATAATGATAATAGGCAACGTATTTCATTGCCATTGTGCTTCGTGATCGCGTTAATCTAGGGGTAGTATTTTTTTACACCAATACAGAGGTAATGACTGTCTAATTTGACATTTCAAAGCGATAATCAAGTTGAACTTTCAAGAAGGTATTGTCGATGTCGCGAATAATTGTTTTGCATGTATGGGTTCATTTTATAGCGATAATTAAAAAGAATTAACTATTTATTATCATCAACGATGACAACGCCCCCATTTTCTAAAAATTACCCAAGTTATAGAGCCTCCAATTAAATACACTCGATTGAAATATTAAATCATCACAACATACCCATTTTGACCTCCGAAAGGTTACTTCTGACGATTGTATTGATTGCTTGTGATAAATTATTTCTGTGGCATACGTTGTCGTCGGATTAATTTCCAGGGAAATTTGAGTATTTTGATAATAAGCGGGCAAGTTTATTTGAACTGTCAGTCCCCAGAACAGTCGACCATTCACAACTAGCGTGAAGATATTAGCGGATTGCGCAAATCATACAAGCCGACAGATAATAATATTTTGTGCGAGAGAATATTTTGAAAACAATAAAAACAGAATTTTTTTTAAATTATCGATTGTGTGTCATTTGATAAAGACGAAATCAAATAAATGCTGGATGATCTGTTATATTTTTATTTCTTGGTTTTCTTAGTTAATTCAATCAAATAATTTTATTATTATGTAGTCGATTTTAGCGGCTTACAATATAAATGCCAAGAAAGTTTTCTTAGTAAGTTAGTAATGGCTTTTAAAATTAAAATATTAATGTTTACTCTCTAAAATAATTAATATAAAATTAGACTGCACAGTTAATTATCAATATTTCGATTTCTATTTATTATAAATATCAAAAAGGTGTAAACACTAAGCATACCGATGTTGAATTATATAAAATTCACGAGATGGCAATACAATCTGGTGTATAAATGATAACCTTAAAAAGTCAAACTGTCAGCAGATAAGGGTCGTATTATCTTCGCGATCGAATTTATTATTGTTATTTTTTTTACCCCACTCAACAGAATATGGCTTCGCTGAGCAGGTTTCGTCTCTTATCGGCCACCCTTCAACAGCCGGCAAGGTGAGAAATTCCGACTAAATTAAGTGGAGTATGATTTATTTTTGGAACACTGAAAATTTATTTAAAACTCTCCATTTTACACGCATACGAAAATAGCGAATGTTGACCAATAGCAGTTATGAAATGAACCGGATTTTTCAAAAAAATTCGATTGAATTAGGCAAGTACCGGTCCAATTGGATTCATATTGACATCTTTTGGCACTTGTTGATATTGATAAGCGATAAACAGATGTTTGGTTTTATTTACTCTTTTTACTATTTACTTGTCTGGTAACCAGATGTTGAAGTATGATGTCTGAAGTTTTAAAGCGTATAAAGTTCTCTCTAATGGTGTCATAATTGGACCTGTTTTATCAAGTTATATAAATATTATTGTTATTTTATTATTTTTGATTCAAAATTAAGACATCTTCTTTTTTCTTACGTGTGAATTAGGTCACGAAAAAATATCTCGGCTTTTATTTCACTTTATTTATAATATATATCTAGAGATCAAAAATCATAGATTATGAGTTTATTGCCTTCTAAATTTGCAAAAAACACGGATTTTTTTTTTGACCATTGAAAGTATTAAAATTATTGTCTTTATATACGAATAAAAGAAACATCTCAAAGTTGTTGATCATCTAGACCAGTGGTTCTCATGTGCGGCCACACGTGGCCACCAGAAGATTTAGCTTCGGCCACCAACAGCTTCATAGAAAATATTGATATTAAAAGAAGTGTGGTTTTACAATTAATTTTTCAAGAAAGACTCAAAAAATTAAATATTTCGAATGTAATTTGTGTACCGATGGTAAATTGACAGACATGTTTAGGTCCATTTGACATACCTCAATTACAAAAGACTAAAAACCTAAATTTGGTGCGGCCACCAGGCATTTCCGTAGAACCGCTGAAAAACAATATGTTATATATAGTCTATTTTTCTTGTATTTTGCTTCAATATATTTGCTTAGTTGTAATACCAATTGTTTGTCATACCTTTTATTTCTTACTTAACTTTTGTTTAAATATCACTGTTTCATTGTATTTCTTATCAGTTGACAGTGCTCGCCATGGGCGAAACCGGTCCTGATCCAATAAATTTTATGTGGAAAAACTACTAAAAATGTTTTATTATTTTAATTATAATGCCATTTCACCAAGTATTGACAGTGAACACCTTATAAGTGTTCTTATTTTGTTGTTTTCTCCTAAATCAATATTTTATTTCAGGTTTGTGTCGACAACCTCACAGCTTAAGGCGGAAGGCGGCGAAGGATGGCTCTCCAAACTGCTGGTTCGAAGAATAGAGCCAACAAAGGAGTCTCACAGCAGGATGCTGAGTGACAAAGAAGTCATCTACGCTCTCCACACACACAACATTAGAACCGACTCAACCGATAAATATCTTACTAACTAGTATGTTCAAATAAATTAAACACATTTTCTTAGGTACAACTTCCACATGTATAATATATTGTAAAGATCAAGGTTAAACAAGCTTCATACATAGAAATAGAGTTATTCATTAATCACTCTAAAGGTGTTAAATCTCACTACTTGGTAGAAAGGTATTATTCAAATAAATCAGGAAATAAATTTCAAAACTGGTCAATTCCAAAATTATTTTTTTCAACTGCCAATTTTAGATTAAACTTTTGAGGCTTCTTTTATTCACATGAAAATGTTTGCATTTTTACACATCTGTAATTCTTTAATTTAAAACATATTTTCAAAATATTGCTACTAAACACAATCTTATGAGGCAAAAGTAATAACTTATATCTAACTTTCTCAGTTTTTCTACAAATGGATTTGACCAAATTTGAAAAATACCTCCAGAAATGTCGGGTTTTATCTGACCTATTATTATTGAATTGATTGATTAAAAGTGGTTGTGTTTATAATTAATGATATTTATTTAAAGGGGTATAAAACTGATAATCTTTTATTATTCGAGAATCACGCGTTCGATTAAGATAAAGTAGTTGAATTGTTACATAAAAACACAGGCGAACATAAATTATTTTATCAAGAAATATTAGAAATAAATGGAGCTCAGCTGAACAGTGTGCCAATTTTAAACAAACAATTTAATCTTCCAAACTCACCATTGGAAAAACTTGTGTAAAAGTACAAAATTCAAACAATTCAAATTTGATATTAAAATTCCATCAAGCACCTACAGTCGAAGTCCTCAATTTCATTAATGATCACTGTGACTGACAATAGCCCCTAAACAATTTTACCAGACCATGTATCAGTACATCTATTTACCTACCTGACTTGTATTATTTAATCATCATTCCATTTCATCTTGTTTGCAGTAAGAATACAGTGGATATAGTGCACGCCAAAAAGGCAGACTTATGTTGCGAACTGATGGGATCCTGGACGGTCTCCGTCGGAGATATGGACCAGGCCCTCCACCTCTGGAAGTACACTGGAGGCTTCGAAAAGGTTGACGAGAACAAGAAAGATCTTTCAAAAGATGCGGTCAGTAATCTTGACATCATCGTCGATTTTTAATTCAATTGAATTTATATTTGGACATGTTGAAGAAAATATAGCTCAATATCAAATTTGAATATTGTACTTTTCGATGAGTTTTGTCGCTAACGACTCGGGTTTCGCCTTTCAGCATCCTCAGGGATGTACTTGAACTGACGTGTAGTAAACAGTTTGTATCGTTTATATACAATAATATAAGTAGATCACTAAGTTAAATTGCTATTAAAATGTAAATTAGCTAAAATTTTATGTAAACAAGTTTCAATGAATTAAGTGGGCTTGTTATAATTATTGGGATTATAAATCGAATTACGAATTACGGGATCAGTATGAAAAATTGAATTTTCGCGGCAATCGTAGATGGCTTGGAACATCGCGGCAATTTAATCACTTTTATAGGCCAAAAAAATCGAAATACGAATTACGCGAACACTAAAAAAAAAAAAATTCGTGGCAATTGTCGACGGCTTGGAACATCGCGGCCATTTTTTTGATTTTTTACGGACAGGCATTTCATATGAATAAAAAACACTTAACATATTTGATTTTCAGTCACTTATATTTAAGGTAATCGGGCGTAAAATAGAATGACGTTTAGGTATAAATTGACGTTTAGGTAAAATGTACCATTGTAGTGAAGTTAGGTACAAACTAATATATAGATGTCTCGCTTGCACTAATGTTATAATTGCTTGAATTCGATTTTGACATACGATACTTCACTTTATATAGATGTCTCACTTACACTTATGGTTTACATAAGCTTTACTCTTCAAAACAATGTGTCGACTAACTTTTAACCTAACACTCTCACGAAATTTTCGAAACTGTCATAATTTTGAAATTGTCGAAACTGTCAAAATTTCGAATTACAAGAAATCGTATGTACATTTTGACGAAAAACATTACGAATTACGAATTAAGCGATATTTCGAATTAACGGTACATATTACTATGAAAAGTCAATATTGGGACGAGCAAATTATGAAAATTTCAAATTACGAATTATCGTTCGAATTAACGGACTTTTACTGTATCTAAAATAAATCTAGGGTTATATTCAACCTATTATTAATGAGTTGATTGATTGATTTCAAGTCTTTGAATTAATACTTAAAAAGACTCTTTTCAACCGAAACTGAGTGATAGATACGATGTTCAGATAGAAAAAAGATGGAAATAGAGACAAATAGACAATATAGTTCACGGTGAATCATGGAGAAGTACAAAATTCAAATTTGATATTGAAATTCCATCAAGCACCCTCAGTTGAAATCCTTAATTAATAGCTCAATATGTTTTATAATTGATGGCATTGTTATTTTTTTTTTCACTGTAGGATTACGTAAAATTAGAAAGAGAAAGAGGAACATTGCTGAGATCTCGCCATTTGCAGTATCTGTTGGCGTTCAGCTACTGGCCCGGTGCTGCACCAAGAGTCGGCGGGAATATCTATGAAATCAGATCTTACAGGTGCGTTTCTTACCCTTCTAATCTCTTCAAATTCTCATTCTCACAAATATTGTAATCAATTGTGACTTTAAATATGGCCCCTTAAAATAAATGAAACGTATCATTACCGGTTTTGAGTTGTGAATGCCACTATTTGTTATATGTTGTTATGTGTCAAAAAGACAAAATTGATAAGAGAAGAGGATACAAAGATATTTCAATACGTATTAATATCACTTTCTTGTTCATATTGTATCTGTTAAAAAATAGATAAAATTGATTACTGGTGAAACCAGTTTTTTTGGCTCTCCTGAAAACTAGAGAAAAATGAGTTAGGTTTCTATGTCTCGAAGGGGCCAAATCACTGTCAAAATTGCAGCAGCTAAATGTATAAAATCTAAGAGAAGAATTATTTCAATGGATTTGAAGGATACTTTCATTTTCAACACTTTGTTTACCTGTTCTTTTTATAACTTTGGTAATTAACATTCAAGTTTGATGATGATTTGATGTCAGATTAATCACAATTTCGTACACTCTATATTGTGTTAATATTAAATCAACTGTTTTTGTTACAAGGTGTGAAATTATCTATGCACGATTAATATTTACAATGCGTTTCAACTTTTAAATGAGAAAATGAAAAGTAGGAGTCTTTCTTTTTACTATGGCATGATGTTTTATCAACATTGCATTTTTTTATTATTAATTATCGTATTGTTTGCATTGTCATTTTCTTGATAGAACTCTCAAAATAACAGCAACTCGGAGACGTGTTCAAATTTCCGATTGACACCCTTAAAAACCTGCTAGAAATTTTATTCTTACTTCAGAGCATATTTAATTTTTTTGTATTATTTTGCAGTTTGAAGCCTGGAACCATGATTGAGTGGGGAAATAATTGGGCCCGAGCTATCAATTTCAGAAGGGACAACAACGAAGCTTTTGCCGGCTATTTCTCACAGATTGGTAGACTTTACAATGTTCACCACATTTGGTGTAAGTATATTTTATTATACTTTTCTTTTTATATTCAAATGCGTCAATTACTGAGGTACATTACTTGCGTGTGTTGCACTATTAATAGTGTGAACATGCCAGTATGTAGATTAATCACTATAATTATTAACCCTTTAAACGCCAAGCTAATTCCATGGATTTTTGCCACAGGCCACCATTTTCAACCATCGATTCTTCCATGACAATGCCAAGTAACATACCCGGAAAATCATTTTATACCCGACTTATTTTTGGTTTTCAAAGAAAAGTAAAAAAAATTCCAGGGATATTTACGATAATAAGGTGCAAGCCCTAGTGATATTGGTCAGCTTTACCTCAAATAAAATAAAAATGGCTTAATATATTGATATTTAAACTATGACATTGCCTTGAAAAGATGTGTCTGCATTAGGTTTCATTTAAAAATATTATATTTTTTCATAAATAAAGTCGTAGTTGCGTTTGCGTTTGCTTGCATGCCGTGGCCCTGGTGGTTAGACCGATTTTTCCTGCACACCTTGGCGTATGAACAGTTAACGCTTTCAATGCTGAACCTGTTTTTTAATATGAAAATGGACACGCTGGGCGTGTTCTCAGCATCCAATGTGCTAAAATCACATATCACAAACAATGTATATTGCAAGTTAATTCCTTTTCTATTTTTAAGACATGTCAAATGAGATTTTCATTATTTCCAGGCTACAAAGACTTGCAGACCAGGAAGGAGACCCGCGAAAACACGTGGAGGTCGCCCGGCTGGGACGAGTGCGTCGCCTACACCGTCCCCCTCATCAGAGACATGCACTGCCGAATCCTTGAACCCACCTCCTTCTCCCCGACTCAGTAAACCAAACGTCGTCATGTTAAATTGTCCACACGCGAAATATTATATTTTTTAAATTCGTCTTACACGCAAGCCCATGCAATAGAACAGGATCGTCTGCTAATTTGATGAAATAAACGCCAAATTATGCAAATTTATACCGCAGAATCAAAGACTGATTATTGATTGGACTTACGGAAATTTAGAGGGCTTTTAGACCGCTTTGTTAACGGAATCATTGACTATGTCCTGTTACACAAAAAGGCTGAATAGTTGAGCTAAAGTAGGGCATTGAGATAAATAGTGGACGACTAAAGACTTTTAAATTCAATGAGTTGTAGATATCCCGTACGGTACATCATTTCATGTATTAAAAATGATTTTCTCGGTGATCTGCACCTTGCTCATCAGAAATCATGATCATACAACATATATATATAAATAGACATAGATGTCTTCGGTTTGCAATGTTTTCAGCCTCTTACAAATCAGATTTTAATGCATAAAATGAAGTGTCATTTTTTGACTAGATATATTATTGTCATAGCATAATTTTACAATATAACATTAGATATTGAAAACATATCTACCACAATAATATTGTCAGTATAATATAACAATATTGCCTATATTGCTTGGATAAAATGGGATGTTATTCTAATAAAATATTTCTTGATCTGCAGCTTAATATTATTAATAAGTGTCCAATAATCTTTGAAAAACCAATCCAATTTATGCATATTATACCTTTTGTTGAGTTTTCATTATTTTTGTTATTATTTTAAAGAGATCAATGAAAAAAATAATTGTAAATAAGATTTCCAACGGCCATAAATTGATATCTATATTTTTTTTTTTTAAATTATATTTTTAACGCGTCCATACTCGATATTGTAAATAGTGGAATATGATATAGGGATAGATTGGGTATTAAATCTAAGGATATAAAATAGATTGGCGTGTTCTATTTTGCATTTTATAAAATATTTTTTTAATCACAAGTTATACTATGCAAAATTTATGAAATAAACCATCTTATCAGAGGTTGCATTTCTCGACTTTGAATTTACAAGACTTCGTATTCTATTTTTGTAAATATTTTACTAATTATAATAATGCATTTTTGATTCAATAAACATATTTTTGAAGTTGACTTTGTTTGTTTTTATTTAATGGTCTGTTATACTGTTATTTCAATTATTTTATAGTATTTTTCCAACATTGGAATCTTAGAACTTTATGGAACCTGTGTTGCCATGAACCCGTTTGAGGATGTCACTGATACAGTATCCACTATACAGTGGAATAGTATATGTAACAAGAAAGGCCTCTTCATAGAATAAGACGTTTCTAAATCTTTAGTTTTCATTAATAGATGTCACTATGCTTAACCCATTGTTTACGGTGTGCACAAATTTGTGGGTAATTACTATGGTAATTAAAAGCCCCGTCAACAAAGTGTTAGGAGAAAACAAATTTATGAAGAATAAGAACTTAAAAAATGTGTAAGTTTTTGATTTTATATTATGCCAATAATATAAAAATAGTTTTCAAGCACAATGTAATGTTTAAAACAAGTAATTATACTAAAAATAATAACACATTTTTAGTACTTATTACACATTAAATTTAATGAATCAGGACTGGTTTAGCTCATGACAAGCATTATCAATATCATTTTGCTCGCCATGAGCGAAACCAGTCCTGATCCAATAAAATTAATGTGCAATAAGTACTAAAAATGTGTTGTTATATTTATTATAATGCCATTACACCAAGTATTGACAGTGAGCACACTAAAAATGAAGTAATTATATGATGGTGTGTGTAATCAACTTTAACTAGTTGATTGAATTGGCATTTACTTGGTAGAACTCCATTATAACACGGTGAAAATAAAGAGAGTAGGGATAGAAAGAATAGCCAATCGCTCTTGCAACATCATATTTTAGGACCGGATGAGTGTGAGAAGGAATATTAGACAGCGCAGGCATTCATGTCTTTCTGGGCATTCATGGGCCAGGTAACGAAAGTTTAGATTCGGTCCCGGGCCGGGCTCGGGCCTGGGTATACAAAAAATAAAACATAAATCCAATTATTCTGGATGTATACGCCATTATTGTATATCTAAATTACATACATATTATAATTTGATGAGTTGATATTAAATACTTCACTTGAAAAAACTGTCTGGCTCGGGCCAGGTAGACTTTTTAAATTTCGACCCGTGCAGACCTCTAGATCAGTGGTTTTCATGTGCGGCCACCAGAGGAATTTGCTGCGACCTCCAACAGCTTGATAGTTAATATTAATATTTATTAAAAATGCGTTTTACAAGTTAATTTGTCAACAAAGACACTGAAAAATTAATATTTTGTATGCATTGTATTGTGCCTCAAGAATTTTTAGCTTGCAAAAACTCAAGCACCTGTGTACATGCTTAGGTATTTTTGATAAAAAAGACAACACAAAAATTTTGTGCGGCCACCAGACATTTTCTTAGTACCACTGATGTTCCTAATGCGGCCATTGAACCCACATTGCAAATAAATCTACCCGACTGCGAACATGACTATATATTGATAGAGATAAAAAAATATTACAAGCAATGTGTACTTGTTCACAAGTCATCACAAGCTGGAATGGGTTAATATTGATAGCACGCATGTTTGAGTTTCATTTAAATATAATTTTGTAATGCCATATTTAATTTCAAATGAAGATTAACCATATATACAAATTGAAATATCTTTCATTTTAAATTTCATCTAATCCTGGATACTTTTTCGACGGCATCATTAATTAATTTTTTAGGTTATGTGTTGTTTCTCGTTAGTCGCACGCATACGGTCGATCGCTGGTGTGAGTGCGCAGGTGCACCTTCAGTTTATACTTTGACTGAAAAAATAAAGAAAAAACAATTGATATAATATTTTTTTAAATATACGCCCTTTAACCCTTTTAATCCCACATATATGCAAAGAATCCCAGAGAATCTATCGGCACCAGTTTGAACGGCATTTGTTTATTTTCTTCATTTATATGCTTTTATAACCTATTTAAAACAATTGCTTATTACACTGTCATGAAATGATTATAAAAAAAGTTTGATACTGATAAAACACTGATAGTTAATATTAAAGAGATATATAAAAGAATGAAGCAATAAAAAATAATAACACATTTGTTAGTACTTCTTCCACGTTGAATTTTATTAAGATCAGGACCGGTTTCGCTCATCGTGATCATTATCATCAGTTGGTAAGTACTAAAAGATGTGCTATTATTTTTTATTATAATGCCATTCTACCAAGTATTGAGAGTGAGCACCTGAAAAGTGATGAATAGAATATAGACTACCGTTATTTTGTGAAAAAATGCCTTGGGTTTTTTGTGGATACTTTCCAAAATGTTCTGGGATCGTAAGGGTTAATTTTTAAAAAGCGACACCACGGTTACCATAGATATTCTTCCGAGCAGAAAAACATTGTTTAATACAACTTTTTACTTCTAAAATAGGCTTAAGTAATGATAATTTTAAGTAGTCGTCAAAGATTTGAAACAATATTTTTACAAGACTGCGTATTTTGTGTCAAAAAAAACTTTAATTAAATACTACACAGTGATTCAAAATACCTTTAATTCACATTTTCTACTAATTGAATTTCTTCTGATTAAGAAGTAGATTAAAAATGCCAACATTAATTGCGGCGGAATTCGGGGCTTATAAAAAGACATCTAACTTACGGCATAAGCCCTGCCACACGTATCGCACATGTGATTCTTCAGGCTGACTTTCCCCTCGTGGATCCGAGCTCTGTGATGCCTCAGCCCGCTGACGGTTCTAAATATGGCCGAGCATTTCTCGCAGGACCACTTCAGCAATCGCAGGTGCGTCGAGTCTACGTGTAGATTCAGTTTGCGCTGCGTGTCGTAACGTTTCTCACACTGCTTGCACTGGAACCTGGTGGCCAAAGGATAGTGTTACAAATCAAAAAAAACTATTTAACTACATGGTGTCTTTGAATTTGATTAAGCGATTATTCCAATTACCTGTTACAAAGATTATTGCAATCAAATTGTAATAGAAATCAACAAAATATTATATGTGGCTATTAGCACTGCTTTGCTCTCACCTATCAGCAGTGCTCTGCAGCCTTTTGACCAAAACGTCGGCCCCTGTGGTCTAGTGGCAAGAGCTTTGGCCAAGCGATCAGGTGGGCTCGGGTTCAATTCCCAGCAAGGTCAGATTTTTTCAATTGAAAAAGAGATCTTGAACTGGGTGTATGAAATTTTCCGTTGAGTTGTTCTCGAATATCATTGAGTTTATCTCGTATGACTTTCACATTTTATATAAATAAAAAAAAAATCTTCAGACTCCTTAGCTTCTCAAAGAGGTGAAACAGATTTAGCTACTCGTTACACAATACATGGAATAACAAAGTTATCAATTGAAAAAAATATATTAACACTTTGTCAACGAGCCTCTTTAACCTTTTGGATCCCAAAACATTTTCGAAAGTCCCAGCAAAAAATCCCATGGCAATTTTTCGCAAAAAAACAACATTGACTTTACTTGAGGTAGGCTGGGTTGGCGTGCTTGGATGAGATGTTCAAGTGGCTGATGAGCGATAGGCGCGTCTTGTAGCTCTTGTCGCACTCCACGCAGTAGAAGTCTCTCTGCTGGGAGTGCTTGTTGGCGTGTGACTTCAGAGCCGTCTTGTTCACGAACGTTGCCTTGCAGATCTCGCAAGCAAAGTTCTTTTGGCCCGTGTGAGCACGGCTGAAATTAAAAGCAGAATTGCAATAATCTGAATTATTTATTTACAAGACAGTTTGCTCGCCACTGCTGAATTTATTTCCAGTGGGTTTAACCCATCCCAATTGATTGCATCACATCAGTTAACAATTTTGTAATGTTAACGCCGTTAGTAGTATAATTATTGTTTGTTTCGTTTCTATCCTCCCCTCTTTTCGCCCCTGTAAAAGGAAAAATCCCAAACTCCATTTTAGTAATACTGTGAAAAAAAATAACAATGTATTTGTTGATAGCTATTTCGGCTTACGCCATCGAAAGAACTCTAGGTGTAAGCCAAAAGTTCTATCAACAAAAATATAAAATAATTTCTGTAAAATTAAAATACATTGTTATTTTTTTTCACCGTATTATAATGGATTTCTACCAAGTAAATGCCAACTCAATCAATCTTTTGTTGTAATTTATCATTTTAGAATATAAGTATCAATCTTGCTTTAATTACTTAGCAACCTCAATCTTTAAAGGAGTGAGTATAATTCAACATAATCTTGCTTTACTAGGACTTTAGTCCGAAGATGCCTCTGAGAGAGACGAAACACGTGTCACAATTAGTAACACAATACGTGGAGTAATCAAAGTTATTTAAAATTTTATATTGAATTTATTACATTCTACTGTTTGAACCAAAAGTACGTCCATACTCCTTCAAAGGTTAAGAGAGAGTAAGTCTGAAGATGTCTGAAAGCAGTGGCGTCTGGCGACAGAGTATTAGGGAGTACAAAAAAAGATTCAACTATTTTTCCGTACTACGTAAAGCCAAAAATTCATAAGACTGGCACTCTGTTGGTATTGCGAACATCTGAATTGAAAGTCCATGTTATAGAAGTGTTTTAAAATCCAATCAATAGGAAAGAACTCTTGCAAAAATAGTTGAATCTTTTTTTGTACTCCCTAATACTCTGTCACCAGCCGCCACTGTCTGAAAGAGTAAGTCTGAAAGAGACAAAACACATGTCCATTAATTGATATCAAGGAACCTTCTTAATTAATGTGGAAAGTCTGGGACTTACTAAGTGCCACTTATTAAATTCATGCATTCTGTCAGTTCTACTTTACTCTTAGAAATCATATGTACTGACAAGAAAAACAGGAAACCGTATACTGTCTTTCAAAGACAGATCATTTCCGAGAATACTGATGGTACAGTGGATTGACTTTGTCGCGAACTCGGTGGTAAGAGAGCGAACCGACCAGCTATTACATCTGAAATTAAAAGATGACAATGGACCAGGGGAATACTTACAGAATATGGTCATTTCTATTTGCAGTGTGGTTGAAATCCCTCGGACAGTAGGGACACTTGTGCTGTTTAGGTCCTGAAGTGTGATGGGTCTGCATATGGCGTTTGTGATTACTTCTAGATCTGAAAACAATTCAAACGACATTCATCAAAATGATTTGTTCTCGGAACAAAGAATTCAATTGCATAAATACAGATAAGACATCTGCTCATATAAGGTTATTTTTACAAGACAAATCTCTCTCATGAAGCCCGAAGATCATTTACAATATTGAAACATTTTTCTCTTCTTCTTTGAGGCCAAGTTAATATCCCTGACATACTCTCATATAAGACTGTAATCAGCCCTCAATTTTTTCTAATTAAACTTGTTTTTCGCATCAGTTATTTGAGTCACCAGTCACAAGGGGTGTTTTGCTGATCAATGCACTGCCTAGATAAGTGTACATTTTCACATCTTTGTGTACTTGTTTTTAGATTTTTTTTTTTTATAATTTGTAAATCAATTTTATTTTTTGTTGTTTATTCCAATCTCTATTCTGAAATAAATTCTATTTATTAAATGCACGACGCATTGTTTATTAGGAAAAAATACAATACATGTCATTACAGCTGACGCCAATGCGCCATGCATTTGACAAATATAATAAAGATAGCACAGAACATCTGTACAACAATACACAACAATCATTCAACAGAGAATGGGATAAAAGACATAATGTAGAAATTAAAGGAGAAAAAACAGAACATCAACTGCTGAAAATGTCCACCTCAATAGGCAGTGCATTGATCAGCCGAACAGCACATCACTGGTGACTCGAATTACCTACTGAACAAACAAGTTCTGATAAAATTGGCCTCAGCTGTAATGTCATGTATTTTACTTTCCATATATCACAACATACAATTCAAATTTTAAATGATTTTACAAACATACGTGAAACTTTGAAGACAATGAGCCTAGCTGCTCGCATTTTTTCAAATGATCATAAGTATATAACAAATCCGAAGGCTATTCCAGGTATTGAAATGCATTCTTTCTCTATAACTGAATACCTAAAAGAAACCTCCATGGAATTATTACATTTGAATGTAACCTAACCTAACTGAAGGAACACTTAAGATACTGGAAAAGAACTGAGAAAAGACTCACGTGCTAGTGCTCCCGCATATAGTGCACCTAACCTAACCTAACCTAACCTAACTGAAGGAACACTTAAGATACTGGAAAAGAACTGAGAAAAGACTCACGTGCTAGTGCTCCCGCATATAGTGCAATCGATGGACTGCGAGATTCCTTTGTGCTTGGCGACATGCTTCGCCATATGTGATCGTCCGCTCAAAACCTTCAAACAGATCTTGCACTCCAGCCTCTCTTCGTGGATCTGAGAGTGGCATTGAAGACTTCTGGGAGTCGTGTAGCGCTGATGGCATATTTTGCAGAGATACGTACCGGCATTCTAAAAAATAATATTACTGTAACTCTAATTGGCGGTGTTTTTGAGCAGTAGAGCATATTGGTCACTCATGACTCATGGCAATTTATGGGTGTATATTCTCGGGTTACGTGGTGCAGCGGTCAACGTCTTCTGTTACAAGCAGCATTTATGTAGTTGTGTTTTCAATGCGTGTAGTGATAGCGACTAGCTTACAACTACCTATATACCTCTACTAAGGGGAGTTTGAGCAGGAAAAAAATTGCATTAGCTTCAAACTCTCTTATCCATCAAACCTTAGATATAATTAAAGAGCCATTTTTATTTCATTTGAAGTATCGTTCACAACATAGCTCATACTTGCCATATATGCGCAGTAAATATGACCAAGAGTGTCAGTCACAATTTCCTTATAAAATGAATATGGACAGCGCCATGTTCCATTTTTAAGTATTTATTACTGAGCATTTATTTAGTGTTTACTGACCATTTATCGAATTAGAAACTGACCAAATAATTAGCTGCCATAATTAAAGTGTTAAGGAACCAAGCAAAACAAAGAATCAATACGGATAGGAATGATAGAATTAGCTACAGCTGTTAATAAAAAAACATGTTGAATGATTAAAAAAATATATCAAAAACTACTAACCTCTTGATGTCTGACCTGATGGGCCTGCCATGTGATTTCGTAGGAGAATGACTTTGCGCACGGCACGCATTTGAACGGCCCCTCTAAATACTGTTTAGTCTTCCTAGCCTCGTCCAGATCCGTTAGCTGCTCCTCCACGCTGAGCTTCGTAATATTAACGCTACTCTCGTCAAAGTGACAATTTATCACGGGCACTTCTTTTTTCATTGATTTCTTTACGTTGGACTTTTTCAATTTGGAAGTTTTGTGTTTTTTAACTTTCAAATTACCGCTTTCTTTTGTTTTCGATTTCTGCGACGTCTCGTACCGGTATACTGCGTTTCTTTTCCTTTTAAACGACGACGGCTCCAATTGGCTGAGAATTATATCATCGTCGGGATCTTCAATGTATTTTTTATGTGTTTTTCTCCTCGTTTTTGTACTGATTCTCTTAATAACGTCCTCGGATTCTTCTTTAATATCCGGCGACAACGCGTCTCTATCAAAGTCGTCATCCTCGTCGTCATCATCTTTCGAAACCTCGATGTATGAAGAATTATTAAACTCTTTTTTAACAGAAATTTCATTGTTCCAACACTGATCTACATCGGGATTATTTTGTAAGCTAGATTCGGGAAAAAATGAATCGAATATGTATAACTTATCAGAAACTTCATTGTATATATTTTCAGGGCACGGTTTGTTAACATCACCAACGGTCCGTAATCCTTCATCGTTATCGATAAAATATCCAGGTAAGGTTTTCCCGTCGTGGCTCACAAGGTTCAACGTCTGATCGACTACCTCCAGGCAAAGATCTGGAGGATTTTGATTGGGCACTTTAATACTGTTGCTGAATGTTTTCGACTGTTCATCGGCATTTTTTTCGAGGCATTCAACTGTCAGAGTTTTGGAGAGAGTCAGCGTATTGGAGTGAGCTAAATAATTGTTTCTTTTCTGGCGAAGATCATTCAGGTCAAACTGAAAGAATTATTTGTAAGCATTAGCATCACGCATTATAAAATGGCCCCTCGAATCACCAATGCCATGGGTGTTTAACATAAGCATAAAAGAGGACATGCTGAACATAATCTTGCTTTATCACTCAAGCAAACTTTGCGATAGTAAGTTTGAAGATGCCTCTGAAAGAGGCGAAACACGTGCCACAATTAATAACACAATACGTGGAATAATTAAAGTTATTTTATATTGAATTTTGTTCATTCTACTGTGTTGAACCAAAAGTACGTCCATACTCCTTCAAAGGTTAATACTATTCCTAACATCATCTCTACATATATAAAAAAGAATGTTTGTTTACTTTAACCCGGCGCACGCGTTGACATATTCACTCAATAAAAAACCGTGCGCGTCACCTTTCTTCGAATTATGAAAGGATGTTATTTTTCGTTATATCGTAATAAATAGAGGGATTAAAAATAATTGGATTGATATTGATTGCGGACAAACACATTAAGAATATGTGGGAACACTAAAAACCCGAAAGAAATACCACATGAAGCCACAATTCATTAAACAAACAAATCTCTAACAAAAAAAGCAATGCTTGTCGACATGACGTATTTATTATCTTTAATTACGAACGTGTCAAATTAAGAGCCCTGCGACGAACTCATTCGATGGTCGTTGTCACTTCGAAACATACATATATTACTCGCTTAATTACGGGGAAACACATAAATAATTTAATATCGAGACATTTATCACCAAATGTTCAACACACATACACCTAGGGAGAGATAATAATTTATGATTTTTTTAAATCTTTTTAAGAGTTATAAATTTTGTAGAAAAGATAACGACAAATACATCACAATCTTTGCACATGAAACTTGTTAAAGTTTTTTTTTTATTTTTCTTTGAATTACATTTGAGCATTGTGCAAATCACAAATCAGAACTAAATGTTTTTAAATATTGAATACACCCAATAATTTTTTTAGTAAACACAATAGTCGACACAATTAGAATAAATACACGATAGTTTTTTATTTAAATGTGTCCCTCAATACAATACGAAGTATAAAAACATTAAATAAAGATCGCACGAAAAATAAATATAATACCGCGCAGTGCCCTGTCACGTAAAATAGTTCCGTCATATGCGCAGCCGCGAATGAAATTATA
The DNA here is from genome assembly GCA_028554975.1 of Himalopsyche kuldschensis. NCBI lineage: Eukaryota > Metazoa > Arthropoda > Insecta > Trichoptera > Rhyacophilidae > Himalopsyche > Himalopsyche kuldschensis. Next base: position 949,009 of record JAHFWI010000031.1, on the reverse strand, counting down.
TGTGAACAGCGCAGGCGCGAGAGTTCGCGCGAACTTTCAAACGAATAAGCGCACTGACGGGTAAAATCGAAAAATTGTAGCTGTTCGAGAAATCGATGTTTTTATATTTAAATCTATTATTTCTGACAATCTCAAGGAGTTTGTGGTAGCAAGATAGATAAGGCAATATTTTAAAACAATAATCACCCCTGTGTGCAAGAGATTTATCGTTTAATCATCAGTTGAAAGTTCCCGTCACACAAGTCGTGACAGACGCGTACGGGCCTTGTCTTTTCCCGACACAACATCTGTGACGTTCGTCCGCCACGGGTTAAAGGTGTTCACTGTCAATACTTGGCAGAATATCATCGTAATTTTTTTAGATTTTTTTTAAAAATAACAACAATTATTTAAAAATATTTGACATTACAGCTTACGCAAATGCGCCAAATATTCTGAGTTGTGAAAGACATACGAGATAAACTCGATGGTAAATAATGTATCAGTTGTGCACAAAATCAACGATAAGCAACATACACCCAGACCAAGATCTCTTTTTTTTTTCAATTGAAAAAATCTGACCTTGCCGGGGATTGAGCCTGGGCCCTGTGATTGCTAGGACAAAGCTCTTGCCACTAGACCACAGGGACCGACATAATACCACAGCATAATAAAAATAATACCACATTTTAGTACTTATTCCACATTAAATTAATTGGATCAAGACGGTTTCGCTCATGGCAAGCATAATCAACTGATGTTGAATGTTTGTTTGTCCCGTATGCGTTCCTATACCGTTCTTCCGAATGCAATAAAACTTTGGTGAGTTGTTGTGTGAAAGCCCGCAAAGGTTTCTTCTTAAATCTTCAAAAAAGTTTATTTGTGCACTTGAAATGCCTGAAGATACCAAAAGGCGAAACCAGGGTCTTTAGCGACAAAACTCACGGAAAAGTACAAAATTCAAACGATTCATATTTTCTGTACATTAGCTCCATACTGGGAGCGGACATGGTTGGAAAAGAACTTTAATAACAATCTAGAGTTTCAACTATGAATGAAGTATGAAAATTTATTTTACCTGTCCAGTAAAATTATTGAGGCTGTTTTGCAAAAGTTCCGTTAGAATCTTGTTGGAGGTGAAGCATTGGTTTTTGAACTTCACCGACTGATTGATTGACTTTATGCAGCTGCTACAGAGACGATGTGGCAGATTGCCATTCTTAAGAATCTGAAAAAAAATAATTAATTACAATTTTTGAATCATCAAAAATACATATTAAGTTTTTATGACTGTTTCGTTTGATATATTTATTTGCAAGGGTAACAGATTATTAACCAGTTGACTGCAAGCATGTAATATGTTGAGACGCTTGATTTTGGTGTCTTGCAAATTGATATTCAAGAATGACTGTTAAAACTATCACGGACAAGATATTTTTATTCATTATTTGGTCCAATAACCTTCAACACAAACACTAATGAATTTTCTCTTTCTCTACTTCTTCTTCTTTAATATCTCATTCTCTATTTCTCAATCTTTCTTCTTTCTATGATTTTTAGTGTACTAAAAAAAATGATAATTCAATCAGTTTTACCCATGCGGCCATCGAACTATCTGAGAATTGATTATCTGACCCTTCTCCCAAAAAGGTTGTGCATCACTTACCTATATGTTAATTCGATTTCATTTTTAAAGTTTTATTTTCACAAAATTTTTGTGTGTTTTTATATAGCGACACAATAGCTTTCGTTTTTAAGAAAAAATTTAAAAAAAACAATGTATTTTTATGATTGTAAAAAGAATAAGTTGCTGAAACAATAAGGACATGTCTTTATCAGAAGGTAAACACTTTTCGTAAGCCTCTATTTGAATATCGAACTGTTGTAATATACCGCGCAAAGAGGTAAATTGAGTGAGAGAAAAATACTCTTGATATAAAATATTACTCTTACATAAATCCCGGACAATTCTGTAAAGGAATATTGAAGCCTCTCGTCTACAGTAGAGAATTCAGTGGGAGAAACAAGCAGACATCCCCTGCACACATTATTCCTAAATTCTTTCAGTTTATTCGATGATAAGGCCATTTTTTTGACATTACTAGTCTTCAGTTTGTCAATATTTGTTTTTATTTCGGCGAATTTCCCATATTTACGTCAACATCGAAGCAAAATATTTGATGCTTATTGCTTTTCTATTCTGAAGTTTGACAGCTACTAATACCAGCAGTAAAAACTATTAATTTAGCATTGAAAAATAATATAATATTTGAGTAGGTATATATTGCAGATCCATGTTTACGAAAATCTCCTCAATATTCCATTTTATAGATATTTTACCCTTTATAAGACCCTTTTTAAATATCTGATTTTGTGTATCTGAGTGTGCATTGTATAGAAATTATATATATTTTATTATTCAGTCAAATGATCAATTTACACATAAATTTATATATTTTTAATCAAATACATAAATAATGTGTAACTATTTAGAAGGTTTACAACCACCATTAAATCTTTTGCTTCTTACAAACCAAATGAGTATGTAAATATACCTACAAAGTTTTATACTTACATTGGAAAAAGAATGAATATAGTTTTTTACTTTTTGACTATATATTGATGTTTCGTAAAAATTGTTGAGGTGAATGTGGGTTTTCCAGCCAAGGTATTTCCACTTACCTATTCTATTATATTTTTAGTAAATTATTGTTTTTACAATTGTCGCAACACCAACAAAACACATGCTTCATTTCGGCCATATTTTCGGCGAATGACAACAACTACCTAACCTCACATTGCGCTGTCAAACATCGTGTGAAGTGAATTCATGTTTATTAAATCGTGAATAATAATTAAACCACAATGAGTGAGATGATCGAACTGTACCAGTCCGTTGCGGATGGGTCTATTTCGGAGCTTCAGGATGTCCTGAAGTCTTTGACTGAGTATCAAACCTTCAATGCTAAGGTACCTTCATATTTTGTCACGTCGATATTTTTGTGCAATAATGGAAAGTGTTATTCAGAATTACTCCGTATGTGAGTCAAATAGGCTTAATAAATTTAATTGATTCATGATATTTCGATGCATGGTAGGGTCACCGGCTTAGGTCCGTGTGTGAACGCTTCTAAAATGAGTGACTAAAAAATTGTGTCAAAGCTGAGTTATTGCTGAATAAACTTAGCACTTAAATGTCCAGGTTAGCAAAGAGTGGCCTGATACTATAGCTAGTGTCTCTGGTTACACATTTACAATGTTTATACTGAAAGAGGTAATCCTTCAGATGAGGGGTTTAATCAAAAAATTTGCATTTGACACATAATTCAAGATGGCTGCCGACAGTGCTACCTATTAATTAATTGCTGATATATATTTCTACGTGTTGGAACAAGTAATTTTTTTTAAGCATGTCCAATTGGAGCATATGGAGTTTATCTCAATATATATTTTTCTATGAGAACTGCTTGTGAATCAGTTGCTTAACCTCTCTTTTTCGAAAAGAGATGGGGATGGAAAGGGTACGAGGACTTGGACAGGACTAGGGGATAGCTAATTGCTGTCACTATGCGTCTCTCTTTGGGATAGGAAAGGTGGGAAAGAGAAGTAATATTTCTAAGTGTAACAAAAAAAAACCTTAACAAACCCAACCTAACCTAAACACACCAAACCTAACCTAACCTAGACTTATCCAAACCAGACCACAAACTAAAATTAAATATATAATTTGATTATTCCACACATCAGCAATTTATTAGTAAGGAACACTGTCGGCAGCCATCTTGAATTATGTGTCAAATGCAAAAAATTGATTAAACGCCTAATCTGAAGGATTACCTTGAAAGACTTCTCAGAATAACAAGTGTAAGGAACAGCATGATAAATATCCATTTTAATGATTTTTTCTCATAGAATAAAGACGCCCTGTCACCACTGACTTCCGGGATATCTGACTGCCTCTCCCGTTCTTCCACAAGACAACGAGGACTTCTCATTCTGTCATCCGTCTTGCGAAGCCCGTCAAATGTCGCATGTGAACTCATCGCTGACCATGGTCCACTTTGGTTAGGCTACTGTGTGGCATCTTTGAGAAACAAACAAGACCAGGCGCTAGGATACAGTGTTACCGGTGAGAGGATTAGCAGCTTTTTCATTTAGCAGCTTTTTCATTTAACAGCTGATAGAATCTAAACATCCTATTTAACCTGTCAATTGGTGTGTGTGCACAATTGTGATAGAGTGTTCTGTTGTCTATTATCAATTGCCATACTTTCATTTTTTAACTATGCCTATTTATTGATACTAGAAATTTCCGTTTTTTTTTTTTTTTTTGTATTCTTTTATATTTGCCTTGTTCCTAAAATATTCTATTATATTTTCGAACATGCATCGATAAATGTGTCTGTACTGAACATTTTACCAATTTAGTAATATAAATCAGAGCTGTGGAGTTGTTAAAAAAAAACCACGACCCCAACACCAGCATTGAACAAAAATACGACTCCGACTGTGATTCCAACATTGACCAAAAACACGACTCAGACTCCAACTCAATTTTGTCACGTTTTTTCTTACCTTTCCTATTTAGGTGAATTAAATTTAATATTAACCAACCGATCCGGCCAATATTATATGCAAACATAAAAAGTTCAAACCAGCCAAAACGCCGCGACGACTCCGACTCTGTCCAAAAAACCCTGACTCCACGACTCTGACTCCACAGCCTCCAAAAAGTTATTGAACTTTTCAAATTTGGCTATTGGCCGGATTGGTTGGTTGATGTATAATCGAATACACATCAATATGAAGGTAGAAAAAAACGTGACGAAATCAAACTTTTTTTAGTCAGTGTCGTGTTTTTTGGTCAATGTTGGAGTCGGAGTCGTAATTTATTTAACGACTCCACATCCCTGAAAAAAACAAATATCCTATAATGAGTGTAATAAACATAGTAATTTTTTGTATTTTTCTAATGATGTTTTGTAAATTCCTCTTTCAGGTCAATTATTCGAAGCCTGTTCTACGATTCACGAATTGGATCGTTCAGCCATTGGATCATTCTTAGGAGACGTATTCAATTCATTATCAGACTGCAAGCCGCCTGCATATATCAATGCATTAAAATGCATGGAATCTCTGTTGAACTAGTAAGTAAACAATTGTATGCAAGATGAAATATACAAAAGCTTTACATACAAATGTAACAGGAGCAGTACAATATCTTGAATATTTGTCTTTTCCAGTTATTCGAAAGCTTGCGGAGTCCACAAGAGTGCCTGCGAGAAGTTCCTCATTCGATTCCTGGACGGGAAGGATCACAGACATGTCGTAATAGCTGCAAAGTGCGCACATTTACTGCAGCAGGTAAAAGTTTTATCAATAATCAATATCGACCACTTCAAAAATTACGAAATGTTTTTTAGATCGTAGAACTTAAATACATCGTTATTTTGTATTGTGTTATAATGAAGTTCCACCAATAAAATGCCATTTCAATCAATCTAACATAGTTGTTAAGTCACCAACCTTTCTGGACCCTAGAACATATTTGAGTCTGGAGGGGTTTAGAAATATTAGAAATATTTATATATAATCAAATAGATAAATACTTATATTTTTCATTTACGTTTTCAGGTTAGAGGAGGAGGCGAGCAAGGAGCAAACCACAAAACATCTTGGCGGGACCAGCTGGATTTGTATTTGGAAGCCGCTGCCAAACTCCTCGAAGAGCTTTTCTCTGATTCACTGGACTCGGTGCCAAATTTTGGTGGCATTGAAGATAATGCGGTAAGAATGGTTTGAATGGAATTATTTTGAAATATCTGCACATATTTTATAAATTCAATAATCTAAGAACAGAACTGCATTTGCATGACAGTGTGTGGCAAATCTTTTTACCGTTTTTGAAACCGTTCGAAGTTAGAAATTATTAATGAAGTGTTGAGATGTTAAAGGGAAACTATATTCTCAGTGAAAATATAGTCACTACCGAAAATATATTATCAATAGCAAGAATATATTCTCACTGGCACTTGTTAGTGAAATTATATTCTTCTCTAGTATGTCATTGAAATGAAATTTGACAGTTCTCAAACAATCAATCAAATCGCATGACCTCACTTATGACCATGTGGAATATGTCGACATCCAAAGCAGTACTGCTGAAAATTGTTAAATCTCTTCAAACAACACATGTTCACGATTCCTAAAAAAATTATCAGTAACATTCAATTTGACATTCTCAATAATGGTGGAACTATTAATTTGGCCTCGGATAAGCCAAAAGAAATATATAGCCAAGTTCATATCTTTTCTAGCACTCAAATAAATAAACTTAATTTAAACCTATGCTCAATGATTAATTATTTTGAAATTTTTAGGATGAAAAAACTGTAGATCCTTCATCAGCACATGTCAGAGGTAGTCAGGGTCCTCTAAGAAAACTCCTCAAAGATATTACTGCCATAAAAGAATCTTACGATAATGCTGGAGACGAAGATGAAGATGACCAGGGAGACAAGGAGATGGAGTGCCAAGCGTTTTATAAGGCGGCCAGTTTAGCCACCAGGCTCGAGAACCTGATGGTCTTTATTCAAGCTATGTTGGTGTAAGTATTCTTTTTGGTTATTTCTGTGATAATAAATATCCACTGTATCTTTTTTTTTTTAATATATTTGGCATTACAGCTAATGCCAATGTACCGAATATTTTTAGTTGTGAAAGTCATACGAGATTAACCCGATGATAAATAATGAATCAGTAGTGAACAACTCAACGATAAATTACACACATCCAGCCTAAGGTCTCTTTTTCAATTGAAAAAATCTGACCTTGCCGGGAATTGAACCCGGGCCCACCTGATCGCTAGGAAAAAGCTCTTGCCACTAGACCACAGGGACTGTTGGTAAAGTAAATAAAAGTAATAATAAACGAAGATTAAATTAATGGATGTATAGAAACCAGGGCTGTGGAGTCTGTGTCGGAGTCATGGAGTAGCGGCATTTGTTGGAGTCGTCGCGATGTTTTGACCTGGATCAGAGTTGTAAAAAACTTGTGAAAAGTTTTAACTTTAGGCTATTGGCCGGATTTGTTGGTTGATCTTTAATTGTAATTCCTACCTTTCCTATTTATGTAATAGCTAGGAAGAAAACGTGACAAAATTAAACTTGAGTCTCAGTTGTGTTTTTCGTCGATGCTGGAGTCAGAGTCGTGTTTTTGGTAAATGCTGAAAATGGAGTAGTGCTTTTTTTTCAATGCTGGAGTCGGGGTTGTGTTTTTGGTCAATGCTGAATTTAAATTCGGAGTCGTGTTTTTCGTCAATACTTGAGCCAGAGTCGTGTTATTTTGTTAATACTGGAGTCAGAGTCGTGTTTTTTGTCAATGCTGAAGTTGGAGTCGGAGTCATGTTTTGGTCAATGCTGAAGTTAGAGTCAGAGTCCTTTTTTGTCAATTCTTTTATGTAACAACTCTACAGCCCTGGTAGAAACTTTTTAAAAAGACAGCAGTAAGATCTCAATGCATAAAAGCTTTCAATTAGATACAAACCTTTTTTACAGTGCTTGGAAATACACTATTTCATGTAGAAAAAGAGCATATATTTTGTAAATTGAAAATAACCAGTTATAAATTTTTAATATCATTTTTCCAGAGAACCATACCCGGTGGCGAAAAAGTTCAAAGTTTCCGCGATCCTGGAATTGCTTCTCAAGTGTCTGTCGGTGCAGTGCTTAGCCGGAAGTGCACAGCATGCGTCATTGGACTCTATCATTTCAAGATCGAGAGCTCCGGGCGTACAGAAAGCTGCCTTGGATACACTAAGGGCGCTGATAGTTTGGTAAGCATATCGTTTGATTGATTGATTTCTTTTGCAATATTTGAAGATGCTTCCAACGGGGGACTGCTTAGAGGAAAATTCGCAAAAGAATTAAACACATAAATTACTTATGGTAAATATATTTCTGTGTATCTAGTCAAGTCGATACCTTACTTTGAACTGCTCTCGACACTGTTTTGAGATATAAGCGTTCGAAGTTTCGATTGATTAAAATTTACTTGTAACAATGAGATAGTAAAAATGTTTCAAATTACTTATTTTAAGCAGTTATTGTGCAGTTGCAGTGCAACTCTGGAATTCTGCTTATTCCGTTATTCAACCATGAAACGGTAACAGAGTTGACCAATCAACCACGGACTCTTTTTCGAACAGATTTTGGGTTCTCACTTTATTATCATTACTTCATTGAAACAGATATAAAACAATGTCAGTATTTAGATATTTGATATATTCAATCTTACATGGTATAAGTAATATTAATGGTATGTTTTCTTTGTTGTCTGTAGTCTGGGTGGTGATATTTTGCCTTTTGCCTCGTTGATAATGCGGATGTCTCTTCAAACCCTGCAGTGGACAAAAGGAGACCAGCAGTCAGAAGGAGTAAAGCCTTTCAAGTAAATATTCTAATACATTCAAGATTGACCATTCTAAATATGATATTTGGCTTCTTCTGAATGTTCAATATGTTTCTTTTATCTTTGAAGATCTCTGAGAAAAGCTGCATATTCCGTTGTGATATGCTTATTGGATACGGTGCACACTCTTCAGCTACCGGCCCAGGATATTTGCTCCAGCGAAGGCTGCGAAGATAGACTCTTGACTAATATAATGGACGACATAGTCAGAAGGAGAACTGCTATGCAATTGACAGTAAGTTGCTTTGATGAAACTTTCACCTGATGCTGTCAATCGGTCTCATTGCTATACAATGACGGATTGTACCACTTAAGCCAATAGGAGCCCAGCATTAGGATCATTTAATTAATGGCGTCTATTGTATTTTGTAGAACAGTAAAATTGTGTTGTGACCACTCCTAACTGGTTGTATGCCAGAAACGGCCATACGGTCTACAATTCCGGCCATAGAAAATGTGCGTATATATACGGTTCATTGTACACCCACTAATACTGGACAAGGTCGCCGATTTTACTATTCAAACATTTTATACACATAGCGACATCTCTTAGAATCATAGTCCTATACTAACAGTTGGCATATTTTGTATTATAATCAATGTAATATCAATTTTAAAGAGAGCTTCCTTGTATTACCGAAATTCGTCAATATTTTTTCAAAGAAAATCATAGCCCTCGGTGCTCGACAGTTATTATACCTACCGGCATATAATGGGTTAAAAATCAATTAAAAAATAGCAAATTAAGTATGCTAAACATTCTATTGCATTTTCCCGCCAATAATGGTTTTGGGAACAAGCCGTCATTGCAAATAATTCCCTCATGTGATAAAAGTTTATAAGAGATTTTGTTATCTATGGATTATATCAGCATAATAAGTCTTCTATTGAAACCGCCATTAGAGAACCGACATTGTGAACCAACATCAGCTGTCTTAAATCTTGGCTAGGATTTAGGCTTTCCCGTTCCATTGCCTCTTGCTTAGACTGCAGAAAATTCCTATTGGCTTCAATATTGTCTTGTAAAATTCAGGTAAAAGGCAGCTCTATTCCGGTGCGTCAGATGAGTAGAAAGGCTCGCAGGAAACTTACGGTAGCGCAGATGGAAGCCAGTTCTCTCATGGCCAATCACTCGTCACATCCTTCGACATCAGCATCGTCCAAATCCGGGTAAGGGAACATTCTTAACCTTACTTAACCCCTTTAGTCCTCACACTGTCAATTGATCTAAGTACTATAAACACATAACTTTTTTCATACTCGAATTAATACTGTAAATGTGACCTTATATTTTAATATTTTAATATGACCTCATTCTTTTTATTTTCAGGCAATCTTTTGAATTTTTAAACAGCGATCTCATTATCTCCGCCTTGAAATGCTTGGAATCTCTGTACAAGTCATCTGGATGCTTTTTGAAAGCTACCAATCACAAGGTAATTGATTCGTCAAACATCTAAATGTCTTGCTAACAAAATAGATATTTTTTATGCATTTTACCCATAGCAAAATGTATAGATATAATTAAGAATTTCAACTGAGGGACTTAATGGAATATCAATATAAAATTTGGATCGTTTGAATTTTGTACTTTTCCATAAATTTTGTTGTTAACGACCCGGGTTTCGCCTTTTGGCATCTTCAGGCATTAACTGAAGCGTAGTAAACAGTTTGTATTGTCTATATACAACAATAAAAGTAGATCACAAGTTTAAATTGCTATTAACGTAGTCAATATGAATTAGCGAAAATTTTATGTAAATGAGTTTCAATGAATAAAATGGGTTTGTTTATAATTATCAAGATTTTTGAATGTACATCAAATACTAATTACCTGATAATAACATAGGAATATCTATAAATGGATATTCCCTAGATATTCCAGTATGTAACTATTACTGTTTCTTTCAGACTATCCAAGAGACCTTAATCCGTGCCATATACTCTAAGGACACCGTCTCCAACACGATGGCTGCCTTCTACAAGACTTTACTTTCGGTTCAAAGCAACGGTTCCAGCAACCAGTCTTCAATAGTCGGAAACTGTCTAGATGCATTTGCCAGCGGTCAAAATGTCAACGATATTGAGGTAAAGAAGATGCATTTGTGTAAACAATCTAATGAAACAATAATGTGTTCAATATCAATTTCAATTAGAAAGGTTTTAACCAATAATATTCCTAATACAGGCAGCGGATGCAGAGATTTAGGGTTCGAATGCCAGTTCAGATAGTTTAATTCTTCAATTGATGATTGATTAATATTTGGAGACATGGATATTTGTGTTGTCTACAACAGTGTTCCCCAACCAGTGGTCCATGGCCAGTGCCGGTCCGCAGAGACTTTGCACCGGGCCCAAACAGTTTCAAGAAATTTCAAGAAATTTGCCATGCAAAAATATCAAATATAAGGATTTTTTTCGCTTGCACGTTTACTTGTATTTTTAGTAATTATAATAATTGGTAGGATGATTCGACACAACATCGTTGCATTTGTCCATCTTTCACAATATAAGATTGAAAAAAAAAACCCGGCAAGCGTTGCAATGCCACTCAAAGAAAGAAAGTGTTTGCGTTTATTGAAGTGCTTGCGGATGCACAATAATTTTGATTTAATTTCACTAACATTGATCGGTATCGATGACATTTGCCGTTTGACGTTTGCTGTTTGTCTTTTGCCCATGTCCGATGGTACAACACATTCGCCACCTACTGAAAGTTAATTTTACTATGCCTATAACCTTTGCGCAAGTGCAACAATAAGTTGTCAGAATGAACGGTATGGCAGCATTAAATATGAAAAAACATTTATGTTTATATAAAAGACCTACTGTAAGTTGATTTTACTATAACTATAAACTTCGCGCAAATGCAAGCAATAATTTGACAAAGTTTTATCGCAATCGGATGAACGGTATGGCAATGGCTTTCTATCCCTAGAGTAGGAATAGAAAGAAAAAACTGTTGTTACAAGCATCTCTTGTAGAAAACTTCTCCATATAAGGAGTGTACATAGTTAAAACAAAATGATCATATTGCAGGTTAGTTCTTTATGCCGGTCGGCCGTGTCCATCTGCGTGAGTTCTCTCCGAGGATCTGCCCCGACCGTCCATCTAGCCACGGAACTGAACGCCAGCTATGCTGAAGCAAAATCCGTGTCCAATTCAGCCATGTCTAAAGCCCTGAGAAGTTTGGCTTCAGCCAAGAAAGGGTAAGTGTTTTCCAATATTAGCCAATACAATCAACCCTGCTATTGCGGACACTTCTATAGAGCTTTTTGCTATAGCGTATGCGGCGGTTTTTCGTACAAAGTACGTGTCGCTTACAAACTAAACACTTGGAAACATGTTTGATTTGCTTGAAATCACAAAATACAATTGAAAAAACCAAACCCCAAATTTTGTATGGGTGCCTAAGTTTATATAGCGTTTATTTGTTATAGCGTACTCCCTATCCTCCCGCTCTAGCAAGGCTGACTGTACTCAAATCAAATTACAGCTTGTAACTTGATTTGGCCCCTTAGGATATATGAAACGTATCCTGATTTTTCCCACTTTTCAGTTATAAATGTCACTAGATAAAAAATAATATTTTACGCTATGTTCAAAGAGTCATATCAATAGAAGTGGATATGAAGATATTTCAATGAGTATTAAAATCATTTTCATGTTCATAGCTCTACTGAACCGTAAAACAACACATTAGAATAAATTACTATTTATATTTAACAAAAAATCTGAACAAAAATAATAACACATTTTTAGTACTTATTCCACATTCAATTTATTGGATCAGGTCCGGGCAAGTATTATCAACTGAAGATTCTTATCTTGATAATATTGGCCATGAGCGAAGCTGGTCCCGATACAATAAATTTTATGTGGAACAAGTACTAAAAATGTATTATTATATTTATTATAATGGGTTATTATTTTTTACTATAGTAAAAATCAGAATACCAAAGCATCATTTTTAAAGATACAGAAAAAAATAATTGTACCTCTGCATTGATTACTGATGAAACCTGATTTTTGGCTCTCCTGAAAAGTATAGTAGTATAAGCTCCCACTGCTTCTAAGAAGACGAATACACAATCTCAATTAACCCATTGTTTACAGTGTGCACAAATTTGTGCGTTATTAGTATGTTAATTGAAAAGGCCCGTAAACAAAGCAAATGGGTCTGGCAGGATAACGAGAGAAATTCTGGTAGATTAGTCGCAAATGCTGTTTTTCCAGCCGTGCCTGAGTTAAATGCGATCCGACTGTCAGCTATGTCGCTTTTAGCCTTCTACAATTTTTATTTATTCAATTCTCAACTTGGAAAGCCACTATAGTCGCTGAATCATCAGTTAAAAATTCTAAACTGGATCAAAACCGGTTCTTAATTAGCACAAACAAAATATCTTTGTCTTTCCACCATGAAGTGACAGTTAACCCCTTAAATATTCAATTGATAATATCCCTTACCATTGATTTGTTTGAGTAGTTTAAAATTAAAGAATAATCTTTTGTTTCAGAATGATGAACGGAAACGCATCAATTTGCCCCGTGTCTATTGATCTATCAGACGATGATGAAGAAGATGATGATGAAGTGGCCGAAATACAGGTAACATTGAATCATACAAACAACCTATCAACACCAACTTTGACCATTCGGGTGCATGCCTGACTTCCCACACCTTTGGCGTTAGGCATTGAGGTCCCTAGACGTATAGAGATACATGATAATCAAATCCTTTGTCGGTCTACGTTTTCCAATCCCAGTATGGATAGTTTCATAAATTGATTTCTGTTATCTTAACCCCTTCCCACCCACCTGATCCTAATAACAAGAAAGTGATTAGTCTTATCCTAGCCCTATCCCCCAATTAAGTTAAGGCTAAGTAAAAGTTAAGCCCAATTGTGACGAGTGATGTGGAAAATAGAAAAACAAAATCATTTTGCTTTAAACAAATTTAAATGAGTCCTCCATTTACTGACGACTATTTTCAATTAAAATAACATTGATGTGTTTTTTTGTTACAGGATTTGGAATTGACAAACGGCTTTTCTAAAATATCACCTAAAACCAATGCAGAGTCTCCTAGAAGCAAAGTGAAAGTGTTGCCGTCCACCAGATCAGGATATACACTCTTGGATAGCAAAACTGTCACCGAAACAGGGTCTCCTAAAAGCAAAAACAAGGTAATGCTGTCAACCATTACAGGATATACACTGTCGGATGCCAAAACGATCACTGATACAGAACCGGTAATCGATCCAGTGCCAATCGACGTTGATGAACTCTCCAATGATGTTGTGTGCATGGATCCTGACGAAACGTCGCAGACTTCAATTGAAAAACGAAGAAGTGCTGAAGCCGATGACGATTCTAATGATAACGATGAATACAGACACAAGTTGAAGAAATTTAAAGGTGTATTCGGTAAAGAAAATGAAGATATTGATTCGACTAATAAAAGTGATTTTGTTGATTTGAGTCAGGATCGAAACCGTTCGCATCCTGCTAATAAATCAGTGCAAGATTATGATCAGCTTGTCATAGATGTCGAGGCCGATAACAGAGTCAATTCAGTTGGAGATACGGCTCTGATCATGAACGGGCATCATGAATCGGAGGAAGACATAAATAACGATACTTATCTATCACTCGATGGAAAAGATTTGGATAAGAGCCACGCCGACGGTAAAGATGATGGAGTTTCCATCGGTGAAATGTTAGGATCTTTTGTTGAAGAGGTGGTCGAAGAGTATAAATAGGTGTATTACTATTTTTCTTTCAATATTTCACCATAAAATCTGTTTTTGTATAATTTTGTGTTTATTGGTGAACTGTTTTTTTTTTATAATATTTTTATTATCCTCGAGTATATTATGTTATTTAAATATGAACACTTTTCTATCTGCTAGTTTTCTGTTGGTTAATTGAAAAGGGAAAAATTCTCTGGACTTTTGAAATATCGACCAATCCTACATATTTTAAAACATGTGGGTTTAATCATCTCAGTAATTTTATGAATAAACTCTTTTCTACTTTCGATGGTTTCGGCGGTAACTTTGTGGAAGTTCATTTTAATATAAAATTTAAAATAACTTTGATTATTCCACGTATTGTGCTACTAACTGTGACACGTGTTTCGCCTCTTTCAGATAATAAATAAAAAAGACTTAAAGATGAATAGTCTAGAATTTTTAGAAATAAATAAAACTCTTAAAAAAAGAAATATTATTAAATAATACTCTTAATAGGACAGGTTATAAAGTAATCACTAACCTATCTGATTGATTGCAGCTCATTAGTTTATTAGTTTGTAATGTTTAACGTCATTAGAAATATGTTTATTTGTTTGCTTTGTTTCAATTCTATAACCCCCTCTCTTGCTTCCCTTATAAGGGAAAAATTCCAATCTTCTTGATTGCAGCTCATTAGTTTCATTATCTGATTGCATTGTTTCGATTCTATCACCCCTTCCTTGTTTCCTTTAGAAGGAAAAAAACCCGAAATACATTTTGTAATTTCATAATTTAAAATGTTATAATCAATCTTGCTTCATTACTTAAGCAAACTTTGCGATAGTAAGTCTGAAGATGCCTCTGAAAGAGGCGAAACACATGTCACAGTTAGTAGCACAATACATGCAATAATCAAAGTTATTTTATATTAAACTCTTTTCTTTTGTTTTATTAGTAAACATTGTTACTTGTTTATTCATTCACACACGAAAATATAATAAATAAAATTATGTATTTAAAAAAAGATTAATAAATATGCTGCTGAATCTATGCTAACAAATGATGAAATATAAAATGTTAAACTAGTCAAGTCCGGTTAGTTAAATATTTTAACCCTCAGTTAATACTATATTTGAGATTTATTACCTCGACTGTTGGTTAACTTTTTCATTTTATTATTATTTAAGGAATATTCAAAAACAGTATTTAGCAATAAAAATATGTACATCTATGAATTACTTTATTAAAAAATCATTCTTTTATAAGTTCAAGACGTCACATATATTTTTTCTTCTCATTCCAAATGCACACATTGTTATCACTTAAAATAGATGTTTTGTTTCATTTGATATACAATATAATAAAGTTACTATGTATCAAAGAAGTGTTTCTTTTATTTCTGTAGTTTCATCATATATTTCTTTCGGCTTATCCGAGGCCAAAATGAGAATTCCATCATTCCTGAGAATTAAGAATTTGGACTGAGGGGGCTTGATGGAATTTCAATATCAAATTTGAATCGTTTGACGTACATCCATGCACTTGAAATGCCTGGAGATGCCGAAAGGCGAAACCCGGGTCGTTAGAGACAAAACTCATGGAAAAGTACAAAATTCAAACAATTCTAATTTGAACTTAATGTGTTTCAACAGAAGGGGGATATTGAAATATTTAAACTGCACCAACTTCAATGTGGAATTTTTGAGTATATTGTATTGTGAACAGTTTTCAAATATGAACAGACAGTTGCGAGTCTTCTGGCACTATTGCTTCTTCCAAATTTATTTCCCTCGCGTTGTCAACTGTGGCATTTGTGTTGCTTTTACTCCTGAAAGGCCGCTTCAGCTTCAGGTGCACCAACTTGACGTGGGTTCGCATGGCCGCTTCCTGGCGGAAAGGCCTGTCGCAGATCTCGCAAACATACGGTCTTTCACCGGTGTGTATGCGGAAGTGGATACGGAGGATAGCCTTCGACTGGAAAGAAACCAAATTAGGCTGATGAATAAATTGTGTGACGGCTTTATGTGAATTATTAATTATTGCGAGTCGTTAAAAATCAGTCGAGTGCCTGGTCCGTGGTACTGTTGTCAACGTCGTCGGCTTCCGTATTGGTAGCAGATTTTTTCAGTCAATAAATCGGTTCTGTTCGAAGGTGTTTGTGTTGTTAAAAATGCCTTCTAACCTTTCCGATCCCAAAAAAAGCGGGGAACATAGCGAGAGTGATAAGCTAACCACTAGTCCTTTTCTAGTCCTCTTATCCTTTCAATCCCTACTCTCTATGAAATAGAGAGATAGAGCAACTAAGTAAAAAGCTAAACATGTTGAGATAAACTATGAGAGGAGTCCATATGCTCCAATTTGGGACAGATATGGTAAAAAAAATCAGTCAATTCCAACAGTATCATCTGCTTTAGCCCTATGCATTCCTCAATATAGTATTAATTTCCTTGCAGCAACTCCTCAATAGATTTGAGAAATTGATTGATATCACAGGGTTTGCGTATTTATTAGCATGGTTAAACTAGATACCGAAAAATATGCCACATTATGACATGTTGCAAACTTTAACTAAGGCACACAATCCAATAAATACAGTTCATGAAATAAGGATAATTAAATATTTTTCCAAGCAAGTTGTACAATGTTCAGCAGGACTCGAAATAGAAGTTTTAGGAGTTAACAATGCATTCAATATAACTGTTAAACTAAAATATTTTTTTACCCTCTTCTATTACACAGTAAATATAAAAAGGTTCAAATCTGTTTACATTAATAATTGAATACAAGAAGATGCTTACCGCAAAAACCCTCCCGCAAGTTTCACACTCGTGTATCTTGGGCATCACCTTCCCCTCGTGGTATCGCTCTCTGTGCTGCTTGATGCCGCCGGGTGACCGAAACTTGGCGGAGCACTTGTCGCAGGACCACTTGAAGATGTGCAGGTGCGTGCAGTCCACGTGGGCTTTCAACTTTTGGGCGCTGTCGTAGCGTTTGTCGCATTGGCTGCACGGAAACCTGTAATGTAATATTAGATATACACTTAGGCCTCGTATAACACGGTTTTATACAACACGGATGTATAAATTGTGACATATTTTTATACAACACGCTTTATATAACTGGGGAAAAAAAATAATTATATAATGTATTGGTGGAGAAGGTTTTTATGACATGGATATTTATGACATCAAAGAAATATTGGAGGATCGTACGTTGAACAAAGAAGAATAAGTCAAAATGTTGGATGAACTGAACCTACCACAATTAATGACTCAGAAAGCAGTTGTAGCGAAGTAGCTACATGTTTCACATTGTCTATTAAATTAGAATTTTTTTTATTACAAATGATCCTATAAGAAAAAGAAGTTCAAGAGGGAATTACAAAATATTTTGGTACCTTATAAGGAAATACATAAAGATTTATACGCAAAAAGCAGACAATCCCTTATAACCGATTTTTTGAGTCCTCAGATGATGAAAACTCACAACAGATCTTGAAAAAGAGTAAAACATAGAATTCTAAGTGATAAAGATGATGAATGAATGGTAGGTATATTATGTTATTAAAGTTTTTTTCAATAAATATGTATATTTGTTTTTTTAAAAAAATTAACTAGAATAAAAATCTTTGATATTTTTTTTGGAACGCAAACCCTAATTTTGTATGAACTTCAGACCTTGTATAACACGTATTTGTATTACACAACGTTTTTGTGGAACCATATAACCGTGTTATACGAGGCCCAAGTGTATATATGTTTCAAGTTTGGGTATTTTCTATAGAATAATGCATCAGACTCCTTGAAATCCCCAACTCACTTGAGATAAGCAGGGTTGCCGTGGCTGGAAGTCAGATTCAAATGATTAGCAAGCGAAGAATGCGTTTTGAAGCTCTTATCGCACTCCACGCAGTAGAAATCTTTCCGCTCCGAATGTGCCACAGAGTGGGACTTGAGGGCCGTCTTGTTCACGAACGTCATCTTGCACACTTCGCAGGCAAAGTTCTTCTGGCCGGTGTGAGCGCGGCTGCGGAAAAAGAAACAATATAAACACACTGTTGTCAGGTCGCATAAAAAAAGGGTTTTTTATATTCTTGGTTGTTTGCGGGACAGCGCAAAATACAATGCTGCAATCAACTAACATGAGTAATATAAAATTTACCACATACTGTGTAACGAATTGTGACACGTGTTTCGTCATAGTCGACACATCTTCAAACTTACTTACATCAAAGGTTGCTTAAGTAATAAAAGATTGATTCTTATGTTCTAAAATAATAAGCTACAAAAATTGAGTTTGGGATTTTTTCTTTTTACGGGAAGCAAGGAGGGGAGGCATAGAAACAAAACAAACAAAATTATACTATTAATGAAGTTAACATTACAAAATTATTTACTAATGAGATGCAATCAATTGGGGAGGGTTAAGCCCATTGGAAATAAATTTAGCAGTGGTGAGCAACCTCTCCTATACAGGATATTATCTAATAATACTTCCTTACTGTAGATACTTTTATTTATTTCTAAAAATTCTAAGATAGCGGACAAACCAGACCCATATTATCTCCTAAATAAAAAGGCGACGATGGACCTGGCTTGGAGATGTGCTGCGGATGCCCCAGGGGAGCCTGAATCCTTCCTGCCTCTTTTATCAACCTGATGGATCCCGGAAGGCCTTTGATGACCATCAATAGGATGCACTTAGGGGAGCTACGGAACGCCGGGATGACCTAGGAAGAAGCGAGGAAGTTGGCGGAAGATAGAGAATCTTGGAGGCACCGTGTGGCGGCCATATGCTCCGAATAGGGAGCAGATATGGACAAAAAAAAATTCTAAGCTATTCATTTTTAAGCCCTTCACCGCCGAATTCATCAAAAGAACTATCTTGAGTCCTTCTACTTCACCAGATTATCAAGGTTGATATTTAAAAAATAAAAAATCAAGAATACTTGAAAATCTCGCATCCAATAGTCTCCTTGTGAACATAGCCTTAGTGTACTTACATAGCATGATCATTTCTGGTTGTGCAATGATTGAACGCCTTTGGACAGTACGGACACTTGTACCTCTTAAGCTCGTCCGTGTGAGTGATGACGTGGCGTCGGTGGCTGCTATTTGACCTTGAAACAAAAAACTTCTCTATATAATTGTGTAGTACCATTTTCGATGGAATATGCTAGAATGGTCTAAAGAGGGTTGATCACAGATACAAGCGTGCTTTGGTACTGTCTATCTAGCAGTGTGGCGTCTGTACTGGTGCTGGTTTTATTCCTTCTTATTTGTTTCTCATTAGAAAGTGTTTTACTCGCGGTAAGAAATGCATAGCTTTAATCTTTTAACTGCCAGCATGTGCATGTATGGCGGTACTTCGCACGCCACGAATTTTATTGTAAAAATAAAACATTCTAAATATATCTTTTCTAGTTTATTTGTAAACTAAACTTGCCGATTACGATGCAATTGTGCCGTCATTTATCCATAATAACAAAATTAAAATATATATGACTCATATCAGTTACAATTGATTTTAGTTAGTAAAATCCCGCTTACAGCGAGCGTCTAAAGACGTCATTTTTTCTATGATTGGCGTGCCATTCACGGAAAAATTCGCGTCTTAAGACGTCTGTGGCAGCCATCCGGTTAATGATTTATGAAATCCATGTAATATTTAATTTGAATAATTTTGATGTTTATCGAAAAATTTTATCCAAATAAACATTTTTTATTTTTAATCAACCACAGCACCCGCATATATTTTTGTTTTAAAGAAATCCGCGGAATAAATAAAAAGATATGTAGATTTTCAAAAAGTTTTCACATGTCTTCATAAGGTGAGATGAATTGCATGGGAAAAGCACCCAATCGGAATAAATACATTGAATAGGTGGCAAATGGGCTTGACCGAGTATAACAGTGACTTCCAGACAGTGCTTATATAAAAATGGAAGTAGCAAGGAAGCTTATGTTACCGCCCAAAGTTGTCGAGCCCTCAGAACGAACTTGGGCGATCTTATTATCACCTCAATCAATGAGTTAAGACCAAAACGATTATTATAACACGAATACATTCACGTTAAAGTTAATAAAATCATGTTATTTACGTCCTTTAAATGATGTCTAGACGTAAGGCGAGACCAGTGTTCGACGCGCCATGCGGTGACTCATCCTCGCCTTATCAAATCTTGGGCCTAAATTCGCCGGTTTTTTAAACGAAATTTGCCAGTTATTTCCAATCATCTAATGTCGACAGCAGGAGAATCCCAATGTAATCGTTTTGGTCCTGCACTCCAATGTAACTTCTTAAATTCGTTACTGTGTTTTCTATAACTGTTTTCTGTAATTGACATTCTTGAGTTAAAATAAACTAGCCGACTCTATGATAGGCCCATATAATACAGAGCGAAATCTTTTATTCAAGAGATACCTGTCTTTCCATCCTGGCCTTAAGTTCCTTCACCGAACACCTTGGACAGATGCTGTCTGTCTCTGTCATAACTAGACGACAACCCTGGTAGTCTCACTTACATGCTGGTGAAATCGCATATCCCGCAAATGTACGTGTGCGAGGTTCCGTTGTGTTTGGCAATGTGTTGTGCCATGGACGTCGTGGCGTGCAGAACCTTCAGACACTGCTTGCATTCGAATCGCTTCTCGTGGCCCGACGAGTGACGGGACAGGTTACGTGATGAAGAAAACCGTTGCTGACAGATTGCGCACGCAAACTTCCCGGCAGACTAGAAGGGGAAAGCATAATTAATTTAAAAAATAAAAAAAATATTTGGCATTACAGTCAATGCCATTGTGCCAAATATCTTTTATTGTGAAAGTCGTACAAGATAAACTCGATGATAAATAAAAATAATAAAACATTTTTAGTACTTATTGCACATAAAATTTATTGGATCAGGACTGGTTTCGCTCATGGCGAGCAAATATTGCCTGAAGAAATATATGGAAAGGAGTGGTAAAGAAACGAAGCTGTTCTATTTGACAAAATATTACTCTTCTGAAAAGTAGTGATTTGTCACTAAAGCCCTTTTGGTTTGAAAGGGGCGATGTACAGTCAAGCCTGATATAGCGGACACTTCTATAGAGCTTTTTGTTATAGTGTATGCGGCGCTTTTTCGTTAAAGTGCACGTGTCGCTTGCTGACACACTAAACACTTATAATTTTATTTAAAATATAATAATGTTTGATTTGCAACAAATCACAAAATACATTTGAAAAAACCAAACCCCAAATTTTGTATGGGTGCCTTAGTTTATATAGCGTACTCCCTATCCTTCCGCTATAGCAGGGCTGACTGTACTACACAATGAATTAATATTGAGCTAAAAAAAAAGCAATGGATTCACTCCACTCAACTGAATAAAACTAAACTTAACATGAAACCAAGACATAAACCGTAACTATAATAAAACAATCTTAACCATTTAAGCTCAATTTCTACTAACCTCTTCATGCTTTACCAAATGCCCTTTCCAGCTCAGCTCGTAAGAAAAATACTTAGCGCACGACTCGCATTTGAACGGAGCCTCTAAATAAGCCTTCGACTTTCTGATATCTTCTAGTTCCTGTATCTGCTCATCGATACTCAGCATCAACACATTAACACTGTCATCATCGTAACGATAGTAAATCCTCTGATCTTTCTTGACGACTTCTACTTTTGTATCATCACAGATATTCTCCGCTTCAGCTTCTACTTTACATATTTTTTTTCTCTTAAAAGACTTAGGATCGATAGCCGTTTCTATTTTGAGAGTCAACTTTTTAACTTTCTTTCTTTTACGTTTGCGGATTTTTTTCAAACCATATAAGACTTCTTCTTTAACACTTGACGAGACGGATACCCCATCTAAATGATCATCATACGACCCCGATATTAGATCATTCTCGTTTACCGCATCGAATTCATCTTTAATTACCGTATCTTCCAATTTAAAACTGTCACAAATGTTACTATTTATCTTGTCTTGAACGAAAGAATCAAATACGTAAAACTTATCAGAGATTTCATTATATAAAGACTCAGGACATGAATTCGATATATCAAGTGACGGAAGTCTTTCATTGATAGAATACTCTGATGATCTCCGACTACATAAATCATCTTCGTTAAGTCCAGCAAAAGGATCCGTTAGATGAAATCCAGTAGTATTTGTGTATGTCTTTGGATCCCCAATACTATTAACAGAGTCAAGCGACTGAACGCATTCGAAATTCAAAGTTTTTGTTGATTCTAATAATCCGCTTTTGAACTCGGAATGTTTTCTTCTTTCTCTTCGCAGGTTGTTCAAATCAAACTGAAAAGCAGTAAGTAATGTTTTATACATGTATTATTTAAATGGTTGTTAGAAACAGTGTGTAGCGAGAGCAATCAGCTAACCACTAGTCTTATTTATTTATTGAAGAAAATACAATACATGTCATTGTAGCTGATGCCAATGCTACATGAATTTGACAAAGTACATATATAAATATATATACATGAACATTGCAAAAATCACAAATTTAAAATAAAGTTTATTGCTTTTGCAATGTAAAAAAAGATTAAAACATTGAAGTCATTAGAAGAGAGAGAAAAAAATAAAATTGCATTGGAAATTGGCAAAGAAGTCAACCGAGTGAGTTCCGACAATATTTATTGTTACAACATATAGAAATGAACATCATCAATTAATTAATACGGAGCACTGCCTCAGCGGCTATCTTGGATCGGATTGAAAATTTTTAAACAAACTAGTATTATGGATAACCCAAACTTTTATACATTAATAATAGGATTTGTCTGAACTCATCCATGTCAATGTGAAATATGTTGACATCCAAAGCAATACCGGTAAAACGGGGTGAATAGAGACAAAAACAATGATGAACTTTAGCACAACTTTACTTAGTATCCAATACTTTTTGACCCCTTAAAAATTTCTCTTTTATTGCACGAAAATTAAAATCAATCATGTTTTTTTTTTGTTAATAAGTAATGTAAAACGGAATGAATAGACTCGTATAGAATAGGGGTTCATATTTTCCAATCATCAAAATCTGTATTTTTGTCTCTATTCACCTGCCAAGTCAAGATTTACCCTCTCTCGTCTCTATTCACCCCGATTCAATGTGAATAGAGGCATCGAACAAAATTGACCGTGTCTTAATAACGATGTAGCATAAATGTGTAGTAAGACCATAGAAACAAGTTTCAAGCCCTTTATATTTGAATTGTGTGGCGAGGTATGAAGATACATAGTCGTGAAGTGTAAAAGGTGTCTCTATTGACCCCGTTTTAAGGTACTGTTTAAAATCATTAAAGATCTTTCTAGTGGCAGATTGGTTCTACCCAGTGGAAGAACAAACAGCTCATGTTCACGAAAAATTATCAGGAACAATCACTTTAACATTCTCAAGAATCTTGCCCCTGGTCATGACCCTATCCTTCTATCATAAGATCCATTAGGGGTTCGACATGGACATAATAAAAAATATTTCACAAACCTGTCCATTGCTTTCCAAACTAACTTGAAGCAATCGGTATAAGATTATATTTGAAAGCAAACACTTCCTTTTGAATTTTAAACATCTTTTCACCGATGTTGAGCAATCAGTACAGAGCTTGTGTGGTATCCGACTTTCTTTTGTTACCTGTAAACAAATAATTCATATTATTATTTATCTATGAGGAAAACAAGTTTAGGCATTTAATTTTGGTGTTCCATTTTTAAACCTATCTGCCGCTATAGGGCGCGAAGTCAGACAGCAAAAATTAAATTAATTTAAATGTAATAATCATTTGTTGAAAATATAATTACGATCTTACTTTGATTCCAGTCATGTTTACAAATGTATCCACAATATCATCATTGATAGGTTGTAATTCCATTGGCGAAGCAAATAAACAACCCCTGCAAACGTTTTCGGCGAATTCTAACTGTTTGAAATTTTTATGTTTCCTGGAAGCTATTCTTTCTTTTCTACTTTTCATTTTGTATTATTTGTATTTATTATGTTGTGTATTTCTTTCCGGCTGACAATTTTGACGTTTCCTTTCTGTGGTTCAAAGCTTTCCAAACTCTTTGTGTGTAGAACACTTCTCAAATCCTGAAATCGAACTAAAACGACAGGTTATAAAAATCAACAATATTTTTAAGTCGAGAAAGCACAATAATTATTTGAGATATTATATGATATTATATATAAGATATTATATGTGAAGTAAATTTAATGACCTCGACGATTTTGGATATTTTTATCTTTTTGGTAAGTATCACTCAAAATATTAAAAAGATGAGTCCCAATAGTTGGAATGGTATTGAGACTATTCCTAAAATTTATCGTTGGAGCAGATAAAACAAATCTTTTTTGAAAGCTTATTTTGACAACGTATGGACAAAAAAAAATACCGAGAAATCATTCGTCGAGTCATTGATTAAATCAATAGGATTTTCATAATCATTTGTATTTTTAAGACTCCTGATAAGGTATCTATTGGGTAAAATTTCATAAAAGAATATTCTTATTTTTTTGTTACTTTTTGAAAATTATCTATCAGAAATGGAACACTGAACCATGAAGAATTTGTTGAGTTCTAAATTATTTACGTTGTATGGAACATAGTTTGGGAAGTCCTGCTACAGTCTATAGACAAGAATAGTGTTGTACTCATAAAAATACAAACAAAAAAAAAATATGGATTTCTTTTCGTAATTTTTATTTACAAACCTTTCAAACATTGTTACGGTGGAAAACGAAAAAGAGAAGTCACTAAAAGTATTAACAGTTCTGTGATATGAAGAAGAAATATAATATAAACTAAAAATATCTGATGTTATAAATTACAAAGCAGTGGTTGAGAGTTTTTTTAAGTTTTCTCACAAACTGTATGTTGATGCTTCTGAAAAACCAAAACACGTATCAGTATTAGTCATACAATACTACTTAGTCATGAATAAACTAAATTATTTCATATCAAAATGAAGTTCCTCAAAGTTACCGTCAAAACCATCGAAAGTCAATTCAATTTTTTTAACATATTGTTTTCTTGTGATGTGAGAAACTAAAACATTAAAATATGAACAATATAACATTCCTTAAAGCTCTCTACAAAACTGCTCGTTTGTCTCGTCTTTCTTTTGATTCACCAGTCACAAGGACTGTTTGGCAAATCATCAATGAACTGCCAATTGGCGTGGACATTTTCAGCAATAAACTTGTTGCTTTGTTTTTGCTAATTTAATTTCATATTAATGGTAAATATGTTGTGCCCTTTATGCCATTCTCTGTTGAACGATTGTGTTTTGTAAAATGTTATGTGCTGTCACATTGTACATTTGTCAAATGAATGGCGCATTGTCATCAGCTGTAATGCTCAGTATTGTATTTAAGACGATACATATTGTTGAAAATATTATCTACAAATGAATATATATAAAGTAAAAAATACATTTGCATACAGAGTACAACGTGTAGGAATATCAAGAGATAGACAATGTAAGGGAAGAATTTCTCAAAGTACTCGGACCTATATTTGTATATTCAAGGACGAATGAAACTGAAAAACACAGCCAGCCAATCATGTTCAGTTATAAAAATAAAGAAGTGATGTCTATTTACATATGTCAAATAATCAGGGCTGTGGAGTAGGGTTTTTTGGTCGTATTCTGAGTCATCGCGGAGTTTTGACCGGAGTCGTACTCGGAATCGGATATTTTGAAAAATTGTAACATTTTATTTTTGAAAATAACATGTAAAATTTGGCTATTGGCCGGGTTGGTTGGTTGATATTTAATTGAATGCACGTAAATGGGAAAGATATGAATAAAATGTGACGAAATTAAACTTTTATTAATCGGTGTCGTATTGTTTTTAACGACTCCACAGTCCTGCAAATAATTCATCTTTTGCCAATGAAAATATGTCAACAAGCCAGCATTGATGGAACTAAAGACGGAAAATTCTGATGCTGATATAATGTTGGAATAACCAGGGCTTTTTTTCCATTTATCGTGGTGGAACGGCGATCCGGCATCTTTTTTCATGGTATTTATTTTCAAAATTTCTAAATCAATTAGACGAAACAATGTTTGCGCTTACGTAGTTACAATCGATATTTATATAATTCGACAAAATGATAAAATATGGTATTGTAATGAATCGGATGAGACGTGGATGGATTCGAAATTGGCTCTCCAGTGGCGACGAGGGTGAAGGGGACTTGTCCACGTTCCCATTGGTCACTCGTGCTCAAGGAATGATAACGGCCAGTAACGTCTGACGCATAGACTTAACATATTTTCTGTATGTCTGACGTTTGTGATTGAATGTACGTGCCTAGCGATTGACAATGTGCGAAGCATATTATTAACTTCATTCTTTAAATTTTGATGACATGTCTAAAATAAAAAATATAGGCATAGGAAAAACTGCTTTGAATTTCATTTCAATGATATTTAAATATAATTTTATTTAGTAAAAAGCTTGGCATGAGTTCCAGCGCCTTTTTTTCAAAAAAAGCCATAGGAATATCCAACCACAATATAAGATAATTCTAGTGAAACTAAATACAGTAGAACCTCGATTTTCCGGACAAATTGGGGTTGAAGATAGTCCGGATAAGGAGAAATCCGGATAATCCAAAAAATCATAATTGACAGGCAAAGACTAGTATATTCAGTTTAAATCATTTTTATTTATTTAGATTAATACATAGCTTTAATAATAAATATTTTTTTATTGAAAAAATTACGTATCGATTTCTGATAAAGCTAGCCTTTCTTTTCGATACTGCCAAATCACGAATACTTTTAAGCAGGGCTTTTATTTCCCATTTAACGCAGTGGAATGGCGTTCCGGCACCTTTTTTTATAGATTTCAAAATCAATTAGACAAAATTTTACTTAAATGATATTTGAATATAATTTTTAATTAGTAAAAAGCTTGACATGAAGTGAGTTCCGGCACCTTTTTTTCAAAAAAAGCCCTGGTTTTAAGACACATAAGTTGTCTTGAATGACACTCTTATTGACTCTCAAGCCACTTCATGGCGACATCTAGACACTGAAAAGCTTCAGAATGTGTAAGATCAAGATTTCCCCACACTAATCTCTTCTACGCCTTCTTGATCTTTGTTCCTCTGAGGTTCATATTTCTTTAATTATTTGGCCATCATTCAAAATTTGGAATCCAGGATAGTTTGCATCGCCACCATATTTATTAGACAAAAACGTCCCGATTCACCCCGTTTCAAAGCATCGATTATATCTAATTTGTCTTTTAATGAAACTACGGCACGTTTTCTTTTCATTGACATATATCGTGGTAATATTAAAAATAAATATTTAAATCGTGATCATTTTTTCAAGAAACAAACGTTCAATTCGTATCGAATTTGGACGATGACTGATCCATATTTTACACAGGACTTATTGTTAGAACAAATGCAACGATCAAAATATTAAGACTGCATTCCATCACGTACGTAAAAAGTGGACGCTATTCGCCACGTGCATATCAGCAAATTTGTAATATTTTTGTTTATTTTGACCAATCCGGATTGTCTAAAATCCGGATAATCGAGGTTCTACTGTATTTAAAAAAAAAAAAAAATTCGACATTATTATTATATATTCAACAGTAGTTTAATATCCCATTTGTTGTAGAAAAAGTACATTTTAATTGCTTATTTAGGTATTAGTAGATATTTAAAAGTTAAAAACAATATTCTTGATGGATTTGTGATAGAATTTCATCAATAAACTATCTCATGTTGATAAAGAAACAATTTACCGCATATCATTACGACGACAAATATTTTTGACAATCAACCACAAACAATAATCATAAAAATTGAATTATAGCTAACCAATTTTTTTATTATTAGAAATATGGTCATGTTCATAAAGTGTGTCTCAAACTTTTGAGACAAAAGCCAGAATCCCACCTTTCAGATAAAGAGGTATGGTATCATCAGATCCACATGTCCTTCCCAGGTTTTAAATCTTTCTATATCCTCAATCTTCAAGCCAATCAAGAATCCTAAGTACTGCTACCACAATATCTGGTGCTTGTTGCTATTTGAAGCTCAAAATACATTGTCAGGTGCCGTGATTTAATACTGTAAAGCAGCACGCAAATTTCCTGGTACAGTGGTCAATGTTATTGTCTTCCATGACGGACCTTACTGGTCCCTGTATGAGCAGATTTTTTCAGTCAATTTATCAATCCTATCCAAAAATGCATGGGTGTTTGTCTTGTTAAAAATCCCTTTCCAACCGTCTGATCACAAAAGCGTCGCGTAGCGTGAGCATTTAGCTAACCACTTGTCTTGTCCTATTCCTCGTACCCTTTTAAATGCTCTCTGAAAAAGGAAAAACTCCATCTTTGCATGAAGCGTAGTGATAAAAAAATGCCGGATCAATTTTTATCTTTTTGGACTGTAAAGAAAGGTTTACTCGACGGAGGATGGATTTCTTGCATAAATAGGCTTTTTTTTCACTCCCTAATATTCTTATCGCCAGCTTCCTCATCACCTCATCTCTACACCTCAAAAGTGTATCTGTAGCACAAAATTATCAATCGATAGAATCTCCAACTCATTTGATAGCAGCTTTGAATAATCTGTTAACGGCTGCAAGTGCCAAGTTTGAGAAGCGCAGATTAGCTTGACAAACAAATTCGTCACTTATTATGTAATTTTTTAGTCAAGTTTTGATTGTTTTTGAAAATACTTTATTTAGATTTACATTAACACACTGAGAGACAGATGAAAACAAGCATGTGCTAAAGTGTATTTTGGTAATTGCGTGAAATTAATAAACACATCGATGGCTTAAAGCAACGTTGTCCAACAGAAATCGTTTGGTGGGTCAAATAAAATATTACCGGTATAGTGATCCGCATAAAAAAACAAAACAAACG
Source organism: Himalopsyche kuldschensis (assembly GCA_028554975.1). NCBI lineage: Eukaryota > Metazoa > Arthropoda > Insecta > Trichoptera > Rhyacophilidae > Himalopsyche > Himalopsyche kuldschensis. The sequence goes on along the minus strand of JAHFWI010000031.1, from coordinate 919,913 downwards.
TTATAAAAACAATTAATTAATAATTAAAATGACACATTTTTATTTAAAAACAACCAAAAAACTTATCAAAACATTTAATTTACTTAATAATTAATAAGACACTTGGCCGTTGAAAATCTTAAATTGGGCCGCATGCGGCCCGTGGGCCGCGTGTTGTACATGGCTGGATTAATGAGTAAATTTACTATCTCCGTTTTTGTCAATTGTGCAGGAGAGGGTAATAACTGATTATTTTGGTATTTTCAAACCGATCGGGAAAAATTCAAATAGGGCTTTCAAACGTTTTTTTCGTACCACCGCTGAAAAACAACGAATGAATGACAGGTGACAATAGAAAATGGTGGAGTTGGATAATTAGCAGAGTAGGCTTTTAGAACGACAATGGAGTTATCAAATTTTCCTAAAACGTTTTAAAGATGCACTCAAATAAGTTTTGTTTATAAAAAAAACAAGATGGCATTATTAAGTCAGTTTCAGCCAAAAGTGGAGTTAACAAAAACTCTTTAAACCATCTATATATGGATAAAATTTTAATCTCTCCCACTGTGGAGCATATAGACGCCTTATGAAGTCTCACCAATTGCTACTCAGTTGCTCAACCTCTCTTTTTGAAGAGAGTAGGACAAGTGGCATCATGATTGTATTTTAATAAATAGAGCACAATAATTATTGTTTTGTACTATTTCCACAAATATTTTATAATGATCTTGATTGTTGGCATTGATACGGTTGATATTTAATTGAATACACATAAATAGTAAAATAAGGGAAAAAAGTGACGACATTAAACTTTTTTTAGTCGGAGTCGTGTTTTTGGTCAATGTTGGAGTCGGAGTCGGACTTTTTTTTACCGACTCCACAGCCCTGAATTTAGCTATTGGCCGGATTGGTTGGTTGATATATAATTGAATACACATAAATAGGAAAGTTAGAATAGAAATGTAACGAAATTAAACCTTTTTTTTAAAGTAGGAGTCGTTTTTTGGTCAATATTGGAGTTGGAGTCGTATTTTTTTTTTGATGACTCCACTGCCCTGATTTTATGTTTTAAAACAATTAAAATAAAGATACAATTAACATTTACAAGGGACATTAAAAGAATGTGTTAAAAGTATTGACAAGTGAGGTTTTTGCACTCTTCGTTTTAAGTGCGGTGTGAAATATTATTGATTTCAGTAAAAAGTATATTAACATTGAACTAGTGTATTTGTACAAACTACATTTTTGTAGTTTACTTCGTTCTGTTTGTAAGTAAACATAAGTTTTATATATAGAGGTAAGAAAACTATATACAGTGAAACCCCGATTCTATGTTTTTCAAGGGACCGTAAAAAACAAACGATTAATGCGGGAAAGTTTTAAATATTAACTAAAAAAAAAAAAACTTTTGAAAAATTAATTTATTTATCAGAATTTCTTATTATACCTTGTTGCCTCTTTGCAGTTTGGCACTTCAATTTAAACAAATGCCCCTCAAATTCGTATATTTTTTTAACAGATTAATCTTCATATATCCTTGTAGTAGAAAAATATTTTTATTTTTTCGAAGGCCAACAACGTTGCTGTAAATGTCATTGCATGGTTGATTATTGCGTTTTTAACCATCTGCCTCTACACAAGGCACGCTCAGTAATTACCGGAAACATTGTGACAATGAATCGTAAACAATTGCACACTTGCAGTCTCAGTGTTTTTCTACGAATCGATTGGATGGAGTCGAATGTGTTTCTAAGAAATATTCAACAAAAACGGTCAATCGGGATAATATTTGTGACGAGACCAGTGGCGGCCGGTGACAAGAGTTCTTTCCTATTCATTGGAATTTAGAACACTTCGGAGTGCCAGTCTTATGAATTTTTGGCTGTCCGTAGTACGGAAAAATAGTTGAATCTTTTTTTGTACTCCCTAATACTCTGTCGCCAGCCGCCACTGACGTACCATAATTATACGACCATAAATCGGGGAACGGTTAATGCGGGAACTTTTTACATTGTTCTTATGGGTTTTTCGCCGGGACTATACAAAATGAACGAACCACGCGGGAAAACGGTAAATGCGAGAAAGTAAAGTCGGGGTTCCACTGTACCTATATAATATATACAAATGTTCACTATTTACAACACTTACAATGTAATCTGTGATAACTCGATCTGTTCATAAGTGCACATCAGGCATAATATATAAATGATTGTTGTTCTAATAATAATTTAAATAATTGAATATAAAATATAAATTTATAACTATGTGACAAACTTTATCATACCAATTTAACCTTTAATATTGGTGGTGCTTGGACCATAGCCGGATCCAAGGGGGGGGGGTTAAATTTCAAACGATTTTTATTTAAATATATATAATTTTGTTCTTTTTTTTTTTCTTTAGTTTAACTTTAGTTTTTTCTGGCTTTGTAACACATTCACTGGAAAATGGATATTTAGCCTGAAAACTTTTTGAGCCGATTTGCAACGTCAAAAAATTGACAATTTTACTTAATTTTATAATATTTGCGATTTTTCTCTGGTATTTAACCGAATCTAAAAAGAATTTAATAGAATCGATGATAATGGTCAGCGTCATCAATGAAATCACATGATTTTGTTCGGGGTCATCACTTCTCTAAGCGCAGGGTTATCATTTCTCTGTAAAAAAAATGCACAAAATCTCAATCGCGTAAAAAGGGGACTGGGAGTATATATTTATTTTAATCATATATTTTTGAATGTATTATTTATGTATCATGTTTATTTTCAAATTGAATGGCCACCCCCTGGGACAATTTCTGGATCCGCCAGTGGTTTGGACATAACCTATTCTCTATTTTCTTTTATTTTCCAGAATTGACAAAACACATCCAAGATGTCTGACGTTTCGAAAAGTCTCCAGCTGCTTTTCGATAGGCCTTCTGAGCCATTGTTCATGCCCAAGGGTGATGAGGGAGCCGTATTTGAAGTTCCACAGGATTTCTTAGTAAGTGCTATAAGGATATTATTTGTTCACTTTTAATGTGTTAGCTGTCTAAACTTGGTGGAATGGCATTATAATCAAAAATAATAATACATTTTTAGTACTTATTCTACATTAAATTTATTTAGACCAAGACCGGTTTCACTCATCGTGAGCATTATCAACTATCGATTAATAATTGGTATTATAGTAAAAATGTTGTAGCTTGTATTGCTAAGAGGTCTTCAACATTTGAATTATGATTTTGTTTTTATTTTACTTTGATTTATTTGTTGTAATACCAATTGTTTGTCATGCCTTGTAAGTCTTGCATAACTTTTGTTTACATAGCTTGCAATGAGCGAAATCGGTTCTGATCTAAATAAATTCAATGTCAATATTTTCATGATATTCTTTGTATTATGATATCGCCCTTTCGAAGCCAAAAGGGCGTTAGTGACAAATTGATACTTTTCAGGAGAGCAAAAAGAGTGAACAAAAACAAATATTGTGACAATTAGAACAACTTCGTTTCTTTACCACTTCTTTCCATTTATTGGAGTTTTTTTTTAAAGAGCATCCTTTTGGCAGTCTGTGCATGTTTTGTTTGTGAACCTTACCTCAAAATTATCTCAGAATCACCCAAATGTTACTAGCGCCTTTTTGGCTTGTTAGGGAAGATATATTATTAATATAAAATTTAAAATAACTTTGATTATTCCACTTAATGTGCTAACAACTGTGAGACGTGTTTCGCCTCTTTCAGAGGCACCTTCAGACTTAATATCGCAAAGTTTGCATAAGTAATGAAGCAAGATTGATTCTAATATTTTAAAATGATAAAATTACAAAATGGAGTTTGGGATTTTTCCTTTTTACGGGAAGTAAGGAGGGGGCTTTAGAATCAAAACAAAGCAAACAAATAATTATACTACTAATGACGTTAGCATTACAAAATGATAACTAATGATATGCAATCAATCAGATAGGTTTGGGATAAACCTTTTAATTGAAAATAATGTAAGCAGTGGCGAGCAACCTGTCCTATTAATTGCTGTGTTCTGATTCTATAACCCCCTCCTTGCTTCCCGTAAAAAGGAAAAATCCCAAACTCCATTTTGTAATTTTTTAGTTTTTTTTTGTTTGAATGTTTTTTATTGACTAACATAAATTTAGCATATGTAGTTTATGTAATAATATATATGGACTACTTGGGTTGTGATTGATTACGTTTTCGATGAAATGTATAATTCTATGTCAAATACCCGATTTTCTATCTTAAAAAATACAAAAGGTTGACTATCACTAATAAAAGTAAGTTAAAATATATACAGAATTATGCAACAAAGTGTTGTACAGCTGGTGTCCAAATTATGTTTTTAAATGACTCACAGTTTTAAAGTTATATCGCAAAAATTGCCGTAACGAATGGGTTAAATTGTATAACAATTGGGATTTATTTGCAGGCCAACCGTTATGCTGACATGGGAGTGGAATTGGGCAACCGATTCGGTGGAAATGTCTCCAAAATCCCCCTCAAGAACGTCCGTGGCATTGATCTCTCCGTTGCCCAGGAGTTGCCGAGGCAGGCGGAGTTCTCTCTGCTCATTCCTAAGCATCAAAGGATTGCCAAGGCTTTGATCGATATCTTCTTGGGTATGACTATTCAGTTCTGCATTATCTGTCAGTAGAATTTTGACTGCTTTGAGTTAGTAATGTTAGCAGATCGAATTTATTGTCCTATATTGCTTGGACAGTTAAAATACTAACCTAGCATTATGGAAATCTTTTAATGTGCGTAAAATATAAATAAAATAAATGTTTAGTTCCACGGCCCACAATTAAGCCCCTCAAGAACCACGTGTTGGCCAGGTATGATTTACAGCAGGCATGGCCAAACCATGGCCCACGAGCTATATGTGGCCCAATTGAAGGTTTTTTGTGGCCCTTTCAAGGTTTTAAACTTTCTATACATTTTGCATTTAGTCATTAGTAAAATATATTTAAAATTGTATTTTGCCTGGGTTTCACATTCTGTGTTCAAACAGGCTGACTAGATTTAAATAATTGACTGTAAATAAAAACGAATGTTAAGGGATTTAAAAAAAAATAAAGTAATTTTCTTTGTGAGCTGTTATATAGTATTCATTTAAAAATATCACTTCACTTTTGTTTAAAATATGTATGTAAAATAAAATATAATGTGCTGTCCATCAGAGACATGCATGATTTTTGAGCCACCAAATGATTTCAGCTGGGCATGCCTGACTTAGAACATAATTGAATTAAATAGGGCTGTGGAGCCGGAGTCGTAATCGGAGTCGGAAATTTTGAAAAGTTTGAACTTTTTATTTTTGCATTTTATATGTCAAATTTGGCTTTTGGTCGCATTGATAGGGTTGATATTGAATTGAAAACACATAAATTGGAAAATTAGGGGAAAAAAGTGACGATATTGAATTTTTTGGTCGGAGTCGGTTCGGAGTCGTGTTTTTGGTAAATGCTGGAGTCTGAGTCGGACTTTTTTTCACCTACTCCACAGCCCTGGAATTAACCACTTCAGTACCGTACGGCCACTGGTGGCCACCGCATACGGACGTCGCGAATAAAGTCGCAAATATTGCAAATTTTATAAAAACATCTTCCTGTAAGAACTCTTATGGTATTTTTCTTTTCATAGCAAGTAAAATCTATACACTGTATCTTAGAGGTCTGCACGGGCTCAGGTTTGGCTCGCGGGCCTTACCCGGCCCGGCCCGCGGGCCGGGTCGGGCCGGGTAACGAAGGCCCGTAATCGGGCCATTTCCGAATGAGGTCACCACTATCGTAAATCTAAATTTAATACTATAATAAACTTCACGTTCTCGTATTATTCATCTTTTCGACGTATTGTTCGTTATTTAAAAACATTCTCTCATGAACACCCATTCGAAAGAATAAGATGATTGTTCTTAACTTTATGACTTTTGACGCAATTATTTTAGTATTTTTTAATGATGTCTGCTTCATCGGCGATTGTACAATACGCATAATGATTTTTATAATATGATCCAGGGTATCAGTATGTCTTATATGGTGATTTCGATCAGTCGCAATCCGATTTGTTTGGTTGATTTTTTTTTAAATTTACCGACAAGAAATGGGCTTCGAAAACATTAAGACAAAACTGAAGAGTGGAGAATATATTTCTTCAGTTAAAACCCATGGGAAAAGTGAAGTGTGGAAATCATTTAGTGAAATTATAGAAGTGGCTTCAAACAAAAAAATTGGATACGTTTAGTGTATAAAATGTAAATGCATTTTCAGCTTTTCTAGTTCAAAAACTTCTCACTTGAGTCGTCATTCCTGTAAAACAAACAAAAACTAATTCTAATTAGGAAGAAATGTATTTCGCACAACTGCAAACACACGATAGTTGGTGAGTCAATTTTTAATTTTTATTTGAAAAAAAAATCGGGTTCTTTTCGGGTGAGGTCGAAAAATATCGGGCTCGGGTCGGGTACGGTTAAGATTTTTGCAAATGAGCCTCGGGCCGGGCCGGGCCGGGTTGGAGGTCTTCGGGTTCGGGCCGGGTGAAATTTTAAAATTTCGGCCCGTACAGACCTCTACTGTTTCTATACAAAAATTGTTCTTCTGCCATTAGTCAATCTTGAAAAAATATTTTTTAATTCGGGCGGTAGATGTGACCAATGCGTTTTGCTCGGTACTGAAGCGGTTAATATAACTTTTTTATTCCCAGATATGATGATGAATTTACATTACTTTTTTAGCTGTTCCAAACAACAAGTTACAAGACTTTTTGGCAACGGCAGCCCACTGCAGAGACAAAGTGAACGTACAACTATTCAACTATTGTTTGTCTGTGGCTTTATTACACAGGTAAGAAAAAATTTCACACATTGTTACCTTACTTTGAAATTTGTCCAACAACGACATTTGGTAGGAAATGTTTGTATTAACCGTAATCTAGCATATATTATTTAACTTCAGAATAATATATTATTTAACTGCGGAGTAAGCAGAAGGAGTTCAACTGCATCAGTTTGTCGTCGTTATTTCCATCATTATGATCATTATTTCTCAGTCAAATGGTAGAATAGAAACGATACAAACTGTTTACTGCGCGTCAGTTCAAGTACATCCGTGCACTTGAAATGCCTGAAGATGCCGAAACGCTAATCCCGGGCTGTTAGCGACAAAACTCAAACTATTTAAATTTGATATTGAAATTCCAAAAATTATAACAAAGGTGTTATAATAAAAATAATAATACATTTTTAGTACTTTTTCCACATAAAAAAATATTTGATCAGGACCGGTTTCGCTCATGGCGAGCATTGTCAACTGATAAGGAATACAATAAAACAGTGATATTTATACAAAAGTTAAGTATGAAAAACAAGGTATGACAAACAATTGGTAAAACAACTAAGCAAATAAATTGAAGCAAATTATGTACAAGAAAAATAGACTATAAATAAAATTAAAATAAAGTTTCAGTTATCAGTTGACAATGCTCGCCATGAGCGAAACCGGTCCCGATCAAATAAATTTTATGTGGAAAAGTACTAAAAATGTATTATTATTTTTATTATAATGCCTTTCCGCCAAGTATTGACAGTGAACACCTTAAAGGTGTTATAAGTAACCAAAATTCTGAATTGCTAAAATATTCGAATGCGTTCACGATGCAGAATAATTTAATTCTAGGCCAGACACCCGCAATGTTCCTCTGCCTAACTTCATGGAGACGTTCCCCGCCAAGTTTGTGGATCAGCAGGTATTCGCAAGCGCTAGAGAAGTCAGCGCCATTGTTCCAAATGAATTGAGAGTAAGTGATGATTATCATTCTTAACCTTCGTAGGACTATCCGTGAAAAATGACTCTCAGGTCGAAGGGGGGTAAAAAAAGACCCCAGTGTTTTGGCCTTATTGGCATAGACTGCAATAAAAAAATGATTGAATATGCTTTGACGTATATTTATACATCATTTATACATCATATAAAAATCCCTATTTTTCCTATAATTATTCATATTTAAGTCGCGCATGAAAACGACGACGTTTCCACTCCAACGGCTATGGCTGACTAACAATAGAGCCAGTGACTAACAAGCCAATAACCATACACGAAGTCACATTACCTTATCTCTTATCTTATCGCTTATCGCCTTTTATTGTTGCCAGATATGAAACACTCCGTCCATGTTATCTATGACTCGCTATGGCCACGTTCTCATATCGCTTATGGGCATGAAATTTTATGTCAGCGCTTCCCAGCGATTACTAACATCGACAATTAGACTGAAAAATTCCGACTTCTTCTATTTTTTAAACGATTACGGCGCAACTAGCCAAAAATATATAAAAAAAAAATTCTGCAAAAGGTGTAATAAACTATGATTTAAGAATACTAAAAGTTAAGACATCGTTTCACTAGTATTAAGATAGATATTTAAGGTAAAGTAGCTGTTGAGACAAAATCTATACCGTTAGGGATGGCTAGGTTAAGGCGACATATAAACCTGTGGTGCGGGAAAACTTTCATATTTCATACTGAGCTATAACTCATATAACTAATTTGTCGAGACCAGCGTTGTCCAACAGAAATCGTTTGGTGGGCCAAATAAAATATTACCGGTAAATGGTGAGCCGCATAAAAAAACAAAACAAACAATTTATTAATTAATAACTACAATGACACTTTTTTATTTAAAAACAACGAAAAAACTTATCAAAACATTTTATTTACTTAATAATTAATGTGACTACTTGTTTTTAGACTACTTGATATTTTTATATCGACTGGTAATTATTATTCGATGCACATCGCAGTATTCTTTAGGATCTTCTATTATAATAAATTTAAAAATTAAAGACGAATCATTTCAAAAAATAACGTATGCCTTACATTTATTTCATTTAATGTGCTTATTTTTAATAAATCTTTACAAAAATTTTGTCCCGTGACCGTATATCCATAATTTACCAAAATTTCAAGGTATGACAAACAACTAAGCAAATAAATTGAAGCAAAATATACTATAATTAAAACGTTGAAGACCTCTTACCAATGCAAGTTATTACATCAAAAATCAATAAGTATGAATGATCACTAACAAAGTAAGAGCGAAACCGGTCCTGATCCAATAAATTTAAGTGGTATGAGCACTAAAAATGTGTTATTATTCTATTATAATGCCATTCCACCAAGTATTGATAGTGGACACCTTAAAAGTGATTGTACAACTTGGTTGGAAAAAATATTTTTATTCATTTTAAATTACCTTCATTTCAAAAACAGTATATATTGTATTACGTGTGATCAAGATAAAATGTAAAAAAAAGTTTTCTTATTCAATTTGGGCGAATCCGGCGCGGCTTCATTTTAAAAATCAAACGGTCCTATAAGTGTCATATGTGATCAAGAAGCGAACCGGTCAGGACGGCATATGTCGCAAAACACTCATGGCGCCGCGAATCGCTTGAAAATATGAAACGGTCCAAGCTCACCAGAGCGTTAATTGCGTCTGGCCGAGCGATGGCACATAAGACCTTTGATCAACTACGTTTTAAATTGACTGGATTCGCCTAAATTCTCTTGCCGGTTCGCGTCGCTTACCTAAGACACGGGGTTAAAGAACACTGACATAAACCGATAGCTGTATTGACGAAGAAAATAAATTCGCTCGAAAATATTCACCAATGTTTGATTTTGTTTTACAGAGAACACCTATTATTATCCCCAAAGACTTCTCAGCGTCAGATTTAGATGAGGAACATCGAGTCGCTTACTTCCGTGAAGATATCGGAGTCAACCTTCATCATTGGCATTGGCATTTGGTGTACCCGTTCAGCTCAGCGACCAGAGCAATCGTCGACAAGAATAGGAGAGGAGAACTCTTTTACTACATGCACCAACAGATTCTTGCCAGGTATGATTAAGTTCCAGTGAATAGAAATTCACTAGAGAGCAATTGACTTCTGTGCAGGAGTCCTTGAATCCTCGTTCTATTCATTATTTTAAATGTGTTTGTTGTTTCTAGTTCTAATACCTCTTTGGGTAAAAGAAACGTACAACGTACAGTGTTCAGGAGACAGTTAAAACTAAATATTTCAACATACAGAAAAAATCTTCTTGAATCTTCTACAAAATCTCCTCCTCCAATCTCTTACAAATGAAATCTAGAAGATCTTTTTCGACGGTGCTAGAATTAAGCCGACAATATTACAATTACTTTTTAATCAAACAAAGTCTCTAATTAAAAGGTAGAATAACATATTAAAAAAAACAATCTTCTTCTTCATTGTGCATATGTATATGTTACAGTGAAACTGTATTATTTTTAATAGGTTTGTATGACAACATGATTTCACTGGTCACGATCATTGAAATTACTGGCCCAAGTCGATGATTTGCCGGCCCAAAATTTTGGTTTGCTTCAATGAAAAAAAAGCAGCAAGTAGTCCCTTTCATAAAAAGAGAACCAAAGAAAAAAACACAGACAAACATTAGGCTGATTTAATTTCAATGACAGCTAGGAGAAGAATATATATTTTACTGACTATACAGTTTCACTTCAACATATATACTGCAATAGTGTCAATAATCTCAATGTTACCATAGTTCTGCTTATAAATCTGACTTAAATAGACACAAAATGAGATCTTTTTTTCTCTGTCTTTAAGTTGTAGAACAAATGTTTGATATCCAATATGAATGCTTATGAAACAATATCATTTATGAACACCATTTTCTAGGTATAACTGCGAGCGTTTGTCTAACATGCTCCCCCGCGTGAAGCGCTTCAACAACTTCCGTGAACCCATCAAAGAAGGATACTTCCCTAAGCTGGACAGTCTCACGTCAGGCAGATCCTGGTCAGCCCGCGCTGCCAACATGAGTTGGTCTGATGTCACTCGGACGGTGGACGAAATTAATGTCGGTGTTGCCGATATAGAGCTCCATCGCACCAGGCTGGAGGAAGCCATCAGCACTGGGCTTATTCGAATGGTAAATGGATAAAAAACTTTTTAGACATTGTTGATTAATTGGGGATTTTGACTCGAGAACTCTTCATGTAATTTCAATATCAAATCTGAATTGTTTGAATTTTGTACTTTTCAATGAGTTTTGTCTCAACGACCCGGGTTTCGCCTTTCGGCATCTTCAGGCACTTAATTTTTGCATTCGATTTTCGCTATTTAGCATTTTAATAGTAATTTAACTTAGTGATCTACTTTTTTTAAATTTTTGTATATAAACAATACAAACTGTTTACTACGCGTCAGTTCAAGTAAAACCGTGCACTTGAAATGCTTGAAGATGCCGAAAGGCGAAACCTGGGTCGTTAGCGACAAAACTCATGGAAAATTACAAAATTTAAACAATTCAAATCCGAATCGTTTGATTTTTTTTTCTTTTCCTTGAGTTTAACAACATTCTTGTTCTAAAGAAAACTAACCTTTAACTGCCCGCGCTCTTTGGGCATAGGAAGTATTTCATTGACCGAGTAATTTGATAAAAACTTAATTTTTAAATTGGTCAGTCACAAAAATAACTATATCTCAAACAGACTAGTAAAAATATTTGGGTAAAATAAAAATGATTATAAAAAAGATTGTCTGAAGTCAACAGCAGAATACTGTTTTCAAACCGAGATATGCTAACTTTGTTTAAAATTAAATTTCAATTAAAAATTTTTAAATACCAATGTCAGTGTCTCCATTGTCCAATAAACATGCATACGTTTGAACAAAACTGATTTATTACGGTACAGTAATAAAACACAACAACACAAACTGAGTGAATAGTCGACCATGTAACGTAAACATTTACATTTAGGCATACATATTTCATAAAATCAAAATCGAAATTATGATTTCGTACATTGAAGTCAATACTGACTTAATCTAATATGTATATTTTGTAAACTATTATTCTAAATCAATGTAATCCTGTCATTAAACTCACCATACTCGCCGATCCAAATCCGCGGTCCCTATAAAGACTGTTGGGCAGATAAAGGTTAATTCAATGGATGTCTGTGATTTCTAAAAACTATGCCATATTCAGTGTTATTTCGGCTACAGATTTGCAGCGATCTCTGCGAATATCCTTAACCATAAACACTTTAATTATTGGGTGACATTCAATTTGTGTTTATGGTATTATTTCACAGCCTGACGGAACAACCAGACCATTAGACATCGATTCTCTGGGTAACATGATTGAGGCTAGTGACTTAAGCCCTAATCCAAACTACTACGGAAACTTCCATAACTTTGGACATCTCCTGACTGCTTGTATCCATGATCCAGACCATAGACACTTGGTGAGTATTTAACCGTTCATACCTTACGGCGTGCAGGCACGCGAAATCGGTCTAACTACCAGGGGCACGGCCTTACAGGCATGCAAACCCCACTATGAGCTTATTTATGAATAAATATCGTATTTTTAAATGAAATCTAATGCAAACACATCTTTTCAAGGTAAAGTGATTGTTTAGCCGTTTTTATTTTATTTGAGGTTAAGCTAACAGATGTCACTGTTGCACCTTATTATCGTAAATATCCCTAGAAACGTTTTTTAAATTTTACACTTTTGAATTTTTTTTTCTTTGAAAACTAAAAATAAGTCTGGTGTAAAATGATTTTCCGGGTATGTTACGTGGCATTTTCATGGAAAAATCGATGGTTGAAAATAGTGGCCTGTAGCAAAAATCCATGGAATACGCTTGGAATTTAGCAGGTTAAATATAAATTCTAAGCTATTTTAATCGATAAATCATTAAATCTTATTGAATTTCCTGCAAAATCTCTATAAATAAGTAACCCCTTGATTCGTTGGGTATGTTCTTCTGATGTAATGTTTTTCCTCTTTTTCACCACAGTTTGAAGGCAGCTTTTAAATAATGTATTGTAATGAAGTGTTTAATTTATTATGTAGGAGCTGTTCAGCGTGATGGCGGATGAAGCCACCACAATGCGAGATCCCTTTTTCTACCGGTGGCATGCCGTCATTGACAACCTCTTCCAGAAGTTCAAATCTTCACCATTGGTAGCACCTTATCCAAGAGCCCAGGTAATATAACATACAATCTTGATAGACATTGATAAAAACAGATTCGCAATTTGCAAACCACCTCAAAGAGGAATTCAGTCCCGATTTGTTTACATCCTTGTAATAATGGCCTTAAGCTAAATGCATTGGAACAGCTAGAAATTAATAGGAATAATCAATCCATTGACATTCTTAATGAACAAATCACAATTAACGCATCACCACTTCTTAAGCCTTTAATAAGCGTTAATACAATTTTAAATAAATCAACTTGATACAATACTAATCGTCTATTCCCACTTAGTAAAAACCCAGATTAGCTTTCACTTCATGAATACATCAAATCAATTTATCACATTCAATAACTTATTATTTCCATATAAAATTAAGATGGTGGAGCAGAGAAGAAGATGTATTGTGTACCCTGTCTAAGCGGGCTATATATACTTGATCTAATGCACGTTTAAAACATATTTCTGAAGAGGGCGTAAGCCGAAATAGCTATCAACAAATATATAAAATAATTTCTGTAGAATTAAAATACACACATACATTAAGACGCCGAAATGCGAAACTCTTCAAAATCCTAGCGATTCAAGTTTCTGTATTGTTGATTATTGTTTCTGTATGTTAATATTTGTGCCTCCAGCTGAACAATCCCAACATCACCATCAGATCTGTGCAAGTCACTGGTGGAGGTGCAGCTAATCAGCTGAACACCTTCTGGATGCAGAGCGACGTTGATCTTGCTAGGGGACTTGACTTCTCGCAACGTGGACCAGTGCTTGTGCGATTCACACATCTGAACCACACCGACTTCTCATACAAGTGAGTGAAACCAGTCGAATTTTTCAGAATGGCTTGAAATCGATAGAGCAACTGGTACATTATTTTTGGGAAAGAACGTTGGAGAAAAAGTAATTGTGCATTAGTGCACTGTTCCTTCCCTTATATTCAAGCAATAAGCTATTTATAAAATAAACACATATACAAATTTATTCATTCAAAATTCCTTAAGTATGTGTTTCAGAAAACAATGTTTCACACATGTTGTTGTGAACGATGCCAAAATAATAATAATAATAAAATCAAATTTGAATTTTGTCGCTAACGACCCGGGTTTCACCTTTTGGCATCTTCATGCATTTCAAGTGCACGGTTTTCCATTTTCATAATTTGACCAAGTTTAATTCATTGAAAATCTAGTAATCACCGAGACTAGGTGCATTAAGTCATTGACTGATAATTTGAGAGATAATCCAAAATGGCAGCTGTTGCAAACTATAACATACTTTTATATCGAATGTTTGAATCGAAACGAATTTATAGCCTAACCTAACCTATCTAAAATATTTATTTAAGTATTACCTAAAGTAATAAAAATTGTCGGTCCCTGTGGTCTAGTGGCAAGAGCTTTGTCCTAGCGATCTGGGGACCCGAGTTCAATTCTCGGCAAGGTTGGATTTTTTCAATTTGAAAAAAGAGATCTTGGGCTGGGTGTATGTTATTTATCGTTGATTTTGTGCACAACTGATTTATTATTTATCATCGAGTTAATCTCGTATGACTTTCACAATTAAGAATATTTGGCGCATTGGCGTAAGCTGTAATGCCAAATATTTTTTTTTTCTTAAATTAAAAAAAAAATATATATATTTTATAGTATGCTACAGTGGCCATGTTAGATTATCTGGCAAATTATCAGTCAAAGACTTAATGCACCTAGTCTCAATGATTACCGAAAATTTTAACAGTTCATTAACCTTAAAACAGTTGGTCTTTTTGCCCAAAATAGCTGTTTTTTGCAATATTTTTGATAGTGACAACATTACCGATTAAAGTTTAATTATTTTTCACTCAGCATCGTGGTGAATAACGCTGGCCAAGCAAAGATGGGCACGGTGCGTATCTTCATGGGACCCAAGACCGACGAGCGTGGCTTGCCATGGCAGTTGGCTGACCAGCGATCGATGATGGTTGAAATGGACAGATTCACTACCCAATGTAAGTACTCAGTAAACTGATAGTAAACCATTTCTACACTGGTGAAGAAGATTGATCTTCTCTATTGATTTCTGAGGGTTATTAATCAATCAATTCCATTAAAAATACAATGGATGGAACATCTCCTAGCACTATCTTGAAAGTAATGAGTGGCAAATACTATTTAAATATATTTTAAACCTTTCATCAGTATGACCGGAATTTGACCTGTCAATTTTTTTTTTACCTTCCTTTAACTATTACTTTGTGTATTTGTTACAGTGAAACTGTAAATAATATTAATAAACTGTAATAAATAATATTTGTTACAGTGAAACTGTAAATAATAAGAGAATATATTTTCACTGAGAATATATTCTCAGTGAAAATATATTCTCACTGACTTGGCTAGTGAAAATGTATCAGGCATTAGTATGAAATTATTTATTTATTGGCAAAAAATAATATAAAATACATGGCAATACTTACATAAGTTATTATTTACATAAGAAGAAAAAAAATATAAACAAAGCATCAAGTTCACTGTCGAAGATGTCCACATCAACAGGCAGTGCATTCATCAGCCGTACAGCCTTTGCGACTGGAGATTCAAATGAACCACGTGACAAACAAGTTTTGACAAAGAAAATTGATTTGCCTTGGTTACGGCCACGTAGGTAGGAACTAGGAGCATGCAAACTTAAATTTTCAAGGATGCCAGGGTTATCAACTCGGCCCCGAAGAAGAAGAGAAAAATGTTTCGATATTGAAATTGATCTTCGAGCTTCAAGAGTGTGAAACGAAAGCATTCCTAAAAAAACTTGGTTGGATAATATTATGATTTCACTGGTCACGATCAGGGTAATTATATTGGCCCAAGTATCATATACTTATATCTATCAATGACGTTTGGCTGTCACAGTATTTTTATTCAATATTTGTTTCAAATGAACAATAAAATCAGAAAAAACTCACAATGATATCAATAAAGATCGAGGCTTAAATATTGACAGTAAAGCTTCCAGATAAGTTTAATTTAAATTTAAAAAGAAAACAGATTTATACATGTAATGAATTAAGTCACTACTGATTATTTGGCAGATAGTACAAAATGGCCGCTGTGGCATACTATAACATACTTCTATATCGAATGTTCGAATCGAAACGAATTTCAAACCGAACCTAACCGATCTAAAATAATATAATATATTAAAGCATTATCTCAAAATAATATACAGTGAAACCCCGATTCTACGTTTTCAAGGGGCCGTATAAAATAAACGATTAATGCGGGAAACGATGAATGCGGGAAAGTTTTCAATATGGTCTAAATGCCGGGACTATAGAAAATGAACGCACCACGCGCGTAAACGTATAATGCGAGAACGTAAGATCGGGGTTCCACTGTATAAAAATATGTTATAGTATGCTGCAGCAGCCATGTTGGATTATCTGTCAAATTGTCAGTCAGAAACTTAATGCACCTAGTCTTGATGATTACCGAAAATGTGAAGGTAATCTTCAAAAAAATGATTATCATTATTGCCTTTCTATTCATAGTGCGCGCTGGTCAGAATACCATCACCCGTCGCTCCACCGACTCTTCTGTGACAATTCCATTCGAGAGGACGTTCCGTAACTTGAATAGCAACCCTCGCGATGAATCCCAGGCGTCCCAGAACTTCAACTTCTGCGGCTGTGGATGGCCACAGCATATGCTCATCCCCAAGGGAACCGGGGCTGGAGCAGCCTATGAGCTCTTCGTCATGATCTCCAACTATGATTTGGATAGTGTAAGTATATTTTAACCATGAAGTAGAATAGAATGAGAAGAAAGAACGTTTGAGGCTTAAGTGTTCATTCAAGTTTCAATTGGAGCAAATAGAATTGAACTAGAGTTCATTTATATAATCTGTTATTGTGTTTTAGAAACAATGACCGTTATTGTATTAACCTTTAAACGCCTCTGCAATTTTTGGGAAATATCCGCGCGACCCGTAGCTCTTATAAAAATAATTATATATATGCAAGAAGTCAGCCTATGTGGGTAAAAAGTATTAGCAAAATAAAAGATTGCTTATTATTTACGAACAAGGACCAGCACCACAACTTGTACGCTTTCTAATTCTTTAGGTAAAAAAATAAACGAATCAATTTTAGCTACAGCTATCTTGAAAAAGTCACCCCCAAAGGATAAATTTAAAGGTATGGAAAAAAAATCTGTATCCCTATATATTGTATGGTGTGAATAAAGCTGATTTATTACGATCCACCAGATATAACACAATGCATATCCCAAGAGTCAACCTTGTAACGCAGATTTTTATATTCCTCATTATGACAAAAATATTTAACGAAACAGAAAATAAAATTATGGATCGGTATCTCAAAGTTATTATTTATGAAAGCTTATATTCATATGTTGAAAACTATTATCATAAATCAGTGTAATCTGATAGCGAAGTGCACCATAATCACTGGTCCCATACGGGACTGTAGGGCTTTAAAAGATTAAAGGTTATGAAGCAGCGCATGCAAATACATTTTGTGCTTGATTGAAGAATCTTGAATGTAATCGAGTGGATTGTTATAGTATCTTTTCACTACTTCTGGCTTTCTGGTTAAGAATTATTAATATTTATAGGAATTATATATTCTACGGTTTTATATTTCTCATCCCAAAGGTAAACCAAAACATCACTGGCATCCCGTGCGCCGACGCATCGACCTTCTGTGGAATCCGTGACAGTCTGTACCCTGATAGACGGGCAATGGGCTACCCATTCGACAGGCCACCAAGGGGAGAAGTAGGCACACTCCGTGACTTCTTGCAACCAAACATGGCAGTCCAGGATGTCACTATAAAGTTCACAGAGAGGACTATCCAGAACCCAAGGAATCCTACCTCAACCGGCTAACCAATTAACTAATAAAACATATAGTTTTAAAAAATGACGCCATTTTGTAGATTAATTCTTGATTGAAATGGGAGATATAAAGAAGTCTTTCAAATGTTATAATCAAATCCTCAGTAAAATGAGTGATATATCATGTAAAATAAACATTTGCACATACAGGATTATAAGTAGGGAGTGACTTTATAAGATATCAATGTTTACTAACTTGTCAATTTATTTTCAATCTTTTATTCATAGACTAAACTACATATATTAAAATTATATAGAATTCAATTCACACTTTCTTATAATATTCAAATTATTGTAATGGAACACTCAAACAAATCAAAATGGCTCCTTTCTTTTTAAGTATGTGAACACTGTTCTGTCAATTGATGTGTTAATCTCACCTCTAATATGAAAAATATTAGTTATTACACATAGAAATAATGTTGTTAATTTAAAATATAAAATATCAATGGCAGGACTGTACAATTATTCTGACAAATGGCTTTGTTAAAATGTATACGATTTTTGTTATTTATTCAATTGATGTATTGAAAGTCTGTAAGCAGAATTATCTATGTTCAGTTTGAAACATGTCAACAGATTTTCTTAGTTCAGCCCATTTTGTTTCCTTCTACCAGAGTACAATAATTATTATTCTAACAAATACTCACTTCTTTCCATAGCTGAAAATGTTTAAAAGGCAGAGAACTAAAATTGAAGCATACACTGTATTTAAAACATTTAGTTGTGTTATTTAAATGTAATATTGTTTGTGGTAGACATATTCTTTGTTGATGAAACAAGTTTTCAAGTGTCATCTTCAGTTAAAATTGTCTTAAATAATATAGGTAATAGTCTTAATTTAAATTCATTTGTCTTTACATTTTGTTTCAAACTGACAGATCTTCTACTTCTCATCTTCTATATAAATTATTGCTTCTTTTTTGTTTTATTATTAATATAAGATATTAATATTTAACTGGAAAATATAATACTAGGTTTAATGGTAAAATTGTAAGACTGATGTAAATATATTATTGTACATATGTATATAACAAATCTGAGAAACTGACTTAAGGTTATTATAGTTAATAAAAAAATTCTTTACTACAAGTTGATTGTTTTATTAACCTTGGAAGACGGTCCCTGAAAAATAACGCATGATCCGAATAGGGGTCTAAAGATACCCAGTGATATGGCTTTATTGGCATAGATTGCATTAAAAAATATGCTTTAACGTATCTTTATACATTGTTCTAAGAAATATATATATAAAATTCAATAATTTTCCAATAATTATTCATATTTAATTTGTGCATGAAAGAGACAACCTGATCGAGTTGATGCTCATTACAGACTGGCATAATCAAAACTATGAAAGCCAGCGCTTATCTACACCTTTTAACGTAAAAAGTATCCATTTGATTTGAAAAATTTTAACGAGGCGCGCTTGAGATAAGATAACGTTATCTTATTGCCTATGGGCAGTGAAGTTTGAATCCTGGCAATTTGTAGCGACGATATAAATGGTTTTCGGCCAATAATAATCCGACTTATTTTCTTTTTTATTTAATTGTGAGGAAACTGTCGATAAAAATCATACAAGTGTAAAAAACAGTAATATAAAAATACCAAAAGTTTACACATTGTATCACCGATAGTAAGATGATTGACTCAGCTTCCCCAGAATTTTTCATGGCGTTAAAAGGTGATTATTCGTGATAATTGTTTTTATTTCTCGGTAATCTTGCACAGTCGTGCATCGTTGTCGTCCTCCTACCTGATTGCCTTCAATTTAACCAGTTTCTCTGAATTTATTCAAAAAAACTGAGCACCGTATCCCACACGTTTCGAAATTTCATTAATTTAAATGTTTGGGTCTGCGAAAGCCAAAATATTTGATTTTGTCGTGAGCGTCATACGCTTTGGATTTTTCATTTTTTAAACCGTATTGACACAGCCACGATGCACGCAAAGCTGGTGAAATATAAAGAAACGAAACTTGTAACAGTTGAAAGCCAAACATCACTGGACAATATAAAAAAATAGTAGAGGGTTGTAACCATTGAATTAAGAGAAAGAGAGAAACTCAAACTCGCAATTGCGGGCGGTTACTTGCGATTAACAATCGACAGGCCAGCACTGTAGATATTTTAGATAAAGTGGCAGAAGAGGTCCTCTATCTAACCCGAGGGGAAGGAAAAGTTAACTAAACAATAATTCTAGATAAGTCCTTCATTTATTGGCTAGTATCATTTTGTCAGGAAAAATTGTTGGACTCCCAACGTAACACATCCAGTCCAGCAAAGACTACACTCCAGTATTCACAGCTTGAATATATAGCTCTAGGTGTGTTATTGTTTATTATTAGGATAATATACAATACATGCATTACAGCTGACGCCAATGCGCCATGCATTTGACAGTGTTATCTCATCCATTGCAATTTATGTTTCATTTAAAAGTTGATCATTGATAACGCATGTTTTCAACCTGAGCCCATACAAATTACAAAAAAATATTTTGAATAAATAAACACATTTTTGCTGCACTACTTCCACGTATAATTTTATAAAGATCATGACCAGTTTCGCTCGGTGATGACATTCTCATTGAAACAGGGTTATTTAAAACAAAATGAGAAATACAAGTCAAGATTTAATAAACAATATGTTTAACATATAGGCATGTTATTTCATCCATAGCATTTCAGTGTCATTTAATAGTTGAGCATCGATTCCTCGTGTCTTCAGCCATCTTCAGCAAATTATTCACCATCTTGGTCAGAATCTACGTGCACTTTGAAGTAACATCAATTTACATGTAGATTTAATCTGAAGTTAATCAAGGAAAAAAAAAGAGTTGCAAAGATGATAGCTATTATGCCATCGGCAGAACTATGTTTAAGCATACATTTACTATATATACTGGTGTAGAAAAGGTACACAATACATCTTCTCTTCTGTTCTAGCTCTTAATTTTATATTGAAATAATAAATTATTAAATGTGACAAATTTGTTTTATGTATTTCTTGAAGTGAGAGCTAATCTGGGTTTTTATTGAGTGGGAATGAGAATTTATTATTTTTAAAACATGACTATAATTGAATGAAATTTGAATTTTTTTTAAGAACTGTCAAGAGTCAGTTCAAATACATTCAAGATGCTGTTAGGCAAAATTCAGGTTGATATTATGAAAGTATTTTCAGTACAGCTATAGATATCAATGGTTGCCTTATGCTAGAAATAATAATCCCTGAAAGCCATCATTCTTGATAGATGAAGGTGAAGAGACATTTTAATGGAAGCCAAGACCCAACCATGGTTATTGCATTGATGGTAATGTTTATCACAGTCTTTTTTGAGGGCCCTTGGAAATGTATGAATCACTGTATATCTAATTTTGACTTTTCAGTTTACAATTGAAATATTATGGGTTGTGATGTCGTACTTTTTTTTTACCATGATCGCCATGGAGAATTGAAAGTAATGAAAACTGCTAATAAATGCATCATACAAAATTTATTTAGAGGTTAAGGATAGAATGATAAGCAAATAAAAAGCATTAACCATTAAAGCAAAGTGTTTGTCCAATCCGATCCTTCTAACTTTCCATGGAGAAGCTTAGTTTAATTGCCTCCCGATTTTAGTTTAGGATGGGTGCGAGAAGGAATTTTAGACAAACTAGATAAGTGATAGTTCTTTCATAGTCATATATCCTTACACCCACACTCTTGTGAAATTAGAAGATACGGTACCAATCAAATCTAGATTAATCTCCATCTGTCAAAGATCTTACACGATTTCAAAAATATTTTTTTATCTGGTTATTGGAGTCAATAGAATAAAAAATTACAAAAACAGACTTTCTGTGAGAACATGATTGTATCAACCACAAACTGGAGATTATCAAATATTTTTACAATAAAACCGCAATCCCTAATCATTCTTCTTCACCAGTTTATTTCCAGGAGCTTTGAATGCGAGATAACTCTATGTTCTGTTGACTGTTAACCTCTTCCCTGCTGATCCGATTTACGAATATTTCAAACATTAGTTCATCAGTATCTGTGTTAAAAACACCCAAGAGATTATGAGATCAAATAATGCATACATATTTGAATAAAAAAATCATGACTGTGACAGTTTTAACACATATAATTCTATTTATTATTGAATACCAATTTTCAACACACCAACATCAGGCATCTCAGCATATGAAACGCTAGCAGTCAATGGGTTAAAGTAAAGAAATTTACTAATGTAGGCCTGCTAATGTTGGCATGCTAATGTCCTGCATGCTAACGTCACTGCACCCATTTGTATCTGGCTTCCTTGTCCCTATCAGTTGTCTTATTTATACCCAGATTATGACAGAATCTGTTAACTTCAGATGATAAACCCAACTGTCAGAATCAGTTGGAAGATGAAACTAGCAAAGTCTCCCTGGTAATAGAAAATAATAATATTATTTCTGAATGATTCTTTGATTAAAAGTGATTCAAGCGCAAGAGTGAACTTGAACTGCAGCGTAGTAAATAGTAAGTCATTAAGTTTAATTGTTATTATCGTAATCTGGATGAATTAACGAATTTTAATGAGTTTCAATTAATCATGTGGATAAATTACAGTTAATTAATAGATTAAGTTAAATTAATTACCAGTTAAAAGCATGGAAATGCCTGAATATGCCGAAAGGTGAATCCCGGGTCGTTAGCAACAAAACTCATTGTAAAGTAAAAAACTCCACCAAGTGAACACCTTAAAAGTGATTTTCCTTTTTTGGGCTATTTTTATAAAAAGGAATAAAACGCAGTCCATGAGTTGGTTGCAGCTGGTTTATTCTATTCTCTTAGATTGAATCCTAAAGTGACAGATAACATGAGGTTATCGAACCAATGTTGTTGATGATAAATTTAATTGTTGTCTGAAAAAAAGATTATTTGAGGTTTTGCACACTTTTAATTTTTGATATCGGATTAAATCAGTACTGTGTGAAAAAAATGGTTTTATTTAAAAGGATACTATCAGAACCAAATCCTTACTGTATTCATTAGTTAACAGTGGTAAACAAATCGTTATTTTTAAATTCAGAACAGGAAGTTTATCTTTGAACACAGGTACGTACATATTTCATTATAATTGGTTTTTCATGATCACTTTAAGGTGTTAGTTGTCATTTTTTAGTGGAAATGTATTGTTTAAATAAATAAAAGACATTATATAGTACTATTTCCACATATATTCTGATATAGTTCATTACCAGTTTCGCTAATCGTGAGCATTATCAAAGTACCGTAAAACGGGGTGAATATAGAATGGAGGTTCATATATTCCAATCCTTACAATCTGTTGTTTTGTCTCTATTCACCTGCCAAGTCTCAATTCACACTCTCTCGTCTCTATTCACCCCAATTCAATGTGAATAGAGACATCGAACAAAATTGACTGTGTCCTAATAACGATAGTGAATATTTGAAAATTTTGTCATGAATGTGTAGTAGGACCATAGAAACAAGTTTTAAGCATTCATATTTGAATAATGTGGTGCAGGTGTGAAGATACATAGTCGTGAAGGGTAATAAGTGTCTCTATTCACCTCGTTTTACGGTATATCAAATGGTTGTCGCAAGGTATGAAAGTCCTGATCTTTATAAAAATATATGTTTAAATAGTACTTTGTAACGTATAATTAAAATTATTGACTGAGAGTGCTTGATGGAATTTCAATATCAAATTTGAATCGTTTAAATTTTGTACTTTTGTGGCTAACAAGTCAGTTCAAGTACACCCGTGCACTTGAAATGCCTGAAGATGCCGAATGGCGAAATCCGGATCGTTTTAATGTGCTCTATTTATCTCAATCACAAGATCTTTTATTCTGTCACATTTTTAAATCCCGCTCACCGGCTGAATTTTACATTAACACTTTAGTCTATGGGCCCAATAATAATATAAAAGCCCAATTTTGTGCACTCTGTAAGCATAGTCAATAATGAATATTTAACCCAGCATTTAGCAGTAATATTTGTGGTGAGGTATTTTGGATAAAATACTTTTTTTTCCATAAGTTAAAAAAATATTACTGCTGCACAAATCCATTATCTGTCAATCTATGTAAAATATTATTTGACATATTTCTTTTGGAATTTTAAAACACATATTTAAAATTTACTATTGAAATAATTCGTTATAACTTGGGAATGGATCTTTATTGCATTTATCTGTGGACATGTAGTTGTCTATTGATGTTGATTCCAGGAAGCGTATCAAACCGAAATGAATTTTTAAGCCCAATAATATATGGCCACAGATTTGATTCCAAATTATAACCTTTTTATAAAATCATATAATAAAAGTAATTTGACTAGCAAAAATCACTGATTAATATGATCTTGTTTCAATATATGAAAAGATAATAACATTTCAATATAAAATATGAGAATGGCAGTAGATAATAGATGACATATTTCCTATGTGTTTTAGTTTATGATGAAGAGGAATTATTTTTAAATATTCTTTAATTATTTTCAGGTTAAATAACCTGGATCAACATGGCAGACGTTACAAATAGCATACAGTTGCTCTTCGATAGGCCATCCGAGCCCCTCTTCATGCCAAAGGGTGACACTGGATCGGTATTTGAAGTTCCTGCAGATTTTCTGGTAAGTAATCCGGTCCATAGACCAGCGTTTGGTATACACTACTATGCAACATATAAAACTGATAACGATGATACATCCGGTACTCTTTTCTCTTCAAATAGGCTGACAGATATGCTGATTTGGGGGCAGAGCTGAGCAACCGTTTCGGTGAGAACACCTCAGAGAGGATCCCGCTGAAAACAGTACCAATGCCAGACCTGACAACAGCCCTGGAAATACCTCGCCAATCAGAGTTCTCCATCATCATACCGAAGCACCGACGTTGTGCCGCTTCTCTGATTGATATCCTCATCGGTAAGTAACAAATTTACTAGCTAACTTAACCTAACCTAACCTTACACAGGTTGCATTGGTCTGAAAATATACATGAGGAAGACCAATGTGTAACTAAACCTGTCAAGACTCAGATAGGAACTTGACCAGCGTAAGACAGATCATCAAGAGTGGTGACAGCTTCAGATACCTTGGTGTACTCACCCGGAAGATGGTA
Organism: Himalopsyche kuldschensis; assembly: GCA_028554975.1. Classification (NCBI taxonomy): domain Eukaryota; kingdom Metazoa; phylum Arthropoda; class Insecta; order Trichoptera; family Rhyacophilidae; genus Himalopsyche; species Himalopsyche kuldschensis. Next base: position 894,861 of record JAHFWI010000031.1, on the reverse strand, counting down.
GCCCTAAAAAAGTGCTTGATATTCACTTAGGAATAGCTGGAGCTACATTTAATTCAATGCGAACTGCCAGGGGCACGCAGTTAAAACCAAATGCCATTCATTCAGTGCATGCTTTCTACCAGTGCTGCTTTACGGTAGCGAATCGTGGCACATGACATAGACTCCCTTTTTGTTACAAGTGAATTTTAATCAATCGAAACTTCAAACGCTCATATCTCAAAACAGTGTCAAAAGCCGTTAGAACCTTTTATCTGGTTAGATGATTTCATTGATTTATTTAATATTTCCAGCTGTGCCCACCAATGAGCTTCAAGACTTCTTGTCCACCGCTGCTCATTGCCGTGACAGAGTCAATGTTCAACTCTTCAACTATTGCTTGTCTGTTGCTATGCTGCATAGGTAATAAATCAATTGGCTATGTTTTTGAGTGAGAATGTGAGGAAAACACTACTAATGGTATCACTTTGATGGTGTTCACTGTCAATACTTGGTGGAATGGCATTAGTAATAAAAATAGTAAAACATTTTTAGTACTTATTCCACATAAAATTTATTGGATCAGCACTGGCTGCATCAGGTCGGTAAGATAAATTTATTTACAGTGATATTTATAAAAGTTTAAGTAATAATTACAAGGTATGACAAACAATTGGTATTATAACTAGGCAAATAAATTGAAGCAAAATGTAAGAAAAATAGATTATAATTAAAATGTTGAAGACCTCTTAGCAATGTAAGCTATTACATCAAAACTTTGTATAAATATCACTGTTTCGTTGTATTTCTTATCAGTTGACAATGCTCGCCATGAGCGAAACCGGTCCTGATCCAATACATTTTATGTGGAATAAGTACTAAAAATGTTTTATTATTTTTATTACTAATGGTATGCATAAAAGAAATACAGACACATAAAGGTGGCCATACACTGATCTATATGCCATGTCTGTTCTTTAACCCATTGTTTACAGTGTGCACAAATTTGTGCGTAATTACCATAGTAATTAAAAATGGCCGTTAACAAAGTGTTAGTATAATTCCATTGTATACTCGAGCAAATTTGAATCATTAGAGTTTTTTACTTTACCATGAGTTTTGTTGCTAACGACCCGGGATTCACCCTTCGGCATATTCAGGCATTTCCTTGCTATGAACTGGTAATTAATATTGATGACTGTAATTTATCCACATGATTAATTGAAACTCATTAAAATTCGCTAATTCATCCAGATTACGATAATAACAATTAAACTAAGTGACTTACTATTTACTACGCTGCAGTTCAAGTTCACTCTTGCGCTTGAAATGCCTGAAGATGCAGAAAGGTGAAACGCTTGTTGATAACAAAAAAACTCATGGCAAAGTACAAAATTCAAATGATTCAAAATTGATATTAAAATTCTATAACGCACCTTTAGTCAAAATCCAATAAAACAAAGTCGTGTTAGTTACACCACTTATAAGTCGAGAACGGCTGGACCGATTTTGATGATCTTTGATTTTCTGGCTTTGTCACCGTCCCGAATAGCAGAATAAGTATTAAAACATCCCAAAGTATCACGGCAAATGAAATTATGAAGGAAAATCATGATCTCATACATTTTGGATGTAGCGTTTCTTTGAAATACTTTTCATTTTGATTTTTGCATATTTATTCAACTAAATTCATTTTAACTTAATAAAGAATTTAATTCATCTTATAAACTAACACAACATCTATTAATTCTGAGGCGGTACGAAGTTTGCCGGGTCAGCAAGTTATTATGGAAAATATCTAAGATTACTCCAATTTTTAAAAATGGTGCAGAATCATCAGTTGAAAATTATAGACCAGTGGCTGTTCTCTCAACACCAGCAAAGGTTTTAGAGATGATCATGCATCACATGATAATGAAAAGAATTGATCCATTTATAATCGGTGAACAGCATGGATTTAGGGCAGGCAGATCAACCGATACTAACTTGATGGTGTTTACAGATTACGTGTCGACGGCATTAGATAAAGGCCTGCAAGTTGACTGTTCCTACAATGATTTCGCGAAGGCATTTGACAGGGTCGATCATGACATCCTTTTGGAAAAACTACAACTAATCGGTTTGTCTGACGGCTTCGTTAGGCTTTTTGCGAGCTATTTTCGGAACAGAAAACAATACGTAACGTATGGTCTTTTTGAATCGCTACCGTTCTACACGTATTCTGGTGTACCACAGGGCTCGAACTTGGGGCCAATGCTGTTCACTATATTTATAAATGATATTGTAAAAGTCATTAAAAATTCTAAGTTCTTATTATTTGCTGATGATTTGAAACTGTTTTTGAGGGTTGTCACCTTGGATGATTGTCACCGTCTCCAGTCCGATATAGATAATATAATAGAGTGGGGAAGATGTAACAAACTTGAATTTAATATTGATAAATGCAATCTTTTATCGCTTACGAGGAGCTCACGAGTATTATTCTTTCAATATTCAATGAATGGTCGAATTCTCTCACGAATTTCATCAGTAAAAAGATCTTGGCGTACAATTTGAAAGCAAACTAACATTCAACAATCACATTAAGATTACTTGCAACAAAGCTTTGCAAATGTTGGGCTTTATCCTCCGCACTACCAGGGTCTTTCCAGGAGTAAAAATTTTGATACTAATGTATAATTCTTTGGTTCGAAGCCGACTTGAGAGTGGATCGATTGTTTGGGCACCGAGGAGTGCGAAATGTGTTCTTATGGTGGAGAGGGTTCAGAAGAAATTTTTGAGAATTCTCTATTTGAGGACATATGGGTACTACCCATGGCTTTATCCAACAGACTTTCTCTTAGGGATGCTCACTTTCAATAGTTTGAATGCTCGAAGAGAAATGTATTTGGCATTATATTTCTTTCGGCTTATCCGAGGCCAAAATGAGAATTCCACCATTCTTGAAAAATGTTAAATTGAATGTTCCTGATAATTTTTGAGGAATCGTGAGCATGAGTTGTTTGTTCTTCCAAGGGGTAGAACCAGTCTGCCAATGGGAATGCCTCTGGGAAGAGCTTTAACAATTTTAAACGGCATTGCTTCGGATGTCGACATATTTCATATTGACGTGAGTGAGTTCAGGCGAATACTATATTTTATGAATAAAAGTTGATTTTGTCAGAACTCACTCGGTTGACATCTTTGAAAATTTCTAATGTGATTTTATAAATTTTTTTTTTCTCTCTGTTTTTATGATTACAATGTTTTCATCTTGTTTTTAATTAATTAATGATTAAAATTATGTATTTACATGTATGTATATATATAAATACATACACGTATTTATATTTGTCAAATACATGGCGCATTGGCATTAGCTGTAATGCCATGATTTGCTTTTTCTTAAATAAATAAATAAATAAATAAATAAATAAATAATTAATAGTGACTTGAGTTTAATTGCTCCACCTATAATTCACATCATCCTTAATCAAGTGTTCATTCTTCAATCAAGATGTCTCCTTCTTTCATAGATTATTTATGTTGAGTACAATAGTATATTTTTCTTTCCAGGGAAGACACACGTAACATAAGCCTTCCAAACTTCATGGAGAGTTTCCCATCGAAGTTCGTCGACCAGCAGGTCTTCTCCAATGCCAGAGAAGTCAGCGCGATAGTCCCAACTGAACTAAGGGTAAGATATTCATTCTAGCTATTATCGTTAAGAGTAAAACTATAACACAATTTACTAATTAGTTATTTTAAATCCAAAACATAGATTTGTTCATCCATCATCAACACTTCCTATAGTTGATTTGATGCCACTTTGACAATGGACACTTTCCTGAGTGTTACCATGTGGTCAATATTCTAGTATAAAGTCTAGTAAACAATTAGGATACAAATCTATCCCCGCCAAGCAGAATGGTGGGATGCTTCCCGTAAAAAAGGAAAAATCCCAAACTCCATTTTGTAATTTTGTAATGTAAGAACATTAGAATCAATCTTTACTTTATTAATATAGTAACCTTGGGATAGTAAGTCTGATGATGCTTCTTATAGAGGCGAAATAGGTGTCACTATTTGTAGAATAAACAATGTTTTGTCCGGTCCGTGGCACAGTGTCAACGTTGTTGGCTTGCGTGCCTGACCGCCCCGGTTCGATTCCCGGTACGAGTGGATTTTTTGATGAATCTGTTCAAAGGCATGGGTGTTTGTGTTGTTGAAAATCTCTTACCACCTTTCCGATCCCAAAGAGCGATGCATAGTGACAGCAATTAGCTAATCACTAGTCCTGTCCTAGTCCTCGTATCCTTTCCATCCCTACTCTCTTCGAAAAAGAGAGGTTGAGCAACTAATATTATATATAACACGCAGTTCTCGTAGGAAAACATATGTTGAGATAAACTCCGTGAGGAGTCCATATGCTCCAAGTTGGAAGCGGACATGGCTAAAAAAAATTTTAAAAACAAAAAAAAATAAACGAATTTCCACAAAGTTACCACTGAATCCATTGAAAATTATTGTGGTAAAATTATTTCAAACTAAAGATCTAAATTCTGAATCTCGTTCGAACACAACCAGTTCTTAAATGATTCTAATTCGGTTACAGAGAACACCCATCATAATCCCCAAAGACTTCACAGCGTCAGACTTGGACGAGGAACATCGTGTCGCCTACTTCCGTGAGGACATCGGTGTCAATCTCCATCACTGGCATTGGCATCTGGTTTACCCGTTCAGCTCGGCCAATAGAGACATCGTAAATAAGGACAGGAGGGGAGAACTCTTCTATTTCATGCATCAGCAGATCCTGGCCAGGTGAGACTATCGACTAATTTAATCACTTATAGTACTACTTCTTCTTTTTCATTTATTCACTTAAAGTCTTTGCTCATCAATGTCTAGCATTATTTTGAAAGGATTTAATGCTGCATGCTATGGAATATGGTGAGCAGACCAATCGACACATGACAACTTGACACATAGACAATTCAGCACCTAGACAACTTGACACACCGCTCCTCTTTTTATTCGATCTCCGTCAAAATACTGTACGAAGGAGGTGTTTTATAGAAAGAAACACCTTCTAGCACACAAGGGGAAGTGAATGCCTACATAATTACGTAAAATTTGCATGCTAGATTATGAAAAATCAAGTCGTTATAACAATCTAACATAGCCGCGTCAGTGCTCCCAGTACAGAATTACGATTGTTAATTATTTTTATAGTGCGTTCATTACCACTCAATAAAAACCCAGATCTGCTTTCATTTCTAGAAAAATATAAAATCAATTTGTCACAATTCAAGCATTATTATGAAACAGTCATTAACAATATACTATATTATTTTGCTCAAATAATATAGTATATAGTATTATAGTAGGACCACAGAAACAAGTTTCATTCATATTTGAATTATGTGGTGCAAGTATAAAGAAACATAGTCGTGAAAGGTTAAAAGTGTCTTTATTTACCCCTTTTTATGGTATAAATATAGTGTTAATTCAAAACCGTTTAAAAAAGAGTTATTTGAGTGTTTTGAAATATTCATTGAAATCAAAATCTTTTCAGATACAACTGTGAACGTCTGGCCAACACATTGCCGAGGGTGAAGCGTTTTAATAACTTCCGTGAACCAATTGTAGAAGCTTACTATCCCAAGCTTGACAGTCTGACTTCGGGCAGATCTTGGGCACCTCGTCAGGCCAATATGAGTTGGCAAGACGTCAGCAGGCCGGTGGATGAGATCACAGTTGCCGTTTCAGACATTGAGCAATGGAGAGATCGAGTCGAAGCGGCAATTAGTTCTGGACTAGTTCAATTGGTAAGTCCTAAGTAAAATTGCGGTAGAAATATTGGTTTACATGAAATAATACTTTCGTTTCACTCTCTTGAAGCTTAAAGTTCATTTTAACCCTTTAATAGTCAAGACTTTAAGCTTACATACTTCCAGTTTTACTTATGTGGCTGGGACCAAAACCAAACCATTCGTTCTATTAAAACTTTAGATTTGAATTTTGTACTTTTCCATGAGTTTCGTCGCCAACAACAAGGGTGTCACATTTCAAAATTCATCAGGCATTTCAAGTGAACTGACATGTTCATGTTCACTCGTGCACTTGAAATACCTGAAGATGACGAAAGGCGAAACCAGGGTAACTCAATTTTCAATATCAATTCAAATTTGATATTGATATTCCATCAAACACTTTCAATCAAAATCCAAAATTATTAAAATTTCTTTGTCGCATTGGTCATTTGAGTCACCAGTCACAAGGGCTGTTCGGCTGATCAATGCACTGCCTAGGAAAGTGGACATTTTCAGCATTGAACTCATTGTATTGTTTCTTCTTTTACAATTTGATTATAAATAATATTTTTGTCCTGTATACCATTCTCTCTATGTTTAGTTACACATATTATATGTTGATGATTTTGTTATTCCACTGGTTGTTTTACTGATTGCAACACATGTTTCACCCCGTTAGAACCAGTGGAATAACATAGTAATCAATATAAGTTTAATATTAGAAATTAATTTCCATAAAGTAACAGCTGAATCTATTACAAAACAAATGAATTATCTCATCTGCAGGCTGATGGAACGACAACTCCCTTGACCATAGACATGTTAGGAAACATGATTGAGGCCAGCGACTTGAGCCCGAACCGAAGCTTTTACGGAGACTTCCATAACACGGGACACATCTTCACAGCTTACATCCATGATCCTGACCACAGGCATTTGGTGAGTGTAAAGCTCCACTCGGCCCTGAGCCTAAGAAACCAGTTTTTCTCTAATTGTCAGGAGAGTCAAAAAACACTTGTTTCATTTTACTTATTTTTTAACACAACGAATTGTCTTTTCATTATCATTATTCTTATGTGTTGTTTTAAGATTAAGTTGAGTTATGAACAGAAGTGATTTCTTAGCTGAGTCACCGGTGAGTTCTTAGCTGTCCGAGCTTTTTATTATGCGACACGCCGATATGTCGTTAGCTTTAGAACGGTTAAATCGTATTGAAATATCTATGTATCCACTTCTCTTATTGATGTCTCTTTGACACTGAATTTAACAAATTATTTTGTATCTAGTGGCGTTTATAACTCAAAACCACAAAATATCGGGATACGTTACTTTTATCCTAAGGGGCCGCACTATAAATACTAACTTTTGGCCATTTTGCATTCTTGTATTGTGTGGAATGGGAAAGTCCTATTCGATTCGAAGTATAAATATCTATTTTTCAAATTGCAGGAACTGTTCGGAGTCATGGCTGATGAAGCCACCACAATGCGAGATCCTTTCTTCTACCGTTGGCATGCCGTCATCGACAATCTTTTCCAGAAATTCAAAGCATCCCCACTGGTTGCTCCATACAACAGAGCCAGGGTATTTATTTATTTATTTACTGAAGAAAATACAAAACATGACATTACAGCTGACGCCAATGCGCCATGCATTTGACAAATATATAGATGTACATACATACCTGTATATACATAACAAAAATCACAAATTATTATAGTTTATTGCTTTTGCGATGTAAGAAAAAGATGAAAACATTGTCGTCATCAGAACAGAGTTCCGATCAAATCAACTTTTATTCATAAAAAATAGTATTCGTCTGAACTCACTCACTTCAATGTGAAATCTGTCAATATCCAAAGCAATGCCGTTTAAAATTGTTAAAGCTCTTCCCAGTGGTATTCCCATTGGCAGACTGGTCTACCTCTTGTAACCTTTCTATTTATGAACTATCAATATTATGTCAAACAAATTATTTGATGTCCAACTGGAACAAAGCTAAAAGTGTGTATTAACTCTTTCTAAGCGTATGACCGCTATGTGTGACAAAGCTGACATGCCCTTAGTGTGTATGACACGCATATTGGTCATGGGCATTGCGTGGAGTTTAGAGCCTCATATAACAGCCATCTATAATATGTTAAGGTTCAAAATCGGTTGAATATATTACTGAACATATTTACTATCAATGTCATCTATTGGATTTGGTCAAAAACATTTTAATATTGGCTAAAATCATTTATTTGTGGAGCCTACCAAACATGCCTCAATGCGGCATTGTTTTATCACTACATTATTACACTAGTTTCCAATGATGGGATTAACTCTTCCCAAATGATTGCATCTCATTAGTTAATATTTTGTAATGCTAACGTAATATAATTATTGTTTGCTTTTTTTCGATTCTATAACCCCCTCCTTGCTTCCCGTAAAAAGGAAAAATCCCAAACTCAATTTTGTAATTTTATCATTTTAAAATATAAGAATCAATCTTGCTTTATTACTTTCGCATACTTTGCGATAGTAAGTCCGAAGAAGCACCTGAAAGAGGCGAAACACGTGTCACAATTAGTATCACAATACGTGGAATAATCAAAGTTATCTTCCACAAAGACTATCAGAATCTAAACATTATTTTGCTTGGATCCATATCAAATGACAAAAAGTAAAAAGTATTATTTCTCCACGGCGAAAAGGTCATAGCCTACCAGTGTGTCACTAAGACATGAGTTGTTAATAGTGTTTACTTGTTTATTTTCTAGTTGAACAACCCCAATGTCACCATAAGCTCCGTTCAGGTCGTTGGAGGAGGTAGCCCGAACGAGTTGTTGACTTTCTGGATGCAGAGTGATGTAGACCTAACCAAGGGTTTAGACTTCTCTGAACGTGGCCCAGTACTTGTGCGATTCACCCATCTTAACCACACCGATTTCACTTACAAGTCAGTATAGAAAAAATCACTTTGATGGTGTTCACTGTCAATATTTGGTGGAATAGCATTATAATGAAAATGATAAAACATTTTTAGTACTTATTCCACATAAAATTTATTGCATCAGGGCCGGTTTCATCAGGTCGGTAAGATTTATTTATTTCATTGATTGAGTTGGCATTTACTTGATAGAACTCCATTATAATACGGTGAGAAAAATAACAACGTATTGTAATTCTACAGAAATTACTTATTTATAATATGCACTTATTACGGTTTTTACATTGTTAATGATCATTCATACTTAATTGATTTATGATGTAATAGCTTGCATTGCTAAGAGGTCTTCAACATTTTAATTTTAGTCTATTTTGCTTAGTTGTAATACTAATTGTTTGTCATACCTTGCAATTCCTGATAATTTTTTGAGGAATCGTGAGCATGAGTTGTTTGTTCTTCCAAGGGGTAGAACCAGTCTGCCAATGGGAATGCCTCTGGGAAGAGCTTTAACAATTTTAAACGGCATTGCTTCGGATGTCGACATATTTCATATTGACGTGAGTGAGTTCAGGCGAATACTATATTTTATGAATAAAAGTTGATTTTGTCAGAACTCACTCGGTTGACATCTTTGAAAATTTCTAATGTGATTTTATAAATTTTTTTCTCTCTGTTTTTATGATTACAATGTTTTCATCTTGTTTTTAATTAATTAATGATTAAAATTATGTATTTACATGTATGTATATATATAAATACATACACGTATTTATATTTGTCAAATACATGGCGCATTGGCATTAGCTGTAATGCCATGATTTGCTTTTTCTTAAATAAATAAATAAATTCTTGCTTGACTTTTGTATAATATGACAACTAATTATTTGGTCAGTTTTCAATTCTATAAATGGTCAGTTATAAATACGTAAAACGGTCAGTAATAAATACTTAAAACGGTCAGTAAAAAATAATAAATGGTCAGTTAAAATAATAAATGGTTAGTTAAAATAAAAAGAACATGACATAAATTTGCCTATTACGACCATATTTGATAAAATTCACAAGCTGTCAAACTAAAACTTATCATTTTTTAAAAAAAGCTGACTATTTAAAAACCATTTTTAAGAAATAACTAACCATTAAAATATATAACTGACCGTTTTATTTAATAACTGACCACATTCACACTGATACAACGACAACTGACCGTTTATAATATTAACTGACCATTTTGATTTTTAACTGACCATTTATTTATTTAACTGACCAAAACTTGAATTAGTTACTGACCCATTAAATACTTGCCTATAAATATCACTGTTTCGTTGTATTTATTATCAGTTGATAATGCTCGCCATGAGCGAAACCGGTCCTGATCCATTAAATTTTATGTGGAATAAGTACTAAAAATGTTTTATTATTTTTATTATTAATGCCATTCCACCAAGTATCGACAGTGAACACCTTTAAAGCTATATATTTTGATCATTAGTTTTAGTTAATAATAGTTTTTAGTACTTCCACAGTTTAATGTTTCTGACTGTAAATTGTCAGCCATATAGTGATTGGTTTGTGGAATGCAACAAATCTCAGTTATGCAATAGGATTGTTGATGCATAATCTAAGAATTGATCAGTCACCACAGTCGAGGTAGATCCGTTCAAAAGGAAATCATTAATCATGAAAATATTAATTAACTTTTGTCTTCTCTTTTTATTCTGTATTGTTTCTTAATGTTTTAGCATTGCCGTCAACAATGCAGGAGATGCCAAGATGGCAACTGTACGTATATTCTTGGCTCCCAAATTTGACGAGCGTGGTTTACCATGGCAGCTGGCTGACCAGAGGTCCATGTTCATCGAAATGGATCGCTTCACCACAGCACGTAAGTGGGGATTTTGGTGTCATTATAAATCAAGTGGAATAATAACATCACAATCTGCAAACAATTAGTAGTAATTTGTGCAATTGAAATGTCTGAAGAAGCCCAAAAGCGAAACCTGTGTCGCTAGCGACAAAACTCATGGAAAAGTACAAAATTTATACGATTCAAATTTGATTTTGAAATTCATCAAGCACCTTCAGTCGGAATCCTAAGCTTTTTTTTTAACCATATCCGCTCCCAACTTGGAGCATATGGATTCCTTACGGAGTTTATCTCAACATTTGTTTTTCTATGAGAACTGCTTGTTACTCAGTTGCTCAACCTCTCTTTTCGAAGAGAGTAGGGATGGAAAGGATACGAGGACTAGGGATTATCATTACTTATTTTACTTTTAATCCTTTCAGTCAACGCTGGCGAAAACAACATCACCCGTCTCTCAGTAGACTCCTCGGTGACAATTCCGTTTGAGAGGTCATTCCGTAACTTGTCGGAAAATCCTCGCGATAATTCTCAGGCTTCGCAGAACTTCAACTTCTGCGGCTGCGGATGGCCACAGCATATGCTCATCCCCAAGGGCACTGGTGCTGGGCAGGTCTACGAGCTCTTCGTCATGGTCTCCAACTATGATTTGGATAGTGTAAGTATGAGACTCACTAATATTATTACTAGGTTTCTATAATATTTTAGGCACAGACTATTTTTACATAATTTCAAAATAGCTTCTTTTAGTCTTTTGCTTATTTATGTTCAATGCATCTTTTTTGCACGTTTTTTTTTGCACAGCTGTTTGTAAAAAGGATTGAGTTTACTATACTGTAAATCATTGTACAAATTGTAGATTACTTTAAATCAAATGAAAGGAAGAAAATAGTTTATTGTGAATTTACAGTGACTTGCAATCATAATTCATGTGCTCTTTAACCTTGCAATCAATATATTTGTAAGTATTTTGTATAAATGAAGAAATAATCGAAGGAGCATTTGAAATTTTCCACATTACTTGTCTAAGAATAATTATGAATGAACTAGCAATCAGTAAACAAAACCAAGAAGAGATAATCATAACTCCAGTTGCTCAAGAACACTAGAAAGTAGTAGAGACAGATCTTGTGATGGTGCAAAAGTGCACTGATCCCCTATTTATATTCAAACAATAAGCAATCTCAAAATAAATATACCAATTTCTACAGTAAGTAAAGTTACTTCTCCTTTAACCTCTTCCCTGCTGAGCCGATTTACAAACATTTCAACAACTAAGATTTCAAACATTAATTTATCATTTTCTATGGTAAATACACCCATGCAGACTACGAGATCTAATAATGCATACATATTTGAAAAAAAAAAATCTTGTACATTATAGTTTTAACACTGTTAACTCTAATTTATATTTTAATCCCAATTTGCAACACACCGAAATCAGGCGTCTCAGCATACGAGACGCTTTCATTCCACGGGTTAGTGTACATCATAATTATAAAACGAAATTTTTTGTACCACTCAGATCGATCAGTCAATCGACGGAATCGCCTGCGCTGATGCTTCAACCTTCTGCGGAATCCGTGACAGATTATACCCTGACAGGCGTTCTATGGGCTTCCCATTCGACAGGCCACCGAGAGGAGAGATCGGAACACTTGCTGACTTCCTGCAGCCGAATATGGCTGTGCAAGATGTCACTATTAAGTTCACCGATAGGACCGTACCGAACCCGAGAAACCCCCCACCACCGACTGGCTAAGTGCGGAGAAATGTAACAATAAGATGACAAGATACACTGACATTGAATTAGCGTCTTCATTTGACACTAACAAACAAAATAACTTAATTCATCAAACTATCTAAGCAATAATAATTTCTTATATGGATTCAATCGTAAATTTGTTGATTTTAATTGATTTTTCTCATCAGTTGAAAATGTTTGTATAAGCGATACTTGAACTTTATAAAATGATATACGAAAGTCAGGGCAGGGCTGTGGAGTCGGTAGTCAAAAGTTGGACTCCAGCATTAACCAAAACCACGACTCCGACCCTGACTATAAAAAGTTTAATATCGTCACTTTTTTTCCTAACTTTCCAATTTATGTGTATTTAATTAAATGTCAACCCTACCAATCCGGCCAATAGCCAAAGTTGAGAAATAATATGCAAAAATAAAAAGATCAAACTTTTCGTAATTTCCGACTCCGAGTACGACTCCGGCCAAAACGCTGCGACGACTCCGACTCCGACTCCACAGCTCTGGTGAAAGAAATGCAAAAAACTATGTTTTATTTATTTAAAATCATTTATTTACATTCTTCAGATTTCATGTAAGCTAACCTTATTGTTGCAAGTATTTAAGAAAATACAGCTTCAGACTTTGTAGGCAATATAAATTTTGGTGCCAGCGTACGTAATTGAAACTACAATTTTCCAAATGAAACCAAATTAGATTACTTGTAATTATTTCAGCATTTTTATTCGAAAATTTTTCGATTGACCTTGACTAGAATTTTAAACAAACGTTACAATAGAAATAAGTCATTGTCATTCAAGGATAAGTAAAAATCAATTTTATTTCTTTATATCTTTTAAAAAAACAAATTTACCACAGATTCCAGTATAAATATTAATCCTGTAATGTATGTGTTCGGATAAGTCCTTAAACATCAGTGTTGAATGTCATTTTATTGGTCCAATAATTTCAAATTGACCACAGTAAATGAGAATACAAACTCTTCTGATTGATAATACCCATTTTTTTATGTATCTTGATTTTAAGTGCTTTTAATTGTTGTCTATGACACCCAAGTTTTTTACCAATATTGATATTAAATTCATAGCAGTTTCTTAAATAAATATAATTGCCATTAATTCAGTGTGTCCTGTCATAAAAAATAAGCATCATTAAATTCATGACACACAAGATTTTAATTTTAAATTTATATTCTTCTAAGCTTTTTTAATTCGTTCTATTATAATTTTAGTTCAACTGGTATTTATAGCTATTAAGTGAAATAATAAGACTGACTGAAATGTATGTATGTAAATATTTTAATTATAAAATCTGAGATCCTAACTTTAAGTTTGTTGTTAAAAAAAATCATGTTATAAACTTGTAGATTTAATAAAACAATATTACTTTGATAAACAATTTGTTTTTATTATTGGACAAAGAGTAAAGCAAAGCAGTGTTCAGCAACCCAAGACTCACGGTGATATATTATTAATAGCTATTTCGGATTATGCCATCGTCGGAACTATGCTCTATGCCAAAATAATACTAGTTCTGACAATGGCGTACGCCGAAATAGCTATCAACCATATATCATATAATTTATGTAGGCCTAAAATACTCTTGCTATTTTTTACCGTCTTATAATGGAGTTCTACCAAGTAAATGCCAATTCAATCAATGAATATAAATATGTTTACCGTGTCCCCTGTATAGAGGTTCAGCGACCGACATACAAACAAATAATAAAACATTTTTAGTACTTTTTCCACAAAAAAATTATTTGATCAGGGCCGGTTTCGCTCATGGCGAGCATCGTCAACTGATCATCATCAGATGACAATCATCATTCATCAGTTGACAATGCTCGCCATGAGCGAAACCGGTCCTGATCAAATAAATTTTATGTGGAAAAAGTACTAAAAATGTATTATTATTTTTATTATAATACCTTTCCGCCAAGTATTGACAGTGATTAAAAGTGATACAAACAAATCTCATCAAAACACCTTTGATTGGAAAGCTCCATATACTCTTCATTGGGTGTGGATTTAGATAGACAGAAGAAAGAGCAAAAAACCCCCCTACACTACCAATCGACTTTCAAAAATAAAACAACAAATGTCAATTTCCAAAAGTTTTTATTCGATAATACATCATAAATACAGTAAAATATTGCATATTTAATGAAACTCTTATTTTATTTATAATATGAAAATAGTTATGGCTGACATTTAGACATTTTATACTATTAAAAAAAAGATATAATAATTCGTAATAAGTGCACAGAATTTTATTGGACCAGTTTCTCTTAACATTAATAGAAATTTGTTGAACTACATTTCATTAGGTTTGGAACATGTTTCAAAGTTAACATTAGTTCCTGTAATGCATTATTGGATGACAGATGTTAATTATTATGATTTTAAAAAGGCACAATTGAATATTATATATATAATATAAGTCAAATATACCATAATTCAACTGTCAAATACTATATATTTATGAGCTGTCAAAAATATAAAACATTTTTATTTGTAATAGGTACTGTTTCTTTTAAAGAGATATGTACAATAATGTGTTCAAATAAAACAATCTAAAAATAATGGGTAATCTACAAGATGAAGGGTTCAATCTAATTTTGACACATAATCCAAGATGGCTGCCGACAGTGTTCCCTATTAATTAATTGCTGATGTTTATTTTTACATGTTAGAACAAGTAATTTTCGTTTTTTCTGAAACATACTAATGAATTGATTTAATAAAATTAGGTTAGGTGTCGGCAGCCATCTTGGATTATGTGTCAAAATTTGATTAAACCCCTAATCTTGTAGATTACCAAACAATGTATATGTAGGTACTTCACGAAGGAATTTAAAATATCAAAATGTAAGCATGATATATTTATGAAATTTGCAAGCGATATAAAAAGTATACAATATGTATGTGAAATTTGCTTTCAATAAATAAGCAAATTTGTTTTTGTTGTTTTCTTTTTGTGAAAGATATAAAAATATATTTTATGTGCATAAATAGTAACTTATCTTAGATTTCTATTTCTAGTATTGAGTCTTTTCGTCAATTTCGGTTTAATATATTCAGTAAATAAATATGATACAGCAAAACCTAAATAAATAATGTCTTAAAAATAAAATCTAAGGTAAAACCATTTCTGATATTTCTTTTAGAACTGCGAATATTGGAAAAGAAACCTAATGCCTTGGGAACTATAGGTTCTTTCAATAGGGACGTTCGAAATTTGTCAGGTTGTAGCGGCCATTTTGTTAAAGTGACATCTGTCAAATTTGCTGTCAATTTTTTAGTAGTGTACGGTAAATCACTATGGAAGGTCATAGCGTTGGACAACGTGTGCAAATTGTCAAATTTTATTATCAAAGTCATTGTCCGTTTGAGAAACGTTCCGCGCTTTTTTGAATGAATGGATATGTGAACAAGCAAAATTGTCAGATTTGGGTCGATTTCAATCCATACAATGCATTCCATGAAAGTCACTTTTTGGTCTAGCTGAATCATCGGTCTGTACTTCTTCCAAAACGTATCTGGCATTGCCATAACCGTCAATGGCGAACTACAGATCGACGATAAGCAACTTCTTGTGGCCTAAAATTGATGATATGTATACCGATAACGTGCGATTCCAACAGGACAGCGCTACGTGATACACAGCACATGCCACGATGGACATTATACACGAGCGAGCGTCCTTATTGAAAGATCTAATAGAATGCATCAAGTTGAAAGAAATGGTTTTACCTTAGTTTATACAAGGAATATTCGTAAAGCATTTAGCAAATGATTTATTTCAAGTATGTATTATAATTTTTCATAAATATTTACTTAAAACATTTATTTTAAGATGGCATATTCGCCAAGGAAAGGAACTGAATGAAATATAAATAGGAAAAATTGCTTTCAATGAAACAAAATGGACGTTTGGAAATATGAAGATTTTTTGACAGTTACAATTTCTTATAAAGAATGTTGAACAAATATAAAAATAGCTTATTCCTGAAATTTTAAAATGACATATTCACAACTCATCATAAACGAATGGAAGATAGATAGGAATTATTAAATATATAATCTATGAAAATGGGGTACCACATTAGTATGCGGCAGTGATGCACAACCTTTTTGGGAGAAGAGCCAGATAATCAATGCCGCATGGGTAAGTAAGTGATGCACCTGCGGCCCTCAATGACATTTAATGCGGCCCGCAATGACAAATATGAATCACCCCTTTCCGTCAGAACTTTTTCCGGACGATGGAAGAGCAAAACAATACAATTTTGTTCTTTTCCATGAGTTTTTTCGCTAACGACCCGGGTTTCGCCTTTCGGCATCTTCAGGCATTTCAACTGCACTGGCAGTCAGTTCAAGTACGTCCGTGCACTTGATATGCCTACAAATGCCGAAAATCGAAAACGGGGGCGACAAAACTCACGGAAAAGAACAAAATTCAAACAATTCAAATTTGATATTGAAATTCCATCAATCACCTTCCTCAAAATCCTTAGTAAAATTTTCAATTTTATTTACACCAAAAATATCGACTATTCAATCGGTTTTATCCATGCGGCCCTCAAACTTTTTTAAAGTTGATCATCTGGCCCTTCTCCCAAAAAGGTTGTGCATCACTGTTCTGAACAAATTGCAGCAGTAAAAAATAGTCTAAAGAAATAACTAAAATAACCGTTTGGCTTTCAAAACGACATGGGACGATTTTCACTTTTATCGAACGACAATATGAGTAAAATTCTTGCAGTTTTAGTACTGAATAAAATTAAATAATGTTGAATATTCAATAATGTATTTTTTAAACAACTTTCGTTTAAATTAGCATGTAAGAAACAGAATACTGACAAACAAGATGTCGCATCTAGATACTTAGTCAAATACAAAACACTGATAAGATAATTATTTTACTATCAAAGAATTTTAATTTACCATCATAAATGTTTATTCAGTAAGATTGCGAGGAAAATAAAAGTTGTTATTTTCTAATGGTATGCATATAGCGTAAACAGGCACATAACGGCGGCCATGTTTGTTTTATAATATAACTAGTATTCGAACCCGGCTTCGCTCGGACCATTTTGGGGTTATGTTCAGCAAGGCGCGTAAATTCAGACGGGCCAAGTTGAAAAAACTTTTTTCAAAATTCAAAAGTCTAGGTCAATTAAAATGGAATTAAAATGAACATTTCAGACTGGCATTGACATTTCAAAGCCCCTTTCATATATTGACAGCCCCATTCTCGCCCATTAAAATGTCCAAATTCAAGGAAAAAATCTAATTTGCTGTCAAATAATACCTTCACGTAAATAAAAACATTATTATTAATAATAAAAGACGGGAAAAGTTCAGTAGAAGACTAATTTATTACATTTTGACTAAATGTCTTCGCCGATAAAAAAATCAAACATATTTTCTTTCGTATTCGTTTTTATGGCAACTTAATGACCAACAATGCAAAAGGGAATTACAGACCCACAGACATACATACGCCGTTTCGGTTTTATATATGTACTACTCGATACTCGAGTAATTGGAGTCTCTACACACACATTGATAACGAAACAAATTTACCGTCGAAACTTTCGCGAGCGAAATCAATTCGTTTGTTTGAACTTGCAACAACAATGCAAAAGGGAATTACAGACATACATCCCCTGTTTCGGTTTTATATATAAGATTCCATCGTATACAAGAGCAGTGATTCCTGAAAGGAGTTTTAAACGCTTCAGTAATGATGGCCGCCGCCACAAATACGTCACAAATATTGAAAAATACTTTTAAAATCTTCCAGTAAGAATTCTAATGATATTTTTCTTTGCATATCTAGTGACATATTGACACCTTTCTTTGAAAAGTTTCTAACTGCTCTTGACACTATTTTGAGATATGAGCGTTTGAAGTTTCGATTGATTGAAAATTCACTTGTAACAATAAGCAAGTAAAAATGTTGCAAATTACTTATTTTAAGCATATTTTTTGCTATAAATCCTGCTGAGAAATAATGATCTTGAAGATCTAATGGTGGAAATAATGATGACAATCTTAGAACTTTGTCAAATAAGTTTAGTAAAAAAGTGTCCAAATGCAGTGCAACTCCGGAATTCTGCTCACTCCGTTATTAAACCATAGATAGTTCTGAAATTCATACATATGATAGAATGCGGAAAATACAAGCTTTTCCGACCAAAATGCATTTTAGGTCAATTAGAACCTTTTCAAAATAACGTAACGATATGTAGACTGACTTTAGAAAAAAAATGGTCCTTCTGTCATCAGTTAATCTTATTGAAAACTAGCCGGTACTCAACAAGCGTTGCAATGCCACTCAGAGTATGAAAGTGTTTGTCTTTTAATTGTGTTTATTGAAGTGTTTTTGGATTCACAATATTTTGTCTTTTTATGTTTGGTGCGTATGCGAATAAATCAGAAGGGTTTCCAAACGCGTGAGCATGCCGCATAAAGCTGTACATGTGAAAAGCATGCATTTTCCAAATAACGTCTACACTTGTAGCGATTGTCCATGTGATTTGTTGATGCTCGGTAATGACTTTAATAAAAAGTTGTCGCCATCCTAAAAAGGTTGAGAGCCTTTGTTTAAGATGATTTAGTGGACTTAAAAAGATTAAGAAGCACTGTAATACACTGTAAAAAGCAACTTTTTTTTACCGTCACAATGTTATGAAATGAAGCCAGTAGTTTCAACAATTTTATTTACCATAATCTTAAGGTTATAGTTATTTGTGTAAAACAATTTTCTCAATAGATATCTTGTCTTAACACTTTGTTTACGGGCCTTTTAATTACTTTCGTAATTAACATGTTAATTTGCATTTGATGGCCAATTATCAAAAGTGCTAAAACAGTATTGAAATGAATTATAGTAACTTATATAAGTTCTACATTATCTATATAGATTATACATTGATTAATACGATATCCTATTTATCACTTTTATTTACATATTTTACAAATACAGGAATACAATACCTAAAATTTGGCACAGACAGTCCGTGGTTTGCAGAGAAGACCATGGTGCACAGAAATACAAAATAAACCATAGATAAAATAAGGAAAACATTTATAAATCTTCAACAAAAGAATCGGTTGATCATTTAATAAAGTGTATGACGTCAGAAACAATATTTTTTTTTTAGATGGATTCGGCGGTAACTTGTGGAAGCTAATTTTAATATAAAATAGTCTTTGATTAGTCCACGTATTGTGTTACTAATTGTGACACGTGTTTCGCCTCTTTTAAATGCATCTTCGGACTTACTATCGCAAAGTTTGCTTATGTTAAAAAACAAGTTGATTCTAATATTTTAAAATGATAAAATTACAAAATTTAGTTTGGTATTTTTCCTATTTAACTCGCCACTGCTTACATTATTTCCAATGCCAGGTTTAACCCTTCCTAATTGATAACATCTCACTAGTTATTATTTTGTAACTGCATAAGTTATTAGTAGTATACTTATTTGTTTGCTTTGCTTTGATTCTATATCCCCTCCATGCTTTCTGTAAAAAGGAAAAATACCAAACTCCATTTTTGTAATTTATCATTTTAGAATATATGAATCAATCTTGCTTTATTACTCGAGCAAACTTTGCGATATTAAGTGCGAAGATGATTCTGAAAGAGGCGAAACACGTGTCACAGTTAGTAGAACAATACGTGGAATAATCAAAGTTATTTTAAATTGTAGTTTCACATGTTCTCTTTAACCTTCAAACAAAAAGCAGCAGAATAAACCTTCAACGAAAATAAAGATAACTTCAAATACGAACAATACGTTCAGCAATAGGCTTAAACAAAATGAAATCCAAAGATCAAATAAATGTCATTTAACAGCTAATCTTTGTTTTTACCAACTGTCATAAAAAAAAAATTAAAAAAAATGTGGTATGTCGTAAATAATTCATACTATCACGAGGAGATAAGAAAATTCAAACGTGTCATAAATCATAGATTTCAAAATATCAGAAAATTTCAAAATATCTTTTATATTTAATGCCTACTCAATCAATAAATAGTCTAAATAAATACTTTGCCTTTTTTAGGTTTTATTACAAGGTAAATCAAGATATCGTATTTTGTTTTTAAGGACTTGAATACAAATACAAGATGGTTAAATTTTGGCGTTTGACAAATTGTTTTGATAATTTTGATATTTTAAAACCGATCTGGAAAATTTCAAATAGGATACCACCCGCTGAATAATAATGCATGAATGACAGGTGACAATACAAAATGGTGGAGTTGGATAATTAGCAGAGTAGGTTTAAGAAAGACAATGGAATTATCAAATTTTCTCTAAAACGTTTTTACGATGCACTCAAATAAGTATTCCTGAGTTCATCTGCACATTTTTTTTACTAAATTTATTTAACGGTTAGAAAAATAACAATGTATTTTAGTTCTACATAAATTATTTTATATATTGGTTGATAGCTATTTCGGCTTACGCCTTCGTCAGAACTATGCCAACTATCGAAGACGTAAGCCGAAATAACTATCAACAAATATATAAAATAATTTATGTAGAACTAAAATACATTGTTATTTTTCTTACCGTATTATAATGGAGTTCTACCAAGTAAATGCCTACTCAATCAATAAATTTATTGTTGTTAAAGATATAAGATGTCATCATTAGATCATTAAGATCATTTTTTTCTCAATAGGATGGTTTTAAATAAGTAATTTGTTACATTTTCAATTTCGCAGATAGGCAAATGTTTGGTGACACAAATTCAAAAAATCAGCAAAAAATTGATTTATTCAACACGTATGAGTAAAAAAAATTGCGTTTTCGTTCACCTTTGGCGATATTCAATGAAAATATTTCGCAATCGAAAAACGAAATAAAAAGTTAGATACCGTAAAGCGGAGTGAATAGAGACACTTGTTACCCTTCACGACTATGTATCTTCATACCTGCATCTCATAATTCAAATATGAATGGCTTGAAACTTGTTTCTATGGTCCAACTACACATTCATAACAATATTTTTCAAATATGCACCATCGTTATTAAGACACAGTCAATTTTGTTCGATGTCTCTATTCACATTGAATCGGGGTGAATAGTGACGAGACAGGGTAAATAAATAGAGTCAAAACAACAGATTGTAATGATTGGAATATATGAACCTCTATTCTATACGAGTCCCTATTCATTCCGTTTTACGGTACTTATAAACCAAAAAAACATGATTGATTTTAATTTTCGTGCAATAAAAGAGAAGTTTATAAGGGGTCAAAAAGTAAGGATGCACAGTAAAGACTCCAATTACTCGACATCTCAACTACTCGAGTATCGAGTAGTAAAATTTCAAAATACTCGAGTAGTTTCAGATGTACCAAAATATATATTTTTAATTCGAATTTGTGTATATAAATAGATGATAATTAAATAAATATATATTGAATATCATTAAAACATTTATTTCAATTTATACCACATATATTTCAACAAATTTTTAATTAATTTTAAGTTTTGTTTTTATATTTCTCGCAGAAGAAAAAACTGTCGACGATTATTACTAAAACTAGTATTACTCGAGTATTTTTCAAATTACTCGAGTATCGAGTACTCGATAATCAAATTGGAGTCTCTAATGCACATCGAACTTAAACACGTTTGATTCAATTTTGGTCAATCATTTAGCTGGTTTTGTCGTTCGAGAGATAAGTATTAAAGTCATTCTAAAGAATTATATATAAATAGTAAAAAATACATTGAATATATGTAAAGTTGTGCTAAAAATCAATCCTTGTTTTTGTCTCTATTCACCCCGTTTTGAGGTACAAAAATATGCACATGGCTACAAAAAACACTATTCATTGAAAAATATTTCTTCAATTGAATTTGTCGACAATGCACTTTTTTGAAAATAGAATGAAAAAAAAAGAAAGTGAATTTCGAAATCGCATACTAATACAAAAAAATGAAATATTCATACGAAAATAAATTGACAGTGTTGCTACATTAAAAAAAACAGATATTGCATTTTTTCTATACTTAAAACACTCTAATAATAAAAACAATGCTAGTCGTCTTTTTTTCTTAATTAGTATGCTTCAACAGCCGAAATCTGAATATATAACTGTCAAAAACAATTGTTCCGGTCCGTGGTGGAGTGGTCAACGTTGTTGGCTGCCGTGACGGACCACCCGGGTTCAGTTGATAAATCGATTCTGTTCAAAGGTGTTTGTGTTGTTAAAAATAGTCCTCGTTTATTTTGAATCCTTACTCTCTTCCAAAAAAGAGAGGTCGAGCAACTGAGTAACAAGCAGTTCTCGTAGAAAAACATATGCTGAGATAACCTCCGGGAGGAGTACATACGCTCCAAGTTGGGAGCGGGTATGGTAAACATAATAAAATAATTTAAAAATGTATAGTATCAAAAATTTAAATAAAAATTCAATTACTGTCGGCTTTATTGGGTTATTAAACAGATTGAAAAATAATATTTTTACGAGGACTGATTGTCGACATATACACCATTTCCATTTTTTTAGGTGTGGATTTATAAAAATGCGGGGCTGCTGGCAATTTCAGTCTTTTTTTTCTCCAGCAATCATCCGCAATTAAATTGGTTAAATGGGTGTATGCCCAACAATCAGATCTCTCAATAAACTTACATATTGAAATGAAATTGTCTTGTTACAGTTACAAATACAGCATTCTCCGTTTCACACACATTTCTATATATGTTCAATTTATTGATTGTCTGTAAATTTTAGTTGCACAATGGTTATTAGTCAATGGTTTTTGGCACACTTTCACTTTTCAATTAATACCTAATTTGACTCGCTAAATTACGTATGACAGTTTTTTTTAAAACTGAAATTATTGTCAAAATCACTGACAGTGGAACAATTAACACTTTTTAGTTTATTTTGCAGTCACCCTATAAGACACTTTTCCACTCAAATACTCCTAAACACCAAAGACAGCCAAAATACAAATTCGGCTAAGTGACATGACAAAAACGACTATCTCACATTTGAAAGTAATATAATATAAATCACAATGATTTTTAGTATGCTTAAATGCAATGAATTTAGTAAAAAAATGACTTTAATTTCAGTCCAACAGTAAAATGGAAATGTTTGCAAATAATTACATATGTACATATAAATGTTTAAATAGTAATCAAACTGGACATGAGTTATATTGATCATACAAAAGAAGATGAACAATGCAAACCAATAGTTTTTTCACTAACACAATGGAATTAGCCCCAATTGCTGTGATAAATGAATATTATTATGTCAATATGTTGTCAAGAAAATATTTACAATATTCATTATCAAACATTCAAAAAAACGTTGCAATGGATATAACAGAATTCATTCTTAAAATGTGAGTTGGCTGACTTTTGTGTGGACATTGACTTTTTTGACACCAAAAATTTTTCTTTACTGTCTTATCTTATAGGATGAAGCGATTTATAATAGTCTCCATTGTTAGTTAGTGTACAGAGTAGATATTTCTTCAACGAAGATTGGAAGAACGTGTCACATATGAATATACAGGATACTGAAGAATGAAATCGCATCATGATGTTCTCCTGAAATAAAAAAAAGATTGCCATTAGTAAATATTCTCAAATATTGAATTTATCTCCAAAATTGGCTTGGAATGAATACAAATTTAGATGGTTAATGTTAGAACTTTAATTCATTTTTGGGACTATTTCAACGTACAATTGTAATTTTTTTATTGATTGAGTAGGCATTTACTTGGTAGAACTCCATTATAATACGGTAAGAAAAATAACAATGTATTTTAGTTCTACATAAATTATTTTATATATTTGTTGATAGCTATTTCAGCTAACTAACTAACGTTAGTTCTGACGAGGGCGTAAGCCGAAATAGCTATCAACAAATATATAAAATAATTTATGTACAACTAAAATACATTGTTATTTTTCTTACCGTATTTTAAAGATTTTATGAATAATTTGTATTTATTCAATAGGTTTGAAACATATATACATACACGCAAAATAATATTTACGCAAATATTGTGAATATTTTATCAAGAGTTTTGACAGCTCTGATTCCTATACACTTTTTTTTGAATATCTTTTAATAAAACAGTTAAAACTAAAACTTCATATTCATTTTGCGAGCCTTGAGAGATCTCGGTTACATATTGGATGTGATAATTTGAGAAATATTATTTTTTGATGCCTTAAACATAGTTGCCCACCGGTGAGTTCTTAGCTGTCAGAGTTTTTTATTATGCGACACACCGGTGTGTCGTTAGCTTTAGAACGGTTAATAAACGTTTGATATACCCAAACATATTAATATTAGTCTAACTCAATATGATATAATTAGCCTAATTTATATTTCATAAAGTGATAATGTTTACGATGCATTTTTTTATTTGCATGCACTTTACGATGCACTCCAGTGATAAATTAAATAAATGGTCATTGCACGGATGCAGATGATACAATGCAATAGAAATCGTTCAATTAAGTAGAGTGCACTTTTGTTATGCATCTGATCGACAGCTGAATGAGATGGTGGCTAGGGTTTCCAATCACGGGCAAAATTTTGATTTCGGGATTGCAATAAGTCAATCCCGGGACTGGTCCCAGGAATGGAATATTTTTTAATGGTCGATAATATTCATAGTTATAAGCAGTGTTAATTTGTCATTAAAAATAGTTAAAAATAATTGATCACACTGTCTTTTTTATAAATAGTATATTTCGGTTGTTTATCTATTATTGAAGAGCGAAACTATTATGTTTTTATTGATGACGAATACATTACCATCCAGGATGTTGGGATCAATTCTAGGAATGTATGTATTTGGCACTCATTTAAGCGTCACTTATCACCATTAATTAGCTCCAGTTTTGTTACTTGATATATTTCGTCCACAAAATTCATTTCAAAAAAATATTTTATATTCGATGCTGTCATCAATGCATAACGCAAAAAAAATAATTTACACGCCAAACAATTTTCGTGCTCGTAGGACCAGCCATACAAAATGAGCGTGTTTACACGCAGTACTTGAGAAGTGGTTTTGGTAAAGGCCACGAGCAACGTTTATAACAATTTTAAAATATCGTGCATATAGTCACATTTTTAGGAATCGTGACGTAATACTTGAACTGAAAAGATATTGTATGGTGATCTATAATAGATCGATTTTAAAAAGAGCTGTTTCGTTGTGTTGAAATGTGTCGCTAGCAGGGTATGCGTATAACCTTGTTTTGAGGCATACCACTCATTAGAAGACTATTAATTTGCTTTAAGAATTTTGAACGTATTTTTTATTTACATTTAAGATTCAATTAATTAAGAATCAGTTCCGATTTAAAGTTACGTTCACTTATTTTCTGTGTGAGTGTTGTGACTACCCTGAAGTTTTGTGAAACTTTTGTTGGTTTGGTTTTTGAATAAATGACACATCGTGTATTTAAATGGTAAGTGTTTGTGATGCACTATTAAAATATGTCCAAAAAGTATATATTTATTAGGTTTTATTTTTTGAAAGAAAATCACGGCTCTCCCTGCACGGCCATACTAATCCTAGCCGGTACCTAACAGGTTAAATAATAAAACGTGTATGCTTGATAAGTAAATCAATCCCAACAATTTCAGGTTTTTTTAATCCCGGGATTCATCAGGTATTGAAAATCCTCGGGATACCGGGATTGAAAACCCTGTACGTGACTAATCAATTCGAATACGGCACAATCACTTAAAGAGACAATAAACGATTGGCATACCAATTGAATGATATGAAAAAAGTTAATGCACTCCAATGACAGCTGTTGAAATGGTTGCGGCGAGTCTTTTTATAATATGCACACAACTGATTTATATGCATTTATATCAAGGGATAAAAAAAACCCAAGCAAAACGATCACGTGACTTCACAGCAAGAGCCTCGAAAAAAATCAGAAGGTAATCAGTGGCAGATCTTATGTCAGTCTGGTTACGCTCTTGGCATGGAGCATATGGATTCCTCACAGATTTCATATAATCACGTTTTTTTTTCAACGACAACTGCTTATTACTCAGTTGCTCAACCTCTCTTTTTTCGAAGAGAGTAGGGATGGAAAGGATACGAGGACTAGGACAGGACTAGTGGTAAGCTAATCGCTGTCACTATGCGTCGCTCTTTGGGATCGGACGGGTGTGAAGGGATTTAACAACACAAACACCCATTACTTTCGAGCGGAATCAATTTATCGACTGAAAAAGTCAGTACATACATAATTAAGGATTTCGACGGAGGGTGCTTGATTGAATCGTTTGACATTTTTACTTATCCATAAGTTTTGTCGCTAAAGACCCGGGTTTCGACTTTCGAAATTTACAGGCATTTCAAGTGCATGGATGTAATTCAAACGATTCTAATGCTTTGATTATATTTTAAACCGTGTCATTTCGAAACATTGCAAAGAAAAACCGGGTAAATTATGGATATATGGTCATGGAACAGAATTTTTGTAAAGATTTATGAAAAATATGCACATTAAATGAAATGTATGTAAGGCTTACGATTTTTTTTGAAATGTTTCGTCTTTAATTTTAAAATTTATTATAATAGAAGATCCTAAAGAATACTTCGCAAATAAGTATGAAATCGAGTTGTTTTAATTCACAGGAGCAAAAATGCAACCACAAACTACACAAATAATAATATTATACAGATAGAGACAGTCACATAAGTTTATTATTAGTTTAAAATAAAAAGAATAATTTTACTATAGGCTTATATTAAAAAACAAATGCTTCTTTCAGAACTCATACAATAATTAGTAATATTCTTCAGATTCCACATTTTATAATAATCCACAAGAACACAAAGATTATAAAGTCAAAACATAAAATTATAAGCCAGTATGTATAAATTTTTTGAGCTCAGCTCGAGAGGATTGGGATTCTGTGCCGTGACCATATATCCATAATTTACCAAACACCGTACAAAAAAATAATTCCACTCTACCAAGCATTGAAAGATAACACATTAAAAGTGACAAACCTAAGTATTCTTAGAATGTGAAATCATACTTATTTAGACAAAGAAAATTCGTTGCATTCAACGCCGATCAAAATAACAACAACATAATGGCGATGTCACAAGATTAATTAATCTGATCTTCGCAGCGAATGAAATGTGTTCAAAAATCGCAGGAAGCTAGAATGTGTTAATAAGTAATTACTCAGTTGTAAATAAAACAAAGTTCCGACCAATTTAACTCCAGCGGCACAAAGGCAGGATGTGTGTTGCTTCTGTGCATACGTGCCGTGCCACAATAATGACGACAAGTTACTTACACATTTCGATGGTGAGATACCAATTCAAGACGTGGATAAGATCAGTTCACAATTGAATACATATCACAGGTTTTTATTATATTTCAGATTGTCGCTTGACAATACCACCGACATAAGTAAATATGCAGCTAACTGCGCGCAGAAAATTTCCTTGTTAACCTCTTAGATCCCGAGCGAACGCGGTTGTCCGAAACATACACGCGACACCAATCCTGAGCGCACACCTGTGTCCAAGAAATTTCAAAAAACAATTACTCAGTATTCCAAATGGAATGTCCGGTTCATGGAGCATGTGGAAAGCGTTGGCTTCCGTGGCGGACCAGCTGGGTTCTAGTCTCGGTACGAAGAGTTTTTTTCAGTCGTTAAATCGATTCAGTTCTCTAAAATCTCTTCCCATCCTTGCGATCCCACAAAGCGGCGCGTAGGGAGAGCGATCAGCTAATCATTAGTTTTGTGCTATAGTCGTCGTATCCTTTCAATACCTAATCTCTTCGAAAAATTGAGGTTAACAACTGAGTAACGAGCAGTTCTCATAGAAAAATCATGTTGAGATTAAAAGAGTCATATGGACCCCAAGTTAAAATTAATAGATAATAATTATACAACCAAGTTGTACAATCTCAAGCAGGACTCGATAAAGGGGTTATGGGTTACCTATACGATGTCGAACTAGACTTGACATAGGAGTTCCAGGAGTTAAATATGGATTCTAAGTTGCTCAACCTTTTATTGTTGTTTATGAGTGTACGGATAGAACAGTGGTTCTCACGTGAAATTTGGCTATGGCCGCATCAGGAACATTAGCGGTCCTACGGAAATGTCTGGTGGCCGCACAAAATTTTTGTGTCGAGTCCTTTTTGTCAAAAAAACCTTAACATGTACGTGTTGAGTTTTTGCTAACTAGCAACTCTTGATGCACAATGCAATGCATACGACATATTTTATTTTCAGTGTCTTTGTTGACAAATTAACTTATAAAAACCCATTTTTATTAAATACGAGCTGTACCCTGCGCGCGTTGCTACGCCAGCAATTGTAGGGGGGGGGGGGGAGGGGTGTACGCCAGAAATTTTCGCGGAAGTGTACTCGAGAAATTTGTAAAAATTCGATATCATTTTTTGGGGAGAGGGGGGTTGTTTGGCGGGGTGGGGTTTGGGGAGAGTATGGGGGGGTATGCCAAAAACCTTCATAGGAGTGAACTCGAAAAATTCTTAAAGTTTAAAAATAAAATTGGGGGGGGGAGGTTGGGGGGTGGTTGGGCGGAGGGGTTGGTAGGCCAGAAACCATCGCGGGGGTGCACTCAATAAATTTGTAAAGTTTCACATCGATCGGTTGAGCGGTTTAGTAGTCCATAGCGGACATACATACAGACATTCATTTTTATATATATAGATAGATAGATCATTATTAACTATGAATCTGTTGGTGGCCGCAGCAAAATACTCTGGTGGCCGCACATGAGACCCACTGGGATAAAGAATATTGCTCTCGCTTGGACCCATTTCTAGGATCTAGTGCGAGATAGTTTCACTCAATATTCAACAAAAATATGTCTTTACATGTGTTGACATCCCTGATGATTAGAATAAAAAAAGTCGAATCTTCGACTGGAACCAATCATTAAATTAACTCGAGGTGACAAATGGGTGATTTTTTGTTTCAAATTTAATTATTAAGTTTGTATTCTTGAAAAATACACTTTCTCTTGTACTGCAACGATATGGTGTAGTGTAATTATTTAATGTGTTTTATTAAGATGTCTGTCATATATATTCATTCGTGATACATTTAATCTGATTTGCATTTGCAGTGCAACGACTTGAGTGCACCTAGGTGACATCGTTGAAATGCAATTTTATGATTGTTGTCATAATAAAGTGATATGCATACAAGTTGTATGTTGTACAATTAGAACAGACGCATAAATAAGTTCTAAGAAGAGTAAACATAACGAGAAAAATATGATAACACTCGGTGACGTATTAAAAAGAGCAGAAGTAAAAATAAACCATTGCAAAAAAGGTGAAGCTAATCGTACTTTTTCTGTACTATATATTCGGCCCATTAGATAGAGAGCAGCCTAACCTTGTCAACTTTTTAGGAGAGCCAAAGGAACATGATTCACTAGTAATTGATTTTGTTTGATCTTTAAAGGCGTGGCGAAGAAGAAAAAAGAGACATAAGACCAGGTATAACTAACAATTGGTTTAAGAAATATAGTAGGATACACATATATTAAAGGTTTTATTATTGCCGATTTGGCAATGTCTTTAGAGACAGAGAAATCAGGGGAAACTGTGAAGTCGGATTCGCAGTCGTGGTGTTTTAGCCGGAGTCTATCTATGTATAATGTGAAATATAAATATACATATAAATATATCTATGTATGCAAATATATCTATGTGTGCATATGTGAAAGGACTGATTGGTTAATGATCTTCAATTTGTTATAAACAAATTGGAAAGGTAGGTAAAAATAATGACAATATTAAGCGGATTTTTTAGCCGGAGTCGTATTTCTGGTCAAGTTGGAGTTGGAGTCGGACAGCCCTGAGAGAAACGCATTTTCCGATACTTTTCAGGAGAACGAAAAAGCAGGTTTCACAAATAATCAATGTTACCTATTTTTTTTCAGATAATTTTTTTTTTCATTATTTTGATATGTGATGATTTGGCTATCTGATTCATTTGTTAAATATAAAATATTAATCTATTTCTCAGTAATTTAGGATTTCAACTGAATGTGCTTGATGGAATTTTTCATTATCAAATTTGAACCGTTTGAATTTTGTTCTTTTCCATGAGTTTTCCCACAAACGACCCACGTTTTCCCGTTCGGCATCATCAGGAATTTAAAAAGCACGAATGAACTTGAACTGCCCCGTAGCTAATAGTTTAAATCGATCAAATAAATAATAAATACATTTTTTCATGTTGAATTGGATGAGTAATTGCATGGGTAAAATACAATTTTTATGTATTTCAAATGTGATA
This sequence comes from Himalopsyche kuldschensis, assembly GCA_028554975.1. Taxonomy (NCBI): domain Eukaryota; kingdom Metazoa; phylum Arthropoda; class Insecta; order Trichoptera; family Rhyacophilidae; genus Himalopsyche; species Himalopsyche kuldschensis. Next base: position 864,191 of record JAHFWI010000031.1, on the reverse strand, counting down.
TGGTTAAAATTAATCGTCAACCCATAGCATGGAAATGCCTACTAATTTAATATGTGGGTTATAACGATTCAAATTTTCAGTCGAAATCCTCAATTATTGTCCAAAATGTTCATTTGTTCGGATTTAAAAAAACAGATTTAAAAATAAAAGATCTTACCATAGATAGCTACAAGGTTAACTTTAAATAATGATTTGGCACATTGTCTCTGGCAATGTCGTAAAGAATAACAAAACGAAGATTTATATCGTGTCTAAAATGTAACTAAAATTTTAGCCGTGTTCGTAATTGTCGTCAAAGCCAATTTACATGTGTGTAAAATCTCAAGAACGCCAGTAACGATTATGCATTTTTCATATTCGAACACCGTAAAATAAATGCTAGAATAGCATGCGACTTCGCTTTCATCTTCGGAATAACAAATGGCCGATCGTTTTGTCATCACTTCACACTTCATTAATTAACACATTGGACAGGCGTGCAGCTGCAAGATGTGACTATTTATTTTCGGATGCATTCGTACAAAGCGTTTGAATGCATTGAAATATATTTAATTTACATATGTATGTTGGCCGCCCTGGTGTAGAACAAAAATCGTTACAAACTTCCACTTGAACGTGTCGCGGTCCAGAAAAAAGTCGAACACAAAAAATGAATGATTCCAATTTTGAAAAATAATTCGATTTATTTTTTTATTTTTATTAGTCTGGGAACACTTTCGGTCCTGTCACTTTTTTGAATTTCGAATAGAAGCATGCATACAATGATTTTCCTGATAAAAGATTGCTACTTTGGTAAACTAGATAGCTAATTTATTTATTTATTTATTGAAGAAAATAAAAAACATGGCATTACAGCTGATGCCGATGCGCCATGCATTTCATTCACGTCCATGCTCACTTTCGTTCACTAGTTTGAATGCTCGAAGTGAAATGTACCTGGTCATATATCTCTTTCGGCTTATCCGAAGCCAAAATGAGAATACCGCCATTCTTGATAATTGGGGATGTTGACTAAAAGTTACTTGATGGTATATCAGTATCAAATTAGGAACGTTTGAAATTTTTACTTTTCCATGACTGTTGTCGCTAACGATCTGGTTTTTGCCTTTCGATATCTTCAGGCATTTCAAATGAACGATTGAACGCGTAGTAAGTAGTTTATAACGCTTATATAACTTAGAATACACATAAGTCACTGAGATGGATTGATATTATCGAAATCGGATTGTTTTAGCGAATGTTTTAAAGCCAGTGAGATTCAGTGAATTGGAAAAGTAATTAAGGCATAGGTAAATTACATTAACACGAGATACATAACTCACCGTTGTAAATCGCCGGAAAAATGATAAAGACAAAATTTTCAAGTGGGATTATAAAGATATGCTTTTGAATTCTTTGAACTTTGTACTTTTAATAATTATTAAATGTGACACATTGATTCTATGTATTTCTCGAAGTTAAAGCTAATCTGGGATATTACTATGTGGCGATAAACGTAAATTTGTATCGTATCAAGTTGATTTATTTTAACTTGTATTAACGCTTTGTAACGGCTTAAGAAGTGGTGATTAATTGAAAATAGTTGTTCATTAAGAATATCATTGCATTAATGATACCTTTTAATTACTAATTGTTCCAATGCATTTAGCTTAGGGCTTTTATTACAAGAATTTAAAAAAAAATCCGGCATTGAATTTAAATTTATGTTATGTGATTCCTTTATGAGGTGGTTTGCAAATTGCGAAAGTGTTTTTTTGTTATTAAATGATCTGATATATTCTTTAGCTCAAATCGATATACTCCTGCCTGTCTGCCCGATGTACATATATCGATTCGCATGCACCGCAGAACATCTTATATGTAGATGCCGCTTCTATCAAGTTTATTAATTTTGTCTTTACTTTATTATTTGTACTTTTCCACGAGTCACTAACAGCGCGATGATTTTTCACTTCGTCTGATAAGGCTTCGTGTAAACGCCCCCATGTTTTCAGGTTGTTCTCATTATTTAAAGAATACAAAATAACTGTCATGTGTTAGGCATTATGTAACAAATGTCAGGAATAAAAATACAAATATTTTTTCATGAGTTTTGTCGCTAACGACCCTGGCTTCATCTTTCGGCATCTTCAGACATTTCAAGTGCACGTAGTTGAAATGACCGCCAAGTCCCTTCAGTTTAATTGAAAAAGTGATCTGGACATGGGTGTATGTAATTTTTTGATGAGAAGTTCTCGACTGATTTATTATTTATTATCGAGTTTATCTCGTATGATTTCCACAATTAAAAATATCTGGCATTAGCTGTAATGTCAAATATTTTTTTGGATGTTAAAATTTAAAAAAAGATGTGAATACTGGTAACTTGTGGTTACAACAGAACGGCGCTACGTGTCACATATCACATGCCACGATGAACATTCTACACGAGGGAGCGTTCTTATTGAAAGACCCAACACATGACCAAAATAATGCCCTCAATTTTCCCGAAAGACCTTCATTTTACTGATGACATAAATTGTGTCAACGTGATTAGTTCATATATTTATGAAAACACATGACACACGACGGATGATTTAACGCTTACCGGAAACTACTCTACAAAAGCAAATAAAGATACGAAACAAAAAAAAAGTATTTACCTGATATCGTTGAAGTGGACAGCAATTTCATATAACACTATCAGTCTAGGAATGATGTAACCGTCGTACTGCGATCACGATTCTGGCTGCCCGAAGAAGCCCAGGGTCTTCAGGGTGTCCGTGACCCTCGCGACCAGCGCTTCCTTGTACTTCCACACCGTCGTGTCCATGACGGACTCCTGCCTGAACTGCTCGCAGCTCTTCTTCAACGTCCGCACGCAATCAGCCCTGTAATGCTGCAGCTGGGCATCAGCGGTGTCTATGGCGTACGACGTGCAACCGGATCCCAGGCAAGCCAGCGGGAAGTGATTGTGAAGAGTGAGGACTCTCTGAGGATCGTGGAAGCACTTGACATACTGGAGAGGCTTCGTGAAGTTTCTGGCGCGGTAAACGTGCTGCAGCATATGCATGTAACGTGGTATATCTCGGAACCAACCATGAGCGTGCTGGAGGTCGTCTAAGAAATAGACATTTCTAACGTTATACGAGGCCCTTGGTGCAGATTTCTCCGAAATAGACAACGGATGTATTCTGTCCATCAGTGAACCCCAATCTGCATCTCGTACTGGCATTATTACTTCGTCGATATCAAGTAATGCTATGTATTCATATGAATAAAGATTCTTGTATAAACAATCATTGTAAGGAATCAATTCGTTTTGTCGTTTGTTGTTAGTTTTTTTTGTCAAATATAGATGTTGGAATGCGGGGACGTTCGGCTGTCCACCTGGTAGTGTCAAAGGCGTAACGCTCGCTTTTCCTCTTGCTTCATAATGCTGAAGAACTTTCGTTATATTCGGATGCACTTGGAGCTGATAAAAGAACACTTTGTCAACACCAAGGAGTCCGAGTAGTTCAATCCACTCCACGAGACGAACGGACAAGTCTTCGTGGAGGAAATCCAACCCTTTAACGCACACTGCAAAACGTTTCCTTTCGGCTGGGCGTTCGTAGATAACTTTCAAATTGTTCGTTGCGCCGTCGCATTTCTTTTCGACCAAGGAAACGGACGCGGGCGCCATTTTCCTGTACTGCGCCGGCAGCTGGCAGGCGATCAAATACGGCTGGAATATTCCTTGCTTGTAGTTTCCCCACTTTTTGTACCATATGTATTTGTATTCGAAAGTCTTTACAATGACAGGCTCGTTTTGGTTCTCGAACCAGAGTTGACAGTGGGTTACAACGTTCGGCTCGATTCTGTTGACCATAGCGAGTAGTCTGACAGTCGGGCCGAGCAAGGAAGTCGGTCTGACGTCATAGTAAGCACCGTAAAGATGGAAAGTCCCATTACTGGATCTTAGTGTTTGCCAATATATATTATCGAATTCCAGATCGTATATAGTAGGAAACGCCGCACATGTTTTATTCTTGTAGAACTTAACAGGTTGTTTATTTTTATGCTTCTCCCAGTACGCTATCGGAAGACTCGGAAGTCTCCTGGCCACTTCTTCCGCGAGTACATCTTCAGAAGGTATGGGTCTCTTGTCGATTTTAGGTTCTGGCGGTGTGGTCGGGGGCGTCGGAACCGATGTAGGCACCGCCTGAAGTAGGCCTCTTCCTCCAGCGCGGCCGGACGCGTCTCCCAAAGGTCCAGCTCGGAGGTGGAGGGCGAAGACCGCCAGTAGACCCCATACTCCCACCAGCATCACCCATCGTAGGACTGCGTTTCGCCTCATCGACTGCAACAATGGGAGAAAAATTATGATATTACAAAATGTGTGAATTAAACCATAAATATTATCTTATCGCAGTTGAGTGGTGGCATTAATAAATTCAAACGTTTATTGCATTTAGCAATACGCAGGATTTAAATGGTGGGCCCGCGTGATTATGTTACGTAATTATAACACGTTAATCTTATTAAACCCGTAACCTGGTCCGTGGTGCAGTGGTCAACGTCGTTGGCTTCCGTGATAAATTGTACTAAAATAATTACCAGAACATATCAGAATATAACAGGGCTGTAATGACGTAAAAAAAATACGACCCCGACTCCAGCATTTCCCAAAAACACGACAACGGCTAAAAAAGTTTAATTTAGTCACGTTTTTTTCTACCTTTCATATTTATGTATGTATATTCAATTATATATCAACCAATCAATCCAGTCAATAGCCAAATTTAACCCCGACACCGGTCAAAAAACTCCGACTCCACAGCCCTGGAATATAAACATAAAACGTTTTTTGCGCGGTAGACGTGTTCCGCGGAAAACCGCATAAAAAAACTGACTTAATATGGGAACATAACATGCATAAAGACGCATGTATCAAGGTCACGTTGTAATAAACAAGTGAAACACTGGATTTTGCATGTACAGTAAACGCACAACGCGCTGCTAATAACTTTAGTAGTTCATATAGTCCCAAGAATATATTTAAAAAGATGCATTGAAAAAACCCGCAGACTTTGAAATCGCAAAAAAGAAATTTAGGTGTATAATTGGGTAACCGGACAAATCAGAACATGACAATTCAGAACACGACTTTTCAGAACATGACATTTCAGAACATGACATTTCTGAACAAGACATTTCAGAACATGACATTTCAGAACATGACATTTCAGAACATGACATTTCAGAACAAGACTTTTCAGAATATGACATTTCAGAACATGACATTTCAGAACAATCGGCTTATCTACGGACACCGTCCGAGCGCGCTCGCTTTATAATATTGGGTTTTCACATACATATTTGTCTATAAACAATTAACCAATTATGAATAGGGCTGCCACAACAAGAAAATAACTGTAATTGCTCGCCGAAATTAAAATAAAAGTTCACTAACTATTGTAGTTAGTTCGCGTGCGTGGAGATCGACAATAAAAATTATTAATTAATAATAACAACATAATTAATAATTTTTAATGTTATTATTATGTGTATAAAAATTCTGTGCAAGTCGATCTCGATACGACATTTGAGAAGCATGTAAAAATATTATATAAATGTAAATTTTAATCTTAAGATTTTTATGTTATATTTTTTCCGCCAGAATAAGCCGGTGTTAAGACTGTTAATAAATAAAGACGAATTATAAAACTAAAACCTTCGTTATTTTGCCCGACTCCACCGCCAGATCCCACATACATATATATATATATACATATTTGTGCCAACCCAACGAATGAATTTTAAAATGCACGCGAACTAACTACAATAGTTAGTGAACATTTATTTTAATTTCGGCGATCTCATAATTACAGTTATTTTCTTGTTGTGGCAGCCCTATTCATAATTGGTTAATTGTTTATAGACAAATATGTATGTGAAAATCCAATATTATAAAGCGAGCGCGCTCGGACGGTGTCCGTAGATAGGCCGATTGTTCTGAAATGTCATGTTCTGAAATGTCATGTTCTGAAAAGTCTTGTTCTGAAAAGTCATATTCTGAAAAGTCATGTTCTGAATTGTCATGTTCTGATTTGTCATGGAACCGTATAATTGTTGTCCTTTCCTGTTGTGTTTCCGCGGAACGTATCTTCCGCACAAAAAAAGGTTTAGGTGTACTCGTTTAGGAGGGCATATGCTCAAAACTTAGAGCGGACTGGGATAAAAACAAACAGTATTGATATAATTAAGGATTTCAACTGAGTGTGCTTGATGGAATTTCAATATCAAATATGATTTGTTTGAATTTTGTACTTTTCTTGAAGAGTTTTGTCGCTAAAGACCCGGGTGGAAAGAGTACTGATGTTAATATTCGTCCGGTATTATATTTCGATCCCTGCATGCAACGTAATGTTTGAAATGAGTTCAATTATTGTGAAAAACTTGGTCTACGATTTGGAGTTACTGTAAAAAGTCGATCTGAAGCGATCGTCTATTGTGATTTTTTGCAGGGCGCGCTAAAAAAAAGTATCGCAATTTAATACACGATGAAAGGTCCATGACCCCTGGTCCAAATGACTATCGATACAATTATTTTTTTGCTGCCGAAATTCAAAAAGAGAACACGCAACAGAACGACAACCTGCAAAAGATTGATAGCAAATTCTAAATTTGAAATTCACCCAGTTGACTTGGAATCAGAATGACGACCTACAGAAGATTTAAAATGTTAGGTTGAAAACAAAATTCTTAATTTGAAATTCACCTAGTAGACTTGAATTATACTTTTTAGAATAGAGAAGTAGAGTGACTGATTGAATTACTTCGAAACATTATGTATCTTAACGATAGCACCCTCAGGTAAATGCGCCACATTGGAAGCGGGCATGGCTATTAAAAAAGTGGTTTTAGCATCTTAAGATGTGGAATCACTGCATTAAATTAATTCTAAGTTTACCTTTTTTCCAAAGCTCTCTGTCAATCACTTTTAAGGTGTTTGCTGTCAACAGTTGGTGGAAAAGCATTAAATTAAAAAAATATATAAAACATATTTTGTACTTATTCCGCATTGAATTTAGAGTTAACAGTGTTGAAACTAATATAACATTTAAAATAACTTTGATTATTCCACGTATTGTGCTACTATCTGTGAGACGTATTTCGCCTCTTTCAGAGGCATCTTCAGACTTACTATCGCAAAATTTGCTTAAGTAATGAAACAAGATTGATTCTAATATTTAAAATTATGAAATTAAAAAATGGATTTCGGGTATTTTTTCCTTCTAAAGGAAACAAGGAAGGGGTGATAGAATCGAAACAATGCAATCAGATAAAGATACGAATGATCTGCAATCAATCAGATTGGGATTTTTCCCTTATAAGGGATGGGGTGATAGAAACGAAACAAAGCCAACAAATAAACATATTTCTAATGACGTTAAACATTACAAACTATTAAACTAATAAACTAATGAGCTGTGTTGAAACTATTACATATTTTTTTTTGTAATCAGTGTGAAAACTATAAATGTATTAAATTCAGGACCGGTTTCGCTCATCGCGTGCACATCCAATCTCTTCGGCAACGTTTCTTACGGCAAGCTGCCGCTCCCCAATGTCGAGCATAGTGGCCCATAATGGAAATTATTTGAAGTTTTCTACGATGACTGCTTGATACATGGCTGCTCTACTCATCTTTTTCGACTAGAGAAAAGACTTAAGAGCGAATAGGACTAATGGTGGTAAGGTAACATGATCACGCCGTTCATTACGTTCCGTTTTTAGGATCGCATATTGACCTGGGAGGGTGACGAAGTCAACACAGACATCCACATTTCCGAATAGGAATCAATAATTCGATCGAAAAAATCAAACTGCGCAGAATGAGATTCAAACCCAGGCTTTTCGATACCGAAACCGGCGCCGTTAACACTCCTCCACGGACCCGACATAATAAATCGACGATTACGCCACTTTTATGATAGTTTTTTTATTAATATTCATCTCGATTATAATTAAAAGTAATTATGCCGTGATATAAATGACCTTACATCTGAGGTATGATTCAATACTTATCAATTGTGACGTCATTTAGGAATAGCTTCTTCGGAAACCGCAGTTTTTTAGGTTTTATTAGTCAAAGCTACTTCGTGCAATAATATACATTAATTACACTAATCATCTTTTAGTAATGTAACACTCATATTCACCCATTCCGTATCACCCACTAGTGGGCGGTAACGGTTTCCGTGGTGGGCGGTGGGAAATTTTGATTTTTACACCAAAATCTTTCAAAATCATGACAAAACAAAGAAGTTGTCTGAAAATCACTAAAAGAGGAGAATTTTGTTTGTTTTTAACGAAAATTAAACCAGACGTAAAATCACTTTTATGGTGTTCACTGTCTTCACTGTCCAGTTCATTGTCACCGTCAACTGTCAGTTCAATTACATCCGTGCACTTGAAATGCCCGAGGATGCCGAAAGGCAAAACCCGGGTCGTTCAAACAATTCAAATTTGATATTGAAATACCATCAAGCACCTTCAGTCGAAATCCTTATTTAACATCATTCATTCATTTATTTCAATTTATAAAACATATATTTCAAAAATAATAGAGAATTAAACGTAAATTTTAAATTGTTTCGATGTTGTGAAGTTCAAAGAAGTTCTTTGGAAATGACTGAAAGAGGAGACCTTCGTTTGTTTTTAACAAAAATTGAACCAGAAATATTTTTTTAGTATCACAGAGCATCAGGATGGTTGTTTTTTTTTTGAAAACGTACTCAGTTTTTTTGTTGGCATAAAATGTTCTAAAATTTCTTCTAGATTTTTTTCCACCCATATACTGGATTGAAATATAGCGATTTTCGTGGGCGGTAAGAAAGTTTTACCATGAAAAATAAGCAAAAGTGGACAGAAGGCATAAAAGGGTTGACGATCCCTGCTCTAATTGATGTTACGCTAACACCTACGCGCGATATGAGATTATTTTGGATAATTATGAATTACTCATAAAAAAAAAAAATTATAAAAGATTGCAAAAATTACATCTTATCTAAAGAAATTATCGTAAATTTCGCAAGCTTTTCCGATAAAGTTTATATTTTAGATAAAAAGATAATAAGATAAAGACATAATTGAACAATTTTATACCGTATTCCACAGTGAATTAATTAAGATCAAGACCGGTTTCGCTCATCAAAAACATTATCAATCGAAGCACAAATGCTCGTGACGAGCGAAACCGGTCCTAATCTAAATTAATGCAATGTGGAATAAGTACCAACTAAAATGTTTTATTATAATGCCATTCCACCAAGTATTGACAGTAGAGACTCCAATTCGAGTATCTAATACTCCGACACGAGTACGATACTCGTAATTTATAAATGAAGAGTTTTTTCCGGGGCTGTGGAGTCGGTAAAAAAAGGTTTGACTCCGACTCCCGCATTTACAAAAACCACGACTCCAACATTGACCAAAAAAACGACTCCGACTCCGACTAAAACACGATTAATCATATTTATGTGTATTCAATAATATATCAACCAGCCAATCCTGCCAATAGACAAATTTGACATATTAAATGTAAAAATAAAAAGTTCAATCTTTCAAAATTTCTGACTCCGACCAAATCGCCGCGCCGACTCCGACTCTGGCCAAAAAGCCCCGACTCCACAGTCTTGGTTTTTTCTTCTGTTGAAATCATAAAAACAAAACTTTGACGAAATTAAACTTTTTTTAGTCGGAGTCGTGTTTTTGGTCAATGCTGGAGTCGGACTCCACAGCACTGGTTAAAACACTTTTAATATTGTTCAGGTCCGGTTTCCCTCACCACTGATCACATAAAAATGAAAAGTGACAGCAAGTGGTAAAATACGAATTTATAACAACTACCGGAGCTATTATATCTTCAATTTATTCACGTCCAACGAGGTTTAAAACAATGTATACGATATAAAAATTACGAAAAAAAGTTCATAATTTAATAATCGCCATCATTTGCGATTTCCTGACAGCCGTGATCCCAGCCAAAATGGCGGTCAGATTGATGACGGCGCGAAAAAAAAATGGCCGTGATTAATGGAGCCATTGGAACAGGTTTTAAATAATTCTTATTTAGATTAATTATTATTATCATGCGGTACGTAGTGAGAAGATGAGAATAAATTAATATTTTCGTAACCTAAATAGATCTTGTATTATTTGGCCATCAACATAATTCCGTCACGTTTAAGTACCTATAGCAATTTTCACTTGTACGATTCTTGACAACAAGGGCTTGTAATTTTAATCGTACAATTTCATCACATCAGTGATAAATAAAGAATGTAATGATTTTATGCGTTTAAGTTAGTCCGGTCCGTGGCGCAGTGTCAACGTTGTTGGCTTGCGTGCCGGACCGCCTGGGTTTTATTCCCAGTACGAGTGGATTCTTTCCGATCCCAAAGAGTGACGCATAGTGTCAGCGATTAGCTTATCACTAGTCCTGTCCTAGTCCTCGTATCCTTTCCATCCCTATTCTCTTTGAAAAATAGAGATTGAGTAACAAGCAGTTCTCGTAGAAAAATATACGTTGAGATAAACTCCGTGAAGAGTCCATATGCTCCAAGCTGGGATCGGACATGGATAAAAAAAAAAAAACAAAGTCTTTTAAATAATTTCAGTTCATTTTTTTCATTTTTTTTCCTCTCCTATTTATGTGTATTCAATTAAATATTAGCCAACCAATCCGGCCAATAGCTAAATTTTACATATTGTAAGCAAAAATAAAAAGTTCAAACTTTTCTAAAATTTCCGACTCCGAGTCCGAGTACACTCTGACTTCTTTAAAAGTTCACTCGAGTGTGCGGCAGCCGTTGATACTAAATAAATTTTCTCTTCTTTGACATAAGAATCCATCTACCGCACTTAGCCCACGTGTTCATATATATATATCAAATTAGGGAATTTAAAATCTTCGAAATCTTTTTTTTGTCGGCGTCTTTCAGGATATTCTCACGGCGCCACTCTTTCGAGTGCATAAGTAGCGTGGTCAGTCTGTACAACTCCTACCAAAACGCCACGACGACTCCGACTCCACAGCCCTGATTATTACATTTACAAAGGAATGTTGTCTGAAAAATACACTAATGGCGTCGTTCTACTTATTGATAATTCGATCAATTATTATGATAAAATTTAAATGTTTATTAAACTTTTTCATGTTTTACTCAATTTAATATTGAAATCCCTGTTTCTATTTATGTGTCAACAGTTGAAAATGCTCGAGATGAGCGAAAACGGCCTCGCGGAATTGAGTTCGCACGTTCGCAGATACAAAGCTTGCTTTGGTATTGCCTTTCCAGCAGTGTTTCATCCGTACGTGTGCGAGCTTTATTTCTTATAATTTGTTTCTCATTAGAAAGTGTTTTACTCAAGGAAAGAAATGCATAGTTTTAATAGTTGAAGTCAGGGCTGTGGAGTCGGAGTCGTGAGGTCGGGGTTTTTTGGCTGGAGTCGGAGTGGTCGCGGCGGTTTGGCCGGAGTCGTACTTGGAGTCGGAAATTTTGAAAAGGTTGAACTTTTTATTTTTGCATATAATATGTATGCAAAATTTCGCTATTGGCCGCATTGGTTGGATTATATATAATTGAATAGACACATGAATAGGAAAGGTAGGGAAAAATTGTGACGAAACTAAACTTTTTTTAATCGGAGTCAGAGTAGTATTTTTTTCAATGACTCCACAGCCCTGGTTCGAAGAACATGTTATATTTAATTTTATTAATTTTAACGTTAATAGTAAAATATAATCCAAATATTTTTTTTTGTTTATTTTAAATCAACCGCAGCACCCCCAGCTATCTTACCCACTAGCCGCCACTGCATATTAGTCATTTTTTCTAAAGAATATCCTTCGATCGTAAAGTGGCTCTTCAAAGACCCGCTGGCGATGCAATATGGCCATAATCTATGATATTTATTGCACAGTATTTACAATATGAAATTCTACCGTATGGCAACATAAATAAGCTGACATTATCGTCTAGAACGACGGTTGACATTTAAGCCAATTTAAGCGATACTCTTCCATGTTCTCGATTAAGTGTTGTTCAAAAAGTTAGCGAACAAAATACAACACGTTTATATTATATTACATAGAGATTCAATTCGAAGATTACAATCTCAACGACCATAGACTTATACAATAGAGACAGCCGTTGTAAAAAATGGGTGGTCCGGATATGGTTTCTCAATCTCTTTCACATTCTAAATTTAGCGAGGAAAGAATAGAGTAAAACGGAAGTACATATTGAGAATACCTTTATTCCGGCTCCCTCGTAATCGAGAAGGAGCCTCCTATCCGACACTCAGAAAGAGGGATTTTGGGGACGGAGTAGGAGAAACATGGCACTCTTATAAAGAAAAGACGATCTCAAAGCGTTATGTGGGTGCGTTAGCACCCATTATTTAATTGTTTATGGTTTACACAGACGTTATACAACACACAAATATTACGATAGCGAAGAAGATATCAGGAATTTGACGCGAATTTAATTCTGAGGGAGAGGATTAGGCGCGTGCATTCTCAATGCAGTCCAATCTCTCACTGCTGTATGAAAACAAACGGTTACTTTAGAAAGAAAAAACAATGGCCGTTTCAAAAATCGTTAACACATGCGCCCGCTGATAAGGGATGATTTATCGCCTTATGAACTTTTTATGAAGCACATGCATTGTCGGGCGTCAAGAGATAAGAGAAATTGAAATAACTCTACATTGCACCGCTATAGATTGCAATATAGATTATTATAAGAATGAATTTATTTCCTGATATCGACTGACTCATTGACTGAGGTGAACAATAGATCGTTCGAGAGAGTTCTGATGACCTACCACATAAGGCGGTGTCAATATATAAAATTTTAAATAACTACTAAAAATGTGTTAATATTTCAAATTTGATAATGAAATACCATCAAGCAAGTAGAAATTCTAAATTATGTTGAAAAGAAATTCGCAAGTAGTCTATATGTGCATTGGAAACGGACATAAAAAACGCAAAATACAGGTATCAAGTTAAAAGTAATTGACACCCTATTGATTTCGCTTCTCAAGCATTTGTTACAATACAATTAAACTTATACCTATTTCATATGCCGAAAAACGGGGTGAATAGAGACACTTATTACTCTTTACGAATATGTATTTTCATACCTGCCCTGCGCCACATATGTAATTCAAATATGAATGGCTTGAAACTTGTTTCTATGGTCCTACTACACATTCATGAAAATATGTATAAACTATTCATTATCGTTATTAAGACACAGTCAATTTTGTTCGATGTCTCTATTCACATTGAATCGGGGTGAATAGAGACGAGAGAGGGTGAATAGAGACAACAATACAGATTGAAATATATGAACCTCTATTCTCTATACGAGTCCCTATTCATTCCGTTTTACGGTACTTATAAACCAAAAAAAACATGATTGATTTTAATTTTCGTGCAATAAAAGAGAAGTTTATAAGGGGTCAAAAAGTAAGGATGCACAGGCATCGAACTTAATCACGGTTTTTTCAATTGTGGTCAATCATTTAGTTGGTTTGGTTTTGTCATTCGAGAGATAGTATCATAGTTAATGTAAAGAATTATATATAAATACTAAAAAATACATTGAATACTTAGTAAAGTTGTGCTAAAGTTCAATCCTTGTTTTTGTCTCTATTCAACCCCGTTTTAAGGTATTGTTATTGTTTCGATACTGAAAGATGATGAATGTTCATTTGATCCAAGTTGGGAGCGACATGTTTTCAGGAAAAATACGATACTTAATTGTGTTTGATGGTTCTAAGTGCGGATATGTATTCAGCCTAAGGTATTGGAACTGATAGTTCAAAAATAAAATTTAGAATACTAATTAGTAATGCAACCCATTCGATCTAATGACATATCGACACCTTACTTTGAAAAGGCTCTAACTGCTCTTGACACTGTTTTGAGATATGAACGTTTGAAGTTTCGATTGATTAAAATTCACTTGTAACAATGAGCAAGTAAAAATGTTTCAAACTACTTATTATAAGCATACTTTTTCACAACTCTTGTTGAGAAATAATGATGTTAAAGATCAAATGTTGGAAATTATGATGACAATCTTAGAACTTTATCAAATAAATTTAGTAAAAAAAGTGTGCAGATGCAGTGCAACTCCGTTATTCAACCATAGATAATTCTGAAATTTATGTATATCGATGACTTAAGGAGTAAATTTGCTACCACCGTTTTAGTCAATTGTGCAGGAGAAGGTAAAAACAGATCATTTTGGTGTTTTCAAACCGATAGGGAAAATTTCAAATACTACTTTTATTTGTACCACCGCCTGAAAAACAAAGAATGAATGACAGGCGACAATAGAAAATGGTGGGGTTGGATAATTGGCAGAGTAGGTATTAGAACGACAGTTATCAAATTTTCCTAAAACGTTTTTACGATGCACTGAAATTAGTTTTGGTTATAAAAATTTACGGGACATGCACACTGCATGATACCACAAGATGGCATTATTAAGTCATTTTCAGACAAAAGTGGAATTAATAAAATAACTCTTTAAAGTTTAAACCATCGATATGAATTGGTATTGGAAGTGATAGTTCAAAAATAATGTTCAGTATACTAATTACTAATGCAACATGCAACCCATTCACTATATGTAATGTCATATAACTGAAAGCATAAAAAAACCTGATTGTAATTAATAAACCGTCGCAACAATTTGAAATTGTTACCTATTCGAAGTCACTCGAGATTGCAACGTCAAATTATTAATAATTATGGCAACAAAACCCGATCGTAATTCTCTAAGCTCCCAATACTTTAGAAAGTAATATCCATTGCCTGCATACTGCGCGCGGATCATGTCCGTGCGCCGGGTGAAAGGCGAAAGATGTCAGATTAGCCGAAAAATAAAAAGAAAAAGAAGAAGAGGATTCGAGTGAAAGAGGATGCGCCCGATTTTTGCTGTCTGTGACCCGAGGCAGGGGCGCCATCTCTTGTGTCAAAACTCAATTCGAATTTTGAAAATGGAATCGTGACTTTTTTCACGCAATATAATACGATAAAAGTACAATTTAATAAATTGCGAAATGATTATTATTTACCGTATTATACTGTGTAATATAATATACATTTAAATTACTGATACTAACAAGTTAATTAGATAGAAATTTTGCAATAGATGACCTTGATAAACTGTCAAAAAGCAATTAACAAAAAAAGCTGCAATAACCAATAACATGAACAAGCTAACGGTTTTTGTCATCTCTTTTTCGGCCATCTTGTCTTGCTTAACTATGCCAAATGAAAATGTTAAAAATAAACTTATACTATAATGGAGTTCCACCAAGTAAATACCAATTCAATCAATAATATCAGTTGGTTCATTGATTGACGATGGCGTGATGTTGAAATATCCTTCAAACAATACATGTCAAACTAGCGGATGTCTATTTTATCTCTTCTGTAATCAAACGTGCAAATAGTGAGAGTTTGTCGCAGAAGAAGTTTTCCTACGAGAACTGCTTGTTACTCAGTTGCTCAACCTCTTGTTTGCAAAGAGAGTAGATATTTAAAGTATACAAAGACTTGGGCATGACTAGTGGTTAGTTAATAGCTCCGCTTCTTTTTTTGATTGTTGGAAGATGCTGAAACTATTTTTTAGATGAGGTTAGGGATATAAGGATAATGTCAGGGTAGAAGGAGTGAGGTCTCAACATCACTGTCAGAAATAAACAAACCTAATCATAAAACAAAGTATTTAATATTAAACTCTCCGTTCTGGGATTCGAATCCACGAGCTATGCAACTTTAGCCAATAGACCACAAACGTAACAACGTTTTAAAATCTATTACAAACTTAATACGAATTCACATCTTTCTTTAGATTATGTTCTACGATCTACGTAATAATCGGATAAGATTTTATGTTTATTTTTATAACATCGATTTTATCTGTAAGTAATATGTTGCTAAACATAAACTGTCGACACTAATTTAATAAAATATACATTAGATGGCGTTGTAGTTACAAATAAATGTTTTAACTATCGAAAGTAACTTAAATAATTGCACCATTTTTTAATTTAATAAATAAATTGAGTTATCATAAAATAACCTTCAAAACAAATAGACTTAATGAATAAACAATCTATCTTTACCTTCCTATAAATACTAAAACAATAGAGAATATTGCAATAGATAAGATTAAGTCCATAATATTGTCTATGCAACTATCGGTGGATAATGGTATTACTCGGCACATTTTTAATTAGAGAAAGGAAGAAGAGGCGGTCGACTTAATATTCACCGCAAATATTATGTTCTTTTTTTGAAACAAAAGAACAAATGGTTGTAATTATTTTTTCGCCCGAGAAACGTCACTAACATAACATTACACTTTCTTAGTGTTTCTTTTTGAATTGTTTTAAAATGCAGTTCGTTTTTATCGACCGATAAATTCGGCTATTGTTTATGGTATCAATTGAAATTTTGTTTTTTTTTTACAGGCAAGACACGTCAATTCATTAACAAAAGCTATTAATAAAAACAACACAATTGTTATTGGTGAATCTTGTTATATAGCAGGGGTGGCCAAAGCGTCGATCGCCTATCTGATCTGTACCAATTTCTAGGGCCCGTCCCAAGAAGCGTGCGAGACAAGTCGTGTGACAGGGACAGCACGCTAAGATCTCGAAGTTAGCCGATTATCGACGAAAATCTCTTTCTAAAACCCGGGTCATTTATTTAGTTCTAAATTGATTGTCAAATATGTTTTCGACATGACATTGTCAAGGCTATGGCTATGCTCGAACGGAATTTTCCACTTTATAATAACATACATAATATAAATTATATAAGCGCATACAAATCGGAGTAGTTTGGTTTTCGGAATAGTCAAAGCACTGTATTTTTTTTTCTTCATCTTAACCAGCTGTTAATTACTTTTAAGGTGTTCACTGTCAATACTTCTGTGGAAAGGCATTATAATAAAAATAATAATAATACATTTTTAGTACTTTTTCAACATAAAATTTATTTGATCAGGACCGGTTTCGCTCATGGCGAGCATTGTCAACTGATAAGGAATACAATAAAACAGTGATATTTATAAAAAAGTTAAGTAAAACTAAGCGAATAAATTGAAGCAAATTACAAATATTTTTCTTGTAATTTGCTTAGTTGTTTTACCAATTGTTTGTCATACCTTGTTTTTCATGCTTAACTTTGTATAAATATCACTGTTTTCTTGTATTCCTTATCAGTTGACAATGCTCGCCATGAGCGAAACTGACCTGATCAAATAAATTTGATGTGGAAAAAGTACTAAAAATGTATTATTATTTTTATCAGCTGTTAATTGAACAGGTTAACTAATACTACAAGATGTAATAGAGGATTTCGACTAAAGGTGCTTGATAGAATTTCAATACAAAATTTGAATCGTTTGAATATTGTACTTTTCGATGAGTTTTGTCGCTAACGACCCGGGTTTCGTCATTCGGCATCTTCGGAAATTTAAATAGCACGAATGACCTTGAACTGACGCGTAGTAAACAGTTTGTATCGTATAAACGATATATAAATACAAAAAAAAGTAGATCGCTAAGTTAAATTGCTATTTAAATATGAATTTGCGAAAATTTGAATTTCAATGAATTAAATGGGTTTGTTTATTGGGATTTTTGGATGTAGTATTGCAAATACTAATTATAAGATAATAACATAGGAATATCTCAAATAAATATTGGGTTTTAATCGACCTATGATTATTGAATTGATTGATTTCAAGTGTTTGAATTATTAATAAATGATAATTATTTAAAGGGTTAACCCGGGTCGTTAGCGACAAAACTCGTGGAAAAGTGAAAAATTCAAACGATTCAAAAAACCTGCTTACTATGTCTGAAGACGCCTCACGAAGAGACGAAACACACTATTTTTTCCACAATAAGTGAAAAGTTATCAATTTTTTATAATATTAGTTTCGAACCGGATGTTGTACAGTGGAACCTGTCTAAACAAGCACCTCGCATAGCGAGAAAAAAAATTGTTAAATAGTGAGCGACATTTCGCATAACGAGTGAGCCAGAAAGGGGAAGTCACATAACTGTCACACATTTTTCTAAACTTATGTTATGTTTCGCTTAACGAATTATACTCGCTATGAAAGGTTCCACTTTATTTGATTTTACATTTGAAGATACTTATCGGAATCCGTTGTTGATTTAATGGTTTATGACCTGGCAGACCGGCCGTTAATATCGTGTTTATGCATAATCATTAACGGTATGCAGTTGCAATTAAAGAGACCATTGTCTTTTTATTATGCCCTGTCATCTTTTTTCTATTGTATTATACTGATATTTATGACCATATAAAAACATAATTTTGATTACGGCGTTAAAAGTGTATATTTTACAATGAAAAATGATAAATAATTATCACGATTATGAAGCGAAGCGGTCTTATCTAGGGTTTCTTATCCCGGGATCCCGAATATTTTCAATACCTGATGAATTCCGGGTAATTTATTTATCAATAACGAATACATATTCTTTTCTGTTCTACCATCCTAATTGTATTTTGTAATAAACTTATGTAAGTTGTCCCTGTTATGTAAGGCCTCTGATGACCATCCATAGGATGTACTCAGGGGAGTTGTAATACCAATAATTGTTTGACATACCTTGTGATTCTTGCATAACTTTTGTATAAATTACACTGTTTCGTTTATTTCTTATGAGTTGATAGTGCTCGCCATGAGCGAAACCGGTCCTGATCCAATAAATTGTATGCGGAATAAGTGTTTTATTATTCTTATTATAATGCCATTCCATCAAGTATTGACAGTGTACACCTTAAAAGTGGACAATTGTGAATGTTGAAACGCATTACCATTCTTCTGTCTTAAAAACCATTAAAACAGCAAACACGAAAGTGTTCACACTAACCCCGTGTCTTAGGTAAGCGACGCGAACCGGCAAGAGAATTTAGGCGAATCCAGTCAATTTAAAACGTAGTTGATCAAAGGTCTTATGTGCCATCGCTCGGCCAGACGCAATTAACGCTCTGGTGAGCTTGGACCGTTTCATATTTTCAAGCGATTCGCGTGCGCCATGAGTGCGCACTTGAGGCGACTTGCGACATATGCCGTCCTGACCGGACCGCTTCGCCTACGTATGACACTTGCATGGGCGAGGACCGTTTGATATTTTAAAACTCTGCCGCTTTCAAAGCCGCGCCGGATCGCCTCGCCTAGATTCGCCCAGCTAAGACGACCCGTAATAGTACGATTAAGTTATTATAACAAGGTCGTTTGTCATAATTTCATATCGGACACACCTGGTCACCGACTGCTATACTAAACAATTTTATATATAGCGTTAATGGAGTTATTATAAATGCGTAAATAATCTGAATTATTATATATTTTAAGCATACACCTGAAATAAACGCACATATTTACGACGTTCATGCAATAAGAAACGATTAACTTTGCTAGATAGAATGCAAGGAAATCGAGAAGTTTTTTCCTGCTGTTTTCTTATAAGATGTGATAACTTTACAAAAAACTACAGTGGCTAACTTGAGCTTAGATTTTTTTTATTGATTCAGGTACACTAACCCCGTGTCTTAGGTAAGCGACGCGAACCGGCAAGAGAATTTAGGCGAATCCAGTCAATTTAAAACGTAGTTGATCAAAGGTCTTATGTGCCAGACGCAATTAACGCTCTGGTATGTATGCCGTCCTGACGGACCGCTTGCACGGGCAAGGACCGTTTGATATTTTAAAACTCCAGTCAATTTAAATCGAAACCGGTTTAGGCGAATCCAGTCAATTTAAAACGTAGTTGATCAAAGGTCTTATGTGCCATCGCTCGGCCAGACGCAATTAACGCTCTGGTGAGCTTGGACCGTTTGATATTTTCAAGCGATTCGCGTACGCCGTGAGTCAGGCACTTGAGTCGACTTACGACATATGCCGTCCTGACCGGATCGCTTCGCCCACATATGACACTTGCATGGGCGAGGACCGTTTGATATTTTAAAACTCTGCCGCTTTCAAAGCTGCACGGATCGCCTCGCCCAGCTAAGACGACCCGTAAGCCGCTTTTTGTGCGATTTCAAAGTTATGCGGTTTATTTTCTTCACCATTTTAATTTTCTGGGACTATGTATATAAAAGTACACATGTATTAACCTTTAAACGCCCGAGCACTTTTATGCGAAATATCCCCGCGACCTAAAACAAGTCAGCCTATGTGGGTTAAATAAAATAAGCTTTAGCAAAAAGATTAAAAGATTGCTTATAATTTACGAACAAAGACTAGCACCGCAGCTTGTACGCTTTCTTATTCTCTATGTAAAAAATAAACGAATCCATTTATACTGTATCTTGAAAAAAGAATCGGTCACCACAGAGGAAATATTTCTAGGTATAGAAAAAATCTGTATCCACATTGAAATATATTGTATGGCATGAATAAAGCTGATTTATAACAGTCCGCTGGATATATAAAAAACGCATATCCTAAGAGTCAACCTTGTAATGCAGATGTTTATATTCCGCAATATGAACGGTTAGACATTATTTATGAAAGCTAATAGTCATATAATAAAAATAATAATACATTTTTAGTACTTTTTCCAGATGAAATTTATTTGATCAGGACCGGTTTCGCTCATGGCGAGCATTGTCAACTGATCAGTTATTATTATTTTTATTATAATACCTTTCTACCAAGTATTGACATTGAACACCTTAAAAGTAATAGTCATATGTTGAAAACTATTATCATCAATCAGTGTAATGATAGCGAAGTGCACCATAAACACCGGTGCCATATGGGACCGTGGTGCTTTAAATGGTTAACAACGTGTTGTTCACATGCTGTACGTCCAAAACCCGGCGTTCCACCATATGCCACGGTTAATATACCGTGTTATACGAGGCCCAAGTGTACACCAAAAATTTGTTATGTTTTTTGAAAATATTTTTTTGTAATTTGTAATGGGCGCAGACAACAATCTCCGCGGGCCCCTCGCTGAGAGCCACTGCAATATACGAACGATAATTTATAATGGCTCACAAAAAAATGACTTTAGAATTTAATAGCCTCAATCATACGTTCAAATTCAAACAGAAGGAAAGTAAAAACTACTTTAGAGACAGCGAGTTGACTTGGCTAGTCAAAATTGTGTGTTTGTTAGGCCAGCTGCGAAAAACAAAATAATGATATTTGAAACGTAACAGCAGCATCCATAAATGTGCACACTTTCTTCCGACGAAAGCGGCCTGCGAGAGAATTGGCGCCGAAAAGTTGAATACCACGTAAGTCTTAAACGTCAGATTTCTTGATTGCATTGGCATTTACTTGGTAGAACTCTATTATAACGCGGTGAAATAAATAACGATGTATTTTAGTCGTTAAGAAATAAAATTATGTATGGTTGATAGCTATTTCGGCATACGCCATCGTCAGAACAATGTTTAAACATGCACTTACTTATTTATATATCTTATATATAAAACCGAAACGGCGTAGTATGTATGTGGGTCTGTAATTACCTTTTGCATTATTGTTGCAAGTTGCCATAAAAACGAATATAAAAGAAAATATGTTTGAATTTTTATCGGCGAAGACATTTAGTCAAAATGTAATAAATTGTGATATAATTATGTCGCATGATATAACATTAAATAATTATTGGTCGCTTTAGTCCGAGCGACGCCGGGTAGCAATACTAGTACTGTTTTAGAACAGAAAAGAATGCATTGTGTACTCTGTCTACAACAGTTAATATAGATAAGTAAATGAATACTTTCGATGGATTCGGCGGTTGCTTTGTTGTAATTCATTTTAATATAAAATTATAAATAACTTGTGATACTAATTAAGTGTTCGCTTCTTTCAGAGGCATCTTCAGTCTTACCTGAGCAAATTTTGATTTAGTAATAAAGCAAGGTTGATTTTAGTATTTTAAAATGATAAATTAAAAAATGCAGTTTGGTATTTTTCCTTTTAAACGGAAGCAAGGACGGGGGTTATAGAAACAAAGCAAGATTGGCTCGCCTCTGCTTAATTTATTCCAATGAGATTAACCCTTCCCAATTGATTACTTAATCCCATTAGTTAATATATTTTTTAATACTAATGTCATTGGTAGTATAATTTTTTGTTTACTTGGATTTGAGAAATTGATTGATATCACAAGTTTTCCGTAGTTATCAGCATGGTAAAAAATAAATACAGAAAATCATACCACATTATGACATTTTACAAACTTAAACTAAGGCAAACAATATTGGACTTTACGGTTTACGAAATAAGGACTATTTAAAATTAAAAAAAAATATTTTTCCTACCAAGTTGTACAATGTCGACAAAGAAGTTCTAGGAGTTAATTTGAGATTATGTTATGAAATTACTTTAAATTTGGCGACTACCGGTTTGGTTACGATACATAATTTGACATGCATACGTTTGATACAAGTTGTTGCCATGATACAATGTTTGTTTTTTTTTTATTTTGAAATAAGGCTGACGAGTGTAGAGTGCACACTCATCTTCGCATTACATGCAGAAATAAACAAATCGCAATTATTTAACCCCCACGCCGAGAAAGTAAATCGATTTAAAATTAAGTTTGCTTTTTGAGCGGATAACGCTCCGGTGAATTGTATTATTTATGGATTAGAACTGTATAATGCGATAGTATAATTGAGTCGTATAGTATCAAAGACTCAAAAGCGCTGAACAAAAAGAGCTACAAGACCGAAAATGTTTCTGTTATAAAACGGTGAAAAAAATAACAATGTATTTTAGTTCTATTACCCCAACGTCATGTCATACTGCCTTTCCAAGGAAGATGACAGTTACTCGGAAAATTTCTGAAATTAAGTGACGATTGCTATTTCGTTGCCTTGCTCTGAAAAGGAAAAAATCAAGGTTTTTTTTTTCATATTTTATGCGCTGACATACCGTTCGTTGTGACAACTTATTGTTGCACTTGCGCAGAGGTAATAGGCATAGTACAATTAACTTTTAGTAGGTGGCGCGTGTGCCGTACAACGTCATCGATACCGATCAATTTAAGTGAAATTATTTATGTATCTAAAATATTGTGCATACGAAAGCACTTCAATAAACATAAACATTTTCTTTCTTTGAGTAGCATAGCAACGCTTGCCGGGTATCGGCTAGTTTAAACATTTTTTGCAGATAAGAATTTATTGTTATTTTCTTCACCGTGTTAAAAGGAATTCTACCATGTGAATGCCAATTCAATAAATATATTTCCGTTATATTCGAAAAGCAAAATATCTTTCATCTTGCAATGACAAAACATTGAGAATATCCTATTAAAACATACCACGTGAATAACTAACGCGGTCAGCTCGGTAGGCAACTGGTAAGCGATCCTACCTAGGACACGCTGTGCCAAGGTTCGCATCGAGCAGTTTCTCGGCCGAAAGGTCAATCAGGCTCCGCGGCGAGGTCCGCGTTACACGGTGCAACTCTACACGCATCGTTGGATCGAACGTCACCGGCGCGAATTGTTCAGGGGGCAAGGAATCTGAATCAAGTCGATTTCATTTTACATTAAAAATATCGACACTTTACTTTGAAAAGGCTCTAACTGCTCTTGACACTGCTTTGAGATATGAGCGTTTGAAATTTCGATTGATAAAATTACTTGTAACCAGGGCTGTGGAGTCGGGGCTTTTTTGTCGGAGTCGGAGTCGTCGCGGCGTTTTGGCCGGATTGTTAGGGTGGATACACATAACTAGGAAAATTAGGAAAAAAAAAGTGACGATATTAAACATTTTTTTAGTCGTAGTCGGAGTCGTGTTTTTGGTCAATGTTGGAGTCGGAGTCATGGCTTTGGTAAATGCTGGAGTTGGAGTCGGACTCGCACTTTTTTTACCGACTCCACATTTTGCTGAGAAATAATGATCTTAAAGATCTAATGATGGAAATAATGATGACAATCTTAGAACTTGATCAAATAAATTTAGATAAAAAGGTGTGCAGATGCAGTGCGACTCCGGAATTCGGTAAAAATGCGGTAAATACAAGCTTTTCCGACCAAAAGGTAATTTAAGGCAAAAATGTCAATTAGAACCTTTTCAGAGTAATATAACGATATGTTAATTATTTACATACCATTAATTAATTATTTGCTGCCGCAATGAGCGAAACCGGCTCCGATCTTTTTAAAATATCAGTTTTAAAAAATAGCCACCCTATACTGTACAATTTAACATATATATTATGGTTTTCCTCATCACGTTAAGAGAAACCGGTCCTGATCTACATATATCAGAATATAAATATGTGAAAGTAGTATTATATATTTAATTAATGTCTTTTCACCAAGAAGTGACAATTGACACCTTAAAAGTGATTAAAGATTTCAAATGAAAAGGTTAAATTTCGCAGAAATTAATAAAAGTCTCAAAAGCAATCGCTATTAAATAAAGAAGTTAACATTTTAAAAATACATATTAATCTCGGCCAGTGACGGCTGGTGACGGGGTGCTGGGGGGTGCAAAAGGAAGATTCAACTATTTTTCCGTACTACGGAAGAGAAACAGTTGGTATTGCGAACATCTGAATTGAAATTCCATGCTATATAAATGTTTTAAAATCCAATGAATAGGAAAGAACTCTTGCAAAAATGGTCGAATCTTCCTTTGCACCCCCCAACATTCCGTCACCACCGTCACTGATCTCGGCTATCAAATTCATTTGCTATTGAATTTTCCTGTCAAAGAACAATTTTTTTTTTTAATATTGTAACAGTCTGTTATTGTTAGTATTTTAAAATACCATTCAATGTTTAATTATTCATAAGTTGAACAATAAAAATCAATGTATGTATTTGTTATATAAATAAAAAACGATATACCAAGGTCGCCGATATTTTTTTTATATACATATATGTAAACAACATTTAAATGCAGATTTGCATTGGTTCTGTCACGTGGTTCGCATATTTGAAATGCACATTCAAAATGATGTTACCATTATACAAGTATACATTAATTCTTACTTTTTTAAATTAAGAACACGATCGTCTTTTTTTTTAAATCTTCAAACGTTTGTTTTTAGATTGTTCCATGTGACTTGATTCAAATATTTTAACGACTTCAAGGCAGGTTATTTCACTGTATAGAACTAAAACACAATAAAATATATATCTATCGACTCTCTTGTGGAGACTGTCAAGCTTCTAATGTTGGAAAGACAGGTAGAAACTTTAATATTAGAATTAAAGAACACATCAGATATCAAAAAATAACAATATTGGGAATAGTACCCGGGCGATCCGGCACGCAAGCCAACGTTGTTGACACTGCGCCACGGACCGGACTAACAAAAAAAAAGTTGGTATGATCAAATAATATCCTTAATAGGACAGGTTGCTCGCCACTGCTTACATTATTTCCAATTAAAGAGTTTGACCCAACCCTACCTGATTGATTGCATCGCATTAGTTCATATTTTGTGATGCTAACGTTATTAGTAGTATAAGTATTTGTTTGCATTGTTTTGATTCTATAACCCACTACTTGCTAAAAAGGAAAAAATCCAAAATCCATTTTGTAATTTTATCATTTTAAAATATTAGAATCAATCTCGCTTCATTCCTTAAGCAAGCTTTGCGATAGTAAGTCCGAAGATGCATTTGAAAGAGGCGAAACACGTGTCACACAATACGTGGAATAATCAAAGTAATTTAAAATTTTATCTAGAATAAAAATATATAATTTATTTTACTCACAGGTAATTATAATATGATTAATATAACACAGTGTAATGCGGGGCTGCCGCAAGCAGCTGCTGGATTCCATATGAAGTATATCTATTTACTTGGTAATTCGAGTATAGCTAATTAATCAGATCGGAATTTCCTGCAATGCGTATTATGTTGGCGAGAATGCCGATGTTTTCTATCAAGTACAGAAAATAAATGATTTAACACAACTTATTCTCCGTGGAATAATATCCTCGAATGATGATGGTAGTTTTAAAGAATCAATATGTTAATGAATTTCATACCTATATATTAGGTGGCCAGACTTTTTAGCCCGCGATCGACTTTCGTTTGAAATTATTGGCGGCGATCGACCAACATTAAAAGTAGTAATTTAAAGTCTATATTAATCTAATTGCCAACCCTTGTCACACGACTTGTCTCGCACGCTTCTTGGGGCGGGCATCAGAGATTTGTACAGATCAGATAGACCATCGACGCTATGACCACCCCTGCTATATGTATATGTATAGTGTGAAATTAAAGTGCCAATGGAATATGTATTCACACACACACTATACGGTAAAACAACGCATCGAATGGCCCCATGTTAACGTGGCCTCAGTTTGCATGTAGCCAGGTCTATCAGGTCAACAGGAAGAAAAGGCTATCAGTTATTGAGGTATTACGCTGATCAACGTACGCTGGCAAGGCACATATAGTCTTGGCGAGAATAAGGAATCCGATAATGCGTATCCTCAGGGAAAATCAGGCCGGGTTCCTACCTGACCGATCCTGTGCGGACCAAATCCACAACCTCAGATACCTTCTCCAGCAAAGCAACGAATTCAATAGCTTCGAAAACATAAGCCTGCAGCGAATATTCGGAGTACGGTGGTTTGACTTTGTCAAGAATACGGAGGTGAGAGCGGACAAACCAGGCCCATATTACGTCCAAAATAAAAAGGCGACAATGAACCTGGCTTGGATATGTGCGGCGGAGGCCCCAGGGGAGCCTGAATCCTGCCTGCCTCTTTTATCAACCTGATGGATCCCGACGTCCCGGAAGGCCTTTCATGACCATCCAAAGGATACACTCAGGGGAGCTACGGGACGCCGGGATGTCCTGGGTAGAAGCAAGGAAGCTGACGGGTGAATATTGGAGGCAACGTGTGGCGGCCATATGCTCCGAATAGGGAACGTACATATATGTGGAAATAAAAGAGAAAAAAATATTTGACAATGCGTGTTGCTGCGGATGCCCCAGGGGAGCCTGAATCCTGCCTGCCTCTTCTATCAACCTGATGGATCCCGACGCCCCGGAAGGCCTTTGATGACCATCCATAGGATATACTCAGGGGAGCTACGGGATGACATGGGAAGAAGCGAGGAAGTTGGCGGCAACATGTGGCGGCCATATGCTCGGAATAGGGAGGAAATGGAAAAAAAGAAGAAAAAATATATTTGACAATGCGAGTGCAAAACTAAATGCGTTGGTACTTCTTTTAAAAATAAAATAATCCAAAGATTAAATGAATATATCTCGAAAATGTGGGCTAAAAGAATGTCGAGACATGTCCTTGCCGTATAATATACATTTTCCAAAGCAGGCAATGAATAATGCAACAAAGGGGCTCGATGCTCGCATCTTCTCAGACAATAATTGCAAAAGTCCAACTCAAAAAAGAGGTAAACATTCGACGTAACAGGAGATGTGTTCTTGCGATAATTTCATCCCATGCCTTTTATCAAGAAACAGGCTTAGAATCGTGATCGGAATTCTGTATTTTTTTTAAATAGCAAGCAGTACACGACTACAGGGTGTGCGTAGATGTGTCCGCTCCCATTGTGGAGCATATCGTCGTTTACCGCACACTGTCTCCAGTGTAGATGAAAGCATATCAGGTGCAGTGTTCTCTCTAAGCCATAGGTTCCCAACCTTTTTCGTGTGACGACCCATTTATATAAAAGCATTTTTTTATTATATTAATATATAAAGCCAAGCTTTTATTATGACCCCGATGCAGTTGAAAAGGGCATTTTTAATAAGGTAATTAAATAAAACCAACGAAATTGCAATATAGGGAATGTTTTTTTTCGTTGTCTGTACAAATTGTCGACCCCACAGAACAACTGGTCGAGACCCATCGCTTTGGAACCCGTGCTCTAAGCTGCGCGTTAGGAAAAGTTCCAAATTGAGGAATTGTCTACAGCATAGGTTCCCAAGCTTTTACAGATGTTGACCCCTTTTTATGAAAGTCATTTATTATAAATATCACTCTATAAATCAATTTGTATAAATATCACTCTTTCGTTGTATTTCTTATCAGTTGATAATGCACGCCACGAGCGAAACCGGTCATGATCCAATACATTTTATGTGTAATAATAATGTGTTATTATTTTTATAAAAGAGCAAAGAATTCAACAGAATGCGTATATTAAAAATATAGATTTAATAATTATGACACTTTTATACAAAGAGTGTGACATTTTCAGAACCACCCTGTTGCAGAACTTATCTAGCGACATAAAACTATGCGAATAACAACTATAAGAATCTTCATCCAGTGTTCTTTCTTTCTATACTAATTCACCCCATCTTGTTTTTTAGACGAAAAAACATGTCTTGACTTAGTCTAAAGGAAGCGCATTAAATTAATGAAGGTATTAATTACCTGGTAGTTACGCAACATTAATTAAATAGCATGAGAATTCTTATGTTTTTTTTAACCTCCTACAAGCCGTAATAAAAAATATTGTGGCAAGCCTACACCACATTACTCGTCCTTTTCAATTTGTCATTTTTTAAGTCTCTTTTAAACGTGAAAAAATAAAAGTGTGTTGTGTTATAAAGCATTTTATTATTATATCGCACATCCACGTTCGTTAGTTCGCAACGCGTAATCTGTTTCACTACATTACTCGACCTTTTTAATTTGTCATTATTTCAGTCTATTTTAAAAGTGAAAAAATAATAGTGTGTTATGTTATAATGCTGGGAAACATAATTAGACGTTCCCGCAATTTATTATTATATCGTACGTCCACGTTCGTTAGTTCGCAAGGCGTCATCTGCTTCTCAACATTTCTCAGCCCTTTTAATTCGTCATTATTTCAGTCTATTTTAAAAGCGAAAAAATAATATTGTGTTATGTTTTAATGCTCGGAAACATAATTAGACGTTCCCGCATTCATTATTATATTAAACATCCACGTTCGTAAGTTGCTACATCGTTTTTGTGCATAAAAATAAGATTTTTTTATTTATCGGTATTCAATTTCAATCGGTAAAGAGTGAATATATATTTTTTGGCAATAATGAGTTAGATGCCGTATGAAATTCTTCAGGTCTCCTTAAGTGAATTAGGATGATTATAAACACACTGGAATAGTATTTTTCATAAAATAAAAGTATGCTGAGGTAATTAAAAAACTATTATCATTTTGCTACTTGGCTCACTTCACTTTTCAATGGCTCAAAAGATATGTTTGCGGTGAACTAATGTCACCCCTTTTATAACACTAATTCAATCATTATCTCCCTGAAATATTTTTTCTATTCATTGATATAGTAAGCTTCCATGTAATGTTAAAATGTAAAGATAATTCAACAACAAAAAGTCAGGTAAATTATGGTCACGGGACAGAATCCCAATCTTTTCGAGCTTAGCTCAAAAAATTTGAGTTCTTGTGGATTATTATAAAATGTCGAATCAAAATGATTAAATCTGAAGAATATTACTGATTATTGTATGAGTTCTGAAAGACAAATTTGTTTTTTAATATTAGCCTATAATACATTTTTTTATTTTTATTTTAAACAAATAATAAACATGTGTGACTGTCTCTATCTGTTTAATATTATTATTTATGTAGTTTGTGGTTGCATTTTTGCTCCTGTAAATTAAAACAACTCGATTTCATACTTATTTGCGAAGTATTCTTTAGGATCTTCTATTATAATAAATTTAAAAATTAAAAACGAAACATTTCAAAAAAAATCTCAAGCCGTACATTTATTTCATTTAATGTGCTTATTTTTCATAAATCTTGACAAAAATTCTGTCCCGTGACCATATATCCATAATTTACCAAAAGTTAATATGTAATTGAACTTAAAAGGCCAATAGAAAAGTTTCACGGGCTCGTGTATTATATTTTGGAATTGAAAAAATTGCTATCAATATTGGAGACGCGAAGCTGCGAATAATTCTTGAAAGATATAAACCAGAATCGATATTTAATAGTAGCATACTAATAGTATACTGTGTCTTTGAAGACAGATGCCTGCGGCGAATATTAGGAGTACATACGGTGGTTTGACTTTGTCAAGAACACGGAGGTACGAGAGGACAAACCAGCCCCTTAATACGTCCAAAATAAAAAAGGCGACGATGAAACTGCCTTGGAAATGTGCTGCGGATGCCCCAAGAGAGCCTGAATCCTGCATGCCTCTCCTATCAACCTGATGGATCCCGACGCCCCAGAAGGCATTTTATAGGATGTACTCAGGGGAACTGCAGGACGCAGGATGACCTGGGAAGAAGCTAGGAAATTGGCGGGTGATAGAAAATCCTGGAGGCACCGTGTGGAGGCCATATGCTCGGCTGACGGTTACCGGTGGTCCGTAATTGGTCCACGGACCAGCATTTGAATAGCGCTGGTATAGACAATGCAAGTGTGTTCTGCGATTTAGCATGTACAGCCGAACTGGTAATAATAGCAGCGTATTAACATTTTCATTTGGCAAGATGTTGTTGTTTTTTTTTTTGCTGCACCGCGATCGATCTATCCCACGGACCATTCAGCCATTTAACCAATTCACTGCCAAGAGTTTTTTTTATTAGATTTCATCCGTACGCCAAGTTTTTTCAAATGTGTTTAGTGTTCAAGAGTAAATGTTTTGCATTTACTCAATACCTCTTGTCAGTGACGGCTGGTGACGGGGTGCTGGGGGGTGCAAAAGGAAGATTCAACTATTTTTCCGTACTACGGAAGAGAAACAGTTGGTATTGCGAACATCTGAATTGAAAGTCCATGCTATAGAAGTGTTTTAAAATCCAATGAATAGGAAAGAACTCTTGCAAAAATGGTTGAATCTTTCATTGCACCCCCCAACACCCGTCACCAGCCGTCACTGCTTCTTGTTCAGCGTGACAGGGCTGGCACAACATACAAAAATCTCGTTTGATAAAATAATAAACACCAAAATAGTGCATATATTTGCAATAATATATCTATGCACTTCTTTTTCTTGCTATCCTACACCCACAACTGATTTCACATCCGTGTATTTCTTGCGCAAGTATTCAGCGGCGTAACGAATTATTATAATAACATGTCAGTCCCTGTGGTGTAGTGGCAAGAGCTTTGTCTTAGCGATCAGGTGAGCCCGGGTTTAATTCCCGACAAGGTCAGATTTTTTCAATTGAAAAAGAGAGATCTTGGGCGGGGTGTATGTAATTTACCGTTCACGTTGGATTCATAATTTATCATCGAGTTAATCTTGTGTGACTTTCACAATTATAAATATTTGGCGCTTTAAAAAAACGAAATTTATGTTTTACCATGCACACTTCTGAATTGGAGCAAATAGATTGATTGAACTGACATTTCCTCGGTAAAACTTTAAATTGAAATTCTGCCAAGCACCTTCAATCGAAATCCTTAATTAAAGAAATTTATATTTGTACACTTGTGTACGCTTGGCAATGGTGGCCCCACTGAGAATACCATACACCAGGGGTTCTCAAACTTATTGCGGTGACAGGCGCATTTGAGATTTAGGAGTTGAGTCTCGGGCGCAGGCCGGATTTTTTAAAAAAAAAACAAGATAAAAGTAGTACATATTTTTGTATGTATTAATTTTAATATTGTTGCCTTGTCAGCTTTACGTGTTTAACATTCATTATATTGTGTGACTAAATTATTTATTATAAATCGGAAGATTATGCTTTTTATTTAAATTTAAAAAATATCCTAGAAATAAAAGAACACATTTCGTGTAATCTGACATTGCATTTTACGTCGATCAACGAAAAGCATTGACAAAACCATGTTAGGTATATCAGCTTTTCTCCAAGGGCTTTAAATATTCTGTGTCAAATTTGAATTTTTTGAATTTTGTACTTTTCCATGAGTTTTGTCGCTAACGACCCGGGTTTCACCTTTCGGCATCTTCAGGCATTCCAAGTGCAAGGATGTACTTGAACTGACACTGCACGGATGTACTTGAACTGTCAGTTCAAGTACATCCGTACTCCTGAATGCCTGAAGATGCCGAAAGGCGAAACCCGGGTCGTTAGCGACAAAACTCATGGAAAATAAAAAAATTCAAATTTGATATTGAAATTCCATCAAGCACCCTCAGTCGAAATACTTAATAATATTCTGTGTGATAAACGATTTGTTCAAATAGTGTTAATTATTTACAGACCGACATTCATAACATGTTCAAAGGATAATATTTTGACACGTAATGCTTCTTGATGGATAATACAATGATAATTCATAAAGTACGTGAAGGATTCATATCTCTTGCAATGGGAAATAATTCATTATTGCAGCCGACCATTGCTGGAGCATTATCAGTAATTATTGCTGATAACTTTTGTGAAGGCATGCTAATTTCTTTCGCGTAATTTTAAAATACATTAAAAATATTATCACCTCTCAAAATAACATAGATAAGCTTATATTTTTGCAATATCAATAAATATCTTTTAATTCTTTGTCGGGCGCTCGAAAATGACTACGCGGGCAGATTTGCGCCTGTGGGCACGCGGTTAAGAATCCCCGCCATACACCATTGCACGCTTGGCGTTGAAACGGTTAAAAGGTTCCCCCATTTGGTGCACCTAAGTCGGAGAATTAATATATGAATGAAACAATAACGAAAATATTTCGACAGAATTTCGCTAACGCGGAAGAGGCGAGATGTAACGCCCATCTCTTCTTTTCAGAATGAGCACGCCCAATGATAACGATTGCGAAATAAACTTGAATGGAATTTCAGATGCATTGTATCAATTGTTACAAGTATCTATATAATTAAGTATTTCGACAGAGGGTGATGGAATTTCAATATCAAATTTTTAATTTTTTTAATTTTGTACTTTTCCATGAGTTTTGTCGCTAACGACCCGAGTTTCACCTTTCGGCATCTTCAGGCATTCCAAGTGCACGGATGTACTTGAACTGACGCGTAGTAAACAGTTTGTATCGTTTATATACAAAAATATAAGTAGATCACTAAGTTAAAAGGTTATTAAAATGTAAATTAGCGAAATTTGAACGAATACAAGTTTCAATGATTTAAGTGGGTTATTATTTTTTAGCTTAACTTCAAAAAAATAAAAACAGCTAAACATAACGATATTTTAACAATCACATTGCCTTGAAAAGATGTGTTTGCATTAGGTTTCATTTAAAAATTCGATGTTTATTCATGAATAAACTCGAAGTGTCGTTTGCGTGCCTGCACGCCGTGGCCCTGGTGGTTAGACCTATTTTGCGTGCCGGCACGCCGTGGCGTATGAACGGCTTAAAACTTGTACGACTCTGTGATAATTATCAAAAATCGCCAAGGAATCACCATCAGAGTGACCAAAACGATTGTCTGATGACGCAGCATCATGAAGGTGCCACGTAGACTCCAATTCGAGTATCGAATACTCGATACTCGAGTATTTTGAAAAATACTCGAGAAATACTCTTTATTTATAA
This sequence comes from Himalopsyche kuldschensis, assembly GCA_028554975.1. NCBI lineage: Eukaryota > Metazoa > Arthropoda > Insecta > Trichoptera > Rhyacophilidae > Himalopsyche > Himalopsyche kuldschensis. The sequence goes on along the minus strand of JAHFWI010000031.1, from coordinate 830,678 downwards.
ATGAAGACATATTTCCAATTTTGAATTACTTATTTAAGAAATATATACGTATAATTTTTAACCGTTGCGTTTAACTGAGTCTTACGCGTGGTTTTACTGCCTGGTAATATTAATAATTTTTTTTAATGGTTTTGCCGTTGACAAAGCTGTGCGAGAATTTCTTTTGTTTCTTTTGATTTGGGTCCTGCTGACTTATCTTATCAACGACTATGATGACAAGAGACAAAATAAAATATTGAAAAATAATCTTTTGATTTGCAGACTATGGATGCAGCTGTGGCATAATCAATTAAATACGCTTATTTATTTATTAACCATTCATTTAAATACACAAATTTGAATTAATAAAAAAAAAATGCTACATTTTTAATTATTTGAGTATACTCGAGTATTTCGAAATTTTACTACTCGAGTCTCTGGTGCCACGTGGCGAAGAATCAGCAGCGAAAGTCTTTCGATGGATTGACACGCCCACGAACTCACTCATTACTAGCAGAACTTTTTAATTGTATCACGATACACTCTAAATTAAGTGTGGTAATTATCCAATTCTGTTAATCTTCCCATTCTGGGCCGATCGGAGAAATAATTGCCGATCGGTGTGGCAGATAGCAGGGGGGACTTAATTGATTCTGACAGCTTGATTAATAGAAGAAGATCTGTTGTGTTTTGTTTTTGTTTTACTTTGAAACGTTTCCGAATCGTGAAACAAACGAACGCTTTCGAAATGGCGGGTGTATGTAATGAAACGGTGGCGCAATGGCGTCGGGATCTGGTTAGTGAAAACTGACTAGTAAATCAATTTGGAAATGAAATATGTATTATGAGAGATGCACCAATCAAAAAGAATCTACGATGAAATATAGGCGCCATTTCGTTACATTAATTTGAAAAGGTTTTAACTGACATTTCGACTTTCAAAAGTGCACCTAAGACGAAGCGTTACACGGTGCAACTCCACACGCATCGTTGGATCGGATGTCACCGGCGCGAATTGTTCAGGGGTAAGGAGTTTGAATCTGGTCGATTTCATTTTACACTAACCATATCGACACTGTACTTTGAAAAGGTTCTAACTGTTCTTGACACTGTTTTGAGATACGAGCGTTTGAAGTTTCGATTGATTAAGATTCACTTGTAACAATGAGCAAGTATAAATGTTTCAAATTACTTATTTTAAGCATATTTTTTTAACACTCTTGCTGAGAAATAATGATCTTGAAGATCGAATGATAGAAATAATGATGAAAATCTTAGAAATTTTTCAAATAAATTAAGTAAAAAAAAGTGTGCAGATGCAGTGCAACTCCGTTATTCAAGCATAGACAATTCTGAAATTCATACATATGATAGAATGCGGTAAATACAAGCTTTTCCGACCAATAGGCAAAAATTACAATTAGAAACTTTTGAAAAAATCATCCATCCGCAATTTATTCCAAGGTCTTTAGAGTTTGCATTGTTTAAAAATAGCATTTTTTCAACTATATACGAGATTGTTCAATGTGATAGCGCTCTGATGATGGCATTTTAAGTGAGATTCACTATTAAACCAAAGGTTCAATGTTATCTAGAATATCTGAAAGTGATTTAAAGTATATAATAGGAAATAATTGCCTCGTTTTCGTCATCCATTAACCAACACAATACAAAATGATGACGAATATTTGTTTTAAACAATTATCTCGATAAAATGGACGATGTGGTCTACAAAATGGCGTATCATGTCATTAATGGAAGGCCCCTATGTCGAGGTATAAATAAATTATAGCTTTGAGGGTCAGGGGTCAACGCGTTGACAGTTTAGGAAAATTAATTTCATATCTGTTACCCAAAACTATCTCGCACACTCAACAGATGATAAAATGGGGTGTAGCAAGTGCAACAAGCTCCTTTCTACCTCTATTCTTCAATCCATACACTCATAAATAACAAAAAAGGTTGAGCAACTGAGAATCCATATATAACTCTTAGAACTCCTACTTGGTTGGAAAATTATTATTTATTAATTTTAGCTTAGAGCATATTAGAGGCCTGCGGGCTTACCCGAGCCGGGACCAGGTTCCGCCGGGTAACAAATGTTTGAATTCGGGCCAGGGCCGGGCTCGGGCCTGGGTAGACAAAAAATAAAACTAGCATCCGATTATGCCTGATGTATACGCCATTATTATAAATTTAAATTTCAAACATATTATAATTTGATGAGTTGTTATTAAATTATTTTAAATTTGTCAACAAAGACACTGAAAATTAAATATTTTGTATGCATTGCATTGTGCATCAAGAATTGCTAGTTAGAAATAACTCTAAATAACTGGTGCGGCCATCAGACATTTCCGTATTACCGCTGATGTTCCTAATGCGGCCACAGTCAAATTTTACGTGAGAACCACTGTTCTAGAGCAGTGGTTATCATGTGCGGCCGCCAGAAGATTTTGCTGCGGCCACCAACCACAAGCCACAGCTTCATAGTTAATATTGATACTTATTAAATAAGTCATTTTGTCAACAAAGACACTGAAAATTTAACATTTTGTATGTTGTATTGTGCATCAAAAATGTTTAGTCAGAAAAAACTCAAACGCATACAGGTTAAGGTGTTTTTGACAAAAAAGATTCAATACAAAAAATTGGTGCGGTCACCAGACATTTTCGTATGACCGCTGGTGTTCTCATGCAGCCACAGTGTAATTTTACGTGAGAGCCACTGCTCTAGAGCAGTGGTTCTCACCGAAAATTGCACTGTGGCCGCATCGAAAACATAAATGGTCCTAAGGAAATGTCTGGTGGCCGCACCAAATTTTTTATTTGAATCTGATGTGTGTGACCTAAAAATGTTTTTCAATTTACTATTGGCATTAATTGCGTTCGAAATATTTAATTTTCAGAGACTTTGTTAACAAGTTGTCTTGTAAAACCACATTTTTTTCAATATCAATATTTTATAAGAAGCTGTCGGTGGCCGCACATGAGAACCACTGCTCTAAAGCATATCGACTCTTTTTATCTCAACATAATTCTTCTACGAAAAACTTCTCGCTCCCACTAGAAACCGCTTTGTGAGATCGGAAGGGTGGGAATGGATTTTTAACAACACACACACCCTTTGCTTTGGAACAGTATCGACCAGTCCGTCACGACGTTGACCACTGCACCACGGACCGGCCTACCACTTATGTAACAGGTTAAAAAGAAGATGCCATAATGGCCGGCTGTTAGGTCGGTAATCCATAGTTAAATTCATTCTTACCACGGCGTTATGGACAGCGTGGTGTTATTATCTTCGCCTAAGGAGCATGCCACTTCCTCGAAATGTGAAAAAAAATGTTATTTTAATACTGCATTGTATTCAAATGAGACCTTCCTTCCGTAAGAGAAGTATGACCGTCACAGCAACACGCGTTGCTATGTCTAGCGACGTGCAACCGATATCGGTATAAGTAACGAAACTTCTAAAGATGTCCTGCGGTACATGCGATTTAGTATACGTCGGTCAGACAGGCAGGAGTATATCGATTCGAGCTAAAGATCATGTAAGATCATTTATTAATAAAAAAATAGATTCTTAATTTGAAATCTCTTTTTTGTTCATGGCTCCACTTAACCTCAAAACAACACATAAGAATGATAAAAATAATCACACAATTTTAAGACGTATTTTTTTTAACCATGTCCGCTCCCAACTTGGAGTATATGGACTCCTCACGTAGTTTATCTCAACATATGATTTTTCTACGAGAACTGTTTGTTACTCAGTTGCTCAACCTCTCTTTTTCGAAGAGAGTAGGGATGGAAAGGATAGGAGGACTAGGACAGGACTAGTGATTAGCTAATCGCTGTCACTATGCGTCCCTCTTTGGGATCGGAAGGAAAGGTGGGAAGGGATTTTCAACAACATCCATGCCTTTGAACAGATTTATCGACTGAAATCTGACTGAAAAAATGTATTGAGATCAGAACCGGTTTTGATTTCCGCGAGAATTAGGAACTCATATCGACATGCTATACAGAAATTTAATTATAAATGCCATTTGCATGGTGTTGCACGCTTTAAGAACAGTACAATAACTAAAAAAAATCTTTGGTAACTTTTTTTGAAAACTAAATATTGTGATCAATTTGAAAGCAGTATTATCCTCAAAGATCCTTTGCAAAAAATCTGACATCTGATAAAGTATAAGAATTTCTTAGTAAAAAAGCAGAAACTAAATTACTTAATTCGTCAGAGTCACTTACTGCCTTCTTGCTTGGAATGGCAGCTCAGCGGACATCGGTTTTGTATCGAGTATCGCCACGATTACTTTGTTCAAATACCGATTACAAATAAATCAGCGCATCACTAGTCATGCCCAATGACTATTGCTCCAGTCCTGCGTCAGACAAGGAATTCTTTATAAGTCGGAATAAATTATTTTAAAAAAATCGTTCATTATGAATAACAATTGTGTTCGTTTTGTTGCAGGCAAACGATACGTTCAGTGGCGTTAAGATTGGTATCATCAACAACATTAACAAATATTCCATAACCTGTTATACAAATTTCATTGAACAATTGATTTCGCGTTAGAATGTCATTTGTTTGATTTACATTCTGCAAAACGTTGTAGAAAAAATATACGTCGTGAAAGAAATAAAATATTTTTTAAATTTAAAATTAGAATGATCGAATCAAATGCAGTAATCGTAATCGCACACGAGTTTATTTTCGGTTTCGTTAAACATTTTTTTCATAATGAAGAATATAAACATCTGCGTTGCAAGGTTGACTCTTGTGATATGCGTTGTGTTATATCCAGTGGACCGTAATAAATCAGCTTCATTCACACCATAAAACATTGCGGATACAGATTTTTTCCATACATAGAAATTTATCCTTCGCGATGACCGATTCTTTTTTTCAAGATATCTTGTAGCTAAAATAGATTCGTTTATTATTTTAACTTATATAATTAGAAAGCGTACAAGTTGTGGTGCTGGTCTTTGTTCGTAAATTATAAGCAATCTTTTATTGTGCTAACAATTTTTATTTTACCCACATTGGCCGACATGTTTTAGATATATAATTATTTTTATAAGAGCTATGGGTCGCGTGAATGTTTCGCAAAAAATGCACGGGCGTTTAAAGGTTAAGTCGTTAATAACTTGTGAACTTCTACAAAGTAACCGCCGAATCCAACGCAAGTATTAAAAGTTGCGATAGCTTAGCCGTCCATTATTGATGCATTGCTAAAGTGACCATACGTCCCGTTTTTAGGTAGCCTGTCCCGTTGTCCTCAAGGACAGCTTCGGGGCGTCGAAATGTCCCGTTTTCAAAAAGAGGGCAACAAACGGTAACAATTTAAAAAAAAAATGCAAAAAAATCGACTTTCGTAATAATAATTTGAACCATAAAAACTTTAGAGTAATCATTGAATACATTTTATGCTTGCCCGGACAAATGCACCCGTAGAAAGATTCTTTTCACAGATGAATAAGTTGTGGACGACAGAAAAAACACAATTACAAGTACTTAAAGCGATGTTGTTAGTTAAAATAATTTTTAAAAAATACTGCCAAGAATACTATTCTTATTTAAAAGCAAACCCAGTTATACTTAAGAAAATTTGTTCATCAGAAAAATATAAATCAACATAATTTTTTTCATATTTATATTATATATTCCTGTTTATTTCTTTATTAACATTCCTTTTCTTTTTATTAGTACATAAAAACTATGAAAAATACGTGTTTTATGAATATACATACTATTACGTAAAAATTGGTAGATGTCCCGTTTTGAGGACGAAAATAAATGGTCACATTAGGCATGGCACATGTATGTGCTTGGGTTTTTGCGAACTTACAATTCTTGATACACAATACAATACATACGAAATATTCAATCATTGTTGACAAATTAACTTGTTAAAACACATTTTCATTAAATATCAATACTAACCAGGGCTGTGGAGTCGATAAAAAAAAGTTCGACTTCGGCTCCGACTCTAAAATTGACCAAAAACACCACTGCGACTCCGACTAAAAAAAGTTTAATATCGTCACTTTTTTATCACTAATTTTCCACATTATCCATTGCAGATGATATATAATAAACAAAATGTTGCATAAACTATTACTATTGCAAATCAACAACATCACGAGGAGGCTAAAAAAACACATATTACGAGAATTAGAAAACAGAATTGGCATAAATAATTTATCATCACTTTCGATCGCATAAATTAGGCTCGGCTTGATTTATTGTAATCAAAACAAGTTATTTACAACAGTTTTAAATATTATAGTTGAACAATGACCGATGAATCTTGTCTCGTCGGCGTATGAAAATCCGTATATTTCTCTCAATTGATATTTATTTATTTAATCGATTGCGAGCCGTCTGCCGAAATGATACGACTGTTCGGGATACAGATGGAGGCATACCATGCGGTGGTCTAATCCCAAACCTATTCTTGTGCGATTTCAAAGTTATGCGATTGTTTTTTATGCAATTTCGGAGTCGGAGTCGACGCAGCGTTAGGGCCGGAGTAGGAAATTTTGAAAAAAATAATATAATGTCAAATTTGGCTATTGGCCGGATTGGTTGGATGATATACATATGTACATATAATCGAATACAAATAAATAGGAAAGGTAGGAAAAAACGTGACGAAATTAATCTTTTTTTAGTCGGAGTAGGAGTATAGGGATTTTTTTTAACGACTCCAAAGCCCTGGTAACAACGTAATTAACAGCGCGTTTTTCACATACTGTACGTGCAAAATCCAGTGTTTCACTTATTTATTAAAATGTGACCTTGTACATGTTATGCTCCCATATTAAGTGGTTCCGCGGAACGCATCTACCGCACAAAAAACGTTGAGGTGTATGTAAATCATTTCGGCCTAGCACGGTGAAAAAATAGCGATGTATTTTGGTCCTACAGAAATTATATTACGTATGGTTGATTGCTATTTCGACTCAAGTTATCGTCAGAACTATGTTTAAACAAACATTTACTTAATATAAAATTTAAAATAACTTTGATTATTCCACGTATTGTGTAACTAATTGTGACACGTGTTTCGCCTCTTTCAGAAGCATCTTCAGACTTACTATCGCAAAGTTTGCTTAAGTAATGAAGCAAGATAAATTCTAACATTTTAACATTTTAAATTATGAAATTACAAAATGGATTACGGGTTTTTTTCCTTCTAAAGGAAAAAAACCCGTAATCCATTTTGTAATTTCATAATTTAAAATGTTAAAATGTTAGAATTTATCTTGCTTCATTACTTAAGCAAACTTTGCGATAGTAAGTCTGAAGATGCTTCTGAAAGAGGCGAAACACGTGTCACAATTAGTTACACAATACGTGGAATAATCAAAGTTATTTTAAATTTTATATTAAAATGAACTTCCACAAAGTTACCGCCGAAACCATCGAAAACATTTACTTATCTATATATGTAATTATACTGGTGTAGACAGTGTACAAACTACATATTCTCGTCTGTTCTGACATACTAATTATAAATTGTAATAATAAAACAGTAAATGTGACAAATTGACTTTATGTATTTCTCGAAGTGAACGCTAATCTGGGTTTTTATCGAATGGGAATAAACGTAAATTATAATAAAAATAATAACACATTTTTAGTACTTTTTCCACATGAGATTAATTTCATCAGGACCAGTTTCGCTCATTATCAACTGATCAGTTGATAATGCTCGCCATGAGCGAAAACGGTCCTGATGAAATAAATCTCATGTGGAAAAAGTACTAATAATGTGTTATTATTTTTATTATAATGCCTTTCCACCAAGTATTGACAGTGAACACCTTAAAAGTGATATACGTAAATTAGTATCGTATTTGGTTGATTTATTTAAAATTGCATATGCCTTTCGTGATGGCATGATAAGCGCTGATGGATTAATATACCCACCGTGTTATAATGGAGTTCTACCAAGTAAATGTCAATTCATTCGATAATTATCAGTTCCGAGTATTCGTTGGGCCGCTGCCAAAATTTTGTAACAAAGGCGGGCCACACCCACAGAGCATTGCAGCGAGCAATGTGCGTCATTGTTTAATTGCTATAGGATCATGCATCACTGTTTCGCACATGAAAAGATGAACGATTTGAAAGTATTGTGTGTCGGATTGAATTGATTGAATGGCTTTAGATTATGAAGACCTCATCATTGATTGAATTGGCATTTACTTGGAAGAACTGTATTATAATACGGTGAAAAATGGCAGTGAATTTTAGTTCTACAACAAACTTATATCTGATATAAAATTTAAAATAAATTTGATTATTCCAAGGATTGTGCTACTAACTGTGACACTCATCTTCGGACTAACTATCGCAAAGTTTGCTTAAGTAATGAAGCAAGATTGATTCTAATATTTTAAAATGATTAAATTACAAAATGGAGTTTGGGAATTTTCCTTTTTACGGGAAGCAAGGAGTGGGTTATAGATTCGAAACAAAGCAAACAAATAATTATACTACTAATGACGTTAGCATTACAAAATATTAACTAATGAGCGGCAATCAATCAGATAGGTTTGGGTTTAACCTAATTAATTGGAAATAATGTAAGCAGTGGCAAGGAACCTGTTCTATTAAGATATATCTAGTAACTAGTAAATGACAAAGTGGTTGCCTGCCGGGAGGGCAGGCGCCTACGTAAAGAGAGGCGGAGCTAAGCAGGAGAGGATTGGGATTCTGTCCCGTGTACCTATAACCATATTTTACCGAAAATTTTTGCTATATTCGTCATATTTCATATTCGTTAGGCCCTCGAATGACGAATTTAGAAGTTCCACTGGAATCTATTTTTATAATACACTAGCCGGTAACCGGCAAACGTTGCCACTCAATGAAAGAAAGTGTTCGTGTTTATTGAAGTGCTTTCGTATGCACAATATTTTAGATAAATAATTTCCAACCAGGGCTGTGTGACTCGGAGTCGTGGAGTCGGAGTTTTATGGCCGGAGTCAGAGTCGTTGCGGCGTTTTGGCCGAAGTCGTACTCGAAGTCGGAAATTTTTAACTATTTATTTTTGCATATAATATGTAAAATTTGGCTTTTGGGCGGATTGGTAGGATTGATATTTAATTGAATACACATTAATAGGAAAATTAGGAAAAAAAAGTAACGATATTAAACTTTTTTAGTCGGAGTCGGAGTCGTGTTTTTGGGCAATGTAGGAGTCGGAGTCGTGGTTTTGGTAAAAGACTCCACAGCTCTGGAAAAAACATTGATTTTTATATGAAGGACCTACTGTAAGTTGATTTTACTAGTGCAAGTAATAAGTTGGCTAAGTATTATCGCAATGGGATGAACGGTATGGCAACGCATAAAATACGAACAAACATTGTTTTTTTTATATATAAGTTATATTGAAGCATTTGAGCTTCAAACAAACATCGTACAATTCCCGATGACAACTTTCATGGAAAAGATTTATTATATTGCAACAGTGCGCGAAGAGTAATTATTGCTGTGGGGAGTAAATATATAGTTATTTCTAAATTAATGACATCAAGCCCGTGTCATTGTTGGAAGGGGGGTGCCGTCTGGTATTTAGATGGAATTTCATTTCAAAGTTCAGTGGGACCCTTTTAATGAAGTCAGGCAATGTTGACGAAACGCTGAAGCCGCCGATTCTGAAACTGTGATGTTCGTGACGTTTTTTATAAATGAATATCACTCTCCATATCACGTGGAACATATATTTAATCAGTGCTGTTGAGTCGGAGTCCTAAAGTCGCGGTGTTAGGTCCGAGTCGTAAAAATCTTTCGAAAAGTTTGAACATTTTATTTATGAATATAACATGAAAAATTTGGCTGTTGGCCGGATTGGTTTGTTGATATTTAATTTAATTCACATTCATAGGAAAGGGATGAAGAAAACGTTATAAAATTAATTAATTTTTATATTCTTTAAGTGTGATAGAGTTCAAATCAATTACTTGCGAAAAGCATGGAAATTCCGACTTATTATCCGATATTGAAATTCCAACAAGCACATTCAGTCGAAATTCTCGATAATATGTTTTCAACATACCTAATCTACATTTTGCTTTACATATTGAATTTTGAAGTGTATTTAAAATTTTACGTATATTATGTATTCCTTCTACGTCAGTTGGCATGACAAATTCAACCTGGATATTTAAAAAAGGAAACAAAACCTCGATCGTTAAAATATTGAAAATCAAATCACTGAAATGGATCCTCGACCGCCGTGTAAACATTAAAGTTTGACAAGCCGTGTTCACAGTGACGTATAAATAAATACCCATTCATGAATACCGACAGCCATATCGAAACGTTTGAAATATTAATGCATATAACATTTTCACATCTTACAAATTCACATTCAACGTTCGGAATTGAAATAAAACAAATTCGAAAAAAGAACGTTTCTTGTAAAACAAAACAATAATATTTACAACTAGTTTCATTTGTTTCCCACTAGGTGTAATAAATATTGTCGGATTTTACGTACGTACTGTTTCGAAGTGAATTTTTTTAACTTTCACAATGGGTATTATTTGCTTAATAAATTTTTGTTTTATGGTAGTTTATAATTAATTTAATTAGGTTATGTCTACATTTTTATTTAACAATTCTTGTCGAAAGATGCAATAAGAAGTCTGAAATTAATGCTTATAAAACAACAGTAATGTTTTGTCATTCACTTGTTTTCAAAAATCATTTGGAATACTTCTTTTTAGCTCAATTATTTAATGTGTTTTTGAAGAATATGTTAAATTCCAAATAAGATGTCCACAGTTGTAATTAGGATAGTGAAGAATCAATGCTTCATCGAGCAATTTGTGAATGAGAACCACTGCTTTGTTTTTGGTCGATTTAGGAGATCACGGCGAAAAAATAGCAATGTATATTTTATTCCTAGAGAAATTAAAATCTTCTTTCTGATGAAAATGATGCCGTAAGCCGAAATAGCTATCAACCATATGTAATATAATTTCACTCGAACCAAAATACATTGCTATTTTTTCAACGTGTAATAATGGAGTTCTACCAAGTAAATGCCAATTCTATCAATATAAGGAGTTCATTAACAATTGTATGATATTATTTTTACGTATCATACAGTCGGGTCCGTGGCGGTGGTCAACGTCGTTGGGTTCCGTGCCAGAATTCACGGGTTCTAATCCCAGTACGAACATCATTTTTTCTGAAAATTTATCGATTCTGTCCAAAGGCATAGGTGCTTGTGTTGTCTAACCCCCCCCCCATCCGATACTAAAAGCGGTACGTAACGCACTAGCTAACCACTAGCTTAAAGTTTGACCAACTGAGTAACAATCAGTTCTCGTAGAAAGCATACGTTGATATAAACTCAGCAAGGCGTCCATATGCTCAACATTAGGAGCGGACATGGTAAATATATACACGTTTAGTTGTTGCACGTGTTTCAATGCATTTAAAATATTTTTCGTGCCGCATCTGAAAACAATTGAAATAATTTCATTGCAAATCTTTTGAAACCTTAAAACAATTAAAAAGAATTATAAGTCATTCACTGACAGATAAACGATTTAAACATCGACACATACAAGAGACAACTGGCGATATCATCTTAGTCAGTCATGCAAAACCTTTTTGGAAAAATGGCCAGATAATCAATTCTCAGATAGTTCGAGGGCCAGCAATTAGTATCCAAATACAAAAATTAGCCCAAAACTGTAAAAACCATCGACATTTTTAGTGAAGAGAAAATTGGAAATTTTATTATTTTATATTGTTCTTCCATAGCCTGTTTTAAGTAATGAAGAACAAAAGGAACTTCTTTTTGTGCGATTTCAAAGTTTTTAATCAAATTTTTCATTTTTTTATTTTTGGGTGTCTGTAATATTGGGCCGCATGGAATGTCATTGCAAACCGCAGGTTGTGTATCACTGATTTACGTGTACATACAATAAATAACCTCGCCGTTCTACGTCAAACCCAGGACCGCCAGTCGCGCGACGCGGCTCACATAACTAATCAGCGACAATGGATAATGATTCATATAAAATACCTAATCGTTAACGCACATCTTTGGGGCAGATGAATATATTTTTTATGGAAGAACAATCGTGCATGGCGAAACATTTCAATTCCGATTTGGCGACAACACTTTACTTTGTATATGGGATTTCACTTTATTTGGCATCGCTATTAAATTTAGTTGGCAATGAATGATATTATTGGTTTACGAAATGGTGTACTTGTGCATCCATATGCAGTGGCGGCCGGTGACAAGAATATTAGGGAGTACATGTGCAAAACATATTTAAGCCTTTGCTCTCTTTAATATATTATTTGTTTCTTTGCAGCAACTCAACAAAAGATTTGAGAAATAGATTGATATCACAGGGTTTGCCTATTTATTAGCATGGAATTTCAGGCACACAATCCAATAAATACGTTTTTTAAAAAAGGATAATTTAAAAATAGTTTTCTAACCAAGTTTAACAATGTCGAGATAGACTCGATAAGTTGTAGGAGTTACGAAAGAAAATCATCTTCAGTATCTTTAAGAGCTGCGTTTGGAATAAATAAACATTTTTAGCCAAAATCTGCTCCCAACGTGCATGTGGACTCATCGCGGTGTTTAACACAACATTTTTAAACGAGAGCTCCTTGTTACTCAGTTGCTAAAACTCTTTTTTATCGAAGATAGTAGGGATTGAAAGGCAACTTGGACTCGGACAGGACTAATGGTTAGCAAAGCGCTCTACTATTACTTAATTACTTTTTTGGGATCGGGAGGGTGGGATAATTAGTTTAAGCTATACATGGAATCGTGCCCGTGAGGTCCGTCACGAAAGCCAACGACGTCGACCACTGCACCCGGAAATTCTTACTATGAATATTTATCGTTAGTGTGTTTGAAGGCTTTCCTTCAAAAAAAAACTTGGTTTCGAGATGATTGACTTATTTAACATTTTTAAGAAATTTTGTTTTATTTAGAAACTATTTTTTAGTGCAAAAAGTAAATAGTCTACCATTAAGTACCCTATATTGCACCCACCGCAAAAACCTTGTGATCTTCACTGAACAACAGACAATACTAAACCTAAGTCACGCCTTGGATGTGTGTTGAGAATTTCAATCGATCACCTCTCCAGTCAACACTTGGTTGAAGGTTCTTTAAACTTTGACGATGTAATGGAAAGAATAAACACAGATAAATTTTGCGACACTCTGTACTGAAACGTATCAAAAAATCCACGATATGATTTGAAGGTGAAATTAATACGATACAATCAGAGGCGTTACTTTAATAACGCTTGCGAGGTGCTTATGGAATTATATTTACAGGTCGACGCCATGCCAAAAACTAAGAAAACAATAAATTTATAGCTCTTAAATTTCTCATGTTCATGCTCTTCAATAATTGATAATCAACTAACTTTCATAATATTGTACAAACAGATTGAAACTGCTCGCGACGAGCGAAACCTGTCCTGATCGATTAATTTTTCACTTAAATGAGTAAATTGTCACTTCTTGGTGGAAAGGCATTATTCAAATAAATATACACATATATCCAGTTGACAATGCTTGCGATGAGCGAAACAGGTCCTGATCTTTATCAGAATATAAATATGTGGAAGTATATTAAAAAAAAAAATGTACTTATTCCACATTACATTTATTTTAATCAGGACTGGTATTGCTTTCTTTAATCTTATATGTTGAATAAGTAAAAAATAGTATAATTAATTTCGTATGAGGGGGCTTGATGGAATTTCAATATCAAATCCTTCAGTTTTACAGTTGAGTCAGTTCAAGTACATCCGTGCACTTGAAATACTTGAAGGGTCCTTAGCGACAAAACTCATGGAAAAGTAAAAAATTCAAGCGACTCAAATTTTAAAAATAATGTATTACTCTTTAATATAATCCAATTCTACCAAGCATTGACAGTGAACAACAAAAAAGGGATTTGTGGATCTAGTAATATAATATACTGCGATTTATTTATTTAAAAAAATATTTTATTTTAATCAAAATCGACAAAGAGGCGTTATTTTCTATTCGATTTGGCAATTTTTTGGCCACTCCTTTTATTTAAGTGTTTTGATATTAGATAATGAATATAGAAAGCCAATAATACATAAGTATCGTAAAAATTAGAAGGTAATACAAAGTTGTTTCCGTCGTGCAATACCTAGTAATGGTTTATGAATAAATCCCACTTCTTCCTGGGTTCTTTTTTCAAACCGCGAGTTCTTTTTTCAAAACACAAATCACGAAATAAAATTGCAAATTGCTTATCTGCAATAAGTGCATGGATGTCGTGAGAGCGGGAATGTTTTAAAAATGGAACTGTCATGAGCGCGAAAGGTGAAACAGAATACGCGACGAAAAATATCGCAGTTTGACCACTGGCAATTTTTTTACAGTCACGAATTTTTAATTTCGAACGATTGTGATCGGAGAATAAACCATATTACAACGTTAGTGAGTAAGTTGGTGTGCAAAAATCATTTAGTCAGCAACACTAAATAAATATCATGCACTCTCTTATGTTATGGATAAAATGACCATCCGTTCCGTTTTGAACGGGACCGTCCCGTTTTTAGGTAATCTGTCCCGTTGTCCCCAAGTACAGCTTCGGGGCGTCGAAATGTCCTGTTTTCAAGAAGAGGGCAACACTCGGTAACAGTTTAAAAAAAAAGTGCAAAAAATCGACTTTCATAATAATAATTTCAACCATAAAAACTTAAGAGTAATCATTGAATACATTTTATGCTTGCAAGGAACAAATGCATACGTAGAAAGAGTCTTTCAACAGATGAATAAGTTGTGGACGACAGAAAAAACACAATTACAAGTCGGAGTACTTAAAGCGATGTGGTTAGTTAAAATAAATTTTAAAAAATCCTGCCAAGAATTCCATTCTTATTTAAAAGCAAACCCAGTAATACTTAAGAAAATTTGTTCAACAGAAAAATATAAATCAACATATTTTTTTCTACTTTTAAGGGGTTCACTGTCAATACTTGGCGGAAAGGCATTATAATAAAAATAATAATAAATTTTTAGTACTTTTTCCACATAAAATTTATTTGATCAGGACCGGTTTCGCTCATGGCGAGCATTGTCAACTGAGATCTAAACTGAGTCAATCTGAAGTCAACTGAGATTAGTTGACAATGCTCGCCGTGAGCGAAACCGGTCCTGATCAAATAAATTGTAAGTGGGGAAAAAGTACTAAAAATGTATTATTATTTTTATGACACTTTATCCATTTAAATCTGTGCGATTATTGCATCAACGAAAATATGTCATAGATGCATTGCCATCATCGATAGTTGAGAATTGAACGTGCATGTAACAATGCTGGGCTAAACCTACTCGACGTACATAATTATTGCAGTGACCTTCCCTAGAAGTGCATGTGCATGCTATCGTACATGCATCAACTATATAAACAGCCTGCGTTAGATAAGAAGATAATAAAAAAACACTTAAATCAAACGCTTAACAGTGAATAGCGTTAATTGCTTTCGTAATGACAGGATCACGATCAGATACAGCTACTTAAAAATACAAATTATAGTTTATATGTATATGCAAAGAGGATTGAATATCCTCTGAATTGTCAACCATAATATACGCAATTTTCTAAAATGCATGGTGGAAATGCACAATCAAATAAAAAAATCAAAGTAAAATGGACTATTAAAAATAATAACACATTTTTAGTACTTTTTCCACATTGGTACAATATATGGGTAGAACCAGTCGGCCAGTAAAAATGCCACAAGGAAGTACTTTAACGATTGAAAACGGTATTGCTTCGGATTTCTACATATTTCACATTGACGTGAGTGATTTCAGACGAGTACTATTTCATTTTTAAGGTGTTCACTGTCAATACTTGGTAGAAAAGCATTATAATAAAAATAATATTTTTTTGTACTTTTATACATGAGATTTATTTCACCAGGACCGGTTTCGCTCATAGCTAGCATTATCAACTGATAAGGAATACAATAAAACAGTGGTATTTATGCAAAAGTTAAATATGAAAACAAGGTATACAACAACTAAGCAAATAAATTAAAGCAAATTACATGAAAAATAGACTAAAAGTAAAATGTTCAAGACCTCTTAGCAATGCAAAACAAACACATCAAAATTCTATTAAGTATGAAAAAAGTAAAAGCCCAAAAATTAAGTGCATTTAATAAAAATAAATAAATCTACATTAAATACCACTGTTTTAATGTATTCCTTATCAGTCGATAATGCTCGCCATGAGCGAAACCGGTCCTGGCGAAATAAATCTCACGTGGAAAAAGTACGAAAAATGTGTTATTATTTTTATTATAATGCCTTTCCACCAAGTATTGACAGTGAACACCTTAAAAGTGGTAAAATAGACTATAATTAAAACGTTGAAGACCTCTTAGCAATGCAAGCTATAACAAACATCAAAAATTAATTGTACATATTGCTAAGAGATCGAGAAATTAGAATGACACGTATAACACTTTTGAGGTGTTCACTGTCAATACTTGGTGGAATTGCATTATATTAAAAATAATAACACATTTTTGGTACTTATTCCCGGAGCTGTGGAGTCGGAGTCGGAGTCGTCGCGGCGTTTTGGCCGGAGTCGTACTCGGAGTCGGAAATTTTGAAAAGTTTAAACTTTTTATTTTTGCATTTAATATGTAAAATTTGGCTTTTTGCCGCATTGCTAGGGTTGATATTTAATTGAATGCACATAAATAGGAAAATTAGGGAAAAAAGTGACGTCAGACTTTTCTTTACCGACTCCACAGCCCTGCTTATTCCACATAAAATTTACAGGATCAGGACGGGTTCCGCTCATGGCGAGCATTATCAACTGATAAGATATACGACGTAACAGTGATATTTATACAAGGTCTTCAAGATTTAAATTATAGTCTATTTTGCTTCAATTAACTTGCTTAGTTGCAATACCAATTGTTTGTCATACCTTGTAATTCGTGCTTAGCTTTTGTATAATTAACACTGTTTCGTTGAATTTCTTATCATCTGATAATGCTCGCCATGAGCGAAACCGGTCGTGATCCAATAATTTTATATGGAATAAGTTCTAAAAATGTGGTATTATTTTTATTATAATGCCATTCCACCAAGTATTGACAGTGAACCTAAACAGTGACAATTTCATAAAAGATTAGCTCTTTCAGATACTTAGTTACAAAATTGCAACACGGGTAGAGACTTCAATTACTCGATATCTCAACTACTCGAGTATCGAGTAGTAAAATTATAAAATATCGAGTAGTTTCAGATGCAAGAAAAAATGTATTATTAATTTAAATTTGTGTATTTAAATAGATGATAAATAAATAAATTAGCTTATTTAATTCCATAAATACAATTTAAATTTGTAATATATATATTTCCAAAAAAATAGCGAATTAAACGACTTAAATTTAAGTGTCAGTTTGTTCAGTATTCTCGAGTATCGATACTCGAATTGGAGTCTCTAAGCACAAGCCTTCGAAATCTAATCATACAATCTTTTCGTATGGCAATAAAAATCCACAGTTCGAAATTCAAAAAACACACTTACAATATTCGAATCCATTCGAATTGATTTTTGACACTTCACAGTACAAATAACATCGTGCCCAGCGTGGATTGCCCCGGTTCTAATATATGTCACTTCACCGAGCAAAAAATTGGCCAACTGAATGTTTTTAGCCGAGCGACCGATGTTTACTTCGTTTTTTTTAATGATCGGTACGTGGCCATATTAAAATTATTAATAATTCCAACGATTCGTGAGCCGCTGTCGGGCAATAAGACAAATGCTGCACGATGGCGCTGAAAACCGTGTAAAGTCTGAAGTACTAAAAGAAAAAAGTTGAACTTCGATATGACGGACTGATAAAGCCGTTTTTTGTTCGAAATTAAAATTCAAAATAAAACCAATTGATAGTAAATATCTACCGCTATTTAACTGACATAACGTTCATTAGTTTGAATGCTCGAATAAAAATTAACCTGGCCACATATTTCTTTCGGCCTATCCGATGCCAAACTGAGAATGCCACCATTTTTGAGAATTGTGAATTGAGGATTTCGACTAAAAGATGCTTGATATTAAATTTGAACCGTTTGTATTTTTTACTTTCCCATAAGTTGTGTTGCTGCTGACCCAGGTTTTGCCTCAATTCGTGTTCAATCGTTCACTTGAAGATGCCAAAAGGAGAAACCCGGGCCTTAGGCGACAAGACTCATGGAAAAGTACAAAATTAAAATGATTCAAATTTGATGCTTGAAGATGTTTAATTAAATTTTCCTGATATTTATTTGATTATTCGTGAAAATAAATTGTTTGTTCTTTATGAATAAAAGCACCCTGCCAATGGAGATGCCACTAGAAAGAACGATTTTGAACGACACTGCTTCGGATTTCGACATATTCTATGTGGATGTGAGTGAGTTCAGACGAGTACCATTTTCGTGTATTTAAGTTGGTAACTTGGTTGACTTCATTGCAAATAAAAATAATAATACATTTTTAGTACTTTTTCCACATAACATTTATTTGATCAGGACCGGGTTCGCTCATGGCGAGCATTGTCAACTGATAAGGAATACAATAAAACAGTGATATTTGTACAAAAGTTAAGTATGAAAAACAAGATATGACAAACAATTGGTAAAACGACATACCTTTGTCATACCTTGTTTTTCATACTTAACTTTTGTATAAATATCACTGTTTTATTGTATTCCTTATCAGTTGACAATGCTCGCCGTGAGCGAAACCGGTCCTGATCAAATAAATGTTATGTGGAAAAAGTACTAAAAATGTATTATTATTTTTATTGTTATGCCTTTCCACAAAGTATTGACAGTGAACACCTTAAAAGTGTTCTTTGCAAAGGTTCATTTTTTTTTTGTAAAATCATAAAATCTAAATTTGTAAGGAATATTTTAAGAAATATTAACTATATTCAAATTCAAATTTAAAACACTCATGTTTGTCATGGTAACATAAGCCAGAGATCAATGGTTTATATTCGATGATGTAATAATTATCATTTAATATTGTATTATGTTTTTGAAAAAGGCAATTGTGTAATAGAAAAATTGTCATCCATCACAATAAAAAAATAACGATTATTTTAATGGCATAATGATGTGCTTCGATGGCTACGGTTTTTTTTTAGTTACATACACAAATGTATGTACATTATTGTGATTTTTTTTCCCGATGAGCAGCATATGTACTCCTTACGTAGTGTGACTATTTAATGCAGGGCTGTGGAGTCGTTGAAAAAAATGCGACTGACTCCAGCATTTACCAAAAACACGACTCCGACTAAAAAAAACTTCAATACCGTCACGATTTTTTCCTTCCTTTCCTATTTATGTGTATTCAATTCTATATCAACAAATTTGAATTGTTTGAATTTTGTACTTTTCCATGAGTTTTGTCGCTAACGACCCGGGTTTCGCCTTTAGACATCTTCAGGCATTTCAAGTGCACGGATGTACTTGAACTGACGCGTAGTAAACAGTTTGTGTCGTTTATATACAAAAATATAAGTAGATCACTAAGTTAAAAGGTTATTAAAATGTTAATTAGCGAAATTTGAATGAATACAAGTTTCAATGAATTAAGTGGGTTTGTTATAATTATGGGGATTTTTGAAAATATTTATGACCAGATGATAACATAAGAATATTTAAAATAAATCTAGGGTTTCATCCGACCTATCATTAATGAGTTGATTGATTTCAAGTCAGTTCAAGTACATCCGTGCACTTGAAATGCCTGAAGATGCCGAAAGGCGAAACCCGGGTCGTTAGCGACAAAACTCATGGAAAATTACATAATTCAAACAATTAAAATTTGATATTGAAATTCCATCAAGCACCCTCAGTCGAAATCCTTAATATATCAACAAACCAATCCGGCCAATAGGAAAATTTAACATTTTATATGACAAAATAAAAAACAAATTTTGTACTTTTCTATGAGGCTTATAAAAAAATAATATATTGACGAGAGCAAGCGGCCGCCAACCAGTGGTTCGCGAGAAAGCTTTGGCAGAAATGTCATTGGAACAAAAAATACATAGAATGTTTAGTTGATAATGCTCGCGATTGCGATAAAATCGCTGTTTACCATAAACGCACAATTGTTAAGGAGTTTATGTTAAATTTTAATGAGTGTGTTTTGGGGCTAACGACCCGGGTTTCGCGTTTAAGCATCTTCAGGCATTTCAAGTGCACGGATGTACTTCAACTGACGCGTAGTAAACAGTTTGTAACGTTTATATACAAAAATAAAAGTAGATTTCAATGAATGAAGTGGGTTTATTACCAAATACCAGCTGTGTAGTCGGGGTTTTTTGGCCGGAGTCGGAGTCGTCGCGGCGTTTTGGCCGAAGTCGTACCCGGAGTCGGAAATTTTGAAAAGTTTGAACTTTTTATTTTTGCATATTAGTGGTTGGTTGGTTTATGTATAACTTAATACACATAAATAGGAAAGGAAGGAAAAAAACGTGGAATGATTAAGCCTATTTTAGTCGGTGTTTTTGGTCAATTTGGGAGTCGGAGTCGTGTTTTTTGGTAAATTCGGAGTCGTATATTTTTTAACTATAATTTAAATATATTTTAACTATAATTTAATTATACTATTTTTAATTATACTATATAATTTGACTATATTTTTAAAATAAAAAGTTCAAAAATTCAAAAAAATCCAACTCCGAGTACGAACGACGCCGGCCAAAAACCCCCAATAAAACCCAACATATACTCCAATTGGAGTCTCTAGTCACATGTGACAGATTACAGAGGTCCTCAAAGATGGGTCGCAGACAGCACAGCGGTGATTAAAGTCACCTCGAAGAGATTAAGTGTAATCGACTCGTGATTGCTGATTTATGGACGGCGCCACAAAATGAATGTTAAATAATTTTTCAATTATCAAACGTCGCCGATTCGAATCGGAGTCAAGGTGATTGTTTTCTCCGCGTGGAGTATGGCAGCTAATCGATTCTATTAATCATAATCATGGTACAACTAATCCGACTGGCTGATTTAGATCAGCGGTCGCCCAAACTTTCAGACTCCAGGGACACTTAACTTAATCTCGCGAACCGCTTAAATGTTTTCTTTATCTACGTCAACACAATCAGCTCATTATATGACAATGCTAGCTAAAGATAAACACCAGAACCTTGTTTAATGCGGTAGATGCGTTCCGCGGAAAATCGCACAAAAAAAGCTAAGACTTAAAAAGGGAATATAGCACAAGTCATGGTCACATTGTAGTAAACAGGTGAAACACTGGATTTTGCACGTAAAGTATGTGAATAACGCGCTGTTCATAACGTTGTAACAAATGTACGTTTATATGATAAAACAAATGCATTAAAAAAAACTGCATAACTTTGAAATCGCACAAAAAGAAGTTTATAAGGGCTCAAAAAATAAGGATGCACAGCCATCGAACTGAAACACGATGCCTCTGAAAGAGGCGAAACACGTGTCACACTACGTGGAATAAACAAAGTTACCGCCGAAAAAATCGAAAGTATTAAACACGTTTGTTTCAATTTTGGCCAATTATTAAGTTGTTTTGGTTTTGTTATTCGAGAGATAGTATTATAGTCATTGTAAAGAATTATATATGAATCATAAAGAAATACATTGGATACTTGGTGAAGTTGTGCTAAAGTTCAATCCTTGTTTTTGTCTCTATTCCCCTGCCAGTCTCTATTCACCCCGTTTACGGTAATTTAAAATGAATCTTGCTTTATTACTTCAAAAAACACCTTTGCGATTGTCTGTCGGTAGATGTATCTGAAAGACGCGAAACACGTGTCAAAATCAATAACAAAATAAGCTGCCACAAAATTACCGCCAAATCCATCGAAAGCATTCGTTTAAAGTTGACTAAATCAATTATTGTTTCACCATATCTAGTTGAATATAACAAGTTAAACCTACCTACACCTGTGTTGCAAGCGGGCAGAAACAAACTATGATTAAATGAAGTGGCAAAGTCAGCGGTATTTTAAACGAAAAATAATTAACCGTTTAACTGCGGGTAATTAAAACTTACAAGGATAGGCGAGTAAGGTAATCATCTATAATTGCAGCCTTTCAAAGGTAAATAGACGGAATATGCAAATTTGCATCGTATTGACAAATCATACAAACAAGGACAGTTTTTCAGTACAAAAATAATAACATGCTCGTTCCTTTTGTTTCGATTCTCTACTACGTACTTGATTGAGTTGGGATTTACTTGGAAGAACTCCATTATAATACGGTGAGAAAAATAACAATATATCTTAATTCTATAGAAATCTTATATATAAAACCGAAACGGGTCTGTAATTCCCTTTTGCATTGTTGTTGCAAGTTCAAACAAACGAATTGATTTCGCTCGCAAAAGTTTCGACGGTAAATTTGTTTCGTTATCAATGTGTGTGTAGAGACTCCAATTACTCGAGTATCGAGTAGTACATATATAAAACCGAAACGGCGTATGTATGTCTGTGGGTCTGTAATTCCCTTTTGCATTGAATATAAATATGTTTGATTTCTTTATCGGCGAAGACATTTAGTCAAAATGTAATAAATTAGTCTTCTACTGAAATTTTCCCGGCTTTTATTATTAATAATAATGTTTTCATTTACGTGAAGGTATTATTTGACATTTCTTTGACAGCAAATTAGATTTTTGACCTTGAATTTGGACATTTTAATGAGCGATAATGGGGCTGTCAATATATGAAAGGGGCTGTGAAATGTCAATGCCAGTCTGAAATGTTCATTTTAATTCCATTTTAATTGACCTAGACTTTTGAATTTTGAAAAAATTTGTTTCAACTTGGCCCGTCTGAATTTACGCGCCGAGCTGAACATAACCCCAAACTGGTCCGAGCGAAGCCGGGTTCGAACACTAGTTATTTTATATATTTGTTGATAGCTATTACGGCTTACGCCCTCGGAAATCAAAAATCTAACGGCGTTTTAATCTATAAAACTGTAAAAATCGTTTGAACTAGGATCTTTTGAAAATGTGGAAAATTGAACAATTGACAAGTTTTTGAAAAGAAAAATTCAAATTTCATGACTTTTTCGACTATTTGTTTACGTAAAAACAAAACGGCTGGGATTTTTTTCATTTTTCTAGTTCAAACGATGACAAAACATGTTTTAAATCTGCCATTAAAAATTTCAAAGCAATCGGTTAACCCATTCTTGAGATACCCGTTCTTGAGCCAGTTAGGAAAACACAGTTTTGAGAAAAACGCGTTTGAAAGTTCAAATACGATTTAAACTATCAAATCTTTACTCCCCATTAATCTGATATGCCTGGTCCATATATAATTCTTTCTTCTTCCTGTTTTAAGACTTTTGAAGCTGCTTGCTGAGCTCTTGCTTAAATTTTGGTTTGTTTCATGAATTAAAATTACATGTGTATTGAAAGTTCTCATGTAACAAGCCTCGAAACAAGTGTAGTCTAACTGCAATAACTTTCCAACGACTTCAAATATTGTAAAATCACTCTACCAGCATATTGTGCACGTGCTAAAGAATCATTCTATGCAAAAAAAAAAAAGATTGTTTCAAAATATTACATGGGAGGACCCCCTTAATTAAGATTGTACTAAGTACTGTTGAATATCGGTGGATGCTCAATCTCCGAGAAAATGTTTATTTTAATATACGCTTTTTTGTGGAACTTTTCTACCGTGTAGCAAAAAGAATTAAATGTGCCTGAACTCAAAACAGTATTTCGCATCAAAATAAAATGATCTTGTACGATATTTAAATTAACGCAGTTTATGAAATAGATGTTTACATAACGAATTGAAAAAAAGACTGTGTGGTATTTTTAAATAAAAAAGCGAGTTCGGTGATGCGATGCGATACCATTTTTCATTTGATATTAGATGTGGCCTACAATTTTACGATTCATAAAAGAAGAAGAGAAAAAAAACAGTTTGTGGTTTGCCGCAGATAGAAAGAAGAATATAATTTCAAATGTTACAAAGATCGTAAATAGCAATACGTCGTAAATCTTATTTTGTGTTCAGAGAAGAAAATGTTACGGCCTTAACAGTATTAAATTTAAATTTATTTTAAAGAATGAAAAAAAAAAGATTCTGTTTTAAAGCAATCAGACTTTGCGTGGGTGAAAATTCTTTTCCACCCATCCTATCCCAAAAGCAGCGCCTAGCGATTAGCTTACGCCACGAGTCCTGCCTCGACCTCGTATCCTTTCAATGCTTATTTTCTTCTGAAAAAATAGGTTACATAGCTGAACAGTTGTCTTCTTATGTAAAAAAATATATGCTGAGTTAAATTCCGTTAGGGGTGCATATGATCCATGCTTTAAATGTATGAGGATGCTGAAGAGCGAACTGAGGCCGTAACAGAAAAAATTCCATCAAGTACCTCTAGTCCAGTGGTTCTCACTTGAAAATGTGTGGTGGCCGCACCAAATTTTTGTCCGAGTCTGTTGTGTTTGAGTATTGTCAAATGGGCCTAAATATGTTTGACGATTTACTATTGGTACTATGTAATTGCATTCGAAATGCTTCATTTTCAGAGTATTTGCTAACAAATCATCTTGTAAAACCATTTTTTTTTAATTATCAATATTAATATATTAAAAGCACAGGGTAACCGTATACTGTGCTTCGAATACAGATGCTTGCGGCGAATATTAGGAGTACGGTGGTTTGACTTTGTCAGGAACACGGAGGTAAGAGAGCGGACAAACCAGCCCCTTATTAGGTTCAAAATTAAAAGGTGACGATGGACCTGGCTTGGACATGTGCTGCGGATGCCCCAGGGGAGCCTGAATCCTGCCTGCCTCTTCTATCAACCTGATGGATCCCGACGCCGCGGAATACCTCTGATGACCATCCATAGGATGTACTCAGGGGAGCTAAGGGACGCCGAGATGACCTGGGAAGATGCGAGGAGGTTGGCGGGAGACAGAGAATCTTGTAGGCGCCGTGTGGCGGCTATATGCTCCGAAAAGGGAGCGGATATGGGAATTGTTTTTTTACTATGAGAACCACTGCTCTAGTCCATAGGTTCCCAACTTTTTTCAGGTGGCGACCCCTTTTTATAAGAGCCATTTGAACCGCGACCCCAAAGGCAATTGAAAAAGGCATTTTTAATAAGATAATTAAAAAAAACAGCGTAAATGCATTTAAGTGAATAGTATGACGACAAAAAAAATCAGTAACTGAAGATAACAAAGTCACACATAATGTGGATATCGGTGAAAAGTAATCGAACACTGCAGATTAGAAATGCATTTGAATTTGGAAATAGATACTTGTGTATGATATTAAATAAGATTGCCATGGGTGAGCGATATTTCCGGAAGGAAATGGCACGATCAACAGATACTCGGTCTCTCGGTCTACTTCACTCGACACACTCGGACATAGATCGTAGTTTTGACCCCTTGGCTGCGGTGGAGACACTTACCTGCAAGAAAAGAAGAAAAAAAACGAATTATTTATCATATTATTACAATTCTTTTGGATACTACTGATGTTTAATTTGTCGAAGTGCATTTTTAGGATATTTTATTTAATAACTTTTAAAATAAAGATTTAAAATAATAAGACATTTTTCGTACTTATTCCACATGGGGTGTATTTAGATCAAGACCATATCATATTGTAACAAACTTCTAGGATACCTTTTAAGGTGATCACTGTCAATACTTGGTGGAAAGGCATTAAAATAAAAATAATAATACATTTTTAGTACTTTTTCCACATTAAATTTATTTGATCAGGACCGGTTTCGCTCATG
Source organism: Himalopsyche kuldschensis (assembly GCA_028554975.1). Taxonomy (NCBI): domain Eukaryota; kingdom Metazoa; phylum Arthropoda; class Insecta; order Trichoptera; family Rhyacophilidae; genus Himalopsyche; species Himalopsyche kuldschensis. Next base: position 804,829 of record JAHFWI010000031.1, on the reverse strand, counting down.
GCGAGCATTTTCAACTGATAAGGAATACAACAGTGATATTTATACAAAAGTTAAGTAAGGTATGACAAACAATTGGTAGAACAACTAAGCAAATAACAAGAAAAATAGACTATAAATAAAAGGTTGAAGACCTCTTAGCAATGCAAATTCTACCAATTGTTTGTCATACCTTACTTAACTTTTGTATAAATATCACTGTTGTATTGTATTTTTTATCAGTTGACAATGCTTGCCATGAGCGAAACCGGTCCTGATCAAATAAATTTTATGTGAAAGAGTATTAAAATTTATTATTATTTTTATTCTAGGTTACATTCGATGGTTGGTTGGTCGGAGTTAGTTTTAATATAAAATACAAAGTAGCTTATTGATTGAATTGACATTTACTTTGAAGAAGTCCATTATAACACGGTGAAAAGACAATAAACGATTGTCATACCAATTTAATGTTATGGAAAGCTCTATCTCGGTGAAAAAATAGCAATGCATTTTAGTGTTTCTGTATGATCTACGTGATTTGCAAACTATATAGAGTTAGCTATATAAAGTTTGAGACTAAGTGTTTCTGACGATGGCAGTAGCCGAAATAGCAATCAACCATATCTAATATATAAAAATCAATGTTTATTCGTATTTTATACGTTGCCATACCGTTCGTCCGATTGCGATAAAACTTTGTCAACTTATTGCTTGCATTTACGCGAAGGTTATAGGCATTAGTAACTAGATTAACTTACATTAGGTCTTTTTATATGAAAATCAATGTTTTTTCATATTTTATGCGCTGCCATACTGTTCAATTTGACAACTTATTGTTGCAATGGTTATAGACATAGTACAATCAACTTTCAGTAGGTGGCACGAGTGTCGTACCATATGCAATCGGCAAAAGACAAACAGCAAACGTCAAACGGCAAATTTCGTCGATAACGATTAATGTTAGTGAAATTATGTATGAATCTAAAATATTGTGCATACGAAAGCACTTCAATAAACACAAACACTTCCTTTATTTGAGTGGCATTACAACGCTTGCCGGTTGCCAGCCAGTATCTTATAATTTTTGTAGAACTAAAATACATTGCTATTTTTTCACCGAACTATACAGACAATAAATCGTAGAATCTCGCTGAAACTGGCGTACCCAGCAGTGTAATAGTCAACTCTAGACGTTCTCGATTAAATTACGACGCGAGAATCGAAGCTGTGTCTGCTGGAGCCCGTCGGCCGAGATACGCAACATACATAAATATATCGCTTTAGAGATCGCAGCGCCGCGAAACAAGTAGCCGGGTGCGGTGCACAGATGCCGTATAACTGTATCGGTAAACCGACACGCGTGGCGTTAAATGGGTTAAGCTAATTGCTAACTAGAGTAATCGGTAAGTAAATCCGAATTCGGATAAGCGTTAATTTTGCATTCATACTAAAATGATTCACATATCGGCTACTTGGGGTAAATGAAACGTATCTTGATATTTAGTTATGAATGCCAATAGATCAGTGGTACTCATGTGCACCACCATCATCAGCTTCATAGTTAATATCAGAGCTGTGGACTCGGAGTCGGGGCTTTTTGGCCGGAGTCGGAGTCGTCGTGGCGTTTTGGCCGGAGTCGTACTCGGAGTCGGAGATTTTGAAATTACGTTTGAACTTGACTATTACGGGTCGTCTTAGCTGGGCGAATCTCCGCGAGGCGATCCGGCGCAGCTTTGAAAGCGGCAGAGTTTTAAAATATCAAACGGTCCTGGCCCATGCAAGTGTCATATGTAGACGAAGCGATGCGGTCAGGACGGCATAGGTAATAACTTCAACAAATTGTCGTAAGTCGCATCGAAGTGCCTGACTCGTTGCGCGCGCAAATCGCTTGCAAATATCAAACGGTCCAAGTTCACCAGAGCGTCTTATGTTGACGATTTACCGCGCGTTGCCGCGCGTTACCGCATATGTTTACTTCGCGCGATCGGTTGATTTGATATTTTGAAACGATCTTGACGCGGCGGGCCTCGTCATATTATGACAGATGTAGAAATTTTACTCAGTTAACATACAAATGGACGCCAAATAATGTCGGACAATAAAAACAAAAGATATCATAATCGTTTATTTATTGAAAAATGTATATTTAATATATATGTGCATTACAAAAATAACAAATTATAAGTTAATTTTAAGCAATGGCTTCAACCTGTATTACGATACGTGAAACAGTTCCAACTCTCAAGAGCATATTAATTAAATTGGCATTGACTTGGGTAGAACTCCATTAAAATACGGTGAAAAAATATCAATGTGTTTTAGTTCTACAAAAAATATATAATAATTAGTTGATCGCTATTTCGACTCGAGCCCTTGTCAGACCGACCACTAAATTGATTAAATTTAGAACACGTTTGCAAAAAGTGTTGTATACGGGGATTTTAAAATTAAACACCCCGCAAATATCAAAAACCAAAGTGGTGCTTGTTTTAGTTTGACTATGAAAAATAGTAATAACGAAAATATTCAAATTTGAATTGTTTCAATTGACCACGCAAAGAAGCACACAATTTATTGACACTGTGAGACAACTTGTCCTCGTCACATTTACATATTCCAACTTTTGTGTTTATCCACTGTGTGTTTGTGCCGTGTCAACCATATTTTTTATTTCACATCATCACAAAATCTAACATCCAAAATAGAGTTAAAATAAAATCACAAACTTTATTTAATTTGATTGATAAAATCTAATTTGCTGTCAAAGAAATGTCAAATAATACCTTCACGTAAATAATAAACATTATCATATTAATAAAAGCCGGAAAAAGTTCAGTAGATGACAAATTTATTACATTTTGACTAAATATCTTCGCCGATAAAAATTCAAACATATTTTCTTTCATATTCGTTTTTATGGCAACTTTATAGCAATGCCCAACAATGCAAAGGGGTATTCCCGACCCACAAACATACATACATACGTAGCCGTTTCGGTTTTATATACATATAAGATTAGTGTGATATATTATTCTAATGAACGATAGGTAGGTAGCTTGCCGTGAAATCGCGACACCTTCTTTCACGATATCAGTTTTCAAATAAAAAGCGTTTGCGTCCGACATGATGAATGTTAACCCTTTGGTTACATTTTCGAAAAAAAAAGGAATGGTTTATGGGTTGCCAAAAACAATTATATTTTCTACATTATTCAAATTAAGTCATTGAAATAAAATAATACACATCAAAAACAGTTTATATTTAAAGGAATCAAAGAAAACAATATAAAAAAATTAAAAATTGTAAAGATAAAATAAATACATATTTTTTTTTTGCATAAATTTTAATTTTGACAAGAAAATGCAATCTTATCCAATATAAAATAACAATATGAATATTTTTTAAATATAAACTATTAAGGTGTTCACTGTCAATACTTGGTGGAAAGGCATTATAATAAAAATAATAACACATTTTTAGTCTTTTCCACATCTGATTTATTTCATCTGGACCGGTTTCGCTCATGGCGAGCATTATCAACTGATGTTCAGTTGATAATTCAGTTGATGATTCAGTTGATAATGCTCGCCATGAGCGAAACCGGTCCTGATGAAATAAATCAGATGTGGAAAAAGTACTAAAAAATGTGTTATTATTTTTTTTTCTAAATATAAACTATGCAAATATAATCTAGATATATACATACGTGTGGAAATTTAAAAAAAAATCACGTTTTTTTTATTTGCAACAAAAAAAACGTGAAAAATGCACAGCACGAAAGGCATTGGTATTAGATATGGTACTTTCAAACAAATATAACTATATAAATAAACAACTTATAAAAATATATATGTTATAATTTCATAGATAAACGTGTATTAGTGCATATTAAAACAATAGTTTGATCGATATCTCCCCGTACGTAAAGGGTACGGTACATTGAATTGGAGCTAAAACAAGCAGCGATAAATCGCTGCGCCGTAACCTGGCGCTGCGAAGTGGCTAGCCATGCTAGCCAGAAGTGGCACATAAGACCTTTAATCAACTACGTTTTAAATTGACTGGATTCGCCTAAATTCGCTTGCCGGTTCGCGTCGCTCACATAAGACACGGGGTTAGCCGGATTGGTGGGGTTGATATTTAATTGAATGCACATAAATAGGAAAATTAGTGATAAAAAGTGACGATATTAAACTTTTTTTAGTCGGAGTCGCAGTGGTGTTTTTGGTCAATGTTAGAGTCGGAGCCGAAAGAATAAATAATATAAATATGAAAAAAATTATGTTGTTTTATATTTTTCTGATGAACAAATTTTCTTAAGTATTACTGGGTTTGCTTTTAATAAGAATAGAATTCTTGACAGGATTTTTTAAAAAATATTTTAACTAACAAAACGCTTTAAGTACTCCGACTTGTAATTGTGTTTTTTATGTCGTCCACCACTTATTCATATGTGAAAATACTCTTTCTTCGGGTGCATTTGTTCCGAGCAAGCATAAAATGTATTCAAATTATTATTACGAAAGTCGATATTTGCACTTTTTTTAAAATTGTTACCATGTGTTGGCCTATTTTTGAAAACATTTCGACGTCCCGAAGCTGTACTTGGGGACAACGGGACAGGCTACCTAAAAAAGGGACGTATGGTCACTTTAGCCATACCCAACACCCAACACTCGCCACTGCTTACATTATTTCCAGTTAAAAGGTTTACCCCAAACCTATCGGAATGATTGCAGCTCATTAGTTAATATTTTGTAATGCTAACGTCATAAGTAGTATAATTATTAGTTTGCTTAGTTTTGATTCTATGATCCCCTCCTTGCTTTCTGTAAAAAGAAAAAATCCCAAACTCCATTTTGTAATTTTATCTTTTTAAAATATTAAAATCAATCTTGCTTCATTACTTAAGCAAACTCTGCGATAGTAAATCAGAAGATGCGTGTCACAGTTAGTAGCACAATGCGTGGAATAATCAAAGTATTTTAAATTTTATATGAAGTAACATAGACTGAAACCTTCTTTATATCAAGAATATGCTATAATGATTTTGCAAAATTATTACTTGTGACGTGTACATATTTCTCGCTGCAATTCCATCTATTGTGAAGTCCGAATAATAATTTGGTTGCTATGCAGCGTCACATTCAAAATTGCGAAAGATGACGTTTAGCTTTTGTGAATATATCAATTGAGATGCAAATGCAAGCAAGAGTTTTGAGAGATCTGCTTTGTTCGAAAGTCGTTGTAATATATCGTCACCTTTCTTTCAAAAGGTTCTAACTGCCTGAATTGTTTGCCAAAATTCTCATAAAAAAATTATCATCACTTTCGATCGCATATATTAAGTTCGGCTATACATACGGGTAAAACTACAAAAATGGCTGTTTTGAGTTAAATATGGCATTGTCATGCTCAAATGCAGTTCTATAAGATATAAAAATATTAAACATGTACGAAGAGGGGTTTACCAGATATTGCTCGGGTTTCCTGCAAATCAGTAAGAACCAGGGCTGTGGAGTCGGAATCGTCGCGGCGATTTGGCCGGAGTCGTACTCGGAGTCGGAAATTTTTAATTTTGCATTTATGTAATATGTAAAATTTGGCTATTTTTCGGATTGGTAGGGTTGATATTTAATTGAATACACATAAATAGGAAAATTAGGGGAAAAAAGTGACAATACTAAACTTGTTTTAGTCAGAGGCGGAGTGGAGTCGTGGTTTTGGTAAACGCTGGAGTCTGAGTCGGACTTTTTTTAACCGACTCCACAGCCCTGGTTACAAGTGAATAAAATAGTATGATCAATCCAAACTTCAACTGCTCCTAGCTCAAAACAGAACAGGGCCAAGAGCAGTTAGAACTTTTTCAACGTAGGGTGTCTAAATAATAACTACCATTGAGGTTCAATGCAGCTTGATGATTTCGAAAGTTAAATGACAAGTAACTATGTACGCCCATTTTATTTGTTTAAAGAAAGGTGCAGCGATGTGACATTTAAGTCATCGGAATATGACGGTTGCCAGAGGAAAACGGACAAATGCTGATCTGTACAAAAGTCAGGGCTGTGGAGTCGGTTAAAAAAATTACGACTCCGACTCCAGCATTGACCAAAAACGCGACTCCGACTAAAAAACGATGAATTTCGTCACGTTTTTTCCTACCTGTCCGATTTATGTGTATACAATAATATAGCAGACAAAAAATCCGACCCATAGCCAAATTTTACATATTATATGCAAAAATATAAACTTAAAACTTTTCAAAATTTCCGACTCCGAGTACGACTTCGGCCAAAACGCCGCGACGAATCCGACTCCACAGCCCTAACAAAAATGATTGCAAATTGATGCAGCCCGGAGAAATGAGTGAGAACAATAAAAATAATAACACATTTTTAGTACTTGTTCCACATAAAATTTATTGGATCAGGACCGGTTTCGCTCATGGCGAGCATTAACTGATAAGAAATACAACGAAACAGTGATTGATGTATTGAAGCTAAAAGTATATTTTGTCTAAATTTATTTGCTTAGTTGTAATACCAATTGTTTGTCATACCTTGTAATTCTTGGTAAACTTTTGTATAAATATCAGGGCTGTGGGTTCGGAGTCGTGGAGTCAGAGCTTTTTGGCCGGAGTCGTACTCGGAGACGGAAATTTTGAAAAGTTTGAACTTTTTATTTTTGCATTTAATATGTCAAATTTGACTTTTGGCTGCATTGATAGAGTTGATATTTAATTGAATACACATAAATAGGAAAATAAGGGGAAAAAAGAGACGTTTTTAAACTTTTTTTTAGTCGGAGTCGTATTTTTGGTCAATGTCGGAGTCGGACTTTTTTTTACCGACTCCACAGCCCTGGTTATAATACCAATTGTTTGTCTTACCTTGTAATTTTTGGTAAACTTTTGTATAAATATCACTGTTTCGTTGTTTTTCTTATCAGTTGATAATGCTCACCATGAGCGAATCCTGCCGCATTCACAGAATATTATTTCATAAAAGAGGCACTCATTTATATTTTAGTTGAAAAAACCTTTTGACACGGTAGATTAACCGGTTCGGATGGGAGACGCCCCTCTTGCGCCCAATCGACGCGACGAACCGGTGCGAATATTTCGCATTTTGTGCATAACTTTGCCAATGGCTTACTTTGCGAATGTGGATGTTTCGAGTCTTCCTAACACACTCCACTAAGGCTACGTTCACACGGGACTAGGGATTCCAACTATTCGTCAAAATCAACCATTCGGATATCAAATAGTAAAACGTAGGCTATCCGGATATATTCGGATAGTTTTGACATGGCTAACATTTTAGCCATGTCAAAACTATACAATAGTACTAAAATTATGATTTAAAAAACATATTTTAATAAACAAGAAATTGCCAGTTGCTTTAAAAGCCGACAGTGGTCTCTATTTCTAAGTTTTTAATAAATAATCGTATAACTCGCTCGCAAATAGAGATGTTGCACGATCAATATTTCCTTGCTCACTTTAATACATTTTATAATAATTTAAGACTAAATCTTTTCCCACTTTTGTAAAATCTTAGAGACAAAATATATAAATACACATTTCAATACCGTTCTATTGTTTAAAAATATGTGAACTTTGCAGCTTCATAATAAATGAAATTACAATAAAGGTTTTTTTTAGACCCAAGTCATAGCCAGTTCGTTAAAATAAAGTATTACGATAAGAAATTGATAGCACTCGAGTTGAGCGAAGGCAAAAAAAAAACGAAGGAAGAGTACAAAATTCAAACGATTAAAATTTGATATTGAAATTTCATCAAGCATCTTCATTCAAAACTCTTAATTGAAGAAAAAGCATTAATTTTTATGCATATATATCATAGGTTCCCAAACTTTTCGGGGGGGCGACCCCTTTTTATAAAAGCCATGTGACAAGCGACGCCCGATGCAATTGAAAATGGAATTTTTAATAAGGTAATTAAAAAAAACAACAATTTTTTTTCAGTTAACTGAATAAGGTGCCGACAAGAGACTCCAATTCAAGTATCGAGTACTCGATACTTGAGTATACTCGTCCATTTTTCTACTGCGGGAATTACAAAAACAAAACTTCGAACCAATCAAAAATTTGAGACGCGTAATTCTCTATTATTGCTGTAATATATGTATTTATGAAATTGTAGAGCTTCTTTATTTATTTATCATCTATTAATATACAACAAATTCGAATTAATAATATATATTTTGGTACATCTGAAACTACTCGAGTATTTTAAAAATTTACTACTCGAAACTCGAGTAATTAGAGTCTCTAGTGCCGACCCATGGGTTGGTAGCCCGTGATATAGATAGATTGACAGTGCCTTAACACATTAATAGTGCTTTATGTCTCATCATGAATATTCATGTCAACGTACCAATACGTTTCGACGTCGAATATAAATTCAACCTATGCAATAGTTTAATCATGTATTGCAGATGAAATCGCAGACATTTACGATAACCATCCAAATGTTACAATATCCACAAATAACAAACGTTACACAATGTATCCATCAGTCTTGCACATTGAAGCCAATAAAACTTGTAACCTTTTGTTAACAACATCGTGCACTGGCAAAACTGGATATGAAAAAATGTACTACCGATAGACGATCTAATAATACGTCTAAAGACCGTCACAATTTGTTACTATATATCAGGGGTGGCCAAACTTTAAGCCACTACGCGATATTCCAGGGCTGTGGAGTCGGTAAAAAAAGTCCGAATCCAGCAATTATCAAAACCACGACTCCGACTCCAACATTAACCAAAAACACGACTCCGAGAAAAAAAAAAATTATATCGTCACTTTTTTCCCCTAATTTTCCTATGTATGTGTTTTCAACAAAATATGAACCTTACCAATCCGGCCAATAGCCAAATTTGACATATTAAATATATGCAAAAATAAAATGTTCAAACTTTTCAAAATTTCTGACTCCGAGTACGACTCCGGCCAAAGCGCCGCGACGACTCAGACTCCGGCCGAAAAGCCCCGACTCCACAGTCCTGCGATATTCACTTGAAATTATTTGTGGAGGTCCACTGACATTAAAAGTTTGATACCGAAAGGCGAAGCCCAGGTGCTTCGGGTGTGGACATATTTCACATGAACGTGAGTGAGTTCAGACTAGAACTTTTGTTGACTTTGCTTTAATTTTTTCCCACACTCATTATAATTAAGAGTTTCGAATGAAAGTGCTCGGTGGAATTTCAAAATCAAATGTGAATCGTTTAAATTAAGTCCTTTTTCATAGGACCCGGGTTTCGCCTTTCGGCGTCTTCAGGCGTATCAAGTGCACGAATGAACTTGAACTGACAAATCACTACACTACAACAACTACGACAATGAAATAAATTATTTCAACATTAAAAGTAGGATCAGTTGACAATGCTCGCCATGAGCGAAACCGTCCTGATCTAATAATATTTATGTGAAAAAAGTACTAAAAATATTTTATTATTTTTATTAAAAGTAGTAATTTAAAGCCAAAAATAAGTCTTATTTAAAAATAGGCATAGATTCCACCATTTACCAAAAGCACGACTGAAAAAAGTTTAATTTCGTCACGTTTTTTTCCTACCTTTTCTATTTATGTGTATTCAATTACATTTCAACCGAATAATCCAGCCAATAGCCAAATTTGACATATTATATGCAAAAATAAAACGTTCAAACTTTACAAAATTTCCGACCCGGAGTACGACTCCGGCCAAAGCTCCGCGACGACGACGACGACTCCGGCTAAAAACCCCGACTCCACAGCCCTGGTATCAACACAAATTCAATATCAAGTTATTTTAATAATGATACTTAATGATGACACATAAACAAAAGAATTTTATGAAAAAAGATGTTTTTTTTTTGACAGTCGGGCGACAAGGAATTGGGACGCGGTCGAGGCTTTGGTCGCCCCTGCTATATATTGATAAAATCAAAATGTCAAATTTGCAATAAAACTTCAAACAACAATAATTATGAGCATACATTACTGTCCGGAGAAGTTCAACCATCTAAAACAACTAATAATAGAAGTTGTGAAGGTTCTTTAAATATTAATTCATGACTATGGGAGAGTGGCAATTACAGTAGAACCTCGATTATCCGGATTGGTCAAAAAAAACAAAAATATTACAAATTTGCTGATATGCACGTGGCGAATTGCGTCACTGTTTACGTACGACGTGATTGAATGGAGTCTTAATATTTTGATTGTTGAATTTGTTCTAATAATAAGTCCTGTGTAAAATATGGGTTATTCATCGTCCTAAGCCGATATAAATTGAACGTTTGTTTCTTGAAATATTGATCACGATTTAAATATTAATTTGTAATATTACCGATATGTCAACGAAGATAAAACGTATCTTAGTTTCATTAAAAGACAAATTGGATATAATCGATGCTTTGATATCGGGGCGTTTTTTGTCTAAAAAATATGTTGTCGGAACGTCTATATAGAAATGTTAAGACGATTATTGCTAGCAGATGAAAATAATGACAAAACAGTTATCAGCTTCAACAACATATATAAAAATAGCAATAATAAAAAAAACGGCCTTTTCAGAATCCAGAATACTGCCTTAAGCTATCCGGATATATTCGGATATCCGGATAATTTTGACATGGTTTCAATGTTGTACAATAGTACTAAAATTATGAACAAAATTATGATTTAAAAAACATATTTTAATAAACAAGAAATTTCCAGTTGCTTTTGCAAGCCGACAGTGGTCTCGATTTCTAAGTTTTTAATAAATAATCGTATAACTCGCACGCAAATAGAATCAACCGAAACGGCGTAATAATTTATATATGTGGGTCTTTAATTCTTTGGGAATGATATAACATTAAATAATTATTGGTCGCTTATTCCGAGCGAAGCCGGGTAGCAATACTAAAAATACCGAAACGGCGTATGTATGTATGTCTGTGGGTCTTTAATTCTTTAGGAATGATATAACATTGGGTAGCAATACTAGTGATTTAATAATTGAAGACTAAACCTTTTCCCACTTCTGTAAAATCTTAGATAGAGATAAAACATATAAATACAAATTTAAATAACGTTCCATTGAATTACAATATTAAAAATTTGCAGCTTTAAAATATATGAAAGTACGGCAATATAGGTTTTCTTCGACCAGAGTCTTAATCGGTCATTAAAATAAAGTATTATGATAAGATATTGATAGCACCCAAGTTCGACGAAGGCAAAAAACCACTCCCTGGGATATTCATAATTATTCTTTAAATGTGGAGAAATTGTGATGTAATCTTTCCTCGAATACGAATACTATCCGGATATTTTCCCAAAAATTCGAATATCGAATTGATTAAAAAGGGCCGAATATCCGAATTGGAATCCCTAGTTTAGAGTGAACTACGTACCCACTTACATAGAGTCACCATTTTTCCAGTCTCCGGGGAGATCATAATTGCTCTATTGTCCAACTAATGGTGAAAGTCGGTGCGCCAAAGTGAAAGAGAGAACATTCGCGAAGCTGTTGACTGCATTCAATGTATACTATCTATCAATGTACTAAAAACAAAAGTTGTATGGTATTATACTAATTTAACGCCGGTTCAGAATGAGAACTTTTGTGTTGAGTTGATTCAATTCAAGCAGTGTCGATCAATTTAATTGAATAGGTGTTTCATATGATAGGTGTTGACTGACGATTCTTCGCGGAAAGTCGTTGTATTTCAATAAATTATACATGTTTTCAGTTAATGCTCGCGTTGAGCGAAACCGGCCCTGATCTGTTCAGGATAAATATGTGGAAGTAGTGCAAAAAAAATAAAACAACAAAAGATCATAAACCGAAAAGAAAACTCATTTTTAGCAGAAAAGCAATAAAAATGGTGTTTTATAAACAATCGTGCTAAAATAACTGGATTTGTCAAACGAATTCGCTTTCCACCAATTCTCAAGAATTGTGAAATTCTCATTTTGGCCTCGGATAAGCCGAAAGAAATATGTATATGGCTAGGGACATTTCTCTTCGAGCATTCAAACTAGTCAACGTGAGTACGCCTCAGAGAAAATCGTATTAAATATAGCCATGGGTGTTATCCGTATGTGCTCAAATAGAGAATTCTCAAAAAAAATCTAAACCATCTCCGCCATAAGTGTACTTCCTTAGTACGGACGTGTGGCGCTGCTTCTGGCGTAGGTTACAGAGAGTTTTAAAAGTCTAGACCAGTGGTTCTCATGTGCGGCCACCAGAGGAGTTAGCTGCGGCCACCGACAGCTTCTCGGAAAATATTGCGATTGAAAAAAATGTGGTTTTACAAGCTTATTTTTCAACAAAGACGCAATTAATATCAATAGTAAATTGATATTTACATGACGAGCATGTTTAGGTCCATTTGACATACCTCACAAACAACAAACTGAAAATCAAAAATTTGGTGCGGCCACCAGACATTTTCTTAGGACCATTTATGATGACGATGCGGCCAAAGAGCAATTTTCCGTGAGAACCACTGGTCTAGACGTATAGACTACTGAAACACATGATACACTACGACAGAAGCAGAGCTAAGCGCTTTCAATCAGTTTTCACACTAAGAACATATTTCGCACCCCTTGGGGCTCAAATAATCGATCCACTCAAGTCGGCTTACAACTAAGGAAATAAAAATGTGTTCTTCTGAAAAGACCCTGGTAGTACGGAAGACAAAACCCATCATTTTCATGCTTGTTACAGATTGCTACGAATGAAGCACTATTTGTAAGCTAATAACCCCTTCGTCCTCTCATATTATGTTTGAATATCTTGCAGGATGAGTGGAGATATCACAGAGGATTACATCATGTAATTCTATACCTGTATGGTAATTGTGGTGATGATTACCGGCGTTTTTTACCACTTGAATTGATCGCGGAGAGGCAGGCTACCACCGCAACAGCGTCACTGCATTCAAAGCACTGCGTACAAAAAATCAGACTCCGTGAAGAAGACAGCTGAGGAGAACCAGTGGCATATGAAACGAAAACGCAAAAAGAACGAATATACAGCGAAGAGTTTCATTCATCAACAGCACATCGGGGGTTTTAGGACTACAGAGGCATATCTACAAAATCGGTTTTTCTATGTTTTGCAAGAACGAATACAGATTAGAGATCATAATTGTTTAATGTGTTATTTTATTCCCTAACATTTTCTGCAAAATGCCTTAAACTAGAACAGCGATTCTCATGAGCGACCTCAAGAGGATTTGACTACGGCCACCAACAGCTTCATAATAAATATTTATCAGGGCTGTGGTGTCGGAGTCGGGGCGATTTGGCCGGAGTCGTACTCGGAGTCGGATATTTTGAAAAGTTTCAACTTTTCATTTTTGCACATGATATTTTAAATTTGGCTATTGGCCGGATTGGTAGGGTTGATATTTAATTGAATACACATAAATAGGACAAATAGGCAAAAAAAAGTGACGATGTTAAACTTTTTTAGTCGATGTCGGAGTCGTGTTTTTGGTCAATGTCGGAGACAGAGTCGAACTTTTTTTTACCGACTCCACAGCCCTGATATTTGTATTTAAAAAAAATGGTTTTACAAGTTATTTAGTCAAGAAAGACTTATATCCGAAATACGAATAGTAGATTGCCAAACATTTTTAGGTTCATTTGACAAAACACAAACACGACAGACTCAAAACAAAAATTTGGTGCGGCTACCAGACATTTCAGTAGGACCGATTATGTGTACGATGCGGCCACGGTAAAATTTTACGTGAGAGCCACTTGACTACAGGTCCGCGGGCCTTACCCAAGCCCGGCCAGACCCGTGAGCCGGGTAACGAAGGCTCGGGTCTGAGTACACAGAAAATAAAAATATGCATCCGCTTATTTTGTTGGAATGAAGAAAACTATCGGGTTCGGGTCGAGCTCGAGTAAGATGTTCGGGAATGAGCCTTGGGCTCTGCCCGGGCAAGATCGGAGGTGCTCGGCCCGTGCAGATCTCTGCCCTCCAGGTTTTCAGGTTGATCTCTTTATTTAAAAGATTTAATTAATAATAAACTAAATCGTATCAAAGGTCGACGGTTATCGTTCACTGACAACGTAATCCATCACGAGACATATTATTACCTAATAGTAATTGAGAATCGTATATAATTTTTTACCTGCCCAGTGAAGACGAACCGCGGTGAATCCACATTATGCCTTACACATCGTAAAATAATTACATTTATTATGTGGCAACATCCACTTTGGACCGTTTGGTATGTTACAACAGCTGTAAACACAAAAAAGCGAACAAAATTCCTTAAACGCTACCTAAGTGCCCGATAATATCACAACATGTTGCTTGTACATAAATGCATGGCGTTAATTTAGGCCCATCTAGCACAATTGTATGATTTGATTACAAAGTACCGTCAAAAAAAGATCGTAAGAGAAGAAATTCGAATCTTTTATTTTTTTAATTCTCCATCATTTTGGCAATAACGACCCGGGTGCAAGTATGTACTTGAACTGACGCGCAGTAAACAGTTCGTGTCGTTTATATACAATAACAAGAGTAGATCAAAAGATAAATTGCTATTAACGTATTCGATATGAATTAGCGAAAATTTGATGTAAATTAGCCTCAATGAATTATGTGGGTTTTTTTATAATTATCGGTAGTTTTGAATGTAGTATTGCAATAACTAATAGCAAGATAATAACATGAATATCAATAAATAAATCTAGGGTTTTATCCGACCTATTATAATTGAATTGATAGATTTCAAGTGTTTGAGTTTATAATTAATAACTATTTAATGGTGAGTAATGGTGTAGCAATGGTGAGTTTGGAAGATTGAGTTGTTCGTTTAAAATTGGCAAACTATCAAATAGCAATTTATCAAATGTATCTTCTGAACTCTCTCTATTAGAGACTCCAATTCGAGTATCGAGTGCTCGATACTCGAGTAATACTCGTAATTTGTTAACGAAGGTTTATTTCCTTATTTAAATATATATACATATATTCATATATATAATGTTTAAACGATGGTTTAACTGAGTCTTACGCATGGATTTTACTGTCAGGATTTTTTTTAAATAGTTTTGCCACTGACTATGCTATGCGAGATTTGCTTTCGTTACATTTTTTCTTTGGGTCCTGCTGACTTATCTTATCAATGACAAGTTTATGATGAAAAGAGACAATATATTTTCATCTATTTATACCACGGCTGTGGAATCGAAGTCGGAGTTTTCGTGGCATTTTGGCCGGAGTCGTACTCGGAGTCGGAAATTTTCAACTATTTTTTTTGCATATAATATGTCTAATTTGGCTATTGGCCGGATTGGTAGGGTTGATCTTAAATTGAATACACATAAATAGGAAAATTAGGAAAAAAAAGTGACGGTATTAAACTTTTTTTAAGGGGAGTCGGAGTTCGTGTTTTTGGTCAATGTTGGAGTCGGAGTCGTGGTTTTGGTAAATGCTGAAGTCGGAATCGAACTTTTTTTACCGACCCCACAGCCCTGATTTATACACACAAATTCGAATTAATACTATATATTTTAGTACATCTGAAACTACTCGAGTATTTTAAAATATTACTACCTGATACTCGGGTAGTTGAGATTTCGAATAATTGGGGTCTCTTATCTCCCCCGATAAGAACAGATTTCGCACTATTGCAATCCCGAACCTCGCGTGACTTAACCTAGCATGATTGTGCCATTTAAAAACATCCGGCCCATAGAAATCGTTCGGCAACAAATTCTTCTCCTTCACATGTGTAATAAATTATCGATCGCGCATCGGTTGGCTGGAAAAAGAAGTGCGATATCGCAACCAAGCCGCGTGACGTTGTGGGTTGCATAATCGGCGATAATCCAACACCGGAGTATGCCGAAAACAATTCACTGGGCCAGGCATTCCCGAACCTCGGACCGCGGTCCACGTGTGGCCTAACTGGAAGTTTTGTAATAAAAATATTAACACTTATTTTACAAAAAAAAAAAAAAATTGGATCAGGACCGGTTTCGCTCACGGCGACTATTATCAACTAATACGAAATAAAGGGATATTTATACATTACACTTTTAAGATGTTCGCTGTCAATACTTGGTGGAATGGCATTATAATAAAAATAATAAAACATTTATAGTACTTATTCCACTTTGAATTTATTGGATCAAGATCAGTTTCGCTTATGGCGAGCATTATCAACTAATAATAAATACAACGATACGGCGATATTTATACAAAAGTTCAAAAATAATTGGTATTACAACTCAGTTGTTCACTAAATTGAAGCAAAAAGGTCCATATGCTCCAAGATGGGAGCGGACATGGTATAAAAAAAAGTTGAGAGCTGTTAAAAAATTAGTTAATTAAAATAAAAAATAATTTCGTTCATAAGGTTTAAATATGTATGTGTGGTCCATCAGAGGCATGCATTATGTTATTTGTCCCACCAGATTTGGAGGTTGGGCATCCCTGCATTAGGTATACGTATTTTTTTCATTCGAGACGAGCAAATTCTGTGAAGTCGGTTCGAATTTAAAAATGCAAGAGTGAACGCCGAGCGTGGAATCTGCATACTTATCAATCGGTTTCCAGGTAGGTCTGAATAAGTATTATCTCATGGCTGGTGTCTGGCACCAGTGGCGTGCGAGCATCAAATTTTCGCTGCCAATTTTTAGCAATTTTTATTTTCATCTTTTTTCCGTATCAGTTTTCTTTTGAGAGCATATTGGCCGCCACACGGTACCAATCTTAACATTTTAAAACTACATGGAAGCTTACTACTTAAGCCAGTGATGCACAACCTATTTGGGAGAAGGGCCTAAATAATCAATTCTCAAATTGTTAGACTAGCGGTTATAGCTAACCGATCTCGCTATGCGTCGCTTTTTGTATAGGAAAGGTGAGAAGTGATTTTTAACAACACAAATAACCATGCCTTGAACAGATTTATAGACTGAAAAAATTCTGCTTGTACGGGAAATCGAACCCGGGCGGTCCAGCACGCAAGCCAACAACGTTGACTACTGCGCCACGGACCTGCCATTAAATTATCGATATTTCTATTGTAAATAAAATTGTTTTATATTGTTATTCCATCGTCCGTAAAAAGTTATACTGAAAAAATGTGATTTATATTTGTCATTGCGGCCCGCTTAAAATGTCATTGAAGGCCGCAGGTTACTTATTTTTGGTGAATATTTTAGGGCAATAATGATTGAAATGGTGTCATAAATGGCGTGAGATTGGTTCACTGCAATCATATCATTTGAATTTTGTTTTTGAAAATAACACATTTCACTGTGTTTTTAAGACCTGAAGAATATGATTCGGTAACACATTTTTATCCAAAAATGCCACCTGGCTCACTTCACTTCTCAGGGATTAACATAATATATAAATTACTATTTTTTTGTACTGATAAATTGTTGAGGATAAATTTAATCCGTTGCCAATTCGTTACTGCGATTTTGTATAATTTCGTGGTAGGTATAATATATTTATATAAAATTTTAAATTGGAGACATCAACGCATGGCCATTAACAAAACTTAACTGTAACGAGGTTTATCTTTTATTCATTATGGGTTGCAACAGTGGGTATTAGAATGTGATGTTGAAACGAAACAGCATGGATCGTTAAGTATTACTAAATACCTTTTATATTGTTCACATAAATTTGAGAATTCAACCGTTGCATTGGAAAGTATTTATTACTTTAATTTGAGTAATATAAAGCAATACATTTAAAAAAGAATTAACAACAATAACCCATTTCCATTTCATGTTTTTTATCTCAGCAACGCGTTGGTCCTTGCAAAATTTAAATCTTTCGTCGAATTCAAGATTACATTGAATATTTTGACGCCACTCATCTTGTATTCAAGGATTTTTGTTGACAAATTAACCCTGTGGTCAGTGACGGCTGGTGACGGGGTGTTGGGGGGTGCAAAGGAAGATTCAACCATTTTTGCAAGAGTTCTTTCCTATTCATTGGATTTTAAAACACTTCTATAGCATGGACTTTCAATTCAGATGTTCGCAATACCAACTGCTTCTCTTCCGTACTACGGAAAAATAGTTGAATCTTCCTTTTGCACCCCCCAGCACCCCGTCTCCAGCCGTCACTGCCTGTGGTTGCCGCGCAAATAAATTGATTGACGTGTCTCAGATACCGCGTGTTTTTGAAGGCCCAAAAAAAGAGGTAAATTATCGATAAAAAATATTTCGTAAATATTTATTTATTTATTTATTGGCAAAAAAATATTAAAAATACATGGCATTACAGCAAGCATAATGCGCCATGCATTTGAGAAATTAATAAAGATTACATAAAATATTACATTAAAATAAGAAACAGAACAGAAACATATTATATGTTTCTGTTTTGTTTATATATACAGCAATATATGTTTTTACAAATTTGAATCGTTTGAACTTTGTCATTTTCTGCGAGTTTTGCCGTTGAAAACCCGGGTTTCACCTTTCTACATCTTCAGGCATTTCACAAAAGAAAGTTCACAAAAATTTACTTGTTCTACAGATAGGGCTCCACATATTAATTAAACTGTTTCGTGTACTCCATTGGAATACCGAGTAATTCTTTTTTAAAATTACTTATTAATGACACCAGTGTACGGTCGGGATTGGTATCGCGCACATGTTCTATACACACGCGTCCATTTGGGATACAAATGGTTAAATTTGATATTTTCGATGGTTTCGGCGGTAACTTTGAGGAAGTTCATTTTAATAAATTTGAATCGTTTGAACTATTCCACTATTATGTAACTTGAAAACCCGTGACACGTGTTTCGCCTCTTTCAGAGGCATCTTCATTACTTAAGCAAACTTTGCGATAGTAGAGTCTGAAGATGCCTCTGAAAGAGGCGAAACACGTGTCACAAAGTTGCTACAAACATGGAATAATCAAAGTTATTTTAAATTTTATATGGTTAAATTTGGTTTTTGCATTCCGCTCAAGTTACCTGAAAGCCTTATTATCGAAGACGCTCATCGATGCAGATTGATGCAAATTTCAGTAGAACTCTCGCTGCACTTTTTTGCATATCGTAACCTTACGTTGAAAAGGTTCTCATTGAAATCTTTGCCTGAAATTACCTTTTCGACGGAAACGTTTGTATTTACAGCTTTCTATCATATAAATAATATGAATTTCAGAATTATCTAAGGTTGAATAACGAAGTAAGCAGAATTCCAGAGTTGCACTGCATCTGCACACTTTTTTTACTGAATTTATTTGACAAAGTTCTAAGATTGTCATCATTATTTTCAGCTTTAGATCTTTAATATCATTATTTCTCAGTAAGAGTTGTGAAAAAATATAATACATGTATCTAAGTAATTTGAAATAAATTAACTTGCTCATTGTTACAAGCAGGCCTGTGGAGTCGGGAGTCAGAGTCGTGGAGTCAGGGGTTTTGAGCCGGAGTCGGACTCGTCGCGGCGTTTTGGTCGGAGTCGGAAATTTTTACAAGATTGAAATTTTTATTTCTACATATAATATGTCAAATATTGGCTATTGGCAGGATTGGTTGGTATATATATAATCGAATACACATAAATATGATTGAAAGAAAAAAAAAACGTGACGCAATTAAACTTATTTTAGTCGGAGTCTTTGGCAGGGCTGTGGAGTCGGTAAAGTAAAATTCGATTCCGATCGTGAATTTCAATCAATCGAAACTACAAACGCTCGTACCTCAAAACAATGCCAAGAGCGGTTAGAATCTTTTCAAAGTAAGGTGTCGATATGTGAACTCGTTTCACAGTGCAATTCACTAAAAATGCAAAACACCCGCGCCGGGATGTGAATTTTAACCGCGAGATTTAAAACCGTCCAACGTATCAATGATCTCAAGTGAAAAGAAACCTTGTCTCAAATAGTGTCTTACGCAAAACTGAGGAAAAAATCTTAAAAACGCTGTGAAATAAGCCGATTTGTATGCTTGTCGGAACTGGAGATATAATGCCTTTACGCAGGCCAATCATTTAAATCTAAAACGAGGATAAAATCGGGCAGAAATTAATATATTTTATTGAAATAATTCGTGCTATTGACACCGAAAACAAATTTGGCCTTGTGTATTAAATATTTTTATCTATTTTAAAGTTAAGGATTTCGACTGAGGGTGCTTGATGGGATTTCAATATCAAATTTGAATTGTTTGAGTTTTGAACTTTTCCATGAGTTTTGTCGCTGACGATCCGGTTTCCGACTTTCGGCATCTTCGTGCATTTCAAGTGCACGGATGTATTTTGAACTGGCAGTTCAGTCGAGTGTCAGTTCAAGCACATCCGTGCACTTGAAATACCTGAAGATGCCGAACGGCGAAAATTGACAAAACACAAATTTTGTTTTGTTTTTATTTCGCTTCGATTTTATGTTTAATTTTTAAACTAATTGTTGGTCATACCTTGTAATTCTTGCATAGCTTTTGTATAAATATCGCTGTATCGTTGTATTTATTATCAGTTGGTAATGCTAGCCATTTTTTTTTGCCATAAAGCTGCACACACGTAACGGAAGGGTGGTGGGAGAACCAACTTGTTCACCCAAATATTATTTCAAATATCGATAATTTAACTAGTAATACCCATGCTGGTCTTGCCGGCTATGCCTGGTCCGTGGCGTAGTGTCTACGTTGTCGGCTTGCGTGCCGGACCGCCCTGGTTCGAATCCCGGTACGAGCGGATTTTTTCAGTCGATAAATCTGTTCAGAGGCATGGGTGTTGAAAATCCCTTCCCACCTTTCCGATCCTAAAGAGCGACGCATAGTGACAGCGATTAGCGAATCACTCGCCCTTTCCTAGCACCTCGAATCCTTTCCATCCCTACTCTCTTAAAAAAATAGAGGTTGAACAACTGAGTAACAAGCAGTTCTCGTAGAAACACATATGCTGAGATAAACTCCATATGCTCCAAGGTTAGGGAGCGGACAAAGCTTTAATCAAAAACCAAATCTAACCGATATGACCGCAGTGGGGTTCTAAAATTTTAACCAGGGCTGTGGAGTCGGAACCGGAGTCCTGGAGTCGGGGCTTTTTGGCCGGAGTCGGAGTCATCGCCGCGATTTAGCCGGAGTCGTACTCAAAGTCGGAAATTGTCGGGTTTTGAACTTTTTATTTTTGCATTTATAATATGTCAAATTTGGCTATTGGCTGGATTTGTAGGGTTGATATTTAATTGAATACACATAAATAGGAAAATAAGGCAAAAAAAGTGACGATATTGAACTTTTTTAGTCGGGTTCGGGGTCGTAGTGGGATTCGTGGTTTTGGTTAATGCTGGAGTCGGAGTCGAACCTTTTTTTACCGACTCCACAGCCATGATTTAAACTGATAACCAGCGCATGCGCATGGTCGTTCACAAGCTGTCACAGATGAATATCGGATAAAAATTACGCAAGTCGCACTTCATCGTTGTGTATGAATGCAGAATTCTTGGCTCGAACAAATTGGGCTGGCGCGTGTGAGATTCTATTTCGCGCCGACTTCGCACGGAGGCGTACCGAGCTCGAATCCCATTTCACGCTTTTTGCCCACCGATGCGCGCTGGATTCTTTATTTTTTTTTTGCAGCCAGCACATTATCAGCCTATTGTGCTTGTTACATGTAATATGTATACGAGTAGGGTTTCCGATCCCGGTAAAATTTTTGATCCCGGGATTGCAATTATCGGGACCGCTCCCGGCATCTTCTTAATTGATATTATTTAATATACTATCCATAGCACAGTGTCAAAAGATATTGTTGATAGCTATTTCGTCTTACGCCATCGTCAGTAATACGGTTAAGCTGTTCTGTATACTGTTGTAGACAGGGTACACAATACATCTTCGGATGTTGGAACGGATGATAGAACAGAAAATAAGATGTATTGTGTACCAAACGCATGTTTAAACATTGCTCTGATGATGGCGTTAGCCAAAATAGCTATCAACAATGCATACAAAAATATCTGTAGAACTAAAATATATTGTTATTTTTTTCACCATAAATGTACACTAATTTAGTCGCATGATATTTTTTGTCTTCTAAACTCATTGCGAAAAATTTTTCGTGCATTCGATGATGCCATCAATGCGTAACGTAACGCACATGATTTATTTTCCACGAGCAATTTTTGATAATAATTCGTTTGAGCTTGATTAATAAATCAATTCCAAAAATTACAGGATTACGTTTCCTTATCCCGGGGTTCATTCAATATTGAAAATCTTCGGAATCCCGGGACTGGAAACCCTATATTAGAGTGTCACGTAGCGCTCCAGTATGCCTTACGTATCTATTGTTGTGTCATCGCTATTTCTGTATTTAAATTTCCTGCATACAAGAGATCGGTATCGAGCGAAATCGATTCACGCGTCGGATTCTTTAAACGAAATTAATTTCGCATTTATTTGCAGAATAGACTAATTAAAATTTGTTTAAATTTGAATTGTTTGAATTTTGCACTTTTCCATGAGTTTTGTCGCTTACGACCCGGGTTTCGCTTTTGCGGCATCTTCAGGCATTTCAAGTGCTCGGATGTAGGCGCAGTAAACAGGTTGTATCGTTTTTATACAAAAAAGAAATAGATCACCAAGTTAAATTGCTATTTTAAATTGCTTAATGTATATTAGCGAAAATTTTATGTAAACGAGTGTCAGTGAATTAAGTGGGTTTGTTATAATTATCGGGATTTTTTAGTGTAGTATTGCAAACACTAATGACCAGATAATAACATAAGAATATCAAAAATAAATCTAGGGTTTTATCCCTGCTATTATTACTGAGTTGATTGATTCAAAGTCTTTGAATTAATAATAAATGATAGTAATTATTAATAAGTGATAATTATTTAAAGGGGTACAATCAGTGGCAGCTGGTGACAGAGTATTAGGGAGTACAAAAAAAGATTCAACTATTTTTGCAAGAGTTTTTTCCTATTCATTGGATTTTAAAACACTTCTATAACATGGACTTTCAATTCAGATGTTCGCAATACCAACGGAGTGCCAGTCTTATGAATTTTTAGCTGTCCGTAGTACGGAAAAATAGTTGAATCTTTTTTTGTACTCCCTAATACTCTGTCGCCAGCCGCCACTGGGTACAATAATGGCGAATTTAGAAGATGAAGTAGTTCGTTAAAAAATTGTAAACTATTAAACTGAGCTCTGTTAATTTCCAATATTTCTTGATGGAATAATTTATATTCAAACAATTCTAATTTGATATTGAAATTTCATCAAGCACCTTCAGTCGAAAGTCTAATTATAAAATTTGTTTATTAAAAAATGTTCTCATATTATTAGAAATGGTTCTGATCACTAAGCAATATTCACGAGGAATAAATACTTATCGATTCCTAGTCGATCGCCTATCTGATCTGTACAAATCTCTGGTGCCCGTCCCAAGAAGCGTGCGAGACAAGTTGTGTGTGAGGGACAGCACGCTAAAATCTCGAAGTTAACCGATTAACGACGAAAATCTCTTTCTAAAACCCGGGTCAAACAAGGGTTGGCAATTAGATTGATATAAGCTTTAAATTACTACTTTTAATGTTGGTCGATCGCGAGCAAAAACGTCTGGCCACCCCTGATAATGAGTATAGTCTTTCCTCCAAGAATTAACAATAACTTGACTTGGTGGGATTGATTAATATTAAAAAACAATAAGACATTTACTTTACTCATTCTATATTCATTTTATTTGGATCAGGACCGGTTTCGCTCATCGCGAGCATTTTCAACTGACAAGAAATACAACAAAACTTACTAAAACCTTAGCAAAAATTATAAGACAAACATGAAAATAATGTACAGATAATAATACAATATATTCTCTTACTATTCCTGAATTGAAAGATTTCGAATGACGGATTCTGGACTCACCTGTAAAAAAAAAAGAAAATATGTTTATTATTTATTCGACTAAAAAAAGGTTTATATCGTCACTTTTTCCCCCTAATTTTCCTATTTATGTGGATTCAATTAAATATCAACCCTATCAATGTTTCCAAAAGCGAAATTTTAAATTTTAAATGCAAAAATAAAAAGATAAAACTTTTCAAAATTTCCGACTCCGACTCTGGTCAAACAGCTCCGACTCTACAGCCCTGAAAAGTACAAATGACAAACGACTCTAATAAATAATCTTATATGTATATAAAACCGAAACGGCGTATGTATGTCTGTGGTTCTGTAATTCCCTTTTGCATTGTTGGTCATTAAGTTGCCAAAAAAACGAATTTGAAAGAATATATGTTTGAATTTATATCGGCGAAGACATTTAGTCAAAATGTAATAAATTAGTCTTCTACCAACTTTTTCCCGGCTTTTATTAATATAATAATTTTTATTATTTAATATAAAATTATAATAACTTTGATTATTCCACGTATTGTGTAACTAACTGTGAAACGTGTTTCGCCTCTTTCAGAGGCATCTTCAGACTTAGTATCGCAAAGTTTGCTTGAGTAATGAAACAAGATATTAAAATGAACTTCCACAAAGTTACCGCCGAAACCATCGAAAATATTTATTATTTACGTGAAGGTATTATTTGACATTTCTTTGACAGCAAATTTGATTTTTTCCTTGAATTTGGACATTTTAATGGGCGAGAATGGGGCTGTCATCAAATTAAATAAAGATTGTGATTTTATTTTAACTCTATTTTGGATGTTAGATTTTGTGATATAATTATGTCGAATGATATAACATTAAATAATTATTGGTCGCTTAGTCCGAGCGTCGCCGGGTAGCAATACTAGTAATTTAATATACATGAAAGTTTATTCACTTTTAAAGATTTATCGGTAGCGGAATTTATAGGTAGTACAGTTATATTGTTACTAGCAAGACGATCAAGCCAATGGCAGCTATGAAATAGGATCGATGCCCTAGACGAGATCTGATTCACAACCAATTAAACATAATAAAATTTTATTCAGAAACTATTAGGTAAGAATCAGAGCAAGGTGCGTGTCCTTGAACGAAGGCAGTTGATGATGACGATGGCCGCTCACGTCTCAAGGTCGAACGAACTGCCCGAGGTCACTCCAGTTCATCATCACTAGACACTCCAAGAATACTGATTATCACAAATGGTCATACATCCGTCCCTTTCCGGTCGCGTTACACAACAGTGAGTGTGAAAAAGACACCGATAAACTCTTGGACAAGACAGTTATGGTCATACTTCTGTCTCTACCAAGCTAAGTTACATCACAGTAAGTAAAACAAGGATACAGCTATACTATTGAATGATATAGTTATGGGCATGCTTCTTTCTCTGCTTGGTTAGCTTTACCACCGTAAGTTAGAAAAAGACACGACTATCTAGTCGTGGACATGCTTCCATTATTATTTCAATAAATTTATACAGCAGAAGAATACAAGTGATAAATTATATTCTTTCGTATATAAATACTTCCATCTCCCTCTTGAGTCCAGTATTTGAATAGTGTAAAAAGAAGGACAACAAATGCTTGGACATAATTCAATCTCACCTTTCAAGTTGCAGTAATCCAATTTAAAATACGAGTGAAAGAGTGACAGTGCGATCTCTGATCTGGACATTACAGACTACGGCAAACAAAACTGACAATCTTTAATACATTCTTATACAACATTTCCATTTTCATATTTGACTATCTTAATGATATTGCCGTTTCGTTAAACGTTTTAGTTTGAAATATGTGTGAGAGAAAAAAAACTACTTTTGCGGTCAATGGTGCAAAACTTTCCAAGAACAGTTGTGTTAGGAAATGCAACAAAAATAAAAATGATTTTTAAACAATTCGTCATCGGAAATAAATGAATGATTAATAATGGCTCACATCTCACTTTTATATATAAAAATAAATATTTATAGTAATCAGTGGAAAATTAGTATTGTCTCAACACTCAAAAAAAATCGACCTGAAATCCTAAATCCTTTAAAAAGACCACAACCGGTCCTGAATACGTTTCAGGGAGCGGTGAGCTTATTGGTAGTTTTTTCCTGAATCCATCCTTCAATAGACTAACTATCAATTCTCGTAAAAATGCATTAAGTGCGAAGGGGGTGATTTTAAATCCATATGCTTCACATCGCAGGAAAACAAGGTAAAAACTGTAATGCAATTATAAAATTATTTTTTATGTGTAATTCATTAACAAATAAAATAATTATAAAAACAATTGTAGCTGGAGAAATCCAATCTTTATTTAAAAACAAAAAAATATTAAATTGACTAGTACCAAAAAATGGCAGTGCAGCTAAAATAATTTAAGCTTTAAATAATGCTAACAATAAGTGAAACCGGCTCTGATCTTTATAAATCTAACGTGGAATAAATAACAAAATGTGTTGTTATTTTTTATTATAATGCTTTTCCACCAAGTATTGACAGTGAACACCTAAAAAGTGTAAACACATTGTTAATTCTTGGTAGAGGCATTATATTATATTCATTATTAATAAAACACAATTTCCGCTCCCAACTTAGAGCACATGGACTCCTCACGGAGTTTATCTAAACATATATTTTTCTACGAGAACTGCTTGTTACTCAGTTGCTATGCAGCGCTTTTTTTAGTATGTTTTTATTCCACGTTAATATTTTTAAGTGATCAGAACCGATTTCGCTCATTGCGAGCATTGTCAACTGATGAATATGAAAGCATAATTGTTAAAAAAATCACACTCGATTTGTATGAATAGACCATGTATGTATGTATATATGTTACAGTGAAACTGTATTCTCAGTGAAAATGTATCAAGTAATAGATTTGTATGACAACATGATTTCACTGGTCACGATCATTGAAATTATTGGCCCAAGTCGATGATTTGCCGGCCTAAAATTTTTGTTTGCTCCAGTAAAACTAAATCAGCAAGAAGTCCCTTTCATAAAAAGCTAACCAAAGAAAAACACAGACAAACATTGGGCTGAAGATAGGGCGGTCAAATTTAATTTCAATGACAGCTTGGAGAAGAATATATTTTCACTTAGAATACAGTTTCACTGTAACATATACACACACATATTGCTATGCTTAAAATTGACCATGTGAAATGTTTTATGTGCTCGAATATCAAGTCAGCAGTTTGTATTACGTGTTCGAAATTCAAATTTTATTCGCTACACAAAAAAAACAAGCAATAATGATTCCAATTTTGAAATCAAATGGAATACTTCTTCTCTTTGAATAGACCAATAGACGATGGAGATTTCCGCACAATGCGTAATCTAGTCTGCGAGATGGCAACACCAAACCATCAATAAATAATTGACGTTTGAATAATATATGGCGGTCGAGTTTACAGGTACAAATTCCCGTCTACACGAATGTAACGGTGAATCTAATACTATTTCTTACAGCCAGACACGTACATAAATGACATGGATAACGCACCATTTTGGCATTCCTAACGAACGATAAATAGCTAAATTAAAACCGATCACATTAACTTATCGATTGAGTTGGCATTTGCTTGGTAGAACTCCATTATAATGCGGTGAGAAAAATACCAATTTATTTTAATTCTAAAGAAATTATTTTATATATTTGTTGATGGCTATTTCGGCTTACTTAAACCTACATTTACTCATCCTTATATACAGTTGCAGACAGTGTACACAATACAATTTCTTCTCTGTTCCACCATCTTAGTTTTATTATCATTATTATTACCACATAACTAAGATGGTGGAACAGAAAAGAAAAAATATTGTGTACACTGTCTGCAACTGTATATAAGGATGAGTAAATGGAGGTTTAAGAAGGGCGTAAGCTGAAATAGCTATCAACAAATATATAAATTAATTTCCGTAGAATCAAAATACATTGTTGTTTTTCTCACCGTATTATAATGAAGTTCTGCCAAGTAAATGCCAACTCAATCAATTGAATGGATATACAAACGTTTGCAACCGCAATAATAAAGCTCGCGAACCAAAGTTTACGCGCACCTGACGCTATACAGGATCACTTCTGATTGGACTGCCAAATACGCCAATTATTTTCGTCGAGGAGCGCAAGAATTCGAGCGATGCTGTTAAAAAAAACCGTATATGCCCATTAGATAATCAAATGGGTCGGTTTTTTGTCCGTACTCTATTATGCATGCCATCGATCTCCAGGCGAAGTGCGCGTGCTGTGAAATCGGTTCTCACGCAGGAATTGTAAATGGCTGGTGCCGAGGATGCGAAATACCAAACGGCTGCGTGACCTGGGCGGGTGAGCCAGATGTGCGTGCTTTTTCTAAATGCAGGTAGTGCTCGATGATGCGTTCCTGAACATTGGTCGCAAGACGAATTTTACACACAATATTTACATATAATATAACAGATTATGGCAGAGCTATGGAGTCGTTAAAAAGAAATACGACTCCAAACATTGAACAAAAATATCTCTCCAGCTGTGTTGCGTCCGTGCGGGTGCGAGTTATATTTTTCTAATATGTTTCCAATTAGAAAGTGTTTCATTCAAGGCAAGAAATACACAGTTTCAATGATTTGTTAAAAACAAGCTATCTTCAATTTTATTAATATTGATGTTAATTGTAAAATACGGGGCTGTGGAGTCGTTGAACAAAATTACGACTCCGACTCCAGCATTTCGCAAAAGCACGACTCCGACTATAAAAACTATAGACTACGTTAATAGCAATTCAACATAGTGTTCTACATTTATTTTTATATATAAACGATAAAATCTGTTTACTTCGCGTCAATTCAAGTACATTCAAGTACTTGAAATGCCTGAAGATGCTGAAAGATGAAAGCCGTGACATCAATCATATTTGATATTTAAATTCCATCAAGCACCTTCAGTCTTCAGAAATTCTTTAAAAATATGAAATAAAAAACCATTCTTAATTCAGTGTTAGTGGTCTGCGATTTTGTTTCCTTTCTTTGCCGGTATTAGGTGTAAAAAGATTGGAGAGCCCTGTTGTATATGACTATTTCCAAATGTATTCTAATGGATATCAAGACCAGCTTCGATAATTAATTGACAATGCTCGCGGTGGGCGAAACCGGTCTTGATCATTGACTTAAATACTTTTTATATAATACGTGTTCATGTTAAAATAACCCATCGATATATATTTTATATCAATAAGTTGTTGCATTGTTATTTTTATAGTGTTAACTGTCAATTATTTGACGAAAAGCTTTATATAAAAACTTAGCTTCTGATCATTCGATAAATTTGTATAATTCGTACAAAAAATTAGTAGAATTTATAAAAAAAAACTTCTGTGGTGGAAAGAGTTTTGATTGGATAGCGCGTATATTTTAAGTGCATCCTTAACTCGTAAATACTTGGGGTAAATGCATCGCTTTGAACATACTTATAGCAAATTAACTCGAGCTTGCTTTAGGTACATTTATCGTATATTACATGCGTACCTATGTAATCAATAATATTGCAGCGGCGGCTGTTAGATAAGATATATGGGGGTGCTGCGATTGCTTAAAAATAACAAAAAATCTTTGGATTATATTTTGCTATCAATATCTTTTTTTTTTCAAACCATGTCCGCTCCCAATTTGGAACAAATATCATAAGGATTGAAAGGATACGAGGACTAAGATAGGAGTAGTGGTTACCTAATCGCACTCGGTATGGGTCGTTTTTTTGGATCGGAAAGGAAGGAATTGCCATTGCCTTCCAACAGAATCGAGTTATAGACTGAAAAAATATGTTTGTACCGTGGATCGAACCCGGGTGGTCCGTCACGGAAGTCGAAAACTTTGACCACTGCACCAAGGGGCCGGGCCGGGGAAAAATAACATACGCCATGCATTTCACAAATCGATAAAGCTATGCATTTCCATGAATAAAACACTTTCAAAGAAACAAAATAAAAATAAATCTCGCACCCGCACGGACGCAACACTGCTGGAGAAACAGTGTCATAGCAAGCTTCTATATGCGAACTCCATTTCCCGCGCCCCTTCGGGCATATTCCATCGAAAACGGTACTGCACATATTAGTACCGCAGTGTATGATAATTATGGGATGCATCAGTGCGCGGGCGAACTTTATACACGCTTGAATAATGTTGATATTTCCAAATATATTTGGGTGAACAAGTTGGTTGTTCCACCACCCTTCCCTTATGTGTGTGAAGCCGTTTTTCACAGCCGCCTGCCATAACGCCATACGATCAAGAAAAGAAACGAATTTACTCCTCATTTACTTGGCCCGAGACAGAGCTGCACGTGACTGATCTTTTAACAATGAACTGAAGTGCTTAAAGAAAAGAAGAATATAAAGGAAAAAAAGATATTTCCAAATAGTATTCATAAATTCATGTGTATAATAATATTACGTTTTTCTCTATTTTCTTGAGTTGCTACAGTTCCGCAGTGCGTATGGACGAGCCGCCACTGTAATATTGTGTAGAACCAGTCCCTTCATGGTCTTACCCGGGGTTGAATTATCGTAGGTACTCGACAAACCTGATCTGGTACCTCCACAAAGTACCAGCAATGCTTGGGGTCAACTCCTTGCACTAAGGATAAATTCATATTAACTTAACACTTGCATGACCATAGTTAGTTAAGCATTGCTATTGATTAATTAACAGTTCTTAAGATGTCGGTCCCTATGGTATAGTTGTAAGAGCTTTTTCCTAGCGATCAAGTGGGCCCGGGTTCAATTCCCGGCAAGGTCAGATTTTTTCAATTGAAAAAGAGATCTTGGGCTGGGTGTATGTAACTTATCGTTGATTTGACTGATTCATTATTTATCATCGAGTTAATCTCGTCGTATGAATTTCACATTAAAAAACATTTGGCGCATTGGCATTACTTGTAATGTCAAATATTTTTTTGCTATACAAAAAAAATGTGTTGTTAATACTCATAGCTTCTGATAATAGACATATCTCTATATAAGAAATGCAGATGCGGGATTGCTCTAAATTGTAAAATTCAGACAAGTTAAGGCATCTGTGGTCGGAATGAGCCACTAACACATCACCATCAGGGACGGCTCGTGTGAAGGAGCAAACGTGCATTAGTCCCCCAAGAATCGAGCTCATCAATTTCAAAATATATATACCAATTTGTTCATTCAAAATTCCAACGATGTATGGTTTCATAAAACGATCTTTCACGCATGCGACCTAAACACACAAATATTATATAAGTAGATTCCCCGAAATAAGCTGATTCCAGATGTTCCTCGATGGTGCATTTCTTGGAAATTCTCGAAATGTCCCATTTGGCATAAAAAAGTAGGTAGAAAACATGACTTTATTTCACACGGCGAAGGCGTATGCAAAAAAATCTTTTTGAAATTTCGACTAACCCGGTGCATTAAGACCCAATGCACCAAAATGACTTGTGTAAAGAAATTGAGCGAAAACATATTTATTTGTATTCTGTCATTCAGTATTGGCCCAAATTTTGGCAGATAAGGTCCTTTGACGAACGGAAAAATAAAGATATTTGCGGGTGATTTGTGAAGTGCGTTTGTGACAGTGCATTCTAACCTCATCTGTAGTTTCGACTTGATTCACGCAACACGCAACTATAACATTTTTATTATTATTTTTTCATACTTGTTTTCATTTCATAGACATCTTAATACAAACCCTATTAGCGTATATAATATGAATCTTTGTAAGTTTTTGTTATATGGAAAGGCTTTGTCTATATAAAACTTGTTTAATAACTTTAAATACAATATCCTACTATAATATTCTACAATATAATTTAACTTTATTATTATATATCTACTATATAATATTAACATATATTATAAATAAATATTAACATATATAATAAATTAATATAACAAGTATTATTAATATATGTATTATAGCATTGAATATTATTATATTATTTATTATGTACTAAATAATAATCAATAATGTTTCCTGCAAACTCAGTGTCCTATATCAAAGAAAATCGTCGAGATTTTTCTAAAAGGCTAGAAATAAAAGCAGGAGGACGGCCTTTGCCAGTTTAAATATAGTTCAGAAGTGTACGGCCAAAACTAAAGTAGTCAATCGGTATTTTAATGTAGCGATTTATAAAAAAACTCCATGGCTCTGTGGCTGTACTAGCCTTAATAGAGTTTTGTTTTCCTTGCTTATTTTCAAGGGCGAGTCAGAATTGGTCAGAAAGTGGAATTAAAGATTTAGCACACCTGTCAACAAAAATAAAAAACATAGTAGCTCTGAAAAGCATATTTTAAACGAAATGCAACTTGCGGTTTTAGGATCGTTAGATATTCGATCTCAATTGATTCTGGATATCGTTCGTCCATGAAACAATTTAATGAACGTAGACAAAAATCGTCATATTTTTATCAAGATTAATTGACTGTATTAAATTTTGTGGATTATTTGAGTTAGCTTTGAGGGAAATGATGAATCTGTAGATTCAAATAATCCAGGTGTTTATCGAGGACTCATTGACTTTGTAAGTGAAATTGACAACGCAATGAAACAGCATCTAGAAAGTAATAGTGTTTTAAGGGTACGTCCAAAACAATCAAAATGATATTCTAGATTCAATTTTGGAGGTGTGTCGAAACAGAAATTAAAAATGAAATTTCGCAGAGCAAATTTGTCGCTATACAAGCAGATGAAACCACCGATACTTCGCAACAACTTGTTTTAGTGATACGGTGCAATTGCCGGAATATACATGAGCGTTTCTGGAAATTTATGACGCCAAAGATCACACCGCGATAGGTATTGCATCTGAGATTCTTAAAGAACTGGAATATCTCGACATTAAGCCATGCCAATTAATTGGGCAAAACTATGATGGTGCAGCAGTGATGAGTGGGCGATTAGGTGGTGTACAGGCTTTGATAAAAGCTTCGTATCCATACGCATATTTCATTCATTGTTATGCGCATCAATTGAATTTGATAATGGAAAGAAGTGCTTCGGGTCACTACATGGTTCGTAATTTTTTTGCTAATTTACGGTCATTCCCAATTTTTTTTTTTCGAGATCAGCAAAGAGAGCTGACGTATTGAAAGATATAGTTCATAAAGAATACCTTCGGCACCAACAACTAGGTGGAATTTTAATATTAGGACAGTCACAGTCGTGCACACTTATCGCGAGCAATTGAAGAGTGCATGGAAAGCATCCTAGAAACCGTAAATTTAGACGCCGATACCATCAATCAAGCTGGAATGTTGTTACGATACCTCAACGAAGATAATTTTAATTATTGGCTAGATTTCTTTGCCAAAGTAATGCCAAACTGTGATATACTTTTCAAGCAACTTCAATCGAGGTCTAAAGACGTATCAGAGATAAATAATGACATCGAAAATTTTACGCGTTCAATTCAAAATATTCGGGAAAATAGCCTCGCAAATGTGCAAAAAACGTAGACCGAATGATTTGCCCCATTATGTCATATGCAATGGTATGCGATGCTATTGTAAATCAAGCAAAAGATCGTTTCGCATATCATGGTCATTTGATGGCAGCTAAATTGTTTTTCAGCGAATAATTCCCAATTTTTTAACAGACATTTTCCAATATCAGACTTTAATATCGCAACATCAGCGTACAATTTTATTGACAAGCTCAAACTTAAAAGCGAACTTACTGTCATATACAGTAGGGACGATTTTACGTCACCGATTTTGTCCATTCTTCAACTTTTCACAAAGAATAATTTACTCGAAGTCTTTAGCGAAAGCGTTAAAATATTACGAATCATTTGTACAATTCCGATGACTTCAGTTGAAAGTGAACGTTGTTTCAACTTTAAATAGAATTAAATCATTTTAAGAAATACTATGACCCAAGATAGGCTCAATTCCCTTGCCATGCTAAGTATAGAGAAGCAGTTGGTATCGTCAATGTCGGACTTTAATATCCGTGTTATAGATGTATTTTCAAAATCCAAGAATCGGAGGATGGATTTTTTGCATAAATAGGTTGTTTTATTGCACTCCCTAATATTCTGGTCACCGGCCGCCACTGATCACCATATAGCCAATGGAGTGCCAGAGTGGCCATTCGAATGGAACACCTAGTGAGGAAAGTGCTTAAACTTTCCTCACTAGGTGACCTACCATTTGAAAACTTTATTTAAACAGGCCCTTTCGAAATTTTTGTAACATAATATTAATACAGACATATGATCCAATATGAGTATACTTTCTTTTCCATCATTTGGTACAATGCTAACCCTTAATCGTATTTTTTGTTGAAATTTTCTCTTAAACGGTCAGCTACTGGTACCTTAAGTAAAAATAATAAACACCCGCAGTGCGTATTGAAGAGCCGCCACTAGTTTCATCACTCTCATCAGAGGTTAACTCAGGAGGTAGTTTTTAAATTTGGTAAAATCTATTTGTTGACAAACTGATAAATTTAGATATCTTCATTACTTTTCTCTCATAAACTTGAAGAAATTTCTCAAAGAAAAGTTCTACACGTCTCGGCTCGATTATTCTTTACGATGGCATTTAAAAGGTTAACAGGAACAAGAATATTAACTACATATACTATATCCATTGAATATTAAAAACATCCCAAAAAAAACATCTTGATTTACATGAAAAAAAAATTGGACATTATTTTTTATTCGAAGCATTTAAGTGGCTCTTATTTTTATTTAAAAAAATGTCATTTATAATTTGGAAAATAAAAATTATTTGAGTATATTATATAATTTAGTGAATGAATATTAAAAAAATAATTTGTTTAATTTTTACGTGGTATATATTTTTATAAATTAATTTATTCTTTACTAAGAGGTCGACGAATTTAAATTGTTGTCCATTCAATGTTGTCAATTTTAGATGCTCAATGTCAATACTTGGTATAGACATAATTTCAAAAATTATTTGAAATTTTTTACACCAATTTCAAAATAAATGTATTTAGATCAAAACCGGTTTCGCTCATCGCGAGCATTTTCAATTTCAAATATTTTACTCGACTGAAAGTGTTCAATGGAATTTCCAAATCAATTTGAATCGTTTGAATTTTGTGCTTCTCCATGAGTTTTGTCGCTAACGACCCGGGTTTCATCTTTCGACATCTTCAGGCATTTCAAGTGTACTGCAGATGTGTTATTATTTATTTGTCAATTTCATTTATTTATAATCTGTTACTTTCACCAATTGATCAGATTGTTAGTCAGTTGCTCAGCCTCTCTTTTGTATTATAGTAAAAATAATAAATTCAAGCAAAATACAACCAAATAACTAAAATTAAAATGTTTAAGACCTCTTAAACATTTTAACCAGTGACGGCTGGTGGGGGGTGCAAAGTAAGATTCAACCATTTTTGCAAGAGTTCATTCCTATTCATTCGATTTTATAACACTTCTATAGCATGGGCTTTCAATTCAGATGTTCGCAATACCAACTGTTTCTCTTCCGTAGTACGGAAAAGTAGTTGAATCTTCCTTTTGCACCCCCCAGCACCCCGTCACCAGCCGTCACTGATTTTAACTATAGTCTCTTCAACATTCATCATTCCTCTTCAATATTTTATCGTTATGTCTACTATGCTTGTATTTTGCTTCAGTTTATTTGCTTAGTTGCAATACCAACTGTTTGTCATACCTTGTAATTCTTGCTTAACTTTTGTATTAATATCACTGTTTCGTTGTATTTCTTATCAGTTGATAATGCTCGCCATGAGCGAAACAGGTCCTAACCCAATAAATCTTATGCAGAATAATTGATAAAAAAAAAATATTATTTTTATTTTAATAATGCGTATTCATTTTATAAATATATCGAATAATATATTGTATACTTCTATAATCAGACTTTTTGTTGTATTTAATCGTTTTTCGTGTTTCATTCTTTTGTATTTTTTTCAGACATTAATGATAAATAAATTATCTTCGTCCAAAGTCAAACGTATCATATTTATGTCATGCAAATATGACCGTGCAAAATGTATTATTATATTTTAAGCATTTTTTAAAGAATGGTTGCATAACATATAGCTACCCACAATGAAGTTGGTACCACGTATCTACGTCATTATTTATGCGTTGGCAACAGTGCTGTAGCGGTCGCCAACCTATTCCAATTGTTAAACCAGGGCTGTGGAGTCGGTGAAAAAAAGGCCGACTCCGACTCCAGCATTTAACAAAACAACGACTCCGACATTGACCAAAAACACGACTCCGAATCCGACTCCGACTAAAAATAGGTTAATATCGTCACTTTTTTCCCCCTAATTTTCCTACTTATGTGTATTCAATTAAATATCAACCTTTATCAATGCGGCCAAAAGCCAAATTTGACAGATTAAATGCAAAAATAAAAAGTTCAAACTTTTCAAAATTTCCGACTCCGAGTACGACTCCGGCCAAAACGCCGCGCCGACTCCGACTCCGGCCAAAAAGCTCCGACTCCACAGCCCTGGTTTAAACCAGGGCTGTGGAACCTTTTATTTTTGCATATAATGTCAAATTTTGCTATTGGGCGGATTGGTAGGGTTGATATTTAATTGAATACACATTAATAGGAAAATAAAGCAAAAAAAGTGACGATATTAAACATTTTCTAGTCGGAGTCGGAGTCGTGTTTTTGGTCAAGGTTGGAGTCGGAGTCGTGGTTTTGGTAAATGCTGGAGTTGGAGTAGAACTTTTTTTTACCGACTCCACAGCCCAGTATTTAACCTTTTCAAAGTAAGGTAACGAATTAATAAAAAGGAGTTTCTGGATTTTGTGCTCCACTGACGTTTCTGCAAAGACTTCACGGACCGCTAACCAACGGTTGGCTACCGCTGCACTAGTGCAATTCGTGACTTCCATAGTTTTGCACTTGGAGAGAAAATTCATTTATAACTAATGTCAAAACCGGTTCACGTATCAGGCAGCGGTGGTGCCTCCATGACGCATACCTAAGACACAGTGTGAGTCAACAATAGTAAATCTTTTTTTTTTAATACTACACCCAATTATTCAGAAATGTTCTATGACGTCACCGAGTGTTTTAAATGAGGTTAATTAGACGATTCGATTCTAAGTAATAGATACGTCTGAGTCCGTGGCCGAGTGTCAATGTCGTTGCGCTTAGATTGCACAGCTCACTGATTCGAATCCCAGAACGGACAGTTTCAAAAATCTATACATCATTTATATTTTTCTTATAAGAGTGGAGAGAATTGAAAAATTTGATTGGTTTAAATTATGTGTTTATATATGATGTTTGACAATAACAACCCGGGTTTCGTCTTAACGTATCTTCAGAAATAAAAAGTACATGAAAAGCGTAAATGCTGAAATTATTGAAGATGCTGAAAGGAAAAACCCGGGTTTCTAAGTCACAAAACACGATCAAGCACCTTCATTCGTTATCCTAAATAGAAGACAATCTTATATTGATGTAACCTGCAGCATGAGTCCATATGCTCCACACGTCCACACGACTCCGACTCCAAAGCACTGATTTAATCATAGAAAATATTATACGATCCGTGGCGCAGTGTCAACGTTGTTGGCTTGCGTGCCGGACCGCCCGGGTTTGATTCCCGGTACTAGCGCATTTTTTCAGCCGATATATCTGTTCAAAAGCATGGGTGTTTGTGTTGTTGAAAATCTCTTCCCACCTTTTCTATCCCAAAGAGCGACGCATAGCGACAGCGATTAGCCAACCACTAGTCCTCGTATCCTTTCCATCCCCTACTCACTTCGAAAAAAGAGGCTGAGCAACTGAGTAACAAGCAGCTCTCGTAGAAAAATATATTTTGAGATAAACTCTGTGAGGAGTCCATATGCTCAAAGTTGGTAGTGGATATAGTTGAAAATAAATATTGTAATATATTTATTGCCCACGTCATTCTTTTTACATTTTGCCATCAATTTGTTTCGTAGAGTAAAGTAGCTTTTAGCTTGTTTTCTTCACTCGCCGGGATAACTTAAACATCCTTGAGACAGTTGGCAAAGGGTTAAGACACTCTTAAACGCGAAATACCAGTTTGGAACGAATTACTTAACATAAATGTGTATCGAGGGCAAGCCTTGCATTGCAGTAAGGGTATTTTACAAGGCTAACTACCCACTGCATGAACCTTCCAAGCTGTCAAAGCGTTAAACTTTCCCAGTCAATTTAATGAACGTTATAAATATGGACATAAAAAAGCATTTAATAATAATGTAAGGTTTTTCTTGATTGGATACAGCTAGAGACTCCAATTCGAGTATCGAATACTCGTCCATTTTTCGAGTACTCAATACTCGAGATCATGGAAAAATACTCGAGTATTTTTTTATGACTATTTCACAGCTGTTTTCAATATTATTTAATTTTCCGGTCAGTCCAATAAAGTGAGCTACGAGCTTCGTCCAGGACAATTAGGGGTGGGTGGGTTCTACAGGTTTCATTCTTTTCGTTGCCCAGTGTTTGGTCTTCGATTCCCCCAGCAGTAACTTGGTAACGTGCCAACAAAAACTGGCTTCATTCAACCAAACAAGGACATGTCGAACGAAATCGATCGTCATTGAATCATTATTTATTCAAGGGACGGCATAGCATCTATCCATGAATATTTGATTCGACTTAATGATGATGGATTCTTAATTGAACAGACAAATTTATGCATCGTTGAGGAGTCCCAATAATAGGGTAATAATCTAGGCAGTGGCATAACTTGAACCATTTTTTTTTTTACCATGTCCGCTCCCAACTTGGAACATATGGACTCCTCATGGAGTTTATCTCAAGATTTGTTTTTTCTACGAGAACTGCTTGTTACTCAGTTCTCATCCTCTCTTTTTCGAAAAGAGAAGGGATGAAAAGGATACGAGGGCAAGAGATAGGACTAGTGGTTAGCTAATCGCTGGCAAGCGTCTTATTTTATTCTTACCTTGTAAAATTAGGATGTTGGGAATGAAGCATAGTTCTGACGATGGCTTCAGCCGAAATAGCTATCAACAATATGTAGAATAAGTTCTGTAGAACTAAAATACATTGTTATTTTTTCCACCGTCTTCTATGAATAATGTTTGCCATCTGATTAGTAGACAATGTTCGCAATGAGCCAAACCGGTCCTGATCTTTATCAAAATATTCAAAATATTAACCCTTAAAACAACACATTATAATAT
The DNA here is from genome assembly GCA_028554975.1 of Himalopsyche kuldschensis. Taxonomy (NCBI): domain Eukaryota; kingdom Metazoa; phylum Arthropoda; class Insecta; order Trichoptera; family Rhyacophilidae; genus Himalopsyche; species Himalopsyche kuldschensis. The sequence continues at coordinate 765,780 of JAHFWI010000031.1, read as the reverse complement.
ATTACTATAGAAAACCAAAGCATCCCTTTTAAAGATAGTAAAAACTTTTTTTTGTTGAAAAATAGATGCGATGGATAACAGGTGAAGCCTGTTTATTTGTGTCTCCTGGAAAGTAGAGAAAAATGAGTAAGGTTTATCTGTCTCTTAGAGGTTTATATGCTCCACATGTAGAGCGGATATGGTTTCAAAAAAAATATACTCATTCGTTACGTCAGGAAACGCGCTTTTGGGCCGGATATTTTGCAGTCTAGTACTAAGCCGATTATTTTTGATTAATTTATGTCAATTAAATCAAATAAAAGTTGGCATTTCAATTTGACAATGAACCGATTGTTATCTTGTAGAGCAGGGTTTCCCAAACTTTTCGGCGATAGAACACTTCGCAAGCTCGGAAATTTTATCCGAACACATAGCTTATTTTTTAGGTTTCAATCGGGGTTTTCATCAATATTTATTCGCGCCGAAACGTTTTATCCATCTTGGCAACTGTCATTAATCTGACAAGACTTGTCATTTGAGTCATGTAAAAACAAAATACCCCATCTCTTTCATGTTTAACTTGACGTCATAAACTAGTTAAGATGTGTTGCAGCCAGGGCCGTGGATACGGAGTCGTAGCGGCGTTTTAGCCCGGAGTCGTAATCGGAGTCCGAATTCTTTTGGTCCATGTTGGAGTCGTGTTTTTGGTCAATGCTGGAGTCAGAATCGTTTTTTTTAACAACTCCACAGCCCTGGTTGCGGTTGTGACACCCAATGTGGTTGGTGACACAGTGTAAAAAACCTTTTCCAACTGTCGAGGAACATCTGTCAAGGTTACGCGAAACATAGTTTGGGAAACCCTGTCGTAGAATAGAACAAATGAGAGCAGAATTATAACTTGGCCGATTTCGAGTCTTGTTTCGTCACACAATAATTGTCAATAATTCACCGCAAAGATATAGAAACAAACAGTTTTAACTGCCCATAAATAACAAAAAATATAACGGGGTCTGTTTCATTATTTCGACTAATTGTTGCAGAAATTTCAATAATGTATTTATTATAAATAGTACAGTAAAATCAAGATTTAATTCGCTAATTGCCAACAGGGGGGGGGGGTGCCCGTTAGAGCCAAATATCCGTTACGTACTTAAAAAGATTGACCGAATGCGTTTTTTAATGTTGCTGAAAAAATAAATAAGGCCAATGAATCACTCTTAACCCAATGACTGCCGGCGTCTCATAAGTTCAGACGCCCGATTATTGCGGAGAGTCGCAATCGATTTTTGAAAAATAAGGGAAAAATAAAATATTACGTAGTGCAAAGGGTTAACACTGTTGATGTTATAGCTTGCCTTGCTAAGAGGTCTTCAAAATTTTAGTTATAGTCTATTTTGCTTCAATTAATTATCTAATCAATTGTACCTTTCGCTTAACTATCACTGCTTCGTTGTATTTATTATCAGCTGATAATGCTCGCCATGAGCCAAACCGGTCCTGACCCAATAAATTGTATGTGGAATAAGCAGGGCTGTGGAGTCGGAGTCGGAGCTTTTTGGCCGGAGTCGGATTCGGCGCGGCGTTGTAGCCGGAGTCGTACTCGGAGTCGGAAATTTTGAAAAGTTTGAACTTTTTATTTTTGCATTTAATATGTCAAATTTGGCTTTTGGCCGCATTGAATTGAATTGATATTTAATTGAATACACATAAATATGAAAATTAGTCAAAAAAAGTGACGATATTAAGCTTCTTTTAGTGAGTCGTGTTTTTGGTCATTGTCGGAGTCGGAGTCGGACTTTTTTTTACCGACTCCACAGCCCTGGGAATACGTACTAAAAATATGTCATTATTTTTATTAGTGTTGACTCATTTTAAAATGCTGGCGATGATATAGTCCCAGTACATTAAATGTCGAATTATTTTTTGTAATGTTCCATTCTCCCAAGTATTGACAGTGAACACCCTAAAAGTGAATTTAACACTTTTAGGGTTGAAACCCATGTCGAGTCTAGCTCGACATCGTTAAAGGTAATGCGCAACTTCTATGTCTAATCTAGAATCGATATTACAAAACTTTATTCGAAAATTATGTTTTGTTAATTTTTAATTATTATTATTTCAAAATACATATTTATTAGATTGTGTGTCTCAGTTAAAGTTTGGTAAACGTCATAATGTGGTTTGTTTGTTGGTATTTTGTTTAACCATGCTAATAAACACGCGAAGCCTTTGATAACAATCGAATTCTCAAATTTATTGAGAAGTTGCTGGAAAGAATAAAATAGTATTGAGGAATACAAACGGTTTAAAGAAACCACTGCAGTAAAATCTAGTCCTGCCCTTATCATATCCTCTCTATCCAGACTCTCTTCTAAAAAACGCATAAAAGATTGTCGAAGCCAGAATCGTGATCATCAGTTGATAATTCGCACGCCATGAGCGAAACCGGTATTGATCCGAAATTTTCCGATCCGAAATAAATACTAAAAATGTTTAATTATTTCTACTATAATGCCATTCCACCGAGTATTGACAGTGAACACCTTAAAATGATGTAAGTATTCGCGGAGCGGCAATAAGTTATTGCAGACCGGCGCCGGTCCACGGACCGCAGGTTGAAGGCCACTGGTCTAGAACTCACGTATAATATATCGATATGGGATGTAATAAATTTTAATAATTCTAGCAATTGTTTCACAAAATCGGCCAATTATAAGAGGCCGCCGAACTCTACTGGCTGACTCAATTAATCAAGAAATAGAACCCATTAAAAGTAATGCTAGAATCTCTCTCTAATTTAGAGCGGCCGTTAAAAATTAGTACTGACAACCGGTGCGCCATATTGTCACGTCACCCATTAGAAGACGTTTGCGCGTAGACCTGTATATAATCTTGAAATCAATGGCGCTTCGAAAAGGTCAAAATAACACATTTTAAGCACTAATTCCACAATTATTAATATCAGGACCGGTTTCGTTCATCGCAAGAATTAAAAGCTGATAAGATGATTAACACAAAAATGCAGCATTGTTTGTCATACCATTACGAGTGTTGCTTAGCTTTTGTATAATTAACGCTGTATTTAATAAGTTGATAATGCTCGTGATAAGTGATACCGGTGCTGATCTTAATGAATCCAATGTGAAATGAGGACTAAAATTGTGTTATTATTTTATTATAATACTATTCGCAATTTTCAATTACACCAACTGGTGCAGCGACATTACCGCGCCGACGTTTGCGCGCCGATAATTGCGCGCAATACTTTTCATTTCAAATTTTAATTGTTTGAGTTTTGTACTTTTCCATGAGTTTTGTCGCTAACGTCCCGGATTTCGCCTTCCCGCATTTTCAGGCGTTTCAAGTGCACGGATGTACTTGAAATGCCTGAAAATGAGGTATGGCGAAACCTAGGAATCGAGGAAATAAAATTATTATAAACGTTGCTCGTGGCCCTTAAGCCATGTCTCAAGCATTGCGTGGCGGCACAGAACTCGTTAAAAGTTGCCTTCATATTATTGTATGTCAAATTCTAAGCTACAACAGTAAGAAACTGAAAGCAACTGTCACTTTATGATATTTATACGCGGTCTAAAATAAATACAGCCACATGTGCCACGGTATATCACCGGTGTCAAAAGTTGCCTTAGTGACTTGCATGTAACTGACTGTAACAATCATATCTTATATTATCTTATATATAAAAACCGAAACGGCGTATGTATGTATGTATCTCTGTAATTCCCTTTTGCATTGTTGGTCATTAAGTTGCCATAAAAACGAATATGAAAAAAAAATATGTTTGAATTTTTATCGGCGAAGACATTGAGTCAAAATGTAATAAATTAGTCTTCTACTGAACTTTTTACGGCTTTTATTTTTACAATAATGTTTATTATTTATGTGAAGGTATTATTTGATAGCAAATTAGATTTTTTCCTTGAATTTGGACAATTTGGGGCGAGAATGGGGCCGTCATCAAATTAAATAAAGTTTGTGATTTTATTTTAACTCTATTTTGGATGTTAGATTTTGTGATATAATTATGTCGAATGATATAACATTATATAATTATTGGTCGCTTAGTCCGAGCGACGCCGGGTAGCAATACTAGTATAATATAAGTGAATGTACATAAATGATTCTAATCGAATCGATTTTTTTGATTCGACATTCTACACTCTGGCTTCTTTAACAGTTCACTAAATTTTGCGGCAACCTTTGATACTAAATGAATGTTATCCCCTCTGACATAAGAATCCACCTACCGCACTTAGCCCACACGATCAGTCTATATCAAATTAAGGAATAAAATTTTCGAACTCTGGCAATCTTTTCTTTCAATTAGTTTTCGTTTCTTCACTTTTGTTATATCCGTTTCATTAACCTAATTCTAGCTTATTATATTTCTTTATTTTGTTTGATTTCTGTTTCACATTGTTTGCTTTTATTTGTAAAAATTGATATTCCCCCCCTTTTAATTCTTTTCTTAGAACTGTCGTTGGATTGAACACTCCGAGTGGATTATAGACATTAAGATTTATTAAATGCACTTATTTTAGTTTTTAATTTGCTAATGATTATTCTTACTAATCAATTTTTGATGTAATAATTGCAATGCTAAGAGGTCTTCAACATTTTAATTATAATCAATTTTTCTTACATTTTGCTTCAATTTATTTGCTTAGTTAAAATACCAATTGTTTGTCATACCTTGTAATTATTACTCAATCTTTGTATAAATATCACTGTTTTGTTGTATTTCTTATCAGCTTGCCATGAGCGAAACCGGTACTGTTCCAATAAATTGTATGTGGAATAAGTACTAAAAATGTTTGATTATTTTTGTTTTTTAATCTTTTCTTTTGTCGACGTCATTCAGGACATTCTCAGAGTGCCACCCTTTCGAGTGCACAAGTAGCGTGGTCAGTCTGTATTTGCTAATATTTGCCCACTTATGTATTCAACTTGCAGTCATTGCCGCAAGAAAAAAGTATTATTACTTAAGCTGTAGATTTTAAATTTAGATAAATAAAAATACATCGGGAAACACATCAATATTTTTTTATTAATTTGTATAATTCCAATGAACAGGCGACCGAAATTTTACTAAGAATAAACACGTTGAAGTGTTTCTCAAGCTGTGGCACGTATAATATTTAAAAATATACTACTATACTGCCGTACTCAGCAAAAAGTCAGAAAGTGACTGATTTTTTAAGTATAAGCATCTATTTATTTATTTATTTATTTATTGGCAAAAACTATTAAAAATACATGGCATTACAGCAAGCGCCAATGCGCCATGCATTTGAGAAATTAATAAAGATTACATAAAATATTACACAAAAATAAGAAACAGAACAGAAACATATTATTTACATAAGAAAACATAATTTTAAACAAAGCATCAAGTTCACTGCCGAAGATGTCAACATCAACAGGCAGCGCATTTATCAGCCGAATAGCCCTTGCAACTGGAGATTCAAAAGACCTACGTGACAAACAAGTTTTGACAAAGAAAATTGATTTGTCTTTGTTACGACCACGTAGGTAAAAGCTGGGAGCATGCAAATTTAAATTTTCAAGGATGTCAGAGTTATCAACTTGGCCCCGAAGAAGAAGAGAAAAATGTTTAATATTGCAATTAGTCTTCGAGCTTCAAGTGAGTGAAATGACAGCATTCCTAAAAAGAAACTTGGTTGGATAATATTCCATTAATGAATTGTCATACGGAAAATAGTTGAATTTTTTGAAATAATAATAACGCAGAAATTTTTTATGAACTCGCTCCAGTTGCGACTTAAATTTAAATTCATATGGACCCCAAATAATAGATCCATATTCTAGTTTGCTTAAAACTAAAGAAACATAAAGAGTACGAAACACAGTAGGGTTTTCAAATGGCTTACTTTGCCGAACTATGAATCCAAGAAGTTTACTAGCCTGCAGGGTAATTGAAGAAATGTGGGAATGAAACGTGAAAGAAGAGTCAAATGTTATACCAAGATCAACAACTTCAGACAAACGCTGTAAAGTCATATTCGATATCTCATATTTATATTTGATAGGAAATTTTGAACGAGAGAATGAAATGCAGAAACATTTCGAAATGTTGAAGTCAAGTTTGTTTATTAAGGACCAATTTACAATTGAGTTTATATTATGCTGTAGAATAGTACAATCCGACTCATTCCTGATGGTTGAAAACAGTTTTAAATCATCAGCAAAAGAGCAGATACTTTATTCCACTCATACTTAGCACAATGTCATTTATAAAAATGAGAAATAAAATAGGACCAAGGTTTGATCCCTGTGGCACTCCAGAATATGTTGGAAAAATTTGTGATACGCACCCAGCATATTCAACATATTGGCGTCTATTTGACAAATAAGAATGAAAAAAATTGATAACCTTGTTCGAGCTTCCTATTGCTTTTAATTTATTTATTAGAATAACATGATCAACCCGGTCAAATGCTTTGGAAATATCCGTATAAATGGCGTCAACTTGACAATGAGAATCAAGAGAATGCAAAATATACTCACTATACACCATAAGATTGGTTACAGTAGATCGCTTTGATCTAAAACCATGTTGGGCATTAGTTAGCTGACAATCAACATGCATATAGATATATCTATGCAAAAGTGATTCAAAAAAGCTTGGCTGGTGCTGATAAAATAGCTACAGGCCGAAAGTTTGTTATCTCTGACAAAGAGCCTTTTTATGAACCGGTCTTATACGGGTCAAACTCCAACATTCAGGAAAAGTGAAGGTACTTAAACTTAAATTGAACAAATACAGTAGTGGGGTAGTTAAAATTTCCCTGCAGCCTTTAAGTAACCACGGTGGAATACCATCAGGGCCCACTGAAGATTTAGGGTAGAGACGTGAAAAAGCATATTTCATATCGGACTCGTCAAAATTGTTGATATTTAGTGTTGGCCAGTTAGAATGCACATACTCAGTTTAGAGTGGGTGAAGTTTGGAGGAGTTTTTGAGTAAACCGACCTGAAGTGATTAGCAAATCCTTCAGCAATAGACTGGTGACCATTCAACACACTACCATTAAGAGACATAGATGAGAGCTGAGCAGAAGAGTCACGAATATGGCGGACATACGACCAGAAAGTTTTCGGATCAGAATTGATATTTCGACCAATCTGACTGATGTATGATTTGTAGCTACACGAAATTAGTTCATGAACTCTTCTACGCTTCTCAGAAAAAAATATATAATCACTATGACAGTTGGACCGTTTCCATTTCTTATGGCATTCATATTTTAATCTTATAGAATTCAATATTTCAGATGTAAACCATTTTGGATATCCACGTTTCACGCCAGAGTACTCATACACATTAAAAAAATCATTGAAAACATTATAAATATTATTATAAAAGATACATGTTGCTTTATTTACATCACTGATTGAATACATATCACTCCAATCCAAGCTGTGTATCCCGTTGTACATGTGCAATAGGTCACCTCGGCAAAAATTCCATGAAACTCTAGTATCACAGATATCAGGGTAATCATCACCCTCAACGTATCGCCCACGACGATAAGTTTATAAAAAGCGATTGATGCGAAAATGAACTATGCAGCGAGTATTGATCGAATTGGCATTTACTTTTTCTACAACTATATTGACTGAAGCATGATTGAACAGTCGGTCACGGACTTGGACGATATAAAATGCCAAATTAATGAGCACTTGGCAAGGTTATATATTTGTTTTTTCTTTTTAACCATGTCCGCTCGCAATTTGGAGCATATGGACTCCTCACGGAGTCTATCTCAGCATATATTTTTCAACGCGAACTGCTTGCAACCTCTCTTTTTCGAAGAGAGTAAGAATGGAAAGGATACGATGACTACTGGTTAGCTAATAGCTCTCGATTTTTGGAGCAGAATCAATTTATCGGGAATAGACCCCGGATGTCCGCCACGGAAGCCAACGAGTTTGACCACTGCACCACGGACCGGGCTTCATTTTAACTTCTTATAATAAGCATTGTAATTCAAAAAATATCCAGTGCATCTACAATCTGCACAGAAATTAATAGGAAGATATAACAACGCATAAATTTATATTTTATTAAACTTCAATATATTTCCGATTAAAGTCATGCATTTTTTTTAAAGTTTGAGAAGCACTGACATAGAGGAATGTCAGCGTGCATTAAATTTCGTCGTCGTCCACAAATTATACTAAAAATAATATATGTCAAAGTTATTTGATTCGAGACACACACAAAAAATAATGTTTTAACTAATTAATGTTTGCAATATATCAGCCACGTTAATATATAAAAGTAGGTTAAATTTAGTGATGAAATAAATCTTGATTTTGATCGAAATTTACGAATAGATTAATACGAAAATAGATTTACCATATACTTGACACTGTCACGATATAATTTATATTATATATTGGTTTCATGACGTTCTTATAATTTCAGTGCTTCCCAAACTTTGCCATGCAACTTTATGCGGCCCCCAGTTTGAGAAACACTGATTTAAGTAATTGTCTAAATTAAGCTCATGATATGCAATCACTCGTGTAGGGTTGGGTTTAACCCTTAAATTGGAAATAATGTAAGTAGTGGCGAGCAATCTGTCCTTTTAAGGATATTATTTTTAGTTAATACTCGTATTTATTTCCAAAAATTCTCAACTTTTCATTTTTAAACCCTTTTTAATCACTCGGTGGCGTTTTTGTACATTACTACTAGAAATAAAATAATGATCGTTTTCTATTAAATGATTGGCAAACTCGGAAAAATTGTTACTTTTTAGACATCTTATGTGTTCTTTAATTCTAATATTAAAGTTTCTACTTGTCTGCCCAACATAAGAAGCTTGGCAGTCTCCACAAGACAGTCGATAGATACCACTCTGTGTCGATGATTCTACGCGATCCTTACTGTTCAATAAAATTTTACCTAAATTATTTACTGTATTAAACGCGGGTTCTATATTGTCTGCCAAAAATTTTGCTATCTTCGTAGCTTTGTAAGGTAGGAGAAGCACGTGACGAAAATAAACTTTTTTTAGTCGGAGTCGTGTTACCAAAAACTGGAATCGGAGTCGGAGTTTTTTTAACGATTCGACAGCCCTAGGTTTGTTTGAATGTTATTTTTCATCACTCCTCTTTGAATCTTTGAATTTGAATGAAAATCTTTGGTAGCAGTACAAAATGTACGCATGATTGTGATGCATTTCCGCCATATTTAAAGGCATAGGTACCCAAACTTTTTCGTAAGGTCATCGAATATGATTTTAAGTGGATATTTTTTTAGCTGACTGTTTAAGTTGGTGAACCATCAGAAAACCCGTAGCGACCCATCGATTGAGAGCCCGTGTTTTAAGGAGTTTGAAGTCTACCGACCTGCCGATGTCAATGCGCGTATCTTCGGACGCAGAAAGACATCGATTCACTGCGGTCTTCCGACATTTTTCGACCACCTTGGCTATTTAGCTTCCGATCAATTAAATCCGTGTTTTTTTGTTGTTGCGCAAACAAATATATTTTATAGCCGCACAACCCGTCGGCTATTATTGTAACACTGCGTATAGCACTGAACAAAAAAGCGCCCCGGGCCAGTTTAATAATATATAAATAAATATATTCTTTCAATAAACGATATCGCAGGCTGTTACATGTTATTATTGAACGGGGCAGCTGAGTAAATTGGCAAGTCATTGTGTCGATTTTCGCATATGACACAGTTAGACCATAAATTATAGAAAGGTTCACATACACTGGCGGATTCCATGGAATCTATGCTCGAACGACCGATGTGTGCTGGGCGAGTTTAATGTTCAAAGTATTATCCCTGTTAATGATCATTCATACTGCCTTTATGTTACCTGGCAAGATCTCGTCATTCAAACATCCAACTGTACCAATGGGCAACTGTTTCGTGGGGCCAGGTCGAGCCAGGGAACCACCTGACACTTAAAAATGAGCCGTGGCGCCGCCCTACCACCTTTTCAACTTGTAACATGATTTTCAAGGACATACATATATTCAATGATTACAGTTTATTCAACAACAAAAAAAATACTCTTTATATATAACTTAGCACGAATATAAAAAAAAACAAAGGGAAGAAATCAATGACCGACCTGGTACCAATTTATTAATATATTTATTCATGGCATTACAGCTGACGCCAATACGCTGTGCATATGATAAATTTAAATACATTTATTTATATATATGTTACAGTGAAACTGTATTCTCAGTGAAAATATATTCTTCTCCAAGCTGTCATTGAAATTAAATTTGACCGCCCTATCTTCAGCCCTATGTTTGTCTGTGTTTTTCTTTGGTTCTCTTTTTATGAAAGGGACTACTTGCTGTTTTTGTTTCATTGAAGCAAACCAAAATTTTAGGCCGGCAAATCATCGACATGGGCCAATAATTTCAATGATCGTGACCAGTGAAATCATGTTGTCATACAAATCTATTACTTGATACATTTTCACTGTAACATATACATACATACTTGTATACATAATAAAAATCACAAATTTCAGTCATAAGAGCAGAGAGAAATATATTATAAAATCACATAATCATATAAATCTTTCAAAGATTTATTTACCACTACATAACTGGTAATGGGGTAGTGACAGTCAATACCTTGAAAGTCATTGACTTAATACTTTATTAGTTAACGCGTGTAAACAGACCATTACACTGTCATATTTAAAACAGTTCTACTGCCGTATGTTACTTAACATGATTTTACCACTCAATCATCCATCATTGTATGCCCTACAACCGTACCGAGGGGTTACCTTTCGATTTCTCAGCGCGCATGCAGTGTTATCGGCGTTAGACTATGTCCCAACACTTTTGCCCTAGTTACCCATGGATTATGATATCGATTTAAGAGTTGAATACGGTTTTTATTGTTTCAACTCAAAGTTGTCACGAATGACTAATAATAGAAAGAATGACGGCTAGAGGTCATGATTTAACATTAGGATATAATTACTATCTTTTTTTTTGTTTGTAATATAATATAATACTTTGAGAGTTGTCTTTAATTGTGATATAACCAGGGCTGTGGAGTCAGTAAAAAAAAGATCGACTCCGACTTCAGCATTTACAAAAACCACGACTCCGACTCCAACATTAACCAAAAACACGACTCCGAATAAAAAAAGTTTAATATCGTCACTTTGTTTTGCCTAATTTTCCTATTTGTGGGTATTCAATTAAATATCAACCATACTAATCCGGCAAATAGCCAAATTTACATATTATATCAGGGCTGTGGAGTCGGAGTCGGAGTCGTCGCGGCGTTTTGGCCGGAGTCGTACTCGGAGTTGGAAATTTTGAAAAGTTTGAACTTTTTATTTTTGCATTTAATATGTCAAATTTGACTTTTGGCCACATTGATAGGGTTGATATTTAATTGAATACACATAAATAGAAAAAATAGGGGAAAAAAGTGACGATATTAACCTTTTTTTTGTCGGAGTCGGTGTCGTGTTTTTGGTCAATGTCGGAGTCGGATTCGTGGTTTTGGTAAATGCTGGAGTCGGAGTCGGAGTTGGACTTGTTTTTACCGACTCCACAGCCCTGTATTATATGCAAAAATAAATGGTTGAAACTTTTCAAAATTTCCGACTCCGAGTAGGACTCCGGCCAAATCGCCGCGACAACTATGACTCCGGCCAAAAAGCCGCGTCTCCACTGCCTATCGATACAAGGGTACAGTGGCGGCGGTGACAGGAGTATTAGGGCGTACAGAAAAAGATTCAACTATTTTTGCAAGAATTCTATCCTCATATTCTTAGGATTTTAAAACACTTCTATAAAATTAACATTCAATTCAGATGTTTAACGCTAAGAATTTTATGTTTATCCCCACTTTAGGACAAAAACCCAGATTAGTTTTCACTTCGAGAAATACATCAAATCAATGTGTCACATTTAATAACTTAGTATTACCATATAAAACTAGGATGGTGGTACAGAGAAGAAGATGTATTATGTACCCTATCTATATGTATTAGTAAATGCAGGTTTAAACATCGTCCTGACGATAGCGTAAGCCGAAATAGCTATCAACAAATATATAAAATAATTTCTGAAGGATATAGTTATTTTTTCACGGTATCACGATATTATTCTTGGAAGATAGAGTGAAGACGATTACGTGATAAAGAAAAAAAACCATAGACACAAAAAAAAACCTTCAAAATGAAGTTTCCATGGAGGTGTTTATTTAGGCATCATTCAATTAAGTGTACTTTGGCCAATAATGACAAGGATACAATGCACTCGAGTAACGAATTATTGTTAAATAATACATTTAATTAAAAGATTACGTAATGGCAGCAACGGCTGCGACATTGATGCGTCGGGCAGGCGGCCAACATTGGTGGCCTTCATTTGGCAAGGTAAATACTGCGGCTCGATGATGAGTATTAAAACATGCAAAAAAAATCACTTGATGTATGGGAAAAAAATGTTTTCAGCCGAAGGTAAACAATAACAAAACAGTCACAGAGTACTGTAGTTCATTATTGGTTTTTTTCGAGGCTATTTGCTTAGTTGTAATACCAATTGTTTATCATACCATGTAATCCTTGCTTAACTTTTGTACAAATATCACTGTTTCGCTGTATTTCTCATCAGTTGATAATGCTCGCCATGAGCGAAACCGGTCCTGATCCAATTATTTTATGTGGAATAAGTACTTAAAATATGTTATTATTTTTATTACAATGCCATTCCACCAAGTATTGTCAGTGAACACCATAAAGTGACAAATATTTCATATGAAGTTGTTGGTGGCCGCAGTAAATGCAATGAGAATTACTGTATGGTCGACACCGGTCCGCGAACTATTTTCCTATTATCAGCGAGCGTAAAAAGGTTGAAGAACTATGTTTAAGACTGTTTTGAGTCACAGTATCTACCATAGATAAAATAATAAGCACGCACGTTTGGCCATGGCGTCAGGATGTTCAGTATTTTCTTTTAAAATAAGGGTTTGAATAACCTCAAACGCTACCCGAAATTATTACATCCTGAGTTATTGCCAAGAGGTCAACACGACTGAAGTTGGGGTCATTACAACAAACACATAACATTGAAATTTTTATCGGATGACCTCAGACAAAAACAAATAACGATGCGCCGTCGGTATTTAGTTACTAAATCAAAAGTAACGACACGTTTATACTGAACCTCTAATCACTTTGGTATGATTCGCTACATTTCCGTTCATAATCGAATAAACACCGATTCGATTGATTTGATTGATTCGAATATTTAAGTTCATTTTCTTAACGTCTACTATTGGAAGTGTAATGTAAGAGTGAGAAAGCAAGTGATTCGATATGAGTATTTTCATAGGCGACAGAGTGAATCGTTGGCGTTTTTTATTTGTTCAATCGTTCGTAATCGATTGTAATAGTTTGATATAACTCATAAACTAATTAAGTATCAGAGTATTTTAAAAACAATGGAATAAAAATTGTTGTTTGTTTAAAAAAAAAAACTAAAATACATGAGATTACAGCAGAAGCCAATACGCCATGTTTTTGACAAATATAATAAAGCTATTGTATCATTTATAATAAAAAATAATTGAACAGAGAGAATGTTATAAAAGACAAAAAATATGATTTAAATACAATTAAAAAAAAAACAATAACTCAAGTACACTGATCAACCGAACAGCCCATGTACCTGGTGATTCAAATGACCGACGCGACAAACAATTTTTAATAGAAAAAAATGTTCAGTTTTGGTAACGCCCACGTAAGTAAACACCTCGGTCCCGTCCGTAGTGCGGTGGTCGTCGGCTTCCGTGACGGACTTTACGGGTTCGAGTCCCAGTATGAGCGGCATTTTTTTAATCTGGATTAGTTTCGTTTATGTTGTCCAAAAACTCCTTCCTTCCCATCCGATCCTAGAACCGTAGAGTAGTAACCGATTTCATCGAACATATGAGCGGTTGAGCGACAAAAAATATGTATTGATAAAACTCTATTATGAGGCCGTATGCTGCACACTGGGAGCGCAGATGAATAAAAAAGTAAAAATAGCATGTAAGGGTTATCAACTCGACCAAGAAGAAGAATAAAAAATGTTTCAATATTAAAAATGATCTCAGAGCTTCCAGGGAGAGAAACGAAAGTATGTATTCCTGAAAGAACTATGAAAAGTGCCGATAGTAGCTTCCTTGGTATCCTGGTTGAAAGGCCCATCACTAACAATGTATATGACTTGTACTATACAAAAAACATGTACCGAACGGATTAAAAATATGATACTATAGAAACCCAGTCACGCGCGGCCGTTATATTATAATATGATAGTATTTATTCACTGATCTAAGACTTTGAATCATCATTCCAGTCAATCAAATCTCGAATCACTGTTTTATACGATCGTTTAGTCTCGACTCACTCATACTGGAATAGAACACGTCACAAACCAATTATAAAGAAGGATGTAATGTCGTATAACAGAATTGATTTTTGTCGATGGTGAATTCAATTATATTTAATTAGCGGTAATTAGGATAATTATCAGTTTGGCCTTGACCACTTTCATCACCAAGAGATTGTGGAAGTTGATTTTAATATAAAATTTGATTATTCCACATATTGATTCACTAGTTGTGAGGTGGGTTACCAGCCTGTAACTTTTTAGGTTTTTAGTTTTAATATTTTTTAAATATTTATAAATATCTGGTAAAAAAATGGACGCTTAAATTGTTATTACTTTTTTTGTATTGCACTTGAAAAATCGCCTCAAATTTGAGCCTCTAGACCAGTGGTTCTTACGGATATGCACCATGGCCGCATCGTAAACACAAGGGGTCTTATAAAAATGTCTGGTTGCCGCACCAAATCTTTGTTTTGAATCTCTTGTGTTTGAGCTTTGTCAAATGGGCCTAAACATGTTTAACAATTTACTATTAGTATTAATTGCACACAAAATTTTCCATTTCCAACGTATTTGTTGATAAATTAACTTGTAAAACCACAATTCTTTTAATATTATCAATATTTTCAATGAAGCTGTTGGTGCCCGCAGCCAAATACTCACCGTGGCCGCACATGAGAGCCACTGCTCTAGACCAGAATACCGCCTTAAGTAATAAAGCAAGATTGATTCTAACATTTTAAAAGACTACTAATTATTTGGTTAGTTTCTAATTCGATAAATGGTCAGTTGTAAATACTTAAAACGGTCAGTTAAAACTAATAAATAAACTTATTAAAATATCATCATCTGCTTTCAAATACCTGAACTTAAGAAACTATTTCATTTCATGCGCATATTTTTCATAGCAGATGTCATAAATTTGCCTCTTACGACCATATTTGATAAAATTCACAAGCTGTCAAAATAAAACATACCATTTTTTTTAAAATTACTGACCGTTTAAATTACATACTGACCGTTTTATTTAATAATTGACCACATTCACACTGATACAATGAAAACTGACCGTTTATAATATTAACTGACCATTTTGATTTTTAGCTGACCATTTTGATTTTTAAAAGACCATTTATTTATTTAACTGAACAAAACTTGAATTAGTTACTGACCCATTAAATACATGCCATTTTAAAATGATAAATTAAAAAATGGAGTTTTGGATTTTTCCTTTTTACGGGAAGCAAGTTTGATGACAAAATGAAACTTTAGTGGAAGTCGTGTTTTTTGTCAATGCTCTAGTCAGAATCGTGTTTGTTTTAACGACTCCACAGCCCTGCTTTTGATGTATTAAGTGTCAATGTGGTGGGGATAAAAGTTTGTAATGCTTAAATGTTTTTTATCGATTAACGATTAACCCACGGTACAAAAACCTTAGTCGGTACATAACAGATTATTTGATTATACTGTATTAGGTACGTACATCGACAAATGCGTACACCAAGACATATTAAACTTCAAAAGAAAATTCCATTAATTTGGACAGGCATAATGTCGGGTTTTTTCACCGCAGTATTTCCGATGAAATGGTTATCCATCTTCATCAAGAATCACAAATGTGTTTCCAGTTTATTTTTTTAATACAACCCCAAACATCTTTTTAAGGTGGGAACGTAGTAAACTCAGAAAAAAACACACACAAACAAGGCGTGTTATTATTTACGAGTTCATCAAAAGTCATTAATCAAAAGGAAAACATTCTCGCAGGGCAGTCAACGCGTTAATTTGTCAAATTATATTAGACTCGGATGAGTGGGTTGGCGGTTTTAACCCATTATATGCCGGTCGGTTATAAGAACGGTCGTGCGCCGAGTGCCGCGTTTTTATTTGGAAAAAATAGCGTCGGATTTCGGTCATACAAAAATGCTCTCTTTAAAATTGATATCACATGAAAATAAATGATGAGATGATTTGATTGTATTGTTTTTTGTTATCAGTTGAATAAATGCTCGCGATGAGCGAAACCGGTCCTGATCTTCATAAAAATATCGCGTAGTAAGTAAAAAAATGTCTCATTCATTTTGGCATACTTAATTAGCTATAACGGGAGAAATTATTAAGAAGATACACTTTCTACCACTTTCCAATCAAATATATTCGGCTGTCGTTTGATATTCGAACATTCGAACAATATTTGAATAGTTTTAGTTAGTAATAATCAAACGGGAATTAAATGCGATTATCTTCTTCGTGTCGGAAGTTATATTTGTCAAACGGTAAGAAAAATAACAATGTATTTTAGTTCTACATAAATTATTTTATATATTTGTTGATAGCTATTTCGGCTTACGCCTTCGTCGGAACTATAGTTCTGACACAAATATATAAAATAATTTATGTAGAACTAAAAATACATTGTTGCTTCGATTTTTTCATTACCGTATATATAATGGAGTTCTATTCGGTTGACTGCTTTGAAAATTTCTAATGCCTACTCAATCAATATGTTTTTTTTGTCTTAATTTGCATTTTATATGTCCATGTATTGTGTCAAGCATGGCTGGCGTCAGACTAGAAATTAGATACTTCCGAGTATCGAATAATCGTACATTTTTTGAGTACTCGATACTCGTAATTTTTAAATGAAGATCAACTTCCAAAATTTATTTCCATAAGCCGTTGCATTTAACTGAGTCTTACGCGTGAATTTTGTACTGTCAGGTGATATTTTTTTTAAATGATTTTGCCATTGACAATGCGATGCGAGAGTTTATTTTGTTACTTTTGCTTTGGGTATGATGGACGTGAGACAAAATACGATATTGAGTAGTTGAGATGACGAGTAATTGGAGTCTCTAATCTGGACTTTATGAAATTAATTCGCATGTTAACAAACAATGGCTGCCGCCGGTTCCTTAATCACTCATATATCTTTGCAGTCGGCAAACAAATATTTCGCTGATTGCTGACAATTATCTTTCATTGGATGATTGATTTAATTATGTGCTATTAAAACAAAAAAAGCAATTCGCCAATACACAGCCATGAATATTATACCTGACGATTATATCACCAGTAAAAAGATAAACATTCCAAGAAACATCACGAAATCAAACAAAAAATCAGCATGATAACTAATTGGAAGTGATACAGGGACTGGTCGACCTTCACTTTTTTTTTTAACTCAACGATAGACTTCAACTTGAGCAAACGGGGTGAGAGATCAGAAATAATGTAGCGAACGCATGGCGTGCGTGTTTTTTTTTGCAAAGGGGGGCAACAGTGGATTTAAATTGAGTCTTTCAAGTCGTTTAAAAAAACATACAATTTTCGTTTCTCATGTATGGGCAAACAAGACAGATACAAACATTGTTTAATAATTGCAGTTGGTATCGTGTTTAACGTATCCTTACAGTACTAAAAAATCATGTTAACCTTTGCAATAGTAAGTCCGAAGATGCCTCTGAAAGAGACGAAACACGCGTCACAAGAAGTGAAATAATCAGTAAGTTTATATTTATACATTGCACACTTGCACGCGTTTTATTGTAGTGGAGTGAATTAATCCAGGATTTTCGATAAAATCTCCGCACCCAACTTGGAGCATATGAACTCCTTACGGAGTTTATCAACATAAGTTTGTCAACGAGAACTGCTGGTTACTCAGTTGTTTAATCCTCTCTTTGTTAAACAGAGCAAGTATTGAAAGCAAGGATTTTTTTAATCATATCCGCTCCCGAGTTTAAGCATATGATTCCTCACGGAGTTTATCTCAAAATATGTTTTTCTCCGACCGCTTGTTACGCTGCCCAACCTCTCTTTTTTAAAGAGTAGGGATGGAAAGGATACGAGGACGAGGAAAGGACTAGTGATTCACAACTCGCTGTCACTATGCGTCGCTCTTAGGGATCGGAAAGGTGGAATAGAATTCCAACAACACAAACACCCATTGCCTATGACAGAATCAATGTATCGTCTCTAAAATCTACTTGTACCAGGTATCAAGCCCGGGCAGCCAACGACGTTGAACACGGAACCACTGACCGGGCGTATTTCATATTTATATTGAACACACATAAATAGAAAAGGTAGGGAAAACGTGACGAAATTAAACTTTTTTGAGTCGTTTTTTGGTCAATGTTTTAGTCGGAGTCGGAGGCGTGTAGTATTTGGTAAATGCTGGAGTCAGGTCGTAATTTTTTTTTTCAGAGCCCTGCTTGTGTATGCTAAGCATATCATCACAAAACTGTGACGATTCTAGCGCCCCTGTTTCATGACCGCCACTGCTTCTTGTATACAATCAAAACATATTCAAATGCGATACGATAAATTCACTATTATTGGTTTTACGTGTCATCTTTATAGGTAGAGATCCGAGGATAGAGAAATTAAATATATATTTTTATATATATTGTCACAAGGCCATTTATCTACGTCACACGTATTAATTATATTGCTCATCACGATTCTGCAGTGTGTAAACATAAAAGAAACAAAGTCTGCAACGACGGGGTGCCGGGATCGAATCCGTGCAAATCGAGAAATTAATCATACGTTATTCCATTAGGAGTATGACGGAATAAAAAGGTTATATCAAAAATCATTTCTAAATTGTATACGAGATGAAATTTACAATAGATTTAAGCAGGGCTGTGGAGTCGGTAAAAAAATGACTCCGACTCCGACCAAAAAGACTTAGTATCGTCACTTTTTTTTTGCCTAATTTTCCTTTTTATGTGTATTTAATTAATTATCAACCCTACCAATCCGGCCAATAGCCAAATTTTAACATATTAGGTATATGCAAAAATAAAAAGTTCAAACTTTTCAAAATTTCCGACTCCGAGTACGACTCCGACCAAATCGCCGCGACGACGACGACGACTCTACAGCCCTGGATTTAAGTTTGATTTTGTCCTTTTCCACGATCCGGCCTTTAGGCTTCTTATGGCATTTCAAATGAGCTTGAACAGTATTTAGCGACAAAAATCTTTATACTCTAGACATGACTATCCTCGTTTTTAAGTCGTAAACTAACTTTGAAAAGGTTCTAACTGACATTTTGGCCAAAATTACCTTTTGGTCGGAAAAGTTTCAGATTTACGACATGTCATTCATTACACGGTAATATATATAAAATTAAGATGGTGGAACAGAGAAGAAGATGTATTCTGTACACTGTCTATGCGGTCTCTATCTATACTTGATCAAATGGACGTTTAAAACATAGTTCTAACGAGGGCATAAGCCGAAATAGCTATCAACAAATATGTAAAATAATTTCTGTAGAATTAAAATACATTGCTATTTTTCTCACCGTATTATAATGGAGTTCTACCAAGTAAATGCCAACTCAATCAATTTACGTACTTTCTTATAGGGTTTGAAAAATATTTTTATTTCCCTCTTGAATTTAGAACTTCTTTCCGGTATAGGATCATTTTTAGTAAAAATATTTTTTTTCCTTAAACCGTGTTATATAAAGCGTGGTGTGTCGTGCTGTATTAAGCCGTGTTATACGAGGCCCAAGTGTACTTCTCAAATGGTCAATGAGTTGTGTAAGATGAAACCATTATAAAAAACCAATGTATTTTGAAACAAATTCATTAATCTAAGAAGAGAAATTCGTTTACAAAAACAAAAACATGTAATGTTTAAATTAGTGTCCAGTAAATTAATGCAGGATTTGAATTGAATATTTAAGTGTATTTTACATACTAATTAGAATGCAATTTTGAAATATCGCAAACTCTTGCAAACCAATAATGGGCTTTATAAAAGGATATATGAGGGGTATAAGAGCAAAACCGCCACTATCCATAAAGGTAAATTTTTCAGCAATCGAAAAAAAAGCTATTTCAATGTTCCTCTTACACTTTTTTGAGTGATTTTATTCACATCTTGTTCGATTTTTTCTTAGATTGTCAATTCCAAAGCAAACAATTTTAATTTGGTTGTTGCTAAAAAGAACCATTCTTTCGACAGTGGAGGTTTTGCAGCTCAACTTTTCAAAGTTACAGTTTTGTGATTGAATGTTTATAATAATGGCGGAAACAAAATAAAATTGATCGATTTGGATAATTTGCAAAGCGAACACGAAATGTTTGTAGATTTGCTGTAGGTAAGTAAGTGATTTCTGGCTCGTGATAGGTGCATTTATATTCGCTTTGGAATTTCAAATATAGTGTAAGAGAGGCGGTTTTGCTTTTGATCGACATCGATTTTAAATGCATTCGAGGCGACTCTTCTTAAGTTTGAAGTTTACAGTGCAAATAACATAAGGAACGGATCATTAAACAATCATTATCTCAAACAATGATAAGATGTGATAGTGGCGGTTTTGCTTTTATACTTCTCAATATTCGATAATGCGACAAACATTTCAATTACGTACATTTTTGTGTAATTTACATTTCACAGTGTTGTCATAATCAATAGGCATTGAATGTCTAAAATAAAGTGCGCAATTATCAAATGTAATGTACCTAATTGATGTGCAAATGTCAACGCTATTAATGTGTCGATATTTGCCATAATAAAAAACTAGTTACATTTTTTGAGGTTAGAAAAACATCTGAAACTGCAAGAATCGTTTTGAAGTTAATATTTGGAAATATCACGAACATCAGTGCCTCACACCTCAGATCGAAATCAAGCATGAGGTCATGAAGATTCAACCACAAAAACAACAAAACTCGAAACAGCAATAATTGTATTCTTTAAAATCACGTATAACAATTTCTCAATAATTTCGTTTAGTCCATTTCGAAAGGTTAGTTAATAATACATGAGAAGTAAAATTTAAAAAAAAACTTTTTCTTGTTAGTACTCATTTTGGAAAAAGGTTCTAAAAAATATATTAATTATATGGTTAATAGCAGGACTGTGGAGTCGGAGTCGTACTCGGAGTAAAAATGTTTGAACTTTTTATTTTTGCATATGATATGTCCAATTTGGCTATTGGCCGGGTTGGTAGGGTTGATATTTAATTGAATGCATATAAATAGGAAAATTAGGAAAAAAAGTGACGATATTAAACTATAATACGGAAAGAAATATATTTGTTGATAGCTATATAATTATATGGTTGATAGACAGGGTGCCCCCTACATAATCTCTTTCTGTTGAAACCATACCTACGTCACATGAAAGAATTAAAATAAGTTTGATTTATTGGTCTAAAGTAATGGTGGGAAACAATAATTTGGGTATTTTTGGGTTATTGGATCGTGTGAAACCACTTAAAATCTGCAATGTCTTTTTAAATTGTTTGTTAAAGGTTT
Organism: Himalopsyche kuldschensis; assembly: GCA_028554975.1. Taxonomy (NCBI): domain Eukaryota; kingdom Metazoa; phylum Arthropoda; class Insecta; order Trichoptera; family Rhyacophilidae; genus Himalopsyche; species Himalopsyche kuldschensis. The sequence goes on along the minus strand of JAHFWI010000031.1, from coordinate 744,082 downwards.
TAACAGAGGTGAACTATTAATTGTGATCAAGAATTTCATTGGACTGATTATACCTATTAATTTCAAGCTGTTCCAATGCATTCAGTTTAAGGCCCTTATTGCAGGAATGTAAACGAATCGGGACCGAATTGATTATTTAATTGAATGCATATAACATGTTCGTTTGCGCGAAAAAAGTGACGATATTAAACTATTTTTTGTCGTGTTTCTGGTCAATATTGGAGTCGAAGTCGTGGTTTTGGTAAATGCTGGAATCGGTGTCAAACTTTTTTTTACCGACTCCACAGTCCTGGTTGATAGCTATCTCGGCTTACGCCATCGTTAGAATTGTGTTTAAACGTACATTCACTTAATATAAAAGGCACACAATACATCTTCTCTTCTGTTTTAACATGCCTTATTTTATAATGTACTAGCTGTACCCTGCGCGCGTTGCTACGCCAGCAATTGTAGGGGGGATTGGGGAAGGGGGTGTTCGCCAGAAAGTTTCGCGGAAGTGTACTCGAGAAATTTGTAAAAAATCGATATCAATTTTTGGGGGGAGGGTGGTTGTTGGCGGCGTGGGGTTTGGGGGGCGTATGGGGGGGTATGCCAAAAACCTTTGAAGGAGTGAACTCGAAAAATTCATAAATTTAAAAAAAAAAAATCGGGGGTGGAGGTTGGGAGGTGGTTGGGGGGAAGGGTTGGTAGGCCAGAAACCATTGCGGGAGTGTATTCAATAAATTTGTAAAGTTTCACATCGATCGGTCGAGCGTTTTAGTAGTCTATAGCGGACATACATACAGACATTCATTTTTATATATATAGATAGATAGATTAATAAATTATTGGTGTGTTCATTAAGAATGTCATGAATATAATATCTATTAATTTTTAATTGTTCCAATGCATTCCAATAATATTTCGAAATAGCTATCAACCTATATCTTATGATTTTTTTAGAACTTAAATACATTGTCCGGTCCGTGGCGCAGTGGCAACGGTTTTGACTTGCGTGCCGGACCGCCCGGGTTCGATTCCCGGTACGAGCGGATTTTTTCATTCGATAAATCTGTTCAAAGGCATGTGTTGTTCAAAATCCCTTCCCACCTTTCCGATCCCAAAGAGCGACGCATAGTGTCAGCGATTAGCTAATCACTAGTCCAGCCTAGTCCTCGTATTCTTTCCATCCCTACTCTCTTTGAAAAAGAGAGGTTGAGCGACTGAGTAACAAGCTGAGATAAACTCCGTGAGGAGTCCATGTGATCCAAGTTAGGAGCGGACATGGTTAAAAAAAAATACATAATATTTTTTCAGCGTGTTAATTCAACGAGTATTTTTTTTGCATTGCAACTCTGCATTTCTTTTTTTGAATTCTTAGAACACTAACAGAACATGTCGAAATAGTTTTTCAATTATACAGTATCCAATCGTTGTCGTGACGACAGTAAAATAATTAGTTCAAAAATTTTTTGTTAGTTTTGTTTAATAATACAATTACATATTTGCATATCATAAATAATAGATTGATATCTACTAAATTTAAATGATTCAGACGCGAATGTATGTGTAGATTTTATTATGTATAATAAAATACTAGTTTATAGTATATGAATGTGTGTTTTGGCATAGAAGAGAAAACTCTTTTTATGTCGACATTTAGCTATCTAAACAAATTGAATCAATTAGTAATACGATAGGAAAATAACAATGTATTTTAGTTCTACGTAAATTATTTTATATATTTGTTGATAGCTATTTCGGCTTACGCTTTCGTCAGAACTACAGATCAACAAATCTATTACTTGATACATTTTCACTGAGAATACAGTTTCACTGTAATATTTACACAAATAGAAGTAGATCACTAAGTTTTTGCTACTGAAATGTAAATTAGCGAAAATTTGATGTAAACGAGTTTCAATGAATTGCGTGGGTTGGTTATAATTATCGGGATTTTTTAATATCGCAAATTTAGCTACCTAAATAACATCCTGAATATCCTAAATAAATGATAGGTTAATAACAATGTTTTTTAGTTCTAAAATAATTTTTTAACCCTTGTGTTGACGAATGATGTGGTCGAATTTTAGACTGCAACCAATCGTTAAATTAAATTTGAGTAAGATATGGGTGAATAGTCAACAAATATATAAAATAATGTATGTAGAACTAAAATACATTGTTATTTTTCTTACCGTGTTAATAGATTTGTATGATAACATTTTTTCACTAGTCACGATTAGGGAAATTATTGGCCCAAGTCGATGATTTGCCAGCCTAAAATGTTGGCTTGCTTCAATGATGCCTGAAGATGCCGGAAGGTGAAACCCGGGTCGTTAGCGACAAAACTCATGAAAAACTACCAAATTCAAACAATTCAAATTTGGTAAAATACATTGAACATTTGTTTTTATAGCCTTTGCCTTTTGCTTCAACATGCCAATTGTTGACGTGCATAACATTTTTTAGTGAATAGTTAAACCGTTATTTTTGACAGCCCTTGACAAGCCCATTGGACACCCAGAAAAGAAATATATTTTTATAATTCTCGGTTATTTAAATTTATTCCGGTGAAGCATGGATGAGACTAAACGTTCGTAAGCCAATGCTAACTGCAAATATTACATGGCTCGCCATTTGAGACTTCAAAGATGCTCGTGGGACCGCGCTAGTGAGACACTGGATTGGTTAATATAATTTAAGTCTGACATCAGAGTCGTATAGGTTATGAAAATTGTACCTTGGTTCAAATATTATGTAGAGAAGAGAAAGTCATATTTTCCTGGATGTGGACTTATCTGGAGCTAGGTTATACCTAAATTATACAAACCACCCGTATTTCGTGCGAACACTTCAACCCCTCGAGCTGTGCAATAAGTGTACTCACCTGAAAAAAGAGAGAAAAGAAAGATTAGCTTACAAGTAGTGAGCAATAAATTGTCTAGTTTTTTTTCAGTAAATAAATAAAACATGTTACTCAGTGTGTTCTGATAAAGATCAGGACCGGTTTTACTCATCGCAAGCATTATCATCAGTTTAGGTGACAGTAGTACTAAATAGGTGTTTTATTTAGTTCAAATAATGCCTTTCCACAAAGAAATGACAGTGAACACCAATGGTCTATTTTTGTAGTTAAATTTTGGTCCAAATATTTTGAAGCCGGTTCAAAGGTTTGCAAAAATGAATGAGTAATTTCTTACATTTTTTAAAAATTACCAGAACAACCTATTATACCTGGGGTATATTAATGACGCGAAAAATCAGCGGTCGGTTTTGCCCCGCGGGCATATGAGTGTATCGCACCGTCTTAGGTGGACGTTTTATGACGAAGCGGCACGTACCGGTCATAGGTAACAACTTCAACAACTTGTTGTAAGTGGCCTCAAACTGCCGGTAGTTATGTTTTTATTGCGGCTGGCTAGACGTCGATGGCACATAAGACCTTTAGTCCGCGACGATTTAAATGAATTGTTTTTTGGTCGCGGTGTAACCGCAAATATTCGCCTACGTAAGACGCCCTGTTAGTGGATTTGTAGTTTTATAGACTTCTTTTTAACCAAATTTATTGTTCTCCATAATGTTTACATTTCTTCCCAAATTGCAAATTTCGTATATGTACACATAACATGTCATTGACGCTCAGTCCGGCGGTCAACTGTTTGCTATCCCTGACCTGTCTCGGCAGTACAGAATCTGTTGATCAACCAAGAGTATACGCTAAGTGAGCGAGTAGTGCTAATATATTTATAGCCCCATACGAGTGACCCGGTGTCGGTTGACCCACTGTCGCCTGTCCCCTGTCCGTTTGTTAGATCGTCGCTACGACGTTCAATGATAATAATTGTCGAAATCTATTTCTGCCGACAGCAGGGGAAACGATATCCCGCATTCCTTCGATCACAATACGCAAGGTATGTTCGTTTGGCTATCTTATTTTCTAACAGCTGTGAATTGGTTGGTATTCGAGGTTGTGTAAATATCCAACTTTGACAAATTGAAAAATAATTCAAAGTGTTATAATGGAAGGATTTTAAGTCTTGGTTGTACATATATGATAAGGTTATGATGAAGGTGACATATAAAAACTCTAGGAAAGGGAGTAACCTTCTTAGAAATGAATCCTAGATTAGAAATAAAATGGCTAAAAAGGGTAATTTTCCAGAAATAAAAATCATTTATTTAAAAAACTTTTCATTTTGTATTTATACAATATCACTGTTTTGTTGTATCAGTTGACAATGCTCGCCATGAGCGAAACCGGTCCTGATCCAATCAATTTTATGTTAAATAAGTACTAAAAATGTTTTATTATAATTTATAATGTCATTCTAAAAATATTGACAGTGAACACCTTAAAAGTGATCAACGAATATATTGTTTTATAAATTGATTGGCAATGCGGCCAAACAAGCATGTCAGCTTCCAATGTGGAGTATTATTGGCTTGTTATTAAGTTTTATCTCGATTTTCTTTCGGCGAGTACCTATATATTCGAAAAATCAGTATCATGATACATGATACTCATACCAACATAATATTATATGCTGAATATTCAATCAATATATGGCAATAGAATGCTAAATGTGAATAGGTTGATTTCATAGAATGTGAAATTGAGATCATGGCGATAGGAGTTTTAAGACAGGACTAGCTGTTAGCTTCGTCTCCATTCCAAGTGGCAGAAATTGTCGTAGTAAATATGTTTGTTATCCGGGACAGCGCGTACGCAGTCCCGACTACCAAAAATTACGCGCCCGAGTTATCCGCATTAGGGATAATCGCAAGGGTCAGCCCAACCGAAGTGCAATGGAAGAGCCTCACCCTGGGGGTACCGCCTTTGTGATCACGGTGTCCCCTACGCCAGGTAAGTATGCCCTTAATGGGGTATCCCGGCAGCTTATATCATATTACGACATCATCGCGTATGCGATTTGTAACGAAATCCGCAGCGCCATCTGTGAGCGTTATTATTAAGTAGTCAATGATTTATTCCCATCAATTTTACTAGTAGATGATTCCCGTGTCTTGTTTAAAAATTGTATCGAATTCTTTTTATTTTAAATAAACATTGCCATATCTCCTATAATTATTATTAAATCAAATCATACACGGACATCATTGTGTCGGTCTATTATCGATATTATGGTAGCATAATTTATATGGAAATTTACATTGCAAGTTATAGCTATATGAGTATATTGCTTTTACAGTGTGAAAAACCACTTTCAGTATAAGTCAAAAGAAATCTCTTTTTAAAAAAATACACATTTTACAATCTTTCACGTGCAAAATAGACATTAAAAAAGAGAAAGGATTAATCAAAACATCTCAAAAAAGTTATCCATATAAAGCTTTAATAAATACTGTGGTAGGTAATTAATTTGATCAAGCAAGTCTGTCGGATTTGCATGTCTCTTGTCTTTGTCTATGGTGAGAATTTTGAATTCGATTTTCGAACGCAACTGTAAAACACATGATCACCTTTCCAATGAAAGTTTTACATACATCCGAAGAAGAATAGGCAATATATAATCCAATAATTCAATGTGTTATTATTTTCCCTGAATGGCAATAAGAAATCTGTGAGATGACGCTGCGAATTGCCTAAATAAATGAGTGCTACTTAAAAAAATCTCACTTTCCAATCGTAAAACAATCAAAGCTCGCCGTTTTATTTTTTCACGAATTTGGGTGATGTTCGAAAATGCAACGAAAATCAAAAGTGTTGCATTCGTAAAAAACACGTTTTATTATTTACGATCAGATGATGGCATCTTCGGGGTTTTGAGAATATGCATGCACTCCGATCTGTGTCAGATTGATAGTATTGAATGAATGTTGGAATACCATAAAACTTGCCAATTTAACATGGAAAAGAAATCATATTTTCTATTATAAATTATTTGCAACTAAATGGCTTTTGTTGCAACTTCTGTAAGAGATTGATACCTTCTTTCAGCACACCATCTTTCCAAGGTCTTTCCAGTATCAGATATAGTACAGCACCAGATTTTCTTCCAACATACTTCTTCAACTCTATTTCGTGATGTTACTGCATTTATAGCTCGTTTAGTAAACACCAAAAAAAATTCAAAATTGATAATTTAAAATAAAATTCAAAGCTTGCAGTCGATAAACTGTTCCATTGATTTATTGAATTGAACAGTTACTTGGCAGAACTCCACTACAACTTCATTTTTTATGAATAGGGCAAGTGTGTAAAGATAATGGTGGGACAATACTATTAGGTTAACCCTGCAAAGACAAATACTTCGCAAAATTGACACACTAATTCATTAAATAGAAAAGAAGTTCTCGTTGAAAAAAAAAACATATAATTTAGGTCTTCAATCAGTTTAAGTCCATTCGTGCACTTGACATGCATGAAGATACCGAAATGCGAAACACGGGTCGTTGTCTAATAACAAAATTCAAATGATTCAAGAATGCATATGTTAAGATAAAATATCCCGTGAAAGTTGAGGTCTGCACGGGCTCGGGTAAGGCCCGTGGGCCTAAGCCGGCCCGGCACACGGGTCAGATCGAGCATGGTTACAACGATTTGGGTTCGGGTACGAACCTGGTTATACAAAAATTCAAAAATATTTCGCGTTATTTCCGGACGTACACGCCATTATGGCAAATCTATATTACACACATATCATATATATTTATTACGCTTTCGATGGATTCGGCGGTAACTTTGTGGACGTTCATTTTCATGTAAAATTTAAAATAACTTTATATTAATTTATATTCCACGTATTGTGTTACTAATTGTGACACGTGTTTCGCCTATTTCAGATGCATTACTTAAGCACACTTTGCGATAGTAGGTCCGAAGATGCCTCAGGCCAGTGTAGACTTCTATTTGAAAGGCTATGGATAGAAAGAAATTATACATCCCAACATTTTCATTGTTTTTTTTAACCACGTCCGCTCCCAACTTGGAGCATATGGACTCGCGGAGTTATCTCAACATTTGTTTTTTCTACGAGAACTGCTTGTTACTCAGTTGCTCAACCTCTCTTTTTTCAAAGAGAGTAGGGATGGAAAGGATACGATGACTAGGACAGGACTAGTGATTAGCTGTCGTTATGCGTCGCTCTTTGGAATCGGTAAGTAGGGAAGGGATTTTCAACAACACAAACACCCATGTCTTTGAACAGATTTTTCGGCTGAAAAAATCCGCTCGTACCGGGAATCGAACCCGGGCGATCCGGCACGCAAGCCAAAGCCGTTGACACTGCGCCACTGACCGGACCATTTCATCAACATTTTCATTCCTTTGATAAATTTACGAAACAAATAGCCCACACTAATCAACGTCGATTTGTAACAAATTCCAAGTGCGTAAACCCACGTACATTAAAAACCCCATCCATTGATTATCTTCATTACATTATTTGTAATATTCAACAATGTGTGTTGCTCAATTTTCTACGCCCATTACGATTGGTAATGTCTCAATACACAATATGTCGGAAACGTGCGGAATATATAGCCGGAATTGATTTTACGGTCGCATCGATGAGCTGCATAAATACACCCACATGTGATATGGTATATAAGTATTGACCAGTGGCGGATTATACCCATGGGAGGCCCCGGGCGCAATTCAATTTTAGATGCCATCTTTTTCAAATCATTAAAAAGCCTAGAGTCATTTCCAGGCCGTTGGAGTCGTTAAAAAAAATTACGACTCCGACTCCAGCAATTGCAACATTGACCAACAACACGACTACGACTAAAAATATTTAATTTAGTTACATTTTTTCACGCCTTTCCTATTTATGGGTATTCAATTATATATCAATCAAACAATCCGGCCAATAGCCAAATTTGATATATTATTTGTAAAAATAAAAATTTTGAACTATTCAAAATTTCCGACTCCGAAAACGACTCTGGCCAAAACCATGACGACTCCGACTCTGACTCCACAGCCCTGGTCATTTCTCGAATATGTAATTTTCTTATTGTATGTGTATGGCTTAAACAATTAACGGTATTCTCCGCAGTTCACTAGAAACAATTAAGCACCCGGCACATCTGAACACCATACTTAATGATTTATAACCCATAAGTCATTCAATATTACTGTTTTGAATATCGATGGCTTAAAGAGAAAATTAACTATCTCCATTTTTGTCTATTGTACAGGAGAGGGTAACAACTGATTATTTTGAGAATGTAAAATTATGTGTTAAATAATAAATAAACTTAAAAAAAACCCTTTCAGACGATTTATTTGTACCACCGCTGAAAAACAACGAACAAATGACAGGTGACAATACAAAATGGCGAAGTTGGATAATTAGCAGTGTAGATTTTAGAACGACAATGGAGATATAAAATTTTCACAAACGTTTTTTAAGATGCACTTAAATAAGTTTTGGTTATAAAAAAAACGAGACATGCACATTGCATGATGCAACAAGATGGCATTATTAAGTTAATTTACAGCTAAAAGTGGAGTTAACAACATTACTCTTTAAGCCATCGATATGCATATTTCGATGTGACAGCATAATATAATATTCCAAACCAAATATATGTGTCAAAACTATTTTTCGAAACATGTAATTTGAGCAAGATCAATGTGTGTTATTTTTGAGGCCCCCAAGATTTGGACGCCCCAAGCCCCTCTTTCGCTTATAGGGGTAATCCGCCACTGGTTTCGCCCAAATATGATTTCGAAAACGACGGGCGATCATTTCGAGGAAAAAGTTTCAGGTCATTACACCGCTATTGCGTGGCAAAAAAGGGAACTAAGCGAATGATTCATAATATTTTACTTGAATGAAAATAAAAGATCAAAGTGAAACTGTATTCTCAGTGAAAATATATTCTTCTCCAAGCTGTCATTGAAATATAATTTGACCGCCCTATCTTCAGCCCTATGATTGTCTGTGTTTTTCTTTGGTTATTTTTTTATGAAAGGGTCTACTTGCTGGTTTTGTTTCATTGAAGCAAACCAAAATTTAAGACCGGCAAATTATCGACTTTGGCCAATAATTTCAATGATCGTGACCAGTGAAATCATGTTGTCATACAAATCTATTACTTGATACATTTTCACTGTAACATACAACGTTTCCGTTGCAATATTCCGTACCTTCAAAATCAAAAATTTTCATGCTTGTTATCATAAAAACCAGGACTGTGGAATCGGAGTCGGAGACGTGGAATCGGGGTTTTATGGCCGCAGTCGGAGTCGTCGCGGCGTTGTGGCCGGAGTCGTACCCAGAGTGGGAAATTTTGAAATTTTTATTTTTGCATATAATATGTAAAATTTGGATATTGTTCGGATTGTTGGGTTGATATTTAATTGGAATTTAAAGGATTGAAAGGATACGAGGACTAGGACAGGACTAGTGGTTACATAAATCTACTTATATTATTCATTATGTCCGCTCCCAACTTTGAGCATATGGACTCCTCAAAGAGTTTATGTGAACATATGTTTTTTCTACGATAACTTGTGACTCAATTGCTCAACCTCTCAGAGAGAGAGACATAATTGAAAGGATACGGGGAACAAGATAGTACTATTGTTTAACTAATCACTATGCGTCGCTTTTTGGGATAGGAAAGGTGGAAAGGGATTTTTAACAACACCTGCACCCATTATCTTCGAACAGAATCGATTTATTGGATGAAAGTCTGCTTGTATGGGGGCGATCGAACCTGGGCGGTCCGTCACTGAAGCCAACTTCATTGACCACTGCACCACAGATCGGGCGCGATTATTCATACCTCCGAATATCTGCCTGTGAGTACTAAATCAGAGCTTGTAAACAATTTTAAAAATTAAGATGATCTATTTATATTTTACTATTCTCATTTTTTTAAACCATAAAATACGGCGATGCTTTCTTTAAATGACATGTGCACAACCGCAGATGGCGTAGATAAAAAAAACAATGTACCGAGGAAGAGGTGGAGTCTTCTGTGAGGAGCTGCCGGAGTCACGATGCGCTGCGGTGGTGAAGTCTCGGCGCCACGTCTTCACCACAGCCGTATAATCTGTCATGCAACAGTAATAATTGTGGCAAATGGGACATTTGTGAAATGGTTGCCACAATAATATTGTCGATTCGATTCTATTTTTGAATTTGAATCTGCGACAGCCCCCGACAAGGGTTTAAAGTGATTTGGTATATTGCAACACTCGAGGACAATTTCGAATGATTAAGGATTTTGACTCAAGGGTGCTTGATGGAATTTCAATATCAAATTTGAGTTTTGTCGCTAACGACCCGGGTTTCGCCTTTCGGCATCTATTTATTACCCTAAATTTATTTTAGATATTCCAATGTTATTTTATGGTCATTAGTATTTGCGATACTACATTAAAAAATCCCGATATCAAACAGTGAAACCCCGATTCTACATTTTTCAAGGGACCGTATAAAAAAACGATTAATGCGGGAATGTTTTAAATTTGAACTAAATGCCGGGACTATAGAAAATGAACGCACCACGCGGGCAAACGTATAATGCGAGAACGTAAGATCGGGGTTCTACTGTACATTGAAAGTCGTTTACATACAATTTTCGCTAATTTACATTTTAATAGCAATTTAACTTAGTGATCTACTTTTATTTTTGTATATAAACGATAAACTGTTTACTGCGCGTCAGTTCAAGTACATCCGTGCACATGTAATGCCAGAGTAACAGAAGGGTTTGGAGTTGTGAAAATCTTTCGACAAAGTTTGAACTTTTTATGTATGAATTAGAGACTCCAATTCGAGCATCGAGTACACTCGTTCATTTTTCAAGTACTCGATACTCGAGTAATTTGAAAATATACTCGAGTAATACTCGTAATTTATTAATGAAGGGTTTTTTCTTCTGCGGGAATTATAAAAACAAAACTTTGAATCAATTTAAAATTTGAGAAGCTTAATTCTCTCTTATTTGAAACACATGTTTTATAAATTTCCCTAGCGATCAGGTGGGTCAGGTTCATGTCCCTGTAAGGTCAGATTTTTTCAATTGAAAAAAAAATCTTGGTCATGGATGCATGTTATTTTTCGTTGAGTTATTCTCGACTGATTCATTATTTATCATCGAGATTACCTTGTATGACTTTCACAAATAAAAATATTTAGCGCATTGACATTAGCTGTAATGCCAAATACTTCATTAAAATTTTTAAACTATGTATTATTCAAATAAAATAAGCTTATTTTTTTTTATTTATTATCTATTTATATACGCAAATTTGAATCAATAATATATATTTTGGTACATCTGGAACTAATCGAGTATACTTGAGTACTCGAGTATTTTCAAATTTTACCACTCGATACTCGAGTAGTTGAGATGTCGAGTAATTGGAGTCTCGAGTATGAATATAACATGTACAATTTATGAGAAATTTGTCTATTTGCCGAATTTTTATGGTAGATATTTAATTCAATACGCAGGAAATGTAGGAAAAGAATCTGACAAAATAAAATACTTTTATTCGGAGTCGTGTTTTTGGTCAATCAAGTGACAACACGAAACGCTATGAAGACACAACATAAAGTCAGAAATCTCACCAACCTGTTGACGTCCAAATGTCAAAATCTAATATAAAAAATCAATGTGTGTTTGTCTTCTTGTTCGTCTTGTATGCGTTGCCATACTGTTCATCCAATTGCGATAAAACTTGCGCCAAGGTTATAGGCATAGTAAAATCAACTTAAAGTAGGCCTTTTATATAAAAATCAATGTGTTTATTTTATGCTCTGACATACCGTTCATTTGATTCAACTTATTGTTGCACTTGCGCATAGGTTATAGGCATAGTACAATTAACTTTCAGTAGGTGGCGCGTGTAGACAATCGGCAAAAGACAAACAGCAAACGTCAAACGGCAAATGTCATCGATACCGATCAATGTTAGTGCAATTAAATCGAAATTATTTACCTTAAATCCGAAAACACTTCAATAAACACAAACACTTTTCTTTTTTTGAGTGGCATTGCAACGCTTGCAGGGTACAGGCCAGTAATATATAAGATGTTAATATTTTCCGATTAGGAAAGTGGCAGCCCTGTCAGAAGCCGCACACTTTGGTGTTTTGACTTAATTAAAACAGAGCGAAACACCGCTCCAGCTCGGTGCGTAGTGGTTAAAATTTCGGAACAATCTTGAAAACTAGTTTATTTGGTTATCTGTCATATAATCTTTTTTAGAAATTATTTAAGTTGGCCGATGAAAAAATAGTAAATATACAGTTATACTTAAGAGGAGGATGAGGTCCTGATCTTTACACTGTAAAAATCATTCAGAAATGCTGACAACTACATACATACATAGTACGTAATCAAAATAATAAAAATAAGAAATTTTTAGTACTTATTCCAAAATAAATTTATTGGATCAAAACCGGTTTCGCTCATGGCGAGCATTATCAACTGATAAGAAATACATAGTATGTGTCAACAATCAGTAATATGCCACCGTGAATTAATCTTAATTTAATATTAAATCAAACTTATTTAAAATCTTTCATGTGACGTAGGTATGGTTTCAACAGAAAGAGATGATGCAGGGGGCACCCTGTCTAGCAAAGGTATATAAGCTATCTCTAATACACGTTTTAAACATAGTTCTGACGAAGGCGTAAGCCGAAATAGCTATCAACAAATATATAAAATAATTTATGTAGAACTAAAATGCATTGCTATTTTTCTTTCCGTATTATTTTGTTATTCTTTGCCGGGCCACGAAAATGACGCCGCGGGCACGCGGTTAAGAATCCCCGTATTAGATATTAATATAAATATTATATATTTATATTGAAGTAAATATCACGTACAAATGGCTTACCTAAAAATAGCGAAATCAACTGATAATTGCTGCATTCCATGCTACATTTTACACAACGAACGGGTAATATTTTTTAACACCTCGTGTACTTGTTAGTATCAATCATTATTTTATAGTTACTAATTATACCGTGAAAAAAATAACAATGTATTTATGTCCGCTCCCAACTTCGAGCATATGGACTCCTCACGGAGTTTATCTCAACAAATGTGTTTCTACGAGAACTGCTTGTTATACAGTTGCTCAACCTCTCTTTTTCGAAGAGAGTAGGGATGGAAAGGATACGAGGACTAGAACATGACTAGTGATCGCTAATCGCTGTCACTATGCGTCGCTCTTTGGGATCGGAAAGGTTGGAAGGGATTTTCAACAACACAAACACCCATGCCTTTGAACAGATTTATCGATTGAAAAAATCTGCCCGTACCGGGAATCGAACTCGGGCGGTCCGGCACGCGAGTCGAAGCCGTTGCCACTGCGCCACGGACCGGACCGGATTATATATTTGTTGATAGCCATTTCGGCTTGAGCCCTGTCCTTTATTTTGTTCGTGGAAAATGACGAGGGACGTCAATTTACAAACTACATAATTTCATTCAAACAATGATTTCAAAAAACATTTTTGAATTTCATTTGTGACAAGGTTTTTACCGACCTTGTTTTTTCAAGCGAAATTGTATAGAATTATTGTGACGACGCACTGAATTAAAAGGAAGAGGAAAATCAACGATAATTAATTGACTAGAGGTTCTATTGTTTTTGGTTACTGTATCCATGCAGCAAGCGATCATAATAACCATAGACAAAAAAGAATATTGACGGTTTTAAAAATCGAATAATAATTCGCTGTCACTGCAAGTGTTGTAATATATTATCAATGAACGCAGCTAATCGATGCGTGTCTGTTTATATATGATATATATAAGAAAACTGAACTATTTTACTTGTTTTACCCACTTATTTAATAATTATTATGCACGTTACGCTAGCTGGTGTTATAAATACATAAATTAACAACCTGTAAATAAATAATTCAACCAATAATCGCAACTTCATAACTCAGCAGCTGTCACCAAACTACGGCCCGCCAAAGACTTTCATCCTGCCCTCGATTATCTTATATATAAAACCGAAACGGCGTATGTATGTATATCTGTAATTCCCTTTTGCATTGTTGGTCATTAAGTTGCCATAAAAACGATTATGAAAGAAAATATGTTTGAATTTTTATCGGCGAAGACATTTAGTCAAAATGTAATAAATTAGTCTTCTACTGAACTTTTTCCAGCTTTTATTAATATAATAATGTTTATTATTTATGTGAAGGTATTATTTGACAGCAAATTAGATTTTTTCCTTGAATTTATTTTAACTCTATTTTGGATGTTAGATTTTGTGATATAATTATGTCGAATGATATAACATTAAATAATTATTGGTTGGTTAGTCCGAGCGACGCCGGGTAGCAATACTAGTTTTATATAAATTATTCATAAAGGAAATATTAATTTTATAAAATTTCATGATTTGGTTTTAAATACACCACAACTGTTTGTTTCAATTCATCATTTTGGATAAAATTGGAATCGTTTGAATATTATACTATGACAATGTCCGGTCCGTGGCGCAGTTGGGCAACGTTGCTGGTTCGATTCCCAGTACGAGCAGATTTTTTCAGTCGATAAATCTGTTAATAAGCATGGGTGTTTCTGTTGTTGATCTGACCTTGCCGGTAATTGAATCTGGGTCCACCTGATCGCTAGGACAAAGCTCTTGCCACTAAACCACAGGAACTGTATTTTGTTATGTATAAATAATAGCATGTATGTGGGGTCGGAGTCGTGTCAGAGTTTTTTGATCGGAGTCGCACTCGAAGTCGGAAATTTTGTAATTTTTGAACTTTTGAATATTTTTGCATACAATATTTAAATTTTGGCTATTGGCCGGATTGGTTGATTGATATGTTATTGAATACACATAAAAAGGAAAAATTAGGAAAAAAAATACGATTTTTAATTTAAACTTTTGTTATACGGTAAGAAAAATAACAATGTATTTTAGTTCTACAGAAATTATACTACTTCGTTAGTTCTGACGAAGGCGTAAGCCGAAATAGCTATCAGCAAATATATAAAATAATTTATGTAGAACTAAATTACATTGTTATTTTTCTTGCCGTATTATAATGGAGTTCTACCGAGTAAATGCCTACTCAATCAATAAACTTTTGTTAGTAGGATTCGTATTATTTAAAACGACTTTACAGCCCTGATAAAAAGCATTGTGACCTAATATACCAAGATGCAAAACAATGCCATTTATAAAGCAGCACAACATACTCGGTTACGTCGATTCGTATTAGAGAAAATAATAATTAGTTGCTTGTATTCGAGTAAAAGCAAAAATCCATAATCAACGCAAAATATATACAATTAGTTGATCAGATACTTACGTAAATTCACCAGTTAACTTATTGGTTTTATATTAATTGGCTTTTCTAACGGTCCATGAATATTAATGAGCAGCGAAGTTATGAACGTTTAATAGTCATTGATGAAGCATTAATTCCAGTTAGTTATATTTGCCCAGAAGTGGAAAACCCAGTGGGCGTCGATAAATTAAATCAGCGCAGGGGCGGGCAATTTTTGAACGGTAATTTTTTTAAATCACCTTTGAAATTAGCGGAAGCGAATTACATTTAAATAAAGAACACACATTTTTTTAATAGTACTTCCACGCATATTTTATAATAATCATTACCACTATTAACTCGATAAACAAGAGATCCTAGAAATAAATCGACATAAATTTTTACCCAACTCTTATTTATTAAGCGATCAATAATTAGTCTTCATTTCTTCACCTTTGTTATATCCATTTCATTTACCTAATTCTAGCTTATTATGTTTCTTTACCTGTATACTTTTATTTCGTTTCATTTCTGTTTCATATTGTTTGGTTTTATTTATAAGAATTGATATTCCCCCCCCTTTTATTTCCTTTCTTAGAACTGTCGTTGGATTGAACACTCCGAGTGGATTATAGACATTAAGATTTATTAAATGCACTTATTTTGGTTTTTACTTTGTTATTTATTATTCATACTAATCGATTTTTGATGTAATAGCTTGCATTGCTAAGTGGTCTTCAACATTTTAATAATAATCTATTTTTTTTACATTTTGCTTCAATTTATTTGCTTAGTTATAATACCAATTGTTTGTCACACCTTGTAATTATTACTCAAACTTTGCATAAATATCACTGTTTTGTTGTATTTCTAATCAGCTCACCATGAGCGAAACCGGTCCTGTTCCAATAAATTGTATGTGGAATAAGAACTAAAAATGTTTTATTATTTTTATTTTTTAATCTTTTCTTTTGTCGGCGTCATTCAGGATATTCTCACAGTGCCACCCTTTCGAGTGCACAAGTAGCGTGGTCAGTCTGTATTTGCTAATATTTGCCCACTTATGTATTCAACTTGCCGTTAGAAAAATTATGTGCATAGTATTATTACTCAAGCTGTAGTTTTTAAATTTAGATAAATAAAAATACATTGGGAAACACATCAATATTTTTTTCTTATCAGTTGACAATGCTCGCCATGAGCGCAACCGGTCCTGATCCAATATTTTTTTTGTGGAAAAAGTACTAAAAATATTTTATTATTTTTACAGATTAGGTGGACGTTGCCGGGGCACTCGTTGGCACACCCTTCATCACGCACGCCAATGGAAGAAAAAATAGGCAAGTAGAAATCGTCGTATTCGATTGTAAATAAGCTCTCGAAAATCAATATTAATGTTTTCACACAACACTTTCCCGCGTAGCACCATTTTATACGAAAATAGTCTAACGTAATAATTATTTGCAGAAGGCAGGTAATATATGAAGAATTAATTATTCATTCTACTGTTTTCGATGAATTTCCGAACTGACTCGACCAAATAACTCGTAGCGTAGCGATGTCCAATTGGACCAACCTTTTTTTGGCCGGTAGATGCGTTCCGCGGAAAATCGCACAAAAAAACTATGGCTCAACATGGTAACATAACATGTACAAGGACGAACGTATCAAGGTCGCATTGTAATAAACAGGTGAAAGACTGGATTTGGCATGTAGGTACAGTATATGAATAACGCGTTGTTAGTTACGGTATTACATATAAACGTTGAAATAGTCCCAAAATATAATTCGCATTAAAAAACCGCATAACTTTGAAATCGCACAAAAGAGGTGAGGGTTCAGTTTGATCTATTCAGGAGAGTGACATAAACTAACCGCGAGTCCATTCCTTTATTCCAAGAGATGCAGGCCAACCGTGCAACACTGACTTTAAAATGAGATGCACTGCGAAATTCAGCCGATAAAAATAAGCTTATTAAAAAGAAGCACGTTTGTGGATTAGCATTTTACGACGAAATTGTGCGATTTTGTAAGAAAGTTGGCAATAAAATGAACAACAAGTTTAATTTACTTTCGTTGGCCGACATTTTTGTTTAAATAACAATGTTCGATCCCAATGTAAAGAATATGTTCACTGCTTTACCCTTCCTTTACGGTCCAAAAACCTCACGAAAACTTTGATTTTGATTTAATTGTGAAGTAAGTGATACATGTCCACTAAGTTTTGGCAGTGAACACTTACAATATATATGCTTTTATAGATCGGCCACAGTGATCCTAAGCCAGGGGTTCTTAACCCTATACCCGTGGCCACAAGTGCGCCGGCTAAGCTATTTTAACAGATTGTATATGAATGTAACACACTCACCTATGAAACAGTGATAGTATATATATACAAAGGTTTTATACAACACGGATGTGTAAATTGTGACATATTTTTATACAACACGCTTTATATAACACGGAAAAACAATAAAATTACTTTAAACATTTGTCGTGGTATTGGTGGAGAAGTTTTATATGACATGGAATATTCATGACATCCAAGAAATATTGAAGGATCGTTCGTTGAACGAAGAAGAATTAGTCGAAATGTTGGATGAACCTACAACCTACCACAATTAATAACTCATAAACCAGTAACAGCGGAATTAGCTACATGTTTCACATTAAAAACAATAAATCAGGTAATCACAAAATATGTTGGAACCTTGTAAGGAAATAATTAATACGATATTTTTTTTTGGAATGCAAACCCTAATTTTGTATGAACTTCAAACCTTTTATAACACGGATAAGTATTACACGACGTTTTGTGGAACCATATAACCGTGTTCTACGAGGGGCAACTGTACTACATACATAAAATTTGTTTTTTTAAAATCCGGCCTGCACCCGTCACTAATATACGAAATCTGAAATATGCCATGAGTCCCAATAAAATAAGGAACCCTCTGTCCTAAGCATGCGCATAATATATACCGTAGGTTCCCAACCTTTGTCAGGTGGCGACCCCTTTTATAAAAAACCAAGTTACCCGCGACCCCCATGCAATTCAAAAAGGCATTTTTAATAAGGTAATTAAAAGAAGCTGCATTATCTACATATATGTATGTATATATATATATGTTACAGTGAAACTGTATTCTCAGTGAAAATATATTCTTCTCCAAGCTGTCATTGAAATAAAATTTGACCGCTCTATCTTCAAAGTCTGTGTTTTCTTTGGTTCTCTTTTTTACGACAGGGACTACTTGCTGATTCTGTTTCATTGAAACAAACCAAAATTTTAGGCCGGCAAATCATCGACATTGTGACCAGTGAAATCATCATGTTGTCATACAAATCTATTACTTGATACATTTTCACTGAGAATACAGTTTCACTGTAGCATATATTTATATAAAACAAAGTTGTGTTAGTTACACCACTTATAAGTCGAGAACGGCCGGACCGATTTTAATGATCTTTGATTTTCTGGCTTTCCCGAATAGCAGAATAAGTATTAAAAGATTACGGCAAACAAAATATGTCGGAAGAAGGAAGGTAATACAACATCTATTGATTCTGATGCGGTACTAAGTTTGCCGGGTCTGCTAGTAGTGAATATTTTCTTTAGTTTGACTTGTATTTATAAGTTGGCGACCCCACAGAAAACTTGTCGCGATCCATGGGTTGGGAACCCGTGATGTATACACTGCAAAAAGCATGCGAAATTGATTTGAAATATAAAAGATTTCTTTGAGTGAAACATTTGTGAAACAAACATATTAAATGCCACGTATAAAAAATGGTATTATAATATTATTCAATATGAAAGAAACGATTTGAATTAACTTTCCAATTATTTATTGTGCGATAAACGGCCGACCGTAAAATGGTGATCCTTCTAACCTCAGCGCCGAATTCAAAAAGTCGTCGGCAATTCAAAGCGAGGTTAGGTTGATTTATGACTCCATTTTGTCTCGACACTTGGATTGATATGTGAACTATGCGGATGTCATATTGCAGTATGAGATGTTAGCCTAAACCGGATGTGTGAGATCTATAGCCTGAGATTTTAGTGGAAGGGGTGACAATTAGAGACTCAAATTACTCGACATCTCAACTACTCGAGTATCGAGTAGTAAAATTTTAAAATACTCAGTATACACTCGAGGAGTTGCAAATGTACCAAAATAAATATTATTTATTCCAACTTGTGTATATCAATCGATGATAAATAAGCTTATTATATTTAATTTATACATTTATTTCAATTTATGAAACATATATTTCAAAAATAATAGAGAATTAAACGTCTCAAAATTTAATTTGGTACGGAGTTTGGTTTTTTTATTCCCGTAGTAGAAAAAACTCTCTACTCGAGATTATCGAGTACTTAAAAATGGACGAGTATACTCGATACTCGAATTGGAGTCTCTTGTGACTGCTATACTGCCACTAAGAAGGCAGTCAGTCGCAAAATGTCTGGAATTGAAATATGAATGTAGTATTTTTGGAAGCATTTTTTGCCGCTCAATTTTATAGCAGTAGATAACAAAAATCTCGCAAAATCCTTTGTCAAAAAATGGACATCTGCTTAAAGGATAAGAATTTATTTTTCAAAAAAACAGTCAATGGAACTAATTATTGCTTATTTACAAAGAACTGTCAGAAAAGTCGGTCCCTGTGTTCTAGTGGCAAGAGCTTTGTCCTAAAATGGGGCCCGGGTTAAAAAGGTCAGATTTTTCATTTGAAAAAGATGGTCATCTGGGTGTATGTAAATTTATCGTTGATTTTGTGCACAACTTGATTCATTATTTATCATCGAGTTAATCTCTATTTCACAATTGAGAATATTTGGCATTTGCGTAAGCTGAATGCCAAATTTATTTACATTTCCACCAGCATTTTCAACTAATCACCTAAGGTTATTTATATCATAATGAGATATAAAACATGGTATATAATGAGGTTTGAGTATGCTAAAATAATTTAAAGATAATCACACAAGTGGAATTAAATTATAAATAGTGTAAATGTTGATGATTTTTTTACATCTTACGTAATCAATTGATAATGCTTGCGATGAGCAAAACCTGGCCTGATCTTTATGTATTAATTGTGGAAGAAGTACTAGAAATTTTTATTTGAATTTCAAAGTTTGTTCTACCATGCCCGTTCCCACCGTGGAGCATATGGACTTAACATATGTTTTCTCTACGAGAACTCATAGTTACTCGGTTGCTCAAACTCTCTTCTTAGAAAAGAGTAAGGATCGAAAGGATACGAGGAATTGGACAGGACCAGTGGTCAGCTAATCGCTTTCACTATGCGCCGCTTTTTGGGATCGAGCTATTTTGCCTTCGATCAATCGACTGAAAAAATCTTCTCGCACAGGCAGTCGAACCCGGGCGTTCCGTCGCGGAAGCCGACGACGTCGACCGCTGCACCGCGCACTTCCTAATTACGTCGTCACAATTTTCAATTTGCAAATTCTAGATTAGGACCGGCGTGAAATCAATTTCGAGCTGCCTTTTTCAGAAATTCAGCGAGCGCATGAAGAAGAGGATGCGATTTAGTCCGTCACCGGAAGCGGCGTCGCGTGACCATAGATAACGAACGCGGGAAAGATTGATTTATTCCCGCGCGCGACCATCTTTGCGAGCGAACGCAAGCACGGCGACCCCAAATAGGGCGATCGACGACTCTTTGCAACCAGCCGGGCAAATATTGAATCATAGCACTGGCTTTTAATTGAAGAAATAAATTAATATTTAAATTTCAAACTTCCTGTATTTTTAAGACTGTTATGGAAAAAAAATATCGAAGAGAATGGTAGATTAATACTGTTTCGCTTCACATATAATTCGAAGGTTACTTCGAATTATTTAAGATTCATTAGAACAGAAACGCAGTTGTAATGAAGGACTTAAATAGTGTTAAATTATTATTATAAAGAATGGACATAGACTAATAAAATTAATGCGTTAATAGATACTATAATATTTACTTAAAAGCAAATATATACGCAGTAAGTTGATAGATATTTTCAATGGATTCGGTTGGTAACTTGGCGACGGTAAAATAATTTGACATTTTTGTACTATTCTACATAAAATTTATTTGAATCATGACCGTTTTCGATCATCGCGGGTATTTTAAACTAATTAAATAATACAGAAAAGATTCAGTCGAAAATGCACGCGTTTAACGAAACCATATTTTCATTCACCATGATTGACACGGCTCGTTTACTTTGTCGTGCAGTCTCGTTAGTTTACATCCATTCAAATCGCATATTCAACGTTTCATATATGTAGATGTGAATCCTCACCAAATCTTCAACAGTATTTACCAAACAGAAAATATTAAAAATTATAAATATGTGTACATGAAAGATTATTTAGTATTTAGCAGGGCTATGGAATCACCATGAATGAAAAAGCTCCGACTCCACAGCCCTGGTATTAAGACTTAATATGCCTAATGGTATTACAACATTAAATTAGAATTTAGTAATTTTCATGAGTTTTGCCACTGACGACCCAAAACGTAAAAACTTTGTATCGTTTATACCCATTTATAAGGTCGTCAGTGAAAAAACCCACGGATCATAGCTGACCACGCGCCTTTTACAAATATATTATTTAAAAAAATGTGGTGATCTTTCCAATTATTTTTCCAAAGTTAATTACAATGGAATTTTATAATGTGAATCGACATAACATGTCGTTCTTTTGAATTCGATGTGGTTAGATATTCCATTCCGTCAACACTTAAATATTGCAAAAAAAATATTGTTTTTTTCGAATTGTTAAATTTAATAAAACATTAATGAAGCCATAATGAAAATAAAACGTTTTTGTCTCATACATACACAAGCAACGGTACCGGCAATATAAAAACAGCACCGACGTACGAGATTAAATTAGCATAATTATTATTCCGATAAATCTTACGGTACTCTATGATAAAATTATGTATGGCAACACCGTGGAAATTCAACTGTCATTATTCCTCATTCAAATGTGACAGACGATTCGCGCGGAGTTGTGCGAGTGTGTGTACATTATGACCAATTTAGTTGCGCTGGTGTTTACGTACGTGTTTTTCACGCGCGTAACAAAATGTTATTTATGAGAAACATAAAAATGCCACATTTAAAAGCAGTTGGATTTAATCTCGATGCCAAGATTACTACACTTATTTTTTGTTAAGTGCATTTTTGTGCAATGAATGCGTTTTGGGACCGAAATAATTTTACTACTTTCCTGCCGGTGGGTCCTATACGATTAAAACATATTTTGTGTAATATAATGCCGTTCCAAGCAAATAGGCACTGACAGTGACTGACAAGCTTTTGAGAAAAATTACCAGGGCTGTGGAGTCGGAATTTTGAAAAGTCTGAACGTTTTGTTTTTACATTTAATATGTCAAATTTGGCTTTTGACCGCATTGATAGGGTTGATATTTCATTGAATACACATAAATAGGAAAATTAAGGACAAAAAGTGACTATATTAATCATTTAATAGTCGGAGTCGTGGTTTTGGTAAATGCTGGAGTTGGAGTCGGACTTTTTTTTACCGACTCCACAGCCCTGGTTTAAAACATATTTTGTGGAATATAATGTCGTTCCAAAGCAAGTAGAACTAAACTAGGTGACTGACAAGCTTTTGAGAAAAATGACATAATGTGTTTTTTGCAGGGTTGTGTAATCGTTAAAAAAAGTACGACTTCGACTCCAGCATTGACCAAAAACACGACTTTGAAGATTAATATCGTCACTTTTTCTTCCTTTGAAAATCAATCAATTTGAGTCCGGCCGTGACCATATATCCATAATTTACCCAAAAATTTCAATGACTCCGAGTAAGATTCCGGCCAAAAAGTCCCGATTCCCGATTTTTCTTCACTTGTCTTCGTAATTTTACTTTATCTGTCAAGCACTGTGCCTAGATAATTAACTATCTTAATTGACGCGATTAGTGTACAGTCGC
The DNA here is from genome assembly GCA_028554975.1 of Himalopsyche kuldschensis. Classification (NCBI taxonomy): domain Eukaryota; kingdom Metazoa; phylum Arthropoda; class Insecta; order Trichoptera; family Rhyacophilidae; genus Himalopsyche; species Himalopsyche kuldschensis. Next base: position 720,873 of record JAHFWI010000031.1, on the reverse strand, counting down.
TGCTAATTTGAATTGATTAGCCCTGGAGTTAAGACCATGCATAGACAGTTGAAAACAAATACACAGCTCTAGTTTACCCACGTGTTTTTTCGTGTGAGAAATCAGCACATTCCTAGCGAGGTAATGTCATCAAAACTTCAATTGCAGGTGGGCGACCACTTTGTAACTGACCAAAATTATAAAGACTACTGTTTATATATTACTAGTATTGCTACCCGGCGTCGCTCGGACTAAGCGATCAATAATTATTTAATGTTATATCACAAAATCTAACATCCAAAATAGAGTTGAAATAAAATCACAAACTTTATTTAATTTGATGACAGGCCCGTTCTCGCCCATTAAAATGTCCAAATTCAAGGAAAAAATCTAATTTGCTGTCAAAAAAATGTCAATTAATACCTTCACGTAAATAATAAACATTATTATATTAATAAAAGCCGGTAAAAGTCCAGTAGAAGACTAATTTATTACATTTTGACTAAATGTCTTCGCCGATAAAAATTCAAAGATATTTTCTGTCATATTCGTTTTTATGGCAACTTAATGACCAACAATGCAAAAGGGAATTACAGACATACATACATACGCCGTTTCGGTTTTATATATAAGACATTAATATGGGCCACCGCCCAAAGGTGAAACTGTTATTTATCATTAGAACAGTGGCTCTCATTTACACTGTATGTGACCACGCTACTTATGCACTCGAAAGAGTGGCGCTGTTTTTTTTATCTATACTAATGAAGGTAAGTTCCAAGAGTTATTGTTATTTTTTCAATCTGGATGAATCAACAAATATAAAAAATAATTTCTGTAGAACTAATATATACATTGTTATTTCTTTCACCGTGTCATAATGGAGTTCTACCAAGTAAGTGCCGATTCAATCAACAAATGTTTTGATGTTAGTAAGATTAATTTTCCGATGAGATTCAATGAATTGGGCCAGTAATTGTATTGGTACATTACAATTTTCAATAATACTCAAGTATTTATTAACTTATAATCCAATTATCTCCTAGTATACTCGTTCATTTTTCAAGTACTCTATACTCGAGTAATTTGAAAAATACTCGAGTAATACTCGTAATTTATAAATGAAGGTTTATTTCCAAATTTTATTTTGTTTTAAGCAGCGACAGAAAAACTAAATAGCACTTGTTAACTTTTAAACCGATGTCCACAGCAACAGGGAGAGTTTTTACTGCGGGAATAAAAAAGCTAAAACTTCGAATCAAATGAAAATTTGAGAGGTTTAATTATTTATTATTTTTGAAATATAGGTTTCATAAATTGAAATAAATGTATTAATGAAATAAAATAAGCTTATTTATTTGTTTATCATCTATTGATATACACAAATTTGAACAAATAATATATCTTTTTAAATTAATTTTTTTTGAACATTGTATACTCCATGAGTTTTTCGCTAACGACCCGGGTTTCGCTATTATCTTCAGGCATTCCAAGCGCACGGAAGTACAAAATCAAAAAATTAATTTGATATTGAAATTCCATCAAGCACCCTCAGTCGAAATACTTAATTATCAGTTCAAGTACATCCGTGCACTTGAATGCCTGAAGATGCCGAAAGGCGAAACCCGGGTCGTTAGTATCAAACTCATGGAAAGAAGGTACAAAATTCAAAAAAAATCTATTTTGATATTGAAATTCCATCAAGCACCCTCAGTCCAATAATAATTATTCTTTTGTTAATATATTTTAAAATTTTAATACAAGTTTGAGATGCCGAGTATTGATTTTATAATCAATCTAGAATAAAGTTTTTATTATTAAAGGACAATGATTGGAAACGAGCTAACGAAATATGAATTAACTAAGTGAAGGCAAACAAGTCGTACATAGCCAGTTATTTGCTTGTAAATGATACAAATTTTTGATGATAATTTCCATTAGTCGTTGTTTTTACATTAGATTGATTATTTTTTTTTGGCAATCAGAAACTTCTATTGTAAAAAATAATTGTTAGTCGTTGTTCATTGATTGATATGTTTCGCTGTTGTGTTTTGTTTATTTGATGTTATAATTTCGCAGCGACTCTCAAAGCCACGGTCGTCAAGCAAGAGTTTTAATAATTGACACATTGTTATCATATCGTTACCTGACTTTGAAAAGTTTCCAATTGACATTTTTCGCTTGGTCGGAAAAGCTTGAATTTACCCCATTCTATCATGTCCACTTGGGCATCGTAGAACACGGATTTATAAATTGTGACATATTTTTACGCAACACGCCTTATATAACACGGTTTAAGGAAATAAAAAAATCAATAAACATTTGTCGTGGTATTGGTAGATAAGGGTTTTATGACATGGATATTCATGATATCCAGAAATATTGGAGGATCGTAAGATGAACGAAGAAGAATTAGTCGAAATGTTGGATGAACCTACCACAATTGATGACTCGGAAAGAATTAGCTCCATGCTTCACATTAAAAACATAAAATAACGGCCAGGAATTGGCTATTAAATTAGATATTTTATTGAAAATGATCCTATAATCGAAAGGAGTTCTAAATTCAAGAGGGAACTTTATACGGAAACTAGCGGTACCCTGCGTGCGTTGCTTATTATAATAGATATATATAAGAGAATTTTAATCAATCGAAACTTCGAACGCTCATATCTCAAACAGTGATAAGATCAGTTATTCAACCATAGATAATTCTGAATAAGTACTAAAAGTGTAAAAATAAGGCATAGATTTGTTGCATATTAACAAGGGCGAATTTAAATTATTTTATCATGAAATTTTGGAAATTAATAGAGCTCAGGCTAACAGTTTGCCAATTTTAAACGAGCAACTTCATTTACCAAGTTCACCATTGTTGTACCCTTTTAAATAATTGTCATTTATTAATAATTCAAACACTTACTATCATTAAGTATTAATTCAAAGACTTGAAATCAATCAACTCATTAATAATAGGTCAGATAAAACCCTAGATTTACTTAGGATATTCCTATGTTATTATCTGGTCATTAGTATTTGCGATACTACATTAAAAAATCCCGATAATTATAACAAACCCACTTAATTCATTTAAACTCGTATACGTCAAATTGTAGCTAATTTACATTTTAATAGCAATTAAACATAGTGATCTACTTCTATTTATGTACATAAACGATACAAACTGTTTACTACGCGTCACTTCAAGTACATAAGAAGATGCCGAAATGCGAAACCTGGGTCGTTAGACCAAACTTATGGAAAAGTACAAAATTCAAATTTACTAAAAATGTGTCGTTAATTTTACTAATTTTTAAATTATTACTGTAGGTCGCTAGAAATGGCGTCGGATTGGAAAAGCTCGCAACCAGAACCCGATTGAAGATGACCAAGAATAATGTGCTAATTAATGCACACAAAGATGGAGGCACCCACGCGTAAAATAAATAGTTGCAATTAATCTAAAATCGTACCAATTCGGTGTAAAAATGATAACGATGAAAAAATGAATATGAATAAACATATTTTTTAGAATGTCGGTGCAGTAAATATTATTTAGTCCAATATTTGCATACTCAGTTGAACATTTTTTTTGTATTTCCTACGCCTACATGGCACTGAAAAGATAGCCCGTGTGTATTTTAAACATTGCTCTAGCGCAGTGGTCGCCAAACTGCGGCCCGCCAAAGATTTTCATCCGACCCTATATTTTTGTTTATACTTATTTTACCACTTTTAATGTGCTCACTGTCAATACTTGGTGGAATGGCATTAAAATAAAAATGATTTATTTATTTTCGTTTTTTTACCTTGTCCGCTCCCAACTTGAAGCATATGGACTCCCTCACGGAATTTATCTGAAAATGTTTTTTTTCTACGAGAACCGCTTGAAGTTAGTGGGTATTGACAGGATACGACAAGGAAGGCAGAACTAGTGATTAGCTAATCGTTCTCAAAACGCGCCGCTTTTTGGGATAGGAAAGGAGGGAAGGGATTTTTAACAACACAAACTCCCATTGCATTCGAACAGAATCAAGAAATCCACTGTAAAAATCAGGGGCATGGGTTTTATTCTATTCCATGAGTTTTGGCGTCGACGAACTGGGTTTCGCCGTTCGGCATCTTCCGGTGCACGAATGACCTTGAACTGTTAGTTCAAGTTCATTTTCGATTTCGACTGAAGTTACTTGATGGAATTTCAATATTAAGTTTGAATTTTGTCCCTTACAACTCGAGTTTCACCTTTCGACATCTTCATTTAGTTCAAGTTCATTCGTGCCAGAGTATTAAATTCTAAAAAATCTAATAATATTTTTTTAACGTCTTATTTTGGCCGCACTCTTTTCCGCGAGTCTTCTAAAGCGGGTCGGCTTATTGTATCGAACCCGGTACGGCTTGTCTGTCAACACAAAGCCCGCCACTGCGCTATGCCGACCGGTTATGTCTACAGCCTCGGGTAAAAGTCTACACCAAGGGTGGCCAACCCGCGACCCGCGTGTCTACTTGTGGCCCGCGGAGCATATGCACACATTGTTTTCTTTTAGTGTACATAAAACCGCCAAAAGAATACTCCAACATGCGTAGTTCGTATGAGGGATTCTGGTCTCGGTCTTTTTCAATTCTTGAAAACATCTTAGTCAACTTTATTAAGTCTAAGGGGTTGAATGACCGTCAGTTCAAAGAGTTTCTCAAGTCTTTTGATTCACAGTATAATGACGTTACATTGTATGCAGAAGTAAGATGGCTAACCCGTGCTAAATTTTTGAAAAGAGTTTGATTTGAAGCAAGAAATACAATCATTCTTCGCAAGCAAGTCGAGAAGTATCCCATAATCTGAAGACAAGGAGTGGGTTAGCGACTTTGCATTTCTGGTCGTATAGTAAGCCACCTAAATGTTGTTAATACCCTTCTACGAGGGAAAGATCAACTAATTAATAACACGTATGGTCTTATTTCCGCATCCCAAATGTAACTTGGGCTTTGGGAACAACAGTTGAGGACAAAAATCTTCACGTACTTTCCTACATTGTTATTTCAGCCAGACGTCACACAAAATGGCGGCGAAATCAGACATATATTTTGTATTATTATATAATTAATACTCTAATATTATAAATATGTTTAAATCTCATTTTTGTATTATCTTCTTAAAACATCAATATATTTCTTGTTTGCTTTGAATAATAAAAGAAATTTTGTTGTACGGCCCGGTAAGAAATCTCATTTCTAAAATCTGGCTCAGCTGCTGAAAAGGTTGGTCACCCATGGTTTACACGATCCCAGAGTCGTGCATTGGAAACCGTCGAGCCGAATAGAAAAGAACTCGATAGCGGGCAGGTAGGTGTAATTATTTATCGTCAACAGATAGACGTATACAGAACTGGAAAGGTTAACCGCTAAGCAGTTAACAGATGAGCCCAGGAAGGAGACGGGCTCGCACCCGCCACACCACGCGTGCCAATCGTGGCATCTTCACCTTGCGATTAGGGATGCCCCGTCTAGAGATACTTTATCCGGGTATGCAATGTGATTATACAACAAGCATGGGTGTGAGCAGTTGTGCCGTGGTAAATAAATAGGTACTAGTTCGGTCATTGATTTCTTCACCAAGTTTTAACCAGGGATGTGGAGTCGTCGCGGCGTTTTGGCCGGAGTCGGAAATTTTGAAAAGTTTTAACTTTTTATTTTTGCATATTATATGTTAAGTTTGGCTATAGACCGGATTGGTTGGTTGATATTGAATACACATAAATAGGAAAGTTAGGGAAATGCGTGACGGAATAAACATTTTCAACGCGTGTTTTTGTTAAATGCTAGAGTCGGAGCCGTAATTTTTTTTAACGACTTCAAAGCCCTGGATACTTAATCCGGGTATGCAATGTGATCGTTCAACAGGTATGGGTGTGAGACATGAATATACACGTATTTTGCAGGGCTGTCGAGTCGTTTAAAAAAAACCGGACTCCCGACTCCAAAACATAGACCAAAAACGTTTTTCCCTAACTTTCTTATGTATGTATGTGTATTAACCGTTCATACGCCACGGCGTGCAGGCCTCTATCTATGAAATAGGCGTGGCGTTTAAAGGGTTAAATTTGAGCACTATCCGTGGTGCAGTTCTCAACGTCGCAAATTCGTCGTAATTTTTATTTAGCATTTTAGCATTAAAAATTTTCAATTTTAGCGTCAATTTAGTTTTCATCTATTTGTATTAAGAGTTTACTTTCAAATAATAAACAATTCCAATGAAATTCAATATTTATTTTATGGATTATATACAATTAATATACAACACAATAATTAAAAAATGTTTTGAAATGAAAATACATAAATATAGAAAAACAAAATACATGAATATAAAAATACAATATCAAATACAATTTTATTAAAACTAATCACTTCGTGTAGCATATTTCTACACTTTCTTTTTGGGTTTATTATTGAATGGGAATAGTAAATAATTATTCCAACTCAATAAAAACCCATATTAGCTTTCACTTCGAGAAATACATTAAATCAATTTGTCACATTTGATAACTCATTATTACCATGTAAAATTGGGATGATAAAACAGAAGCGAAGATGTATTGTAGACCTTTTCTACACCAGTATACATATATGGAGAAGTTAATAAATGTACGTTTGAACATAGTTCTGACGATGGGGTAAGCCGAAATAGCTATCAATCATTTTTTTATAATTTTTTAGAACTAAAATACATTGTTATTTTTCACCGTGTGAATACTTAAAATTGATTCGCCAACCACAAGTCCATTCATTGTCCTCGTAAAATTTCCCTACTCTCTTCGAAAGAGAGGTTGAACAACTGAGTGACAAGCATTTCTCGTAGGAAAAAAACATGCTGAGAAAATGTGCATTTGCTGAGCGGACATGGTATAAAAGAAATATATATTTAAATAAATAATACGATTTTTTCTGTTATTACAAATGTAACTATAATATTTTTAGTCGCAAGGCAAAAACATTGTTTCATCATCTCCTAAAACGTTGAATCATCAGCATCATCATGCCTATGATGGATGTAAACATATTTGATGATTGCATTTGAGTATTGAAACACATTTAGATAGTATCGAAATGAAAGTATCAGTACTTTAACGATATCGCACCATCCCTAGGACCCTGCACGTGACGTGTGAAAATATACACACCGCTTCGATTTCGTTTTCAATTTTGATTGCCACCTTTGAACCGGCATCTTGTATAACTCTAACACTGAGAATATTATCTTCGACGGTGGAATTTCGAATGCTGTTTCAACGGCAACTTATCTTCGCTCAACCCGTAAAAAGCCATTCTAAAAAAGTACTTCATGCCAGTGACGGCTGGTGACGGGGTGTTGGGGGGTGCAAAGGAAGATTCAACCATTTTTGCAAGAGTTCTTTCCTATACATCTGATTTTAAAACACTTCTATAGCATGGACTTTCAATTCCGATGTTCGCAATACCAACTGTTTCTCTTCCGTAGTACGGAAAAATAGTTGATACTTCCTTTTGCACCCCCCAGCACCCCGTCACCAGCCGTCACTGCTTCATGCTGTCAACGCGGTGAAGCGTAAGTCCGCAGTAATTTTGCAAAACTTTGACGCATGAACATAGTATCCCTTTCGCCTTTTTACTTTATCTTTTTATTTAACATCCAGGGCTGTGGAGTCGGTCAAAAATAATCCGACTCCAGCATTTACCAAAACCACGACTCCGACAGTGACCAAAAACACCACTCCAACTCCGACTAAAAACAGGTTAATATCGTCACTTTTTTTCCTAATTTTCCTATTTATGTGTATTCAATTAAATATCAACCCTATCAATGCGGCCACAAGCCAAATTTGACATATTAAATGCAAAAATAAAAAGTTAAAATTTTTCAAAATTTCCGACTCCGGCCAGAACGCCGCGACGACGACGACTCCGACTCCACAGCCCTGTTAACATCTATTAGCTGGCTGGAAGAATATGTCAACTCAGTAATACATTTACCAACAGGATTTTGTCGCCTGCTACGCATTATATAATTATAATTGAGGATTTCGACTGCAAGTGTTTGATGGAATTTCAAACTACGCGGTTTTCGCCTTTCGGCATCTTCAGGCATTTCAAGCGCACGAATGTACTTAAACTGTCTGAATGTACTTGAACAATGGATAATGTTTTACAAACAAGTAGAGCACATTACACTCAGGGATAAACGCAGAATGACCAATCATCAAGAAATTATCGAAAATCGAGGATTTCGACTGAAGGTTCTTGATGCGCGTTTCAATATCAAGTTTAAATTTTGTCCGTTTCCATGAGTTTTGTCGCTGACGACCCTGTTCATCCCCGATAAAGTTCATCCTTGCACATGAGTGCATGAAGATGCCGGTCGGCGAAACCAGGGCGCTAGTGAAAGGACTCATGGAAAAGAACAAAATTCAAACTACAGTGGAACCCCGATCTTACGTTCTCGCATTATACGTTTTCCCGCGTGTTGCGTTCATTTTCTATATTTCCGGCATTTAGTTCATATATAAACTTTCCCGCATTTAACGTTTGTTTTATACGGTCCCTTGAAAAACGTAGAATCGGGGTTTCACTGTATTCAGATTTTTTTCTCTCAGGTGCCATACATTTCGTTATTTCTTGAAAAGCAAAAACCGTAAATGGTGGGAAGACTTTAAATCCTGAGACGTAAATTCGGGGTATCGCTGGTGAATTTTATTAATCGTATTGTTTACGGGCGATTGGTAATGTGTATGCTTCGTCGAACCTCCTACTCAAGTGGTTCTCATGTGCGGGCACCAACAGATTCATAGTTAATATTGATATTGAATAAAAATGAGATTTTACAAGTTAATTTGTCAACATAGACACTGAAAATAAAATATTTTGTATGCATTTCATTGTGCATCATGAATTGCTAGTTAGTAAAAACTCAACACTTACATGTTGAGGTCTTTTTGGCAAAAAGGACTCAACACAAAAATTTGGTGCGGCCACTAGACATTTCCCTAGGATCGCTGATGTTCCTGATGCGGCCACATCCAAATTTCACGTGAGAACCACTGTCCTACACTGTCGATATAGGGACCGCGTTATAGAAACCCGACATATAGGAGACAAAGCATCTGTATAAAATTTGGGTTCAGTCTTTTTTGTGTATCTTGTAAATTGTACGAATTAAATACTGACACCGCCTTATGTGGTAGGTCATCAGAACTCTCTCGAACGATCTATTTTTCACCTCAGTCTATGAGTTTAAGTCGATATCAGGAAATAAATTCATTCTTATAATAATCTGTATTGAAATCTACAGCGATTCAATACAGAAGTATTTCAATTTCTCTTATCTCTTGACGCCCGACAATGCATGTGCTTCATAAAAAGTTCGTTAGGCGATAAATAATCCCTTATCGGCGGGCGCACGTGTTAACGATTTTTGAAACGGCCATTGTTTTTTCTTTCTAAAGTAACCGTTTATTTCATACAGCAGTGAGTGATTGGACGGCATTGAGAATGCACGCGCCTAATCCTCTCCCTAAGAATTAAATTCCTGATATCTTCTTCGCTATCGTAATATTGGTGTGTTGTATAACGTTTGAGATCGTGTTTTGTTTTAAAGAGTTCCATGTTTCTCCTACTCCGTTCACAAAATCCCTCTTCCTGAGTGTCGGATAGGAGGCTCCTTCTCGATTTACGAGGGAGCCGGAATAAAGGTCTTCTCAATACATCTAATTATATTTATTACATTCTAACATACTTTAATTGACTCACTTTACAAAAAAGCAACTAAGAAATATTCTTCCAATGCAGATATTTATGAACACTTAGTCTTTTAAGTAAATTGGATAAGTATAAATATCCAAGCAGTTTTAACCGGGTTTTTCGCATAAGATCGATTTCGTTTTGAAATAGCCTATTGCTTGAATATAAGCAGAGGATCAGTGCACCAATGCACTATTGTAATCGCCACCAGGAGACATAATATGTATATCCAAGGAGCACTATTCCAGGAATTTACTGTTGGCACTATAAAAGGAATATAAGGTTATATACAAAGAGATAGTCTGATATAATAACGAAAACTGGAGGAGACATAAAACAATGAGCGATAAAATTATCCGAGTTATTGTCTGCAACCGCGCGTTGGTTATTATATAATTAAATAATTCGTACATTTGGGTCAGTGAATTATATTTTTCTACGCATTGCCATTCGACATTTCAATGGCGTTCACTCGCTTGTTGAACTCGATTGTAAATTGTACGCAATTAGGTATTTTGAATAATTCTTTTATTTAAACTCGAATGCATTTTTTTTTCTCACACAGAAAACGAAAGTGGCAAAGGTATTATAATTACTTTCTAGCGTGAAAGATTCAATTTCAATTCCTTACGCATTGTAAGTTAATAAAAATAAGAACACATGTTTGGTACCTTTTTGGCACCCAACGTGGAGCATATGGACTACTCACAGAGTTTATCTCAACACTTTTATGGTGTTCACTGTCAATACATGGTGGAATGACATTATAATAAAACATTTTTAGTACTTATTCCCAGGACTGTGGAGTCGGTAAAAAATAGTTCGACTCTCCGACTCCAGCATTTACCAAAACCACGACTTCGACTCCGACTCCGACTCCAATATTGACCAAAAACACGACTCCGACTTAAAAAGTTTAATATCGTCACTTTTTTGTCATATTTTCCTATTTATGTGTATTCAATTAAATATCAACCCTAGCAATCCGGCCAAAATCAAACTTATTTAAATTCTTTCATGTGACGAAGGTATGGTTTCAACAGAAAGAGATGAAGTACGGGGCACCCTGTCTAGCATGGGTATATAAGCTATCTCTAATACAGGTTTAAAAACATAGTTCTGACGAAGGCGTAAGCCGAAATAGCTATCAACAAATATATAAAATAATTTATGTAGAACTAAAATACATTGTTATTTTTCTTTCCGTATTAAGCGCTTGTCGTTTACCTTGGGAAACATTCGTAAATAAATACAATTTTTGAAACATAAAAAACAAAAAATCGTTCGCGTTTCATACAGATTTGACCCCGGGCACGCGCACCCTAGGTTCGCCATCCCGGTTGTATAATATCGATATATTTCGAGACAGGTGTAACTCAAAATCGAGCTATTTATGTATTGAATAATAATTATTTACGCACGAAGTTTGGAAATGACATTTAAAACACCTGTTCAATTTTTTGTATGCTAATCTGGATATAGCAATGAATTTGATCAGAGTTTCAAAATCAATATTTGTAATATTCAATAAGGAAGTAGCGACATTACTAAAGCTGAACCGTAAACACATTGTGGTAACTTTGTGTCAGTTAATATTAAATTTAAAATAACTTTGATTATTCCACTACTGTGTTTCTAATTGTGCAACGTGTTTCGCACCTTTCAGAGGCATCTTCGAACTATCGCAAAGTTTGCGTTTTTAAGTTGGATTGATTCTAACATTCTGACATCAATTACAAAAATGGAGTTTGGGATTTTTTTCTTTTACGGGAAGAAAGGAATAATTATACTATTAATGACGTTAACATTACAAATCTGTTAACCAATTATTTATTTATTTATTTAAGAAAAGCAAATCATGGCATTACAGCTGATGCCAATGCGCCATGTATTTGACAAATATAAATACGTGTATGTATTTATATATATACATACATGTAAATACATAATATTAATCATTAATTAATTAAAAACAAGATGAAAACATTGAGTCATAAAAACAGAGAGAAAAAATTTATAAAATCACATTAGAAATTTTCACGAGTGAGTTCTGACAAAATCAACTTTTATTCATAAAATATAGTATTCGCCTGAACCTGTTTTATTTTGTTAAAGCTCTTCCCAGAGGCATTCCCATTGGCAGACCGGTTCTACCCCTTGGAAGAACAAACAACTCATGCTCACGATTCAATGAGATAATGAGATACAATCAATGGGAAGGGGTGAAAGCAGTGATGCCCAACCACTTTCGAGAGAAAGGCCAGATTATCAATTTTCAGATCGTTCGAGTTGGTAAAACTGATTAAATTATCGATATTTTTAGTGAATATACAATAGAAAACTGTACCGTTTTATTTTGTTCTTTCATCGTTCGCAAAAAGTTTTAAAGAAAAAGGGTGATTGATATTTGTCATTGCGGGCCGCATGAAATGTGACCGAGGGCTGCAGGTTGTGCATACTGTGTATTATTTAAGAATATAAAAATCAATCTTCCTTTATTACCTCCGGTAACCTTTGTGATAGTAAGTCCGAAGATGCGCCTGAGAGAGGCGAAACACGTGTCACAATTAGTAACAAAATACGAGGAGTCAGGGACGGCTCTTGTTATAGTGCATTGGTGCACTGAACACCCATTTATATTAAAGCAAATACGTGGAATGATTTAAGTTATTTTATATTTATGCCCTCAAACATTGCTTCCGGGTAGATTTTATATTAACAATACAGAACCGTATTCAACCGTATATTTCCAAAGGGCTTTGGCAAGTTATAATAAACTCTTCGACAGTATTTTGATTGCGAATATATTTTATCGTTTTATTTTTCCATCACGTAGCACCGTTATCCGTTCGAGTGGATTTTTTTATTCAGTTTTATTTTACGAATTGTCCGAGTCGTGTCTGCGAGACATTTACTTACACGTACAAAGGCCAAGTCAGCTCGTCGGAGATCCAACACTGAATCGAACGGTTGGTCGCGAACAACATTTCAGTAGATCCTGAATAAAAGTGGCCCCTCGGATACAAAATAATATGTTACATTATGTGTCATAGATACATATCAATAGATGAAGTGGATACGAAGATATTTCAATGTATATGACAGTCAGTTTCTTGTTCCAAGCTCCACTAAACCATAAACACAGTGATGCACAGCCTGTGGCTAGATTTATTTTAGATATTCCTATGTTATTATCTGGTCATTAGTATTTTCAAAAATCCCGATAATTATAACAAACCCACTTAATTCTTTGATACTTGTTTACATCAAATTTTCGCTAATTTACATTTTAATAACGGTTTGAACTTAGTGATCTACTTGTATATGTTACAGTGAATCTGTATTATCAGTGAAAATGTATCAAGTAATAGATTTGTATGACAGCATGATTTCACTGGTCTCGATCAGGAAAATTACTGGCCCAAGTCGATTATTTGCCAGCCTAAAATTTTGGTTTGCTTCAATGAAACAAATTCAGCAAGTAGTCCCTTTTCATAAAAAGAAAAACATAGGGCTGAAGATAGGGCGGTAAAATTTAATTTCAATGACAGCTTGGAGAAGAATATATTTTCACTGAGAATACAGTTTCACTGTAACATATATAAACGATACAAACTGTTTAGTACGCGTATACTCCAAGACACTCATTCTCGTAAGGGGTTTTTTTAAGTGTTTTCCCCACACAAGGCCCTCAGCTGACAGAATCTTATTAGAAAGTCAATACTTAGCTAGCTTACATGCGGGAAAGGGAAACAAAGTCTGTATCCACCCTAGCAATAAAAATAGCTAGGAAACTAGGAGCCCGCCTAGCGGACTCCACATATAGTTTTAGTAGGAAATAAAAGGTAGGAAAAAAAAAATTATTAAAAGTACATCCGTGCACTTGAAATGCCTGAAGATTCCGAAAGGGAAAACCCGGGTTGTTAGCGACAGAACTCATGGAAAAGTTAATATTTCGCAATTCAAATTTGATATTTAAATTCCATCAAGCGCCCTCAGTCGAAATCCTTAATCATTTTACTGTGTTGAACCAAAAGTACGTCCATACTCCTTTAAAGGTTAAGGTAAAATTCAGTAGCTTATGTATGTATAAAGTGTTCCCATTTTTGTACCTACATAAACGTTTTAAACGACCATCATTGTTTGACAAACAGCTCGCAGATATTAACGTATAATAAATACACATTAATGTAATAATTAATTCCACAAAAAAATACTGTCCTTTAAACAGCTATTTTTTTTAGCCAATCGACACTTATAATAAGGTATGTGCAACAACTGTGAAAAGGTGTTCTAAAATTAATTTATTTCTTTTGAAAACGTTTCTTCGGAACAAAATAAAAAAGCAAGCTTGCATACTTGGAAATAATTAACAATCGAAGGTTATTCATATATTCATGAAAACATTTTGCATGGTTTAATGGAAAGAATAAATGCGTAGTATAAATGAATATTTAGCAAAAATACTGTGTGAGATTATCATGATTCATCGATATTATTCAGTTTCTATAGTGGTATTAAATACCGGTTATTAGGGACTGAAATAACCTTGAAATAGTCGGTTTTATCTCAATACCGGTTATTGAGTATTATCACTTTTAAAAAATGAGCTCATATTTTTGGTGTGATCAGACTCACAACTAGGGCTGTGAAGTCGGAGTCGGAGCTTTTTGACCGCAGTCGGAGTCTTCGCGGCGTTTTGGCCGGAGAAAAGTTTAAGCTTTTCATGTTTGCATTTAATATGTCAAATTTGTCTATTGGCCGCGAAAAAAGGTAACGGTATTATACTTTTTTTAGTCAGAGTCGTGGTTTTGTTAAATGCTGGAGTCGGAGTCGAACTTTTACCGACTTAACAGCCCTGCTTTTCAGTGCCTAAACAAACCTTGTCGCTGGGCTCGAATCCAACTCCGAGCAGTTTAATTTGTATGCTGTCTTTTGCTCGTGTCTTACTATTATACACTTGAATGAAACCAGAATTCACCAACTTCCTCCTCTACATTGGTGGCGGACATGGTGAAAAAACCGATACTTTCATCTTAAGTCTGAAAGGGTATATAATTAATAAACCGGATTTTCGAATACACCAAAAACCTGTGGGCCAACCCTGACACCAGAATTTACCGAAAACAATAACCACTTCACGATGAGTATATATTTTCCACATTGGGAGCGGACATGGTGAAAAAATCTGACACTTTCAGCTTGGGTGTGAAAAAGAACATAATCAATAAACCGGTTTTACGAGTTTTCCGAAGACCGGTAGGGCCAACCCTGCCACCAGAATTCATCGAAAAAATTCATCAACTTTCACTTTAAAAAACTATTATTAGTCTCGACAAACATTATCAATTATGTTAATTCAAGAAATTCCGCTCACGATACCAAGTTAGCACCCATTCAAAAATGATTCTCGACAAACACAAAGAAATCTGTTATTTGTGTATATATGTAAATACCGGAAGATATGTTCGAGGTATTTATTGGTATTTGAAGAAGAATAAAAAAATATGATGCCAAATACGTTATGTGTAATAAAGGCATTCAATGTTCGAAACAAATGAGTGACGGGTTCTTTTATCTTTAACGTGCTTAAACGTTTGCCAATTTTAAAAGAACAACTAAATCAAATTTGAATAGTTTAAATTCTACACTTTTCCATGAATTTCGTCGCTTACGACCCGGGATTCGCCTTACGACATTTCAGGCTTTTCAAGTACACGGATGTACCTGAACATCTAAATCTTCCAAACTCACCGTTGTATGTACAGTTAAACCCCCGCTAACACTATAGTCGGGACCGTGGTATAAGAAGTAGTGTAAAAGGGGGCGTGAATCTCATACAAAATTAGGGACTTAAGATTATATATGAGTTTTGCAAAAAAAATATTTGAACGAAATATTTACGTAAATATATTTGGTTGTTAGGTGATACAATGCATAGCGCTCGCAAAATGTAGCAAACAGGAAGTCAGCACGCAGACGTGTATTGTCTGGCACGTGTTGTTTGAGTGTATGCGAAAGTATGCACCGTAGAGACGGTCAGCCGTTTGGCTGTGTGTGTGCATCGGCATCCGCCCCGGAATAACAGCCGGCAACGTTACATAGCAACGACAATGGAATGCGACCGTGCCATCGGGGGATTTGCGCCGAATATTTTCGGCCAGCGTGTTTTACGGAGTAGTGTTTTCGGAGGATAGACTGTATATTGGATGCCGCTGTGGTCAGGAGGAACATTGCTGGAGCGAATGGACTTTATGGAGTTTATCTTAACATATGGTTTTATACGAGAACTGCTTGTTACTAAGTTGCTCAACCTTTCTTTCTAAATTAAAGCAAATTTGTATTAATATCATTGTTTTTTTTTGTTTTTCTTATCAGATGATAATGCTCGCCATCCGGTCCTGATTCAATAAATTTTGGGTGGAATAAGAAGTACAAAATGTTTTATTATGATGCCAATCAACCAAGTATTGACAGTGAACACCTTAAAAGTGATTATTATTTGTTGTTGTTTTGATTCATACAATTACAGTTCTGAGTACAAGCAAAAAAGTGAACCCAAAACGTATGCAAGATACCAGATGACCTTCACATATATAGATAAATGTCTTTAAAAAAAATAGTACTCACTGATAATATAATTAAACTCAGGGGTCAGTGAATAAATCAATAAAAATTAGAGAAATTATGTTCAAAAAACAATGAATGAATGCAGTGGCGGCTGGTGACGGAGTATTAGGGGTGTAAAAAAAAAGATTCAACTATTTTTGCTTGAGTTCATTCCAATTCATTGGATTTTAAAACACTTCTATAACATGGACTTTCAATTCAGATGTTAGCAATACCAACGGAGTGCCATTCTTATGAATTTTTGGCTGTCCGTAGTACGGAAAAATAGTTGAATCTTTTTTTGTACTCCCTAATACTCTGTCGCCAGCCGCCACTGAATGAATGTTTACACCCACTCAGATAACGTTATATGCAGTGACGTAGATAAGATTAGATTAGAGTAGCGCAACCCGTGGTCCGTGGCGCAGTGGTTAACGTCGTTGGCTACCGTGCCATACCACCCGGGTTCGATCCCAGGTACGAGCATATTTTTTCAGTCGATAAATAGATTCTGCTCAGAGGCAATGGGTGTTTGTGTTGGTAAAAAATCCCTATCCCACCTTTCCGATCCCAAATAGCGACGCATGACAGCGATTAGCTTACCGCTACTCATGTCCCTAATCGTCGTATCCTTTCATCCCTACTCTCTTCGAAAAAGAGAGGTTAAGGAACTGAGTAACAGTTCTCGTAGAAAAACATATGTTGATATAAACTCCGCGAGAAGTCCATATGCTCCAAAATGGGAGCGAACACGGTTTAAAAAGATAAGATACCTAGGGTGGTAAAAATAAAAATAAATGTTTAATTCGATTATATTTTCATCAAAATAAAAATTAAAGATAGCATGTTTTTAATAAATCATTGAAACCAATTAGAAAAATAAATATCGGGCCCGCACGGACGCAACACTGCTGGAGAGGCATTTCTAAAGAAATGTGATCGGATTCATATGGTAGACTGCCACATCTCTGTAATTCACACCTAATGTGTGCGTTCGGTGCAAATCCGACAAACAAGCTTAACTCGAGTTGGTGCAATGAGCCGGCCTTGCGTTGTAACTGTGTCCTAATAACGTATACTTAAATTAATGATTTAATAATTTACCTTCTATTGAGCCATTGAACAAAGCAGGCCTGTGCAAACGTTTCGGTTTAAAGGCCACGTTAAGAAATCAAAAAATTGAAAGTGGTGACATTTTCAGCACATACATATTCAAGCCAGTTAAACCTTTTGATTTTGAACGTAATATTCTAATAAAAAGCATCTGTATTCTGATGTTAAAACCGGTCCTGATCTTAACACATTGGCTACGGGGAACGTGGTTTACGCTTCGTTTCTCCATGTGCTTTGATTTCACCAAAGAAAATCCCGGTACGTGGTGCATATGTCAACATCGTTGGCATGCCGTGGCCGGCCAGGTTTGAGTTCCGGTATGACTTTTTCAGTCGACAAGTTGATTCTGTTCGAAAGCAATGGTTGTTTCCGCACCCTTCCGATCTCACAAAGCAGCGCGTAGCGAAAAGTCCAGTCCTAGTCCTCGTAACGTTTCAATCCCCCTACTCTCTTCGAAAAAGAGGTTAAGCAACTGAGTAACAAGCAGTTCACGTACAAAAAATCAGGTTGAGATAAACACCGTGAAGAGTATATATACTCCAAGTTGAAAACGGACATGGTATAAAAAAAATGTTGATAAACTTATTTTGGACAAACAAACAAAAAATGTTTTGAGAATTTTTAATGACATACTATGTAAAATTTGAATTTTGTACTTTTCCGTGAGTTTTGTCGGTAACGACCCGGGTTTCGCCTTTCGGAATCTTCAGGCATTTCAAGTGCATGGACGTTATTGAACTGACGCGTAGTAAACAGTTTGTATCGTTTATATACAAAAATAAAAGTAGACAACGTCATAAAAACGTATTGAATTGAAAATGATTGCATAATTAGGTTTTGAATAAAATTATGGAATCATTTTATTGAATATCATTATTTTGTATGGATAACGAAGAAATCTAGGGTTTCGTGACGAGTCTGCCATGATTGATTTTTAATGAATGATCTGCGAAAGAAATCGTTGATAATTTATTGTTTATTTAAAGTATATTTGTTATACGTTAATCAGACTTTTAATATGCAAGAATTAATTACCTTTATTGCCGCAATTGTTGTTGTAATATAAACAATGAAAACCACATTAACATTTCACTTCACTTTATAAACAGTTGTAAGCAGATCACGTGTAGGTACTGTAGGTGTATGGTGTGCCGCTGTCTCTTTTCTACTCAGACGCATCGACCAATCGAATGGAAGAGATAGATGCGGCACAATCGAACGGTGTGATTGTGCCTCTCTATCGCTTATCCGCGCTCTCGCTCGCACGCTTGCCTTCGGCGTAACGCGACAAACGGGACAATGAGTCATGTTTTTTCGTGCGTGCAGCGGGCGTTCATCGATTTATAAGACGTTGTCACGTCAATAAAAGTTAAATTGCTATTAACGTAATATGAATTGTAAATGGGATTCAGTGAATTAGGTGGGTTTGTTTATAATTATCGGGATTATTGAATGTAGTATCGCAAATACTAATCAGCAGATGATAACATAGGAATAACGATACGTAAATCTAGGGTTTTGTCTGACCTGTAATTGATTGATTTATTGATGAATGATAATTATTTAATCGGACAGAACTCATGGAAAAGTACCAAGTTCAATTCGATTCAAATTTGATATTGAAATTTCATCCAGCACCATCAGTCGAAATTCTTAATTTACATAATATGTATCGGGCCGCGGTTCGACAAGGCATGGAACAAATCTTCCCTATTGCATTTAGTATCATCTCTAATAACACCTAATAACTACTCGAGTGCTATTTGCGTCATTCGGCAGACAATGCCCATGTCATTACGGGGATATATGTCATCATGGTTTGTATGCCTTATGTCATAATGTGCGGTGTGCGGCATAAGACGTTAACGCATAACTTCCATTGTTGTATTTTTTAAAATCTTCTGCTCTTAATGTGTGATAAGGTCACGTGAGATCGCCATCTTTTGATAGCCGGATGAAACAATGTCGTTTCAACGAAGAAGTATTTCACGTATTCGTGTGGCAATATGGCGTCTAGTCCAAGTCGGGGTAAACCGAGTTATACCTTATTTTTTAATGAGTAAAATTGCAATTACAATTCCATAAATAATATATGATACTAAGTACCAGTTCAGTATTATTATAATTCCACTGGCAATCGCCGATTAGGGACTTCAATACCGGACGAATATGTGCACACCGGTATTACGTATTTAATTTTTGGTATTGCAATTTAAATGGCGGAACTAGAAATTTATATTAACATTCGAATGCACAGGAAACATGCAAGTGACACATACAATATTAATAACAAATTTTTAGTACTTATTCTACATCAAATTTATTGAGATCAGGACCGCTTTCGCTCTGATAATGACCTCTAAAAAACGTGGAGATATTTGCAAGTACTAATTAATGCTTGACAACCGGGTATTTTAAATACTCCGCTTCCTCAATTGTGTGAGGCTAGGGTTAGATTCTAAGTTGTTCTAAACTATCAGTTGATTTTTTTAGCTATGAGCGAAAGCGGTCCTGATATTAAATGATATGTATGAGGAGCTTGCGATCAAACATGCTTAAATCCAGTTTTGACAAAAAACGAGTTAGCGATTTAATATGGAAGAACGTATTCAAAAGCTTAGAATTTCATTTTCAAACTCTCTGAAATCCTCATAGCTTCCATGTAATTCAATATCAAAATATGACTATAGAATCAAAACTGCCCAAATCCTGTTGAGTTTTGGTTTCGTAAATACCCAAATCCTAAAACGGCCAATAGCGTGTTTGCATTTGTCGGCCATGACAGTTCAGTCGGTAGTAATCCAGCCCACATTGAGTGAATTTTAATGTTTTTGTGTCTAGTTTTTTTTTAAACATGAATAATTTGTGACGGGGATATGTTTTTATACGAAAAGTGTGTATATCTATCTCTGTTCAGGAAAAAGTGGATGTGGTAGTTTTTGATCCCAAGCTCCTCAATTAATGGAAGCAGCACGATATATTATACTGAAGGAGACAAATTTATCTAATGTTTCACTAGTGAGAATTCCAAACAAGTTTAACTTTCGTATGTTAAAAGCTGAAGTGTCCAATAACTATCGCCGTCCAACTCACTTATGAAGTCACCCTAGCTATATTTCGAAATAGCATAAATACCGGTATGCCTTTTCCGGTACTGCCGTTTATTGCAAACCCTATTGCCGATATCAAGAAAATGTTCAATGTTGCGTGAAGTTTCACGCAATACTGCTACAATATGGATGGAGCATAAGCTGTGAAATAATTATCTATGCTCCTCGAGTAGTCGTGAGTCTAGCAAATAACTCTATTTAACTAGTCAGTTATCTATTGTTTGCAGAAGAACAAACAAAAAGCATCCGTTCTGGTCTAAATTTATTAATCAGTGCAAACTAGAGGTCTGCACGGGCTCGGGTAAGCACGCGGGCCCGAGTCCGGTTCAGCACGTGGATTGGGTCGGGCCGGGTTGCAAAGGTTTAGAATCGGGCCCGGGTACACAGAAAATAAAGTATAAATCTGATTATTCCGGATGTTATTTAGCATGTCCGCCATTTTTGTATATTTAAATTACATACATATTATAATTTGATGAGTTGATATAAACATATTTTGAATGTTGATTAAAATTTTGTTGAAAAGTTGAAAAAACTGTCGGGTTCGGGTAAGATGTTCGGGAATGAGCCTCGGGCTAGGGTCGGAGATTTTCGGGCTCGGGCCGGGTAGAATTTTTAAATTTCAGCCCGTGCAGACCTCCAGTGCAAACAGAGAATGTGTCTATCAAGGTGACGGATTGGAAAGACAAATAACTCCAATTATCATGGCCTACTCATATGTCATTATGGTTTGTTTGGTTTATAGCCATTATCGTTATTGTAAAAATGTAGGTAAAGTTTTAAAATGGGGCAGCTGCAGACTTGCAGTTTATTTTTTTTATTCAGGTGTTTATTGTCATTTCTTTGTGGAAAGGCATTGGCAAGTATGTGATGCTCCATGGTTCGTGCGTTGATCGCTGTTGCACAGAGATTTAAGTGTACCCACTATTCGCGAGTTCTTTCGTGAAACCTCTAAAAAGTTTCATAAGCCTGTAGGCCATCACTGCAAAAAAGAAACAATCTCTTGCCTGCAGAATATGCCAAGAAGGCATCAGAGAATCGATATAGACCGAGAGTTATTCTTCTCGATGACCCTCCCTAGGTAGATACGAAATAGTAAGCTGACTTCTTCATCTGTAGCGATCGCGCCCTCCTGTCGGCAGCGATGGGAAGGGAATGCAAACAAACAAAATTTTTAAAAAAAACACTTGGAGACAAAGGAGACTGGAAGAACTTTGGTGCTAGCGCGCCTTAGAACTCAAGCTCCGTCAAATAGATATCCAAAAAATAAAAAAAAATATATTACATTAGTTCATTCTGGCACTTGAAATGCCATGAAGATGCTCGAAGGGCGAAACCAGTTTTGTTCGCGAAAAAACTCAATATCGGGACCTGTTTCGCTCATTAGATATATAGATATAGTTCTGACGATGACGTTAGCCGAAATATCTATCAAAAAATATATAGAATAATTTCTGTCATCTTTCCTTTTTCACCGTATTATAATGGAGTTTTACCAAGTATTTGCCAATTCAATAAATCATTTTTGTTATTTATCATTTAATAATATTAGAACAAATCTTGCTTTATTTCGCATTAAAATGAACATCAACAAAGTTACCGCCGAATCCATCGAAAGTACGCATTATGTATTTTTTCTCAAAAGCTTGACAGAGTCACTGACAGCCTTCTTGCTTGGAACGAACGAATAAGTGGACGGCTGTGGAGTCGTTTAAAAAATACGACTCCGACTCCAACATTGACCAAACACGACTCCAACTCCGACTAAAAAAAGGTTATTTTCGTTACGTTTTTTTCCTTCTTTTCCTTATGTATGGTGTATTCAATTAAATATCAAACAACCAATCCGGCCAAGAGCCAAATTTTCCATATTTTTTTAAATTTCCGGCCACTCCTACTCCGGCCAAAAAAACCCGACTCTCCGACTCTGACTCCACATCCCTGAGAATAACTCTCAAATTGTTTAGTACACTCTGACTTCTTTAACAGTTCAAACGAGTTTGCGGCAGCCGTTGATACTAAATAAATTTTGTCCCCTCTGACATAAGAATGCACCTACCACACTCAGCCCACGGGTTCAGTATATGTATATCAAATTAGGGAATTTAAAATTTTCGAACTCTGGCAATCTTTTCTTTTGTCGACGTCATTCAGGACATTCTCACAGAGCCACTCTTTCGAGTGCATAAGTAGCGTGGTCAGTCTTTATCTCTTATTTTTACAGCAGTATAGCAATCCCTAATAATTATACTCATTGTTTATGCAAAATGAATGTGAATTCAAAACATCATTAGAATACATTTTAATGATTATGTTTACAATGGCGTGATTATGTTTCCATTCATATTGCGATAACAATCGAAGGGCGTGCTGTCGCAACATATTCCACTAATGATATATGTTGACTTTAGGGTCAGCGTCGCGCCGACTTGCATGAGATAATACGACGTGTTGGTAAACATCAGACATGTCCATAACATAAGATGTAGGCCCATTTTAAGCTATTCGATATTCGGATATTTGGGAAAATATCCGGATAGTATTCGTATTCGAGGAAAGATCACATCACAATTTCTCCACATTTAAAGAATAATTATGAATATCCCAGGTTGTGGTTTTTTTAACATTTGCCCAACTCAGGTGCTATCAATATCTTATCATAATACTTTATTTTAACGAACCGGGCTAGGACTCGGGGTCAAAAAAAACCTTTATTGTCGTAATTTATTTATTATGCAGCTGCAAATTTTAAATATTGTAATTCAATGTGTCAATGGCATTGAAATGTGTATTTATATGTTTTGTTTCTATCTATGATTTTACAAAAGTGGGAAAAGATTTATTCTTAAATTATTATAAAATTATATAAGTGAGCAAGGAAACATTGATCGTGCAACATCTCTAATTGCGTGCGAGTTATGCGAATATTTATTAAAAACTTAGAAATCGAGACCACTGTCGGCTTGCAAAAGCACAATATGTTTTTTAAATCATAATTTTAATACTATTGTACAACATTTTAGCCATGTCAAAACTATCCGGATAGGTTAAGTTTTAATATTCGATATACGAATAGTTGATTTTGATGAATAGTTGGAATCCCTAGTTCTGACCGAGTACAGCCTCCCAGACTTTCAACATTGAATTGATAATTGCTCCAGCTATCCCTAATCAGATCGCGAGCTCTTTGCGCTGGTTACCAACTCCCGATGTGTTTACCCCAAATGTTTAGCCTTAATTTGTATTAAATAATGCGGCCCATTCGGACATTGCGTAGAGATACAAGTAAGCGGCACAAGCAGCCACGTTTCATTTTTGATTAAAAGCAATTCTTATCTACGTTTTTAATCAGTCACGAAATTCGTATACCTGGCCAACTTTGTCCTTCGGCGCTTACTGACTCAATCAATATCGGTATATTTTTTTCGACACTTTTAAAAAGACACGATTAACATTTCTTTTTTTCTTGCGAATTTTTATTGTCTACTAACTACTTTAAGTTTCCGGATACGGTTTTAATAAACAAGTATTTATTGTGACTCACACAACCTGGTTTTTAGGTCACCTATAGCAATAATATATATGTATTGTTGTTCATAAATATTAAAATCGACTGTGCATTGTTTGGGAAAACCAGAAATATAGAAACAGTGTTTTTCAGGATTTCGACTAAAGTTGCTCGATGGAATTTCAATACATTATCAAGCATGAATCGTTTGAATTTTTAAATTATGTTGTACAGACTGACCACGCTACTTATGCACCGAAAGAGTGAAGCTGTGAGAATGTCCTGAATGACGCCGACAAAAAAAAGATTGCCCGAGTTCGAAAATTTTATATTCCATAATTTGATATAGACTGTACCCGTGGGCTAAGTGCGGTAGGTGGATTCTTATGACAGAGGGGAGTAAATTCATTTAGTATCAACGGCTGCCGCAAGCTCGAATGAACTGTTAAAGAAGTCAGTGTAAGTCCGTGGTGCCGTGGACAACGTAGGTGGCTGCCGTGACGGACCACCCGGGTTCGATTACCAGTACGAACAGATTTTTTCAGTCGACAAATCGATTCAGTTCGAAGGCAATGGGTGTTTTTGTTGTTAAAAATCCCTTCCCACCTTTCCGAACCCGAAAAAGCGGGGCACAGAGCGATTAGCTAACCACTAGTCTTTTACTTGTCATCTAAAACTTCCTATCTCCGAAAAAGAGAGGTCGAGCAACTGAGTAAAAAGCAGTTCTCGGAAGAAAAAAAAACTAGTTGAGATAAACTCCGAGAGGAGTCCATATGCTCCAAGCTGGAAGCGGACATAAATGTAATATACTAATATAATTACTTATCCAATTCAATTTAAATATGCACAGACTACCAAGAGGATTTTCAAACAAAAAAAACTGCAATACATGAAAAGAAGCATAAAATTTTAAATTACTTTGATTATTCCATGTTTTGTGTAACTAAAATCGTGACACGTGTTTCGTCTCTTTCAGAGACATCTTCAGACTTACTATCAACAAGTTGACTTTTGTAATTAGAATAATATGATTAATTAAAAAAATCATTACTACAGCAAACTTTGCGATAGTCCGAAGATGCTTCTGGAAGAGGCGAAACACGTATCATAATTAGTAACACAATACGTGGAATTATCAAAGTTATCTTATATATATAAAACCGAGACGGCGTATGTATGTCTGTGGGTCTGTAATTCCCTTTTGCATTGTTGGTCATTAAGTTGCCATAAAAACGAATATAAAAGAAAATATGTTTGAATTTTTATCGGCGAAGAAATTTAGTCAAAATGTAATAAATTAGTCTTCTACCAACTTTTTCCCGGCTTTTATTAATATAATAATGTGTATTATTTTCGTGAAGGTATTATTTGACATTTCTTTGACAGCAAATTAGATTTTTTCCATGAATTTGGACATTTTAATGGGCGAGAATGGGGCAGGGCTGTCATCAAATTAAATAAAGTTTGTGATTTTATTTTAACTCTATGTATTTTGGATGTTTGATTTTGTGATATAATTATGTCGAATGATATAACATTAAATAATTATTGGTCGCTTAGTCCGAGCGACGCCGGGTAGCAATACTAGTTTTATATAAAAATGAACTTCCACAAAGTTTCCGCCGAATCCATCGGAAGTTGTTAGAATTGACGCAATTTTTTTTCACTCCTTTTGCTTTCTTGAAAAGTATCGATTTGTCACTAACGCCCTTCTGTTTTGGAAAAGGCGATATACTTTCGATTGATTTTGCTGTATGTATGTACTTTAAGTAAACATTAATTATGTTTATGTTATTAAATTAAACTAAAAAATAATAGTTCGTTCCATTTTCAAAACATTCACTAACGGTCAAACGATTTTGTTTTGTTTTTATACAGAACTACGAAAGGCCAATCAGACGTTGATTTATATGACACGTGTTAGCATTTCAAATCGTGGAACATCTTTCGTGGAGTATTAATAATATTTAAATATAAATATAGCTCAAAATATTGCAACGAACTCTGATATTAGATGTTATGTGATTCGCAGAAATGGAGCGATGACTGGTTAGGATAATCCAAGCCGTGTGTTTTGAGGGTTTTTTGGATTAAATTATTTATCGTAAGTGTCTAAGACGGGAGTCGGAAAACCGCAAACAACTGTTTGGGTATGCGTGTGTGGTCCTTTTATAACATTGAATTTAACAATATATTTTATATAAATAGCATATTATAGTGTTTGTATACATATGTATAATAGGAAATATTACATAATTATAAGCGGAACACTTTTAAACATTTAGATGCCTGTGACGTACGATACACGCAGTGCCATTTTAAAACGATTGTCGGAATGATTTTTTTTTAAATTTAAATACTTGTTACGGTATGACTCTCTGGTTTAGCTAAAATACATCGCTGGAATAAATGGATTTCATGCAAAATCAGGGTTCACGCATTTTATTATAATATCTCACTTACACGTTCGTTAGTTCGCGACGTGTAAGCTGGCACAACACATATTAGTTACTTTATCATTTATTTGCATTGTAAATAAGATTTTTCATTTATTGGTATTGAATTTAAATCTATAAGCAGTGAATATATCTGTCTGGCCAAGTGCAGTCCAGTTCAATTATTTCCGAGCAATTGAAATGCCTGAAGATGCAGTAATGCGAAACCCGGGTCGTTAGTGACAAAACTCTTGGAAAAGTACTTAATTCAAACGATTCATCTTCAGTCATTATATTGAAATTCCATCAAGCCCCTTCAGTCGAAATTCTTAATTATTGAATATATTTGTGTTGAGACAACTCATTTTTGCATAGATTTTCGTGAAATTGTATTGAAAGATGTATTTTGATTGGCTTTGATTGACGCCTATTATATGTAAGTGTTAGTTTAACTTATTTTTAATAATGAATTATATATTTGTTTAACCTTGTTGGAATCTTGGGTATTTGTAACGTTGAGTAGTGATAGCAACACCGATTTTACCTACGCCGGGATCCCAGTTTGTCAGATATTTTCTCAAATATAGAAATACGGGCAATAACCGTGTACAAAATTATTTAATGACTAGTTTAAACAAAAGTTTTAACTGAGAAGTTTCTTTCTGAAACCGGTATTATTTGAACACGGAC
This sequence comes from Himalopsyche kuldschensis, assembly GCA_028554975.1. Taxonomy (NCBI): domain Eukaryota; kingdom Metazoa; phylum Arthropoda; class Insecta; order Trichoptera; family Rhyacophilidae; genus Himalopsyche; species Himalopsyche kuldschensis. The sequence goes on along the minus strand of JAHFWI010000031.1, from coordinate 693,664 downwards.
CCGCCCAAGATTGGCAGCTGTGATGAACTAGGCTTTTTATAGTCGTATATGTTAAACCTTGAAGTTCCAGACGGTGCTTAACCCTTTTAATCCCCCGGCCCGATCTACAGACCCCGCAAATACATGCGTAGAATACCAGGGGCCTAAGATAAGGATTTTTAGAGTTTTTTTTAATACTCATGTAAAAGTGAGCACAATATAAAGCAGTCATTTCCAAAGTGGTCTTCTTGATAGATTCAAGGTTAAGCCTGACTAAATTGAAGCCAAATATTGAAATTTTGCTGCCAAAGCATCAAGCTCATCCCTCCCATTAATACACTGTTTTTGTGTATTGTTGTATGTAAAAATATAACTAGATTTTCATGTATAAATGTATAGTGATGCAACATGACATATTTATTTTTATTTTAAAACATTCTACTCTAGGATAAAACCTATTAAAGGGTAAAAAATTAATAGTTCTGTGTTAGATTTTAGGATAAAACCTATTAAAGGGTAAAAAATTAATAGTTCTGTGTTAGATTTGAAGAAAACAATATCTAAAATTGTTGAATTTGTAAAAAATATATTAGGGGTCTACCTAAAACTGAAAAAATCGGAGTTTGGGAACCTCTGATATAAAGCATTCAAAAATATTGAGGGAAAATACGACATTCATAACAAGTATTTTTGAGAAGGGCAGTTAAGTACTGAAATTATATCAGATGAGAATTTTTTAAGGACAAATGAATACACCATCTAGCTCAGTGTTTCTCACGTAAAATTTTGCTGTGGCCGCATAAGGAACGTCAGCGGTCTTACGAAAATGTCTGGTGGCCGCACTAAATACCTAAACATGTATGTATTTGAGTTTTTGCGAACTGACAATTCTGGACGCACAATAATATGCATCCAAAATATTAATTTTTCAGTGTCATTGTTGACAAATTCACTTGTAAATGCACATTTTTATTAAATATCAATATTAACTATCAAGCTGTTGGTGGCCGCAGCAAAATCCTGTTGGCCGCACGTGAAAACCACTGATCTAGCTTCTTCGTCAATTTATGCTGTTGGACGCCCATCAATTTGACCGCAGCAAAAACAGCCAGTCCGAAATTTGTACAAGTTTGCAAAATCGATTTGTTGTTTCTGTCGAACGTCTCATGCATTCTAATACATACAAATTACGACAATTACATGTATTATGTAGAAACATTGTGTTGTACAACTGAATATGCATGAGGTTGAAAAACTTGTTAAAACAATTACTTACAAATAAATTGCCCGGGTAATCTGGGTATTTTTGCTATCTTGTATGTTGCGATAAAAATCGTTTCACAGACAATAAAAAGCGAACGAATTCATTGAAGATTCTGCATTCCGCCATTTCTTGTTGCGATGGCGTCGAATTCTCGAAATTTAACAATTTAAAAAAAAACCAGATAATACTTAAAAACATTCCGTTAAAATGTAATTATTCTTTTGACACTTATTTTATTTTTAAAACTTATAAAAACACATTATGTAACTTTTCTTAAAAGTTTGTCAGAATCACTCGCTGCCATCTAGCATGGAAAGGCAGTATAGTTTGTTGAGTCATTGCAATTAACGAAATAAAGGTGAAAATGATAGCATGATTATCATGAATATGTTTCCAAGCAAAATAACATTAATTCCTAATATCTTTCCGCTTCTAAAGATGCTCAAATAATAAAAATAAATAAGTGTTCGATGGAGTTTACTCCGCGATATTTTTAGGAAGGCGTGTAATAGGTTAACCAAACCAACATCGTAATGAGTTAAACATTTAAAAATTGTAAGCAGTACCGTAAAACGGGGTGAATAGAGACAAAAACAAGGATTGAACTTTAGCACAACTTTACTAAGAATCCAATGTATTTTTTACTATTTATATATAATTCTTTACAATGACTATAATACTATCTCTCGAATGAAAAAACCAAACCAACTTAATGATTGGCCAAAATTGAACCAAACGTGTTTAAGTTCGATGCCTGTGCATCCGTACTTTTTGACCCTTTATAAATTTATTCGCACGAAAATTAAATGAAACCAGGTTTTTTTAGTTAATAAGTACCGTAAAACGGGGTGAAAAGAGACTCAATTTTATCATATTTAATGAAAAAATTGCTGATTAAGTATTTGGTTTTTTGGGCCGCAAAAAAAACCATTTCGGGCCGCATGCGGCCCGCAAGCCGCATTTGTGCATCACTGGTATAGATTCTTCTATCAGTTTATCTCAACATATGTTTTCTACGAGAACTGCCTTGATACTCAGTTTCTCAGCCTCATTTTTCAGTAGAGAGTAGGCATTGAAAGGATACGAGGTGTAGGACATGTCTAGTGGTTTAATAATTGCATTTTGTGATCGGAAGATGGGAAGGGATTTTTAACCACACCATGTCTTCGAACAGGATCGATAAATTGTGTGAAAAAATCAGCTCGTACAGGGACTCGAGAACGGAACGTCCGTCACAGTCAACGACGTTGACCACTACACCACGGACACGACACAAATTTCGATAATATTTACTATGCATATTTTATAACAAGCTTTGAAATTCAAAAGTCTACCGCGGAGACGAATCGAACATATCAATTTACATAAATTCTTTGAAAAAAAAGTTAGCGCGAAATAAAACACAGAGTGAAGATGTTTTTCTTTCTTATGTCATTACAAAAACTCTAAAAAAAACAGATACCGTAAATCGGGGTGAATAGAGACTGCGGGGCGAATAGAGACAAAAACAAGGATTGAACTTTAGCATAACTTTACTCAGTATCCAATTTGGCCAAAATTGAAACAAACATGTTTATGTTCGATGCCTGTGCATCCTTACTTTTTGACCCCTTATAAACTTCTCTTTTATTGCACCAAAATTAAATTCAATCATGCTTTGTTTGGTTAATAAGTACCGCAAAACGGAATAAATAGAGACTCGTATAGAATTGAGGTTCATATATTCCAATCATTACAATCTGTATTTTTATCTCTATTCACCTGCCAAGTCTCGATGTATTCGCCCCATTTCAATATGAATAGAGACATCGAACAAAATTCAATGTGTCTTAATAACGATAGTGAATATTTGAAAAATATTGTCATGAATGTGTAGTAGGACCAAAGAAACAAGTTTCAAGCCATGCATATTTGATTTATGTGGTGCAGGTATGAAGATACATAGCCGTGAAGGGTGAATAGTTTCTCTATTCACCCCGTTTTACGGTATAAGAAAACTTACATGAGATATCATGACGTTCAGGTGTTAAATTTCACTGCGTGGTGAGATGACTCTCAGCAAATGTTTATTTGACGGTGATCTCCTCGCATCATCAGTCAAAAATATCGTAAAAACTCGTATCGAATAATCACTTGGTCGAATTATTATTTCGCTTGTTCACTGCCTGTCAAACCCAGCCCCCGGGGTTCTTCGACAACACACAATAGATATTATAATACCGTTCAAACATTCCTTCACTCACTTGTTATGTACACACAATTATGTATGGAAGAAGTCAGATTATAGAAAAACGCAGGGTTATTATCATTAGACTCACTTTTAACGGAAATTAGTTTCGTTAGGCGTAAAATAATTCGAATATTCCCTGACCATAAACAAGGAACACAGTCAAAGCCAAACGTCAAGAACACGGCAAATCAACAGGTCCAATTCTAGTAATTTAAATTGGTAAACACGTGATACCTAGTTAAAACTGTATTTAAATTATTAAAAATTTAAAGAATGCAGCTATACGCCTATCAGTTTATAAATAATTCGCACAGAAGACGGATATAAGTTCACATTAATAAATGCAGTGTGTGCTTGTAATGTTCCGATTTCATAAAAGGTAAACTAACTGAGCGAGTACAAACAACCGCACACAGCCCCTTCAGGCAACAAACTAAAATAAAAACTTTTGAACACATGCACAGAATGAACCGGTCTTCCACCTATAAAGCAGTCGACGTATTACACAGTGAGACTTTGTACACTGTTTCAATCTCGACTTGAATAGTGCCTGACGTAAGTCAACAAACTCAATTATATATTTCACTGTGGAGTCGGAGTTTTTTGGCTGGAGTCGGAGTCGTACCGGAGTTGGAATTTTTGAAAAGTTTGAACATTTTATTTTTGCAAATAATATGTCAAATTTGGCTATTGGCCCGATTGGTTGGTTGGTATATAATTTAATACACATAAACAGGAAAAGTAGGAAAAAAACGTGGCGAAATTAAACCTTTTTTAGTCGGAGTAGGAGTCGTAATTTATTTAACGACACCAAATCCCTGATATATTTATGTATTTTCAAACGAATAATTTATTATATAAATCATTGTTTTCATTTCAGTTAGAATCAATATTTATCAAATAGGGTTGAATCTCAAAGGAAAACTCAAATTAGAATGATATATGTATAAGTTTGTGGAAGTTGATTGAATATAAAATTAAAACCATAATTTTAATATTTCACGTATTCTGTAACATGCTTTTCAAAGAGGTGAAACACTCCAATTGTTACACAATACCTGGAATACTGAAGCAATCATCTAAATTTGTAATAATTATAAGTTTCTGTCACTGCCCTATATTTAAGGCACTCAGAATACTTTCGAGCAATCTATTAATTACCTCAATCTATGACTTTAAGATCGATATCAGTTATCCTTCTAAGTACACTCTACATTCCGATTTATAGCAATTACAATGAATGGAGTTTTTAAAATCATTTTTCTCCGACATCTTAGCGGCGTCTCTGGGATGATACTGGAGCCACCGTCTCAATCTAAATATAGCTGGCCTGTTCACCCACTTCACTTTACATAATTCAACTAGTTAACACGATTTAAGGAACGTGTTTCATGCGTGATTTCTATAGGATATCAAAAATAGTCACTTTATCACATTGAATTCACAAATATGTTATAATCGGTTTACATTTTGACAATACTCTTAATGAGTGTATCCAGAACTTATTTTTATCATAAATTATGTGGATCTTCATAATGTTTATTTATTTGAATATGTAATTGCTAATCGTTCAAGTCTGTTGTAGGTTTTAAAAGATTTTAAAAAGATAGGAAGGACAGGAGAAGTGGTTTGCTTATTGCACTCGTAACGTCCTGTTAATGGATGTGGGAGGGTACCGTAAAACGTGGTCAATGGAGACACTTTTTACCCTTCACGACTATGTATCTTCATACCTGCGCCACATTATTCACATATAAATGGCTTGAAACATGTTTCTATTGTCCTTCTACACATTCATGACAATATTTTTCAAATATTGACTATCGTTATTAACACACAGTCAATTTTGTTCGATGTCTCCCATCACATTGAATTGGGGTGAATAGATACGAGAGAGGGTGAATAGAGACAAAACAAGAGGTTGTAGTGATTGGAATATATAAACCTCTTTTCTATATGCGTCTCTATTCACTCCTTTTTACGGTACTTATTAACTAAAAAGAACATGTTTGATCTTAATTTTCGTGCAATAAAATAGAAGGGTCAAAAAATCAGGATGCACAGGCATCGAACTTAAACAAGTTTGTCTTAATTTTGGCCAATCATTTATTTATTTTAATATGATAAATTCAATTTTACTTTTTATTCTTCCTAACAAGTGATAGCTCTGTTCTCTGTTATTGACATGTTTATGTAATATCGCCTTAACCTTAGCTTCTAGACAAGAAATGCAGTATTCTAGTGGTATTGGTTTGGAAAGACGCGGGCGCAGTTAATACCTACCTATTTTACTTACGTACCTATTCAGGGAAAATTATTATTTCACTGGTGACAGGGCTGTCATCGTACAAAGTCCCACCCCTAATATTTTTTTTAAATTTCGAATCTTGAACTTTTGTTTCTTCTATTGGCCTTCGTGACCAATTCAATCGAATAGATTTGTATACCTCCATGATTTTTTTATATCTTCGATGGATTTGGCGGTAACTTTTAATATAAAATTTAAAATAACTTTGATTATTCCAAGATTCTACAACCCCTCCTTGATTCCCGTAAAAGAAAAAATCCCAAACTCCATTTTGTAATTTTATCATTTTAAAATATTAGAATCGACATTGCTTTATTACTTAAGCAAACTTTGCGATAGTAAGTCCGAAGATGCCTCTGAAAGAGGCGAAACACATATCGCAGTTAGTAGCACAATACGTGGAACAATCAAAGTTATTTTAAATTTTATATTAAAATAAACTTCCACAAAGTTACCGCTGAATCCATCAAAAGTACATTGATATTGTTTCATCGTGTTATAATGGAGTTCTACCAAATAAATGCCGATTCATTTGGCTTTACAACCATCCAAACATCGCTCTTATGCCAATTTCACACACATGTCTGACAAAAGTTATGGTAAAGGTAATGTATTATTATTTTAATAACGTATATTTTAGATTTTTATTTCATAATGATTATCTGATTTTAAGCTTCCATACGAAGCACGTGGCACAGTAGCAAAACACGTGGAATAAGTTATTTTATATTGTATGAAGCTGTTGGTGGCCGCAGATGAGAACCACTGATCTATGCTAACGCACGCCTCGTCATTGCGAATTATATCAAATCCAACATAAGTCACGTGATTTACGATTTGACGCCAACAACTGACAGTTGGCCTACACTTTAAGGTAAAGCAATTTTTTAAATGAGGAAAAAAATGAAACATGTGTTTTTTTTATGACTGTTCATTAAATTGTGGTTTCAGTATTTGTAATAGATTTCTTTCATAGCATACTTTCGCGAATAACGCATGGCAATGTGATATCAATTTGCACTATCCAATTTTGCTGAACAATCCCGTGATAAAAATGAAATTCAGTATACAATCTCGTATTGCAAGAGTCCGAATTCTTGATGACGTCACACGGTGTCTGCTTGCATTTCTAAGCAAAAATGTAATGACTCAATATTTTTATTGTATACAGTGGTACCTCGAAATACGAGTGCCCTAACATACGAGATATTTGAGATACGAGCCATCGAGCGAGCGTAGTTATATGCTTTGAAATACGAGCAACATTTGAGATACGAGGAACGGCCGACCGCACTAGACCAGTGGTCAATACTTATTCGCCAAAGAGCCAAATATGAACATTGCAACGATTAAAAAAGCCAAATCTCTCCATTAATTTAATACACGTTTATTATAATTTTAGACCTTCATTAGTCATTAGGGTAAATAAATATTTTATTTAGTTATATATTATATTTATGATACGGTAAAAAATAACAATGTATCTTAGTTCTACATAAATTTTATATATTTGTTGATAGCTATTTCGGCTTACGCCTTCGTCAGAACTATTTCTGTGAACTAAGAACGTCAGAACTAGTTCTGACGAAGGCGTAAGCCGAAATAGCTATCAACAAATATATAAAATTTATGTAGAACTAAAATACATTGTTATTTTTTTACCGTATTATAATGGAGTTCTACCAAGTAAATGCCTACTCAATCAATAAATTATATTTATGTATGAAAAAATAATATGAAAGAAAGATATCCTTAAATTTAAATTATACATATAATTACTGACAAACACTCAATGCGAACAATGTCCTTGCATCTCCTTGGAAAGTTTGAGTAAGTCAGGTTTGTAGGTTGTTGTTTTTAATTTTAGGCACGATTCCAGGTTCTCATCAATAAGACTACTTTTGAGCTTACTCTTGATAAAATTCATGCTTTTTTTGTTGCTTTATTATATATGTCTGAGCCGGTAACCGGACAAATCAGAACATGACAATTCAGAACATGACGTTTCAGAACATGACAAATCAGAATATGACAATTCAGAACATGACAAATCAGAACACGACTTTTCAGAACATGACATTTCAGAACATGACATTTCAGAACAAGACTTTTCAGAACATGACATTTCAGAACATGACATTTCAGAACAAGACTTTTCAGAATATGACATTTCAGAACATGACATTTCAGAACAAGACATTTCAGAACAATCGGCCTATCTACGGACACCGTCCGAAACATACATATTTGTCTATAAACAATTTAACTTTTTTAGTAAATATAAACATATCGATCGACAATAAAAATTAATTAATAACAACATAATTAATAATTTTTAATGTTATTTTTATGTGTATAAAAATCTGTGCAAGTCGATCTCGATACGACATTTGAGAAGCGTATTATATAAATGTAAATTTTAATCTTTTTAAGATTTTTTTGTTATGATATTTTTTCCGCTAGAATAAGCCGGTGTTAAGACTGTTAATAAATAAAGACCTATTATAAAACTAAAACCTGTTATTTTGCCCGACTCCACCGCCAGATCCCACATACATATATATATATATATATATATACATATTTGTGCCAGCCCAACGAATGAATTTTAAAATGCACGCGAACTAACTACAATAGTTAGTGAACATTTATTTTAATTTCGGCGATCTCATAATTACAGTTATTTTCTTGTTGTGGCAGCCCTATTCATAATTGGTAAATTGTTTATAGACAAATATGTATGTGAAAACCCAATATTATAAAGCGAGCGCGCTCGGACGGTGTCCGTAGATAGGCCGATTGTTCTGAAATGTCTTGTTCTGAAATGTCATGTTCTGAAATGTCATATTCTGAAAAGTCTTGTTCTGAAATGTCATGTTCTGAAATGTCATGTTCTGAAAAGTCTTGTTCTGAAATGTCATGTTCTGAAAAGTCGTGTTCTGATTTGTCATGTTCTGAATTGTCATATTCTGATTTGTCATGTTCTGAAACGTCATGTTCTGAATTGTCATGTTCTGATTTGTCATGGAACCGTCTGAGCCGCACTTAAGGGGCCAAAGAGCCGCAACGTGCTCCGGAGCCGCACTTTACCGACCACTGCACTAGACCCATCAGCTTACTGCGCGTCGTGCGTCTCGCATTATCCCACGTACAGATGATACAGATATCTCATGACGGGTATCTGTGTGCGCTTTGCGTATGTGTGGAAGGGGTGCATATGATTGTATTGGTGGCAAATCCGTATATGTATGGCTGTGTTAGTATTGGATATTACTTCGACTGTCAAACGCTATGGACTTACTATAAAAAACGTACTTCGCGGCGAGCAGTGACTAAAATTAAGCATACAGTAGCATTTAAGTTGTGTGTTAGATGCATTTAAGTGACCACAATACAAATACATTATATAAAACCAGTTTATTTATTTACATTCACTTTTTATTATGTTTTCATACAATATTTGTCATTTATGAAGACATTTCTCTTATTCGAAAACACTTAACAAGAACAACTGGGGTGGCATTTAGGGGGTTGGAACGGATTATTTTCAATGGGTAAAATTGCTTTGAGATACCAGCAAATTGACATACGAGCAAGGTTATGGAACGAATTAAACTCGTATCTTGAAGTACCACTGTCCATTGTGCCGTTTACAATTAAATTCTTAAAGGACTGAAAAGTAACATTTGCTTTTGAAGCGTTTATTTGATATATAAAAATACTATAGGTCGCGATCCGATAAGGGATAGATGGAGAAACCTTCAATTCAATGCGGAAAGTCTGGGACTCCGTTGAGCTCGGTCAGAACCAAGTGCCACTTGTTCGACGCATGCATGCTGACTGTGCTGATTTGCGGTTACGAGTCATTGCACATTACAAAAGGACGAGGTAACCGTATACTGTGCGAATTTTATGATTGACTTTGTCAGGAACACGGAGGTAAGAGAGCGGACCAACCATCCGCTAATTATGTTCAGAGTAAAAAAGCGACGATGAACATGGCTTGGATATGACATGGGAGACTGAATCCTGCCTGGATCCCGTCACCCCGTAAACTCGCTGTTAACCATCCATAGGATTTACTCAGCGGATCTACGGGACGCCGGGATGACATGACATGTGACAGTGAATCTTGGAAGCACCGTTTGGCGGTCATATGATTCGAATAGGGAACGGATATGAAAAAAATAGTTTAAAGTCTCGTGTCTGAAGATGATTCTGAAAGATACGAAAGACGTGTCGCTCGTAGTTTCTTACAAAAAAGGAATAACCGCAAAATTCTCGGACAATATTAATATTATTACATAATTTGATAGATTTTCAATTTGAACTAGGATGCTCCTGTGGATATTTTAGAATTCATCAATAACCGTCTGTTGCATCTAAGCAAATGGAAATTTGAAACGGATTTAACGTTTGATGCCTCGATGATATCAATTACAAGACAAATATCCAGGAAACTCGGAGCCCGTTTCGCGGACTTCATGTTTAATTTCATAATGGCTGGTGGGAAATAAATATGTTAAACTTCTCGGTAAGTCCGAAGATCCTCTAAAAGAGGCCAAACACGTGTCACAATTAGTTCTACAATATACGTTGAATAATCATAGTTATTTTTAATTTTATATGACAATTGACTTCCACAAAGTAAACACCGAATCCATCGAAAGAAGCAGATATTGTCGATCGTGTGTGGCACACATGGCGCAGCTAACCAAACGATTTTTATTTAACACATGTCAAAATAAAATCGCGCCAACTGTTTTTGTGCATCGGCAACATAAAATTGCTAAGAATGCAATCTGCAAATCCGGCATGTCATAAATCTAAAGTGCAGATTTTGAGTTTTTCTTTTACTTTTATGCATCATATGCCAGCATTGTCAAATTATAAAAAAATCCTTCTTCCAGTACATGGGAAGCTGAAAAAAGGACAAAATTGATTTGCGAAATTTGCAATGTACTTACTAGAGACTCCAATTCGAGTATCGATTATTCGATACTCGAGTATACTCGTCCATTTTCCAAGTACTCGATACCCGAGTATTTATTTACATACATATATGTATTTATTAATTTATTGATTGAATTGGCATCCTTTATAATGCGGTGAATGTATTTTAATTCCACATAAATTATTTTATATATTTGTTGATAGCTATTTCGGCTTACGCCATCGTCAGAACTATGTTCAAACATGCATTTACTTATCTATATATATGCTAATATAAAATTTGCTAATAAAAAAAAAAAATTATATTAAAATGAACTTCCACAAAGTTACCGCCGAAACCATCGAAAATATATATATGCTGTTGTAGACAGGGCACACAATACATCTTCTTCTCTATGCCACCATCCTAGTTTGATATTGTAAATAATACGTTATCAAATGTGACACATTGATTTGATGTACTTCTCGAAGTGTAAGCTAATCTGGATTTTTACTAAGTGAGGATAAACATAAATTAGTACGGTATGTAAAATAGCAATGTATTTTAATTCTAAATAAATTATTTTATATATTTGTTACGCCTTCGTCAGAACTATCTAGTTCTTCTAGTTCTGACGAAGGCGTAAAAAAAAATATAAAAATGTTTTAAAGAGTAAAATACATTAAATGGTCGGTCCATGTCGCAGTGGCAACGGCTTTTACTTGCGTGCCGGACCGCCCGGGTTCGATTCCCGGTACGAGCGGATTTTGTCAGTCGATAAATCTGTTCAAAGGCATCGGTGTTTGTGTTGTTGAAAATCCCTTCTCACCTTTCCGATCCCAAAGAGTGACGCATATTGACAGCGATTATAGCTAATCACTAGTCCTGTCCTACTCCTCTATCCTTTTCCATCCATACTCTCTTCAAAAGAGAGGTTGAGCAACTAGTGGTTTCTCGTAGAAAAAACATATGTTGAGATAAACTCCGCGAGGAGTCCATATGCTCCAAGTTGGGAGCGGACATGGTTAAAAAAATTATAATGGAGTTCTACCAAGTAAATGCCTACTCAATCAATAAACATAAATTAGTATTGTATTGCATGAAATATTAGTTCATGCTATTTTTTTTCTGAAAGGTTATCAGGATTATTGTTTCCCACAAGAAAGTGTTCCAATGTATGTACATTACATATATTTCGCACGCATATTTTACAATAAAAACGACACAATTTAGTACTTCATCGATTGAATTGGCATTTACTTGGTGGAATCGTTTTGAAATTAATATTAGGAAATATCACGATCGGCAGTGCTTTACACCGCATGAGGTCATGAAGATTCAACCACAAAAACACGAAAAACAGCAATAATGTAATTCTTTAAAATCACGTATACCAATTTCCCAATAATTTTGTTTTGACCATTTCGAAAGGTTAGGTTAGGTTGATGGGAAGGAAAATTTAAACATACTGCGGTTGTTTTTATGGAAATAATTCAATTGGTAGAACTCCATTATAACACGGTGAAAAAATAGCAATGAATTTTAGTTGTACAACAATTATAAGATATATTTCGGCTTACGCCATCGTCAGAACTAGCTTAGACGAGAATAGTTCTGACGATGCTATAATAAACGATGAAATAGCATCAACCAGGGCTGTGGAGGCGTTAAAAAAAATACGACTCCGACTAAAAAAAGTTTAGTTTCGTCACGTTTTTTCCTACCTTTCCTACTTATGTGTATTCAATTATATGGCAATCAACCAATCCGGTCAATAGCTAAAATTTACATATGCCGAAATAAAGAGTTCAATCTTTTAAAAATATCTAACTCCGAGCAAGTACGACTCTAAAACGCCGCGGCGACTCTGACTTCGGCCAAAAATAGCCCAACTACACGACTTCGACACCACAGCCCAGCCAGCTATCAACCATATATATCTTATATTTTTCGTAGAACTAAAACAAATCACTTTCCTTTTTCCAGTTTCTCACGGTCTGGTTAAAGGCACTTTATAATAAATAAGATTTAGATGTCAAAATACATCATTAAAGGAATTACTTTTTGAAAATCACACATTTTATTTAGACTCAGGCATTGGTTAATTACATATCATCAAGGGCGAATAAAAAATTGTCTATCAATAAATATTAGAGATTTACAGAGCTCAGTTTAAAAGCTTACGAATTTCAAAACGAACAACTTAATCTTCCAAGCTCGCCATTGTTGTACCCCTTAAAATTATTATCATTAATTATTTATTCAAAGACTTGAAATCAATCAACTCGGTAATTATACGTCGGATAAAACCCTTCATTTATTAAACATATTCCTATGTTACTATCTGGTCATTAGTATTTGCGATACTACATTCAAAAATTCCGATAATTATAACAAACCCACTTAATTCATTGAAACTCGTTTACATCAAAGTCTCGCTAATTTACATTTTAATAGCAATTTAACTTAATGATCTACTTCTAAATATTTTTATACATATATAAACTGTTTACTACGCGTCAGTTCAAGTACATCCGTGCACTTGGAATGCCTGAAGGCGAAACCCGGGTCGTAAGCGACGTTAAAGTTAATATTTGAATGTCTTTATCCATGTGTCTCAAACTACGAAATTGATTTGATGTCGTTTGTAGTAATCGTATGTGATGTTTGTTTGTTACCACTGATTGAGGCAGCCCTGAATCAAATTAGCCACCATTAAGACCCCGAATGTGTGTGTGCATACGTCAACATTATGCAATCGGATGATCAGAGTTGGACATCGTAAACATCTATGGCCATAATTGAGATTCTATTCGAAAAGTTAACGGTCGAGAATTTAGTGCCCGGCCATAAAAATTGTTTATACCAACTCATTAGCCGGGAATGCCATAATGACATCGAACAATGGCAACATTGCAACCGGATCGTAAAACATCTGAGCGTCGGATTATAATTTGAATTTTTAATAAGGGTTCTCTGTGTTTGAATAATTGCAGATTTTAGACCCGAATTAAAATGCCGGAACACTCGAAGCGTAACGGGGCACTGGATTGAAACGCGATGAGGGATTTTATCAACCTATATTATTGAGGACTTAAACTGAAAGTGGTGGGTAACTACTTTTTAGGCGTCAAAAAATAATATTTCTCAAATTATCACATCGAATATGTATCCGCTATCCGAGATCTCTTATGGCTCACAACATGAATATAAACTTTTCGTTTTAATAGTTTTCTTGAGATATATTAACAATATTTACGTAAATATTATTTTGCATGTATGTATGTATATATGTTTCAAACGAATTGAATAAATATAAATTATTCATACAATCATAAGAAAAATTCAACAAAAAATCATTTTATGATAGCCAATCGGGGTGCAAAATTGATATAATATTATAAACTATGGTGACAACCCTTGTCGAAGATTCGTAAATACGATCTTAAAACCATGCGGTATGGTAATTAACATGGGATTGCTTTCATAAGGGATCAAAGGCTCTTAATTAACGTAAGTAGTTTTAAGGTATCGTCCTTTTTTAATTTTTGAAAAAGTCGTAGCTGGCAACAGGTTAAGCCGTTCGAATTTCTGTTCGCTTTTTTTGAGCTTTCAGTTCAAGTTCAATTATTGTTGTCACGATGTTTTAGCGATTAGCTGTCTACTAGTACTGTCATGTGTATACTACTAGAAACCTTCTGTTTACACATTGGCTACGGGAACGCAGAATGCGCGTCTTTTCTCTGTGTTTTGATTAGCCCCCATAATGGGTGTTTTGATTAGATCCATATTGGGAGCGGATATGCTTGAAATAGTATGACATTTTAATAAAGCTGTCGCATGCTTGTATCCTAATATTAAATAAATCTATGCGTATGAGAGGGACAGGAAAAAAAAGTGCTGTAATGTCTATTATATTGAAATTATTGTCTGTGGTAACATTGCCCATAATATCGATGGCTTAAAGAGAGTAAATTTGCTATTTCTGTTTTTGTCAATTGTGCAGGAAAGGGTACAAACTGATTATTTTGGTATTTTTAAAACGATTTTTTTTACCACCGCTGAAAACAACGAATGAATGATAGGTGACAATAGAAAATGGTGGAGTTAGATTATTATGTAGCAGAGTAGGTTTTAGAACGACAATTTAGCTATCACATTTTCCAAAAACGTTTTTACGATGCACTCAAATAAATTTTGGTAAAAAAAAAATTACGGGACATGCGCATTGCATGATACAACAAAATGGCATTATAAAGTCATTTTCAGCTAAAAGTGTATTTAATAAAATTACTTTTTAAGCCATCAATATGTGCTTTATGGGGTCAGATAAGAAGCTTCCAATGCACATAATATGACCAATTTATAACTAGGATCGGTATAGCTTATAGGTCTGCACGGGCCGAAATTTTAAAATTTCACCCGGCCCGAACCCGAAGACCTCCGACCCGGCCCGAGGCTCATTTGCAAAAATCTTACCCGAACCCGACCCGAGCCCGATATTTTTCGACCTTGCCCGAAAAATACCCGATTTTTTTTTCAAATAAAAATTAAAAATTGACACCAACTATCGCGTGTGTGCAGTTGCTAACAAATCGAATTGCAACTGATTGAAATCACCATATAAGACATACTGATACCCTGGATCATATTATGAAATTAATTATGCGTATTGTACAAACGCCGATGAAGCAGACATCATTAAAAAATACTAAAATAATTGCGTCAAAAGTCATAAAGTTAATTAAGAACAATCATCTTATTCTTTCGAATGGGTGTTCATGAGAGAATGTTTTTAAATAACGAACAAGACGTCGAAAAGATGACTAATACGAGTACATACGTGAAGTTTATTATAGTATTAAATTTAGATTTACGATAATGGTGACCTCATTCGGAAATGGCCCGATTTTTGTTATATTTTGGTGTATGCTTGCGTCCGAGCCCGGCCCGCGGGTGAAACCCGAGCCCGTGCAGACCTCTAGTATAGCTTATCCATATTCATACATATGAGACAGTTAAAGTCACAGTGGTGTAAGTCACTTTTTGACAATTTTGACATGAGTTAAATGACAGTGCTACCGATAGGTGGCAGTAGAAGTTTGACAGATTAGCTACTAGCGCAAGACAAACTTGCACAATATTGCGTCTGGTAATGTTTCCTCTCGATCACATCTTACGCATGTCTGTTGCAGTGTTATTGCTACACTTAATTATGAATTGTTTTTTGGTAGTTTTCTCTAATTAGATTATATTAGATAAGTTTGGCTACATGACACAACAGTTCTCACCACAAAACAACATGATCACAAACATAATAAAACCATTAAAGATTTCGACTGAGGGTGCTTGATGGAATTTCAATATCAAATTTGAATTGTTTGACTTTTGTATTTTCCATGAGTTTTGTCGCTAACGACCCAGGTTTCGCCTTTCGGCATCTTTAGGTATTTCAAGTGCACGGATGTACTTGAACTGACGCGCAGTAAACAGTTTGTACCGTTAATATACAAAAATAGAAATAGAAGTTAAATTGCTATTAAAATGTAAATTAGCGAAAATTTTATGTAAACGAGTTTCAATGAATTAAGTGGGTTTTGTTATAATTATCCGGATTTTTGAATGTAGTATCGCAAATACTAATGACCAGATAATAAGATAGGAATATCTAAAATAAATCTAGGGTTTTATCCGACCTATTATTAATGAGTTGATTGATTTCAAGGCTTTGAATCAAATGATAGTAATTGCTTGAATTATTAATACATGACAATTATTTAAAGGGGTACAATCAGTGACGGCTGGTGACGGTGTTAGTGCAAAGGAAGATTCACATTTTGCAAGAGTTCTTTCCTATTCATTGATTTTAAACACTTGCATGGACTTTCAATTCAGATGTTCGCAATACAAATGGTTTGCACCCCAGCACCCCGTCACCAGCCGTCACTGGGTAATAATGGTGAATTTGGAATATGAAGTTCTTCGTTTAAAATTGGTAAACTGTTAAGCTAAGCTCGTTTAAAAATTCAAACAATTCAAACTTGATAATTAAACTTGTTATCGCTTTCAAGTATGAATTTTTGTAAAGATTCGCTAATTCGATATAGAATTATGAATATATATTTATTACAAAATGGTAATTGGGTTTAATTATTTTGACTGGCTTCGGTTGCGTGGCGCACCGGCTCGAGTACCAGTTCAAAAAACACGTTTGCCTTTAAAATCAAATACGCTTTCAATACGTTAATATTAGTCCACAATACGTGGAATAATTTAAGTGATTTTAAATTTTATATTCAAATGAACTACCACAAAGTTACCGCCGAAACCATCGAAAGTATGTATAAGTTATTTTTGAGGACCCCAAGCGCACGCCTTTTGCGCTTATGGGGTAATCCGCCACTGTAATACAAAATATTAAAACAACTTTTAGCTTAACAGCTTTACATACAATTTTACTTCATTTTTTAATGTTTGAATTTTTGAATTGAAATAAAAGAATCAATGTTAATGGTCTGAGTCATCAATTAAATCACATGATTTTGTTCGGGGTCATCACTTCTTTAAACGCAGAGTCATCATTTCTTCTGTAAAAAAAATCGCGTAAAAAAGTAGGGATGCCGTCCAATAAATCGCGTAAAATCGAAATCGCATAAAATGAAGACTGGGTGTATATATATCTTTTCATTTATTATTTATGTATCATGTTTATTTTCAAATGTAATGGCCACCCCTTGGGACAATTTTTGGATCCGCCGCTGCTGTTTGTGTAGAATTTAATTTGAATTCTTTCGTCCCTAACTGACAGTCGACAATGACTCGTAGATGAACGCTATACCATATATCAGAAGCTAACACACGCGATCTATTCCTGATATTCTCCCCTGGTTCGAAAGCACCAATTAGCTGATGAGATAAGGGCTCTAATGAAGGGGTTTCTTTAGTGCAGTTAAGACAGTAATTCTCTCAGCGTAACTAACGTAAAGTCTTTGATAGTTCGATACCTTACTTTGAAAAGGTTCTTATTGTCAGTTTGGCAACAAATTACCTTTTGGTCGGAAAGGTTTGTATTTACCGCACTCTATTACCAATATGAAATTCAGAATTATCACCAATGTGAATGACGGAATAAGCAGAATTCGGAGTGAATAGAGACACATTAATGACAATATTTTTAAGACACAGTCAATTTGGTTCGATGTCTCTATTCACATTGAATAGGGGCGAATAGAGACGAGAGAGGGTAAATCGAGACTAGGCAGGTGAATAGAGACAAAGATACAGATTGTAATGATTGGAATATATGAACCTCTATTCATTCCGTTTAACGGTACTTATTAACCAAACAAAACATGATTGAATTTAATTTTTGTGAAATAAAAGAGCATCACATCGCACAAGCATCGAACTTAAACACGGTTGTTTCAATTTTGGCCAATCATTTAGTTGGTTTGGTTTTTTCATTCGAGAGATAGTATTATAGTCATTGTAAAGATTTATATATAAATAGTAAAATATACATTGTATACTTAGTAAATTTGTGCTAAAGTTCAATTCTTGTTTTTGTCTCTATTCGCCTGCCAGTCTCTATTCACCCCGTTTTACGGTTTTTTCTACTCAATTTATTTGACAAACTTCTATGATAAGATCGTTAAGATAATAAATTCTGAGTAGAATGGTTGGAGTTGTGAAACAATATGCTAGAAATAAGTAATTTGAAACATGTTTATTTGCTCATTGTTTTAAGTGAATTTTATCTTTTGAATTATATAGTATGAATAGTATGATCAATCCAAACTTCAAACGCTCATATCTCAAAATAGGTTCAAGAACAGCTCGAACCATTTCAAAGTAAGGTGTCGAGTTAAAAAATATATGCCAGCTGGCATGTCCTGCGTAAATGGGTCATAATTTTTACAAGAAAGTTCCCAATTTAAACCGTGACAAGTAGAGACTCCAATTCGAGTTTCGAGTACTCGATACTCGAGTATTTTGATAAATACTCGTTTTAGTAATAATCTTAGATAATTTTTCTTCTGCGGGAATTATAAAAACAAAACTTAATCAATTTAAAATTTGAATCGTTTAATTCTCTATTATTGTTGCATAAACTGAAATAAATGTATTTATAAAATTAAACAAGCTTCTTTATTTATTTATCGTCTATTAATATATACAAATTCAAATTAATAATATATAAATATTTTGGTACATCTAAAACTACTCGAGTATACTCGAGTATTCGAGTATTTTCAAATTTTACTTTTCAATACTCGAGTAGTTGAGTTGTCGAGTAATTGGAGTCTCTAGTGACAAGTAAAATATCTTTTGACTTCACATTTAAGATGTCAAATGTCACTTACTGCTGGAAATGTATTATATTAAAACAGATAGACAGTGACAGCTGGTGACGGGGTGCTGGGGGGTGCAAAAGGAAGATTCAACTATTTTTCCGTACTACGGAAGAGAAACAGTTGGTATTGCGAATATCTGAATTGAAAGTCCATGCTATAGAAGTGTTTTAAAATCCAATGAATAGGAAAGAACTCTTGCAAAAATGGTTGAATCTTCCTTTGCACCCCCCAACACCCCGTCACCAGCCGTCACTGCAGATAGAATTTTGAAATTAGAATCGTTTGAATTATCACTTTCTCATGAGTTTGGTCGCCAACTGACAGTTCAAGGTCATTCGTGCACTTGAAATGCTCTTTGGTGAAACTCGGGTCGTAAGTGATAATACTCATGGAAAAGTACAACATTCTAACGATTCATATTTGTTTCATGCTGAAATACATATTTTTTAAGTAAAACTGACTCCTTAGCTTTCGTGAGACTCAGCTTATTGACACCATTGATAAGATACCGGTAAAACGGGGTGAATAGAGACAAACACAAGGATTGAACCTTAGCATAACTCTACTAAGTATCCAATGTATTTTTTACTATTCTTTCTAATTCTTTACAATGACTATAATACTATCTCTCGAATGACAAAACCAAACCAACTTAATGATTGAAACAAACTTGTTTAAGCTCGATGCCTGTGCATCCTTACTTTTTAACCACTTAAAAACTTAAAATCAATCATTTGTTTTTTTGGTTAATAAGTACCGCAAAACAGAATGAATAGAGACATGTATAGAATAGAGGTTCATATATTTCAATCATTACAATCTGTATTTTTGTCTCTATTCACCTGCCAACTCTCGATTTAAACTCTCTCGTCTCAATTCACCCCGATTTAATGTGAATAGAGACATCGAACAAAATTTACTGTGTCTTAATAACGATAGTGAATATTTGAAAAATATTGTCATTAATGTGTAGTAGGACCATAAAAACAGTTTTCAAGGCATTCATATTTGAATTATGTGGCGCAGGTATGAAGATACATAGTCGTGAAGGGTAAAAAGTGTATCTATCGACCCCTTCACGGTACTAACCATGTTGCATTATATATTCACCAGATCTTTGAACCGATTCTAATGGAGGTGAAAGTATTAATAGTAAGGAAGTACAATACAATAATATTCTAAATATGGCAGGTTACTCCCCACTAGAGACTCCAATTCGAGTATCGAGTACTCGATACTCGAGTATACTCGTCCATTTTTCATATACTCGATACTCGAGTATTTTGAAAAAAACTCGAGTAATACTCGTTCGTCGCTTATGAACACCTCTTTCCAAATTTTATTTACTTATTCAAAAAAATATACACAATATTTTACCATTGCATTGCCGAACCCGTGGATTTTGCGATCAGGTAATATTTTTTTAAGCGGTCTTCCGTTTTGTTGGCTTTAACTTTATTATGACGAGATTTTATGTCGAGGTTATTTTGGTACATTTGAAACTACTCGAGTATACTCGAGTACTCGAGTCATTTTTATACTCGAAAGTAGGTGATGACAGGTTACTCCCCACTGATAAATTAATATGGATTTAACCATTGCCAAATTGAATGCATCTCATTAGTTCATTTTTTTGTAATATTCAATTCATTAGTATGTAATAAGATTATTTGTATGTTTTGTTTCTATCGTCCGCTCCTTGCTTCCCGTAAAAAGACCAAATCCTAAAAATTGCTTTATTACAAATTTGAATTCTTTGAATTTTGTACTTTTCCATGAGTGTTGTCGCTAACGACCCGGGTTTCGCCTTTCGGCATCTCAGTGTTTCTCATCAGTGCAGTTGCAGTTCAGGATAGTTCAGGTCAGTTCAAGGACATCCGTACTTTTGAAATGCTTGAAGTTGCCGAAAGGGGAAGCCTGGGTTGTTAGCAACAAAACGCACGGAAAAGTACAAAATTCAAACAATTCAAATTTGATATTGAAATTCCATCAAGCACCGTCAGTCGAAATCCTTAATTTCTTTATTACTTTCGAAAACTTTGCGTGTCATGGCTAAGCTAAGCTTTATATGTTTCTAATGAAGTCTAAATAATCCCTCATGCAAATTAATACGCGAAAGTTGTACAGATATAGTGCGTTACCATCGGATATATACTATCATTCAAGAATTAAAATTAAATAAATACCATACAATGGCAATATAGACGGTGCAAATTACATTTATTGACATTTCAATTGCAACATTGTATCATAGACAACGAGAAGTTTCAGGAAATGGCAACGACAATAGACTCGGCTGAAGATCGTTCACCTAACTCAGTGGTCGGCAAACTTATTCGACAAAGAGCCAAATATCAACATTGCAACGATTAAAAAAAAAATTGGGAGCCAAATCTTTCTACACGTTTATTATAATTTTACACCTTCTTTAGTTATGGGCACACTGAATAAAACTCGATTTTATACTTAAAGAATATTTTATTTATTTATATATAATACTAGCTGTACCCTGCGCGCGTTGCTACGCCAGAAATTGTAGGGGGGGATTGGGGGAGGGGGTGTACGCCAGAAAGTTTCACGGAATTGTACTCGAGAAATTTGTAAAAATTCGATATCATTTTTTGGGTAGAGGGGGTTGTTTGGCGGGGTGGGGTTTGGGGGGCGTATGGAGGTGTATGCCTGAAACCTTCAAAGGAGTGAACTCGAAAAATTCGTAAAGTTTAAAAAAAAAATTGGCGGTGGAGGTTTGGGGGTGGTTAGAGAGAGGGGATTGGTAGGCCAGAAACCATTGCGGGAGTGTACTCAATAAATTTGTAAAGTTTCACATCGATCGGTCGAGCGGTTTATTAGTCCATAGCGGACATACACACAGACATTCATTTTTATATATATATATTTATAAAAAAATTATATGAAAAAAAGGTATCCTTAAATTTAAATTATACATAATAATTACTGACAAACACTCAATGCGAACAATGTCCTTGCATCTCCTTGGAAAGTTGGGTAAGTCAGGTTTGTAGGTTTAGGCACGATTCCAGGTTCTCATCAATAAGACGACTTCTGGGCTTACTCTCGATAAAATTCATGCTTGGAAAAGATTGTTCACATGAATACGTAGAACCGAAAAAGGAAAGAACAGCAAACGCGAGTTTTTTCAGCTGATCATAAGAGTCAGGAATACTATTCCAGGCGTTGAAAATTATCATGTCTTCCTTGCAGTCATCACCCAACTGTCGATTCCCTCGGCAGGACTTGCGCGCCCTAAGTGGTTATTTGTATTTTTTTTTTTTTATCATTTTAGTATTTTATTATTTATGTCTGAGCCGCACTTTAGGTGCCAAACAGCCGCATGCGGCTCCGGAGCCGCACTTTGCCGACCACTGACCTAACTGGTTAGTAAGAGCAATTCCGATTGATTTGACGTTTCAATAAACTCGATTTAACAATCGTGGTCAGTTTTATTGTCCATCTATTATTTTATATCCACAAATGTCCAACGGAACTGTAAAGCTAAACTGGTTTCAGCTTTATAATCGATTTAACTATTCCATCTTTATTTAATTCAATCAAAAACGGATTGGTATAAGTTCAAAATTTATTGTCTATTGGATTTATTTTATTTTTTCATTTTTTTGTTTTTGATTCTTTTCATGTAAGAAGTCGTGTGGTCAATGTCGGTGTCTTCAGTTGCGGTGCTCATTGGCTCGATTTTCAATACAGGAAATTAATTTTTCAAACTGTTTATGGATTTCTGTTCAAAGGCATGATCATACCTGAAACTCTTTCCAAACTTTCCGGTCCTAAAAGTAGGTCCTTAGTCCTACTCCCTTATAAAAAGATAATAAGGACAATAAAAAACAGTTAAGATATGCTCAATTGACAGTGAACATGGAAAAAAGCTTAAAGCGATGACAACTGAAGCCTTCGACAGAATTTGTTTGATATAATTTCAATAGTGCCCACTTATTAAAACAGTAAGCATTTCCTTATTACGTCCAAAATAAAAAGGTGATGATGGACCTGGCTTGGACATGTGCTGCGGATGCCCCAGGGGAGCCTGAATCCTGCCTGCCTCTTCTATCAACCTGATGGATCCCGACGCCCCGGAAGGCCCGTGATGACCATCCATAGAATGTACTCAAGAGCTACGGGACGCCGGGATGACCTGGGAAGAAGCGAGGAAGTTGGCGGGTGATTGAGAATCCTGAAGGCACCGTGTGGCGGACATATGCTCCGAATAGGGGAAAAAGCATTTCCATGGTAAAAGATTATAATCAATTCAACAATATCCCATTTCAAATACCTGATAATTGTAATGTACACAAACAATTACTCGACCAATTCATTGAAACTCGTTTACATCAAAACATTCGCTGTTTCATCCAGTAACAATTAAGCTTAGTGACTTACTTTTATTCTAATAGATAAACGATACACGTGCACTTGAAATGCCTGAAGATGCCAAAATGCGAAACCGTACAAAATGAAAACGATTCAAATTTAAAGCTATGATATAAAAAAATGTAATATCCATTGATCTTTGACCACATTTGCATGTTTCACCTACCGGCCAGTGTGAGTGACCCATGCAAGTTTCTAGACAGGGTCATTCGCATCATTGGGTTCTTGGAGAGCCGTTGTTTGCTGATGATACGAGGACCGCCCACGAGAGTTCTTTGTCATCGGAAGATGTATGTATGTCAAAAAGATATAAAACATTGCCAGAAGCAAAAATAACAAGAGCCATAAATAAATAATAGTAAGCAACGGCTATATTATGTAAATAATTTGGTTTAAAAGAGCTTCTAACGGTCATAAAAAGAAACAGTTTTCACCAATGTGCTTTTTTAAAATTATGTTCACTACAGTGTGGAACATAAATCATAAACCAATGATGCACTTAACTTATTTTGGTAGGCAAATTATCACTTATGTATCTTCTTCCATTATCCGTAAAAGATAACGCAAAAAGAAAGATGCTCATTATTTAAATGTCGTTTATAATTACAGTGAAACCCTGCTTCTACGTTTGACAAGGGACCATAAAAGACAAACGATAAATGCGGGAATGTTTAAAATATGAAATAGAAAAAGTTAAGCTTTTAAAAAACTTATTTGTTTGTTAGGCTTTGTTATCTATCTATATATATAAAAATGAATGTTTGTCTGTCTGTATTTCCGCTATGGACTACTAAACCGCTCGACCGATCGATGTGAAACTTTACAAATTTATTGAGTACACTCCCGTTATGGTTTTTGGCCTGCCAACCCTTAGCCCAAACCACCCCCAATTTTTTTTTTTAAACTTACGAATTTTTCGAGTTCACTCCTTCGTAGGTTTCTGGCATTACTCCCCCCAAACCCCCTCCGCCCAAAAATTGATATCGAATTGAAACGAAAAGCTGCAATGTCACATTTTTTTCAAAATGAACGAAATCAATAAATTGACTCAAATTAAATTGAATATTTGTGTAATGTCTTTCCTTCAAATTCATTTTAGTTGCTGGCGTGGCAACGCGCGCAGGGTACAGCTAGTTATATCAATAAAATATTTTTTTAGAAAGTCCTTAACACTTTGCTTAAGGGGCCTTTTAATAACTTTGGTAATTAGCATGTTATTTCGTATTTAATGGCCAATTAGCAAACGCACAAATTTGTGCACTCCGTAAACATTGTGAATACTAATACTTTCAATGGATTCGGCGGTAACAAGTTCATTTTAATATACAATTTAATTTAACAAAGATTATTCCACGTATTGTGACACGTGTTTTGCCTCAATCAGAGGCATCTTCGGACTTACTATTGCAAAGTTTGCTTAAGCAATGAAGAAAGATTGATTCGAATATTTTTAAATGATAAAATTACAAAATGGCGTTTGGGATTTTTCCTTTTTACGGAAAGCAAGGAGGGGGTTATAGAATAATAAAAACAAATCAAACAAATAATTATACTACTAATGACGTTAGAATTACAAAATATTAACTAATGAGATGCAATCAATCAGGTTGGGTTACACCCTTTAATTGGAAATATTGTAAGCAGTGGCGAGCATCCTGTCATATTAAGGATATTATTTAATAATCCTTTTTTTGTCTTTAATACTTTTTTATTTCTTTTAAGCAAACTGCTATAGTCAGTCCGAAGATGCCTCCGAAAGAGGCGAAACACGTGTCACAATTAGTAACACAATACGTGGAATAATCAAAGTTATTTTATATTATACATAGTTCAGTTGATTTACTTTCTATAGAGAACTGAGATCTTTTCGTACAGCGTATAAAATAAAATATTGTATCGTCACGACCTTGCACTTTCGAAAACGTATATAAAAACAAAACGAAAAGTGTACAAAAAACTTGAATGATTAGCGATCCACCGGATAAAAAGGTGAAAAAATAACTTGATATATTTTTCGGCTTCAATAATAGTTAATCTTTCGAAGAGAAGTATAGAATGACCTCAACATTTCAATTAGGTATGGAATATATTGCTTTTATTTTAATAAAAATGGCGCACATTCTCTATAAGTAAATTATATAATAAATTGCTTTACAGTGATTTATAAACATCTATATCGCATCGAATTAATCAACCTTCGCTAATCATTTACTGTTTGAGAATCACGCGTTCGATATACATAGATACAGGAACTGATTTGTTACATACAAACATTTGCGAATATAAATGGTTTTATCAAGAAATATTAGAGATAAATATGGCACTACTGTTAATAGTTTGCCAATTTTAGACGGACAACTCAGTCTTCCGAACTCACCATTGTTATACCCCTTTAAATAATTATCATTTATTAATATTTCAAAGATTTGAAATCAATCAATTCAATAATAATAGTTCGGATAAAACCCTACATTTATTTATCGATATCCCTATGTTATTATCTGGTAATTAGTATTTGCGATACTACATTCAAAAATCCAGATTATTATAAACAAGCCCACTTAATTCATTGAAACTCATTTAAATCAAATTTTCGCTTATTCATAAATAGACTACGTTAATAGCAATTTAACTTAGTAATCTACTTTTCTTTTTGTATATATTTTGTATGAAATGCATGTAGATGGCGAAAGGTGAAACCCTGGTCGTAAGCGTCAAAACTCATGGAAAAGTAAACAATTCAAACGATTCACCTTCACTTCGCAATCATCTGAAAATGATATACATATTTTTTTTTGTGCCAGCCCTACAAATAAATTTTTAAAATGCCGCACGCGAACTACAATAGCTAGTAAACCCCGGATTTGCCCGGTTACCATTTCGGCTTACGCCTAACATGGCCTGACATAGTTCTGAAGAGGGCGTAAGCCGAAATAGCTATCAACAAATAAAGGGTCTTTTTATAAGGACGCTTAGTTTTGAAATGTAAATAAAACAAGTTGTTTGTGAGATTTCGACTAAATTTTAATTTCATTTGTAAGTATATTCTACGGCATTAAATATGGAATATAGTATCAAATGTCTGCCAATATCCATTCATTATAAAATGGGCCATGTCGCTAAAGTTGACTTTTTTGACAAATTTGGGTAAACTTCCAACTGCTCCAGAACCCAATCAGGCGTTGTCTGTGGTCGTTTACCTGAAGTTCCTTGGTTAGTTGGATTTTATACGGGTGCAGACATAAGGCCCGATTCAAAATTCGCCAAGTTGAAGTCGCAGAAAAGCCAAGTTCTTGTGAACAACGAGAAATAAGCTGCCTTGGGTTTTCCTGTACACTTTCACACACAGCAGCAATGTTTTCACCAGATATTGTATTTTGATGACGTACAGGTAGGTGTTGGCCGATTATTTACCAAACTGGTTGACTCAAATTTGGCCACTAAACAATGAATAATCTACTCAGCAGGACAAAGTAACATATTTTGAGCGTCCCTATTGAAATACCCTTTATATAAAATAATTTATGGAGAATTAAAATACCTTGTTATTTTTCTTACCGTAATATAAATTGTATTTCATTTTTATAAACAAGGATATTATTGTCTGTTAAAATCATTCAGAAGTTTGATAGCCAATGAATTATTTGCACTTCAGCTGCCAAAGGATTAATTGGAATGCAAAAAACCTATTTATTACAACTCTAGATTTTATCTTTATGTTAGCACATATCCGCAATTCTATTGGCTATAAAAAAATGTCGCGAATGCTGTTTTTGCTCTAATATTTATTTTTAATTTCGTATTTATATTCAGTTGGAACATCGCACCTGCTTGCAAAATTTAGCATAACATAGATTATTTAACATTTGGGTGTTTAACGAATAGTGAATGACCTTATGCCCAGCATTCTTCTGTAACCAAACACCCTAAAACCACTTTGCGTTCTTGTTCTTCACAATTACCATAATATGGTAACTCGTTTTTTTTATGTCCGCTCCCAACTTGGAGCATATGGACTCCTCACGGAGTTCATGTCAACATATGTTTTTTCTACAAGAACTGATTGTTAGTCAGCTGCTCAACCTCTCTATTTTGAAGAGAGTAGGGATGGAAAGGATACGAGGACTAGGACAGGACTAGTGATTAGCTAATCCCTGTCACTATGCGTCGCTCTTTGGGGGATCGGAAAGGTGGGAAGGATTTTTCAACAACACAAACACCCATGCTTTTGAACAGATTTATCGACTGAAAAAATTCGCTCGTACCGGGAATCGAACCCGGGCGGTTCGGCACGCAAACCAAAACACCGTTACCACTGCGCCACGGACCGGACGGTAACTCGTTACAATTAAACAACCGGAAGATAGTTCCACTTGTCATCATTTGCTCGATGGGCTCAATGTGCACACTTTACATGCAGCGAGAGTGTGTGCGGTGTTTTCATGTGAATGATAATTGTGTTAGGCCAAAAAAAAACGACACATCTTTAAATATTTAATTGACACATTTGTGTGCAACTTGCAGATATGTATATAGATAAGTAAATGTATCAAATTTGAATTGTTTGAATTGTGTACCTTTCCATGAGTTTTGTCGCTAACGACCCCGGATTACGCATTTCGGCATCTTCAGACATTTCAAGTGCACGGATGTATTTGAACTGAGAAGAAAATGCCGAAAGGGGAAACCCGGGTCGTTAGCGACAAAACTCATTGAAAAGTACTAAATTCAATTTTGATATTGAAATTCCATCAAGCACCGTCAGTCGAAATCCTTAATTAATTAGTAAATGACATATATACTGACACCGCCTTATGTGGTAGGTCATCAGAACTCTCTCGGAACGATCTATTGTTCACCTCAATCAATGAGTCAGTCGATATCAGGAAATAAATTCATTCTTATAATAATCTATATTGCAATCTATAGCGATGCAATGTAGAGTTATTTCAATTTCTCTTATCTCTTGACGCCCGACAATGCATGTGCTTCATAAAAAGTTCGTAAGGCGATAAATAACCCCTTATCGGCGGGCGCATGTGTTAACGATTTTTGAAACGGCCATTGTTTTTTCTTTCTAAAGTAACCGTTTGTTTTCATACAGCAGTGAGAGATTTGACGGCATTGAGAATGCACGCGCCTAATCCTCTCCTTAAGAATTAAATTCGAGTCAAATTCCTGATATCTTCTTCGCTATCGTAATATTTGTGTGTTGTATAACGTCTGTGTAAACTATAAACAATTAAATAATGGATGCTAACCGCAACCACATAACGCTTTGAGATCGTCTTTTCTTTATAAGAGTGCCATGTTTCTCCTACTCCGTCCCCAAAATCCCTCTTTCTGAGTGTCGGATAGGAGGCTCCTTCTCGATTACGAGGGAGCCGGAATAAAGGTCTTCTCAATACATAGTTCTGACGATGGAGCAAGCCGAAATAGCTATCATCCATATCTATATAAAATAATTTCTGTAAGACGACTAAAATACATTGCTATTTTTTCACCGTGTTATTCCAAGATGTCAGTTCTCATAACATACGATCTATTTATCAAGTTAAATTAATCTTTCTATCGGTTTTATTTGATTTTATTTCTCAAACATCTTGTCGTGTCTTGTCTATTAGAAGATTTCGAAAGGCGGCAAACACTGCTTTGATTATACTGCTTAAAGTTTAAATCAAAGTATATAATATATAAAAAAATATTGTCGTTAAATTATCTATGGACCACCATGAAGTCGCCGAGATCGTTGGGATGAGCGAATTCGACGAAATTATAATTTTGTATGGGAAGACACTTAATTGATTATTAGGGCAGTGACTTGTAACTAGAAATTCCAACTATTTGGATATCGAATAGTAAAACTTAAGCTATCCGGATATATTCGGATAGTTTTGACATG
Source organism: Himalopsyche kuldschensis (assembly GCA_028554975.1). Lineage (NCBI taxonomy): Eukaryota > Metazoa > Arthropoda > Insecta > Trichoptera > Rhyacophilidae > Himalopsyche > Himalopsyche kuldschensis. The sequence continues at coordinate 664,290 of JAHFWI010000031.1, read as the reverse complement.
GCTAAACTGTTGTACAATAGTATTAGAATTATGATTTCAAACACATATTTTAATAAACATGAAATTTCCAGTTGCTTTTTCAAGCCGACAGTGGTCTCGATTTTTAAGTTTTTAATAAATAATCGTATAACTCGCACGCAAATAGAGATATTGCAATATCAACGTTTCCTTGTTCACTTATATACATTTTATAATAATTTAAGTCCAACTTTTGTAAAATAGAGACAAAATATATACACATTTGAATACCGTTCCATTTTATTACAATATTTGCAGCTGCATAAGAAATGACTCCTAACCGGTTCGTTAAAATAAAATATTATGATAAGATATTGATAGCACTCGAGTTGGGCGAAGACAAAAAAAACCACTACCTGCGATATTCATAATTATTCTTTAAATGTGGAGAAATTGTGATGTGATCTCTCCTCGAATACGAATACTATCCGGATATTTTCCCAAATATCCGAATATCGAATAGTTTAAAAAGTGCCGAATATATCCGGATATCGAATATTCGAATTGGAATCCGTACTTGTAACGACTTAGTCAATTGTCCGGTTACTGATTAATCGGTTTTGTATTTTGGTCGATACAGGAGGTCTGGAAGACCGTCGACTTCACATCATTACTATACTGCCGCTCCAAGCAAGAAGGCAGTTAGTGGCATAATGTATTGAATTTATAAAAAGTGGTTGGTGTGAGTACATAGTTGCTTTGGCTGCCTGTTTGCTAAGAAAACTAGTGTTGCTTCTTTTTTGATAAGAAATTCTTATCCTTTTAGCAGATTTCCATTTTTTCCATTAACTAATTTTGATTGATTGTAAATCTGAAATCAAAAATATTCTCAACGTGTTTTCTCAACAGTGATTCGGCATCTTTTTCATTCCAGGGCAAAAATTGGTAATATTGCATCGGTTGACTTTTAGTAATCTGTCAACATTCATCCACGGCGGTTCTTTAGACATAGGCTCCATTCGCGAACCTTTTAATTCACGACATTAAGTCACCGAGCATCGTAAAAAAAATCGTGTAACAATCTGAGAACACAAAAGTGACAGTTTTTAATTGATTACAAATCAAATTTTAAACAAAATGCCGAAAGACATTTTTCATTTTTTTTGTAATATTCTTAATTGGGAGAAGTTTGCAAGCTAATCTAATTTTGTTGGCATTTCATACGAGATGGTGGCATCATCGCCATTTTATTGTGAGATAAAAGTTACAAAATCTTTTTGAAAACAGAACGACACTTTTTTGTTTCGGCTCAACGCAGTTTTGTTGCGAAAGTTCAAAATTGATTTATTAATTTACAATATGGCGGCAAGATTTTATGTTTTGCGTAACGTCTTCTAATAATTTAGATTATTACGTTTTATGACTACACGTTTATATTTAATTATAATGCCATTTATAACGTGATCGAAAGCGAATTCTATCAACCAAATGAATAACGGAATTGAGCAATACCAAAGTATTGCAATAAAAATACAGTACCGTAAAACGGGCTGAATAGAGACACTTTTTACCCTTCACGACTATGTATCTTGTCAAATATGAAGGGCTTGAAACGTGTTTCAATGGTCCCACTACACATTCATGACAATATTTTTCAAATATTCACTATCGTTATTAAGACACAGTCAATTTTGTTCAATGTCTCTATTCACATTGAATCGGGCTGAATATAGACAAAACAAAAAATTGTAATGGTTGGAATACAAGAACGTCTAGTCTATATGAGTCTCTATTCACTACGTTTTAGGGTACTTATTACCTAAAAAAAACCTGGCTTAATTTAATTTTCGTGCAATAAAAGAGAAGTTTATAAGGGGTCAAAAAGTACGGAATCGGAACCTAGATAGTATGAGGCAGTTCCAAATAAAAAGTGACCTGGATAAAAACCAAAAATGATAAAATAAGAGTTTGGAGTCTACTATGAAAATTCTATGAAAATCTCTACAGCACTCTGTCATAGGTTCACAACCTTTTTGGGTGGCGCCCCCTTTTTATAAAAGCCATATGACCCACGAACCCGATGTAATTGAAATGGGCATTTTTAATAAGGTGATTAAAAAAAGCATCGAAAATTCATTATAGTGAATATTTTTTCAGTTGACTGTATAAGTTGGCGACCCACAGGTTTGGAACCCATGCTCTATCAGGAAAATAAAAAGATCACAATGTAAAAGGTTAAGGTGTCAACTGTAAATTATTGTTGGAAAGGCTTTTTTTAAACAAATATAACACATCTCTCTTTACTACCGCTACATATAATTGAATATCAGGACTGGTTTAGCTCACCGCAAAAATTTTCAACCGTATATAATATTATTTCTTGAATTAAACTGAAGTCGACTGAAGGCGCTTGATGGAATTTCAATATCAAATTTGAATCGCTTGAATTTCAAGTTCATTCGTGCACTTGCGATGCCTTGAAGATGCCCGAAGGCGAATCCGGTGTCGTTAGCGACAAAAGTCAAACGATATAAATATGAATCAGTGGAATCCAAAAAAATGCTAACCTAACCTAACCTTACATTTAATTTTATTTAAATGAAAACCTTTTCAATAAACAAAAACAGTGAATTGGGAATGCCTTTCAGAGCTGCTCGCTCGAAGAGTTACCGACTTAGAGCATAACGTTCAACTCAAATATCGTCGTTTCCAATGCGAAATTGGATATTTGCAAAATGTGCGTTTACGACTGAAGTGACAGTTGACACCTAAAAAGCGATCAGATATCAGTTCTAACAATTTTAGTCATATTAAACCAATGTTAGCTTTTAAAACACGAATTCTTTTCGCAATAATGTTCTTTTTTAAAATTCTAACCTGTGATCATACATATATACCTGCAAATATTGTATCAAAAGTTTTTAAAGCCCTGATAACCTCTATACACATTTGTTGAATATCTTCTAAGAAAACTATTAAAACGAAAAGTTAATATTCATTTTGTTAGCCTTAAGAGATCTCGGATATATATTTGATGTGATAATTTGAGAAATATTATTTTTTGACGCCTTAAACATAGGAGCCCACCGGTGTGTCGTTAGCTTTAGAATGGTTAAACGCAGGGCTGTGGAGTCAGAGTCGTGGAGTCGGAACTTTTTGTCCGGAGTCGGAGTCGTCGCGGCGTTTTGGCCGGAGTCGTACTCGGAGTCAGAAATTTTGAAAAGTTTGAACTTTTTATTTTTGCATTTAATATGTCAAATTTGACTTTTGGCCGCATTGATAGGGTTGATATTTAATTGAATACACATAAATAGGAAATTTAGGGGAAAAAAGTGACGATATTAAGCTTTTTTTAGTTGGAGTCGGAGTCGGATTCGTGGTTTTGGTAAATGCTGGAGTCGGAGTCGGACTTTTTTTTCCCGACTCCACAGCCCTGGTTAAAAGTAATAACGTAGCTTTTGTCGGTACTTGCTCGGTTGACTTTCTTGCCAATTTCCAATGTTTAATTTACTTTAATTGTTGTGTACATATCAAAAGTTATAAACTTATTTTAAGCTTCTGTAATCTAGATAATAAAAGATTATCGACTGTGCCCACCACTGAGTTCTTAGCTGTCAGAGCTTTTTCTTATGCGACACACTGTTGTATCGTTAGCTTTAGAACGGTTAAAGACATTAAAACACTGTTAGCTTTTTAAGACACAAATTCTTTTCGCGATAATGTTCTTTTTTTTAATTTTAATGTGTACCTCGTGACCACACGATAAATAAATTGACCTCGTACTGTATTTTTCAGTATGTAGAATGCCATTCAAAAATTCTTTCGCCCTCTCATCTTCCATTTGTGAGAGTTGGAATAGTGGTGAAACTGAAATTTGACGGCCCTAAGCAAATTACACAGTTGGCCCTTTTATGTGTAAACATTACGGTGCTGTGTTGCCATACAACAATACAACAAATCGATAGTTTCTTATTTTAATAACCGACAATTAAGTCGCAATTACTTTAATATATGGTAACCCGCAGGCTTCCAAGCCGTAATCTATGTAAATGACTACATATATTGTATTATATCGTCATTTCCGTAGCTAAATATCGTAGCAAATTTTCATGGAAGCTTAAAATCGGTTAATCATTATGAAAAAAAATTCTAAAATATACCATAATTAAAATAATAATATTTACCATAACTTTTGTCAGTAATGTGTGTGAAATAGGCATACAAGCGATTTTTGCATGGTTGTAATGCCAAATGAATCGGCATTTATTTGGTAGAACTCCATTATAACACGGTGAAACAATATCAATGTATTTTCGATGGATTCGGCGGTAACTTTGTGGAAGTTAATTTTAATATAACTTTGAGTATTCCACGTACTGTCCTACTAACTGTGACACGTGTTTCGCCTCTTTTAGAGGCATTTTCGGACTAACTATCGCAAAGTTTGCAATGAAGCAAGATTGATTCTAATATTTTAAAATGATAAAATTGCAAAATTGAGTTTGGGATTTTTCCTTTTTACGGGAAGCAAAGAAGGGGGGGGTTATAGAATCAAAACAGAGCAAACAAATAATTATACTACTAATGTCGCTAGCATTAAAACATATTAACTAATGAGATGCAATCAATCAGGTAGGGTTAAACCCATAAATTGGAAATAATGTAAGCAGTGGCTCGCATTTGCGTATTTACCGGTTCGCAATCGCTAGTCAAAAATCTGAGTAATGATTTTTTTGCAAATACATATCTACAATGCATAATGTTCATACTTGTATACTACTTGTGAAAATCTTTATCAACAAGAATAATTAGTATTTTTAAGTCGTGTTCAATATTGAAAAAGTAAGGTTGCCTTTGAATTATTAATATGATTTTATATGTCAAAACAAGCCAAAGAAAAAATTAGTAACTCGTTTTTTATAATAAATAAAATAAAAACTTTACATTACGATTGTAAAGCCTATTGACTGTAATTATTAACAGAATAAACAAACCAAAATTAGAATGGCATTAATCTAATCAAAAATGTGGAAAAACAGAACTGCATTATAAAATAATTAACGTAACAATTATTGCTGTTTGCTGATCACACAATAGCTCGATAATTAATCATGGATTTTCATAAATAAGTATATTATAACTAAGTACTATAGTTACAAGCTTCATTTTCAATCCAAATCTGTGTACGCTTTGCCAAAACTAATGAGTCTTTTTTTATTTATTTTTACATTTATCAATCAGTTATTCATGAATTATATTGAATTTTGAACTTTAATTAATCTGTAATCATTTAATATTTCAAAAACTTATGATTACTACACTCGAGTTGTCTATAGTTTATTATGGTCTTTCAGTTTGACAGCAGACGTCAGTTTGACGTTTTACTCTTCAGAACATATAAAACAGTGTAAATATTATTGTCGTTAATCAAACATGCTTATACACTAATTGAAGCAATATTTGTGAAGTGCAGTGATCACATGTGAAAACATCTGTGTAAACAAAAAAAAATCGTTCATCGAACATGATTTTTGAAAACTATAACGCTATGATTTACTGACAAAAATGGATGATTTACCCGACGAAATATTAGTTGACATATTAAGTTGTTTTCAATTAAGAACATTACATCAGCGATTAGCGAAAGTGTGCCGGCGATGGCAGTTATTAATAACAGAAACAGCTGCTTTAAATAAGATGTTTGTTGTCGAAGACGAAGATGATTTTCGATTTATGACAACACTGAAGAACATTATTTATTTGAAAGTTCTAAATATAAAAATAAAAGAAAACTTTATGGAATCTATGCTCGATGACGTAATAAAATGCTGTCCTAATTTGACTTCATTGACTATTCACAGATGCAATTCTTTGAGTGAATATCACTTGTTTAAAATTAATAAATATTTTATTCACCTCAGACATATTGACGTGTTTTTAAGCAGCCGTTTTATAAGCTTACAGTTCATAGAAATGTTAAAACAAATGAAATCTGTTGTTTTAAACAATCGAGTAAACTTTGACACTTTCAAATTAATCATAGAGAACTGTCCACATCTCACAGATGTTCACATGTACGGTTTCGTACAATACTACCCAATGAGGCAATTGCAACGTTTTCTGATTTCGAAAATTAATCAACTTAGAAGTATATCGTTAAGGTGTTACGAAGTAAATGACAAAACATGTTATTTTCTATCTCAATGCTCACATTTACGAAATCTTCGGCTATACCATTGCTGGCTGATAACAGATAAAGGTCTTGGATACTTGTCTACTTTAAAAAACATACAAACGTTGCATATAACAGGATTGAAGCTCATAACAAGAAAAGGATTCGGAAACTTTATTGATAAATTAAATATGACAAATTTATCAGAACTTAATTTTAGTTCATCAATATTTAATGACGATCATGCTTTAATATTGAGCAATAAAACCAACAATTTAAAAATCTTAGAATTATGGAAATGTAAACTTACATTAGAAGGGCTATATAGTATTATATCTAAGCTAAAAAATCTGTATATTCTTGACTTGGATATGGAATTGCCGGAAGTTGTTTTCAAAAAAATAAGCAATGAATCCGATATTAAGTATTTGATTTTTTCGAGAGCTCGATACTCTTATGTATATTCCACCAAAGGAATCGGTTCAGGAAAGCTGCAAGCTTTTGAGTACTGCGAGAAGTTGGCTTTCAGAGGCAACTCTGAAGGTTTCCGTGCCAACCTGCTTTGTTATTCTCATCAATTTCCATTTCCAAATTATCAAATACGGTATTACTGTAACGACACGATCCTCGATAAGGATAGTGAGTGTAGAAGTTTGATCACAAATAAAACAAATGAAAGTCAATCTTTTGATGAGATGTCATGATAAGAATAATTGACGCAGATTGGAAACAAAATTTTTCAGCTGAGAAGCAATACAGGTTGAAGATACTACTCCAAATGGTGAATTGGTAGCATGCAATGGAAAGCGCAATAAAACAAATAAATGTGATAAAAACTGTAGCAGATAGATATCAGAAATAATAAAATATTAACAAATATTCAACCATCAAGCGATATTCTGTAATTGTTTTCATTAAATGAATTAAAACTGAAACTTTCTTGTCTCGAGACATGGGCAGCTAGCTATGAGGTCTTTTATTCACAAATCAACAATATTTATTTATGCAGTGATGCGCCATGGAGCAGTGATGCACAACCTATTTGGCAGAAGGGCCAGCTAATCAATTCACATATAATTCACAGATTGTCGAGTAAATTTATTTGAAAATTTTATTATCATCTGTGAAAAGGTGGTTGTTATTTGTCATATTGGGCCGCAAGAAATGTCATTTTTGGCAGCAGATTGCATCACTGCCATAGAGTAATGCAAGCTTTTCAAAAAAAAACCAGATTGTTTTTATGTTTTTAAATAAAAGCATTCTTGTTGAAAATGCTCGCAATGAGTGAAACCGGTCCTAATCTTTACATAATATACGTTGAAGTAATAAAAAAAAATGTGTTTTATTTAAATATTTTAATAATTTTGATACAGAATTTTCTTTTATAGACAATAAATATTTTTTACAAATGTACAGAAAATGCTGAAAAATCATTTTATACTAAAATACTATCACAGTAATCTTCACACTATACAATAGGAAAAAAGGGTTTTTAACACATGGGAACACAAAATATGCGTTGTTTTCTATATGTTTTGATTTCCCCTTGGCAATGTGTTAACAAAACAATAGTTAATCAATATTACATCTTCCATCAATCAAGCCATGACCGATCAGATCAATAATGTAATCTACAGAAATTTACAGCTAGCACCTTCACATGCTTGACCTCTATGGTCTAGTGGTAAGAGTTTTACCTTAGTGATCAAAGTTCTAGTTCTTTGTTCAAGTTCAAGGTGCATTTAGATTCTTTCAATTCAAATTTCAGCTTACACACAGGTTGTCAATGATGCTAGTTTTCCTCGAGTTGATCTTGAGTTACTTGTTGTAATGCCAATTGTTTTTCAATCAAAGCAAAAAATGCACAAATTAATTTCAATGAATTATACATGAAATTTTATCATTGATCTGTCAAGAAAGAGTCAAAGTTCCACTGAAAGAGTATGTTATATTGAATTTATTGTACATTTAAAATATGGTTAAGCTTATTTATTCACTGGGTCAGGCTGAGATCGACAAATGACCGAAATTCTACGCGTCCGGTGAATTTGTTCGTTCTTAAACTGCGATATTTCTCCTTTAAGTATTTCGTGGCTGAAATCGTACCGAGCTGTTCCACTGGAATCAGAAAACAATGGCGCAAGCCAAAATAATTTTCAGAAATTTTACTAAACTAACAGGTGAAATGTTTTGACAATTTGAGTGTCTAATAAGATCAGGAGTGGCCAAAGCGTTGATCGCGTAGCTATTCCAAGAAGCCCGCCTGTCTGGCGTACTGATGTACACATCTCTGAATCCTCTTTTATTTCAATCATTTTGGGTTTTTACTTTGCTAATGATTATTCATACTTAATTGATTTTTGATCTAATAGCTTGCATTGCTAAGAGGTCTTCAACATTTTAATTATAATCTGTTTTTCTTACATTTTGCTTCAATTTATTTGCTTAGTTATAATACCATTTGTTTGTCATACCTTGCAATTATTACTTAAACATTGTATAAATATCACTGATTCATTGTTTTTCTTATTAGTTGACAATGCTCGCCATGAATAAGCGTTTTAAACAGGGTCTTTGCTAAGTCTTCAACATTTTAAATTTTATTTTGTGGAATAAGTTTGTCACTAAAAAACATGTTTTATTATTTTTATACATTCAATTTATTTTTAGAGTTGATCGCTGCCAAAATTTCAAAAAAAAGTCGCCCGTAGTGGTAAAAGATTGGCCACCCCTGCTATAGGTGAATGAAAATAGGTCATCACATGTATTGAATAACGCTTATTCAAGTTTGTTTACAAGGCCATAACTTTTATTGAGATAAATTATGACAATTATTCACATTATGTATAGATGAAAAATTATCAAAAAGAATAATGCGGTTGGTCCCTGTGGTCTAGTGGCAAGACCCTTGCCCTAGCGATCAGGTGGGCCCGGGCTCTATTACCGGTAAGGTAAAATTTTTTCAATTGAAAAAAAAAAGATTTTGGACTAGGTGTATGTAATTTTTTGTTGAGTTGTTCTCAACTGATTCATTATCATCGAGTTTATCTCGTGTGACTTTCAAAATTAAAAAATATTTGGCGCATTGTTATTATCTGTAATGCCAAATATTTGTTTAAAAAAATGTAACTTACGTCATGATGTAAAGACATCGACGCGGCAGTAAAAAATCAGCAAATAGTTCTTGTTCAACAGAATGTCGTAATCTCATGATGGCTGGTGATAGCAAACAAATACCTGCAACGGTGCTGCCGCAAAACTAGAATAAATCGAAAGAACGCAAGTGTTTAATTTTAAACAATAGCAACGTTCAACACCTTAAACCACAGTTGGAAGATCGCCTAATTATTACATTTTGAAAAGAGACCAAGAAATATTAGAAATAAATAGGGCTCAGCTTAAAAGTGTGCCAATTTTAAACGACAACTTAATCTTCCAAACTAGCAATTGTTATATGTACCCCTTTAAATAATTATCATTAATTAATAATTCAAACACTTGAAATTAATCAATTCAATAATTATAGTTCGGATTAAACCCTACATTTATTTATCGATATTCTATGTTATTATCTGACAATTAGTATTTGCGATACTACATTCAAAAATCCCGATAATTATAAACAAATCCACTTCATTCATTGAAACTCATTTATACATCAAATTTTCGCTAATTCATTTACTACATTAATAGCAATTTAACTTAGTGATCTACTTCTATTTTTGTATATAAACGATACAAACTGTTTACTACGCGCCCGGTTCAAGTACATCCGTGCACTTGAAATGCCTGAAGATGTCAAAAGGCGAAACCCGGGTTGTTAGCGACAAAACTCATGGAAAAGTACAAAATTCAAACGATTCAAATTTTATTACACTTTAAATAAGAATATCTGGTAAATATTACATCCATAGGGTATACTTACTCTCACAGCATCCACGTGAGGTTTTATAAACCCTTTTGCATCTAAATCAAGGACATGCATATGTGGAAGAGGGATTGCAGGTGGTGGTAATGCCACTTCTCGAGCCTTCTGGACTGCCTCAGCTGCCAGGCCTTTCCATACGGATCGCTCCGTCTCTCGAAAGCCGTGGATAGCCTAAAAAAGAAAATATGTAGGAAAAATTTGATATAATATAATATCAGTTCAGTCAGCCAACAATTTTTTTCGGAGAGAGAATGGACAGAAGGATAGACTAGGACAGGACTAGTGGTTGGTTAATTGTACTCGCTACACCCTGTCTTTAGGATCGGATGGGTGGGATTTAAGACAACAGAAATTTTTTTATTTGTAATCATTACATCAACCCATGGATCAAATTCGTATCTCATTCTTTTAAGATACGGTTCTAATTCAGAAAAGAAGGCGGTCTCTTCTTCTTCCGACACAAAGTCTGTCAAAACAGTCATATCCCTAAAGTATGAACAATGTTTTTTATAATTGGTGATTTTGTTTTTTTATTTGTAATACTTCCCATGTATGACACAATGCCAAGTCTACGTAATTCGGTAATTCCAACTGTGAAGACTCTGAAAGTATCCCAAAGATCTGTGATAACGAGTCAGAATATAAATGACTTTATATTATTATGTTATAATTGTCAATTATATTTACCATTTTCCCGAGTCAAACTAGAGTTGACACATCTTTTGGAAACAGAATATATACACTGCGTTAGTTTTAGTAAATAAGACTTTATCAAACTTGATAACATTTTAAAGCTAAGTTTTCTATTGCCCACTTATTGCAGTACGAAAATATACAAAGTTGAAGGTATATTTATGTTGTCTATGGGTATATTTGACATTTCGAAGCTCTATAAATAATTTGACATTTGAATGAAATGTTACAATAATATAATAATTATTTCCGTACGAACAGTTGATTCAAATAATCGTGGATATTTCTAAGAAACAACGTTAAAAAAAGCTTCGAGCCCATAAAAATAGGTTCGTTAGATTATTGATGCAAATTTATTAATAACGTTAAGATGTTTGTTTTAGAAAACGACAGATGAGGGAAATATTACGTTTTAGAGTATATTATTGTCTATGATATTGACAGAATAACATTCATAGATAAACACAGCGTTCAAATTACAAAGTTGACGTTTCTTTAGTTGAGGTTATAGTACGAAAAAGTGAAGTTTATACATTTTAACTAAACTGGTTTTAAATTAAACAATCAAAATGCAGAGTCTTAAAAAAGAGGTTGCAAAATGCAAGCATCCCAATAGTCGGAAAACAATAGCGCTTGGACGAAAGACAAAAAAGATGGCAAATAAAGACGAAGCCAGATTGGGACAAATGATCAAACAAAACATTGTTGGAGAGAAAATTGCCTGGTTCAAAGACAATCTGCCAGACGATGAGACTCCAGTGTTCGCCAAAGAGCAAATCTCTCAAGCCATCGAGTTATATCTGTCCAGGTTCGACGACGAATTATCTCAGATCGAAATTAAGAATTCAATTGGAGGCAGAAAGAACAGACAACACGCCAGTAGAGAAGATGTAATAAAAATGACGAAAGAGAGAGAAAGTGTCGAATATGAAACATGTGGAATTGAAATTCCTGACCTAATGAACACCGCCCAAGTCACAATACTCAGAACTTGGAATGGAGAGCTGCGTTTCCTACAAAATTTTAAATTAAGACGATTCAATAAAAAGCAATTGTAACTGTTATTTTTTTAAATATAATTTCGTTTCATATACTTTTTGACTGTTTTAATTTAGAGTGTTGTTGAATGAATTAACGATGTATTGGTTGACCATTTTAAAAACCATGCTTACAACTTTGTTTTAACAATGTTGTCATAGTAATATAATATTGCATTTTATGTTGATCTAATAATTCTAACAGATACATACACATCAGCCCGAATCCGATTAAAATGCATCTTCTTTTGTATTTTTGACAGTGATTGAGTGATAGCATTCATTTAAAATGTCAGCCTTTAGTGGTAAAAGCTCTAATCTAGCAATGCAATGGGTTTGGGTTCAAGTCCCGGATAGGGCAATGTATTTTATGTCATTTAACCATTGAGTTGATCAGGTTTATCTTGTATTCATTTTTCACATTAAATATTTGGCATGCTGGCTATGTTAGCGTATATATTTTCAGTCATAATTAAATCCATTAAAAAAATGCTCTTTGAATTCAAAGATTCCAAAATGGGAGACAGGAACATGGGTGTTGTAAAAAATACCAGTTTATTTATTTTAAGCAAGTAAACTTAGTGATCGGCTTTTATTTTGAAATATAAACAATACAAAATGCTTAGTACGCGTCAGTTCAAGCTCATTCTTGCATTTTAAATGCCTGAAGATGCCGAAAAGTGAATCCCGGGTTGTTAGCAACAAAACTCTCAATGTAAAAAATTCAAATTTGATATTGAAATTCCATCAAGTACCTTCAGTCGAACTAAGTTGAATTGAATACTTACGTAGGTAAGTATTTTGCTTTTGTCCGCAGTCGACTTAATAGTGGGTCGATTGTTTGGTTGAAAGATAAGTTTGAAATGTACCTTTGTAGGGTGGAGGATGTTCTAAAGAATTTATGGGAATTCTATATTTGAGGACATGTTCATATACTACCAATGTTTCTCCAATTGAATATATCTTAAGCATGCACCTAGCAGTAGAATGTATTTCTTTTGGCCCATAAGAGGCAAAAATAAGAATTCCACCATTCTTGAGAGTATCAAAATTAATTTTGATATTTTTTTGATGAATCGTGAACAAGAACTGTTTATTCTTGAAAGGTGTATAGTATAGTTATCTATGGTGTATAGCCAGCCTGTCAATAGGGTGTCATTAAAGTGGGTTTTATCCTTCTTTTTTTAAGCTTCCGATATTGAAATATATCACGCGAACGTGAGTGAGTTCATACAAGTAGGTACTATTTTTTTTTATGTATTTAAATTGAGTTTGTCAAAACTTACTTATTTGAATAGTTTGCAATTTTCATTGTTTTTACGGTGTTTAAATTCTTTTTCACAATGCATGAGCTTAAAACTAATATTTTGGGATATTTTTAATGTATATGATATAAAACAAAATGAGCTAAAATTTCTTTCAAGATATTCCCAGTTTAGGAACTTTTATAGTAATTTTTGTGAAAACATTTTTCAACATCTTTTCGCTGGTGGCAGCACTAAGCTGTCAGTCTTTCTTCAAGCCAAAAACAGAATGACATATAAACGCAAAAAGTACCATTTCGGAGATACGCACCTTAAAAAACGATGGAGGTTGAAAAATAGGAAGAAGGACCTGGACGAAATCAACGAGGATATTAAAGAAGGTATGTAAATGTATTAATCTACCGTGTTTTTACACCTCGACATAAACATCGTAATATATCCACGCGGCATATGAAAACATAACCTACAAAACTGTATTATTTATATTACGACATTGGATTTTACTCTCATTAATCATTCAAACATTATCGAGCTTTGTAAAATTAATGGTGTTAACTTTGAAAACTAACTCAAAAAATGGTGATTTATGCTCTTGACGAATCTTTACAATATCACGATTTTAAATCGGTAATATTTTCGAAGGAATGATGACGAGGGTAATCATAATTTAAGTTAATCTATCTGAGTTAGTTGCTTGAGTTATCTGGATTTGTTAAATATTCAGCTGATATTTATTTATTGATGAAAATACATCACATCGCATTACAGCTGACGCCAATGCGCCATGCATTTGACAAATATACATGTTACAGTGAAACTTATTCTCAGTGAAAATATATTCTTCTCCAAGCTGTCATTGAAATTAAATTTGTCCGCCCTATCTTCAGCCCAATGTTTGTCTGTATTTTTCTTTGGTTCTCCTTTTATGAAAGGGACTACTTGCTGATTTTGTTTCACTGAAGCAAACCAAAATTTTAGGCCGGCAAATCATCGACTTGGGCCAATAATTTCAATGATCGTGACCAGCGAAATCATGTTGTCATATAAATCTATTACTTGATACATTTTCACTCAGAATACAGTTTCACTCTAACATACATACTTATATATATTTATAAATCACAAATTTTAAGTTTATTGCTTTTGCAAGGTGAAAAAAGATTGAATCATTGTTTTCATTAAAAGAGAGAGAAAAAAATTTGAAATCTGCCAAGACGTTTAATAATTTTAGTTCCGAATTTGGTTGCCGTCAAGAAATGATTTATAATTCGATTTGTTTGGATATTGATAACTTGAAATATTTGGCATTACAGCCAATGCAAACGCGCCACATATTTATAAATATGTAAGTCACATGAAATAAACTTGATGAGACATTTTATGAATCAATCAAGAAAAATGACATTCACCCATCTCCAAGATCTCTTTTTCAATTGAAAAAATCTGAACTTGCCGAGACTTGAACTCAAACTCACTTGATTGTCTGGGCAAAGCTCTTGACAATAGACCACAGAGACCAACAATTTTTTTTATCCTCTTAGCTTGAAAACATCAACTTTTAAATTTATATTCAGAATTCAAAATGATAATAAGAAGCCGTTAGCCCCTAGATATTGTTCTATTGAGGGTAATATTTTCGACTGCAAATATCTACAATTATATTTGAGAGGTTCAGTTAAAAAAATGATAAATTAAAATCTATAATATGTTCTACTTTTTTGCCAGGAAACGCTGATAAATTATTAAACCAAGACGTCGACTTGGACAAAGCTGGAGGTGCCCAATTCTACTGCATCCACTGCGCCCGATACTTCATCGACCAGCAAGCCTTGACCGAGCATTTCAGGACCAAAGTACACAAGCGAAGGTTGAAAGCCTTAGAGCTAGAACCGTACACCATCGAAGACTCCGAAGAGCAGCGGGATTTGGCAATTTCAAAGCACCAGTCAAAAGGAAAATAGAAACTCAACCAACAGTCGGAGCAGCGAAGTCAGTTGACGGCGACGGAGACACCGACATGAGCAGCAGTAAAAAGAAGAAAACCGACTCCTAATCTTTGATATTTTTAAGTTTATTTAAGTCTTTGTTACTTCCGGCTTATTCCTTTTCGGTATTACTGTCCTAAATAAGTAATATGTTTAAAACCTCGTATTTTTTTATATTAAAAGTATTTTCAAAACACTTAACGATAATAATTATGGCATTTAAAATATTGAGTAAACGTTTACCGTGGTGTCGTTTGAAGTGTGACAGGCTCTACGGTTCAGCACTTCATATTCCAGGAAACAAAGCGACTGAAGTTTGCGCTGTCGTTTACCCCTATATTGATATCGAAGAGAGATTTAATGATATCGAAAAGCTCAAAGATAATATAAGGAAAAGGAATAGCGGTGTTGATATTGATGAAGTGAAAAAGGTTTGGGAGTTTTATAAGGGTGTCTGCGATGACAGAGACAGTTTGGACAAAACCAAGTCAGTTATATCGAATAAAATAAAAATGTTGAGCGATCTTAAAACAAAAGAAGCTTTAGATGAATGTGAGAAGTTGAAAATACATTCAAAAATGGTTAGAGACGATTCGAAGAACTTAAAAGTGGCACTTTGGAGTGTAGAAGAAAAAGCAATCATACAAGCTCTTTCTTTACCTAATATACTTCATGAAAAACACTCCTGATGCATACGAATCGGAAATATACAAATTTATTGATAAGCCTGAAGTAAATGGTGTTGAAAATCACATAGATAAAGCATTACGGTTTAATATGTTAAAGTATTTTAGTCCGCAAAGCTATTATCTACTTAATGAGGCAGCCGTTTTCGAATTGAGTGCTAAGTTTTATTTCACAGAACGGTTACGGCAAGGCGGTTTAGTTCAATTTTCTAATCCCGATTTCAGCAAGAGTCTTGTGGTTGAAGGCTGCGGTCTGAATCATACTGACCCCGAATCCGTATATATATTACATCACAATGAAGACAGTAATGTAAATGAAGACAGTCGACTCCATTTGAACGGAGGAGCTTCATTGTTAGCTTTCGCAGCGTATTATACAAGAAATGTGTTATTTCCGACAGCGTTTCCTTTGAAATACTTTGCAATGGGTCGTCAGTATAAGCCTGTTTCCGAGGACTCCGACACGGGTCTTTTCAACGTCAGTCAAGCGTCTGCTATCGAAGTATTCGTAGCTTGCAAAGATTCCGATGACAGCCTTAATACAGAGCTAGATGAATTAATCACAAAAGTTACAGATATTTACAAATCGATTGGTTATCATTTCAAAGTTTGTTATACTCCAGCTTGTCAGCTGAATAATTGGGAGAGTCTCCGTGTTAGCTTCCAAATGTTTTCACCGTCGTTTAATAAATATATAGAAGTCGGTAATATCAGCGTTAGTGATTCATTTGTGAGTAAAAGGATTCAATTTTGTTATAAAGATGGCAAATATTGCTTTCCTAAATTGATTTCAGGCACGGTACTCAATGTGCCTAAATTGTTTGGCTGCGCATTAGAACAAAATGGTAATTTAGCATTTGAATTACCCGACGTTATCAAAAATGCTCTTTGAACCATTTCATTATAAAGTAAAACAAACTATACAATATGGTGAAAAAAATAACAATGTATTTTAATTCGACAGTAACTATTTTATAAATTTGTTGATAGCTAATTTGGCTTACGCCATTGTCACAACTAGTTCTCACTTTTAAGGTGTTCACTGTCAATACTAGGTGGAATGGCATTATAGTAAAAATATTAACACTTTTTTAGTACTTATTCCACATACAATTTACTTTATCAGGACCGGTTTCGCTCATGGCGAGCATTATCAACTGATAAGAAATACAACTAGTTCTGACGTTGGGGTAAGCTGTGATAGCTGTCGAACAAATACATAAAAATAATTTCTGTAGAATTTTAAATACATTGTTATTTTTTTCACCGTATTATAATGGAGTTCTACTAAGTAAATGCCAATTCAATCAACAAACTATACAAATTTGTATAGTTTGTATAGAACAAGGAAATTTGCTCTTACAGCAAACAAGTATTCTAAAAAGAAACAAAGATGTATAACAATAATAAAGCATTTATTTTAATAAAACAAAGTTCAACATAAAACATTTATAAAAGCTAGTAACATTATTTCAGGTCGGTAACAAAATTTAATTCAGTTTTTCCCTAAAATTTAATAGAATGGTCTTCCAATTGGCCAGTATATTGCAGTCGCTGTATTGGTTCATTCATTGTATCAATGCTTACAATCCATTCCATGTGATTGTGTTCATTGTATATGTTTTGTTGCACTCAAGTGCACAGATTACCTCAAAAGTATTTCTCGTATTATTTAAAATGTTCTAAATAGCTTACCCGGCTCCCTGGCTGTAATGCCAAATATTTTTTTTTATTTTATTCCATTATTTATTCCCGAAGCATAAAAAATATTGATATTTTTACCAACATGACTTGTCAATGATGGATTAGAATTGATTCAAATATTCTCTTGATACTCTAGCTAACTAAGTTGATTAAAAGTTTTTAAAGCATATTAAGTATGTATAAAATATAATAATGAATTAATGAAATCAAATTTGCTGTTCTATGTGCGTTTCTAGCCAATCTGAATGTCCATGCTGCATTGTCCATTCCCAGAAGTCTACCTTACCTTCTGCATCCACTAGTATTATTGTATGTGTTCTGAAAAATAAAAGGGATCTTTTAAAATACCTTCTTGTGTTTTCTTTATCATAAAATAATTAATATAATAACACTCAAGGTTGGGAACCTGTGCTCTACAGGGTATGTATCATATTCCCAGGTAGTATTACATGCAGATATACGGAAATACGAGACATGTAGTAAAAAAAAAACAAATGCCAAATAATTATTTAAAATTGGAATGGAATATACAAAAAACAAACTATATGTTCTAAAAATGTTGCTATTTATGGAAAGTGTATTCCCTTGCAAAGAAAGGAATCAATTTTTTTTTAACTGTGTTAGTGTGTGTCACTAAAACAATCATTGTTGACATTCTACCAGAATCCAGTAGTGGTAATGTACCAGGCGAGCACTAATGCATTTTTAAGCATATTGTATCATCATACTTGGATGAATTGACCAAACATGGTATAGCTCATTTAATCTTGTAACAATTAAAACAGGTTTTGACACATTTAACCCACTCAGTACAAACATCATAAAACCATCACCATCAATTTACTCCCAGGTCCTTTGGTAATGAACGTGTTAAAAGTTTTTGTCCTGTAATTTGACCCCTTGGATACAGAAAACCCTAACTCATCTTTTCTCTACCTTTCAGGAGTCACAAAACAGGTTGTTTTTTTTTTTAACTATGTCAGCTCTTAACATTTATTTTTCTACGAGAACTGCTTGTTACTCAGTTGCTCAACTTCTCTTTATCGAAGACAGTAGGGGATGGAAAGGATACGAGGACTCGGACAGAACTAGTGGTTAGCTAATCGCTCTTGCTGTGCGACGCTCTTTGGGATAGGAAAGGTGGGAAGGGATATTAACACAAATACCCATGCTTTTGAACAGATTAATCGACTGAAAAAATTGCTCATACCGGGAATCGAACCCGGGCGATCCAGCACACAAGCTAACAACGTTGACAACTGCGCCACGGACTGGACAAGTTTTACCAGTAATCAATTGTACCTATTTATTAACAGATACATTTTTTCTTGGCAATGCTTTGGTTTCCTGATTTATTTGCTAAATATAAAATAGTAATTTATTTTAATGTGATTTTTAAGATTTAGTGGAACAATGAACAAGAAAGTGATATTAATCCACGAATCGAAATATCTTTGTATCCACTTCTCCTATTGATATATTTCTTTGATACATAACATATTATTTAGTATCTTGTGGCATTCATAACTCAAAACCGATAAAAATAGAGAATTCATCCTGAGGGGATAGTTCAATGTTGGCTTTTACCATAAAAATTTAGTTACAAACCTGGTCCCGTAATTTGCTTGAGGTATTTTTACACACACTGCTGCCAATCCGTCGATATTGATGGTTGGTGATGCAATTCTTCGTTTATCAATTTGTTCATCTGGCAGGTGGCTAGAAGAATATTTGTATTATTTGTATTGTTATATATGTTACAAAACTAAGTAAAATATAATAGATTTGTATCAACATGGGTTTTGTCGCCTTGCTACGCAAAATTTTGGTTTGTTATCAGCAAGATAATTGTGGATGTCGACTGCAAGTGTTGATGGAATTTCAGTATGAAATTTAAATCATTTGAATTTTGTAATTTTCCATTAGTTTTTTTCAATATGACTCGGGTTTTGTCTTTCGGCACCTTCAGGCATTTCAAGTGAACTTGAACTGACGCATAGTAAATAGTTTGAATCGCTTTCATGTATAGTTTTCGTTTTAAATTAAGGTTTGCTTAAGAAATATATTCATTGAGTAGTTGTTGGAAATATTTAATGGAGAGACATCTTCGAAAGTATCTTGAATAATATTGTAGTAGTAGTATCTTGGAGTATCTTGAATATATAGGCGACAGTACAGCGCAATGCTTTCATAAATATGCATTTTAGAGAAAAAACTATTTTAATGGCGTTAAGTTCAATGCAGAATTTTTTTTCACTTATGAGCCTGCACTATTCAAGCCTCGGTCGTCTGAAACAGACGAGCAAGCAAGACTGGAAACCGTTTGAGTTTGCACTGCTCAATACAGACGAACAATACAATACTTTGATAATAAGCAAATTTATAAATATGGTACAATATCCTACGCGAAGCTACCGTTTGGGGAATACTGATCCCAACGCATTCCAGGACCTCATTCCACTGATTTGTAAGTACACTTGGGCCTCGTATAACACGGTTTTACACAACACGGATGTATGAATTTTGGCATATTTTTATACAACACGCTTTATATAACACGGTTTAAGGGAAAAAAAATAATTAACATGTTTGATTTGTACGTCCATGGAACGTGCCATGACAAATCTTACGAGCATGTCAATTTCGTTTGTAGCAGATGAAGAATTAGTCAAAATTTTGGATGAACCAATCAATGATTCATAAAGTAGTTGCAGCGAAGTAGCTACACGTTTCGCATTAAAAACAATAAATGACAGCTTGGTATTGTATATTAAATAAGATTTTTTTTTTATTGAAAATAATCCTATAATGGAAAAAAATGCACTGGTTTACGGTAGGACTTTCCACCTATTGTGCATACTTACGTTTTATCCCATTTTAATAATGATAGAAGTTCTTGAACCAGATTATCTTTAGAGTTTTCAGCACAGTTACGAGAAATGATGTCTTCAAACCGGATATTTCCTGCGGAGACTTTCTTGAAAGGAGTGTCTAAAATAGTGTTGCCGAAACCTGCTAATCCTTTATCATAACAGGTTGTCTTGTCGGTGTAATTGGAGTAGTGATATACAGTACTTTTTTCTTCCCTGGAATATAGGAGATAATGAGTGGTAAATTTTGATTGAATTTTAATATCAATTTGAGCCAAGAATTATTGGGTTATAAAACTACTTTTATTAAAATGAAAATAGCTTGAGTTAGCCCCTATCTTGAATATTATATTTTATAAGCAAGAAAGGGAACATTTTTTTCAATGCATGAATGAGTTTTACGTATGAAATTCAATGCAGTGTCAAAAGAAAGCATTGATTTTTTTTTTACCATGTCCGCTCTCAACTTGGAGCATATGGACGCCTCACGGAGTTTATCTCAACATATGTTTTTTCTACGAGAACTGCTTTGTTACTTAGTTGCTCAAACTCCCTTTTTCGATGAGAGTAGGGATGGAAAGAATAAGAGGACTAGTGGTTAGTCAATCTCTGTCACTTTGCGTCACTCTTTGGGATCGGAGAAGTGGGAAGGGATTTTTAACAACACAAACACCCATTACCTCTGAGCAGAATTGATATATCTGCTCGTACCGAGATCGAGCCTGGGCGGTCCAAAACAGTAGCCAACAACGTTGACCACAGCACCACGGACTGGACATTTTTTTATATTATAGTAATAAACATTTATTATGCCAGCTAACACAAAATTTTTGCGGAAGAGTTACGGATAAGCCCGCACATTTCACACTTTTGACTGGGTTTCGCGTGATTTGAAAAAATGCAAACACAATTTGTTTTGCGCTAATAGATGCCAATATGTCGCAATATGGGTAAAAATGCATTAGTGCTGGACTAGGTGTTTGAGTGTCAACACTTAAATGATTGTTACATTTCACTACCCTGTCAATTTTATGATGTTCATACACAATTTCACTTACCCTATTTCAATTGTTACAAGATTGAATGAGCTGTAATCTTCACCATTTTTGCTCAATTCATCCAAGTATGTATGGCTCGAATCATTTCCTAAGACAAAATTTGAGACCAGGAAACCTCTACCTAAAACACAAAAATATATTAGTTTTTTTTTAACCATGTCCGCTCCCAACTTGGAGCATATGGACTCGTCACGGAGTTTATCTCAACATTTTTGTTTTTGTCTACGAGAACTGCTTGTTACTCAACCTCTCCTTTTTTTTCGAAGAGAGTAGGGATGGAAAGGATACGAGGACTAGGACAGGACCAGTGATTAGTTAATCGCTGTCACTATGCGTCGCTCTTTTTGGGATCGTAAAGGTGGGAAGGGATTTTCAACAACACAAACACCCATGCCTTTGAACAGATTTATCGACTAAAAAAATCCGCTCGTACCGGGAATCGAACCCGGGCGATCTGGCACGCAAGCCAACGCCGTTGACACTGCGCCACAGACCGGACAAATATTGTTACATATTGTTTTACTCCAGAAATAATGAATGTCTAACTTTTAGGGTGACAATTCTATTTGGAAAGGCATTGAACATGTACTTGTCTTAAATAAATAAGACACATTAAATACCACTACTTCCACATAGATTATGTGTTTTTTTACTGGCAGTGACAATTGTGACAATTGACACTTGAAAATGTACTTGTTTTGACAAATTGGAAACACATATTTGATTTATAGGAGGGCACCAAAAAATTTGGAATTATTAAATTATTTTGTGGTAATCATCGAGACTAGGTGAATTAAGTTTTTGACTAATAATTTGACAGATAATTCAACATGGCCGCTGCGGCATACTATAACATACTTTAATATATTATTTTAGATTGGTTAGGTTAGAAATTCGTTTTGATTCGAACATTCGATATAAAAGTATGTTATAATATGCTGCAGCGGCCATTTTGGATTATATGTCAAATTATCAGTCAGTGACTTAATGCACCAAGTCTCGATGACTACCCATAACCTATACATGTAGATACTTTTTTATTCTTACGATTGTGTTACAAGATGTGACTTGTGTTTTGAGAACCAAGTTAAGAAGTCTACAATTAGCTTGGTAAGTTTTGGAAAGCAATGATGGTAGGTAGGTATATTGAGCTTATGTATAATTTTCCTTCTTCTTCACGAGCGAGTTTGAAGATGTTTATCAAAGAAGCAACATTATTTGTCACACCTATTTAAGCAACCAGTGTTTTTATCAAGGTTACGCCTTTTCTTATTGTATACCTAGAGTTTTCTTCTTTTCTGGGACCCCCGAAAGATTCAGTAGTACAGCAACTCGTTTCCTTACAGGGCAGGCGGCAAGCCATGTTCCACCTTCGCGCCCCTTTTCCAAGTCTCGACCTATTAGAAAATATTTTACAAATGGATTATACTTCAATTACTAATGTGTAAATAGAATGTCGAATATTTTTTATAAATACATATTTTCAAGGTCAACGAAAATATGAAGCGCCTCGTAACTTTTTAATTTAGCAGCACTCCACTGGTCGCGACATATTCCGCGTGTACGTGAGTAAAGTTGCCAACTTTTTCTGAAACAGTTCTGGGACACCAGAGCTAAAACGATATATTTTTTTGGGTGAGGTGATATTGGCCGATAGCTCTTTCTGAAAGTCCGGGACAGTTTTTGATATTCAACCGGGACAGCGAAATTATTTCCGGGACAATCCGGGATGGTTGGAAACCGTAGACGTGAGTGATCCAGGCGAGAGCTATTTTGAAATGTAATAAGGTAGATTTTATCGAAACTTGTTCAGTTGAATTTCTTACCAATTTCCAATGTTTAATTTACTTTTATCGTTGTGTACATCAAACATCAAAAGTGATAAACTTATTTTTAACTTCTGTAATTTAGAAAACAAATGATTATCGATTACGCACAATTTCGTTGAACACCACACACCTGCCTATATACTTTACCTCCTATAACAGAAACATCTTCTTCCCACGGGTCTGCTTTCAAAGCAGGTCGGGTGAAATATTCATCTCTATTGCTGGCCAAAATAAGTCGATAGCCACCGACGCCGGGTCCTCCAGTGTGTACAAATAAAATACACATTATCCCAAAGCAACTTTGATTGACACTTCGAAAGTATTTGTTGGTTTTGAACTTCTAGTTATCTTGATTGCGTAAAATGAATTTCAATGAGAAAATATCTTTAGTTATGAAGTAATTCATTTAAAACTAGAAGTCTTATTGAGCAAACATCACCTTATTTACAATTCTATCTGTCAGTGTGACATTTATTATCTTATCTATGGTGACATTCATGTGACAGCCTGCTGCTTCTTATACCATAGACAATAGTACTTATCAACATTCTGCTATTATTATACTAGAGCAGGGGTCGTCAGAGGGCTGTAACTAATTTTGATTCTAATACATAAAAAAACGGCAATCCTTCGACCAACATCCGCTTGTAATGACAAAGATTGCATTGTTGGATCGGAAACCTTAGTTTCAATCTATTTTTAAATAGAGATTTCTTTATTAAATAAACGATAAATCCAGATGAAAAAGATACGAACTTTTTTCGATTTTTTTTGTGTATATATTTTTTCACTTACAAACAGCTCGAGAAATATGCACGATGTTTTAAATTGGAATATTTTTCATTCAACTCCGCTCCAAGCGTAAACAAAGACCAAGCAACTTTTCAAAAACGGCCGTTAACAAAACCCATAGACAAGCTATTAAAGAAGAGTGGCCTGAAGACCGCGAAGTTACTTCAGTTATTTTGATAGCGAAGTCCAGCGCAGTCGCTAATTTTCGCCTGCAAAAAAACTTTGAATCTTGAGTATGAGCCAGGAGAAGTGCGCTGTAAAAAGGTGTGATGGTAGTGGAAATAGTAAGTTATTTACTTTACTATTATTACAATACTCAGGCGGTGATTGTTGGTAAAATGACAAGCATTTTCACAGTTCATAATGTCATTTATACATTGCAGCTGAAAGGATTTTCCACCGCTATCCAGAACCCTTTAGATTCAAAGAGCGGTATCTGGCATGGGTATGAGCCAGTAGCCAGAGAATGGAAACGCTTAACACAAGATTCGTCTACAATTTTAGTAGAATTAGCACTAAGTATTTCCAATGCGATGCAAAAGGTTGAGTGATTTGGCGATGCCGACTTTGTATATGCCAAGTAAATTTATCATAGCAACACACTGTATTAGATTTCCTCTTATATGTCGTCAATATAATCAACAAAATCTATGGCAATATATTCTGTATTTCTTTCCATAAACGTTATAACCATTTGTACGCCGTTGTAAGCGCTGCTAACCGCTCTAAAACTAACGACACACCGGTGGGCAACTACGTTTAAGACGTAAACAAAAAATATTTCTCAAATTATCACATCGAATAGGTATGTATCCGAGATCTCTTAAAGCTCACAAAATGAATATAAACTTTTCGTTTTAATAGTTTTTTTAAAAGATATTCAACAAAAAATGTAAAGAGGTTATCAGGGCTGTCAAAACTTTTGATAAAATATTTACAATATTAACGTAAATATTATTTTGTATGTACATATATATGTTTCTAGCCAATTGAATAAATACAAATTATTCATAAAATCATAAGAAAAATTCAACAAACATTCATTTTATGATAGCCAATCGGGATACAAAATTGACATAATATTATAATCTGTGTGTGACAACCCTTATCGAGGATTCGTAAATACGCTCTAAAGGCCATGTGGTATGGTAATTAACACGGGATTGCTTTCGTAAGGGATCAAAGACATCCAAGCCCTTAAATAATGTAAGTAGTGTTACGGTATTGTCCTTTTTTAATTTTTGAAAAAGTCGTAGCGTACAGGGCATAAAGTGGGGAATTCTTTTAGCTGGTAACAGGTTAAATTGAAGAAAAGGATTTGACTTTTGGCATTTACGCTGCGCCATTGTTAAAGCCATTGCGGCCACCTTTGATAATGAAGCAAGTCTCGCCGGTTACGCCAAAATTTATGGTCGTAGCTGTGGCCATAGCCTAAAACGCCGATTCAGCACAATGCGATTTATTCGCATCCTATTTGCATGAATCACTAGATCTAAGTATTTTTTTCTCATTACAGATATCCCATCATCTCAGTCCCTTGGAATGTCGTCAGAGACCAGTGTTGCAGTGCCACCCAGCGCACTTAGCTTAAGTGAGTAATTGTTTTATAGTCGCATTTCAAAGCGAATCATAAAAAATTTGATATTATACTTATATGCAAATAATTTTGTTGTTTGTTTTAACATGGCCGCTGTGTGGCCAGAATAAAAAAAAGTTATACCCTATATCTTAAGAGCGGTCAAAGTTTTGACCGCATAGTCCAAGCCGCCCGCCTGTTTGATATTGACACATCTCTGATGTCTCTTTTACCATAAAAGATTTAAGATATTTATCGTCATGTAATTCTCATTCATTGACAAAATATCCCGCGGAATAGAGGAATGGGAGACGACGGGGTTTTTAAGTTGCTGTCCCTGATCGCTTGGCAATTTCATTACAGGAAGAAATACTCCGACATAGACTGCCTGGTACGCACATCTTTTCAGACGGTCAGGCGGCCTACGGAAATAATTCGCGTTTGTGATTCATTAAGAAAACTTTGTGGATCCAAACGATAGTGAAATCCATTCTCAAAACGTTGAAAATATGTGAATGAGAGCCAAAAAACAACTTCAATGCTGCACAAGTCGCGATCTATTTGCATCTGGGAATTCATATGGCTCCTTTTCTTGCATTATGTTTGGAGTATTTTTGATGGGAATTGAAGATAACTATGTTGTTTCGGTATGATTAATAATGGCTCTAGATCAGTGGTTCTCACGGAAAATTGTCCTGTGGCCGCATCGTAAACATAAGCGTTTCTACGGAAATGTCTGGTGGCCGCACCAAATTTTTGTGTTGAGTCTTTTTTGTCAAAAAGAACTTAACATGTATGTGTTGAGTTTTTGCTAACTAGTAATTCTTGATGCACAATACAATGCATACAAAATATTTATCTAGAGTCTAGATCTAAGTATTTTTTTCGCATTACAGATGTCCCATCATCTCAGTCCCTTGGAATGTCGTCAGGGACCAGTGTTGAAGTGGCATCCAGCGCACTTAGTTTAAGTGAGTAAAAACTTTATACTTCATAGAATGATGTTAGATAATTGACTGGTGGGCAAATCAAAGTTTTTCTATCACTTGCGACTCAACATCATATGCCTCATTTAGCTGCAGATTTTTCAATTAAATGTAGGGCTGTGGAGTCGTTAAAATAAACACGAGTCCGACTCTAGCATTGACCAAAAATATGACTCCGATTAAACACTGGCCTAGAAGATATTAATGAATATGTGTAGTCCCATCTATCAAGAATCGATATAATTTTTATACCGAAAGATGTCACACGCGCAGTACATAGCCAACCACATGGCACACATTATCACCATGATTTATGACCACCTCTCGCAGTCTCAAATTCTTTGTTTTGTTCATTGGGTATTCGAATTCAATGTCTACAAAAAATCAGTGTTTCGTAAAGCTCAGTGTATTATTTTTTTTTTATTTATGTTTTCAATACATAAATGAATAACATTTCTGCCAGCATATGACAATAAAGAAATTCATTATTTTTTATGTATTGGTTTTGAAGATTTATAGCACAAAGTTTATAAAAATAATTTTGGCTTATGATTTAATTTTTTTTTTACAAAAATTACTCGTTTGCTTTGTGACAGCCCTGAACTAGAAATTTGGTATGTACAAAGATTTTGGGCAAATATATAATTTATTTCAGGTGTTGGATATAATTTGGTAATTAAATGAAAAAAAACCAATATTTTTATGCTGTGTCAACCCTGAAATTTTTTTCGAAATGTTACAATTTTCAATTGAAAAATGGAAAATTTTTAAACAATCCATTAATATATGTGTAAAAATATTTAACAATATAATTACTTTTACTTATTTTTTTATTGGCCCTCAAAAACACGTGGTCCTGGTGGTACAATAATGATTTTCTTGCGCGGTACTCAAGCGGTTAACCTTTTTGGGCCCCGGGTATCACATATGATACTCATGGTTTCTATTAAATATCAACCCAGCTGTTGAATTGAACGTGCCAAAACAATTTTTTTCATGTTGTATTATTAACAATATGTCAAAGTTATTCTTATTCAAGCAATAAATTAAATAATAATGTATGATGTAGAGAAAAATATTGTTGTATTTGTACTGTAAGTATCGAAGCATTTTAAAAGCTAAAAAAAGACCAACTTCCTTCAACAATAGAAACTTCTATACTGACATGAATTTTTTCGGAAATATTCAGCTGGTAAGACCGTTTTCTTCATTATTAGATACTTTTGTTTTTGGTAAGTTCAATTCTACACCCGGGCTGATATTTAAAAAAAAACATTTGTATCATAGGTGATACCCGGGCCCAGAGAGGTTATGATTATATCCGTCAAAAAAAAGATTTTCGCTGCATTTATAAATCTTATACATAAAACCGAAACGGGGGATGTATGTCTGTAATTCCCCTTTGCATTGTTGTTGCAAGTTCAAACAAATGAAATGATTTCGCTCGCGAAAGTTTCGACGGTAAATTTGTCTCGTTATCAATGTGTGTGTAGAGACTCCAATTACTCGAGTATCGAGTAGTACATATATAAAACCGAAATGGCGTATGTATGTCTGTGGGTCTGTAATTCCCTTTTGCATTGTTGGTCATTAAGTTGCCATAAAAACGAATATGAAAGAAAATATGTTTGATTTTTTTGATCGGCGAAGACATTTAGTCAAAATGTAATAAATTAGTCTTCTACTGAACTTATCCCGGCTTTTATTAATATAATAATGTTTTTATTTACGTGAAGGTATTATTTGACATTTCTTTGACAGCAAATTAGATTGTTTCCTTGAATTTTGACATTTTAATGGGCGAGAATGGGGCTGTCAATATATGAAAGGGGCTGTGAAATGTCAATGCCAGTCTGAAATGTTCATTTTAATTCCATTTTAATTGACCTAGACTTTTGAATTTTGAAAAAAGTTGTTTCAACTTGGCCCGTCTGAATTTACGCGCCGAGGTGAACATAACCCCAAACTGGTCCGAGCGAAGCCGGGTTCGAATACTAGTAGTTTAATAAATATTATATTTTCCGTGTTTATTTTGTTTCAGATGTAAAAAGAAGAAACGTATTGATGAGCGTAGGTGCAACGCGAGCTCTTAAACCCACCCCCAAAGCAAGGATACCTCGTAAGGAAGTAGCTAAACTGCTCAGGCAAATTTCTGAAGATGTAAAAGATCCTTTAAATTATTTCAACGGGCTTGAAGAAGCGGAAGTATATATGAACAGCCAAGTATTTCATCAGATAGCAAAGGACAAGACTGCATCTGTTAATTTTTTTACTAAACTTCAGATTCAACAGTCTGACGAGAAGGGTATAAGATTTTCTAACAAAGATAAAATACTTTCTCTGTTGTTATTTAAGGAAGGCCCAAAAGCTTATAGACTTTTATCTAAAATTTTTGCGCTGCCTGCTGCAGAATTGTTATTAGATGTTTTGCGTGGAGTATCGTTGAAGACTGGCATAGACGAGCGGATGTTTTCCCACCTCAAAAAGGCGGTGCATAAAAAACCAACGAAAGATAGATATTGCACATTGATCTTCGATGAAATGAATCTGAGTCCCCGCTTACAATACGATGAAAGGAAGGACAGAATTGAAGGATTCGAAGACTTTGGCAATGAAAGAAGGAGTGCTAATATTGCCGATCGTGTCCTCGTTTTTATGATACGAGGAATACGCCGTAAATTCAAACAACCAGTAGCGTATGTATTCTGCGAAGGTCCGGTGAAAACGGCGGAGCTCGTGTTGCAGTTAAGAACTGTAATAAGAGCTGTCAGCTCCACTGGCTTGAAGGTTGTGGCCACGGTTTGCGACCAAGGGAAATCCAACCAAAGCGCCATCGAGCAATTGGTGCAGGATACGAAACGAGCGTATATCTTAAAGATTAAAGATTGGGATGATGATAAGTATTTCTTTGAGGTTGACGGGCGGAAAGTAATTCCGTTATTTGATGTCCCTCATTTACTGAAAGGAATACGGAATAATATGATCAGCAAAGACATTAGCTGCGAAATTGGTGGGAAACAACTCGTCGGAAAGTGGGAACACATCTTGCAGGCATATCGGTATGATGCTGAACGTGAGATAAGGTTGATACATAAAATAACTGACAGTCATGTTATTCCTGAGAAAATTTTCAGAATGAAGGTGGAACAAGCCAGTCATGTTTTTAGTTACCAAGTGGCTGCGGCGATGATGTTTTTAGCTAGTAAGTATACTTATTAATTAAAGTTTTCTTAGGATAGAGCAGCCATACTCAACATGCGGCCCACGGGTGGCATGCGGCCCAATGGGCTCTTATGTGCGGCCTAAAATAATAATAGTCACCAAATATTTTCTTGGTGTTTTTTTCAATATTGGGTTGCAATCGGTCAGTATAAAAATGTGCCCAGCTTCTGCTCACATTTTTCTCATACGTATTTCTGTGAATCGTCATATTCTAAAATGAAATATGTGAAGAGCGTATATAGAAATCGGCTTACTGATTCTCACCTTGATGATGTATTAAGAGTAGTAGTAATCAGGAACCTGATTTGACAGACATTGTTAAAAGTTTGACTCAACATCAAAATTCACATAAATTTTTTAGTAAACGATTTAAGATTTTGGATACATTGGTATTTTTGATCCCGAAAGGCTCTAGCCCGGCCCGGCCTGAGCCCAAGACTCATTCTGGAAATCTAATCCGAGCCAGACATTTTGTCAACTTTTCAAAAAAAATAATTACATTAATAGCTATTTAGTATGAAGTCACCGAATTATAATATGTTTGTAATGTCCGGTCAGTGGCGCAGTGTCAACGTTGTTGGCTTGCGTGCCGGCCGGCCTGGGTTTGATTCCCGGTGCGATCGGATTTTTTCAGTCAATAAATCTGTTCAAAGGCATGGGTGTTTGTGTTGTTGAAAATCCCTTCTCACCTTTCCGATCCCAAAGAGCAACGCATAGTGACAGCGATTAGCTAACCACTAGTCCTGTCCTAGTCCTCGTATCCTTTCCATCCATATCCTCCGAGTTGGGAGCAGAAATTTTGAAAAGTTTTCATTTTTTCATTTAATATGTCAAATTTTGCTATTGGCCGGATTGGTAGGGTTGATATTTAATTGAATACACATAAATAGGAAAATTAGGAAAAAAAAACATGACGATATTCAACTTTTTTTTAGTTGAAGTCGTGTTTTTGGTCAATGTTGGAGTCGGAGTCGCGGTTTTGGTAAATGCTAGAATCGGAGTCGAGCTTTTTTTACCGACTCCGCAGCCCTGAATTAAGCTAACGATAATGCCGGATTAATTGGATGCATATTTTATTTCTCGTATACCCAGGCCCGATTCCAAGCCATTGTTACCCGGACCGACATGGCCCATGAACCGGGCTCGGACCTTCATATTGCATTTGAAAGGCAATGAAAAATTTAATATTCTTTTTTCTTTTGTTTCAGATAGTAAAATAATTTCAAGCGATGCAAGTCAGACGGCTTTAGTCTTATTGTTCTTTGACCAATTGTTTGACTCTGTCAATTGCAATTCCGCAATTGTCAACGACATCAAACCCCTCCAGGGGGCTCTGACTAAGCGATCAGCACACTTGGAATTTTGGTCGGATGCCATTTCCACATTGAAATCTGTGGAATTTATCGATGGGAACGGCGTGAGCAGCAAACCACGTACCTTGGAGAATTGGATCAAAACAATCCGCGGGTTCAGAGATCTTTGGATGGACCTAAAAGGTCGCGGCTTCAATTCCTTGCCGCTCCGTCGTATCAACCAAGATCCGTTGGAGAACTTCTTTGCCTCCATAAGAAGCCGAGGGTCGCGGAATGTAATGCCGACGTGTATGAACTTTGAAGCCGCTTACAAGGCTCTGCTGTTGAACAATTTGGTCTCGCCTCATCCGGTCAGATCGAATTGCGAGGATGACAAATCGGGAAAATGTCTTCAATCCATAATAAACATGTCTTAATAATAATGAACACATTGCACCTGCCAAAGATAGCGACACAATTTCAGGAAACGCTAAATATATTTCATGAAAGAGCTTTATCTGAGTATAACTTTTTTTCAAGCTTTTTTTTGGATGTTTACCCATTTATTGTTTGTTATATAATGTATAAATCAGGGCTGTGGAGTCGGAGACAAAAACTCCGACTCCAGCATTTACCAAAAACACGACTCCGACTAAAAAAAGGTTAATTCGTCCCTTTTATTCCCAAAATTTTCTATTTAAGTGTATTCAATTAAATATCAACCCTATCAATACGGCCAAAAGCCAAATTTGACATTAAATGCAAAAATATAATGTTAAAACTTTTCAAAAATTTTGACTCCGAGTACGACTCCGGCGAAAGCGCCGCTCCGACTCCGACTCCACAGCCCTGGTATAAATTGTCTTTTTGTTAGTGTTACATTTAAGTACAGTGAATCCTCGATTCTACGTTTTTCAAGGGACCATGAAAAAAATTCGATACATGCGGGAAAGTTCACAGTGCTCAGTAAGTGAGACATCACTGGAAACATTATGACCATAAAACGTTAACAATTACACAGTTGCAGTTTCCTTTAACAAAACGGTAAATCGGGATAATATTTGTGACGGGACCATAATATTTCGATGCTAAATCGGTGAACGGATAATGTGGGATTTTTTTACTCTTACGGGTGTTTCGCCGGAACTATAGAAAATGAACGAAACATGCGGGAAAGCGGTTTATGGGGGAACGTAAGATCGGGGTTACACTGTATTTAAAATTGACTTTCTATTTGTTTTTCAATTGGATTTCAGCCCGACTTAATGACCAGTTTTTTATAAGCTAGTCGGCTTGGAAAATTGGTTCTTTTTTAGACCTGAAACGCAAACTATAATCTTATTTATATTTATTGTGCAGTATGCGCCATTTGATTCTACGCACTCCGATGTTTTGTAATGTTTTGCGTTTTTTTCTTAGAATCCGTTATTTTTTTCGGGTAAGTTTTTAAGGGATATTCGGGATACTATTGGTTATAGTTCGACACAATTTTACGACCAGAAAGCAGGTCAGTTGTTCACGTGTGAAGTTTGGGTCGAGCGTATGTCGATTGCGATCAAGTCGAAAGTATTGACTTTGGTGGAGGAGAATATTTCCATGCGTGAAATATCTCGTCGAGTGGGGTTCAGTGAGGGTGCGATACGTTGTTTCATGAAAAAATATCGAGAAACAATGGTGATAGAGACTTCAAGGGGTGGTAGGGCGCGAGTAACGACTCAGCGAGTCGACCGCACAATAAAAATATTGTGCTAGAAAATCGTTTTAAATCGGCTCCAGAAATAAAGTCAGAGATCGAATCTTCGTTGTCAACCGATATTTCGTTGCGGACCACGCAGAGGAGGATCACGGAGCTGGGTTTTAAGGCCCGAATTAGTGCGGGAAAACCGTTACTTGGAGAAAAAACGTCTCGACCCAATGTCATCGAAATTGGACCGAAAATGAATGGAAAAGAGTTATTTTCTCCGGAAAGTAAATTTAATTTGTTTGGATCGGACGTCGGCAGATTGTGCACGGCGAATTGGGGAAATTTCATCCGAAATGCATACGTCGCGGTGAAGCATTCCCCGTATGTTATGATATGGGGATGCATGACATTTTATGGGCTAGGGCCGCTTCATTAATGGCATAATGAACGGAAAAAATACAAAAAGTTGTTAAAAAGTTTGTCTTGCCAACTATCGAGGACCTAACACAATATCACCCGGATCCGATTTACCAGGACGATTCAGCCCCCTGCCATCGATCCCGCTATGTGAGTAACCCTTTGGTTTTTTTAAGGTTTTTTTCGTTCTAATTTTCACCATTCGACGTAAAATATTGTCCTCTATTACAGGTTAACGAAGCTAAGGAGCGTTGGGGAATTTTGGATTGGCCAGGCAACAGTCCCGATCTGAATCCGATAGAGCACCAGCTAATTAAACAAAATTGCGAAATAAAAAGGCAACGAATTTACTAGAACTTAAAAAAAAATATAAGCGGAAGTGGGAGAATGAAATCACCGAAGAAATTTTAAAAAATTTGTATGCGTCTCTTCCCAGAAGGATGTTGGCGGTAATTGAGGCCAAAGGAGATGTAACAAAATATTAAAAAAAAATGCGCAGCCATAAAATTGTTTTATTTCATTTAAAATGTTACTTGACATCTAATCTTTCCTTCTAACACAAAAAAAAGGTTCGGTGAATTGTTTACCCGCCATAAATCAACCCCAAACACAACGGTCGTTAACAATCCCCAGAAATTTTTTCTGAGAACTTGTTGATAAAAACAGGACTTCTATTGCAAGATATTTAAAATGATGTATTATGTAGTATTCTAATAGATGTATTAATTACTTTTGTGAATATGTGTGTGAATTAAATTTAAATCGCAAAATTCTATGATTTTTGAGGTGCGTAGAATCAAATGGCGCATACTGTATAATGGAAGTAAAATAATTAAGGATTTCGACTAAGGGGACTTGATGGAATTTCAATATAAATTTTGAATTGTTTGTCTTGAATCAATTTATCTTCATGATATACTTTCATTTTTGTATTAAAACGATACAAACTTTTTACTGCACGTCAGTACATCCGTACACTTGAAAAACTTGAAGATGACGAATGGTGAAACCCGGGTCGTTTGCGACAAAACTCATGGAAAAGTAAAATAATTTTTTATTAATGTTGCCAGACATATTTAATACTCACTTCCTTTCTTATTCTCCTGTCAGTTTGAAAAATGGATTTAAATTTATTGAGATTAATGTAAAACATATTTGAACCTTTTTATATTTACTGTGTAAAAGAAGAGGTTTAAAAAAATATTGAGATTTATTAAATGCATTGTTAACTCCTATTTCGAGTCCTGCCCAACATTGTACTTGTTTGGAAAAATATTTAATTATCCTTATTTCAAAAACTGTATTTATTTGATTTGTGTGCCTTAGTAAAAGTTTGTAACATGTCATAATGTGGTGTATTTTTCGGTATTTCGTTTTAACATGCTAATAAATACGCAAACCCTGTGATATCAATCAATTTCTCAAATATTTTGAGGAGTTGCTGAAAGAAAAAAAAAAAAATACATACATTTAGCAAAAGTTTAAACAAATTACTGATAATCTTCATAGTACTAAAAGTTAACTCAATTAATCATCAATAATATCTTATTTTTGTTTTATATCGTTTTGAATATTAATTGTTGTGATTTTTTCATTTTAATAAAAAATATTTTGTATTGACAGCTGTTTTCTTTCATATGCCATCCATTTTTTAATAATAATATTACTCATTAGTATGGTGACCAAATTTGTTGGTGGCGCCACAAATTTCACAAACTGAAACTCCTTTACGGCTAGAGTTGCCACTCTGCAAAGCAGCGGTCGGGGAACCGGGGTGAAATACCCCAAGTGGTAAAAATAAAATTTTTGGGGACAGTAAGGAAATTTTTCTAATTTGCTATTTTATAAATGTGTTAGTATTTTTACAGACCATTATTTTAACTTAACCCGTCTCATACCATGCCAAAGATCTGTCGTATTCTCCCATGGGGCGGATGTACTTGAACTGACGCGTAGGAAACAGTTGGTATCGTTTATATACAAAAATAGAAGTAGATCACTCAGTTAAATTGCTATTAACGTTATCTATATTAATTCGTGAACATTTGATGTAAATGAATTTCAATGAATTAAGTGGGTTTGTTATAATTATCTGGATTTTTGAAAATACTAATGACCTGATAATAACAGGAATATTTAAAATAAATCTAGGGCTAACGATACAAACTGCTTACTAAACGTCAGTTCAAGTACATTCGTGCACTTGAAATGCCTGAAGATGCCAAGGGGCAAAACCTGGGTCGTTAGCGACAAAACTCATGGAAAAGTACAAAATTCAAACATTTCAAATTCTTATTTTATATTGTAATAATTAAGAATTAAATGCCACAAGTTTGATTTAATATATTTTTGAAATAAATTCCAGCACCCTGTTTGATGGAGTTCTACTAAGTAAATGCCAATTAAATCAATTAATGAATATTTTTTATTTGCTTGCATAAAAGACTAAAAAATGTTATACTTAGTTCCTTCATTGCGTGTATCAAATAAAAATACAAAGTCGTGCTATTTCTGTATTTGGGCAATTTTGTATATATGTAAATATATACTGGTGTGCCTCAAAAATTTGAAAAACACGTTGGTGTGCCGTGGAAGAAAAAAGCTTGCGGAGCACTGGTCTAATCGAATCATATATTATCACTTAATTACGGAGAAACACATAAATTATTTAATATCGAGACATTTATCACCAAATGTTCAAAACTTCACATACACCTAAGGAGAAATAAAAATGAATGAATTATTAAAATCTTTTGAAGAGTCATAAATTATGTAGAAAAGATTACGACAAAGAGCGACATCACAATCTTTGCACATGAAAGGTGTTAAAGTTTTATTTTATTTGTCTTTGAATTACCACAAACATAAAATCGTCTCCGAGCATTGTGCAAATCAAAAAGCAGAACTAAATGTTTTTAAATATCGAATACATCCAATCATTTTTTAGTAAACACAATAGTCGACACAATTTATATGTGTTAGTAATGATAAGTGTTTCTTCCATTAGAATAAACACACGATATTTTTTGATTTAAACGTTTCCCTCAATACAATACGAGGTATAAAAACATTAAATAAAGATCGCGCGAAAAATAAATATAATACGCGCAGTGCCTATCACAAAAAATATTTTGTGAATCATCCGTCAAATGCGCAGCCGCGAATGATATTATGTGCGAACTGCGCAAACGCGAGAGTTTGCCGCGAAGTTTCAAACGAATAGGTGCATTGACTGATTAAATCGAAACATTGTAGCGGTTCGAGAAATCGATGTTATTATATTTAAATCTATTATTTCTGACAATCTCAAAGAGTTTGTAGTAGCAAGATAGATTAGGCAATATTTTAAAACAATAATTACCCCTGTGTGCAAGAGATTTATTGTTTTATCATCAGTTGAATGTTGCCGTCGCATACGTTGAGAAAGACGCGCACGGGCCTTGTCTTTTCGCGTCTCAGCAGATGCGACGTTCGCATGTGCTGGGTTAAATAAATTTTGTGACCCTTTTTATGATTTAAAAAAAGGTTCACAAAAAAGAGGCATTTCAAGTGCTTAATCAGCCACTGCTACCATGTAAAAATACCCTAAAGATTATAAATTTCATCACACATATTGCATTCGGCGAGTATTTTTAATTGGTTAAGAGAGCTGTTCTTTATTTTAAAAAAAGGAATGACCGCCTTGTGTCAAAAAAGCTTATAGGTATAACACATTGGAATAGTTAATCACCTTTGCTTATTTCGTTTTAATTTGAATTTCAATTCTCTCGCGGATTAAAATTGCTGATCGAATCGAGCGTTCTGAGTCGACTGATCGACGTAAAGTTTTACTTGCATAGTCATTTTATTTTTTTCACTTATACCGTGTGCAAAGAGCATGACAAAACAGCTCTTTAAAAAAAACAATGACACCTTTTACTCGATTTACGTCATGCAAATTTTACATAGTCAAGATTCCTTTTGAGGTATTCACTGTCAATACTTGGTGGAATGGCATTGTAATAAAAATAATAAAACATTTTTAATACTTATTCCACATAACATTTATTGGATCAGGACCGGTTTCGCCTATGGCGAGCATTGTCAACTGAAATACAACGAAACAGTGATATTTATACTTGTCTGTCTATCTTCTATATCTTCTTTGATCATGTTGGCCAGTTGCTCTGCTTCCTCCCATGACACGCCAGCACCCCTCAGTTCCACCGAGGACATCAAATGGATAGAAAAAAGCGGTCGTTCAGGACACCGGATTCTCACCGGTCAGATGAAGAGGCAGCCAATCCAACGTCTTTCCACGACTGCTGACGTAACACGGCGGTAACCGTTACGTTCACCAACTTCAAAGTTCCTTGTGAAATCGATCCACCTCACCCTCAATCATGATTGGTGTCATGATTCACTTCCATCAAGCGTTGCATGCATTGAATAGATGGCATTTGGTTTTAACCGTTTATAGCGATGTACGTGTCACAGAGTGTCATTGAGTTAAATGTATTGGATGTTTATTCAAAAAAAGAATATATTAAATGACATTACAGCTGACGCCAATGCGCCATGGCTTTGACACATATAATAAAGATATAACGTGATATAAACAAAATATATTTTACAGAGAATGGCATAAAAAACACAAAATATTATTTCCACTTATCCAATTACATATATGAGTAAAAACAAATTTGAAAACAAAACACCAAGTTCACTGCCGAAAATTTCCACCTCAATAAGCAGAGGACCTAGGCGACAAACAAGTTATCATAAAAAAATGTTTGACCGGTATGCGTTGTGCCAGCTTACGCGTCGCGAACTAACGAAAAAAGATGTGAGATCTTATAACGAAATGCTGATTTTGTTTCGAGGGAAATCCCCTTATAACAACAAAATATTTTATTGTTGAAGCTTATGCAGGCATACGGCTTTTATTTATTGAAAAAAAATCTATATCGTACGTCACGGGCGTCTGAAGGGTTAAGAAATGAACAAGGAATCGTTTTGAGAATATGTTATTTATCAATTATCTTACCAATATAACATAATAAAATTAATTGTATCAATCTATATCCAATTTTGCAAACTCTGGTTCTATATTTGATCTCTTCTTTTTGTCTTTTGAGTACAGATGTCTCTGCTTCTCTTCGCCATCAAAATGTGCTTTGTTTCTGTAAACCCTTTCGATATTTTGCTTGTTTATGGTTTGAGTATCGGGTAGATCGCCACCGAAATCCGAAGGTAGACATCTTTTTGGGATAACGTCTCTGTAAAATACTTCCCAATCCATGTCTGGACGGTGGAGTACCATCTGGAAAAAATCCAATAAATTTGAGTTTTTTTAGTCATGAAAGTGACAGACATTTTACATCGACGAAAATAGAAAATATTGTGGGTTACGACAAAATGTTTCATCCTCAATTGAAAGTACTGCAATACGATTTTATTACACACACATTATCAGTAACGAATATATATCGTACATTTGGCAAGCTTATTAAATGATTCGCAATCCTTAAAAATCCGTAGAATCAACAAATATATGAATATATTTGTTGATTCATTTGGGTGACAAGACTGTACATGGTCAAAAATAAGAAATATTGTGGGTTTCGTCAAAATGTTTCTAAGTTTAAGGGGGGGGGAGAGGTTGTGTACGCCAGATTGCGGGAGTGTACTCAATAAATTTGTAAAGTTTCACATCGATCGGTCGAGCGGTTTAGTAGTCCATAGCGGAAATACAGACAGACAAACATTCATTTTATATATATATAGATTTATAGTGATAACTGTGTTATTCTACGTATTGCGTTACAAGAAATAACACGAGCATATTCGAACACATTTCACTGCAAAATAAAAGTTACGATTGACACTTGAAATTTGTAGCCCGATTTGTAAAGCAGCATGGAATTTATTATTTTTGAAGCATTCCAATTTGATGTCCTTAAATTTTGAACAGCATTTATTTAGATTTTTAGGATATTAATTTTGATACTTCCTCACACATTAGTTCTTTTAAAAATGATATTTTACTAAACAAATATTTTTAATATCATATATGTAAGCATTATGAAACGTTTAAACTAAGTAAATTGAAACAACTGTTATGCTATTTATTACTTAGATAACATTGCAACTTTCGTCTAAAGATGCTTAAAAATCAAATCAAAATATTAAAAAAAATATTGTTAGAATTTTGTATTTTCCCACGGGTTTTGTCGTATACGACTCAAGCTTAGCCTTTCGGCATCGAAAGGTATTTTAAGCGCACGAACGAACCATACGAAAAAAACAAATACTGTGTGTTACGGCAAATATTTTCATAGTAAATTAAAAATAACCGCAATATCATTTTTAATTCAATTCAGTGCTAACTTGTCTGAGTTAGATGTTTAGTTTTATTTACAAAAGCCAATTTGAGAAACACTTGTATGCAAAATATTTTTTGTGAATAATACGTACCTTTTTAACAATATCCCCTTTCAAAAAAGGCTTCAAGATTTTCATTATCGTATCAAATATTGGGGCCACATTCAAAACATGAATTGCCACGATTCTACCGTTCAACCCTTCTTGTATGTAGTTTAGATATTTGGACATGAATCTGAAATTGAAAAAAAATCTCACACAACTAAATCTTTTAACAAACAAAACCATCTTCAGAACAAGTTTTTTTGCCACCTATCCGATTCAATCAGCGAGAGCGAATAGTATACCAATATTCTTGTCGTAGCCTAACCCCGTGTTTTAGGTAGGCGAGACGAAGCGCTGCGGTGCGCTGCGGCGACGTGTAAAAACCAATTAATTTTAAACGTAGCGGACTAAAGGTCGTATGTGCCATCGCTCGGCCGGACGCAATTAACGCTCTGGTGAGCTTGGACCGTTTGATATTTTCAAGCGATTCGCGCGCGCCATGAGTCAGGCACTTGAGGCGACTTACGACATATGCCGTCCTGACCGGATCGCGTCGCCCACATATGACACTTGCATGGGCGAGGACCGATTGATATTTTAAAACTCTGCCGCTTTTAAAGCGCGCCGGATCGCTTCGCCCACCTAAGACACGTAAGCGTATAGTCACAGAAACAGGCGTAAGTTTTGGCGTAGCGTAGCGAGACTTGCTTCATAATCAAAGTTTGCCGAAATGACTTTAACGATGGCGCCATCTGAGAAGTCGAAACGTAAAGAATTTGTACACCGAAGCGAGCGCTGTTGAATTTTAAACTGATTTGACTTCGGCATTTACGCTCCTTTTCAAAAACACCATCGCTAAAGCCATTGCAGCAACCTTTGATAATGAAGCACAGTGACGATACGCCACGCAAAAAGTTACGCCTGTCACTGTGGCCGTACCCTTATCCTTTCTACCCCTACTCTCTCTGAACTAACGAGAGGTTGAGCGACTGAGTGACATTGAGTTCTCAGAGAAAAAAAAATGGATTACCTCCATTAGAAGACCACATGCTCCACATTTTGAGGAGACATGGAATTTAAAAAAAAAACCACAGATAGTTAACCGAATTACAATTACGTTACCTTACTTTGAAAAGGTTCTCACTGACATTTTGGTCGAAAAGGGTTGCGTGAATCATATATGATAACTACATTTTCGTCATAACTTCAAAGTCATCTATTTTGGAATAATGGAGTAAACAGAATATCGGAGTTTTATCTGAACAATTTTTTTCACAAATTTATTTGCTTAACTTACATTGTCATCACTATTTCCATCATAAAGATCATTCTTTTCAAAGAGAATGGTTTGAGTTTTGAAAAACTATGCTAAAAATAAGTTACATAGGTATTAAAGAACTTACAATCCCGGGATCAAAATTTTAGGCCCGGGATTTGAAGCCCTAGTCAAGAGCAGTTAAAACCCTTTTTAATTTAGGTTTCGATTAATTAAATAAAAGTTTTCGTGATAACAAGTATACGTTGTAAAGCATGGCAACATTATTAACTACTATTTTTTCGCTTCTAAAATAGTGTTAAATAATGACACTGATGGCGTGTAACGGGTTAAGAAACAATGTGCCATAACTTATAACTAAATAGAATTATAAAATACGCACCCTATTGGTACCCGGGTTAAGTGTCCAAGTTTGGCGCCTCTCGTATCGTATAATAAGATAGTCCCGTTTGATGGTCCATCTTCATTAAGTATAGAATCTAAAATAATTAAAAAAAAAACATTACAAACTCACAAAAAAAACACAGAAACAAACTCATTGAAAAAAATATTATATGCATGGCATTACAGCTGACGCCAATGCGCCATGCATTTCGAACATATAATAAAGACAGTGCATACAATTTTACAAAACACAACACTCATTGAACAGAGAGTGGAATAAAATACACAATGTAGCAATTAAAAGAGAAAAAATAAAACACCAAAGTTCAATGACGAATATGTCCATCTAAAAATGCAGTGCATTGATCAGCTGAACGGCCCTGTGACTAGTGACACAAATGACCGACGCAACAAACCGACGTCTGATAAAAAAGATGTTCGGTTTTGGTTACGACCACGTAGGTAAAAACTGGGAACACACATGTTTATTTATTTATTTTATTTCATTTATTTATCATTATTTTAAAAATGTGAAATTAGTAAAAAAATGGCATAAGCAGACAATTTTTTTATTTCTAATAGTTAATCAGATCGCATTCGAACGAGACCGATACTCTCGTACATTATATTTCAACAGAATATTTTCGCTCTTCAGTACTGGATAAACAACCGAATATAATATTAAAAAACGATAGTGACATCAATAATAATCAATTTTTAATGATACATTATGTAGCATGGTTAATATTTGATTAATATGAATATTATCGAGCATTAAAAAAATATTTCGAATCCGGGACCAGTCCCGGGATCCCGTGATCGACTTTTATTGCAATCCCGAAATCCCGAGATCAAAATTTCGGACCGCGATTGGAAACCCTAGTCTTGAGGGTGTCAGGGTTATCAACTCGGTCCCGAAGAAGAAGAGAAAAATGTTTCAATGTTGAAAGTGATCTTCGAGCTTCAAAAGAGTGAAACGAAAGCATTTAAAAAAAAATGTTTTGATAATACTCATATCATAGGGAAAATACAAATAATAGATCCATTGTGTAGCTCAGTGATGCACAAACGCGGCCCGCGGGCCGCATGCGGCCTGAAATGGTTTTTTTTGCGGCCCAAAATAACAAATAATTCATCAACAAATTTTTCATTAAATATGATAAAAAACGTATTCGCTATGTGAACAAATTATGCAGTAGCAACGGTATATAAAAAAATCAATGTTATTTTTTATTATTTAATATGATTATATTCCCATTGATATTATTTTGTGACCGAAATTCATTTTTTTAAATGAGTCATATCGTTTGCGATGCAGGTGCAGTCTATTTTTAGATTATTGTTTTCAACAAACGGATTTTACCACATTTTTAGCACCTACATTTGCGAGCAAGCATTTTCCATATTAAAACTAAATAAGTCACAACACAGAAACCGCTTGAACAATGATAATCTCAGTGCTGTATTGAGGAAAACAACCACAAACATTGAACCCAACATCAAAATGCTTGCTGCTTGTATGCAGTGTCAGAAATCTCTCTAAGTTCCATCGTGAAAATCTGCACGTAATGTGGAGCGGAGATGGATCGAAGTTGCTGATAAAATTATGTAATTATCAAATTAAAAGATAAAATATAAAATTTATATCTCATCTAGTATCAATATTTTTCTTAACTTTTACCCTTTGCGGCCCGCGAAAATTTTTAAATGGATAAATTGGCCCTTCTCTCAAAAAGCTTGTGCACCACTGGTGTAGCTTAACATAAAACCAAGGAAACGTAAAGTGTACGAAACACAATGTATGGGCAGGCAGGTGCAAAAAATAGCACATTTCATGACGTATTTAAACAAGCAATATTGAAATAGAAAGATAATTAATGTTATTATTTCGTGGGCAAAGTACGAAAGAATATTTTTTATTTTCAAAAAATTAACATTAGCAAAAAAAAATTAAATGTATGTTTATGATTTGTTGAAAAAACATAGTCATCGATTAAAAGACCTATCCTATTATTGCACTGCTGAAATTTTGAAAGACAACATAAGTTGCAAGAATAGTTATCAATACTTTAGATGGATTCAGATGTAACTTTGTGGAAATTTATTTTAGTATAAAACAGGGCTGTGGAGTCGGTAAAAAAAAGTCCGACTCCGACTCCAGCAATTACCAAAACCACGACTCCGACTAAGACTAAAAAAAGGTTAATATCGTCACTTTTTTCCCCTAATTTTCCTATTTATGTGTATTCAATTAAATATCAACCCAATGCGGCCAAAAGCCAAATTTGACATACTAAATGTAAAAACAAAAAGTTCAAACTTTTCAAAATTTCCGACTCCGAGTACGACTCCGGCCAAAATGCCGCG
Source organism: Himalopsyche kuldschensis (assembly GCA_028554975.1). NCBI lineage: Eukaryota > Metazoa > Arthropoda > Insecta > Trichoptera > Rhyacophilidae > Himalopsyche > Himalopsyche kuldschensis. The sequence continues at coordinate 620,701 of JAHFWI010000031.1, read as the reverse complement.
CCGACTCCGACTCCACAGCCCTGGTGTAAAATCAGAAATAACTTTTTGTAATTGTCCACGTATTGTGTAAGCACCGTGGCACGTGTTTAGTCTCTTAAAAGTCATCTTTTGACTTCCTATAACAAAGTTTGCTTTAGTTATAAATTAAGATTGATTCATATATGATAAATTACAAATATGGAGATTGGGATTTTTTCTTTTTACGGCAAGCAAGGTGGGGAGGAAACAAACGAAACAGAATAATAATTTTAAATGACGTCAAAATTACAAAATTGTTAACTAATGAGATGCAATCAATTGGGAAGGGTTGAACCGATTGAAAATAAATTGATCAACCTTTCCTATTTAGGATATTTATTTATTTTATTTATTTAAGAAAAAGCAAATCATGGCATTACAGCTGACGCCAACGCGCCATGCATTTGACAAATATGTATAAATACATGTATTTATATATATACATACATACATGAAAATACATAATAAAAATCACTAATTAATTAAAAGCAAGATGAAAACATTGTAGTCATAAAAACAGAAAAAAAATTATAAAATCATATTAGAAATTTTCAAAGATGTCAACCGACTGAGTTCTGACAAAATCAACTTTTATTCATAAAATATAGTATTCGTCTGAACTCACTCACGTCAATATGAAATATGTCGACATCCGAAGCAATGCCGTTTAAAATTGTTAAAGCTCTTCCCAGTGGCAGACTGGTTCTACCCCTTATTATTTAATAATACTTCCTTACTAAAATATTAAATAATAAGTCATAAACATCTTGCTGCTCATTTAACAGCCACTTGCGGCTCATTACAAGTATTTATTCGACCTTGAATAGTAGAAAGTATATGATGAAATTAATAATTGATAAGTGTCCAAAAAATTTAAAACCGAGATTCACACACAAAACATAACAAACTTTCACAGTAATAATTAAAATATAGCTTACATATTTTTTCTATTTTATCTCGAGAATTTTAAGTCTTATATCAGTGCTTTCAAATTTTTTCAAACATTTTTTTTGCGGCTTCCAGTTTGGGAAGCGCTCACTTACCCCGTGTCTTAGGTAGGCGAGACGAAGAGATGCGGTGCGCTGCGGCGACGTGTAAAAACCAATTAATTTTAAACGTAGCGGACTAAAGGTCGTATAACGTATGTGCCATCGCTCGGCCAGACGCAATTAACGCTCTGGTGAGCTTGTACCGTTTGATATTTTTAAGCGATTCGCGCGCGCCATGAGTCAGGCACTTGAGGCGACTTACGACATATGCCGTCCTGACCGGATCGCGTCGCCCACATATGACACTTGCATGGGCGAGGACCGTTTGATATTTTAAAACTCTGCCGCTTTTAAAGCGCGCCGGATCGCTTCGCCCACCTAAGACGACCCGTTAGATAAACAAGTTGTTATATTTACCACTGCCCATGCTATTCCATTTGCATCCAGCTGCATAGTGATAGTTTTCAGGGGTGAAGTCGTGTAGTCTATGCAACATGATGTTGTATCCATCATCAGTTCTTTCATTCAGGTACAAGTACTCCCTGTGATAAAAAAAATTATCATTTTTTGTAAAGGGTATTTCAATAGGGACGCTCAAAATATGTTACTTTGTCCTGCTGAGTAGATTATTCATTGTTTAGTGGCCAAATTTGAGTCAACCAGTTTGGTAAATAATCGGCCAACACCTACCTGTACGTCATCAAAATACAATATCTGGTGAAAACATTGCTGCTGTGTGTGAAAGTGTACAGGAAAACCCAAGGCAGCTTATTTCTCGTTGTTCACAAGAACTTGGCTTATCTGCAACTTCAACTTGGCGAATTTTGAATCGGGCCTTATGTCTGCACCCGTATAAAATCCAACTGACCAAGGAACTTCAGGTAAACGACCACAGACAACGCCTGATTGGGTTCTGGAGCAGTTGGAAGTTTACCCAAATTTGTCAAAAAAGTCAACTTTAGCGACATGGCCCATTTTATAATGAATGGATATTGGCAGACATTTGATGCTATATTCCATATTTAATGCCGTAAAATATACTTACAAATGAAATTAAAATTTAGTCGAAATCTCACAAACAACTTGTTTTATTTACATTTCAAAACTAAGCGTCCTTATAAAAAGACCCTATGCATATGTACATACTTGTTTTTACTAACTGAAACTATGTAAGCTGTGATGGCCAAAAGGTAATACGCCATTGTCTTTGTTTGCTGTGTTGACTTGTTTAAATCTCAGAACAAGGGTTTCTACTCCCTGGATCCCGAAGATTATCAACACCTGAGCCCCGGGACTATAAAGCGTAATCACAATCGTAATCGAGTTTGGTTTATTTATCAAGAACAAACAAATTATTATTTACAAAATTGTGTCATCTTTGGAACAACGGATGCTCGTGGATAGTATATTATTTGTTGCGTTTCGCATTGATGACAGCATCTAATATAAAAACGAGGGGACGAAAATATCAAGAATCTTATCCTGGGGCTCATCAGGTATTGAAAATCTTCAGGATCTCGGGATTGGAAACCCTAGTGATAGCTGAGTAAAAAACAGATCGTGTAAGAAAAATCATGTTGAATCATTAAGTAGAGACTCCAATTACTCGACATCTCGAGTATCGAGTAGCATATGGACGAAGTTTATTTCAACATATATTTTTGTACGAGAACTGCTTTGTTACCCAGTTACTCAATCTCTCTTTTTTCGAAGAGAGTAGGGATGGAGAGGATACGAGGACTAGGACATGACTAGTGATTAGTTAATCGCTGTCACTATGCGTCGCTCTTTGGGATCGGAAAGGTGGGAAGGGATTTTCAACAACACAAACACCCATGCCTTTGAACAGATTTATCGACTGAAAAAAAATCCGCTCGTACCGGGAATCGAACCCGGGCGATCCGGCACGCAAGCCAACGCCGTTGACACTGCGCCACGGACCGGACATATATATTATTTATTAAAATTTGTGTATATAAATAGATGATAATACATTGTCTCTTGTCATCACAAACTCTCGTCATCGTAAACTTGTCATTGATAAGATAAGTAAGCAGGACCCAAAGCAGAAGTAACGAAAGAAATTCTCGCATAGCATAGTCAACGGGAAATCCATTTTAAAAAAAAATACCTGACAGTATAGTACACCACGCGTAAGACTGAATCAAACTCGAACGTTTAAACATTTAAGAAAAAAAAAGTAAATAAAATTAGGAAATACACTTTCATTTAATAAATTGATTATAAAATGAAAAATGGACGAGTATTCTCGAGTATCGAGTATTTGATACTCTAATTGGAGTCTCTATCATTCAGACACGTGTTCTCTTGCTCTGGGCTAATTTTATCAACATAACTGTCGGGAAAAGTGATTGGAAAATTCTGAAAATCAAGTACTTACTGAGCACCGCGGGCTTGCACTAAATTTTCATCATCCGGATCCCTATTATCAAATTGATCCGATAGTTTATCTTTCATATTGTAGTGAACTTTAATACATTTTTTAGTATCTTCCATCACTTGCAAGCAAGCCTTGTAAAATACCAACAGTTGTTTATCAGTCAAATCCTTTGGTATGGTGCTGCTGCTGTCGAGGGTCTGCACCCATTTCTTCAACTCTGCTATGTCTGATTTCTTCAAGGAAGGGTCTTTGGTGAAGCAGGCTTCGTAATCAAATTCTAGATCGAAGACCATTTTTTAAAGTTGTTTGTATTATTAACTGTAAACTGAAATCAGTCTTTATTAGTTCAATTTGAAATAATAAAACGCAAGTCATCAAAATTCAATGTCATTACATAAAAAAAGATTCGGTTGGGAAGAAACTAGCAGAAAGATAATATAAACATACTCTTGTTGCACACTTAGCACATCGTGAGAAGTTTAACGTGTAATCAAAATATTCACTTTCCATTTCGTTCTCTTACTTTGAAAAGGTTGTAATTGATATTTTTGCCTAATAAGACGTTTTGGTCGGATAGACTTGTATTTACCGCATTCTGTCATATATTAGGTAAAACGGAAAGAAGTGACATTTTTTCTGGCGCGTCACTTTGAAGCTCTGTGTGTACTAATGTGTAAATGATACCAGCCACAACGTGCTAGCTCAACGGCAACCGTTGACAAACTGAGTTTAAAGTGACGCGCCAGAAAAAATGTAATTTATTTCCGTTTTACCTAATATATAAATTTCAGAATTATCTATAGTTCAATAACGGAGTGAGAAGAATTCCGGAGTTGCAATGAATCTGCACACTTTTTTTTACTAAAAATTAGATCTTTAAGATCATTATTTCTCAGCAAGAGTTGTGAAAAAATATGCTAAAAATAAGTAATTTGAAGCATTTTTAATTGCTCATTGTTACAAGTGAATTTCAATCAATCGAAACTTCAAACGCTCATATCTCACGACAGTGTCAAGAGCAGTTAGAACTTTTTCAAAGTAAGGTGTCGATTTTCTGATTTCCGCTTTCTCTCTGCGTGCGATGATTCAAGATCATGAAACAAGATTGGACATCGACTGAAGATAAATTTAAAACATTTAAATTTTAATTAAATGCGACATCGTTAAAAAGATCATTAAATGGAAATGCCTTCTATGTTTAAAAAAATGTGGATTCCATCTGACGTCGGTCTTTTTTAAAAATAGGATTAAATTAATAACTGGATAATTGATTAAGTTTTTCCAAATTTGATTCCTTTACTTGCAAATACTCAACCTTTATTTGGAGATTAAAATGAGATAATGATTTTGCTTGGAAAGGACTATTAGTAAGTAAATCACTCTCTACCGCTCCTTTTTTCAATAACTAATTATTATACAAATTGCCACCAACAACGGGCTCGATATCTTAGAGAAACTTTTTAGGTAAAATGCCGAAAAATATTTTACAAGTAGATCCTAAATATAGTCGCAGATCATATAAAGTTTTAGCGAAGAATAAATTACTTAAAAAATACCAGTTTGAAAATTAAAAAAAAAACAGGCTTCTAATAGTTATGACAGGTATTTATTGAAAAATTATTAACAAACTATAAAGTAATTTTACGAATAAATTTATGTCACTTTTAAGGTGTGCACTGTCAATACTTGGCGAAATGGTATGATATTAAAAATTAAAAAGACATTTTTTATTCATATCGGCTGTAAATGCGTGCGACAAGCGAAACCGGTCCTGATCTAAATAAATTTAATGTGGAATACGAACAAAAAATGTCTTATTAATTGTTAATATGATGCCATTCCAACAATTTTTTTTTTTAAATGTGCATATGCTCATAAATATATCCTTGCTGTTTTTTAACCTTTAATATATTTTAAAATGACGGATTAAGCGCAGAAAATCATCTGGAATGAATTGCGATTATTATGTGCTTGATATTTGAATCTACTCTCCCAACTTGGAGCATATGGACTCCTCACGGAGTTTATCTCAACATATATTTTTCTACGAGAACTTCTTGTTAATCAGTCGCTCAACCTCTATTTTTCGAAGAGAGTAGGGATGGAAATTATACGAGGACTTGGACTGAACTAGCGGTTAGCTAATCGCTGTCATTATGCGTCGCTCTTTGGGATAGGAAAGGTGGGGAAGGGATTTTCAACAACACAAACACCCATGCCTTTGAACAGATTTAACGAATCGAGCCCTGGCGGTCCGGCACGCAAGCCAACAACGTTGACGGACCAGATATACATTTTAATTGTTTTTTACAATTATTTTTACTTAAATTAATTCACAAAATTTCTTTATATTTTGTCAACAATTTTGCAATAAAAAGCTGTCATAACTCTTAGATACCGGTTTTTAATATTTTCAAACTGGTATTTTATTCAAAGTTATTTATTTTACGCTAAACTATTTGATCTGCGATCTACGAATCCGGTTCTGATCCAAATAAATATAATGTGTAATAAGAACAAAAATTGGCTTATTATTTTTTAATAAATTTGGTATACATGCCTCAACATAATTTACTTACCATTTATTATCTGAGAAACATTCGACTAGCGCGAATGATGGTGTTAAAATCCATTATAACATGATCGTAAATTACTTTACCAAAACATGCCCAACAGATTATGTTCCTTTATGAACTAGTAAAAATTGTTATGTAAATGGGTTTCAATTTTTAAAACTAACTTGAAAAGGCGAAACCCGGGTCGTTAGCGACAAAAGTCATGGAAAAGTACAAAATTCAAACAATTCAAATTTGATATAATGAAATTCAAAGCACCCTCAGTCGAACTTCTTAATGATGATTCTTAATGACAAGAGTATTATATTATATTAGGGCAGGGGTTCTTAACCTTATTGTGGTGAAGGGCGCATTTGAGCTTTTGAAGAAGAGTGACGGGCGCAGGAAAAAATCAAATGACATTTTTTTAATCTCTTCCATAAGATCAATAATTATAAGAACCCTAACAAAACGATTTTAAATCTTTATGTAAAATAAGGTAATTTTGACAGATTTTTTTTGTTCTTCGAGGCTTTTAAATATTTTGTGTGATATTTTTTGTTAGAATATTTTTGATTCGTTTCAAGGACGACATAAATGAAATGTTCAAAAGATAATATTTTGGAACATATTACTTCTTGATGAATAATACAATGATAATATAAAATTTAAAATAACTTTGATTATTCCACGTACGTGGAATAATCAAAGTTATTTTATATTAAAATGAACTTCCACCGTGTTACCGCCGAAACCATCGAAAATAATACAATGATAATTTATGAAGCGAACTGTTTGAAAGTATCATCTCTCTTGAAATGTGTAATGAATCCATTATTGCAGCCCTTTATTTAATTTTATATAGATATGGCTATATTTTAGCGATTTCCATAAATAATTTTATTTCGTTATTTAATTCTTTGCCGGGGCGCACGGGAATGGCTCCGCGGGCACAAATGCACCCGCGGGCACGTGGTTAAGAACCCCTGTATTAGGGTGTGTCAAAAGCACAAACATCTTCACCTTTTTGATAAAACACGGTAATTTTATAGCTTATAATACTTTTCATTCGACGATTTTCGGGATTTGGAAGAAGGATGGACCATTGGCTTTAATCAAATTGCTAGGCTTGGTAAAAAACAATTTTGGAAATTTATCTGATGTATGAAAGGAATGTTTTCGCTCAAACCACCGAACTAATTGCAAAAATAACAAAATTTAATTTAATTTCAATGTATAAAAAAAGATTGTTTGCTTAAAATGTTTTCTGACATGTCAAAAATAAAAAAAACTTCGGTAAATTATGGATATATGGTCACGGGACAGAATTTTTGTAAAGATTTATGAAAAATAAGCAAATTAAATGAAATGAATGTAAGACTTCGAAGAATGTTTCGTCTTAAATTTTTAAATTTATTATAATAGTAGATCCTAAAGAATACTTCGCAATTAGTATGAAATCGAGTTGTTTTAATTTGCAGGAGCAAAAATGCAACCACAAACTACACAAATAATAATCTAATACAGATAGAGACAGTCACATAAGTTTATTATGTGTTTAAAATAAAAAGAATAATTTTGTTATAAGCTAATCTTAAAAAACAATTTATTCTTTCAGAACTCATACAATAATCAGTAATACTCTTCAGATTTAATCATTTTGATTCCACATTTTATAATAATCCACAAGAACTCAAAGAGTAAAGTCAAAACATAAAATTATAAGTCAGTATGTATACATTTTTTGAGCTTAGCTCGAGAGGATTGGGATTCTGTCCCGTGTCCATATATCCATAATTTACAAAAACTTCCATATTATTTGATCTTATTAAAAGCGTCATTTTTCTGCACAGTCTTAGCACAGTTTATAAAATATAAACAAATTATTATTTACCTTTCCTTGTTATGCTCTTTTTGATTTTAATTTCTATCACGGAACAACCTCACTATGAGAGAGTTTTTTATCGACTGTTTTGACCTGTCCACTATCCACTGCACTGTGTCAATACACATCAGTGGCGTAGATAATAAAATAGTTAATGTCTTTATCTATTTGGTAAGTTTCTCTAAAAAACCGTCGTGTTGTATAATACCTAATTTCTTCCACCCATCTATACGCCGAGTGTAACGAGAGCGATAAGTTAATCACCAGTCTTGTCCTAACATTATCCTTTCTTAGCATACCCTCATCGAACTGAATATCGAGTGACAAGCAGTTCTCGTAGAAAAAGTATGATATCTCCTTTCAGAAGCCACGAAGAATTTCGACTGAAGGTGCTTGATGGAATTTCAATATCAAATTTAAATCGTTTAAATCTTCTACTTTTCCATAAGCTTAGTCGCTAAATGTTTTACCTTTCGGCATCTTCAATTATTTCAAGTGCACGAATGAACTTGAACTGACGCGCAGTGAATACATACTGAAAGAATGAACCCGGCTCTTTGGCGACAGAACTTATGGAAAAGTACAAATTCGAAAAATATGTTTTTATACGAAAACTGCTTGTTTGAAAATTAAGCTTGAAATTGGACAAGTCTCCGTTTTTAGGATCAGGTGGGAAGTTTAAAAAACCATGACTACGAATAGTATTCAAAATCGATTAAAAACGACTATTTATAAGCTTCCAGTACTAGATTCGAAATTGTGAACTTTGCAATCAAAGCTAACCTCGCTGACATTCAACCTCATATCTAGTATCTATATATCTATGTATATAAAAATGAATGTTTGTCTGTCTGTATTTCCGCTATGGACTACTAAACCGCTCGACCGATCGATGTGAAACGTTAAAAATTTATTGAGTACACTCCCGCAATGGTTTCTGGCCTACCAACCCTTCCCCCCAACCACCCCCCAACCTCCACCACCAATTTTTTTTTTTTTAACTTTACGAATTTTTCGAGTTCACTCCTTCGAAGGATTCTGGCATACCCCCCCATACGCCCCCCAAACCCCAACCCGCTAAACAACCCCCCTCCTCCCCAAAAATTGATATCGAATTTTTACAAATTTCTCGAGTACACTTCCGCGAAACTCTCTGGCGTACACTCAAATTGACTCAAATTGAATTGAATATTTGTGTAATGTTTTCCTTCAAATTTATTTTGGTTGCTGGCGTAGCAACGCGCGCAGGGTACAGCTAGTGTATACATAAAACAAAGTCGTGTTGGTTACACCACTTATAAATCGAAAACGGCTGGACCGATTTTGATGATCTTTAATTTTCTGGCTTTGCCACCGTCCCAAATAGCAGAATAAGTATTAAAACATCTCATTTAAATTTTTTTTATTGAACTCATGTACATGCAATTGTATTGAACTAAATTCATTTCGAGTATTCATTTTTACTTAAAATATAAAACTAAATTTAATTCAGCTTATAAGTTAACACAACATTTATTGATTCCGAGGCGGTACGAAGTACGCCGGGTCAGCTAGTGAATAGATAAAAATAATCTAAGTAGTAGAGACGGAATTTTTAAATGAAAGTTTTTTACGTCACTGTGTTTTGTACTCGATAAGAAAAATAAAATCCGCCTATTTTTCGGCGCAAGTTGAATTTAAATCCTGTTATTACTAAGTAATATTATTTGGTTATTTCGTTATCTCATATTGCCAAATTTCATCGCACTTAACATAAATATTTCAATAAATTTCTGTTTCAGCTCAAATAAAATGCTTTATTATTATGATCATTTTGAAAAACAAGAATAAACCAAACAGTTGATATGCATTAATTTGTTATTGTAAATTTAATTTAGATTCATTGATTGAGTAGGCATTTACTTGGTAGAACTCCATTATAATACGGAAAGAAATAGTTCTGACGAAGGCGTAAGCCGAAATAGCTATCAACAAATATATATAAAATAATTTATGTAGAACTAAAATACATTTTTATTTTTCTTTCCGTATCAATTAGATTCCATTAAAAAATGCTGTTCGATACATTTTGTTACATGATTCTCAGCCGAACATTTATAAATAACTGTGGTAAATGAAATACATCTTTGAGTACTACTTTCCAGGGCTGTGGAGTCGGAGTCGTAGTCGTGTAGTTGGAGCTTTTTGGCCGGAGTCGGAGTCTTCGTGGCGTTCTGACCGGAGTCGGAAATTTTGGAAAGTTTGAACTTTTTATTTTAGCATTTAATATGTCAAATTTGACTTGGGGCCGCATTGATAGGGTTGATATTTAATTGAATACACATAAATAGGAAAATCAGGGGAAAAAAGTGACGATATTAACCTTTTTTTAGTCGGAGTCGTGTTTTTGGTCAATGTCGGAGTCGGACTTTTTTTGACCGACTCCACAGCCCTGCTACTTTCACATCTAACTGTATTAAGATCATGACCGGTTGCATAAGTGGTCAGCATATGTTGATAGTGCTCGCGATGAGCGTAATCGGTTATTCCCTTTATAATATTATGTGTGGAAGTTGAAACGGAAATTGTTTTATTTGCTTAAATTTTTAAAAATAAACTTAATGTTTTTTATAAGATTAATATCATGAAGCTCTACACCGGAAATATCAATTTCCAAAAATCACACAATCCTTTCCAGAAGTCCAAGTTGGAATAATATTAAAGTGGTCTTATTTTAATCTAAATCAAGCTTCTGAAAAAAATCGGATTCCTAGTGTTGAAAAACTTTCATCTGGCAACACTCAAATGTGTCACGTGATATTGATTCTAGCACTTTCACACTCCGACATCCTTATGTGTTTTAATATTTTTGTAAAAGTGATAATTTATCATACACATATAAGCAATCAAACAAACGATTTTTATATACGCAGCGCATAACGTATGTATATTATTCAAAAATATTGTATTATTTTAACGTTTAAGGGGAAACTATAGATACAGTAGAACCTCGATTTTCCGGATTGGTCAAAATAAACAAAAATATTACAAATTTGCTGATATGCACGTTTCGAATTGCGACCACTGTTTACGTACGTGATGGAATGCAGTCTTAATATTTTGATCGTTGCATTTGTTCTAATAATAAGTCATGTGTAAAATATGGGTCAGTCATCGTCCAAATTCGATACGCTTGAACGTTTGTTTCTTGAGAAATTGATCACGATTTAAATATTTATTTTTAATATTACCGATAAGTCAACGAAGAGGAAACGTGTCGTAGTTTCATTAAAAAACAAATTGGATATAATCGATGCTTTGAAACGGGGTGAATCGGAATGTTTTTTGTCTAATAAATATGGTGTCGGAACGTCAATGAACTCGGATATAAAAAAACAAAGTGAAAAAATCTTGAAGTTTACCAATTGTTTAATGTCAAGCTTTAAGCAGAAATCGATAATTGATTTTTTCAATAAAAAATAATTTATTATTAAAACTATGTATTAATCTAAAGAAATAAAAATGATTTATACTGAATATACTTGTATTTTCCTGTCAATTATGATATTTTCGATCATCCGGATTTGTCTTTATCCGGACTATCTTCATCCCCAATTAGTCCGGATAATCGAGGTTCTACTGTATATAGGTAGAAACATAATAAAATGAATTCATTGCAAAAAGGGGCTCCCGGAAATATTCTTAAATGCTTAAAGCAGGGCTCGTTTAAAAAAAAACCCGACTCCGACTCCAGCAGCGGCCAATAAAACGACTCCGACTCCAACACTATAAGCACGATTCCAGCTAAAAAAAGTACATACCTTTCCTATTTATGTGTATAAAATTAAATATCAACCAACCAATTTGGCCAATATTCAAATTTAAATGTTACTAGTGTTCGAACCCGGCTTCGCTCGGACCAGTTTGGGGTTATGTTCACCTCGGCGCGTAAATTCAGACGGGCTAAGTTGAAACAACTTTTTTCAAAATTCAAAAGTCTAGGTCAATTAAAATGAACATTTCAGACTGGCATTGACATTTCACAGCCCCTTTCATATATTGACAGCCCCATTCTCGCCCATTAAAATGTCCAAATTCAAGGAAAAAATCTAATTTGCTGTCAAAGAAATGTCAAATAATACCTTCACGTAAATAAAAACATTATTATATTAATCAAAGCGGGGCAAAGTTCAGTAGAAGACTAATTTATTACATTTTGACTAAATGTCTTCGCCGATAAAAAAATCAAACATATTTTCTCTCATATTCGTTTTTATGGCAACTTAATGACCAACAATGCAAAAGGGAATTACAGACCCACAGACATACATACGCCGTTTCGGTTTTATATATGTACTACTCGATACTCGAGTAATTGGAGTCTCTACACACATATTGATAACGAAACAAATTTACCGTCGAAACTTTCGCGAGCGAAATCAATTCGTTTGTTTGAACTTGCAACAACAATGCAAAAGGGAATTACAGACATACATCCCCCGTTTCGGTTTTATATATAAGATATGCATAAATAAAAATTTCAAAATTTTTCACGACTCCGGACAAAAAATCGCAACTCCACGACTTAGACTCCGACTCCACAGACATGGTAAAAAAAAGAATGCAAAAAAATCATAAGATATTTAATTATTCACAAACTTTTCCAATTATATACATTACAAAATATTTAAGCAAACTATATTTATTCAATCTATATCCAATTTGGCAAACTCTGGTTCCATATTTGACTTCTTCTTATTGTCTTTTGAGTACAGATGTCTCTGTAAACTCTTCGGTTTGAGTATCGGGTAGATCGCCACCGAAATCCGAAGGTAGGCATCTTTTTGGGATAACGTCTCTGTAAAACACTCCCCTGTATCTCTAATACTGTAATGAGCTTTAATACATTTTTTAGTATCTTCCATCACTCAAGCAAGCCTTGTAAAATACGAGTAGCTGTTTATCTATCATATCCTTTATGGCAGTGATGCACAAATGCGGCCCGAAATGGATTTTGTTTGCGGCCCAAAATAACAAATACTTCGTCAGCAAATTTTTCATTAAATATGATAAAATAGTATTCGATATGTGAACAAATTGTGCAAAACAACGATCAATTGAGATCGAAATATCAGGAGGCGATCTGCAGAGTTTTTACAAATATCTCCCCGAAGAGCAGTTTCCTACCCTACATAAAAAGGCTGCGCTTTGTGCAAGTCTTTTTGGAAGCACCTACATTTGCGAGCAAGCATTTTACATATTAAAACTAAATAAGTCTCAACACAGTAACCGCTTGAACAATGATAATCTCAGTGCTGTACTGAAGTTAGCAACCACATACATTGAACCCGACATCAAAATGCTTGCTGCCAGTATCAGTGACGGCTGGCGAAGGGGTGCTGGGGGGTGCAAAGAATAGAATCAACTATTTTTCCGTACTACGGAGAGAAACAGTTGGTATTGCGAACATCTGAATTGAAAGTCCATGCTATAGAAGTGTTTTAAAATCCAATGAATAGAAAAAAGAACTCTTGCAAAAATGGTTGAATCTTCCTTTTTGGTTCCAACACCTTTGTCACCATTATTATCACTGGCCAAAATATACAGTGTCAGATGTTCTATCGTGCAAATCTGCATGTAATGTGGAGAAAAGGATCGAAGTTGCTGATAAAATTATGTAATTATTAAATTAAAAATAAAATATAAAATTTATATCTCATATATCAATATTTTTCTTCACTTTTACCCTTTGCGGCCCGCGAAATTTTTTAAATGTTTAAATTGGCCCTTCTCTCAAAAAGCTTGTGTACCACTGCTTTATGGTATGGTGCTGTTGCTGTCGAGGATCTGAACCCATTTCTTCAACTCTGCGATGTCTGATTTCTTCAAGGAAGGATCTTTGGTGAAGCAGGCTTCGTAATCGAATCCCATTTTTCAAAGTTGTCAAAAAAATATTACTTTAATTTCGGTCTTAAAAACCACATTGAGATAAAATGAGATATACTACATGAGGAGTCTATATGCTCTAAGTTGAAAGCGGATACGGTTAAAAAAAAGCTATTTAATATTACCAAATTTAAAAGTTTGCAAAAAAATAATGGCCTAATTTGGATGAATTTACCAATGAGAATCACTAAGAGAAATGCCCAGTTAAATTAGAACATCAGTACATAAAAATCAATGCCTACTAACCGGATGGTTATTAAAATGTTACTAATGTGCATTAAAAAAGTCCATGTCACTGAACCTCATTGACATCAAAAAAATCACTAATTCATTCAGATTACAATATCAACAATAAATATAAGTGACGTATTACTTTTATTATAATATATTACATAAGCGATACAAACTATCTACTGCACGTCAGTTCAATTTTTTCGCGCACTTGTAAAGGAAGAAGAGGCGAAAGGCGAAGCCCGGGTCAACGATTCAATTCATTTGGTATGGCAGGCATCCATTTCATTCATTCGAAGATTTGTGGGATTTTAAAGACAGGGAGACCATTGGCCAGTGGCGGATCCAGAAAGTGTCCCAGGAGGTGGCCATAAAATTTGAAAATAAAGATGATACTTAATTATAAATTATAAAAAAAATTACACCCTGTCCCTTTTTTTACGCGATTTCGAATTTACGGGTTTTTTTTTACTAAAGAAATTATAACCCTGCGCTTAAAGAAGTGATGAACCCGAAAAAACTCATATGCTTTAATTGATGGCTCTGCCCATTATCATCGATTTTTATATTTCGATTTAAAAATACAAGCATTACAAAATATAATAAATATAAATACGGCTTAATACCAGAGAATAATCGTCAATATTATAAAATGAAGTCAAATTTTCGTTGTTTTGACGTTGCAAATCGGCCCAAAAAATATTCAGGCTAAAAATCCATTTTCATGTTACAAAGCCAGCCCTATAGTCTTTTTGAACTCATACGATTCCTTAGCCAGGTTTTCATGCGTCGTAATGTGGAAAAACTCATTTTAGAGGAGGCAACGCTGATTGTCAAACTTAATAAAATTCGCAACAAAAATTCACAATAAGGATATAATTATAAATTTATCACATGTTGTTTATAAAGCTGTTAAGCTAAAATTCGTGAAAAAAAGAGAATTAAAACATATTTATTTAAATAAAAATCATTTAAAAATTAATCTTTTAATATTTTGAATGGGAAAAATCTCCTCAGGGAGGGGGGGGGGCATGCCCCCTTTCCTTGGATCCGCCAATGCCATTGGCTTATTATTGGCAAGGATTATTAAAAATCAGTAATGGTTAAATACCTGATATTAATAACAATCGCCGAACCGGTTGCAAAAAAAACTAAACTCACTATATAAAAAAAAAACATCCAGATTTGATATTTTCGTTTTTTTTTTATTTATTCATAAGAGGCCACGGCTGCTTTACCATCTTTTGGCAACACAAATTATAAAATAGAAACACAATAGTTATTTACCTTTCCTTGTTTCTCCCTAATTTGATTATACATTCTCGCACACAAACCTCGCTATAAGAGAGTTCCTAATCGACTGTTTTGTCAAACGCACATTTGTATTTTGACGACGTACCCGATACTCGAAAAGTACTCAGAACCAAATTAAAAAACGTCGAGTGTTCTGCGCGACCCGACCAATTAAAATCAAATCATTGACACGACCAATTAAATGCCTGCTTCAAATAAATTTTAATACTGTTTACTAGTTATAAATTTTAAGTTATTTAAATATATCATATAGCCAAATTTTAATGTAGTTATGTATTTTTGTTGGCTTAAAAAATTGTATGTTATAATCATTTTGAAAAAAAGAAGTAATAATGAACGAAAACTAATAGTTGACTTGTACAATCTTGTTATTCTAAATATAATCAGTTTCAATTAAAAAATGCTATTAGACACTTATACTTCTTATTACTTATGCAATATGAATGTCAGCTAGGCACTTATGTGTAATCTGGGAAGGCATTATTTTAAACAAATAAAACACATTCTAAGTTTTTACGGTTTTTGAGTACGAATTCAATATATAATTTTATGAAGATCATTACTGGTTGCATCATCGGTCAGCATCATTTGATAATGCTCGCGGTGAGTGAAACTGGTCCTGCTCTTTATCATTATAATTATATGTGGAAGTACTTAGTACAAAAAATGTTTTATATTTTTTCAAAGTTAAAAAAGTAAGCACACCTAAGAAATTCTTTCGGATCCCACAAAATGTATTTTGAATTTTTAACATATCTTAAATTAATAAATCCTAATTAGTTCTGAAACCCATCAAGAAAAATTCGTGAAAACATATTTTCAATTATTCAGAATTTGTGTTGTGTTGGTAAAGTGATATTTATATTTTGCCATTCTTATGAGGGCTGGAAGTTTTCATCAGGTAACACTCAAAGGTGTCACGTGATATTTTATTGAGAATTTTAACGCATCA
This sequence comes from Himalopsyche kuldschensis, assembly GCA_028554975.1. Taxonomy (NCBI): domain Eukaryota; kingdom Metazoa; phylum Arthropoda; class Insecta; order Trichoptera; family Rhyacophilidae; genus Himalopsyche; species Himalopsyche kuldschensis. The sequence goes on along the minus strand of JAHFWI010000031.1, from coordinate 604,431 downwards.
TCCAACTTATAGGAGTTAGTATGTTTTAAAAAAAGTGAGAATTTGACATTTATTTATTTTGATTTATTTATTTATTTAAGAAAAAGCAAATCATGGCATTATACAATGACGCCAATGCGCCATGGATTTGACAAATATAAATACATGCATTTATATATATATACATACATACATGTAAATATATAATAAAAATCACAAATTAATTAAAATTAAAAAAAAAAACAGAAGGGAAACATTATTATTAATATCACATTAGAATTTTTCAAAGCAGTCAACCGAGTGAGTTCTGACAAAATCAACTTTTATTCATAAAATATAGTATTCGTCTGAACTGACTCACGACAATATGAAATATGTCGATATCCTATGCAATGCCATGTATATATTCAAACAGATCTAAGATTTCTAAACAAAGTTATGATTTCAACGTTTGAGGGTAAACTAAATATATATTTATTTAATTTAATATGTATATTATCAAAGTCACTAATTATAAGTTTATTGCCTTTGCAATGTGAAAAAAGATTAAAACGTTAAAAGAAAAAAATACATAGTTTACAGTTATAAAAGTGAACCAAATTACATTGGAAATTCGCAAAGAAGACAGCCAAGTGAGTTCCGACAAAATCATATAAAACATAGTCGAAGTTCTAGAGTCGCGGTTTTTTGGCCGGAGTCGGAGTTGGAATCGTCGCGACCGTTTGGCCGGAGTCGTACTCGGAGTAGGAAATTAAGGAAAGTTTTAACTTTTTAACTATGCATATAAAATGTAAAATTGGGCTATTTTCCGGATTGGTTGGTTGATATTTAATTGGATACACATGAATACGTGACGAAATTAAACTTTTTTAGTCGGAGTCCACAGCCTCGTTCAAACCTTTGAACGTGAGCATGCTAAGTGAAAATCGGTTGGATAAAGCCATATCCTCAAATAGAGAATCCTTAAAATTTAAAGAAATAATAAAATAAATTCTTCTGAACCTTCTCCACCGTGTTAGAACATACATATTTCGTACCTCGCGGGCCAAATCAATCGATCCACTCTTCAAGTCAGCTTCGAACTAAAAAAAAAGACCTTGGTAGTACGGAGAATAAACCTCAATATTTGCAAGTCTTTGTTTAAAATAATCTTAATTTGATTATTGATGGTAGATATTATAAGTTTATAGCACAGAATGACTTCACTGCAAAAAAAGGGCCCGGAAATAATTTGCTATGTTCCAATGCCACGAGTAAAAAATTGGAGACAAAAAAATTCATAAGATATTTTATTATTCACAAACCGTACCAATTATATACATAACTACACATTAAAACAAACTATCAATCAATCTATAGCCAATCTAGTAAACTCTGGTTCTATATTCGCCTTTTTCTTTTTGTCTTTCGAGTAGAAGTGCCTTTGTTTCTCTTCGGCATCAAAAAATGCTTTGTTTCTGTAAACCCTTTCGATATTTTGTTTGTTAATAGTTTGTGTGTCAGGTAGATCGCCACCAAAATCTGAAGGTAGGCATCTTTTGGGGATAACGTCTCTGTAAAACACATCCCAATCCATGTCTGGTCGATGGAGAACAATCTGAAAATGTGTTTTTATTATTTGAAAGTTTTTGACCTGTACAATGCCATCATAAAATAACGTCAATGTCACCGTGAACCAACATTAGTCTGCAGTTGTGTTCTGTCGTTAAAAGACCTTTTTTGGAATCAAATAAACAATAGCAATTAATATTGCTGAGATTGTAAATATATGCATGCCATCATTTTCACTTTTAACAAGCAGTTCTCGCAGAAAAAAAATCCCGTGTTTCCAACTTGGAACCATCACGGAGTGTAACTAAACATGATTCTTCCTAACTTGAACTGCTTGGGACACGGTTGCTTAACCTCTCTTTTTAGAAAAGAGTGGGAATTAAAAGGGTACGAGAATTTAGACAGGACTAGTGATTAGCGTATTTCTCTTGCTACACGCCACTTTTTGAGATCGGTAGGAAAAGATTTTTTACAACACAAACACCCATTGCCTTTGAACAGAATTAATTTATCGACTGAAAAATCTGCTTGTACCGGGACTCGATCCCGAACGTTCCCTTGCGGAAGCCAACGACGTTGACCTCTGCACCACGGACCGGGCGTAAAATTCTCTTAAATAAATTGGAATAGTGAATTTTATTTTCGCTTTTTCTAATAACCTTTCATATCTAGTGTTACCTTACTTTGAAAAGGTTTTAATTGACAGTTTTGCCTAAAATGACCTGTTGGTCGAAAAAGCTTGTATTTACCGCATGCTATCTTGTAAAAGAATTTCAGAATTATCTATGGTTGAATAACGGAGTTAGCAGAATTCCAGAGTTGCACTGCATCTGCACACTTTTTTTTAAAAATTTATTTGACAAAGTTCTAAGATGGTCATCATTATCTTAGCAAAATTTTTTGAAAAATATGCTTAAAATAAGTTAATTGAAACATTTTTACTTGCTCATTGTTACAAGTGAATTTTTATCAATCGAAACTTCAAACACTCATATCTCAAAACAGTGTCAAGAGCAGTTAGTAACTTTTCAAAGTAAGGTATCGAATAGTTATTGCATAATACGTACCCTTTTAACTATCTCTCCCTTTAAAAAGGGCTTCAAGAGTTTCATTATCATATCAAAAAGCGGAACCACGTTCAAAACATGAATGGACACGATTCTTCCGTTAAGTCCTTCTTGCACATAGTTCAGATATTTCGCCATGTATCTGAAATTGAAAAACAAATAATATTAAATACAATCCAAGATAAAACCACTAACACCATCCCATTGGACTTGCCAGTTTCTAACCGGCCATGGCAAGAATAATACAAAAATATTCTCGCTGGGCAAGTTGGTTTGAAGTCCGAATTTTACTTGTCTAGAGATTCCAATTCGAGTATGGAATACTCGATACACGAAAATACTCGTCCATTTTTCAAGTACTCGATACTCGAGTTCTTACTTGAGTTCTCGAATATACTCGAGTAGTTTTCGATGCACCAAAATATATATTATTTATTAAAATGTGGATATATAAATAGATGATAAATAAATAAAAAAGCATATTTAATTTCATTAAAACATTTATTTTAATTTATAAAACATTCTATTTAGAAAATAGAAGAAATTTAAACGTCTCGTATTTTTTTTATAATTCCCGCAGTAGGAAAAAAATTTCTCTCTGTTGCTGTGGACGTCGGTCGTTTATAGTTAACAATGAATGACATCAGATTTTTTTTTTTTATAAATAAGTAAATAAAATTTAGAAATATATATTCAATGAAAAATGATGAGTTTTACTCGAATATTTTGTAAAATACTTGAGTATCGAGTATTTGAAATATGGACGAGTATCGAATACTCGAATCAGAGTCTCTAGTGGTAACCAACATGTCAGAAAATGTTAATCCTTTTCTTTTTGGAGTACCCCACCTCAAAAAATCCACAATGTGCTTATCTTTACTATAAACATTTAAATTCCACTTATTTTATTTTGTGACGTAAAACTTACACTGTTTTAAGCCCTCTTGTCAAACTCGTTAGGTGTGACGCTTTATAAAGACAATTTGAGATAACTCATAATATAAATATGCTAAATATAATCACAGATCCATCCGGCTTTAGTATTAACATATAATATTACTATTCAGCAGAACTTGTTAATATTTTTTCTCAATTTTTTGCATGACTAGATTAAAAACTGGCAGCTAGGATAATTTTTAAATTACTTGTTTATGAGCAAACGTATTATTACTAGCCTTGAAGAAATCTTGTTTTAATTAAATATGGTCATATTGTGTGACGAACATATTTAATTGCTTAGTGTAATATACTCATATTGACAAAAATTGCTGAGGACAAGTTATCCAAATAGCGGTTGACGGTTTTAGAAATTCAAATAAAATAATAGAAAATAAAGACTGGTTTACAAATACATATATAAGCCAACGCGAGTGTGTCCCTAAATTAGATTTCCGAAATCGAGACTGTCACAATTTCAAACTTACAAAAAGGTTATAGATTAACTTTTTTGACAACTCGACACCATACTTTGAAAAGGTTCTAACTGCTCTTGACACTGTTTTGAGATATGAGCGTTTAAAGTTTCTATTGATTAAAATTCACTTGTAAAATGTTTCAAATTACTTATTTTAAGCATATTTTTTCATAACTCTTTCTGAGAAATAATGACCTTAAAGATCTAATAATGGAAATAGTGATGACAATCCTTAGTAAAAAAAATTGTGCAGATGCAGTGCAACTCAGGACTTCTGCTAACTTCGTTATTCAACCTTAGATAATTCTAAAATTTATATATTAGTTAAAACGGAAAGAAATTACATATTTTCTGGCGCGTCACTTTAAACTCAGTTTGTCAACGGTTGCCGTTGAGCTAACACGACCTCTAGCGCTTATCCACACCTTTTAATGTAAAAAGCATCCATTTGATTTGAAGCGTACGTTTGAACGAGGCGCGTTTGAGATAAGATAATGCTATCTTATTTTTTTATTTTATTTTTATTTTTTATTTTTTATTTTTTTTTAAAAAATATTTGGCATCCAATTTGCCAAATTTCTGAGTTGTGAAAGTCACACGAGATTAACTCGATGGCGCGTTTGAGAAAATCAACGATAAATAACATAACACCAGCCCAAGATCTTTTTTTCAATTAAAAAATCGCGTATTGAACCCGCCCCCGATTGCTAGGACAAAGCTCTTGCCACTAGACCACAATTTTGTAGCGACGTTTAAATGAAAGTTCAGCCAGTAATAATCCGTCGTATTTTAATTTTTATTTCATTGCGCTGAAACTTGTCGATAAAAAATATATTTTTTTACAAACAAAAAAATGATTTGAGAGTCACAAAAGATTTCACATATCACTTACAAAAAGATAGATATTTAAGATAAAGTGGCAGTGGTGGTTGACTGTCTCACCCACCGGCAAGGAAAAGTTAAGAATTTCACTAAAAGTGCTTGATGGAATTTCAATATCAAAATTGAATCGTTTATAAGAACGGACATCTCATTTGCTAATCGTTTTCGTTACGTTTTTATGTAACATTTTAAACCCTTCATCCGTATCGCAAAGCGAAACGGGGGTCGTGACCGATAAAACTCATGGAAAACAATTTAAGCTTCAACAATTTTAAACGGGATTCGCTTCATATATCGAAATTATCGCTTATCATATTTTCTAAGATAATGGGGTTGAGACACCTGGCAACCCTGCCTCAAAAGAAAAAATGTCTGCACGCACATCAGTCGACGTCCTGATTTATCAGAACTCAATTCACGGTTGACTGTTTTGACGGAAAATTTCTAATGTGATATTAATAATAATGTTTCCCTTCTGTTTTTTTTGACCCGCATTGTAATTTTCATCTTAATTTTTAATTTTAATTAATTTGTGAATTTTAATTCATATATTTCCATGTATTTCATATATATATATATTAATGAATGTTTTTCATATTTGTCAAATCCATAGGCACGCATTGGCCCGTCAGCTAAATAATTCCATGATTTTCTTTATTTTTAAAAAAATAAAATAAAATAAAAAAGATACAGATATTCAACAAATTCAAAACCTTTGCTTGGTATTTCAAGAGTTCGGGAAATAAAAAATATAATTTTAGTCTTGAAATCCATAATAATAAAAAATTATCGCTATATCAGTATATTCTAAGATAATGTGGGAACTGAGATTTTCACAAAGATTTGGTCAAAAGAAAAATGTCTGCACGCACATCCATTTTAAATAGATATTAAAACTGTATTGAAAGAGCTAGAGATTACTATCTGCAATGTAACACGGTTTAATTCACGTGTACTGCCAAATTTCTATGACGGATGTAAATTCGACCAATTTAAAGATTTTGCAGGAAAATGTGAACTGACATTTTCGATCTTGAACTTCAGCCAATAAGCAGTTTTAAAAATGAGCTTGTTGAAAAATTTTAATTTTCGAAACAGCTTCATTCTTCGATAGAGTACACCCGGTCCTCTTTTTAAACGATTTTTTTAGTGACTTCGATTTTACCATTCACAACGCCTTCGACTTACTAGCGTGACCATTTATTTTCCATCCGCACCGGGACACATAAAAATGGTTGTAATTTTTCGTTTTAGGCACCTCACACTTTCATGCAATACAATTAATTCACAAGACAATAGTTATACTTTTTCTATTTCATATTATGTTACCTATTAAGCCAGATAATCTTTCTTCAGCTTAATAATTGGCGATATTCTACATTCTACAATATAGACTTCGTCACATTTGAAAGTAAAGAATAAGTTAATATTTTCACTGCGATGCATTCAAGATCCATCGGCAGACAAACTGTAGCACTTTTAATTGCTTTATCTACTATATACACTTCACATCCAATCCCTACTTAAGTTCTGCCAACAACTAAATTTGGTTAATTAAACACATCTTTAATGCCTCGTCTTTGTCGTCAAAATTTCAATCACCACAGAATGCCACAATTTCTGCAGTCAAATTATTTATCTCTTAACGAAAACGGGACATTTGCGTTTTGACACTGTGTTCGGAGACAGTGGGACACGCCACCTGAAAACGGGACTTCCCCGTTAAAACTAGACTGTATATGTACTAGAGTTCAATTCGAGTCGATACTCGATACTCGGGTATTTTTTAAATTACACCGTCGAAAGTTTCTTCTACTGCGAGAATTATAAAAAAAACATCAAACCAATATAAAATTTGAGTCGTTTAATTCTCTATTATTGTTGAAATATATGTAGCATAAATAGAAATAAGTGTATTAGTAATATTCAATAAGTTTCTTTAATTATTGGTCATTTATAAAAATACACAAATTCGAAATAAAATATTTATTTTGGTAAAAACTACTCGAGAGTACTTAAAACTACTCGATGCTCGAGTAGTTGAGATGTCGAGTAATTGGAGTCTCTAATATGTACGTTCATTTTCTATGGCCGGCACCGCGCTCACGGAATTGTATTCCGTATATATACGTCTCTGGCATACAACCGGTTAAATGGTTGGCTAAGGCTACTCTGTGGTTTGACACGATATTTTGTAGGATTGTGTAAGTTGAAAGGAGTTTATAAATACGCACCCTATTGGTACCCGGGTTAAGTGTCCAAGTTTTGCTCCTCTCAAATCAAATAGCAAAATAATTCCGTTTGCTGGTCCTTCTTCATTGACTACCGAGTCTGAAATAATTAAAAAAATATTTGAATGCTGAAACGCAAACGTTTGGAGGTTAATGAATTCTAAAAAGTAAACATAAATAATAGTTTTTTTAATGAAATGAATTAAAGGAATAAAAGACTAAAAACTACAAAAAAACATTGGTGAAAAAAACAGGAAATACTTGTTTTTTTAACTATATTTAGAACGTTAACCTCATGTAAAAAAACAAATGCTCAAAAAATATCCTCATAGATTCAGGGTTGTTAATTTGAAAAGACAAAACAAGATGCAATAATAAGTATCAATATTAAATCACAATGGAATTGAGGACAGTAATGAACTTTTAGCAGTTCATTTAAACAGAATTTTGCTGAAAAAACATATATTTAGAAAAGCTCCACAATGAGTCCATATGCTCCACGCTGTGAGCAGACGTTGACACAAAAATAAAGAATACCGCTTTTTGCGAAAAAAATGCCTTGGGATTTTTCGCTGGCACTTCCTAAAATTGTTTGCGAACCAAAGGGTTGAGTCATATTTAGCCCTGATATAAATGCATTACTCTCGTAAATATAAATAAAAAAACGCTTCGCCATTTCTTGAGAAGAATTTTATAGCCACTAATAAATTAAAAATAATTTATATATATTTACCGAAGCACATGCTACTCCATTTGCACCCTGCTGCATAGTGATAATTTTCAATGTTGAAATCATGTAATCTGTGAAACATGATGCGTAGTCCATGATCAGTTGTTTCATTCAGAATCATATACTCCCTGCGATACAAATCAAACGTTTTAATTTATTAAATAAATTGGTATAAACTTAGTAGAACTCAATTATAAAACGGTGAAAAAATATCAATCTGTTTAAGTTCTTCAAAAATTATATTATACTAGCCGGTACCCGGCAAGAGTTGCAATGCCACTCAAAGAAAGAAAGTGTTTGTGGTTTTTGCATAGTAAAATTAGCTTACAGTAGGTCTTTTATATAAAAATCATTTTTTTTTCTTCATATTTTATGCGCTGCCATACCGTTCATTTTGACAACTTATAGTTGCACTTGCGCAAAGGCTATAGACATAGTACAATTAACTTTCAGTAGGTGGTGCGTGTGTCGTACCATAGACAGTCGGCAAAAGACAAACAGCAAACGTTAAACGGAAAACATCAATACGGCAATTTCATCGATACCGATCAATGTTAGTGAAATTAAATCGAAATTATTTACCTAAAATATTGTGCATCTGAAAGCATTTCAATAAACACAAACACTTTTACTCTTTGAGTGGCATTACAACGCTTTAATATTTTTGTAGAACTAAAATCCATTGCTTTTACTCCACCATATTTAAATGAACTCTCTGATTTTAAGTGTGGTTAAATATTTCATAATGAAATAAATACTCACTGAACTTCTCTGGCTTGCACTAAAATTTCGGCACTCGGATCTCTGTTATCAAAATGGTCTGTTAGTTTATCTCTCATGCTGTAATGAACTTTGATACATTTTTTAGTATCTTCCATCACTTTCATGCACGCCTTGTGGAAAACCAGCAACTGTTTATCAGTCAAATCCTTTGGTATTGTGCTGCTGCCGTCGAGGCCCTGCACCCATTTCTTCAGCTCTGCGATATCTGACTTCTTCAACGATGGATCCTTGGCGAAGCAGGCTTCATAATCAAACGCCAGATCGAAAACCATATTGGAAAGCAGCTGTCAGCTGAAATAAAAATACTATGTATTGGATCACTTTGACACAAGTCAATTAATAACATAAAATTACACTGGTTCGGTTATCTTGGCCAGTTGATGAGTACCTCATATTTTAAGTCAAATAATATGAGAATTTTCGAAGATTTAAATAATAAACCTTCCAAAAATATTTGGCAAAGATTGTGGCCGATTTGCTCATCGCGGGCGTTTTCAACTACCTTGCCCATCCACCACTCTGGTTTTTTCAGACATTTCCCGTGGCGTAGCAACGTGAGGCGTTATACAGTTTTTAGTTATGGGCATTTTTAACTGATATAAATTAAAACAGGTTAAAAATGTGACGTGAATTACATACACCTTAACCTTTTTTTGTGGTAGATGCGTTCCGCGGAAAATCGCACAAAAAAACTATGACTTGAATATTTATTATTATTTATTTATTTATTTAAGAAAAAGCAAATCATGGCATTACAGCTGATGCCAATGCGCCATGTATTTGACAAATATAAATAGATGTATTTATATATATACAGACATGTAAATACATAAAATAAATCACTAATTAATTAAAAGCAAGATGAAAACATTGTAGTCATAAAAACAGAGAGAAAAAAATTATAAAATCATATTAGAAATTTTCAAAGATGTCAACCGAGTGAGTTCTGAAAAATCAACTTTTATTCATAAAATATAGTATTCGTCTGAACTCACTCACGCCAATATGAAATATGTCGACATCCGAAGCAATGCCGTTTAAAATTGTTAAAGCTCTTCCCAGAGGCATTCCCATTGGCAGACTGGTTCTACCCCTTGGAAGAACAAACAACTCATGCTCACGATTCCTCAAAAAATTATCAGGAAGATTCAATTTAATATAGGTCAAGGTCAAGGTCACATTGTAATCAACAGGTGAAACACTGGATTTTGCACGTACATTTCGTACAGAAACAACAAACAACAAGCAACGAGATGTTAGTTACATTATTTCATATGAGCCCTTGAGAGGTTAAGTGAACAAAGTCTAAAAATGGAAAAACTTTTCTATTGGCCTTTTAAGTTCAATCACGTTTTTATTTCGATTTTTTGTATAACTAACACACCATTTTAACACTACGTGGATGCTTACTAGACAAGTAAACAGAAGCAAGGATTTCAGTGAAATAATCATTGAAATAGTTTTATAAAAGGCGTTAGATTAGTTCATTGCAAACATATCTTTTGAGCCCTTGAGAAGTGAAGTGAACCAAGTAGAAAAATAGTAATACATTTTTAGTACTTTTTCCCCACATAAAATTTATTTGATCAGGACCGGTTTCGCTCATGGCGAGCATTGTCAACTGATCTGTTGTCAATGCTCGCAAAGCAAATATTATTTTTATTATAATGCCTTTCCACCAAGTATTGACAGTGAACACCTTAAAAGTGAAGTAGAAAAATGATGAAACTTTTACATTAGATCAGAGAATACTTGTATTTAATGACAAAAAAATATTTTAGTGTATTTTTAACATTGCCTTCCCTGAGGGTAAGACAGTTTACCACCACTGCCACTTTATCTTAAATATCCATCTTATTATTAGTGATACAATGTGTAAAATTTTGGTATTTATAGATCATTTTTCTAGAACGATGTATTATATGAAGATACGTTAAAGCATTATTTGACATTTTTTAATGCAATCTATGCCAAAAAAGCCATAACACTGGGGTGTTTTTAGATCCCACTTCGGTTCACACGTTATTTTTAAGGAACTTTCTTTTTTTTCCAAGCTTCTCACTTGGCTCAATTTATTTCTCAGGGGCTCATACATATGTACGTTGAAACAGTCCCGAAAATATATTTATAAAACCGCATTACTTTGAAATCGCACAAAAAGAGATTTTGGTGTTATTATTTTTGATTCACATCGAACGAAGATAATAAACGATTCTATGTATTTATCAATAGCCTTAATAACGGACCAATGAGTGTACATAGAAGATTTATTGGGTGGAGAAAAAATAATAAAAAAGTACATTTTCAACTAATTTTTAAAGTTGGTATTCACATGTATATGATATAAATAAATATCACGATTAAGCAATATAATATTTTTGTAACCTCACTTTACGAACACACTTAGCCTACTGACTACAGTCTTGTTATGATATGTTTGGTATACCTACATTAACATATAACTCATTATAAACGTATTATGATTAAAACTTATCTTTGCGCAGTGCCGTAGAAGGATTTCAGGCTATTAACTTTTTAAAAATAGTTTCGCAAAAACGATAAAACATACATATGGTGGACGAATTTGGACATGGTTAAAAAGCGAGTCAAATGGTAAGTGCTGTTTTATCTATTTCTGAATTTAACTCCTTTTTTGAAACGTATTTTATTTTAGTCAAATTATCGATTATTTTGTCGAAAAATTATGTGTATAAAAAAACCAGAATCATTAATTGACGACTCAAAAATATGTTTCGGAAAAACGTCGGGAAAATAGCGTTAATCAGTGTCACCCGAACTTTTTACGTCTGCCCTGTGTTTTACCCTGTGCTTTTGTGATGTGCCATAACTCGCAACCGTAAAGCAGCACGTAAGTCAGTATGCATGCGTTGAATAAGTGGCACTTGGTTCTGACCGAGTACAACCGTGAGTCCCAGACTTTCGGCATTGAATTAAATGTTGCTAAAGCTCCAGCTGTACTCAGGGGAGCTAAGAGACGCCGTGATGACCTGGGAAGATGCGAGGAGGTTGGCGGGAGACAGAGAATCTTAGAGGCGCCTTGTGGCGGTCATATGCTCCGAATAGGGAGCGTATATGGAGTTAATGTAAAAATGTAAAAATATAATTCGTGTCTTGTCAGTCAATAAGGTGTTCAATACGAGGCCTAATTCCACAGAAAAAATTATATAAAATAAAATAAAAATATCAGCAGTGTGTATGTATATTCAATTATTGCATATTTGGTACGCCACTGCTGCCAAAATACCATATTTTTCCGCACAGCTAGAAAATAATTACACACCGCATCATTAGCAATTATAAGTCTAAATTTTAAATCATAATTGCCTTTATAGTTTTTACTGACACATTTATGTACATAGCTGAATATCAAAACAACAAACCTTGAGAAAATTATTCTAATTAATGATCTGGTAATACTATTTGTGAAGTGTATTATTTTTAATGTTACATTAGAGTGCAAAGATGCTCACTTAAATGCTTTACTCAAATCACTTAACTCATATATAAGCTGTAAGAAAAATAACAATGTATTTTAATTCTACATAAATTATTTTATATATTTGTTGATAGCTATTTCAACTTGCGACCTCGTCAGAACTAATATAGAACACATATATAATAATTTATGTAGAATTAAAATACATTGTTATTTTTCTTACCGCAGTATAAATGCTTACTCAATCAATCATATACATATAAGCCCTTGGGAGGTGATGAGACTGACGAGCCAAGTCTAAAAATGGTAAAACTTTTCTGTTGGATAATACTTAAATATATGAACATAATATATAGTAATTACGATCTGGTATAATTAAATGCTTTTATCATGATGCCGCTAATTAGTAGAAAAAAATTTGTTGATTCTCTTGCGATACAAGAAGTATGAATGTATACGCTTAAAATATTGTTGCATGGAAAGGCTGACATTTTTAATAACTTCTGTGAAGATTTATAGGTGACTAATATTGCTACCCGGCGTCGCTCGGACTAAGCGACCAATAATTATTTAATGTTTAATATCATTTGGTATTCAGACGACAGAAGGGCTCAACTGCACTATTTTCCTCTTTCAAGTTTTCCATAATATCTTAAAATAATAAATTTATCTTTAATGTGGTAAAACGTTCCAGCAGTCAGTGCAATACTAATAGTTGGCTATAAGCAGGAATCAAAAGTGACGATGTGAATTATTAAAGGGCTTATATAAGAGGTTTTGATATTCGCCTTTCATTTCGATAAAGAACTTGAGCACAATGCTGTTGGTAATCTTAGTTTTTTTTCACAATTGCTGTATTCGCATACGGTCCATAGTATAATGGTCAATGTCATTGGCTTCCGTGACAGACAGTCCGATTTCGAGTACGAGCAGATTTTTTCAGTGGAAAAATAGATTCTGTTCGAACGCAATGGGTGTTTGTATTGCTATAAATCCCTTCTCACCCTTCCAATTCCAAAAATCAGCACGTAGCGAGAGGGACTATCTAACCACAAGTCCTCTTCTAGTCTTCTTTCCTATAAATTCTGATCTGATTGAAAAAGAGTGGTTGAGCAACTGAGTAACGAGCAGTTCTCGTAGAAAAAACATGTTGAGATACACTGTGAGTTTTCAGGACAGATTCCCAATGTGGAGTATATAGACTCCTCACGGAGCTCATATCAAGCTATGTTTTTTTTATCTCAAGAGGAGTTTTTCTGAGAACTGCTTGGAAACTGAGCTCAATCTGTATTTTTCTTAGACAATACTAGTGGTCAGTTTATCGCTCTCGCTTTGTCCCGCTTATAGGATCGGATGTGTGTGGTAAGGAGTTTCACAGACAACACAGACATCTATGTCTACAAACAGAAAACTTTAATTCGATTGAAACATGAAACGGTCCGGACTGTGACTCGATCCCGTGAGACCCACAAACGAACGACGTTGCCATTTGACCATTGACAATAAAACTTCTATATTATGTTGAGTTTTTGAAATATATTTTCAGCAATATTAATCAATCAGGTCGTAAAACACATCAATAATTGGAATGCGCGTCAATCCGGAACTAATGCGTGGGGGCTCCATAACTTCTGTGCTGCTTAGAGAGAAAATTAAGCATAATAAAATCGTATATATAAAACCGAAACGGCGTATGTATGTATGTGGGTCTGTAATTACCTTTTGCATTGTTGTTGCAAGTTGCCATAAAAACGAATATGAAAGAAAATATGTTTGAATTTTTATCGGCGAAGACATTTAGTCAAAATGTAATAAATTAGTCTTCTACCAACTTTTTCCCGGATTTTATTAATATAATATTGTGTATTATTTACGTGAAGGTATTATTTGACATTTATTTGACAGCAAATTAGATTTTTTCCTTGAATTTGAACATTTTAATGGGCGAGAATGGGGGCTGTCATCAAATTAAATAAAGTTTGTGATTTTATTTTAACTCTATTTTGGATGTTAGATTTTGTGATATGATTATGTCGAATGATATAACATTAAATAATTATTGGTCGCTTAGTCCGAGCGACGCCGGGTAGCAATACTAGTATATTGATATATGAAACTATATACGGAAGTATAACTAAATACAGTGCCAATAATAATAATTTGTTGTGGAAATAAACTTTGAACGCCTATTAAAAAGTCAATACTAATTGTCTTATAATGATATGTGTGTTATTATTATTGTTGTCTGTCATTATCATTATCATTATCAAATGTATTGCAGATAAAGAAGAGTCATTGTAACAGAATACTTACAGTCATACAGAATACAGTAAGTCATCGACATACACGATTTTGGATTAAGGCTATGGCCACAGTGACAGGCGTAACTTCTGGCGTGGTGTAACGTCGCTTGCTTCATTAGCAAAGGTTGCCGAAATGACTTAACGATGGCGCCGCCTGAGAAGTCGAAACGCAGCGTTATAGCGTAAACAATTTGTACGCCGACGCAAGCGCTGCTAAATTTTAAACTGATTTGACGTCGGCATTTGTAAATAAGATTTATCATTTATTAGTATTTTTGAATTTTAGTCTGTAAAAAGTAAACATATTTTGTGACTATCGGAGAGTTTTATATCAAAGATACAAAAAAAATACCAAATTTATAATTAGCCTTACTCAGTGATGCACATCCTGCGGCCTGCAAAGACATTGTATGCGGCCCAATATGACAAATATCAATCAACTTTTTTCTTCAGAACTTTTTACAGATGATGGTAGAACAATATAAAATAGTACACTTTTCAATTTTATATTCACTAAAAATATCGATTATTTAATCACTTTTAGCCATGCGGCCCTCGAACTATCTGACCTTCTCTCAAAATATTGTGCATCACTGTTTTATAGTATAACTTGTCGTTGGTTCATGTTCAAGTTCATTCATTATCAAGATTCAAATCGAATATAGAAATTCCATCAAGCACGTTCAGTAAAAATCCTAAATTATAATAATTAAATTGCTTTAATATATCAATCATTTCATCCGGTCCATGGCGCAGTGTCAACGGTGTTGACTTGCATGCCAGACCGCCCGGGCTCGATTCCCGGTACGAGCGGATTTTTTTCAGTCGATAAATCTGTTCAAAAGCATGGGTGTTTGTGTTGTTGAAAATCCCATCCTGCCTTTCCCGATCCCAAAGAGCGACGCGCATAGTGACAGCGATTAGCTAATCACTAGTCCTCGTATCTCTTCTAACCATACTCTCTTAGAAAAAGAGAGGTTGAGCAACTGAGTAACAAGCAGTTCTCGTAAAAAAACACATGTTGAGATAAAACTCTGTGAGGAGTCCATATGCTCCAAGTTGGGAGCGGACATGGTCAAAAAAAATAAAAATTATATCAATTTGATGCAAGGCTGTTTGTTTTTCAATTGCAGACGCATATATATTTTTTCTTTCACATTTATACCAGTCAAAAGTAAAGTGTTTACTTTTTTTTTAATTTTTACGCCAACATGCTAGACCAGTCGTCTCCAAACACAATAAGGATGCGAGCTACTTTCAGTAATTGAAATTGTCTGGTGATTTACTTTTGTATATTGTTTTATCGACGTCATTTATTTTAACATACGTATTATTATTACGTATACTACTAAAATAAAATCGGACTTCCAATAAAACATAAAATGTGTACTTTAATTACGTATTTATAAACGAAACTAGCGAGTGCCCGGCATGCAATGCAATGCCACTCAAAGAAAGCAAATGTATTTTTGCTGTCTGGTGCGTACACCAATAAATCAGAAGGTTTTCTAACGCATGAGTATGCCACATGCAGCTGTCCATGTAAGAAGCATGGATTTTTCAAATGCATCCTTCCCGAGCTACCGAAAATGTCACCGCGAGCTACCGGTAGCTCGCGAGCGACTGTTTGGCAATCACTGTGCTAGACACTCCAATTACTCTACGTCTCAACTACTCGAGTATCGAGTATTAAAATTTTAATATACTCCACTAGTTTCAGATGAAGCAAAATAAATATAATTAATTTAAAATTGTGTATATAAATAGATGATAAATATAAAGATAAGCTTATTTAATTTTATGATTCATTTATTTCAATTTATAAAACATATATTTAAAAAATAAAAGAGAATAAAACGTCTCAAATTTTAAATTGGTTCTAAGTTTTGTTTTAAAATCCACACGGTAAGCGCAGCGGCTTAGCAATAAATATAATTAATAATAAAGTAAATAAAATTTAGAAATGTATCCTCATTTATAAATCACGAGTATTACTCGAGTGCTTAAAAAAAATCCTCGAGTATTCCATACTCGAATCGTCTCAACTCGCAGCACTTCAATAATTTAATCACGTTTACCCACGTGGCCCTCGAATTGTACATGCGAATTATTATCTGGCCCTTCTCACAAACAGGTTGTGCATCACTGGGCTTAGTGTACAGTTCCCTGTTATTTACAAGATACAAACAAAACACTCGCTTATACGGTAAGAAAAATAACAATGTATTTTAATTCTACATAAATTATTTTATATATTTGTTGATAGCTATTTCGGCTTACGCCCTCGTCAGAACTATCTAACAGAACTAGCTCTGACGATGGCGTAAGCCGAATCAGCTATCAACAAATGAATAAAATAATTTATGTAGAATTAAAATACATTGTTATTTTTCTTACCGTATTATAATGGAGTTCTACCATGTAAATGCCTACTCAATCAATAAAACAATCGCTGTTTGTATGGATTAGTCTATGATGATTGTTTCTCTAATATTGAACTATTATTTTCAATTTGTGCGTGTGAGTGTCTCTGTTTCTGTTCAGCATCGAAGTATGCCTGGTTTCTTGAAAGTCTCTGAGCATTCCATTTATTCAAGGCTTTTGTGTCTTCAAGATCACCACCATAGTCTGACGGAAGGCACTTCTTCGGGATGAAGTCTCTGTAAAAAGCTTCCCAGTCCATGTCTTTAGAATGAACTACCATCTGGAAAAGGTAAAAGTAATATAAAATTAGCTTTGTAAATTAAACGTATTGTGTGACACGTGTTTCGTTGAATTAAAAATCATCATTCAGTAAGTTTTTTTTAATTAATAAAATAGTTGACATCACAGCTAACGCCAATGCGCCAATTAATCGTGAAAGTCAGACGACATAAACTTGATGAGAATTTTTTATGAATCGAAAAATGACATACACCCATTTCAAGATGTCTTTTTTAACCTCTCAGTACCGTAAGGCCACTGGTGGCCGCCTCGTACGGTTGTCGCGATTAAAGTCACAAATATATAAAAAAATCTTCCTCTAAGAATTATTATAATATTTTTCTTTTCATATCTAGTGACATCTATACACTGTCTGTAGAAAATAAATGGTTCTTCTGCCATCAGTCAATCTTGTTGAAAAAAGATTTTTTTTAAATGTCGGGTGGTGGATTTGATCAATGCGATCATTTTGCTCGGTACTGTAGCTGCTAAAAATCTAACTTTGCCGGGACTTGAACCCAGACACACCTGATCGGTAGCAAAAAGTTCTTGCTACTAGACCAGTGGTTCTTATGTGCGGCCACTAGAGGACTTGATATTAAAAAAATGTGGTTTTACAAGTTAATTTGTCAACAAAGTCACTGAAAATTGAATATTTCGGACGCAATTAATACCAATAGTTCAATACCAATAATTTAAAAACACATATGTATGTCCATTTGACATACCTCACACACAACAGACTCAAAACAAAAATTTGGTGCAGACATTTCCTTTTGACTATTCATGTTAAAGATGCGGCCACAGTGCAATTTTCTGTGAAAACCACTGTATTAGACAACAGAGAACGCCATATCAAAATGAATACCCAACAAAGTTACTTCCCAGCAAGTGAAAAATAATTTCAAAAAGCCATATGTATTTGAGCACCAAACAAAATGTAAATCAAACAAACATCATTATTCAGAAGTAGTTTGTAATGTTTAACGATGTATAGCGAAAACTCTTTTCCGGCCTTGAAACTGTATCCGTTTTGTCAAAATTGATGTCATGATGTGGTTTACACATTTTTCCCAAACTCATAAATACATATCATTTAAAACCGCATATATTCACTATAAATAATGTATATAAAGGGTATTTCAATAGGGACGCTCAAAATATGTTACTTTGTCCTGCTGAGTAGATTATTCATTGTTTAGTGGCCAAATTTGAGTCAACCAGTTTGGTAAATAATCGGCCAACACCTACCTGTACGTCATCAAAATACAATATCTGGTGAAAACATTGCTGCTGTGTGTGAAAGTGTACAGGAAAACCCAAGGCAGCTTATTTCTCGTTGTTCACAAGAACTTGGCTTTTCTGCGACTTCAACTTGGCGAATTTTGAATCGGGCCTTATGTCTGCACCCGTATAAAATCCAACTAACCAAGGAACTTCAGGTAAACGACCGCAGACAACGCCTGATTGGGTTCTGGAGCAGTTGGAAGTTTACCCAAATTTGTCAAAAAAGTCAACTTTAGCGACATGGCCCATTTTATAATGAATGGATGGATATTGGCAGACATTTGATGCTATATTCCATATTTAATGCCGTGTAATATACTTACAAATGAAATTAAAATTTAGTCGAAATCTCACAAACAACTTGTTTTATTTACATTTCAAAACTAAGCGTCCTTATAAAAAAAACCTTTATTTCTAAAAAAACGCAGTTACAAGACAATGCTTTTTTTTGAACAATAAGCTTCAAACAATTTTTGTTCCAGGATTGATTTGGCCTTTACTTGGTAGAACTCCATTAAAAAATATTGAACAAATTATTTTAAGTATTTTAGTTTTAGACGAACGAAACTCGTTTTGGTAAGACCGTAAGCTGCTATACAAAGTAATGGTGTAGCTTGTATTGCTAAGAGGTCTTCAACATTTTAATTATATTCGATTTTGTTTTTAGTTGCTTAGTTTTAATAACAATTTTTGTCATACCATGTGAATTAACTTCAATGTAAATATCGCTGTATTTTTTTATTTCTTATCAGTTGATAATGCGCGCTATGAGCAAAACTAGTACTGATCTAATAAATTGAATGTGAAGAAGGTCCTAAAAATGTTTTATTATCTTTGTAATATTTACGTAATTAAAATACATTAATTCATATCCGCTCCCAATACGGAAAATACGGTTTCTTGTTGAATGCATCTAAGCATTTATTTTCCATACGAGAACTGCTTGTTACTAGTCAACCCCTCGTTAGCTCGATTTGAATAGCCACTCGATTCGGAATACATGGAGTAAACTTATTTATTTTAATTGATATATTAAAATGATCATCCATCAGTTACCGTCGAAGCCGATGAAAGTAAGTCGAAAGCTTTAACGTTGTTGTCAGTTAATGTTTGATGGAGCTACGCTTAATCTTATATATAAAACCGAAACGGCGTATGTATGTCTGTGGGTCTGTAATTCCCTTTTGCATTGTTGTTGCAAGTTGCCATAAAAACGAATATGAAAGAAAATATTTTTGAATTTTTATCGGCGAAGACATTTAGTCAAAATGTAATAAATTAGTCTTCAAACAACTTTTTCCCGGCTTTTATTAATATAATAATGTTTATTATTTACGTGAAGGTATTATTTGACAGCAAATTAGTTTTTTTCCTTGAATTTGGACATTTTAATGGGCGAGAATGGGGCTGTCATCAAATTACATAAAGTTTGTGATTTTATTTTAACTCTATTTTGTATGTTAGATTTTGTGATATAATTATGTCGAATGATATAACATTAAATAATTATTGGTCGCTTAGTCCGAGCGACGCCGTTTAGCAAAACTAGTTTCATATAAATTATAACTTCCACATACTTAACAATGATTAGCACTGGTTTCCCTAATCACGAGCATTATCATCAGTCGGCTTATTTATTTGAAAAAAAAATCCAGTTTTACCAATGTGAATAATTATTTCTTGTATACCGTTTGAAAAAATTCGTTTAAAAAGAGAATGAAGTACATATACCATGAACGTGTAAATTTTCTTATTGTGCCCTTTATCCAGTAAATTTTAAATAATGCTTTAATAATAAACCTATTATACACACCCTGTTCATAAATTCTCCTTTCATAAATGGCCTTATGAGTTTCACAACCATGCTAAATAAATATGTCACATTTAAAATGTGAATAGCTTCTATGCGAACATTCAGACCTTCCTGTGTGTATGCCAAGAACCGTCTCAAATCTCTGAAAAGAAAAAAAACATTATAAAACAATTTATTTATCGTTTCAATTATACAAATCAAAGGATTTCGATAAATACACTCCAGAAATCCTAAAATCTTCAAAGTTTTAGTAGAAAAAGCAATCAATTTATGCTGAGAAGTAAAGTGCGGCCCATAACAAGCAAAGAAACATACCTAATTTTTAATATAAAATAATTTTGATTATTCCACGTATTGTGCTATTAGCTGTGACACGTGTTTCGCTTCTTTCAGATACATCTTCGGACTTACTATCGCAAAGTTTTCTTAAGTAATGAAGCAAGTTTGATTCTAATATTTTAAAATTCTAAAATTACAAAATACAAAAACAGATAAAAACAGATAAAAACCATCTTTTCAATTTGTTTGAAGGCAATGATTTGGCTTTCTGATTTATTAGTTAAATATGAAATAGTAATTTATTATAACGTATTGTTCAAAGGTTTTTTGGAGCTATGAACAATAAACTGATTTTAAAATGCATTTAAATGTCTCCGTATCCACTTTTACTATTAACGTAAGAAACTATTTTGTATCTAGTGATGTTATACATATAATAAAAATAATAACACATTTTTAGTACTTTTTCCACATGAGATTTATTTCATCAGGACCGGTTTCGCTCGTGGCGAGCATTATCAACTGATAAGGAATACAATAAAACAGTGGTATTTATGCAAAAGTTAAGTATGAAAACAAGGTATGACAAACAATTGGTAAATCAACTAAGCAAAACAATAATTTTTATTTTCCTTTGTTTGATTTTCATCTGTAAGAATTGATATGGCTTTTATTCTGTTACAAGAACTGACCCATTTGAACTCATTACCGGGATTTCCATCTAATTATGGTTGACGGACATGTAGATTTATTTATTTTTATTAAATGCACTTAATTTTGGGCTTTTACTTTGTTAATGTTAATTCATACTCAATTGATTTTTGATGTGTTATTTTTACATTGCTAAGAGTTCTTGAACATTTTATTTTTAGTCTATTTTTCTTGTAATTTGCTTTAATTTATTTGCTTAGTTGTTTTACCAATTGTTTTGTCATACCTTGTTTTCATACTTAACTTTTGCATAAATACCACTGTTTTATTGTATTCCTTATCAGTTGATAATGCTCGCCATGAACAAAACCGGTCCTGATGAAATAAATCTCATGTGGAAAAAGTACTAAAAATGTGTTATTACTTTTATTATAATGCCTTTCCACCAAGTATTGACAGTGAACACCTTAAAAGTTTTACATATAACTCAAAACCGGCAAAAATCGAGATACGTTTCTTTAATCATAATGGGCGAATAGATTTACCGTTTAAATGAATTAATTTCACAAGAGGTATATTCAAGGTTTTTGATTGGCTTTAAGTGTATAGATTATGGTTTGTTTAGTGAAATGATAATCTGTTTTAGAGATTTTTGTGAAACGTTAATGAAAGTAATTTCACTATGTAATTTATATATTTTTTTACGATGTCCGCTCCCAACTTGGAGGATATGGACTCCTCACGGAGTTTATCTCAACATTTTTTTTCTACGATAGCTGCATGTTACTCAGCTGCTCAACCTCTCTTTATCGAAGAGAGGAGGGAGTAAAAGGATACGAAGACCAGGAAAGGACTTGTGGTGAGCTAATCGCTTTCGCAACGTGCCCCGCTTTTGGGATCGGAAAGGTGGAGAGGGATTTTTAACAACGCAAACCCACTGCCTTCGAACTGAGTCTGAAAAAATCTGCTCGTATAGGGAATCAAACCCGGGTGGTCCGACACGGAAAAAACAATGTTGACCACTACAACACGGACCGGCCCGATTTAGTGTATATATTTCAAACTTATGTACGAACTATTAATTGAGTATTTCGACTGAAGATGCTTGATGAAATCTCAATATCAAATTTGAAACGTTTGAATTTTGTACTTTTCCATGAGTTTTGTCGCTCACGACTTGGGACTTACAAAACTCATGGAAAAGTACAAGATTCATGTGTTGATATTTTTGAATATTGCCATATCGTTTTGTCGTATTGAAATATTTTACCCAAGCGATGTTTTGGTCATGTGTCCAAACTTTGTCCCTGCCATGTCATAAAGTAAAATCATTCCTTTGTCTGGGCCATCTTCATTAAGTTTAGCTTCTGTAATGATATAATAATATTTTTAATCAATTGAATTGAGATTTGCTTGCTAGAACTCCATTAAAGCACGTTGAAAAAATATCAATCTATCTTAGTTCTACAAATATTATCATATCTATAAAACCCAAACGGCGTATGTATATCTGTGGGTCTGTAATTCCCTTTTGCATTGTTGGTCATCAAGTTGCCATAAAAACGAATATGAAAGAAAATATGTTTGAATTTTTATCGGCGAAGACATTTAGTCAAAATGTAATAAATTAGTCTTCTACTGAACTTTTCCCGGCTTTTATTAATATAATAATGTTTATTATTTACGTGAAGGTATTATTTGACAGGAAATTAGTTTTTTTTCCTTGAATTTGGACATTTTAATGGGCGAGAATGGGGCTGTCATCAAATTAAATAAAGATTGTGATTTTATTTTAACTCTATTGGATGTTAGATTTTGTGATATAATTATGTCGAATGATATAACATTAAATAATTATTGGTCGCTTAGTCCGAGCGACGCCGGGTAGCAATACTAGTATTCATTATATAATCCAGTCATTTTGCCAGATTATTTAAGGTATTCAAATTCAAGACTGCTGTTTTCAATCGTTTTGCCAAACGATTGAAAAAAATTGTTCCTAACAAATTTATAAATATGTTTAAATATCCAACGCGAACTACTGAAAATGCCAACGCGAGCTACCGGTAGCTCGCAAGTGACTGTTTGGCCGTCAGTATGCCAGCATATTGATAAAAAACGTGAAAACAACACAATATTTCAAAACCGTATCATATTCGCATTCGTTTGTATGGCAATTTGCAACAACAATGCAAAAGGGAAATACAAACCCACAGACATACATACGCCGTTTCGGTTTTATATATAAGATTACGTTTTTAACACTACACAGAGGGAAAAAACAAATTCTGCATTGAATTTAACGACATTATAAGAATAATATAAAATTTAAGCATCAATTTGCTTAAGCAAACTTTGCGATAGTAAGTCTGAAGATGCATCTGAAAGAGGCGAAACACGTGTCACAGTTAGTTACACAATACGTGGAATAATCAAAGTTATTTTAAATTTTATATTAAAATGAACTTCCACAAAGTTACCGCCGAAACCATCGAAGACATTATAAGAGTTTTTTTTTCTCCAAAATGCCTTTTTGTAGAAAGCTAACTTTGCTTCCAAAGCCTTCATGTATGAGTAGTTCACCAGACAATTTCAATTTCGGAAAGTAGCTCACATCTTAATTGAGTTTGGAGACCACTGTGCTAGCAGAAATCAAAGCAAATCAGTATATTAAAAATGATAATATTCACCTATTGTCATGTGAAAGAATTTGCAATTGGCTATATAGTCGTATTTATCAACACCAGGACTGTAAAGTTTATAAAACATAACGCCGTGTCCAGTGTCCGTTTTTCTTGGAAGATATATGTATTCTCTGTGGAAAAATAAAACCGTGTGAAAATTAGAATGACTTGTCAGCTCTTCGAAGGTTCGTTGATGAGAGATCTCATTGATAAAAAAATAATCGGTTAGAAATTGGCATTCGGGATTTTCCCATATTGGTGTGGGTATTGAAAATTTTTTATTTTCGCCAACAAATGTAAATACAAGGTAGAGAAGATTTGGTTTTGGAACATTTGAATTTCATCCATGCCAGCTCCTGATATGTATGAAATGCTCAACCTCTCTTCAGTTTGATGACAGTAATGAACAAAAAGCAATGTTTCTTTATCTTTTTACATCTGCGGATCACCAAAAAATCAAAAAATGTTTTGCAGAATATCAAAATTGGAATAAAATAATAAATATTTTTTTTCTTCAAAACAATTACATTTTCAGTACAATATTTGAGTTTAAAACAGACAGCAACTCTCAACTCTCAACTTTCAACATCTTCGCTGACCATCGGTTAAGAAGCTGATATAATATGAAGGATAAAATTAGGACAGGACTCGAGGCAAACAAGTCACTTTCGCTATACCAGCTTATGGGATAGGATGGCTGGGAAGGATTCTCTAAGCCAAAAAAACACCCACGCCTTCGAATACAGTGGATGAATCGACTAAAAAAAATGTTCCCCGTTCTGGGACTTTTATCGCGGAAGCTAAGGACGTTGACCTCTGCACCATGAACTCGAAGTTTTGGAGTGGTTAAAGTTCTTGGCAATTTTTCGTATATGTTTGGGAAGTCTCGGCCTTGAATACCGCAATGGACACTTACATACGTCGATGACATATGATTATTGGGTATGTTATCAATGATATATTATATATATGAATTGATTGAATTGGCATTTACTTGGTAGAACTCCATTATAACAAGGTGAAAAAAAAACAATGTATTTTAGTTCTTCAGAAATTATATAATATATTTTAGATAGCTATTTTGGCTAAAGCCATCGTCAGTTCAGCGTAAGCCGAAATAGCTATCAACAATATATATTATAATTTGTGTACAACTAAGATACATTGCTATTTTTTCTCCATGAATATATTTACTTTAATATCCCGCCTCACTCACTTTCGAAATGAAGCTTAATTTGAATTAATATTTAAATTTTACTTTGAAAGTGTAGCTTTTTGTGAAAAAATACACTTTTTACACAAAATTAGGGGAGTCACTATACGGGGGACACTATGACGCATATGCTACAGAGGGCTTACCGTATTTTTTTAATTTAAATTAAAAATAAATCAAATCCTACTTACTGAGCTTCCTGTACAATTACCATGTCTTCCATACTAACATCCCTGTTATCGAAAGTATCCGGACTTTTGGCTTTCAGAGTATAATGCGATTTTATACATTTCTGTGTGACCATTATGTTTCTTTCGCAAGCCGTATAAAACAGAAGCAGTTGCTTCTCCGTCAGATCTTTGGGAAAAACTCCAGGGTCCTCTTGACTTTCCACCCATTTCTTCAGCTCCTGTATGTCAGACTCCTTCAGGGTTGGGTCATTCACGAAGCATGCCTCGTAGTCATAGAATAAGTCGAACACCATCTTGAGGGCTTTGATTGAAGAACTGTACCTGTTATGATAACAATTGATTAATGAAATGTGAATCATTTGAAAGCAGCTTAAAATACATACAAAGCCTTTTTTTAATTATTTATTTTACGCTCATACATATATGCAACTAGAGACTCCAATTCGAGTATCGAGTACTCGATACTCGAGTATACTCGTCCATTTTTCGAGTATCACAAAACTTTGAACCAAATTAAAATTTGAGACGTTTTATCCTCTATTATTTTGGAAACACATATTTAATAAATTGCCCTAGCCTATCAGATGAACCCGGGTTCAAGTCCCAGCAAGGTCAGATGTTTTAAAATTGAAAAATAGATATTGGACATGGGTGTATGTAAGTTTTCGTCGAGTTGTTCTTGACTGATTCATTATTTATCATCGAGTTCATCTAGTATGAATTTCGCATTTGAAAATATCTGGCTCATTGGCATTAGCTGTAATGCCAAATATTTCATTACATTTTAAAAAAAAATAACCCTATTTATTTATTTATAATCTATTTATATGTATATACACAAATTAATAGTAAATATTTTCGTACATCTGATACTACTCGAGTATACTCGAGTAGTCAAGTATTTTTAAATTTTACTATGCGATAATCGAGTAGTTGAGATGTCGAGTAATTGGAGTCTCTATATGCAACCCTTGAGAGGTGAAGTGAGCCAAGTCAAAAAATGGTGAAACTTTTCTATTAGCTTTTATGTTCAAACACGTTTTGCCTTACAAAATTCAAACGATTAAAATTTGATAATTTCGATGGATTCGCCGGTATCTTTGTGGATGTTCATTTAAATATAAAATTTAAAATAACTTTGATTATTCCTCGTATTGTGCTACTTACTGTGACACGTGTTTCGCCTCTTTTAGAGGCATCTTCGGACTAACTATCGCAAAAATTACTTAAGCAAACTTTGCGATAGTAAGTCCGAAGATTCATCTGAAAGGCGAAACACGTGTCACAGTTAGTAGCACAATACGTGGAATAATCAAAGTTATTTTAAATTTTTGATTCAAATTTGTAATTGAAATTCCATCGAGCACTTTCAGTCGAAATTATAAATTACTTTAACATTACGTGGAAACTTACTACATAAACAAACTGAAATGGTGATATAAAAGGGGTGAGATCAATTCACCGCTAACATATCATTCGAGCCCTTCTGAAGTGAAGTGAGCCAAGTAGCAAAATTATGAAACTTTTGTATTAACTCAGAGCATCCTGTTTTTAATAATCTAACTTCATTTGAACGATAATTTAGGCCTGAAACGACATTTCACGTAGCCCAATATGACAATTTTGCAATCATTTTTTTTTATTCAGAACTTTTCACGCACGATGGAAGATCAATGTAAAATTATAAAATTTTCACTTCATTATACACTAAAAATCACGATAATTTAATCACTTTTCCCATGCGGCCCTCAAACAATCTGAAAATAGATATGCTGGTCTATCAGCCAAAAAGGTTGTGCATCACAGCTTTAATATCTGAAGAATATGAAACAGCATACAATTCATCTATCTATCTATATATATAAAAATGAATGTCTGTATGTATGTCCGCTATGGACTACTAAACCGCTCAACCGATCGATGTGAAACTTTACATATTTATTGAGTACACTCTCGCAATGGTTTCTGGCCTACCAACCCCTCGCCCCAACCACGCCCAATCTCTCCCCATTTTTTTTTAAGCTTTACGAATTTTTCGAGTTCACTTCTTCGAAGGTTTCTGGCATACCCCCCCCATACTCCCCCCAAACCCCACCCCGCCAAACAGCCCCCCTCCCCCCCCAGAAATTAAATTGAATAATTGTGTAATGTCTTTCCTTCAATTTTATTTTAGTTTCTGGCGTAGCAACGCGCGCAGGGTACAGCTAGTATTTTATAAAAAATACCACTTGGCTCACTTTACTTCACGATAAAAACTATACCAATGTTATTATGTTTTCTTTTCTGCTTTTTTGGCAACTAGTGATTAATAGACTGGTGTTATTATTACTATATATAATTATCAAATAGTTAAAAACTCGCCTTAATCGATGCTTACAATTTTATTATTTAAATCGATTATTAATGTATATATTTTTTTCTACGTAGGAAGGTCATTTTTAGCATCCAATCGACAAATAATTATTACACAACTCCGAGAGTGTTTTTTTTGCGGTATTCAAGTTAATGTAAGCAACAGTATAAATTGCAGGAATACGTATTTTACAACATGACACCCAATCTATCTATCTATCTATATATATAAAAATGAATGTCTGTGTGTATGTCCGCTATGGACTACTAAACCGCTCGACCGATCGATGTGAAACTTTACAAATTTAATGAGTACACTCCCGCAATGGTTTCCGGCCTACCAACCCCTCCCCCCCACCACCCCCCAACCTCCACCACCCAATTTTTTTTTTTAAACATTATGAATTTTTCGAGTTCACTCCTTCGAAGGTTTCTGGCATACCCTCCCATACGCCGCCGTTTTTGTCCCCAAGCGATTGATAAAATTTGATACTTTCGATGGCTTCGGCGGTAACATTGTGGAAGTTCATTTTAATATAAAATTTAAAATAACTTTGATTATTCCACGTATGGTGTATTGTTTCATGCTTCCCGTTAAAGGGAAAAATCCCAAACTCCATTTTGTAGTTTGTTAGAATCAATCTTGCTTCATTACTTAAGCAAACTTTGCGATAGTAAGTCCGAAGATGCCTCTGAAAGAGGCGAAACATGTGTCACAGTTAGTAGCACAATACGTGGAATAATCAAAGTTATTTTATATGATAAAAATTGATCCTAGCACATTTTTAACTATGGTAAAATTACCTACACGAGCTACTGAAAATGCCACCGCGAGCTACCGGTAGCTCGCGAGCGACCGTTTGGCGATCACTGTTGTAAACTATTGAGGATTGGGTACCGAACACACTAGTACATTATTGAAGAATTAGTTGAAAGTAAAATTTGACGTTTATAATACTTAAATAGAATTGCAGTAGATATTTTCTATTCTAGATACACACATAAATAGCTGTGTTATGTTATACCTTAACCTATTTAAATGTTTGTTAAAACTCTGACATCGAAGTAATGTTAGTTAAAAAATGGTTCAGCCTTGGAGAACAGTAGTTAAAAGTACGTTCAAAATAATGTTTGCCAAATTTACAAAGAGTTAAATTATAATATGTGTGACCTTTTCGTTTGATTCAAAAAAAGTTTAAAACAAATAAATTTCATTGACACCTACTACAAAATTAGTAACTTTTTTTCTCACATCGTTATACATATATTGTTCTAAATACCTTTTGTTTTACATTTGTAGTTATCCAAGATTTATCCCGTGTTTTTATTCACAACCTCAGTACTAGAGTGCTAGATTAAGACTGATGCTGCCATAGCATTCAATTATTCGCAAAAACCCGTTTATTGAATTACATCGCAAAGGCGTAGTTAAAAGAAGTGTTATATAATTTATTTATTTATTCAAGAAAATAAAAATCATGGCATTACAGCTGGTGCCAATGCGCCATGCATTTGACAAATTAAAATGCATTAATTCGACATATTTCACATGGACGTGAGTGAGTTCAGACGAGTTCTGTTTTTTATGTATTATAGTTGATTTTGTCGGAACTCACTCGGTTGACTGCATTGAAAATTTGATTTTATTGATGTTTCCTCTCTGTTATTTATGACTACAATGTTTACATCGTGTTTTTAATTAATTTGTGATTTTTATTACTTATTGACAGGTATGTATCTATATATGTTACAGTGAAACTGTATTCTCAGTGAAAATATATTCTTCTCCAAGCTGTCATTGAATTTAAATTTGACCGCCCAATCTTCAGCCCACTGTTTTTTTTTGTTCTCTTTTTATGAAAGGGGGGCTAATTGCTGATTTTGTTTCATTGAAGCAAACCAAAATTTTAAGCCGGCATATCATCGACTTGGGTCAATAATTTCAATGATCGTGACCAGTGAAATGATGTTGTCCTACAAATCTATTACTTGATACATTTTCGCTGAGAATACAGTTTCACTGTAACATGTATACATACATACCTGTCAATAAGTAATAAAAATCACAAATTAATTAAAAACACGATGAAAACATTGAAGTCATAATAACAGAGAGGAAACATCAATAAAATCACATTTTCAATGCAGTCAACCGAGTGAGTTCCGACAAAATCAACAATACATAAAAAAACAGAACTCGTCTGAACTCACTCACGTCCATGTGAAATATGTCGACGTCCGCAGCAATTTCGTTAAAAATCACTAAAGCACTTCCTAGTGGCATCCCCATTGGCAGACTGGTTCTACTCTTTGGAGGAACAAACAACTTATGTTCACGATTCCTCAAAAACAAAAAATATTCCTGAGTGGATGTACATTAATATTATTTGAATAGTACTTTTCAATGAGTGATGTCACTAACGACACGGGTGTTGTCTTCAGTCATCTTCATTTCAAGTGCACTTATGAACTTAAACTGACAAATTCAAATTTGATCAAACACCTACAGCAGAAATTCTAAACTTCTATTATTATTATTTTTTCAACCATATCCGACCTCAATCAGAAAATGTTTAAGACTTTAAAGACGGTATGAATAATCAAGTTGGAGTTTAACGATGACTATTAGTAAGTCGGGTCCGTGGTCATTAGCTTCGGTAACTGAGCACACTGATTCAAATCCCAAGTCAGGCAGTTTCGCTTTTACAATCAAATTAATGATTTCTAATATAAAACGTTGATTTCTGTGCTGTATAGAATCCCCTCCCACATCAGTCAGATTTTAAAAACAGTCCGAACCGATAGCGATTACCTAACCGCAAGGCCTATCTTTTCTAGGGGAATCCTTTTCAAAAAGATACCAGCAGTTCTCGTAAAAAAACTTCTGTTAATATAGTATGTTTAAATTATAAGTACATATAGAGTAGATTTAGCTTTAAAATATCCTGCAATTTTTTAAGTCTATTATAATAATTTCCGGGGCTGTGGAGTCGGAGTCGCCGCGGCGTTTTGGCTGAGTCTTTTTGTTTATGCATATAATATGTAAAATATTTTGCTATTGGCCGACTTGATTGGATGATATTTAATTGAATATGCATAAATAGGAATGGTAGGAAAAAAACGTGACGAAATTGATCTCTTTTTAGTCGGAGTCGGAGTCATGTTTTTGGTCAATGCTGTAGCCGGAGTCCACAGCCATGATATTTTAATTAATGAAAATTATGATTTAAAAATTGCATATTTAAAAAAAAGCCACAGTATGTACGCCAATGTGATTTTTTGTGCATTAATATCAGTTGCTTGTCAATTTTGACAGTCATTTTTTACTGTAGCGTATGGCGTAGGTAGAAGAAAGTTGTAATTGTAAAGCAGATTTCGCGATATTGCTATGTACATATATCCGAGTGTTCAAGGCTTTAGAGTTGTTTTTACCAACACGCGGATCGAGATCGCACGTGGTCCAGTCAAAGATTGTCTGCGGTCCTTATTATTCATTTTTGAAGTTATACTTCTTTAAGATGCGCACGCATCACCGACAGACGAAAATTCACAGGTTGCGCATGCGCAAAATGTCCATGTTGGCAGTGACGAGCGCCATGAAAGTACGAATTATATATGTGCTAATAAATTATATTCAGTAGTGATTGAAATTGAATATTTTGATTAATATTATTTACTACTAGTGAAAAAAATTGTGCTTATATAATTTTTAAAGTGCATCAATATAATTGAGGTTAACTATCCGTATGTATTATTTATTGATATAAATTAAAATTTGATTATATATTTGTAAGGGTGTAGGCCATGTACCCCAACTGACAGCTCAAATACAAAATGGAATCCATCGTCAGTGTTTCCCTATTATTTTATTTATGAAATATAATCAAATTAATCGAGTAACATGGTCGAGTGTCATCGTCGTTGGTTACCATTTCGGACCGCACGAGCTCAATTCCCGGCAAAATCAAATTTTTCAGTCGATAAATTCTGCTCAGAGGCTATGGGTGCTTATTTTTTTTTATAGACACATCTGAATTAAAAATATGTATTTATCAGGGCTGCGGAGTCGGAGCCATCGCGACGTTTTGGCCGGAGTATATCAATTGAGGGGGGTATTGGGGGGGACGGGGGTGGGATGGGGAAAGGTTGTGTACGCCAGAAAGTCTCGCGGAAGTGTACTCGAGAAATTTGTAAAAAATCGATATCAATTTTTGGGTTGGGAGAGGGGTTGTTTGGCGGGGTGGGGTTTGGGGGGCGTATGGGGGGGGGTATGCCAGAAACCTTCAAAGGAGTGAACTCGAAAAATTTGTAAAGTTAAAAAAAAAATTGGGGCTGGAGGTTGGGGGGTGGTTGGGGGGAAGAGTTGGTAGGCCAAAAACCATTGCGAGAGTGTACTCAATAAATTTGTAAAGTTTCACATCGATCGGTCGAGCGGTTTAGTTGTCCATAGCGGAAATACAGACAAACATTCATTTTTATATATATGTATGTATAATATATATATAAGATAGAAGAAGATAGAAGATAGATAGATAGATTATTGATTTCGTTCGAAAATATGAGTGTAGGTATGTGTCGTCTGAAATTCCTACCAAAACCCATTTGATCCTAAAATAGGACGTGGCGATTAGCCAGTCACTTGTCCTGTCGAAATCTTTCAGTAACAATGCCTATGTCTTCTTATTTTTATATAATTTTGATCAATTCATATCAAGTCATACAAATTCAGAAAAAAACAAATATCTATTTTATAGATGTACCATCGTAACTTGACCGCCGTTCAAATTCGGAACTAAGCCTTCGAAGTTATTTTGTTTTAGTAAAAATATATGTACAAGAAGATTTTTTGACGTGACAACGTCTTATAAATCGATGAACGCCCGCTGCACGCACGAAAAAACATGACTCATTGTCCCGTTTGTCGCGTTACGCCGAAGGCAAGCGTGCGAGCGAGAGCGCGGATAAGCGATAGAGAGGCACGATCGGCCTACCGTTCGGATTGTGCCGCATTTATCTCTCTTCCACTCGATTGGTCGATGCGTCTGAGTAGAAAATAGACAGCGGCAGCACACAACTTATACACCTACAGTACCTACACGTGATCTGTTTACAACTGTTTATAAAGTGAAGTGAAATGTTAATGTGGTTTTTATTGTTTATATTACAACAACAATTGCGGCAATAAAGGTAATTAATCCTTGAATTAATGAGTGCGAATAAAATATATCAATAAAAAATTGTAGATTTCATTTCACTCCTTCTTCGTATCCATACAAAATAATGATAATTCAATAAAAATGATTCCATTTTATTCATAAAAGTATGCAATCATTTCATCAATGTTTTCTTATGACATTGTCACGTTAAACTATCGTCCGTAAACCGACTTTACAGACAACCATTTTTTTCATTTATACCTTGCATATAAAAATGAGTTAGTAAACAAACGAATTTGATTGAGTATTGCACATAACTGACGCGATAGTGACACCCTCACAAACAGTCAAGTTATAACGGTATATATATAGTAAATAGCTCTTTTAGATAAATATTCCCATTCCTTCTCTATTCAAAGATAGGTTAAGTAGCTGAGTAACGAGCAGTTCTGATAGAAAACTTTTGTTAAGATAAACTCCATTAGAAGTCCACATACTCCACATTAGGAAGTAACTGGTTAAAATAATCTTACAAACAATAAACTTAAAACAATTTAAAATAGATGCACTTAGACATTGCAGATTTTAAGTGGTTTCACACGATAAAATAACCCAAAAATACCCAAATTATTGTTTCCCACCATTACTTTAGACCAATAAATCAAACTTATATAAATTCTTTCATGTGACGTAGGCATGGTTTCATCAGAAAGAGATGATATACGGGGCACCCTGTCTAGCATGGGTTTATAAGCTATCTCTAATACAGGTTTAAAAACATAGTTCTGACGAAGGCGTAAGCCGAAATAGCTATCAACAAATATATAAAATAATTTATGTAGAACTAAAATACATTGTTATTTTTCTTTCCGTATTATAATGAAGTTCTACCAAGTAAATGCCTACTCAATCAATAAAATAATCTCTGTACGTGAGTTTTGCAAATGCAAATTAAAAAAGCCATGTCCGCTCCTAGTATGTATCAAATGATATCCTAGTGAAGCATATCTCAGCAGAAGTTATTTTTAATGAAAATCGTTCAGTTGTTCAACAACTCTTTATCTTAGAGAGTAGGGAGTCGGCAGGACAGGACATGATGAAGAAAGCTATTCTCTCGAGTAAAGGAAAATTTAAGAAAACATCATAGATACCCATGCCTTTGAATATAAAGTTTATAAAACGATTAAAAAGCCAAACAAGGGCCACATGCTGTCAGATCAAAGATTTTCTTAAGCCCAGTCATTTTATAAATTTTATTTTTCATAAAATAATATAAATACAAATATGTGTAAGTGCTTCAAATATAAATTATACTCTCCATATTCGAAGAAAAGACTCCAAATTTAGTTCTTTTAAACATAAGCGAGATTTTCTACTAGACTACTTATTACTCAGTTGCTCAATCTCTTTTCCCCCGAAGAGAGTAGGGTTAAAGCTATGTCAGGATTAGTGAATGTGTATAGCTATTTACTTGGCCGGGGTTTTCAGACATTACAAACTTCAAAAACAACTCTATAAATCAATTGAAAGATCAATTTATGTATAATACTATCTGTACCTGATTTGAAATCGTCAGCAGAAAAACCCAAGCCAGCAACGTTATCAGAATATATTTGGAAGTTGTACTACACTTTTGAAGTGTCAGTTAATTAAGCACATTATAATTGATAATAAAAGTGTCGTTTATTATTTTTTACAGATAAAAACACAGTTATAGCTAGTGAAAAAATATACATTGTTTAGGTTACATAAAAATGAAATTTTAGTCAATGTTCAATTGATTGAAGTCCGTTTCGATTTTTAAATTCTTTTTGCCGCCTGTTGCGCAGTTTTTTCTCTGTTTCTCTTCTGCGTCAAAGTATTCTTGGTTTCTTGTAAGTCTCTCCCAATTCCATCTGTTGAGGGTCTGCGTGTCTTGAAGATCACCGCCAAAATCTGACGGAAGGCATTTTTTTGGAATGACGTCTCTGTAAAAGGCTTCCCAGTCCATGTCCGGAGAATGAACGACCATCTGAAAAAAATGAGAGTTTACGAACATCCAGGGATTAACTAGGTAAAGCCCTCAATCTGTTGTATGCCAGAAACTAAATGCAATATTAAATAACAGCAAGTAATACGAACCCTTTTAATTAATTCTCCCTTCATAAATGGTCGTATCAGCTGCAAAATCGCACTAAATAAAGTCGTTACATTCAAAATATGAATAGAAACGATTCTTACGTGCATACCTTCCTGGGCGAAGGCCAAGTATCTTTTCATTACACTGAAAATAAAAAAAACGGGAGTTAAATGATGCCCTAGAATCTAGATCAACGGTCACCAAACTACAGCCCACCAAACAATTTCATCCAGCCCTCAAATTATTCAAATAATATAATTTTTTTAATTTTTTTTATGATTTGTTCGTGAATTCACCACTATGTATTTCAATTCATCAATTTGTGTTCGTGTTCGTTTTTTGGATATCAATTTGAAATAATATCAAGTTTTAATGCATGTTAGCGCCAAAGTTCTTCCTGTCTCCTTCGTCTCAAAATGTTTTAAACTCTTGGATTTTATTTGTTGACATTTCTTTCCCATCACTGCCGACCGGAAGGTCGCGATCACTACAGTTGAAAAGTCAGTTTACTGTTGCGTCTCTACCTATGGAGGGTCATCGAGAAGAATAGCTCTCGGCCTATATCGATTCTCTGATGTCTACTCGTCATAATTCTGCAAGCAAGGGATTGTTGGGTTATCGTGAAGGCTCACAGCCTTATGAAACTTTTTTAGAGGTTTCACGAACGAATTCGCGAATAGTGGGCACACTTAAATCTCTGTGTAACAGCGATCCACGCACGATCCATGGAGCATCACATAATTGCCTCAGTGACTTATTCTGAACAACCTGGAGAGTCATCAGATGCTTTTGGTAAGCAAACGCCCACACTGGTGTGGCGTACACCATACTTGGACGAGTTATTGTTGTATATAGGAGAAGTTTACTCTTTATGGATAGTTTTCTCCTAGCATTAAACATAGAGTACAATTTCGCTTTGGTAGCATTAGCTTGGCGCTTATTAATCGCGGTGTGTTCGTTAAACTTCAGTCTCTTATCTAAGGTATGTCCAAGATACTTGACTGTATTAGACCATTTGATCTCTGTATTGTGCATTATAATGCCATTAAATATAATAAATATTTTCTATTATAAATTCCAATAGAAATTACATTTTATAATAAATTATGTAAGAACGTATAAATTAATTTTCTTATTGGATTAAAACACGAATTCATTTGACATCCAGCCCGTCAAGTTTTTAAAAATTTCAATCAGGCTCGTTTCTCAAAAGTCTGGTGACCCCTGCCTTAAATTATATAATACATGCCCAAGCCTTGGCATGCTGACCAAATGTGGCCCAATTGAAGGTATTGTTTGGCCCTTTGAAGGTTCTTAACATTCTGTAAATTGTGTGTTTGGTAAAATATATTTTAAAAATCAATTACTAATATATATTGACAACTCCTAATATGGTATATCTCTCGAACGATTTTTGTTCGCCTCAGATATCAGGAAATAAATTCATTCTTGTAATACGGGCGGCTCGCTCCCAAATGTCTCTGGCTGTGTTGCACGGTTTCATGGACCCATAAATAAAATTGCTTATCTCGCTTGACGCCCGACTGCATGAGCTTCATAAAAGTTCATTAGGCGATAAATCATCCCTTATTGGCGGGCGCACGTGTTAACGATTTTGAAACGGCCATTGTTTTTCTTTCTAAAGTAACCGTTTGTTTTCATACAGCAGTGAGAGATTGGACGGCATTGAGAATGCACGCGCCTAATCCTCTCCCTAAGAATTAAATTCGAATCAAATTCTGATATCTTCTTCGCTATCGTAATATTTGTGAAAACGTCTGAACGTTAAATAAACAATGGATGCTAACCGCAACCACATAACGCTTTGAGATAAATTTAAGAGTACCATGTTTCTCCTACTCCGTCCTCAAAATTCCTAATTGAGTGTGGATCGGATATTAAAAAAATATCACTCTCAATATGTAAATTAGAATGTCGACAAAGTTGGTTGTTTGATGGAATTTCAATTTCAAATTCGATTCGCTTGAATTTAAAAAAACTGTTTAAAACGCGTCAGTTCATGTACATTCGTGCTCATGAAATGCCCGAAAATCTCGAAAAGCGAACGTTTCCAAACAGATTGACTGAAGAAAATTTAACTAATCGACTGCGATGCGCAACGTTCAATTTATTGGTCGATATTAAAAAAATATCACTTAATATAAATAAAAGTTAAATTACTTTCAAGAAATAGAAAAATTAAAATTATTTTAATTGTGAGCTGTTTGTTTTAAATTAATATTGAAAAAGTCAATTTTGTACTTTTCTATTAGTTTTATCCCTGGGGTTTACCTTTCGCTATCTTAAGCCATTCAATTAAGAATGAACTTGAAGTGAAGCGATTAAAATTTATTATTATGCCTTTAATATTTTTGTGGGCCACACAAGAGACATGCATTACTTTTATTAGCCCACCAATTGATTTCAGTTGGGTATCCCTGCCCTAGATATTAACGCACAGATATTCAATCCATTAGTATGCGTTAAGTGGCGTAATCATTTAAAATAACATACCCGATTGGTACTTTTGTCAAGTGTGCAAATCTTGATTTTGCCATGTCGAATAGTAAAATTACCCCATCGTCCGGGCCATCTTCATTCAGCTTGGCTTCTGCAAGAATAAAACAATAAAAATGTTGAAATGTTTTACCTTGGACTTTGATTTTTGAAAATTTCCGTAGTCTTTATAATGGTCTGAGTAACTGCGATGGATTAACCTTTAAGCGCCCGGACATTTTTTGCGAAATATCTGCGCATACCGTAGCTCTTATAAAATTAATTATATCGCTAAAACAAGTCAGTTTATGTGGGTAAAATAAAATTAAACATTGCATATAAATTACTAACAAAAACCAGACCGCAACTTGTACGCTTTCTAATCCTCTAGGTAAACAAATAAACGAATACAGTTTAGCTACAGCTATCTTGAAAAAATAATTGGACAGCCAAATGGATACATTTCTAGGTATGGAAAAAATCTGTATCCGCATTGAAATATATTTTATGGTCCGAATATCACACAACGCATATCCCAAGATTCAACCTTGCATCGCAGATTTTTACATTCCTTGGTGTGACAAAAATACTTAACGAAACCGAAAATAAAATTTTTTTGAACAGTATCTTAAAGACATTCTTTATGAAAGCTCATTCATATTTTGAAAACTATTATCATAAACCAGTGTAATCCGATAGCGAAGTGCAACATATTCACTGGTCCCATACGGGACCGTAAGGCTGTCCATTAAGAATGTTATTGGATCGATTATGTCTATGAATTTCTAATAGTTACTTTAAAGTGAAAAAAATCTCACACATATTTTATTTAAAATATGTTGGGTGAGTTCTTATATATAATTATTATTCGAACCCGGCTTCGCTCGGATCAGTTTGGGGTTATGTTCACCTCGGCGCGTTAATTCAGACGGGCCAAGTTGAAACAACTTTTTTCAAAATTAAAAAGTCTAGGTCAATTAAAATGGAATTAAAATGAACATTTCAGACTGGCATTGACATTTCACAGCCCCTTTCATATATTGACAGCCCCATTCTCGCCCATTAAAATGTCCAAATTCAAGGAAAAAATCTAATTTGCTGTCAAATAATACCTTCACGTAAATAAAAACATTATTATATTAATAAAAGCCGGGAAAATTTCAGTAGAAGAATAATTTAATACATTTTGACTAAATGTCTTCGCCGATAAAAAAATCAAACATATTTTCTTTCATATTCGTTTTTATGGCAACTTAATGACCAACAATGCATAAGGGAATTACAGACCCACAGACATACATACGCCGTTTCGGTTTTATATATGTACTACTAGATACTCGAGTAATTGGAGTCTCTACACACAAATTGATAACGAAACAAATTTACCGTCGAAACTTTCGCGAGCGAAATCATTCGTTTATTTGAACTGGCAACAACAATGCAAAAGAGAATTACAGACATACATCCCCCGTTTCAGTTTTATGTATAAGATTAAGGATTTCAACTGAGGGTGCTTGAAGTACAAAATTCAAACAATTCAAATTTGTCCTTATATATGGTTAAACAAGGTTTTGACCTATCCACTATTTGAATCTTTTAATTTTTGTTGATTTAAAATATGATGTTTCCACCGTGTTATAATGGACATCAATCAATTAAATACCAATGCAATCAATGACTTGAATTATATCTTTCGTTTAATAAATAAACCATATTTACCTACTGACATGTTAAAGTATTTAGTATTCGGCAAGTAGACGTATTTATCAAGGCTTGGGTCGTGCAGTCGATGAAATATAATCCCATGCCCTGCAACTGTTTTCTCTGGTAGATATATGTATTCTCTGCAAAGCATAAACAAATAAAAAATGATTTATATTCCTTTTTGGATCTTTTAAATATATCAAAGGACATTCTAATTTTTAAAACAATGTCCGAGTAGGCTATTCGTTCCTGATTTTTTTGTACGTACATATGTACGTTTTGAATAATTTTATTAAAAAAACAAAGGAATGTAGTTAAATTTAGGACTGTGAAATTTGGAATTTTTGTAAGTTATTTCTGATTTTTTCTTCGTTGAACTGTAATTATCTTTATATGTTTTATTATTCAGAGACCGGCCATTAAAAAATTGTTGTGTCAAAACACAATATTCAAAAGTGTCAAAATATTAATGTATCATGAACTACAATTAACAAATAAAACCATATTCTTCTTCATATTTATAACTGATAAAAATAATAAAAAGACTAAAGCCAATTTATTATTTTATATCACTTTTTAGGTGGTCACTGTTAACAATTGGTATTATATAAAAAATATTATAAAATTAATTTCTACTAATTTTTACCTAAGAATTTTCAACTGAACTGCTCGCGATGTGCGAAACTGGTCCTGAGCTACATAAATAAATAAGTACTGAAATTTCTTTTTTTAACCAAATTCGCTCCCAACTTGGAGCGTATGGATTCCTCGTGGAGTTTATCTCGACATGATTTTTCTGCAAAAACTGCTTTTAACTCAGTTGTTCAATCTCTCTTTTTTCGAAGAGAGTAGGGATTGAAAGGATACGAGGACTAGCAC
This sequence comes from Himalopsyche kuldschensis, assembly GCA_028554975.1. Lineage (NCBI taxonomy): Eukaryota > Metazoa > Arthropoda > Insecta > Trichoptera > Rhyacophilidae > Himalopsyche > Himalopsyche kuldschensis. Next base: position 564,507 of record JAHFWI010000031.1, on the reverse strand, counting down.
AGGACCAGCGATTAGCAAATCGCTCGTGCTATGCGCCACTTTGTGGCACCGGTAGGGATTTTTAACAGCACAAACACCAATTGCCTTCTGCGAAAAAACTGCTTGAACCGGTACTCGAACCCGGCCGGTCCGTCACGGAAACCAACGACGTTGACCACTTCGTGGAACGGGTAAGTCGTTTTTTTACCAATCTCTTTCCATATATTGGAGATTTTTTTATCTTATCCTTTTGGCAGTCTGTGCATATTTTTTGTGAACCGAACTTCATTATTATCTCAGAACCGACCGGTCCGTCACGGAAGCCAACGACGTTGACCTCTGCACCACGGACCGGGCACGGATATTGCATGGAAAGGTTTTGTAGCAAATAAAAAAAAAACTCACTGAGCGTCTCGAACTGTTAATATTTCTTCCGCATCGAATTTCCTATTGTCGAACATATCTGGGCTTTTAGCTTTGAGATTATAATGCAATGCTATACATTTTATTGTATCAGTCATGTTTCTTTGACAAGCTATATAAAACAGTAGCAGCTGCTTCTTCCGTCATATCCTTGGGTATCAGGTTATCTTGGTCTTGAGTGTCTGCCCACTTCTTCAAATCATTAATTTCAGACTGCTTCAATGTTTGGTCACTGACAAAGCAGGCATCATAGTCGTAAGCCAGATCAAAAGCCATCTTGAGACTTAGGCGAGATATCTGAAAATAAGTAAATACAATTTATTATAATATATTACAATTAAAAATAGTTTTCATTATTCCACGTATTATGACTTGTGTTTCAATTCTTTCAAAGACTATCTATCTTCGGACTATCGCAAAGGTTGCTCAAGTAATAAAGAAAGATTGAGATTAAATCCTAAAATGATAGTTTTGAGGGTTGATGAGATAAGTATTTTTCCTTTTTACGGAAGAAATTCAAAATTAGTCGGTCCCTGTGGTCTTGTGGCAAGAGATTTTTCCTAGCGATCTGGAGACCCGGGTTCAATTCCCGGCAACGTCAGATTTTTTTATTTGAAAAAAAAAAGAGATCTTGGGCTGGGTGAATGTTATTTATGGTTGATTTTGTGCACAACTGATTTATTACTTATCATCGAGTTAATCTCGTATGACTTTCACAATTAAGAATATTTGGCGCATTGGCGTAAGCTGTAATGCCAAATATTTTTTCTATAATTTTTTTTTTTTTTGATTATTCCATGTATTGTGTAACGTGTTTTGTCTCTTTCAAAGGCATCTTCAGACTTACTATAGCAAAGGTTGTTCAAGTAATAAAGCATGATTGATTCTAATATTCTTAAATGATTAATTACAAAAATGGAGTTTGGCATTTTTCCTGTTTACGGGAAGCAATTAAAGATAACTTTGATTATTCCATGTATTGTGTAACGTGTTTTGTCTCTTTCAAATGTTTCTTCGGACTTACTATAGCAAAGGTTGTTCAACTAATAAAGTAATAAAGATTCTAATATTCAAAAACGATAAATTATAACGTGTTTTGTCTCTTTCAAAGGCAAAACACGTTATATCAATTGGGAAAGGTTGAATCCATTGGAAATAAATTCTTTCCAATTTTGGAAATTACTTAATAATACTTCCTTACTGTTTGTTGATGGTTTTATTTATTTCATTTTTTTTTATTGTAAAATACGAAGAAACAAAAATATCAACTACACAAGTTATAAAGTTTAAAGTACAGCGATATTCAGTGGAGGGATTGATTGAACTAAAACATTTAAATATGTAAAAAAAACAACTTTCGTTTTTAAAAAGATTTTCAAGCGAATAAAATAATTTAAAACATTAAATATTATATTTTTGCGAAACCGGCTATGCAAAATTATACGATTGATAATGTATCCCGCATATTTTAACCTGTTTTATTATTAAGAAGTTTCAACACATTCTATTTAAAGTTTTATTTTATATATTACTAGCTGTACCCTGCGCGCGTTGCTACGCCAGCAATTGTAGGGGGGATTGGGTTGGGGGGTGGGGGTGGGGGAGGGTGTGTACGCCAGGAAGTTTCGCGGAAGTGTACTCGAGAAATTTGTAAAAATTCGATATCAATTTTTGGGGAGGAGGGGGGTTGTTTGGTAGTGGAGGGTTTGGGGGGCGTATGGGGAAGGGTATGCCTTAAATTTTCGAAGGAGTGAACTCGTAAAATTCATAAAGTTTAAAAAAATAAATTGGGGGGTGGAGGATGGGGGGTGGTTGGGGGGAGAGGTTGGCCAGAAACCATTGCGGGAGTGTACTCAATAAATTTGTAAAGTTTCACATCGATCGGTCGAGCAGTTTAGTAGTCCATAGCGGAAATACAGACAGAACATTCATTTTTATATATATAGATAAAAAATTAGAACATTAATGAACTTCAGTATGCTAACAGCGTTAATCAAGAAAAAACGTTTTGATTCAAAACTAAAATGCGATCACTTTAATAAAAAAAATTCGCTTTATTTTTACAGTCGAGTACACTCGAGTACTCGAGTATTTTAAAATTTTACTACTCGGTACACGAGTAGTTTAGATGTCGAGTAATTGATGCCTCTAATCTATACGTGACAAGACGTATTCTTTTGTATTAAAATTGCTCTCAACCGATCCGAGAAACAGGGCTTAGCGAAAATGTTGACTGACAGTTAATGTATTAAATTAAAAATATAACAAATCATCTTCAATATGCGTAATACGGTAAGAAAAATAACAATGTATTTTAATTCTACATTAATTATTTTATATATTTGTTGATAGCTATTTAGGCTTACGCTTTCGTCAGAACTATTCCTTCGTCAGAACTAGAAGGCGTAGGCCGAAATAGCTATCAACAAATATATACAATAATTTATGTAGAATTAAAATAAATTGTTATTTTTCTTACCGTATTATAATGGAGTTCTACCAAGTAAATGCCTATTCAATCAATTCAATATTTGTTATATTTTATTTGCTATTAGTTCTACAGCGCAAAATGTTTGTCGCAGAAGTATTTTGTTGTAAAAAAAATAATTGACAATGCTTAATCATCTACAACAGTGGTTATCATCTGCGGCCACCAATCGGGGGCCTGGGTTCAATCCCTGGCAAGGTTAGAAAAAAAAAAAAAAAAGATTGATGTTATTTAATTTTGTGCAAACTGATACATTATTTACCATCGAGTTAATCTCGTGTGACTTTCACAACTCAGAATATTTGGCGCATTGGCGCAAGCTGCCAAATATTTTTTAAATTAAAAAAATAAAAAATCATCTGCGGCCACCAACAGCTTCATAGAAAATATTGATATTTAACAAATGTGTTTTAACAAGTTAATTTCCCAAGGAAGACTATGAAAATGAAATGTTTTGTATACAATTAAAGCCACAAAAATTGACAGCCATGTGTAGTTCCATTTGACACACCTCAAACTCAACATAGGACTCCTTATGTTTACGATGCGGCCACGGTGCAATTTTCCGTGAGAACCGCTGATCTACAATCAATAATTGTTTTTATGAAACTTAATATTAATAATATCACAAAAAACTGTTATAAAAAAGTATATTTTTCAGAAAATGTAGCCTCAGAATAATTAATAAGCATCATTTTGACAGATACATTGATCTTTATTGTAGGAATGCCAATATAAGAAAAATACAAAATAGATTAAAAAAAGAGTCCAAAAGGCAAAGTAATTTATAAAATTAAAACCTGTCAAAATGTGGCGTTAGTATCATTTCGACTGAAGATGTTTGGTGGAATTTCAATGTCAAATTTGAATAGTTCGAATCTTATACTTTTCCATGATTCTTTTCGCTAACGACCTAGGTTTCGTCATTGAAAAAATACATTTTGAGTAATTAACAGTCCATGTAGAAAACCTTCCAATTGACGATGTGAAGGTGATGGAATTCCAATATCAATCCGGGCTTCAAATGAACTGTTGCAATTGAAGTTTATTCGAAATTCAACACTTGAAATCCCGGAGGATAGCGAAAGACGAAACCCGGGTCGTTAGCGACATTTTTTTAACCATGTCCGCCAACGTGGAGTATACGGACTTGTCACGAGATCATCCCAAGAAGATTTTTCCACGAGAACTGTTGATACTCAGTTGCTCAACTTTTTCGAAGAGAGTAAGGATTGAAAGGGTACGAGGACTTGGACAAGACTAGTGGTTAGCTAATCACTCTCGCATTGCCTCGCTTTTTGGTCGCTTATAAGACGGTGGGAAGGAATTTTCAACAACACGAACACCCATGCCTTTCGAACAGAACCAATTTATCGACTGAAAAAAGCTGCTCGTACCGGGAATCAAGCCCGAGTGGTCCGTCACGGTAACCAATGACGTTGACAACTGCACTACGGATTGGGCATACTTATTCCGCGTTAGATGTATTAATATAAGGACAGGTTTTGCTTATCGCGAGCATTATCAACTGAGAAAACCGGTCCAGATCTTAATAAATTCAACGTGAAATAAGTACTGAAAATGTGTTATTATTTAACACACTTTTCATGGAAGGGTGGGAAGGGAGTTTTAACAACACCAATTATCTACGAAAAGAATCGATTTATCGACTGAACAAATCTGCTCGTACCGGGAAACAAGCCAGGGCGGTCCGTCACGGTAGCCAACGTCGTTGACCACTGCACCACGGTTCGGACAGATGAATATTTTCCCCCAAATAAATGGTTCAACAATTAGTTCACTAGAAATTGAAAGATTTGTGTTTTTCATGATATGTAGCATAAAAAAGAGCCATCATTTCAATATCAATACTCTTGTTTTAAAATAGTCGACTTTGAAATACCTGTTATACAGTGAAATTAACGTATCCAAGAGTTCATGTTGACTCACAACCGCAGTTCTGAAGCGTTAACGGCTAACTGACTGACCTTACTAACACAATTGTTATTTTTCCCAAAAACCAGTTGAAGTAATAATAACACATAAGTGGTCTCGCTAATTTATCAAACAGCTTGTGCAACGAATGTTTATTCCAAGGATTAGCATAATTTGAAACTCTAAAGCCGAACAGATGCTTAATTTTTATTTTCATCAGTCTTACTGCTTCAAGCTGGAGTAAAGATTCCAATTACCTGACATCTGAACTACTCGACTATCGAGTAATAGAATTTTAAAATACTCGAGTAGTTTCAGCTGCACCAAAATATATATGTATATGTTACAGTGAAACTGTATTCTCAGTGAAAATGTATAACTCTCCAAGCTGTCATTGAAATTAAATTTGACCATCCTATCTTCAGCCCTATGTTTGTCTGTGTTTTTCTTTGTTTCTCTTTTTATGAAAGGGACTAAGTGCTGATTTTATTCATTAAAGCAAACTAAAATTTTAGGCCGGCAAATCATCGACTTGGGCCAATAATTTCAATGATTGTGACCAGTGAAATGATGTTGTCATACAAATCTATTACTTGATACATTTTCACTGAGAATACAGTTTCACTGTAACATATACATAACTAATTCAAACTTGTGAACATTTTTTTATTATTTAGATTGATTTTCAGTATTTTATTTTGTCTCTTGTCATCACAGACACTCGTCATCATAAACTTGTCAGTGATAAGAAAAGTCAGCAGGACCCAAAGCAAAAAGAAATAAAAGAAATTCTCGCATAGCATATTCAATGGCAAAAACAATTAAAAGAAATATATTTCCTGGCAGTAAAATCCACGCGTAAGACTCAGTTCAACGCAACGGTTGAACATTATTTATATAAAAGTAAATAAAATTTGGAAATAAATCTTCATTTATAAATTACGAGTATTACTCGAGTATTTTTCAAAATACTCGAATATGGAGTCCTTGAAAATTGGATGAGTATCCCTGAGTATTCGATACTCAAATTAGAGTTTTTAAGCTGGAGTGAACTTTACCATTTGTATTGCTTTTTTCATAAAAGTCACTGCATGGTATGCAAAAGTACAGAAATTCTCGGTAGACTTCAGCATGCGGCTTCAGTTGTCCGACCAAATGTGTCTCATTATCGAGATAACACGCTCCCAATGTGCGGAAGTTTCTGGCAGAAATGAAATGTATGAGATTATATGAGCCAAACAAATTAACTGCCTATACGTTTCTTTTGACAATGTTTTTAGAGAAAGATCCATTTGTAAAACCACTCAATTTTGTTGAATTTCACTTAAGCCCCAACCATCTAAAACAAAGGTTACCAACCTTTTTCAGACGCGACCCCTTTTTTAAAAAGCCATGTTAACCTTAACCCCGATGCAATTGAAAAGGCATGTTTAATAATGGTAATAAGTGAATATTTTTTCTAGTTGACTGTATAAGTTGGCGACCTCACAGAAAAACCGCCGCGACTGCCTTCGGGATTACGACCCATGGGTTGGGAACCCGTGATCTAAAACATGGTAATACGTGAATTTTCATTTAGAATAGTAAAAGCTCATTGTTAAATATTTTGATTTCCTTAAAAGTATTAGGTAAAAGGTAACCATTTTCGGTCGCTACTGGCGCCTTATACGATTTTTACCATAGTTGAACTTTTGGATGATAAATAAAAGGACAACAACTTTTCAGTGTAAAATTTTTATTCAATTTCACGTAAAACACACAATAATTTCATAATAATCTTTCAAATAAACAAATGGATAGCGGTTTTTATTGTATACATTATAATAGTATACATAAAATATACATATTTTCTTAAATCTATCTGTCAGTGATGCCAAAGTTCAGCTCAGCTCGGAGGCTGATCTTTAGCCACGGGCCTAACTACAAAAATGGATGTTTGCACCAAAGCTGTTTTTGATAGTGATGTAATCACATTTCAGCACTTTAAAATGTACAGTTTACCACCACTGCCACTTTTTCTTAAATATATATCTTAATATCAGTGATTCAATGTGTAAACTTTTAGTATTCTTAGATCATTGTTGTTTACACCTTTTGCAGTAAAAAAATATGAATTTTACCGAGTTTCGTCGCAAATAAATAAAAATGAAAATAAGGTGGATTATTATTGGCAGAAAACCATTTATATCGTCGCTACAAATTGCTAGGATTCAAGATTCACTGCCCATACGCGATAAGATAGCCATATCTTATCTCAAATGTGCCTCGTTCAAGCGTACGTTTCAAATCAAATGCATGATTTATAAATTAAAATACGTAAATAAGCGCTCTCGCTCACAGTTTTGATTACGCCAGTCTGTCATGAAAATCAACACGACCTGCTTGCCGTTAAAAATATGAATGCTTCGGTTGCGGAGCTGACGGGCTCGACTCCCAGTCTGGGCAGTTTTATGTTTCAATCGAATTATTAAATTCTAACTCACACGTACACGATTCTTGAAACGGAACGATTAGACAACCATTATTATAATGTTGCTGCGCAGCAGATTACAAAACCCCGCGCACTTTTCCTCGGTCGGCGCGCACTCAATAGAGATATGTTCGTAAATTGATAAAACATCTTAATGGATGACTTTTTAATCCATTCCCGATCTAATGTGTGCTCCATATGGCCTCTCAATGAAGCATTTCATCAGAAGTTGCTCGTTGGTTGAAATTATGCCACGCATTTATTGGATTAGCCTGTTCTATCTTACTTTCTTCAAAAAGGAGAGATTGAGCAAAACGCTTAGAAAGAACTAATGTAGAGATAGACTTCCAATAATAGTTCATATGCATTGGAAATAGTCTTGGCTTAACAATACATTTTGGATAGTGAAATAATCTTAAGCGAATGAATTGCGAAAAATTAAAACAAAGAAGTGATAAATTAAAGTTCCAGGTTGTTCATACCTAGAAATTAAAAATAGCAGGTGACAATGATATGGCATCGAATTCACATTTAAAATGATTGAATGATACAGTATTCCTGACAAACTTTTAATCTATATCTAAACTTGTATAACTTTCGATTTTGCCTTTCTTTTTGTCATTTTTAGAGCAGAAATGTCTTTGTTTTGTTTCGGCAATAAAATGTTGCCTATTTCTGATCACTACCTCGGTGTTGAGTTTGTGCAGAGTTTGCGTGTCTGCCAGGTCACCGCCAAAGTCAGAAGGAAGGCATTTTTTCGGTATGGCGTCCCTGTAGAACTCTTCCCAGTCCATGTTCGGTGGATGGAGTACGATCTGGAAATGACGACAGTTGATATCAACTCCAAGATCAAAGAATATCATTCGAAATAACCAGGTTATTAAAGAATTAGTAAAGTATTAAAGAATTATCGAAAATCACTTTTAACCGGATTGCTGCCACAGATGCCTTAAGACGCGAAATTTTCCGTGAACGGCAATGCCAATAATACAAAAAATGACGTCTTTAGACGCTCGCTTTAAATAGGATTTTACTAACTAAAATCAATTGTAACTGATGAGTCATACATATTTTAATTTTGTTATTTTGGATAAATGACGGCAAAATCGCACCGTAATCGACAAGTTTTTATAAATAAACATTTAAACAGATATATTTAAAACGTTTTATTTTTACAATAAAATTTGTGGCGTGCGAAGTACCGCCATACATGCACATGCTGGCAGTTTAAAGATTAAGGTGTATCCCTTACCTGATGATACCTTGCTTTGAAATAGTGCTGACTGTCCTTGAGCTTGTTTTGAGATGTAAACGTTGAAAGTTTGGATCGATAATACTATGTTAATCAAAAGATTAAAGGCGCTTCTAACAAGAAGCAAGTAAATATGTTTGCTACTTATTTTAGCCGGTCGTATGCCAGAAACGTATATATACGGTCTACAATTCCGTGAGCGTAGTGCTGACCATAGAAAATACGCCTGTACATACGTCCCACTTTACACTCACTAATACTGAACAAGGTCAACGATTTTTTAATTTAAACATTTTATAAACATAGCGACATCTTTTAGAATCACAATCCTATACTTACAGTTGACATATTTTGTGTTATAATCAATGTAATATCGATAATAAAGAGAGCTTTACCGAAATTCGTGGCTATTTTATTAAAGAAAATCGCGGCTTCGGTGCACGACCGTTCTTATACCTACCGGCATATAGCAGGTTAAGCATAGTTTTTCACAACACAAACCGTTATATTCGGAAATAATGATCTAATCTGATGATAATTTAGAACATTATCAAATAAATTTATAAAAATAGTGTTTAGAAGTCCGAATTCATATATTTCATATATTTAGGGAATATTTGATTTTGGAGTTTACAAATATATGCTAGAATGCGGTTAATACAACTTTTGCCGACCAAAATGTCATTTAGGACAGTGTTATTCAACCTTTTTATGTACGCGGACCGGTGAGAATTGGAAAACATTTCGTCAGTTCTCGATTTACGACTGTTAGTACATTCGACGGAGTATAAACAGGAATAAAAATCTCCAGTTTTTGTCATATTGTTTTGGCCACAGGTGACCCATATAATATGAAAATTGGACGTATATAATATATTTGAATTTCTTACTTACGTCAAAAATGGCACGAAACGGAACCCGTAGCCACTGACGTTTTTTTTCTTCATAATATTTCACGGACAATAGAAGAACAATATTAAATAATAAAATTTTCATATGATGTATATTCAAGATAATGATTATTTTAATCACTTTTACTCATGCGGCCTTCGAAAAATCTGAATATTAATAAGCTAGCCCTTCTCTCAAAAAGGTGGTGCATTACTGTTATAAATAGACGGATAAAAAATCAAAACAAAAATAATCTATTCATTATGTTAGAGATTAATTTGACATAATGAACAAAATAAAATAATACAAGTACGGATTAAAAAGATTACAAACAAATGACTGCCGAAGGAAAACATATCAATCTTGTTATTGTGTCTTGTGATTCACAGAAGGAATTAAAAAAAATAATTTTAAAATCACTTATCTTTTGACTGACATAACATGTCGTTTTGATTCGTTCATTTTTTGCAGCATTATTGGCGACGTTTGTTTGCATAAAACTAATACGCGGCCATCTTGTTGCAAATTTCTATGCAAGATGGCCGCGCAAATTTTGACATTTCTTTGACATACAACTATGAGCCTAATTAGCACATTGGCTACGGGGAACGCGGAATACCTTTTGCCAAAGTAATATTTATCTGACCATTTGAAAGGGGGGATATAAAATCATTGATTTTTATTATATTTAATTAAATAACACACTTCTTACCCTTTTAATCAAATCTCCTTTCAAAAAAGGCTTTATTAGTTTCATAACCTTGTCAAACAAGGGTACTACATTTATAACGTGGATTGATATGATACGAGCTTGCAGTCCTTCTTGTACGAAAGCCAAGTACTTTGCCAGCGCTCTGCAAATAAAAAAATCAATGTGATTTAATTGTTTCGTTTATTTGTTTTATTAAAAAAGATAATTACATTTCCGCAATACTTTCGATGGAATCGGTAGCGTTGTTAATTTTCATATTAAATTGAATTCATTACGTTAATATTTTAAGTATTAAGGAGACAAACACGTTTTACTATAAGCTTAACTATGAAAACACTTAATAACAAAATACTATTTTTTATTTAACAAATCAATCAGAGCGGCAAAGCCTTTGAAGAAATTGATTACTGGTGAAAACTGTTTTTCGTTGAAAAGTGAGAAAAATGAGTTACAATACGGTAAGAAGACAGTCACATAAGTTTATTTTTTGTTAAAAATAAAAAGAATAATTTTATTATAGTCTAATATTAAAAAACAAATTCTTCTTTCAGAACTCATACAATAATCAGTAATATTCTTCAGATTTAATCATTTTGATGCCATTTTTGTAATTTTTGAATCCCTGTTGCAAGAACTCAAAGAGTAAAGTCAAAACATAAAATTATAAGCCAGTAAGAATAAATTTTTTGTCCTTAGCTCTAGAGGATTGGGACTCTGTCCCGTGACCATATATCCGTAATTTTTATTAATTTGTCAAATGCATGGCGCATTGGCGCTTGCTGTAATGCCATGTATATCATATAGTTTTTTGTCGATAAATAAATAAATAATAAAAAAAAGGGGAAGCACTTTATGACATTCAGGGTTTCAAATATGATTCAATCAATTTCAAACATACCCTATTGACACGCGTGCAATGTGACCAAGCTTTACTCCTTGCATGTCAAAAAGCAGTATAATACCTTCATCTGGACCATTTTCATTAATATGAGCATCTGAAACGAACAGAAAGAAAATATAAAATTTGATTTGTTTGAATTTTGTATTTTTCCATGAGTTTTGTCGCTAACGACCTGGGTTTCGCCATTTGGCATCATTAGGCATTTCAAGTGCACGGATCTACTTGAACTGACGCGTGGTAAACATTTTTTATCGTTTATATACTTAACAACACGAAACTTTAGCACTGATTTAATGTAGTGTTAATTGAGTTTAGTCAATCTTGCTGTACTAGAAATGTTGATATAATTAAGGATTTCGACTGAGGGTGCCTGATAGAATTTGATTTTTTGAATTTTGTACTTTGCCATGAGTTTTGTCACTAACAACCCGGGTTTTGCCTTTCGGCATCTATAGGCATTTCAAGTGCACGAATATATTTGATCTGACGTGCAGAATTAGTATTGAAATTTCGTGTTGTTAAGTATATAAAAGATACAAACTGTTTACTACGCAACAGTTTAAATACATAAAGTAGGTAAGAGTTACTATAAATAAACAGGCTTACCTAGACTCATGCTATAGTATTTGCAGGCAACGGAGAAATTGTATTTTTCAACTTCAAAATTGTGAAGTCTGTGCATCAGAACACCGTATCCCTCATCCGTTCTAACTGGCAGAAACATATGCTCCCTATAATACACAAATATTAAATGAAATAGTTTAGACAGCACGTCAATTGACATTAAATTAAAATATTTAATTGATTGAATTGGTATTTACTTGAAGAACTCCATAATAACACGGTGAAAAAAATAATATATGTTTTTTAGTTCTACAGAAATTATTTTATATATTTGTTGATAGCTATTTCGGCTTACGCCTTCGTCAGAACTAGTTCTAATAATATATTGTTATTTTTCTTAACGTATCATAATGGAGTTCTACCAAGTAAATGCCTACTCAATCAATAATTTTATATATTGTTGATAACTATGTATATCGTTTACGCCATCGTCAGAACTATGGTTAAGGATGCAATAAATTATCTATTTATACTGTTGTAGACAGGGTACACAAAACATCTTCTTTTCTAATATAAAATTTAAAATAACTATTCCACGTATGTACAACTAACTGCATGTTTCGCCTCTTTCAGAGGCATCTTCTTAGTTTTGAAAGTTTAAATGAAGCAAGATAAATTCTAACATTTTAACATTTTAAATTGAAATTACAAAATGGATTACGGGTTTTTTTTGCCTTCTAAGAGCAAGGAAGGGGAATGATAGAATCAAAACAATGCAATAACATAATGATACTAATATGCAAATCAATCAATCAATTAGTTGGATTTTTCCTTTTTAAGGGACGCAAGAGAGGGTTATAGAATCCTCGAAACAAAGCAAACAAATATATTTCTAATGACGTTAAACATTAATAAACTAATGAGCTGCAATCAATCAGTTAGGTTGGGTGATTACTCTACCGATGGGGAACAATGTTAACAAAGGTGAGCATCCTGTCCTGCCAAGAATATTATTTAATAATATATCTTTTTTATTAAGAGTTTTATTTATTTCTAAAAATTCTAGACTATTCATCTTTAAACCTTTTTATTTACTCACAGGAGTATTTCTACATTACTAGTCTGATTAAAATTATGGTCATTTTCTATTAAATGATTGGCAAACTCAGAAAATTATTACTCTTTAGACATCTTATATGTTCTTTAATTCTAATATTAAAGTTTCTACCTGTCTGTCCAACATATGAAGCTGGACAGTCTCCACAAGAGAGTCGATAGATACCACTCTGTGACGATGAATCTACGCGATCTTTACTGTTTAATAAAAATTTTCCTAAATTATTTACTGTGTAAAACGCGGGTTCTATATTGTCTGGCAAAAACTTAACTATCTTTGACGAAATGTCTCCTAAATAAATGATTCTACGCCAGTGTTTAATATTTTCGTTTGCTTTCTTCTCTCCTGAAAAAATATTATTAACTATGAGTTGTTTAACTTGCTTACGTTCTTCTTTTCTGTTCTAACATCCTAATTTTCTATGTATATAATAATTTATTAAATGTCACACAAGTGAAAGCTAATATGGGTTTTTATTTAGTAGGAAAAAACGTAAATTAGTACTGTATCAAGTTGATTTATTTAAAATTGCATCAACCTTATAACGGCTTAAGAAGTGGCGATTGATTAATATTAGACTGTTCATTTTGAATTCCAATGAAATTCTTCTGAACAATAAATATGTATAATAATGTCCGTAGAACTATGTAAAATACACTGCTTTTTCGCCGCTTAAGAATATTTAATACAATTCCTTTTCACTTACTGAACTTCTTGCACCTGCATCATGTCATCCGTAGAAGGGTCTCGGTTGTCAAATAGTTCCGGAGCCCTAGCTTTCAATTTAAAATGGATCTTGATGCACTTCTTGGTATCGTTTAAGTTTTGCTGGCACGCCAAATGAAACACCAGCAGCTGTTTGTCGGTGATGTCTTTTGGTATTGTGCTGCTGAGCTCGAGGCTCTGCACCCATTCCTTCAAATCTTGGATGTCTGATATCTTCACAGTGAGGTGCCTTACCAAGCAGGCATCGTAGTCATAGTCAAGATCGAAGGCCATCTTGAGACAATCAACGAAAACTATCCACTTAACCTAAAAACAGTGATGTTTTCTTAAAATTATTACATATTTGTTGTATCTAAAGTAAGAATGGAAAGATGGTTTTAAATAATTTCAAGAATTTCTCATATCACTGTTTCTACACAACCTTTTCAACATATTGTAAGTTAAAAATACAACCTATCCGCATTAATCAAAACAGAGCATATATGAATAATTAAAGTTGTGTTACAAGAACTTTTTGTTAGTCAAACTCTTACTTATATAGAGAAGAGTTTCGTAAACTTTTTCTACCATGGAACACTCCGCAAACCCGAAAATTTTAGCGGTTATTCCTATATGTTTTCAAATATTTTCAAGTTGTTTTTGACGTGACAACGTCTTATAAATCGATGAACGCCCGCTGCACGCACGAAAAAACATGACTCATTGTCCCGTTTGTCGCGTTAAGCCGAAGGCAAGCGTGCGAGCGAGAGCGCGGATAAGCGATAGAGAGGCATGATCGGCCTACCGTTCGGATTGTGCCGCATCTATCTCTCTTCCACTCGATTGGTCTATGCGTCTGAGTAGAAAAGAGACAGCGGCAGCACACAACTTATACACCTACAGTACCTACACGTGATCTGTTTACAACTGTTTATAAAGTGAAGTGAAATGTTAATGTGGTTTTCATTGTTTATATTACAACAACAATTGCGACAATAAAGGTAATTAATTCTTGCATATTAAAAATCTGATTAACGTATAACAAATATACAAAATATCGTATCCATACAAAATAATGATAATTCAATAAAAATGATTCCATTTTATTCATAAAACTATGCAATCATTTCATCAATGTTTTCTTATGACGTTGTCACGTTAAACTATCGTCCGTAAACCGACTTTACAGACACCAATTTTTTATATAGAGAAGAGTTTCGTAAACTTTTTCTACCATGGAACACTCCGCAAACCTGGAAATTTTAGCGGTTATTCCTATATGTTTTCAAATATTTTCAAGCTGTTTTTTTATCAGGCATATCATAAATATTTACTGGCGCGGCTAATCTTGGCAACTGTCGTCAAACTGACAAGACTTGTTAGCCGGTCAGGTAAAAACAATTTTACTCCTTCTCTTTCATGCGCAAGGTGTCATAAAAGATAGTCCTACATCTGTACTATAGATACTTGACGTCATACACATCAGTGAAGATAGATCATTTCAATTTAAAGTAGAAAAACTTTTAATTTGTTGCAGAGTATAAAATCATTCCAAAATTGTCGCAGAACACCTATTCAGGTTCACCGGAATACTTATATTCTGCAGAAAATAGTTTAGGAAACCTTGATATAAAGTTCGAAAAGAAAGAAAAGGCAAGGGAAGGATTAACTATTAATTTCTCTCGTAACGTCGCGTTGTAAGAATCAGATGTGCGGAAGGGAATATAAAAACCACAGATATCCATTTGATATGTGACGTTCAAAGTTAGCTTCCACCAACTCTATGCTTTAAACGTGGCACAGCGATTAACTTACTTCTAGTCCTGTCACAACTGTGTCTTTAATCTAAATAAAAAGTACAGACTTATTGCTAAATAACACTTCTCGTTGAAACTGTTGAAATAAACTCTATTAGACGCCTTATTCTTTTACATTGGGAGCGGGCAAGGCTTAAGAAAATGATAAAGATAATAATGCATTTTTAGTAATTATTCCACATTGAATATATTAAGACCAGGACCAGGTTTACTCATCGCAAGCATTACTACAATTACAAGTACTAAAAATGTGTTTAAAAATCACAAGTTTTAGGAAATGATAAAGATAATTACACATTTTAGTACTTATTCCAAATTGAATTTATTAAGACCAGGACCGGTTTCACTCATCGTGAGTATTACTACAGTTACAACTACTTAAGGTGTGTTAATCAATAACAAGTGCTTAAAATAGAGTATTTTAGTTAGACGGACATGCAATTATCAAACGCCCTTTTTCCAGTCACTTCTGATAATCATCAGTTGATAACGCTCGCGATGAGCGAAACCGGTACTGATCTCAATAAATCCAATGAAGAATAAGTATTAAAATTGTTTTAGTATTTTTATTATAATGCCATTCCACCGATTATTGACAATGAACACCTTAAAAGTGAAAATAATGACGGTTTGGTTATGTAGATTGTAGAAGAATGATTGTAGCTCACACTATTAATTCATAATATTCCATTAACCACTTGTCTACAAGACCGGTCTGATAAAACAATCTAGCACTATTTGAAGCACGTAAAATTTAATTATGTGAATATTTAAAATAAAAAGTTAAAACTCGTTTTAAAGATTAAAAAATACGCATTTTTGTGTACAAACAAAAAAACACTAAGCGCCATAAATTATTGCTTTGGCAACATTAAAATTTATTATAATTTTTATCCTTTTTACTTTAAAAAGTAAAATGTAGCAAAAGTGGCGAAACAACAACGACCTATCTCTACAAATATTCAATGTAAACTAGATTAAGAGACCTATTTACAACATTGCTGTACCAAATTGCAGTGGTGTTGCAAAATTACATTATTTTAACTTTTTTATTGCGCTGTAAGTTTCTCGCACGTTTTTAATCTGGATACAGAAAAGTGTTTGGAATATATTTCGCTTTGTTCGAATCTTTATGTATTTTCTGAATTTGTATGGCTCAATCTTTTCTGTTCGGAATAGGTAACTGGGATATGAATCCTTGAGAAAACCTTGCTTGAAAAATGGTATAAACCAGGGCTGTGGAGTTAAAGTCAGAGTCCAAGTCGTCGCGATATTTTGGCCGGAGTCGTAGTCGGAGTCGAAGTCGTGTAAAACTTTTTATTTATGCATACAAGACGTCAAATATATTGCTAATATAAAATTTTATACTAAAATGAACTTCCACAAAGTTACTGCCGAAACCATCGAAAGTATTATACTAATACTATTTAATTCAAAAGATAAAGGTCACTTGTAAGAAAGAGCAAGTAAAAATTGCTTCAAATTACTTGTTTTAAGAATATTGTTTCACAGCCCAAACCATTTTACTGAGAAATAATGATCTTAATGATCTAATGATGGAAATAATGATTTTTTCGGAACTCACTCGGTTGACTTCTTTGGCAATTTAATTTTTTTTTACTCTATTCTGATGACTACAATGTTTTCATCTTTGTTTTTACATTTAAAAAGCACTTAACTATATATAATTTTTGATTTTGGTTACAGGTATGTATTTATATAAATAAATAAATGTAAATATTTGTCAAATGCACAGCGCATTGAGGTCAGCTGAAATGCTAAAATTTGTATTTTCTTCAATAAATAAATAAATAATGACAATCTGAGAACATTATCAAATAAATATAGTAAACAAAAGTGTGCAGATAAGCTCCATAATTTAATAACATATGATTCTGAAGTTAACATTGACACCGCCTTATGTGGTAGGTTATCAGAACTCTCTCGAACGATCTATTGTTCACCTCAGTCAATGAGTCAGTCGATATCAGGAAATAAATTCATTCTTATAATAATCTATATTGCAATCTATAGCGGTGCAATGTAGAGTTATTTCAATTTCTCTTATCTCTTGACGCCCGACAATGCATGTGCTTCATAAAAAGTTCATAAGGCGATAAATCATCCCTTATCAGCGGGCGCATGTGTTAACGATTTTTGAAACGGCCATTGTTTTTTCTTTCTAAAGTAACCGTTTGTTTTTATACAGCAGTGAGAGATTGGACTGCATTGAGAATGCACGCGCCTAATCCTCTCCCTAAGAATTAAATTCGCGTAAAATTCCTGATATCTTCTTCGCTATCGTAATATTTGTGTGTTGTATAACGTCTGTGTAAACTATAAACAATTAAATAACGGATGCTTACCGCAACCATATAACGCTTTGAGATCGTCTTTTCTTTATAAGAGTGCCATGTTTCTCCTACTCCGTCCCCAAAATCCCTCTTCCTGAGTGTCGGATAGGAGGCTCCTTCTCGATTTACGAGGGAGCCGGAATAAAGGTATTCTCAACATATACGTATGCTAGAATACGGTTATTACAAACTTTTCCGACCAAAAGTAGCATTTGTTGCCAAAATGTCAGTTCCAAAATGCTCTTCAAAGTAAGGTAACGAAATGTCATTCAAAAATAATGAAGGTGCTGTTGTATTTTTTTTTTTCCATATCCGTTCGGGGCATATGGCCGCCACACGGTGCTGGCAGGATTATCTATCACTTGCCAACTTCTTCGCTTCTTCTCAGGTCATCGCAGCGTTCCGTAACTCCCTTGAGTACATCCTATGGATGGTCATCAAAGATCTTCCAGGACGTTGAGTTCCATCAGGTTGATAGAAGAGACAGGCTTCCTTGTGACATCCGCGGCACATGTCCAAGCCATGATATTATTTATAGAGGCTTTACTTTAATATCATAAAAAGCACGGGTTTATTGAAAATCACGAACTTCTTTGTATTTGAAAAGACAGAAGGACTATAATAAATGTTAAAATTAGAGACATACATGTCTTTGATACAACTTGAAGATTTGAAAAATATTTTATTTAATTGTTAGACCCATGCTCCGGTACCACATCATACAAAAATCCATTTTTTAAATCTTAAAGTTATCTTATCTATGCATAATAATTATCTACACCTTTTGAAGAGAAGCATCCGTGATGAACGATGACCAATACAAAGGAAATTTATTTTGAAATTATTCAGCCAAGAATGAACACGATTGAATTGCTTTTGAGTGGAAGAGAACGATGTTGCACAATTTATTTTAATACGATCACTTTTGAAGGTTTAAAACGACCACTTTTAAGGTGTTCACTGTCAATACTTGGTGGAAAGGCATTATAATAAAAATAATAAAACATTTTTAGTACTTTTTCCACATGAGATTTATTTCATCAGGACCGGTTTCGCTCATGGCGAGCATTATCAACTGATAAGGAATACAATAAAACAGTGGTATTTATGCAAAAGTTAAGTATGAAAACAAGGTATGACAAACAATTGGTACTAAAAATGTTTTATTTTTTTGTTTAAAACGACGTCAAAAAGTGCATTTGTATTTGATTCAGTATATTTTTTGCTACAGATCACGGTACTCGTTCGTAGGGTTCGGGATCCCGTCATCCCGATGATTTTCAATACCTGATGAATCCCGGTATATAGAAAACATAATCCTTACATTTTCGGGATAGATTTGTCATCAATGAAAGCGTTTTTATTTCCATTAATGTGTTCTCATTTGAAAGATGTGAAAATTTTGAAAAATTTTCAAAACTAGACATTATTTTTATTTCAATTAGTTATCAGATCGCATTCGAACGATACCGAAACTCTCATAAACTATGACACGTTCTTCAACTATGGATAAACAACCGAAATATAATCTTCATAAAAAAGATAGTAACATCAATTATTGCTAACTATTTTTAATAATAAGTTAGAATGGCTAATTTTTAATAAATATGAAATTTATTGACCAATAAAAATATTCAAAATTCCCGGACCAGGAACGGGATTCCGGGATCAAAATTTTGGCCCGGGATTGGAAACCCTACTCATTCGGCCCCGAATGGAAAATATTATGGCATCAATATTTTTTAGATTTATTTTCGATTCCATTTACGTGTCCACTGAGTTTTGATGTGTTCACTGTCAATACTTGGTGGAATGGCATTATAATATAAATACTAACACATTTTTAGTACTAATTATTTCTTGTCTTTATTGAGAACAGGACCGGTTTCACTCATCGCGAGCATTATCAACTGATGATTATAAGTGACTGAGAAAAAGTCTTGTGAAAATTTCAATCATTGCAACTATTTACTGCATGCTTAGAAAGAAATTAGTTCATTTTAGCATCAACCGTTTTCATGTTAATTCTAAATTGCATGTTCCCAACCTATGGGTTGCCAACTTACTAAGTCAACGAAAAAAAATATTCACTTTAATGCATTTTCGCTGTTTTTTTAATTACCTTATGAGAAATGCCTATTTCAATTGCCTTGGGGGTCGCGGGTCAAATGGCTTTTATAAAAAGATGTTGCCACCCGAAAAAAGTTGGGAACCTATGTTCTAAACATTAAAACTTTCTAAAAAGTTTGCCAGAGTCACCCACTGCCTTCTTGCTTGGAACGGTTGTGTATTAATTTTTACATCAGCTAGAAACATTAGTTCTAACGAGGGCGTAAGTCGAAATAGCTATGAACTATGTATATAATTTTTGTAGAACTAAAATACTTTGCTATTTTTTCACCTTGTTATAATTGAGTTCTATCAAGTAAAATCCTATTCAATCAATAATCGTAGTTTTATTTTATAGAAATCTTCGTCAGTATATTGCACATTGAAGGCGGATATGGTTAGAAAAAGTGTTCGTACTCTGATCACCTCATGTTGAATAATGTAAGGTTCAGTCAATCTATTTATAAAATGTCCATGTTACTACTAATATATGCCTACCTTCATTTACCTGAGTGCTACCTGAAGAGGCGTTCATCTGGAACTGATTTCAATATTTCTGGTTCGATACATATGAGCATTACTATTGACTCGGGTTAATTTGCAAACGGAATACAATTGGGCCTCGTATAACACTTTTTTATACAACACGGATTTATACAGCACGGATGTATAAATTGTGTCTTATTTTTATACAACACGCTTTATATAACACGGCTTAAGGGAAAAAAATAAAATTACCATAAACATTAGTCGTGGTGTTGGCGGAGAAGGTTTTTGTGACATGGATATTCATGACATCCAAGAAATATTGGAGGATCGAATGTTGAATGAAAAAGAATTAGGCGTAATGTTGGATGGACCTGAAATGATCCAGAAAGCAGTTACAGTGAATTAGCTACATGTTTCACATTAAAAACAATAAATGACGGCCTAGAATTAGCTATTTAATTTTTTTTTTAGTGAAAATGATCTTTCAATGGAAAAGAGTTTATTTTGAAACGCAAACCTTAATTTTGTATGAACTGAAATTACGGATTTGTATTACACGACGTTTTTGTGGAACCATATACCGTGTTATACGAAGCCCAAGTGTACAGTGAAACCCCGATTCTAAGTTTTTCAAGGGACCCCAAAAAACAAACGATAAATGTGAGAGACGACGAATTCAGGAAAGTTTAAAATATGAAATAAATAAAGTAATACTTATGAAAAAAATATATATTTAAGTCCTTCTTTGCAGTTTGGCACTTCAATTTACACAAAGACCCTTCGATTTCGCATATTTTCCTAACAGTTTCATCTATATCCTTGGAGTAGAAAAATATTCAAATTTTTAAAGCCTACGCTTCTGTAAATGTCATTCCAGGTTCATTACTGCGTTTTCGCCATCTTCTTCTACAGAAGACATAGATACTCACCAAGTGAGTCATCTCCGGAAACATTGTGTACATGAATCGTTAATAATTGCACACTTGCAGTCTCAGTTTTCTTCTACGAACTGATTGGAGGGGGTCGAATGTGCTTATGAGAAATATTCAACAAAAACGGTCAATCGGGATAATATTTGTGACGGGGACATAATTTTAGCCGATAAATCGAGAAATTCGATAAATCGAATTTTTCAACAATGCTCTTATGGGTGTTTCGAAACAACTATTGAAAATGAACGAAACACGCGGGAAAACGATTAATGCGAGAATGTTGGGTTCCACTGTAAAACTAAACTTTTTTTATGCTGTAGATGCGTTCTGTGGAAAATCGCAGAAAAAAGCTATGAATTAATATGGGAACATAACATGTACGAGGACGCACGTGTCAAAGTCATATTGTAATAAACAGGGGAAACACTGGATTACAGTATGTGACGCAACAACGCGCTGTT
Organism: Himalopsyche kuldschensis; assembly: GCA_028554975.1. Lineage (NCBI taxonomy): Eukaryota > Metazoa > Arthropoda > Insecta > Trichoptera > Rhyacophilidae > Himalopsyche > Himalopsyche kuldschensis. The sequence goes on along the minus strand of JAHFWI010000031.1, from coordinate 542,908 downwards.
AATTACGTTACAACTTTCTTACGCTTATTTCGTCCCCAAAAATATGTAAAAAATTGCACAAAAAAAGCTGCATAAATTTGAAATCGCACAAAAAGAGGTTTGAGTGTTCAAGGCAAATGTGATGGAATCTGATGTTCATTTTTAAACAGATTGTGTTTTCATTATCTTTAAATGGGATTTTTGATTTATTTGTTGAATATATAATAGTTATTTATTCTAATGTGTTGTTTCAAGGCTTAGTGGACTATCGCTGGCAGTGAACAAGAGAATGATATGTGATTTGACACATAACCTAACATATTATTTTATATCTAGTGGCATTCATAGCTCAAAAGAGGCAGCCAATTATTTATTTATACATATGTACATTACAAAAATTGCAAATTATGAATTGGAAATTGGAAAAAATATCAACCGAGTGAGTTCCAATAAAATCAACTGTTATACATAAAAAAAATAGTACTCGTTAATGTGAAATATGTCGATATCCGAAGCAATACCGTTTAAAGTCGTATTGGCAGACTGGTTCTACCCCTTGGAACAACAACCAACTCTCATTTTACGATTCCTCAAAAAATTATCATTAACATTCAATTTAACGTCAATTCAGTTTAACATTCAAGAATGGTGAAATTCTTATTTTGGCATCGGATAAGCCAAAAGAAATATATGGCCAAGTAAATTTATCATCATCGAGATACTCTTACCCTAAGGGAGCGAATGGTAATATTAGATGACATTTATTTTTGTGGTGTGCACAACTACCTTAAAGTTTTCTGCTATATTGCAAGCAAGGGGTTTCCAGTGCAATCAATAATATTCGCTCGAATTTCAGCCCTTAAATATATATATTTAAACGATTTTCTTAAACTAATTTCCAATTTCGGTGCGGCAAAATTATCGTAGTCTATAAACTTTATGTAGAAAAAGAAGTTAATTTCTTTACCGGCTTTATGCACCAAATAATATTAGTTTATTTTATATCTGCTTTTTTGGCACGACATCTATTGATGTTAAATAAAAATATTATTGGACTACGATGTTATAAATAGATGACATAGATGCCACTGTTGATTGACAATTGATTGTCAATTTGTTTTTTATCTGATTTAAGCAGATTTCTTCTAAATGAGTTAGTGTAAAATAATGACGTTCTGTTACCTACTATTATTTTTGGTCAACTACAAAGACCGCCGATAGATGATTTAAAAATTTTCAATTAATAAAATTAAAACAAACAAACACGCATGGAAATTGAATGGAGAGAAAAGGAACGATTTTTACAAATCAAATTAACATACCGTCAGGTTTATTATGCATTTTCAAACGGACAGTTTTTATGTTTTTATTTGTTTGTATTTATTATGTTTTATCAAATATATAAAGACTTTGTTGTTAATAGAAAACAAATGCATATGATTGTTCAGACCGAACATACTATTTTGTGTTATTTTGCCAATATCCCAGCACTGTGGCTTGTATGTTTACAAAAGTCAATGTAAGAGTCAATTTTTAATTGAGCTAACTACAAGTGATATAATATATTCCAGGGCTTTGGAGTCGGAGTCGTGGAGTCGGGGCTTTTTGGCCGGAGTCGAAGTCGTTGTGGCGTTTTGGCCGGAGTCATACTCGGAGTCGGAAATGTTGAAAAGTTTGAACTTTTTATTTTTGCATTTAATATGTCAAATTTGGTTTTTGGCCGCATTGATAGAGTTGATATTCAATTGAATACACGTACATAGGAAAATTAGAGGAAAAAAGTGACGATATTAAACTTTTTTTAGTCGTTTCGGAGTCGTGTTTTTGGTCAATGTTGGAGTCGGAGTCGGAGTCGTGGTTTTGGTAAATGCTGGATTCGGACTTTTTTAACCGACTCCACAGCCCTGATATCTTATATATAAAACCGAAACGGCGTATGTATGTATGTGGGTCTGTAATTCTTTTTTTCATTGTTGGCCATTAAGTTGCTATAAAAACGAATATGAAAGAAAATATGTTTGAATTTTTATCGGCGAAGACATTTAGTCAAAATGTAATAAATTAGTCTTCTACCAACTTTTTCCCGGCTTTTATTATTATAATAATGTTTATCATTTACGTGAAGGTATTATTTGACATTTCTTTGACAGCAAATTAGATTTTTTCCTTGAATTTGGACATTTTAATGGGCGAGAATGGGGCGGGCTGTCATCAAATTAAATAAAGTTTGTGATTTTATTTTAACTCTATTTTGGATGTTAGATTTTGTGATATAATTATGTCGAATGATATAACATTAAATAATTATTGGTCGCTTAGTCCGAGCTACGCCGGGTAGCAATACTAGTCTATCTATATATATATAAAAATGAATGTCTGTGTGTATGTCCGCTATGGACTACTAAACCGCTCGACCGATCGATGTGAAACTTTACAAATTTATTGAGTACACTCTCGCAATTGTTTCTGGCTTACCAACCCCTCCCCCCAACCACCCCCCAACCTCCACCACCAATTTTTTTTTTTTAACTTTACGAATTTTTCGAGTTCACTCCTTCGAAGGTTTCTGGCCTTCCCCCTCCATACGCCCCCCAAACCCCACCCCTCCAAACAACCCCCATCCCCCCCAAAAATTGATTTAGAATTTTTACAAATTTCTCGAGTACACTTCCGCGAAACTTTCTGGCGTACACTAAAATTGACTCAAATTTAATTGAATATTTGTGTAATGTCTTTCCTTCAAATATATTTAGATGCTGGCGTAGCAACGCGCGTAGGGTACAGCTAGTATTCTATAAAAGAGAAACCCCCTGCATTATTACAAACTGCACGCCACATTATCAAATTGTAACAACAAAATATATTCTTTTTAGTATAAGGAAGTATAAAATAATCGTTTTAATTAATTGTATTTGCGAAGAGAAGTTCAAATAAATAACTGATGAAGATTTTCAGAGTAGATTTTAATTTTGATCAGTATTAATAAAATGCAACATTTCCTATAGAATGGAATTTGTGTCGTGTGAATTTTGTGGAGTCAAGTGAAACGGCAGGGCTGGCACAACTTCCACAAGCATACAGGAATTGCGACAAACAATGAAGAATTGGGTAAATTATGGATACATATATGGTCACGGGACAGAATTTTTGTAAAGATTTATGAAAAATAAGCACATTAAACGAAATGAATGTAAGGCTTACATTTTTATTTTTGAAATCTTTCGTCTTTAATTTTAAATTTATTATAATGGATATCCTAAAGAATACTTCACAATAAGTATGAAATCGAGTTGTTTTAATTTACAGGAGCAAAAATGCAACCACAAACTAAACAAATAATAATATTATACAGATAGAGACAGTCACATAAGTGTATTATTTGTTTAAAATAAAAAGAATAATTTTATTATAGGCTAATATTAAAAAACAAATTCTTCTTTCAGAACTCATACAATAATCAGTAATATTCTTCAGAATCAATCATTTTGATTCCACATTTTATAATAATCCACAAGAACTCAAAGAGTAAAGCCAAAACATAAAATTATAAGTCAGTATGTATACATTTTTTGAGCTTAGCTTGAGAGGATTGGGATTCTGTTTCGTGACCATATATCCATAATTGACTAAAAATTGTATAATAACACCCATGATGTAAAAAATTTTCATTGTAATTGTTAATCCGTATTAACGAGGTTCGAGCTCCAAGGCATGGGTGTTTGTTTCGTCTTATAATTCTTTCCGAAAATTGAGTGGGCGTAACGAGAACGACTATAGATGAACTTTATTATAAATTGACCGTTTGTGAGGACGCCGCCATCGCGTGAGTGATGTGCAATGTTTTTATATGCAAGCTATATAAATGAAAAAAAATCTTCATGTAGATACATATATTTTTACTGGAACAATATAATTAAGGATTTCGACTGAGGGTGCTTGATGGAATTTCAGTATCAAATTTGAATTGTTTGAATTTTTACTTTTCTATGAGTTTTGTCGCTAACGACCCGGGTTTCGCCTTTCGGCATCTTTAGGCATTTCAAGTGCACGGATGTACTTGAACTGACGCGTAGTAAACAGTTTGTATCGTTTATATACAAAAATAGAAGCAGATCACTAAGTTAAATAGCTTTTAAAATGTAAATTAGCAAAAATTTTATGTACACAAGTTTCAAATGATTTAAGTGGGTTTGTTATAATAATGGGGATTTTTGAAAATATTAATAATAGGTCGGATAAAACCCTAGATTTATTTAAGATATTCCTATGTTATTTTCAGGGGTACCGGCAATTTTTGTACAAAATACAAAAATTGGCAACCTTGTAGACTATCACTGCCACTGATATGACCCTAATATAGTGTGAGAATGGGAAATGAGGTTCGAGAGAAGGAAGTGAAAGATGCTGGCTGATCGCTGATCGTTTCATAACCATATTATGATGAACATTTATGAAGGACGTTCATAGTATCGCTATAATATAATACATCACAAATCGCATGGCATTGGTAAAGAGTGAAATTAGCGGGGCTGTGGAGTTGGAATCGGAGTCGGAGTCGTGGAGTCGGGGCTTTTTGGCTGGAGTCGGAGTCGTCGCGGCGTTTTGGCCGGAGTCGTACTCGGAGTCGGAAATTTTGAAAAGTTTGAACTTTTTATTTTTGCATATAATATTTCAAATTTGGCTTTTGGCCGTTGGGTTGATATTGGGTTGATTTGGGGTTGATATAGGGTTGATATTTAATTGAATACCCATAAATAGGAAAAATAGGGGAAAAAGGTGACGATATTAACCTTTTTTTTAGTCGGAGTCGGAGTTGTGTTTTTGGTCAATGTCGGAATTTGGGAGCCGAGGTTTTGGTAAATGCTGGAATCGGAGTCGGACTTTTTTTTACCGACTCCACAGCCCTGAAAATTAGTATCGTCTGCTGCTACTTGCAAATGACATGAAAATGCTTGCGATGAGCAAAACAGGTCCTAATCTGGAAAAAATTAATTGATGAAATGATTTATATTTTTATTATATCGCCTTTCCACCAAGCATTGACAGTGAACACATAAAAAGTGACTAGTCTACAGTTGCAACTGTCATTGTAACATTTATTTTTCAAGCTTAAAAAACAATACAAAATAATGTTGCTATACTTGGAGAAAACCAAGTTTAATATTAGCCACGTCATTATTCATTTCAATGGCTTAACTCACCACCGACAAGAGGTCGTTCCTGTAGGGCTTAAAAAGTGTTAACTGTCAATTATTGGTGGATAACACATACATTTTAAAAATATAGGGTATTTGTATATTTGTTATACGTTACTTTGTCCTGCTATGCAAGAATTAATTACCTTTATTGCCAAATTTGTTGTTGTTTGGTAAACAATCGAAAAACACCTAACTGTACGTCATCAAAATACAATATCTGGTGAAAAGATTGCTGCTGTGTGTAAGTGTACAGAAAAACCCAAGGCAGCTTATTTCTCGTCGTTCACAAGAACTTGGCTTTTCTGCGACTTCAACTTGGCGAATTTTGAATCGGGCCTTATGTCTTATCCGTATAAAATCCAACTAACCAAGGAACTTCAGGTAAACGACCACAGACAACGCCTGATTTTGTTCTGGAGCAGGCGTTCATCGAAGTATACCCAAATTTATCAAAAAAGTCAACTTTAACAACATGGCCCATTTTATAATGAATGGATATTGGCAGACATTTGATGCTATATTCCATATTTAATGCCGTAAAATACTCTTACAAATGAAATTTAAATTTAGTCGAAATCTCACAAACATCTTGTTTTATTTACATTTCAAAACTAAGCGTCCTTATAAAAAGACCCTTTATATTAAGTCATTCTTTGTACGAATTCAAATAAAAAACTGGTGAATCTCTGCTCTGTTTTTTTTGAAGTGCTTTATTCAAATAAGCGTTTGACAAACTATCACTCAACCACCCTATTTCAACGAAAGTATCGGACTATGACAAATTAATGGTTATAAAATCACTGACGCTACTTTGGGAGATTAACATAAAACTGACATCCGTGTATCAGAACAAAATTTTTAAATTCGTTCCAAAAATGAAATTGCTTGAACTGGGATTTGAACCAGCGCGTTCCGCAACCTATCATGAGATTCATAATTATATAGTCTCACAAGTTCTTGTAAAGTATATACGGTCAATTATCACCTTCATCAGATCTTGACAAATAGTTTGACTGTGGCATCTGCATGTGACATGTTTCAAGTTTATATAAAGCAAATGATACATAGGAACAAACATATATTTATGTCCAAGGTTGATATCAAAAAAGCATACACCCTAATAAGTGTTAGAATGTGGAATTTTTATTTTAGTAAGAAGCGTTTTAATAGTATTCGAATAGTATTTTTTTGTGAAATCAGCAATGATTTTTGCATAATGCACAATGCATAAATAAATTTCCAAACGTTGGACTAATTTTTAGTAAATATAAAAAAATTCTCTGCCACGAGCATCGTAATGTAGTATGATCTCACGCGCGATATACAGAACCATGTCATTACATTATTATTGTTTCACCTTGCCAACTCTTTCGATCTCGAATTCAGATTCTGTTCGAGCTGATGATGATGATGATGTGAGGTCGTATAAGATGAATGAGACGGAGAGACAATATGATAAAAAGCCCATTGTTTTATGAACAGAGCAGAATTAGGAAAACTCTATTGAAATAAAAGTGGAAATATTTGCAATATGAATGAGATACAATCTCAATTGGCGGTACGAGTCGATTTATGATTTTTTGGACTTTTTCAATACGATAAATTCGAAACGTTCGTTGATAAGATAATACAGCCGAATCCTAAGCAAAAGTAACAAAAGTAAAAGAAACTCTCGCACAGCGTTGTCAACGGCATTATTTAAAAAAATATTATTTAAAATTATTTTAAAAATTAATTTTACCTTATCCACGCGTAAGACTCAGTTAAACGCAACGGTTAAAAAATATATTTATATTGAGACGACCAGGGTTTCTTCCTCAATCTGACAGCAACAGACAGCATCCTCCATGGCGTTCGATGAAAGGAACTTAGGGACAGGATGGGAAGACAGGTATCTCTTGATAAAGATTTCAATCGGTATTATCTGTTGACCGTACTCTATCTGAGAGTCGGCTAGTTTATTTACTCAATTTAGATTACAATGTCGATTAGAAACACAGATACATTGCAGTTACAACCACATTTTAAAAGCGTAAGGCCAAACGATTATATTGCGAACTCCTACCGTCCGGAGGGCAGGAGCGACTGCAACTTTCACTGTGCGAGGATACGTGAGAATATTTCGTTCAAAACAGGCGTATTTATACCCTTAGGATTTTAGTGTGCAAGCAGCTCTTCCGATGTGAAACGGCGGCTCCAGTACCGATCGGGAGACGTCGTTTGTAGATGTCGGTTATAAGATTTTATAACATACTTTACTGAATTTATTCGCGTTATATGTTGGACTTGCACATACAGGTACGCGGTGCAATTACTCTTCTACTAAAGGGCATCAACACGGATATTGAAGGCGTCCCTCTGACGCCACCCTTGTCGCAACATATACCTGAAAATCATACTCTCCGTTCATTCGTATATGAGCTGGCGTACAAAACGGCTCTAACAGCTTGGCAAACTAGGTGGTTTGCATCCACCAAAGGGCGTCAAACATATCTTTTCTTCCCAGACGTGACCTGGAGGCTCAAGGTGAAGAGTCTAGCGCCTGGACACTGGACTTCCCAGTTTATAACTGGACATGGCAAATTCAACGGCAAACTATTTGGGTTGGGCAAATTGGTCGAAAGGCCGGATTGCACTTGTGGACACGACTACCAGGACGCTAATCACGTACTGTGGGACTGCCCCGAGATGAATGCCGAACGAGCTGAGCTGTTTGCTGCGGTCCGTCCTCATACGGGCCCAATATGCCACGCTGACTTGATCTCAACCAAGGACAATTTTGAGGCATTCGATAAATTTGCAACATCATATGGGGAACGGGATAATCTTGATTCCTCTTCAGATTCAACGCGAAGTAGATTAAACTCCACGGATTCTCAGTATACAGATACATAAGATACTTAATATCACTCTAACAAAGTGGCTGAGCAAGTCACATTTTCTTTTTTATTCTCTTTCTATTTCTCTTCTCTTTAAGCACCTTAGTGCATGGCTAAAAGATCAGTCCCGTGCAGCTCTGTCTCGGGCCAAGTAAGTGAGGAGTAAATTCGTTTCTTTTCTTGATCGTATAGCGTTATGGAAGGCGGCTGTGAAAAACGGCTGCACACACATAACGGATGGGTGGTGGGACAACCAACTTGTTCACCCAAATATATAATCGTTTAGGTCTTATTATCATTGATTGAGGTGATAAAAAGATCGCCCGAGAGAGTTCTGATACCCTACAACATCGTGCGGTATCAATATGTATATATATTTAAATAAGTAATTACAATTTGGTAATAAGTCTTCATTTATAAATATCAAGTAATACTCGAGTATCGAGTATTTGAAAAACTTGAGTATTTGATACCCGAATTGCAGTCTCTATTGGCAACCCTAACTGCAACACAAAAAGGGTTTTTTTTAAGTTTAAAACTTTTCCACCAAGAAATATTTCCAGTTACACATAGATTATTAATTAATTTCAATCGTAAAATAGGTCTCCAATACTAGCCTGTTCTTTTCGCGCATGCAAATTGTTGGAACAATACAAGCTTCCATAACATGTTACAAATAAGAGAAACAATAATAAATAACAGCACGAAATGAAAACACTGTAACACTTTATTGAAGCACGTCGGAGCGTATTTTTTTCTTGTTTTCCACACATCTTAATTATTCTTATTTAGCTTTTAGAGAAACTCCAACAAAAATAGATATAACATATCGGTTATATAACAGATAGCACGACTGCCGGATGAATGAAATAATTGTTAGAGTCAGTAAAGCTTGACCGTATGAAAATGAATTCTAACAATATTGATTACTTAATGAAAGTATTATGTATACTAGTATACTAATCCGAGTGGCGGCGGTGACAAGAATATTAGAGAACGCACAAAAAATAATGTTTAATCCAGGGCTGTAGAGTCGGTAAAAAAAGTCCGACTCCGACTCCAGCATTTACCAAAGCCACCACTCCGACTCCGACATTAACCAAAAACACGACTCCGACTAAAAATGGTAAATGTCGTCACTTTTTTCCCTAATTTTCCTATTTATGTGTATTCAATTAAATATCAACTCTATCAATGCGGTCAAAACCAAATTTGACATATTAAATGTAAAAACAAAAATTTCAAACATTTCAAAATGTCCGACTCCGACTCCGACTCCACAGCCCTGGTTTAATCTTTCAATACCACAGACTTAAACACCAAGTATACAGCCCACGACTCGAGATTTCAATAAAGTTAAAAAGAATAGATTTTAATGGTAAAAATATGTTACACAAGCTCATACATATACTGCCGTACCAAGTAAGAAAGCAGAGGCTCGAAAAATAGCTGAAATTAAGATTGAAAGATATATGTGGTGCTTACTTTTAAAGCTGTATAAAAACTAAAATACTTTGTGAAAAAATGGAATGTTATAAAGCAGCAATTCTAATTTTCTTAGTAAAGAGGCATTCAATGTGCTTACTTATTGCTTGTTTACAAAAAAAATGGCTCATTTTAGCATCAACCGTTTTTTATAAATCCTAAATAAACTAAACTTCAAAGAAAACATAATGTCATTTTTCTCAAAAGCTTGTGAGTCACTAACTGCCTTCTTGCTTGGAATGGCATTATAGTGCTCCCCTGTATAGATGTTTCCTATAGCGTACGCGGCAGTACCTCGTACAGCTCCTGCATAATTAACTAAAAAACGCAATAAGCCTCAAATTATGTTAAACTAGTATTGCTACCCGGCGTCGCTCGGACTAGGGGACCAATAATTATTTAATGTTATATCATTCGACATAATTATATCACAAAATCTAACATTCAAAATAGAGTTAAAATAAAATCACAAACTTTATTTAATTTGATGACAGCCCGCCCCATTAAAATTTCAAAATTCAAGGAAACAATCTAATTTGCTGTCAAAGAAATGTCAAATAATACCTTCACGTAAATTAAAAACAATATTATATTAATAAAAGCCGGGAAAAGTCAGTAGAAGACTAATTTATTACATTTTGACTAAATGTCTTCGCCGATAAAAATTCAAACATATTTTCTTTCATATTCGTTTTTATGGCAACTTAATGACCAACAATGCAAAAGGGAATTACAGACCCACAGACATACATACGCCGTTTCGGTTTTATATATAAGATTTGAATCGATGATTTTTTCACTTTTTCACGAGTTTTGTCGCTAACGAACCGGGGACACCGATACCAGGGTCGTTAGCGACGTAGCCTATGGAAAAGTACAACACAATGAAAAAATAGCGAAGTATTTTAGTTCTTCTGAAATTTTATGTATATTGGTGATAGCTATTGGTTGGTGGTTGCGAGTAAGCCTAAATAGCTAAACTACTCCCAACCACCACCCGCCACGGCCTTACATTCGGTATCAGCGATCGTGCAACAACGTTAAGCGTATCTGTTCTGTTTGCGAGTATGGAGTTTAATTATGAACCCTATACGTTACTGATTCTAGAAATGCTATTTAATGCTGTCATTAATGCAATCAACAAGAACCGGTTACGGACCTATACGAATAGGTCCGTCCTTGCACCGTATGACGCCGCAAATTTGCTGAAGGCCAAATAATTATTTTTATTAAGTCGGCGTGGCCTACTGAGTAAATCTTCCCGCTCAGAGACATAAAAGCACAAATCCATAGAATGTGATCAGCGTCCATTATATCGCCGCATCTACATGTCGGGCCCTTCTACCATCCGGCCAAGCCTGAAGAGCTTGTCAGCAAAACCACCATGGCCAAAAATAGTTATCAACCATATTCATATATTTTCTTAAGAACTAATATACTTTGCTATTTTTTCATCGTGTTAAAATAGAGTTTTACATATTAAATGCCAATTGAAAAGAAAAGCATTCTAACGAATCAAATTTAATATTGAAACACCTTTAGTATAAATTCTTATCGATATCAAATTATGTTATTTAAAATAACATACTATAGATGTAGTCGTCTACGTTTTAAGGTACAAAAAACATAATCTACATATATAAGAATTAATGTATATAGGCACAGCTTTCCAAATAGTATGATGATAATATTCTCGCCTATCGATATGACATGTAATCATTAAAAAATGTGTAAAATGCACTTTGGTTTATTATGCAATAACGAACGGTCAAATAATATCATTAAGACTTTTCATACTTGATTGAATATCGAATTGAACTGAGTCGACCGCTTTGTAAAGCCTTTTGACGTCTGTATGTTGGTTGAATGGGAGGAAGCAAATCCGTGAAATCGCTGTGCATTAAATTTACTTGCCGGTGAGTTCAACGCACGCGATGTCAAACCCGGAGGCAGGAGCGCACCGAGTTCCACCGCACAATTACATACTGTTGAAAGGAGACTTTCTTTTGTGACTATTCCAAATGAAAATTGTATTGCTATTAAAAAAAAACATTTATCATATACCGTGGAACCCCGATCTACCGTCACGCTTAAGAACAATGTTAAAAAATTCCGCATTAATCGTTCCCTAATTTATCGATATCCCCGTCGTAATCCTGATTGACCGTTTGTGTTCAAGAATTCTTATAAGCAAATTCGACCGCATCGAGTTGGCTCATAGAAAAAAAACTATACAATACATGGTTACAATGTTTCCGGTGATGACTCACTTACTGAGCATCTGTGTCCGCTGTAGAAAGCGATGGTGAAAAACGCAATAATGAAGAATTAATGAAAATAACAGAAGCGTTGTTGGCCTTTGAAAAAATTTGAATATTTTTCTTCTCCCAGGATATAGATTATACATGGGCAAACACCGGCCCGCGGGCCGGATCCGGCCCTCCGAGCTATTTTATCCGGCCCTGATTCATCTCAGCAAAGTAAATAAGAAAAAAAATTAATAGTTCCAGAGGGATAATAATTTTTTAAAACCATTTTCCTAGTCCATCAGCTCACACAAACATCACATATAATTCTTATGGAGGTAAATAAAAAAATATATAAGTAGTAACATTGTGTTTTATTGAATTAAATATTACTTTTTTACGTTTCATAATTTGGTCCGGCCCTTCACTCGGTGACAAAATGATAATTTGGCCCCAGACCTAACAAAGGTTGCCCATGCCTGATATAGATGAAACTGTTAGAAAAATTTGCGAATTTGAAGGGTTTTTGTTAAAATTGAAGTGACAAGCTGCAAAGAAGGAACATACAGACTGACCACGCTTCTTATACACTCGAAAGAGTGGCGTAAGAATGACCTGAATGACGCCGACAAAAAGAAGATTGCCAGAGTTCGAAAATTTTAAAATCCCTCATTTGATATAGACTGAAAGCGTGGGCTAAGTGCGATAGGTGAATTCTTATGCCAGAGGGGAGAAAATTTATTTAGTATCGACGGCTGCCGCAAACTCGAATGAACTGTTAAAGAAGTCAGAGTGTAGTAGGACTTTTTTTCAAATAATAAATACATAACTTTTTTTTTTTATTTTATATTTTAAGCTTTCCGGAATTCATCATTTCCCGCATTTTTCGTTTGTTTTTTACGGTCCCTTGAAAAAAGTAAAATCGTGGCTTCACTGTAATTTAAGAAAATTACATAAACGCAGTATAGTTATATCCTTACATGTCGAATATTATCCAACCAGGTCTGTGGAGTCGGAGTCGGAGTCGTGGAGTCGGAGCTTTTTGGCCGGAGTCGGATTCGGAGTCGGTGCGGCGTTGTGGCCGGAGTCGTACTCGGAGTCGGAAATTTTGAAAAGTTTGAACTTTTTATTTTTGCATTTAATATGTCAAATTTGGCTTTTGGCCGCATTGATAGGGTTGTTATTTAATTGAATACACATAAATAGGAAAATTAGGGAGGAAAAGTGACGATATTAACTTTTTTTTAGTCGAAGTCGGAGTTGTGGTTTTGGTAAATGCTGGAGTCGTAGTCGGACTTTTTTACCGACTCCACAGCCCTGGATTCAACTTGGAACGTCCGGAAGAGGTTAAAACTTAGCAAATCATATTATTACTTACACGCCTTAGTGCGGTCCTGTGAAAAAAGACAGTAAAACTGTTTGAAACATGACAGAAATAATTAAACGTGCGGGCAACCCCATATTATGAACTAATGCGGTATGAACATTGTTATTTCTTGCACACCATGTTTTTGTTTTGACATTACTGTATTAATTTTTTTCTCTTTACGTCGATGCCTGGTGTCTTCTTGTCACATGGTTTATGATACCTCTACCACAATAATGCAATTATTATCTATGTACCACAGTAATGGTAAACATTTTCCCGAATACTACGTTTTGTAAATTTGTTTTCAAATGTGGGTTCAAATTGACATTTTGAAATCATTTACATCGATGCGTGGTATCTTCTGTCACACGGTAGTACGATACCCCTATCACAATAATGCAATTATATCCCACCACAGAAATAAAAGTGATAAAACATTTCAAGCGCCTATTCCAATTTATTGGCTAAGGACCGGTTTCGCTCATGGCGAGCATTGTCAACTGTTGAGTTGACAATGCTCGCCATGTGGAATAAGTACTAAACATGTTTTATTATTTTTATTATAATGCCATTCCACCAAGTATTGACAGTGAACACCTTAAAAGTGACCAGAGAAATAGTTAACATTTTCACTTATACAACGTTTTGCTATTTTACTTTGAAAAGGTTTTAACTGATATTTACATCATCGTGTTGTAATGTTAGTCTAGAATTGTAAATAATTGTTATTAAATCCAATTATGAAATCACAATCACATAGACCTTTTTTTAAAGCCACGTCCATGTATAATTATGTAGTTAAGATCAGAACCGGCTTCGTTCATCGCGACTAAGATCTTAGCGTCGCTAGGGGATAGTTAATACGTCCTCTTTTTTCAAGATCAATTAGTTTAAGACTCTTCTTTCCCCCTAACCCTTCAATCATTTTTTTAAATACATGTATGTTCCTAATTTGGAGTATATATTGTTATTTGAGTATATATATCGCTCGGCATCTCTTTAGTCTGGTTATAGAAGAGATGAGAAGAACGAGGACAGGACTAGTGTTTCTTTAGTCGCTCTCTCTACTTCCTAAAGTATTCGATGTTTAAAAGGATTTGAAGAGTGAGAAGAAATTTAACAGAGATTTTAAGCAGCCACTTTTTTTGTGTTGCTGCTCTCCGACACCTACATATTGAGAAGACCTTTATTCCGGCTCCCTCATAATCGAGAAGGAGCCTCCTATCCGACACTCAGGAGAGGGATTTTGGGGACGGAGTAGGAGAAACATGGAATTCTTTAAAACAAAACACGATCTCAAAGCGTTATGTGGGTGCGTTAGCACCCATTATTTAATCGTTAAAGATTTACACAGACGTTATACAACACACAAATATTACGATAGCGAAGAAGATATCAGGAATTTGACTCGAATTTAATTCTGAGGGAGAGGATTAGGCGCGTGCATTCTCAATGCAGTCCAATCTCTCACTGCTGTATGAAAACAAACGGTTACTTTAGAAAGAAAAAACAATGGCCGTTTCAAAAATCGTTAACACATGCGCCCGCTGATAAGGGATGATTTATCGCCTTATGAACTTTTTATGAAGCACATGCATTGTCGGGCGTCAAGAGATAAGAGAAATTGAAATAACTCTACATTGCACCGCTATAGATTGCAATATAGATTATTATAAGAATGAATTTATTTTATGATATCGACTGACTCATTGACTGAGGTGAACAATAGATCGTTCGAGAGAGTTCTGATGACCTACCACTTAAGGCGGTGTCAATATATACTTGCTCCAGCTCCGCTCCGTGTTCCGAATAGTTTTAATAGGAGGAATATTGTGTACGTATAAAAAGTGAGGCTATGCATTGTTTGTCAGGTTAGCTCTCGAATCAAACGATACCAGGGTTAAAAAACCATAAAATATTGAATTTAAATAACCAGGGCTGTGGAGTCGGTCAAAAAAAGTCCGACTCCGACTCCAGCATTGACCAAAAACATGACTCCGACTTAGACTAAAAAAGTTTAATATCGTCACTTTTTTTCCCAAATTTTCCTATTTATGTGTATTCAATTAAATATCAACCCTATCAATGCGGCCAAAAGCCAAATTTGACATATTAAATGCAAAAATAAAAAATTTGAACTTTTCAAAAATTCCGACTCCGAGTACGACTCCGGCCGAAACGCCGCGACGACTCCGACCCCGGCCAAAAAGCCCCGACTCCACAGCCCTGGAAATTACATTTTAAAAACGATTAATTTTAAAATTTCGAATAAAACTTATATGTATATCGGAGCAGTGGAGCAAAACGATTTGCCGTGCTCCGGCTCCGCTTCTGTTCCGACCAAAAACTTGTTGCTCCACTCCTCCGCGCTCCGCTCCAGATCCGTGAATTTTAAAATGACATAAACACCCATGCCTTTGAACAGTATTATTCAATCGACTGAAAAAAGTGCTGCTTGTACTGAGACTCGAGCCCGTTAAGTCCGTCACGCAAGTCAACGACGTTGATCACTGAACCACAGACCAGGCATCCTAACCCACCCCAAAAATGAGTGGTGCAGCGACCAAATAACTGATAACGAAATACTGAAAAAAAATGAATAGCTCACAATTGTTAAACATAGAAAAAAGGTAAATTTATATACCCTATCCATTCCTTAAGTTTTTCATTAGTGAATAAGCTGACGCGGACAATCGTTGCTAGTTGCCTTAATAATTAAAAAAAAACAGTATCCATTTAATATCATTCATGCATGCTAATTAAAATATTAGTCTTTAAATTGACCGTCACACCACTTACTTTCTATACGTTCTTAATGACTAATTAATAAGTAGTAATTTTTATACGGCAATTATTGTGATGGATAAGGAAATCAATTTAAGTGTCCACAAAATTAGACTTACCATACGTCCCGGTTTATGATCTCGGTCCCGGCCGGTTTGTTGTTTTGTCCGAGTGTTTATTTCGTGTGGGAATGAGACGCGTATCAAAACTTCTGACTGTATGTACTTCCAAATTGATTTCAAAATACATTGAAGATTATCTTATATTACGGAAAGAAAAATAGCAATGTATTTTAATTCTACATAAATTATTTTATATATTTGTTGATAGCTATTTCGGCTTACGCCTTCGTCAGAACTATGTTTAAAACGTGTATTAGAGATAGCTTATATACCCTTTGCTAGACAGGGTGCCTCCTACATAATCTCTTTCTGTTGAAACCATACCTACGTCACATGAAAGAATTTAAATAAGTTTGATTTATTGGTCTAAAGTAATGGTGGGAAACAATAATTTGGGTATTTTTGGGTTATTGATCGTGTGAAACCACTTAAAATCTGCAATTTCTAAGTGCATCTATTTTAAATTGTTTTAAGTTTATTGTTTGTAATGGTTTTAACAGAGGTGAGCTATTAATTGTGATCTGATCGTTAAGAATTTCATTGGACTGATTATATCTATTAATTTCAAGCTGTTCCAATGCATTCAGTTTTAGGCCCTTATTGCAGGAATGTAAACGAATCGGGACCAAATTCGGATTATGTGCTAATTCTATAAGGTGATTTGCATATTGTGAATCAGTTTTTCCATTGTTAAAGGATCTAACATGTTCGTTTGCGCGAATGGATATTTTACTTCCAGTCTGTCCGACATATACTAAATCACATGTACCGCAAGTCATCTTATATATACCGCTTCTATCAAGTTTATTAATCCTGTCTTTACTATTTTTAAGATGTGTACCTAAGTTATTATTGACTTTAAATGCTACATTTACTAAATTTTTAATCTCGTGGTGAATTTTTTCACTAATACTCCCTAAGTAGTTAATTGATTTAAAGAAGAGGTTTTCTTGTATTAAGTTAGGGTAAATAAGTCTATATTATCTTATATGTATATAAAACCGAAACGGCGTATGTATGTATGTGGGTCTGTAATTCCCTTTTGCATTGTTGTTGCAAGTTGCAATATAATAATGTTTATTATTTACGTGAAGGTATTATTTGACATTTCTTTGACAGCAAATTAGATTTTTTCCTTGAATTTGGACATTTTAATGGGCGAGAATGGGGCGGGGCTGTCATCAAACTAAATAAAGTTTCTGATTTTATTTTAACTCTATTTTGGATGTTAGATTTTGTGATATAATTATGTCGAATGATATAACATTAAATAATTATTGGTCGCTTAGTCCGAGCGACGCCGGGTAGCAATACTAGTATAATATAAAGGTGCTATTTTTATCTGCCGTTCTACCATGCATCGTTTTGGTTTATATATTGTTTTTTGGGACTAATGAAACGTTAGTTACAATCGTTACTCGATTCATCGCTTTCCCGCATTAATCGTTTTTTTATTGATACGTTGATGATTAGATTTATAACTGATAGTCATATGAAAACCTTTTAATGTTTTTACTGCCACATCTTAGTGGGGAGCGATAATTTAAATAAATTTAGCAAATAACATGGTATCAATTTCTCCATATCAACTATAAGTGCTAAGTTTTTTTCTTGTAGAAAATAAATTAAAGTATAAACTCGCATTTTTTAAAATATTTACTACAAATCCAATGACTGCAATTTGAAATTCATTTTTTTAATAAACATAGGAATAATAATGAGTGTTTTAAATATTTTTATTAACATATATTGCGACATATTATATTGGTTTAACATTAAAAATAATTTGAATTAGTAAAAATGACAAAAAAACTTATCTGACATAACTCCGAATCTATATTTTCTTAATATTGTGTTGATTTTACAAAGAAAAATGTGAAATATACCGATATTTTTGCATTCAAAACTAAATATTGTTTTTTTGATTAATGGTATAATGACCGAGATGTTATAATTAAGATCATAACTGTTTCCGCTCATTGCGAACAATAACATGTTTAATGCTCGCGATGAGCTAGACCAGTCCTGATCTTTCGCAGAATATATGTGGCAGTAGTAGTATGTGATGTTTTACAAATATTGAAGCAAATTAAAGAATGAACATACTTTAGAAATTAAGGACGACGTCAATTGGCTGGCAACAGCCTCAACACCTGGATAATGTAGAGTTAGACAATTATTAATAATCCATTTAAGTATAATTATCTGGTTATCTTGCTAATGATTTTTTTTACTCTTAATGTCATATAATGTTGATAACCCTGACATCCTTGAAAATTAAAATTGTATGCTCCCAGCTTTTACCTACGTGGTCGTAACAAAGACAAATCATTTTTTTTGTCAAAACTTGTTTGTCACGTAGGTCTTTTGAATCTCCAGTTGCAAGGGCTATTCGGCTGATAAATGCGCTGCCTGTTGATGTGGACATCTTCGGCAGTGAACTTGATGCTTTGTTAATTTTTTTTGTCTTCTTATGTAAATAATATGTTTCTGTTCTGTTTCTTATTTTTAAAATTTTTGTGTAATATGTTATGTAATTTTTATTTGTCAAATGCATGGCGCATTGGCGGTTGCTGTAATGCCATGTATTTTATATAGTTTTTTTGCCAATAAATAAATAAATAATCTTAAAATTTTATCTATAATTTATTTTTTTACTTGTAATTTTGAAAAGATTGTCATCATACATATGATCGTTTACATTCCAATACTTATGCCTAACCAATTACGTATTTAATATATTTCACAACATTCTGTAAACAGGAAAAATACCGAAAACTATTTTGTAAATTTAAATATACGAATCGGATTCAATCTTAAGCATATAATTGCTAGTGAGAATATGTTTCACAAATGGATGAAACACGTGTTAGAACATGTAACAAAATACGTGGAATAATAAAGGTATCAATTTTAATTAAGAATTCAAGCTGAAAATGGTTGGTGGATATCAAATTTGAATCGTTTGTTACACAATTCATGGAGTTTTGTCGCCAACGACCCGGGTTTCGCCTTTCGGCATCTTCAGGCATTTCAAGTGCACGGATATACTTGAAATGACTCGGAATTGTATTATTAATTGTGACACGTGTTTTGCCTCTTTCAGAGACATCTTTGGACTTACTATCGCAAAGTTTTCTTTCGTAATATGTAAAGCAAGATTGATTTCATTATTTTAAGCGATAAATTACAAAATGGAGTTTGGCATTTTTCTTTTTTACCGGAAGCAAGGAGGGGTTGATAGAAATAAAACAAAAAAATAATTTCACTACTTATGACGTTAATATAATAAAATTATTGATTGATGAGATACAATCAATTGAGTAGGAAGTTAAACCCATTGGAAATAAATTTAGCAGTAGCGAGCAACCTGTGCCATTTAGGATTCTATTTAATAATACTTCCTTACTGCTTATACAAACTGCGCACGTGAAGCTAAGAGGGATCATGAATGCCTGTTTTGCCAAAATTACCTCCCATACTAATCTCACTCAACAGCGTAAGCTGACCACTCGTCCTATCCCTACTATTTTCGAAAAAAAATGTGTTTCAGCATCTGGCTAACAATCAATTCTCGTAGAAAACTTATGTTGAGATAAACTCCATAAATAGCAGGACTGTGGAGTTGATAAAAAAAGGTCCGACTCCGACTCCAGCATTTACCAAAACCACGACTCCGACTCTGACTCCAACATTGACCAAAAATACGAATCCGACTCAAACTAAAAAAAGTTTAATATCGTCACTTTTTTTCTCCTAATTTTCGTATTTATGTGTATTCAATTAAATACCAACTTTACCAATCCGGCCAATAGCCAAATTTGACATATTATATGCAAAAATAAAAAGTTCAAACTTTTCAAAATTTCCGACTCCGAGTACGACTCCGGCCAAAACGCCGCCACAACTCCGACTCCGACTCTGACTCCGGTCAAAAAGCACCGACTCCGACTCCACAGCCCTGTATTCAATAATGGCATATACATCCGTAATAATCGGATTTATGTTTTATTTTTTGTGTTCCCAGGCCCGAGCCCGGCCCGGGCCCAAAATCAAACCTTCGTTACTCGATCCGACCCGGCCCACGGGTTTATCCGAGCCCGTGCAGACCTCTAGTCCACATGCTTTACATTGGAAGCGAACTTTGTAGAGAATATGCCTTAACACTTTGTTTACGGGCCTTTTCAATTACCATACTAATTACGCACAAATTTTGTGGCACCGTAAACATTGGGTTAGTACTGTGTTTTATACTAAGTTGTTGTGATGGTGAAAAGAGCAATGGAGTGTGCAAAGCACAAAAGCTATGCAAAATGCTTCAAAACTTTTTGCGCTTTTACTAAAAAAATAATAAGGAACGATGAGCATTAAGCGCCCCTTCCGTTTTAAAATTGTTGTCTCGATAATATTGAAATGTTTAAAATCGATCCGATAAAGCTGTGTCCCCTTAAAATAAATACAAAATGTTCGACTTTCATCTTGCACCCCCACTACACCTGACCGATCCAAGCGATTGGGATTTAATATCTAGAAGCAAAAGTATAGTGTGTTCGCAAATTAACTTAGCATTGAATGCTTGTTCAAAAGCACATACAGAAATCTAATTATTGATGACTAATATAGACCTTTTAATCACACGAATTTGATTAGTATAGGGTATTTTTATAAGGACGCTTAGTTTTGAAATGTAAATAAAACAAGTTGTTTGTGAGATTTCGACTAAATTTTAATTTCATTTGTAAGTATATTTTACGGCATTAAATATGGAATATAGCATCAAATGTCTGCTAATATCCATTCATTATAAAATGGGCCATGTCGCTAAAGTTGACTTTTTTGACAAAATTTGGGTAAACTTCCAACTGCTCCAGAACCCAATCAGGCGTTGTCTGTTCTCGTTCACCTGAAGTTCCTTGGTTAGTTGGATTTTATACGGGTGCAGACATAAGGCCCGATTCAAAATTCGCCAAGCTGAAGTCGCAGAAAAGCCAAGTTCTTGTGAACAACGAGAAATAAGCTGCCTTGGGTTTTCCTGTACACTTTCACACACAGCAACAATGTTTTCACCAGATATTGTATTTTGATGACGTACAGGTAGGTGTTGGCCGATTATTTACCAAACTGGTTGACTCAAATTTGGCCACTAAACAATGAATAATCTACTCAGCAGGACAAAGTAACATATTTTGAGCGTCCCTATTTAAATACCTTTTATAAATACTATTTTTAAAAAAACGCAGCTGTATCCTTTACAAATAAATATTTTTAATTCGGTGCCTTCGAGACAGAAAAACCAAACTTAATTTTCTCTACTTTTCAGGAGAGCCAAATAACAGGTTACACCATTAATTCGCTTACTATTTTTTAACAGATAACAATTGTCTATTCATTATCTTTGGCGAAAAAAGGTGATGCTTTGCTTAAATATAACAGTGAGGGGGTACTATCAACATACTCAAAAATATTTTGGGGGAATGGTTAAAAAAGTTTTCCGACCGCTGTTCTAGTGTGATGTTTTAAGGTATAGTGGAGCTATGAATAAAAAAGTAATTTTAATAAATACTTATTGAACCATCTTCGTAGCCACATCTTCTATTAATATTTGTCTTTTTGACACACAACGTAAAATATCATTTTGTATCTTTCACTCTAAAAGGTTCAATTACAACGAACTTACATAGAATATTTTTTTTTATTTATCACCAATCATATCTATTTTACTCCTTAAATAATACAACATCAGATAAAACCCACCCTATTAAAATTAGTTAGCATTACCATGTTATGAAATTTCGAATTACTATTTAAGGATGTGACATCTAATAATAAGGACATATAGAAATTATAATTGTAAATGCTTAGTGTTAATTATTTATCCAATTGATTGACCGTCATTAATTTGAAACCTGATAATTAAATTAATCCAGATAACCATCAATAAATGTTAATAGTCAGGATGGATTCGGCGTTAATGTTTTGTAATTTCATTCGTAAATAAAAACTTAGTTTATTCCACGTATTGTGTGATAAATGGTGACACGGTGTTTTGTCGCTTCACGAAGCATTATTAGACCTCATATCACATGGTTGCTTTGGAAACATTTCATTTTTGTTCAATGTCTTACCAGGGCTGTCGCTGTTTTTTTTTTACCGGAGACGTAGTCGGAGTCGAATTTTTTTTGAGAAACTCAAATTTTTTTATTTTTGCATTTAAAATGTAAAATTTTGGTAATACGTCTGATTAGTTTGGTAATATTTAATTTAATATAAATATACATATACGTAGAAAAGGTAGGAAAAATACGTGACACAATTAAACCTCTTTTTAGTCGGAGTCGTGTTTTTTTGTCAATGCTGGAATCGGAGTCGTATTGGTCTTAGCACATTGGATTCGAGGGAAATGAAAATAGATACATTACCGACGCGTATTCCACGTTCCCCGTAGCCAATGTGTCAAGATACTTTATAAACAGTCTGTATATTATATGACACACAGATACATAAGTACGCTTAATAAGAGAGCACCTGTATTGCATAGGTGCTACTCTTGATAGTAAAATGTGTTTACAGATTCACATTCAGATAATTGCAGGCCCAATAATAAATTATTTTAACTTCCCGATACAACAGCAATATTGATAGTTTAGTAATCGCATTATGAATTAGTGTTAAGGATTTAAATGACAAGTTATCTTTTGTAATAAACTCGAATTCGTAATATGTACGTTCGGTAAAACGTTGAATCCTTTTTTGCTAGCTAGAATGATTCTTTATTATTAAGGCTTTACCATTTAGACTTACCAAGGATTAAAACCAGGGCTGTGGAGTCGGTAAAAAAAAGTCCGACTCCGACTCCAGCATTTACCAAAACCACGACTCCGACTCTGACTCCGAAATTTACCAAAAACAAGACTCCGACTAAAAAAAGGTTAATATCGTCACTTTTTTTCCCTAATTTTCCTATATATGTGTATTCAACTCGGAGTCGGAAATTTTGAAAAGTTTGAACTTTTTATTTTTGCATTTAATATGTCAAATTTGGCTTTTGGCGGCATTGATTGGGTTGATATTTAATTGAATACACATAAATAGGAAAATGATGGAAAAAAGTGACGATATTAACCTTTTTTTAGTCGGAGTCGTGTTTTTGGTCAATGTCAGAGTCGGAGTCGTGGTTTTGGTAAATGCTGGAGTCGAAGTCGGACTTTTTTTTACCGACTCCACAGCCCTGATTTCAACAGTGAAAGAAAGGGTATTTATTTATATAAGAAAGCTTGAGAGAAACACTAAATAAATAGATGGTTTTTATTACCTATATTTAAATGTAACCCCATTATTTTATTGTATTTTCTGGACTTCAATATATCAACTTTGATTGGTAACTATCAAATATTCAAACCTGATGATTTCAATGGTGTTTAGGAATAACCTTATGACTGATTTTTTAAACAAAATGTGTAGAGGATACCCAAATTAACATGTTATTTTTCAACTCATATTTTAACTCCAGAAAACCGATATTATTTAGAATATTGGTAGAATAATCTAAATTCTGACAACAATTTATTTGTTTACCCCTTAATTTTTTTTTATAATTGTTTGAATATTATTTCTGTAAATTCAATATTTTCAGTTATCAGGTTATGCTCAAACAATACCGATTTCTTGGCTGTTATCTCCTTACTGTATTTTGATGTCCACTAAATAACAAAAATGTAGCATGCATCTTCACTGATTTGCCCCTGTTGCTATGAAATGTTGAAAAAGTACACATTGTGTGTGTATGTATCTCGATGTAAGTATGTGTATGAACTTTTATCTTGGTATTCGAACAGGTAGGAGCGCCCTGGCAGTGTGAGCCGAGCGAAAGACCGCCATTCTTAAACTTTAGTAATAAAGAACCTTTTTTCACATAACCTTATCCTTGACACAATGAGGTGTTCAAATATCTAAAGTAAGTGAGTATTATAAGGCCGACAACAATTACCGGCATTATCTTGTCAAACTTTCACGAAATCATATGGAAATTCAGCGAGCAATATTATATCAAGAACACGATGAAAAGATATCTAAGTATATTGGTTCTTCAAAAATTATATAATTAAAGTTATTAGGGCTTACGCCATCGTCAGAATTATGATGAAACAGTTTTTACCATATTTATTCTCAAATACTAGTTATGAATAGTGTGCCTAGACTATTTAGCAAACAATTCACCACATCGAATGTTGAAAGGCAAATGAACATAACACATAAAGAACAAATTATGTTATTGTTGTAGTGCAAATAATTTTCCACCCCAAAAATTTATTGAGCACTCGTTTTTTCAAACTAAAATGTAATTAAGATACTAATTTGTTGTTTCAAGATTACTTACTTTTGATAAAAAGTGTATCAAGATGTGTACATTGTAGATAATGATTGTCGCAAAAGGAGTGTATAGAAAAAACTAAGTGTTACGCTCGTATGCCTTTCTTATAGTATTTTATTTTTTCTTTATCGTTTGCAATAAAAATCGGCACGCACCACGGTTTGTACTTCTCCATGGATCACAGTTCAGCGTGATTGTGTGTGTAATTCGAAGTATCGAGGCCACAAACCCGCGACGTGTCTCCGAATCGAGCAAACCAGTACGGCAAAGTCCGTCAGCCATATTGGACGTTCGTTCTAAACGTCAGTCGGCCATCTTGCGGCGGAGCTAAAAAACAACCGCCAATCCGAATTCAAAAATTGACATAGAACAATACGTCGTCTTCTTCATTTACGCGAGATATTTTCTGATATAGTAAAGAACCAATTCAAAAGTTTTGTGCTGCGGGTTATTACAAGTTTTTATCATAAGTATTGTGAGTTATTATTAAATTGTGTAAGCCAGTGAGAGCTAAAATAACAGGCGGTGTTAATACACTGGTGAAGAAGATAATATTATTACTTTTAACAGTTGTTTTTTGGTGTCGGTTTGAAAAAAGACAGACATATTTTTGTTTTTGCGGCCAAAGTAAAACTGTATAAAATACTGTGAATCGCTGGAATACAATTTTACACTATCTTTGGTAAGTTATGTTTTTTTAATAAACTATCAATTGTTGATTATAATACACTCATAGAGGTCGCTCAAATTGATTACCTTCGTACAATAAGTTCATAAATGAATGCAATTCTCAACAACCATGTAAGTAGGATGTGGCTTCTAATGATGATTATTGACATTAAAAGTAACCCATATCACGCTATCCTAAAATAAACGTTTCAAGCCGTCGAGTAACCCTAGTCGACCACTTTTAATTTCGCATATTTAAGAATAAAAAAATTATAGTAAATAAATATTTTATGCTTGCAGACATATGCATGGTGATAATGATATCATTTTCGGATTTAATTAATTGATTGAAATGGCTTATCAAAGTGTTAATCAATCCTGTATTGTAAAAACAATCAAATAAAAATAAATCAATGATTAAAATTAAAGAAACGATTACGGATAAATGATCTCTCCTCTTAATGAAAACATATTGAGGCATATTTCTTTTAACACTCTTTAAAGAACACTTATTGGAAGAGCATGTGATGTTTTCTTAAATATGTGTTTAAATCAGGGCCGTGGACTCGGTACAAAAAAGTTCGACTCCGACTCCAGCATTTACCAAAACCACGACTCCGACTCCGACTCCAACATTGACAAAAAGTTTAATATCGTCACTTTTTTTGCCTAATTTTCCAATTTATGTGTATTCAATTAAATATCAACCCCAACAAACCGGCCAATAGCAAATTTGACATATTATCTGCAAAAATAAAATGTTTGAACTTTTCAAAATTTCCGACTCCGAGTACGACTCCGGCCGAATCGCCGCTACGACTCCGACTCCGGCCAAAAGGCTCCGACTCCGACTCCACAGCCCTGGTTTAAATACAAACTAAGCAAATCTTGTTATTATATCGAAATACCTAGGCGCATCGAACAAACATAATTGAAGAATCTTGAGCGCGCTGTAGGTACTGTAATATTTAAAAAGATAATTTATTCAATTATCATTTGCGAAATTGTCCCGCTCTTGAAAAAAATCCAATTAACGTTATTCGTCATATTCTTGCAATCATTTTGTAGAAAATGAAAATCTATCAAGCGTAATAATTGATTTAATTATAAGACACAATTTTATTTTGCTATTGAATTCATACCTTTGAAGGCAAACGGTTTACCTCGACTTTCACACGTACTTGATTCCTGAAAATATGTGCAAATGTTCGAGAGTAGAGGTATGTTAAAAAACATCAAAAATTGTATTTTATCAAGTGTCCAATTTAGTATTCTTTCGATAGAGGTACTGTGTGAGACTCAATCAACTCATTTACACATTTGTTGTTGACATCCAAGTTTATTTCACACATCTGGCTAACTATGTTATCTGCAATATAATTTGGAATGAGGGTGCTCTATGGAATTTCAATTTTGAATCGTTGGAATTTTGTACGTTTCCATTAGTTTTGTCGCTAGCGGCCCGGGCTTCACCTTTCGATATATTCAGGCATTTCAAGTGCATGGATGCAGTTGAACTGACGTTTAGTGACTTTTGACTTTTATAATGACAATTTTTACGGGGACTTGGGCGGTAGCCTAATCCCTTTCATCTATATGCATGTTGGAGTGGTTAAGTGGTGTCGGTTTCTTGAGGGTGGTCGCCCAGAGCGGTGATACAATAACCTCGAGTGGAAATTTTGAACAGTTTGTATCGTTTATATACATAAATAAAAGTAGATCACTATTAAAATATGAATTATTGAAACTGAAATTTTCGCTAATTCAATTCTTTTAACTTAGTGATCTACTTCTATTTTTCTATATAAATGATACAAACTGTTTACTACGCGTCATTTAAAGTACATCAGTGCACTTTAAATTCCTTAAAATGCCGGAAAGGCGAAACCCGGGTCGTTGGCGAAAAAACTCATGGAAAAGTACAAAATTCAAACCATTCAAATTGCATCTGCAATAGTTTCCGGAGTTCAGTCCACAAAAATGTGCGTAATATCGAATTGTGCGAAAGCAGAATGTTCGAAAGTCGGGGGCTGATTCTAATTAAAAAGATAAATAAACAAGAAACATTGATGCACTTTAGAGATATCAGCTGCTTGACCTTTAGGAGTAGCAGTGAGCGAGACGATTTAAAGATGACGACTCAATAACTTGATAATTTTGTAATATTCACCGTTTTAGATATTCCTTGACATTTGAGATACCTGAATATTTAAATGATAATATTTATTTTTATCATTTTCAAAGCAATGAAAACGAATTCTTTCGCCTGGCAATCTATTTTTATTGCACTGAAGAATAAACAGATTATTTCTGAGCTCGGCGGTTTTGAGTTTTGATTTATTTGAATTTAATTGTTTTAAAAAAATATAATACA
The DNA here is from genome assembly GCA_028554975.1 of Himalopsyche kuldschensis. Lineage (NCBI taxonomy): Eukaryota > Metazoa > Arthropoda > Insecta > Trichoptera > Rhyacophilidae > Himalopsyche > Himalopsyche kuldschensis. Next base: position 515,432 of record JAHFWI010000031.1, on the reverse strand, counting down.
TAACATTTCATCTGACGCCAATGCGCCATGCATTTGACAAATATAATAAATATAGTACATAAAAATATTTATATTTTTTTTACCATGTATCCGCTCCCAAGTTGGAGTACATGGATTCCTCACGGAGTTTATCTTAACATATGTTTTTCTACGAGAACTACTTGTTACTCAGCTGCTCTAACCTATATTTTTTGAAGAGAGTAGGGATGTAAAGGATACGAGGACTAGGACAGAACATCCATTGCCTCTGAGCAGAATCGATTTATCTATTTATAATGGCACAAATTCCCATGTAAAAGTCGAGAATTTAATTTATCAATATATCTCTTTTTTTAAATTCTAATTAATAAAAATAGTCCCTTTTCACTTTAATTGTGTTGATTAATCTAATTCAATTTTTACTACTTCCACAAATATTATCTAGAGCTCAGGACCTGTTTCATTTATCGCTAACATTTTCACTTTACATGCGTGCGTTGTAGATCGTGAAGGGTTAACAACTGTGTCCGTTCCTAATGCAGGAAATATCGTCTCGAAAAAGAGTTCTATAACACTTTCCATGGATTCGGCTGTAACTTTGTGAAAGATCATTTTATATTTAATAAAAAATACATTTGATTATTCCACGTATAGTGTTACTAATTGTGACACGTGTTTCGCCTCTTTCAGTTCTCAGAGTTCCAAAACTACAACAGTTTGAATTTTAGAATAGAAAAATGATGTCAATTACATAAACAACCTGTGTTTGGAAGACGATGTTAACGTTTTTAAAATTAATTATTCAATATTTAAATCTGTCTGGATTTGCTTATCAAATCTTTCATTAAATAACCAAGGAAATTTGAAATCAACAACTGCAGCCATCGTCGGTCCCTGTGGTCTAGTGGCAAGAGCTTTGTCCTAGCGATCTGGGGACCCGAGTTCAATTCTCGGCAAGGTTGGATTTTTTCAATTTGAAAAAAGAGATCTTGGGCTGGGTGTATGTTATTTATCGTTGATTTTGTGCACAACTGATTTATTATTTATCATCGAGTTAATCTCGTATGACTTTCACAATTAAGAATATTTGGCGCATTGGCGTAAGCTGTAATGCCAAATATTTTATTTTTCTCTAAAATTAAAAATGAAAAAAATAAAAAAAAATCTTTGTAAAACTGACATGAAAATACCAAAGCCATATATTTATCAAAACATCAGTTTGTTACATTATAGTAAGTATTTTCAAAGTGAAACATCGACTATTAAAGTCAGAATTATGCAATGCATTGTACTCAATATAAAAAAATCTACTGAATATAATCTAAACCCCGAATATCAGATACTTTCAAGGGCAAATAGAACACAGACAGCAGAGTTATTTGGTCGTCGTTCATTTTGTGTGTAGAGCTATTCCTATTATTGAACTTTTGTTTTTGTCTCAAGGACTGCCTGCATTTGTTTTTTTTCCAAACGCGAGCCGGAATACCAGTTTTGAAAGGGAAAGAGGTGGAACGATATAAACTTACATACATATGTACACTCACCTATTTATACGTTTCTATAATACGAAAGGTATTTCTATCAGTTTCAAAGCCGCGAGGTGCGTTTTAGTTCGTGTTGAATGTATTTTATGTATCATGTACCATGGCAACACTTTGATTTATAGTTGAAAGTTTTGAATTTAGATTTTTTTGTAAAAACGCATTTTTCCATAGACGATAATTCAAAAAAAGAACGTCACATTTATTACGGTTGGCGTGTTTGAAATAAACTAATGTGTAATCAATTCTTTTTATCAAATTAGAATTTTTGAATTTTGTACAAGTTTTGTCGTAACAATTTCGCCTTTCGGCATCTTCATCTTTTGTTGTTTCACGGATGTACTTGAACTGGACGAACAGTTTGTATCGTTTATACAAAAATATCAAGTAGGTAACTAAGTTAAAAATTTAAAAATTCAGCGAAATTTGAATGAATACAAGTTTCAATGATTTAAGTGGGTTTGTTATAATTACGGGGATTTTTGAAAATATTGACAGATGATAACATAAGAATATTTAAAAAATAAATCTATCCGACCTCTCGTTAATGAGTTGATTGTTTTTTATTATTATATTACACCGATAGTAAATATCGATATTTAAAATAGCAAAACAACAATAAACTGACAATAAACCATGTTCGTTAAATGGTTTAAATATCCGTGCACTTGGAATGCCTGAAGAAGCCGAAAGGCGAAACCCGGGTTTTGTTTCAAAACTCATGGAAAAGTACAAAATTCAAAAAATAAATAATGTGACATTTTGTTCAATCAAAATACTTAATTCTTTTTATACTTTAAAATGAAATGGCCGCCGACGACAAGTGTTCCCTATGCTTCTTTTGTTGTTTCATAAATTAACAAAATAGTTTGTCATTAAAAATATCAGGTTATTTTAATTTAATTTTTAATATATGTTTTTAAAAAAATGGCATGGTACTTTTATTATTGTATTTTAAATGTAAAAAAGCATGACTGGTTTAGTTTTCTTCACATTTCTAAACACAGGTTCGTTTTTGTATACAAACTTTTTCAGGGCTCAAATATCGAATCAAAACATAAAACAACAATACACTGGAATAAAACCATGTTCGTTAATTGGTAAATATTCACCCTTAGCACCAAGGGAGAAAGGTTTGTTTCTATACGAATCTATTTAAATAATTTGACATTTCGTTCAATCAAAATTTTCACCCTGATTGACACATAAGCTCTTGGCCACCGACAAGTGTTCCATATATATTAGGTTAATAAAATAAAATAGTTTGTCATTAGGTTAAGTAGAAATATAGATCAGCAATTAATAAATAGGGAACATTTTGTCGACGGCCATCTTGGATTAGGTGTCAAAGTGTACAATTTTTGATTGAACCTTTCAATTGTGATATTACCGAAATTTCTTTTCAACTTTTAAAAGTTGTTTTTTCATATACAGGCATCAACACAAACTAGAGTTATCCACCGTGTAGGATTCGATTGAAAATTTTCTATTTTTAATGGAGTTATCTTGCACTTCGTATGTCTCACCCAATTGTGTCAATAATAATATATAATTATGACATACATCTTAAAGAATTGCTCGCAAACTATTCCATTATCTGTAAATTGATAAACCTATTTCTCTACAACAAACATAATTATCGATATGCATGGCAGATTTACGATTCAATCACGTTTTTTTCACACATTTGGCTTAATTAAACATACCAAAGTTAAAAAAAACTTTTTCTTCGACTGATACAGTAGCAAGTTAATTAATTTTTCAGTTTGAATTCGTGTAACAGTAGAATTTTGATATAATAAACACTCAATCCTCTTTTTCAACGTGGTATAAGTTTGGCCGGAGCGTACTCGTCGGAAATTTTGAAAAGTTTGAAATTTTTACTTTTTGGCTTTTGTCGATTTATCGATTCTGTTCGAAGACACGGGTATCTGTGTTGTCGAACAACTCTTTCGCACCCATCTTATCCTACATATATGCTAGGAATGATAAAATCGAATAGCTAAATACTAGTTCTCTTTCTTTTTGTACATACTCTCGTCAAACTAAAGAGATTGAGCGACTGAATAAAAACCTTACTTTAAGCAAACTTTGCGATAGTAAGTCCGAAGATGTCTCTGAAAGAGGCGAAACACGTAACACAGCTAAAGCACAATACGTGGAATAATCAAAGTTATTTTTAATTTTATATAAGAAGAATAACTGTTCCCGCACACAATATATGTCTTAATACCATCATTAGGAAACCATATTCTCCACTACAGGCTTGGGATTGAATTTAAAAAAATATATTTAATATAATATATAACGTTTATCATTTTCTTGTTCTCACATATGCACATATTGTCGATAACTTCTTCTTTGGGCCATTCAGTTATAATATCTGCCTTTAAAAATATTCAATACAGAAATGGCTACGAAAAATATTGTCATTTTCGCTCGAGCAATGTTGTCAATTTTCGCATTGAGTAAAAGTAAATTAACCAACCGAAAAGCGCACATGTCTAATTGCACAATTTTTTTTTCGCCGAGATTAGTTCCGGTTTCTACTCCGTGCTCGCGAACGAGTGCCGCAACAGTCTCAAGAGCAAGTTCGCAAACGATTTTTTAATCGGCCATTCGCCGAGCCGAATGCTTTTTTTTCTAATTGCCTGAAATAATAATGCCGAGAAGTTGAATGTCGCTGTCCCCAATATTGGTCAAATAAGTAAGCCGCTAGGCGAGTAATGTTACGTTGACATTAATCTGACTAATCAATTGTGGATAATTCACGTTTTTTTTGCTCAACCAATCCAAGGCTTAATACTTTCGATGGTTTCGGTGGTAAATTTGTGGAAGTTCATTTTAATATAAAATTTAAAATAACTTTGATTATTCCACGTATTGTGCTACTAACTGTGACACGTGTTTCGCCTCTTTCAGAGGCATCTTAGTACTTACTATCGCAAACTAATGAAGATGCCTCTGAAAGAGGTGAAACACCTGTCACAGATAGTAGCACAATACGTGGAATAATCAAAGTTATTTTAAATTTTATATTAATCCAAGGCTTGTTGCATTAAGGGTTTACGACAAAAGATTTTATTAAATATCACATATTAATCGACGTTCATTTTTTAGTCATGACCAATTCCAACGTGGAGCATAGATATTCCTCCCGCGGAGTTAATCTCATCGTGTGTTCTTTTCTACGAAAACTGGTCGTTACGTCAATTTATTGGATCATGACAGGTTTAAAATAAGCTGAGGTAAAAATGTGTTATTATTTTTATTATAATGCCATTCCACCAAGTATTGACAGTGAAAACCTTAAAAGTGAACAATAAAAACAATGTTTCCTTTCCTAAGTTGAAAAACATAAAAAATATATTATATATTTTGGAGTGCAAAAGGTAAACGTCTTAAATTGGCAGTCCCAGATAATTATCGATTGGATTTCCATGAACACGGTGAAAAGATAATCTAAAATACATTAAGTGAATGATAATTGTCGAAAGGCAAATTAATCTCCACTGTTGTTATGCGACAAAACTCATGGAAAAATAAACGCTTTTTGGAGAATTAAAATCTATAATTAAATACGATATTGAATATTTGCCATCACAGCACAAATTGTACGAAATACAAAATTTAATTATTGATTTTAATGGAAGTGCAAAATTTCTACTACTAAAAGAATATCTGAAAATTATTCGTATATAGAAACAAAAAACACTCTTTTTATTATATTTTACAACCAATACAAATATTCAACGGTTATATCATCATAGAAAGACGGAATATTGATTCCACATTCCAACTTTCCACATACTTAAGCAGAAATACAAAAGTTTTTGTAACTATAAAGAGGTTATTAACTGCAAAGTATTAGATCGTTGGAATTTCATATTAGTGTTTTACCAACAACTTTACCAATTGATTAATTTAACAGTATTTTTACAGCTATAGAAAATCGTTAATCTTAAACAATCTGTAGTGGTTTCATATTTTTTAAATTCCTCTGTTATCTGATCAAAAAACATGATCTCTATAGTTTGTCTCTATTAATTCTAAATTCAGTTAAAGCTGCGGAATTTTGTTTTGCCACTCTTAAAATAAAAACGTTCTTTGCCTAACTTGTTGTATTTTGTTTCTTTTCTGCATTTTGGTTTTTAAACTATTCGCTGTGTATGAATAATGTTTCATTGTGAATTTTGCTAGATAACTAAACCCTTTTATTAGATCAAAATGTGCACTATATAGTAGAAAATTTATTTTGCTACAAACCATAGTATTAAGAACTTCGAAGGGTGCTTGATGGAATTTCAATATGAAATTTGAATCGTATGAATTTTGTACTTTTCCACGAGTTTCGTTGCTAACGACCCGGGTTTCACCTTTCAGCATCTTCAGGCATTTCAAGTGCACGGATGTACTTTTGCTCGTCGTCGAGTGCTCAGGACAATACATTTAAATACACATTTCAATACTGTCCAATTATAAATATTAAAATATTTAAAATTTAAATGTGAATCGGATTACTCCAACGGAACTTCTTTAATGAATGAAATTGCGGCATTGAAGGAATTATTTAGCCCTGAATCCAAGCCAATTCGCCAAACACAAGTATTATGATAAGATATTGATAGCACCCGAGTTGGGTGAAGGCAACAAAAACCACTACTTGGAGTAGGTATTCATAATATTATTCTTTAAAAGTGGAAAAATTTTGTTGTGATGTTTCGTCGATTTTGTAAAATATTTCATCAAAAATTATAACGAATACTAATATCCGGGTTGGAAACTCTAGTAACAGTGAAAGCCCGTCTTCCAAGATGGGAGCGGACACAAATCTTAAACGGTTGTTTCTTTTTGAATACAGAACTATCAGTAACGGCGTTAAGGAATCAGGTAATGAACACTCAAACTTATGACTATTATATTAATGTTAATTGTAGATAACGCAATTCACATTTTTTTTTGTCTCGCATGCAGATGCATCCAACATTTCAGAGTAGCACCGTTTGATTAGCTGGCAACTGGTGGCCGTGTTGTATTTCATCTCCAAACCAGTTTTCAACGAAGATTTCTCTCATTAATGGTGGCCCATTTGATTTCTGTATAATAGAACCATAAAACAGAGATGAACTTCACAAAATGCCTGCCCACATTTCAATGAAACCATTCTTATGGTATGCGTGTACAGTGCGTTCAAAACTTAATCGCCAAAGCTTAGTTATTTAAGGCATAGGTTCCCAAGTTTTTTCGTTGTGGCGACCCTTATTTATAAAAGCTATTTGACCCACGTTCCCCAAGGCACTTTTCATGAGTTAATTAAAAAAAAAGCAACGAAAATGCATTATATTGAATATTTTTTTTAGTTGAATGTATAAGTTGGCAACCCTACAGAAAATCCGTCGCGACTTACTTCGGGGTCGCGAATCATGGGTTGGGAACCCGTGTTTAAATGTGCTTACTGTCAATGGCATTATAATAAAAATAATAACACATTTTTAGTACTTATTCCATATTAAAAATATTGTTATCAGGAACGGCATTATTGAGCATTATCTTCAAGTGATAATGCTTGCCATGAGCGACACCGGTCCTGATCCAATAAATTTTTTGTGGGGTAAGTACTACAATTGAGTTATTATTTTTATCACTATTAATGTGTTCACTGTCTTGCTTGCTTGGTGGAGAGGCATAATATTAGAAGCAAAAAAACGTTCTTATTTCACATTCAATTTATTTGGATCAGGACCAGTTTTGCTATTAGCGAGCATTTTAATACATAAATTTATTACAAAAGATTTATTTCCGAAGGTAATATTTTTATCGGGTAGTTTTTTCTACTGTGGGAGTTATAAAAACAAAACTACGAACCAATTTCAAATTTGAGACGTTTAATTCTATAATTCATTATTTTTATTATTTTTGAAATATTTGTTTTATTAATTAAAATAAATATACTAATGAAATTAAATAAGCTTATTTATCATATATTCATATACATAACTTTTAATTAATATTATGCATTATAGTACATCTGAAACTACTCGAGTATACTCGAGTATTTAAAAAAAAATACTACCCGCTACTCGAGTAGTTCAGATGTCGAGTGATTGGAGTCTCTATAATACAAGCAACAAACATTTTTCTTTGTTAACAGTATGTTGCTATTTTAATAATCCTAGTATCAGATACGATAAAAGTACATTTATTAGTACCATGATAATAACAAATTGGCAGTAAAGTAGCTTTGCGGGTTTTGCGCTTACCCGCGCGTCGGTTGCTTTAATTGCTAAGATTTTATTGACACGTAATTGCTACGAATTTCTACGACTATTTTTCTTTTTGACGCAGATGTTATTGTAAATGTGTAGACTCGATAAAGGTGCAGGTGAAAAACTTAATATTCCAAATAAAAATACTTCATTGCATGAGTGACCATTAGGGCTGCCAACGGTCCCGGATTGGCCGGTATTGTCCCCTTAATACTGTCGTCCCGGTTGAATGTCAAAAACCAATATTACCTACACTCAAAAAATGTACAGTGAAACCCCGATCTTACGTTCTCGAATTATACGTTTATCCGCGCGGTGCGTTCATTTTCTATAGTCCCGGCATTTAGTTCACATAAAAAACTTTCCCGCATTCATCGTTTTCCGGATTAATCGTTTGTTTTATACGGACCCTTGAAAAACATAGAATCGGGGTTTCACTGTACATCGTTTAAGCCCACACGACCTGGAATTGTTACAGAAATAGTTGGCAAACCCAGTGACCATAGATTACTTTACCGGGAAATAAAAGTCACAGATAAATGGTTTGTCATTCTGTAATGAGCAACCAAATCTTCCTTATTCACTTTTGCTATATTCTTTCAGAATAAATATCATAAGAATCATCAAATTAATCCAATTCTTACTGCTTTAAGTAAAGAGATATTTCCATTCTAATAAGATTGATAGTTAGTTTGTAACGGTATGAAATTAAAAGACCTATACCTGTCTTAGCAATGACTTATCCGCTTTATTGAATTAATATTAAAACATTATCTTCTTATCCAAATATTCTTATGATATAAACCAGTGATCGCCAAACGGTCACTCGTTTCTCATTTTCAGTAGCTCCATATTTATAAATTTTCCTAGGATCGAATTTTATCAATCGTTTGGGCGCAAAAACAGCAGTCTTTAAAAATTTTAAGCAATTGCAGCATTATCGTCATTTAAAATATTTAAAAAGTTGCTCATCAGACAATTTTCATTTATGAAAGTAGCTCACATCCTTATTAAGTTTGGAGACCACTGATATAAACTATTACTACGCGTCAGTTCAAATTCATTTATGCACTTGAAATGCCTGAAAATGCAGAAAGGCAAAGTGTATAATTCAAACGATTCATGTTTGATAATGAATCTCCGTCAAATATCTTCAGTTGAAATACTAAATTATACTTATGATTCCATTTGAAACAAAATATCAATGACGTGTCCTGGTGACTTTAAATTAACTGTTTCTACTTGGTGAGTTGTGACCGAAATTTTAATGCATCGACGTGAGTGGAATAAATTAATTACAAAATCTCGATGCGGTAATGTCAATTATGCAACTGCGCGTCTATCTACATGTATCGCTACCTTACTTGTAATTGACACTTTTGGTCGGAAAAGCTTATATTTACCGCGTTCTATCATATAAATATATGAATTTCAGAATTATTTATGGTTGAATAACGGAGTTAGCAGAATTCCAGAGTTGCACTGCATCTGCACACTTTTTTAACTAAATTTATTTGACAACGTTTTCAGTATTTCCATCATTAGATCTTTAAAATAAGTAATTTAAAACATTTTTACGTGCTCATTGTTGTGAATTTGAATCAATCGAAACAGTGTCAAGAGCAGTTAAAGCCTTTTCAAAGTAAGGTGTCGATATGTTGTTGATAGGCAAAGGCGTGTGTAATATTCAAGTGTCATTTCGCTCGGAACGTAAATTAATAACGCTATTTTACCGTTAGTTTTGTGATAGTCGCTGTATTTGCACATCCGGAGATAGTGATGTTGTCGCTATTTAAAGTAAACTACTTGGCCCATTGAACTTAGAATATTACATTAAGGAATGCGAAACTTTACATTAGGACCAAGAACCACATACTATCCAATGTGTGGCATCCATATATAATACCATCCTTCAGAAAGCTATGGCATCACTTTAGGGTTTTCACTGTTAGTATTTGGTGGAATGGCATTATAATAAAAATAAAAACACATTTGAAGTACTTATTCCATATTAGATTTGTTAAGTTCAGGGCCGGTTTTGCTCGTCGCGAGCATTATCAACTGATAAAAAATGTTATTATTTTTATTATCAAGCTATTGTACATATGTTAATGTAGAATGAGTATAGACATGCTCAAATTTCATCACTAAAATATCAATTAGACATTTATATATAATTAAGGATTTCTACTGAAGGCGCTCGATCGAATTACAATAGAAAATTTGAATCAATCGAATGTTTTTTACTTTTCCTTGAGTATTTTCGCTAACGACCCGGGATTTGACATTCGGCATCTTCGAAAATGTCAGGTTCACAAATAAGCTTGAACCGAAGCCCAGTAAATAGGCATTAAGAAATAAGTTCATTCGTGCACTTGAAATGCCTGAAGATACCCAAAGGCAAAAACCGGTGGATACCAGAAAAAATCATGAAAATGAATTGAATTCAAGAGATTTAAATTTGAAATATATATATTTTGCATCACTGTAAATTATATGTATAAACATTTGTAAAACTAAAGTTGTAAATTCTACATTTAACCAATGTGGGTTTTTTTTATAAACAAAACGCGTCTTTTAAAAATTCAACTAATGGGTCAAGACTTTTTAACGTTAGAATAAAAAAACTGGTGGTTTTCCATAAAATTATCTATTGCTAAATTTATATGTAAAGTCAAGAACACTTTTTTTACACGATAATGACGTAACAGGCTTATAAATTACGCATTTCAATGATGATTTCAGAGAAAATTTCGCTGTCACTATTGTTTTAAAGCTACACATATTTTCCAACCCCAAATGCTGTACACTGTTTCAATAGGATGTAAACAAATTATTAAGAACTCGATTTTCCGAATTGATTACGGTATTTAAATGAGTCGAAATAATCTCGACAGTTTAAACTATTGATATTCTCGATATTGTCTGTAATTGAAGAGTTCTGCGACTACTCTCACCTTCCAAGAAATGACTTACTCTTACCTTAGATATGTCTCATAGTAAAGGGTCTTTTTATATGGACGCTTAGTTTTGAAATGTAAATAAAACAAGTTGTTTGTGAGATTTCGACTAAATTTAAATTTTATTTGTAAGTATATTTTACGGCATTAAATATGGAATATAGCATCAAATGTCTGCCAATATCCATTCATTATAAAATGGGCCATGTCGCTAAAGTTGACTTTTTTGACAAATTTGGGTAAACTTCCAACTGCTCCAGAACCCAATCAGGCGTTGTCTGCGGTCGTTTACCTGAAGTTCCTCGGTTAGTTGGATTTTATACGGGTGCAGACATAAGGCCCGATTCAAAATTCGCCAAGTTGAAGTCGCAGAAAAGCCAAGTTCTTGTGAACGACGAGAAATAAGCTGCCTTGGGTTTTCCTGTACACTTTCACACACAGCAGCAATGTTTTCACCAGCTATTGTATTTTGATGACGTACAGGTAGGTGTTGGCCGATTATTTACCAAACTGGTTGACTCAAATTTGGCCACTAAACAATGAATAATCTACTCAGCAGGACAAAGTAACATATTTTGAGCGTCCCTATTGAAATACCATTATATTACTAAGTAACCGATCGTAGATTAGTAAGTCAGCCCATAACACGACGGTGTTGTGATAGCTATAAATTCACCCGCCAGTCTACCCAGAATGAACAATTGTTTCCAACAGTACGAAGTGATTGCAAATTGATGTTATATATATTCATAATTATTAATGCAATTTATAAGCGTTTTACCTGCAATTATTTTATTTAAAAACAATGATTTCCTTGCAAAAACTCAGACATTCATCGTCGTTATTAATAAGATCACTTTTATGGTGTTCACTGCCAATACTTGATGGATGGCACTATATTTATATATTTGGGTGAACAAGCTGATTGTCCCACCACCCTTCCGTCATGTGCGTGCAGCCGTTTTTCACAGCCGCCTTCCATAACGCTATACGACCAAGAAATTAAACGAATTTTACTCCTCAATTACTTGGCCCGAGACGGAGCTGCACGGGACTGAACTTTTAACATAGAAATAAAAAAAAGAAAATGTGACATGCTCAACCATATTGTTTAAGTAATATTAAGTATCCTATGTATCCGTATACTGAGAATCCATGGGGCTTAATCTACTTTGCGTTGAATCTAAAATGACAATAAAACATTTTTTGTATTTATTCCATATTAGATTTATTAAGATCAGGACAAGCTTCTTTCATCGTGAACATTATCAGTTGATAATGCTGTAACGAAAATTGTGTTGTCTTATGTTTGCTTTTTGTTTCATGAAACAATTATCGCCCACTTCATAATCTTCTTTCTTGTAGCCTTAAATTCAATATAACTAATTTGCTATTAATATTGTTTTCAATTAATACTTAATTAATCGACTATTTAGCAATCTTATCGGATCATATATTCGATACACGAAAACAAAGTCGAAAATCGAAATATTAATCCTCGATAAGTTTTTATCAATCGAAAAAAACTAAACCTGTATTTAATTAATTTAACTATGCCAAAACACACTCGACGGGGTGGCAAAGATATTAATTCCAGCGCCTCCAAATGTTCGTAACGCGATGGCCTGGTTTTTTTCTAAGTGTATACTCGTAAATTGAAAATGGCGCCGGCTTTAAAGAGTTTAATATTATAATATATTAACCGTTAACTTGCCGCGGAGATTGAATTATTTCAAACGTTTTGTTCAATCATGATCAATCGTATATTCTCTAGGCCAGGGTTCTGCAAAACTTTGTTTGCGATGGAACACTTTGCAAACCCGGAAATTTTAACGGAACACTTAGCTTTGTTTTTAGGTCGAATAATTCCTATATATTTCATAATATTAGTAGCGCGGATTATTGCTCTGTCAATCTTGGCAACTGTCATGAAACTGACAAGATTATTCAAACGGTCAAGTAAAAACAATATAATTTAATATTTAAAATTAACTTCCTCAAAGCTACCGCCGAATCCATTGAAAGTATTAAAAACAATATATCCCATCTCTTTAACGCGCACGGTGTCAGAAAGGATGTTCTTCCGCCTGTACCTAGATATTACTGTATTAATCAATATTTACTGGCACGGCTAGCCGTTTGGTCAATCTTGGCAACAGTCATGAAACTGACAAGACTTATCAGCCATTCAGGTAAAAACAATATACCCCATCTCTTGAATGCGCACGGTGTGAAAATAGTGGGTCTTCCGCATGTACTTACGTCGTAGACATCAGTAGAGATATGTCGTCACTATCCTTTTAATTTTAACTAAAAGATATATTTACGTTAGCCGGAACATGGTTAAAGAAACCCTGCTCTAATAATATTGTTTTGCGATTTATACATCGTTGATAGTGCTTGAAAGATAATATTAATATACACAATATCACTTTTGAATCACACACTCCATAATTTAATCTAAGCAGTGACATTAATTACCCAACCCTGCCTGATTGATTGCATCTCATAAGTTAATATTTTGTAATGCTAACGTCATTAGTAGGATAATTATTTGTTTGCTTTGTTTTGATTCTATAACCCTCCTTACTTCCCGTAAAAAAGGAAAAAAAGTGAGGTTCTATTTTTGAGCTTGGAAAAACAAATTAAATGAAAGAAGTCGATGGCAGCTTGTATATCAGAAGCCACATAAAAAATGTACCGCATCGGCTATATTAATATTCGGCTTAAAGTGGAGTTAAGATACAGCGCAATGGCCAACTGTCACGTATAACGGCTCACAGCTATTTCAAGATGGAATTCATTTCCATTTGTTAACTTCAACATTTCCATTTGTTAACCTTTTTGCTCAATTCATTTTAAGAATATCACGCGTCAAGAGTTGTGTTGGAAATAGTACCGACCACACTGAAGTACCCGAGAGTAGGGTTGGCGATGCCGGGATTTTAAATATCAATTCCAGTATTACACAAATGAATCAAAATGAAGAATGCAAAATAAATACGACGAATTGTGATAAATATTTTGTCAGTCAACTGATTGACATAACAACATGAAATTTATCTGCCCTGTGATTAAAGTGCAGTATGAATCTTAATTCGTGGGTTAGCTGAACTCGACCACTTTGAATTGTCACTATTTATACATGTTTAAGAAATGATGACCTGTGTTTCGCCTTTTGACATCTTCAGGTATTTCAAATGCACAAATTAACTGAAATGTAGGAAGTATTTAAAGATATATATTATACCCACATAATTCATTGAAACTCATTAGCATAAAAACTTTCTCTTAATTCATCTAGATTACGTAATTAAATAATAATGTACTTTTATTATATATAAAAAAGATACAAACTACAATATTTACTACACGTCAGTTCAAGTTCATTCGTGCACTTGAAATGCCAGAAGATGCAGAATGGCGATACCCAGGTCCAATTATTATATAAATGGCATCATATTCACCTTTATTTCATAAATAACAATAGCTTAACTAATTGTCGTGTCTACATGCATGTACATATTAGCAAGTGTTAAAAGAAATTTTTGAGTATATGTAACTTGTTTTTGTTAATCTTTTTAAATTTGTAAAAATAAGATTTTTCAACCGACCGACCGTTATTTATTTAATGTTTTTATCAGGGCTGTGGAGTCGGAGTCGTGGAGTCGGGTCTTTTTGGCCGGAGTCGTACCCGGAGTCGGAAATTTTGAAAAGTTTTAACTTTTTGTTTTTACATTTAAAATGTAAAATTTGGCTTTTGGCCGCATTGATCGGGTTGATATTTAATTGAATACACATAAATAGGAAAATTAGGGAAAAAGGTTAACCCTTTTTTAGTCGGAGTCATGTTTTTGGTCAACGTCGGAGTCGGGAGTCGTGGTTTTGGTAAATGCTGGAGTCGGAGCCGGACTTTTTTTTTACCGCCTCCACAGCCCTGGTTTTTATCTTATTTACAAATTTAAGCTTGGTATTTCGGTATTAAAACAACTGAAATATCGGGATCCCGGTTTCTTTTATACCGATACTGCAATCCCTAACCGAGAGTAACGGAATGAAATAATACACTTTTTTGTAATATAATCGAATCACTGTTCTTGCGAAACGCGAGAAAAGATATTGACGAGATTGATATGAAACGACTTAGATATTTTACAATAATTTTATAAATAGGCCTTTTCAAATCTTATGTATAGGGTGTTTCAATAGGGACGCTCAAAATATGTTACTTTGTCCTGCTGAGTAGATTATTCATTGTTTAGTGGCCAAATTTGAGTCAACCAGCTTTGTAAATAATCGGCCAACACCTACCTGTACGTCATCAAAATACAATATCTGGTGAAAACATTGCTGCTGTGTGTGAAAATGTACAGGAAAACCCAAGGCAGCTTATTTCTCGTCGTTCACAAGAACTTGGCTTTTCTGCGACTTCAACTTGGCGAATTTTGAATCGGGCCTTATGTCTGCACCCGTATAAAATCCAACTAACCAAGGAACTTCAGGTAAACGACCGCAGACAACGCATGATTGGGTTCTGGAGCAGTTGGAAGTTTACCGAAATTTGTCAAAAAAGTCAACTTTTGCTACATGGCCCATTTTATAATGAATGGATATTGGCAGACATTTGATGCTATATTCCATATTTAATGCCGTAAAATATACTTACAAATGAAATTAAAATTTAGTCGAAATCTCACAAACAACTTGTTTTATTTACATTTCAAAACTAAGCGTCTTATAAAAAGACCCTTTATAATATTACGTTAAGCCTTTAGGTAAAACTCTGTGGTGAAGTGGTGTAAGCTTTGCAATCAAATTGGCCTCCGCTCAAATGATGACTAGGTAATATTAAATAAACTTTTTTTCATTTTAAATTTATCGAGATGCATGGGTGTTCATTTAGTTAATTAGCCCTTAGAATGGTGAGCTATTTTGGATAAAATTAGGTTTATTTCGATAAGCTTAAAAAATATATATGCCAAACAAAAATATATAAAAAAAAACATATATATTTTGTTATCTATTGATGTTGATCGGAGGAAGCGTATCGAGCCAAAATGAATTTTTGAACTCAACCGTATATGGCCACAGATTTGTTTCAAAATAATTTATTTATTGAAAACCTTTTAATAAAATTCTTTTCTTTATTTGAAGCATGTAATAAACATAATTTGACTACCAAACATCACTGATTGATGTGTCTCGTTTGAAAATAAATATATGTATACATAAATCAATATTTGTTTGTTTGATTGTTTGTTCGCATCCTATGCGCTGCCGTTCATCTGATTACTATAAAACTGTGTCAACTTATTACTTCCACTTGCGCGTAGGTTATAGGCATAGTAAAATCAACTTAAATTAGGTCTTTTATATAAAAATCAATGTTTTTTCATATTTTATGCACTGACATACCGTTCAGTTTGATAACTTATTGTTGCACTTGCGCAAAGGTTATAGACATGGTACAATTAAGTAGGTGGTGCGTGTAGAAATCTGACAAAAGACAAACAGCAAACGTCAAACGTCAAACGTCATCTTAACGATCAATGTTAGTGAAATTAGATCGAAATTATTTATCTAAAATATTGTAGTGGCATTGCAACGCTTGTGGGGTACCGGCTAGTAGATGATAAAAAGCTTGGATGTTTATGTACGGAGATACTCCTCAAAGGTTTCAAGTGACATCAAAAATCCTTATCAAATTTATGTTAATTTAAATTTATCAGCTGTAATATCAATGAGTTGTTTTCTTATAATTCTTAAAAATTCATTATAACGTCTGTGTATTATATCTCGATGGCTATAAAATCTTATACTAGGTCTGCGAACGGTACTTATTTTGTCGAAACAGTTTTTATGTGCAGAATTTTTATTGTATGTCAAACGGATGGAAAATTTAATTTCACTTGTATCCGTTGAGTAATTTCTTTCCACTTATCGATCTTGATTGAACACAATTCAGTTAATCATTCTCGGCTTAGTGACAGTGAATACTACACGGTAACCTGAAATACGGGTTCACTACCGTCTAGGTCTAGATAACTGATATTAATAAAAAAAAGCCTCATTATAAACATTGACTAATTGATGGGTGGCTGATTTTCTTCTTTGCAGTTTCTTTTCGAAACGTTTGCTGTTGGGAGCTTTATTATACTGGAGACAAACTAGGTATAATATGTGTAACAGAATAGTCAGTGAAATTTTCCTTAATCAGCTGAATTTAAATTAAACATTATAACAAAAACAATAACAATGCTTAATACTTATTCCACATAGAATTTATTGAACTGACCTATCATCAGTTGGTAATGCTCGCCACGAGCGAAGCCGGTCCAGATCCAATAAATTTAATGTGAATTAGTACTAAAATGTGTAATTATTTTACGTTGAATAAACCCAGATCTGTTATCACTTTTGTCACATTTAATACTTTACTTTTCATATGTATTAGTTTGCATTTCTAATAGGTCTTCAACATTTTATTTATAGTCAATTTTTCTTGTTATTTGCTTCAATTTATTTCCTTAGATGTTTTATCAATTGTTTGTCATACCTTGTTTTTCTTACTTATTTTTTTTGTAAATATCACTGTTTTATTGTATCCCTTCAGTTGAATATGCTCGCCATGAGCGAAACCGGTCGTGATCAAATAAATTTTATGTGGAAAAGGTACTAAAAATGTATTATTATTTTTATTATGGTGCAATTCCACCAAGTATTGACAGTGAACACCTTCAAAGTGACTTTATTTTCCAATATAAAATTATATGAGAAGATTAATTGATTGTGTACCTTTTCTACGCCAGTATATACAGCTAAAACAATGTACGCTTAAACAAAGTTCTGACGAAGAAAATAACTATCAACTTTATATCAAATATCTTTTGTAGAACTTAAATACATTGCTATTTTTTCCACCATGCTATAATGAAGTTCTACCAAGTAAATTCCAATTCAATCAATACAATTCAGAGCTTTAGAATCAAAGAAAGTGTTGATGTATGGTGTTTTAAGCAGAATTGTAAACTATGATTACATTTTTTATTTGATAAACATATACTGTCGGGGGAAGTGTCGGATTAAGGCGCAAAAAACAATTAAAAGCAATTCCCTCGTAGCCGAGTAAGTTTCATGAATATTCAGTCATGGATCCGAATCATCAGGCGAGAAATTATAGACACTGATTGTCAATTCAATTCAACAAACACATCTATTACTCAGTTATAATAGTTTGTAACACGGAACATTTTTTTTCCATTCAAACATATTTTCAAATTTGATTGTAAATGGTTTTGAAGGATTATACATGTTATTAAAATTTAAATGTCCTGTAGATAAATTTAATGTCAAACTAAGATGGTTTCAATAGAACATTTGATGATCTTAACAAGGACTGTGTCGTGGTTTATTTACTATTACGATTCGATAATTACTAAATATCTGGTAAATTGACAATAAACTATAATGTCATATTGCAAACAATCTGTTTTATAATAAAAATAATAACACATTTTTAGTACTTTTTCCACGTGAGATTTATTTCATCAGGACCGGTTTCCCTCATGGCGAGCATTATCAACTGATAAGGAATACAATAAAACAGTGGTATTTATGCAAAAGTTAAGTATGAAAACAAGGTATGACAAACAATTGGTAAATCAACTAAGCAAATAAATTAAAGCGAATTACAAGAAAAATAGATTAAAAATAAAATGTTCAAGACCTCTTAGCAATGCAAAACTAACACATCAAAAATGAATTAACATTAACAAAGTAAAAGCCCAAAATTAAGTGCATTTAATAAAAATAAATAAATCTACATGTCTGTCAACCAGAGTATTGACAGTGAACACCTTAAAAGTAATCTGTTTTATATTGATCGAAAAAAGAAAGTCGGTTTTAATATCCCTTTGCGTTGGTTGACTCGTTGACACTTTGTGATAGTTGAAAGTTTTCTTGGATTCCATTACAACAAATGCATCAAGGATTTCCTGCTTCGCCTATCGCTATTGCTGCGTCACAGCCAGGTATATGTCAGTTGCTGAGTCCATCTTAATGTCAATCAAATCAAATGTTTCAAGGATCAGCAACTATCGAAACAATGAATGATACTGCAAAAAAACTGTGTCACTTCCTCTGCAAAAAACGCTTAACTAAACACGACGATAGTGCATACATTGAACGTTTTCGTAAAAGGTTTTAAGAGAAGTGATAACTTTAAGCCATTTTTAAATACACGTTGATTCAGAAAAAGAATATCAAATGTAACAAGCTCACGCCAAGAAGTGATTAAATATTCGTATAACGTAAGCAACCTTTGCGATAGTCAGTCTGGAGATGCCTGTGAAAGAAGCGAAACACGTGTTACAATTAGTATCACAACAAGTGGAATAATCAAAGTTATGTTATGTTCATTTATAATGATAAAAATGTATGATTTTACATTCTTTAATAGAATAAATGATACGATAAGAAAAATAACAATGTATTTTAGTTCTACATAAATTATTTTATATATTTGTTATTAGCTATTTCGGCTTACGCCTTCGTCAGAACTATAGTTCTGACGTTCTATAGTTCTATATTTCTGACGAAGGCGTAAGCCGAAATAGTTATCA
Organism: Himalopsyche kuldschensis; assembly: GCA_028554975.1. Taxonomy (NCBI): domain Eukaryota; kingdom Metazoa; phylum Arthropoda; class Insecta; order Trichoptera; family Rhyacophilidae; genus Himalopsyche; species Himalopsyche kuldschensis. The sequence goes on along the minus strand of JAHFWI010000031.1, from coordinate 496,065 downwards.
ACAAATATATAAAATAATTTATGTAGAACTAAGGTACATTGTTATTTTTCTTACCGTATTATAATGGAGTTCTACCAAGTTAATGCCTACTCAATCAATAGAATAAATGATACTCAACTAAAAACGTATCTTTCAGAAAAGATATTTCCGGTAATATCTACATGTGAGGGCTTGAGAAAATCTCAAGATATATACATCTCAAAAAAGAAGCCAACTTTCTTATCACAAAAATATTATTGATTGAGTAGGCATTTACTTGGTAGAACTCCATTATAATACGGTAAGAAAAATAACAATGTATTTTAGTTCTACATAAATTTTATATATTTGTTGATAGCTATTTCGGCTTACGCCTTTATCAGAACTATAACTTCGTCAGAACTAGTTCTGACGAAGGCGTAAGCCGAAATAGCTATCAACAAATATATAAAATTAATGTAGAACTAAAATACATTGTTATTTTTCTTACCGTACAAAAATATTACGTAATATTTTGATGTTTTACTATTAAAACACTTGATGCAATATGTTTACTCAACAAGCATTTTTTTTTTTGTAAATCAATACGTTTAAGACATCGTCTATGAAAGCTTCAAACTGTCTGATGAATTACTTTTTCAATCGGACGTCGCGAGCGCGATTCGCTAACCACTAGTCCTCCTGTCTTAGTCATTTCTTTTCTATCATTTCTTTCATAATAAACAAGAGGTTGAGACACTGTTGAGATAAACTCCTTTAGAATATTGGAATATTCTCCATATTGGAAGCGGACATGGTGGTGAAAAACATCACTACTTCATCGAGAATATCGACTTTCAATTAAGTCTTCAATAAACATTTAGCTTGTAATCTTTTCGATGACCCTCCATATGTAAAGACGAAAAGGTAAGCTGACTTCTTGAACTATGGCGATCGCGTCGTCTTGTCAGCAGCAATGGGAAGGGAATGCAAAAAAAACAACAATAAATTTAGAGACGAAGGAGACTGGAAGCATTTTGACGCCATCGCGCCTTAGAAACTAAAGGTCCGTCAAATAGATACAAAATAATAATTTTAATTTATTCTTTTAAAAAATCCGTCAATTAAGGCTCTCATCGATCGAATGAATTGAACAATCAATTTGAGTGTGTGCGAAAAAAACCACGTTTTCCACTTTTTGTCTGCGAAAACACAGGAAGCCAGATGTTAGCTCCACGTAACAAACCATTGTCTAACGGCGGTAGGAAAAAAAGTGGTGGTTTTTAGCGTATTCTGCAACTAACCGGTGGATTTCTTTTTCCTTTCGATCAGTTTATGCGTGGATAATTATTTGTTACGATGTGAACGAGCAATTTTAGCTGCAATGAATAATAATGGCCGGTGGGTTTTTTTCTTACCTGATTCGTAGCTTATATTTTTGCCGAGTTTTGTATATTCATATGAATGTTTGCGATCAGAATATATAGTAGAAAATGGTCATGTAGTCGATTAGTCAACGCTCTTAGGCACTAAATGTTCATCCTGCTCCATCGCTGTGTTGATTTTTCAGTATAACCTTTTTTGCGAAGGCACAAATGTATTTAATGTTTTCATCTCGCATCACCCATCTGATTCTAAAAACTACTAGTAATCTTTGAATCCTCATACTTTTATCATTACTGAAAAGACAAATTCTCGTAAAAAGATGTTGTGAAAACGAAGGGGACAATACTTGGTATTGCAGCAGATGCCAGTGACATATAAAATAATTTAATATAATCAAACTACGTGTGGCTAAACATTTTTTGGATGATTTTTTTTCCAAATCCGCTTCCAGCTTGGAGCATATGAACTCCTCACGAAGTTTATCGCTACATGTTTTTTTTCTACGAGAACTGCTTGATTCTCAGTTGCTCAACTTCTCTTTTTCGAAGAGAGTGGGGATTGAAAGAAAACAAGGTCTAGGACAAGACTAGTGGTTAGCTAATAGCTCTTTCTACGCGCCGGTTTTTGGAATAGAAATGTGGGAAAAGATTCTTCACAACATTGCCTTTGAAGAGAATCGATTTATCGACTGAAATATGAAATCTGCTCTTTACCAGGGCTCGAACACAAGTGGAATTTCACGGAAGCCGATGACGATGAACACTGCACCACGGACCGGGCATATTTTTCAGTATCTTAAAATGTCGATATGATAAATGCGCTTTTTGGTTTGGTTAGGCAGCAGCGAAAGATTCATATAATCAATTTCATATTGATTAAAGACACTTTTTTTTATTAACTACTAGCTGTACTCCTGCGCGCGTTGCTACGCCAGCAATTGTAGGGGGGATTGGGGGAGGGGGTGTTCGCCAGAAAGTTTCGCGGAAGTGTACTCGAGAAATTTGTAAAAATTCGATATCAATTTTTGGGGGGAGGGGTTTGTTTGGCAGCGTGGGGTTTGGGGGGCGTATGGGGGGGTATGCCAAAAACCTTCGAAGGAGTGAACTCGAAAAATTCATAAATTTAAAAAAAAAAAAATCGGGGACGGAGGTTGGGAGGTGGTTGTGGGGAAGGGTTGGTAGGCCAGAAACCATCGCGGAGTGTACTCAATAAATTTGTAAAGTTTCACATCGATCGGTCGAGCGGTTTAGTAGTCCATAGCGGACATACATACAGACATTCATTTTTATATATATAGATATAATGCTGTAATCAAAAGTATACCAACTATATACCTAACATAGAGATGGTAGAATTTCAATTGCACCTACGTCTTTGATGACATCCTTTTTACATCGTCTTGCGTCATATTTGAATTATAATTATTAATATCTTTGGAAATTTTACAAAAACTCCTATATAAATAAATGAGTGTTTACATAGTAATAAAAGAATGTTTGATTTGGAATTCATTTAGTCTGTGAAAAGTGTCACACACAACACAGAGCAAAGGTCAAAGTTGGTGAAAGGCATGGAAAGTATGAATATTAATTTATTAATACAACGTTCTTGCAAGATACCACTGTTTTACAACAATAATAAATGCTTTCTCAGTCGGCTTCAGAAGTGTTTATGTGTTGAAGATGAGCGTGTTACGTAATAGGTGCCGTTTCCGTATTAAATGTTAGCGGTATTCAACATTTGTATACAAATCTCTTGTATTTATTCGACCAATGCAATAGCGATCCTTACATTTTCAAGGAAATAATTGTCGTAGGCCGGACTTACATATGTAGGCATCTGATGATAGTAAATCTGCGAACTTATTGTTATGATTCTGTCGTATGTGACGTACAATGTAGGTTTTGTTGTATTTCACTGTTACAAACGGCAAAACTTCAGGAGGATCAAATTGATTTCTTTGAGGTATTCATTGTCAAGACAACAGATTCAGACCAGGACCGGTTTTTCTCATCGCGCTCATATTCAACCGATTAGTCACCTTGATCATCACTTGATAATCACTTGATCATCATTTGATCATCGTTTGATCATCGTTTGGTCATCTGTCGGTCCCTGTGGTCTAGTGGCAAGAACTTATTCCTAACGATCAGGTGGGTCCGGGTTCAATTCCCGGCAATGTCAGATTTTTTCAATGGAAAAAGAGATCTTGGGCTGGGTGTTTGTAATTTATCGCTGAGTTCTCACGGCTGATTCAAGATTTATCATCGAGTTAATCTCGTTTGACTTTTACGACGATATATAAAATGTATGCTTTTTTTTATAATATCTCAAACAAAAACGCATTCAATATAGACTGCAATGTATGATTGATCAATTATAAATTTAATTATTTGAACAGGTGGTATGACACAATGGCCTATTTTTGAATGTTGTATTTGTTAACCTGACCAAGATTATGAAAATCGTATAATAGGAGATATTTTATCGACGCATCATTGATTGACTGTCATATAATAAAAATACAGCTATGCAATACCCTGCCTCCCATTTCTTAGTATTTTAATGCCACTAAACGGCTAAAGTATTTTCTTCAAAAGGTTGTTTATTGACACAAACGAAGGATTTTCTTATATAACAGTTTATAATCAGAGGCCATCTCTTATGGACATAGCAATTATAAGTATATGTTATATAACTTGTACGTGGCTACCATACATAACACACTCAATAGTGTCGACTCTATTTAAAGAATTCAAGTCGTAGTATGTTTTTATATATCTTTACGTAATTTGTTATCCAATAAGCGGATGTTTTTTTAAAAATTTTACTTTGCTAGAAGCGTAGTTGACCTGACAGACGTATCAAGTAGTTATCATGTGTATATAAGTAGTATTTGAGTGATGTATACCATAAAGATCCTCTTTTAATGTTCAATCGAATGAAAATAAAAACAGATTTGTAAAATTGTATATTTTCAAAACTGACTCTGACGTTACTGACATATGATTTAAACATTTTAATACTAAATATACCAATACTTTTAAGGTTTTACACGATAATTCATTGAAAGGCATTGTATTCAAACTAATAAAGCAATTTTATTCCACACTAGTTACACACAATGATTAGGACCGGCTTTGCATAGCATTACTGAATGTTGAATCGGTTATCTGTTCCGTGTTGCAGTAGTCAATGTCGTTGGCTACCGTGACGACCACATGGGCTAGAGTTCCAGTACGAGTGGCATTTGTTCAATCTTTTCAAAGGCATGTGTCCTTGTGTTTTCTAAATAATATTTCACACCTATCAGATCCTATAAGCGGGCAATAATAAGAGCGACTAGCTAACCACGAGTCATATCCTAGCCTTATACTTTATTTTTATACTCTTATCGATCTGAAGAGGTTGAGCGACTGATTAACAAGCAGTTTTCGTAGGAAAAAAATGTATGACATATCTCCATTAGGTGGGAACAGATGTAGATCATATATAAATCGTCTCTACCAAGCCAGAAGAGCGTTAGTAACATTTTGGTGATTCTGAGTTTTATGTATGTGAGGTTAGGTTAGGTTAGGTTCACAAAAAAATATGCACAGCTGCCAAAAAGATTTTCAAAGTGAAGAATTGGTAAAGAAACGAAGTTGTTCTAATTGACATAATATTTGTACACCATTTTAGCTCTCCTGAAAAGTGGTAAATATTGTATTAAAGATTACTTTCCACAGATTAATCGAAACAAGGACATGCCGCTCATGATCTCCCAATTCTTCTACAATTATCATTAATCAAACATGTGTTCATCAGTTGGCTTACAAGTTTGTTCTTATGAAGTACATAATAATATATATTACGTATAAGTAATACTCGTCAATTCCAAAAAAAAAAACTTTACTCAGTCACTACGTCTCTGCAAGATATATCAAATTACTTTCAATAAATTACAGCTATAACGAACGTTGGTGAGAATTTCCATATTGAGAGCGGGAAGACGGCTTTAAAAAAATCTTGAAAACAATGTTGTTATGGTTTGATGAAAACATATTATTAATCAATGTTTGATATTATAATTTAAAATCAGCTGTCAAACAAGCAAACCGCTTCTAAAAAAATACACCAGCCAAGCTTGCGAGAGTGGCAGCACAAGTATTATTATAGGTTATCTAACGGTTCTCTCGTCAATTTAGTAAGATTCATTTAGTTTCACGACTTGTTTTTTTTCGTTTTTTTACATGAGATTTCTTCTCGTTGAGTCAGGTATTTCTTCTCAGTGCTGTAAATAAGATTAGAATTCTAATTGTATAAAAATATTTTTTATTAATACAAATTCAATATTTGTATATCAATATGGATGATGTACGAAAATCGTTTATTTCTGGGTTTAATGTTAGTTATACAACTCTTATGGAACTCACTCACTTCGAAAATTTCTAATGAGATGTTTTCATCTTTTTTTTAAATAATTTGTAATTTTTATTATGTGTATACAGTAATTTATGTATATGTTACAGTGAAACTGTATTCTCAGTGAAAATGTATCAAGTAATAGATTTGTATGACAACATGATTTCACTGGTCACGATCATTGAAATTATTGGCCCAAGTCGTTGATTTGCCGGCCTAAAATTTTGGTTTGCTTCAATGAAACAAAATCAGCAAGTAGTCCCTTTCACAAAAAGAGAACCAAAGACAAAACACAGACAAACATAGGGCGGTCAAATTTGATTTCAATGACAGCTTGGAGAAGAATATATTTTCACTGAGAATACAGTTTCACTGTAATATATATAAATAAATGTATTTAAATTTGTCAAATGCATGGCGCATTGGCACCAGCTGTAATGTCATGATTTGTATTTTCTTAAATAAATAAATATATCAATTTCTTTTCGTAGTTTTACTATATGTGTTAAACGTTCTCGACATTTGTGACGGACATCGCGTGGTCGAGTCCCAGTGCGAACAGCATTTTTTCATTCGATTTATCGATTCTGTTCGAAGTAGAGATTCCAATTACTCATACATTCAACTACTCTTGTATCGAGTAATAAAAAATTTAAAATACATATTTAAAAAATAGTGGAGAGTTAAACGTCTCAAATTTTAAATTGACTCGAAGTTTTGTTTTTATAATTCCCGCAGTAGAAAAAAACTCTCTGTTGCTTTTGGAAGTCGGGTTTATAGCTACTAATGAAAGGCATAAAAGATATATATTTTTTTCAAATAAGTAAATAAAATTTGGAATAAATCTTCATTCATAAATTACGAGTACTACTCGAGTATTTTGAAAAATACTCGTGAATCGAGTAGGTACTTTAAAAATGGACGATTATTCTAGAGTATTCGATACTCGAATTGGAGTCCCTATTTCAAAGGCATGGGTATTTGTGTTGCCTGAAAAATATATATCTCGCGTTATCTCTTAAACCCCTATTCTCATCGAATTAAACAGAGGCTGAGCGAAATAAAATACTGTGGATGTAGCTTTATAAAATAATTCTCGTTGCAATGGCAACACCGCCAAGACACGCACATCATTGTACAATATGGCGATTTAAATGTGGAGCAGAGATTAAAGCGGCCGTGTAAATGCGCTCTCAATTGGCCAAACGTGTGACTTGCACAATTTATTCTGCTATTTACATGCAGAATAATATTTTTTTCGCACGCGCCCATTCTTGCTAAATCACTTCCACGATACATACTCTCAATGATAATGCATACACATTACTCTGATTACTTGGTTTATTTTTTATTTTTCATATAGTTATTGAAATGGAAACACACGGAAGATTTTGTATCAATACAGCTTATTGGCGCGCGCTTTTTGACTTCGTGCTTACAAAGTCAAAAACAGCCTGTTTAATATTTTCGATGGTTTCGGCGGTAACTTTGTGGAAGTTCATTTTAATATAAAATTTAAAATAACTTTGATTATTCCACTTATTGTGTAACTAACTGTGACACGTGTTTCGCCTCTTTCAGAGCATGTTAGAATTTATCTTGCTTCATTACTTAAGCAAACTTTGCGATAGTAAGTCTGAAGATGCCTCTGAAAGAGGCGAAACACGTGTCACAGTTAGTTACACAATACGTGGAATAATCAAAGTTATTTTAAATTTTATACAGCCTGTTTAACTTACATTTCTTTTTTAATTTCTAACTAGATTACTTAAAAAAATACGGACCAATAAATTTGCTCTAAATAAACAGTTAATCTTTGTTCATATTTTTGATTCCTTCAAAAGATTTTAAATAATTTTCTACAGTTAATCTCGAGGAGAAAAAACATTGCAAAGCGCTACCCTTATTATATCAATTAATCTTTTAGAGAATTGAATCAACACTCATATCAACAATCATATCGCTGAAATGTAGCCCTTGTAATAGTCGTGATAAATGATGGTAATTTTACTCTTTGCCATGTCCGTCGTGCAGTGGTCTACGTGGTTGGCTTCCATGTTAGCAATTTTTTTCAGTCGATAAATCGATTCTGTCCGAAGGCAATGGGTGTAAATGTTGTCAAAAATCCCTTCCCACCTCTCCGATCCCAAAAAATGCGAGGCACGTAGCGAGAGAGAATAGCTTATCACTAGTCTACAAAAAAACATGTTGAGATAAACTTGGCAAGGAGTCCAAATGTTCAAAGTCGGGAGCGGACGTGGCAAAAAAAAAATACACGACTCCGACTCCAACATTAACCAAAATCATGACTCCGATTCCGACTTAAAAAAGTTTAATTTCCTCACTATTTTTTCCTAATTTTCCTATTTATGTGTATTAAATTAAATATCAAGCAACCAATCCGGCCAATTGACAAATTTGACATATTACATTCAAAAATAAAAAGTTTAAGCTTTTCAAAATTTTCGACTCAGAGTACGGCTCCGGCCGAACCGCCGCGACGACTCCGACCAAAATACCCGACTCCACAGTCCGGATTTAAAGTGTTCGACTGAGGTTGCTCCAAGATTCAAAATTTTTAGGATGTAATTTTCAAACATCGCCTAAAATATCAAATAATGCAAACTGCGGCTCGTGATTCGATCTCGGACCCAAACAACGGAAGCCTATCGAAATATTAACCAGATCGTTTCGGTTGATATGAAAATAAAAATGCAATAATTGCTTTAAAGAATTCTGCTGGAAAAAAAACACTATTTTTCGTCTATCGTTATTTAAACCCAAGGTTGATCAATTGTCCGACACCACAGAACAAAGTTGTTGCGTCTATGTGGTTTTTTTTTCACTGCGTGATGCTGCAATCAGTACGAGAAACAATGTCTCTTGCTATATAAAGTAATATCTAATTGTCTCTATCGTAAGAAAACGAGAAAATATTGCATTTAAATAATAATTGACTCCGGCGCCTCTGAAATATTGTGGTTTATATTAATATTATAAAAATACTTTAGCTTATTACAAATCACTATAAATAGTTTAGCAAGAATGACACTGAAGAATTGGGTATTTCTTTTCATACCTTCCCGTAAAATAAATCGTGGCTTTAGTTTAGATCTGTGATGCACAACCTTTTTGGTAGAAGAGCCAGATAATTAATTCTTAGATAATTCGAGGACCACATGGGTAAAACTGATTAAATTATCGATATTTTACATATATGTACATATATAAATTTGTGTATGTATATAATATTGTTTTTTTTTTTATTTATATTGGTCTTCCATTGTCCGCAAAAAGTTATAGGGTGATTGATATTTGTTACTGCGGGCCGCATGAAATGTCATTGAAAGCCGCAGGTTGTGCATCACTGGCTTGGACAATCTTTAACTAAACAATATCGATTATTCATAAATAACAATGTATTTTCGTTCTACATAAATTATTTTATATATTTGTTGATAGCTATTTCGGCTTACGCCTTTATCAGAACTAGTTCTGTGGTAGTAGTACTGACGAAGTTGTAAGCCGAAATAGCTATCAACAAATATATGAAATAATTTATGTAGAACTAAAATACATTGTTATTTTTCTTATCGTTCCTTTAGTACTTATTCCACATACAAATTATTGGATCAGACCGGTTTCGCTCAAGGTCATGTCAACTGAATCAGTTGACAATGCTCGCCATGAGCGAAACCGCTCCTGATCCAATAAATTTTATGTGGAATAAGTACTAAAAATGTTTTTTTTTTTTTATTATAATGCTAATCTCGGTAAAAAATAATATTTCAGATTTGGGCATTGGATTTAGAGTGATTTTAATAATTGTTGTAATTAATTATAAGCTTTGATGACAGAGCAGTTCGCCAAACCTTAAAATCCTATACAGTGAAACCCCGATTCTAAGTTTTTCAAGGGACCGTATAAAACAAACGATTAATGCGGGAAACGATGAATGCGGGAAAGTTTTAAATATGAACTAAATGCCGGGACTATAGAAAATGAACGCACCACGCGGGTAAACGTATAATGCGAGAACGTAAGATCGAGGTTCCACTGTATATGTACATCTAAATTATTCATAGAATTTTCAATACATAAAAGAACTTATGAATGTTTCAATTTTAATGATAACAATTAACTACGGATAAACAATTGTACCAGGACAAGTTTTTATCGTACATTTTTTACGACATGTATTTAATTGAAATAGTAGAAGTGGTTTTGTTTTGGTACTAATTATTTCCGCACATATAATATTTGTAATTTATCGTAGATCTTTTTTTACACGATAGTCTAGGAATGTATCCCCATTGCATTCGACTTTTTTTTTAAGCCGTGTAAAAATAATCAGGTAGTCAAATTGATATCGTTAGCTTTCAGCGACGAATTTTTATCGAATGGTATAACGTCTAAGAGCTAACCATAGGCTCCCCCCTACCCTTTTCGGATGGCGATCCTTTTTTATAAAAGCCATGTGACCCGCGACTCGAAAGGAATTGAAAATCTCATTTTTCATTAACTAATTAAAAAAAACAACGAAGATACATGAAAATGAATATATTTTTTAGTTGACTTTACAAGTTAGTGACGCCCCTTATGGGGTCGCGACCCATGGGTTGGGAACCCGTGAGCTAGACAGTTGATTTACCATAAACTGTATAAAAACTAAAAAAGTTCGCATTTACCATCTATAATAAAATAACATATACAGGAAATTATTAAGCATCTACACTGAACGTGAAAAAATTGCAACATTCCAATATGGCAAAAACAAAAATCAAATTAGTTTAAACTTTATTTTATTATATATCGCATGTTATCTTTCAATTCCGGGTTAGCACGTTACATAAAACTTAATTCGTATTGCATAAAAAAGGCATAAAAAAGTAGTCGGTAATGTTTAAACGCGGTTTTAGTCTATGATGTTTATTACTTGTAAACCTTACATTATTTTTTCATCTAAAATTTAAAATAACTTTGATTATTCCACGTATTGTGTAACTAACTGTGACACGTGTTTCGCCTCTTTCAGAGGCATATTCAGACTTACTATCGCAAAGTTTGCATAGTAATTACTCAAGCAAACTTTGCGATAGTAAGTCTGAAGATGCCTCTGAAAGAGGCGAAACACGTGTCACAGTTAGTTACACAATACGTGGAATAATCAAAGTTATTTTAAATTTTACATTAAAATGAGCTTCCACAAAGTTACCGCCGAAACCATCAAAAAAATTATTTTTTCGCTATGTAAACATCTAGTGCAGGGATTCTCATGTGCGGTCACCAGCAGTTTCATAAAAAAGATTGATTTTAAAAAATATGGTTTTACAAGTTAATTTGTCAACAAAGAATTTAAAAATTAGATATTTCTTATGCAATTGATAACAATGGCCAATTGATAGACATGTTTAGGTCCATTTGACATACTTCAAACACAACAGATTCAAAACAAAAATTTGGTGCGGCCACCAGACATTTCCATATAACTGTTTATTTTTACGATGCGGCCACCGTGCAATTTTCTGTGAGAACCACTGATCCAGTGGCTCTTAATTTATTCTTACTATGAACTAAGCTTATGTACATTTCAACCAAAGTGATCATATAAAATTGATAATAATTTGGATTATTACACGTATTGTGTTACTAATTGTGACACGTGTTTCGCCTATTTCAGAGGCATCTTTGAACTTACTATCGCAAAAAAAAGGTGTGCATAATATTTACCTGACTGCTCTTGCTTTTACATTAGAACTTTTTTACCAAGCTGTGAAATTGATTTAACGATTTACCTTCACATCCTAGCCCAAACCTTCGACATATTTGTACCCTTTCCATAATTTTCGTAACACTGAATACCCCACGCCTAATAACAATCTAGATATATTTTTTTTCTCTTCGATACAAAATAATTCAAGAGTAGCACGTACCTCCCACCTAACTCTTCCAATCCCCCAGGGGGTAAGGGCACCACACTTTAAGAAACACTGTCTTTACCGAATCGGTTTCGCTATATAACTAAAATGGAGAGTTTTAAATATTATAGTTTTCTAAATTCAGTATTCGTCCTTTCATTTCATGTATTGTACAATTTAAATATTATGTCGTACAATTAATTACACATGTTGAAATATTTTATTTATTTCCAGCGTATTTTTAATTCATTATCAACATGTCCTTCCCACGATGTTTAAGAATAAAAATAATTGTCTTGAAACATAATTGAAATAAAATTGTTGCCATATTTTTACGCTCGAACAAGAAATAGTAAATAGTTTGGAACGTGCGAATAGCAATATTGCAAGTATCAATGTTTTGAATTCCTAAAATATACTAAAGTTCATTACTTGCTCAAGTGTCTTACCCAATCGAAATAATTTTAACTAATTGTTCTTTATGAATATTTCAGTTTGGAAATTCAAGCGAACGCTTGTCTGGAAATATATTGTGTTAATATTAGTTGAATTGTTTATGAGGTGAATTGTCTATAATTTTACGCTAGCGATCAGATCGATATAGGCCATATCCCAGCAGGTTAAATATCAAATCTAAATCTCATGTGACTTGAAATTTCACAAAAATACGGCGCATTGTTTCCCAAACTTGCGACAAATGTGTACCCTTTTTATAATTTCCGTAACAATGAAAACGTTTCGTAAAAAAAAATCGCTTTTAAAGAACAGCAATCAAAATATATTTAGCATGTGCAAAGCGTACCCCCACCAAACTCTTCCCCTACCTCATAGGGTACGCGAACCACACTTTGAGAAACAATGGAAAAACAGGAAAAGAAAACATGACGTGGGTAGATTGAAAATCGTACGTTTATATATGTGGATGTATTTATAACATTACTGAATACACAGAAACAAAATATTATGATATTGACATCACTAGTTCATATATTTAGTTGACATTCATTCGGATTAATCTTTTCAAAAGTAAAAACGAAATAGTTTTAGAATCAAAGTTATTAAATTAATGGACAAATTATTGATTAATTAAAGCATTTAATAACAAATTTGGCAGAGATTAGAGACTACACTTTGACACCTTATTTTGAAAAGGTTCTAACTGATCTTGATAATGTTTTGAGATATGAGCATTTGATGTTTCGATTGATTAAAATTCAGTTGTTACAATGAGCGAGTAAAAATGTTTCAAATTACTTATTTTAAGCATATTTTTTCACAACTATTGCTAAGAAATAATGATTTTAAAGATCTAATGATGGAAATAATGATGACAATCTTAAATTGAAATTCTGCTTAATCCGTTATTCAACCATAGATTACTTTGAAATTCATATAATATATGAAAGAATGCGGTAAATACAAGCTTTTTCGACCAAAAGATCATTTTAGGCAAAAATTTCAATTAGAAACTTTTCAAAGTATGGTAACGACTAGTCTAATAAAACGGCTAAAAGATAGTATCGTCTGGTTTAATTACCCAACATTGCCAGATAATGAAAATGATTCTCGTTATTTTTTTTTATCTTGGCAAACATCAGAAATTAACCATCTGTAAAACTGAACAAAAAATACTTAACACTTCGCAGACTCGTTCTAATTAACAAATATAGTAACCAGGTACATCTCGGATGTTGGTTTTTGTAACAATATGCTAATTTGAGATGATATCATATTTAAGATTAGTTAAATAATGTCTCAGATTATGCTTTTTAGACACACCATGTCCGCTCAAACTATGGGAAGATTGAGTATTAAAAGGATATTGAAGAAAAAATGCCCGTTTATCTATTTTAAGCCACATACGCTCCCAATACTTAAATATTCCTGATATTTTATTTAACGTTCTCAATTATGGTGTAATTCTCATTTTTGGCATCGAATAAGCGGAAAGAAATATTTCATATGACTAGGTACATTTTTCTTCTTTCCATTTCATTCCAACTCGTGAACGTGAGCATGGTTTAGAGAAAATCGGTAAGATCAAGCCATAGCTAGTATCCATATGCCCTCAAGTAGAAGATTCTCAAAAATTTCTTATGAACCCTCTCTACCATAAGAACATATTTAACACCTCTCCTAACAGTGCACTTATTCCAAGGCACCCAAAATTTTAGTAAATTTTAGAGCTGTGAAGTGGTTGAAATAAAGCATGACTCCGATTCTGACATCAACATTGGCCAAAAACATTCCCACTAAAACAAGTTTAATTTTGTCTCGTTTTTTATCCCTCCCCTTCCAGATATGTTTATTAAATTAAATATCAACCAACCAATACCACCAATAGCAAAATTTTGCATGCTCTATGCATAAATAAAAAGTTCAAACTTTTCAAAAGTATCCACGACTCCAATTCCAAATCCAAAGCCCTGGAAAATTTGAAGCCACATTCATGGCTATGGAATCGTTGAAAAAACGACTCCGACTCCGAAATTGACCAAAAACACGACTCCGACTTAAGAAAGTTGTTACGTTTCCCCCCCTACCTTTCCTAGTTACATATGTGCTTTAAATTAAATATCAACCAACCAATCCAGTCAAAAGCCAAATTTTACATGTTTTATACATAAATAAAAAATTCAAACTATTCAAAAGTTTTTCACGACTCCGACTCCGGCCAAAACACCCAGACTACGAATCCGACTCCACAGCCCTGGCCACATTACATCATACATTAAATGGTTTTTCGACTTCTAACAATCTCGCTAACTATTTGAATAAACTTAGTGGCCTACATTGTTATTTATGGTCCAGTTTTTTTTACTACTGCCGGCCAGATCAAATAATACCTTAAATCGAATAATAAACAGGTGTCAATCAAACGTTTCACAGCTGTCTGGTAACCTTATACTTGCAAATTATTGCAACAGTATTTTTATTATTTTGTCGGGCTTGTAGTCGAGTGCTGAACGTCAACTAATTTAATTAATTTAAAAATAAATGGCATTACAGCCAATGCGCCAAATATTTCTAATAGTGAAAGTCATACGAGATATTTTTTTTTTAACCATGTCCGCTTCCAACTTGAAGCATGTGGACTCCTCGGAGTTTATCTCAACAAATATGTTTCTACGAGAACTGCTTGCTACTCAGTTGCTCAACCTCTCTTTTTTCGAAGAGAGTAGGGATGGAAAGGATACGAGGACTAGGACAGGACTAGTGATTAGTTTATCGCTGTCACTATGCGTCGCTCTTTGGAATCGGAAAGGTGGGAATGTATTTTCAACAACACAGACACCCATGCTTTTAAACAGATGTATCGACTGAAAAAATCCGCTCGTACCGGGAATCGAACTCGGGCGATCCGGCGCGCAAGCCAACGCCGTTGACACTGCGCCACGGACCTTGATATAAATATACTTGATGATAAATAATGAATCCGTCGAGAACAACTCAACGAAAAATTACATACACCCGTGTCAAAGATCTTCTTCTCAATTGAAAAAATCTGACATTGCCGAGAATAGAACCCAGACCCACCTGACTGCAAGGGCGAAGCTCTTGCAACTAGACCACAGGGCTTGAATCATAGGACGGACAGTTTCTTTGATTAATTTGTGACTTAGACACATTTTAAATATCGGAAAATATTTATTTATCATACAATTACTTATCCAATTTATCGAACCTCATTAACAATTACAATTAGTGACATACTATTTAACATATAAGCGATACAAACTAATTACTACGCGTCAGTTAAAGTTCTTTCGTGCACAATAAATGCATAAACGTTTTTTGAAATCAATTATTAAAAGTCTTAATTGTTTTATCTGCTCGGGAACGCCAGGGCTTACTTAACCCCAGGCTAAGTCAAACGTTAATGAATTTGGTTGAATTTAATTGATTATGACGAACTGTAAATACAATTTAAACAATGAGCGAACGAGGAAGTCATGGTCACGATGGCCAAATCTGGCCGATTGACCGTTACATGCCAAACAGTTTGCCAGCGTATGAACCAATTTGTATTATTAAAATAATTGTACTGGGACACTTATTGCAAGCACTCATTACCTACTCGCGTATGGCGATCTGTCGAAGCTCAAATAATGGACTACATACTATCGCATTACACTTATGTTTAAAATTATTGACATGACTGATTAATACTGAAACAAAAATGTCATCTTGACGAGTGTTTATTTTGAAAAAAGAACAAAATTCATGTAGTTATGGTTCGTCTTTGTACACAGGTTAAACCCATACAAAATAGTAGTACCATAAATGGAAAATCTTTACGACTTCTATATGGTTGTGAGACCAAATCGCCAAATAGACGCTTTCATACATTGGTTTTTCTATTGATTATTAGATTTCCTATGATATTATTATTTTATGGCACTGTCCGCTCTCCGTAGTGAATAGTGAGCCCAGCTTAGTCGTGTTATGATAGATGTTGCTTTTTACACTGATTTCACTGAGTAAACCTAGTTATTTCTTGAATGAATTGGCATTTACTTGGTAGAACTCCATTATAATACGGTGAAGAAAAATAGCAATGTATTTTAATTCTACATAAATTATTTTCTATATATTGGTTCATAGCTATTTTGGCTTACGCCATCGGCCGAACTATGTTTAAACCTCCATTTACTTTTAATACACAATACATCTTCTTCTCTATTCCACCATCCTAGTTTTATATGGTAATAATAAGTTATTAAATTTGTGTCGATGGCGTTAGCCGAAATAGCTATCAACAAATATATAGAAAATAATTTCTGTAGAATTGATACACAATGTTATTTTTTTTTCACCGTACCATTTATTTCTAGTGAGCGTATCTATTGGTCAGTCGGCTGTGCCTAGAAGGTCATTGTGATTATATCTCAGGTCGCGCAATATACTTCATGCTATCAAAATGCAGCATCTAGTCTCCGTTTCTAGCGCAGAGATCAACTGGATTGGAAGAATTGGCGGGTTTAACAGGTTATTAATGTGACCCTCTGCATATTTTGACCTCTCGAATTGACGCCAGGCTGGCTATAAGCTGCACTTTCCCCCCCGGCCAGCAAGTACACCAATGGCCTCGATATTACAGGCATTCTATCGAGAATATTTGGGTGTTGGTTTATAAGTACAGTATTATTGTTATAGTGTGTTTCTATGCTTAGATTTATGACTGTAAAAAACTTTGTATAATAATTAAGCTATAAGATTAAAAACAAAACATCAAGCTCGCTGCTGAAAATGTCCACCTCAATAGGCAGTGCATTGATCAGCCGACAGCCCTTTTGACTGGTGACTCAATTTTTTTTCCATATCCGCTCCCTATTCGGAGCATATGGCCGCCACACGGTGCCTCCAAGATTCTCTGTCTCCCGCCAACCTCCTCGCATCTTCCCAGGTCATCCCGGCGTCCCTTAGCTCCCCTGAGTACATCCTATGGATGGTCATCAGAGGCCTTCCGCGGCGTTGGGATCCATCAGGTTGATAGAAGAGGCAGGCAGGATTCAGGCTCCCCTGGGGCATCCGCAGCACTTATCCAAGCCAGGTCCATCGTCGCCTTTTAATTTTAGACGTAATAAGGGGCTGGTTTGTCCGTTCTCTTACCTCCTTATTCCTGACAAAGTCAAACCACTGTACTCCTTGTGTACGCCGCAGGCATTTTTTCGAAAACAGTATACGGTTAAATAAATTTTTGTGACTATGACTCGCAACCGTACAGCACAGTCAGTATGCATGCGTTGAATAAGTAGCACTTGGTTCTGACCGAGTACAGCCGTGAGTCCCAGACTTTCCGCATTGAATTAAATGTTGCTCCAGCTATCCCTAATCGGAACGCGAGCTCATTACGCGGGTTGCCATCTTCCGTGATGTGTGACTGTCCCGATGATTTGTCCCGTGACTCAAATTACCTACACGAAAAACAAGTTCAAAGTAAAAAATGTTTGGCTTTAAGTTCGACCACATGGGTAAAAACTGGAATAATGCAAGTTTATAGTCTTGAGGATGTTAAGGTTATCAATTCGGCCAATTCATATAACAGGCATTATTTATACGTGCAGCGTTGTTGTTATTATGTATGTATTTCTAATCTTAGATTTATTAGTGTAAAAATTGGGGTCCATATTCCAATACAGTCCAATTCTTTATATTCATAACTTCTTTTATTGAGTAGTTGTTTTTGAACAACTAACAATTTTGGATAACAGAGTTGTCGGAATTTCCCACCCTTTTTGTATATGCAGCCAATATTTCATGACTTTCTTTCACAGCGCTATCGACAAAGAAAAGCGAAGAAGCCCCCAACTTTTGGGAAGCGTATGGGGGGGGTATGCCAAAAACCTACGAAGAAGTGAACTCGAAAAATTCTTAAAGTTAAAAAAAAAAAATTGTGGGGGGGGAGGTTGGGGGGTGGTTGGGGGGAGGGGTTGGTAGGCCAGAAACCATCGCGGGGGTGCACTCAATAAATTTGTAAAGTTTCACATCGATCGGTCGAGCGGTTTAGTAGTCCATAGCGGACATACATACAGACATTCATTTGTATATATATATCGATAATAAGTTATTGAATGTGACTTATATTCTTCTTATAATTTGTAATTTTTTAAATGTAAATATTTATAATAAATAATACAATGTAATTTTTCACAAAAAAAATAATGTTCAAACCTATGAACTATCAAATTGGGCCGCATAAAACTTACAAACGGGCCGTGTGTTGAATATAACTGGTTTGATTATTGCTATTTTTCAATGCGTAATCGAGCTTTGTAGAGCAACGGATCAGTAAGCTAGCAAAAATGTTTTTGACAGTAGATTATAATACAAGCATAACTCGATGACGGACAGGTTGTTCTAAAAAAGAAATCATAAATTATTCATACTTGATGTATAGCCATTTATTATATATTATCATGTGTACGAAATTATTATTCCCACGATTCTAGTGTTGCCGTTTGCGAAATATTTTTTTATTCATAACCATGTCTCATATAAGATTGAAAAAAAAAACAACACTATTTCATTCACGAATCATTCTTGCAACCTGACAAAATAATAATCGTTTGCATCACTTTTTTTAATAGGGTAACCATACGTTATTTGAATTTGATTCAAAAAAATATACCATGGACGTATTTTTTTTTTTACCATGTCCGCTCCCAACTTGGAGACCGTATGGACTCCTCATAGAGTTTATCTCAACATATTGTTTTTTCCACGAGAACTGCTTGTTACTCAGTTGCTCAACCTCTCTTTTTCCAAGAGAGTAGGGATGGAAAGGATGCGAAGACTAGTGATTAGCTAATCGCTGTCACTACGGGTCGCTCTTTTAGATAGGAAAGGTGGCAAAGGGCTTAACAACACAAACAGCCATTACTTCAGAGCAGAATCGATTTATCGACTGAAAAAATCTGTTTGTACCGAGGAATCGAACCCGGGCGGTTCGGCATGGTAGTCAACGACGTTGACCACTGTGTAGTTATTGTAATTGTATTTAAGTGTAATTTAGGATTTCTACGGAAGGTGCTTGATGGAATTTGAATCATTTGAATTCTGTACATTTCCATGAGTTTTGTTTTAAGTTCGAGTCAATTCGCTTGAAGATGTCAATGGGTGAAACCCATGTCATTAACTTCAAGCCTCGTGTATATCTATTGAGATGTTTTATTAATAATAGTCAGAATAATTTACAACTCATCATTTTTGAGTTTTTCGTCCTTTTTCAAACGGAAACGATTGGTCACCCTGTTATTGCAAGTAGCAATAAATCTTTTATTGCGTTTTCCAATTGCAAACAAAAAAAACAAGTGAAATTCTAGAAGATTTAGTATGTAGTAATTGGGTTAAACTTAGATAATATTTACAAATGAAATTGGGTACGTGTTATTTAACTAAATTTTATTTGTACATCGTTTTCTCCTTTCGTACACTTACCATAAATAAATATATTTTTTTAAGCTATGATATCAGTTGTATTTGCTTTAAATTTTCTATGTACATAGTGATAAGTTGATATAAACTTATTTGTTATAACAAATTTTCATTTTATTGTCCTCGTGTAATACCCACTGACTAGTTGATTACCATAGCTTAAAGATAACGCCCTTGGCTTCCGTTATGAGCCGTTGATAAAGAATATTATGACGGAAGTGAACCACGTGTCACGATTTGTTACCAGGGCTGTGGAGTCGGTGAAAAAAAGTCCGATTCCGACTCCAGCATTTACCAAAACCACGACTCCGATTCCAACATTGACCAAAAACACGACTCCGGCCAAAAAAGTTCAATATCGTCACTTTTTTCCCCTAATTTTCCTATTTATGTGTATTCAATTTAATATCAACCCTATCAATGCGAGCAAACGCCAAATTTGACATATAAAATGCAAAAATAAAATGTTCAAACTTTTCAAAATTTCCGACTCCGAGTACGACTCCGGCCAAATCGCCACGACGACTCTGACTCCACAGCCCTGTTTGTAACACAACATTTCCGCTACCAACGTGAATCATAAGCATAAGACTCCTCACGGAGTTTATCTCAGGATATATTTTTTTCTTAGAGAACTGCTTGTTACTATTTTCTTTTTCGACGAGAGTATTGATTGAAAATATACGAGGACTAGTTGTTGGCCAATCGCTTTCGCTACGCGCCGCTTGTTTTTGGAGACCGGGAGGATGAGAAAGGACTTAAACAGGATTTTAACAACCACCCGTTGTGTACATGCAGACAATGTTTCATGACCGCCTTCCACTTTCGACTTATCCCTCAAATTCATGGCCCGAGCATATCTGCACGGAACAGATTTTGAACCATGCACCAGTGTGCTTTAAAATATTATAAAATCAGTTGAGTGGTTAGCTCAGTCATTGAATACAGTTTTAACAGCACAAACACCCATGCCTTCGAACAGGATCGAGTGAAAAAATCTGCTCCTACTGGGACTAGAACCCGTGAGGTACATCACGGAAGCCAACGACGTTGACCACTGCACCACAGACCTCCCCATAAACAATACTTAAAAGCTTAATAAACAAGACTATTATTAATTTTATATGAAAATTTACTTCGAAAATTTACCGGCGAATTCATCGAAAGTATCATGAGTAACTTTTTGTAAATATATTAATTTATTTTTTATGGGTTCAAGTATAATATTTTTTAAGTTAAATAAGTTTCTCATGAAAATAAAACTATCTTGCCATTATATGTACGAGTATATAATTAAGTTTCATTTGAGGAAAATATTTCTATTGTTAATTATTTATTACGTAAACATTCTCTTGCGGAAGTATAATTTTTGTTGTTAAAGAAATTATTATGAGGTCACAGTTCATGTCTTATATGTACTTACTATTACGGTTGTATTTTCACGTTGCAAATATACTAAATATGAAATCGTTTGGTAATTCTATTTTTTTTTAAATGCAGTAGGAAAAAATGTGCAATGAAGGCATTTTTATCAGCGCCAAAATAATATAAAAGATTTTTAAATAACATATCTAATCTAATGTGCCAAATATTTTCAAATTTCGAATCACTCGAGATAAACTTGATATGGTTTTTAAATCACTCTAGACCAGTGGTTCTCATGTGCGGCTACCAGAGAATTTTGCTGTGGCCACCAACAGCTTCATACCAAATGTTGATATAAACAATAAATGTGGTTTTACAAGTCAATTTTCCAACAAAGACAGTTAATACCAAAAGTCAATTATCAAACATGTTCATTTTGACCAAAAAACAAACACGACAGGATCAAAACAAAATTTTTTGGCCACCAGCCATTTCCGATACAACTTAAGTACCATTTTACGTGAGAACCACTGCTCTAAACTAAGAGACTCTTGACAACTGGTTCTCATTTACTATCAGCCACGTGAGGATTTTGCTCCAGCTAAAGACAGCTTCATAGAAAATATTGCTATTTAAAAATAGTGATTTTAAAGGTTCTTATTCTCAACAAAGATTCAAAAGAAATGTTTCGTATGCATTGTTATGTGCTTCAAGAAGTATAAGCTAGCAAACTTGGTATCAAAAGTATGAAAAATGTGCAATTTATTAATTTAACAAATTATTAAATGCAACACAATACACTCAATACTTAAATTTGATTATATGCGCAAGGCCCTGGTGTTTACAATGCGGCCACAGTACAATTTTACGTGAGAACTACTCCTCTAGACACTCGGACAATTCAAGGAGAATTGACGCTCATTTTCATGATTTCAAATATAAGTATACTAGTATTCGAACCCGGCTTCGCTCGGACCAGTTTGGGGTTATGTTCAAATCGGCGCGTAAATTCAGACGGGCCAAGTTGAAACAACTTTTTTCAAAATTCAAAAGTCTAGGTCAATTAAAATGGAATTAAAATGAACATTTCAGACTGGCATTGACATTTCACAGCCCCTTTCATATATTGACAGCCCCATTCTCGCCCATTAAAATGTCCAAATTCAAGGAAAAAATCTAATTTGCTGTCAAAGAAATGTCAAATAATACCTTCACGTAAATAAAAACATTATTATATTAATAAAAGCCGGGAAAAGTTCAGTAGAAGACTAATTTATTACATTTTGACTAAATGTCTTCGCCGATAAAAAATCAAACATATTTTCTTTCATATTCGTTTTTATGGCAACTCCGTGACCAACAATGCAAAAAGGGAATTACAGACCCACAGACATACATACGCCGTTTCGGTTTTATATATGTACTACTCGATACTCGAGTAATTGGAGTCTCTACACACACATTGATAACGAAACAAATTTACCGTCGAAACTTTCGCGAGCGAAATCAATTCGTTTGTTTGAACTTGCAATAACAGTGCAAAAGGGAATTACAGACATACATCCCCCGTTTCGGTTTTATATATAAGATTACAACAAAATAAGTTTAACTCATTTGATAGCCGAGACAACGTTCTAGCCACGAGACCATAGAAGCCGATAATATGTATACAGAACAGTAGTTGATGTTTTCCTTGTGTATATTATGCGTCGGAAAACAATGAATGTGGATTTAGGCTTCTATTATAACTCATACCCTACCGAAGAGACCCATGAATCTATTCTTCTTCAGAAAATACAGTTCTTTGCCTTGTACATCAGAGATAAAAATCTAGCGATATTTTTCAAGAAATCCCAATCGCAAAACTTTGACCGGATCTCTATTTGTTTTATCAATTCGAAATGATGACGACATGAAAGAACTAGACTATTTTCGGCGACCTCGTTTTTACCATCTAAATTAACAAGTTTATTTCAATGATTTTTAAAAGGATCCGCTTTATTCATTTCACTCTTGTACTTTGCCATCAGGGACGACTTTTGTAACGGTGCAAAGGTGCACTGATCTCCTAATTATAATTTAGCAATAATCAATATCAAATTACTCATTTAAAATTCCTTGAGGTTGCAAAATTGAAAAATGCGATAATTCACTCATGTTTAGCGTTTAAATCAAAATTATAAAGTGAAATTTGTGTAATATTCCAAACAGAGTTAAACAGTATACAGAAAAAAGAGGTCACGTCACACTTCATATTTATTTCGAGAAATTGTTTTTAATTAGTGCTAAGCTGTCCCTAAAAAGATTGCCGAACTCATGTATCTTACTTTCACTGGATTGTCCCTTATACCTATATATTGAAATTTTTCGTCGGAATTTACTCCTTACCAACCCATATCTTAACATTTTATATGTCAGTCAAACGGTCGAGCACCGAGAGCCTTGATTTTCTTTGAAAAACTAACGATGGATTTCGATAATACAAGGAAACTCTCTTTAAAATCGATATTAAATTGATTATAATACAAAATATGTAAAATGTGATTCTTAGAGATGTCGTTATGTGTATAAAATGTTTGAATTATAAACACGACGACCTTGTCCAGTATTATTGGGTGTAAAGTGGATTATATAAACGCGATTTTGTGCACGCCCTAATATACTTGTCACCGCCGCCGCCACTGATTACCATACCTTTTCTATAGACTGAAGTAAAAAAATACGCTTTGCTTATAATTAATTTCTCAATGATATCGAGTGTCTTTGAAAATAAATAATTCGCCAAATATAGTGTCAAATAAAAAGCTATCATACCAAAGACCAGCAACGAAATTCTTCGAGTCGGAAATTATTTTTTTCGCGTGCTAATTTTGACCAGTTCATATTCAAAACGATTCATTTAAATAAATATCACCCAAAAGGCCTCATAAAGAAAATTTATGAGATCAAACCTACAATTTATAACCAGTGTAATAAAATTTGATTAAATTCACAGGTTGTGCAACATAATATAATATATAAGACGTGTGGACATGTATTTTATACTGTAGGAACACATAATGTATATAATATGTATGCTGATATGGTTTGGTCCGGCATCGCCCGCGGGGAGTCGACCTGACGGCCTGCCTCTCCGCAAACCGTGTCACTGGGCCACCGTGCCCCGAGCCTTGCGAGACAAGTGTAGACATAGTCACTCTGTTATTAAGAAGTTATTCGATTTTTGCTCCGATACCGGCAGGAAACATTATAAAATTGAACACATGTGAAATACTCCGTCAAACTTGGTCATTCAAAATTGTACAGTTGTAATATGTTTTGGTGAAAATTTGAAATTTAATTGATTAATTCGTAGGAAAGGCAGAAGAAAAAAATGTGTAAAATGTTGAGTTTATTGAATTGGCGGAACTCCATTATAACACGGTGATAACAAAATAACAATGTATTTTAGTTCTACAGTAATTTTTAAGGTGTTCACTGTCAATACACGGTGGAATGGCATTATAATAAAAAAAAAAAAACATTTTTAGTACTTTTTCCACATAAAATTTATTGGATCAGGACCGGTTTCGCTCATAGCGAGCATTATCAACTGATAATAAATACAACAAAACAGTGATATTTATACAAAGTTTAAGTTTAGTTGTAATTGTATTTTGTATTTCTCGTATCTGGCTCGTTTATTTAGTTTTATTATTTTTATCTACAGAAATTATATTATATATTTATTGATAGCTATTACGGCTTACGCCATCGTCAGAACTATGTTTGAACATGCATTTATATATATAATATACTGTTGTGGACAGGGTACACAATACATCTTCCGTTCTGTTCTACCATCCTAAGCGTATATGGTAATAATATGATATTACCAGAACAGAAAACATGATTTATTTGATTATATTAAAAATGATTTTAAACCATATTTTACAATGTAGAGCAGGAATTGACATTGGAGTTGCGCGTTACCTACACGATGTTAAGCTAGACTCGACATAGGAGCTGTAGAAGTTAAGCAACAACAGAAAAGGGGTGGTATTCAACAAACTCTTGACAAGTTGTAAATAAAGTGTGCAAAAAACTTCGATAAATATTTTTACAAAAAGTTCGTGATCTTTTTTTTCCATCCCTCTTCATTTGAACGTTCAACATTTTCCGGAACTAATTATGTTTGAAAGTCAAGGGTCGCCTGTTATTATAATCAAAAACATTATCACAAAAAAGAATCCAAAAATTCTTTTGCTATTTTTTTCGATAAATCTGTGACCTCAAAATAAATAACAATTCAAAATTATTCCTCAGCACTATTATTAGTTTCATGGTTTTATAATTTAAACATTTTTTTTCAACAAAATTTGAATAACTTACTTGACATGTCTACAAATAATAATTTTAGGTTTTTTGTGCTTTTAAACAACAACAAAAACTGCTGATAAAAAATGATCAAAAGTCAAGAGTAAAAAAATATTTTTATATCATTTGTTATTCGATTTTATTTCCTGATTTATTTATAAATAATTCAAGTTTATTGAATAACCTTTATTCCTATGGCAAAATTCCAGCGAATACATTGAATTTATTAAAAAATATAAGACACATTAATTTGACAGTGTGACTTTATTGATTAATGATAAAATTTTCGTCACTTTGATCTCACTATTTAATGTAAAACACAGCAAGGCTAAATTTGGAGTCATATAAATCCGTTTAACCTGTCGCGATGTGTTGCAAATTGATATTCAAAAATAAATAGTTTTTCCAGTGTTAAAGTTATCACGGACAAGATTTTTTCTTTCAAATAAGTATGCATTGTGTCTGATAACCTCCATGAGCGTATTTAGCACAGTGATGCACAACCTTTTTGGGAGAAGGGCCAGATATCTCGAGAGCCACATGTGTAGAAGTGATTAAATTATCAATATGTTTAGTGTTTATACAATTTTGATGAAAAAAGGTGATTGATATTTGTCATATTGGGCCGCGTGAAACGTCAATTTCACAGGTTTTGCATCACTGATTTAACACAAACAGAAATGAAATAATTTTTGAAATATTAATTGTTGACTACATCTGTAAATCGGCTCTGTAGGGAAGAAGTTAATTTATGTTATGAATTAATATTTTTTTCAAATTTTATCTGGATAAGCAACCTTTTTACTTTGTTATAATAATGAAGTTCTACCAAGTGAATACTAAATCAATCGATAGATAGCTTTTACGTCCTGGTTCAGTCATTTTTCCAGCTCATTGCAGATGGATAACGCTATGTATCAAATCAATAATGTTATATTTTTCTATTTGTTTCAGGTTCGATCACGTTCGCCAATACGGCACGCCTATGACATCTTAATCGCGCCATGGCCCTCCGAGCCTTGAAGAAAGACGTTAAAAAGTCTTCGTATTACGTCTGGTTCCTCGGCGCCCAAGAAGCCAGCGGCAGCGCGCCGTCGGTTGCTCTATCAGCTCTTGCTCGCCTCGAGAGAAGGTCCAAGGATCTTGCCGAGCCTTTTAAAGTTACCCTCCAGCTTTCTCAGAGAGGATTGAAGATCGTTCAGAACAGAGACAGGAAAGGAAGTGGAAGAGCTGTGAAACATTTTCTTCCAGCTGAGAGCGTGACAGAGGCCAGAACCCGTGGAGATGCCGTTGTCTGTTTGCTACTGCTGTATAATCCAGTAACAAGGTATGACCAAATGTTTCTCACGAATTTATTCTACGCTATTTTTATGTCAATATTTTGTGGGCCTTTAAAAACCATAATAGATAGTATCTTAACAAAAGCGTTTCTAAGAGTAATGCGAGTTTTTAAGTTAACTTCTTTTTGTTGAAGAAAGTAGGAATAAAAGAAGAGGGGAAGAACATAATAAGTGATTATCTAGGCGCTCTTGTTCCCCACCGTTTTAAGGATCGGATGAGTTTTAGAAAACTTTAGACGTCACAAATTACCTTTAAACAAGAATAAATTAAAGAAACTGTCCGTTTTAGAATTCAAGCCTGTGAACTTCAATCTCAGGTATTTTTTATAACAGAAATGTAAACGTCATATTCAATCTATTGATGAATAATAAAGTTAGCAGAATTTCGAAGTTCTATATGTATACATTTTTCATAAATTTATTTGATACCATTCAAAGATTATCATCATAGTTTCCAAAAAAAGGTTTAACTCTTGAAAAACGATGCTGAAAATAAGTAATATGTTAACAGATTTACCTGCTCGATAGTCTAGCCACATAATTAAAAAAGACTTTCTTTTTTGGTTAAATTTTCTTTCAATAAAGCTTATGCATGATTATTTTATTTTTATTACAGATGCCCTCTACACGCCCACGCGTACCGGTGTGACTCTGAGCAAACCGCTCAAGCACTATGCGCTCATCTTCGAGCAGTAGCTGGACTGGGCCCAGAAACAGACGACCCAGAAGAGCCGATTCTTCCAGAAGACGCAATACCCAGACCACGGTACGATTCTGAGCCCAGGGGAGAACCCCATCCGAGACAAAGATACGACCCCGATCATCCGAATGATCCCAGTGGCCGAGCAAGGTATGAACACGATCACCCAAATGAAGCAGCCGTAAGAGCCAGATACGATCTTGAACACTCAAATGATCCAGCGCTCAGAGCGAGATATGAACTTGATCATCCAAGCGACCCTGCAATAAGAGCAAGATACGAACTTGATCATCAAAACGAACCAGTCTCTAGATCGAGGTATGATGCTGAACATCCAAATGATCCAAACTCAAGGGGAAGATATGAAAACGATCCAGCTTCGCGTGCAAAATATGAAATGGATCACCAAGCTGAACTAGCAGCCAGGTCAAGATACGAAGTTGATCAACGAAGCGATCCTAATTCAAGAGCTCGCTACGAGTTGGAGCATCACGCAAGAGCAAAATACGATCAAGACCACCGTCCTGAGCAAGCCGCTAGAGCTAAATACGATTTTGAAAATCGTAACGAACAACGACACGAAGCACCGCGCCTGGCTCCTGAACAGGAACTGGCAGCTGAAAGACTTGCTGCAGAATTAAGAAGGCGTTTAGCTGGTCGAGAACCCTTGCTTTTACCTCCTAGAGATTATGATGCGCCAAGGAGAGCGCCGCAAGTGGCTGCTCAAACAAATGTAGGACCACGAAGGGTTGCGGCATCTGGTCCTACTGCAGCTAGGCCTGTTGTTGGATCCTCTGCAGGATCGAGTGGAATTGGTAGTGATTTGGCACCATCTCCAGACAGGCCACACACATCAAGTGGTAAGCATTCTTTAACTATGTATTTCTTAACTAAATTAAATTCTCATCAATTATTTGTCATAGATTTTATATTTTTTGCAACATTTTCAGATAGTTTCTTTAACCTTCAAAAGATGGTCGAGTTTGAGATAAGATTACGTTATTTTATCGCGTATGGGCATTAAATTTTGAATCCTGTTAATTTTAGCGACGATATAAATGGTTTTCGGTCAACAGTAATCCGACATATTTTCTTTTTTATTAAATTGCGACGAAACTAGTCATTAAAAATCAAAGTTTCTTTCTGCAAAAAGTGTTAAAAACAATGATTTAAGAATACTAAATGTTTACACATTGTATCACTAATATTAAGATAGATATTTAAGATAAGGTGGCAGTGGTGGTTGACTCACCCACTGGGAACGAAAAGTTAAGTGCGGCGTTTTAAGGACGTTTAAAGAATACTTTCGATGGTTTCGGCGGTAACTTTGTTCATTTTAATATAAAATTTAAAATAACTTTGATTATTCCACGTAGAGTACAATTGGAGTTTCTCAATTGCTTAACATGGTGCTCTCGTATAAAAGTTTCTGTTAAGATAAGGTCTATTAAGACGTTAATTGATTCATATTAGAAGCGCGGATATAGCTTAGAAGGAAAGAAATCACGCATTTTCTTACCTCGGACATCTTTTCATTTTCTAAATATCATCAGATCCAAAGTCATCAGTTGACAATACTCCCCATGAGCAAAGCCGGTCCTGATCCAATAAATTTAATGTGGAATATGCACTAAAAATGTGTTGTAATTTGCATTCTCCAAAAAGTCTAAAGCACGGGCTCCCAACCCCCAAAGGGGTCTCGGCGGGTTTTCTGTGGGGACGCCAACACATACAGTCAACAAAAATAATGTATTTGCAAACTGTGACACGTGTTTCGCCTCTTTCAGAGGCATCTTCAGACTTACTATCGCAAATAATCAAAGTTATTTTAAATTTTATATTACGTTTAAAGAAATCTAAAAGTATAAGTTGAGGGACGCGTGATGACGTTTTCCCAAAACGCACTAAAACAATTAATGGTGATACGTATTGTATAGCAAATAAAATAATTCCAAGATGTCAATGGGAAACGCTGCTTTAAAGAAATGATCGTCTCTTATTTTTCATTTACGCATGCTTGCAGACGACAATTATGCGGTTTTGCGATGTTCGTTTCGAAATGCAATACATTTAAAAGATTATACTATTTTATGACATCTCAGGTCTTATTGTTGTTACTATTATCTTTTTACCACAAATATAAAACAATACTTCCGCCATGTGATCTGCTTAGAGCAGGGAACGTCAATACTTCTTATGCCCACCGCCAAATTTTGCTTACTGCCCACCAACCACGCTTTTTTTCAATCCAATATATGAGTGAAAGAAATTTCTCGAAGGAATTTAGGAGATTTGATAAAACGTGTTTTTATAAACAACATTTTATTCCAACAAAAAAAGTTCATTTGAATAACTACATATGTATGTATATTGAAAAAAAAATCAATAATTCATGAGAACCTTGACCCTGATTCAATTTTTGTCAAAAAAACGAAGGTTCTTTCAGTGATTTTAAAAGATTTGGGGAAAAAGCAATAATGGTCCATCGCCCACCATGGAAGCCTTTACCGCCCACTACTGGGTGGTACGGGCCAGGTTGACGAGCCATGGCAGAGAATTTAGATTGTATGCCATTTATTCTTTCCGATAAGTCAATGTTGTCTTTTGATTTTCTGCAATATTCTTTTTTCTCATCCACGACATAATCAAGTAATTTTTTTTCTATACGCAATGGGAGATGTAGCATGAAACAGAAGCAAAACAATGACACGTAGCTTTATCTTGAAAACAGATAACATACAGATAGCTATGTTTAAGTTCTCACAACATTGTCACACAAGAATCTAGAAACATGCTACATGGTAGAATGCGAACTACTCAAAAAAAAAATCACATAATAAAGAAACTTTTTCGTATTTTTGGTATCAGTATAATATGTATTACACTTTTTTCTCATATATTAATGATAATGTTTTGAAGAATTGAAAAAAATGCTTGCAGGGAACCAATGACGTTGACAATTGGACCACAAATCTGACAGTACAATTAAAATGTACCTACAATATGAAAGTCTTAGATTATTTTACTTTATTACCTATTAGCAATATTATTTCAATTTAAATTTTTTCACTGAAAATACATTATGGAAAAGCATAATATTTAAAAAAAGACTATTAATTATTTGGTCAGTATCTAATTCGATAAATGGTCAGTAATAAATACTTAAAACGGTCCGTTAAAAATAATAAATGGTCAGTTAAAATAATAAATGGTCAGTTAAAAATTATAAATGGTCAGTTAATAATAAATTTTGGTCAGTTTTTTATTGTATAATGGTCAAAATAACCGTTTTATAATATTAACTGACCATTTTGATTTTTAACTGACCATTTATTTATTTAACTGACCAAAACTTGAATTAGTTACTGACCCATTAAATACACGCCTTTAAAAAATACAAGCACATTTTTTTTGCTTATTCGAAAATAATTGTATTTAGATTTGGTCCGGTTTCGCTTATCGCGAGGATTTTCAGCATTTGGTTCATGTCAACTGGGCCAACTTGAGGGCTTAATCCGTGGCAGGAGAACTGGACTTACTTGCGATGATAGTCTGTTTATGAAACGAAGAAGTTTTAATTCCAAAGTTATTATTTTCCATAACTGTATGGTATTTTTTTATAAATGTTTTGGAATGGTGAATTAAAAAAGGCATGTATTTAATGGATCAGTAACTAATTAGTTTCTAAAAAGTTTTGGTCAGTTAAATAAATAAATGGTCAGTTAAAAATCAAAATGGTCAGTAAATATTATAAGCGGTCAGTTGTCATTGTATCAGTGTGAATGTGGTCAGTTATTAAATAAAACGGTCAGTAATATATTTTGATGGTTAGTAATTTATTAAAAATGATTAGAATTTAATTTGAATAGTCAGCTATTTTTAAAAAATGATAAGTTTTAGTTTACAGCTTGTGAATTTTATCAAATGTGGTCGCAATAGGCAAATTTATGACATGTTCTTTTTATTTTAACTGACCATTTATTATTTTAACTGATCGTTTTAAGTATTTAATACTGACCGTTTTCAGTATTTATAACTGACCATTTATCGAATTAGAAACTGACCAAATAATTAGTAGTCATTAAAAAATAGTATATGACATTAAACCAATATTAATTCGTACACATATGTGAGAATTAATATTGGTTTTCTTTTAAATCCTCACGTCACTATTCACCAAAATCTCAAATGCGCCCGGAGTCCCAATAAGGCTAAGAACCCCTGGTATAAGTGAATGAATTCTCGTGAAAATTGCCCTTCTGTTTATACGATCCATTATAAATCTGTTTATTTCAAATATCATTTATTATTTACCTTTTTTATGACAGACTTACAAAAAGCGAATTTCATAGCCAAAAAAATGCACGCCATAATAGCTGAATCATGTGCACGAAAAACAGCTCTATTTCACTTCATCTAAAGTACAGTGACTTCCTATTAAAATAAACTATTACAATTTCGGAATTCACAATAATAATTATAAAATAATGAGAGTTCTCGGAACTGTTCACACGCACTTTAAAATAATTATTGTGGGTCTCTCTAAGCTCCAGGGCTTTCCAATTAAGTATCCAAACAAATGCTCGGTATTTTTGTTGTCAAAATCTCATCTTTACCAAATTCTAGGACAAAATGCATTACTGATTTAAAATCAGGTCCTGTTAAAAATTTCAGACGAAGTGCTTCATTAGAATTCCATTTGACTTTTTTCATATCGGGTCCGTGGTGCAGTGGTCGATATCGTTGGCTTCCGTGATGGATTCAACTCTATGAACGAACCGCATGGTTTCTGTCGCTTTATCAATTCTGTGTGAATGAATGGGTGTTTGTGTTGGCTAAAAGAATCTTTCACACTCATCCAGCAGGGCGTTGTGAGAGCGACTCGCTAACCACTAGTCCCGTTCCAGCCGTATCCTTTCTAAGACTACTATCATCGAATTTAAGAGAGGTTTTTCGATTGAATAATGAAAAAATATCCGTTCACAATGATGAGGAATTGAACTCTAAATGAAGTATCTCAACAGAAGTTTTTTTACGATAACTGGTTGATAGTTTTTTCTCACGAAGATGATTGATGAAAAATTTAAAGAAGAATAAAAAAAGATCTAGCTGTTAGCTCTCGCTATGCATCAATTGAATTAAAATTATACGTTTAGGCATTGAGTCATTATTAATCGCACCTTAATAAGACAAACACACGTGTGATGAAGATTTAGTCACTCTTTTCAAAATCAACTTGACGATGAAAGACATTACCAATACGTATACTGAACATTCAAAATTTATCTGTTACGGCGTTAACAAAAATTGAGCCCGAAACATTGACTGGTAATTTTTTTTAAGAAATTTAAAAAATATTAATACTGAAAATTCAAAATTCTTAATCTGAATAGTCATACGGATTAACTCGATGATAAGTAATAAATCAGTTGAGCACAAAATCAACGATAAATAACATACTGGTAATTTCTTTTTCAATTGAAAAAATCAGACCTTGCCGGGAATCGAACCCGGGTCTCCAGATCACTAGGGCAAAGCTCATGCCACTAGACCACAGGGACCGAATGTTTTGTCTCTTTAAAAGTCATCGCCAGACTTACAATTCAAAAGTCAGAAACTTCATTTAATAAATTGCCCAACAAGATCTCTTTTTTCAATTGAAAAAATATGACCTTGCCGGTAATTGAACCCACTAGACCACAGGGACCGACAAATGTATATCTTACAGCTAGGTACATACATAGTAATGCCAACAGTCGAAAATAATAACACAAATATCTAGCCCAGATCTTGCTGCGATCCTAAGCTTGGTCTCCTCAGCCAAAAAAAAAACAATAATAATGCTGCAGGCCTTTGTAAAATTTGTGAACTTACCAACAAGAAAATAAATAAAATTAAAGAAAAAAATCAACGGGAAAATGTCTCACGTGCCTTGGTGTATTTATCCACCAAATAATTGCCTATTGTTTAAATTATTTTACTACGTACAATAATAATGGATATTTGTTTAACATATATAAAGGGTCTTTTTATAAGGACGCTTAGTTTTGAAATATAAATAAAACAAGTTGTTTGTGAGATTTCGACTAAATTTTAATTTCATTTGTTAGTATATTTTACGGCATTAAATATGGAATATAGCATCAAATGTCTGCCAATATCCATTCATTATAAAATGGGCCATGTCGCTAAAGTTGACTTTTTTTGACAAATTTGGGTAAACTTCCAACTGCTCCAGAACCCAATCAGGCGTTGTCTGCGGTCGTTTACCTGAAGTCCCTTGGTTAGTTGGATTTTATACGGGTGCAGACATAAGGCCCGATTCAAAATTCGCCAAGTTGAAGTCGCAGAAAAGCCAAGTTCTTGTGAACGACGAGAAATAAGCTGCCTTGGGTTTTCCTGTACACTTTCACACACAGCAGCAATGTTTTCACCAGATATTTTATTTTGATGACGTCCAGGTAGGTGTTGGCCGATTATTTACCAAACTGGTTGACTCAAATTTGGCCACTAAACAATGAATAATCTACTCAGCAGGACAAAGTAACATATTTTGAGCGTCCCTATTGAAATACCCTTTACAATTGGAATTGTAAAGTTTGAGAATGGATATAAATTAATATATTATACAAATAGATTGATTGTAGGCTCGAAAGTTTTCACATCGATAATTACATACATAGCTTGCCTAGAATGTAAGGCCAGTAAGTCTATTTCCTTAAGCCTTACATGAGACTTCTAAAAATTATTTCAACATTATGTTTGTTTCCGAGTCCTTTAATTGACTACACCTGAACCTTTTTTTGTGCGGTAGATGCGTTTCGCGGAAAACCACACAAACAAATACTATGACTTAATACGGGGACATAATATGTACAAGGACGCACGTGTCAAGGTCACATTGTAATAAACAGGTGAAACACTGGATTTTGCAAGTACAGTATGTGAACAACGCAATGTTAATTACGTTTTATATACATATGTACGTTTATAAAGTCCCAAAAATATATTTGAAAATATTTCAAAATGGTTTGAATATTTGTAATCTATCTTTTGCGAGCACTACCATAAAAGTTTTTCTTAATATATTGTCACTACCGAGCTAAAAGGGCGTTAGTAACATATTGGTGATTCTGAGATAAATATGAGGTTAAGTTAGGTTAGGTGCTAGACTGCCAAAAAAATGTTCTTAAAAATAAAAACTCCAATATATGGAAAGAAGTGGTAAAGAAACGATGTTTCTATAGCTGACACAATATTTGTTCACTATTTTTGCTCTCCTAAAAAGGGAGCGATTTGTCACTAACGCCTTTCTGGCTTGGAAAGAATGATATTATCTGTGCACACTAATGCTGGTCATACACCACCCATTATGTATTTTTCTAGTTAATTTTCACACTCACGGTGAAAAAATAAATTAACTGTTTAATACAGGACTGTGGAGTCGTCATTTACCAAAAACACGACTCCGACTCATTCTTATTTATGTGTATTCAATTAAATATCAACCAACCAATAAACCAATAGCCAAATTTGACAGTAAGACCACGGCCAAAACGCTACGACGACTCCGACTCTGGCTAAGAAGTCCCGACTCCACGACTTCGACTCCAACTCCACAGCCATGGTTTAATACGCACCAGTTCGAGTTAATTCGTGTCTTGAAATGCCCCGAAAGGCGTAACCCAGGTCGATAGCGACAATTGTCATGGAAAAGTACAACATTTTAATTTAATATTGAAATTCTACGAAACACCTTTAGTGGAAATTATAAAATATATTTAACAGCTTTACACTTTTGAAAAGTTTTCATTATTATATCTGGGGTATAATTCTATACTCGTTTATTCGTGAATAGATTTGAACATAACCGACTATTTTTTTTAAATATTAATTCCTCAGCCCTGGAGATAAATAACTGCATATTTCCGTGCTGTTTTTTTTCGTTTTTAAATAATTATAACAAAATTACTGTACATCGTATGCACTCGCATCGGTATCTTAAACGTCGAAATACTGTTTTTAACAAACACAGCTCACGGCAGAACTTGTTTCGTTAAAAATACCTCTCGAGTTACGAGTCATTCGTAACGGTGAACCGGGGACGAGCCGCGTTAAAAAACGATCTCGCATCAAAAGGGTTATCAAACTTTGAGCGCGAAATTTTGGAACTGTAAACAATGAAGGACAATCGAACATTCCAAGTAAAAAAAAAATTGTAAACTTTGTCTCGAATAACTGTTATAATACATGGTTGCATTAAAAACTATTGAAAGAAACAAAAATGGTTCTGTGACAAAAATTAACTGTAAAATCATTTATTTCACGGAAAACGCCCTCACTTACATAATTATTAGTAGTAGATATTACTCGTTCAGTTAAATATCATCGCAATGAAATGAGCGAAACCGGTCCTCATCTAAATAAATGAACAATGATAATGTAAACAGTAAAAAAACATTAAGGAAATGTTTTATTATTTTTTTAAGATATTACTCGCTTAGGAATTCGCGATATTAAAATAGATTGTTTTTACATTGACTGGTTGTTATTTCCTCAGTCAACTTCTGTTTTTGAAAAGATTATGGAAAAATGAGGAGAGTTCTATCTCCCGTTGTTGATGCGAGACGTAAGCAACATTACGATATCAAGTCTGAAGATGCTTCTTAAAGAGGCGAAACACGTGTAATTATTTGTAACACAATAACTGAACAACAAAGTTATCAATTTCATCTTCTTATATATAAAACCGAAACGGCGTTTTGTGAAAAATTTCAAAAACAAACGAATTGAAATAAATTCAACCTAATTTATCGAGTAGTCATATATTTAATGTCACAAATATTCGGCATTGCCATGTTGAAAATATTGAGGAGCCGCGACCCGAATTAAATTGCATTAATTAATATTAACATGGTGCACTTATATTTTCTTTAAATTACGTTCCCGTACTTTCAAATTATTTTGGATATGATTTTTAATTTCAGACACTTATAATTGCAAGCTATTAAGCTGGGTCAAACAAATATTAATCGATATTATTTACAAATAGAATTCTAATTTATATGCAATGCCATTTTTTTTTTGAATAAATAAATAAATAATGAAGGTATGTATACAAAGCAGAGGTGTGGAGTCATAAATATTTTGGATTGTAGGGTTTATATCGGAGTCGGATGTTTTGGTCAATGTTGGAGTCGGTGTCGAGCTGGAATTGAACTTTTTTACCGACTCCACATCTATGGATAAATCAATACATTTATGAACGTGCGGCGATTTAGGAAACTAGTCCTAATCTTTATCAGAAAATTAATGGAATTAGTAATTGTGCTTTATTTATTGATAATAATGCTTCTGGGACAATAAGTGACAGTTAAAACACTAAAAGTAATTTATTTTTATATTAAAAAATAATTAAAGTTACCACAGAATACACCAAAAGATTTTATTGTGAGTTGAAAAATAGTTCTTCAATTATTTAAAACTAGTATTCGAACCCGGCTTCGCTCGGACCAGTTTGGGGTTATGTTCAGCTCGGCGCGTCAATTCAGACGGGCCAAGTTGAAACAACTTTTTTCAAAATTCAAAAGTCTAGGTCAATTAAAATGAACATTTCAGACTGGCATTGACATTTCACAGCCCCTTTCATATATTGACAGCCCCATTCTCGCCCATTAAAATGTCCAAATTCAAGGAAAAAATATAATTTGCTGTCAAAGAAATGTCAAATAATACCTACACGTAAATAAAAACATTATTATATTAATAAAAGCCGTGAAAAGTTCAGTAGAAGACTAATTTATTACATTTTGACTAAATAACTAGATAAAAAAATCAAACATATTTTCTTTCATATTCGTTTTTATGGCAACTCAATGACCAACAATGCAAAAGGGAATTACAGACCCACAGACATACATACGCCGTTTCGGTTTTATATATGTACTACTCGATACTCGAGTAATTGGAGTCTCTACACACACACATTGATAACGAAACAAATTTACCGTCGAAACTTTCGCGAGCGAAATCAATTCGTTTGTTTGAACTTGCAACAACAATGCAAAAGGGAATTACAGACATACATCCCCCGTTTCGGTTTTATATATAAGATTACCAATATTAGGAATTTAATACCTTACCAAGTGCTTACAATCAACCCCTAGCACTGTTGTTTTCTGTATGACGTAGTTTTGCTTAAGACAGTTCACTTTTGGAAATGCGATGTACGTAGAAATATTTTTTTGGCAAATAAAAAAAAGCCAAGGAGACGGATAGTTTTAAAAGTTCACACAGTATGAGATAATGAGTTTGATTTGATCCAATATTTATAAGTCTCTTTCCACTTCGTTACTATACTGTGAAAAGGTTCTAATTGTCATTTTTGCCTAAAATTACATTTTGGTCGGAAAAGCATGTATTTACCGCATTCTATCATATATAGGAATTACAGAATTATCTATGGTTGAATATCGGAGTTAGCAGAATTCCCTAGTTGCACTGCATCTGCACACTTTTTTTACATCATTATTATATATATTTAAGATCATTATTTCTCAGCAAGACTTGTAAAAAAATATGCTTAAAATAAGTAATTTTTAAACATTTATACTTGCTCATTGTTACAAGTGAATTTGAATCAATCATAACTTCAAACGCTCATACGTCTCAAAACAGTTTCAAGAGCAGTTAGAACCATTTGAAAATAAGGTGTCGACTGGACAACAGAATCGATATAATTAACATTTGAAGAAGTATGGACGTACTTTTGGTTCAAACAGTATTGTTTCTTGTTTCTTGTTTTTGGTTCAGTCAGTTTGATTATTCCACTTTTTCGCATTTCTCTGAGGCATCTTCGGACTTGTAAGTCTTGTAAGTCCGAGTGTAATTAGTAATAAAAAAAGATTATGCTGAATTACATTCACTATAGATTTACTCAATCCTTTAAAGGTTAATAATGTAAAAATCCTTATTAACATGATAAAACATTCAAAATATAATGTCCCAAATATTCGGCACTAACCATTGGTCACCCTGTCCGTTATAAAAAATACACTCGCACCTGTTGTTTTTTTTTTGGAAAATATTGAGGAGCCGCGACCCGAATTCGGACCGCATTCTTCGCGCGGATTATAATTGCATTAATTAATATTAACATGGTGCACTTATATTTTCAGATTTCACTCTTTCTTGCTGCCCATATATATTTAAATTACGGCATTCCCGGAATACACTTTCAAATTATTTTGGATATGATTTTTAATTTCAGACACTTATAATTGCAAGCTATTAAGCGCCATGGGTCAAACAAATATTAATCGATATATTATTTACTAGAATAGAATAACTCAAATAGTGGCAAACTACATTTTTATTTTACTTTACAGGTATGTACATATGTATATATAAATAAATGTATTTAAATTTGTCAAATGCATGGCGTATTGGCGTGAGCCAATTCCATATTTCATGCGTAATGCCATTTTTTTTGAATAAATAAATAAATAATGAAGGTATGTATACAAAGCAGAGCTGTGGAGTCGGAGTCATGGAGTCGGGGCTTTTTGGCCGGAGTCGGGTCGGAAATATTGAAAAGTTAGATTGGCCGGATTGGTAGGGTTTATATCGGAGTCGGAGTCGTGTTTTTGGTCAATGTTGGAGTCGGTGTAGTGGTTTTGGTAAATGCTGGAGTCGGAGTCAAATTCGAACTTTTTTTTACCGACTCCATGATATAAATATTACAGACACTCATGTCAAAAAAGTAAAAAGCCCATAAATCTATGGATAAATCAATGAACGTGCGGGGATTTGAAGCAGTGAAAAATGTGATCAAATAAAACAGTGTTTCCCAAAGTGTGGTACGCGTACCCCACCCGGGAGACGGGAAGAGTTTGATGGAGATGCGCGCTGCACGTGCACTATTTTGTTTATGTACTAAAAGGGGAAAACATTGATATATTTTTTTAAAGTATTGAAAGGGTACACAGATATAGAAATTTTGAGAAACATTTTAATAAAAAAATAACGCAAAACTTATTGACATGACCTAAGCATAATGTTGCGTGAACGGTATACAAAATGAAGCAAACATTGGTTATTAGACTAAGCCTTTATTTAAAATGACAACCACGTATTTGGTGGATTGTTGAAATCACGAACAATCGACAAAGGCGCCTTCGGTTTAATATTACTATGATACTATCAGCAAAACGTGCCATATTATGTTGTTAAACACACTGGCTATTCGGGGGCTAAGAATCACAAAGGCGTAACTACAAAAAAAAAGATTTATGAGCTATGCTCGGTTTCAATCGTGGCATTATCAGTTGAAAATGAATTGATAAAATATAAACACGAGGAAGTATAATACACCCCATTTTCGGCGGAACACATCCACCGCACAAAAAACGATATGACTCAATATGGGGACATAATTTATGTTCACTAAGAATTTCTATTTAACTAACTATAAAACTGACATTTATTAATAAAAAAAGTAAAAATCTCTCACATACATACGTTATACGTTATACCAGATGTAGTTCAAAATTATTAATCTCATAAAATAAGAAAAACAAATAAATATTTATTTTCGGCTCGCTACAAATAACCATATCATTAAAAATTATAAAATCCATGTGTTTTTGAAAATCACAAATTTAA
The DNA here is from genome assembly GCA_028554975.1 of Himalopsyche kuldschensis. Classification (NCBI taxonomy): domain Eukaryota; kingdom Metazoa; phylum Arthropoda; class Insecta; order Trichoptera; family Rhyacophilidae; genus Himalopsyche; species Himalopsyche kuldschensis. The sequence continues at coordinate 456,037 of JAHFWI010000031.1, read as the reverse complement.
TGGAACAATATTTTCGATGGTTTCGGCGGTAACTTTGTGGAAGTTCATTTTAATATAAAATTTAAAATAACTTTGATTATTCCACGTATTGTGTAACTAATTGTGACACGAATTACTTAAGCAAACTTTGCGATAGTAAGTCTGAAGATGCCTCTGAAAGAGGCGAAACACGTGTCACAATTAGTTACACAATACGTGGAATCAGTTATTTTAAATTTTATATTAATGGAACAACGTTATTGCTGATTAACCCAATTAATGATTATATAATGTAGTTTCAGTTTATTTTTGTAGAAATTAAGCTATTTCATAAAAAAAAAAAAAAATATCTCCACCTCGATATTTATTATATGCCGATATGTTGAATTATAAATTTAGTCAATATCTATCGTATTGGCCAACTTAAAAGTTACATGCATTTAATTTATGTGCAAATTTTAAGTTAACTATGTATGTCAAAGTATTTAAAAGGGTAACTTATCCAATGCAACATAAGCACAATTGATAAACATGTAGGCATGTATTTAATGGGTCAGTAACTAATTCAAGTTATGATCAGTTAAATAAATAAATTGTCAGTTAAAAATCAAAATGGTAACTTAATATAATAAACGGTCAGTTGTCATTGTATCAGTGTGAATGTGGTCAGTTATTAAATAAAAATGATAAGTTTTATTTTCAAACAGTTTCTTTGGCAAATTGATGACATCTGATATGAAAAATAAGCGCATGAAATGAAATTATTTCTTTAGTTCAGGTATTTGAAAGCAGATATTATTATTTTAATAAGTGTAAACTGACCATTTATTATTTTTAACTGACCGTTTTAAATATTTATTACTGACCATTTGAAGTATTTATAACTGACCATTTATCAAATTAGAAACTGACCAAATAATTAGTAGTCAAACATGTATCTGCCACAAGATGAACAGATGCGTCATTTTTCAATTCTAGCATTTTCAATGGTACTTTAGAAAAACAATGCATTCCAGAAAAAATACAGAATCATCACTTGGATCGTTGTTCTACAGAAGAACGATATGTCACTCTCTTTTAATATGCTTTACTATAATGTTGAGATATTCATACCAAAGTATTAACTAAATAACGTATACAATAAAATTGACAGTGCTTTCATTTAGACGTATTTCATTTCTATCTTTAAATTGCTATACTCAAAATAAATACAATCTTCAACCAAACTATATTCGCATACAAAAAATAAGCCAGTGACAGTTGGGTATTTTAAAATGCCCAAATATAATCACATAGAACTTAGTGTTTTTTTTAAACAGATTAATAGCTCATATTACATATACCATAGCATGATATCGGGTACGTTTTTTTTAACTTCTGTGAGGCGAAGCAATCTCAGCGGGCAGTGGCCCAACGGGCAAGATCAGATTATAGAAGAATGCTGGTTCGAGGTGCGAATGCCAACAGCCGACCAATGGACTGAGCCGGATTTGGATCGATTCTATCATCTTATTATTTAATACTTTAATATCGTTGGCTTAAAGAGTAAATTTGTAAATCTCCGTATTTGTCAATTGTGCAGGAGAGGGTAAAAAATGGTATTTTCAAATTCATTCATACACTTTAAAATGCCTGAAGAGTCAATATTCAAGTTCAAGATTCAAACGATTCAAAGTTAAATAATTTATTTTTTCTTGCACACAGTAGTGGCCAGCTTATTTTTTAAAATCTAACTATCATTTAAATTCTAATCAATTTATCTGGTGCCTTTGGCTTTTATGTATTGTTATGAAAAATATGTGTATGTGGTCCCGGTCCGTGTTGCAGAGGTTATCGTCGTTGGCTACCGTGTCGGAGGGCCCGGGTTTTGATCCCGGCACGAGCATATTTTTCAGTCGATAAATCGAATCTGTTCAGAGGCAACGGAGGCAATCTCTCCGATCCCAAAGAGCGTCGAAAAGTGACAACGATTAGCTCACCAATAGTCCTGTCCAAGTCCTCGTATCCTTTTCCACCCCCACTCTCTTCGAAAGAGAGAGGTTGAGAAACTGAGTAACAAGCAGTTCTCGTAGAAAAAACATATGTTGAGATAAACTCCGTAAAGAGTCCTTATGCTCCAAGTTGGGAACAGACATTGAAAAAAAAGAAATGTTCACTATTGATATAATATTCTTAGCAAATAATATTTATTATTTATTAACTGAATTCTGCGCTGTATACTATTAAAAATATATCAATTGTAACTTCAAGGCTCAGAGCTCTATTCACAACCAAGCTTTTGTTACATTTTGAAAGATGTCTATTGTCAAATATACTTTCGCTTTTTTTGTTTCAACAAAGACACATCTCGCCATTTTAATAAGTTGAAATTTTTAATCGAATATCAGTTTTTTTTCAATATAGATGGAAAAAAAATGTCTAGGATTCCAGTTAATCGACAAGTCGCTAAATAATTTGAAATTCTTTGCATTATTTAAACTCAAATTAGGTTTGTTTTAAAGTCAGTAAAAGTTATCTTGGGGAAAAATCTAAATGTGATTGTGGTCCAGGTTCAAGTCCAAACTCGGATCGTGATCAACATGGAGTAAAACCCTTACCACTATACCACGAAAACTTGTGAAATTTAGGACTGTGATGTGCTTTACTTTACAAAAAAAATACTGGATACAGTGAAATCCCGATTCTATGTTTTTCAACGGACCGTATAAAACAAACAAATAATGCGTAAAACGATGAATGCGGGAAAGTTTTAAATATGAACTAAATGCCGGGACTATAGAAAATGAACGCACCACGCGGAAAACTTATAATGCGAGAACGTAAGATCGGGGTACCTCTGTACATGATTAAGTTTGATTTCTCAATCAAGATGCATATTCTATACAAAATAAATTAAATATTGGATACATTATAATATTATATGACTTCAGTTGGCGCTTTCATTATCTCCATAAGACATATCGATATTAATAGGTTGTTAAGATTTATTTCCCTATTGTATAAAACCAGTGCGTCTAGTCGTGATCACTGTATTGAATGTCCTTGCTGTTTTTTGCCAGTTGCTCAATAGTTGATTGTCATGATAATTTATACAATGTTAACGTCATCATAGAAGATAGATGACATGTAAAAATCTGTAGGAAATAAATGTACAAGTATTAATTGTATGCAGCAGTATCATTTATTAGAACACTGGTTTTGAAATATGAGATGAGGCGTAAAAATGAAAGACCAATAATTTGTTATTGAATTGACACCAACTCCATTATAACACGGTGTAAAAAAATAGTGTACAGTTGATAGCTATTTCAGCTTACGCCCTCGTCAGAACTATGCTTTGACATACATTGTCTTCACTTTTCAGGTGCTCATTGCCAACACTTGGCGGAATGGCGTTACATATATTAAAAAATAAGCAAAACCGGTCCTAAACCAATTAAATTTAATGTGTAAAAGATACACAAATTTCGTATTATTTTTTAATACATTGTGGTAGAAGAGGTACAATATTGTAAAAGAGTATTTCTTGAAATGATAAAACATCAAGGTTTATTGAGTGGTAATGAACGTAATGTCCGGTCCGTGGCGCAGTGGCAACGGCTTTGACTTGCGTACCGGACCGCCTGGGTTCAAATCCCGGTACGAGCGGATTTTTCTCAGTCGATAAATCTGTTCAAACGCGTGTATATATATGTTGAAAATTCCTTCCCACTTTTCCTATTCCAAAGAGCGACGCATAGTGACAGCGATTAGCTAATCACTAGTCCTCGTATCCTTTCTAGCCCTACTCTCTTCGAAAAAGAGAGGTTGAGCAACTGAGTAACAAGCAGTTCTCGTATAAAAACATATGTTGAGATAAACTCCGTGAGGAGTCCATATGCTCCAAGTTGGGAGCGGACATGGTTAAAAAAAAATAAGCGTAAATTTATTTTTGAACTTGATTTAGATCAAATGGCAGATGTCTTATGTAATGGCCACTGCTCGCGATGAGCGAAACCGGTCCTGAAACCGTGAAATAACTACAACGGTCCAAAACCTTTCAAGTGACCAATGAAATACATGTATACGTCGATACATCAAGTTAGCAAAATCAACCACACAAAAATCTCCGTTTTTCATCAAAACGCATAGGTTTATATCACAATATCGTTATATCGTCTTAAAAGAACCACAAATAAAAAAGCTTAATATATGCCAGACGAAAAGTAGAACACGATATCATAAAACGCCTACATTTTACACACGAGGACCTTGAAAATAACATTCCGATGTTTCCACCTACAAAAAAAAATGAAACTCCTTGAAGCGACGTCATAACAACTTTTGTGTGCGGCGATATAGAGGCGGTTCGACACTTACTAACCTACTCAAACTGCGCCTTTCCCTCCAATTATTTTATGAATAAAAAATAAATTTACGAACGCTTAGAATTTTCAACAGCAACTTTTTTACTTCAAATTTTTTACGCTCCTTATCTGACGCTTAGGCTACGGCCTCACCGACAGGCGTAACAACTTGCGTGGCGTCATTATCAAAGGTTGCCGCAATGACTTTAACGATGGCGCCGTCTGAGAAGTTGAAACGCAGCGTCATAACGTAAACAATTTGTAAGCCGAAGCGAGCGCTGTTAAATTTCAAACTGATTTGACGTAGGCATTTACGCTGCGTTTCATTTTATCAGACAGTTCCATCTTTAAAGTCATTGCGACAACCTTTGATAATGAAGCAAGACTCGTGGTTAAGTGATTTTTCCTGGTTCATTTCGTTTGAGGATAAGATGTGGGGAATAATAGTGATTTGCAGGTATACAGTTTAGGGCCCAAGATTTCAATAAATTTGAAAAACTTTAATTCTTTGTTAAAACTATGGTAAACAAGAAATGGCATATAATAGGCATCAATCAAATCCGGTCAAAATACTATCCGATTTCGCGAAAATGTACGACTCTTTGAAAAATTTCAGGTTTTTACGACACATAAATTGTCAAAAATATATATATATTCTCTCTTTGCAGATTAAAATTCAATGTCAATAAACGGAAAAAACCGAGTTTATCCTACAGATGGTCATCAGACGACGGGATCTAACAGGTTAACAGAAGATTCGTTTTTAGGTAAAATATTTTGTCTATAATGCAAATAATTGATCAAGTAACTGATATGCATTTCGCTGACAAACGCGTCGCGAACTACCTAGCGTGAATGAGAGATATTATAACGAAATGCGGGAACAGTGATTTTGCTTCAAGGGAAATCTCTTTAAACTCTTCCATCGATGTTTTCGATAATCTATGTATATTTATATTTAAATTTAAAAAAAAAACAGAATATTTCGTTGAAAGAAACGCTCCAAAATGACAGCGCGCACATGTCTCGTCACGGGCCAATGAAAGGTTAAGGCTTTTAATTAACACAATTATCGAAAGTTACTTCTAAATTCTCGGAACACGTTTAGTCATTTAATTTTACTCGTTGAAAAAATCTTGTTCTTTTATGCCTTAAAAACTTTACATTGTTTCTCGGATTGACATTCCCTTTTGTCTCTTAAATCACGCATAAATATATAATTTGCACAATTTCTGTGTTCAATGACAAATTTCAACACTGCGGTAACATAAAAAAACAAATCATTAAAATACTGGAGATAAATTATCCACAGGGTCATCAAATAATTGAACGTCTCATAAATTTTATTTTGATGATATTTTTAACGTCAATTAAACGTCATCTTCAGCTTAAACTATTTCACATTGCAAATAGTATAACTGATGGAAGAGTTTCATCTTTCAGGATCGTCATAAATTTGCTGATGTCTCTTGCATACAATTATTGAGACAACGTAATTATGTTTTAGAAATAGTTTACATTTAGAAATAATATAAACAATTGTACTTATTCCACAATTAATTTATTAAGATCAGAACCGGTTACGCACATCGCGAACATTTTCAACTTATAAAAACACCCATCAACACAAAACTAAGCAATACTAATCTCTTACCAATTTTTTGTTACACCCTTTTACGTTCTGCATAAATAGCTCTGTGTTGATGTTTATTCATATCAGTTGACAATTCTCACGAAGAGCGAAACCGGTCCTGGTAAAAATGTTTCATTATTCCACTATATCCACTCTCTGAATAGCAGATCTCGAAGAAAGATAAGTTCCATTAAAAAAACACACATGCCCCACATTGGGATCGGACATGGTAGAGAAAACATTTTTAGTTAATTTTATAGCTGGGTGTATCATTAATATGTTTTTCAATTTCTAAATTCCTTTTGTTTGTGTCCCAGTTCATTAAATTAACACGTTTCGTAAAATAAAATATGCATCGCATGTTTTATATGCTCCACATTAAGAACGGACATAGTCTTGAAAAAAAAATGGATTATTCAAATAACGTAGTTTGGTTGATCTCTTATTATAATAAATATTTAAAAAGAAAAGTATTATTGTTAAAAATATTGCCACAATAGATTTACTGCCTTGCCATGGAAGAAGAAAGTAAGTTCCTTCCCACCTTCCGATCCCAAAAAGGATGAGAACGATTAGCTAACCACTAGTCCTCGTATCTTTTCCATCCCTACTTTATTCGAAAAAAGATCGGTTGAGCAACTGAGTAGCAAGCAGTTCTCGCAGAAAAATAAACGTTGGGATAAAATCCGTTAGGAGTCCATATGCTCCAATAAATAAAAATTCTGGTAAAAAATTAAATAAACTTTTTGGCAGCCCTAACCAACAATAACAAATCAAACATTTATGATTATGGTATATTATGAATTATTATAGCCAAATGTTGCGCAACCAGATTCCACAATACGATCTCGGCATTCGTTTTGTTTCGACATGCCAACCTACCTACCTACCGTTGCTAATTTGCATTGTACCAAGTGACATTTGGTTTTGTAGGTTGGTAATTATCGTTGAATTTTCTCCATTCAAGTTGCCTGCCTGCATTGATAGTTCTTTTTTGCGCCACACGGATGGCATTTCGGAAAATATTGCTGTGGACCCGTTTGCAGGTGCGGATTGATTCAATTTTACGAAACACTTACTACGTGAGAATATTATATTTTATTAGAAGCCAAACCCATATAACTCACTTAAATATTTATCAAATAATTTAGAAAATTAAACTAAAGGTGTTGGATTGAATTCCAAAATCAAATTTTAATATGTAGTTTGAATTTTGTACCTTTCCATGAGTTTTGTGGCTAACGACCCGGATTACGCATTTCGGAATCTTCAGTCATTTCAAGTGCGCAAATGAACTTTAGCTGACGCATAGTAAACAGATTTTGTCGTTTGTATACAAAAACAAAAGTAGATCATTCATTTTCATTGTAAATAACGTAATCAGTGGCGGCTGGCGACAGAGTATTAGGGAGTACAAAAAAAGATTCAACTATTTTTGCAAGAGTTCTTTCCTATTCAGTGGATTTTAAAACACTTCTTTAACATGGACTTTCAATTCAGATGTTCGCAATACCAACGGAGTGCCAGTCTTATGAATTTTTGGCTGTGCGTAGTACGGTACAATAGTTGAATCTTTTTTTGTACTCCCTAATACTCTGTCGCCAACCGCCACTGAACGTAATGTATATGAATTAGCGAAAATTTTGATGTTAATATTTTTAAATGAATAATGTCGGTAAATTATAATTATCGGGTATTTTCAATATCGTGTCGTCAATACTAAGTACCAGATAATAACATAGAAACACTGACGAATACAATTGGTGGATTTTATCCGTTTTATTATAAAATAATTGATTTAATTATAGTTTTTGAATTTTTATGTAATGATATTTATTAAAAGGGTTATTTATAACAATGGTGGCCTTGGAAGATTGAGTTGCTCATTTAAAATTGGCAAACTATTAATCTGAGCCTTATTTATTTCATAATTTCTTGATAAAACCCACCAATTTTATTCGTCGGTATTTACGTGTTTATAATCAAATATTAATTATAACTTTCTCTATTGGCATGCGTGACTTAATATATCGGAAAACAACATTTTTCCACTTCTGTTTTCAATCGCCAGAACTTTCTTCATTACAGATTTTGATAAAAAAAAAACAAATTTCGCTTAAGACTCATCCATGTGTTTTATTAATCTATGCGTAAGCAATGAAATATTCATTTCGAAAGTCCAATTCAATTTAACGGACTTCAAGTTAAACCAAAATGATACCGATAAGGAAAACTACGGTACCATTTTAAATACGTGGAATCCAATACAATTTAATCGTGTGAATAAAAAAATATTGTAATGTAGTAAAGATACTTGCCAGTACCCGGTAAGCGTTGCTATGCCACTCAAAGTAAGAAAGTGTATGTGTTTATTAAAGTGCTTTCGGATGCACTATACATATAATAAATAAATAATTTCACCAACATTGATCGGTATCGATGACATTTTCCGTTTGACGATGGCTATTTGTCTTTTACCGATTGTCTACACGCGCCACCTACTGAAAGTTAATTGTTCTATGTCTATAGCCTTTGCGCAAGTGCAACAATAAGTTGTCTAAATTAACTGTATGGCAGCGCATAAAATATGAAAAAACATTGACTGTACTGTAAGCTAGGTTTACTATGCCAAAAACCTCCTCGAAAGTGCAAACAAAAAGTTTTTCAATGTTTCATTACGATTGAATGAACGGTATGGCAGCGCATAGGGTGCGAACAAACAAAAAAATGTTGATTTTAATATATTAGATATAGATGATAGCTTTTTCAGCTCACACCATCGTCAGAACCATGTTTAAATATACATTTACTTATGTAAATATACTAACGTAGAAAAGGTACATAATACATCTTCTTTTCTGTTCTAACATCTTTATTTTATATTGTAATAATTAAGTATTAAATGTAACAAATTGATTTAATGTATCTCTCGAAGTGAAAGCTAATCTGGATTTTTATTGAGTGGCAATAGACGTTAAATAGTTTTGTATTCAGTTGATTTATTTAAAATTGCATTAACCTTCCGTAATGGTCAGAGTAGCGGTGATAGATTAATATTAGTATGCTCATTATAATTTTATTTAATTGATGAAATCTATTGATTTCTTATTATTGCTGTAACGTTACGTGTTTTTACACCATTTTATAATGGCGCTCTATCAAGTTAATGTCAATTCAATCGATAACTTTAATTTTCTCAAAACTTTCAATCTGTGACATAACTCTTTCATTTGCTCGTGTATTAAATCTCTTTATTACAATTTTGCCAATCCATCTCTGCTTACCACAATGTTTCGTCAATGGAACAGTCATGCATGCTTTTTAGACTAGTCTTTACCACAAGGTTTCTTCGATATCCCACGGAAGAATAGATCATAGACAATGCAATCGTGCTGTAATAGATTCAGCTTCAATTGTCATTCTGCTTCAAATACCATTAGTCGATTTTGCATACCAAATCGGTAAGCAATAATTATTTATTGCATGGTGAATATAGAAATGACAAAAAACACTCATGTCAATAGCTTAACCACTTCCCCAGCAAATTGTTTTAACAAAAATGTTCCAAAAAAATCTATTTTTATTTTCTTTTAATTTGAAGTTTATAAATCAGAAAAGTCTATTTTTTACATTTATTTTTAATTATTATTTTTTTCTTAGAATATTATATGTACATATTTTATACATAATACCATATCATGAAATAGTCTCATACACTGTCAGAAATCGTGAAATTACATGAAACACACCGAAAATCGCCGATGAAGTGGTTAAAGAGTAAATTTGCTATCTCCGTTTTTGTCAATTGTGCACGAGAGGGTATTGGGCTGATTATTTTGGTATTTTTAAACCGATCGGGAAAATTTCAAATAAGACTTTCAAACGATTTATTTGTACCACCGCTGATAAACAACGAATGAATGACAGGTGACAATAAAAAATGGTGGAGTTGGATAATTAGCAGACTAGGTTTTAGAAAGACAATGGAGTTATCAATTTTTTCTTAAACGTTTTTACGATGCTCTCAAATAAGTTTTGGTTATAAAAATTTTACGAGACATGCTCATTGCATGATACAACAAGATGTCATTATTAAGTCATTTTCAGCCAAAAGTGGAGTTAGCAAAATTACTCTTTAAGACATCGATATATTGAATAAATCGTTCATAAACAAGTAAAATATTTTAGCATATACAAGAGTATCATATAAATCAATTTTTCATTTTATATATGAAGGTAATATAGGTATAACGCAGTGTTATCAATTCTAAAATAGTTTGAGGGCCTCACGGGTAAAACTCATTAAATTATCGAAATTTTTAGTTTTTGTCATTGCGAAATGCCATTGAGGGCCGCAGGTTGTACATTACTGGTATCGTGTATAACTCAATCCATGTCTTGAAACGAAAAGAGCTCAACGCAGAGCTATGAATGAAACCTGAAAATAATGCTCAATATCGGTAGGTTTTGAAATGAAAGTAATCCCTCCTATAAAGCAGTGACTCGCAGAGTGTCTGAAATCGAGCCTGCTTAATACAAAGTCTTGGAAACTATATATCACTTTTATATCAGTATAAGAACTAAAATACTCTACAAATCCTATGTGACAAATGGACATCTGCTCAAAGTATAAGAATTTCATAGCAAAAAAGCAGCAACATAAGTTTTCTTAATATAAAATTTAAAATTACTTTGATTATTCCACGTATTGTGTTACTAAGTGCGACACGTGTTTCGTCTCTTTCAGATGCATCTTACTTTCTTAGCAAAGAAGCACTCAATGCATCTACTTACTGCTTTTTTACAAAGAGTAGTAAGAATTAGTTAATTTTCTTATCAACCGCTTTTTATATTTGAAATACTAAAACTTCAAAATACACATTTTTCTTATATGTATGTTTGCCAGTCACTTAATGTCTTCAGCCGTATTTTTTCCTGTATCGTATGCGATAAACTTTCCTATAGCGATACCCCATATATTATATTATAAATACATATTTTATATTTGTAGGTGTATCAAAAAAACTCGACACATTTATCTTGCTTCATTACTTAAGCAAACTTTGCGATAGTAAGTCTGAAGATGCCTCTGAAAGAGGCGAAACACGTGTCACAATTAGTTACACAATACGTGGAATAATCAAAGTTATTTTAAATTTTATATTAAATGGAAGGTCTTTGATATGTTAAAATTCTGAAAATTGCTGATTTCGAGTAATCTACAAAATATCTAACCTCAAATTTTGTGGGTGCTTAGTCCATAAAAACGTATTATTCCTATAGCATATTTAAAATAAAAGAGTCGACTGTATATACCATACTGAATCAATAAACCTTCCATTGATTAAAATCAACCACACTTTATATCACAGGCTCATATTACATTTTAATAAACAAATTGCTCATTGAATTCAGCCGTACCGATAATTTTTTATATCGATTATTTATGTGTGGTTACGAAAGAAAATCTTTGACAAGCAGACATGCTGTAGGTTGATGATTTGATAATATGACGAAACCGCCTTCATAAAGACCGTGAAATCGTTATATACATCATTAATAACCGATTTTAAAATCGTTACAAAAAATATTACTTAATTTACGCAATACGTAAGCCTTATAAGCCGATATGCAAGAATTTAGTGGGAATATAATGTATCAAGAAGACTTTGCATCTATCAGAATAAGATTCAAATATGACATCATGTTGTAGAACTTTTTTTAACCACTTCAGCTTCCAATGTGTCACATACATTGTGTAACTGAAACAATTTTTTCGAAGTCTAGCCTCTTTTTGTTGGAATTCCTAAGAACGAAGCTCGACCAGGTGGGCCTGGGTTCAATTCCTGGCAAGGTCAGATTTTTTGTAATAAAAATGGTTGTCTGTAAAGTCGGTTTACGGACGATAGTTTAACGTGACAACGTCATAAGAAAACATTGATAAAATGATTGCATACTTTTATGAATAAAATGGAATCATTTTTATTGAATTATCATTATTTTGTATGGATACGAAGAAGGAGTGAAATGAAATCTACAATTTTTTATTGATATATTTTATTCGCACTCATTAATTCAAGGATTAATTACCTTTATTGCCGCAATTGTTGTTGTAATATAAACAATGAAAACCACATTAACATTTCACTTCACTTTATAAACAGTTGTAAACAGATCACGTGTAGGTACTGTAGGTGTATAAGTTGTGTGCTGCCGCTGTCTCTTTTCTACTCAGACGCATCGACCAATCGAGTGGACGAGAGATAGATGCGGCACAATCCGAACGGTAGGCCGATCGTGCCTCTCTATCGCTTATCCGCGCTCTCGCTCGCACGCTTGCCTTCGGCGTAACGCGACAAACGGGACAATGAGTCATGTTTTTTCGTGCGTGCAGCGGGCGTTCATCGATTTATAAGACGTTGTCACGTCAAAAAAGGAATCTTTGACATGGGTTTATGTCATTTTTCGTTGAATTGTTCTCGAATGATTTATTCTGACTTTCGATTAAAAATATTTGGCGCGTAGACATAAGCTTTAATGCCAAACATTTTTACTTGTAACTTAAAATAGTAATAATAATATAACTTCATTCTGTTCATTTACTTTAAACAGTTGATTTATAGCGGATATTGCAGTTAACTGTAAATTGACGACTTTATGAGCGCCGTATCATTGATTCCAATTCTCTATACAGCTTAGTTTAGATTGTTTACTATTTTTTATTCCTTACAATGATAGTAAAATAAGTGTTTGAGAAAATGTCCATATCCACTTTGCCGTTTGTTCCATACAGTTGCACATAAATAAATTGATAAATTTACTCGACAGTTCGTTGTATTCTCACGATACCAACATTGAATTAGTTTTAATCAGTTACTCTCAAATATGTTGTACGTAGAACCTCCTTCTTGATACTTTCCATTTGATAGTTTAACCCTAAATTCTAGAATATTTTCAAAGTATTTGCTTTAGACTTTTTATTTATATTTTTCTTAGAAATTGAATAACTGGGTTTCTAGTATTTTTTCATTAACCATATCCGCTCGCAACTTCGAACATATGGACTCCGAGGGAGTTTATCACAACATATTTTTTCTACGAAAACTGCTTGCTACTCAGTTGCTAAACTTCTTTTTTTTGAAGAGTGTAGGGATGGAAAGGATACGAGGACTAGGACAGGGCTAGTGGTTACCTAATCGCTGTCGCACTTTGGGGTCGGAAAGGTGGGAAGGGATTTTTAACAACTCATTGCCTCTGGCAGAATCGATTTAACGACTGTAAAAATCTGCTCGTACCAGGAATCGAAGCCTGGTGGTCTGATACGGTATCAAACGACGTTGACTACTGCACCACGGACCGGGCCTAGTATTTAATTTAAAATTCTAGTCGCCTTTTTGTAGAGTTGACGGCTAATAAGGGAAACTTTCACTGAAAGAAAAACAAAAGTTGTAAAACAATACATTAGAATACTAAAGTTTTAATCGTTTGAATTTTGTAATTTTCCATGAGTTTTGTCACTGACGATCCGGGTTTCGTGTTTTGGGCATCTTCCTGCTTTTCAAAGTTCATTCGTGCAGTCCAATAATAAAATTTATAAATATGACACTCCCTGAGCTACCGAAAATGCCGCCGCGAGCTACCGGTAGCTCGTGTGTGACCGTTTGGCAATCACTGGTTCAGAATTATTTATATTTAACCCGCACAGCGAGCTGAAAATGTGAAAACAATGCGTCTGTTTCTTTAACAGAACCAAACTCGGCTAACCCCGTTCCCAGTGGAGGTAATTGAATTTGGACAGGTTTAAAATTCTCGCAAATTTGCGTTTCACACTTTGACATGCTCACAGTTTTCATTCGTGTTTGAAAATTAGCCACCAAACTTATCCTTGGAAGGTTAAAAATTCAGTAGTCTTCAAATCAAGTTGTCCCCATAACTCAGCTGTTCCCAGCCCCGTGCCCGCGACTGCCATTTTGCCCGCCGACCGATTTCTGCGCGCCCACCAACATTAGCTCGAAACATTTTTAACTTTACAAATCTGCAAAAGTAGTTTTGTGGATATCACATCAACAGGTGAAGTCTCTCGTGCATTTCCCAAATATGACGGAAATGGTGGATAACAGTGAATTAAACGTCATACACATTCAAGTGCTTTAAAAACAGTTTGAAGAGAGATCTTTGCAGTTAACGACTATCGAGCCAATGGTCTTCTTTATTGTCAAACCTTTTATTTGCCAATTAAAAACAATATGAATTGCTTCATGTTTTGCAGGTTGTGTTCAAGAAAAGGCATAGCAAGAAAAAATGTACACTGATAATCTTTTCAACTTATCTTATAGAGTTTTCACTTTATCTCCTTCTTTTCACTTCATTACTTAAGCACACTTTGCGATAGTAAGTCCGAAGATGCCTCTGAAAGAGGCGAAACACGTGTCACAGCTAGTAGCACGTAAGTTATTTTAAATTTTATGTTAGTTTTCATTTTATTCAAAAAAGAGAGGTTGAGCAACTTAGTAAAAAATAGTTCACGTAGAAATGGAAATATTTTAAGATAATCGCCGCAAAGAGTCCACACGCTCCACGTAAGGAGCGGACATAGTTGGCAAAAATCATTATATTTTTATAATATCCATAGAAAAAAATAGGTGGCGCCCGCCGCCCCACATTTTCCTTTAAATGCGCTCTCGTATCCAATTACCCTGGGGAACTATAACAATTTGCCTCGAGCTAAATATCGGTTAAATATTTTTCACTTGAAAAGGTCAAATAAATATTACTCTTGCACGATTGAGTGTGCGTGGGCATTTGTGTATTTAAAAACAATACGCAATACGCATATTGTGGCAGCAGAAAAATTACCATAAACAATGTCACTTACTTAACCAAAGTTGTTTATGTGGCAACTGTTTACATAGTAATTTAGTAAGTTATTTCCCTACACCAGTGAAGATCAGTAAAGACCAGGTGAAAAGAGTTTTTTAATACTTTGAAACTGTATTTTAGATTGCTTACTGTTACTATATAATATACATATGATATATGTATTGATTGTTAAAAGATAATGATGATGCATGGCATAACACATAACGCTACAATATTATTATGTTTTGTACATATATGCTGTACATACTCTTGACATTATTTAGAGGTATGAGCGTTTGATGTTTCGATTGATTAAAATTCACTTGTAACAATGAGTAAGTAAAAATGTTTAAAATTTCTTATTTTAAGCATATTTTTTCACAACTCTTGCTGAGAAATAATAATCTTAACGATCCAATGATAGAAATAATGATAAAAATCTTAGAACTTTGTCAAATAAATTAAGTAAAAAGTGTGCTGATGCAGTGCAACTTTGGAATTCTGCTAACTCCGTTATTCAACCATAGATAATTCTGAAATTCACATACATACATATATGATAGAATGCAGTAAATAAAATCCTTCCCGACCAAAGGTTATTTTACGCAAAAATGATAATTAGAACCATTCTTTTTACTCAATTTATTTGACAAAGTTCTAAGATTGTCATTATTATTTCGATCATTAGGTCTTTAAGATCATTATTACTCAGCAAGATTAGTGAAAAATAAGTTATTTGAAACATTTTACTTGCCCATTGTAACAAATGAATTTTAAACTTTAAACGCTCATATCTCAAAACAGTGTCAAAAGCACCTTTTCAAAGTTAGGTGTTGAAATTACAAATCTTGCACCTTAGATAATGTTAATGACAAAATCAAATACTTCCCAACCTTTTTATCTCCATTCCCTCTTTATGTCGAATTCATAATAATATAATTAACGCCTCGACAAGATAGTCAACTCTTACGCAAAAAGTGTGTTCCAAATAAGGTGCATGTACAAAAAATTGAACTAGGAATTTGTTGCCATTTGGGAGCTCCTGATCTCGTACAATGTTGCCACCACTGTAAATGTGCATGTTCACCAACCTGCAAAACGGAGGTGTGTTTTAGATTGTTGAAGAATGCGTGTGCGTGTAATGCCCAGCATGCGTGGGCTGACTTGTAACAATGGCGCGAGTGATAACTTCTGTTTTGAGTAGCAGTTGGTGTTACAATGAGTGGGAATAGGTCTGCTAATGTCTTTTCAATTCACTTATCGTCGTTTATCAAGTGTTTTCCTATTAAATTAATTACACTTTTTGAAAATTGCGTAGGTTTTCAGTGTCTCACTTAACATGCTTAAGGAGGCCGGTTACCTCAACTATGAAATCATTTGAATGTGCTGAATAAAACGATTTTTTTTCATTAAGATAGATTTTCTGAGACATAAACACTAAACATATCACTAGCGATTCTCACCTCTTTGGACTAGACTACAGAGGCTAGAGCTTTTCTCTCGTGCTGTGTTGTCCAAAGTGTGATTCGCGCACCCTCCTGTGGGACGGAAAGATTTGGATAAAAGTGAAAAAATCAGGGCTGTGGAGTCGGAGTCGTGGAGTCGGGGCTTTTTGGCCGGAGTCGGAGTTGTTGCGCCGATTTGGCCGGAGTCGGAAATTTTAAAAAGTTTGAACTTTTTATTTTTGAATATAATGTCACATTTGGCTATTGGCCGAATTGGTAGGGTTATATTTAATTGAATACACATCAATAGGAAAATTAGGAAAAAAAACGTAAGAGAGTAAACGGAGTCGTAATCGTGTTTTTGGTCAATGTCGGAGTCGGAGTCGGATTCGTGGTTTTGGTAAATGCTGGAGTCGGAGTCGAACTTTTTTCAACCGACTCCACAGCCCTGAAAAAATACATATATTTTCGGTGTTATTCAAGTATATGCGTTTTTTTGTCGAGGGGTACTCCGTGTTACGAAAATTAAAGAAGAGGTACACAGGTGTCGAAAGTTTGGGAAACACTGCCAGAGTTAATCACGTGGGTTTATTTTTACTTAACGGCTGACAAGTTTTGTCAGATAAACAACAGTTGCCAAGGTTTACAAAACGGTTAGCCGCGCTCGTAAATATTGTTCACAAACCTGATATAAAAACAGTTTGAACAAACATATATCAGGAAGTAATTGCCAAAACTGGTCAATTCCAAAATAGTTTTTTACTTAACTGCCAATTTTAGACATTAATTTTGAGAGCTTTTTTATTCACATGAAATAGTCTGCATTTTACATATAATCTGTAATTCTTGCATATAAAACATATTTTAAGAAGATTGCCAGTAAACACAAACTAATGAGGAAAAAATTATGAAAACATCTCACTTTCTCAGTTTGTCAACATATGGATTTGACCAAATTTGAAAACCCGATATAGGAATACCCGACCTAACAATTAAGATAACCGATAAAATTTCCTGGCTAGGGAAGACTTTCATGGCAAAAAAAGGTTTGAGAAAACCTGGGTTAAGCGATCGACACATGGAATATTTAAAAAATGTTAACGGTCGTGCTTCATTTGGTAAAAATTGAAAGCAGTGACTTTAATACATTGTATAAAATAACATTGTTAAACATTTAATGCAGTTTTTTATATTCAAGTCACCTCGCTTAACTTCTGGTATGATAATATTTACAAATTTATCAGTGACGAAACTTTCTAGCGCACTGAAAATCGTCCTGTTAACCTTCAAACGATTTAATTACCATAATCAACATTGCATGCCGATTCGTTTCGCCAGTAGTTCATTCAGGATGTCGCATTCCACCGTGAAGCTTCTGGTAAATAACACCTTTTGCCACTGAGCCATCACGTATTGGTGTTTTTCGACATCGCAAATACAGCGTGCACTGGAAACATAATGACAAAACTCTCGCTAGAGAAGTACTTTCTGTTATGATCTATAAATACCGACCCCGTGCACTTGGTTAAGTTTCATTAAACTCATTTTTAATCTTATATATAAAACCGCAACGGCTTATGTATGTATGTGGGTCTGTAATTCCCCTTGGCATTGTTGATCATTAAGTTGCCATAAAAACGAATATGAAAGAAAATATGTTTGAATTTTTATCGGCGAAGACATTTAGTCAAAATGTAATAAATTAGTCTTCTACTGAACTTTTCCCGGCTTTTATTAAATAATAATGTTTATTATTTACGTGAAGGTATTATTTGACAGCAAATTAGATTTTTTCCTTGAATTTGGACATTTTAATGGGCGAGAATGGGGCTGTCATCAAATTAAATAAAGTTTGTGATTTTATTTTAACTCTATTTTGGATGTTAGATTTTGTGTTATAATTATGTCGAATGATATAAAATTAAATAATTATTGGTCGCTTAGTCCGAGCGACGCCGGGTAGCAATACTAGTATAATATAAAATTAAAAATAACTTTGAGTATTCCACGTATTGTGTTACTATTTATGACACGTGTTTCGCATATTTCAGAGGCATCTTGAAACTTACAATAAAGCAAGATTGATTCTAATATTCTAAAATGAGCTTCCACTTAATTACCGCCGAATCCATCGAAAGTATTATTAATTTTGAACGGATTCCTAAAACGTAATTTCAGATTGGTTTTATTACGACTCGATCGAATCACTCAGCTCTGCAATTTCTTTTTGCATCAAATATAATCGTTCGCCACTTCTTCTGTAAACAATAAATCTCGTAACAACGAGTCAATCGCGTAAAAAAGTAACGGTGCCGTTCAAAAAAAAGTGTAAAACGTGTATAATCGCGCAAAAGAAGACTGGGTGCAAGTGCAAATAAAATTAAAAGGTTTATACGATATGCGCGTTCGTTAATCAGAAGTAATGTTCTTGGATCTAGAATCTAGATAGTTGTTTAAATTAAATATCGTTTTTTTTTGTACACGGTATTTATTCTGATGATATCATCCACTTGATTACATGTGTCGAAACCGGTTTTATAGATAATAAAGTTTAAAATATTCCTTGGCATAGTCGTAATGAAAATAGCTTACACTCTTAGTGGAGTGCTGATCGTTTCATATATGAGTTATCGGTGTCGTTAAATTTCTGCAAAAACCAGGACTACACTCTACTGACAAATTCAGGGCTGCGGAGTCAGAGCTGGAGTCGTGGAAACGCGGCGCTTTAGCCGGAGTAGGAGTCGTGAAAAACGTTTGGCAATGTTTGAACATACTTTTTTATTCTGGCCGGACTGATTGGCTGATCTTCAATTTAATACACATGAACAGGAAAGGTAGACAAAAACAAACGGAGATACAAAATAAATCAATAAGCCCGTGGTCTAGTGGTCAAAGGCTTCGGCTACAGCGAATACATGTTTGTCTGTGTTGTCTAAAATTTCCTTCTACCATATCATTCCCAAAAGTTAGACAAACTAATCATCCTGTCCTAGCCCTATACTTATATTCATAAACTCTTAGAATAGAGAGACATTAAGTAACAAAAAGTGAACTTCTGCTAAGATAAGCCGCATTGCGAATTCATATTGAGAGAGGACATTGTTAAAAGAAACATTTTTAATTAATGCAAAAAGTGTTACAGAAGCTGCAAGACAATTTCTGATATTATCGAAAACTAATTTGTACCAACTGTCAGCCGAATATATCGGAAAAAAGAAAATAGGTCGATCATTCAAATGAGTTCTTTGCAAATTTCACTTTTTCAATTTACAAATTCCTTTTGTCTTTGCCCTAGTTCATTGAACTAACAATGTTTATAAGATAAAATATTCATCGCGTGTTTTGACGCGTTCGAGATACATACTTATACATATATGATATGTTATTTACTCTGAATAATAAATAAAAGCATTCCTCGAGCGACTTTTAAAATATGTAGAAAATTAATATTGCTATGCGGAAGGTTCGTGTATTTGCTGATTGGTTTGGTAAACGCCAATATATACGTGACTTACAATTATAATAACATTGGTATCGGTTCTACAAAATATGATATCGGTACTACTAATAAAGATTTAAGCTCTACAGCAGGGGTTCTTAACCGTTCATACGCCACGACGTGCAGGCACGCAAACGCCACTACGAATTTATTTATGTATAAATACCGTATTTTTAAATGATGCCTATTGCAAACACATATTTTCAAGGCAATGTGATTGTTAAAATATCTATATATGTATTAAGCCGTTTTTTTGTACTTGAGGTTAATCTAATAGATGTCAGTAGGGCTTGCACCTTATTAATGTAAATATCCCTGGAAACATTTTTTAAATCATCTTTTGATATATTTTTTATAAGTCGGGTATAAAATAATTTTCCGGGTATGTTACGTGGCATTGTCATGGGAAAATTGATGATTCAAAAATAGCGGCCTGTGGCAAAAATCTATAGAACTGGCTTGGCGTTTATAGGGTTAACTGTCATGTGCGCCCGCGAAACTATTATCGTGCGACAGGTACAAAGTATCAATTGACAAATAAACTCAAATTTAACCAGTATTGTATTTTATTCATTGAAATTATTTTCCGGAAAATAATTTTGGATTTTGGAGCAAATAGCATATATGTATAAGAGGGTTTCTCTTGAGCATGTAACTCAGCTGCACAGCAATCATATTCTATTTAGTTCGATGAGAGTAGGGATAAATAGAATTGTCCCTGCTCATATCAGCTGCTTCGAAAGAATCGATAAATCGACTGAAAAAATACTGTTCGTACTGAGACTCGAACCCGTGAGGTCTGTCACGGAAGCAACTGCTAACTGCCAGGTCCGTGGTGCAGTGGTCAATGTTGTTATCTTACATGACGACCAGTTTTTCCAGTCAATTTATCGATCCTGCTCGAAGGCATATGTGCTTGTGTTGTTATAAAATCTTTTCTACCTTAACGATTAGCTAATCACTAGCCCTGTTCTAGTCCTCGTATTTTTTCAATCCATATTCATACAATAAAGAGAGGTTGAGCATCAACGAGCAGTTATCATGGAAAAAAACATATGTTGAAATAAACTCCAGGTAGAGTACATATGCTCTTTGTTGGAAGCGGATAAAGTCAAAATAAAATCAAAGTAAATGTCTTTACCATGTTTTAGTGGAGCTCTACCAAGTAAATGACAATTCAATCAATATACATAACTTTAAATGGCTGGGTGTATAGAAAGTATAAGTATTATCTAGTTATTATGTCCGCGACAGATTTGTATTAGGATATATTATATCAAAAAATAAATCTCTCACTTTGACATAATAGCAGACAGATAAATTCAATCGACTTTCTCGGAACGTCATTCTAAGAACTATTTTTTTTTTATTTTGTTTAGTATAAATCTTTTTCCGAGAGTTTGCGGTGTAAAAAAATTCGAGCACAATACAACTAAATCACTTTCGAAAACGAGGTTCGTTTCAGACTGTTGACGTGATGTGTATTATGCATATAATATGTGCTTTTTTATCATATAAGCTTGAATTTTACTATTTTTTATCGTAAATGTTTAAAATTCCATTAATCTTTCACTCATGAATCACTTAAAATATAATAAAACAATTTTTGTGCTTATTCCACAGTTAATTTATTTAAATTAGGACCGGGACCATCGCGAGCATTTTAGGCTGATGTTGAGATGTATATTTAACGATTCTGTTAATGGTTTTGTACCGAAATAGCTTTTTTAATCCATGAAAATTAGTTGTTATATATGAAATAAGGAAAGAACTATTGGCTAGCTAACAATCAAGAAACGACAATTAGTCGTAACCCACCAATTTCAACAGGGCTGTGGAGTCGTTAAATAAACACGTGTCCGACATTTACCAAAAATACAACTCCGACTCCGACTTAAAAAAGTTCAATTTCGTCACGTTTTTTCTCTACCTGCTCTATTTATGTGAATTTAATTAAATATCAACCAACCAATCCGGCCAATGGCCAAATTATATGCATAAATAAAAGTTTCAATCTTTTAAAAAATTCCGACTCCGAATACGACTCCGGCCAAAACATCGCGACGACTCCGAATCCGGTGAAAAAAACGCGGCTCTACGACTTCAACTCTACAACCCTGAATTTAATGAGGGTTACCTTATTTTGCTTTTTATAAACCGATATATAATAGTTTCCATGATGTGACGTCCAACAACATTCTTCTACCGTCATACCAAAGAATGTTTACTTTGTGAAGCGGTTGAAATCGTCATCACTTTAAATAAAATCATATCCTCATCCATCATTATTTTTTATAAGATGAAACGTGTCCATTGCTTGATTTTTTGCCATAATTAACAACAAAGCGATAATAGTATGCCATTTTGTATAATTCTTCTTCAAACATTCTCAGTTTTTTTTATTATTCGACATTCTCGTGAGCACGAATGTAATCCGTGTGATAATATCACAGTGCAGGGTTGGCAACAAATGCCCGGTACTATTTCAATGCGTAGCCGGTAATAATTAAGTCATGGTGTGATAAC
The DNA here is from genome assembly GCA_028554975.1 of Himalopsyche kuldschensis. Lineage (NCBI taxonomy): Eukaryota > Metazoa > Arthropoda > Insecta > Trichoptera > Rhyacophilidae > Himalopsyche > Himalopsyche kuldschensis. The sequence continues at coordinate 433,750 of JAHFWI010000031.1, read as the reverse complement.
AGATTTAGCCTGTTCACAAATAGTACAGCTTGAAAATTTATATTTAACTAGCCGGTACCCTGGGCGCGTTGCTACGCCAGCAATTGTAGGGGGGATTGGGGGGGGGGATGGGGTGTGCGCCAGAAAGTTTCACGGAAGTTTACTCGAGAAATTTGTAAAACATCGATATGAATTTTTGGGGGGGAGGGGGGTTGTTTAGAGGAGTGGGGTTTGGGGAGCGTATGGGGAGGGTATGTCAGAATCCTTCGAAGGAGTGAACTTGAAAAATTCGTAAAGTTTAAAAAAAAAAATTGGGGGGTGGAGGTTGGAGGTGGTTGAGGGGAGGAGTTGGTAGGCCAGAAACCATTGCGGCAGTGTACTCAATAAATTTGTAAAGTTTCACTTCGATCAGTCGAGCGGTTTAGTAGTCCATAGCGGACATACACACAGACATTCATTTTTATATATATAGATAGATATTGTAAAAAATATATTTTCTATTCTGAGAGACAAATATAATTGCAGGTTACCGTCATAATTTGTTATCGTAGTTTTATTTATCAATAGTTAAATTGTAGATTTTTTCTTCTGATTTTGTTACAAACTATTGTCAGTATTTACATTTACACATTTTGCATTTCAGATCATTACAGATTACACATTTCTTGTCCTTCTTCCACATAAAATTTTCATTACACTTTGTCGTATATTTCGTATGTTGGTATAAATAACCATGTTTCAATACAAATGTCACCAGTTGATAGTGCTTACGATGAGTGAAGTTAGTATTGATCATTATTTGATTAAAATAATGCCTTTCCATAAAGAACTGACAGTCAACTCATCAGAGATGATTTTGATTTTAGATTTTAATTCTGTTGTGTAAATTAATCACACTTCTTCTGTATAATATATTTAAAACAAGTATAAAAGTACAAAAGCTTTTTCTTGAGTTGATTAATGTATGTTATTTCATATTTTGATGTCACTCTTTGATACCTCGCTGTAAACTATCTTGGCCACCTCTAATCTTTTACCATGTGTGTTCCTGCGATAAAGTTTACAGATGGAGGATACCATTTAAAAAAACGACGTTTACTTTACGAACTATGGAATATGTATAACATCATTAATCTGTACGTATGAAACCAGCCGGAGAGCGTGAAAGTTTAACGAATTTTGATAATTAACACTGTAGTCTTGAGTAAAAAAATACTAGTCTATAATACCAACCGTTACTGTGACCAGTTCTGATAACCGACTAATATTTTGTGGCAGCCCTGCTTTATCATAATCGTATCTTTTGATGACGAAATATTTTTGAAAGGTTGAAACATCACTTGAGAATATCATGAGAAGAGAAGCGGTTGTGCAATCGATGTCAGAATATTTGCTTGAAATAATATCATGGGTGCGGCCTACAAAGGGGTGAAAGTCTCCTTCAGAAGTCATCCGAAGAAAGTATGTTGCGTGTGCATTTGAGTCACAGTGTATCGACCGTAGAAAGGCGAGAGGACGTAACACACGCGGAAAAAAATAGTGTTTTTGGTGTAGTTTTTCCTTATGGCTAAATATTATGATACCTATTCGAAGCTTCTAGCTTACGTTCTTCTAATGCAAGGGTTCTTAACCTTATTGCGACTCCGGGCGCATTTGAGATTTGGGAGAATAGTGACGGGCGCAGGCCGATCTTTTTTTAAACATAATACATGGCTTTAATTGTTTACATATCTCAATTATTAGTACTAAACCTTTTTTCGTGCGGTAGATGCGTTCCGGGAAAAACCGCACAAAAAAGACTTTGACTTAATATAAACACATGACATGTACAAGGACGCACGTGTCAAGGTCGCATTGTAATAAACAGGTGATACACTGGATTTACAGTACGTAAACAACGCGCTGTTAATTACGTTATTACATATATGTATGTACGTTCATAAAGTCCTAATAATATATTATAAAAAAATAGATAAATGTATGAAAAAAACCGCATAACTTTGAAATCACACAAAAAGAAGTTTGTGTGTATACAGTCCCTTTCAGTAACAAACAAATTGATGAAATCAGTTTTAAATAAAGTCTCATCGTGCTACTAACTGTGACACGTGTTTCGCCTCTTTCAGATGAATCTTCGGACTTATTATCGCAAAGTTTGCTTACTTACATTGTTTCCAATGAAAGGGTTTAGCCCAACCCTATCCGATTGACTGCATCTCATTAGTTAATATTTTGTAATGCTATAGTCATTAGCAGTATAATTATTTGCTTGCTTTGTTTTGATTCTGAAACTCCCTCTTTACTTCCCGTAAAAAGGAAAAATACTGAACTCCATTTTGTAATTTTATCATTTTAAAAATTTTTAATCAATCTTGTTTCATTACTTAAGCAATCTTTGCGATAGTAAGTCAGAAGATGCCTCTGAAAGAGGCGAAACACGTGTCACAGTTAGTAGCACAATACTTGGAATTATCAAAGTTATTTTAAATTGTATATTTAAATGAACTCTCACAAAGGACCGCCGAATCCATCGAAAGTATTAAAGTCTCATCGGTTGAAACGGATATCTCTTCATACGTTTTTTTATAAGCACGATTTTTGTATCGTCTTCATTTTTTGTTGGGCAAATAATTTAATAACAAAAAGACGAGGTCTTTTAGTTGAAAGATTTTAATGTCAAGGATTTTTACTGATCATCGATTCGCAAGAGGCCAAAATGTCTCGGAAAAATGCATGTGCCTTTTATGAGCTATTTCTGTACGTGCTAATAAGATAAATTTACATATTTCGTGTATCGACACATTACTTTAAAAACGGTCCTGATCTCAATATATCGAATGTGAAGTCAGTACCTACTTAAAATGTGTGATAGTATTAGTAAATAAATGGTTGTCTGTAAAGTCGGTTTACGGACGATAGTTTAACGTGACAACGTCATAAGAAAACATTGACGAAATGATTGCATACTTCTATGAATAAAATGGAATCATTTTTATTGAATTATCATTATTTTGTATGGATACGAAGAAGGAGTGAAATGAAATCTATAATTTTTATTGATATATTTTATTGGCACTCATTAATTCAAATATGTTTATTACTTTGATGAACAGTTTATTTACAAGTAACAATGTGCTTTTAGCAATTTATTTACAACTTTTATACATGTGTCATAACATTTCACTTCACTTTATAAACAGTTGTAAACAGATCACGTGTAGGTACTGTAGGTGTATAAGTTGTGTGCTGCCGCTGTCTCTTTTCTACTCAGACGCATCGACCAATCGAGTGGAAGAGAGATAGATGCGGCATAATCCGAACGGTAGGCCGATCGTGCCTCTCTATCGCTTATCCGCGCTCTCGCTCGCACGCTTGCCTTCGGCGTAACGCGACAAACGGGACAATGAGTCATGTTTTTTCGTGCGTGCAGCGGGCGTTCATCGATTTATAAGACGTTGTCACGTCAAAAGGTTCCAACTGCTCTTGACACTGTTTTCAGATATGATCGTTTCGATTGATCAAAATTCATTTGTAACAATGAGCAAGTAAAAAATAATTCAAATCACTTATTATAAGCATATTCTTTTACAACTCTTGCTGAGAAATAATGATCTTAAAGATCTTATGATGACAATCTTAGAAATCTGTCAAATAAATTTAGTAAAAAAAGTGTGCAGATGCAGTGCAACTCCGGCATTCTTCCAACTTCGTTATTAAACCATAGATAATTCTGAAATTAATATATGCGATAAATACAAGCCAAAAAGTCATCTTAAGCAAAAATTTCAATTATAACCTTTTCAAAGTATGGTATCGCTATGTGTTTATACCAGGGCTATGGAGTCGGAGTCGGAGTCAGAGTCGGCGCGGCGTTGTGGCCGGAGTCGTACTCGATGTCGGAAATTTTGAAAAGTTTGAACTTTTTATTTTAGCATTTAATCTGTCAAATTTGGCTTTGGGCCGCATTGATAAGGTTGATATTTAATTGAATACACATAAATAGGAAAATTATGGGGGAAAAGTGACGATATTAAGATTTTTTTAGTCGGAGTCGGAGTCGGACTTTTTTTCACCGACTCCACAGCCCTGGTATATACAGACATGATTGAATTTTTAGTTTGACCGTCCCGGAAAATATTCTAAATCAGCGGTTGTCTGTGGATTCTTGCAGTTACACACATTTATTTCATGACGCTAATCACTTTTATTCCGACTCTAACTCCAATATTGACCAAAAACACGACTCCGACTATGTTGTGTTGCCAGCAGGGCTGTAGAGTCGATACAAATATAAATACGACTCCGACTCCGACTAAAAAAAGTTTAATTTCGACACTTTTCGACCAAAGTCCAAGCTATTCACATACCTTACATACTTAATATGTTCAAATCAATTAATTTCTCTTAATTTTAAATACATATGATTTCTTAATCGTCAACTTTCACTGAAATGATAAAATATCAAGATAAAAACCAATGCATTCCGATATGCTACAAAAATTTGTGTTTAATTTTGGCGTTTAAAAGTGAAAACCAATATGCCCACTTTGTACTGCTAACAGTAAATAACTTTTTTTTGTGTTACATGCATAAATAATCAGATTTTTCGATAGTATATATTTTCTTTCGTATTTTATTTCCCATTAAGAGCCATATTTGTATTTTTACTACTCTACTGCTAATATCAATAAATTTATAGTAACCTTACTTTGAAATGGTTCTAACTGACATTTTGGCAAAAAACTATCTTTGGTCGTAAAAGTTTGTAAAGGGTATTTCAATAGGGACGCCCAAAATATGTTACTTTGTCCTGCTGAGTAGATTATTCATTGTTTAGTGGCCAAATTTGAGTCAACCAGTTTGGTAAATAATCGGCCAACACCTACCTGTACGTCATCAAAATACAATATCTGGTGAAAACATTGCTGCTGTGTGTGAAAGTGTACAGGAAAACTCAAGGCAACTTATTTCTCGTCGTTCACAAGAACTTGGCTTTTCTGCGACTTCAACTTGGCGAATTTTGAATCGGGCCTTATGTCTGCACCCGTATAAAATCCAACTAACCGAGGAACTTCAGGTAAACGACCGCAAACAACGCCTGATTGGGTTCTGGAGCAGTTGGAAGTTTACCCAAATTTGTCAAAAAAGTCAACTTTAGCGACATGGCCCATTTTATAATGAATGGATATTGGCAGACATTTGATGCTATATTCCATATTTAATGCCGTAAAATATACTTACAAATGAAATTAAAATTTAGTCGAAATCTCACAAACAACTTGTTTTATTTACATTTCAAAACTAAGCGTCCTTATAAAAAGACCCTTTATCAACCGCATTCTAGCATGAATGATAACTTCAGAATCAGAGTAAATACTGATTGTTATTTATTTGCTCAACCTCTCATTTTAGACAAGACTATGTATCGAAAGGATTGGACTAGCGGTAAATAAAACATTAATCGGCACGGTCTTGGGCTCAAACGCTTGAATCGCTTGTTTTTTTTTTACTATTCCATGAGCTTTGTCGCTAACAACTCTGGTTTCGACATTCGACATCGTCATGCATTTCAAGTACACGAATGAACTTCAACTGACGCGTAGTCAATATACGAATAAACGTAGGTCACTAAGTTCAATCACAATCATTGCAATCTGGATGAACTAGAAAATGTCAATAAATTGGATAAGTGGGTAAATGGGTGCGTTAAATGTGATATCGTAAATTACCGGCTTATAAATATAACTCATTAAAATTTTCAAGCATTAAACTTATATAAAAGTACAAAATTCAAACGATTCAAAATTAGTATTGAAATTCCACCAAGCACCTTCAGTCTAAGTCCTCAATTAACAACACAATATTTATAACCTTCTTATTATAAATATTGTGTGAATATTTTGTTTTTTACATCACTATCAAAATATAAACCTGTTTTGGCCAGATAGAATTTCTGCATTTTTTTTCTTTCGCTTGTAAACATGTTGATTTGGTAAGAATGCTTACGTGTGTGTTTTTTTTAATCACGGTCATCATTCTGCGTCGTTGCTTATTCATTTAACCTTCAAAAGACATTCCCTGAAAAATAAGGCATGATCCGAAAGGGGGTCTAAAAATACCCCAGATTGCATTAAAAAATGTTATATTATACTTTAACGTACATATATTTATTCATACATCGTTCTAAAAAAATATATAAAGGGTCTTTTTATAAGGACGCTTAGTTTTGAAATGTAAATAAAACAAGTTGTTTGTGAGATTTCGACTAAATTTTAATTTCATTTGTAAGTATATTTTACGGCATTAAATATGGAATATAGCATCAAATGTCTGCCAATATCCATTCATTATAAAATGGGCCATGTCGCTAAAGTTGACTTTTTTGACAAATTTGGGTAAACTTCCAACTGCCCAATCAGGCGTTGTCTGTGGTCGTTTAACTGAAGTTCCTTAGTTAGTTGGATTGTATACGGGTGCAGACATAGGGCCCGATTCAAAATTCGCCAAGCTGAAGTCGCAGAAAAGCCAAGTTCTTGTGAACAACGAGAAATAAGCTGCCTTGGGTTTTCCTGTACACTTTCACACACAGCAGCAATGTTTTCACCAGATATTGTATTTTGATGACGTACAGGTAGGTGTTGGCCGATTATTTACCAAACTGGTTGACTCAAATTTGGCCACTAAACAATGAATAATCTACTCAGCAGGACAAAGTAACATATTTTGAGCATCCCTATTGAAATACCCTTTATAATAATCAATAGTTTTTCTATAATTTTTCATATTTTAAGTCGCGCATGAAAGAGACAACCTGTTCGCGCTCATGTTCATTACAGACTGGCGTTATCAAAACTATGAACGCGAGCGCTTATTTACAACTTTTACTGTAAAAGGCATCCATTTCATTTGAAATTTACGTTTGAACGAGACGCGTTTTAGGTGAGATAACGTTATATTACCGCGTATGGGCAGTGAAGTTTGAATCTTGACAATTTGTAGCGACGATATAAAAGAGTTTTTGGCCAATAATAATCCAACATATTTTATTTTTTATTTAATTGCGACGAATCTAGCCGATAACATTTTTTCTGCGAACAATGATTTAATAATACCGAAAGTTTACACATTGTATCACTAGTATTAATATAGATATTTAAGAAAATGTGGCAGTGGTGGTAAACTGTCTTACCTACCGGGAAGGCAATGTTAAAAAAACAACAACCTGTATTGAGCTTTGGATTAGTCAAGTAAATTCTTCTATTTTACACCTTACGACAGAACCACTAAAAAATACTTTTTTTCAATGAATATTTATCACATTGACAGTAATCCGGTATAATTAATTGCAATTTTTTGTTTATTAGTAGTTATCGTCGATTAATTATTTCCACTTTTTGTTCAACAGTTTGGTTAACCATTTTAGTGCAAGTTTTTTTTTGTCAAAATAAAAAAGCAGGTTTACTGGTTCTTATATGTTTTGCAAAAACGAATACAGATTGGAGATGTACTTTTCGTTGAGTTTTGCCGCCAACGACCCGGGTTTCGCCTTCAGCATTTTCAGGCATTGTCAATACGCGAATGGGCTTAAACTGACGCGTAATAAATACGGTTTGTATCGCTTATATATAAAAATATAAGTGTGTCGCTTAGTATTATTATCGCATATTATTGTTTTAAAATTCGTGAAGATGCCAAAGGGTGAAAGCCGGGTCGCTGCGACAAAATCTGATATTGAAATTCCATCAAACTCCTTCAGTCAATATCTTCAATTAAATTAATTGCTATGGCTTTCAGAGGAAGATATTTATTCCGCAAAACGAATAATTTTTTTTTTAATAAAGGTTTTATTTTATTTTTATGACGACCTTCCAAATATTGGAAAATTAAAAACAATTCAAAAAATAAACAACAAGAACCGCCTCACAAAAATGATTTATTCGGTTTGATTCTTTGTATGCTGTATGTACATAGATATAAATACATCTGATCACCTCTTGAACTGGCTTCACCGTGAAAAGATCATGAATACAGTGACCACGCCCTTCTGTCAGCAACGATGGGGGAAAATGAAAATTACCAAAAAGACGTGAAGAACTTTGACGCTTACGTATTGATAAGATCTTCTCAATTATTCTCTACGTTCAAAATTTCTGTGCAAATATATCTTAAATATATTTCAAATCAAGCTAACCAACTAGGTGCCCTTCCTCGTGCTGAAACAACTTACGCAAAAAATTCCATTTCATTGCAGATAAAAAAAAAACTTTCATAGCTGTGACAACCATGGCCTAACTTGATATGAACTTTACAATTATTTCGACGCAGTAAAATACCAGTCTCACAGATTGAAACGAAAGCAATCTTAAGAAATTTTCTTTCCGATATATTAATGCTGTTTCTCAGAGTGCAACATGTTCATCGTTCACGTCTCTGACCTGTGTGTCAGTAACGTTTTATATACGTGAAATTTAAGACGGATATATTGCCTGTGATCTCGTTTTTGGATCTCATCTCATAGATTATTGTGAATGACTCAGTCAGCGTTGAAAATTAAATTGAAAGGTTGAAACGAATCTGTTACAATATCAATATTATAATTGAATATCGTCTCTAGGTTATTTGACACCATGTTTATCTTCAGAACTATACGCAAAAGCTGTGACGTTCATGTATACGCTTATTTTTTGGAGGTACCTAAACGAGAACCTCTTGAGTTTTGATGAGAGTAGGGATCGAAAAGACTAGGACAGGACTCGTGGTTATCCAGGTGCTCTCGCAACGCCCTGTTTACGGGATCGTATGTTTCCACGCAAATAAAAAGAATCGATAAATTGTCTGAAAAAATACTCGAGCCAGCTTAGTCCGTCACGGAGGCCAACGAAATTGTTATTGCACCACGGACCCGACAATCATTATCTTCCCGATTGTTATATTTAAATTGTTATATTAATTAATTCAATTCAAGCTTTCTGGAAAATAGTGAACAATGAATTCATATTTCAATGTATATCTTAGTTAGCTTTTAACTTCAGAAATGTTGATGCATTGATTTTTTGGTGTCTAGTAGGCTATTCATAAATGTATTTATATTGCGGTCTTTTGTAGCAAACTTGATATCGCTCGCATACTGAATTAAAGTGTTTTTTTCTTGTTTTAATTTTAATAATCTAATGTTTCCGTTTCTTTTGTTACAGAAGAAGACTGGGGTGAAAGCACCGCCTACATGCTTCACGAAGGATTCGATGTTTCCGTTTCCCCGACGCGCCGCGCGCACTCTCCCCCTTCGGGTAAAATTCCCGCAAGAGGGAAAAATCACCGTTCGGCTGGCTCCGTGTCACCAAAAGATCGCTTCAATGTAGCGAAAGAAAAGTTTATGAATCTTGAAAGAGAGAAACTTAACGAAGAAATTGAACAAAGAGGTCAGTTGAGGAGAAATCTAAACGCAGCATTAGCAAGAGGCCCAATTTCTCCATCAGAACTAAAAAACAATCACAGATCAAAGTGGGATGACGATGAAGATATAATTGTTGAACGCAGAGCTGAAATGCCTAGACCTGCTGCAAGAGAATCAAGAGATGCACCGAGAAATTCAAGAGAAGCGTCTAGAGAAGACAGAGATCCTCGAATGACTAGAGAAAGCAGAGAGCGCAGAGATAATCGTAATCCTAGAGATTCTCGGGAATATCGAGAACCGAGAGACCCTCTGGAAATGAGAGAATTTAGAGATGTACGACCGCTCAGAGATAGTAAAGAGTACAGAGATTACAGAGAACCGAGAGATTACAAGGAGGCAAAAGAATCGAAAGACGTTAAAAGGGATGCGAGATATCCTAGAGAACAGAAAGAAATGAAAGATTATCGAGAAGTGAGAGATTATAAAGAACCAAGAGATGTTAAATATCTCCAAGAATACAGAGATGTGTCGGATTCAAGACATGCAAGAGCTCCAGAAGAAAATCGCGATTCAAGGGAAAGAACCCCGCATATAGAGCAAAGGTTTTATGAATATAGAGGAGACAGAAACGATAAGTATTTCGATAACCGTTACAACAAACACGATCCTAGGAGTGACGACGAAGGAGTAGAAAGTGAAAAGCAATTTGAAGAAATCCGTTACGCTCCACAAGCGGAAGCGCCAAAACGGCGAGAACCAGAGCCAAGAGTTGGAAAAGTTGAACCAGTTTCCAGAAAAGAGCAAGCCAGAGATGGAAGAATTGAACTTCTAGAAGAAAGGCAACGCCAAATGGAATCCAAAAGACTTGGAAGAACAGCTGCACAAGATGACAGGTACGATAGAAATCTTGAAATGCAGAGAAGACCACAAGGAGATAACAGGGACTGGGAGGTCCTGCGAAGGTCTTATGCAGAAGCAGAAAGGCCCAGGCGTGATGCGCGTGCCAGGCATAGCTATGCTGAACCAGTAGCACGAACTCGCGTGGGTATGGCAACCGTGGCTCCATTCTAAAGGATTACCATCAATATTACTGATTGATAAATGATAAAAGAACGTCTTCACCAAACTTTACCATAATCTTAAACAGATTGTAAAGTTTGGAAAGAGGAGTTCTATACCATCCCACAAATACCAATCAATATTGAATGCTTCCAGTAACATCGAAGCTTTATAATTTGTCATAGAAAATACCACGTGTTTTCTGTGTATTAGTGTCATATTTGTACATAGGTGGCTAAGATTGTAAAGTTAGGCAAAGTTTATTTGAAATGAAATATTATAGTATTTAGTTTGAAAACAAACTATTCATTAATTTAGTTAAATAATATTTAGTTTTAGTCAACAAATCTTAAAGTCTGTTGGGTTGAATAATTTCATATCAACGTCGAATCATCTACAAATTCTATTTTATTGCTTGAACATTTGACCGTCTGTACTATTTGATTTCATAGCTAGGCTATTCACTCCTACCAATTTGTCGAAATATTATTAACTTCCATCATTCAACAATGTCTCAATTCTTCACAGACGAACTTGGATAAAAAAATTCTCAAATTTCAACCCGCGCCCCATTTTTAAAAAAAATCATTATACCTAGATTACAATTCTGTGATCCTTCAATATTCATCACATTTTTTTTTAATTCTCCTCCCCATATTTAAACAGCTTTATTTATGGAGGTCATTCAAAGAGAGACTCAACTTTTTTTTTTATTATGGGCTATTATAATTTTTTCTTTTCAAATACCTAATTGGTTATTTGTTATTTTACCTGTCCCACTATCCTCAGGCTATACATTTAGGTGATTATAAGAAGTCTTCCAGCAATATTATACATTATCCGATAATTATTGCCATGTCAGTACTTTTTTCAAGCTTAAATTCTATTGATTTGTCTCATGGCATTCTTATAAATATCGCAAAATTTCACAACAGTGTGTTAAATTAGAAACACTAACATTAACAATACTGGCCATAAATAAGCACGGAAATAAAATCTTGGGGGGCACTACAACACCTCTAACGAGCAAATAGACAATGAGAAAAAGTTATTTATTATAATCAATGTCTATGACGCATTCACAGACGAAAATAATAATTAATCTCTCTGGTAAACAGTTTCATTCGGCTGTCAAACAGTTTCATGTGACGTATTCAAACTTGTTAATACACATGGCAAATAAAAGAATGCTCATTTGCTAAAAGAATTCAAAAACTTTCTCTCAAACAAATGAACACATCTGAATTATGTATCACAGCTTAAAACTACATTTAGTAAAAAAACAAAAAAACAGTTATCTACGAAGGTGTGAACACTGCGGGCGATTAATTTAACAGTGGCAACATTTGGTGCAGTTATTATAATCATTTTTTAGCCGCTGAGTGATGTCCATACTAATTAATATATCAAAACGTTCACTTCCTGGTGTGTGTATCAATCTTAATTGCACTTGTTACGGTGCTTGCGCGTGCAAACATCGAAAAATCGAACACTTCCGGTCGATTGTCTATGGAAACGGAAATGGCAAACGGCGGGAGAATTCGGAATCCATTTTATGTATCGTTTTTACGGTATTTTATTATCGCCACTTAATATCAATATTTGGTTTTTTGACTCGCGCAATTTTACAGGTTTGATTTTGAATTTGACAGCTTTTTGTGCTATGCTTGGTGATAGGATCGTCAATTTTGTATGTACCTCAAAGCAAAATATCACATGGAATCACCTGTTTCTTTCAAATCCTTGCATGGAATCTGTATTGTTTTTTGATCTGTATATATAGATTGGTCTTTCGATAAAGACGTTCGTTCGTTTAAAATGTTCGTCGTAGCATGTGCTGTGTGACACGTAGCTCTGTCATATTAAAACCAAATGAAATCGGTATCCATATCATCCAGTTTAGACCACAAGAAGTTGCTCATCATCGATCTATTTGCTCGCCGTTGACGGTTATGGCAGTGCCAGTTTCGTTTCGGAAGAAGTACGGACCGATGATTCCGCCACACCAAAACCAGCACCAAACAGTGACTTTCTTTTAATGCATTTGGTGTTAGTGTATCATGAATGGATTGGAATCGCCCCTAATCCGACAATTTTATTTGGACCTTACAACTTTTCTCGAACGGAGCAGTGACTTTGATAATAAAATTGGATTGTGATTTGCACACGTTGTTCAACGCAAAAAACCTTCCATGGTTATTTGCCGTACACTACTTAACAATTGATAGCAAATTTAACAGAAATCACTTTAACAACATGGTGCTATAACCTAACCAATTTCGAGCGTCCCTATTGAAAAACTTAAATTTCAAAATCTCTTGTCGAATGAAAGCTACGCATGAATCGTAATGAACTTTTACAACAACAAACTACCTTTCATTAAAATAATTCGGGTAGATGTGGTGTGGTTATTGGTATTTGAAACGGTGCACTCGAGGATACCCGATGATGGTCATAATGCCAAACTGGTTTAGTAAACACGATTCAAAATTCAGGTGAAAGAATAAATTGGTGCCGCTCGTATGAATATGTCGCTTTGGTATTCAAAATTTAAATCAGTGGATTGGAACCTTTGCCACAAAAAACTCTCAATGAAAGATTTAATCTCAACAAGAAGTGGTTTGAAACTTCGAATGGGTGAATAAACTTTGGTGTTTTTTTGTCTGTGATACTTTCACCCTTTTCCACACACTTAAATTCAATCTAAAAATGGTAATTTCAACGAGTGTTTTTTTTATTCCATTCATCGAAATAAAAATACTCTTTCTAATCAATTATCATTGGTGGATTACCCCATAAGCGCAAGAGACGAGCGCTTAGTGCCTCCAAGTCATTGGGACCTCAAAAATAGTTGACATAATATCGTCTTCCCCGAGCCAAAATGGCGTCAGTGACATTTTGATGATTCTGAGTTAAATATGCACAGACTGCCAAAAGGATGTTCTTAAAAAAACTCCAAAACATGGAAAGAAGTGAAGTTGTTCTAATTTACACAATATTTGATCGCTCATTCAGTCTCCTGAAAAGAAGCGATCTGTCACTAACGCCATTTTGGCTTGGAAAGGTCGATATACATATGTTTTCAAAGCGAATAAATATTTCAGATACATTTATTTAAATGGCTTAGATATATTATGACGTCACACCAAAAAACGCATTTTTATTGGTAGTAATATTAATGAATCAATGGGTCATTAATCATAGAGCATGGTGAGCAGCTATGCTAGGTATTCATTCTGAATTGTTTTAGTGAACTGCGGGGAATACCGTACATTGTTGAAAACATACTCTCAATCCTTTTCGATAAAAAAAGGAAGTACAATGACGAGAAACGACTCTAATCTAATCGAGTAGAATTTTGAATAAACTTTGCGACTGTTTTTTATCATTCGAAACACGGGCCTCAAAATTATATTGTGCAGGGTCCTCCCAGTGCTCAGTCCACTATTGTCAACACTTTGATTCAAATGAATGTATTGGTCAATCATTGTTTGAAGTAATGCAATCGATTCACTGATTATTATGCAATATTCATGTACTAAAAAAAAATGCATTTTACCGATTTTTGCCAGTTCGTCGTCGACGTGGTTTCCGATCGCTGATTTCAACTTTCTTATGCCATGATATGTCGTGTTTAAAGGAAGCCGCGCCGAAGTGGTTAACTGGGTTACTTTAAAATATTTATTACGAGGCAGCGCGAATTTTAACAACCGGTTCTAAGAGGCGGTATGCGAGCGTGCCAACCTGCTATCTTGGGCACGTCTTTCGTATTGACAAAATCGCATACGTTTGACACCTGCTTCCGACATTAGAAACCGCTGGCATATTTACGCAGCATATTTTCAATGCCCGGTGATATCATCGTGACCTGATCTCCTGAGCTTATTTTTGATGCATCATCAAGGCATTCTTGATGACGACATCGCACTGTTCAATAATGGATGTTTGAAGGTGCATAAATCTACAACCATGTTCGCAATGTCATGCTTTCAATCTGACTTGTTCTGACAAAACCTAAAATCATATTTTTTTTCAACTCCAGAGCGTCTCAGGAGCAGTGACTCTTAACTACACGAATATAGCTTCAATTCACTGTGAATACAAACAATATTTTTACAAGGTGTTGCTGATACCCATTCACTTTTTATGTAAGAGCATTCTAAACTGTGCTGATGAAATTTCATTTTAGAATTTGAAACGTTTGAATTTTGTACTCTTTCATGAACCGTGTGCCTTTCGGCATCTTCGGGCATTTCAAGTGCACGAATGTAACTAAACTGTCAAGTACCATAAGTGCCTTTATTCATCTTTCAACATAATACACAATTGAACGTGGGATAATTTGAAACGCGTATTTTTTGTATGATTGTCAGTAAACATTATAAGCACCCTTTTTAGATAGTGTTGGAAACGGATGGTACATTATGAGTCAAAAGAACTGACTGTTAGGCATTCAATGGATCATTGTTGATGAATTAAAAATACACTGGTATGAATCAGAATTCGAAAAGATTATAAAATAAGTACATGCCAATATCAAATTAATGAAAGCTGAAATGATGCCATTGTGATTAACAAGTACATCAGTCATTAAAAAATACCATATTAAAATACTTTCTTAATTGAGTATTTTTTCTGTATTGAACACTATCTGTAACATTGTTTTTATAAATTATGACAGTCAAAAATAGTCCAATTATAATTTTTAGGTTAAAGAAGGATTTATCTATTTTTTTCATTGGCAATTCTTTTCAATCATCTGTGAATGATTGCCATCTGAATAATATTACATCCATATTACATCTAACTATGCATACCACTGCAATGTTTGTATAACATTTTCTCTCAAATATCAATAACTAGTTAAAGTGTATATAAGTACTGACCTCAATAAACAGTATCTTAAAGTGGGAGTACATAGCATACCGGTCGCTAAAATGGCTCCATTAATTGACAAAAAACACAAGTATTTGTATGATTCATTTATTATCAAAACAATATTAAGACAGGTACTATCTAATTCTGACAGGAATCAAACGAATGGTTAAAATACTTTGAACAATTTTCAGACTGTATGCACACTTACTAGAGTTTATTTGAACACAAGTTTTCTACAAGAACTCAGTTGCTCAACCTTTTTTTATTAAAGGGAGAAAGAATAGGAAAGATTGGATCGAATGGATGTGACAGATAATTTTAGACATTCCTGATTAAGCTGTCCAAGCTGGGATTCAAACCTGTGATCTTGGCAACTGAAACCAACTCGATACTACACCAATATATAACTACTACATTGTTTTTTGTAAATATCACAATGAATCTTTTTGGTTTGGCCATGTTTACATTTCTGGAAATGGTGACTTTTATATAATGATCGTTTGGTGTGGTTATTTGAAGATTTTTTTTTTTTGCCAATTGTTAAAGAGGGAGTTGAACACGCTTTATTATGCTTATCACAAAGTACAAATTATATCAATCATTCTTCCATTAAAGAGACATAGTTTTACAGTTAAATAATTCATTTTGGTGTAATAATTTCTAAAACACTCCTCATTCAAATTTTAATAAGTCTGCTCTGACTCTATAGCAAGAACAAAATACATAATATTAAAACATTGACAATTCAACATGCCATAATAAATTAAAATAGTTAACTCTGCATTCCCAGTGATGGCAAAAGACCCAACAGACTTTTAATATACATTTTAAATATGTATGATTTTATCAATTAATATATTTTTATTATGTTACTTACACTCCCGGTTTTGATAATTTCATGCTTATTTTTTTTCATTTCATCATTTGTGTTTTTATTCAATCTACAAGCATTGGATAACGTATTTGAAATGCCAAGGACAAAATAATTTATACCGCTTAATGAAATCATCAACTAAAATGCTTGATGGCATGTATACCTGACGTTATATCAGTTGCTTACATCACATGGGTAATATTTTATCATTATGGTTATTATAAACCATAAATAATTACCTATCAAATAATTTGATTTAAATGCCTAATTAAAAAAAAGATTATAACATTTCTTTTGAATCATATTAAAAACCGGTGAGGTATTCTAAATTTATATATATTATATTCTAAATGTAAGTAAATCACATTGTTTTTTGTTATTGTAAGTATATATTATTTAGAATTTGATTTATTTTATTATTGTCTATTAAAAAAGTCCATGTTGTAAAATATTTTCAATTTATTATTATCTTTTATTTTGACGTAAAAAAGTCAACAATTTATTACTTATTTAGGAATACAATTATAAAATTCATTTTTTTTTATTAAACTTATGGCTTAACTTTCCATATGCTGAAACGTTTATATCAAATGTAATAATGAAAAAAATATATTATATATTTTTAACAGAATAATTATGAAACATGTTTGAAACCAACGAAATTATTGACAGTTACTTAATAAAACTTACTCATTCGAATTACAATAATTATTATTATATGCCAATATTAAAGTTATATTTATTAAAACTACTGATATAAGAAAAAAGCTATTTTTATACAATTTAATGAAATAAAATGTGTAAATAATAATAAATACTTGTTTTTATTATTACCCCTCCTACATCCTTTAACCTTTGCACTTCTCAATTTATATTTTTTTTCCTTCCAGTAACTCCTCAATAGATTTGAGAAAAAGATTAATATCACAGGGTTTGTGTATCTATTAACATGGTAAAACAAAATACTGAAAAATATACCACATTATGACATGTTATAAACTTCGACACACAATTCAATAAATACGATTTTTGAAATGAGGATTATTATAAATCAAATAAAAATAATTTTCCAACCAAATTTTACAATATCGAGCAGGACTCAACATTGAAGTTGCGCATCAAATATACGAAGTCAAGCTAGACTCGACATAGGAGTTGCAAGAGTTAAATAACTTATATAAATTCAAAAAATTACAAATATTGAAAAAAAAACCATCAATTCTCGATTACATTATGACACATTCACCATCGGGTGAAATATACTTGATAAATCTGCGATAAATGTCAAGCCAAATACATAGGACTGGCAGGCAGTAACTACTTTCAAAATTTAATAACAATTTATCAGACTTGAGAGTGGGTCGATTGTTTGGTTCCTGAGAATTTAAAAATATACCCACATACTGGAGAAGGCTTTGAAGAATTTTTTGACACTTCTATATTGGATAGCGTAAAGATAATACTTATATCTTTAACGCAATTTGGCTACACATGCTCACGTTCTATAGTTTGAACACCGAAAGGGCAAGTTGGCTTAACTGGGCTTATATATCTTTCGGGTAATACAAGACCAAAATGAGAACTTCAACATAAAGCTGTTGATCATTTTATAAAGAATCATGGGTATGAATAGTTTATTTCTTCCAAGGTGTAGAATCAGCCTGCTAATAAAGATGCTTAAAATTAACATTTTACGCTATTGCTTCAGATGTTGACATATTCTGCGTGGACATGAGCGAGATCAGATTATAACAATATTTTGATATTAACCCTGCTGAGCTGATCTACGAATATTCCAATAACTAAGATTTTTAAAAATTAGCATCAGTGTATGTGTTAAAAACATTCATGGATGTTATCCCACCAAATAATGCACACCTATTTGAATAAAAAATAAAATATTCATGATAGTTTTAACGCAATTTATTTTTTATTATCAATTTATAACACACCGCAATCAGGTGTCTCAACATATTTGGATGACTTCTTCAATTTCCAACGATTTCTTAATTTTTTCCTGCTCTTTTTTGCTGTTTCAATCTTTTACATTTCAAAAGCAATCAAATTATAATTTTCAATTACATATACGTATAAATTAATTAAAAGTAAATTCTATTCATTTCTGTAATGCGCATTTGATTTAATTAGGTAATTTATAAAAAGCAAATTAGTAGGCACACTTTTATTTTTTAAATTTTGCAAATCATCTTGTAAAAACAAATAATGTGAAACATACTTCATCTTGTAAGTGGTGAAGTTTTGAATATCATGTGAATAGATAGAAAGAGGCTGTAAAAGCAGCTACTAAGATTGAAATATTATTGCTATGAAGAAAACAACTAGTTTTGTCCAGACCCTTTCATCTCTGAAAAGAGAGGTTGAATGACTGAAACTGAATCACAACCAGTTTGCATTAAAACCTTCTGCTAAAATATACAATTATTAGGTATGCTCCATATGAGCAGTGGTAATAGTTTTAAATTTTATTCGCCAGTGAAATTCTTAATATTCATCCTTTTAACTGTCATACTAGAACACAAACAAAAGAGTTCAATCTACTTTATATTTTTTGTGAGAAAGTCACTTATTCTAATATATTATCAGGGGTTGCCATAGCGTCTATTTCAAGTCGCCCGCCTGTCTGTCGTACTGATTTACATATCTCTGAAGCCTCTTTTATTTGAATGATAATAAATTAAATTTATTCTGTGAGTCGACGGTCGCTAAATAATTCAAAAAAAGTCGCCCGCAGTGATAAAAGTTTGGTCACCCCTTTACTATATCATATTCTTTTCCACTCTTACACTGTTTTATAAATCGTTGACAGTGAGAAAATAAATGACTTGCAGAGAGTCCATATTGAACTGAGCCACAAGATTTTCATTTTCAATTGGAATAGGAGATTTTTTTCGTTTTATGGACTCCTATTGAAGGTGTCTAAACATATTTTTTCTACTACAACTGCTTGTTACTTAGTCACTCCATCTCTTCCTAGTCCGATGAGATTAAGGATAGGAAGGATAAGGCTAGGACAGAACTAGTGGTCAGCGAGTCACTCTCGTTACAACCGGCTTGTGGAATTGGATGGGTGCGTGGATATTTTTAGACAACCCAAACACCCATGCCTTCCAACAGATTCAATTAATTAACTGAAAAAAGGCTGCTCAAACTGGGACTCAAATCCCTGAGGTCCGTCACAAAAGCCAACAATGTCCACCACTGCACCACGTATGTTAGTTAAGTATGCAAAATTAATCCTTACTATTTTCATGTGAGGTATAAAGAGATAAACTATTTCCAACTAAAATGATTCAAAAGTTTGTCTTCTGGTTCGATTCTTCAGTTGTTTTGAAAAAAAAATATCCAGCAATAATAAAACCATTTTGTCATCCAAGGGTTTTTTATTACTATATTTTGCTTTTAACGAAAATTGTTGCTTCATTTCAATCGATCAAAATTTATAATTTTGTTTCAATTTTATATCCTATTTTGATGCATTTCAGTGCAAGGCAAACAATATTCTTTTTCGGCTTAAAAAAAAATTATCATATATTTTTATATTTATGGTTCTTATAACTATTTCTTTCATTAATATCGAAGAATCATCTTTTGTAAAAACTATTTTTTTTTATAATTTCTCTGATAAAAATTTAGCAAAGCCATAATAGCCACAAACTATTAAATAAAAAGCATATCTAGCTGTCAAACGTTATAGGTTATGTTACGCGGATGCTGTCAAATTAACAATGGAGGAAAAAGCAGATATACGAATTATTCCCAAAGAAGTCAAATCTTTCATTGAGAACAATGACTGGGACTCTCTAGGAAAACACATGATAGGCAACAATAATAGATATCGCGAAAATATCATAATTCCTAAATTATTCGGTCCGGTAACCATCAAATCCAATGAAGAAAAAATGATTGAGTCTGCCGTCGAAAGCTGTGCATTCAAATCTCTCATGAGCTGTGTAATCGGTGAGTTAGTAAAATTGTAATAAATGATCGTTCTCTCATGACAACATACTATCATTGATCCGAATTTAATTGTTTTCTCAGGGCTATCCATTCAAAAATATATGAATTTTTAATTTTGTAACTATAATCCAATATCCACTTTGTTTACTTTAGGTTATGGCTTGGGAGCAGCTCTCGGTCTGTTCACATCATCAGTCAATCCAAACATAACCGATCCTGGATTAGGGAAGCAGCAAACTGCAAAAGAGATATTTCGGGAGATGAAAGGAACTACATTGGGATATGCAAAGAATTTTGCGATGATTGGTGCTGTGTTTGCAGGTATCGAATGCTCAATTGAAAGCGCCCGAGGAAAATCAGATTGGAAAAATGGTACTTACGCTGGAGGAGTCACCGGAGGCCTTATTGGATTAAGAGGTTTGCATTGAAATATTCTTATAAATCAGTGTTTCTTAACAGTAGAGACCGCCAATCAAACGTTTTAAGAATCTGCAAGTTTTTTTTCATTTATAACATTTGTTGTTGAAAGGTTGTTTATCTTTTTCTTACCAGTAGAGCTGTATTGCCTTTTTGTTCAAATAGATTGACCAATATGTTCATTGGTCACTCATAGCCCACGGTAGTGCATGGTATGCATGTACTCAGTGAAAAAGTTCACCACCTTGTCATTATTTTACAGTGATACCCCGATTCTACGTTTTTCAAGGGACCGTATAAAACAAACGATTAATACGGGAAAGTTTTAAATATGAACTAAATGCCGGGAATATAGAAAATGAACGCACCATGAGGGAAAACGTATAATGCGAGAATTCCACTAAACCTTAATCTGCCGATTCCTTTATCATTGACAATTTGGCTCCTTAGATACAGAAACCAAACTTATTTTTCTCTTCTTTTCATGCGAGTTAAAAAACAGGTTTCGCCAGTAATCAATGTTACCTTTTTTTCATAGATACAAATTCAAATTATCCTTTTATTATCTTTAGAGGTAATGCTTTGGCTATCTGGTTTATTTGATAAATATAAAATAGTTATTTATGAACTTTAAACATTTAAAACAAAATTTAAAATAACTTTGATTATTCCACGTATTGTGTTACTACTAATTGTGACACGTGTTTCGCCTCTTTTAGATGCATCTTTGTACTTACTTAAGTGTAGTTTGCTTAAGTAATAAAGCAAGATTAATTCTAATATTTTAAATGATAAATTACAAAATGGAGTTTGGGATTTTTCCCTTCACGGGAAGCAAGGACAAGGTAATAGAAACAAAACAAACAAATAATTATACTACTCTCGACTACATTAAAAAATATTAACTAATGAGATGCAATCAATTGGGAAGGGTTAAACCAACTGGAAATAAATTTAGCAGTTGCGAGCAACCTGTCCTGTTTAGGATATTATTGAATAATACTTCTTTACTGTTGATACTTTTATTTATTTATATACACTGTTGATATGTTTTCTCATTTCATTTTTCAGCTGGTGTTCGAGCCGGATTAGTTGGTGCAGCAGGGTTTGCGGCATTCTCGACAGCAATTGACTATTATATGCACAGTCGTTGACAACATTTTTTCCTCATGAGTGAATGATTAGCTAATGTGTTTAATGAAACAAATCACTGTTGATGTTATGCAATACTTATTGTTTTTATTATTTTGTATAGAACTATTACAATTAAATTAAGTTATAATGATGATTTGTGTGTTTTATATCAAGAGTATTCTTGAGCTCATTGATTCCCCATACTGTGTCACATATGTAGCTGTTCATAAGGAGAACCTACTAATAAATAGAAAGAGAACTTTACATCCTGCAAGGCGAAGTAGTAACCCCTATGCCAATATATTTTATCACTGAGATCGTGCTTCAACACATGTGGCGACTAGTTCTACCTGTGCATCAAATTAAAAACAAGTTCATATTTCAACCATAGACAAATATTTTTTTATGTTGTATAAGCTGATACATAGATGTCTCTATATGTTAACCCTTTAACTATGAGATGCCTATATATCGGCATAACATTTTATGTCTCAACTAATATATGCCGGGCCATAGAAAACTGCTCGTACGCTATACCGTTACGGTTTTAAGTCGTCATCACGCAGGAAACACGTGTCTCTACCACCCATACATTTGAAATTGGAATTATTGGCCATTACTATTTTTTTACGTATTTTGCCGAGGCGAGACGGGGACACAGTTTTGATGCAAAAAATGCAAATCTTTACGACTGGCTACCTAAATTTAGAGAAGGGTCTCTATTAATCTCTTTTTCTAGGCTCTAAGTGCTTTTATGGCCTTTCCATCCATGGTTCATCAAACCATGCTATATTTACGATAATTTTTTTATGTATATGTATTTGCGCAAGTATTTTATAAGTCAAATAAAAAAGCAATTTTTCACCAAAATAAAAGAATATTTTTCTATTTTTATGTCAAATTGTATGTCTAAAATGACATTTTGCACATACTATATATGATATCATCAAAAATAAATTTTCATTAAAAATTAGTTTTAAAAATATAATTGATTTTTTTCATCCAATAGTAACGAAAAAAAGAAATAATCTAAAAACTGATATGGATGTGTATAAATGTATAAAATAATAAATTATCATTAAAAAATATAAAATCAATACTATATTTTTTCATGGATTATTGACATTTTTCATAGAAATTTCTGAAAACAATCGTCGTAGTTAAAGGGTTAATATAAAATATTCAATGAATTTGTCGAGGGAAGACTAATATTTAACTATTATTTGTACACTGGTGTATGATAGGCAATGGTAGCGGTTCATCAAATCTTGAAATAAAAATATTAATCAAAAGCCTCTACTTATTTATATCAAAAAATATAATAAAGTTACATGTAGTTTTAAAAGAAATGTTAGATATTGTTGATATTAACAATGTATTTTAATTCTACAGAAATTATTTTATATATTTGTTGATAATACTTCGACTTACGCCGGATAGTTCTGACGATGGCGTTGGCCGAAATAGCTATCAACACGTATATAAAATAATTTCTGTAGAATTAAAATACATTGTAATTTTTTTCACCGTATTAATTCTAACAATACTTACATTCCTTGAAACAAAAGGTTTCAGAATTTAGGTCATTCTAAATTTAAATTTATCATACAAGGAGAAAGAAAGAACGAGTGTATTTCGGAAGATATCTTCTTGGCCGTGAAGCGAGGCTTAATATCCTTGTGAACTAACAATGCTTGTCTGAGAAAAAATAGACACAAAGATTTTCTGCAATTAGTGGCCCTACTTCCACAATTGTTATTGTCACCACCACATAGTAAGGGTTAAGAGGAAAATAAACAATCATTTTGTTTACATAGTTTAATTCATTATAAAAATATTGCATTTATCTTATTGCACATTTGTTCAGTTAATTGCATACTCATGAGCATGATGGTGGCCAAAAACACACGGATTTCGTTGGCCGTTGTATCGACCCATTTTGACATTGGAGATGAATTTTGGGCTGCAGACGTCGCAAAAATATTAGTCTCCAAAACAATTGTCTACACAATATCTTCGTTAAGAACGAGTTCAAAAAATTGCAGCTCTACGTAATCGTTGTCCATATAAATGTTCCTTTGAATGCCGGATTGAAAATCGTCGAATTCGTGAAGTGTTGGAGTGATATGAGTTTCACTCCATGTTCTAGTTTCTTCGGGCCTTCGTCCAGCACGCTGTTGAGCTGGAACTAGCTCCTCATCATTATCGGAAGAAGAAGAATCGCCACCAACTATTTTTAAGTCATCGATGCTTTCAATGTTTTTTTTTTCATTGTCGCTATTCACCAAAATATAGCCGATTTGATCGTCTCTTATGGAATCCATTTTTACGTAAATAACACAATCACTATCACTAATAAAAGTCAAAATATTCAGTCGAAATATACAATATAAACATTAAAACACAGTATACAGCTTCAAATCACGATACAAATTCTTCAAAACACAATATATAACCTCAAATCTCAACACAAAAACTTAAAAACACAGTATACAGTTCAAATCACGTTAAAAAAAACTTCCTAACACAATATAAAACTTGAAATCAAAATACTAACAGTTTGAAACACACCAAAACTTTTTAAAACGGCAAACAAACAAAGATATTCCGAGCGCGCGTAAATTCACAGTTTGCGATATATGAATATGTCAGATCTTGCCCATAGATAACATAATCTTGCCTGAGTGACGTCAGAGCAATGTCACGTGACTTTCGATAATACAAATAAAGCCAATATCTGTTTTAAAATATTTTTTAAATATGAAACAGCTTCATCCCAATAACCATAGATGAAATTGCAATACATATTCGAGCCAATAAATACGTAAATCTGTACTGACGTTCATAGACGTCAATAAGATTAGAAGAAAGTTTATGCCGACGCTCAATATAGTCAATACTCTCGGAAAGGCTTGACTGAGAAAAAATAGACAGAAAGATTTTCTGCAATTAGTGGTCCTACTTCCACAATTGTTATTGTCACCACCACATTGTAAGGGTTAAGAGGAAAAGAAAGCAATCATTTCGTTTACATAGTTTAATTCATTATAAAAATATTGCATTTATCTTATTGCACATTTGTTCAGTTAATTGCACTTTTAATTAAGTTAATATAACAATTGTTTTATGGAAAAGAATAAAAATAATTAGTGAACTACACTTATTGCACCATAATAGTTAAAACTTAATATTCAACGAAAATTTCAATTGAATGATAACTTAAATTATTAATAAAAAATGTATAAGTGGAACTTAACAAGCTGTAAGTAATGTCAGGTCACAAAGTTATAAAAAAAACTTTATTTTCTAACTGACACTGGAAATTTAATCAACAATATTTATGGTAAGTATGAAACACTGTTTCTCTGAATAATATTAGATCAGAAACTGTTAAAATTTTATTATGTTTCTACATCAGAAGGCTCCATGACTAATTCATTTTAAATGTAAGTATTAATCTTTAATAGGAAGTCGATAATTAAACGGAGTCAATAGAGACACTTTTTACCCTTGCATGGCTTGAAACTTGTTTTTATGGTCCTACTACATTCATGACAATATTTTTCAATATTCACTATCGCTATTAAGGCACAGTCAATTTTGTTTGATGTCTCTATTCATATTGAATCGGGGTGAATAGAGATGAGAGAGGGTAAATCGAGACTTGGCAGGTGAATAGAGACAAAAGTACAGATTGTAATGATTGGAATATATGAACCTCTGTTCTATACGAGTCTCTATTTATTCCGTTTTACGGTACTTATAAACCAAAAAAAATATGATTGATTTTAATTTTCGTGCAATAAAAGGTTTATAAGGGGTCAAAAAGTAAGGATGCACAGGCATCGAACTTAAGCACGTTTGTTTGAATTTTGGCCAGTCATTTAGTTGGTTTGGTTTTGTCATTCGAGAGATAGTATTATAGTCATTGTAAAGAATTATATATAAATAGTAAAAAATACTTTGGATATTTAGTAAAGTTGTGTTAATGTTCAATCCTTGTTTTTGACTCTATTCACCTTGTTTTACCGGCATTTAAAAAAATCAAAATTTATTATGTTAAATACAAGAAGTTTCGATCAATCTCATCAACTTTACTTCCTATCATTTGGCCAGTTAGGCTGACATATTATGAAGTAAATACAAACCAAAATTACATAGAATGAATTAAACAAATAATCATATTTTGATAAAGAATTAGATGTTGAGATTTCCAGTGACAGAGAAGTTTAATCTTAAAAATAATCATAACTTTTACTGTGGCGGATAATTTTTCTTATTTATGACAATCATCCTACTTGCAAATTTACTAGACTAATCGTTCAATTACACATAATCACATTAACAGAAAGAAAAAAAGGAATGTAAATTATAAACACATTCTAGATTGTCTAAATGAGAAGAAAAAAGCATATCCGGTCCTGAGTGTAAATAAATATAAATAATAATGAATATTTATAATACAAAAGATTAATATATGAATATAGCAATGGCGTACATATTTAGATATATATCATGTCCCAGTGTCAGATTGTTTCTTGGTTTTAAGTGCAGCTTTTAAATACATAATTGTTTGAAATGAAATCTCATCAATTCATAGATTTTGTTGGTTTAGTTTACGATTGAATTTACCTAGATGGAATCTTTAAGAACATAAACATTACGATTAATTTATATATAATAAAATAGTATAGACATCACCGTTATAATATATAAATATGTAAAATATTGCACAGAAAGTAATCAGAAGTAATACAAAGCATTAATATTATTAAGGTGTCTATAAGTACTTTACTTTCTTACTTCATTAAAATATCACAAAGTGAAAGTAGTATTAAACTAGCCTAAAAGTTTCAATGATTCTTTACAAAAGAGTTACCCATTCCCTTTTCCCGTTGGCATAAATGCATACCTAGCCATATTATTTTACAAGTAGTATTAGTTTATCAAGTACATCTTTACATCTCCGAGGCATCCATTTTTTCACTGTAAACAAAATAAATCCTCCTTTATAACGATGCTATCTGCAGGGAAACTAAATAAATATGAATGGTAATGCCCAATTGTCATTATGATGAAACAAAGAAATACTTTAACTACATGTTATTATGACAACATTGCCATCTTGCAAATTTGTTGCAATTGTAAATTTAAGATAATTCAGGGCATCACAATATTAATAAATCAACCCTTTGGATTACATCCATAGATATCAGGATTCTAATAAGTCATATCTGAAACTAATAAACCAAGCATTCATAAATAGTGTAAGTTATTGCTTATTTGTCACAAGTAATAGACAATGCAATATAAATTTCATGCTTAAATTTCTGTTTATTTTATTACTTTGAGGGAGTGTGGACCTACTATTGGTTCAAGACAATAGAATGAATTACATTCAATACAAAATAAATATGATTATTCCATGTATTGTGTTACTAATTGTGACACGTGTTTCGCTTCATTCAGAGGAATCTTCGGACTTACTATTGCAATGTTTTCTTAAGTAATAAACAAGATTATGTTGAATTACATTTAGTATAGATCTATTCACTCCTTGAAAGGTTAATTCTATTTTATAATTATTTGACCTTACCACTCTTAAACATTCAGTTTCGTTGCAAATAGCATACTTTTTAAAGTTTTTAATGTTATTTAGTAAAAAAAAACGCTTGCAACAGAGATGTAAAGGCTTACCGTTTATAAATATAGTTATATATTAATTGTTAGAATTAAAAAATAGTGTTTCGCTCTTTCTCATAAGTTTTTGTTACACATTTTACCTGTAAATGAATGTTGATGAGAATCAAAGCATAGGGCTTGACAAACTTACAAATAATACATGACTGTATTATGAGAAGATTCTATCCATAAAAAAAAATACTTCATATTACTTGTTGTAGTATTTTAGGGGTATGAAAAGAAGAAAATAATTATTATCAGGCAAGCTTTGAATAAATATTTCTATAATAAACACACTTACATGATGTTATGCAATTTTGAGTATATTTGTACTCATATAGACGGCTGTGCGAATTTGATGTAAGCTAGAGAGAAAGATCACCATAACTTGACTAACACGATCAGTGCTGAAGACTAGTGTTCCCCAACCTTTTCACATCTGCAGACCGGTAAAAAAAGGAAAAAAAATTGCAGCAACTAATACTGAATTAAAGATGGTTTTTTATTTTATATTTGTTTAATCTTATATTGTGACGGATGGACATATGGAACTATATTGTGCCGCATCATCCTACCAATTATTTTTATTTAAAAATTACTAAAATACAAGTAATCTTGCAGGCAAAAAAATCCTATATTTAATATTACAAACTCTAATAAAATTATAAATTTCTTGAAATTTGGCATACTGTTTGTGGACCGGTGAAAAGTCTCTGCGGCCCGGCACTGGGCGACAGACCACTGGTTGGGGAACACTGATCTAGTACACACTGAATATCGCACTAGGCATGTTATCTCGCATATTGCAACTGTTACTTTGCATTGTATTCCTGTGTTCATTTAGCCTTCAATAGAAAACTATTCCAACACAATTAGTTTCATAGTAAAATTAGCAATGAGCGTGTTATCTTTATACAGCAAATCTAAGTTTCTCAGTGACATAAATGCGTGAATAACAAAATCTACATAAGCTGTCACCATATAACAATTTAGCGCTTAGCGTGGCATTGTAAATATATAAAAACCCATTTATACCATCACAATGAATAGTTTACCATGTATATCAGTAGTTTAAATAAATAAATGCAATAATGGGTTTCACCCATTTATGATGTCACATGATTTTGGATATGGTTTGACACATTTATTAAGCCGCATGAAAAAACTTGTAATAAGGAATGTAAGTGAGAATATGTATCAGTTTTTAACAACCACCATATCACTTACATCATAGTATATTATAATATTATGCCCCTTTCTCCTTTAGGGCTGTGATTTCATATAATGGATGGCCCGCGATATTGAATAAATACAGTTATAAGTTATTTTGCTATGTAATGATGAAGTATCAAAGAAATAGGATAGAATTTCAATTGTGACACTTCCAGACTATTTAACCCAAATAAGTATTGGTTCAGTCCTCATTAAAATCAGTTATTATTTATGCTATAAATTAAGAATTAAAACATTGCATAGTTCAATTGGTTATCGCAAAAGGGGCCTATCGTAAAAACTGACATACTATTGTTAATGCATCACATACTTCAATTCCATCGACAACTGATTGTGGAACTACCATTTGGAATGTAAAAATAGGGACCAACTAGAGAAGAAGATAAAAAGCTGGGGAATACAGGCTGTACTACAATAGCAGTGCAGTGCAATCAATTAAGATTGCTATTTGATTCATATCAATTCATATCATTCATACCAGCAAGGAAATGATGCCTGGCTATACGGTAAGGCGCCAATAGGCCACAAATTTGCAGAGAATAAGCAGGAAGAGGTTCGAAGAAAAGGTAGCACTCACGCAAGACTGTTGAACTCATGCTTTATTGATAAACACTCACTGCCTTCTACCACTAATCTTGATTTAACGTTGAATGTAATGTGTCTACGACAGGCCCTTTAGATTAAGTGCGAAATCAATAAACAATTAATTATAAAATTAGCATTCTTACAGTATTATTTATATTGTCAGTTATGTAAAATGCGTTCCACTTATTGCAATATTTAGAGACTTGGATAATTTCTTATCCACAAGGTCACGGTAGATATCCTAGTGAATCGGCAAGAGCTGCTGATGGACCACGGTAGAGGCCTCTGTGTGCGCTCAACAGCCTTCCATCGGAGAATAAGTTGGCCACCTCTGCATTCTTGTGAGATAACAACGCTTCTTTTGAGCTGTAGTTGAATGCTGAAATATAAAAACTGTATTTTAGTAATAAAATTAAACAGTTTAGATCAGTGGTCTCCAAACTCAATGAGGAGGCGAGCTACTTTCAGAAATTGAAATTTTCTGGTGAGCTACTTTTGTATATTGTTTTATCGTTGTCTTTTATTGTACCACACATATTATTATATTACATACTTAAATAAAATCGGACTTCCAATAAAACATAAAATGTGTACTATGCGCATGTGATGCAATGCTACTCAAAGAAAAAAAGAAAGTGTTTATGTTTTAATTTGTTTTATGGAAATGCTTTTGAATACAAAATATTTTTTTTTCAGCGTACACGAATAAATCAGAAGGTTTTCCAACGCGAGAGAAGCAAGCTATCCATGTATGTAAGGATTTTCCAAATTTATTCTTCGCGAGTTACCAAAAATGCCACCGCAAGCTACCGGTAGCTCACGAGCGACTGTTTGGCGATCACTTTTTTAGATAAATAATTCGACTGACACACGTTTGAACAGTTGAATCATAAAATTTCGTTTAATAATAATACTAGAGTAGGCCACATGCAGCTATCCATGTGAGAAGCATGGATTATCCAAATTTATTCTTCGCGAGTTACCGAAAATGCCACTGCGAGCTACCGGTAGCTCAGCAAGCAACCGTTTGGCGATCACTGGTTTGGATAAATAACTCGACTGACACACGTTTGAACAGTTGAATCATGAAATTTCGTTTAATAATAATACTACCTGGAATCCTTGAAGATCCTTTCCTGCTAATATAGTGACCAGCTAGTCCGTGATTAGACATGAAGAGGTCATAGTCAAGAGCTAGATTGTCGGAACTGTAGCTCTTCCGCCCACCTCTGCTGAGACTCGCTGAACCAGTTCCAGCTATTTCTGTTGAGCAGCTCATTCTTTCGAATGTGTCAAATCTAAAAGTGCATAAATACAATTATATTATTAACTTTTTCTGGTGACTGGGTGAGATAGTGAACCACCACTGGCATTTTTGGTATTCTTAAATCATTGTTTTTTACATTGTTCTTTTGCAGAAAAAACTATGATTTTTATTGACAGTCGCAATTTAATAAAAAAGAAAATAAGTCGGATTATTGGCGGAAAATCATTTATCACATTATGGGTGTTATTTTTCTTTACAATCCAGAAGAAAAAAAAATGAAAATCGGTAAAGATTTCGAGAAAATATTCGCAAATAAATGGAATTGTGAAGGGTGCGCGGATTTCTTTTGGTCGCGACTGTAGTTATAAATTTATTAAAAGAACACATCCTAACCTTGAGCCCCTTTTTGTCAAAAATTCAAGCCCATTCACTGAATTATCGATGACCGAACGCGCCTTTGGCCTCAGCGGTTCGTAATACAGCGAATCCAAAGTTGCCGGACCCGGACCAGGGGCCGATCGTCTCCTAGGTGACCTCCTCTGGGCGCATTTCACTATCCCCGAATGCCTGTCCCCAATAGAATCGTGATGCACACTAATAACAGAGCCGTGGTGACTGCTATTGATGTGATTCTTGTGACGGTCCTTGAGCGATTCGTGGCGTGTCTTCGCCATGTTGTGATGGTCACTTTTGTCGTGTCGTATACTGATGGATCCGTGTCGATCGGTCTTAGTGTTGATAACGTGTCGTTCACTTTTGTTGTTGTTGTTTCGCTCGCTTTTATTAGTATTGTGCCTGTGTTTTGACGCGTGGCGATTGTTGTTTGTGTGATGTCGGTTTTTGGAAGATGGTGGTCCATGATGAGAGATTAAGTTGGCCGTGTTGTGTAGATCAGCCGCGCTGGTGTGGCGCATCTCTTCGTTGTGACAATAGCACTTGTCGCTATCGGCACAGCTCTCCGTATCACACCCACAACAGCTGTAGCATCGGCTGGATTCTCCTTCCGTGCAGTCGCAGCATTTGTCATCTCTGCGGCAAGAAATTGTTTATTATAAAAAATGGAAAGGAATATACATAAGTGCTACTTTTATGCTGGTCCGTAGACCGGTAAAAAGCCGCCGGCAAGCGATAGCCAGTCTGCAGACAACAAACCAATTTAACCAGTGGACCACGATGATGTTGCGAGTTGAGATATGAAGAGTCTTAACTGTTTGTTTTAATATACTCAAATGACACACTTGAAGAACAAGTTTAAGCACAATGCTTAGGAAGAGCCCGAATTTGTTCATTTGCTGACTGATGGCCAGTTAGGTAATTAACAAATTTGTGCTAAATGAAAAGACACGAAATAACAGGCAAAATTCCAAAGTAATTAAAACGCCCCGTAAACAAACTGTATGGTTTTGGTTACAGCTACATAAGTAAAAATTGGGAGCATGTAAGTTTACAGTCTTGATTATATCAGGGCTATTAAATCGGCATCAAAGAACAAGAGTATTATAACATAACAAAGTAATTGAATCCATCCAATATCTAGATCAGTTTGGATGGGTGTTTTAGGAAGGCATATTATGGTTAAATGGATAAAACAGTAGATTTAAATTTGCTATTAAATTCCTTTAAGATCAGGACCGGTTTCGTTGACAATGCTCGTGATGAGCTAAACCCGGTCCTGATCTGTACAATTATATGAATGTACTGTACTGTACAGTTATTTGAAATTAGTACCTAGAGAGTGATTGTGGTGAATTTGGTATTTGGATATCTGACTCAAACAGTTTCATTTTCTTTCAATCAAAAATGTACTCACCTATCGCAGCATGCGTCCAAGTTCACCGGAGGTGAAGGAACCGCGCGAGGTCTTGCTCTTGCTGCACAATAACATCTATCAGCACAGCTCTCCGACTCACATTCAGAACAAGAAACATAACCACTGGAGCTATTTCTGTTTTGACAGCCCATACGCCGACTCAAAGTCAAGAAATCCGAATCTTCAGAGGTGCTTACACGTTCCACAGCCCTTCCTTTACCTTGTCTGCTGGAACCCTTGAGAGTGTGACCAGCCTTTTCTGATCTCTTTGAATTCCTTCTCCTGACACTTTGCCGTTTTGGAGTCGGAGCTGACGTCTCTTTAGGATGAAACTGTCGTAAGTCGTAACTTGAGGTTGAAACCGAACTTTCAGATGTCACAATTAACTTCTTTTTTTTTGTAGACATTTTGGTGATATCAAAAGGGTTTGCTGGTTTCTTATCGCCAATATTTAACAGCTTGCTTTTTAAGATATCTTTACCAAACGGTTTTCTAAAAACCATTTTAAGTCCTCGTGCGCCAATCAGCATTTTTTTCCGCTTATTTTGGACTGTGCTGTTTCTTCTCAATAGCTTTTTCTTCTGTCTTCTCATGATGGCTTTGCTGTGTTGGAATAATTCATCTTTTGTCAAGGTGACAGCTAATTTTAAGAGAAATTCTTTGTATATTGGCTTAAGATCATTAAATGACATGCCTTCTGCATCAATTATGGCTCCTAGAATATCATCCATACTATGAAGATCTTCTTGAACCCTGAATTCATTGAATAATTCACTAAAGCCAAGCGGAGAACCTCCACCTTTTTTACCATTGTTCCTGAAAAAAAAGGAATAAAATTTATTATGCACTAAATTTACTTTTTCATTTGGAATAAAATATATTTTCATATTCAGAAATAACCAATTTACCTTTGACCAGTAGACTTGTATCTGCTCAATCCACTTGCATTGAGAAAACTGCCAGAGCGAGGAATCGCAACCTTGGTCAATATATCCCCAGGTTCACAAGAGTTCCTCAAGCTGTGACTTCTTCTCAATGGCTCCATCGCAGCTTTAGCGCTAGCATCGGCAGGCACGATGGATTCATCGCGTTTTGGCTTCACAGGCACTGGAGGCGGCAGAGTAGACGGTCTGGGTATATCTTTACTCTTTTCCAAACCAGAAAAGAGCTCAATTTTTTCAGACACTTTACTTCTCACTGAAGAATCTTTGCTACTGTTTGGTTGTTTATTATGTTGATTACTCAAAAACTCCATAGATTCATTGTAAATTGAATTATTTCCACCATTTTCTTTACTGCTTCCTGATTTTTCATTAGTATTTTTAATGCTTGCAAGTTTAGCTTTTACTTGATCGATTCCTGATATTTTATTGTTCGGTGGCGGCGGCGGAGGTGGAGGATCAGGAGCTTCGGGTGCTCTCCTATTCTTCAAAGACTTGACTTTACTTACGGCGTCTTGTCGAGTAGAATTTCTTGTATCGCTTTCACCGCTCAATGAAGAAGGTGCTCTTTTACGCCGCGGTGGTCTGACAGGCGCGCTACTGCTGGCAACGCTCGGTCCGGCGATGCCGTTCCTTGCTCTAGGAACTCTGCTCATGTGAGCCATTAATGATTTGTAAAGTGTTGCCGCAATTACGATAGCGTCTTCGGATGTCTGACAGACAAATCCGTGGCATTCTAATTGTTTAGCCACGCCAATTTTCCTCATGACGACTGTAAACAGAGGCGAATGTGCATTGATATCTCTCCCCAAAATATACTTCTTCTCGGTCGGTTCAAGATTCTTAAACAAAGCTTGTTTATCAATATTATCCGGATCAGTAATCAACGGCAAGAAAGCATATTGTATAATATTCTTATCTTCTTCCGACGGTTGGATAACAAACTTCACAGCTGACCAAACGGCAATTGTTGGAAACGGGTTTAGTTGCTCCAAATCTCCTTTAGCACTACAATGCCGTACATGCAATCCAGCTCGGGATATATCTAAACGTGCTGCCAATTCCGGCGTGTGAGAAAAGTTAACCATTGGCTTAGATTTCCTATAAGCTAGGTACAGTCTGGCTAGAGGCGCTTGAAGACCGGCTAAACTGGTGACTCTTCGGGGAAGCGGAGTTGACCCAAGATAGTCTACACTGAAGGAATGAGCTCCTGGTGTATTGCTATCGGTTTCTAAAGCCAATTCGCTGAACATGCGCTCTATGCTGGCTTGGACAGAATTTCCGGAAGCCTGGCCTATACTGTTTGAACGGGTTCGGGAAGATTCAAGGGCTTGGACAAGACCTCCGGGGCCATCGAGTCTTCCTGATATTGATGGTGCCTGTAATAAAAACAAAATAATTGATTAAAATTTGAAGGCCAGACCAGTTTGATCTTTTTGAGAGCATCTTTTTAAAATGTCTTTGGTAATAGTGTCATTTAAGTATATGTGGTTGAAGTCAGTACCTTCGGTCTCGCACTGCGAGATCCAACACTCGGTGCCGGAGCCGTCCCATATGTCTGGCTAATGACACTCCGCTCTTCGTCAAACATGCTGTCGATGCGCTGCTTGTAGAGGGATGCCGAGGAGACGCTTTCACGACCAGAGAGTCGGAAACCGCTTCCCGAGGCACCAAGGCCTACGCCCATCGAACTTCCACCGCGGTCACACATCACCATCTGTTGATAATTACAATATTTTATACGAATCAAAAACCAATTAAGTACACCTCATCCTCTTTTTAATGGTTTTGAAATAACACGCCTTAAAAAAGGAGATCGATTATTTTTTACACTGATTTGTTTTGCTTTAAAAATACGTATTTAGGTACATATTCCTCAAAAAAAATACTTCAAAATGATTATAACACGTTATCAAGAATCATTCAAGGAACTCACAAAAATAAAATCACAGCGAATGATAATTCATACTCAAAATCAGAGAAACAAAAAAAATACAAGGTGAAGGCTAATACTTCCGAAGATGTCTCTCCAATAAATATTTCCAGCAGTGAGCGAATGAATATATTTTTCTTTTCGATGGTTTCGGCGGTAACTTTGTGGAAGTTCATTTTAATATAAAATATACGTGGAATAATCAAAGTTATTTTAAATTTTATAAATATACTAGTATTCGAACCCGGCTTCGCTCGGACCAGTTTGGGGTTATGTTCAGCTCGGCGCGTAAATTCAGACGGGCCAAGTTGAAACAACTTTTTTCAAAATTAAAAAGTCTAGGTCAATTAAAATGGAATTAAAATGAACATTTCAGACTGGCATTGACATTTCACAGCCCCTTTCATATATTTTCAGCCCCATTCTCGCCCATTAAAATGTCCAAATTCAAGGAAAAAATCTAATTTGCTGTCAAATAATAACTTCACGTAAATAAAAACATTATTATATTAATAAAAGCGGGGTATATATAAGATTTCTCTGTTAAAATTTAATTTCAATCGAAACAAATATAAATTAATTACTTGTATAACTTTTAAAAATATCAAAAGTTACTACCGAATCCATCGAAAGTATTAGCTTTTTTTTCGAAAAATAATGATACAACTAAATTTACAAGTTTTACAAAAGTTTATTTGGAATAGAATGAGCTACAAAACTAAAAAATAGCAGTAGAAAACTTATTTACTTGAAATTCTTATTTTATATGAAATGAATTTTAAATTAAAAAAAAAAAAAACAATTAATCCATGACTCAAACCCAAATCAGGGCTTTTATGATAACACGATCCCTGATAAAAGCTCCAATTGAAATATTGTCGCTTGTATATTTCAAAAAACAATTAAATCTATGGACCAAACGACCTTAATCAAAAAAATTGTCACAATAGAATTTGAATCGTTTGAATTTTATACTTTTTCATGAGTTTTATCGCTAACCACCCGGGTTTCGCCTTTCGGCATCTACAAGCATTTCAAATGCACGGATGTACTTTAAACTCGTGGAAAAGTACAAAATTCAAACGAATCAAATTTGGTATTGAAATTCCATCAAGCACCTTCAGACGAAATTTTAAACTGAAATATTGTCTATGTGTCAAATTGTCATGTGTCGACGTGACATGTGTCGACTTGACTTGTGTCGAGTTATCACGGAACCAAAAAATAATTAGCTGTCATACAATTTTTCAAATATCGAATTTCGTAGTCAACCTCAAGAGCATTTGTGAACACTCTTATTCCAACAGGCCAGCTTCTTCACACTTGTCAAAACAAAATGACATCTCTCTATCACAATAACTTTCTTCAAACTGATCTGAAATCGAGATCGAATGTTTATTTAAAATTATAGCAACATCATAACATAACATTACTTATGGCAGATATTAATTCGTCACACTTTTTATTGATAAATAATACATAATACTTTGTAGAAACAATGGGTGGATTGTTTCCTTCCTTACTTTGTGACTGTTTTTCTCGGTGCTCTCACAGCATATTTATCGGTTGATGATTTGATGAAGAATGAGAAGAATCACACTCTTCAGCGTCTGTAACAAAATGATAAAAACAATTAACTAACCGGTTTCAAACCTTGTTTACAATTTACAATGATTTATGTATCACTTTTAAGGTGTTCACTGTCAATACTTAGTGGAATGGCATTACATATAATAAAAATAATAAAACATTTGTCGTACTTATCCCACATTAAATTTATTATATCAGGACCGGTTTCGCTCATAGCGAGCATCATCAACTAATCATTTGATACGCTCGCTATGAGCGAAACCGGCCCTGATCTAGAAGATTTTAAAGATTTAATATTTTTAAAGATTTATTTATTCAGGTTGATAGTTGTCTGAAGACAGTAAATAATCGAATTTACATAAATATTTTCATTCACGTGTAAGCTAGAATTTTCCCACTTGCGACTCTTGGGATATGCGCGTGCGGCTTTTCAGTAATATTTAGTAGTATTTTGACCAACTGAAAAACAATCAGTTCTCGTATAGAAATATATGTTGAGATAGACTCCGTGTGGAGTCAATATGCCTCACATTGGGAGCGGATATGTAGTAAACAAAAAATAACGAGTGACTGGTAGAGAAGAAGCGAGAGCGACTAGCTGACTCCAATCCTTATGCTTTCTATCAGGGCTATGGAGTCGAAGTCGTAGAGTCGGGGTGTTTTGGCCGGATTTTTTGGTTAATATTTCATTGAATACACATAATTAGGAAAGGTAGGAAAAAAACGTGACGAAACTAAACAATTTTAGTCGGAGACGTGTTTCTGGTAAATGCTGAAGTCGGAATTGTATTTTTTTAACGACCAACAGCCCTGCTTTCTACACATGATCTCATCAAACGAATGAATAACACGAAGTTCCCGTAGACAAAGGAAGTTGAGATACCTCCATTACTAGGTCATATGCTTCATATTGGAAGCGGACATGGAAAATTCTTTTCCTTTCTTGATCGCATGGCGTTATGGAAGGTGGCCATGAAAACGGCTGCACACATAATAACAGATTAAAACATCATTACTCATTGTGGTTTAAGAAGAAAACAACAACATTAAAAAAATATTCTGTAGCTCGATTAATTCGAATTAATCGAGATCAGATCTCGAATATGAGATTCATTTTGTTTGTAATGTATGCAAAAATTTACATCATGTTTAAATTAAATTAATTGAATAAATACTTTATGGTCACTCTTTCGAGACGAGAAAGTATGCAGCCATTTATTTAAATAAATATCGAGACTTGTAACGCCCCTTGCATCGTAAAACCTTCATATAAAAAAACTTGAGATTACATTATTATTACTCAGTATTCAAGTATATTTTTGAAAAAAGATCGCAAATTATCATCCACAGGATATGGTCGCAAAAAATAATGAATACGTCACTTGATTTTAGCTCTGTGTTACAATGAAACTGTATTCTCAGTGAAAATGTATCAAGTAATAAATTTGTATGACAACATGATTTCACTGGTCACGATCATTCAAATTATTGGCCCAAGTCGATGATTTGCCGGCCTTAAATTAAGGTTTGCTTCAATGAAACAAAATCAGCACGTAGGTAGTCCCTTTCATAAAAAGAAAAACACAGACAAACATAGGGCTGAAGATAGGGCGGTCAAATTTAATTTCAATGACAGCTTGGAGAAGAATACATTTTCACTGAGAATACAGTTTCACTGTTACATATACATATCGATGGCTAAATGGATGGAAAATTTGCTATCTCTATTTTTGTCAATTGTGCAGGAGGGGTAAAAACTGTTTATTTTGGTATTTTCAAACCGATCGGGGAAATTTCAAATAGGACTTTCAAACGATTTATTTGTATCACCGCTGACAAACAACGAATGAATGACAGGTTACAATAGAAAATGGCGGAGTTGAATAATTAGCAGTGAAGGTTTGAGAAAGACAATGGAAGAAATTCCTAAAACGATTTTCCGGTTCAGTCAAATAAGTTTTAGTTATAAAAATTTTACGGGACATGCACATTGCATGATACAACAAGATGACATTATTAAGTCATTTTCAGCCAAAAGTGGAGTTCGCAAAATTACTCTTTAAGCTATTGATATACCTTTTGATAGAACGTGTATTAATTAACAAATACTATATTGAAAAAACTGAGGGGCGAGGAAAACGTCCTTTTACATTTCTAAAATCGACGTATATTTATAAAAAATATCTGAACTCACTCACATCCACGCAGGTATATTGATTTGACATTGAGTAACATTTAATTATTGTCAGCCGATGACACCTCTAGGCTGTGAATCAAATATATATTTTTTAACTTAGGTGTAATCTTTTGACGGATTCGGAGTTATCTTTGTGGATTAACCAATTAAACCAAAGGGCTTAACCCAATCCTGCCTGATTGATTGCATCTAATTGGTTGATATTTTGTAATGCTTACGTCATTAGTAGTATAATTATTTGTTTGCTTTGTTTTGATATTATAATCCCTAGGTGTAATCTGTTTATTTGTTGTCATTCAAAAGATTTTTATTCTTTACTACTTTTAGCGCGAAATAATTGACTGTATAGTTAGGATTTAAAAAAATATAGAACAATCAGCGCACTTATCTACGCAATTATTTATAAGAAATCTGTTCTACACATGATTACGAACCGAACGTAATTGGAGAATCTTCTCAAAATGTGTGGCGACTCAGGCAATAATAATAAAAAATTAAATTGTTTAAATTGTGTAGTTTTCCATGAATGTAAGTTCAAGTATGTACATTCGTGCGCTTGAAATTCCCGAAGATGCCGAAAGGCTAAGCCCGGGTCGTAAGCGACAAAACTCACGGAAATGTATAAAATTTAAACGATTCAAATTTGATATTGAGATTCCATGAAGCAGCTTCAGTCGAAATTCTTAATCAATAATAAAAAAGTTAATTATGTATATGCATTCATTATCATTTAGATGTGATATAATAAATTGATGCTGAAACATACTGCTGACAAGTGATTTTACCAGGGCTGTGGAGTCGGAGTCGTCGCGGCGCTTTGGCCGGAGTCGTACTCGGAGTTTATTTTTGCATAAACATAATATCAGTGCTTTTTTTTGAAAAAAAAAGGTTCCGGAACGCACTTTTTTCGAGCATTTTCTTAGAAGGTTTATTATATATTCGAATATCATTTTGATAGAATTAAAGGCGGCTTTTCATGTAATGCATAGAAAATAAAAATATTTTTTTTTCGGCAAATTAAATTTCGAGTATTCTACTATTAGCCATATTTTCAATCGATTCAAATGTATACATATATAGTTCCAAGAAATCGGCGATATTAAAGACTTCTCGATTTGTTCATGTCATGTCCGCTCAGATTGGGTTTGAGATAAGGGAACAGAACAGAACAAAAAATATAATGTACAAAAAGCCCTTTCCAAGAAAGTACATACCTGATAATCTTTTGCATGACATTAATTTATGGGTCCTATGATACCCTATATATTCAAAAGGGATTAACAGTTAATGGCTTCCAAGAAAAGAAACGAAAATTTTACGAATATTTATTAAAATTTCGAGAAAAAAAGGTGCCGGAACGCCGTTCTACCGCGTTACAGGGTTAAAAAAGCCCTGCATAATATTTAAATTTAGTTATAAGCCAGATTTTTTGACTGATATATAATCAAATACACATAAATAGGAAAGGTAGTAAAAAACATGACGAAATTAATCGTTTTTTAGTCGGAGTCGTGTTTTTGGTCAATGTTGGATTCGAAGTCGTATTTTTTTTAACGATGACGACTAGTGAAACTATCCAGCAAATATGTCAGTCAATGTCAAATTATGGTCGTGGTTCAGCATATCATATTATTCTAAGTAAAGTGCTAAAGTGAAATGTTGCATTGAAAACAAGCACCCTCTGCCTCGTGGTTTACGTCCGGTGTGTTTCTGACATTAACGTCAGAGAGATTACGTTAGTGTGGTGTTAACAGCAGAAGTACGAGCAGTATTTTTTTCATAGCCGATTTATTGATTCTATTCGAAGGCATGGGTGTTTGTGTTGTATTAAAATACCCTCCCACCCGGGTGTTACGAGAGTGAAGAGCTAACCACTAGTCCTGTCCTAGCTCTATCCTGCCTTTAGCCACTTTCATCAAACTAAATAAAGGTCGAGCGACTGAGTAACAAGCAGTTATTTAAGAAAAAATATGTTTGAATCCTTTTTGAGATATTTGGAAGCCATACCGTCAATTTCTTTTGCAAAATTGTATGTCGAAAAATCGCCCTGATAGTTTCAATTTCATACACAACTGACAAAATGTATAGTGAAGGAAAAATATGAACGTTTTTGATTTGAAGATATGCAATTTTGCAATGAAAACGACGATATGCTCCACATTGTGACTGGAGATAGATTGAAAAATTTATTGTAACTAAAACATCAATACCTATCACTAATGAAATAAAAAAAAATGCGCAATCATGGACTCCGTGTCCACAAAGATTGAGGGCCACTGCCTATCTTGACCACTTCTTGCGTCTTCTTCAATGAGCTTACCATCACCAGTTACAACGGCGATAGGTTTGCTCTAATGGTACCTCATAATTACTGGCAAACAGGGTGAAGCGGAACCGTACTCCAGAATTAAAGCACCAGCGGTTCTAGAGCCAAATACCTACTCGTTCGTAGCAACTGGACACTGGACGCCATTGTAAGAAAAAAATAAAGCAGCCAAATGTTATTTGGCTTTCTGCTGTATTATTTTCTTTTAATATTTGTCTGTTTAATATAGCCATCTAACTATTTGCAACTCATTTATGTTTTCAGTAAAATATTAGATGTGTATTTTTGTACAGTGTTATCCAGCTGACCACCCGAAAGCACATAAAGGTTGAGACTGCGCAATACGAATATGTACTTCGTTGTATGGGGACTAGGTACCCACATACAATTTGAGGTTCGGTTCGTTCTATTGCATTTGTTGAATTGCCCGAAATAAGTCGGCAAATCTAACATTTTCCTAATTTTTATTTTCGTCCATCACAGAATACGTTCAGCAAAGTTTATGTACAAACCACAACTGTTGACAAATATTTTATAAAATATGTACTGATTAAGTTTAATTTCATGAAAATTCTAATTTAAGATTTAAAAACGATGCTGTAGGGGTGCGCTATACGGGGGACTGACGTGAACGTTATAAGGGGGATTACTGTATATAATAAGTTTTAAGTTAGCTTACTTATACGGTTATATATTTGCGATTACAAAATTGTGAGCCAATGAAAGCGCGTGTGTATTATAAACAAAATGGCAGCATCAGAAGTTGTCAAGCTTGTAGCATATTACCTGTAGTCAAATAAATTTATATTTTGAATTTTTAGACTCAAAATGTGAATTTAATCATAATAATTTGTCTTACAGATCATATTGTCTAATAATAATTATTATTTCTGGCTATGTAACAGGGTCATTTAAATGTGTTAGGGGTAAATATGTATTTGGTTAAATAGAAACAGCAATTGTCAAAGCTTTTAATTTGTAGGAAATAATTGGTTTTTAACATTTTACTGTATGAATTTAATTTTGCAAGGTTTACAATTTAAGTACATACATAATTTCCCACTCATGATTATTTTGAATAAAATATTTAATAAAAATAATCATATCGAGCATTGTAAGCAAAGGCCAAATAGTCTGGCTTGAGCCGAAATAAAAATCTTTCAGAAGCTGTATGAATAATTCAAATATCCAGCTGATTTTATTCAAATTATTTAGCTCTATGCACGGCGATTTAATTTTATTGCTCAACCGAAATTCTCAACAGGCAACACTGTTTTCATTTGTGCAAACATAAACGTCAATGTCAAAACAAAATAATGTAAAATAAATAAACAATTCTAAGAAATAATTCAGTTCAAAATTATTGGAAAATGTATTGGATACTACGGTTGCGAGGTGGTCCTCGTATTGTAAACCACGCCTCGGCTGCAATTGGTGATATAATATACTCGTTTGGAGGTTATTCCTCCGAAGCGGAAGATTCTGGAGATGGTGGCCCTATTTGGGTATATGCCCTTGATACTAGAGATAACAGATGGACAGTCCCAGTGATTGAAAGTTCTCCCGATGAACCTACCCAGCGTTATGGACATACCGTGGTTGCCTATGATAGTAAGGTTAGTATTTCACTGACCAAGCTTTTAGTTTAGTTTCGACACAATATATTGTCAATTGCGCAAATTTATAACAAAAATTCCCAAGTACATACATTTATCGTGATCGAAGCATTTTATGGACACGTCATATAGTTATTGATTCTGATGTAATTATTATTTGATCTTGTTCATAAATATTGCATTTTCTTGCAATTGGTATCTTTGCTCTGATAATTCTGAATTTAAAAAATGCGTGCGGCAATCTTGGGAAACCTTACCTAAAAAAGTTTGAAACAGCCACTAATCTAATTGAGGGCACTATTTGCAAAGGCAGCTTGTTCCCAAAACCATAATTCCCGGGAAAATGTTTAATATACGACTGATTTGAATTGTTTTCCAGTTGATTGTTAATTTAGCATATTTATAATATATTACAAAAGGGAACTTACTCATTACAAAAATATTTACTGTATTTACTGTATTTACTGTATTTTTCTTTACAAAATTATAAGGTTGTTTTTTAAATTTTTGTGGAACAAGCCGTGTTTGCAAATAATACCCTGAATTGTACTTTGATTTTTAAATAAATAGAACACATTTTTTTTTTACTTCTTCCACATATATTTTTTTAAAAGATCAGGACTATAAAATAATTGTTATTTTATATCAACACTATATAAACCCTTTTACACGGTTTTTAAATAACACCGTCCACTTAAAAGAACAAATATATTT
The DNA here is from genome assembly GCA_028554975.1 of Himalopsyche kuldschensis. NCBI lineage: Eukaryota > Metazoa > Arthropoda > Insecta > Trichoptera > Rhyacophilidae > Himalopsyche > Himalopsyche kuldschensis. Next base: position 390,143 of record JAHFWI010000031.1, on the reverse strand, counting down.
AGATGAACAAGATGGTTGTCCCACCACCTCCCGTTATGTGTATGCAGCCGTTGTCTACCTTCCATAACGCTATTTGACCAAGAAAAGACACCAATTAACTCCTATATTACTTGGCCTGATATAGAGCTGCACGGAACTAATCTTTTAACCATGCACTAATGCGCTCAAATAATAGAAAAGTATAGAAAAAATACTATATTTTTACAAAAATTTTTGATCTAACACAATTCTAAGAAACAAAAAAAATAATGACTACATTCTCATGTCACAGCCACAATGGGCCGCGTCTAATAAAACCTAACCGACAATAACCTTGTCTTGTTAAAGTTATATCTGTGGGGAGGCCGGGATGATGACAACGTGTTCGACCAGCTCTCCTGCTACGATCCGGAGATAGGAAGGTATCATACAGTAAATGCGACGGGTGACGCGCCGCACGGGAAAGACGGTCACTCCGCCTGCGTCATTGGCCACAAGATGTACCTCTTTGGAGGCTACGAGACTTATTTCAACGACTACACTAATGACGTGCGAGTCTTTGACTTCATCACAAGCAATTGGTTCAAACTTCGGACGACAGGTATTCAAAATGGGTAACATTTGAATAATTATTTGCATTTCACTTATTAACCACTTCAGTGCCAAGTTTGTAAATATTTGACCACTGACCGCCTGTTTTTAAAGATCAAGGTTCCGGGCCAGGAACCGAAACCGGTTCGGGCTCAATTCCCGGCAAGGTCAGATTTTTTCAATTGAAAAAGAGATCTTGGACATGGGTGAATGTAATTTTCCGTTAAGTTGTTCTCGACTGATTATTATTTATCATTGAGTTAATCTCATCTGACTTTCACAATTAACATAATTAATTAATTATTTGGCGCATTGGCATAGCTGTAATGTCAAATATTTTTTTTTCTATTTATATTGAGATATTTTAATTTATTTTGGTGAAGCATAGATGTGACTATATGCTTGTAAACCAATGCTAGCTAAAATATTACTCATCTCGCCATTTGAGCCTTCAAAGTTGGTCACGGGCCCGTGCGTCCTAGGCACTAAATTGGTTAATTACTTTGATATCCGGTTAAACTATGTGACATCAAGCTGCTATCAGCACTTGTAACAGGCTCTCGCTTCAGGTACACCGCCGGCTTCTCGAGACTTCCATTCTGCGACAGCGGTCGGTGACAGAATGTACATCTTCGGCGGCCGCAGTGCTGATGTTTCCACGGAAGACGAGACCTACTGTCCTGTCATCATGTACTTGGATACTATTACAAATAAATGGTGTACGCCGGAGACCAGCGGAGACATACCCTCGGGAAGGCGCAGTCATTCGGCATGTTAGTATTATCAATGCATCTGTCACATTTTTTTTCACTAATGAAGTCCATCCTTGATCTATCGTCAGGTATATAATAAATATCTAAATGTACCGTTATTAAGACAGTCAATTTTGTTTGATGTCTCTATTCACATTGATACGGGGTGAATAGAGGCGAGAGAGGGTAAATCGAGACTTGGCAGGTGAATAGAGACAAAAATACAGATTGTAATGATTGGAATATATTAACCTCTATTCTGTACGAGTCTATTCATTCCGTTTTACGGTACTTATTAACCAAAAAAAAACATGATTGATTTTAATTTTCGTGCAATAAAAGAGTTTTTAAGGGGTCAAAAAGTAAGGATACACAGGCATCGAACTTAAACACGTTTGTTTAAATTTTGGCCAGTCATTAAGTGGGTTTGGTTTTGTCATTCGAGAGATAGTATTTTAGTCATTGTAAAGAATTATATATAAACAGTAAAAAATACATTGTAAAGTTGTGCTAAAGTACAATCCTTGTTTTTGTCTCTATTCACCTGCCAGTCTCTATTCACCCCGTTTTACGGTACAGTTTTCGATTAAGATCTGATGGAGCCAGTTCTTATCAGTTACTGGGAAAGTATTAGATATCTGCGTGACATTTTGGTGCAAAAATTGACATTTGATACTTAGAATTAGAGCGTTAGAATAAATTTTGTGCAAAAAACAGAAATACTACACATGGAAAATTATATCTGTTAAAAGTGAAATCTTGTTATGACACTTCAGTACATATTGGTGTCGCTTAATGCGTAACCTTATAACTGCAAAATATTGAATTTACAGAAGGAATATTCTAACAAATATTAAACTCTGAAAAAAATAAGTCAGAACATATAAATTGTGCTCAGTTCAAGTAAATCCGTGCACTTGAAATGCTTGAAGATGCTGAAAGGCGAAACCTGGGTCGTTAGCGACAAAACTCATGGAAATGTATAAAATTCAAACAATTAAAATTTGATATAAATTGTTATCAGAATTTCGATTATTTCACTTATCATCGAAATAATCACGGTACGGTTTTCAGCAATTCAAATACTAATTAAAAATAATAACACAATTTTTAGTACTTATTCCACATAAAATTTATTGAATCAGGACCGGTTTTTCTCACGGCGAGCATTATCAACTGATCAGTTACCAAAAATGTGTTATTCTTTTTATTATATTGCCATTTTACCAAGTATTGACACCTTAAAAGTGATTGAATATTAATTGTGAAATTATGTATAATCCACTACACGTTTTTTTCAAAAATCACTTGTCATGCTATCCCCAAACACCACCGATAGATTGTTCTTCTTCTTAACTTTTTAATGTTGTTTTCCATGGAAGATTAGGTATCAGATTGCCAATACTATTGATATTGAGGCACCAATGGTGATCGCATATTCAAGACAATCTTTTCCTACATACATCTCTTCTGCCTACAATTATTCCTTGTGCTATGAATAGAACTGAACATTTATCATTTTTTTATTAAGAACCTTTCTGCATTTGATTATTGCTGTAAGAACTCTTGTTGAATTGTTCTTTATTTTATATTTTAGGGCTTTACAATGAAGATCTATACGTTTTCGGGGGATACAACAGAAACCTGGAGGAACATTTCAACGACGTCTACCGTTTCTCGATATCGACAGGAAAATGGAGCTTGTTGAAATACCCCGGACATGTCCCGAACTCCCGTAGAAGACAATGCTGTCTTCTGATTGGCAAGAAAGTGTACATGTTTGGAGGGACCAGGTACATGAGAATGGCCATTTTCACTGTATTTATTTTTGTAGCCTATTGTAGATTATTGATTGAGTTGGCATTTACTTGGTAGAACTCCACTATAATACGACGAACAAAATAACAATGTATTACTTAATGAACAGATTACCATTAATGCCTCACCACTTCTTAAGCCGTTAATAAGCCTTAATGCAATTTTAAATAAATCAACTTGATACAATACTAGTTTTATGTTTATTCCCACTTAGGTAAAAACCCAGATTAGCTTTCACTTCGAGAAATACATCAAATCAATTTGTCACATTTAATAACTTATTATTACCACATAAAACTAGGATGGTGGAAGAGAGAAGAAGATATATTGTGTACCCTTTATAAACTACATATATATAAGGATAAGTAAATGCAGGTTTAAAACATTGTTCTGACGATGGCGTAAGCCGAAATAGCTATGAACAAATATATAAAATAATTTCTGTAGAATTAAAATACATTGTTATTTTTTTCACTGTTTTATTGTAGACTAGTGCTTTTGTTTGAGAATGTTAATTTATATATACGGACCCTATTATTATGACATTGTCAAATACTGAGCAAAGCCGGGCGGAACCACTTAAACAATATATTACCCACCTGAAGTATATCTTAATTGAATTTTTAGGCCATATATGAAAAGCCTCCATGATATCCTGATGGACCTAGATGACTTGCACGTTCTGGATTTCGAGCCATCTCTAAGGACCCTATGTATGTTGGCTGTTTTACAACATAATCTTAACCAAGATCCATTACCATCTAGTATTATGTAAGTATAAAAGGTCAAATATATTTGTATACTCTCAAATGCTGCAATTTTGAATTTTTACTAATAATTGATTCATATTCTGTATATTTCTACTTTATTCCTTGTACAACCTTAAGTTTGAGGTGTACTTTGAATTAGACTTAGCATAAATCACTTTTTATGTTTTTTTTCAGAAATGATATGCACAATATGACCCAACCGAATTTAATAACAAGTCTGAACTCCTTGCCATCATGGATGGATGGCATGCTCGGCATATAAAATAAGCTTATTGTTTTTATTTTACGAATTATAAATCTACCACCCTGAGCAAAAGGTAGCGAAATCCAAATGATTATTCAGCAGAAGTCGGAAATGGTGAAAAATTGCCTGCCAACAATTGGGATTAATGCTTAAGGAAAACGGCAACACTGAAGCTATTTTGGTAGTGACATCTATCAATAATAATAATTAGTTACCGAATTTCAGACGCCTCGGTTGATTTCCTTGATATTAATGCAAATTGGTGGATTTTATTATTACGTATACTTTAATTTTTCTCAAATATTTCTCTCCCCAGATCTTTTTCTCTGTTCTGCCAAGTTCCCATGTTTATTTCTGTTAAATTTAATCGTCAGATCTTTATAGAACATCTTAAAAGCCTTTAAACTACAGTGCACGCTTAAATGACTGTTACCACTGTATTAAAGTGTTATATTTAATTATTTTTTTGCTCAGATAACTCGAATACACTTTTAAAATCTTAATCATTGTTTTGAAATATTACTGCATTGAAACAAAATGTAGAATTAATATTTTTTGCTGCACCGCCTTCTTCCGCATTATATTTTGTTAAGATCAGGGTCGGTTCACTCATTGCGACTGCATTTTCAACTGATGAATTAAATGAAATACTCTCTTAGTCGCAATGCAGCCCTTTCCATAATAACCAAGATTCTTGTGACAACCTGTCGCTTTTTAATAAAATAGAAATCTCGTGTTTAAAGACATTTAAAATAGTTTTTGCACAGTTCAAAAACCTCCCATACATTAAATGCAAAACATGTAATTGCATCTGGAAAAATAACATCAAAATTTTCAGATGAGCTTTATTTCAAGTCATTCTTTTACTTTGTAAGAGCAAATGATCCAATCAAAACTAAAATATAAAGAACGTTATTACATGAAAATATAGTTACTTTAACACATTGGATGCTGAGAACACGCCTAGCGTGTCCATTTTCATACTAAAAAACAGGTTCAGCATTGAAAGCGTTAAACAATTTTTGTATGCCTATCAGTTGAATGTTAATTGCAAGATAAAATCGTTGATGTTAATGTGTTTTTATAAAAATCTGTTAAATATGTCTAATTTATTTTTCAAATATTGTATGTATATATATATATGTTACAGTGAAACTGTATTCTCAGTGAAAATATATTCTTCTCCAAGCTATCATTGGAATTAAATTTGACCGCCCGATCTTCAGTCCAATGTTTGTCTGTATTTTTCTTTGGTTCTCTTTTATGAAAGGGACTACTTGCTGATTTTGTTTCATTGAAGCAAACCAAAATTTTAGGCCGGCAAATCATCGACTTGGGCCAATAATTTCAATGATCGTGACCAGTGCAATCATGTTGTCATACAAATCTATTACTTGATAAATTTTCACTGAGAATACAGTTTCACTGTAACATATATATATATTATTAATTATTTTATATTGATATTTTGAAATAAATAATATTAATTACTTGTTTTATTTTAATATTTATAAGATGTAAAGAAATGCAAGAGGCTCAGGGAGAATCTAACAAACTCATCTGAAGTCAACTGTAAGGGGAAAAATCTGGAATCAAATTTTCAACTGGAAGACTAGTTGAAATAAAAAATTTCAGGATTTGAATTTGGAATCTTTTTTGTCAACTTATTTTCATGAGGCATCTTGAACATTATCTATAATTGTTTACACTGACTACTTCTCTGACGACTGCAATCTTTTCCTACACATTCTTCTACCTTGATTCCTTTGTCCCACTAACTGTAATATTCAACCTGTTTCTTCTCACTTAGAGACATAATGCAAGTTGATTAACATTTCTGAAAATATTGTATCACATGCAGTGACATGTGTTGACTTGATAAAATAAGAAAAGTTCAACACTACATAAAATTTTACAGATATCTCTGTATTCATCTACATAAAAATAGCCTTTTTATCTTAGTGTTATTTGTGTACCAACAATTTTATAATGTCTGACAGGTATTGCTTATGTTCAAAACTTCTGGAATATATAGTGTACATAAACATATTATATACTATAACCTCCAGTAGAAATCTCATGAAATTTAGGTACAATTGAATAGAATTGTAAAACTTGTCTTTAATAGACACCCACAATTAGTGTGTCAAAGTTTTTTTCCCCATTCAAAACTTTGCTGTCAAAACCTTGTTTGGTACGGTACATATCACAACTTAATGTGGAAAGGGATTAAAAGTTGTAGACTCACAAAAAAAAAGAATTCCCGATGAACTGATAGCAAAGTTTCATCAGGTTCAATATGTTTTTAACAACATATCCACTCCCAATGTGGACCATATGGAATCGTAAGGGAGCTTACTTTAGCAAAAGTTTTTTTATGAGAGGTTCTTTTTACTCAGTTGATCAACCTCTCTTTTTTCGAGAAGAGAAACGGGTACAAGAATAGAGCTAGCATAAGACAAGACCAGTGGTTGGCTAATCACTCTTGCTATGCCCCTGGAATTATGTACTGGAATTCAAGTCCTTGAGATCTGCAGCTGAAGTCATTGTCATCGATACTAAACCTCCGGCAGTTACACCAACAAGCACCACATTTAACAATAATAAAAAATATAATGTAACAACCATGCCCTTTCATATGTCTTGACTACACAATGACAGCTGCAAAGTAAGCCGATCATAAATATTAGTAAGGTAAGCTCAAAATTAATCATGTGAAAATCATTAGTTACTTTCACAAAATGAGGGCAAAGAAAATATAAATGGACAAAATATATTTTGATCAATGTGCCTTTGTATGACTTGAAATATCTTTATTTTTTTACCATCACTGAATAGCGAAATTAATTTGTATGCCCTCCAAACAATATTAATAATTAGAGTGTGTATTCAAATCCACCAGTGGTGTGCATCATTTCAACATTGTTGTTAACTTGTTATCAAGAAAGCAATAGGATATTACTTAAAGTTGTATGTATATCGGTCACTTTGTATGTATACTTACACTGCCTGACATGTAATTTTGTTTTAAATAGCAAGTAATAATTAATTTATCCTATTTTGTTGACTATTGATTACTACTTAAGTCCTTCAAAAAAAAAACGGGTCATCAGCGACAAAACTTATGGAAAAGTACAAAATTCAAACAATTGAGATTCCATCAAGCACCTAAAGTCGAAATTCTAAATTTTTATTTTGCTTTGTTATTTTACTGAGCATTATAAATTTACGCCGCAGTTGGAATTTTGTGAGATCAGTTTCATTTATGTTCTTTTGCCAAAGATTCATACTTATGAATTTGTGCCTACAGGTGTAGATTTCTGTAATATCTCTTCCTATCCTACCCGAAACATATCGGAGATTCTTTCAACTAATTAATTATGTCCAAACCTCTTATATTATCAACCTATCTATTATAATTTATGTATAGTATAATAATACTTTTAGTAGGAGAGGTCATGGTCATCAGCACCGTTTAAAAAATCTGCATAATAATCAAAAATTTACCATCTTCAAAAAACGCCACTGTTTCTAGAGTTCAATTTTTTGAGCTGTCCCGTACGGTGCTTTGTATTTTTTTTCAACAGATGGCAGGCGTGAATTTGTGTATTCAAAGATGGCCGAAGCCATCAGCTGATTAGCGAAAATTTACTTTTCAATACCACAACAGTAACGGGTATTTCGTTTTCGTAATTAAGGTAGGTAAGTGCCTATTTGTAAATTATTTGAAAAAGTACATTCGTGTTTACTATAACTGAATGATGATTACAAAGGGCATTATAATTTTCTGTGCCTTAGTTTAATATATTAATAAAATATTATTAAGAAAATTAAATGAGGCAGAGAAAATTGAAGAAAGGTGAATGTCGTATTTAAATGTCATTAATATTATTATTTATTTATCAAATATTTCGACATCTTCTTTTGAATTAAAATATTTACGCTCATATAATCAAAATCAGAATAAAAATTATAGCGTTACATACTTTCAGAAATAACTGCTGCGATTGGCAACCAATAAAACAAACATCTATCTAGGCATACAAATGTCGCGACTTTTGCTTAGAGCGATTTTGATTCGTTATCGACACACAATGAAATCGCTTCGTAAAATAAATACATTCAATTATTCAACGACATCACTACAGGCAACACTATTTTCAACAACGAAGTGTAATTTTCGAAAGTTAAGAACTAAAGAATGGAAAATTCGCAAGAATAAATCACGACATGTCAAAATGATTTGAAACTATATTATTCAAATATGAAATTCAAATGTATAAATTATGTAAAATGAGTAATATCTATTCCACATATTATCCGAATATAATGAGAAATTTACCATTCTTTTTCAGGAGATATGATATATTGTATTTTATACTTAAATAAAACAAGCTGACATGACGCATTTAGGTGGTTTGTTTTTGACAGTAAATTTTGTGTTATCTTGCCAAAGAGAGTAGATTCTTTCATTTTGTAGGATATTTAAAAAGGTTAAAAATGGTTCATTGATTTTACACTGTCGCAGTCGAGTTGTAACTTTTTGATCTTTTCCTACTCGATTAGGCGGTAAATGGTTCGAAACCCCGAATGGACAGTTTCATATCATTATGGCATTTTATGAATTCAAAAATAGATGTCTGCGATGTCAATGAAATTTGTTCGTGTTTTCAGTTAGATTCAATTTAATGAAGAATAGTTTGTTTTCTTTTGTAAAACAATTCAATATTTTAACTCCACATGATTTTTAAAAGAAATAAATATATCTAATTCTCTTTTTGCATGGATTATTCTAGTACAGTTTTTGGTAAATTTCACTGCCCAATGTAGCGGAACCAATCATTCACGAAATTAAAAGAGGATTGTTTTTAAATATTATTTTAAATCCTTAGGTAATGTAATTTTACCGATTAAATGCTATGCCCGATCCGTGGTGCAGTGGTCAACGTCGTTGGCTACCGTGTCAGACCGATTTTTTCAGTCGATAAATCGATTGATTGATTGAATCGATCGTTTGTGTGTTGTTAAATCCCTTCTCACTTTTCCGATCCCAAAGAGCGACGCATAGTGACAGCGATTAGCTAATCATAAGTCCTGTCCTAGTCCTCGTATCCTTTCCATCCCTACTCTCTTCGAAAAAGAGGGGTTGAGCAACTGTGTAACAAGCAGTTCTCGTAGAAAAAACATATGTTGAGATAAACTCCAGTGTACATATGTTCCAAGCTGGGAGCGGACATGGTTAAAAAAAATGCGATTTAAAACACTGGCAAGATTATTAATATTTGGCTAGTGAATTTATTTGCACCTCATACCTCTACAAACATTTGGTGCAGAAGTCAGTCTTTGTGGTCCTTGCGGATGTTGGGATGTGATGACTTTTTCCAGTGAAGATATCGAGTTATTCAGATCCGCTGATCAATACAATAATTCTTGGATTCGATGCTATCATCAATGCGTAGCGCAGCAAACAATTTATCTTCCACGAGACCGGATGTGTTCCAAAGATGAAAAATGCAATAACACAAAATATGACAATTTTGTTTTTCATAATTCGTTTGTGGTTGATAAATAAATAAATCCGGAAAATTTCGGATTGTTTTCTAGAGTCAAATAGTTAACGGTATTTATTCTTATTTCTGTGGAATACAAAGTAAACATTTATTTCTGTTAATTAATACAAAACTTCATCTATTGGCAATTACGTGTGTGACACAATTCGCAGGAGGTTTTTAGCTAGCTATCCATTGACTGACCGACTCGTTATCCCGTTGCATTCTTCCCGTACATGGATTATCTTAATTGCCTCTAACTCTCCACTACGCGGCGAATGTACGAGCACGATCGAGACGTCTGGACTTCATTCCAGACCACTCTGAGCGGCGATCTATCCAGTGACGTGCACAACAAGTTTAACTAAACGTTAATTATTAAAAAATAACGGCTGGAAGAGCCACCTCACCACATTTTCTCAATTCAATTGAGCTGCAATAAACAGAGAGAAAAAGACTGTGTGTGTATCGTGTTGTGTATTATTTGAACGTTACAAATATGGATAGTTAAATCAAAAGAAATACACATATGTTTTTTTTCCGATTCGCGATGCGTACCTTATTTATGGACTAAAAATGGATGGAAGAAATTATACGAGGACTGCTGATAGGATACGTGTAAGGAAAATATAAACATCCCCGACAACAATGCTTCTGAAATTACATTCATAAATCGATTGAAAAATCACACTATAAAATGTCCATGCTGAGATTTTAATCCGTGAGCACAACATATAATGACATATACCACACAGCTTAAAGCACATATTGCCGAAAAATATGTTTTCCCGACTAAAATTCAATTCAATTTAGTTAAGGTATGGAGTAAACCTTTGAACCTATTTTTAAAATTAGTTGATAAATATTTTATTTACCGACATGGCTTTGCATATAGACTCATTTCACTTGGACGTGAGTGAGTTCAGTCGAATACAGCTTTTTTTAAAACTTGATGCACTAGAAATTTTCTCGCTTGAATGTGACAATGTCAATTATTTGCATTTTCAAATATACAATTACGTTACTGAATGGGCAATGTTTGAGCATTTGTACCACGTGATAACGCGTCTATCCGTTTGTTAGTGTGTTATGTGTTTTATTCCACCCTATAAGCCACGTGTAATTTGCTATAATATCCTTTTCTGGCCCCGGGTTAGAGGTCTGCACGGGCCGAAATTTTAAAAGTCCTCCGACCCGGCCAGGCCCGAGGCTCATTTCCAAAAATTTTACCCGAACCCGACCCGAGCCCGATATTTTTCAAACTTGCCCGAAAAAAGTCCGAATTTTTTTTTCTAATAAAATTTAAAAATGACTCACCAATTATCGTGTGTATGCAGTTGTGCAAAAAACATTTCTTCCTAATAAGAATTAGTTTTTTTTTTACAGGAATGACGATTCAAGAGAGAAGTGCATTTACATTGTATACACTCAGCGTATCCAACTTTTTGCTTGGAGCCACCTCTATGACTCCACTAAATGATTTACACACTTCACTTTTCCCATGGGATTTTACTGAAGAAATATATTCTCCACTCTTCGGTTTTGTCTTAATATTTTCAAAGCCCATTTCTTGCCGGTAAATTTAAAAAAATCAACCTAACAAATGGAATTACGACCGATCGAAATAACCATATAAGAAATACATACTGAAGTCAGGATCATATTATGAAATATACGCGTAATGTACAAACTTCTCAAAAGCAAACATCGTTAAAAAATACTAAAATAGTTTCGTCAGAAGTCATTAAATTATGAACAATGCATCTTGTTCTTTCAAATGGGTGTTCATAAGAGAAGATTTTTAAATAAGGAACAAGGCGTCGAAAGATGACTAGTACGAGTAGGTACGTGAAGTTTATTATAGTCTTAAATTTAGATTTACGATAATGGTGAGCTCATTCGAAAATAGCCCGTTTTTGTAATATTTTGTTGTATGTTTGCGTCCGAGCCCGGCCTGGGCCCGAATCCAAACCGTCGTTACCCGACCCGACCCGGCCCGCGGGTCAAACCCGAGCCCGCGCAGACCTCTACCCCGGGTATCACCTATGATACTAATGGTTGTTATTAAATATCAGCCCAACTGTTGAATTGAACATACCAAACAACTTTGTTCATGCTGTATTATAAATAATACGTAAAAGTAATTCTTATTGAAGCAATACATTAAATAATAATGTATGATGTAGATAAAAATATTGTTGTATTTGTATTGTGTCGAAGCATTTTAAATTCTAAAAATAACTAACTTTCTTCAACAACAGTGACTTCTATACTGACATGAAATTTTTCTGATATATTCAGTTGATAAGACCGTTTCCTTCAATAAAGGATAATTTTGGTTTTGGTACGTTCAATGTACAACCGGGCTGATATTTTATAAAAACCATGAGTATCATAGGTGATACCCGGCACCCGAAGAGGATATACAAAGCGTTTAGAAAATTATGGCAACCACCTTACAACAAGTCTTCTCACCAACCAAGGACTAGTGCGCGGGGGCTTTCAAACTGCTGCGCGGAAAATTGATATGGCCTAAACTAAATTTCGCACGCCACTGGATATAGCGACAGCACAAGTCTAGAATAGTTGTGTCCCGCTATATATCTGTATAATGTACTGTTTAGACCAGTTGGGATCCGAGACGATCACTTGGTGTACGTCAAGCATTGACTGTCGTCAGCTGGTGGACGGGTTTGAAACGTTTTAATACACTAACGGTGAACTGTGACCGACTGACTTGTTGACTCGGACCGACTCGTTGATATTACACTGATTCGAATAGTGCACTGGACTACCGGGCGATTAAAAGAGATTCATGGGTATCGGGTATTACTTTTAGTGTTTTCAGAATTCCGATATTTTCAGTAAAGGAATGTATTGAGTGATTTAGAGCAGCCATACTCAACCTGCGGCCCGCGGGCCACATGCGGCCCAAAATAATTATAGTCACCCAATACTTTTTTGGTGTTGTTTTCAATATTGGGTTGCAATCGGTTGGTACAAAAATGTGACCAGCTTCTGCTCACATTATTCTCATCTACGTATCTCTGTGACTTGTCATATTCTAAAATTAAATTTGCGAAGAGCGTATATAAAAATCGGCTTACTGATTCTCACCTTGATAATGTATTAATTAAGAGTAACCCGTATTAATCAGGAACCTGATTTGACGAAGATAGTTAAAAGTTTGACTCAATATCAAAAATACACATTCATTTTTAAGTAAACGATTTAAGATTTTGGATACATTAGTATTTTTGTGTACTTTTTACGTATTTTTTATTTGTTGTCGATTGTTATTTGTATATGTATACACTTGGGCCTCGTATAACACCTTAACTCTACTCCTACTATTAATCAAAACAATCGACAGATGTCTCTGTCACGAAAAGGTCGGAGCTGAATTTCTTGTTAATTAAAATATATATAATATTAGCTGACCCGGCGAACTTCGTACCGCCTCAGAATCAATAGATGTGTTAACGTGTTAGCTGAATTAAATTTAGTTTTTTATTAAGTCAAAATCAATACGCCAAATGAATATGCAAAATAAATGTGAAAAAATTAAAATGTAGTATTTTAATTACACTGAAATGAATGTTCACGTGGCAGCAAGGCATTTGCTTTATTGAAGAGAATCAAAATGATCGCGTAGCATTCTTGCACTGCTTTCTGTTAAACTATTTGATGGATGGGTTGTACTCGGGCTGATCTCCTTCATTGAAGCACCTTATGGCATAGGACATTTTTCGTGAATCACATTCACCACCAAACGTGTTGCGTTACATAGTTTTGGTTGGTACAGATTTTGAGGCATGATGACTACCGAGCCTATGTAAATTGTACAATGCCAAGCCAGGATGATCCAATGAGCTTGATCTAATGGGATATTTTGGGATGTTGAAATACTTATTCTGCTGTTCGCGACAGTGACAAAGCCAAAAAATGAAAGATCAACAAAATCGGTCCAGCCGTCCACTTATAAGTGGTGTAACTAATACGGCTTTGTTTTATATAAATAGATAGCTGACCCGGCAAACGTTGTTCTGCCATATAAATTATTTCAAGTGAATATTTTGGTTGTTATAGAGATGGAATTTGGAATATAGAGATATTATATGTTAATTAATTTATTATCCAGCATATATATGTAAGTTGTCAGTAAATCACTTTGGCATTGTATTTTATGAATTTTGTTTTTATAGGTGAAGTTCATGAACGCTATATTGGTACTGTTACACATGATTACAGAACGGCATTTAGCTAGCACTTTGTGTAACTGCTCATTCACTGGTCAATGTGTTTTAGTGCAGATTAATTACATTACCGTACGTACCACACTATTACAGAAAACAATATTTTAATATGTTTTTAATGACGAATTTACTTGCGGTAATAATTAGGAAGTAAATGATAGTTTTGAACATATTCCGTTAGAAGCCGCTATGTATTTTTTCCGTACAATCAAGTTCAAACATAAGTCTGACTTTTTGGGTTTTGTTAACATTCGAAAAACGGCGGCCAAAAAAAATATGCGCTGTCGAAAGGGGGTATAAAAATACCCCAGTGGTATGGCTTTATTGGCACAGATTGCAATACAAAAAATACATCTTTCGGAATACATTTCACATTAAAAACGACAGCTGTCATATACTTATTTATATATTAAGTCTCGCATGAAAAAGGCGACATCTACGCTTTGATGCAATGAAAAAATTCTGAAAAAATCATAGTAGACTGACGTTGTCAAACTTTTCCAATCGTTTTGAGTGCTGTCATATGCGTCAGAGCTTATCTACGCTAATTTCAATGTTAAAAAAGCATTGATTTGAGACAAAAACGCTGTATTTTTATCAGTTATAAATGCTCGCGATGATCGAAACTGGTCCTGATCTTAATAAATTGAATGCGGAATAAGTACTAAAAATGTGCTTTTATTTTTATTATAATGCCATTTCACCAAGTATTTTCAGTCAACACCTGAAAAGTGATTTTTCATAAAAGCCTTATATCATAGGTTCCCAGCCTTTGTCCCCTTTTTATAAAAGCCATGTGACCCGCGACCCACATGCTATTAAAAAAGGCATTTTTAATATGGTATTTAAAAAGAAACAACGAAAAAGCATTATAGTGTTTTTTTTTTTTTGGTTGACTATAAATTGGCGACCCCGCAGAAAGCCCGTGCCTTATGTGTTATGTGGATGGCATTCTCCGCATAAAAAGAGGGCAATCCTTCAGATGAGGGATTCAGTCAAAAAAAATGCATTTGACACATAATTCAAAACGGCTACCGACAGTGTTCTTTAATAATTAATTGCTGATGTATATTTCTACGAGTTAAAAAAAGCTTATGCAAACCAAGCCTAACCTAACCAAACCTAACCCAAGCAAACCCAACCTAACCTAAACTTATCAAGCCAAACCTAACCTAAGCTTACCTAAACCTTACCTTACCTTACCAAACCTAGCCTTACTCAAACCTGACCAAAAATAAGATTAAGCATAGCTTATTAATTAAATATATAATTTGATTATTCTACACATCACAAATTAATTAATTGGGAACACTGTCGGCAGCCATCTTGAATTATGTGTCAAATGCATATTTTTTGATTAAACCCCTCATCTGAAGGATTATCAAAAAGAGTACTGACTGTATAACATAAACAGTTTTCCGAAAAAGGTTAAAGCAAACTTTTTACACACATGAATGGCGCAATGAACTGACGATTGATTCATTGTCAGCACGAGTGTTAGGCCCAATCTCGGTAAAACGTTTTATTACCCACTAAAGTCATGTAAATATATATAAAACTATACTACATAAATGAATGCATTTTATAACGCAACACACTTTCTGTCAGTTATAATAAATACAAATGCAAAATTTATGATTCACTGCTCAACTTTATTGCGTCATTAATTTGTTTTAGCACTTTTCGCAGACATAGACAATAAAGTAAACGTCTCATAGAGAATGTAATGTTTTTGACGATGAGAAAGTATACAATACTGAAAATTCCGTCTCTGGCAAGATGCTTTGTAACGCAGGGTCGGTGAACATTGGATAAAGGATTATTACAGATAAGGTATTTGCTTAAACGGGTTTTGGCTGTGTGCGAAAAGAAGTGATCCTCAAAATTAAACTAGGGGGGGGGTTTTTTTTATGACAAACGGCTAACTTAACTCACACAAAGCCATCCTAAAATTCTTATTTCACCGTGAATTAACAGTATTAAGACTACTTTTGTTAAAACTTATTTTAGAAGCTATTTTTTTGCCACACCTGTAAACATGCAAATGCCCCATTTTCACCTTTGATTTTATTAATTTCATTGTTTCAACTATCCATCGTTATTTAATGGAAACATAAGTGATAAAAAGTTAAAAAAAAAAACATTTGTTATTACAGCTAATGCCAATGCGCCAAATATTTTTAATTGTGAAAGTCATGCGAGATAAACTCGATGATAAATAATGAATCAGCCGAGAACAACTTAACAAAAAATTACATTCACCCATGCCCAAGATCTCTTTTTCAATTGAAAAAATCTGAAAATGCCGGGACTTGGGCCTGGGCCCACCTGTTCGCTAGGGTCAAGCTCTTGCCACTAGACCACAAGGACCGACGATTGGATCCATTGAAACAAAAAAGGATATCAACAAATATAAATTAAGTATACTGGATCCTCTTTTTGCACAGGGGATACGTTCCAAAGACTAACGTGTAAATAAAGATAAGATGACCAAACAAAAATTGTAGGTAGGTTTATTTACTTCAAATAACCTCAAAATCAAGTAAATTGACAATTCATAAACACAAATATTTTAAAAAGTTACACAAGTAATAAATTTACAAAATTTTCAACTAAAATTAAATTAAACACAGATTAATATATTCATGCTTGATAATAAAACCGTTTTTCAGAAAACTGTTTTTTAAACGGTGTCAAAGCAAAAAATAAACAGTACTCTTTTTAAGCCCGTGTTATTTTGAAACCGAGATAAAAGAGAATTGTGTGTGAGTAAAATATGCGAAAAACTGAAATCGTTTTTAGCAGGGCTATGGAGTCGGAGTCGGAGTCGTCGCGGCGTTTTGACCGAGGTCATACTCGGAGTCGGAGATTTTGAAAAGTTTAAACATTTTATTTTTGCATATGATATGTCAAATTGGGCTTCTGGCCGGATCGGTTGGTTGATGTTTAATTGAATACACATAATAGGAAAAATTAGAAAAAATAGTGACGAAATTAAACATATTTTTGTCGGAGTCGGGGTTGTGTTTTTGGTAAATGATGTAGTAGGAGTTGGAGGCGGAGTCGTATTTTTTTAACGACTCAATATCCCTGGTTTTTAACACTTAAAAAGGTGTATTTTATGAAAAAATAAGCAGAGCGTGCATTATTTTTCTTGATTTGGGGTGACATAAGGTAAATTTTGAGAACCACTGCCCTGCAGTTATCACAAAACTTGTGAACACGAAACGTCAATTATCTTCCATTATGTCTTAAATAATTTAATAAACGAGATAGGCGGCGAACTGTGATCTTCCCGGGTCCAGAAAATTAACAGGCTTAACCTGTCGTGGATTGGTGCATTGTGTGTCAGTTTCTAGTTTTTTTTTGGTCCATATAATAACACACGCAATAATGATGTAGTCAGCAAAACCTATTTTTTAGTCCGGCAACAATGTTTAATTGCATCTCATTTGATTGATACATCTGCCGCACAACGGCAGGTGAGCGATGACGCTTTAGTTTTAATGTGTGTATAATATAGTTAAGAATTTTGACTGAAGGTGGTTGATTATAGACATTTCCAGGTTATTATCATCTGGATAATAGTATCTAATTTACCTCCATCCATCCAGCACCTTCAGCTGAAGCCTCAATATATTTTTTTACTTATTGACTCCTCTCGGAGTTTATCTTAACATGTTTTTTATTGTACGAGAACTGCCTCATACTCAGTTGCACAACCTCTCTGTTTGAAGAGAGTAGGGATTGAAAGAGTACGAGAACTAGGAAAGGACTAGTGGCTGGCTGATCGCTCTCACTATGTGCCCCGCTTTTTGTATTTGGGATCGGAAAGGTGGGAAGGGATTTTTGACAACAAACACAACTATTGCCCTTCAACAGAACCGATTTATCGACTGAAAAAAATCTTCTGTACCGGGAATTGAGCCCAAGTGCTCCGAACCCATGAAGCCAACGCCGTGGTCCACTGCACAACGAACCGCTTAAAATTATACAACACTGTAAATATAACACAATAATAAAAGGGTTAACATTGCTATTGGTCAATCCCCGTGGTCTAGTGGCAAGAGCTTTGCCTAAGCGATCGCGTGGGCTCGGGTTGTTAGCGACAAAACTCATTGAAATGTACAAAAGTCAAACAATTCAAATTTTAATTATCGTCAATTTTGCTTGTAAAGGGTCTTTTTATAATGACGCTTAGTTTTGAAATGTAAATAAAACAAGTTGTTTGTGAGATTTCGACTAAATTTTAATTTCATTTATAAGTATATTTTACGGCATTAAATATGAAATATAGCATCAAATGTCTGCCAATATCCATTCATTATAAAATGGGCCATGTCGCTAAAGTTGACTTTTTTGACAAATTTGGGTAAACTTCCAACTGCTCCAGAACCCAATCAGGCGTTGTCTGTGGTCGTTTACCTGAAGTTCCTTGGTTAGTTGGATTTTATACGGGTGCAGACATAAGGCCCGATTCAAAATTCGCCAAGTTGAAGTCGCAGAAAAGCCAAGTTCTTGTGAACGACGAGAAATAAGCTGCCTTGGGTTTTCCTGTACACTTTCACACACAGCAGCAATGTTTTCACCAGATATTGTATTTTGATGACGCACAGGTAGGTGTTGGCCGATTATTTACCAAACTGGTTGACTCAAATTTGGCCACTAAACAATGAATAATCTACTCAGCAGGACAAAGTAACATATTTTGAGCGTCCCTATTGAAATACCCTTTATTTTGCTTAAATTTATTTGCTTAGTTGTAATACCAATTGTTTGTCATACCTTGTAGTACTCGTTGTATTTCTTATCAGTTGACAATGCTCGCAATGAGCAAACTGGTCCTGATCCAATAAAATTTATGTGAAATAAGTACTAAAAATGTTTTATTATTTTTCTTATAATGCTATTCCACCAAGTTTTGACAGTGAACACATTAAAAGTGATTTAGCATCGAATTTATCTCGTAAGACTTTCTCAACTATAAATATTTGGCGCATTAGCTGCAATGCCAAATATTCATCAAAAAAAAATTGTCGTCTTAAATTAAGACTTAAAAAATACATCTTCTGATTTACTACTCGACATGCTCAACAATCGTTTGATAAAACAAATACATATAGCAAAATTTGCAAATGTTGGGCTTTATCCTCCGCACTAACCGGGAGTAAAAATTTTGATACTAATGTATAATTCTTTGGTTCGAAGCCGACTTGAGAGTGGATCGATTGTTTGGGCAACGAGAAGTGCGAAATGTGTTCTTATGGCGGAGAGGGTTCAGAAGAAATTTTTGAGAATTCTCTGTTTGAGGACATATGGGTACTACCCATGGCTTTATCCAACAGACTTTCTCTTAGGGAGGCTCACTTTCAATAGTTTGAATGCTCGAAGAGAAATGTACTTGGCATTATATGAATAACCGAGGCCAAAATGAGAATTCCACCATTCTTGAAAATGTTAAATTGAATGTTCCTGATAATTTTTTGAGGAATCGTGAGCATGAGTTGTTTGTTCTTCCAAGGGGTAGAACCAGTCTGCCAATGGGAATGCCTCTGGGAAGAGCTTCAACAATTTTAAACGGCATTGCTTCGGATGTCGACATATTTCATATTGACGTGAGTGAGTTCAGACGAATAGTATATTTTATGAATAAAAGTTGATTTTGTCAGAACTCACTCGGTTGACATCTTTGAAAATTTCTAATATGATTTTATAAATTTTTTTCTCTCAGTTTTTATGACTACATTGTTTTTAATTAATTAGTGATTAATATTATGTATTTACATGTATGTATGTATATAAATACACGTATTTATATTTGTCAAATACATGGCGCATTGGCATCAGCTGTAATGCCACGATTTGCTTTTTCTTAAATAAATAAATAAATAAATAGCTTATGTATTGTAAATTGACTTTTGTTCACGTTTGAATCAAACTGTGAGTAGTCGACGATGCTTCCGAGTAAACAACTTTTCCCCAGAAGTGGGGCAAACTGTGATAACTGGCAACACTACTGTATCATCCACTTACAATATATTACTTTTATGGAATACATATCATTAAATATGTAATTCGTTATAGTTAAAATAAAAACTTTGATGTTTATAACTGTAACTTCGTCACAAAAAAACTAGTTTAGACATTAGCAAAACAAGATTCGCAGAGCTTAATTTATCGCCACCTTACGCTGAAAAGGTTCGAATTGTTCTTGACACTGTTTTGATATAGTATACGGGTTAGAATTTTGGATTGCTATTATCTTATATATAAAACCGAAACGGCGTATGTATGTCTGTGGGTCTGCAATTCCCTTTTGCATTGTTGGTCATTAAGTTGCCATAAAAACGAATATGAATGAAAATATGTTTGAATTTTTATCGGCGAAGACATTTAGTCAAAATGTAATAAATTAGTCTTCTACTGAACTTTTCCCGGCTTTTATTAATATACTATTGTTTATTATTTACGTGAAGGTATTATTTGACATTTATTTGACAGCAAATTAGATTTTTTCCTTGAATTTGGACATTTTAATAGGCTAGAATGGGGCTGTCATCAAATTAAATAAAGTTTGTGATTTTATTTTAACTCTATTTTGGATGTTAGATTTTGTGATATAATTATGTCGAATGATATAACATTAAATAATTATTGGTCGCTTAGTTCGAGCGACGCCGGGTAGCAATACTAGTGTTAATATAAAATTTAAAATAACTTTGATTATTCCACGTATTGTGCTACTAACTGTGACACGTGTTTCGTCTTTCTTTCAGAGGCATCTTCAGACTTAATATCGAAAAGTTTGCTTATGTGAGAGAGTTTCGCTCTTCACTGAAAGAGGCGAAACACGTGTCACAGTTAGTAGCACAATACGTGGAATAATCAATGTTATTTTAAATTTTATATTATAATGAACTTCCACAAAGTTAACGCCGAAACCATCGAAAGTATTGCTATTGTGTTATTCAAAAGAAGACAATCACTTCTATCAATGAGCAAATAAATATGTTTAAATGATTCTTAAGCATGGTTTTTCATAACTCAAACTATCCTATTTGGATAAAATGATGGAAATAGTGATTATAATGTAAGAACTTTATCAAATAAATTTATGAAATAAAGTGTCCAGATAAAACTCCGGCATTCTGCTAACTTCATTATTCAACAACAGATGACTCTGAAGTTAACACACATGATAGAATGCGATTAACACAACGCTGTTCGACCAAAAGGTCATTTTAAGCCAAAATTTCAGTTTGAACCTTTTCGAAGTAAGGTAACAATATGTATTAATAAAAAAACACAACATACTAACGACAATATTATAAGTATGTTGATTCTTATCTTTTGATTAGCGGTTATCACCCGACGCGTGAAAACAAAGTGTTACACGTGGAGTCCACGAAACGGTATTTTTGTTTCCTGGCTTTGTTTCTTGCTAGGGTGAAAAGAGTCTAAGTTTTTATTTCTCCATTCCACATGAAGTTAAAAGAATCTCAAAGGTATTGTCATATGATGGCATCATCAAAAGATAAATGAAAAATAAAGACAGTAAGTTTAGCCGTACTAGATTCATTGATCATTTTTAAGGTGCTTATTGTAATTTTTTTTAACCATGTCCGCTCCCAACTTGTAGCATATGGACTCCTCACAGAGTTTATCTCAACATATATTTTTCTACGAGAACAGGTTGTTACTCAGTTGCTCAACCCCTTTTATTTCGAAGAGAATAGGGGATGGAAAGGATACGAGGACTAGGACAGGACTAGTGATCAGTTAATCGCAGTCACTATGCGTTGCTCTTTGGGATCGGAAAGTTGGGAAGGGATTTTCAACAACACAAACATCCATGCCTTTGAACAGATTTATCGACTGAAAAAATCCACTCGTACCGTGAATCGAACCCGGGTGATCCTGCACGCAAGCCAACGCCGTTGACACTGCGCGATGGTTCGGACATTGTCAATACTTGGAGGAATAGCATTTTAGTAAATAAATAATAGTAACAAATTTTATGTACTTATTCCAATTAAGATCAGGACTGGTTATGCTCATCGCGAGCATTACCAACTGATAACCAAAACCGATCCTGATCCTAATACATCTAATGCGGAATAAGTACAAAAAAAATGTGTTTAGTATTTCTTATAATCATACCATTCCACCACCAAGTATTGACAGTGAACATATTAAAAGTGAAGAGTTCAATTCTTACCAATTCATCTTCAGAAGACAGGTACGACACCAAACTCTACTCTTTTAAATAACAGAAAAATTTCAAACTCCATTTTGTAATTTTATCATTTTAAAATAATAGAATCAACTTGCTTTATTAGTTAAGCAAACTTTGCGATAGAAAGTCCGAAGATGCCTCTGAGAGAGGTGAAACACTTGTCACAATTAGTAAACACAATACGTGGAGTAATCAAAGTTATTTTAAATTTTATATTAAAATGAACTTCTACAAATTAAGGGCCGAATCCATCGAAAGTATTAATATACCCTATGTTATTATCTGGTCATTAGTATTTTCAAAAATCCCTATAATTATAACAAACCCACTTACTTCATTGAAACTTGTTTACATTCAATTTTCGCTAATTTACATTTTTATAGCAATTTAACTTAGCGATCTACTTCTATTTTTGTACATAAACCAGGGGGGAGGAAACTTTTCGGATGGAGGGCCAATTTCAAGAATTCAAAATGAGCAGCGGGCCGCAAGGAAAATACCATTTTTAGATATACACCCTATCGCCTTTTAAGTGATACGCTGGTTTCTAAAAGTGGCGCACCTCAAAAAAATCGCAAAAAAAATATCCAAAATACAGGAAAAAACAAAAAGAACTACACTATAGTGTACACTGACGCAGGCGTAAGCCGAAATAGCTATCAACAAATTTGTAAAATAATTTATGTAGAACTAAAATACATAGTTATTTTCCTACCGTATTATAATGGAGTTCTGCCAAGTAAATGCCTACTCAATCAATTCTTACTTAGAATTAGGATTTATGATGGCGGGCCGCAGAAAACACTCGGTGGGCCGCAGTTTGCCCGTGCCTGACATAAACGATACAAACTGCTTACTACGCGTCAGTTCAAGTATATCCGTGCACTTGATATGCCGAAAGGCGAAACTCGGGTCGTTAGCGACAAAACTCATGGAAAAGTACAAAATTAAAGCAATTCAAATTTGATATGGAAATTCTATCAAGAACCCTCAAATTATTAACTATAATAATATACCCCTTTACCAGTGACGGCTAGTGACGGGGTGTTGGGGGGTGCAAAGGAAGATTCAACCATTTTTGCAAGAGTTCTTTCTTATTCATTGGATTTTAAAACACTTCTATAGCATGGACTTTCAATTCAGATGTTCGCAATACCAACTGTTTCTCTTCCGTAGTACGGAAAAATAGTTGAATCTTCCTTTTGCACCCCCCAGCACCCCGTCACCAGCCGTCACTGCGGCGTTTACGGTTTTAATATAAACCTATATTTTTTCTCGCAATTCTACTCTTCCATGCTTCTCAATCTTATCAACACTCATATTCAAATATAATTTATTATCAATTTCAAATCGCACAATAAAAATTAATTTCATAGTATGAAAGTGATTCTCAATATTTAATTGATTGTCTATTAATAATATTTGAAACCGGATTGGTGTTCAAAACGTGTTGGCAACAAATAAAGAGGTGTCTTTAATAAGCACCTATCGTATCATAGAAAACTACAGTCAATTTTAACATGCATGAAAGCAAGACTTTTTCTAGCTCAAATAAATATAATACACATTAACGCAACTTGTTAGAAAGCTACTTGTAAGCATGGATATGTGTGTAGTCGAAAATTCCATCTCACATCCATATGATCCTAAACTGAACGATCAGAAAACTACTATTCTCATCCCAGCTGTATCCTGCTATCCTGTATTCGGAAAAGGTTGAGCGACTGAGTAAAAATCATCTCACTCAATGTAAGAGAGTGTTTGTGTTTATCGAAGTGCTTTCGGATGCACAATATTTAAAATAAATAATTTCGATTTAATTTCACTAACATTGATCGGTATGTTTGCTGTTTGTCTTTTGCCGATTCTCTACACGCGCCACCTGCTATAAGTTGATTTTGCTTATATAACCTTCGCGCAAGTGCAAGCATTAATTAAACAAAGTTTTATCGCAATCGGATGAACGGTTTTTTTTTTTTTATATTTTTATATTTTTTTAAATAAGTGGCATTACAGCTTACGCCAATGCGCCAAATATTCTTAATTGTGAAAGTCATACGAGATTAACTCGATGATAAATAATGAATCAGTTGTGCACAAAATCAACGATAAATAACATACACCCAGCCCAAGATCTCTTTTTTCAGTTGAAAGAATCTGACCTTGCCGAGAATTGAACTCGGGCCTCCCGATCGCTAGGACAAAGCTCTTGCCACTAGACCACAGGGACCGACAACGCATAACATACGAACAAACAAACAAACGATTTCTATTTGGATAAATTCCATTAGTAGTTCATATGCTCTACATTGGGAGCGGACATAGATTTTTCTTTGACATTTAATAGTCGTGATGTGTTCAATAGATTACATGAATATACTACGAAGCCCGGTGAAAAAAATAGCAATGTATTTTATTTCTACAGAAATTATTTTATATATTTGTTGATATTGTCACTGTCAAAACTACACTAGTTCTGAAGATGGCGTGAGCCGAAATAGCTATCAACAAATATATGACATTATTTCTGTATAACTAAAATACATTGTTATTTTTATCACCGTGTGTTATAATGGAGTTCTACGAAGTAAATGCCAATCAAATCAATAAATCAATAATCAAAGAAAAAAAACTCAAAATCAAAATTTTGACATTTTAGTAAAAAGCAGTTTTCGTAGAAAAGTTCTGTAGAGGTTATTCCATTAACAGTTCATAAGCCCCACATTAGAAGCGGGTATGGCTGACAATAAACAGATACTCTCAATATAGATAATAATATAGTGGGCCATGTCACCAGCGGGTACAGGGATAGTTATCCCTGATGTAGCCCTATTTGCAAATGAATTTTTATTACTATTTTCATAACTGAGGAAGAAAAGAACTGTAAAAAGCAGGGCTGTGGAGTCGGTAAAAAAAAGTTCGACTCCGACTCCAGCATTTACCAAAACCATGACTCCGACTCCAACTCAAACATTGACCAAAAACACGAGTCCGACTCCGACTTCGTCTAAAAAAGTTTAATATCGTCACTTTTTTTTTCCTAATTTTCCTATTTATGTGTATTCAATTAAATATCAACCCTACCAATCCGGTCAATAGCCAAATTTGACATATTATATGCAAAAATAATAAGTTCAAACTTTTAAAAATTTCCGACTCCAAGTACGACTCCGACTGCGGCCAAAAAGCTCCGACTCCACGACTCCGACTCCGGCTCCACGGCTCTGCTAAAAAGTGTATCGTTGTATGAATAAAAGCTTGCTTGGAACTCACCTGCACGGCACTGGGTGACAAAAACGCCTAGGTAATAATATTATGCGCATAATATGCAGATGAAGAAACTAGTTCCTTGTCCGAAAGTGGTGCCCACGAGGCACCGGACCCATATAAAGCTGGTCTCGGACTCGGAAGCTGGTCAATTTCCATTTGAATCATTGAGAAAGCCCAACTGCCACATTCTTCCAACAATTATTCCGATCCGAGCCAGTGATGATAAACATTTTACGCTAACCAAAACAAACGCAGTATTCTCGATTGCTAGTATTACAACGACTTTAAATGCCTGAAGATGCCGAAAGGCGAAACCCGGGCCGTTAGCGAAAACACTCGAAAAGTGCAAAATTTAAACTATTCAAATTTGAAACCATTTTCACTAAAACATAACTTTGTTTATTGCACGTATCGTGTTACAAATAGTGAGCATCGTAAATCTTATGATGCTTCATAAAGAGACGAAACACGTGTCACTTTTATTTGCATAATACGTGGAAGAAGCAAAGCTATAATTTTATATTAAAATGAGCTTTCAGAAAGTGACCGGCGTATCCATCGAAAGTGAGTAGTATGTTTTATTCTAAGAGAAATGTTTGATACTTGGTTGTTCAACCTCTTTTTTTCGTAAAAAAAGTACGGATTTAAAGGATACAAGAGTGAGGACTAGTGGTTAGCTAATCGCTCTCACTAAGCGTCGCATTTTGACACCGTTACAGAAGGGCTATGCAATTTTATCTAGATTAAATTTATGTCCATTATCACTCAATAAACCCAGATTTCAAGAAATATTATACATCAAATCAATACAATATTTTTCAATATAAAATTAGGATATACATAAATATGAGAAGTTGTATCGTGTTACTCTTCTATGCCAGTATATATACAAGTTAATTTACGTTAAAAAAAAATAACGAGGTTGAATCAACTATACATTGTATAATTTTTGAAGTACCAAATTACAAAGCTATTTTACTAACCGAAGTATAATCGAGCTCTGCCAAGTAAATGCAAATTCAATCAATTCGTTCGTTAACCTTCTTGGAGAGATATATAAGTTGATTGTGTGAAATAAAAACGGTTTTTGTTCAAACTTTGAAACGGTTCAGTTTCTGGCATTTTTCGATTCACGCATAAAAGGTTGTCAGTGACTCCCGGCTAGTAAAAAATGACATGACGTGATGCTAGTTTCAAGATCCAACACGCAAACTTCACACGGTGCTTGAAGATGATTAGGTTTCCAGCTATTGAATATATTTGTTTATGGTAATCGAAGCGTTATGTTAATGATTGGTTTTTTATTCATTCATTAACGTTTTCTAAAGAAAATTTATATGAATGAATGGAGGAAAACTGGATATGCTCATAGTACAATCTGCGTGAAATCAAAATATTCATTCATCATATTCTTGGTGGAAAGGCATTATATTAAAAAATAATAAAAAAACAGTTTATTTGATTATTGATTTAAGACCTGGACCGGCTTCATTCATCGTGAGAATTTTCAACTCAAACCTTATTGATTCAAAAATAAGCGAGACTAATGGACCTGTGTAACAAGCAAGCCGGGTTCGTGGTGCTGTGGTTGACGTCGTAAGCTTCCGTGACGAACCACTCGGGTTCGAATCCCTGTTAGAGTAGATTTTTCAGTCGATTTATCGATTTTGTTTGAAGGTGTGGGTGTGTGTGTGTTTCTTAAAATCCCTTACCACCCTTCCAATCCCAAAGAGTGGTCAATTGACCACTAGTTCTTTCCTAGTCGTATATTTTCAAGCTACTTTTTTGTAATTTATCATTTTAGGATATTAGAATCAAGCTTGTTTTATTACTTGAGAAAAATTTGCGGTAGGAAGTCCAAAGAGGGCGAAACACGTGTCACATTTAGTAACAAAATACGTGGAATAATCAAAGTTATTTTTAATTGGATATAAAGATATTTCAATACGTATGAAAAGCACTTTCTTGTTTGTAGCTATACTTAAACAAAAAAAAACAACACATGGAAGAAATTACTATGTTATATTTACTTATTATCATATTATTTATTGGATCAGGACCGGTCCTGATCCAATAAAATGATAAAATAAATTTAATGTAGAAAAAGTACAAAAAATGTGTTATTATTTAAATATTTTATACGTAACAAATAATCGGAAAGACAAAGCATCGCCTCTAAAGATAATGAAAAGACAAGACAAGAACAATTTTTATGTGTTGGAAACCTGTTTTTTAGCTCTCCTGAAAAGTAAAAAGTAATGATTTAGGTTTCTCTAGAAAAACTGAGAAAGTGATATATTTTCATTACATTTTTCTCATGTTTTCCTCGTGTTGACCAGCAATATTTAACTTTTACCACTCTGCAGGCCACGGAGTCTGGCCGGAAAGATTCTGATAGGTAGCTTCGTGGGCCAGGGATTTTGGATAAATACCGTGGAACACTGCAACATGCTGGATTAACAAACATTTTATAATTTTAATCTACAGTTCGTTTATATATCTTCTCGGAAAAATATGTGACTCACGTAACCAACCATACATATTTTTTAAATTGATCATTTTTTTTAATCACAGTCGCTTTACCAGTCATGAGAAAATTTGGTCAGAGCACAAAAGGTTAAAAAAAATGTTTTAAATTAAAGAATCACATATAATGTGTAAAATGCAAACTTTTCTATGTAAATAAAAAAGGTCTCAAAAGTTTAATATAAAAAAGGCAACTAGAAAAAAAAATGGAATTAGAGTTTTTAAAACTACCTCCTATAAATAGAAAATACGCTAATTTCTAATTGCATTGCTAATTGATTAAAATGAATCAATTCACACTATGCCGTGGACGAGTGGGCGAAGTTTATGTGCTAGCTTATAGGGGGACTTATTATATTGTAGCATACGTCTGAGCTGGTCATTTCTTGGAGCTGAGGAAGTAGAGGCGAGCCGATCAAATCCGGTAGATCAACTTGTAGTGCCGGTGACCCTATTATCTACCACGTTATAATACTTATCTAGCCATTTGTATCGGACATCTTAAAAGCGTTGTTGGTTTTGTCTGACACTATTCTGAAAATATCGATAAGCTTTCAGCTTTATTTATTTATTTTATACATATACATCTGTATATCTATTATATTATACAAAAATATGTCCAAATCAAACATATCTATCATTCTCAACATTTTAAGGTAAAGCATTTAATTTGATTTAAGTATTAGTCAATAAAATATTTTTTATTATACGTAATATATTAAGTTAAATAGTTCGTAATATGTCTGGTTCGTTGTACAGTCCTTGTCGGACCGCCAGGATTCGATTCCCGGTACGAGTAGATTTTTTCAATTTTTCCAAGGCAATTGTGTTTGTGTTGTAAAAAATACCTTCCCACCTTTCCGATCCCAAAAAGCGACACATCGCGAGACCAATTATCTAACCATTAGTCCTCTTATCCTTTCAATCTCTACTCACTTCGAAAAAGAGAGGTTAAGCAATTGAGTAATAAGTAGTTCTCGTAGAAAAGCATACGTTAACATAAACTCCGTGAGGAGTCATGCCTCAAGTTTTAGCGGACTTGGCCAAATTTTTTTATATAATGTTGATCAATAGCCTCTCCAAGCTACCGCGCAGCAATTTGAAAAATCTGGCGCACTTGTCCCCGTTATTAACATTTATTAATGAATCCATGTCCTCTCCCAATGTTGAGTATATGGCCTTCTTATGAAGCTTCCAACAGAATCTGCTCGACGACTTAAATTATGCCACGCATTTATTGGATTGACTTGCTTAGGCATTGTATTTTCCGCGCAGCTTAGATGATGATCTGGAATAATTATATTCATTGATTGATTGATTGAGAAGACATTTACTTGATAGAACTCCATTATAATACGGAAAGAAAAATAGTAATGTATTTTAGTTCTACATAAATTATTTTATATATTTGTTGATAGCTATGTCGGCTTACGCCTTCGTCAGAACTATAGTACTGTAGAAGAAGAAAAGACTGTACAGAACTGTAGTTCTGACGAAGGCGTAAGCCGAAATAGCTATCAACAAATATATAAAATAATTTATGTAGAACTAAAATACATTGTTATTTTTCTTTCCGTATTAATTACATTCATATTTTTTTTTCAATAATGACGTCCAATCAATTTTTTTAAGTTTAAGAGTTTTTGAAAATCTTTAAAGTTTCATGAGACATAATAGTGAATTCAAAATGCAAACTGATTTTTTCTGTGAATTCTGTAATACATAATATGTGCTTTTAAAGTAAATTTTGCTAAATATTCGTAGTAAATACCTGTGTAGGCGATTCTATAAAGTTTAAAGCAACGTTAAGTCCACACAAATATTTCGCTAGAGTTGTACAGAGCTTATTTTGTATCCTATATGTCAAATAGCGTTAGAATAGCGGTTGCAGACATCGACTTCCCTTCTAAGTGGGCCAGGTTCAAACCAGAATGCATTTTTAGACAGTTTATGCATTCGGTATATCAGTTTACTCACGCGGGAAAGTCCATTGTGGTACAGCGCGGTCTATAATTTACCACATCTTCGAACACGAATCTAAGAAATGTATAATACATATATATTTTTCATTTAAATATATGAAATGAATGTTTTTTTAACTGAAAAAAAGTTTTACAACCCGATGTTTCCCAAACATAAAGTATTTTCTTTTACATCTGTGATGTTTTTTATCGTTTTTTTTTAACCATTTCCGCTCCCAACTTGGAGCATATGGACTCCTCACGGAGTTTATCTCAACATGTGTTTTTTCTACGAGAACTGCTTGTTACTCAGTTGCTCAACCTCTCTTTTTTTAAAGAGAGTAGGGATGGAAAGGAAACGAGGACTAGGACAGGACTAATGATTAGTTAATCGCTGTCATTATGCGTCGCTCTTTGGGATCGGAAAGGTGAGATGGGATTTTCAACAACACAAACGCCCATGCCTTTGAACAGATTTATCGGCTGAAAAAATCCGCACGTACCGGGAATCGGACCCGGGCGATCCGGCACGCAAGCCAACGCCATTGATACTGCGCCACGGACCGGTTATTGTTTTTACTTCTTGAATATTCTCAATTGATATCCTTAAGGTGTCCGCTGTCAATACAAAAAAACTTACTTGTTCCACAGTAAATTTATTAGTAACAGGACTGGTTTCGTTCATCACGAGCATAATCAACTGATAAGAAATACAAACAGATTGTATGA
The DNA here is from genome assembly GCA_028554975.1 of Himalopsyche kuldschensis. Lineage (NCBI taxonomy): Eukaryota > Metazoa > Arthropoda > Insecta > Trichoptera > Rhyacophilidae > Himalopsyche > Himalopsyche kuldschensis. The sequence goes on along the minus strand of JAHFWI010000031.1, from coordinate 359,462 downwards.
ATTATGCTGTATTTTTGTAATACACGAAATGAGCGAACAGGTCCTGATCAAAAAATGTGTCATTATATTGCCAATTGAATCAATATAGTTATTCAAATACTCGCGGCCTTCGTACAGTGTGGTTATTTCGATCAATAAATCCATGCTACTCGAGGCTTTAGTTATAAAAAAAAATACACGATTTTAGTACTGTCATGTTTTTTCAATCGACAAAAAAGAATATTCCATGAGTGAGATTTTTAATCAAATAATACCTCAATTAAATAATGATAATTTGTGTGCAAAAAATGGGATAGAAGTCATTTTTCTCAAAGTCAAAAATTGAAAAATCGAAATGTCCATATAGGTTATCTGAAAAAAACATTTAATCTACTGTGATGCGCAACGTTCAAATTACCGGTCGACAAAAAGAAAATATTTTACAGTGAAATTACATATTACAAGGATTAAAAATGACATTAAAATTATTTTAATTGTGAGCTGTTTTTTAAAATACCGTTTTATAACTAAGTTTAAAAATATTTATATGTGGTCCGTCAGAGACCCGCAGTATTGTATTTAACCCATCGAGAGATTTTATTTGGGCATCCCTGATTTAAACGATAAAATGATTTCATTTATGTGTCAGAATTCGTAAGCTTTTGTGGGCACGGTGTATTTATTTAAATCGTAATTATCCGTTATAAAGTTCAAACAGGAACTGCTCGGCTATAATTGGAACACACGGTTATTTTGAATTGAACTGTTAAGTTATTTATGACGCAGGAAACGTAACAGAAATTTGCTTAGATAAATAATAACAAATTCAAATAACTGCATTCATTTGACAGCGCATTTTCGAACATACCGGATTTTGTATTACATTGAACACAAGTACATATTTCAGATTTGATTGATGTTAGTAATTTTGGGTAACTAAATAGATATTTATTCTGTGGCAGGGTAATAATGACGTATAATATAGCACTCGTTATTTAAGTATGTTTTTTTTTAAAACCATGTCCGCTCCCTACATGAAGCGTACGAACTCTTCACGTGGTAAATCTCAGCGTGTTTTTTCTACGAGAACTGCTTGTTACTCAGTTGTTCAACCTCTTATTGAAAGGTTACGAGGACTAGAGATTAGCTAAGGGTGGTAAGGGATTTTTAATAACACAAACACCCTTTGAGCCTGAAACAGAATCGATTTTTATTTTACCATGTCCGCTACCAAATTGGGGCGTATAAATTTCACACGGATTTTATCTCAACGTATTTCTTTATAAAAGAACTGCTTGTTACTCGAGCCACTCTTTTTCGAAGAGAGGAGGGATTGAATGGATACGAGGATTAGTGATTAGCTAATAACTCTCGCTACGCGCCACTTTATGGGATCGGAAGGGTGGGAAGGGATTTTCAACAACACAAACACCCATTGCCTTCGAAACAGAATCGATTTGTCGACTAAAAAAGTCCGCTCGTACAGGGGCTCGAACCCTGGAGGTCCGTCACGGAAACCAACGACGTTGACCACTGGTAAGTATTGTAAATATGTACGTGAATGTGTTTATCTACACCAGTTATATAAGATACACCATCTTATCAAGGTGTAGTATACATATATTACATGATCAAAGATGTTTGATGTAAAAAAAAGTAATAAAACATTTACGATATTATTTCTCTGACGAATTTCTCAAGACAATATATTGAAGTTTCTTTGATATCTCTTTTAAATAATTTCACTCAATCACTTCTAAGGTGTTTAGCTTCCACTTATTGATGGAAAAGTTTTATGTATTTAAATAAACAAAAAAAATCATGTAGTATATTGTACATATATTTTTCTCAACAGCAATACTGGTTTCGCTCATTGCAATCATTTTCAACTGATTATCGGCTCTATATACAGAGATCAAATGGTCTAATACAATCAAGTATCTTGGACATACCTTAGATAAGAGACTGAAGTTTAACGAACGCCGCGATTAAAAAGCGCCAAACTAATGCTACATAAGCGAAATTGTACTTTATGCTTAATGTTATGAGCAAACTATCCATAAAGAGTAAACTTCTCCTATATACAGCAACTCGTCCAATTATGGTGTACGCCACACCAGTGTGGGCATTTGCTCACCAAAAGCATCTGAAGACTCCAGATTGTTCAGAATAAGTCATTGATGCAAGTATGTGGTGCTCTATGGTTCGTGCGTGGATCGCTGCTATCTAAAGTTTCATAAGGCTGTGGGCCTTCACGATAATCTAACAATCTCTTGCTTGCAGAATTATGACGAGAAGGCATCAGAGAATCGATATAGGCCGAGAGCTATTCTTCTCGATGACTCTTCCTAGGTAGAGACGCAATAGTAAACTGACTTATCAACTGTAGTGAACGCGCCCTCCTGTCGGCAGCTACGGGAAGGGAACGCCAACAAATAGAGTTAAAAAAAATTTGAGATGAAAGAGACTGAAAGAACTTTGGCGCTAACACGCCTTAGAATTTGATGCTCCGTCAAATTCATATCCATAAAAAATCGGCTCTATAGTAAGTCATTAAATAATATAATAAATAAGCTAATGTTTTAATGTAAATGAGTAGAATTGGAAAAGTAATTGAAGTTCGGGTCGTTAGAGAGAAAGCTCATGGAAAAGCACAAAGTTCAAATGGTTCTAACTTGATATTGAAATTCATTCAAGTCAGTCTAACTCTCCAATTATAGAATTAATAGCTAATTTGGCTTACGCTCTCATGAGAGCTTTAGTTCTTCACAGTCCATAAAAAAGCTAGAATACGTAGCCTATTCATTCGTACACTTGAAATGTCTGAAGATGCTGAAAGGCAAAACCCGGGTCGTGGCAACAAAACCTACAAACATCAAACGATTCAAATTTGATAGTAAAATTTCATCAAGCACCTTTAGTTGAAATCCTAATTTGTTAGTTTAGAAGTGAGAAAATAATAATTCAGACGAGGATGTAAGCCGTAATAGCTATCAAATACATAATAAATAATTTACATCGCTTTTTTTAAAACGTGTTATAATGGAGTATTACCAAGAAAATACCAATTCAATTCATCGCTAATGCTGGCGCCGTATTTAATCGTCGGGAGCCACAGTTGTCGAAGAATATTTAAAATCAATATTTTTTCAATCAATTAATAAGTTTATGATTTGACGAAATATTCAGAAGGTAAAAAGTGTTTAATTCCATTTCTCGACGAAAGTTTTCAATATGAATTTGATCAAAATCCACTATGTTCTCTATAATTATTCTAAGCAAACAATTTGTCGACATTTAATGAATATACTGTGTTCAGTGATGCTTGTACATAGTAAAGTGGATATTTTTTTATAATTAAAGAATTTATGAAAACTAATCACATCAGTTATTATTAAATTCCTATTCTTCGCTGTGTTAATTTGGTAACACTCATTATCGCTTAGAACTGAATAATATTTTTGATGTAGAAATCTACACAGGGATTTTCAAGTAGCTTTTATATATACTTTAGCAAACTGCCATAATCCAGTAGTTCTCATGTGCAGTCACCAGAGGATTCTTCTGCGACCATCAACAGCTTTATAGTAAATATTGACATTTAAAAAAAGCGTTTAAAAAGTAAATTTCTTAAGAAAGACTCAAATCACTTTTAAGGTGTTCACTGTCAATACTTGGTGGTATGGCATTATAAAACATTCTAAGTACTTATTCCACATTAAAATGATTGAATCAGAACCGGTTTCACTCACGCCAAGCATTATCAACTGATCAAGAAGTATGAGTTAGCAAAACTGTCATTAAATACATGGAAGATATAGAATTAACAGTGAGAAAAGAATAAATGCAGCTCCAAGAGAAAAATTTGGTGCGGCCACGAAATATTTCCGTGGTGTCCTGATGTTTACAATGCGGCCACAGTAAAATTTGACGTGAGAACCACTCAACTAGACTATGATTCAATGGATCTTGACTTGCTTCGCGTTGAGCGAAACTTGTCCTGATCTTTTAAACAAACATGAGGAAGTAGAAGAACACAATTGTGCTTTGTCCGTTCGAATATACTTTATTTCAACCAATAATTGATAGTAACACATTTAAAAATACGTATATTTTATGCATTAGATATTAGATTGTATTATTTTGAAAGTCTGTGTGACTTTACTAACAAATTTTTATTAAAATCTCTTTTATATTTATTTAATTAAAACAAATCTCAATCTTGTGTCTGGCTTCCGAAGTATGTATTTAATAATTATTCACAATTAACACGGCCGTTCTGTAATATTATTTGCAATAAATAATTGTGAAATTTTTAACATAATAACACGAATTTATAAATATCGCAGCCTTTTAATAAATAATATGCAATTAAGATTTAAAAAAAAAACTCTTTGAATTTAGATTTTTAGATCGCAATAACTCGTACAAATTGGTTTTATTATAATGGATATATTTTGAAAGCTAAACTTCTTAATGAATTGACATGATTAATGGTCAAAATAAGTCTTATCGATATTTAAATTTGAATCGTTTGATTTATATACTATTTCATGAGTTTTGTAGCTTACGATCCGGTTTCGCCTTTCGGCTTCTTCAAGCATTTCATTTGTACGACAAATTTGATATTGAAATTCCATCAAACACTTTCAGTCAAATATTTAATTATTATTATTTGCTTTTTCATTACCATATCCACTCCCAACGTGGAGTATATGGACTACTCACGGAGCATATATAATTTTATGTTTTTCTGCGAAAATTGCTTGTTACTTACTAAGTGTTTCAACCAATTTTTTTTCGGACGGATTGAAAATATACGAGAACTAGTGGTTAATTAATCACTTTGTGGGATCGGAATGGTGGTAAGAAATTTATAACAATACAAACACCCATTACCACAAAAAATGTCCACACCAAATGCATCCCGATAAAGTCCGTGGATTTTAGTCTGGCCGAATCATCGGTCCGTACTTCATCCAAAACAAAACTGGCATTGTCATAACTGTCAACGGCGAGTCACAGATAGATTATTAGCATATGATTGTGGCCTAAGCTGGACGATATAAATACTGATATTATGTTGTTCCAATAGGACGGTACAACATTCCACGCAACACATGACATGATGGACATTCTACGAGAGCGAGCGTCTTAATTGAAAGACCCTATATTTGATGTACATGCTGTGTTCTTTATTGTTTAAACAACTGTCAGAAATAAGGTGGAATAAGTGAAATACTCCACAACATGTTGTAAATCTTTGTCAAAAAATATGATTATACCAATTAAATATGTTCATGTAATACTTTTTCTAACGAAATGTTTTTTTTGAAAAAAGAACGTACAATCGTACACCAATTTTTTTCTATTCGGGTAAAACAGAAATCTGCACAAAATGGAATAAGAATTTTTATGCCAAAGAAAATATTAAGGCCAGTACACAATCATTCGTCTGCCTCTCTAGTGGGTAATTACTCAATGCAAATACCACGTATGAGCCCGCATAAGCAGGAGACACTTATGAGGTATTGCTGCTCCGTCTCGCCGCGGAGAATATATAGGGCAGTAAATCTTTTATATCACGCGAAGATGTGTAAACGGATTTTGTAAATTAAATATTTCTTGCCAGTTACAAGATTTTGCTGAGTTACAAGAAAAATAAAATTGCATTCGTCAGACATTTGATTTATATGCACGGCAAAATATTTCCATGTAACCTTATACCTTATATATTTTTATATACATTAATTTGAATTAATAATATATATTTAGCTATAGAATATTATATATAAATCTATCCCGGTCCGTGGTACAGTGGTCAACGTTGTTGACTTCCGTGACAGCATTAGCGGCCGCTCGGGCTAGATTCCCGGTACGAGCAGATTTTTTCAGTCGATAAATCGATTCTGTTCGAAGGCAATGGGTGTTATTGTTGTTAAAAACCCCTTCCCACCATTCCAATATCAAAAAGCGACACACAGTGACAGCAATTAGCTAACCAAGTCCTCGTATCCTTTCAATCCCTACTCTCTTCGAAAACAATGGATATTGAGCAACTGCATAACAGGCGGTTCGTGTAGAAAAATATATGTTGCGATAAGCTCCGTGAGGAGTTCATATGCCACAAGTTGGGAGTGAACATGGCTAAAAATACTTCAATGTTTGCTTTAATTGACTTGGATTTCTTTAGTTTCGTATTTGATCAAACTAAACATGTTGAAAATAGTTGCTATGGCACCCGATAGCTTAAATCATTCAGATTCGATTTTTCACTAAGTTACTTAACTCGATAAAGAGGAATATCGCAATTAACTGAATCTTATATATAAAACCGAAACGGCGTATGTATGTCTGTGGGTCTGTAATTCTCTTTTGCATTGTTGGTCATTAAGTTGCCATAAAAACGAATATGAAAGAAAATATGTTTGAATTTTTATCGGCGAAGACATTTAGTCAAAATGTAATAAATTACTCTTCTACTGGACTTTTCCCGGCTTTTATTATTTATAATAATGTTTATTATTTACGTGAAGGTATTATTTGACATTTATTTGACAGCAAATTAGATTTTTTCCTTGAATTTGGACATTTTAATGGGCGAGAATGGGGCTGCCATCAAATTAAATAAAGTTTGTGATTTTATTTTAACTCTATTTTGGATGCTAGATTTTGTGATATAATTATGTAGAATGATATAACATTAAATAATTATTGGTCGCTTAGTCCGAGCGACGCCGGGTAGCAATACTAGTATAATATAAACTTTAGGAACGCAGATATATGTATGAACCCAAAACTTTCTGAGCGCCCAGGAAGCTCACATGATCAAAGCGAGATAGTTTTTAAGCAGACCGTCTATCAGCAATATCATCAACTTGTTTTCAAGAAGTTCACAAATAGATAATGATTTTCATCTTATTGTGTGATAAATAGTGACACGTGTTTCGCTTCTTTCAGTAGCATCATCAGATCTACCATCGCACGGTAGGCAATACGTGGAAAACTAAATTATTTCAAATGAAATTCCACTAAGTGGTCGCCGAATATATCGAAAGTGATAAAGAAATTGCTAATACTGGTTAAAAATGTTCATTAAATTTTGAATAAAATAATTGAGAATATTAGAATGAATATATGTGTATAATTATGCTATAAATATTTATTTATATCTGAATTAAATTATTACTCTTTACTTATTGCACCGTTTAAGAAACCCCTATAATTACTGACCACATATGTAGGTTCATTTTACATTACTGTTGAAATAACTAATAATATATTAACGGGTAAAACATAAAACGACACGGAAACGAAGGTTATCAGCCAGTGGACTAATTATGGTCAGTAATTTATTGGAAAATTTTGCATTTCCAATATGTTTCTATATTAATTTAAAAACTGTCCATTTTACATAAATTACTGACCCTTTCATAAAATAACTGACCACAGTGAATACTGACATCTTACAATATTTACTGACCATTTCGAGATTTTACTGACCATTTATTTAATTTAATGTCCACAAATTGAATTAGATACTGACACATTAAATACACGCCTAAGATATTTATTCGGTAAAGAATTAATAAAGACTCACTTATGTATCTTACATACGTGAATTAAATGAACTTTACATTCAATAATTAATCTGTGATTCCGTACAGATATGATTATGGACAGCCTGAGTAATGGTCAGTGGCGTAGGAAATTAATTTATACAGCAGTATAAATAACTTTCTATTTTTTCCTTTACGCTGCTGTGATTAGCACTAATGTGCCTAGAGTTTATTGCTCTAGTGCCACTCTACCATAAAAATCATCTAATTACATTACAGATTGGAGAAGAAAAAACTTGTTTTTTATCTGAGAGTATGCTTAATGTGACCATTTATTTTTGTCCTCAAAACGGGACATCTTCCAATTTTTACGTAATAGTATGTATATTCAAGAAAACACGTATTTTTTCATAGTTTTTGTGTATTAATTAATAAAAAGAAAAGTAATGTTGATACAGAAATAAATTGTTTTATATTTTTCTGATGAACAAATTTCCTTAAGTATAAGTAAGGTTTGGTTTTAAATAAGAATGGAATTTTTGGCAGGATTTTTTAAAAATTATTTTAACTCACAACATCGCTTTAAGTACTCCGCGGGAAAGGCTTCAAAACGGGACGTATGGTCACTTTAAGTATGCTGGAAGATATTCAAGAACATTTTTTTTGTAACAGACGATCCATTTTTTCGTAGAATTTGTTTAATATAATTGTTGTTAATTTTTTATTTCCGCTTTTGATTTGGGAGGATCCTTGCATAAGTAGTTAAGTCGATGATTGTCTCCTTTTTCTAAGTACATCTTAATCTACGAGCCAGGCTCGTCGATTCAGTTAGGGACTGGGCATGTCTATTATAACAACAAGTAAACTTTTAAGGTGTTCACTGTCAATACTTGGTGGAAAGGCATTATAATAATAATAATAACACATTTTTAGTACTTTTTCCACGTGAGATTTATTTCATTAGGACCGGTTTCGCTCATGGCGAGCATTATCAACTGATAAGGAATACAATAAAACAGTGGTATTTATGCAAAAGTTAAGTATGAAAACAAGGTATGACAAACAATTGGTAAAACAACTATTAACTTTTGCATAAATACCACTGTTTTATTGTATTCCTTATCAGTTGATAATGCTCACCATGAGCGAAACCGGTCCTGATGAAATAAATCTCACGTGGAAAAAGTACTAAAAATGTTTTATTATTTTTATTAACAAGTAAACTCCTAAAGTTTACGTAAACCTTACGAGCAGTTCCTGGTAAGAATTGAACCTTTTTAATGATTCCAAGACAATCATTCTCGTAAGGGGTTTTTCTTAAGTGTTTTCCCCACACAAAGCCCTCAGCTGACAGAATATTTTAGAAAGGCAATACTTAACTTGCTTACGTGCGGGTAAGGGAAACAAAGACTCAGTCTGTATCCACCCTAGCAATAAAAACAGCCATGAAACTAGGAGCCCGCCTAACGGACTCCACATATAGTTTTTTCTAAGAGAGTAATGATAAAAATATTGCAATAAACAACTCTCTATGCCTTTTATTCAGGGCTGTGGAGTCAGTGAAAAAAAATCCGACTCCGACTCCAGCATTTACCAAAACCACGACTCCGACTCCAACATTTACCAAAAACACGACTTCAGCTCCGACTCCGACCAAAAAAAGTTCAATATCGTCACCTTTTTTCCACTAATTTTCCTATTTATGTGTATTCAATTAAATATCAACCCTACCAATCCGGCCAAAAGCCAAATTTGACATATTATATGAAAAATAAAAAGATCAAACTTTTCAAAATTTCCGAGTTCGACTCCGGCCAAATCACCGCGACGACTCCGTCTCCAACTCCGACTCCACAGCCCTGCTTTTATTTAAGGATCGAGTAAGTGGTAGAGAAACACTTGACCATTTGCACTCTTTAATATGTACGTAAAATTAACAGGCATAATTCACACGTTATATCTGACAGCTGTCAACGCGAATAAACCGCTCTGAAGGTGTGTGCGAAACTTCATCTTTGTCTTGGACCAATCATATAGCATTATAATATATTATACTCTCCGTGATCGTGACTAGTGAAATCACACTGTCATACAAATTTATTTCTTTATATATTTTCACCGGCCAGATCAGTGAAAATATATTTTAACTAGTGATAATATAATATCACTGATAATACACTTTCGCTGTAACATATATATATTTGATCATTGCAGCAACTCCTCAATAGATTTGAGAAATTGATTGATATCTCTGGGTTTGCGTTTTGATTAGCATGGTACAACTATTTTACATTATGACATGCTACAAACTTTAACTTAAGGCACACAATTCAATATTAGCGGTTTTTTAAATAATGGTAATTCAAAATTATTAAAAAATAGTTGTGCAATGTCGAGCAAGACTTGACATGAGGAGTTGCGTGCTACATACTTATAAAATGTCGAGTCAGATTCGAGATATGAGTTAAAGGTGATAATTGTCGGTTCTTGGTGGAAAAGCACAAACAACTTTTCGCGTACTTATTCGCGAGCATCATCATCTACCGAAGACACTCGAAACTGGTCCTGATCATTAGAACACATGGACTTACACGGAGTACAAAAGACTGTTTTTTATTATTTTTAAATAATGAAATATTCAACATCATATATTGGTCATCGAGTAGAATGGTTATATCGATTCTCTGATACCTGCCTGTCATTGAGATCTTATTTGACAGGCAAGAGATTGTTGAGTTACAGTGAAGGCCCACTGTGTTATTTTATATATTAAAATATTTTATAAATTATTTTATATATTTGTTGATAGCTATTTCGGCTTACGCCTTCGTCAGAACTATGTTTAAAACGTGTAGTAGAGATAGCTTATATACCTTTGCTAGACAGGGTGCCCCCTAGATAATCTCTTTCTGTTGAAACCATACCTACGTCACAAGAAAGAATTTAAATAAGTTTGATTTATTGGTGTAAAGTAATGGTGGGAAACAATAATTTGGGTATTTTTGGGTTATTGGATCGTGTGAAACCACTCAAAATCTGCAATGTCTAAGTGCATCTATTTTAAATTGTTTTAAGTTTATTGTTTGTTAAAGGTTTTAACAGAGGTGAACTATTAATTGTGATCTGATCGTTAAGAATTTAATCAATACATAGAATAAGTGTTATTGATTGACTATTGGCCGTTTATTTATTTTATCTGACCAATCCTATAAGTCGTTCCAGATCAAGTATTTGTTACATTTCATCTGTGCTAAGTAAGAACCAGCTACTTTTATCAATGAATGCATTTTGATTTAGAAATATACATATGTAGTATTCCATAAAATATTACATCGTCCATCTGATACAATCAAATAAAGTATTTCGAAAATAACTACTGCCCAATTATATTTAAATACGTTTATTTCCGCGTAACATAAAGGCATAATGTCTTATTTTTTATTCAGTAAGTAGAAACCTAAAACATGTCTTAATTTAAAGCCGGAATTACACGTAAATTATAGTGCATGTTTGTGTAATCTATTATGAAGTAAATATATGGGCTATGATTTATTACGAAATCTGTTTTTGACTACACTGACTTAATATGTGTATTACTTTTACCTAAATATAAAGCTAAAAACTGTTTTTTTTTTGTTATAATTTATTTATATATCGCATTATTGTAAACATTGATTTGTCAATCAATTTATGAATATTTAGTATTATTTGAAAAAAAATGCCAATAAAACTAACTGAAGCGTTAACAAACAGGTCTGATGAAAACAATTTTAATTAAGACGCTTCATTAGGAGAAATTAAAATCAGTTATCATTTTTGGCCAAGCCAATTCCATGGATTTTTGCCACAGACTAATATTTTCAACCATCGATTTCTCCATGAAAATGCTACGTAACATATCCGAAAAATCATTTTATATACGACTTTTTTTGGTTTTCAAAGAAAAGTTAAAAAAAAATATATCAAATGTGTTAAAAATGTTTCCAGGGATATTTAAGATAATGAGGTCCAAGCCCTAGTGACATCTGTAAGCTTATCCTCAAATAAAATAACAATGACCATACATATCGATATTTTAACAATCACATTGCCTTGAAAAGATGTGTTTGCATTAGGTTTCATTTAAAAATCTTATATATAAAACCAAAACGGCGTATGTATGTCTGTGGGTCTGTAATTCCTTTTTGCATTGTTGTTTGCATCCTTTCAATCCATACTCTCTTCGAAAACAATGGATATTGAGCAACTGCGTAACAGGCGGTTCGTGTAGAAAAATATATGTTGCGATAAGCTCCGTGAGGAGTTCATATGCTACAAGTTGGGAGTGAACATGGCTAAAAATACTTCAATGTTTGCTTTAATTGACTTGGATTTCTTTAGTTTCGTATTTGATCAAACTAAACATGTTGAAAATAGTTGCTATGGCACCCGATAGCTTAAATCATTCAGATTCGATTTTTCACTAAGTTACTTAACTCGATAAAGAGGAATATCGCAATTAACTGAATCTTATATATAAAACCGAAACGGCGTATGTATGTCTGTGGGTCTGTAATTCCCTTTTGCATTGTTGGTCATTAAGTTGACATAAAAACGAATATGAAAGAAAATTTGTTTGAATTTTTATCGGCGAAGACATTTAGTCAAAATGTAATAAATAAGTCTTCTACTGAACTTTTCCCGGCTTTTATTAATATAATAATGTTTATTATTTACGTGAAGGTATTATTTGACATTTATTTGACAGCAAATTAGATTTTTTCCTTGAATTTGGACATTTTAATGGAAGGAAGTGGGGCTGTCATCAAATTAAATAAAGTTTGTGATTTTATTTTAACTCTATTTTGGATGTTAGATTTTGTGATATAATTATGTCGAATGATATAACATTAAATAATTATTGGTCGCTTAGTCCGAGCGACGCCGGGTAGCAATACTAGTACTATATATTTCATAAATAAACTCGTAGTGCCGTTTGCATATATCATATGAACGGTTAATGAGTTCGAAAGCACTTATAAATATTCAATAAATTGTTGTTACATTTATTAAACAAATTGTTTGTTTACCTTTTCTCTATTCCACTAGAAATGATCCTGGTCCTGATCTGCAACAAAATATATGTGGAATTAGTACTATTCAATGTTCACTTTTAAGGTGTTCACTGTCAATAATTGGTGGAATAGCATTATAATAAAAATGTGTTAATATTTTTACTATTTAATGTGTTTTATTTATTTCATGAAGCAGATATGTATGTTCGGAAAAATACCCTTTTCATTCTGAATATTTATATTTCTTTTTCATTTATGTCTGTCTATAATAAATACATATTTATAGTATGTTCGTTTGCAATGCAGATATTATAGACCAGTGGTTCTCATCTCAGGCCACCAGAGAACTTTTCTGCGGCCACCAACAGCTTCATAGAAAATATTGATATTTAAAAAAGTGTGGTTGAGTTTGTAAACAAAGACTCTTAAAATTGAATATTTCGGACACAATCAAAACTAATAGTAAATTGACAAGCATGTTTAGGTCCATTTGACATACCTCAAACACAACAGACTCAAGACAAAAATTTGGTGCGGCCACCAGAAATTTCCTTAGGACGGCTTATGTTTACAATGCGGCCACAGTACAATTTTCCGTGAGAACAACTGATATAGACTCTGAATGGAATTTATCTCAACAGAAGTTGCGAGCACTTCTCAATCTCTATTTATCTTCAATGACAGTACGGATATACGAATAAAGCTAAGACAAGACGGTTGAGATTGGTTAATTGCTATCCCTCCGCCCCGTTTTTAGGATCGGATGGGCGAGAGAGTGAACTTCAGACGTTACAGACTTCATAAATCATTCATATCTTCAAACAGAAATCATTTTATGAAATTACGCGTGATGGGATTCGAGCACGCGTGTTTTGCAACTGAAACCAACTTCGTTGAAATTCGACCAAGATCTCTTAGTCTTCGAAAAACAATTATTTTGCATATAAGCACATTCTTAAATCAATTTTAATGCGCTTAGTGCTCACTGTCAATACTTGATAGAAAAGTATTTTTCACACACGGGCAGGTTTCGTTCATCGCGGACATTTTCAACTGACTTCTTTTTAGCCAATTAATTAATATTTAAGTCGTCATTGACTTATGCTATTTAGACCGGATGAGTCAGAAAACTATACATACTAATATGAAAATTAGTAAACGAATTATTTATAATTTTCGAGAACAGTTGAAATATTACGACAGCTAACTTTGTTGAATATTATTTTAATAAATCAAATTAATTAACAATGAGCGAACATTGTATTTTCCTTTCATTTTTGGTGAGTAGTTGTTTTATCCGTTTACCCAACGTATTAAAACAACATTTTTATACGCAACTGAAATAATTTTCTCCGAATCGAATTGTTGATCTTCAATTTTGTTTTTATGTATTACTAGTATTGCTACCCGGCGTCGCTCGAACTAAGCGACCAATAATTATTTAATGTTATATCATTCGACATAATTTTTATCACAAAATCTAACATCCAAAATAGAGTTAAAATAAAATCACAAACTTTATTTAATTTGATGACAGCCCCACTTCCTTCCATTAAAATTTCCAAATTCAAGGAAAAAATCGAATTTGCTGTCAAATAATACCTTCACGTAAATAATAAACATTATTATTAATAATAAAAGCCGGGAAAAGTTCAGTAGAAGACTAATTTATTACATTTTGACTAAATGTCTTCGCCGATAAAAATTCAAACATATTTTCTTTCATATTCGTTTTTATGGCAACTTAATGACCAACAATGCAAAAGGGAATTACAGACCCACATACATACATACGCCGTTTCGGTTTTATATATAAGACTAGCCGGTAGCTGGCAAGCGTTTCGATGCCAGTTAAAGAAAGAATGTGAATTGTGTTTATTGAAATGCTTTCGGATGCACAATATTTTAGATAAATAATTCAGATTTAATTTTACTAACATTGATTGTTATCGATGACATTTGCCGTTTGATATTTTCTGTTTGTCTTTTGCAGATTGTCTATGGTACGACACACGTGCCACCTACTGAAAGTTAATTGTACTATGTCTTAAACCTTTGCGCAAGTGCAATAATAAGTTGTCAAAATGAACGGTACGTCAGCGCATAAAATATGAAAAAACATTAATTATTATGTAAAAGACCCACTGTAAGTTAATTTTACTATGCCAAAAACATCCGCGAAAGTGCAAGCAAAAATGTTGTCAAAGTTTCATTGCGATCGGATGAACCGTATGGCACGGCATAAGGCGCGAACAAACAAACAAATAAATATTGATTTTTATATATTAGACATGACGTTATGCAATATTAAGAAACATGTCTAGATCTGCCATTTTTTTTTTTTAAAAGTGCCATATATCTCACAATGACGACGGGGCGGGGTAGTTTTATAATGAACTGGAACGTACGGATAAGACGAAAACATTTAGGCATTTGACTTGAGTCATGTTTGTAGCCAAAAGTATTTATACTGAAAATAAACATCTATCTTGAAGCACTTAAGGGTTACGTCTTTTTGCCTTTCTACGGTCGATATATTCAATATATACTAAATAGTAATTCGGCCCTTAAGAGACAGAAAAACCTTACTCATTGGTCTCTACTTTTTAGCAGAGCTAAAAAAACAGTTTCACCATAGATCTTTTTTTTTAACAGATACAAACAAACTGTCTTCACTATCTTTAAATGTGATGCTTTGGATTTCCGATTTATTTGTTGATATATTTTTTTTTCATTATTTTTAGAAGCGATGCAAAGATTAGGTATAATTAAGCAATTGGTGTAAGAAAAATGATATGAAATTAAAGATTATTCATATGTTAAAATAATTTGTTGTTTTATGTATTAAAATATAATTTTAATTCACCAAGAATTCGGCCCCTTAGAAGCAGCGAAACTTAACATATTTTTCTCTACTTTTCATACTTTTTTATTATGTATAAAGGAGATGCTTTGGCTTTCTTATTTGTTTGTTAAATATAAACGAGGAATTTATTGTTATGTATTGTTGTAGGGTTTAGTGAATGTATGAACAAGAAAATGATTTTAATACACATTAAAATCTCTTTGTTTTTACTTCTTCTATTGAAATGACTACTTTGACACAGAACGTACCAAATTATTTTGTATCTAGTGTCGTTCATAGCTCAAAACCGTCAAAAATCAACATACGCTTCTTTTATTCATAGTGTCTGATGTCAAAATTATCAGTAAATATTATAAACAACCGGTGTCCACTGTATCAGTATGATTGTGGCTATTTCGTGGTGCAGTGGTCAACGTCGTTGGCTAACGTTTCGGACCGCCCCGGCTTGATTCCCGGTACAAGCAGATTTTTTAAGTCGATAAATCGATTTTGCTCAGATACAATGGGTGTTTGTGTTGTTAAAAATCGCTTCCCACCATTCCAATCCCAAAAAGCGACGCATAGTGACAGCGATTAGCTTACTACTCGTCCTGTCCTAGTCTTCGTATTCTTTTCATCCTTACTCTTTTCGAAAAAGAGAGGTTGAGTAACTGAGTAATAAGCGGTTTTCGTAGAAAAACATATGTTGAGATAAACTCCGTGAGGAGTCCATTTGCTCTAAATTGGACATGGTTAAAAAAATAAATAATGAAACGGTAAGTAATTTATATAACATGATTTTTTAAATATAAAATAGTAATTTATTCTAATGGTTGATGGTTTTAGGTACTTGGGAGTACACATCACGGGAGATGGCAACCCGCGTAATGAGCTCGCGATCCGATTAGGGATAGCTGGAGCAACATTTAATTCAATGCGAAAAGTCTGGGACTCACGGCTGTACTCGGTCAGAACCAAGTGCCACTTATTCAACGCATGCATACTGACTGTGCTGCTTTACGGTTGCGAGTCATGGCACATCACAAAAGCACAGGGTAACCGTATACTGTGCTTCGAAAACAGATGCCTGCGGCGAATACTAGGAGTACAGTGGTTTGACTTTGTCAGGAATAAGAAGGTAAGAGAGCGGACAAACCAGCCCCTTATTACGTCTAAAATTAAAAGGCGACGATGTACCTGGCTTGGACATGTGCTGCGGATGCCCCAGAGGAGCCTGAATCTTGCCTGCCTCTTCTATCAACCTGATGGATCCCGACGCCGCGGAAGGCCTCTGATGACCATCCATAGGATGTACTCAGGGGAGCTAAGGGACGCCGGGATGACCTGGGAAGATGCGAGGAGGTTGGCGGGAGACAGAGAATCTTGGAGGCACCGTGTGGTGGTCATATGCTCCGAATAGGGAGCGGATATGGGATTTTTTTTTTATTCTAAGGTGTTGTTTTAATGTTTAGTGGAGCTATGAACAATAAACTGATATTAATACGCATTTAATTATCTTTGTATCAACTTCTCTTATGAATATGACTCTTTTACACACAACTTAACAAATTATTTTGTAATTCGTAACTAAATACCGTCAAAAATCAATATACGCTTATTTTATCATAATGTCTCGCTTTGTCAAATATATCGCGATGAGAAATACCGGTCCCGTTCATTATAAATTACGTGGAAGTACTAGAAAATGTCATCAAAACACAGTGTTTTAACTAATTGAACTTAATGAATAAATTGCTATCTGAATGTGATACGACAGGTATCGAGTCATATCATGAATGCAATTCGCCAACTATGCACGCCCTAATTGCAGCCTAAAGACGCCGCGCCGCAGTAAACGGTTATTTGTAGAAGACTTATCTATTGGTGTTACACTCCCACTTAAATGCATACACCACTGCACTGAGATGCAATTGGGATTTGCGTGAGAGTTTGAACTATCGACAGAAATATACTTCCCAAAAAAAAATGTTTAATCGTCATACATTATATTTATTTATTTATAAATGTACATTGCAAAAATTATAAGATTATTGCTTTTTCGATGGGAAAAAAGATGACAACATTGAAGAAAAAAATACTTTGGAAATTGGCAAAGAAGTCAACCGAGTGAGTTCCAACAAAATCAACCATAATACATAAAAAATCGTACTAGTCTGAACTCACTCACGTCCATGTGAAATATGTCGACATCCGTAGCAATTTCTTTAAAAATCACTAAAGCTCTTCCCAGTGGCATCCCCATTGGCAGGCTGGTTTGACTCCTTGGAAGAACAAACAACTCATGTTCACGATGCGTAAAAAAAGTGTTAACTATTACAACTTTCAATAGCAGTCAAATTATCAAGCATTTCTAAATATTAAAAAAGGTTTTCATATCCACTTCCAATGAGAAGCATACAATTTTTTTTATGTAATTATCTTTTCTTAACTTGTCCACCAGTCACTCGTTTGGTGCTATATTTTTTTTCAATGTCCGCTCTCAACATGGAGCATATGGACACATCACATAGTTAATCTCAGCATATGCTTTCCTACGAGAACTGCTTGTTATTCAGTAGCTCTACCTATCTTTTTCATGGAGAATAGGGATTAAAGGATGCGAGGAAAAGGACAGGACTAGTGGTAAGCTAATCGCTCTCACTACGCGCCGCTTTTTGGAATCGGAAGGGTTTGAAGAGATTTTTAATAACACAAAAACTCATACCTTCGAAGAAGATCAATAGATCGAAATGTCAGTCAAGTAGCAAAAGCTTTGCTCTAAGAATTAGGTGAGTTCAAGTCCCCGCAAGGTCAGATGTTTTCAAATAAAAAAAAAAATTTGATGTCATTTTTCGACGAGTTGTTCTCAACTGATTTATAAATAAAATATCATCGAGCGTATCTCGTATGAGTTTTTTTTAAAAAAAATTGGCGCATTGTCATTAAAGCAGTAATGCCAACTTAAAAAAAAATTAAAGCTATAGTTTGGTATCGTAAATCGACTGAAATGGACTCTAACGCGTGAGGTCCGTCACGGAAGCCAACGACATTAACCACTGCACCTGGCAATCTACGTCATATATCGTTAGTAAATAATAGTATATAATATTGCGAGAAAAGCAGCATTGACCATGAGTTATAATAAAAAAACTGATTAAACTAATTACTAATTAAAAACTGCTGAAATAAATCATTCTACTTTTGTGTCAATTACATTTAATTGGGTTATCTGGGTAAACAACCGTATAACAAAAAATTGGAAAACACCGCAAAAATTGTAATTAAACTGTCTATAACTGGCATGCTCAAGCCTTGGTGCGCGGGCCACATGTGGTCCTTTCGAAAATTTCCAATTTTTATACATTTTGCATTTTGTTATTGGCAAAATCCATTCCTAAGGTTTTTGACGAATTAACCTCTAAAAAGTTTCATAAGGCTGTGGGCCTCCACGATAACCCAACAATCTCTTGCTTGCAGAATTATGACGAGAAGGCCTCAGAGAATCGATATAGGCCGAAAGCTATTCTTCTCGATGACCATCCCTAGGAAGAGACGCAATATTAAACTGACTTCTCAACTGTAGCGATCGCGCCCTCCTGTTGGAAGCGATGGGTAGGGAATGTCAACAAATAAAATTCAAGAGTTAAAATATTTAGAGATGAAGGAGACTGGAAGAAATTTGGCGCTAACACACGCCTTAGAACTTGATGCTCCGTCAAACAATATCCAAAAAAAAATAATCATTCAATTCAAGAGTTTTTTTCAAAAATATATCCTTGAGGATAAATTTCAGAAATTAAGGCAATTACCAATGTGCATAGTAGCTTTATTTGGCACCAGATATAAATGTCATTTTCCTCAAAGCTTAATATCGTAAAATCAAAGTGTCGAAACAGGTTGACTACTAATTTAATCGGTGGGTTTTTTGAAATTCCTTATTGATAAAATATTTACTGCGCGTTAGTTCAAGCTCATTCAAGCACTTGAAATGCCTGAAGATGCCGAAGGGCGAAACCCGGGTCGTTAGAAACAAAGCTCATGGAAAAGTACAAAATTCAAACGATTCAAATTTTTTATCATTTTGGTTTAAAGTCAGGTTAATTGCCCGGTCCGTGGTGCACGTGTCAACGTCGTTTGCTTCCGTGGCGAACCAACGGGTTCGAATTCCGGTACGAGCAGATTGTTTCAGTCGATAAATCGGTTTTGTTCGAAGGCGAAGATCTAAAAAAAAGCGAGGCATGTAGTGAGCGCAATTAGCTAACCACTAGTCTTTTCCTAGTCTTCGTATGCTTTCAATCTCTACTCTCTTCGCATAAAAGGGTTGAATAATTGAGCAACAAGCGTGTTCTCGTAGACAAAAGAAAATATTATGTTCAGATTAACTCTGTAAGTAGTCCATATGCTCCAAGATGGGATCATGGTAAAAAAAATGCGACATGCATTATGGTGTTGGCCCACCAAATGATTTCAGTTGGGCATCCCTGTTCTATGATGTATTTTTGTATTATTCATCTAAATACATCGGTGTATTAGCCGCTATTTTGAAATCAAAATAAGTGAAATTAAAACATTTAGACTTTTACGCACACACTGTATGGGGCAAGAATTTGCGAACGAAAAAATGGATACGTTATTAATTAAAAACTGTTCAGAAATATTACCACAGATTGCCTGGCCAAATGTGGAAACTTGAATGATTAAAACGTCGTAATTTGGCAATAAGAGTTTTTTTTTGCTATCAAAATTTGTGCAACAAATGCATCCACGTTTTGAATTATCAATAATGTTTCTTCATATTTTAAACATTAACTGTATTACGCAAAATATTCAAATTTAATGACCCGCCGTTGATTGGTCAACGTGATTATAAAAACGCTCGTATGTTTGATTTCCGGTTCGGTCCGTATTATTAATTAAGACATGGCTAAATTTTCTCTCGCTGCTTCCATGCCCAAACCATGACGTATAGATTATCACTTGCGTATTTATGTATTAGCTCTATCCTTTATCTCTTAAACTCATTACTGCAAATATGTGATGCTCCATGGTACGTGCGTAATTCGCTGTTACACAGAGATTTAAGTGTACCCACTATTTACGAGCTCGTTCGTGAAACCTCTAAAAAGTTTCAAAAAACCAAGTCGTATGTAACATGTAAATTTTGGCTATTGAACGGTTTGCTGGTTGATATTTAATTTAGTACAAATAAATAGAAAAGGTAGGAAAAAAACGTGACAAAATTAAACATTTTTCAGTAGGTGTTGTGTTTTTAGCAGGGCTGTGGAGTCGGAGTCGGAGTCGTACACGGAGTCGGAAATTTTGAAAAGTTTGAACTTTTTATTTTTTCATTTAATATATCAAATTTCATATTTGAATTTTTTGAATTTTGTACTTTTCCATGAGTTTTGTCGCTAACGTCCCGGGTTTCGCCTTTCGGCATCTTCAGGCATTCCAAGTGCACATATGTACTTGAACTGACAGTTCAAGTACATATAATAGATATTGAAATTCCAAAGTAGATATTGAAATTCCATCAAGCACCCTCAGTCGAAATACTTAATTTTATCAAATTTCGCTTTTGGCCGCATTGATAGGGTTGATATTTAATTGAATACACATAAATAGGAAATTTAGGGGATAAAAGTGAAGAAATTAACCTTTTTTTAGTTGGAGTCGGAGTCGGAGTCGTGGTTTTGGCAAATGCTGGAGTCAGCGTCGGACTTTTTTTTACCGACTCCACAGCCCTGGTTTTTAGTCAATTTTGGAGTTGGAGTCGTGTTTTTGGTCATAGCTGGAGTCGCAGTCGTGTTTTCTTTACGATTCCACAACCCTGATAAAAACGCACGAATTTGAGTGTTACGGTAAGCTCCATTCAGAATTCATACGTCCCACATTGGCCCTACTAAAATAAAAATAAAGATCTAGGTACTTAAAATTATTACTATCGAGATCACCACCTATTTATTCCAGTTCGCTTATGCTAAACAATGGCAGCAATAAATATAAAAGACGAAGATGCATTCTTGCTATAATGCAGGCATGGGCAACCTTTCCTACGTGTGTGGCCAAATTATCATACTGTCTCTGAGTCAAGGGCCGAACCAAATTACTAAACATAATAAAGTAATATTTAATTCAATAAAACATTACTTTCTACTGGTTGCTACTTCTTATATATTTTTTTATTTATATAATTAACGGCATAATATTAATATTATACATATACTGATTACAACATTTAGTGTAGTCGAGGTTGGGAGTAAAATTTGCCTTGTACTTGAATTACGACACTATCAATATTGGCGTTGGTATTGTTAAGGATAATCGCATACAATTTTCGAGATTTTCATCTGTGTCAGAACAATGTTGTTAAATTGTGGCTTTAGCACTTAATCCCCCTGAATCTCAATAAGTTCCATTTGTAAATTTGCTTGCAGCAAACCTCGTATCAAATTGCTCTATTAGTGCCTTCAGTTCATCTCCATTAGAATTATATGTGATGTTTGCACGAGCTGATAGACTAAGAAAATGGTTTAAAATAATTTAATCCCTCCCTGGAACTATTAATTTCATTCACTATTACTTTGCCGAGATGAAACAGGGCCGGGTAAAATAGCTCGGCGGGCCGGTGGTTGCCCATGTATGCTATAATGAGTCAATGCACCATACGCTTTGTGGTTCTAAAGATGCTGCGGTTTTGAAGATTACATCAAGATGAAGAAGATTCAATGACCCTGAAAGATCCGACGTGAGGTCTGCAACAATTGACGACCATTAGCATCATCGCGGAAAATGTTAGTTGATATCGATGGGCAGTTAAAGCATGCGGTTACGATGCAAGAATAGCAGCGATTGATCAATTTTACTATCACTCGCGCAGAATAGCTGACGGAGAACAGAAGACGTGGCCTAATTGATGATTTTATGCGGCCCTATTACATTTTGCAAAATTATTCTACTTGAATTTGGCAAATTAACAAAATGATATATGTACATGACAAATGCAACTTTTAATCGTGCTTATCACAACATAAGTTTTTCTACGAGAACTTATTGTTAGTCCGTTGCTAAATCTCTTTCTTTAAGCGAGTACGGATTAGGCTAACCCATTACAAGTGTTTGATTTTAAATCTATTGGTCTCTAGTCTAGTGGTCTTGTAATCCTTTTTTTTTTAACAAGATTGACTAATGACAGAAGAACCAGAAGAAGTGTATAGAGCAAGGGTTCCCAACCTATGGGTCGCGGTGGGTTTTCTGTGGGGTGGTCAACTTAAACAGTCAACTAAAAAAAAATCTCTACAATGCATTTTCGTTGTTTTTTGTAATTATCTCGCTCCACATTTTTGTAAATATAATTCTTGTTAGAACACTGAGCTCAGAGACAGATGAGAGTAAATCGGTCCATAAAAGGTATTTTATTTAGTAATTGAATGAACAAAGCACATTCTTACTATAAAATGCAATTGATTAATTCAATAGTAAATTTATTCGACTTGGTCCGGTGAGCGTAAAGAAAAAATGCATTCATCGACATTACATAATAAATCTCATGGAGATGCATCAATAAATAGTGCATTTTTATGAAAATTTATTTCAATATCATTGTCATTGTATGGCAGATGTTTCATTAATAAAAATAGTTTAGACGGATTAGGCGGTAACCAACCTTTGCAAGTCCAAAAAGGCATATGAGAGAAACACGTGTCACAACTAGTAACACAATGTGTGGAATAATGAAAATTATTTAATATCAAATATACTTCTTTTAAAGTTTGAAATAGCTCGTATAAGTTCGACCGAAGGTTGAATCGGTCAGCCAAGTCAGCTGGGGGTCTGGGAAGACGAATAATTTTAGCTTTCACGACAGTTAAAAATGATTAAAATAAGTAAAACTAGTCAATTGTAAAATAATGAAAGAGAAAAATTGAAATTAAAAAAATATTTTCTATTAAAATTTCGTCAAGCACCTTTAGTTGAAATCCTCAATCATAAATAAGATTCATTTGACAGTTGGTAGTACCAAAAAGGCATAGCAAAATTTAAGTAAGAGAAACGAGATTAAAGGTATTTACTTTCTTTATTGCTTGATACCATTTTAAAAATTCAATATGACGTTTTGTTATATTAAGAAATATGCCTAGATTTCACCGTTGAAGTTACAGAATCTTTGTGTAAAAGAATGATTAAACCTATGTATATCAAGCACTGATTAATCAAACTCTGATTGATCAAACATTGATTGATCAAACATCAATTGAACAAACAATGTGTAATAAAACACTGATTTTATTTATACAATTGGTAGAAGTGTAGAACAGTAAATGACAGTTCACATACTTATTTTGAATTTAGAATCTTATTCATTTTGGCGTCATGTTTGCAGTGACTTAGAAAATTCTAAAAATGCACTATCTTTCCGTCAGAGCGCTGCTCTTGTATTAATTATCGATTTGTATGAATCAAAATTCTTTGGATGAAATCACGCGATGTATTTAAAATGAAAAAAATGAAGAATTCGGTTCAATCAATTGAGAAACATTAATGAAAACACATAACAATGCGAATATGTCAATTATATGTGCCAACAGGTATTTGCTTTTTTTTCTGCCGTCAGCGAAGAAATAGCTACATATTATAGAGAAAATCTTTAGTATTACACGTTGATTTAATTTAATGTATACGTTTTTTACACAGCCTGAAAGTGATTACATATTTAAATTAATATTAAATCATTATTGGTAAGTAGAAAGTTTGCCATGTAAGCAATATAATATATCGCCATTTTTATGATTCCCTGTCACGATCCAATTACTTTGATTTTTCCAATGAAATCTTTAAGTTCCACCGACTTCATCTTACGTTCAGGACGCCATAATTTCATCAGACGGATGATGAGGTAAGTACGGTTGATGCTATCTGGGAGAGGCACCAGCACAATGGTATATAATTGGCATTATAGCAAAAATAGCTCGATGATAATTTTCAAAAATCAAATCCTCTTTTTGCACGGTTTTAAAAAAAATACTGTTTATTTTTTATGACTTTTTTCAGTTGAAGTCATCGCGGTGTTTTGGCTGAGTCGGAAAAGTTTGAACTTTATATAAATACATAAAACATGTAAAATTTGGCTGTCAGCCTGATTGGTTGGTTGATATTGAATTAAATACACATAAATAGGAAAGATAGGAAAAAACACAAAATTAAAAATCAATCAGAGTCGGAGTCGTGTTTTTAGTCAATGTTAAAGTCGGAGTCGTGATTTTGGTAAATGCAGGATTCGCAATCGGGTCCAAAGTCGTGTTTTTAACGAATCCACAGCCCTGATTTGTTTGATGCAGCACGATTAAAAAACTATATGCTGAAAAATAGCAGTTAACAAACATATAGTAGCGACACTGAATGAACTAAATTTATATAAAATTTAAAATAACTTTGATTATTCCACGTATTGTGTAACTAACTGTGACACGTGTTTCGCCTCTTTCAGAGGCATCTTCAGACTTACTATCGCAAAGTTTGCTTGAGTAATATAAAATTTAAAATAACTTTGATTATTCCACGTATTGTGTAACTAACTGTGACACGTGTTTCGCCTCTTTCAGAGGCATCTTCAGACTTACTATCGCAAAGTTTGCTTGAGTAATGATATAATTTTTTTTTTAATATATTTTCGATGGTTTCGGCGGTAACTTTGTGGAAGTTCATTTTAATATGAAATGTGACACGTGTTTCGCCTCTTTCAGAGGCATCTTCAGACTTACTATCGCAAAGTTTGCTTGAGTATATAATTTTTTTTTTTTTTTTTTTAATATAAAATTAGCTTATACTAATTTTATGTTTTAATAAAATAGTATAAGCGTCGATTTATTTTTTAGTTGAAGAGGTTCGTATTTTGATTTGATTTTAAGTAATTTTTTTTTTTTTTTTAATATTTGGCATTACAGCTTGCGCCAATGCGCCAAATATTCTGAGTTGTGAAAGTCACACGAGATTAACTCGATGGTAAATAATGTATCAGTTGTGCACAAAATCAACGATAAATAACATAACACCCAGCCCAAGATCTTTTTTTTCAATAGAAAAAATCTAACCTTGCCGGGGATTGAACCCGGGCCCCCCGATTGCTAGGACAAAGCTCTTGCCACTAGACCACAGGGACCGACGTAATGGAACCTATCTACCATGTTTTTGTGGGCACCTTATCTTTTTAACACGGTAGTTTTTGAAACGTATCCTTCGTGCTAAAAGAAGATCGAGTGTATATATAATAACATGACAGTTTGCTAAAGACTTTGGCTGTACTTGCATGATATATATTCCAAAATGGTGTCGGCATAATGCAAAAACAAAACATACAGTTTCATTTTTTATTCGGGTCTCAAATACGTACAGGTATTGTTCCATTGTACATGTGTAAATAAAAATGACAGGTACATTTTTAACAATGCATTTCAATACCAGAAGCTTGCTTGGAAACCTACTTTGGAAATAACAATAAACTAAACTGGTTTGACTTAGTCACTTCAGTCAATGAATGGTATCGCAAGTTTGGTTTGACCTTTATATTCTTTACGGACTGCCAGTAAAGAATTACAATCAATCAATTGGTGTCACTGATGTTACTCTCATTCACCCATATATAAAAATATTTTTTTTTGTCTCGTACGCGTTCCTGTATCGTTCATCCGATTGCGATAAAGCTTTGGTGAGGTGTTGTGCAGACGCCCGCAAAGGCTTCTTCTTGAAAAATATGACTTGATTTGCCAGGCATGCTGCCGCGCGTTTTAACATTGACAATTGGCGTACCTGTTATTCTTCTTCGAAATATAAATCCACCACGACTTTGCAACAGTACCATGCTTTCATTAAAAAAAAATGAACAATATAATCGAAACTACAATTAAAAGAAGTAAAAAAGTTGAAATGTTAGAATTTTGTACTTTTCCATGAGCTTTGTCGCTAACGACCCGGATTTTGCCTTTCGTCATCTTCGGGCATTTCAAGTGCGCGGATGTACTTGAACTGGACACGCAGTAAACAGTTTGTATCGTAAAACAGAAGTAGATCAATAAGTTAAATTGCTATTAAAATGTAAATTAGCGAAACTTTGATTTAAACGAGTTTCAATGAATTAAGCGAGATTTTTGAATGTAGTATTGCAAATACTAATGACCAGATAATAACATAGGAATATCTAAAATAAATGTAGGGTTTTATCCGATCTATTATTACTGAGTTGATTGATTTCAAGTAGTCTTTGAGTCTTTCAAAGATATTTGTATATATGTATTGACACCGCCTTATGTGGTAGGTCATCAGAACTCTCTCGAACGATCTATTTTTCACCTCAGTCTATGAGTTTAAGTCGATATCAGGAAATAAATTCATTCTTATAATAATCTATATTGAAATCTATAGCGATTCAATATAGAGTTATTTCAATTTCTCTTATCTCTTGACGCCCGACAGTGCATTTGCTTCATAAAATGTTCGTTAGGCGATAAATAATCCCTTATCGGCGGGCGCACGTGTTAACGATTTTGAAACGGCCATTGTTTTTTCTTTCTAAAGTTACCGTTTGTTTTCATACAGCAGTAAGAGATTGGACGGCATTGAGAATGCACGCGCCTAATCCTCTCCCTAAGAATTAAATTCGAGTCAAATTCCTGATATCTTCTTCGCTATCGTAATATTTGTGTGTTGTATAACGTCTGTGTAAATCCTTAACGATTAAATAATGGATGCTAACCGCACCCACATAACGCTTTGAGATCGTGTTTTGTTTTAAAGAGTTCCATGTTTCTCCTACTCCGTCCCCAAAATCCCTCTTCCTGAGTGTCGGATAGGAGGCTCCTTCTCGATTTACGAGGGAGCCGGAATTATGGTCGTCTCAGTATGTAAACGATACAAAATCTTTACTGCGTGTCAGTTCAAGTAAGTCCATGCCCTTAAAATGCCTGAAGATGCTGAAAGGCTGGGTCGTTAGCGACAAAACTCATGGAAAAATACAAAATTCAAACAATTCAAACTTGATATTGAAATTCTATCAAGCACCCTCAGTCAAAATCCTTAATTAAAAGACGTAATTTTGGCCCTAGCCAGGAAATGAATCTGAAACCTTCTGATCGCTGTGCGCTTTCCGCAGATTCACCCCATCACATTTGATAGTCATATAATATCTTCTGTAATTCTTTGTCCAAATTTTTTCCCGGTTAATCCATTTATATACAACGAAAAATTGAAAACAAATAATAAAATATAATTGGTAAAAGTAATGGTACATTTTTTTAAATTACACAGAAAGTAATGTCACAGAGTACAAAAATACTTAATTGATGAGAGAAATTTAGTTCATCGTAAAAAAATATTACGCATAGAAAAGTAAGACAATTTGAATAATTTACAAATTTATTCCATACATAACAAACCATTTCCATCAGTTCCATGATTAACGTATTCTTTTGATGAATTCGCATAAAAGAGTTAACTAACCATTGATTTTAATTGACCATTTTTTCCCGCGCCAAATTCAACAGCCATCGACAATAGAATTAAATAGTATAGATTTTTTAATAACGAAGAGATGACACGCGAAAATTCAAAAGTGGAACTGAACAAATAAAAAATACGCTTTTTCATACATATTCATAGTGGATATACCGTAAGATTTATTATCTCATTTTTGTATATCTCTTGCTCTTTTGTTATGTCTTAGAAAGTTTATTTTTTGATAGATTACAAATGATTTTTTTCTAGTATTCTCGTTAGATTTTACATCAATGTGAATTGATTATTATTAAATTCAAGATCTATGTTTTTAAAATATGTATATATATTTACAACCTGATTTATTAATACCAATATTTCATAAATCAATTCTATATTGGAGTTTGTGGCATTTTATGCATTTTTCATTCCTTAATTTATAAAACAAATTTGTGCTAAAAAAAATTGGTAAATTTACACTGTAATAGCCATATCCTCCCCCCAATGTGTATCAATGTGACTTGTAATATAACATATCTCAACAGAAAATTTTTATACGAGAACTTATTGTTACTTATTGCTGAAACGATGCTTCTAATAGAGATGCGATATAGAAAGTATAGTATAAGTAGATATATCTGTCCACTAGTTTTATTCTCAAAATGGTGGGAGAGAAATAGAGACACACCTTCATATATACTTTTTTTGTAATTAGTGTTAATTGTAATGTGTGCGCCCACCGAGCACCAATTATATTTAATAAGGAAATAAGAACACCAGCTATCGATATCTTTACCTTAAACCATATGTTCCGAATCTTTTTGGGTGGTGACTTCTTTTTTTAAAAAGCATGTGACAATTCAAAAAGGCATTTTTAATAAAGTAATTCAAAAAAAACACGAAAATGCATTATAATGAATATTTTTTTTAGTTGACTGTATAAGTTAGTAAGACCCCACAGAAAACCCGTCTAAAGGCCTCTAAGAACCTCGTCAGGACGATGTCTCAAGCCTTATGCTCCACCCAGCTTTCTCCTACAGCAATTTCTTCAACAGTGGAGGCAAGCGTGGACGAAGCCAGCAGCCCTGCCAGCTTCCAAACTAACGCCCTAAGAGATACATCTTAAGCTACGAACTAGGCTCGTCGATTCAGTTACAGTTAGGGACTGGGCATGTTTATTACGTTATAAGTGTTTTCCCCACACAAAGCCCTCAGCTGACAGAATCTTTTAGAAAGTCAATACTAAGCTAGCTTACATGCGGGAAAGGGAAACAAAGACTTTGTCTGTATCCACCCTAGCAATAAAAATAGCCAGGAAACTACGAGCCCACCTAGCGGATCCCACATATAGTTTCAGCAGGAAAGTAAAGGTAGAAAAAAAAAGAAAACCCGTCGTGACCCGTGGCTTGGGAACCTGTGCCTAAAACATTATGAGAGTGATAATCACTATCGAAAATAATTTAAAATACAACAGGGTGACTATTAATGTAAAGAATGTTTCAAGTCTAAATTAATACCACCTGACCAAACCGCATCTTCACAACAATTCATAACTGACATGTTATGTGTATCGACATGTGAGATTTCGAAAAAGATTGCCACTGAAAATAAATAAATATTACGTGTG
Source organism: Himalopsyche kuldschensis (assembly GCA_028554975.1). Taxonomy (NCBI): domain Eukaryota; kingdom Metazoa; phylum Arthropoda; class Insecta; order Trichoptera; family Rhyacophilidae; genus Himalopsyche; species Himalopsyche kuldschensis. Next base: position 329,912 of record JAHFWI010000031.1, on the reverse strand, counting down.
ACAGCGGGTAAAAGTTTTTGTGAAAAATTTATTGAAATTTCAACACTACACTACACTTTCTTCGCGTAAATTTGGCTGTAGTGAAGGTGTGCGTGAAATATTACAGTGGCGAACTCAGGACTTAGTACGCATTCTTATCATTTTGCATGTTATTCTTATTTATTTATTTTTATATATGTATATACCCTTTTTAGGTGTTCACTGTCAATACTTGGTGGAATGGCATTATAATAAAAATAATAACACATTAAATTTATTGCATCAGAACCGGTTTCCCTCATGGCGAGTAATATCAACTGAATGATCGCCATAAGCGAAATCGGTCCTGATTCAATAAATTTAATTTGGAATAAGTACTAAAAATGTGTTTTAATTTTTATCGTATATAATACATATATGTATATAGATATGTACATTGCAAAAATCACAAATTATAAGTTTGTTGCTTTTGTAATGTGAAAAAAGATTAAAACATTGGTAGAAGAAATTACATAGTTTACAGATATAAGAGTGAAAAAAAAATACATTGGAATTTAGCAAAGAAGTCAACCGAGTGAGTTCCGACAAAATCAACTATTTACAAGAACTCGTCTGAACACACTCACGTCCACTATTAATGACTATATATGATCAAATTTATTATCTCATCATTTGTCTTCACCGTCAATGTTAAATAGCTCAAATAAAATCCAAGGTATTTGATACGACGCATTCTCAAGATATTTTCTGGAAATATTTGTTAATGAATAAACTTTGAACGATTCAAATTTTATATTGAAATTCCACCAAGCACGCACTATTTTACAAAAATTGAGAAAATAAACAAACTGCAACATACTTTAATGAGATTATACCAAGTAAATGCCAGCTCAATCAAAAATCAACCATTTAAGTAACATTTTTTTTAGACTAATATTTGGGCACCAAAACTATACATTTCGTTTTTTTGCATTCAGCCATTTAAAAGTAAGATGAAAATCATTGCATTTGATACACATAATTTTCTGTTGCCCGATAGTAGATGGTAAACGTCGGTTCCAACGTTCATGTGCTCAAATTTTTATTACAAACAGTTTCATTAAATCCCGAAAACTGAATGTGGTGATAGTGATTAATTAACCACTTGTTCTGCCATATTCTATTCGTCTTATCTATTCTCTACTAAAAAATAAATACTAAGCAACTGAGTAAGATGCATTTTTCGGAAAAAGAAAGACGTCGAGATAACCTCTATCTCATGGGTGGCCAACCTTTTCAGCAGCCGGGCCAAATTTTAGAAATGAGATTTCCTACCGGGCCACACAACAAAATATTTTTTTTTATTCATAGCAAACAGGAAATATATATTTTTTTAATGAAGATATTACAAAAATGAGAATCAAACATATTTATTAGATTAGAGTTATGCAATACAAAAAATAATAAAAAAAATAATCTAAATATAATAAATTTGAGTGAGTCGTCTGATTTTGTTTGTCAGAACTAACTTCATCAATGTTCATGACGATTGATGTTGATCTGTTGTTAAGACCGATAGGTCATTGAGTTATAACGAAAAGCGATGCAATGTCGATGTAAAAGCTCCTAACAAATCTCGTGAACAAGTTGTGTCCTAAAGTGGATACAGTGCCACTAATGCCAGTAAGTCGACACGCCTAGTCATAGTTTGACGATACAGGCTTATTTTTGAGAAGTTCACTTTTATAGGAAATCGGTTTTATGTGGACTAAAAGAAAAAAATGTGTGCGTATGCTGCGCGGGCCCCGCATTGGCCACCCTTGCTCTATCTGAAGCCAATTTTGAGATCGCGCACAATTGTGAACGATTACATATTTACAGCATCCGACACTGGCAACACTGAAAATCTCCCCAAGCGATGACACGACAAACTGTCAGAGTGACGTTTAAATTATTACGGTGGCCATTATTCTGACAGGGCTGGATACGTTTATCAATTTACAATGGTATTCATCTCGTCGGTTTATACAAAGTTATTTTGTTTTCTTTATCACTTAATGGCTACCAAGCGGTCACGGTTAACACCATATGAAACTCTTATAATGGTACATTATAACTGTTGTTTATTGTCAATTATTTGTTGCGTATTTTCTTTTGTCTTCTAAGAGAGATTCGGATTGTATATCTGATTATTATCTCCAAACCTTAAAACTTAAACGATAGTTTGATTGATGATAATATATCAAACAAATGAAGACTGTTCCCCTTATTGATGTTTATAAATCGTATACTTCTTAACAAACCAATCAGTTGAATGTTGACAGTAAAAATATTTATTTCAAATGTGTATTTATTCGTTGATTTGTAAAAACAATATGAATTCATAAATAAACTCATCTCTTTCATAAATTTATATTTATTACTGTATCACAATTTGACGTCGAAATGTGTTTTTATGTGGATGAACTTTCAATTAAGAAAAGATGCATATAAGAAAAGACAAGCTTTTAGTTCCAGCCATGTTTTCATCATCGGATGGAATTGATAAAATTATACATGATTTAGAAAAAAAAAATAGTTGAAAAAGCAATATATCTAAATATAATATTTTAAAAATAAAAACAGCTTAACAGCAGTGCAAATAAGCTGCAATTATTTTTGAAGTGTCCTAAGATAAAATTATGTGTATTTATCACTTTCAATTTTTAATGGATATGAATTACATTGAGATAATTGAAAAACAATTTAATTCTTATCTTTTTTCTAGCACCAATTATTTTTTGTACCTTATCTTGTCTTTCTCAATTTTCTATTTCAATCAGAAAAATATTAAAAAAAAATTAGGACTTATCCACATTGGATTTATTGATATCAGGACCGGTTTCGCTCATCGCGAACATTATCAAATGAAGTTTTGATAAAGTACTAGACGTGATAATATTACTTTACCTATATAGCCATTCAACCAAGTATTCACAGGAACACCTTAAAAGTGAACAGTTGAAAAAATTTACGACCAGAAAAACTTTTTCTGATAATTATAAATTATAAAAAATATTTAGAAAAATGTGTGTTATTTCTTTAAATAAAGATTTGCTTCGGCCATGGTTTGTCAACATATGAACATAATAACAGAGAACCAATCATGGTTTATAATAAGAGAATCGTAAGTAAACGAAAATAGAATTATGACGGTCGTAATAACTATTGAGTAAATAAATGAACAGTTAGGAATGTCAAATTATTATGAGATTGCAAATTTTCGTCCGCATACCGTATGCTCTTTATCGTGTACAATGTACACAAACAAACCGAAAAGCATTAGTATTCCGGTCTCGTATTAATGAAGTAACTGTTTTTACTTATTGCACATAAAATTTTAATATACAACAGCCTTTACATCTGTTATGGTAATATTAATCTGAAACCAAGACAGTATAAGGTCAACACTCACACATTGTCATACAGCTATCATGATCCGTGCTTTTCAAGTGGGGTTAAACGAGTAAACAACGGCATTTAAAAATTTGCGATTACATCTATATAGTTTTAAACGTTTCAAGCACGGCTGTGGAGTCGGGGTTTTTTGGCCAGAGTCGTATTCTGAATCGAAAATGTAAAATTTGTCAATTTTCCGGATCGGTGGGTTGATATTTAATTGAATACACATACATAGGATCATTAGGATAGAAAAGTGATGAAATTAAATCTTTTTTAGTCGGAGCAGTCGTGTTTTTTTTACCGACTCCACAGCCCTGATTTTAAGTCTTATATCATACCTCACGCAGTAGTGCTTCCTAATCATTATTATCATACTGGGAACTTATGCAAATTGTCTTGGAAATCACTTTATGTGATTCACAGATAAGCCAGCAGATTACGAGCTAGCTAACCACTAGCTATTTTCCAGCCCCGTTCTTCTTTCCCTACTCCAGAGGTTCCAAGTCATGTGCCCGGAAAAATATCATATAGCGAAAGAAGTCTAAATTTAATGTGAGCTGTCTTTTTTACGAATATAATTTACGAAAATCGCAAAAATATAACCGTTTACGTTATTTTAAGAACATATTTGAATTCCAAAATTATTATCGGTTGACTAGACATTTAGTTAGTAGAACTCCATTATAACACGATGAAAAAATTGCAATTTATTTTGTTTCTACAAAAATATTAAATATACAGTTCATAGACCTGACAAGGCTGTAAGCCATAATAGCTATCAACTGTATATCATATAATTTTTGTAAAATTAAAATGAATTGTAATTTTTAACCGTGTTATAATGGAGTTCTACCAAATAAATGTCACGTCAATAATAAAAGCTTTGCAAGTTTTATCTATTATCTGGTATTTTCTTTTGCAAATTTTTAAGATTTTTAAAATATTAAGTAATAATATAATGTTTTCGATGGTTTCGGCGGTAACTTTGTGGAAGTTCATTTTAATATAAAATTTAAAATAACTTTGATTATTCCACGTATTGTGTAACTAACTGTGACACGTGTTTCGCCTCTTTCAGAGGCATCTTCAGACTTACTATCGCAAAGTTTGCTTAAGTAATGAAGCAAGATAAATTCTAACATTTTAACATTTTAAATTATGAAATTACAAAATGGATTACGGGTTTTTTTCCTTCTAAAGGAAACAAGGAATTCTATTCACTCTCTTCAAGGAATTCTATTCACTCTCAAGGAATTCTATCACCCCCTTCCTTGTTTCCTTTAGAAGGAAAAAAACCCGTAATCCATTTTGTAATTTCTTAATTTAAAATGTTAAAATGTTAGAATTTATCTTACTTCATTACTTAAGCAAACTTTGCGATATTAAGTCTGAAGATGCCTCTGAAATAGGCGAAACACGTGTCACAGTTAGTTACACAATACGTGGAATAATCAAAGTTATTTTAAATTTTATATTAATAATATAATGAGTTGCCAAGAAAGAAAATGTTCTACTTAAACTATGTTTATTAAATGTTGTAACTATTATCCATAATCTTTTATTTGTCTGAACTGCAATCAAGTTAAAAAACCACATCCTAACTCTCTTAAAAATAAAGGCTAAGCGACAAGCAATTGTTGTAGAAAATCTGCTAGTGAGATACGTTTTATTTTGAGTCCATATTCTACACAATCTTGTAGAAAAGTTTCTGTTCAGAAACGTTTTAATTTGAGTCAATATTCCAAAAAATCTTGTAGAAAAGTTTCCGTTGAGATACGTTCAATTATGAGTCCATATTTTACACGTTAATAACAGACATATGTGTATAAAAACAACTGATTTGAACTCACGGATTTGTTGCCTAAAGTAATAATTTTAAAGTAATAAATCAACAACAAAATCGAATGCCAGGATTTATTAATGAACAGTTCTTCGCCATCAAAAGTCAGCCATTAAATTAGTATAACGGGGAAACATGCAATCGTTAGTTGGGTATTGATTTTTGAAAACTAGGTCCATAAAATCGTGTGCGATCACGACTGAGGCATTTATTAACAGTACATTTTCAACTCTCATAGCTGCTGGCACACTATTTCTAAATGATTCGTTAAGATAATAATTTACAGTATTAACGATCTCTGATAATACATCACTGACCATACCAATTAATTTAACGTAGTGATTTAACTCAAAGGAATATTTCAAATTTATTGGGCCCCTTAGAAGCATTGAAATGTGACTCATTTTTATTTAATTTTCAGAAAAGTCAAATAATAAGATTCACCAGAAATCAATTTTACGTGTCCGAGACAAACTTTATTAGAAGTTCATGTGCTTAACGCATTAATCAAATTTAAATCGTTTGTACTTCGTACTTTTCCACATTGTGTAGAAAGACGAAACCCGATTGTAATTGTGATTGTGATTAAACTTCTTGAAAGCAATTATGTTACCAAGGCTTTGTGATTTATTATTCTCTCAACTTCTATTTAATGAAAAAACAAAAGATCTCGTTAGGAATCAGCTAAAATAATGAAGGATTATACAAAATTAAATGAATGTTATTTCGCATTAGGTGATCTTAACAATCAGTCGTTTAATTGAGTATGACGAAGGCTTTGTCTGCTAAAATTTGTTCTTGTAACATTTAACTTTGTTTAAGTTGGCAGTTTATTTCAATCAATTTCAAAAATAAGTTTGTTGCTTCTTATAAGTATTTAATGACAGAGAAAAACAAATAAACTGACATGTCCTTACTTCTCGCATCCTGTGTAGGCTAGATATTAAGTAGCGGAAAAGGAAGCACGTCATCGAGTAGATTAAAAGTTGCTACGTATGTATTTACATATTAATTATATATAGAACATTGGTATATACGCATGGGTGGTTTGATAAGGTAAGACAAATTTATTGCCATTTTTCGGTTACTTAGTAATTGAAATTTTCTTCTCATAATATCGTCCCTTCCAAGCCAAAAAGGCGTTATTAACATTTAGTTAAATATGAAATAAGGTTGAAAAAACAATATGCACAGATTGGTAAAACAATGTTCTTCAAAAAGAAAACTCTAATCTGTAGAAAGAAATTGTAAAGAAAAGAAGTTTTTCTAATTAACACAATATTTGCTTATTCTTGTTGCTTTCCCGATTTGTCACTAACGCTTTTTGTTGTTAATTGGCCCGTAAGGAGCGATATAAAATATATTTGATAACAATTTGACTTAGATACAAAAACTGTTTATTACTGTTGCTTAAATAACTGTTTTTATTGAATTTAATAAATACAATATTAAGAATCAAAATTACCGACCATTCTTTTGTTATCTATCTCTTACGGTCAGTAAAAACCACTTAATTGGCTTTTATACACCCTAAATAATATAAACCATGTATTATTTTAAAGCCTCATCCCTTAAGTCTTACAGTCAATTAAAAATATAATGATTTTAGTATACACACTGGGCAGTAGTATTGTGCGGGGAGGAGGGCACATAATTTTGACGCACCCTTACCTTTTACTAGGCAATTTGATAAATAACGTTAATACCTACATACTATAATAAAATAATTTTTGTAACTAAGTATTGGAAGACCGTTTTCTTGGAAAATTGTTGATGTGGAAAATGGATCAGTGCGGGAAAGGGATGTTAAAGTATTGTAATTAATTAGCACTCCCCGTCGTTTTTAATTATTACTAGCCGGTACCCGGCAAGTGTTGCAGTGCCACTCAAAGAAAGAAAGTGTTTGTGTTTATTGAGATGCTTTCGGATGCACAATATTTTAGATAAATAAAATCGAGTTAATTTCACTAACATTGATCGGTATAGATGACATTTGCCAATTGACGTTTGTTGTTTGTCTTTTGTCGATTGTCTATGGTACGAAACACGCGCTACCTACTGACAGCTAATTGTACTATACCTATTAAATTTGCGCAACAATAAGTTGTCAAAATGAACGGTATGGCAGCGCATTACATATGAAAAAAACATTGATGTTTTTATAAAAGACCTACTATAAGTTGATTTTACGTTGATTTAAGGTGCCATAATTAACGGTATGGCAGCGCATAAAATAATAAAAAACATTGATCATTCTATAAAAGACCTACTAATATAAGCTAATGTTAGTATGCCAAAAACCTCCGCAAGTGCAAGCAAAAAATTTGTCAAAGTTTCATTGCGATCGGATGAACAGTATGGCAGGGCATAGGGTGCGAAGAAACAAACAAACAATTATTGATTTTTATATGTTAAATTACACCACTACATTAAGGGCGAAGAAGAATTAAAAAAATCTTTTTATCATGTAACCAACATAGTTGTAAAACTGACATTAATTTTAAAGCATCATTGAGTTTTCAATCTTGTCAATGTAACAAGATAATTATTATAATTTTATTCCAGTGTATTTTAACATAAGATTAATCTTAACCTGTTTGCGAAAGAATTACTTTACGACTTAGCATAATATTACAACTCTCGTCTCGTACACAAAAATACCGTATGAAAATCTAGATTATACTTTGAATCTTTTTTGAATGTGTAGTTAAAAAACCATTTGAACTGGTATGTAGGTACGTTTGTAAAGAGAATAAATTAATTTTAGTCATGATTTAAGATAAGGTAATTTGCCATGAATAAAATCAAACAAAGCTTGTTTGACCTGGGCTATTTTCGTTGGTAAAATTCACTGTAAAACTGATAGTTTATAACAGTAGTTATTTGTATATTTTTAGAATGCTGATTGAATAACTATTCAGTAAACAATTTAAAGTATTACTTTTTAAGAAAGACTCCACTTCCATATTATTATAACACCGCATTCTCTTTTTGCTTGGGGGATACGATCCAAAGACTACCGTCCAAAAAAGACTTTCACGAGGTTTCATTTTTAACTATGTCCGCTCCCAACATGGAGCATATGGACTTCTCTCGTAGTTTATCGCAACATATGTTTTTCTACGAGAACTGCTTGTTATTCAGTTGCTCAACCTCTCTTTTTCGAAGAGAGTAGGGATGGAAAGAATACGAAGACTAGGGCAGGACTAGTGATTAGCTATTCGCTGTCACTACGCGTCGCTCTTTGGGATCGTAAAGGTGGGAAAGGATTTTCAACAAAACAAAAACCTATGTCTTTGAACAGATTTATCGACTGAAAAATCCGCTCGTTTATTACTCAAAATCAACTCGATAAAATTATTTTTAAAGTTACAAGTTATAAATTTACAAATTTTTGAACTTAAATTAAATTAAGCACAGATAAGTATTATTAAGTGTAGTAAATTGATTATAAACGTGTCCGTTTACTACTATTTTTAAGTATATAGTTTTGTTAAAGCAAAAATGTAAATGCAGGAAAATAATCAGAACTTTTTTAAAAACCTTGTTATTTAGAAACCATGAAAAAGGAGGATCAGGCGTATATTTTATATACATATATATATATATACTATAAAGCTTATTACTGACGCAAGCTAATTATTTATGTAACGTAGCCGTAAAATTATATCAAATATAATTATTTGTTTTAAGGCCGATATTAACTAATAAACTGTAAAATCCATTTACCATTTAGTCCGTTATTTTGAAGTGCTTTGTTTTTAATCACTTAATTTTATTGACATAACGAATTGATAAAAAATTGTTTAAAAACATCAACGCACGGTAACACGCAAAACCTACCATATTAGAAAAACTAGCTTCATGCTATAGTTATCGAAAACGTTTAAAGAGCATATAGAAATCTCATCATGAATTATTAATAAATTATCACATAATCTGTATACTCTGATCAAAAGATTGGTTCCGCTAGATCACCGTGCAATACGAAACTATGTTAAGCGAAGCTTCCATTACAAATATATGAAAAAGAAGAAACATGTTCTGTTTTCGAAATATAAAAGTAGCCGACGTTTTAAATTTAAACGTTTATTGAAACATATTTAAATAGTTTTGTTTACTCTCACTAGAAAACATTTAAACGGTTTGTATTCTTCTTTCTTATTGGTCGAATGGCATTATGACTACCGATATCGTTTTCGATTATGTTATTTCAAACGCTCGGAAACTTCATTGAACAGATTCATTTTGTTTAATATTATTAACAACATTTCACTAACTGTAGCAAGTTGCTCAACGAGCTCTTGTCTTCTTACTACATTTTCGGGCTTGAATTCATGAACAGAAACATCCATGCATTGATTCTTAAAATTCAAGTAATGCAGGGCTTCCCAAACACTTTTTTTACGGAACACTTCGTTTATTCTGAGATTGGGTATTTCTTTTTTTTCCATGTCCGCTCCAAGCTTAAAACATATGGAATCCTCACGAAGTTTATCTCAACATATGTTTTTCTACGAGAACTGTTAAGAAAAAAAATGTTTTGGAATTGACCAGTTTTGAAAACTACCTTCTGATATATGCCCAGTGAAATTTATCTTTTGTTGTTCAAACTATTGAACGTGAGCATGTCTTAAAGACGTAAGTAATGTCATTACGCTATCAAATATAGAAATATAAAAAAATTGTTCTTCTTCCTTGTCCTTCTCCAGAATAAGGGTGTGTTTTAAATATATATGATACCAAAAAGTTGAGCGACTGAATGAAAAACGGCCCTCCAAAGGCATTTTCTGTTGAGACGCTCTATTAGGAGTTTATACTTTTGTCAGGGCTGTGGAGTCAGAGTCGGAGTCGTGGAGTCGAGACTTTTTGGCCGGAGTCGGAGTCGTCGCAGCGTTTTGGCCGGAGTCGTACTCGGAGTCGGAAATTTTGAAAAGATTGAACTTTTATTTTTTGCATATAATTTGTCAAATTTGGCTATTGGCCGGATTAGTTAGGTTGATATTTAATTGAGTACACATAAATTGGAAAAGTAGGAGGGGAAAAGTGACGATATTCTGGTCTAGAGACACGAATTTCAGGTGTTTTTTAAAGTGCAATAAAAAAAAACAAGTCTCAATAAAACAGGAAAAAAACGATTTATTTTTTCAAACCTCTGCCATTTAGCAAAAAATAAATATTTTTACATTTCTCTAATATGCGCGAAAATGATATCTTTACCAATTAAGGATATACTTTTTAATTATATTTCATGACTAGAAAAGTTGGGATCGTGGCAATTATGGAGCGTCATTTTTTTAAAACCTCCTACTTTACCAGCCTGTAACTTTTTGCGTTATTAGTTTTTTGGTTTGAATATTTTGTTATTATATTTAAAAAATATTGATAAATATCTGGTAAAAAAATAGACACTAAAATTGTTATTAATTTTTTTTCTATGACACTTGCAAAAACACCGAAAATTTCCGCCTCTTAACCGGAATACTGCCTTAAATGAGTCGGAGTCGGAGTAGTGGTTTTGGTTTAATGTGTTGGTTTTGGTGAAATCTTGGAGTCGGAGTTGGAGTCGAACTTTTTTTTACCAACTCCACAGCCCTACTTTTTGTATTAGAAGTGGATACAGTATTAATAATAAAGCCTCTTATTATTATTCCGTAGGCTGTATGCTGCACATGAGACAATTTCAACGGGAATTTATCCATGTCTGCTAGAAACGTAAAAGGAAGTCGTTTCTAATCCGGTAATATTTTTGCTGCTCTCTAGTCGATCCTGTGCCTATTATAACATTGGCAAATAACATTATATACTGTTAATGCTTTTAGCTTTGACCTACATATGCATCAAAGAAAGAAGCTTAATGATAAGATAAGTGTAAACTGTCACTTCTTGGTGAGAAGTCGTTATTTTACATTGAATGAATTCAGTTTGAAATGATCGTGGCGAGTAAAAACATTCCCGATTTTAGTTAAATTATATGCGTAAGTATTACAAACCAATGTTTAGTTTCGCAACTAAGTTAGCTTCAGCTATTTTGATTATCTTCTGAATTTAATACACTTGTAAGGATGTCACTGTTACTTCTTGGTGGAAAAAAATAACTTTAATGAATTAAACATTATGTAGTACTATTTCCACATATATTACTCAGTTGAAAATTCTCGTGATGAGTGAAACCGGTCCTGGTATGTTTCAGAATAAATCTGGAGATAGTACTTTATAATGAAAAAAACACATTTTTTGTACTTATTCCATAATATGTAGTGTCATTATTTTTTAATATAATGCCATTCCACCAAGTATTGATAGTAGAAACCTAAAAATTTACATTATAATGTGCTTCATATGTTTAAAATTGATTTTAATTTTTGTGTATTCATAATCAATCAAAGTTCCATCATTAAAATTCGCTCAGAGAATTTAATGTACATACTTGATTTCATTTTAAATATTATTTTATTCAACGTATAAATTACTTTTCTTAAATGAATTCGGCTGTGAAACTACCTATTTGCAATTTGTTTTTTTTTCACTTGCTGTATAACTAGCTGTGGGAAGTCTGAAATGCTTCTCAAATAGTCAAAACTCTATCCCAGAGTAGGCTAGTTTATTGTTCTCAATTTAGATTGTCAGTTACACAGATATAATTGTAGTTGCGACCACATTTCAAAGCGTAAGACCAAATGAATAATGTGACTTCCTCCTGTCCGAGAAAGGAGGGCGATAAAAAAAACTGATGACTTTTGAAAGAAGGATAACGACTGACTGACTTGGCGGTTATTTTATTTGACAGCCACATGTATACTCCGTGATTCTAGTATGAAAAACAGCTCGACCAATCAACGCAAAGCATTCTGGCCTGAGCTGAATTCAACCAATCACTGCGAAGCCGTCGCAATGAGTCGGTTACATGAATTTATAACAATTTGAATGCATTTATTCGCGTTATATTACTCGTTTGGTCTTATTATTATTGATTGAGGTGATAAATAAGATCGTCCGAGAGAGTTCTGATACCCTACAACATCATGCGGTATCAATATAATTCCACGGAAATAATAACGTTACAGATAATAACTATTCCAATATTAACTCTTAGAACTCTTATGTGGATTCTAACTCGAAATCGTATGGTCAACGCACGTCCTTCTCGACATTATAAAAATTGGTTGAAATTTAAAATTATCCTTTTACTAGTATTGCTACCCGGCGTCGCTCGGACTAAGCGACCAATAATTATTTAATGTTATATCATTCGACATAATTATATCACAAAATCTAACATCCAAAATAGAGTTAAAATAAAATCACACACTTTATTTAATTTGATGACAGCCCCCCCATTCTCGCCCATTAAAATGTCCAAATTCAAAAAAAAAATCTAATTTGCTGTCAAAGAAATGTCAAATAATACCTTCACGTAAATAATAAACATTATTATTAATAATAAAAGCCGGGAAAAGTTCAGTAGAAGACTAATTTATTACATTTTGACTAAATGTCTTCGCCGATAAAAATTCAAACATATTCGTTTTTATGGCAACTTAATGACCAACAATGCAAAAGGGAATTACAGACATACATACATACATACGCCGTTTCGGTTTTATATATAAGATTATTTCAAAACCCACATTTATTGGATTGTGTACCTTAGTTAAAGCGTGCAACATGTCATTATGTATCAATCAACTTCTCAAATGTATTGATGAGCTGCTGGAAGGAAAAAAATACTGAGGAACGCAAGGATTCAGTTATCTTTCTATATCTCGCACGATGATTTTTTAATCTTTATATAAGTAATGTAAAACATTAAAGTAACATATTTTGTATATGTCTTTGTAAATGATTTTATATCATAGCAATCTACCAAGAAATAGCTATCCTCAATATGCAATCCATAATTACTGAAAACGCCAATCATACTTATTATAGCTGTTCATGATAACGCTAAAAATATCCACCATTTTTTTATGAAATTCTTGAACGCTAGTTACCTACATCAAACCATTTCATAAACGAGTTAGGTACATCAATCATAAATTTCACCTATGCTTCACAGCAGTGATCACATTTTTCAAGAGGAAATGAAAATATAAATCAGAAAATAATTTATTGATTTTTATACTAACTATCCGAAACCAATATTGTGGTATAAATAAAACGCATTTAAATAGTGATTCTATGGAATTGATTAAAACTTAGGATATCTTTCGACAATAATAATCAAAAGTCTAAAAATATAACGTTCTTCTTGTTGTCATCTCGTTCACAAATTCAGTGAACATATGAAAGATCTATTCATCTTTTTCGCCATATTAGTTTCAAATGTGGATCATTTTCTTGACCAGACATTGTTTAATCAAGACTACTTGTAAGCAAACATTGCTCAAAATCAAATTTTGTACTTTTCCGTGAGCTTTGTTGCTTTGTCGGTTTCGCCTTTTGGCATATTCATGCATTTCAAGTGCACAAATGAACTCGAACTGACTGGCGATAAAACTTATGGAAAACTAACAAAACTCAAACGATCCAAATTTGATATTCGAATCCATCAAGCACCTACAGTAAAAATCCTCAATTGTATCAATAAAAATGTAGTGATGCTCGATTAGATGTTGTGAGCAAAGCGTAAAATATATAAAAAGGCACCCATGTATTTGGATACAGATCCAAAAATTTACGAATATAATTTTTCATTCCAGGACGTATGCCCGTAACCTGCCCGAACGAAATAATGAAGGCACTGTCTGTTCGGCTACAGAACTCACAAATTTTCGGGTTTCACTGTCACCAGTTAATTTTTCGTAATCTTTTGATGCAATTCTGTAGAATGCAATAAGATTGATCTACTTAGAAGAAGTAAGACAATTTATTACACACCTCCCTGTGTAAATAAGAAGCAACTATCAAATAAATAAAAAAGATTTATTGATAATCATTGTCAGTAAAGAGAAACCGATATATAGTTGAGTTTTTTTTTAATTTTATTGCGTAATTACATGAAATAAGCTAGACATTTGTTGAAGAGCGGGTAAACATTTTACATTAATAATAATTAAATGTATTTTCTGCGTAACTATTTCAATAAATTAAATACAACTGCTGACACAATTCTCACTAATTGTGTACTCACCTTTTTAATTAAAATAATATTACGATTATGATTTAGAAAGAAAAAAACTTACCCTGTATAATCCAAAGCAAAATAAACAATTGTGTACACAATATAATAAAAATATTCTTTTACATCACTTAAAATTAATTCACCTTCACAATATCCATAATAAAGCACTAATTTATTCCAATATTTGCAATTATGTAAAGCAAGGAAAAGTCAAAAATTAAGTGAAATATAAATTTTAGAGCGGAAGTCTTTTGCCAAACTATTGTTAGAAATATGCAATACGTAACAATAATATTATCGAAAATAATGTATGTGTTGAGTATTTTTAAGCCGTATATTTCACATCAATTACTGTATTTTATTGACTGTTTATATTTTTAAACTGTAAACCATGGTCTAGAAAATGTTTTTCGATGTTTATAATACTTTGTTTGGTTGAATTTAGTCGAGTGTCAATAATGTCAATTTCACTATAAATCTGTCACACGAAATTTGACGTTTACACATTTTTTTGAATTTCGATCGGTCCAGTTTTGTTTATACGCGTGCGTTAAATCCGAACGCATCCATTCGATAATTCGAATATGGAACAACGCTCCAAGTCAGGAGATCGTTTCTCACTGGTCAACTGAACTAACTAACGGCTATCACAATTTCTCATTTTACTGTTAACCGCAATACGCTTGCAAATATATGCTTCCATTGCACTCACTCGTTTGAGATGATCACATGTGTGTCTCTCTCTTCCGATGGACACTACTATCGCATGCGTTATAACCCTTTCGATGCCGCAATATATGTAATATAAAACCATATTTACGATGATCAAATCTTGCTTAAGTCACACGGGTTGGTATTTCCCGTTTTACATTCAAAAGAAAGAATATCCCAAATGATTTTTCATATTTTTGTTATATTATAATTTTTTAATACACCCGTTCCATTATTTATACGAAATAAACAAATATTCATATTATTAGGTATATCAGTCGTCGAAGTATAAGTTTCTAGATAAAAACTAATTTCCGAAACGACAATTTCTCACATTAATTTGTCAATCGATCTATATATCTGTGTGTCTTTGATGATATCCTTTTCCACTCTCACTTGTCGATCATGAAATTGTTGATGAAGCGATTATCTCAATTAGTTTTTTTACGCATCACCAATATTCTATCATTAACTTTTAAAACCATTTTTGTTTTTATGATAACGACAGTTTTCGTCCATTGCAAGCATTATCAACGGTGGGTCCTATTGCTAGATGTGGCTGTGTCACGCGATGTTTTTTTTTTTTAAATTTTATTGAAATTTATGGTGTATACATTATGTAGTCTAGTACAGTGTTGATTTTTCACACTATAGCTAGCTAAGTGAGTAAATTATAATTTTCAGGCATTTTCAATGTAGTATCGTAAAAACTAGCTACCAGCTAATAACATGGAAATGCCTACTTATACAATATGTGGGTTTTATCCGACTTTATAATTTGTGATCTCCTGTGTTTTTATGTAATATTTTAACTCTTTCGTCCTCATCGAATGTGTGATTCTCCAATAATAAATGATAAAGGAGCTCGGGCAGTCCGTCGCGGAAGCCAGTGATGTTTACCACTGCACCATTGACCCGGTATCTTTTCAGTTTTTTAAAGCAAAAAAAATCTGTCCTTTTTTTAAGCCGTGCAAAAAGAGAGTTGGATGAATAATAATTTCAAATTCTTGCAATTGTTGTAAAGATTTTGGTGATATGTATCTTCTACAATCAGCCGTTTACTGTTCGTAAATTAAGCCATTGTTTGTGTTCGTATTTGAAGCGTGCAAGGGTTAAGAGATATGCCATCTCTTCGCATATTGCCTGACGTATACTTCGTTTCACACTAAAAAATCACTGAGACAGCTTGATGAATCGCTTTTTAATGGTATGGAAAATACTCTTGTTTCTGTCATGGTCTTTTATTGGATACGCTGATAGCGTTAGAACAACAAAGCCACTCAAGTAATTTGGAATACTTGCCTATGATATCTTTTAAACAAAGTTTCTCGGAAAAAAATCACAGCTAAGCAAATTTAGGATCACAGGGACCTAACTACAAAAATGCATTCAATGTATTCACTGTCAATAGTGGAGAGAGAATAGCATTAGGGATATTAAAAAATAATAACACATTTTTGTACTTATCCCTTGGTAAATTTACTAAGATCGAGTCCGGGTAGAGGTGTTACAAACAATTGAAAACTAATAAATATGCAACATTTGACCATCGCAATATATAATCAGTTGTTATCATGCTCCTGAAAACGATTATGCCAACAAATGAGGGTGGGTGATTAGGACAACTGAAAATACTTAATCGAACAACACTTTTTGTTGTTTTTCTTTTTTAATGTAATCTCTAGTTTCGTTGTGTCAACATTTTCAGGAACCAATTACGCACAATAATGCATGTCTCTTCTATCAACCGGATGCATCCCGTCGTCCTTGAAAGCCTTTGATGACCATCCGTAAGATGTACTCAAGGGAGCTACGGAACACCGAGATGACATGGGAAGAAGCAAGGATGATGGCTAGTGATAGAGAATCCTGGAGGTACCAGCGGATATGGAAAAAAAAACGCACGATAGTCGAAGGCTGTTTGTGAAAAGGTATCATTTAAAATTCTGTTAATTCACATACATAGATGCTGTTCTCTGATTGGCGAGACAAATATAAATTGTATCGATTATCTGACAGTGTCGAATCAATAATAACGTAATACATATGTCTGTTACGTATGGCATACATTTCAAGTAATTATGTTTTTGCATATGCGCGCATATTATGTAGACATCAATAATAATTGTTTTTATAACGCTATTGCATTTTGCATTGCAGCTCACTTCGACCAGACGTGTTCATATTATTTACACAGTTTTTTGTAGTATTACATTCAGTTGATGGACACAAACAGCTCGGTTTACACCTGTCATAAGTTAATTTGAAAGAGAAGTTATACTCAGTTGAATCGTTTAAGCGTATGACAAGAAATGAATTGCGATGCATTCAGAATTGTTAAGTGGTTTCATTGGTGGAGGATCGCGACTTAAGTTCGTGACTTCATCTGTAAATTAGATACATGAGAAAAAAATATGAGCCCTTTAGAGGTGAAATGAGTCAAATTTAAAAATGGTGAAACTTTTCCAATGGCCTTTTAACCAGAGCTGTGGAGTCGGAGTCGGAGTTGTGGAGACGCAGTTTTGTTAGCCGAAGTCGAAGTCGTGAAAATCTTTTGAAAAATTGTAACATTTAAAAACCATTCAATATTTACCAAATAAATCAGTTACACAAAGCATCGCTGTTAAAAAGATAGTAAAAAAACAATTCGTGTCTCTCAAAAAATATGTAACATTGTCATAAATTTCTTTTATTTGTTTCAAATAAACATTTGACTTACGTATATTATATATGGAAAAAGTTTTTTCAATACATCAAATGTACACAACTTAATACACGTCCTATCAAAAGGATATAACCTGCAAACGCCGAATTAGAATCCAATTTAGTTTCCATGTTTGAAAAGAAGGGCCTGAGAAATTTGCGGCAAGGAAAAGGGAAATATTACAACAAACACATATTTTATTCTGTGTGGATTATGTCCGTTTTGCCTTTCTACAGTCGATATTTAAGTGGGCGATTTCAACTGCGGATTTCGTTATAACAATAACCTATTATTATACTACGCTTGGTATTGACTACTGCTCTTTAAGTTCATTTTAAAAGCGGGGTCGTGTGCTCAAAGCATCTTCCCCTTGACTTACCCGAGATCAAGGTTTAACCTTTTGACATTATCTGAATTGAAAATATCAGTCGACTGTTATGCTACTGTAATAGGTTTCATATTCCTAAATAATAATTTACATTTCCCTATAAACACAATTCTTGACATCAATGGTACACAATGGTAATTCCTCTATGTATGTTGTATACAGTCAACCTTCATACAGCGCCGAGATAGGAATTTTTTTCTGACTTACTTTATGAAAAGTAAAGGGGCGCACAGCTACTGATAAATATTCTTATAATGCACATATTTTCGAAAAATATAATTTGCCTGAAGACAGGACATGCTATTAAAAGCACTTTGTAGCAGATGGTGCTGTAGGAGGGTTGACTGTATACATATATGTAAATATTGACTCAGCATAAAGATGTAACCAAAAATCTATGTTATTGATGTGGTGTCCGTGGTGCAGTGGTCAACGTCGTTGGCTTCACAGGTTCGAGTTGCAGCATGAGCAGAACTTTTCCAGCCGACTTCTGTCCGAAAACATGAATATTTTTGCTGTCTAAAAAAAAGCCATCCACTAGTTCTGACATAGCCTAATCGTTTCTATCCCTCGTCGTACTAAAGAGAACTAGAACGCTTGGGTTACAACCTAACTTTCGATGGATTCGGTGGTAACTTTGTGGAAGCTCATTTTAGTATAAAATTTTGAAAATCTAAGATTATTCCACTACATATTTGTTACACGTGTTTCGCGTCTTTTAGACTAGTTACACAATAAGTGGAAAATTCTAAGATATTAAAAAATTTTGAAATGCAAGAAGTTCTCGCAGAACAAATACACCTATCCCTCGCTTAACAGTGTTTCGCTTTAGCACGGTTTCAGTTTTGTTGATTTTTTTTTTTCGATTAAATCTTTTTTTGCAGACGTGCGCACAGCTGTGAGAATTTCTAAGAATAACGGTTGGGGTACATCTGGACGACAACTGTCAATTTTAAAAAATAGTACCTGACATACGTAAAACAATACATCAGACATTTAGTCTCTCGTTACCCACTCTGTTGATCACTTGTTAAGTTAGAGTAGATGATAAAATATTTGTTGTTTATAATTTGTCCGGTCAATGGCGCCAGTGTCAACGGTGTTGACTTGCGTGCCAGACCACCCGGGTTCGATTCCCGGTACTAGCGGATTTATTTCAGTCGATAAATCTGTTCAAAGGCATGGGTGTTTGTGTTGTTGAAAATTCCATCCTACCTTTCCCGATCCCAAAGAGCGACGCGCATAGTGACAGCGATTAGCTAGTCTTGCCTTAGTCCTCGTATTCCTTCTATCCATACTCTCTTTGAAAAAGAGAGATTGAGCAACTGAGTAACGAAAAGTTCACGTAAAAAAAAAACATATGTTGAGATAAACTCCGTGAGAAGTCCATATGCTCCAAGTTGGGAGCGGACATGGTCAAAAAAAAATTGACAAATATTCAAGGTATAATTTTCTTATTTCTAATAATTTTTAATAATTGAGTTTAAATAATACATTTTTAGACCTATTATGTCGAAGCCAAAATTAACAAGAAAAATAATTTCTCTGGAGATAAAAATTAAAATTTTTAATCGTCTTCGAGATGGAAAGAGTACGGCTGAGATTGCAAAAAAAATAGTTTGAACAAAGAAACGATTAGAACGATTAAAAGAAGTGAAAAAAAATTAGAGCAAGTGTAATCGAGGGATCTTCAATAAGTGCCAAATATACGAATCGCATACGCAATGTAAATATAAAAAAATGGAAAAAGCTGTGTGATTTGGATAGAAAATAATAACTAAAAAGGATTACCTGTGGTCGGCTCTACTATACGAGAAAAGCTTTGAAATTTCAACGAGATATTACACAATGCGTTGCCAAATATGAGGAAATTTACAAGATTTTTTACGATTTTTTTGAACGTCGACAGAACATTTCTTTAATATTTCTTAAAAAGAACCTATCCTCTCTTATTCATACATTTGTTAGTCTCGCTAAACACGGTTTCGTTTAATACGGCGATCTAGCAGAACCTATCTTCCGTGTTAAGCGAGGGATGGGAGTATTTATGTAAAGATACCTCCATAATGTAAGCGGGCATGGCTTTTTTCAGGGCTGTGGAGTCAGTAAAAAAAGTCCGACTCCGACATTGACCAAAAACACGACTCCGACCCCGACTAAAAAATGGTTAATATTGTCATTTTTTTTTTCACTAATTTTCCTATTTATGTGTATTCAATTAAATATCAACCCTATCAATGCGGCCAAAAGCCAAATTTGACATATTAAATGCAAAAATAAAAAGTCCAAACTTTTCAAAATTTCCGACTCCGAGTACGACTCCGGCCACAACGCCGCGCCGAATCCGACTCCGACTCCGGCCAAAAAGCTCCGACTCCACGACTCCACAGCCCTGTTTTTTTTTTAAATGGATATACAATATAAATCACTAATTATAAAATGGGGTATTTAGTATTTAATGCGTTGATAAAATATCAGCAACTAAGTTACACAACCTTTCCAATCAAGATGGCAGTAAGTGACAAAGCCGGAGTCGGAGTGGCGTTTTTGATAAATTTTGGAGTCGAGGTCGTGTTCTTGACCAATGCTGTAGTCGGAGTCAGAGTCGTGCTCTTTTTAATAACTCCGCAGCTCTGTTCGTAACTCAATTTCATACATTTTGCGAGTTACTGCCTTTTTCATTGGAACGTCTGTTATATCATTCAAATTTTTAAGCAATTAAATAAATTATATTAATTGTGTAATCATAATTGTTTCAGTATAATAAGACCCGGAACCTTCTGAATCGCAGTCCGTAACAACAGCTGCTCGCATAGTTAAAGTAATGCAATTAGACCTCAGCTTTGGTATAACTGTTCAGCTCTGACTTAAGTGACATTTTGCACCCGGAACTGCACCTAAGCTGAGGTCGCAAGGAATTATTTGATGACTCTAAAATTGGTTGCACCGAAAAAAGTAAGAAATAACGTGGAATGTATTTTATTTTTGTTACACTACAATGCAAGCTGGGAGATGCTTTATTTTTTTTATCACACCGAAGAGCTTAATCAGGGCTGCGGAGTCGGAGTCGTGGAGTCGGTTTTTATTGGCCGGAGTCAGAGTCGTCGCGGCGTATTGGTCGGAGTCGGAAATTTTGAAAAGATTGAACTTTTTATTTTTACATTTGAAATGTAAAATTTTTCTTTTGGCAGGATTGGTTGGTTTATATATAATTGAATACACATGATAGGTAGAAACAAAACGTGACGAATTTAAACCATTTTTAGTCGGAGTCGGAGTCGTATTTTTTTACCGACTCCACAGCCCTGGAATATATCATTTCTCCGGGCCTGTAGCCGAGAGGTCAACGTCAGTATATTCAGCCGAGGTGCTCATGGGATCATATCCCGGTGTGAACAGTTTCATTGTTTAATGGATTTTCCAATGATTTTGCGTGGTGCAGTGTTCAACGTCGTTGGCGTCAGTGGCGGACTGCCCGGGCTTGAATCACGATACGAACAATTTTTCTGAGTGGATAAATCAATTCTGCTCGAAGGTTATTGGTATTTTTGTTGTAAAAATCCCTCGTCCCCTTACCGATCCCAAAAAAGCGATAGCGATTAGCTAAGCACTGAACCTGTCCTAGTCCTCGTAACCTTTCCATCCCTACTCTCTTCAAATAAAGAGAGGTTGAGCAACTGAGTAACAAGCAGTTCTAGTAGAAAAAAAACACATATTGAGATAAACTCCATTACTTAAGCAAACTTTGCGATAGTAAGTCTGAAGATGTCCCTGAAAGAGGCAAATCACGTGGCACATTTAGTAACACAATACGTGGAATAATCAAAGTTATTTTATATTTAACTACATATGCTCAGTTGGGAGCGGACATGGTTAAAAAATACTCGTAAAAACATAAACATGATATCATCTTCGGCTTAAATATATTCATTTCAATGGCTCACTAAATTGACTTTTGTAACATTATGGCCTAACAAGTGTTTAACGTTTTTTTTATTTGGAATTAAAAGAAAGTTAATTGATAATATAATATCCGACCGAGTCCAAATTAAGTTTCATTTATATGTACTTATAGTATGTGTTTTTTTTAAATATTTATCAATTAATCAATCAATATTTTCAAAAACCTGAATTTAAATACTACAGACCGACCACGCTACTTATACACTCGAAAGAGAGGCACTGTGAGAATGTTCTGAATGACGCTCACAAAAAAAAAGATTGCCAGAGTTCAAACAATTTTGGTAAATTATGCGTATATGGTCACGGGACAGATTTATGAAAAATAAGCACATTAAATGAAATGAATGTAAGGCTTACGATTTTTTTGAAATGTTTCGTCTTTAATTTTTAAATTTATAATAGAAGATCCTAAAGAATACTTCGCAATAAAATCGAGTTGTTTTAATTTACAGTAGCAAAAATGCAACCACAAACTACAAAAATAATAATATTATACAGATAGAGACAGTCACATAAGTTTATTATTTGTTTAAAATAAAAAGAATAATTTTATTATAGACTAATATTAAAAAACAAATTCTTCTTTCAGAACTCATACAATAATCAGTAATATTCTTCAGATTTCATCATTTTGTTTCCAAATTTTATAATAATCCACAAGGACTCAAAGAGTAAAGTCAAAACATAAAATTATAAGCCAGTATGTATAAATTTTTTGAGCTTAGCTCGAGAGGATTGGGATTCTGTCCCGTCACTCCCGTGACCATATATCCATAATTTACCAAAATTTTAATTCCCTAATTTGTTATAGACTGAACGCGTGGGCTACGTGCGGTAGATGTATTCTTATGTCAGGGGGAGACAATTTATTTAGTATTAACGGCTGCCGAACACTCGAGTGAACTGCTAAAGAAGTCCGAGTGTAGTTTGGCGTATTCTAACGTAAGTGTGTTAAAATATCCTGTAATAAAATCTCTCTCTTATTTTGTAGAAGTCGTGATTAAAAGAAAATGCTAAAGGTTAATGTAATTAAAGTAATTAACCAAATTAATTTTGTTGAATTAATCAAAAAAAAACTCTCGTTTTAAAAACCATCTAAATCTTTTTACTCTCCAAAAAATATTCCAGCACTCTTTGATAATTCTCGATGGTCTTCCAGGGTGCCTTTGCGATAGTAAGTCCGTATTGTAAAGTATTATTAAATAATATCCTAAATATGACAGGTTACTCGCCACTGCTGAATTTATTTCCAATTGGTTTGACCCTTCCCAATTGATTGCATTTTATTAGTTAATATTTTGTTATACTTACGTCATTAGTAGAATAATTATTTGTTCGGTGTGTTTATATAGCCCCCTCCTTGCTTCCCGTAAAATGGAAAAATCCCAATCTCCATTTTTGAAATTTATCATTTTAGAATATTTGAATCAATCTTGCTTCATTACTGAGCAGACTTTGCGATAGTGAAACCGAAGATGCCTCTGAAAGAGGCGAAACACGTGTCAAAATTAGTAACACAATACGTGGAATAATCAAATTTATTTTTGATGTGAAAATAATTAAAATTTTAATTGTTTGAATTTTGTACTTTTCCATGAGTTTTGTTGCCGACGATCCGGGTTTCGCCTTTTCGAATCTTCAGGCACTTAAAGTGCACGAATGTACTTGAACTGACAGGCAGTAAACAGTTTCTATCGTTTATATACAAAAATAGAATCAGTATATAAACGAAACAAACTGTTCAAGAACACCCGCGCACTTTAAATGCCAGAAGATGTCGAAGGCGAAACCCGGGTCTTTAGCAACAAAACTCATGGAAAAGTAGAAAATTTAAGCAATTAAAATTTGATATTGAAATTCCATCAAGCACCCTCAGTCGAAATCCTTAAGTGAAAATAATTATAGATGAGCAATAAATGTATGTTAATGTTTTTTTCTAAATTGGCGTAAATTATATTATTTTTCTTGACATAGATGTTTAAAATGCGATAGTGTTTGAAATTAACTTATTTTAAATAGTTGTTTTATTAATTATTTAATTTTTAATCGATACCGACCAATTTCTCCAGGAAGCAAAGGCAAATATGATTCAGCTAATCGCTAGAAAACTTTTCTTAAAACAGCAGGTCTAGCATTAAATCTTCAAAACAACCAGGTCAGTGTGATTAATAGGTCCTATGTGAACAAAATATAAATTACACTTAGAAGTGAAAGACTTCGGCGGCTTAATTCATTGGACTTAACTTAACCGCCATTTATAGATTCGAAGCGGATTTTTTTAGCGCCAAATATCTCAATTTGACATGCGCGCGCTGAACAGTTAGTTATGATTTTTTTTTTTTTAATTCGTGAAACATCTTCGTATAAAAAAAGAACGTGTTCGTTCACTTAAATCGTGTTCATTTTATGAACATACTACATTTTAAATTAAGTATGGTGCGATATTTCGGAAGTTTCCGTTGTACTGTATTTTTTTTTTATTATTATTCAATGGCTTCAATCATATTTTTCTTATTCCAGAAAAGATCCTTTGGTTATTGGATTTAATGGAAACGAAATATCCACACGTGAAAGATGGGTACATAGAAATATTACATATATTCGAAGATCAGGTTGTTATGCAAATTGGTGTAATATATTTTTTGGTTTAAAAAAAAAAATAAACCCTCCCATAACGCACTATGTAATAAATAATAACGAATGCGGCAGTTTTTTTATAGCGCTGCCTCCTATAGCGATTTTTCTTTCGTAAGGTAAGTTTTCAAGGTCAAATTATAATACGGAAAGAAAAATAACAATGTATTTTAGTTCTACATAAATTATTTTATATATTTGTTGATAGCTATTTCGGCTTACGCCTTCGTCAGAACTATATGGAGTTCTACCAAGTAAATGCCTACTCAATCAATCAAATTATAATGTTCGTAAATATATAATATTTACATACAATTATATAAGATAATATAAAAATGCTTGCTTTGGTAATTTCGTTCTGTTCGTAAAATATAGTTGAAAAAAACCAACCCTAAAAATTTGTATGGGTACTTCCAAAATGAAGCCCTCCTATAACGTGGTCCCCATGTTTACTCTATAGGAGGGTTGGCAGTACTAACCTAACCTAAAAATGTTACTTTTCTATAGCATGGTCCCTATCTCTACGCTATAGGAGGGTTGGCTGTAATCGTTTATGTACTAATACCACAAAGAAGCCTTCGAATTTTATTGCATTGGATTACATCTCAATTTAATCATATAACTAGAATGTTTAATAATATGTAACCGAAGTACAGTTAAGATTCATCGACCAGTAAAATTGTTAATATAAAAAACTAATAAAATAATGATTTATAACATCATGTAAATAAAATGTATTTTGGTTTAAGTTTATCAGTGACATCTATCAGCTATTTCATAATACAAAATTATCTTTAGTTATTATGTAAAACAACAGGTGGCATGCGTTACTATTTTACCATTTATATAAAATAGTACAAAGCTAACTGCTGTTCACAACAGAGAGAACTAAAATTATAATTTTTTACAGATCCCTGTATTCATTGATACGAGTTCTTTTCTTTTCTTCGATTTTAGGGTTTCATTATTGATTTCAATATATTTTTAAGTCCTTATATAAAAATGCTGAAATTTCATTAATATTTTACAAGGGCCTCGATATTTAAAATTTACATATGTTAAAAGCCACTTGGATATATGAGTATTTTTTGGCTAATTTGGTTGTCACATAAGAAATTTGTCGTTGTTTTATGCCGGGCAGCAAAACACGAAATATTATCACTAGACCCTCAGTAACCACATAGGGTGGAGCGTCACAAGACCCATTTTGAAATACAAACAAAGGATTCAAACCTAGCCGTCAGCTACAAAATAAGATTCAAGCCATGGTATCCTTAAAAAAATAATTGGAGGGGTGTGCGATAAAGAAGCAGCAGTCAGATTTTTACAAATAAAGTAGGGCCTTTTCATATATAGAAGTCCGCTGCCAACTAGGAACATATGAACTCCTCACAAAGTTAACCTCAACATGTTTTTTTCTGTGAGAACTGTTTGTTACTCTGTTGCTCAACCCCCCTTAGGAGAGTAGGGATTGAAAGGATACGGGGACTAGGACAGGACTAGTGTTTAGCTAATTGATACCGCTGCGCGCTGCTGTTTGAGATAGGAAAGGAGGGAAGGGATTTTTAACAACACACTCATAGCCTTTGAACAGAATCGATTTATCAAATATGATGGAATCAATGGAAAAATATGTTCGTATCGGGACTTTAGCCTGGGCGGCTCGGCACAAAAGCCAATGTTGCTGACCACTGCACCACGGACCGGACAGATATCAGTGAAAATTTCCAGCACTTGAAGGTTAATCATCGTTATTATTTTTTTACCCAAATATACTTGCTTGCACCAAACAAGTAGAAGAAATGTGGGGATCGGGTTATTGGGTCTACAATTGGCACAGGGAAACACTTTATTGTAAACTTATTTATGTGGAGGATAAGCTTGGACAGCTAGGATGCATTTATTGTGATTTTAAAAGATATTGCTGAATTTTGGCAGTTTATAGAGGTTCAGAATTTCCATGATTGAGGAACGTTAGCTGCCGTGGAGCAAGCATCAAGAATAAATTAAAAATACACGTATACACACATACATGTGTGTAGCTATGATTTCGGTGATTTATTTGGCATTACATATGGATGGTTAGGGATTAGCCAGCACCTAGCCTTGTCCTGCCTTTCACTACCTGGCATTAAACAACAAAGTACCAAAATTTGTTTATAAAGTAGTGAAATGATAAATAACAAGATATTTTTTCGATGAATGATATTTTATTGTTAATACTATTTAATGTTTACAAGATAATGGATGGAATCAAAAGAGCATTTGTTTCATATTTCACATAAGACAGTCAAAGAAAAACAAAAAAAAGAATAAATATTTAAAACACATCATATAAAACCACCTTTCATAATAACTAACTGCAATATTTATTAATTCCATAATCAGTTATAGTCAGTTTTTAATCAATTTTACAACTCAATAAAATTAAATATTCAATTTCAATTATTTAATATTTACAGATATTATTGTGGGCTAGTTGCTTTAATAAGTGTAAAAGTTAAAAGAGTTAAACACATACTTAGGTTATAAAATGGTTTAACAATAACATGGATAACATTCTCACAATAAAATATATGCGAAAACCCAAAATTATATAAAACAACTCTGTAATATCTAAGAACAGTTATTTATAATGACGATATATCTAACTATTTACATGGTTTCTGTTAAACAATATGTACACCAATCAGTGATTGTTATTTTCATCCATTTGTATACAAATAGAATAAATGAGCCACACTTAGCACAGATAAATGTATTTTTGTGTCTCAGTATTAATAATGACACACCAATAGTCAAAGACGAGAGCTAGCCTGAATATGTTACTTTTTACAGATATAAAACAATTCAATAGTTTTGCAATGTTAAGTCTTGTAACCTATTCTGAAAAACAAGTTACAAGATGAATCTTTTTGATGGTATCAAACACAGTATAAAGGAGTGTCGGGTGAAAGAGTTCCGGCTTTGCGACAGTGTCATCTATTAATGAGAAAAATGATTTGGGTGGAATTGAGAATTTAGACTGAAACTGGCTTGATGAAATATCGTTGAATCGTTTGAATATTGTACGTTTTCATGATTGATAGTGACCCTGGTTTCGCTTTTTGGCATCTTCAGGCATTTCAAATGTACAAGTAACTTGAACTGACGCATCAAGGTCGTTAGCGACAAAGTAAATTCAAATTTTATTCATTTTATTGATTAAAATTGCGATGATATTTTTTGCAATACCATTTCGTTTTAATTACTATACATACTATGATCATTTTTGATGATTTAAAAAAATACTTGCATAATTTGATAATAAATGTCACTGTTTCAAAATTTCAATATTTCAGTCACAAGTGTTTGTATTGCAGCCGTAAGTTTTACATTTTTATACTTTTTCCATGATATTGACACACTGCTAAAACATTTTATAGTACAAATAAACTTATTTAATATGACATCTTGATGTTTTTATCTGTGCCTAGATGGGCTGTTATAAAGTTATGAATATACATGGCCATATCTAAAGATAGAATACTTTATATAAACATCATCCCAGTCAAAACTGTCATAATTATATAATTACAAATTGATATAATATATCAAATACGCTACAGAAGTTTCATTAAAATATTTGACACATCGAAATTCGTTGACAACTAAATTCATGTATGTATAATCTTTTCATTATTTGAAAATACCTTTCGAAATGCCACAATTTATTAGTAAAATTAAAAGAAGCAATTTGGATTGCAATCAGCATTATATGAGGATATGATAAATGTCTTTTTATTATTGTTTGTCAAACATTTAGATACCTAAATAATTATTATAAAATACTGCATTTCGTGTACAAAAATGGCCACTTTTTAAATAATAAAAAAGACATCTGTGATAAAAATTATAAAGTTATAAGAATTTTTTATAAAAAATATCTTTATAGCATCTAAGAAACGTATTTAAAAATCCTATTAGAATAAATTTACACTGCTGTGAAATTTTTAAACATTCTATTTATATTATAATGGCACCTAGAGCCTTCATTTAATAAAACTTATAAATTATTTATTTATAACATGGTAGCAGGCAGCTTAATTATTTTAAAATACTATTAATTGTTAAGTAATTTATTTATAACATCGTAGTATTGGTTGTTATTTTAAAGTCCATCATAAAAAAGCTACAAACATTGAAGATATTTCAGAGAAAATTTGAAATACAAAAACAGAAAAGGTATTTGCATCCTTTATTTTTGAATTCAATTATTGTTAGTTTTTTTTGATTTAAAATGACATCTCTCGATTAAAAATTAAATGAATTAATGTATGTGCTGGAATCTAGCTTGCTATGTCTAAATTGTTGGACTATTTTTTTTCCAAGTATTTTTACATAACTTGAAATGATTCAGTCTCAACTCGGTCGCTGTGGTCTGGTGACAAGAGCTTTGCCGTAGCAATTAAATGGGTCTGGGTTCAAGTACCAACAAGGTCAGATTTTTTCAATTGAAAAACAGATATTGAACATGCGTTTATGTCATTTATTGTTGAGTTGTTCTCGACTGATTCATAACAATTTCTCAAGTTCATCTCGTATGACTTACCTTAATATTTAGCGCATTGGAATCGGCTGTAATACCAAATACATATTTTTTTTAAATAAAAATATTTAAAAAAAAAAATGGTTTATGATAATAGCTAATCATAATTTTAAAAACATCTCAGGTCATTCCTTTTCATATTAAAGATTACTATATAGCAGGAAATATAAGAACTTCGTATGCAATTAGTATGCATAGCAATATGATGGACCAAAAAATAACAATACAAATAAAATAAATAAGAATACAATTGCTAAGCTAAAAATACATAACTAGATTACCAATAATACATGTTGCTCTATTATCTAAAACCTAAATGTACACAATGAATCTTACATTATTTCTATGGCCACAAAAAAGTGATAAAATCAAAGAAACGTGATGTATTGATTCTTCATAAACATGAATTTATATTTCACTAATTAACTTATTTAAATAAAAGCTCTTTACAGCAAGTTATTGGAATACTATTTCAGAATTATTATTCATATATACATTTTGGTCAATAATACACAGGAATTGTGAAAAATACATATTGATCAACTTTGTTTAACACAATTAACACCACATTTGAGCAATGTAGACAATAAAGAATTTTGAATGAAAGGAATTCTGAATATAATGAGATTGGATTGTCAACAAACGAAATCTTGAAATATTGTTATCCTGTTCTCTTTCATACTTTTATATTTGTAGTACATAATTAAACATGAGACAGTCGTATAATTACATTACACTCATAGATATAGATGGCATATTTGAATAGGAGGCGGTACAAAATCACTCTTTTGCATTCTATTTCTATACCGGTTCAATTCGAAACTTATGTTTCAACTAGAGTAGGATATCATTGGAAAATTATAGTTCAATTAATATTTCTTCTCTTAATCGAAACTGTTGAAAATGGGGGAAAATAATTAAGCAAATTGGTGAATGAACAAGAAGTTGAGCGAGACAGTGATTGAGGCCGCTTAAAGAATGAGCCTTAAAGTGACAGTTGATGACTGCGTTACTGCGCAAATTTATTGACAGTACTGATGGAGCTTCAAAAGCACATGAATTGTAGAAATGTTTTATATGTATTGATATGCATTGTCACAAAAAACCAAGCCATTTACGAGCATGTATAGATTTAAACTAGCATCAAGCTAATATTTAATAAACAGTGAATGGTACTTTCTAAATATTTATCATCAAAAAGTACCCTATGTTATACTTGCAATGGCAAGATCATTATTCTAGACATTTTCAGTAATACAGATGCGTTAAGAGGTTTCAAATAATAAATATAACAATACTGACTCAGACTTGGTTGTTATGCACTATACATAAGTGAGTTTGAAAAAAATCACTATGCATAATGAAAAAGCTTAAATGGGTTAATGCCCTTCTCTCTCTCTATGTATGATTCTATAAAACTTCTAAATAAATTACCCTTTTTAGCAAGATGACAAAAGTGCTTATTTTTATTTTGGTCTGAATCGTTTTAATCAAAAGGTTCTTTTCATTATTAATATTGGCGTGTAAGAACTGTTGATTTAATTCTTTTTTGCTTTATGGTTGTTTACAATAGATATACCAACACTAAAATAAATACAGATTTCATTTGAAATCATTCTATTTTTGTAAAAAAATAATAATTGTTTTATCACAACTATTATTTTGTTTTCTTTTGCAATCACTATTAAAATGGAGTCGATACAATCATTTTATACAACTGTTTTATTGTTTCCGCTAAAACAATAATACTATTTTTATTAAACTTTAGTAGACCATAATGTTTCAGTTTTACTAGCCATTGTGCAAGTCTACTTTAAAGCGTAAAGTCCTTGAAGAATAAAGTGATTATAAATTCAATATTTAAATTTTGGTTTGACCCAAAAAGTAGTGAAGCGTAAATAAGGTTTTTTCATTAATCAGAATGCAAATTGATTAATGTTTATTATTATTGAAAATAAAATAAAATGTGTTAGGTTTTTTATAGAACTGAACCTTTTGAAGAAAACAATTTTTTTCTCAGAATAAATTCTTTTAACCCAGATAGACCCAATACTTTTTTTGCCATTTTGATATTATTTTTACAAATCCATAGGTTATATACTAATAAGAATATGAGGAGAATAATTAAAATGCTCGGTTGTACTATAGATGTACCATTACAACTTGTACACTTGTGAGGGTGCCACCATCGCCTAAAAGGTGTGCAATATTCAATAAAATTTGTTTATTTACAAACACATTTTTATTTGCAAGCTATATATGAAACAAAATTTGATGTAAATAATTTTTTACTAAAACAATATAACCTCGAAGGCTTTGAAATGTATCTACTATAAGGAGAAAATTTTAGTTCCGAATTTTAACGGCGGTCAAGTTATGATGGTACATCTTATAGGTACACATTCTGAATTTTTTCTAGGGAACTGCAGGAAATACCTACATGGTCTCGGTCACATATGATACAAAAAGAAATTACAATTTGAAGGAACGACCAACAATGAAATCACGATGAATTACCAAATTAATTTTGAAATTTTGCAATGCTTTTTTATCATAGGACAAATAAGGCTTCTTAAATTACATTGCGGCTGGGGCCCCCAAGTACTTAAACGGCCACTGGGTGAAACTATAATAAATGAGTTCTACTAAGCTTCATTCAATATAATTTGCAATATGGCGTACTAGCTTACGTTGGTAAGATCTAAGATTGCTCAACGTACATTATAGATTCTACTCTTATGTAAATATTCTATCCGACAATTCAATTTCGTATTGAATCATACACACCTGGCATCATGCTAATTTTTCAATTCTTTTCAACCAGTGAAGCCTTAAATAGCATAGCCTACATGCAGCGGGTGCCACGTTATAAGTAATAGGTTCTGCATTGCCGGGGTAATAATAGGTGTGATTGTTTTCATTCTTAAACAAATATGGATACGCCGTTTTGTATTTTTCTAGCGAAGCAACTAACGGGTGTTTTGAAATATTTTTCCATTTGTGTAATTTATATTTCAATCAATTTATGGATTTGTATTCAAAAGCATGGCTGTTTCTGATCTTTTCACACTTCTCCAGCCACCACTTCTACATCAGTGTTTATAAACATTATTGAAGCCGTTAGCACACTTAAAAGTATCACATCATGAATAATATGTAACTTGGTAAAAAAATTTCAGTCAATTAATTGATTCATTTCGAAAGAAATGGGTGATTTTGTTGTTAGGAAAGTATAACTTCAAGCTTTTACTTCACCATTTATATCATTTTGTGCAATGACTTTTTTAAAAAATGGTATGATTTTAATGCAGATAAATGGGATACACTGACACAGCACAAAAAGAACGAGCTCGTCTCACAATGATTGGACAAAGACCATTACAATATGCAATCACCCATTGCGAATTCACCAGCCGTAAAAAGTGCTTTCCTAGCCCTTATCTCTCTCTCTCTCTCAAAACTAAAGAGATTGAGCGACAACCAGTTCCTGTAGAACAACAAATGTATAGATACTTTATTATAAGGCCATATGTTCCACATTGGGAGCGGACGTGGATTAAAAATAAAAGTGTATAACCGCACTTTTGCAGATTTTTTAAGCCACCACACGAAAGGGAGATGTTAATTCCACTGACGTGTGAAATTCTTTTTAGTGATGGACTAAAAAAAAAATGTTTTAGTTTTACAGTCACCCTGTAGTTTCAGACATGCCTTTGTGGTGTGTACTAAACAAAACAATGTTATCATTTCAGTTTCTGTAATTTTAGTACAAAATTACAAACAAAATGGTACTAGAGTGTGACCAAAATACCAATGAATATTTATGACTCTCTGAATAAATAATCATAACAATCCAGTGGCATGTCATTCACTTGCAACAGCACGTAACTGACAACTGTTAATTTTTTGTTAGTTCAAGATTTTACTTATTAACTATATTTATTAATCGCACAAGTCCAAACATTTGCCGCCCCCCCCCTCTCCTTCACTGTCATGAAAAAATATGTTTTTTCCATGTCCATGCTCCTTATGTGAAGCGTACAGCCTATGAATTAAGGTATCTAACATATGTTTTTTTCTACGAGAACTGATTGTTAGTCTGACGCTCAACCTATATTCAGTTTGATGAGAATAAGGCAAGACGAGCACAATATTATTGGTAAGCTAATCGCTCTCATTACAAAGGGTGAGGTAGGTAATTTTAAAGAACACAGATATCCATGTCTCCAAACAGAATTCGTTAATTCGATTGAAAAATGAAATAGCCCAGACTGGGTCTCGAGCCCAGGCCTGACATTAAGACATTGTTTGAATTTTTGATAATTTTATATTTATATTAGAATATTTGAGTGGAATTTTTTGTTTTCGATAAATATATATATATATCGGAATCCAGTCGTACTATTGAAAATGCGAAACTCAATGACGAAACACGTGTCACACCTAGTCGATATATGCTACAATTTTTTTTTATCAATAATTCACTTTTAAAGTGTTCACTGTTCAACTGACTTGACACGGTGGAATGGAATAATAAAAATATAAAAACATTTTTAGTACATATTCCTCGCCATGAGCGAAATCAGTTCTGATCTAATAAATATAATGTGGAAGTATTACTAAAAATGTTTTATTACCAGTAATTGTTTTATTAATTTTTCACACAATAATAGTCGATTTGATGATTTTCTAATCAATTCTATTATCGACGAGTCACTTTTCTGTGAGATGAAAAACAGATTTCACCATATTGTCACTTGGCCCTGTCCTACCTGTGCATACAATGCTAGAATAAAGCGACAATAGATATTTGTTGAATATTTAAATGCTGAGCGACGTTTTGCAATAAGAGTCATTATCATTGTAAACAATTAATTATTAGAAATCCATTTTGGGATACTGGAAAAGTACTTTTAATTCTGTGTCAACATTTGCATTTTACGCAGTTAAAAACGACAATTTGGCACGCCACTGCATTTAAATTATTTCCACTATATCTAAGATATTTTTGTTTTTAAAAGTAAATATTGATTTTACAATCGATCAATACAATTTGTATAAAAGGCATGAATGCCATGTTTTTAGTGAAAGCGGTCAGTTTAAGGACATCCGTGCACTTGAAATGCATGAATATGCCGAAAGGCGAAACCCGGGTCGTTAGCGAAAATTTGATATTGAAATTTTACCAAGCACCTACAGTCAAAACTCTTAATGATTTTTTTATTCTATAAATTTCTAAAAATAATGATGTTAAACGAATTAATAACAACCATTTCTTGTATAAACGACTTATGTGGAGATGTTTCATTATAAATCAGTGATGTACAACCGGTGGTCTGCGGACCGAAACCAGTACTCAAAAATGTTCATTTTTCAAACTTGTGATTACAAAAAAGCAGATACATATGTGTATCTGGTTGTCGACGGTCCGCGAAACAATTTTTAAATTCTCACCGGCCAGCGGATGTAAAAGGGTTGACCAACACTGCTTTAAATAACGGATCGTAGGTTTTTTTTGCTAAATCTAACGCAAAAGAATGCTTTTTCGACTCGTATTCAAATTAGTTAATTACTTTATTTTAATGACTCTCAATTAACATGTATTTTAATGCGTTGTCCACTTGTGGTGTATATACAAAATAGTTAGTTAGGTTTCCTTGTGATATTCGTGGACTTTGATTATTATTGTGATTGACTTGTCTCCTGCGAAGTCTTTGATGCGTTGTGATGATGAATTCTTCTAATTCCTGTGCCCATTTACGTGACTGCTGAAGTTTGGTGACATCATCTGAAATAGAAACGTAAAAGGGTCAGATTTTGCACAAAGGGAATTATAAACACTCATAAAGATGGCTACAACCAAATCAGGCTGAATTCGAAATGTAGTATAATGGAGTCGTATAGTGTCAAAAGCAGAACTATACCTACGTGGACTCGGACAGAACTAGTGGTTAGTTCAAATATCCAACAAAAGTTTTTCGTGTTCTCGAAAAGTAGAAAAGTGGATTGTGATACTATACGACTTAATTGCATCTTAACTATCTGAAAACACGAAAGACGTCACGTATATCATTCGTCATCGAATGAGTGTGCGCGTGTCATTGTCACGACGCGACACAGTAATGAGCCCTCCTTTCTATCGCTAAACGGACGGCGAGAAAAGTGAACACACTTACACGCGTTTGATTGTATTGGTGTGAATTTAGCCCAGAATTTCAACAAAATCTCCGCGCAATACAAACTTTAAAACAGGACCAAGAGCCGTTAGAACCCTTTCAAAGTGAGGTGTCGAGCTGTTAAACATTCTGTATAAGTCACAAATGATTTTAAATTGCAATGCAGATGATATGGAAGATAAGGCGCGTAAAGAAAAACAATAATCGTTGCATTGTCTGATGGGAGCAATTAGCATCTAATGAGCAAGTGTAACGTCATCGAAAGATGGTCACTTAGTCTGTTATTACATCATTGTAAATAAGGTTGAGTGATGTCATACAATTAAAATGTAATAACTACGACTTACTGTTGATCGAAGATCATTATATGAGTAATAAGACAGCGTTTTCAATGGTAATTTATACTTACGTTGGCAATATTTAAGTTTGTATTATTATATAAAATAAAATAAAATATTGAATTACTTTATGGATTGTTTCATGCAACAAAGAACCAACCCTCAACATGCTAAATATGAGTTCTAGTTTAATGTGGTCAATTTTATAAGTACACAAATAACAGGTAAATATATTGTGTAAATATAAACGTTAATGTTATCCCCTTTAATGTGTTCACTGTCAATACTTGGCGGAATGGCGTTATAATAAAAATAATCAAACATTTTTAGTACTTATTCCACATAAAATGTATTGGATCAAGACCGGTTTTGCTAAGGGCGAGCATTGTCAACTGATAAGAAATACAACGAAACAGTGATATTTATACAAAGATTCAGTAATAATTACAAGGTATGACAAACAATTGGTATTATATCTAAGCAAATAAATTGAAGCAAAAAATATAAGAGGTCTTCAACAAGTACGAAAAATGTTTAATTATTTTTATGTTAATGTCATCAATCGACTATTATGGGAGCTTTATAGAACCAATCTTCTAAATAAGTTGCACGCGTGCGCGGCCACGCAGCAGTTTTAAAATTCCCTCTGGATTGACGCGCACTTGACAAGTTGTTGAATTATAATAAGTGTGGCCAAACTTTTTTTAATACGGGTGCCTTTTTATAAAATTTTTGGCGGCAATCGACTCTCAAAATAAATTGAATATATTATCATTGAAATAAAAGAGGATTCAGAGATGTGTACTTCAGTAAGCCAGACAGGTGGGCGTTTTGGAATAGCAACGCGATCGACGCTTTTGCCACTCCTGGTATATACGATCTTGAATTACTTTATGGACTGTATTATGCAACAAAGAACCAACCCTCAACATGTTAAAATGAATGAATTGCTGGTTTCATTTGGTCAATTTGATCATTTGGTCAACCACATATAACACTAGAGCATATTTCAAAATGTTGAGGGTTGGTTCCTTGTTGCATAATACTGTCCATATGCATAAATAAGATGCGATACTCATATTTATCTGATTAGAAATAAATAATAGGTATATACAATTTTAGTAGGTATGATATTAAAATGAACCCACATACATAAGATCTATTATTGACTTTGAAATGTAGAAAGTTCTTATCGTTTGAATCGAATTGAACTGACGGCCAGTTCAAGTATATCCGTGACCTTAAAATGCCTGAAGATTCCGAAAAGCGAAAACCCGGTTCGTTAGCGACAAAACTCGTGGAAAAGTACAAAATTCAAACGATTCACATTTGGTATTGAAATTCCATCAAGCAACCTCAGTCGAAATTCTTAATTTGAAATGTAGATTTGGCGATTGATAAAAAGACGATCAGTTGAAAATTGTCGCGATGAGCGAAACCAGTCCTGATCATTATCATAATACATAATACAATGCTTTTAAAACGTGAAAACATTTTTGACACATACGTAAATTTGGTCAAGAATAATATGTTGTCACCAGGGCTGCGGAGTCGGTAAAAAAAAGTCCGACTGCGACTCCGACTCCACAGCCCTGGTTGTCACACAGAAAAATGAATTTACATTGGTAGTAATATTGAAGCACCGAAGGGTCATAAATCATGAAGTAGCGACGTGCGGATGGGTTAAGTACTCATTCTGAATTGTCTCTAGTGAGTTGCGGGGAATACATTCAACTTTGATAAAAAAAAATATATGTGATCGATGATATAACTAATAGTGACAACTTCTTTTGAAATAATAAAATCTCGATTATATTTTGCGACAACTTTGGCCTGGGCCTCTCAAGTGCTCAATCCGCCACTGCTGCCCGAAAAACAGAGAGCTCTCGAAGAACGACTCCAAATCTATCTTATCTTAATTGAATATAATAAGTTCCACATTTGGAGTGAACACGGTTATAAATAATGCTAAGCGACAATTGTTTTCTTTAAATGTCACTAATTGACTATAATTAGTTAATGATGCCTTTCACATAGCTTTAAATATGGTCGTAATTTAAATTTAAAATTTAAGTACATCCGCGTTCTAAAGTATAATACAATCAAATGCCTGCAGGCCAAACATGGTTTCTTAATTATTGCGAAAATGATTGACTGAAAAGAAAAAATAATTCAGAGTAAGTCTAATGTTATTGATATAAGAACAATACAAACTAAACTAAATTGAAGGAAATTGTATGGTAAGACTCTATGGTATAATTCTAATAGAATTTATTAATCATATCTTTGTGGGTGTTATACTATATGTACATATATGTCACAGTGAAAATGTATCAAGTAATAGATTTGTATGACAACATAATTTCACTGGTCACAATCAGGGAAATTATTGGCCCAAGTCGATGATTTGCCGGCCTAATATTTTGGTTTGCTTCAATGAAACAAAATCAGCAAGTAGTCCCTTTCATAAAAAGAGAACCAAAAGAAAACACAGACAAACATAGGGCTGAAGACAGTGGCGGTTGGTGACAGAGTATTAGGGAGTACAAAAAAAGATTCAACTATTTTTGCAAGAGTTCTTTCCTATTCATTGGATTTTAAAACACTTCTATAACATGGACTTTCAATTCAAAAGTTCTCAATACCAACGGAGTGCCAGTCTTATGAATTTTTGGCTGTCCGTAGTACGGAAAAATAGTTAAATCTTTTTTTTTACTCCCTATACTATGTTTTTTTCTACTCGATGTTCGCTCCTAATGTGGATCATATCATCTCCTAAAGGATGTTGTCTCAACATAAGTTTTTAGCTCGGACTGATCGTTACTTTGTTGTTCAACCCCTCTTTTTCGAATAGAGTTTTTACGGATAGAAAGGATAGGTTTAGGATAGAACTAGTGGTTAGCCCATCATTCTCTTTTTCAAGATCGGAATAATGTGGGAGACAATTAGAGATAGTACAGATATCCATGACTTGGAACACTGATAAATATTTCGATTGAATATTGAATCTGCCCGGACTGGGACTCTATCCTGTAAGCTCCCCAACTGAAGGGAACGATGTTGACACTCGACCACGGAACGTTTTCTTTTTTACCCTCCTTGGAATATTATAAAGAAAGTTTACTATCTTAACCACATTTGAGAACTAAGCACGCTGTATTCACTTTTTCTTATTGTCAGTATCATTAAATTAAATTACTGAAAAAAACGGTATAATGTTTCATGTATATTTGGCGCGAAAGTTTGAGGGAATAAAATATAATTATCGCACGAATTTTAATATTTGAGAATCACGCGCGAAGAGTGATAACGAGAGGGGCGCTCAAAAAGAACATTGACATTTTATTTATATTTTTTAATATCGCGTATCAATGTCATTGGTTTCCGTTACGGAGCGCGGAGGCTCAAATCCCACTCAAGGCAGATTAATTTTTTATTCGAATTAATGATGTCTGAAATATTCTTACACATCTATCCGGTTGAAAGCCATGTCCTAATCCTATCATTTATATGCCTAATGTCATCGAAAAAGAGTGGTTAAGTAATTGAGTCGTGCACTTGATATGCCCAAAGATACTGAAAAGCGAAACCCGAGTCGTAAGCGAAAAGTAAAAGATGAAAACAATTCATATTAATCAATCAAGTAATCGAGTAACAAGCAGTCCTTGTAACGAAAAAGCTTCTGTTGAGATATGCTGTTGAGTCTTACATAAAAAGCTTACATGACGGAAAATAAATTATCAGTTGATATACATATTGAGAAGACCTTTATTCCGGCTCCCTCGTAAATCGAGAAGGAGCCTCCTATCCGACACTCAGGAAGAGGGATTTATGGGGACGGAGTAGGAGAAACATGGTACTCTTATAAAGAAAAGACGATCCCAAAGCGTTATGTGGGTGCGGTTAGCATCCATTATTTAATTGTTTAAGATTTACACAGACGTTATACAACACACAAATATTACGATAGCGAAGAAGATATCAGGAATTTGAAACGAATTTAATTCTTAGTGAGAGGATTAGGCGCGTGCATTCTCAATGCCGTCCAATCACTCACTGCTGTATGAAAACAAACGGTTACTTTAGAAAGAAAAAACAATGGCCGTTTCAAAAATCGTTAACACGTGCGCCCGCCGATAAGGGATTATTTATCGCCTAACGAACTTTTTATGAAGCAAATGCACTGTCGGGCGTCAAGAGATAAGAGAAATTGAAATAACTCTATATTGAATCGCTATAGATTTCAATATAGATTATTATAAGAATGAATTTATTTCCTGATATCGACTTAAACTCATAGACTGAGGTGAAAAATAGATCGTTCGAGAGAGTTCTGATGACCTACCACATAAGGCGGTGTCAAAATGTATCTCAGCTGTTATATCATATATGGTCAAATGCCAACTTTTTTAGAGTTTTACGTTTGTTATCCCTTGGCATCGACTTGTTAATAGATGCACCTTTGCACTCCTAAATATATTATAGTTTTTCCTCCAGCAACTGGTACAAGATTTGAGAATTTGATTAAAGTCATAGGGTTTGCGTATTTATCATGATAAAACGAAATAACGAAAAATTTACCACATTATGACATGTTTCAAACTTTAACTAAGCCGCACAATCCAATAAATGCGGTTTTTTAAATAAGGATAATTGAAAATTAATAAAAAATAGTTTTGCAACCAAGTTTTACAATGTCAAGCAGGACTCGCGCGATAGTAATTTCGCGTTACCTTTACTGATGTGGAGCTAGACTGAAATAACTTTCAGAACGCTCTTCCTCTTCATGTATCGAAACGGAGCTCGTAATCATCAGACCGTAAATTGTATGAGAAGATCAGACAACAATGAAAAAATCTTCATTCTCCGTTGTTTGTTTTCCGATTACCTATGCATTTTTACAGTGCGCTTACTCGATCTATACCAGTGGTTTTCGTGTGCGGCCATCAGAGGATTTAACTGCGGCCACCAACAGCTTTAAGTTAATTTTTCAACAAAGACTATGAAAATGAAATATTTCGTATGCAATTTATACAAATAGAAAATAGAGAAAGATGTTTTGGTCAATTTGACATATGTACGTCAAACACAAGACTCAAAAAAAAAAAAGGTGCGGCCACCAGACATTTCCGTAGGACCCCGCTTATGTTTACGATGCGGCCGCGGTGCAATTTTACGTGAGAACCACTGATTTATACAAAGGTGAAATATTTTACATTTTATACAGGCTTCGAAATAATCAATACAAAGGTTGACAAAATTAACAATGTCAATTATTGGTGGAAGGGGATTAAATAATAGTTTGATACATAAAACACATTCACAGGTTGTCTGATATAGACCGAGAGCCATTCTTCTTGATGACCCTCCATAGGTAGAGACGAAAAGAAAGAACTTGAAGCTC
The DNA here is from genome assembly GCA_028554975.1 of Himalopsyche kuldschensis. Lineage (NCBI taxonomy): Eukaryota > Metazoa > Arthropoda > Insecta > Trichoptera > Rhyacophilidae > Himalopsyche > Himalopsyche kuldschensis. The sequence continues at coordinate 288,643 of JAHFWI010000031.1, read as the reverse complement.
TTCAAATAGATATAAAAAAACTACGACCTCATTGCTAGATTCGGCAGCGAAATCCGGGATCCCGGTTTCGCGAATAGCCCTATGTGCCATGGTATACTTTATTATATCATAAATTCAACATCTATTTATAGTAAAAATGTTTATTCATTCGCTCACTTCGAAGCGGAAACGTGCACACACGCTCGTGACAATTTTATTAGATTTTTTTAAAAGACTTCCGTTTTCACGTAATGGCGCGGAGATGGTTTAATTCAAATCACGTCAGAATGTATTATATTATTGTTTCCGTGGATTCGGTGGAATATTTTAAGGGATTCATTTTGATATACAATTAAAACTGGTGACTTTGGAATTCAATTGGTTGTGTTACAAGTCGTAGACATCTATTTACGTAGTAAAAATGTTTATTCCCGCTCGCTCGAAAAAACATGACTCATTGTCCCGTTTGTCGCGTTACGCCGAAGCTCGTGACAAGCGATCGGCCTACCGTTCGGATTTCCCGCATTTTCTCTCTTCCACTCGATTGGTCGATGCTGAGTAGAAAAGAATTCAAATCACGTCAGAATGTACAGTACCTATTGATCTGTTTACAACTGTTTATAAAGTGAAGTGAAATGTTAATGTGGTTTTCATTGTTTGTATTACAACAACAATTGCGGCAATAAAGATAATTAATTCTTGCATATTAAAAATCTGATTAACGTATAACAAATATACAAAATATCGTATCCATACAAAATAATGATAATTCAATAAAAATGATTCCATTTTATTCATAAAAGTATGCAATCATTTCATCAATGTTTTCTTATGACGTTGTCACGTTGAACTATCGTCCGTAAACCGATTTTACAGACACCAATTTTATTTTATTTATGTATAAGATAACAATCAATTAGTAAGTCTCAAAGAGGATACTCGTCAATGCTATAAAATTACACGACAAATAGAAAAACAAAGTAATCCATTTTTACTATATATATATTTTAAATTATATTATATTATCAATCGAATTTCTGTTTTTGGTGTTCTTTGATGAGATGGTGTCAACCAGAGATGTTCCAGTGATTATTCCGCGTATTATTTACTAATTGTAACGCATGTTTCGCTTCCTTCGAAGGCATCTTCAGACTAACTATCACAAAGCTTGCTTAATAACGAAGCAAAATGGATTATAATATTTTAAAATGATAAATTACAAAATGGAGTTTGGGATTTTTCCCTTTTGCGGGAAGCAATGAGGTTTATAGAAACAAACCAAGTAAATAATTATACTACCAATGACGTTAGTATTACAAAATATTTACCAATGAGATGCAATCAATTGGGAAGAGTTAAGCACATTGGAAATAAATTAAGCAGTGGCGAGCAACCTGTCGTATTTTGGATAATATTTCATTAATAATACTTCCCTCGTTGGTTTCCCGGAAAAAAAATCCCAAACTCTATTTTTAACTTATCATTTAAAAAATGGAATCAACCTTGCTTCATTACTGCAAACTTTTCAAAAGTAAGTCCGAAGATGCCTCTGCATGGGGCAAAACACGTGTCACAATTAGTAGCACAATACCTAGAGTAATCAAAGATATTTTATATTAGACTTTATAGCTGACTATTCGGAATACAAAATCCACAGTCCTCGACATATCTTATATATAAAACCGAAACGGGGGATGTATGTCTGTAATTCCCTTTTGCATTGTTGTTGCAAGTTCAAACAAACGAATTGATTTCGCTCGCGAAAGTTTCGACGGTAAATTTGTTTCGTTATCAATGTGTGTGTAGAGACTCCAATTACTCGAGTATCGAGTAGTACATATATAAAACCGAAACGGCGTATGTAAATATGTCTGTGGGTCTGTAATTCCTTTTTGCATTGTTGGTCATTAAGTTGCCATAAAAACGAATATGAAAGAAAATATGTTTGTTTTTTTTATCGGCGAAGACATTTAGTCAAAATGTGATAAATTAGTCTTCTACTGAACTTATCCCGGCTTTTATTTATATAATAATGTTTTTATTTACGTGAAGGTATTATTTGACATTTCTTTTGACAGCAAATTAGATTTTTTCCTTGAATTTTGACATTTTAATGGGCGAGAATGGGGCTGTCAATATATGAAAGGGGCTGTGAAATGTCAATGCCAGTCTGAAATGTTCATTTTAATTGAGTCTGAATTTACGCGCCGAGGTGAACATAACCCCAAACTGGTCCGAGCGAAGCCGGGTTCGAACACTAGTTTATTATAAGAATGATAAAATCAAACGTAATAATATTTTATTTGGGTTGTTCTTATCGTATAGATACCGATATAATGACGTCATAGTTGCTCGATTTACCGGACGTAAAAAAACGTTGCGGTAAAAGCTTGAATCCAAAATTATAATTGGATTCATCCTTTTGACAGTTTTTACTAGGATATCACGATCTGTATCTGCCATTTATCGTCAATTGTAAGTCGTAATTTGTAAAAGTACAAACATGAATGAATTGTAAATTTAACTGTTAGACGTATTTTATAATTACACTAGTGTTCGAACCCGGCTTCGCTCGGACCAGTTTGGGGTTATGTTCACCTCGGCATGATTTGCAATGGCTACACACCGGAAGGTACAGGAAGGAAAGGTTAACGTCTATCGATCTGCATTCATACCTCCAACTACCCGATTTTTGACTAAGTGCCTTCCGCCAGTATACCGACAATACTACAGACACGTGATTAGTCACCACTTTAAAATAATACGTATGTGTTCATATAATATACGAATATCACGATATCGTGAGTATTATAATATGGGCACAATTATTCATGATGTGGCCGATAAAGAATTCCCAACAGCTGATGACTCTATAGGTGGAGTCGACGCGAAAACAAAGCAACGAACAAAACATTCAAAATACGTACATACAAGCAAAGAAAGAAATGTTTAGACTGATTTGCGATACAGTAACCATTGTTTCAAAATGAACGTTTCGGCCTGAAGGCTAAATTCCGGTTGTCTTTATTTCCTGTGTAGAAGAATGCTTCAACCACCATAGTTGTATGGTCTTTGTCTATTTCACCCCGACATACACATACATCTGTCAGTATTATTTATTTTATTTTCTAATGAATTAAAACTGTTCCCTTTTCACACACCCATGATGTAAAACATAGGTTCTCGGGTGACGACCCATTTTTATAACAGCCATGCTCCCGCGACCACCATTCAATTCAAAAAGACATTTTATAAGGTAATTTAAAAAACAATGAAAATATTTTTTTTAGTTGACTGTACAAGTTGGCGACCCATGGATTGGGAATCCGTGATTTCATCTTCAGCATTTCTCTGAATGAAATCTATATTTTTTTTTCACTTTAATTAAAGCAAGGCTGTGGAGTCGGAGTCGTGGAGTCGCGGTTTTTTGGTTGGAGTCGTAGTCGTCGCGGCGTTTTGGTCGAAGTCATAAAAAACTTTTGAAAAATTTGAACTCTTTATTTATGCATATGACATGGAAAAATTGGCTATTGGCAGGATTGGTTGGATATTGAATATAGTTCACATAGGAAAGGTATAAAAAAAACGATACAAAATTAAACTTTTTTTTGTCGAAGTCGTTGTCAGAGCCGTGTTTTTTGGTAAATTTGGGGTTGGAGTCGTGTGTTTTCAACGACTCCATGGCCTTTCTTTAAAGACTAGCAATGCCATCTCCGGATAAGCTTCAACTATAAAATATGTCGATTATAGAATATATCGCTGGAATAAAGGGACTTGCCTTAAGGCAGATTCATTATAATATCTCTCATGCAGGTTTATTAGTTCGCGACGCGTTATCTGGCGAAGGGCATATCAGTTACATGACTATTTTCATCTCATGAAACAAATTATGAACATCCCTGACGGATGATAAACGTCCTGGATCTTATAATAATTGGACAGCTTCATTTGATTTTGACAACTCCTTAGTCCTGGATGCAGGAAACAGTGGAAGAGGACAAAATGAATAAAAGGGACATTAATTTGGTTAATCATTGTAAATAATCGACGTTGACGATACCCGGTTAACAGATATTAATAAAACATAGAATTAATTAATTGATTTCGGTTCCTTTTTGAATAGTCTGAATTACTTGTCATATAATATATGAAATTATATATTTGGCCAATGTTTCACTTTAAAACGATATATTTTGTCGTGTCAAATAGTGAATATTAGTTCACAATGTAAAACTTTACGCGGGACACGTTTGTAAAGGAGTTGATATTAATTGATTACCTTGGAAGTCGATAAAGTCCTGGAGGGACTTCCCTCCTCTCAAGGTCATCTCCTCCGAGGCCAAGACCTGCCACCAGTTGCAGGATCTCCCTCTCTTTCTTCAATTCTTCGCGACCGTTCTCCACCTGGAATCGAAAAGCGACTCGCAATTATTTAACTACTTTTTTTTACTTATCATTTTTAACAATTTATTTCGATTACTGGTTCGACATTTGAGGCAACTTAAAATGTTCGAAACAATTTAAATTGCCTCAAATAATAAAACATAAGTAAATTTGGTATTATTGTATTTTTAGTGTAGTAGAAAAGTGTAAATCGTTAAAATATTTAACACAATGCTCAGAGTGGAGTGCACACAGTTTTGCGAAGGCCATCAAATGCAAATTAGCATGTTAATTATCAAATTAACTAAAAGGGCCTGTTAACATAGTGTTAATAACATATTAATGTTATTATGTATTAGACAATTAGACGATATGTTATATGAAAAGCTACATCTACAATAAATCTGTTCATCCAGATCTGTGTATGTAGCGTCAGTTCAAGTTCATTAGTGCACTTGAAATGTCTGAAGATGCCGAAAGGCGAAGCCCAGGTCGTTAGCGATAAATCTCATGGAAAAGTATATTTTCGTATAAGTGATATTTTCGAAAGATTCGGCGGTATCTTTGTGGAAGTTCATTTTCATATAAAGTTTAATGTTACTTTTACTATTCCACGTATTACTAATTGTGATACGTATTTTGCTTATTTCAAAGGCATCTTCGGACTTACTATCCATGTTAAAATCCATCAGGTACCTTCAGTCAAAATCCTCAATTAAATCCGTATACATTGTTTAGTGAAACCTTGATTCTACGTTATTCAAGGGACCTGAAAATAAAAGATACAAACGGTAAACTGATACGGGAAAGCTTAATGAAATTAAAATAAAAGTTATTTTTTTAAAAAAAATGTGATTTTTATTATTTAAAAGTTCTTTCTACTTAGTTGCCCCTGCGCTGTTTAGCACTTCTATTCCCAAAAAGACCCTCCTTAACTCACGTAATTTTCTAAAAAAAATCATCTTTATTCTTACGTGCGAATATCTATCTCTCTTCCTATCAATATGTGTGATCAAAGTTGGTGGTGTAGTCCTATACGTTTTGCTATGAAATGAGAAATATTTAACCGAACTGGCAATCGGGATAATATTTGTGACAGTGCCATATTTAGACGATGTAATAGATGAACGATTTATGCGAGATTATTTACCATTGTATTTATGGGTGTTTCTTGGTAGATACTATAAAAAAATGACGATTCATGCGGGAAAACGGTGAATGCGAGAGCCGTAGATCAGGGTTGCACTGTATTATGAAAATCGTTAAGATTGGTTATTTGTCAATTTTCCTGGGTAAGAAAGAATTAAAACTTATTTTTTTTAATAGGATACGAACGGACGTATTCTTTTACGTTTTAAAGAAGTTTATAATAATTTCCACGAATCATTTCCTGGCAGGTCTCAAAACCACACATCACACTTGACGGTGTCGTCGCACACAGATGTTAAATGACTAATATTTTTTTTGGTTACGTATTTTAACTATTTTTTAAAAGTTTTAACAGAGACCAGAGTGTTATGGTGCTTAAAGTAGAACAATTTATTTTGCGGTATCAGAATGTAATATCGGTTATTCGATAAATCAACGTCGTAAGTGTCAATTGAATACTGTTAAGTAGAAAGGTTCTAAAAACCCATATTTTACGTGGAATTGGTGCCAAGTACTATAATGCGTGAAATAGCAAAGAGGCTATGGCTTTAGAAGTCAACAGACAGCAGTGCCTCTAGTTCATGTTAAATCAAGTTTTCAAGTTTATTTTTTAAGTATGTCGTGAAAAAAGGAAGCTGTTTTGTAATTTTACTAACAAAAATGAATACATGCTTTTGACAAATATTCTTTTTTCTTTCTCTGCCACACTTTTGAGTCATTGCACCTTTCTAATCAATGATATTCAATTGTAAAATTCAGTGGTTGCCAAAGCGTCGATCGCGTAGCTATTCCAAGTCACCCGCCTGTCTGGTATACTTGTAAACATCTCTGATTCTTCTTTTATTTCAATGACAATAAATTCAATTTATATTGTGAGTTGCTCGCCGCCCGCTGTGGTAAAAGTTTGGCCATCCCTGGTATAATTCATAGCTTTTCTAGGCGTAGTTTAAAAAATGCTAGAATGTAACTAAGAAGCATCTGTCTATTGGCAGATAAATGATTTACAATTATTTCAATATTGATTTGTATGTATTAACCTTTTTTATTACTTCTTCGTTGTCATTGTTCTTTCGGAAAAGCATTCAATAAATAATTTCATGTGTCAGGTAATTTACACTTAATCTTTGAGCGTGAAAATTATGTCATAAAAATGCTAACTGTTTTCTCTTTAGCGAAAGTTGACAACTCGCGTCAAATTGTTTTTCCGGCAATTATCGCGTATGTGCACATGTGCCACTATCAAGCGATTCGAGTAGATGGAGCTTGAAATAGGTTTTCTTTATTGTTTCAACCTAAAATATGAACGGTACAAGTTGGTCACTAAACTATTGCTTAAAAAAATTTAATCCAATGCTTTATATTATGTAGTCAGTGGAGATGGCTATAAATTAAAATGGCGTGTTTGTTTTTATACATATGCAGTTAACTGTTCTATAAATCATTTATAAAACACACGACGTTTCCAACAAGAAGTCACATTATTAGCACGGAAAACTTTTTTTAAAAAAATATATCATATAATAAATTGTAATCGAAGAGTTTACTATTCACGAGAATATTTACGTAATTTTAAAATATTACATTTTCAAATAGCAGACAAAACATGGTACATAAAACAATGAAAATCCTCAAAACGGTTACTTTAAGTCATATATGGGTAACCACCGGCCGGCGAAATATTTTGTCCAGCCCTGATTCATCTCGGTGAAGTAATAGAGAAAGAAATTATTTCAAATCAGCAAATTTACAGATAGAATTGAGCTTCAGGGGAATTTATTGCTAAAATCACAATTTAACAACATTGCTTTCACGGAGTTTTATAAATTATATAATAGACGAATTTTCGCGCATTTGCAAGAAAAATCATTTGTATTTTTGGCAGCAGATATACGTGTGAACAGTTTTTTTCGAGGATGAAACACACTAAATCAAAAATTCGAACGAGGATAACAGATGAAAATTTCGAAAATTCTATGCGATTATCCTTAAGCAATATCATCGCCAATATTGATAGTCTCGTAATTCAATTACAAGGCATATCTTCACACATAATCAGTATATAATATTAATACTATGTCGCTCATTATATAAATAAAAAATATATAAGAAGTAACGTGTTTTATTGAACTAAATATTACTTTATTATGTTTATTAATTTGGCCGTTGACTCTGAGACAGAATGATAATTTGGCCCCGGACCTAGGAAAGGTTGCTCATGCCTGCTATTCGTTCCGGTATACTCGGGATCGATTTTAATGGATCTGTTCCCGAAGGCGAGATTGCTCCGATACATAAATTTTCTCACATCCATCCTGTCACAAAACATGGCGATAGTGATTCGATTAACAACCAGCTCAAAAAAAAATAACTTTTTTTTTGGTCGGAGTCGGAGTTGTGTTTTTTTAACGGCTCCACAGCCCTGATATTTCGTTAAAACTGTGCCATTGAAATATACAGGCTTTCTCCCGGTAGAAATGCCAACACTCTGATGCTTACAATTATGCACCAATACCCAAAGAAGGTCCATCAATGAGGTCTGCCGATACCAAGTAAGCTCGAGTACACATTCGTAGAGCTCGGAATGTTAGGAATGCGGGTCAGGTGGAGTTATTGGTCACCTGTGATAGATTTCGACACACCAACGTACGCCTGTGGCATACATTATTAAATCTTTACACACTTCGCTGGCAGTGTGTACGAAATCAATAATTGAAGACAAGAAATTTAGTACTTATTGTTTGAAATAAAGTGTTGAGTAATATCGCTTATTTTTCAAATGGCATTTTGATTTTTGTTCGACCTCTCGGCGAACCTACTATGTACATTAAGTGTGCCACACTTTTGAAAATATGTTTGTGAGTTTTTATTTTAGTTTAGCAATCTGAGGTCGACCCGCTTGTTACGCATTTTTAACGCGTTTTGTTTTTAATTTAAAACCAAATCAGGACAATACGTCAATGTTACTTGCAGTGGAATGAATATTACGAACATATATAATTTAATTTATTTAAATAAAATACTCAAGATAATTTACAAAATAAATTTATTTCTTTCGATATGAATATCTATAAATTATGAATACATTATTTAAAAAAACAATAAAACATTTTTGTACATATTCCACGATGAATTTGAAGATCAGTACAGGATTCGCTCATCGCGAGCATTTTTATCTGATCTTGAAAATTAAATTTCCGCCAAATGATAAAATAAAGTTAAAATAAGGAAATATTTTTATAAAGCATGCCTTAAATTGCAAAAAAAATGACCATGCCATCCTATAAAATATCGAGTCCAGCCAAATATCGACTCGAGACTAACCTTAGTCGACCACTTAAAATTTTCACTGTTGTATAAACAGGGTATACATAGGTTCTCAAACTTTTTCGGATGGTGACCCCTTTTTATGAAATCCATTCAACCCGCGACCCCCTAGGCCAGAATGAAAAAGGCATTTTTTTAAGGTAATTTTAAAAATCAACCAAAATGCATTAAAGTGATTATTTGTTAGTTGAATGCAGGGCTGTGGAGTCGGTAAAAAAAGTCCGACTTTGACTCCAGCATTTACTAAAACCACGACTCCGACATTGACCAAAAACACGACACCGACTCCGACTAAAAAAAGGTTAATATCGTCAATTTTTCCCTAATTCTCCTATTTATGTACATATATTAAATTAAATATCAACCCTATCAATGCGGCCAAAAGCCAAATTTGACATATTAAATGCAAAAATAAAAACTTTTCAAAATTTCCGACTCCGGCCAAAAGGCCGCGACGACCTCGACTCCGACTCCGGCCACAAAGCTCCGACTCCACGACTCTGACTCCGACTCCACAGCCCTGGTTGAATGTATAAGTTGGTGATCCCACAGATAACCTGACGCGACCCATGGGGTTGGAACCCGTGGCTTATACTATTATAGAAGCTGAGGATTTCGACTGAAGGTGGTTTTGTGATTTTGCACTTTTGCATGAGTTTCGTTACTTAAGTTTAGTTCAAGTGAATCATTTAAATTTCTATCAAGAAAATGATTAAAATTTTATCGTATCCATTTCTCATATTGATTCTATCCATATCTATTTGACACATACCGTAACATATTATCTTGTGGCATTCATAACTTAAAACCGGTAACCATCGAGATAAGTTTCTTTTATCCTAAGAGGTTGAGTATAGCCCTTACGACTTTATATTTCTAATCGTTGGTAAGCTGTTTAATCTTTGACAGATGATCTGTAGATTTTCAATAATTCTCTTATAGAATTAACAAAGAAGAGGTTCTTGACTCGCTATTGAATCTTGAGTCTTAGAATGTAGAATGAGAAACTGACTGCGATCAAGTTGAACCATCGCGTTGTGTTCCCACGATTAAAGATCACACACAGCTGTATTACAGTGTGCTCAGATACCGTGCCATAAGAGATGTTCACATTTAACATTAAAAAAAAACTATTATTATGGTCAATTCTGTAACGTTACTTGTAGTGCTCATTTTTTTCACCAAGAATTACTGTAGAAACCATATTAAAAACGATGGAATAATGAACAAATTTTTTGTTAGTAAAAATAATAAAACATTTTTAGTACTTATTCCACATAAAATTTATTGGATCAGGACCCGTTTCGCACATGGCGAGATAAGAAATACAACGAAGCAGTGATATTTACACGAAATTTAGGCAAGATTTACAAGGTATGACAAACAGGCACTTATTTTGTTTTTAATTTGTTATGAATCATTCATACTTAATTGATTTTCTATGCAATAGCTTACATTGCTAAGAGGTCTTCAACATTTTAATTATAGTCTATTTTTCTTGTATTTTGCTTCAATTTATTTGCTTAGTTGTAATACCAATTGTTTTTCATACCTTGTAATTTTTGCTATTGTAAGGTATTGTAACCTTAAAAATGTTTTCTTTTCAATCTTAGAATATTATGTATTTTATACATATTCTATATCACTTTTAAGGGTTTCAATACTTACTTGTGGAATGGCATAATAACAAAACATTTTTAGTTCTTATTCCACATTGGATTTATTGAGACCAGAGCCCGTTTCACTTATCGCGAGCATAAAAATCAGTTGATAATACTCGCTATGAGCGAAACCGGTCCTCATCTCGATACATCTTTTCTGAAATAAGTACTTAATATAAGCTTTTATTTTTATTAAAAATACCTTGTTTCGAGATAATAGTCTTTTTCTAAAATCATGAAATTGAAACAGGTAAGAGGTAAATGCACTTAGGCTTCTCCCAGTTCATTAGAAAGACACAGATTCGGATCCCCGAACGGAAAATTTTATTCGTTTGATGGATTTGTATCCAAAAGAAAGTGAACATGATTCATTTCTTACTTCAGCAAACGAAAGTAATTTTTAAGATAGAAATGATTTATATATGTACATATATATCTAGATTAATTTAAAGCATTGATCTGAAAACGTTTATCTTTTGGGCTGAAGCTATTTAAGAAACTTTTTCCTTAAATAATGTAATAAAATATGTTTTTTTACTATTTATACTGAACTACCCAACCGTATATTAATTGCTGCGAAGAGTCATAAAGGTGCAACTTATTTAAATACAGTATGGAAAAGAAGTTCTTTCATCAATAAAAGAATTTTTACCGAGTCACAATGACGATTAATTTATTTTATATATGTATCAAAACTGGTAATAGCAGTAGTAGGAAATAATATTGTTTTATTCAATGAAGTTTAATGAATTTATAAATAGTCCAGCGGTGAAATTTTTAAATCGCCCATCTTCCTTTCCCGTTTTCTGTCGGCCTTATATTTTGTTAGATATACACATACAAAAAATGTTTGTTTTAATTTTATTTTTATCCGGTTTTGCCCTTCGTGTGAGTAGATTTAGAATGGGATAAAGATAGCAATGAAGCAAAAATACAATGTATTCAATCTAACAATATGTCAATCGCTGTTCTCTTGTTTTTAATAAGAACTGTTAGAGGGTATTTTTCTCTGGCATCATTGCATCTAATTATGGTGTGCCGTAGTGCAAAAGTGGAAAATAGTCAGTATATTAAGTATGTTAAATACAATTTGATATATAATGCGGAAAACTCGTTGAAAGCCTTCTTTCAACTGACAAGACTTCAATATACCGTTTTGTGACCCGGCTTTCGTCTTAGTTCAATTTCACTTTTGTTCTTGATTGCATGAGATACGTAAAAGCGAAACCAGAGACGTAAATAACACAACAAATACAAACAAAAAAAAACTATAAACAAATATTATTTGGGCGCAAAAATGTAGATACGATCACAGAAATAAACATTAAAATATAAATGGACCTAAAAGTCCATGAGGCAGCTTTTCTTTTTGTATTTTAAGTCGAGTCGAAAAGAAGCGAAACTTTTGCTTCGCCTGTATGTGAGTTACAAAAGAGTTCATGCAATTATACCAAAGGCCAGTTAATATTTTTTTAATGTGAAAATCTTAAAAATTTACGGTGCTCGAGAGTTATTATTTTTTTTCCATTCTTAGTATTCATTGAATGTATGGCAAACGTTAAATATTTAGGAAAATATTTATTTCGTAAAATTTACGTGCTGTAAACACTGAGATATTTTAACTGTTAACTATTTATATTAATTACGGTATGATTAAGTGTATGAGAAAAAAAATAGTTTTTTTAGATTATATAATATTAATAATTGTACATACATAAGTGTTTATTTAGCCAAAGTAATTCTACAGAAATATTCGAAACGTACTGCCAATTTGACCAGTTAGTACGTATGGCTCCAATGTGGAGCATATGAACTCTAAGTGGAGCTTAATTCAACGGAAGTTTTTGGACGAGAACTGCTTGTTATTCGATCGATAAACCTTCAAACTTAATACAGTGGCTTGAAAATATATATTATATTATATTTATAATTTTTATTTTTCTCTGCTTTTGTGACAACGATCATAACTGAGGTATTTAAATTCTTTTGATGGATTCGGCGGTAACTTTGTGGAAGTTCATGTTAGTATGAAATATTCATTACTATTTCATGAATTATGTTTAAAAGGTTTGTTCCTATCCTTTCTGACGCTACTACCTTTGAGGTTGAGAAGCTGAGTAACAAGATATTTTAGAAATTTCATTCGTTAGAATTTTGCACTTTCGCCTTTCAACATCTTCGTGCATTTTAATTGCACGAATTGCAATTGCCAGAATGTGAAACCCAGGTCGTTAGTGACAAAACTGAAGGAAAAATACAAAATTAAAATGACTCAAATTTTATATTGAAATTATTACGTGTAATCGTTCTGATGATATGATCGTTATTTCGGTATTTGAATTGCGAATACATTCAAAAATAGAATCATATTCAAAATTTTCTTGTTTGGTTGTGCATCATATCGATGATAGGTAGCGAGGCAAAACGAGGTGTGACGGGATGCAGTAGAAGTGAGTCAACAGGCTGCATGCGGAACACTTCTTTGCTTCGTATAATCACTGCACTCGAGCTAGGGTTTCCAATCCCGGGTTTTCGGGATTGCAATTAGTCGATCCCGGGACCGGTCTCGGCTTTTGAAATATGTTTTAATGGTCGATATTTTTCATATTATACATGTCAATTGATCATTAAAAATAGTTAAAAATAAATACTATAACTATATTTTTATGAATGGTATATTTCGGTTGTTTAACCATTATTTAAGGACGAAAATATTTTATTGAAATATAATGTATAAATATGTTAATATCGGTCTCGTTCAAATGCGATCTGATAACTTAACTAATGTTATTGTAGTAAAATGAATAAAAAAGGTTTTTATTGATAGCAAATCCATTACCATCCAGAATTTTGGGATCGATTTAAGAATTCTATTCATTTGAAATTCATAAAAACATTTATTTATCATCATAAAAAATTAGCTACAGTTTTGGTACATGATATTTTTTTTCCTCCTAATTCAATTCAATCCAATGATTTTTATTCGATGCTGTCATCAATGCGCAACGCAGCAAAAAAAATATTCTATAAACCTCTGGTGTTCCAAAGATGACACGTGAAATAAAACGAAATATTCGTATTTTTATAAATAAATGAATCGGGATTATGTTTTTTTTTTCCCGGTGCTCATCAGGTATTGCAAGCAGGGCTGTGGAGTCGGTAAAAAAAAGTTTCACTCCGACTCCAGCATTTACCAAAACCACGACTCCGATTCCAACTATAAAAGTTTAATATCGTCACTTTTTTTTGTCTAATTTTCCTACTTTTGTGTATTCAATTAAATATCAACCCTACCAATACGGCCAATAGTCAAATTTGACATATTATATGCAAAAATAAAAAGTTCAAACTTTTCAAAATTTTCGACTCCGAGTACGACTCCGGCCAAAAAGCTCCGACTCCACAGCCCTAACTTGGTTGGAGTTGGTTGGCATACCAACGTAAGCGCATTCCTGAGACAAACGAATATCGACGTAGCTCAATACCAGATTGCCAAATAATCCAATAAATTGTTTGGTCACAGAAAAATATTAAAATGCAATACATAAACGACTGAGAAAACAATTTATGTCACGAGCTAAAAATCCCAACGGCTCTGGCTTACATAATATTGTTTGAGTAAGCCAAGATCTATTTGTGTTGGCACGAATGTGAAATTACACTGTGAATTAAATAAATATTCCATGCTTACAGAATTTTGAAAGTTGAGCAAATATACGGCAGAGTTGAGCGGTACGTGATAGGTTATTTAATAAAGTTTTATTAAGCGACCGTTTTTTTAAAATGGCGGATTGATTCGTTTTATTTGAATATGGAACGATGTAATAGTAATTTAATTATGTTCAATTAAAGCACTTGCTGATATAATTAAGTATTTCGACTGAGGGTACTTGATGGAATTTCAATATCAAATTTGAATTTTTTGAATTTTGTAATATTCCATGAGTTTTGTCGCTAACGACCCGGGTTTCGCCTTTCGGCATCTTCAGGCATTCCAAGTGCACGGATGTACTTGAATTGACGCGTAGTAAACAGTTTGTATCGTTTATATATAAAAATATAAGTAGATCACTAAGTTAAAAAGTTATTAAAATGTAAATTAGCGAAATTTGAATGAATACAAGTTTTAATGAATTAAGTGGGTTTGTTATAATTATGGGGATTTTTGAAAATATTAATGAACAGATGATAACATAAGAATATTTAAAATAAATCTAGGGTTTTATTCGGCCTCTCGTTAATGAGTTGATTGATTTCAAGCCTTTGAATTAATATTAATGATAGTAAGTGAATTGATATTTAATAATAGCAAGTGCTTGAATTGTAAATAAATGACAATTATTAATAAATGACAATAAATTAAAAATAACAATTGTTTAAAAGGGTACAACAATGGCGAATTAGGCAAATAAAGTTGCTCGTTCAAAATTGGCAAACTGTTGAGCTGAGCTCGATTAATCTCTAAGATTTCTTGATAAAATAGTTTAAACTCACCCCTGTTAGTATGTAACAAATAAATGCCTGAGTCAGAATTAAACGTGTGGTTTTCAAGAATTAAATGGTTGGCGAAGATGGAGGTTTTTAAGCGAAAAGCGGCTAAATGCTCAGCCACTCTTATATTTAAGGTTCTAGCAGTTTTACCAATATAAAATCTGGGACAATCACTACACTGCAATCTATATGTCCCAGATTTGTTTTCATAATCTATAACATCTTTATTATTTATCAATAATTTACCTAAAGAGTAAGAACTCTTTAGTACTCAATAGAAAGCCGGTCTAACACTTTCTGAGAGCTGTTTCTTTATCTTTAAACTGGTGTGTCCTAAGGGATTAATAACGAGCTGCCGAAAGGCAAAACTCAAATTTAAGCACTTGCATATGCTATTTTAAGATTATCTCCAAATGCAGCTTACATCAAATATTACAAATATAAATATGATAAACACTCAATACTTTTATTATTCAGGTGAATGCGATTTATCAAATGACTTGTAAAATATAATAAAAAAGAAAATTGATTCCAGGGCTGTGGAGTCAGAGTCGGAGTCGTCGCGGCGATATGGCCGGAGTCGAACTCGGAATTTTGAAAAGTTTGAACTTTTTATTTTTGCATTTTATATGTCAAATTTGGCTTTTGGTCGCATTGATAGGGTTGATATTTGATTGAATACACATAAATAAGAAAATTAGAGGAAAAAAGTGACGATATTGAACTTTTTTAGTCGGAGTCGGAGTCGGACTTTTTTTCACCGACTCCACAGCCCTGATTGATTCACTAAATGAAAAAAAAAACAATACTGTGGTATCCTTAACCGCTTCGGGCCCCGGGTTTATATATCAGCCCGGTTGTAGAATTAAATTTACCAAAACTAAAAGTATTATAAAATAAAGGAAACGGTCTTACCAATTGAATATATCCAAAAAATTTCATGTCATTATAGAAGTCACTGTTGTTGAAGGAAGTTGATCCTTACAATACAAATACAGTGAAACCCCGATTCTACGTTTTCCAAGGGACCGTATAAAACAAACGTTAAATGCGGGAAACAATGAATGCGGGAAAGTTTTATATATGAACTAAATGCCGGATCTGTAGAAAATTAACGCACCACGCGAGAAAACGTATAATGCGAAAACTTAATATCGGGGTTCCACTGTACAGCAATATTCTTCTCTACATCATACATCACTTTTAAGGTGTTCACTGTCAATACTTGGTGGAAAGGCATTATAATAAAAATAATAAAACATTTTTAGTACTTTTTCCACATGAGATTTATTTCATCAGTACCGGTTTCGCTCATGGCGAGCATTATCAACTGATAAGGAATACAATAAAACAGGGGTATTTATGCAAAAGTTAAGTATGAAAAAAAGGTATGACAATGTATGTTGATTTACCAATTGTTTGTCATACCTTGTTTTCATACTTAACTTTTGCATAAATACCACTGTTTTATAATACAGCATGAATAAAGATCCATGAATATCATAGGTGATACCCGTGGTCCGAAGAGGTTAATTCAAAAATCGAGCCAATATGAGTATCTAATTGTAAGCGAATTTCTGAACCAAACGTATAAAAAATGATATTTCAAATTTACTGACAGTTTCGAAAAATATGTGATAGTTCTACATTTGATACTAGACGACTCATATCACACTAATTAACGTATTTGTAATTTGGTTGCGTATGAATGTACTGTAATTAGATCATTCGGGACATTATGTGATTGTTTTTTTTAAATGAAAAATGGTTCGTAACATGTAAAGCAATAGTTTATACGACTTCTGTATGGGTATGTTGTCATTATTTAAATAATTCCGTAATACAAAAGGCGTGAACCAAATAACGTTATTTGTTTTACTTCAAAACGCGCGATGGTTCGTAAATGTCCTTTCAAATTGAAACCGTGTCGACTGATATGCATTTGGTACACACCGTCAACGATTTGATGCGGGGCGAGGTCTTTAACATCTAACGAAGAATTGTGTTTAATTGTTTGTTCATTTTTTACCGAAACATGCAGTCAATAAAATATTGATGAATCATATTTAATTGTTAAAGTAATTTGTAATGTCCGGTTCGTCGTGGCTTCCGTGACGGACCGCACGAGTTCGATTACCGGTACCAGCAGATTTTTCAGTCGATAAATCGATTCTGATCAGAGGCAATGGGTATGTGTGTTGTTAAAAATCGCTTCCCACTTTTCCGATCCCAAAAAAGCGACGCTTAGCGAGGGCAATTAGCTAACCACTAGTCTTGTTTGATCTTTTCAATCCCTACTCTCTTCGGGTAGAGGGGTTGATCAACTGAGTAACAAGCAGTTCTCGTCGAAAAAACAAGCTGTTGAGGTAAGCCCTATGAGGAGTAGATATGCTCCAAGCTAAAATTATTCTTTAATTGAATGAAAGGAGTATCAATATCAAATTCATTTTTTTTACTTCAATTTATTTGCTTAAATGTAACTTGTAATACCAATTGGTTGTCATACCTTGTAATTCTTGCTTAACTTTTGTATAAATATCGCTGTTTCGTTGTGTTTCTTAACTGTTGATAATGCTCGCCATGACCGAAACCGGTCCAAATCCAATAAAATTTATGGGGAATAAGAACTAAGTGAAGACCTTAAAAGTGATAAATTAAAAATTGTTCACAAAACAAATATTGATCCAGTGCATCTCTTTGTGGGATCAGAAGAGTGGGAAGGGATTTTTAAGAACAATCACACTAACTTTCGAACATAAACTATTAATTGTAAGAAAAAATATGCTCGAACCCAGCCGGTCCGTCACGAAAGCCAATGACGTTAAGCACTGCACCACGGACGGGGAAAAATTTATATATTAATCAAATCACTTTACGTGTCGCATCGCAAATACCGGATTGGATCCCTCTTCAATTGTCAGCGTTTATGTGCGACATAGCATCATTGCATAATAATGAATTATTCTGATGGTATATTTGCGTGCAAGCAGTGTCATTTAAAATCGCATCGTAATCACTCAGTATTGAAATGAAAACTAGGCAAAAAAAAGTATAAATCAGGCAAATCCAAGTCTCAGAGCGTGTCTTGCAACCTTTACACCGAGCCATGTGTAAATAATGGCCATTAATTTTAATTTAAAAATGTAGATATTGCAATTAACGCCATTGTTGATTATTATGACGTTTTTTTAGTAATCAAATACAAAATATTAAATTCCAGTGTCAACTTAGGTTGCGGATAGGGTTTTCAATGCCGGGATCTCTGTTGATTTTAAATACCTGATGAAATTTGACTTACGACCATTTCGAATTACGTCCTAGGTGGTGGAACGGAACCCCGTCGTTAGTCGAGAACTGACTGTACAATTATTGTCGAAGTTATTTACAGTCACGTTCGATGTCGTACAGTTATTTGAGTAACTGAATGATTGTAGCATATATTTCGACACTGTAGGGCCTTTAGTCTAAATTCGATTTATTTTACAATAATCTAGGAACGGAGTTAAATAATAAATAACAGTAACATCTATTCTGAAATACGTTAGGCAAGGAACTGTCCAAGCATCACCTAGCAAGCGGCTACTCGTGTAGAACCAAATCGATTTCAATTTTGGCATATTGTTACCTTACTTTAAAAAGGTTCTAACTGACATTTTAGCAAAAAAATACTTTTTGTTCGGAAATGTTTGTATAAACCATATTCTAGCACGGGGGTAACCAACCCCGTGCCCGCGGGCTGAATTGTGTGCGCCCACTCCCATTCGACCGCGACAACATTTTTTCATTTCTATTTTCATATATTTTATTATATATATTTGAATAAGCTTCTAAAATATTTTCAAAAATAATTAAATAATTACGTAATTCGAACTCATTTATCTGCATAAATCGATATAGATCACTGCTAGAGTAACCCAGTAGTAGAGTAGAGCCAATTGTCTCCTTTTTTATCAATCCTTTTACTTGCCAAATGAATATAATGGAAATAGCTGCATATATTGCAGAGCTTGTTCAAGTAAAGGCAGAAGAACTGGAGTTAGAGATTTGGGACCGTCAGAGTGATATTATGTAAAAATCCTTGATATCAGATGAAGACTTCTAGAAGACAGTGGACGGAAAAAGGTTTCCATTTAAAAAAAAACGGCATATAAGATTAAATCATTTTTTTATACTTCCGATGGTTTCGACGGTAACTTTGTGGAAGATCATTTTAATATATTTTTTTTATTAAAATCATTTTTTGGTTCCACATACCTTTGTAAATCATTATTTTCAACAATGAATTTATTAAAATCAAAATATAGATCTCGACTCACCGATGAACATCTGTATGATTGCTTGTTAACAGGAACGTCATCATACTCCCCTGATTGTGAGCCACTGGCCAATAAAATGCTATGCCAAAGATCACACTGACTTATATTTATTTTATATAATATAATATAAACCATAATTTAAAAAATATTTTTGTGTGTATTATTTATTACCAATTTTACACATGTGCCCGCCGCCCTACCGATATTTTAAAATGTGCTCTAAGAAACAAAAAGGTTGGTAACCCCTGTTCTAGCATATATATATATATGACAACTCGCATGAAGTCAATTTAAAAGGTTCCAATTGACATTTTTGTCTAAAATGACCTTTTGGTCGGAAAAGCTTGTATTTATTGCATTGTATCACTTTACATATATCAGGAGGTAGTTTTCAAAAGTGGACAAATCCATTTGTTGAAAAACTGAAAATGTGAGATATTTTCATTACTTTTTCCTCATAAATTTGTGTTTACTATAAATATTTTTAGGATATGTTTTAAATTAAGGATAATGAGAATCAATTCAAACTTTTTCATGTGAATAAAAAAGGTCTCATAAGTTTAATCTAAAACTGGCAGTTGAAAAAAAGTATTTTGGAATTGTCCACTTTTGAAAATTAGCTCCTGATATATGAATTTCTGAATTATTTTTGGTTGTATAACGGAGTAAGCAGAATTCCGGAGTTGCACTGCATCTGCATACTTTTTTTTTACTAAATTTATTTGACAAAGTTTTAAGATTGTCATCATTATTTCCATCATAATATATTTAAGATCATTATTTCTCAGCAAGAGCTGTGAAAAAATATGCTTAAAAAAAGTAATGTGAAACATTTTTACATGCTCATTGTTACAAGTGAATTTTAATCAATCGAAACTTCAAACGCTCATATCTTAAAACAGTGTCAAGAGCAGTTAAAACCTTTTTTAAAAAAGGTGTCGAACTGTCAATAATTTTGAATTCAGATCGTATTAATTTTGCTTTTGTTTTACGTCGTATTAACCTTTCACGCATCCATGGAAGAGTTTCAACACCGCTATATTCGGTTGAATTAAATGATATGATCAATCCAAACTTCAAACGCTCTTATTTAAAAACAAAGTCAAAAGCAGTTAGAACCTTTTCAAAAATGGTGTCGATATTTCTACCGAACGATTTTTCGTTTACGATTTTAATATCGATCCGCTTCTTGTATTATGATTACCATTGTTATCCGTATATATACTTTACACAACTTCTTATACAAATAGAAAGCAACTTGTCAATCTTTTCGACGGTTACTATTTAGCTTTCAATAAAGGCTTTATTCATATAATCGTAAAAAGAAATTGCATTCGAGAACATTAAACAGTTATTTTTTCGATAGATTCAGCGGTAAGTTTGTGAAAATTCATTTGGATACAAAATATAAAAAAACTTTTTTATTCCACGTACTGTGAAATGGTGTACCGACAAATGGTCGAAAATCAAAACGTCCCCGGAGAAAATGTCTTCGCGACAAAATGTCCCCAGACAAAATGCTTAGTGACAATTTTCTTAATAAAAAGTTCGATTATTACCTAGCACAAACATAACATAACCTGACCTTAAAAAATATTTAATTTATAATTTTGACTGAAGGTGATTGATGGAATTTAAATCGATTGCATTTTGTACTTTGTATGAGCTTTATTGCTTACGATTTTAAACTGGCTTAAAAAAATATGTTTATATACCTATAAGGGGTCATGTGCTCCACGTCGGGAGCGGACATGTATTTAAAAAATCTTGTCTTGGTGTACCATGCGCGAGAGACAAGATCTCGTAGCAGTGATGTTATAAAAGGACCGTAAAGCTGGTATTAACACTTCGAGTAAAATTACCGCTCGAACTTCTTCCGTATAATGTTGATTCTGAAGCTAGATATCTTTAATAATTAATTATTGTTCTTAACAGCTCAGGCTAAAGAATCTGAAACATTGAAATGGCGGAGGAGGCCAACACGCAAGCTCGAGGTGACACATGCATAGGTCAGGGAATCTCATTTCAACCGTTATAAAAGTAACTATCTCGTGTTTTCTCACCTTATGGTGTGTAATGGATTAGATTTACTGTCACGAAATATGCTACAGCTCGTGCTTGTATTCCCCTGTAGTCACAGGTGGCAGTGACAAGAATATAAGGGAGTGCATAAAGTCCTCCGATTATTTAAAAGCTGCGTGTGTATATAGTGATTACCTTTTTAAGTGAAGAACCAGTTCATAAATTTGATTTGATAGATTGTTTTAGGGCCGTATATATAAAAGTGATTAAGTTTTCGTTATTTTTAATGGATATTAAATTGAAAATTGTATTATTTCATATTGTTTTTTATCGTCTTTGAAATGTTCTGAAAAAAGGTTATTGATTTATGTCATATAGGGCCATACATTTCGGGTCACAGGCTGTGCATAACTGGTGTACCATTGCGACAAACTGCTGCAATTTGATAAATGCATGCGGTAACGCTCGTCATAAATCAACAATCTTTTATATGAAAATGTTGCATGTGGCGTGGTTAATACAGGTGTGACGTCACAAACTTTTTTTCTGCTTATTGTTTAAATATGGCACGTTGCAGAATATTTACCTCTTCCGTCACCTTTTAAAAAACGTACCGATTATATATATTTGGTGCCATCCATATTGCTTTTTGCTTGAATGTAAATGGAGGATCAGTGCTACATTGCACCATTACAAGAGCCGCCTTGCCCGGATTATATGATCGTAGAAATAGGCAGCGAGCGAACCTCCATTAAGCATTTTTTAAGCAAATTGTTATGCTACTGTAACAACTGGTTTCTAGTCGGTTACTCAACCTTACTCATGAAAAGAATATTGGAAGAAGGAACCAAATAAAACAATATTTAGTAATGTACACATAATATTTTTGACCTCAAGTCTGAAATGACAAATATGTCAGAATTTGTAAAAAATATTATATGTTTCATGATTGTTAGATGAGAGAGATGCATGTTGATAACATTTCTTCTCGGAAAACTAAATATTGCTAAAAAACACATTTAACCAGCACGAATCTCCAGTTCAAAAAATATATCTTTAATATTCACTCGATAGAATCTTTTCAATATACAATTTCTCAAATATCTCAAAACCAATGGACCAAACAGTCTCTAAATATAATCGATACTATGAACAGTTTTTACACAGTGTAACTAAACTATTCAGGGCCCAGAGCCGCGCCGAGGTTGCGATAGTCACGCGTTGATATCTCTCGTCATAGAACCGACCTCGCGATTTATTATTTCTCTCGATAGAGAGTATTTATTCACCTTCAAATAATTGAGCAGTTGAAATATAGGCATTATTGAATCGATGCACTCTTAACATTTTTTTTTTGTTCAACTTGCAACTATGATCACATTGTTTGGATTTGAAATTTTTATTGCTTTTTTTGAAATAATGTAATATTTGCAAAGTGTCATGTATCGATTACTGAATGCACGATCAAATATGGTATGACCTCTTTATAAGAAATATAATTTAGTTTGATTAAGAATTTTGACTGAATGTGCTTGATGAAATTTAAATATCAGATAATTCGTATTGCTAGAATTTTGTACTTTTTCCAAGAGTTTTAGTCAGTTCAAGTACATCCGTGCACTTGAAATGCCCGAAGATGCCAAAGGCGAAACCCTGGTCATTAGCGACAAAACTCATGGATAAGTACAAAATTCAAACGATTCAAATTTGATAAATTAGTTTGTTTTGTATTGAATTGCAACTGAGCCATTTTTTATATGACTTGACTTGAAAAGACTTAACAGAAATTTTCAACGAATGTCTCTCATTTTAATTTGGAACAGCAATATTTAATATTGACCTTTCCTAGACTTGGCCCCTAAACCTTTTGATTGTGAATCGAAGCTCCTACCGTAACTTGTATCTGTTAAAAATAGGCGAAACTGATTACTGGTTAAATCTTGGCTCTCCTGAAAAGTACAGAAAAATGCGATGGGTTTTACTGTCTTTAAGGGGCCGAAATTTGCTTTGTCAAGTGATAAGTGTTAACCATCGATGCATTAGAGAAACCTTCACCTCGTGGTTCTCACGGAGAATTGCACTGTGGCCGCATCGTTCCTAAAGAAATGTCTGGTTGCTACACCAAATTTTATGTTTGGAGGTATTTGAAGTGTACCTAATATGTTCGTCAATTTACTATTGGTATGAATTGCCTTGTATTGTTGACAAATTAACTTGTAAAACCACAATTTTTGGATATAAATATTTTCTACGAAGCTGTTGGTGGCCGCAGTCATGTGCTCTGGTGGTCGCACATGAGAACCACTGATCTAGGCGTCTTTATTGATAATGAACATCTTTACTGCAAAATACGTATGACGCAATCAAGTAACTGTATAGCAAATATCAAGTAACCAGTAAAAGAAAATTGTATTTTCTTAAACTGGTTTCTTATCATAAATATCTCTTTCACATCGGCGCATTTGTTACGGCATCAGATAATATAGCCTACAGGCAATTTTCACTTCACAGTTAATACCGTATTGCTCTGAAGTCATATCTACAATAAAAATTACCTATCATTACTTAGTTAATGGTTGAATTTTATGACTACATATTTGTTAGATATCACTGTGATACAAAATCTCTATGCGTATTTAATCGTTTATACGAAGTATATAACGGTTGTTGACGTGGTTGGCTTTTGGATTCAGTTGTGGAACACGCGGGTTCAAATCCCAGTCCGTGGAGTTTAATATTTAAAACGAATTACACCTTAACCTTTTTTTGTACCGTAGATGCGTTCCGCGGAAAATGAAAAGTCGCACAAAGTAGCTATGACTTAATATGTACAAGGACGCACTTGTCAAGGTCACATTGTAATAAACAGATGAAACACTGAATTTTGTACGTACAGCATACTGTGAAAAACGCGCTGTTGTTTACATTATTACATATGTGCGTTGAAATAGTCCCAAAAATATATTTAAAAAAATAAAAAAAATCGCACAAAAAGTGGTTTTAATGTATTGATTTATGTTTGGATACATCACTCATTGCCAAAGTGTTCTATATTATATTAATTATATTTTTATTCAACTGTTTAAATACAAACAAAGTGTATATTAATAGTCTTTGTAAATCTGTCAAATATTTGGAATTGCAGGTGGTTTTACAATTTCTCCTGAGATAGATTGCAGTATATTAACAGCGACTGAAGATAAACTAATTTAGATCTTTAATAATCATTAAGACTTTCAACTGAAAGTGCTTGATAGAATTTCAATATGCAATTTGATTTACTATACTACATTGAAAATACCCGATACCAATAACACTTAAACATAATTCATTGAAAGTCATTTACATCAAAATTTTCGCAAATTCATATAGATTACGTTAATAATAATAAAACTTAGTGATCTTATTTTATTTGTGTATATAACCGGATGGATGCCACATACGCCAACTTTTCCGTGAACGGCACGCCAATCATACAAAAAATTACGTCTTTAGACGCTCGCTGTAAGCGGGAATAAAATCAATTGTAACTGATGACTCATAAATATTTTAATTTTGTTATTATGGATAAATGAAGGCACAATCACATCGTAATCGGCAAGTTTTTACAAATAAACATTTAAAAAAGATATATTTAGAACGTTTTATTTTTACATTTATACATGCATATGCACTGGCAGTTATCAGAATAAACGATACAAACTGTTAACTACGCGTCAGTTTAAGTACATCCGTGCACTTGATATGCCGAAAGGCTAAACCCGAGTCGTTAGCGACATAACTAGAGACTCCAATTCGAGTATACTCGTCCATTTTTCTAGTACTCGAAACTCGAGTATTTAGAAAAATACTCGAGTAATACTCGTAATTTATAAATGAAGATTTATTTCCAATATTTTATTTACTTATTTGAAAAAAAATATTGGAGTCTTACGCGTGAATTTTACTGTCAGGTAATATATATTTTTGAATGGTTTTGCCGTTGACTATGTAAGCTATGCGAAAATTTCTTTTATAACTCTTGATATATTCCTTACCCAACTTATCTTAAGAATAACAGATTTATGAGACGACACAAAATGAAATATTGAAAAAAAATCTTTCGTTTCGCCTTTTATTTTGTTAAAGTCATTAAGTATCAGTCATAAACCAAAATCTTAATCCCTGAAAAAATATTGTAGGCAAAATAAAAAAAAAGGTTTCACAAAGTCATTTAAGCACCAGACTAAATTAACAGATGCCCTATTTTAATTCATTGAAAAAGCCGACCTTCAACTGAGAGTTTTTTCTTCCGTGGGAATTATAAAAACAAAACTTCGAACCAATTTAAAATTTGAGATGTTTAACCCTCTACTATTTTTGAAATATATGTTTTATAAATTGAAATAAATGTATTAATGCAATTTAATAACCTTCTTTATTTTTTTATATACATACATTTCAATTATTAATATATATTTAGCTATAGAATAATAAATATATATCTAGCCCGGGATCGATTGCCGGTACGAGATAAATCGTTTTTGCTGAGGCAATGGGTGTATGTGTTGCTTAAAATACCTTCCCACCTTAGTGACAGCGATTAGCTAACCACTAGTCCTATCCTAGTCTTCGTATCCTTTCCATTCCCCCTTTCTTCGAAAAAGAGAGGTTGAGCAACGGATTAACAATCAATTCTCGTAAAAAAACATGGTATTAAAAAAAAATGGTACATCTGTAACTACTCGAGTATACTCGAGTATTTTTAAATTTTGCTACTCGATACTCGAGTAGTTGAAATGTCGAGTAATTGGAGTCCCTAGACATAACTTAATAATCATCAAAAAAATCAATATTCAACTTCAAAATCTTTTGATCGGAAAGCGAAAGTCTCCCAGCATGACTACATATTATTATTATATGAAAATATTTATTCAACGTCATAATACGAATCGATCTGTGAGGTAGTAAATCATATTGAATTTAATTTTCTTACATCAAAGAGGCGGCTTTTTTTACATTTCACCACAACAAAGCAAATAATTAGTGTCATTAAATAAACATAAAACCACAAAACATAATTTAACAAATTATTAAAACGCAAAAGTGTGAAATACTAATCACGCATTTTGAGTTACGATATGCTTTTTAAAATAAACAGATATAATATAACAATATTTATTTCACGATTCGTTAAAAACTTGGCACGAAAAAGAAAATTATATTTAAAAATGTGTTATCCAACACAGGTCCGTGACAGTGGCGAATTACTCCATAGGCTAAAAATATTTTTGATATATGTCATGTGTTTGGGGGAAGTATATTTTTATTTTACACTGAAAAAATCATGAAGTACGGTGTGTGGTTGAGCCGGGTACTCATTCTGAATTGTTTCTAGTGAACTGCGGGGAATATCTTATATTGTTCAAATTATAATATGGAGAAACGACTCAAATTTAAATCAATATTGATGGTAAAATATTTGTGATTCGTCCAACCTAAAATAAATTTTGCGTGGTTTTATCATTTGAAAAAGAGGGCCCCCAAAATCAAAATGCACCCGCCACTTGCCGAGTGTAAAAAATATTTGTATAATATAAACATTTAATTTAAAGAAGACTATTAAAGTTAAAAAACAAAAATGGAAAATTAAAATAACATTCATAATACCAATATATTTTAATAAATGTGATAAATAACAATAAATTTATCATTTTCTGAACATAAATATGTTGATTTGAGATGTTACATTTAATAAATTTATGGTATTAACGTGGTCGTTTTATCATAATGTCTTACACTATAAAAAAAAGTGTTTTTCAATTCTTGCAGTAAATGAAAATTTATATTACACATCATGTTTTGAATACATCAGTTTTTAATGTCAATAAATTGACTGACCATGTTATAAGCATTCCCTAGATCAGCTGGTTTTACAAGCTCAAAACCAAGTCAGTTAAAAAACATATTTGCTAATGTTTTTATGATACGTTACGTTCGTCACCGACATATCTTTAAAGTCTCCAGTATGATTCAAGCCATAA
Source organism: Himalopsyche kuldschensis (assembly GCA_028554975.1). Lineage (NCBI taxonomy): Eukaryota > Metazoa > Arthropoda > Insecta > Trichoptera > Rhyacophilidae > Himalopsyche > Himalopsyche kuldschensis. Next base: position 261,295 of record JAHFWI010000031.1, on the reverse strand, counting down.
AGATATGTTTATTTTTCTCCTCTTACCTGGTTTAACCTTCTATGAACCTTTTGGCTTTATAACAGCGCGCTAATATTTGTAAAAATCTTTTTTTTTTAATTCACCAAATATGACCAAAATAATATCATTCCAATTTAAATTTATTGAGAAATGTATTTTTTTCTTGACGTGACAACGTCTTATAAATCGATGAACGCCCGCTGCACGCACGAAAAAACATGACTCATTGTCCCGTTTGTCGCGTTACGCCGAAGGCAAGCGTGCGAGCGAGAGCGCGGATAAGCGATAGAGAGGCACGATCGGCCTACCGTTCGGATTGTGCCGCATCTATCTCTCTTCCACTCGATTGGTCGATGCGTCTGAGTAGAAAAGAGACAGCGGCAGCACACAACTTATACACCTACAGTACCTACACGTGATCTGTTTACAACTGTTTATAAAGTGAAGTGAAATGTTAATGTGGTTTTCATTGTTTATATTACAACAACAATTGCGGCAATAAAGGTAATTAATTCTTGCATATTAAAAATCTGATTAACGTATAACAAATATACAAAAATCGTATCCATACAAAATAATGATAATTCAATAAAAATGATTCCATTTATTCATAAAAGTATGCAATCATTTCATCAATGTTTTCTTATGACGTTGTCACGTTAAACTATCGTCCGTAAACCGACTTTATTGTACCTTAAAACTTTGATAGAATTCAACTAAGTAATGATCTAACGGAATTGTTTTCTATTATAATTTGTATGGTACTACTTACTGGTACTGGTACGTTTAATTGTACTAAGACCAGGACCGGTTCAACTTTTCGCGAACATTTTCAACTGATGACATATTATATGAATAGAAACAGGAATACTTTCGATGGTTTCGGCAGTAACTTTGTGAAAGTTCATTTTAATATAAAATTTAAAATAACTTTGATTATTCTACAATATTCAAGCAAACTTTGCGATAGTACGGCTTAAGATGCCTCTGAAAGAGGCGAAACACGTTAGTTAGTAACACAGTTAGTAGCACAATACGTGGAATAATAAAAGTTATTTTAAATTTTATATTAAGAAACAAGAATATTTATATCAAATAATGAAAGACATGTCATGGTATAATGATGAGTGATACCGGTTCTGAGTAAAATTGGAAGTTAGGAAGAAGCACAATTTATCTGTAATAAATATATATGTTTAAAAAAAAAAACGAAATTGAAAAATGAAAATACATTCCAAAATTTAAAATTTATAGAATATTTTACAAAGCTGATATTTCGAATTTGGGTATTTTTGACGAAGTGGAAGCTTGTGGAAGCAAATTTATCGGCTCTTGGGTATTAAAAGGGTTAAGTTTGAACATTGAGTTTATGGATCGATGACTCATCCACAAGTTTTATAGATCAATGGCGCCATTTACGCCCACTCTTCTTACTAAAAACCATCTATTATAAATACCGTTCGGCTTACAGCCATTTTCAATGTTGGACACGATGTCAACAAAATAATAATAACGTTTAGTATTATGGCAACCTAATGAATAAACATTTGACAGTTTTTGGAGTCATCGAGTTTAAAAGAATTTGATTCGAATAAAAAAGTTGTTCACTAATTTGAATTTGAATTTTCAATTTCAATAATTGAACGATCGGTCATTTGAATTAAGATGGAAATGTTTGAACTTTGAATTTGATTTATTCAAATAACTCCTCTCGCCATGTCAGTGTGGTAACGCTGCAGATATATTTTTTCTTTCACGGAGGCGTCTTAACCTCTTCTCTGCTGAAACCCGATAATTATAAAAAACAACCCACTTAATTCATTGAAACTCATTTACATCAAATTTTCGCTAATTCATAATCTAAGAGAAATTAAATTTAGTGATCTATTTGTATTTTTGTATATTTACGATACACACTGTTTACTACGCGTCAGTTCAAGGACACTTGATATTCCTGAAGATGCCTAAAGGTAAATCGCGGGTCGTTAGCAACAAAACTCATGGAAAAGTACACAATTCAAACGATTCAAATTTGATATTGATATTCCATCAAGCACACTCAATCGAAACTCTTAATGAAACACACAAGTTCAAGACGGAATTTCGCCACACTTTTTAAGATAAATTATAAATATCGATAATGCTGTTCGCAATTGAAATTGTGCTGTGAAATGTAGTCAGCGGCTATTCGCGTGGTTTTTTTCTATGTGAAAAAGTAAAGATTACTTTATTGTTATTTAATTTTACTTTGCGTTGTGCGCTATAAATCTCCATTGTGATAAAAGGGGCAGTGGGGTCAATAAGGTTAAAAATAAATGCTGTAGAACTTTTACCGTAATCTAGATCTATTCTTCTTCTGTTCTGACGCTACTGTTCAGTATGAACCTTACTTGAATCAATTAATACCTCGATTGACATTAACGATTCGCCTAACACAATATCTATCAATTCTCAATCTTATAGCGGTCCGTTTTCTGCCAGGAGTAGAACAAATACGCCTTTGGGAGGCTTTCACTTTTTCCATCCATGCGTGACATATTTATATATTCAGCCCGGCGTGGGCGTCGAGTTTGGACAAGTCTAGCTTGCCATAGAGGGCAGTAAGCTCATGGTTGTACCAACGTCGTTAAATGCTATCTTCACCTACAGTACCGAACTAGAATCTGTGAATTGTTTTGAATTCAAAACATAATAAAAAAATGTTTTATAATTTTAGCCATAAAAGTGCAAGGATATAAGATATCCAATTTTGCATGTCTTGGGAAAAATCAAAAATAAAGATTTAAGATTTTGGGATAACTTAAGGTGTTTTGTTTGAAGAAAAATGATGTATGCCAGTTCATCTATCGCAGTGATGCACAATTTTTTTTTGGGAGAAGAGCCCGATTATCACTGCTCAGATATTTTGAGGGCCGCATGGGAAAAAGTGATTAAATTATAAATATTTGTAGAAAAATATTTTTTTTTTATTTTTCTTCCATCGTCCGAAAAAAGTTCTGAAGAAAAAAAAGCGAGCGGTGCTCAACGTCATTGACTTTCGAGATGGACTTCACAGTTTCGAGTATCAGTACGAGAAGCATTTTTTCGGTCGATTTATCGATTCTTTTCGAAGGGCATGAGTCTATATGGTGTTCCACCCATCCGATCCTATAAGCGGAACGTAGCGAGGACAATTAGTTAACAACTATTCCTGTATGAATCCGATACATCCTTACTCTCATCGAACTGAAAATAGGTGAAGCGACAGAATAATAAGCAGTTATCGTAGAAAAAAATGTGTTTAGATACTTTTAATAGGCCACACGCTCTACATTGAAAGCAGTAGATAAAAAATAGTCAAGAATTTATTATCCTTTAAAACTATAGTACCTATTTGAAGTGAGACACTTCCAGACTGACATGGATTATTTCAATTTTATTGGTCTTGTCAATATACTTGCATGAAGTACATAATAAATATTGACGAAAAAAACATAGTGTGTTTTTGAATCATACACAATACTTTCATCTTATATTTCTAAAATACTTTATTTGGTCGCATAATATTTTTAAATGGTAAATATAGGATGCACAACTCAATTCCCACGATTGCCAGACGATATTTTTGCACTAAGAAGCCGATATATCAATTGCGTTTTGAAATTTAATACATTCTATTTTTTGAGTTAGTCTTGAGCAGTCATAATCAACCTTTTTTCCTCCGGGCCGCATTCCTATTTTTGCATCTCTACATGGGCCGCAATTTATTTATAGTAAACTGTAAATATAATACATAATATGTATACTGCATACATATGTATATATTATGACGTAAAAATTAAACTATTTTATTTTTAATAAATATATACATATGTATATATTTATGTATTCATGTATTTTTCAAAGTAAAAAATAACAATGAAAAATACTCAAATAATAAATAATGTATCCAAAATCTTAAATCCCTTACTTAAAAATTAATGTGAATTTTGATATTGAGTCAAACTTTTAACTATCTTCGTCAAATCAGGATCCTGATAACTACATGCTACTCTTAATACATCATCAAGGTTAGTATCAGTAAGCCGATTTCTATATACGCTATTTTCGATGGTTTCATTGCATTGTTTTGATTCTATCACCCCTTTCCTTGTTTCCTTTAGAAGGAAAAAAACCCGTAATCCATTTTGTAATTTCATAATTTAAAATGTTAGAATTTATCTTGCTTCATTGCTAACTAACTTTGCGTCAAAGTCTGAAGATCCTCTGAAAACTACAAACTACGTGTCTGATTAGTTACATCATCAAGGAATAATCAAAGTTATTTTAAATGTTATATTCTATATACGCTCTTCGCATATTTCATTTTAGAATATTACGATTCACAGAGATATGTAGATGAGAATAATGTGAGCAGAAGCTGGGCACATTTATGTACCGACAGATTGCAACCAAATATTGAAACATGTTAAAACAACAACAAAAAAATATTTGGTGACTATATTATTTTGGGCCGCATAGAAGAGCTGATTGGGCTGCATATGGCCCGCGGGCCGCAGGTTGACTATGGTTGGTCCTGAGTGACTCAATATTGAATTTGCACTAATTCCACGAATGGTGGGGTTTCCGAAATTTACAAGAGTGTAAAAATATCCATTGCATAGTATTACAAAGTTCAAGAATTTATAATTGTATGCGTTATCAGTATGACAAGCTTATTATATAAACAGTCATATGTACATTAAAACTCTTTTTAAGTTTGATAAGTTAAATATATATTATTACTACAAAGTTTTTGTAGCTTTACAATTTTGGATTCTTGGATATTGTCCAATCAGTGACTGCCCAATTGACTTTCTCTCAAGACATGTACACGTTAAAAAGTTTCAACGCCTTAAGAAAAATGTGCATGGCCACCAACGTCGAATTTCTTTTCATCTCCATCTGACAACTCTACTAGCGTATGTGTAAGCAGGATGCAAGAGAAAGCAGCAGCTCTCGATTGTATCATAACCACACCCATATTATTACATGTCCGCTCCCAATGTGAAGTATATAGTGTTTAACTCAACCGAAGTTTTTTCCTATAAGAACAGCTTTCTAATAATAATATCGAGTAGTGATAGAAATGACAGGAATAGTGACTGGCTAATTCTTTGCATTTACAGTGAAACCCCGATTCTAGGTTTTTCAAGAGACCGTCTAAAACAAACGTTATATGTGTGAATGCGAAAGTTTTATATGAACTAAATGCCGGGACTATAAAAATGAACGCACCACGTAGAATCAATCTTTCACTGTACATGCTTTTACGATCAGGTACGTGTGTGGGAAGGAATTTTAGACAACACAGAAATCCTTGTCTCCAAACTGAAATCAATCATTCAATTGCTTAAGACGTTAAAGTCGACCAAAATGAGATTATGATGACAAGGTTTGTAAACATGACATATCATGAATCGCGTTGATGGTGTTTCTTTTTATAAGGCGTAGAACTAACCTGACCTTAGTAATAATTTGAATTATCAGAGATTGAACATTTTTAGGTTTTCAGTATTTCAGTATTTCTTAGGACATATTCCGAGTGATTAAATTCAAGGAGCAGTATTTATTATGTCTTACAGTCGGTTATTTATCCACAATCACCGAATCATAGGGCGGTCGAATTTAATTTCAATGACAGCTTGGAGAAGAATATATTTTCACTGAGAATACAGTTTAACTGAGAGACGTCGAAAAAATAAGCTGTAAATTATTTAGAAAAAAATGCAAGACGATATAATATATAACAGTTCAAAGACGTTCGATAATTAATAACAATAAAAAAAGCATTTTCGACACTGTTCATCCATAATCCATTCAACGTCAGAACTTGCTGAGTCACTCCGTGTCTTTGAATGTCAGATCCACCGTAATGTCAAGTTTATTTGCGAGGTTCGTTTTTATCATTTTAAATTCTTTTACTAGGCATTTGGTTCGAGCAAAGGAAAACACCATTACTCAACTTCCCTTATCAGTGTTTGGACTTCCGACAATTGCATTTACCTGCTTTCCGGTCGGGTGATTCTAATTATCGCTCGCGTTTCTTGATAGCGAGGATTAATTAGCGAAGAAAATCACTTTTTACAATAACAAATAAAAATTAACGGCAACATTATCTTTCCTGTCCCCTGTATAACGCGTAACTGCTAAAATGCGTTGGTCATTTCATGTGCGAGGTGCCGTGTACTAAGAAGTAATATCACAAAGAAGCACTATTTTAATTTTTGTTTAAAAGCCAATAAACGCTGTCAAATAAACAAATTATGCAAGTCAGTGTGCGGCAACCTTTCTTCCCCGCGGCATTCGCCATACAAAGTAAAAATAAATGTGTTAGAAACTTGAATCGTTTCGTTTTTTTTTATTTTCCATGAGCTTTATCGCTTACTACACGGGCTTCGTCTTTTGACCTCTTCATGCATTTAAAGTTACTAACAGAACGATCGTGAGCGACTAAACTGATAAAAAAGTACAAAATTCAACGTATTCAAATTTCATGTTGATAATCTATTTACACATTCAAATCTAGACCTGTGTTTTAGTGTGCAATAGAACACGCTAGGCGTGTTCTCGGCGTCCAATGTGTTAAGCACCATGAGTCTTAATTTTAAGTATGCGTTACATTTGAAAACTAAAAATCATCATAAGAAATAGGGCTGCTTTCAAAACAAGACTACGTTGAAAAATAAAATACAAAATTTAATTTAATCAATTCGACAAATAAAATTTTTGTCTGTCATCACTTTACCTAAACGCGCCATACGTGTCCTATGAATAGAAAATTACAACTATTATGCAAGAGAAGTTTTGCATACATTTAACGAGACATATATTTTGTCGCACATGTCAAATGTGAAACATTTTTATTGGTTTATTTGTGAGAAACAAAAGACTTCTTAATTAAGTATATATTTATTTGTCCGATGACGTCAGACACAATTAACCTGATCTCTGCCTAAAGCGTATCTTTACGCGCTACAAGTCCGTGTTCAAGGGGCCGTCCATACAAAATGCGCGTAATATTACGCTCTCCTTTGTACTTAATTTACAAGTCACCAGTTCCTATTAAAAATAATTGAATTTAACTTGCATATAGTGACATCTTTTGAGAGCGTGTTGTACTACTTGAACTATTATTGAATTTTAATGTGTAATACATCGATTTTTTTATTAGGATTTATTTTTTGAAAGAAAATCGCGGCCTTCTATGTACGGCCATATTGATTTTTACCGGCATAGAATCGGTTAAAATGAAAATATTCCTAATTTTCTCATATAATATTATATCCATTACTCTACTGTGCTATATAGAAAACTGGTTTTTGAAGCCCATAATACAATGAACAAGTTTTAATTCTTGATTTTTTTTAGTTTCAAGATCTGGCCTATCTATAAAAAAAAATCTTTTAAAGAGCCATAAATCATCAAATGATTACCGGGGTAGTTTGATAATGAACTGGAACGCACGGATAAGACGGAAACCTTTTAGGCACTTTCAATGAGTCATTTTTGTCACACAGTGTTTATTTGAACATAAACGTCTGTCTTGAAATATTTGAGATGTCCTTTTTCATTTCTAAAGTCGATAGATGCAAATACTAAAAAGTAATTCGGACCCTCACATACAGATAAACCAAACTCATTGTTCTCGTCTTTTCAGGAAAGCCAAAAAAGAAGTTTCACCAGTTATCAATGTTACCTATTCACAGATACAAATTCTCTTTTCATTATCTTTAAAGGCGATGCTTTCTGTTGAATTTAAAATAGTTTTTTTTTTATTCTATTATGACATTTTTAAGATTTAGTGGAGCTAAGAGACATACATTGATTTTAATATAGATATATTTAACTGTCTTCATATACTTCTATTGATATATCGTTTTGACACATAACGTAACATACTATTTTGAATTTAGTGGCGTTCATAACTCAAAACCAAGAAAAATCGACTTATGTTTCTTTTACCCTTATTGGCAGAAATGAAATGCAACGTCTATAATAAATCCGTATATATACAGAGAAACCTCTTTTCTACGTTTTATAGCTTTTTTATTTGTTAAATATAGTATTATATATTAAACTAGTATTGCTACCCGGCGTCGCTCGGACTAAGCGACCAATAATTATTTAATGTTATATCATTCGACATAATTATATCACAAAATCTAACATCCAAAATAGAGTTAAAATAAAATCACAAACTTTATTTAATTTGATGACAGCCCCATTCTCGCCCATTAAAATGTCCAAATTCAAGGAAAAAATCTAATTTGCTGTCAAAGAAATGTCAAATAATACCTTCACGTAAATAATAAACATTATTATATTAATAAAAGCCGGGAAAAGTTGGTAGAAGACTAATTTATTACATTTTGACTAAATGTCTTCGCCGATAAAAATTCAAACATATCTTCTTTCATATTCGTTTTTATCGCAACTTGCAACAACAATGCAAAAGGGAATTACAGACATACATACATACATACATACGCCGTTTCGGTTTTATATATAAGATTATTCGTACGCATTGAATAATCTTCGAATCCACTTCTTGTTTTGATATGTCTCTTTGACACATAACGTAACATATTATTTTGCATCTATGTAGCTATTCATATTCAATGCTAAAAAAAATAAGTAAATAAAATAAATAAAATAAGATAAGTAATAAGTAAAATAAAATAAGATAGTTCTGACGAAGGCGTAAGCCGAAATAGCTATCAACAAATATATAAAATTTATGTAGAACTAAAATACTTTGTTATTTTTTACCGTATTAATCAAAATTTCATATATGTTACGTTTCTTTTATCTTAAGAGGTCTATAAGAACTGCAAAAACGTAATATTTTAAAAAATTCAGAAAATCTAAAGCAATCACAACCTTTTGTTGTATGATTTGTGTCATTAAAAACATTTTTCTGTCAATTTTTGCACTTCTCCTTGTAAAGGGTATTTCAATAGGGACGCTCAAAATATGTTACTTTGTCCTGCTGAGTAGATTATTCATTGTTTAGTGGCCAAATTTGAGTCAACCAGTTTGGTAAATAATCGGCCAACACCTACCTGTACGTCATCAAAATACAATATCTGGTGAAAACATTGCTGCTGTGTGTGAAAGTGTACAGGAAAACCCAAGGCAGCTTATTTCTCGTTGTTCACAAGAACTTGGCTTTTCTGCGACTTCAACTTGCCGATTTTGAATCGGGCCTTATGTCTGCACCCGTATAAAATCCAACTAACCAAGGAACTTCAGGTAAGCGACCACAGACAACGCCTGATTGGGTTCTGGAGCAGTTGGAAGTTTACCCAAATTTGTCAAAAAAGTCAACTTTAGCGACATGGCCCATTTTATAATGAATGGATATTGGCAGACATTTGTTGCTATATTTCATATTTAATGCCGTGAAATATACTTGCCGATGAAATTAAAATTTAGTCTAAATCGCACAAACAACTTGTTTTATTTACATTTCAAAACTAAGCGTCCTTATAAAAAAACCCTTTATAACATATTACTTTCTATCTATAGTGGCATTCGTAAGCCAATACCAGCATTATTTGAAATACGTTTTTTACCCATACGAGCCGAACTATTGCGCACAATATTCAATTTACCATTCATCAAAAAGGTATATTCTGAGTAAAACTTTACGTGTTTCCTTTACCGATAAGTAGATTTCTACCTGTCCGCCAGACTGCTTGCCCCTCCCTTGGCTCCCTCGACGCCAGAGGCCATAACAAAACCGTCGAAGCGGTCATACGCAGGTAAATACCTCCATCTACTTGTTTCTTATAAGGCAGGTACCGCGACAGGTAGGTAGGTTCATAAATAATATGTAATACATACAGAAATGCATTGTTGTTGTGAGATATTTGGTGCCAGTGGACCGGGTCCAATCGATAACGTCTGAGAATTTATTTTTGTTTGTTTGTACGGGGAATATTGAATACGAAATCAAACACAGTCAGTCTCAGTAACTCAGCAGAGAGACTTTCATCTGTAAACGCTGCGGTCGTGAAAGATTTATTTGCAAAAAATAATTAAATGATACAAATTTTACACCGTTTTAGCAGTGCAAATATTACACATAAAAAATGAGCGTAATTTTTAATGACAAACACTTCTTGATGGAAAGGCATTAATAAAACTTGACAGAAGCGGTATCTACATATATGATGTCTTGTGGCTCGTGTACAGTGATATACATTGGACAGGCAGGAGTAAATCGACTTGGGCTAAAGAACATTTAAGATGATTTAATAGTAAAAATACACATGTTCACATCATTGTAGCAAAGGCCTTTGCAAAATGCATTGTAACAATTAGAAATTAACATATATCATCAATCCAATGAGATTATTAATGAACAAACGAATATAAATCCATCACCGTTACTACACCATTACGGAAGGCGAATGCAATTTTAATTAAATGCACTGAATGCAAAACTAATTTACGTTCAATACCTCTCAATATAAACCACGAGTAGCTTTCACTTCAAGATTTACATTAAATTAATTTGTCACATTTAATACTATATCATTACATATAAAATTAGGATGTTAGAACAGAAAGGAAGATGTGTTGTGTAGCTTCTCTACACCAGTACGTATAGATACGTAAATAAGTGCATAAACATAGTTCTGACGAAGGATTAAATCGAAATACTTACATAGCTATCAACTATATGTATATCTTATATTACATATTGACGTAAGGGAGTTCAGACGAATACTATTTTTTATGAATAAATGTTGATTATTTTGAAAATTTCCAATGTGATTTAATTCATTTTTTCTCTCTGTCCTTACGACTACAATTTTTTCTTCTTTTTTTTTATTATTTGTGATTTTTCTTATGTACAAGGTATGTATGTGTTTATTTAAATTTGTCAAATGTATGACGCATTGACGCCATCTGTAATGGCATGATTTGTTTTTTCTTGAATAACTAAATCTTATAATTTTTGTAAACCTAAAATACATTGCTATTTTTTCACCGTGATATACATAAAACACATTATATTGGTATATTTTCCACATTTATTCTGATAAAGATCAGGACCGGTTTCATATTTAAATGTGGAAACGGGGCTTTATAGTGTGCCATCGTTGACAATCTTTTCGATAAATCCTCGATTCAATAAAGGTAGTCCAAAGATATTTAAAAAAAAAAATGATAAATCGGATGTAACATCTTTCGAACAATTTTCTTTCATTATTCACTAACTTTGCCTGCTTTTTGATGATAATATTTTTTTAATCTAGTGCGATTGTGAAAAATTCATTCAATTCAATGCCAGCTTACAGTTAACTCTTCACGCATTCCCAACTCTACGCGTATCGAACCCCCAAAGTTTTTCTTCTGAGAATCTTTTTAACAATACCATTGTACGCATCAACAATATTCAACACGTAAATTTCTTGAAAATCATAAAAAAGTGTTATAATCTAAGCTCCGTGGGGTCCGTAGTCAAGTGTAAGCATTTCTTTGCTTCGCTTGCTGAGCTCACGTGATGGAATCTCAGGCTAGACAGTTTTTATTGATTGAATCGGCGTTTACTTGGTAGAACTCTATTGTAATACGGTGCAAAAAATAACAATGCAATTAAATTTTACAGAAATTAATTTATATATTTGTTGATAGGTATTTCGAACTAGGATAGTGGGACAGAGAAGAAGATGAATTGTGTACCCTGTCATCAACGGTTTGTAAAGAGGAGTAAATGCAGGCTTAAGCATAGTTCTAACGATGGCGTAATTATTGATTTCTGTTCGAAGCCATGGATGTCAGTGTTGTCTTAAATTACCTCCTACACCAATCCGATCTCAACACTTAGCAATGGAGATATTGATTGATTCGACCATAGTTTATTTTAGCAGCGGCAGAACAGAAGAAGGATTAACACATATTATGTATGTATTTTCATTAATTTTACCAACTCATCGCTCCCTTTCCCTTTATCACAATGAAAATTGATAACGCAAAATGCAAAGTAAGATAACGTAAAAATATTATTAAGAACGTATAGCAGCGAGATCAATGAAATAATTACTAATCCTTTCTTTATTATCCTTACTATTGTGTGGATTGAAAGTATACGAAGACTAGGACAGTACCAGTGGTAAGCTAATCGCTGTCGTTACGCACCGTTTTTGGGATCTGGAAGACCATAGCGATTTTTAACACCACAAACACGAACAGGATCGATAAATGATAAAAACTGTTTGTAGAGGAACTCGAATCTGCGAGGTCACAACGCTAACAATGTCCACCACCAAGAACCGGTCAAGTATTACATTACAACAAAACTAAATTTAGCCGGAACTGAGAAGAGATATCACGAATAGATTTTTTCTGAATATTAAATAAATTGAGAAACATATTGTGCGGATAGTTAAGCTCTCAGTGCTGTCACCGGTTCCAGAAATACACAATATCATAATTAAAAACAAAAAAAACTTTTGACAACCACTACTCCAAATTATTAAATAAAAGCCGTCAAATTCTTCCATTTTTGAAATTCGCGTGGGAACAAAAAAAACATCTCATCAGAATCACAACGACCAAAGGCGGTTTTCAAAAGCGAACCGGTAACAATACGCATTATGCCCAGCGTGCGTGATTTTCGAACACCGTTTATAAATCTTCACAACAATAAGCCAATATAAAAAAAATACGTCGCAATATATCATTCAACTCGACTACATACATATAATAGTATATTTATTTTTATTAAATTGTAAAGGTACTCCAATCGGTTGATGTTAGCTACTTGTAACCGTCCAGGTACAAGCACCACTGGGATCGAAACCAGGTTCCACGACAAAACGTCCCAGGATAAAATGTTCCCAGGCAGAACGTACCGGGACAAAACGTACACGGACATAACGTCCCCGGGCAAAATGTCTACGCGACAAATCATCCCCGGACTAATTGTTTCCGGACAAAACGCTAACTGGTAAAGATTTAATTTTTAAATATTTTTGATACAAATACAAAAATGAGGTGAAATAGTCCAAGGACGATTTGTCGCGTAGACATTTTGCCTGGGGACGAATGGCCGGGGCGCGCTGTCCGGGTACGTTTTGTGTTTCGACCTTTTTTCGGTACACGCAAAACCCGACTGTTACTTGGCTTCAGTAGCTTAACTATAAAATACCTTTGTCCACTCCCAACGTGGAGCATATGGACTCCTCACAGAGTTTATCGCAACATTTTTTTTTTGCTACAATAACTGTTTGTTACTTAAACTCAGTTGCTCAACTTCTCTTTTTCGAAGAGAGGGGGTTTGAAAGGATACGAGGGTGAGGACAAGACAAGTAATAAGCTAATCGCTATGTGCCACTTTGTGCGATCGGAAGGGATCAACACAAAACAAACACCCATTGCTTTCAAACAGAAATGATTTATCAGGGAACCCCTCCGGTCCATGACGGAAGCGAAAGACTTTGACCACTGCACCACGAACTGGGCAAAAATATAGTTTTCGTTATTTATAATGGGCGGTGTTATTTCAAAAAGTGTACAGATAGAGTTAAGTGTATTTAATAAAACTAACCTTTAAGCCGGATAATCAAAATTCTCTCAGAGTAGATACATGCCTTTTTGTAAGTTAACTGCTCTATCTAATTACAGTTTTCAAAAATTGTGAATTGCTTAGAATCAAATCAAATCCATTCCGTAAAATAACAACAAATTTCACGAGAAATAAATATTTTTGAAAACTGTTTTTTAGAATGCAAAAGTATTATTTATTACCTTATATAAGCATAAACAATGCATTCTTCTTATTAAAAAAATAGTACCTATGAACGTGTAAACAATGAATTTAGATAGAAGTATGATACATTTCCGCATAGCTGGCATGAGTATTTCCGCATAAAAACGTTGAATTGATTCATGGAAAAAAAATGTATGCAATAATTCTCAAAATTATTACCGAATATAATTACAATATTACTATTATTGATTTTTTATTTGTATTTAATTCATTGTATGAGTACAATTTATCAACTGACTGGTGAGAGTTTATTGATACACAACTCTACTACAACAATATATTTTTATAACGTAAATTCTATGCAGAATGACGGTATAAATTATGCAACATTCATTTGGCACGATTTTTTAAAAATAAAACTATATAGATGAAATATTTCGTGCTAGAACACGGGTTCCCAATCTATGGTAGACGGATTTTTGTGGGGTCAACAATTTATACAGTCAACTAAAAAAATATTCACTATAATGCATTTTCGTTGTTTTTTTTAATAACCTTGTTAAAAATGTATTTGGAAATTGCATCGGAGTCACGGGTTGCATTTCTTTTATAAAAAGGGGTCGTCACTCGAAAACGGGTGGGATACTATGTACTAGAACAAATAATTCGCGTAAAATTATTTTTCATACTTTTTAGAGAACCGTGTAAAACAGCTGAGCTGAGTGTATTGTAGCTTTTTACGTGTATGTTATTTTTTTTTATTCTTGTCATGTAAATATTTTCTTTTTCATCATGATAACCCTTCCAAAGAAGAATGCAGTAACACCCATTTTTTTTTTAAATTCAGTTATGAATGCCATTTGCTACATATTTTTGAAAGCTATATATCAGGGGTGGCCAGACTTTTTTGCCCGCGATCGACTTTTGTTTGAAATTATTACGGGTTTAAGGCACGGGTACCCTTGGGTCGCGACAAGTTTTCTGTGCTGTCCGGCGACTTATGCATTAAACTAAAAAAAATATTCACCATAGTGCATTTTCATTGTTTTTTTTTTAAATTGCCCCATGAAAAATGCCTTTTTCAATTGCATCGGGGTCGCTGGTCACATGGCTTCTATAAAAAGGGGTCGCCACCCGAAAAACGTTGGGGACCTGTCCTCTAAGGTTTGTCAGAGTAATTTACTGCCTTTTTTAGTTGGAATGTCAGTTTAGTAACTGCGTGTTTTTTGTCAAAGTTAATTTCAAGGGCACCTGATTGCAATAATAATAACTTGCCGCTCACGTACATAGATACCGGCCCAATGTTGCTGCAGATTGATAAATTGTAAATTCCAACGAGTAACTGTGCATTTAATAGCGTTTTGCGCGATTATTGCATATTAAGTAACCAGTTTTGAAATCGAAACGTTTCGATACTGAGTGGAAATGCTATGTTGTATAGTTGATGTGGCGGCTATTGAATAAGATATCTGGGTGTGCTGCGGCTGATTAAAAATTTATTTGAATTATATTTTACTATTAACGTTAAAATTATTAAAATTAAATATAACGTGATAAACCCTTAAAGCTATGGCATTTCTTTACTTGAGTAAAACACTTTCTAGTGAGAAACAAATAATAGTAAATAAAGCTCGCACACGAACAGAAGAAACACTTCTAGAAAGACAGTACCAAAGCAAATTTAGTGTCTGCGAACTCCCCTCCCCGCGCCCTTACTTTATCAACTCGAATATATTTCATCGCAAACGGTACTGCTTACATACCGCGGTGTGTGATTATTTTTGGATGCATCGGTGCACGAGCGAGCTTAATACACGCTTAAGTAAAATTGATATTTTCAAATAATATATATATATAAATTTATGTACAAATATTATAATTTAAAATTTTTCTCAATTTGCTTGGGGGTGTTGCAGTTCCGCAGTGCGTATGTACGAGCCGCCATTGTATAGTTGTATACTATCGGCAGTAATAACAGCGATTGATCGCGCGACGTATTCTGTTTGGCGGGTGGCTATAGCTGGATTCGAGAAACTATAAAATACTACAATCTTCATTTTTTTCTCACAGCGTCAATCAAAAAAGAAAATAATATTTCACAAAAAATTGTACACCAGCATATTTTTTTAAAACTCCGCCATTTTACTTGATAGACAACAATGGCACGCGTCATATAATGGTGCAATGGTGTACTGTTCTCCCATTTACAGTCAATAAAAAATTGATATGTTAATTTACACATTTAAAATGACAAAAAAATCTTCAGTGTACGAACGAACTCGAACTGACGCGTGACAAGTGAAATATGATACGTGTCAATTTCAAGTTCACTCGTGCACTTGAAATGCCTGAAGATGCCGAAAGAAAAAACTTGAGTCGAATAAAAATTATGAAATACAAGCCGATACTCGGCAAGCGTTGCAATGCCACTCAAAGAAATAAAGTGTTTGTGTTTATTGAAGTGCTTTCTGATGCACAATATTTAAGATAACTTCACTAACATTGATCGGTATCGATGACATTTGCTGTTTGACGTTTTCTGTTTGTCTTTTGCCGATTGTCTATGGTACGACACACGCACCACTTACTGTTAGTTAATTATACTATGCCAAAAACCTCCACGCAAGTGCAAGCAAAATGTTTATCAAAGTTTCATTGCGATCGGATGAACGGTATGGCAGCGCATAAAATACGAACAAACAAATATTGATTTTTATATATTTGATAGGTATAAATTCAAACTGTTCAGACTTTTTTATCTTTTCTTTGAAAAGAAATTCAGATAAAAATCATAGAGCACGATACCAACAAAAAATACGCTCCTAGTAATGTTGGTCGAATAAAAAGAAAATATGCGACAGTTTTTTGGGCCGACTTGCCTATTCAGTTTCAGAATACGTCAAAATCGATTACTCCAGTAGTTGAGCGAAAAAAAAATACAAAATGATAGCAATTATCTTTTACTAAAAAAAAATATTCGATTCATCGATCACCTTCACAGAAATGTTTCATTCAAATTTTGAAACCATTTTCAAGTTACTTGTACGGTTTCCTCAATATTCAAAAACCTGATTCAACGTATACGTGTCTCTCTGGGCAAGTTATTATTAAACATTTCGTTTCAATAATTAGACAAATAATTATAATCTTTTTTTATTGCACGTAGGCAATCGACGACATGACAGCGCTAATTTGATACCGTTATTATTTTTATTGAAAATAACACGAAATTTCTTCATATATCTGGACTTGTGTTATAATCGCTTATTGTGAACTAAGTCTGTTTTTCACGCTTGTCCTAACGTTTAGGTCTCCATCGTTATATCGGGAATAAGGATTAAAACGGGTAGACCAAAGATGCTCAGAATATGTTATGTAACTACAATAATGGTATGGAATCTTGAATATTAAATAATTTTACTTATAATAAATATATGTGGGACATTATTTAAGACTACTAATTATTTGGTCAGTTTCTAATTCGATAAATGGTCAGTTATAAATACTTAAAACGGTCAGTAATTAAATACCTAAAACGGTCAGTTAAAAATAATAAATGGTCAGTTTACACTTATTAAAATAACATTATCTGCTTTCAAATACCTGAACTTAAGAACTTATTTCATTTCATGCGCTTATTTTTCATCGCAGATGTCATAAATTTGCCTCTTACGACCATATTTGATAAAATTCACAAGCTGTCAAAATAAAACTTATCATTTTTTTTTTAAATTACTGACCATTTAAATTACATACTGACCGTTTTATTTAATAACTGACCACATTCACACTGATACAATGACAACTGACCGTTTATAATATTAACTGACCATTTTGATTTTTAAAAGACCATTTATTTATTTAACTGACCAAAACTTGAATTGGTTACTGACCCATTAAATATTTACATGCCTTTATTTAATGACGATAAAGTGTGATTATTATGCTAAATTCGAAGGGCTAATTCTTCCCATCGTAAAAAAATAGTGTCTGACAAAGTTTGACTTATTCATCCCGTTTGCCTCAGCAAAGTCGTTAAACAAATTTACTATGCATATTTTCATTTTGTTTTATTTCTTGTAAAATCAATTCAAAGTAATTCAAAATTGAACCGGTTTCCCGAATTCAGATCAGTGTCCATTATTTTGTACAGGAAGTCATGAACATTTAAATGATTAACAATTCGATTCCTTTGAAGTCTGGTTATCTATATGTTCTGATACTTTTTTTGTCTTTCTCAATTTGATGTAAATAACCGTGATTATATTTATTTTTCATCAGTTGAAAGTGCCCCGATAATAAGCAAAACCGGTCCTGGTATTCACAAAATATATGTGGAAGTATTACAACCAAGAATTTACAAGAAAGAATACAATTTAAATATTGACCGTTTCGACACAAACCCTTATCAAAGAAAAAAAGTTATTCTCCTAAAAATACTACTACATTATAGTATTAAAAAAATATTTAAAAATTGGAGCTGTTTTTTTAAATCCATGTCCGCACGTAGTGTACAGCATATAGTCATTTAATGGAGGAATCTCAAACAAAAATCTGACCCCCAACATCTCTTTAGTTTGATGAGAACATGGATAGAAAAGATGATACTAGCGGTTAGATTGTCGCCCTCGCTACGCCCCGCTTCTAAGATCCGATAGGAGGGGAGGATCGATTTTTCTCAAATATTTCAAATCCAGATTTACTATCTTTATCTTTGATAATTCCAGTGGAAATTTTCCAAACCCCTTTGAAAGAAATATTTATTACACCGATATTGAGTGTATTATTATGTCTATATTAAAAGTATTTGATTGATTGGGCGTATGTACAGTCAAAAGTTTTGAAGCGCCTCTAATCTTGACCTAGAACAATTACCGGGACAAAATACTAATGATTCAGCCGGTACTGGACCTAACCATAGCCTTATAAAAGTAGACTCAAAACTATAATACAGAAATCAGTGCAAGCAACGTCTTGAATGCACCAGTTTATATGCGATTATATATGATAAACCACTTAATAACCGCGTCTCATCGTGCCTCGAAACAATAACCGGGACAAAACACCAACCCAGCCGGGACCAATGTCTAAAACTGGGACGTATGGCAAGCCTAATAAAAGCAGACACGAAACTAGAAAACAGAAACCAACGCAAACGACTTCTTCGGTAATATGCGATGATACCGAATGCACCAGTTTCGTTCGCGTTATGTCAGTTATCCGCGATTATATATGATATGATAACCCACTTAATGCGCGCTGCCTGGCCATCACGATACAACTAATTGTGCCTGTATTATGACTCGTAATGTTATTTCATTTTGCGACCCATGTTACGTCACAATGAACGGCGTGGTGAGTTTTGAACACCGGGTCCACGGACTGTGACAAACATTTGCTTAGTTTTGAATACAGCTGATACGGAATTAACTTCAATCTAATTGCCATATCATAGATGAATCTGCATTTGAATAACAAAAAAAATGCCATTTTCAATTTCATCAGGGTCGCAACCCGAAAAGGTTGGGAACCTATGCTTCATTATGTTTAAAAATTTGGTCCGGCCCTTGACTTAGAGACAGAATGATAATTTGGCCCCGGACCTAGGAAAGGTTGCCCATGCCTGATATAAAGTATCACGATGTAATTTGATTTTATTTATTTAAATAATGCCCTTCCTCCAACAAGTGACAGTCAACAAATCAATAGTGAATGATACTCTTTCTATTTACGTCAACGTCGTTGGCTTCTGTGACGAACCGCCCGGACAAATCGATTCTGTTGAGGCAATGGGTGTTTGTGTTGTTAAAAACTCCATCCCAACATTCAGATCCCTAAAAGCGAGAGCGATTAGCTAACGACTACTTCTGTCCTAGACTAGGACTCCTAGTGCTCGTATCATACTATTTACGAAAAAAAAGAGAGGTTGAGCAACTCAGTAATAATCATTTCTCGTAGAAAAATGTATGTTGAGATGAACTCTGTGAAGAGTACATATCTGCAAGTTGTGAGCGGACATGGATAAAAAAAGACTTGAATTTCTTCACTAACTCCCTTTTGCACCAATTAAACATTAATCCTATTTAAGGTGTTCACTGTCCATACTTGGTGGAATGGCATTATAATAAAACATTTTTAGTACTTATTCCACATAACATTTATTGGATCACGACCGGTTTCGCTCATGGCAAGCATTGTCAATTGATAATGCTCGCCATGACATCATCAATCAGTTGACCATGCTCACCGTGACCTAGACCGGTCCTGATCCATTAAATTTTATGTGGAATAAGTACTAAAAATGTTTTATTATTTTTAAACATTTACAAAATGTACGCTACAATCGAAGAAAGATTGCGTAAAATTAAAAGACAGAGTGTGAAAAATAAAAATATGCTGATCTAAATAAAAAATGTGGAATCGGTACAAAAAAAATGTGTTTTATTGATTTAAATATAATGCTTTTCCGTCGAGAATTGTCAGTTAACACCTTTAAGGCGATGCAAAGTTTATTCAAGTGTTCTCAGTTTGTCTGGCGTAACGGTACACTGTTCTCTCGTAGGTGTGAGTTGAGTTTATATTACAAGTAAAAAACAATGATTAGTAGGCAGTGATAAAAAAAAAACAATTATAATACTTACATCAGGTGGAGCGGCGAACTTTAGACTCGCTAGACTGGCGTGCGATCTGGCGCGGTGCTCCTGCCTTATGCTATAACTGAAAGCCCTTTCGTTCAGGTGCCCCCTTCGCCCAGATGAACCTCCTAACAAATGGGGGCCATCCAGCGCTGCCAAAGACCTAGCTGCTCTCAGCGGTCTTGGCTCTACAGTAGCATACTGCGGCCTCATCCTCGGAGGAGGCAGTGTTGCAGCGTAGGCTAGTCCTGGGTTTACTATCCACGGTCTGTTCGGAGGTGGTCCTAAAGTCCTAGCTCCGTCTTCTCTCATTATCATCATGTGATGTCCGTTTCCGTTGGTTCTTCTGTGATGATTCTGATGGTGGTTATTCGGTTGTTGCATCATCTGCTGTTGCTGCTGTTGTTGTTTTTTACCAGGCTTTTTGCTCGTGTTTGTGTTACCGTTTGTGTTGTTGGAAGATATAACAGCTGGAGGTGGAGGTGGTGGCGGAACGGGCGCTGGTCTAGATACTTGTCTAGGGCGTGGAGTTTTTACTCGACTTCCTGTTCCGTACAAATCATAAGGGCCTTCGTCTAATTGTTCTTGGGAGCCTGCCCATACTTTGTGGTTCTCGTCGCCATCGTAGACGTCTTCTTCTTGTTCGTCTTCTACTGTGGCTCTGGTTGAGTCTCTGACGCTGCCTTCTGTTCCTCCGGCAGCTCTTGCGTACGAGCTATCCGCGTACGCATGGAAACAACATCTCACTAAAGCGTTGGCTGCCATTTCTTTTTTGCAAATAAATGCGTGACATTCCAGAACTTTAATACCGGTTGTGCGTCTTAATATGGCTGCGAAAAGTGGTGGATGGGCAGGCGAAGGGGCTCTGGCGAACGGTGAATCCAAAGGCAAGAATCTGGGTGTGCCCCCGGCGCCTCCGCCTCCACCGACGTGTCTCACGGCCGCACAGTAATGCAGCGATTCGATCGGGAAAAACCTTGTTACCTTTTTATGGTTCTCGTCTACGTTCTCCAATAAGATTCCATTAGACCAAACGGATAGCCAGGAGTCGATTCCTCGAGCATGGCAAGCGCCTCTGGGTGCTTTTGAGGGATACAGTTCCCTGAGCGGTTCTTGTATGCCTTGCAAACCGTCTTTGGTTTGTTGAGGTACCGCACTGCCTAACCAAAGCACTCGACATCGACAGATCGGCGTGGCTTCCATTATAAAACAACTAAACACACACTAGGGTTAATAAAACCCTCTCACAATTTAAACGAAAACAAACTTTTGTCACTTTTAGAACTGATTTAATAAATTAATTAATAACAATTAAACCCGAAGGACACAAACGGCGCAGATCGCGCGCTCCACTACCGACGTACCGTGCGACTCACGTATGTGTGTCGTGTAACAGATTAACCAAGATGGCGGACGTGCCCCTTCCTTCTGCTCGCTGATTGGTAATGTCGGTAAAGCAGACCGCGGCACACCTGATCGTGGGGTGACCATCAGGTGAAAGTTTTCCGGGTACTACTTGGTTCTTTTCTTGCTGTGTGAGAGCCTGCTGAATTTTTCTCAGACCAGGGATTTCTAAAGACAGAAAATAACGTACAGGGAAAATGCTGGAGTGAAAATACTTTGTTTCAACAACAATAACACTCGTGATGAACACAAGTTTTCTAGGATGACCATTTTGAGTGTTTTTTTATTAGTCTCTTGTTTTGATTAAACATTTAAAAAACGCTGTGGTTAAACAAGATTTAGACTTTCAACTGAAGGTGCTGAAGTGGATATTCAATATCAAATTTGAATCGTTTGAATTTCGTACTTTTACTTTTGTCAGTTCAAGTTCATTCGTGCACTTGAAATGCCCGAAAACGATGAAAGACGAAACCTGGGTCGTTAGCGATAAAACTCGTAGAACAGTAAAAAAATCAAATGATTCAAATGTAAGTAGAATATTTCTCTTTTGCTTTTCAAAGCCACATTCACACTCGTTCGTAGATCACATTCACTTTAAATTAATTATTTTATAGCAAGAAAGAAATAAGAAAAAGAAGTGAATCAAATTATATAGCACAATTAACGATTACTACCCGAACGAACGGTTTATTAAAAACATTCGTATGAGGTATCGTTGATAGTTAATTGACATTATTATACCAATATCATATTTGAAACAAATACATAGATCTAAACTCAATATTACAACAATATGCAATAACCATGACCACTACTAGTACAATATGATACAAGACCTATGGAATTTTGTTTTCAAATGACAAACACCATTTGATTTATAATTTTCCATTTCCAATTTCGAAGCAGTACCATAAAAATTATATCAATCATAGCCCACCTACATTCATATCAACAGGTACACGAGACTATACGATGTCAAGCAAAAATCGCCTGTCGGTACATGGTAATAAAGCTTATAATTGCTTACGCAGTTTAAATCGCGTCGGTAAAACAGGTTTTCCGGAGGCCTTTGACCAGCGGGTCTCCGAGAGTGGCGCGAGTTTGACATTCCACGCGACAAATCACAAACCAAAACGAACATTAATCGACTCGTTAATAACGGTCAAAATTGCTCGACAAGGAAACCGTACATACTTCTCGTGCAGGCTTGGAATTCTTGACGCCGCGCCGCGCATGCCAATTTGACCCGTGTGCTCGTGTATTAAAGTGTTTTTTTCGTTTGATTTTTATATTTGTTGCTCGTAAGCGATTTAATATGAGCGGTTCGCGTCCAAAGTTGTTCCATATTCAAAAAATATTTATTATTTTTGGATGAATTTTAAACGGTAAATTATCAACATAGCCACCCAGATAAACATTTATTTTGAGAAAATTCGGGATAACTGTATTTGACTCTGGATTTTGTCCCAACCAATTATCATAAATTACTTTTGGAATTCTTGTGACTTAGGCACGGGCTCAGATTCCCGTCAGAGAGTGCGACATGCTATTCACGTTTGTGTTATCTTCGCAGTTGTCGTACAACTCAACATCTAATACACATGCGATACTTTTATATGCGAATCATTTAGCAATTGTGAACTTCCAAGTATGCAAGCTTACTACTCGGACACTGCTTTCGACGGATTTGGCGGCAACTTTGTGGAAGTTCATTTTAATTTAAAAAAAGCTTTGTTTATTCCAAGGTTTGTATATCGAATAGTGACACGTGTTCCTCCTCCTCATCATGAGACCTACTTAAGCGCGACTCCTTTGGTAAACTACTAAAACATTTTCTCAACAATGCCATCAATTTACTGAAGCATACTTATTTCCTAGTATGCAATAGTGTGGTCTGATGATGTTTCTAAAAGAAGCGAAACACGTGTCACTTAAAGTCACACAGTACGTCGGTAATTTGACAAAAAAGATCTAAGCTTCAAAAAAATACGTATTCCAAATTAGATTAATAAGGATCAGGACCGGTTTCGCTCATCACGAGCATTATAATCTCAAATCTCGACTAAGTTCAGTTGATAATGGTCTTGATCAGCAAAACCGCTCCTGACCCTAATAAATCTTATGTGGAATAAGCAGGGCTGTGGAATCGTTAGTAAAAGCTTGACTCCGACTCCAGTATTTACCAGAACCCTTCCGACCGAAATGTGTTTTAAATAAAACACCAATCAACCAATGCATCAATATTTATATGCATCAATAAAAATTTCAAACTTTTCAAAGTTTTTCACGGCTTCCGACTCCGACCAAAAACAGTGACTCCACGACTCCAACTCCAACTACGACTCCACAACCCTGGGAATAAGTACAAAGAAGTGTTAGTATTTTTTGAATATAAAGCCATTTCACCAAGTATTGACAGTGAATACCTTAAAAAAGTTCTTAGTTTACTCAAATAATATTATGTAAGCCAGAGCTGTGTCCGGTCCGTGGCGCAGTGTCAACGTTGTTGGTTTGCATGCCGGACCGCCCGGGTTCAATTCCCGGTACGAGCGGCTTTTTTCAGTCGATAAATCTGTTCAAAGGCATGGGTGTTTGTGTCGTTGAAAATCCCTTCCCACCTTTCCGATCCCAAAGAACGACGCATAGTGACAGCGATTAGCTAATCACTAGTCCTGTCCTAGTCCTCGTATCCTTTCCATCCCACCTCTTTTAAAAAAAGAGATGTTGAGCAACTGAGTAACAAGCAGTTCTCGTAGAAAAACATACGTTGAGATAAACTCCGTGAGGAGTCCATATGCTCCAAGTTGGGAGCGGACATAGCGGGCTGTGGAGTTGGAGTCGTCGCGGAGATTTGGCCGGAATCCTACTCGGAGTCGGAAATTTTGAAAAGTTTGAACTTTTTATTTTTGCATTTTATATGTAAAATTTGGCTCTTGGTCGCATTGATATGATTGATATTTAATTGAATACACATAAATAGGAAAATTAGGGGAAAAAAGTGATGATATTGAACTTTTTTTGGTCGAAGTCGGAATCGTGTTTTTGATCAATGTTGAAGTCGGAGTCGGAGTCGCGATTTTGGTAAATGCTGGATTCAGTGTCGGACTTTTTTTCACCGACTCCACAGCCCTGGTATTTTTAACTCGTGACATAAATTAGTAGCCGAGTAGTTTATGTATTGAATTTTTAATATCTTTCTGTAACCAAACTGTGCTGTTATTGGCTAATTTGGCAATATGTAATGTAATTCCGGCAGTAAAACAGGCGTTCGCATCGGGTATCGATTGATAAGCTATGTCGTTATGCGTTTTTCTCAAGAATGCGCTTTCGTTGGCAAACCAACTAACTCGACTTTACCCGAGTGGAGTGATAATACGAGGCAGAGAACTGTTCCGCATGCGGCCCGTTGACTCCATTCTACTGCCTCCCGTCGCACCTAATTTTGCCTCGCCACTTCATCGATATGACGCAGAGCCGAACTAGAAAAAGTTAAATAATACTATCTGTTTAATACCAAAATAATAATAAAAGTTTCATCAGAACGTTATCACATAACTTAGAACTTGGTTGTCACGTAGATTTTTTGAGTGATCAGTTGCAAGGGCTGTTCGGATGATGACTGCATTGCCTGTTGAGGTGGACATCTTCGGCAGTGAACTTGGTGCTTTGTTTTTCTTTTTATATATCTATGTTTATTTTGTGTAATATGTTATTTAATATTGTTATTCAAATTATCAAATGTATGGCGCTTTGGCGTCAGCTGTAATGCCATTTTATTTTGTCCAATAAATAAATAATGCCAAACTACATAGTTATAAATATATCAAAGCTTATAACAAAATAATAAAACATTTGTTTTTAATTATTCTAAAATTTATTTATTAAGATCAGTACCAGTTTCGATCATCGCGAGCATTTTAAAGAGATGATTTTCATCTCCGGAAACCATTTTTGATCTTTATAAATTATTTGTAAAATAAGAGTATTGACAGTGAACACATAAAAAGTGATACATAATATATATAATATGGTCGTCAGGTCCGTGGCTCAGTTGTCAACATCGATGGCTTCCGTGACGCACCACATGGGTTCAAGTCCCACCACAAGCAGCTTTTTTTCAGTCGATTTATCGATTCTATGTTTGTGTTGTCAGCATAATTCCTGCCCACTTTTCCGAACCCATAAATGGAGAGAAATTAGCCAACCACACCAGTCCAAGCCTTATCTTTATAATCTCGACAAGTTGACCAACTGAGAAACAGTTATTTATCGTGCAACAAATGATATCTCCATGAGCAGGCCATAAGCTCCACATTGAGAGTGGAAATGTTTAGTATATTTTAATATATTTTAATTCATTAATAGTTCCGACGAAGGCGTAAGCCGAAATAGCTATCAACAAATATATAAAATAATTTGTGTAGAACTAAAATACATTGATGTCACCAACGACCCGAGTTTCGCCTTTCGGCAATTCTCATGTATCAAAAATGGTAGGCAAAAGTTTGTTTTGTTTATTTTAATTAAAACAGCTAGACACTTGAAAACTTTGGATTATAATACAGCTTGAATGTTTCGAATACAAACACCTCCTGTTGAAATTCTTAAACAAATTTTACTTGATCACCTGATTCGCCCCTGCTCAGATTTATGCGTATGTACACAATATAGACTCATTCAGTTTGAACCTAACGGAAAACGGCAATAGAACGAAAGTTTTCAATACGTACATGCCTATAACAGACCATAAAAGAAAATTTCACTGAACTTCGCAGCACTACAAATAAAGGAAATGAGTCGTATAAAATTTGCGCTCGTGCAATAAATCATGAGTGAATAACTACACTCATAAATAAAAATTAATTTTCGTTTTAATAATTACACACAATAGTATAATACTAATTAAGCAAATTCCTACAGCTAAAATTGATTCTTTAGAAATTTGTGCACTAATAGAAATGAAATGAAATTGTGAAAATAGGTTGAATATAAAATTATCATAAATGATAAAATTTACGAGTCAAATTAACAAATGAATAAGTCGATTGACAATTTAAACACCACACTGTTTCTATCTCTTTTAAGCTCTTCTATGAAGTTCCAAATTTTAATTTAACGTCACTTTTCTTTGATACTCGGAAATTTCTAAATGCACTGTAGATATTAAATTATAATCGAAACAAATTGTTTTTTTTCTTTGTGGTGTATATCTGAACTAGATTTTTCTTTTAAAATCATTACAATAGTAACAGTTCGATAGTTAGTCTGAAAATTCGAATCACACATTTAATTTTGACTCAGGCATTGATTAGTTACATATTAACAGGGGCGAATACAAATTATTCTATCAAGAAATATTGGATATTAATAGAGCTCAGTTCAACAGTTTGCCAATTTTAAACGAGAAACTTCTTCTTCCAAATTCAACATTGTTGGAGCCATTTAAATAATTGTCATTAAGTATTAATTCCAGGGCTGTGGAGTCGGAGTTTACTAGGCGTCAGTTCAAGTACATCCGTGCACTTGAAATGCCTGCTGATGCCTAAAGACGAAACCCGGGTCGTTAGCGACGAAACTCATGGAAAAGTACAAAATTCAAATTTAACCCTTTGCACACCTCAATATGTTATTTTTATATGATGTCAACTTAATATATTTACTATGATGATGTGTTGCCAAAATATCTACCGACTGTATTGAATAAACTAAATGTAAGTTTTGCATTCTCAACTGGTATTCGGCATGAAAAATTTACATATTGGCTTGAATGATTTAAAAATAAATACATTCCTCACAAGATACTTGTTTTCCTTCAAATTATTGATTGACTCAACGCTAAAAAAGAGTTTGTCATCCATAAATTAACTTTATCAAATTTTCAGTGTCAAGGTAGGGTGGTTTTTTTTCAGTTTCCGTGCTCTTGACTAAGCCAAAAGAGAAGGTGATTTCTCATCAATAATCCTGAGCGAAGATGGAGGTTACATGATTATTTTCAAGAGTTCAAAATTGGTAGACTAATGCGTAGTGACAAAGTTTGTAATCGAGAAAAGGTATGATTTTGAGTTTTAATTCTGTTTATTGAAGTTTTATTCTTTTGAATTATCAATATTTTTTGTGTTTCTGTCAAATGCGTATACGAATAAATCATAAGGTTTTCCAATGCGTGAGCAGGCCACACACAGCTGTCTATCAGGGAAGCATTGATTTTCCCTGTGCTTTGTTGATGGTCATTGCAAATTCGCATCGGAAACTGCAAACGTTTTTAATTCGATTGGTATATCTTTCGGAATCATTGGGACGCGTGGCAGTAGTACATCTTCTCCTTTAAACATTCCATTAAAAATTGCAGCTTCGAATTTATTGTTCATTATCTTTATCACTGAAAGCCTGGTACCGTTGCAAAGTCGTGGTGGATTTATTTTTCGGAGAAGAATGATAGATGCAGATATTTTCAATGCTAAAACTTTATTATATCTTCAACTTATATCGCATTGGAATGAACGCTACAGGACAGCCGCCTTCCTTAACGCTATGCGATAAAGACAAGAAACAAAATAACTAAAAAAAAGTCTTGTCCCGATGCATGGCTGCACGGGACTGATCTTTCAACCGCGCACTCTGGTGCCTTAAGAAAAGAAACATAGTTTGTGATAATTATCTGTCAATGCGTAATTGGCGACAGCTGACCCTAGTCAAGGTTTCGCATCGAGTCCCGCTAACGGTCGTCGCCTCGCTAGGCCGATCGCATACTGTCATAACTGTCGAACGCCCACCGCGATTGCGGAGCGAGATATGACAGTAGTATGTTATTATCGCACGTGGTCGCGTGTCTATTCGACACCTTACTTTGAAATGGTTCTAACTGCTCTTGACACTGTTTTGAGATGAGCGTTTGAAGTTGCGATTGATTCAAATTCACTTGTAACAATGACCAAATAAAAATGTTTCAAATTACTTATTTTAAGCATATTTTTTCACAACTCTTGCCCAAAATAATGATCTTAAAGATCTAATGATGACAATCTTAGAACTTTGACAAATAAATTTAGTAAAAAAGTATGCAGATGCAGTGCAACTCCGGAATTCTGCTAACTCCTCAACCATATATGATTCTAAAATTCATATATGAGGAGCTATTTTTCAAAAGTGGACAAATCCATTTGTTGAAAAACTTTTTCTTCATAAGTTTGTTTTAAATTAAGGAATTATAGATAATGTGTAACAATTCAAACTTTTCCATGTGAATAAAAAAGGTCTCAAAAGTTAAATCTAAAACTGGCAGTTGAAAAAAAGTATTTTGGATTTGTCCACTTTTGAAAATTAGCTCCTCATTCAAATATGATTGAACGCGGCAAATACAAGCTTTTCCACAAAATGACAATTTAGCAAAAATTTCAATTATAACCTTTTCAAAGTAAGGTAATGTATTTGTGAAGCGAATTGTGCGAAAAGGCCAACACTGCGTCGCAATCTTGCATATGTATAATACATAACAAGTGCATTTCTGCGCCAAAGTCTAATATTCTCGTCCTGATATGACTGACGGTGTACCGTTACGGGTCGTCTTAGCTGGGCGAATCTCCGCGAGGCGATCCGGCGCAGCTTTGAAAGCGGCAGAGTTTTAAAATATCAAACGGTCCTGGCCCATGCAAGTGTCATATGTAGACGAAGCGATGCGGTCAGGACGGCATAGGTAATAACTTCAACAAATTGTCGTAAGTCGCATCGAAGTGCCTGACTCGTTGCGCGCGCAAATCGCTTGCAAATATCAAACGGTCCAAGTTCACCAGAGCGTCTTATGTGGACGATTTACCGCGCGTTGCCGCGCGTTACCGCATATGTTTACTTCGCGCGATCGGTTGATTTGATATTTTGAAACGATCTTGACGCGGCGGGCCTCGTCATATTATGACAGATGTAGAAATTTTACTCAGTTAACATACAAATGGACGCCAAATAATGTCGGACAATAAAAACAAAAGATATCATAATCGTTTATTTATTGAAAAATGTATATTTAATATATATGTGCATTACAAAAATAACAAATTATAAGTTAATTTTAAGCAATGGCTTCAACCTGTATTACGATACGTGAAACAGTTCCAACTCTCAAGAGCATATTAATTAAATTGGCATTGACTTGGGGTAGAACTCATTAAAATACGGTGAAAAAATATCAATGTGTTTTAGTTCTACAAAAATATATAATAATTAGTTGATCGCTATTTCGACTCAAGCCGTTGTCAGACCGACCACTAAATTGATTAAATTTAGAACACGTTTGCAAAAAGTGTTGTATACGGGGATTTTAAAATTAAACACCCCGCAAATATCAAAAACCAAAGTGGTGCTTGTTTTAGTTTGACTATGAAAAATAGTAATAACGAAAATATTCAAATTTGAATTGTTTCAATTGACCACGCAAAGAAGCACACAATTTATTGACACTGTGAGACAACTTGTCCTCGTCACATTTACATATTCCAACTTTTGTGTTTATCCACTGTGTGTTTGTGCCGTGTCAACCATATTTTTTATTTCACATCATCACAAAATCTAACATCCAAAATAGAGTTAAAATAAAATCACAAACTTTATTTAATTTGATTGAAAAAATCTAATTTGCTGTCAAAGAAATGTCAAATAATACCTTCACGTAAATAATAAACATTATCATATTAATAAAAGCCGGAAAAAGTTCAGTAGATGACTAATTTATTACATTTTGACTAAATATCTTCGCCGATAAAAATTCAAACATATTTTCTTTCATATTCGTTTTTATGGCAACTTATAGCAATGCCCAACAATGCAAAGGGGAATTCCCGACCCACAAACATACATACATACATAGCCGTTTCGGTTTTATATACATATAAGATTAGTGTTATATATTATTCTAATGAACGATAGGTAGGTAGCTTGCCGTGAAATCGCGACACCTTCTTTCACGATATCAGTTTTCAAATAAAAGCGTTTGCGTCCCGACATAATGAATGTTAACCCTTTGGTTACGGACCGAATTTTCGAAAAAAGGAATGGTTTATGGGTTGCCAAAAACAATTATATTTTCTACATTATTCAAATTAAGTCATTGAAATAAAATAATACACATCAATAACAGTTTATATTTAAAGGAATCAAAGAAAAAAATATAAAAAAATAAAAAATTGTAAAGATAAAATAAATACATATTTTTTTTGCATAAATTTTAATTTTGACAAGAAAATGCAATCTTATCCAATATAAAATAACAATATGAATATTTTTTAAATATAAACTATTAAGGTGTTCACTGTCAATACTTGGTGGAAAGGCATTATAATAAATAATAACATTTTTAGTCTTTTCCACATCTGATTTATTTCATCTGGACCGGTTTCGCTCATGGCGAGCATTATCAACTGATGTTCAGTTGATAATTCAGTTGATGATTCAGTTGATAATGCTCGCCATGAGCGAAACCGGTCCTGATGAAATAAATCAGATGTGGAAAAAGTACTAAAAAATGTGTTATTATTTTTTTTTTTTTTAATATAAACTGCAAATATAATCTAGATATATAAATACGTGTGGAAATTTAAAAAAAAATCACGTTTTTTTTATTTGCAACAAAAAAAACGTGAAAAATGCACAGCACGAAAGGCATTGGTATTAGATATGGTACTTTCAAACAAATATAACTATATAAATAAACAACTTATAAAAATATATATGTTTTAATTTCATAGATAAAAGTGTATTAGTGCATATTAAAACAATAGTTTGATCGATATCTCCCCGTACGTAAAGGGTACGGTACATTGAATTGGAGCTAAAACAAGCAGCGATAAATCGCTGCGCCGTAACCTGGCGTTGCGAAGTGGCTAGCCATGCTAGCCAGAAGTGGCACATAAGACCTTTAATCAACTACGTTTTAAATTGACTGGATTCGCCTAAATTCGCTTGCCGGTTCGCGTCGCTCACATAAGACACGGGGTTACATATCGACCCTTCCAAGCCAGAGAGCCGTTAGTGACAAATCGCAACATTTCAGGAGAGCAAAGTATAAGTATAATTTTAATAATAAAAAGTATAATTTGTGTTAATACGGAAAGAAAAATAACAATGTATTTTAGTTCTACATAAATTATTTTATATATTTGTTGATAGCTATTTCGGCTTACTTCTTCGTCAGGACTAGTTATAAAATATAAAATAATTTATGTAGAACTAAAATAGATTGTTATTTTTCTTTCCGTTTTATAATGGAGTTCTACCAAGTAAATGCCTACTCAATCAATATAATTTGTGTGTTAATACCAGGGCTGTGGAGTCATTTCGGGGTCGTGGAGTCGGGGCTTTTTGGCCGGATTAATATGTCAAATTTGGCTTTTGGCCGCATAGGTAGGGTTGATATTTAATTGAATACATATAAATAGGAAAATTAGGGGGGAAAAGTGACGATATTAGCCTTTTTTTAGACGGAGTCGTGTTTTTGTTAAATTCTGGAGTCGGAGTCGGACTTTTTTTACCGGCTCCACAGCCGTTTTAATACCGTAACTTCATAGCCAAAAGAGCGTAAGTAATATTTGAATGATTCTGGGTTAAATATGAGGTTAGGTCCACAATAAAAAATATAAACACTGTCAAATAAAAAGTGAAAAAATAATTGATTAAAATTGAATCTTTTGAATTTTGTACTTTTTCATGAGTTTTGTCGCTAACGACCCGGGTTTCGTCTTTCAGCAACTTTCAAATGCACTGCTAATAATCGTTCGGTTAAACCCACGAATTATTTATCGATTGTTCTATGTTATTATCCAAAAATTAGTATTTGCCATACTACATTTAAAATACCCGATAATAATAACTTACACAACTAATTCATTGAAACTCATATAGATTACGTCAATAACAATTAAACTTAGTGTTAAACGTTCATTTTTGTATATAAACTATACGAACAGTTTACTACGCGTCAGATCTAGTACATTCGTTCACTTGAAATGCTTGAAGATGCCGGAAGGCGAAACCCATGTTGATAGCGGCATAATTCATGGAAAAGTGCAAAATTCAAACGATTCGAATTAAATTAAATATTGTGTCAATTAGATCAATTTCGTTTCTTTACCACTCTTTTGCATGTACATCTAAATATTTGTTTTGCGGTAGATTCATGACTTAATATGGGAACTTAACATGTACAAGGGCACTCTTGTCAAGATCACATTGTAATTAACAGGTGAAACACTGGATTTTGCACGTATACTATGCGAACAACTCGCATTTTTTGTTGAAATGGTCCCAAAAATATATTTAATAAAATAAAAAATTGCATTAAAAAAATTGCACAAAATGAGGTTTGAGTGTATTGGAGGTTTTTTTGAAGAACATACAGTGTGTATATTGTTGTTGTGATCCTAACCTCATATCGAACACCAAAATGTTACTAACGCCCTTTGGGATTGGTAGTGACGATATTAACACACAAATTATACATGCGAATACTTTATTCCAAGCAGGAAAAAATTATTAATAATAAACAAAAACTGTACATCCCGATTATATGCAAATGATATCATCCACGGAAACATGAGTCAAAAAGTATTTAAAGAATTAATTTATTGTAATATTATAAACGATAAATATTTCCTTCAAGAATTTACAGTTAAACGCATCAAAAGTGATCATGTCAGCTTTGTAGAATTTTTCCGAACAAATTAAACATATCTTAACTTTTCTCGGCTGGAGGGTGAAACAGTGGATCACTAATGCTACTTTATCTAAAATAACTATCTTGATATTAGTGATACAATGTGTAAACTTTTGGTATTTTTGAATCAATGTTTTTATAAAAATATGATTTTTTCACTGGTACCATCGCGATAAGATAAAAAACAAAAAGTCGTATTATTATTGGCCGAAACCCATTTATACCGTCGCTGCATATTGCCAGTATTCAAACATCACTGCTCATACGCGATAAGATAACGTAATCATTTCTCAAAAGCGCCTCATTCAAACGTATGTTTAAATCAAATGAATGCTTTTTACATTATAAGCGGTTACACTCATAGTTTTGATTACGCCTGTCTGTCATGAACATCAACGCGAACAGCTTCTCCTGTCATGCGCGACTTTAAATGTGAATAATTATAGGAAAACCATCGATTTTTATATAAATATATATTATTAAGAACGACGAATAAAGATACATTTAGGCATATTATTACATTTTTTCAATGTAATCTATTCCAATAAAGCCATACCGATGAATAATAAACACAAACATGTTTGTATGAAAAAAAAATATCTATGAAGATTGTCACAAGACAAATTTTTAATAGTTGAAATCAATTCGGTCGATGGGAGTTTATTATCGTATAAAATTAAAAATAATTTGGTTTATTAATTTATTATAAGTTATTTTTAATATTATATTAAATTCACTGTAATTAAAATTTTGATAAAGTCTCACACAACAAATACCACTTATATCTACTACATCAAAAACAAATTAGGTTTTACATTCATTGTTATTTAAGAGCTACTCAATCTATATATATAAAAATGAATGTTTGTCTGTCTGTATTTCCGCTATGGACTACTAAGCCGCTCGACCGATCGATGTGAAACTTTACAAATTTATTGAGTTCACTGCCGCAATGGTTTTTGATCTACCAACCCTTCCCCCTAACCACCCTCCAACCTCCAACCCCCAATTTCTTAAACTTTACGAATTTTTCGAGTTCACTCCTTCGTTTCTGGCATACCCCCCATACGCCCCCAAACCCCACCCCGCCAAACAACCCCCTCCCCCAAAAATTGATATCGTTTTTTTACAAATTTCTCGAGTACACTTCCGCGAAACTTTCTGGCGTACACCCCCTCCCCCTCCTCCCGCCCCCAATCACCACTACAATTGATATGGAAGTATACAAATTTCTTTATAATTACTCCCGCGAATATTTTTTTTAGTTGCTGGCGTAGCAACGCGCGCAAGGTACACCTAGTTTTATTATAAATTTTGCCCATATTTCAATTTTACAAATAAATATAATTATATAACTATTTTTAAACATACATTATTTTTATCAATTTAATTGGTACAATTTCCGATACCAAATTAGTGGTCATTTATATACGTTACAGACAAAGTTAATATTGTAATTATAGACAATATGATTTCAATTATTTATAATTTGTACGATTATCTTTAATCTCATATGTATTATGTTTCATGAAGCAATTATTTAATATGCCTTGTCATCTTTATTAAATACGCGGAAGCAGCACAAAAAAATATGTCTGTATGTGTATTTTTTTTATTAAAACATAACGCATATCCAACAAGAATTGTCAGCAAAAATGAACAGACACATTAACATGGCATAGTAACATAAATATGAAATACCCGCATAATATATTTCATACAGATTTTTTTAATATCGAAAATCGTAACGACTTTCATCAGATTTTTTGACGACTGCATATTGAATTTTATTCAGTTGTTCAACCTCTCTTTTTCGGTAAGTCACTCCATCAAATCTGAGATCACCAGAACATTTCATCATCAAAATGAGGTCTGATGGTACTCCAGAAAGAGGCGAAACACGAAACACTATTTAAAATAAACCTCCATCGAACATTTTGATTACATTTAATCAAAATTTGTGTAATTATCAGTCTTGTCTTGTTACAATTCTTATAGATACCAATTTTTTATAGTAGCCCTGCTTGGGCTTCTTTACATCGGCTGATAATGCTCACTATGAGCGAAACCACTTAAGCCTATCCAAACCATCCAGGAAACATAATTCAATAAGTCACTCAATCTCTCTTTATAGAGAGGGTGAAATAAAATTGTAAAGTATAAGCTAAGCTCACTTTCTCATTACTGGAAAGGGGGGAAGGAGATATGTTTTATTATAAATATAATAACACATTTTTAGTACTTTTTCCACATAAAATTTATTTGATCAGGACCGGTTTCGCTCATGGCGAGCATTGTCAACTGATGGAGTTGACAATGCTCAATAATAAATTTTATGTGAAAAAAGTATTAAAAATGTATTATTATTTTTATTATAATGCCTTTCCACCAAGTATTGACAGCGAACACCTTAAATGTGATATGTTTTATTGTAATGCCGTTACAAGGAAGAAGGCAATAACTTCTGAAATTCAGTTATGAATGCCATTTGCTATATATTTTTGAAAGCTATATATGGTGCTCACTTTTACAGAAGTACAATAACTAAAATTGTACTCTAAAAATCTTTTGAGCTAAAAAGCAGCAACTCTAGTTTTCTTATCAAAGAGGCAGTCAATGCCATTACTCACTGCTTTTTAATGTTCGCATCAACCGTTTTTTATAAATTCTAAATACTAAAACATCAAAAAACACATTACGTAATTTTTCTCAAAATTTGGCAGAGTCGCTTACTTCCTTCTTGCTCGGCAAGGCAGTATGTAACCATGTTTTGTATAAATCAATGCATGAGAGTTTATTCTCTGACATTCGAGCCCGTGACCCCGCAACCGAACAAGCGAGAGTCCAACAGTGTTGACCTCTCGGCTGCATGACAAAATTAAATATACAATTCATTTCTATATTCTTCGATACTGTGTGTTAAGCATAACAAATCATAAGGAAACTGTTGATATAACTATAATATTCTATTAGCATTTTGCCAAGGTAAGTGAGCAGCGTAAAAATTCCAATAAATTATATTTTTATTTCTATTGTTTAAATTCTTTTGTAAATAATTCAAGAAAAGAATTGAATGATTATTTTGGCCTTCGTAAAATGTATTTGCGATCTGTTATTAGAGATAAATCATAATTTATAACGATAACCGGTCCAGTAGCTGAATTGTCAACGATTCTAAGCATTCGTTCTATTCGCCTGCGGCTCTCATTACTGGTTATCGATTTACGGATGTTTTTAATTTTTAAATTCTCTTTCTCACATTCATTCTTTGAACGGGGTGTAGAGAAAGTGATTCGATAATTACAGGTTCACCCTTCTGTCAAAACTCTCTCCAAAAAAGAGAGTTTAAGCGACTTAGTAATGAGCAGTTGTTGTTGAACAACTTCTGCGTATTTCCGTTGGGAGTTAGCTATTTTATATGCTCCACGTTGTGAGAGGGCATAGTAAAAAGTAAACAGATGTCACTTTTTTAATCGTTTGGGTGCCCAAGACGTACGATAAACGCACTGCCGATTTTGAGATATTCTCTTGAATGAAATATTTGTTTTTTCCAATTAAAATACTAGCAATGCCATCTCTGAATAAGCTTCAATCGTAACACATCGAAATAAAGGAATGTCTTGAGTCTTAAGGCAACATCAGGGGTCTTACATTTCACTATAATATGTCTCGACACGCTCGTTAGTTCGCGACGCATAAGCTTACTAAACGCATTTCAGTTACTTGATCATTTATTTGAATTATAAAAAAGATAATCCATTTATTATATTGAATTTTAATCTGTAAAAAGTGAATAAATATTTTTTTTGACTGCATGGTGTTGTGACAACCCTAACTATAGCATAGCTATTCGCACATTTTCGCGAAACTGTATAAGTAAAAGTATTTTGACCGACTTTGATTGGTGCCTATTATAATGATGTCGGTCCCTGTGGTCTAGTGGCAAGAGCTTTGTCCTAGCGATCGGGGGGCCCGGGCTCAATCCCCGGTAAGGTCAGATTTTTTCAATTGAAAAAAAAGAGATCTTGGGCTGGGTGTATGTTATTTATTTATCGTTGATTTTGTGCACAACTGATACATTATTTACCATCGAGTTAATCTCGTACGACTTTCACAACTCATAATATTTGGCGCATTGGCGTAAGCTGTAATGCCAAATATTTTTATTTTAATAAAAATCTATAAAAATGTTGAGTTGGTCTCATGGTAAAATTGCATAGTTTGATTCATTTTCAATCCACTCGGCATGAACCGGTGTCCGTCGTTTGATAACGGGGCGTCTTCGCCAACAGACCGTGTCAACGGTTCGATTTTCATACAACACTCATCCATAGTACAAGCAGTGGCGTCCGAAACAATTCAATCCATACGTAATTATTTTATAACATATATAAATACAAAAGTATTGACTTACGTTTAATGTGTTGACCTTTTAATTCTTGCTGGTAAGGCAATGTATTTTAATAAGTTAAGCACATTTTATTTGTTCTATATATTTGTCGCCTAATGCTTAAATGCTAGAAGTGCTTATGAAAAAAATATATCGATTGTTTAGAATAAGAAATTGTTTGATATTAAAAACAGTTTGACGAAGTGCTTGTAAGGGCTTTGTAGTGCAGAGGTGATATTTCGCACTATTACTGCCTAAGTGAATATTTCAGACCCTTTTTCCACAAATAAATCTCAACTTAGTGAACGAAGATTACCATCCATATTTTGGACGATGCATTATTTGTTTGAGACTGAGATCCCATCGAGTTTGTTGACACCAGTGAAGAATCAAGACTATTTCGTTTTCCAATTAAATTATATATATTTTTATAGCTCTGTGAAGATATCATTGGTTGCAAGTTGCAATCAATTCAGTGAAGCATATAGGGCCTGTGTGAAGACGGACCACAGCAAACAGTTCTGCTCGTTTAGAATTCATTTGAAGGCAGTTCCATAGAACGTGATAAGCATCATAGTGTAAGTAAAATCTTACCTTAAAATCAACTTGCCCAGCGCGATGAGTTACGTATTGAACTTGCCATGGCCGACATGTCAAGTGGTTAGCTCAGTGATGCACAATCTTTTTGGGAGAAGTGCCAGATAATCAAATCTCAGATAGTTCGACGGCCGCATGTGTATTACTGATTGAATTATCGATATTTTTAGTGTATATAAAATTTAAAATTTATATTGTTCTTCCATCGTCCGTAAAAAAATCTGAAGAAAAGGGGTGATTTATATTTGTCATTGCGGGCCGCATGAAATGTCATTGGTCAGCTTATCAGTCCAGCTGCGTCCCGCTTTTTTGGCACACATCGGATGGATGTGTGCTAAAATTTAAGTCAACACAGACTAAAGATGTCACCGAACAGAAATTAATGATTCGATTGAAAAATGATGAATATATAAACGAAACTTAGGGCAGTCTCATATAACGTGATAACAATCCCAGTTTTTATAATAATGAAGTTGTTATATTGTGTGTTACGCCACTGTTTATTATCAATGATATTATTTCATAACGTTCGTCGCCGATCGCATTCTGGGGAGGAAACCAAGAGTGACGTAGGCCCATGCTCACCACTTGTTTGTAGCTGTACTCACAACGTAAATATTTGAAAGTTGTTTGTTATTAAAGCTTACTCTTTAGCTGTACTGTATTTTATAGGGTTACCATTATTTCAAATCAATATGGACATAATAATACGATGTAAAGTAATATAATACTGATGATTCCGCCAGGCTTCGCTCGATGCATATTTTTAATATGTATTGATAATATTTATTCACAGTTCTATGAAAACAAACTAAAATCTAACTGAAAAAAAATCATACTATTCTGCCATGATGGACATAAACTGTATTCGTTTT
Source organism: Himalopsyche kuldschensis (assembly GCA_028554975.1). Taxonomy (NCBI): domain Eukaryota; kingdom Metazoa; phylum Arthropoda; class Insecta; order Trichoptera; family Rhyacophilidae; genus Himalopsyche; species Himalopsyche kuldschensis. The sequence goes on along the minus strand of JAHFWI010000031.1, from coordinate 221,952 downwards.
TTTTTACTTTGAAAGTACTAACGAAAATAAAATATTTAGCGACAGCCAATCAGTAACGAGTTACATGAATTCATCACTATTTGTTTTATATCTAAGATAATTTTGTCAACGGTTACGCTTGTTAAAATTTTAAGTATTCGATGACCAAAACAGTTAATTTAAATATATTAAAAACAATTTGTTTGTCCCACTTATGTATATTATGTAATGATCGAATCCGGCTTCGCTCATCGCGTGAATTTTCCGGATTCGATTCCGACGGATGATTTTCATTCAATTATTTTCATTCGTACCTTGTCTTGTTGTTATCGATAACCCAGTTTCTATTTATGTGTCATCAGTTGAATACGCTGACGATGAGCGAAACCGGTCTTAATCTTCATCAACAAATGGATGAAAAATTACGAAACACCACGACTACTGCAATTTAAACGCGAATCTCGAGTAAAAAATCATTTTATTCAGGGCTCGACAGTTCGACTCCGACTCCAGCTCCAACATTGACCAAAAACATGACTCCGATTTCGTCTAAAAAAAGTTTAATATCGTCACTTTTGTTCCCTAATTTTCTAATTTATGTGTATTCAATTAAATATCAACCCTACCAATCCGGTCAATAGCCAAATTTTACATATTATATGCAACAAAAAAAAAGTTCAAAATTTCCGACTCCAAGTACGACTCCAGCCAAAACGCCGCGACGACTCCGACTCCGACCAAAAAGCCCCGACTCCACGACTCCGGCTCCGACTCCACAGCTCTGATTTTATTACCAGAATGCTTGGGGCTTGAAGTCAAAGTATGAAAAGATTTTTGGTTTGATTTAGAATCTATTTTACTCGGTTGATTATCTTGCCAATGTTTCCAATGCTATTTTTCAGGGCTGTGGAGTCGGAGTCGGCGCGGCGTTTTCGCCGGAGTCGTACTCGGAGTCGGAAATTTTGAAAAGTTTGAACTTTTTATTTTTGCATTTAATATGTCATATTTGGTTTTTGGCCGCATTGATAGGGTTGATATTTAATTGAATATACATAAAGAGGAAAATTAGGGGAAAAAAGTGACGATATTAACCGACTCCACAGCCCTGCTATTTTCCCCTGTAATTTCAATACGCTACATTATTATAAAACGTCTGAATTTGGATTGGATAAAATAAATTTACAGAATACGGTACTAAAAAAAACAGTGTCAAATTAAAATATTGCATGGTCGCTGTTCCGCAAGTATAATATATCATTATTATCAATAATTAATCGTAAAATTCTTACAATTAATCGCAAATGCGGGCACACATAATCGTACATAGCACGAGCCAGCATCTATCGACTCTTATATATTGTAGTATATAATAAAAAATAATACATACATACGATATAACATGATCCACTTAAAAATAATGAAGTTTTTTTCATGTCTTAGAATGCGTCAAGAAACTTTCCTCATTTATTTCGTTTCCTTGTTTTAAAATTAGTATACACTAGGAACAGAAATGAATTATAATATTACAAGGGACACAGAGTGCTGTGTTGATTATTATTTTTAATTAGCATATACAAATTATATAAATTAACCAAAAATAAAATTGGAAATGAAAAATATTACATCTTACAGACACCTTTTTTACTAGCTGAGAAGAGAGACATTAAAAAATACATATACTATTTATAGATATAAAAGATATCTTTGCAAATAATTAATTAATATTTCAAAACAAATCTTTCGACTAAAGGTGATCGATGTAATGTCACATTTGAATCGTTTGAATTTAAGTCTGCTTAAGTTTATTCGTGCACTTGGACCCCTAAAGATGCCGAAAGACGACACTTGAAACGTTAGTGACAAAACTCATGGAATTGTAAAGATTTTATACGACTGAAAATTGACATTGTTAATTTTTGTGTTGGTATCAACTGACATTTGGGATTTAGCCACTCAAAAGCTAGCGTCTTGCAGGTGTGTCGCGATGATTTTTCCATACGTTCAAAATAAAATATCAGTTAAACCTTTCCACAATGTGAGATTAGAGGCAGAAAATGACCTAACACACAACGTGTGTTAGATACACATACAAATGTAGCAACATCTTTAAAATATAAATACAGTTTGTCACATGAAACACTTTTTATCACTAAATCGCTGGCGTGGGGGGTTTATTCAAACCCTTTGCTGTTGGCAGATAATTGATTAACAAAAATATTCACCATCATTTACGTTAACTTATAAGCCCTCACAATTAGTGAAAGTCGTGAGGATAGAAAATCAAATGAGCAGTTGATGAAGTCTGCGGGAACTTGTGTCTTTTTTTCCATCCCAATTCGGGGCAAATGGCCTGCAATCGGTGCCTCCAAGATTTTCAAGATGTCACCTGCCAACCTCCTTGCTTCCGCCTATGTCGTCCCATACTGAGTACATCCTGTGAATGATTATCTGCGGTATCCATCATATTGATAGAAGTGACATGCAGTGTTCAGGCTCTCATGGGACATTTCTAAGCCAAATCAATTGTCACCATTTCATTTTGGACGCCTAAAACGTGTGTCTTAACTTATTCTTATATTGAATATTCAATCGTTTTGACTGAAACAAAATAAACACAGCCTGACAAATACCTTGTCGATTAAACGTTGAAAACAAATAACAATGTATACATAGTCATTTCTGACGATGGCGTAAGCCGAAATAGCTATCAACAAATATATATATAAAATAATTTCTGTTGAACTGAAATACACAGCTATTTTTTTTCACCGTAAAGGATTTCTACCAAGTGAATGCAAATTCAATCGATATCTTTCCGATTCATTCATTAGAAACCTTTTTCACTCGACGTTTCGTATCTCATGCCAAAACGGATGGCGCTTTTACAATTACTTTGCATATAAAACCAACCTTTGTTTTGGGGTCTAAATAAGGACTCTGTGTTATTCTTAGAAGTACGCTATGGTGGCCAGCGTAATTGCACTGACTTATTGTCTGTTTCACACTAGGGATTTCAACTATTCGTCAAAATCAACTAATCGGATATCGAATAGTAAAACTAAAGCTATCCGGATAGTTTTGACATGGCTAAAATTTTGTTGAATAGTATTACGGGTCGTCTTAGCTGGGCGAAGCTGGGCGAGGCGATCCGGCGCAGCTTTGAAAGCGGCAGAGTTTTAAAATATCAAACGGTCCTCGCCCATGCAAGTGTCATATGTCGGCGAAGCGATCCGGTCAGGACGGCATATGTCGTAAGTCGACTCAAGTGTCTGACTCATGGCGCACGCGAATCGCTTGAAAATATCAAACGGCCCAAGCTCACCAGAGCGTTAATTGCGTCTGGCCGAGCGATGGCACATAAGACCTTTGATCAACTACGTTTTAAATTGACTGGATTCGCCTAAATTCTCTTGCCGGTTCGCGTCGCTTACCTAAGACACGGGGTTAAAGTTATGAAAAATATTATGATTTAAAAAACGTATTTTAATAAACAAGAAATTGCCAGTTGCTTTCGCAAGTCGACAGTGGTCTCGATTTCTAAGTTTAAAATAGATAATCGTATAGCTCGCACGCTAATAGAGATGTTGCACGATCAACGTTTTCCTTGTTCACTTATATATATATATTATGATAATGATCGAATACGAATACTATCCAGATATTTTTCCAAATATCCGAATATCGAATAGTTTAAAAAGGACCGAATATATCCGGATATCGAATATCTGAATCTCTATTTCACATCAACAGGAATTTTAGAAATTCTCGGATCTATGGTTTAAGTTGGACTCACTGTGGCAGTCACCCCAACTATTTTCAATTTAACGATTTTTTAAAGCATAGATTTATGAGTTGTAATTTCAATAAGTCACCTGTATATCAATAAAAGTGTATGTTTTACGATGAAGGTACATATATGAATTGAAAAAACGGACGAATATGCCAATACCGGAAGTTCAAATATTTATTACCGCTACTACAAAAATAAGTAAAAATAACCAAAAACAATAACGAGGAATTGGGATTGCAATACCAAACAAATGAACCAATAGTCTTTTTCTTTTATTAAAATAAATAAAACACATTATTAAATAATAGAACTGTGTCCATACATATCTTCATTTTCCGTACAATATATCCTATGTGACGTTTTTGGCCATATTGAGTGATGCTAAATATACTGATTTGCAATATATCCATTGTGTCAAAATTCATAATGTGCAACACAAAATATCCAATGTGGCAACATACGACCGAGGATATTTTTTCCGAGCAAGGTACTAACTAGCTTTATCCATGTGTCGGACGGTATGAGCAGATTTTTTCAGTCGATAAATCGATTCTGCTCAGAGCCAATGTTGTGTCGTTAAAAATCCCTTCCCACCTTTTCGATCCTAAAGAGCGACGCATAGTGACAGTGATTAGCTAACCACTAGTCCTGTCCTAGTCTTCGTTTCCTTCCCATCCCTACTCTCTTCGAAAAAGAGAGGTTGAGGAAATGATTAACAAGAAGTTCGCGTAGAAAACGCGAGAACGCGAGTGTGTCGAGGTTAAACTCCGTGGGGAGTTCATATGCGCCAAGTTGGAAGCGGACATGGTAAAAAAAACAGGACGTAAATAAATCCTATGCCGTACAAGCCCTTGCTCTCTGCAACCGAATATGTATAGAGATGTTGACACTCTTCCATGGACGCAGTAATGGTTCATACAACATAAACCAAAAGCAAAATTAATACGATCTGAATTCTAAATCATCGACAGTTCATAATTCATGAATGCCCACGCCTTTTTTTACGAATGCCGTGATTTTTTACAGCCTAAGCGCACCTGTCCGCCGTTGAATGGTATTGCAGAGTCGAATTGGCAGGTGCCTGTAGGGCAATAGGTCAGATATGCCGGCCCATGCCTGGCGGCTCTGTCCAGAAAAAGCGTCGCGGCCAGGTACCTTCGGCTCGCGGACTTTCCCTACGCCGCGGACATATTTTATCCGCGAGAGTTATTCATTATTTCCGATATGCCGTTGCAATCAATTCATTTACGTGAGAGAATTATTTCAGACCACACGTGAAGGATTTTTAGTGCAGTGGGCAGAAAGGTTGAAAATGAATTGAAATGATAAAAATAATAATTTATTTAAATCATAAGTTTTTAAGCTCAAGTAAAAGCGGTGTGTATTAGCAGGGACGGTACTTGTAATAGTTCAACTGTTTGTTTTCCTACTGAAACTATATGTGAAGTCCGCGAAGGCTCCTAGTTTCTGGCTACACTTAAAGCTAGGGTGGGTACAGACTAGAGACTAGTACTCGTCAAATTTTTCAAGTACTCGGTACTCGATTAATTTGAAAAATATTCGAATTACACTCGTTTTAGTAATAAATGTTGAAAGTTTTTCTACTGCAGGAATTATCAAAACAAAACATCGAACCAATTTAAAATTTGAAACGTTTTATTCTCAACTATTTTTTAAATACACATATGTTTCATAAATTGGCTACGTTTTTTGCTAGGGTAGGTACAGGCTATATCTTTATTACCCTTTCCTCCATGTAAACTAGCTAATTATTGGCATTCCAAAAGATCTGTCAGCTTTGTGTGGGACAAACACTTTTGTTTACATATCCTCTATTAATTTTCAAGCAATCAACAACAATTAATGGAAAATTTATTTAGTTCAGATAATCGATGTTCATTTATTTACTTTCGGTATTTTATCATTGCATCTAATTATTGTGTGGCGTGGCTCAAAAGAGGAAAACCATAATGTCGTCCCTACCAAGGCAAAAAGGCGTTCGTAAAAATATTCTTCATATAATTGATTGAGTAGATTCTGAACTTAAATATGGAGGTTGGGTTTAACAAAAAAAAATAATTTTCAAAATATAAACTCTTCATATAAACTCTAATACATGGAAAGAAGTGGTAAATAAACGAAGTTTTTCTAATTGACACAGTATTTTTTCATTATTTTTGCTCTCTTAAAAGTATCGATTTGTCACTAACGCTCTTTTGGTGATATCACATATGCAGGGTATTTAGAAATTAGATATACCTCAATCTACCTGGCAATACTGAATAAAGGCTAATAATAAAAGTATACCAAGAACCTTACAATTATTTTAATTTAATATTATCAATGGCGATTCTACAGCTTACCTTTTGACCTGAACTACTATCATTAAATGCTATGTATTAATATAATATAGCAGGAAGTGCATTCTGAAATATCTCCAATGGGCCGACATTAGACGCTTAGCAATGCATTTATTTAATCATATACTAAATTGGTTAAGTTTTCTTGTCTATTCGCGCAGCCAATTTTATTACCATAATCCACGAAAGACGAATGATTTCATGCAACACTTTTTTAGCGTTCTTCTTCCTTATAATAAGTTAGTTTTTTCGCCAAGTCGTATATATTCTTGTACATTTTCTGCCAAGCTTATTATCTTTGTATGAATTTGTTTCCAGGGGGGCAGGTGTTTATTTTCCTATCTGTAACAGGGGCGTAGAAAGAGAGATTCATCTTCAGACTTACTATCGCAAAGTTTGCTTAAGAGGCGAAACACGTGTCACAGTTAGTAACACAATACGTGGAATAATCAAAGTTATTTTAAATTTTATATTAAAATGAACTTCCACAAAGTTACCGCCGAAACAATCGAAAATATTAAAAATATGAGAGATTCACTTATACGACGTTCGTATATGAGTTGCTGTAACTACTATACTCAATTTTACAATATCAAGCTTGAGGAAGAACACCAGTCCGCAATACCAGCTACCAATGTTCAGCTACCACCATAAACCAGCATACTACCATAAAGGCCTAGACATCGGAAAGACTCCACCGAGCTAGATTCTTGGAGCTCTCCAGCTTGAAGCAAGTCCCTCTCACTTCAACTCGCCGAGCTCTGAAAATATTAAAGTTTATAAACTAACTTAAGGATTCTAAACACCTCGTTATGACGATGACCCACACCTGATGCTTGTCTTAATGCTATTTCTCCTATGGCGGAAGCAAACGTGAAAGAGGCCACCGATCTTGCCAGAATCCATATAGACGCCTGAAGAGATAAATCTTAAATTATGAGCCAGACTCGTCCATTTAGTTAGGGCATTTCTATTATAAGAATAGTAAAATCTTCAAGCTTACACCAATATTACCGAACAATTATTGATATGAATTGAGCCCTTTGTTAATGATTCCATGACATTAATTCTCGTAAAGAGTTTTCGTTAGTTGTTTTCTCACCAAAAAGCCGTCGCCATTCAAGGTTTTTTTAAATAGCCAATACTAAGCTAACTTACATGCAGAAAAAATGATATAAAAACGTAGTCTGCATTCTGCACTCACCCAAGCACGAAAAATAGCCAGGAAACTAGGAGTCCGTTAAGTAATGAAAGGGAAAAAAACTAAAATTTACAGAAACGTCTTGTGTTGCTGTCAATTAGGAGTTTGTATAGTCCAGATCGAAAACAGACATTTTAAAAAAATAAAAGAATCTTTAGATTAATTTTGTTATACGTAACAAGCTAATGAATGTATATTATGTTTCTGATTTGATGCTTATGAAAATGCATATTCGACGAGTGAAACTGTTGTCCCATTATTGTTACCGAAATTTAAAAAAGTAAAATTTCCGTATGTTGTAAACATGTTTAATTCCACACTTAGAGCGATAATATGATAACTAGGTATTTTGAAACAAGAAATATTTTATGAAAATTAAATCATTACTTAATTTGGACAATTAAACACATACATAATATAGTATACAATTACACCGTTCGGTGCGCTAATGGACGCAATGCGTAATATACAATATCTGGCAAGATTTATTGTCGTTTATTCAAACGATAACTTGCTAGTACCTTTTGTTTTTTACATGGTAAAATCGAATCTACGACAAAATGTCTCCAAAAAAACGTTCCAGAAAAAATTTCCCCAACAAAACGCTTCCTGGCATTTTTTTTAAAATAAGCAAAGTAATGTAAGGTTTGGTAAGGTGAATCAAACATTTAAAAGAATATGCCGTTTTGTCGGGGGACATTTTGACAGGGGGACATTTTGTCGAGAAGAAATTTTGTCCGGGGAGGTTTTGTCTTTCAACCATTTGTCGACACACCGGTAAACTCTCTGACCAAGTCTCTTGGACAGATCTTCAACACGTGATCCGGACACGACATATCGGTCATTAAATTCCACTATTTAAAAATTGGTATTAGGTCACCCACGTACATTTTTCGATCAAAAAAAATTGTCTCGTTTTCGTTCAGCTTTCGTGAAGCATAGTTTATCAGCAAGAAACATAAACTTATATTATTATTGACAGCATTCCTGGCCATTTTTTTACGACTTACACTGAGAATTTAAATATAAATGAAGATACGTAATATTATTTTGAAAATCTCGTATTTATATTTGATAATTAAACAAAATTTTATAAAAAAATAGTGGAGAAAAATATAATTGAGGAAAACAATATAACCAATACGACCAGTTGATTAGATTCGTTTATTCAGATTAAGATGACGTACAGTGACATCTATCTGTGAGAAAACTTAGTTATTGTTATCGCTAAAAAACTATTTCTTATTATACTTTCTTCAATTTAATTAAATGTATAACGATATTGGAATCCGTATAGGGAAAGCGATTCAATATCTTTTTCGCAGTATTATTATCAAACCAGCTGAGAAATTGTCAAAAATCTAGTTCGATGGATTTATTCAAAGAATAATTTAAAAAACAGCTATTGCTTTCGATAGATAGATGTCTCTATCATAAAAGCTTTAAACCTGCTGCCCCACTTTAAGTATCGTACTTTGATTTTTTTGAAGAAAAATTGTAATAAGTTACCTTCATTATTGGCAGGACTTTACCCACTCCAAACTAAGGCATTGAATTAATGGACTTGGCAACATTGGACTCTTTGCAGAAAACAGAACCTCTCAAATAATGATAATAATGTCACGATAATACAACAAAATAACAATCAGCTTACGAAGAACTGCAAATAAAGACATGCATTTGAAATTTTATTAGATTCGTACATTTTTATATATTCTGCCAATATAGTATCATTTTCATATGAATAATTATTTTTAAATCATTTACAATGTTATTGATTGAGTAGGCATTTACTTGGTAGAACTTCATTATAATACGGAAAGAAAAATAACAATGTATTTTAATTCTATAGAATTATAGAGTATATAAGAGTATAGAACTAGTTCTGACGAAGGCGTCAGCCGAAATAGCTATCAACAAATATATAAAATAATTTATGTAGAATTAAAATACATTGTTATTTTTCTTTCCGTATTTACAATGTTGCTGACATCTGTGATTGAATAGAATGGTACGAAAGCGTTTTGATTTAAAGCTCCTGTGAATAATATATTATAGTTGCACATATTTAAACATAGTTCCATACTTATTACACAGATGGAATATGTAAGAGTTAACAATAAAATAAATAATTGAACTTTCATCCAGCTATTCACAATCAAAAATTGTCGTTAAAAATTGCATATCTGATAAATCAAGAATTTTCATGACAATTAAAAAAATAGCTTTATCGAAATGAAACAAAAATAAAAAAAAAAACACGTAATTCATATGTACATATTACATGTACCATACCTGCCCTAAGTTTTGTGTGGGAAATAGGCTTAACGCTTTGCTCTCCTCTATATATAATTATTTTCTTTCCAGCAACTCCTCAATAGTTTTGACAAATTGATCTATATTGCAAGGTTTAAGGTATTTATAAGCATGGTCAAACGAAAGGGGTTTTTGTGTTGTTAAAAATCTCTTCCCACCTATCCGATCCCAAAGAACGACGCATAGTGACAGCGATTAGCTAACCACTAGCCCTGTCCTAGTCCTCGTATCCTTTCCATCCCTACTCTCTTCGGAAAAGAGAGGTTCAGCAACCGAGTAACAAACAGTTCTCGTAGAAAAACATATGTTGCGAAAAACACCGTAAGCAGTCCATATGCTTCAATTTGGGAGCGGTCATGGTAAAAAAAAAAGAAAAAGCGAAACGAAACGTAGGACTCAACATAGGAGTTGCGCGTCACCTATACGATGTCGAGCTAGACTCGACAATATATGAGCTGCAGTCAACTGGTGATAGCTATAATTACGATACTCATATTTTCTGTATGACAGTCTTTATATAATAAACTAAACTAGACAAAATATCCCAAATATAAAACTATCCAAAATAATAAAATGTACAATATTTGTTTTAAATACGTTAGAAAAAACAAATGTGTAATAGTTAATTAATATAAAAATCTATGATACTTAAATATTTCATAATTCTCAAAAACCAAATACAATTTTTTCATCAATTTGTCAGTAGTAATAAAAAATAATTTGCGTATAATTTCACTATGATTATTAATTTTTAAAACATTATCTTCTGAAACGCCCCACGTTTTCACATAATATGTATAATTAATTTACCATCGTAAAACGGTAAATAATAATTGCGAAACATGTGTAGTAAATATTACGAGAAAATGTCAAAAGTTTTGACAAAAACTTTCACGAAAAAGCCATTATAAAAAAAACGTTGGATAACTTGTTGCGAAATTTGCACTTCATATATCAATCATATCTTTTTTTGCATCAAATGCGAAAGTAAATAATGTTAATGGATTTTTAATACCGATAGCATTATAGCGATATTTATATTCATTATGGTCTTCAGTCTAGCCCCAGGAGATTCTCGACTGCATCTCAAGATCCATTCTACTCTACTCGAGTTCCTGACATTCAGAGCTGGTGGACTTTTATCCTTATCTAGCCTTTTAATATACCCTCAGAATTAGGACGGAAATGCCGGAATTACAGAAACGAGGATCTCAGTATATAGTCTGTTTTTTACATTAACAAAATACTGAATTCAAAATATCTGTATTAAGCTCATTAGGATTAAATAAATGTGTCTCGATATTTGCCGGCTTTGAGTTATGAATGCCACTAGATTCAAAATAATATGTTCCGTTTTGTGTCAAAAAGACATTTCAATTGGTATGAACAAATCGATATTTTGTTAATAGCTCCACTTAACCTTAAAACAAGGCATTTGAATAAACATTTTTTTTTTATATTTAACTAATAAATCAGAAACCCAAAGCTTTAAAAGGATAGTGGAGAAAAAAATGTACAGGAAAAACTTTTTGGCTCTCCTGATAAGTAAAGAAAAAGGCGAATACCTTTCTTTGCTTCTACGCCTGAGTCTAAACTGTCTCTTTTATCAACCTTATGGATTCCGTCATCATGGAAGGCTGCTGATGACCATCCATAAGATACGCTCAGTGAAGCTAAGGGAAACCGAGAAGATAGCGAGTGATTTTGGGGCACTGTGTGGCTGCCATATGCTCCGAAACGGAAGCGAATATGAGGAAAAAGGAGTACATACTTTATTTACATTTCCCACAAATTAGTGATAGTTAAAAATAAATAATACTTACAATATCATTCACCGTTTTCGGGTTTTTTTGGTTTTGAATTCACTCGCAATTTTTGGTGAATAGGGGTTTTCACATATTCTAATCTATTATATGACTAACCAACATTTCAACATGAAAACCAAGGGTTTCCAACTGCTTTTGATAGGGAGCACATTTTTAAGCTGCAATAATGTGGCGGGCGCACTTCTTTCGTTGTGAAACTTAATTTAAACAGAATACTAATCAGTCGTATACATGTATGTTTATTTAGTAAATATTGTGTAATTTTTTTAAGTATTACTTTATATCCTAACCATGTATTAACGAGGTTTTTAAATGTAATTAATAAATATATTGAAACCGATAATCATGCAAATTCGATTTCGTTTTTTTAATGAAAAATTAGTAGCTACGTCATACGTAAAAACGTTGCATATAAAAAGTGTGATCATTGGCTGACTTTTTCTTCAATCATTATTTACCAGGATGCAAGTTCCTGAACAGTGTGCCAATATTTTTTTCCATATCCGCTCTCTATTCGGAGCATTTGGCCGCCACAAGGTGCCTAAAGGATTCTGTATCAGTGCCAATACCATTATGTACATATGTATATAAAGTAAAGGGAGTTGAGAAAAGAATGTTTAGACTTACTCATTGGATTCTCAAAATTCCGTATATTATGTCTTAGAAATCAGTGGTGAATTAAACATTTAGTACGGAAAAATAGGCTTCCTTTGATATAAGAAGCAGGGCTCTGATTAGTCGTTAAAAAAGTAAAAAGACTCCGACTCCTCAAAATTCCGTATTTACCTTAAAATCACGACTCATTTAGTAGCCCCAGGCCTTTGACTAAAAAGTTTAATTTCGTCACTTTTTTCTCCTAATTTTCCAAATTATGTGTATTCAATTAAATATCTACTAACTAATCCCAAAGCCAAATTTGACATACATATACATATATATATTTGGGTGAACAAGTTGGTTTTCCCACCACTCTTCCGTTATGTGTGTGCAGCCGTTTTTCACTGCCGCCGTCCATAGCTCTATACGATCAAGAAAAGAAACAAATTTACTCCTCACTTACTTGGCCCGAGACAGAGCTGCACGGGATCTTTGATCTTTTAACCATGCACTAAGGTGCTTAAAGAGAAGAAAAATAGAAAGGAAAATAAAAATAAAATGTGACTTGCTCAGCCACTTTGTTAGAGTGATATTAAGTATCCTATGTATCTGTATACTGAGAATCCGTGGAGTTTAATCTACATCGCGTTGAATCTAAAGAGGAATCAAGAGTATCCCGTTCCCCATATGATGTTACAATTTATCGACTCATATATGCAAAAATAAAAAGTTCAAATGTTTCAAAATTTCCAAGTACGACTCCGGCCAAAACACCGCGACGACTCCAACTCCACAGCCCTGATAAAAAGGCTGGCCCACGATAGAGAAACAAATTGGAATCCGTTCGAAATTCGATAGATGACAGCACTATAAGAAGCATTTCGAATGCTTCCATAAAAGTGACATCTGTTGGCAGCTTTCAGTCATCTTTTAGATCTGACATAACGTTGGAATACACCAATTTTATTTTTCTAGTCGACACGTTTCCATCGCAACGATAATTTTGTTATTTAAATATTTACTCAGTTTCGATGTATTTTTTTGAACGTCAGTTTAATACTAACAAAAACGAGGAATATCACTTAAAAATGATTATTTAACTAAGCAATTAACAAACATTAAAATCATACTTCAAAAACAAGCCATTGACATTGGAGGTTTGGATGGCAATGACGTAAATACAAAAACAATGCGTTTAAAATTAATTTCATGACATTATTTTTCTGATGATATTTATAATTGTTATCTTTGCTCTGGAGCCGGGGTTTTTTGGCCGGAGTCGGAGTCGCCGCGGTGCTTTGGCCGGAGTCGTACTTAGAGTCGGAAATTTTGAAAAGTTTGTGCTTTTTATTTTTGCATATAATATGTCAAATTTTGCTATTGGCTGGACTGGTTGGTTGATATATAATTGAATACACATAAATAGGAAAGGTAGAAAAAAACGTGACGAAATGAAGCTTATTTTAGTCGGAGTCGTATTTTTTTTTAAAATTTGATTATTATTCAGTAGTTTCTATTTGTCTTAAACATTTAAACTATGCTAAATTGTGCATATTTTGTTTCATTATCTTAAAACTATTTTCATATTTCAGTACCTAAAACATTGTCTGTTGCACCCTTATCAGTGCTGTGTTGTGTTGCGATGTCTAATAAATCTGTGTCGATGTATATTATGATCAGATGAAAATACGAGTGATAAGCGAAACCGGTCCTGATCTTAATAAATGAACTGTGAAATGATTCCAAAATTTTTTAAATATTTTTGTGTCATTAAAAGTAAGTTGTATACACCATATTTAACCGTTGAATAACATCATTGAACATACATAGATAAGATATAGGTAAATAGCGTCTACCTGAATTAAACAAAACTTACTCTAAATCACGGGTTCCCAACCCATTCGCGACCCCAGAAGGGGTCGCTTCGGGTTTTCGGTGGAGTCACACAACTTATAAAGTCAACTAAAAAACATATTAACTACACTGCATTTTTGTTGTTTTTTAATTAATTACCTCATTAAAAATGCCTTTTTGAATTGCATGGAGGTCGCGGGGCACATGCCTTTTATAAAAAGGGGTTGCCACCCGACAAAGGTTGGGAGTCTATCTTAATTTCAAAAGATAAATTTGTTATTCCACGTATTGTGTAACATAAATTACTCCTTTCACACAATTAACAAAAATATTAATATTACTGGCGTACAAATACTTAACACGAGTCTCGTCACTTCGTTAATTATATTTATAAATTGCAGAATCCCATCGTCTTTTAGCCTTTGCAATATTTCAAATCTAATCTGACCACTTTATTTTCTAACGTCTCGAGATGTTCATTTGTTCAACGAATGCATTTTCGCAACAAACACGCGATAAATCAAAAGCTAATTTTATGTGTTAATTGATAAAATTCACACTTGCCATGCGAATGAGCTGGGAAATTTTTGTTGATATTCAGGTTTACCAATTTATATCAATTTAAGAGTCATTATTTACCAGACAAAATGAAAACATTTGAACAAAGTGGAGCTGCTTTAGAATTCCCTAATTCATGTTATATATTTCATCTACGTTCTTCGGTTCCGTTGATACATCATAATAGATACATCATCAGATAGTATCCAACGTTATAAAGGGTATTTCAATAGGGACGCTCAAAATATGTTACTTTGTCCTGCTGAGTAGATTATTCATTGTTTAGTGGCCAAATTTGAGTCAACCAGTTTGGTAAATAATCGGCCAACACCTACTTGTACGTCATCAAAATACAATATCTGGTGAAAACATTGCTGCTGTGTGTGAAAGTGTACAGGAAAACCCAAGGCAGCTTATTTCTCGCTGTTCACAAGAACTTGGCTTTTCTGCGACTTCAACTTGGCGAATTTTGAATCGGGCCTTATGTCTGTAACCGTATAAAATCCAACTAACCAAGGAACTTCAGGTAAACGACCACAGACAACGCCTGATTGGGTTCTGGAGCAGTTGGAAGTTTACCCAAATTTGTCAAAAAAGTCAACTTTAGTGACATGGCCCATTTTATAATGAATGGATATTGGCAGACATTTGATGCTATATTCCATATTTAATGCCGTAAAATATACTTAGAAATGAAATTAAAATTTAGTCGAAATCTGTTTTATTTACATTTCAAAACTAAGCGTCCTTATAAAAAGACCCTTTATATGGAATCCTTCTGGTTGGAAGAAGCTACCCGGAGGTATACTTAGCACTTATCAGTCTCATCCAGGAGCGTGGAATCGGAGTCGTCGGGGTGTATTAGCTGGAGTCATAGTCGAAATCGTGAAAAACTTTTGAATTGTATGAACTTTTTATTTATGCATATAGCATGTAAAATTTGGCTATTGGTCGGATTTTTTGGTTGATATTTAATTAAATACACATAAATAGGATAGGTAGGGGGAAAAACGTGACAAAATTAAACCTTTTTTGGTGGGAGTTGAAGTCGGAGTCGTGTTTTTGGTCAATGCTTGAGTCGGAATCGTGTTTTTTAACGACTCCGCAGCCGTGGTCTCAACGCATTTTACCGATAAAACACGTTGCTAAATACTGCCAGGTCCGTGGTGCAGTGGTTAACATCGCTGGCTTCCGTGACGGACATCACGAGATCGAGTCCCTGTACGGGCAGATTTTTCAGTCGATAAATTGATTCTGTTTGAAGACGAAATCGAAGGTGTTTGCGTTGTTAAAAATCCATTCCCACCTTTCCGATCCCAAAAAAAAGAGAGGCACGTAGCGAGAGCGATTAGCTTACCACTGGTCTTTTCCTTGTCCTCGTATCCTTTCAATAACTACTATTTTCGACTAGCAAGCAGATGCTATCGTAGAAAAAAAATGTAATACAAACTACGTGAGGAGTCCATATGCTCCAAGTTGGGAGCGGACATGATACAAAAATAATGTAAAGATCATTTAAGTACCCATCGACTTGCACAATATAATAAACTATGCCAACCTCTTAACTCACAATCGAGTCTTACCATTATCATGTGTAAGGATTGGCTACCAACATGTTCCTCCAATTCACGTAAGCTTCAAACTTTCATAACTGGAAAAAAGTAACAGATACGTTGATAATGAAACAAACAATGATTACAAACAAACGTAACTTTATTTCCAAACAAAAAATAATCAACAATTTTAAATTTACAATAAATGGCTACATACAAAATACATATTAAACATAACTACTAAACATTTATTACTAAATATTCCGTACAAACGTAAAGGGAATATTTTACCAATAATTTATATATTTATTACGTATATATAGGTATTTAAATCGACCTAAGTGGTTCATATTCGAAGACGGAAATTATATTTAAAAATATGATCCCATTCGATCACTCAGTTTTGTTTTACTAGTATAATTATTTCTCTTTCATTGCTCAACTTATACCCACTGCCTCAAAGTGAATATTAATTTTGTTTAATCTGAAAAGCGTCTTGTTAATAGGGTATTTTAAACTGCAATAACTACAAAATTGTGTAGTCTTTTTTAATATATCTATAAAAGTAAGGGTAAAAAACCTTTAACGATATGAATAAACTTTTATCAAGTTAAGCATGCTTATCCGATCATACGCCACGGCGTGCAGGCACGCAAACGCCACTACAAATTTATTTATGAATAAATATAGTATTTTTAAATGAAACCTAATGCAGACACATTTTTTCAAAGCAATGTGATTGTTAAAATATCGATATGTTAAGCCTTTTTTATTTTATTTGAGGTTAAGCTAACAAATATCACTAGGCCTTGCACCTAATTGTCGTAAATATCCCTGGAAACATTTTTTAAATCTTACACGTTTGATATTTTTTTTTTCACTTTTATTTGAAAACCAAAAATAAGTCAGGTATAAAATGATTTTCCTGGTATTTTACGTGGAATTTTCATGGAAAAATCGATGTTGCAAATGGTGGCCTGTGGCAAAAATCCATGGAAATTTGAATATTTTATTTCTTTGATCAAAGTTAAGAAAGTTTTTCAACTCGAATAAACATTACAAATGATTTTATATAAATACATAATATTGTGATTGATATATGTTTTTCTTTTTACAATAGAAATTGAAAGCAAATGTACAATCACATCAATGAACGGATATTGTTTAATACTTTACAAGCAACGAATCCATTTGTATTTACATTCGTGTTAGAATTATTGTGACGTCACTGATTACTAAATGACGTGTTTGCACAAACACAGTCTGCCTCGCTCGGGACACGTGATCACTATTACAAAATACTTCAATACATGTACGTATGATTATTATTTGTCTTACGCAAATTATTTACATTCTTAGTACCAATCAGATAAAATATATTTTAAATTAAAATCTATGATTATGACTTTTATATATTAAGACTTAAAAAATACAATAGTTATATACGTACATTTAATTGTAAGATTTACAATAAGATTCAATTGCTTTAGTAAACAATTTGAGTCATTTAATAATACTTAACTTATTATAAACAGTCAATATATTTATATAATAAAAATGTATTTAACTCATTGTTATATTAAATTAAGCAATGGCTATAACAATTAGGACAAGGCTTTAATTTACATTTTATAACGTACATACTTCTTTCCGATTTCCCTCTCTTTAACAGTTTGATACCTTACTTTGAAATAGTTTTAACTGACATGTTGGCAAATGTTTTTATTAACCATATTCTAGCATATATGATAACTTCACAATCATATATCATTGAATAACAGGGTTTGCGTAGTTCCAGAGTTCATCAGCACACTTTTTTTACTGAAATAATTTGAAAAGGTTCTAACTGCTTTTGACCCTGTTTTGAGGTATAAGCGTTTGAAATTCGATTGATCGTATTATTCAATTCACTTGTAACAATGAGGAATTAAATATTTTTCAAATTACTTTTTTTAAGCATATTTTTCACAACTCAAACCATTCTATTAAGAAATAACGATTTTATCGATCTAATGATGACAATCTTTGAACTTAGTGAAAAAAAGTGTGCAGATGAGCTTCGAAATTCTGCTAACTTCGTTATTCGACCATGGATAATTCTGAAATTCATATACATATATGATATAATGCTTATCCAAAAATGTTAATTAGAACCTTTTCAAACCAATGTAACGATGTGTTATATTAAAGCAGTGATGCACAACCTTTTTGGGAGACGGGTCAGATAATCAACTCTCAGATAGTGAGAGGTCCGCATGAATAAAACTGATTAAATCATCGATATTTTAAGTACATATATATAAAATTTATTGTTTTCTATTGTTCTTCCATTGTCCGTAAAAAAGTTCTTAAGAAAGGTCGCAGGTTGAGCATGACTGATCAATCGGGTCGGTAAAGCAGTGGTATAAGTCGTTGAATTCGGTGACAGACTTCATAAGTTCGAGTCCCAGTACGAGCAGCATTTTTTCGAATGATTTATAGATTCTGATTCAAGGCTGTGGTGTTTAGTGAAAATTCCTTCACGCACATCTGATCCTATGGCGGGCGATTAACTAACCACTATTCCTGTCTTATCTGATGCTTATATTTTTCATTGCGGGCCGCAC
Source organism: Himalopsyche kuldschensis (assembly GCA_028554975.1). Taxonomy (NCBI): domain Eukaryota; kingdom Metazoa; phylum Arthropoda; class Insecta; order Trichoptera; family Rhyacophilidae; genus Himalopsyche; species Himalopsyche kuldschensis. The sequence goes on along the minus strand of JAHFWI010000031.1, from coordinate 203,312 downwards.
AAAATGTCATTGAGCATTAAAGTGACTCGTATCAACGTGTAAAGTAATGCTGATTTACCAATGTTTTCAGATGCAATAATTCCATGATATATTTTTTTTGTCTCGTTTATAAAGATGATAAAATGTTTTCATCGATCAAAATCAATACGCCGTAATTAAGGAGTTATGCTGTCTCAATATAAATTGATTCTGTCCTCACTAACAATATGGCCGAGGAAGTATGTTCGAGGTCCACTTATGTTATTCGGGAACTTGTAAATTAAATTAACACGAATTAACGCGGCCGGCAATGTCTGCACCGGTATAATGCCCCTGTTTTGGTTGTTAGTCATCGCACGCCGAGCGCGCCGCAGTGGCGTAACTGCGGCTCGCACTCCCCGAGCGACGGAGAACAAATTCAAGTTCAGTGTTCGTTAAAAACTGTAAAACTCTGTCACGTTTTCGCAATGAAGAAAACGGATGTTTCACAACATTTAAAAATTGCATTTAACAAACAAATGCTTAGCATATTATTTATTTCAATATATTTACCACGTGAGATAATCTTCATTGAATTGAGGATGTCGACTGAAGGTGTTTGAAGGAGTTTCAATATTAAATTTGAATCTTTTAAATCTTGAACTTTTCCATGAGCTTTGTCACTTACGTTCCCGGTTTTGCCTTAAAGCTTCTTCAGGCGTTCAAAGTGCACGAATTAACTTGAGCTGACGCGTGGTAAACAGTTGTATTTATATAAGACTAGCTGTACCCTGCGCGCGTTGCTACGCCAGCAATTGTAGTGGGGATTGGGGGGGTGTAGTGGGGGAGGGGGTTTTGTACGCCAGAAAGTTTCGCGGAAGTGTACTCGAGAAATTTGTAAAAAAATCGATATCAATTTTTGGGGGAGGGGGTTGTTAGGCGGGGTGGGGTTTGGGGAGCGTATGGGGGGTATGCCAAGGAGTGAACTCGAAAAATTCTTAAAGATTAAAAAAAAATTGGGGGAGGTTGGGGGGTGGTTGGGGGAGGGGTTGGTAGGCCAGAAACCATCGCGGGGTGCACTCAATAAATTTGTAAAGTTTCACATCGATCGGTCGAGCGGTTTAGTAGTCCATAGCGGACATACATACAGACATTCATTTTTATATATATAGATTAATATATATTTGGGTGAACAATTTGGTTGTCCCACCACCATTCCATTATGCGTGTGCAGCCGTTTTTCACAGCCGCCTTTCATAACGCTATACGATCAAGAAAAGAAATGAATTTACTCCGCAGAGTTTTTACGCCCGAGACAGAGCTGCATGGGACTGATCTTTTAACCATGCACTAAAGTGCTTAAAGATATTAATACTAGTAAGTTAATAAGCTTAAATTTAAGTATCAACATGATGTTTACTTTCATGTAAAGAATACAAACATTGGATAATGTGAAGAGCTTCATCCGTGGACTTGAAATGCCCGAAGATACAGAAAGGCTAAACCTGGGTTGTTACTGACAAAACTCACTACAAAAATATACAATAATAATTTTGTTAAGTAATTTATAGCTGCGCCTATTTTATAATGAAATAAAAGATGTATTTTATTTGGCTAAAAATGGAGCAGTAGGTGTTTGACAACAGTTTGGAAACCACTGCTACATGGCTTTTTTATTTACCTAACCACCGATACTGAGTGTTAATAAATCAATAAGCCAACAAATAGACGTGAAAGAAAGCTGTGTGAGGTAACAATCGATTGGCATCATTAATTTGATTATGACGCTCCGGCCGAGCATCCAAATTACCTTCATTCAAATCAATTTGGGAAGGCTTTGACGGACAATTAGGCACACGCTGGCCTGGCCCAAATAGGCACCGTGACGAAATCTATTTATTCGCTTAGGCTGATATGTCTCACTTTTAATTTCGATATGGCATATTGCCGTGCTTGTATTCAAACAGAACGGTCGATTGGTTGATTTTTTTGAAGAGATTTAATTAATATTAAATTTAAGTAGCTCAATATCAAAACCTGCCTTAACGCAAATATTTAATTTATTTTTTGATTCATTGATAATGAAAAGTTTTTAAATATAGTCTCTAAAAATACTAACAATTCTTGCGTGTAGGGACATACGGGCGAAACTACAAAAATGGCTGTCTTGAGTTAAATATGGCATTGTCATGCTCAAATGCAGATCTATAAGATGTAAAAATATGAAACTTGTACGAAGAGCGGTTTACCAGATATTGTTCGGCTTTCCTGCAAATCCGTAACAACATAGTACAACATTGAAAACTGTTTTGCCATTTATTTCAGTTTTTTGTTTTTGTAGTTTCGCCCGTATGTAGCCACACCCGCGAATTTATCTTCAATGTAAATATATACTTGGTGGAATGGCAATATAATAAAAGATTTTTAGTACTTATTCCACATCAGTATATAATGCTCGCGATGAGCGAAACCGGTCCTGATCAAAATAAATTCAATGTGGAATAAGCACTAAAAATGTTTTATTTTGTTTATTACAATCTATCTTGATATAAATGATACGATCCTCGTAGTAATCATGTATTGCTTTCAATATTATAATACTCTTGCAATTTTTTCTAGAAAAAGTACAAAAATAAACATACGCTTCTGCTCTTTGTATGTTCCCTTGCATTTCATTAAAAAGTGTCCAACATGTATTGAACGACTATTTGAACTTCTAAAAATAAATATTATTGTTTTGTATGCTAAAAGAATCTTAAAATTATTAAAGAAATTTGTGTAATACTGTCACTATAAAATGATAAATTAGATGAGCCAATCAGAAGCAAAACCACTTTCACTTTGTCATTATAAAGCATAAAACAATGGCATATTTTACATAAGATTTAGATAAAAATTATTGAACAAGTGATTGAAATAAACAGTAATAAAGTTAATCTTTATTTGTCTCACGCGTTCTTTTGCATAGTAAAATCAATCAAGTATCCCTTAAACTCATTTGAAGTATCAAGCTTTCTTCCAAGAACTTTCTCGTTATTATGTTGGCATGTTTGAATTTTTATTAAGCAGAAAACTCTTCTGCGGTAGGAATTTACAAAAATCTTCATCATAAGAATGATTAAAGACTTGAATTTTTCGTACTGCAGAAAAAGATTAGCCACTTGACACACAAACAGCGAATAAATAATTTGCCGGTGTTTCAGTATTGAACAAATCGGTATAACGATCCCTAGACGAGTAACAAATCGACACCTTACTCTGAAAGACTTAAGATTCTAGCTGCTCTTGAAGATGTTTTGACATATGAGCGTTTGAAGTTTCGATCGATTAAAATTCACTTGTAACAATGAGCAAGGAAAATTGTTTCAAATTCGTTATTTTAAGCATTTTGTTCATAACTCTTGCTGAAAAATAATTATCTTAAAGTTCTAATGATAGAAATAATGATGACAATCTTAGAACTTTGTCAAATAAATTAGTAAAAAAGTGTGCAGATGCAGTGCAACTCCGGAATTCTACTAACTCCGTAATTCAACCATAGATAATTCTGAAATTCATATGCATGATAGATTGCGGTAAATACAAGCGTTTTCCCACCAAAAGGTCATTTTAGGCCAAAATGTCAATTGGAACCATTTCAAAGTAAGGATCGTAACGAAATAGCGTCTTAAGTCTGATTTATTAGAACATTTCATTTAAGAATTCCACTTTACCCGCACCGTTGCTTCACTAAAGCGCGCAATGCTGGTTTGATCAGACGACTTGAACGGTCGCGAACGCGCTGAACGTGACCTTCTTTGGTGGCTCGGTGCTACACGTCCTGACGACGGGCCTCTTGGACCCTTCAGCCGTCAGGTTCTTCTTTATCACAGGCTTGAGCAGTCCCTTTTCCTTCTTCTCCTTCCCGTCGATTTTAGCAGGCCAGCTCTGTCTGATGTTCCCTTGGCTGCCCGTCATTGTTCCAAGCTCTTTCAGCTTGTCCGTCAGTCCGTAGAGTCTATTTGAAATATTTAAATAATTCATCGAACCGCCCAGCGTATTTCTCTTATATTCAGGATTGAACATAACTTTTCCATACTTATACTCTTGCTTCTGAAAAGAATTCTTCTTTGAATCTTGCGGATACGCATGGGGGAGGGAATTTCTTTTGTTATCTTGCATCGGTGCTACGACTATGTAGTCTGGACTAGGTGTGGAGTAAATCTGTTGGTATTCTTGCATCTGGAGGTTTCTCGGGTTCCTCGGGCTCTGTTTTCTTGGTATTTGGAGAGGAGGGGAGGCTGAATGGGCTGAGCGGCCGCCGGGGACGAGGACAGTCGGTAGTAGGCGGCCAGAGCGCGGCGGGCCGGTCTCGCGAGGCTGTGGAAAGCGCTGCTGGAGAAGGTGGACCTGCTGCGCCATTCTTCGCGATCCGACTCGTAACCGTTGCTTCCTGGAAATGAAAAATAAGTGGTTTGAAAAATTGTTCCATTTTATCCATTAAATTTTAAAACAATCATTTGACTGCATACCAGCCGGTTCTCATTAAAAACTTATGTTTAAATTTTCGGGATTGAGTTAAGCTGATCTATCAAGACATAATAGTGTCCGACAATATCCGATACGCACTATTTTATTAATATGATTATTTCGTTTGCTGGACAAATTAATTTATAAAAATAATAATACATTTTTAGTACTTATTCCAAATAAAATTTATTAAATCAGGACCGGTTTCGCTCATGGCGAGCATTTTCAACTGAAAATCAGTTGACAATGCTCGCCATGAGCGAAACCGGTCCTGATCTAATAGTTTTTATGTGGAAAAAGTACTAAAAATGTATTATTATTTTTATTATAATGCCTTTCTACCAAGTATTGACAGTGAACACCTTAAAAGTAACATATACTTTATTTAAATGCTTGACGATTTAGAAAGACGAAACCCGGGTTGTTAGTGAAAAAACTCGTAGAAATGTATTAAATTCGAAACATTCAAATTTGAAAAACCATAAAGTGATCGTTCTTAATTACATTCCTAAATATTTATGCTGAATTTAATCTGAGATTCGTTCTTCTAAGCAGAATCAAAGTTTATTTTGATTTGTATTGAATATGACATTCATGAAGGCAAGGACGTGCCACAGGGAACTCTCAGTCATCAGTTGTATGCGAATTTAGAACAAGCCGCGATAAACAATATATCACTCTATATGCCGTCTCTGTGAAATAGTAACGTAGTAAAAATATGTACGACTATATTCTCTTTCATTAACTGTTGGAGGATAATCAATCATAAACCGTGTACACAAAATATCGCAATTATAATTACACACATTCTAATCCGTTCAATTTCGAAATCGATGAATGGCTACGAGAAAAAAAATGATCTTTAGACCGTCAAGCAAATTAAAGTTGTGATAGCCATTTTGTGAAAGCAATATTTGCCCTTTGCACGTCCGAGAAACGCAAGCGAGAGGCATAAATAATGTTTTAAATTCACATACATATATGAAGGGACAGAGTGCTTAACAAAAATAACAGGTGAAAGGTTGTTAAATATTTTGGAATTACGCATTTTAAAATCTCAAGTAAACGCTGTGTTTGATGATACGTGAAAATTGGTTTTTTTATATACTATATTTTATATCAGGGGTGGCCAGACTTTTTTCCCTGCGATCGACGTTCGTTTGAAATTATTAGCGGCGATCGACCAGCATAAAAAGTAGTAATTTAAAGCCTATATTAATCTAATTGCCAACCTTTGTTTGACCCGGGTTTTAGAAAGAGATTTTCGTCGATAATCGGCTAACTTAGACATTTTAGCATGCTGTCCTTGTCACACGATTTGTCTCGCACGCTTCTTGGGACGGGCACCAGAGATTTGTACGGATCGGATAGGCGATCGACGCTTTGGCCACCCCTGTTTTATGTCATACTTTCGATATGAATCAAACGCAAAAAAACGTTGACACGCATTAAAAATAGTGATTTAATGATTATAATAATACTGTACTCACGTAAGAAGTTGAATACATTATTTAAGAAGTTGCAGCACAATGTAAAAGTATTTGTAGTTTTCGACAAAAAAATCTTTTTCTTAAAATATTTTTTTATAATTGCATCGGTTGATTGGCACTACTATTACTCTTAATTGTCTACCGTTATTAAAAAACAAGCCCATTTTGATATACATAAAATGCAAAATAAGCTTTTTCGCAAAAGCTGCTGTAAGAGAGTTTACTGTATTGTTTCATTTTCATTTGTTTTATACGTGCTTAATCCTATTTATAATACCGCTTTAAAAAATCGTATCTTTTCATCAACACTTTATATAATCCTTCGCATCGAAGCTCCACCAGTTTGAAGTGTTAGTAAATACATCAGATTGTGAATACATCAAATCACCAGTACGAGCAAGGAATGCCGGGTAGTGCATGTGCTGATTTCTGTTCGTTTAATTCTCTCATATCCCTCTGATTCTAACAAAAACGCAGCGTGATTAATTGGCTGGCCGCTTGTCCTGTCCCAATCATAATGTCTTTATATTCCAGCTCGAACGACTAAGTAACAAGCAGTATTTTTTTAAATAACTCTGAAGCGGGTGTTATTTCACACTACTTGGAAATCAGTCAGTTTCGTTTTGCATTTACGGCAAATTACAAGCTATTTAAAAAGCTTAGTGTCCTAAATTACAGTAAGATAAATTAGGCTTAAATATCACTTCATTATTTACTGTCAAATTTTTTCCCAGACTACTAAAATGGATAGCAACTCCGATGTGGATAATTGATCTAGATCAACTTTTATTTTACGTTGCAGTCTTGTGTTTGTTGTGTACCAATGTAATACACTCGATCCTTTTTTTGCGCGATACATTGGATCCAAAAAGTGGTGCGTATAAAAAACTCTTATTTCATATAATTTGATAAATTGGTTCCAAAAATTTTAATTTGCTTTTAATATATTTGGACGTTTGGGAGTGCATTTGTATGACAACGTAACTATTTGAGCAAAAATCTACGACCGGGAAACGTGCTATTCAATTACTTTCATAAATTAATTGTGTCTATACAAGTTTCAGAGCAGAGTCATCAATTACATCACGTGATTTTGCGCAGGGTCATCATTTCTTTTGTAAAAAAAGACTGCGTAACAACGAGAAAATTCTGTGAAAAGAGAACTGCACACCCATACGTATTTGAAAGCCAAAAATGATCCACATATAAAATGGTAATTTTCCGCAAATGAATTATTCTCTCGAACTTAAAAAATATAATAAAGATCGTTCGCTCGTATGTCGGCATGCGGGCGGCGTGAGCAAACAAAAATAAATTACAAATTAATAAGTGAACCCGCAACCTTTAGCGTAGCAAGTTTGGTGTCGACGGCAGGCCCAAGAACTCTACGCCGTTGACCGATGCGGCGATGTGCCACAACCAAACCGCGGCGCGATGCGTGCCTCTTGAGAAATTGTGTTACGAAAATTAAACATGCACGTACGATAATAATAATGACAGCGGTCGGCAACGTTGTCTTTTACCTATTTTAAAAAAAAAATTAAATCCGCGAGCCTGAATCGTGCTCGTCTCCGTACTTTTACCAAACGGGTGTATTCCATATTCTGTCGCCCTGGAAGACATAATTAAACTACACTGTAATAACCTGATAGGAAGTAAGGTTGGCCGAGGAAAATCACTCGAGACTATTAAGGTGTTTACTGTCAAAACTTGTCAATATTTTTAGATCTTACTTCACGTGTGATTTTTCAAGATCAGGTCCGGTTTTGCTCATTGCTACTTTTCTCAACTGGATCTAGTTTTTTTATGTTAATATCATGTTACAAATGCGACAGTTCCCAGATTGATCGCGATTAACAATAATCTGAGAAGGAACAAAAAATTAATTCGGGCATCGATAAGCATGTGCTTGAAGGTCTTGAGTCGTACGCTGTGGAAGTACCTTTTAGTCGGCTTGTATTACTTTAAAATTCTCATCTCATGAAACCGGATCTGTCGTGGATAATGACCTATACGAAGTTTTACTTATTACAAAACAAATATCTTGTTGGAAAATAGTTGATTAAGGAAAATTCAATTAAACCAATTAATTTATTTTTGAACTGACATCTGTTATACTATGTACACCTTATTTAAATATACCAAAGAATATCTATATATTTCAGTATCATACAATCGTGAGATATAGATAAATTTTTTATTTGACGTAATATTTCGCTATTTTTTAGCACAAATAAACAGGACATAAGTCGGTGGAGCCATAACTTTCGCATAACATTTATGTTAACTATGTATGTTCATTTTTTAAATCCATTCCCGCTCCTAATGTGGAGTTGTTGGCCCGGTATCAGAGGTATATAAAACATAACTTATTTCGAGAACTGATTGCTACTCGATCACTCATCATCTTTTCAGTTTGATGAAAGTAGATATAATGGATAAGGCAAGGACATGACTTGTGTAGTTAACTAGTCGATCGCTCAACGGCCCGCTTGTAGGATCGGATAGGTGGGAAGGAATTTAGACAGCACAAACACCCATGTCGTCAAGGAGAATCGTTATTCGACTGAAAAGGGGGCTGCTCGCACTGGGAATCGAAACCGTGAGGTCCGTCACGGAAGCCAACAACGTTGACCACCGAACCACAGACGCGACATTATTAGATGTCGAACATTCACTTTAAATGAACAATTATATAATATGTAACACACATTCTTAAGCATTGAACTTTTCCTTAATTATAACCTTTGCTAGACATCTTATAATTTCGGCATGTAAAATATATCTTTATTAAATTAGAATTTTTTGAATTTTGTACTTTTCCATGAGTTTTGTCGCTAACGACCCGGGTTTCGCCTTTCGGCATCTTCAGGCATTCCAAGTGCACGGATGTACTTGAACTGACGCGTAGTAAACAGTTTGTATCGTTTATATACAAAAATACAAGTAGGTCACTAAGTTAAAAGGTTATTAAAATGTAAATTAGCGAAATTTGAATGAATACAAGTTTCCATGATTTAAGTGGGTTTGTTATAATTACGGGGATTTTTGAAAATATTAATGACCAGATGGTAACATAAGAATATTTAAAATAAATCTAGGGTCCTATCCGTAGTCTCGTTAATGAGTTGATTGATTTTAAGCCTTTATTATTATATTACATTAAGTGCTTGAATTGTAAATAAATGACAATTATTAATAAATGACAATAAATTAAAATTAACAATTATTTAAAAGGGTACAACAATGGTGAACTAGGCAAATATAGTTGCTCGTTCAAAATTGGCAGACCGTTGAGCTGAGCTCGATTAATCTCTAAGATTTCTTGATAAAATAGTTTAAACTCACCCCTGTTAGTATGTAACAACTTAATGCCTGAGTCAAAATTAAACGTATGGTTTTCAAGAATTAAATGGTTGGCGAAGGTGGAGGTATCTTTTTTTAAGCGAAAAGCGGCTAAATGCTCAGCCACTCTTATATTTAAGGTTCTAGCAGTTTTACCAATATAAAATCTGGGACACTCACTACACTGCAATCTATAAATCCCAGATTTGTTTTTATAATCAATAAGATCTTTATTATTTATCAAAATTTTACCTAAAGAGTTCTTACAGTAGAAAGCTGGTCTAACACTTTCTGAGAGCTGTTTTTTTATTTTTAAACTGGTGTGTCCTATGTAATTAATTCTCCGCCAAAACCTCATATCACCTGAGTCTTTCGTTGTTAATCCCTTGTATAAGATTTGTTGTGCTAACTTAATGCGTTTTTTATATAAAAGATTGTCTATAAGAGACATATCATAACCATTGTTAATGGCGATTTGCTTAATGATTTTTAATTCAAGATCAAAATTTAATTTACTCAAGGGAATACTGACAAGTCTGTGAATTTCCGAATGAAATGCAGCTAATTTGTACGACATTGGATGTAATGAGTTTTTGCTAGAACCTTAAATATAAGAGTGGCTGAGCATTTAGCCGCTTTTCGCTTAAAAAAAGATACCTCCACCTTCGCCAACCATTTAATTCTTGAAAACCATACGTTTAATTTTGACTCAGGCATTAAGTTGTTACATACTAACAGGGGTGAGTTTAAACTATTTTATCAAGAAATCTTAGAGATTAATCGAGCTCAGCTCAACGGTCTGCCAATTTTGAACGAGCAACTATATTTGCCTAGTTCACCATTGTTGTACCCTTTTAAATAATTGTTAATTTTAATTTATTGTCATTTATTAATAATTGTCATTTATTTACAATTCAAGCACTTAATGTAATATAATAATAAAGGCTTAAAATCAATCAACTCATTAACGAGACGACGGATAGGACCCTAGATTTATTTTAAATATTCTTATGTTACCATCTGGTCATTAATATTTTCAAAAATCCCCGTAATTATAACAAACCCACTTAAATCATGGAAACTTGTATTCATTCAAATTTCGCTAATTTACATTTTTAATAACCTTTAACTTAGTGACCTACTTGTATTTTTTGTATATAAACGATACAAACTGTTTACTACGCGTCAGTTCAAGTACATCCGTGCACTTGGAATGCCTGAAGATGCCGAAAGGCGAAACCCGGGTCGTTAGCGACAAAACTCATGGAAAAGTACAAAATTCAAAAAATTCTAATTTGATATTGAAATTCCATCAAGCACCCTCAGTCGAAATACTTAATTATATCTTTATTAATTTGATATTTAAATGGTTGACCAGCCATGCAGCAAACAATCGAGCAATAAAATATGACGATATGCGGTTCGACGGACGGTGATGAGAGGAGTATGTGGTCATAAGATCTGTCCCCAATAATATCACTTGTCATATGGAGAAAAATATTCACAACAAATCCATCGATAAACAACAAAAATAGAAAACGGTGCGACGCGAAGGCGTGAGTGCTGACAGCAAAATTCACAATTTAAACACCGATTAAAAAATACAAAAAAAAACAATCTGAAAATAGGTGCGATGCTTTTTCTGGGTTACAGATACTATTATTTTTTCGTTTCTTATATTGAAAGACGTATTGCACATTTTATCGAATATTGTGTCGGTTTGATATTTTGATAAAATATTTTTATGGTTCACTTTTAAGGTGTTCACTGTCAATACTTGATGCCACTATAATAAAAATAATAGCACATTTTTTGTACTTATTTCACTTTGAATTATTGAGACCAGAACCGGTTTCGCTCATCGCGAACATTGTCAACCGATGATCAGTTTATAATTCTCGCATTGAGCGAAATCGTTTCTGATTTTTACGATATTAATTGCATATATTGAATGAAATATTGGCTAAGCTCATATTTACGCGGTAGAACTATTTTTATAAATTGAATGAATGGATATTTACTTGGTAGACATTTTTTTTAGTTCTACAAAAAATATATAATATTGGTGGTGTTTGGACATGCCATAAAAAATTCTAGTGTTACGAGAGGCTGAGTACTAACCAGTTTTCGTAGTAAACCTACGTTAAGATAAACTATATAAGAGGTCCATATGCTCCATGTTGGGAGTGGACATAATAATAATACAAATAAACTCAAGACTTAGAACCAAGTTAGTCTGTAGATACTTCTCTACAAAGAGAAATACGAGATCAATTAAGTAGCCGCATGTCATGTCCTTGTCCTATGCTTTCAATCTCTACTCTTTTCCGAAAGGAGAGGTTGAGTAACAAACAGTTCTCTTAGAAAAAAATGAGGGATTCCATATGCTCCATGTTGGGAACGGACGTGATAAAATTAACAAAAATATATTATATAACACCCGCGCATCGTTTGATACTTTTCGTTAAATTCAAATGAGAAAGAGTAAAAACGTACTAATCATGGAGATTACATTTTTTTATAAGTTCAAAAAGAAATCTAATCACAGGTAATATACAGCTGGATTATTCGTGATATCTTGCCGAAAAAACACTGTACGTGCCAAAGTCTCCGCAAAGGGTAATCAGCCAATATCGACTTCGATCCAGGCACTTTGAGAAAAAAACGTAGCACGCCCATAAAATTGCTGAGTGATTGATTTCTCGAATAGTAAATGATTGGGCGAAGCTGATATTTTGATGCAACTTATTCACTGAACAAATAAAGCATATTAAATCATCAGTGAAAATATTTATGTGCTACAAATTGATGCTGTGGATTTAATTTAGCAGAGTCATTGATTGAATTTGAAATTACTTAATTAATCAGAGTAGTAATGTAGAAATACTTCATCGAGTAAAAAAAGGATCTAAAAATGATTAAATTTGAATTTTGTACTTTTCCATGAGTTTTGTCGCTAACGACCCGGGTTTCGCCTTTCGGTATCTAAAGGCATTCCAAGTGCACGGATGTACTTGAACTGACGCGTAGTAAACAGTTTGTATCGTTTATATACAATAATATAAGTAGATCACTAAGTTAAAAGGTTATTAAAATGTAAATTAGCGAAATTTGAATGAATACAAGTTTCAATGATTTGAGTGGGTTTGTTATACATACGGGGATTTTTGAAAATATTAATGACCAGATGATAACATAAGAATATTTAAAATAAATCTAGGGTCCTATCCGACCTCTCGTTAATGAGTTGATTGATTTCATGCCTTTATTATTATATTACATTAATGATAGTAAGTGAATTGATATTTAATAATAGCAAGTGCTTGAATTGTAAATAAATGACAATTATTAATAAATGACAATAAATTAAAAATAAAAATTATTTAAAGGGGTACAACAATGGCGAACTAGGCAAATAAAGTTGCACGTTCAAAATTGGCAGACCGTTGAGCTGAGCTCGATTAATCTCTAAGATTACTTGATAAAATAGTTTAAACTCACCCCTGTTAGTATGTAACAAAACGTATTGTATAAAAACGATACAAACTGTTTAATACGCGTCAGTTCAAGTACATCCGTGCACTTGGAATGCCTGAAGATGCCGAAAGGCGAAACTCGGGTCGATAGCGACAAAACTCATGGAAAAGTACAAAATTCAAAAAATTCAAATTTGATATTGAAATTCCATCAAGCACCCTCTGTCGAAATACTTAATTAAAAATTATAAGTTTAGAATTTTTAGAAATTAATAAAAGTACTGGCAAAAAATAAGTACGTATTATTAAAATTCGTGTGTTTAGGGACATACGGGCGAAACTACAAAAACAACGAGCTAAGATAATTGGCAAAACAGTTTTCAATGTTAAGCTTTGTTCTTACGGATTAGCAGGAAAGCCGAGCAATATCTGGTAAACCGCATCTTCCTACAAAATTCATATTTTTATATCTTATAGAACTGCACTTGAGCATGAAAATGCCATATTTAACTCAAAACAGCCATTTTTGTAGTTTCGCCCGTATGTCTCTACACGCACAACAATAATATCCTTAATAGGAAAGGTTGCTAGCCACTGCTTACATTATTTCCAATTGAAGGAAATTTAACCCTACCTGATTTATTGCATCTCATAAATTAAATACAGTGGAACCCCGATCTAACGTTCTCGCATTAACCGTTTTCCCGCGTGGTTCGTTCATTTTTTATAGTTTTATGTGTGCATAAGAACAATGTTAAAAAATCTCGCATTAATCCCCCGATTTTCGTCTAAAAATTATGGTCCCGTCACAAATATTATCCCGATTGACCGTGTTTGCTGAATATTTCTCAAAAACACATTCAATCCCATCCAATCGGTTCGTACGATTATCCAAATTACAAAACGTGAGTATGTTGTGAACTAGGAATGTATAAAAAAAAAAACAATCTAATCAAACCGATGGCTCACTCACTTACCGCGATCAATAAGACTCGAGATGACGTGATTGGTCGATCGGAACGTTCCTTTTATCATTTTGTTATTGAAGCATCGCTCTTGATCATGCGGAGTCACATTGAAAGTGATTCACGTGAAAGGTTATTGATTTTCAATACAAAAATACACCAAAATTGGACGCGCAGTTAATTGCGTCGCGTAGTTTATCTCCAGTATAATATAGGATGTTTTTCGGCTAGGTTGTGTACATTGATATTGAATACAAAATACTTGGTATTTAAAATAATTGGTACCCCTGACTACACTAAATATATCACATATTTTGTTTAGTTACGTTTAATTGGTATGGAGTGGAGGGCGCAGTGAAAGGTCGAACATTGTTTGCATTTAACACCTAGTAATGGCATGTTACAGTTATAAAAGATCTTATTGATTGTCAACCTTGAATGGGTCAAACTTTGATGTCTTGAATAGTGAACTTTAGGATTTTGACACCTTTGTGGAAGTCCTTATCATCAAATTTTAATCGTTTGATTTTTGTAGTTTTCCATGATTTTTGTCGCTTTTCAGTAAAAGTTCATTCGTCCAATTGAAATGCCTTAAGATGCTGATGGGGGAAACTCGGCTCGTTAGCAAAATTTATGTTTTTCTCCCAAGTATTGCTGGAAACAGATTTTATTCTCAACAATAACGTGTTCAATGAAAAGATACCTTTTCCCATACCTGGAATGAGGACATAAAGAAAGTGTCAAGAAAATACTGGTGGCCAGCTTATCGATTCCTCTAAGCCCAATGCGAGTTTGGGCGAAGAGGAATTTAAACATCAGAACAATCCATAAATCGAGTCCAAAAGTACAAAACCGGGCATAGTATAAAAAAAATCCTTATGCACTGTACACATTTACAATGCATAAAAATTATACATCATTACAACTGTACCAAACTCAGAGAGAGCTATAAATCATTCACTATCGAATCGGGAGAATTTAAGATAAAAAAAAGTTCATAAAATGAAATTCCTCACCTATGATAGGTCTGGTCACAGGAGGCACACTTCTCGTCGCATAAACCGGCATATCCTTCGGCATCGTTCTCTCGCTCCTCTCCATGCTGACCTTGACGACCTGTCCTCTGACGATCTCAGCCTCTTGCGCGCCCGGCGGTGGTGGAGCCCTGCCCTTGATCCTCTTCAGAAGGTGCTTGCGCCTCTGCGGCTTCAGCGGAGCGTCGAGGATCTCGGAGCTGGACGCGTGCCCGCTGCCGTATTCCACACTGGCATAATCCACGCTGTCATATTCAACATCGGTATAAATCAAGCCGTCTATTTCGCCGAGATCCGAAGTCTTGCTTTCCACTGACATGTGAGTGACTCCATTATTGTCAGTCACTTGCATTAAATCATATGCAGGTTTCATTGACTTAGTTTTATCATTAATTACTTTCGAATAATCTTTAATTTCTTTTGTATCTTTACCTATCTTATTTCGAATTTGTTGACCATTTTGCAACCCGCTTCCAGGAATATAATCAAGACTCTTCATTGAATAGCTGTTATTCTGATTTTTGTTATTATTTGAGTATTCAAAGTTTTTATTGTAATACTGTTGAATAGAACCAACATTGTTCGTGTTGTATTCAAATACTTTGGTGTAATGCCCGGGAGTGGAGCTGGCTTCGCTGGAACTGTAATCGACGCTCGATTTGCTTTTGGTTGAAGGACTAGGGCTTGCGCTACCGTCGCTCATCTCCGACGACGAGGAGGAAGTCAACCTGTTTCTCATATTTGAAGTATTTGTATGTGAACAGGGTCCTTCTGAATTCTTGTTCGCTGTCAAACTGCAGAACGATTTCTTCTCTCAAATGATTCTTTAAAATTTCAACAATTAGGTATTGTCGAATTCTATTGCATCTTCTGCATAGCAGTCAATGATTTCTTCGATTTTGAAGAACTCTACTTTTATGGAATCTTTTTTGTTTTTTTCTATGTTCTCTTTGTCGATATTATTAATGACTTCGTTTGTTTTGTATTTTAGTTCCAGTTCATCTTTGGCGTTGAACGCGACCAATACTGTGAATTGCTTGATTGGTTCAGACCTGAGTGAGGATTTCCAATCTGGTCTTCCTCCGTTTTGTGTTCTGACCGTCCTTGCCAGAATTCTGGCCGCTCCTTTGAGGAAAACATTTTTTTTGCCAGCGATTGTCATCTGAAACATAAAAAGGTATAACTTTAGAAAAAGTTTCTGCGAAGCAAAATGGACCATTTAACATTTTTTGTGGTTCAACAATTATAATTGAATCAGTGCAAAGGAATCATACATTAAGTTATAATTTTCAATTGATCTCTATCAATTTTGACACCCGTGTCCACTTTCTATGATTTTAAACACCGAGTACCTCTCGTTCGCAAAATATTTTGAGACACATACAAAACATATTCATTTTTTCCCTTTTTACATAAACAAAATAATGCATATGCGGCGCGTTCCACAATTTAAGAAACACTGATCGAGATGAAAGATTTTTATTTAAAATTGAACACACGGGAATTACAAACAAACTTAAATATGGTCATACATTTTGTATTTTATGTAGTGTACGACCGGCCTAGAAGCTAGGCGGATTTTCAAAAAACAGTGCTTGTTCATGGAGTCCACAATCGTAGTGTAGGATAAATATATAAGATATGAAAAAAAGAGCTCAAAAATTCATCGAATAAACTTAAATATGGCGATAATTATTTTCGAAAGATTCGGCGGTATTTTTTGGAAATTCATTTCGTGACACGTGTTTTGTCTCCGTGGGAAGCAGAACTTGCTTGCTCAGATAAAAAGGGGTTTGCATTGATCTCCTGATTAGAAATTATGCGAGCCTCCAGAGCACAGCTGGGAATAATTGGCCTTTTTGACGTGTCTAAGCAATAGTTTAACTACCGATTGAATTATTATTTCTTGGGAAAGGTTCTTTTTTCGCATCGCTCAAAGTTGAATTCAAAAATAACCAGGGTCAAATAAAAATGTCTCATTTTCAACACTCGAGATAACGACATGATACTTCCGCACAGATGGATCGCAATTTTTTCGTCGTCGTTTTTTTGTCGCGTTTCGTGCCCCAGTGGCACGATCGCTCGTGGGTCATTGCCAATGGGGCACAAAAAATGACCAAACGAGACTAAAGAAAGTAATCTTACCGCCGGACGGTGTGAAATCGTACGAAATGAAAAGAGCCGAGTCGAAAATGGAAGAATGGACAGAACAAAAATAAATGACGAAGTATAAATAGCAGAATTTGGCAGTTTGTAACACTATGATTAATCTGTATTTTTGCACTTTCGCTCTGGACTCTTTTGTTATGCTGGCCGTCTTTGGACATGGCTGCTTTGTACAACATTGGAGACTATCACTTTTCATTCTGCACCACAATACAAGATGTTTACGTTTTTTTGGCATTGATAACAATTCGAAACCAATCGCAAAGAGTGTTATCGCGCTACAAAAATTAACACCAACAGCTCTAGAAGTGGTAGGATGCATTCAGCAATCAATAGATGTACCTTTACCAACTTAACCGATAGCAAGGGCGCCACCGTCGCGTTAGTCATGTGGAATACTCGACCCAAAATGGTTTATATACTTACACATTACATGCAAGATATAATTTTAAAAATATTATATTATTTAAAAATACAACTATAGCTTTTGAAAGTATCTTCTCTATGGGGTCAATTTTAGTTACGAATTAGGCGGCGATTCATGCTATTGCCACCATCATTCCGCATATGGCTCTCTAATGGAGGATCTCAACACATATTTTTTCAACTGCATGTTACTCCGTCGCCCAACCTCTCTTAGTTTGAGGACAGTAGGGATGAAAAGGATAAAGATAAGGCTGTGGCCTGAGTCAGTTCGGTCTTAGCGTGGCGACACTTCAAAATCAAAGGTACCGCAATGACTTAAATGCCGAAGTCAATTGAGTTTGAAATTTAACAGCGCTTACTTCGACGTAAAAATATTTACGCTACGACGCTGCGTTTTGACTTCTCGGACGGCGCCATCGTTAAGCCATTGCGGTAACCTTTGATTATGAAGCAACTGACGCTAAACCACGCTCCCCACTTGTAGTCAGCTACTCGCTTTCGCTTCACCGTGCTTATAAGATCGGATTGGGTGGGAGGGATTTTTTTGCCAAACAAAGCCCATGCTTTTGAACTGAAAAAATACTGCTCGTACTTGGACTTGAATCCGTGACGTCCACCACGGAAGCAAACGTCATTGACCACTGCACTTGATATTGATGCGACTGTATGTTAATAGAGAGTTTTTGACGAGTGAGTTCATTGTACTCAGTTTTGTACCAAGGATCTTCAGCGCGAATTTCTCCACTTCCTATGTTTAATATATGGTTCGGGTTACGAATGCTATTTGGCCGCATCATTTCACCGACGTAGAGAGTTTTAATTTCATCAAATTATTGTTATTTCGAGACGGCTAAAGCATACAGTAACATAATGTAAACGTTCCGATGCTTAAGGCTGTCTCATACTTGTCCATAATCGAGTAGAAAGCTCGCCCGGGGAGCAACCTGTTGGATTTATTGCAAACTACTATCTACACTCTGTGCAGACTCTGAAACAGCGGCCCGAGTGTAGTTTTGGGTCCCTAAGTTCTACAAAATATCCACCATTCTTTATGATTGGAGTGTTGAATTACCATTACAATTATATCGTAATTTATCATAATATTGCAGCAAATGATGCAAAAATGATCTATTTAAAATTAGGTAATTATTTTTTTTATTTAAAATAAATAATATCAAATATGTTTTACTTGAAAGTGCTCACTGTCAATATTCAGTGGGGAGGCGTTATATTAAACAACAAAAATGCATTTTTTTTACTTATTCCAAAGTAGCAAAGAGAGCAGTTTTTACAACTAAAGTTTTATTTTCAATTGAAAATGCTCACGATGAGCGAAACCGGTCCTGATCTAAATAAATTAATCGTGAAATAAGAACAAAAAATGTTTATTTTATGACGAATGTTTTTTTTGCCAACTAAGAAATTGCAAGGTTAAATGCTTTTTTCTCTAGCACAATAGTGGGACAAATCATAATTTGATATGAAGTTGTAACGAAAAAACACTTGCATACATCCAAACTGAGGTTGAAATATAGAACAATTGAGGACAAAAAAATCATTGACAAACTTAGACATTTTCCCTGATTCTCAAATCACCGAATGGTTTTCGTTTACATTTCATTTTTCAAACCAAGAACCAAGAGATATTTATGTATATATTTAAATGTTTTTGATCATTGCACATATGTTGTAAAGCGATTTTCTTTTTTTTAATTTTATTCCAACACTATTCGGACATTATTGTCTTTGAAAACAGAAATTTAATGACAAAATAAGTAGTATATTTAATACAACACAATGTTAAAATAATCGACTGAGAAAGAATTGTAAATGACAATTGAGTAAACATTTATTTTGATGGCAAAACATTGATAATACGAGAAGCGAATTGATGAATATAGATTCATTTGTTCGTATTTTTTTAATCATAAACAACGCCATTGCAGCGAAGTAAAATCAAACATTGTCTTTCAATTTACAAACTAATGATTACATAACAGTAGGGCAGTATCTTATAATCGTATGATAATCCACGAAAAGATCTTCGAAGACCTTACTTTTTACTTGTTTAGTGAATTTTTTATTAATCTAATATATAAAAATCAAAGTTTGCTTATTTTTTCGTACTCTAATCGCTGCCGATTATATGGTTCATCCGATTGCAATGAAACATTGGTGATTTGATGTGAAGATGCCCGGGACGGTTCTTGCGTTCCAAAATCGTTCATCCAATTACAATAAAGGTTTGGTGATTTGTTGTGTGAACGCTCACAAAAAGTTTTTTTGTTCCGCGATCATATACCGTTCATCCGATTGCGATAAAGCTTTGGTGATTTGTTATGTGGACTCTAACGAAGGTCAGCTAACAAGTGTGTGGACTAAATTTGGAAAATCCATGCTTTTCACGTGAACAGCTTTATGTGGCCTGCTGACGTGTTGGAAACCCTTCTGATTTATTAGATATTATTTACACCAGACAGAAAAATAAAAAATACTATGTTTCCAAAAGCACTTCAATGAACACAATTAGAACACAATTATTTATCTAAAATATTGTGCATCTGAAAGCACTTCAATAAACACACACACTTTCTTTCTTTGAGTGGCATTGCAACGCTTGCCGGGTACCGGCTAGTAATATATAAAAGGGTGACTACTAGAGACTCCAATTCGTTTATCGAGTACTCGATACTCGAGTATACTCGTTCATTGTCCAAGTACTCGATACTCGAGTAATTTAAAAAATACTCGAGTAATACTCGTTTTAGAAATATAAAAACAAAACTTAAAATTAATTAAAAATTTGTTGAAATATATGTGGTATAAATTGAAATAAATGTTTTAATGATATTCAATATATTTCTTTATTTACTTATCATCTATTTATATACACAAATTCGAATTAAAAATATATATGTTGGTACATCTGAAACTACTCGAGTATACTCGAGTACTCGAGTATTTTGAATTTTTACTACTCGATTCTCGAGTAGTTGAGATGTCGAGTAATTGGAGTCTCTAGTGACTACCCTTGCAACTTTTTTGCAATCGATCGTAGCTTAATTTATCTATGCACTCGGTGAACGTGATTTCAATATGAACACAATACTGTTTTCATCCAATATAATAATGCAAAAAAATGAGTTCAATACCCTTTGCATCGAGGCATAAACAAACAAAAAATGGAATGCATAAAAAAATCAACAATGTGCATGAAAGAAGACGGATTCGATATTCTATTTAGTATAATTATAATACGGTTTAAGCTCGTGTCCGCGGTTGAGTGTTAATGTCGTTAGCGTCGGTTGCGGAGCTCACGGCTCGATTCCCAGAACGGCGAGTTTCATAAAATGGAGTGTCAATCAAGTTTGAATCTTTTTCTATTTGACGCCATGAATGTCTGTGTTGTCTTAAAATTCCCTTTCATACCCACTCGATCCAAAAACGCAGCATCGCAAGCTTTCATCTCACCACTAATCCTACCCTATTCTTCTATCCCTACTCTCTTAGAAAAAGAAAGGTTGAGCATTAGAAAATGACAAGCAGATCGTAGAAAAATTTAACCTTCTTTTAATGATTCCATGACAATCATTCTCGTAAGGGGTTTTTCTTAAGTGTTTTCCCCACACAAAGCCCTCAGCTGACAGAATCTCTTAAAAGGTAAATACTTAGCTAGCTTACATGCGGGAAAGGGAAACAATCTGTATCAACCCTAGCAAGAAAAATAGCTAGTAAACTAGGAGCCTGCCTCACGGACACCACAAATTGTTTCAGTAGGAAAGTAAAGATAGTGGGAAAAAAGATTGTAAATAAAATAAGCTCCATTATGAGTCCATATGGTTCTCTAAAAGAGCCGACAAAAAAAATATGGCATCACCATTGGCAGGTCAGCTTGAATATATTTAGAGATTAATATCTGAGAAAGTTTTTACCTACTATCACAAGAAACAGTTTGAAAATTTGAGAACCAAAGAATCCTCCGTCTGCATTTGTTGCATTGGATTCATACTGTTCATTTGACATTCGTGGGTTTTGGCATTTACACATTTAATTATCGATGCAAATAAAGTAGATTTTTTTCAATGCTAATTTTATGCATCTTTTATGTGCTCAAATATATATAAGTGACCCGCTTCTCAAAGTCATTGACCTCATCTGCCAAACACATGCACACCCAGAGAAACATAAATATCGATGATGTACTCAAGATGGCGGTCATCAGTCAGCTGAGAGAAATTTCAATCGCATTTTATAGAAAACACTTTTTATCTGCATGCTCGCGTTTGAATTCCTTCACATTTACTATGGGTATGTATGTTCGCGTCAGTTACGCAAAATTATTGCAATCGAGATTATGTCGTGTGATGTGATTAATTGATTAATTGTTTCCCTATTAAAATATTGAACACTCTAGCACTCGAGTCGTCAGCCTGGTCCGTACCGCCCACTGATCGGTGATAACGGCTTCCGTGGTGGGCGGTGGGCGATTTCTGCTTTTACCTCAAAATCTTTCAAAATCATGACAAAACATCGAAGTTCTCTGAAAATCACTAAAAGACGAGACTTTTATTCGTTTTTAACGAAAATTGAAGCAGATATGAATTATTTAGTCTCAAAGAATCAGACTCAAGGTTCACATGAATTATTCAATTTGATTTTTATGTTTTTTCAATATATTTATACGCACTACTTTTTTGTTGCAATAAAGTGTTGGTTATAAAATCTTGTTTTTTTTAAATATCTTAAATTCCTTCCAGATTTTTTTCACCCATATACACTGGATTGAAATATAACGATGTTGGTGGGCGGTAAGGAAATCGTACCATGAAAAATAAGCAAAAGTGGGCGGTAGGCATTAAAAAGGTTGACGACCCCTGCTCTAGCAGCTAGTTTGTACACGAAAGGGATATATAAGAATAAATACATCGCGAACCAATATGTCAAAAGTCAAAAGTGAGACTGAAAAAATATTAATCTTATATTGTCCTTGCCAGCAATCGAAACAACGGATTTCTGGCGTCAGAGTATACTGCACAGCAAAGGTCGGCCTCTATAGCCTAATGATTAAAGCTCTGCTTCGCGATTAGAGGCTTCCGGGTTCAATTTATTACAAAATCAATAACATCTTGCATCTTGTGTGTAGATTCTTTAATGTACATACATATATTGTATATTCTCTTCGAATTAATATGGTTAAACAATAAACACAATTGACTGCAACTGTATTATTATATTGTATATCTCCATCATTTTCTTTGTAGTTAGAACATGTACGGCTTAAAAAAAATGAAAATTTTTGTACTTATTCCACATTAAATTTATTGGGATCAGGACCGGTTTCACTCATCGGGAGCATTTTTATCAGTCGAATCGAATTAATATGGTTAAAGAACAAACACAATTGATTGCATTTGTATTATCTCTCTCGATCTTTTTATTTGTATGCAATCAGAATATGTACAGATATTTTTTTTAAATAAACAAGACATTTGTGGTGCTTATTTCACATTACATTCAGTACCGGTTTCGCTCATCGCGAGCATTTTCATCAGATGAAAATCTTTTTTAATATTCTGCCGTTCCACCAAGTATCGACACTATTGACAGTCAACGCCTTTAAAGCAGGGCTGTGGAGTCGGATTCGTGGAGTCGGGGTTTTTTGGCCGGAGTCGAAGTCGTCGCGGAGTTTTGGCCGAAGTCGGAGTCGTCGCGGCGTTTTGGCCGGAGTCGTACTCGGAATCGGAAATTTTGAACAAAGCTTGAACTAATATAAAATTTGAACTGAAATAATGAACTACTGAAATACTGAAATGAAATTTGAACTGAACTGAACTAGTATAAAATTTGATTTGAGTTGAATTGAATTTGAAAAGCTTGAACTTTTTAATTTTGCATATAATACGTAAAACTTGGCTATTGGCCGGTTTGGTTGGTTAATACATAATTAAATACCAAGTACATCCGTGCACTTGGAATGCCAGAAGATGCCGAAAGGCGAAACCCGGGTCGTTAGCGACAAAACTCATGGAAAAGTACAAAATTATAAAAATTCAAATTTGATATTCCATCAAGCACCCTCAGTCGAAATACTTAATTTAAATAATTAAATACACATTAATAGAAAAGGTAGGAAAAAAACGTGAGTCAAATTATACTTTTTTTAGTCGTGTTTTTGGTCAATGTTGGGGTCTTTTTTCTTTGACAACTCCACAGCCCTGCTTTAAAGTGATAAATAAATTATTAAAGGAGAAAGAAGCCTCTTTTAATCGATATCAAACTAGACTCTCATCCTATACGCGGAATTAGCCATTAGCCTTATTGATTATGAGATCAATCAATCGGTTTCGATTCTAGATCTGTACGGGGCAACATTTTTTTTCAACTATCCTAGTTCCACTTAAAAATCGCATTGCAGCCGTATTGTACGGCGGAAGCCAGTTACCTTATAAAGTCTTAAGCGATGGCAGCAGAAGAGAAACAAAAAGAAACTTCTGACGGTAGGTAAGTGTTCGCATGCAAAAAAATGTAGGCCTGTGGAACAGATTCACTTCCTTATATGAGATATGCAATGTACCGCCGGGTAACGAAACCATTCTCAAACTTTGAACGTGGCAGTTTAATCTGCAATGTTCAAATCAACAAATACTATCAATTGCTAGGTCTTATAAGGTAGGTAGATATAAAATCATAATATAACATTAAGACGAAATCATTTATCTTAACTTATTTAAGATAAGTTGGAAAATAAGGTTTTTTCAATTTTAATATTAAGATTTGGTTGTGAAATCACAACTTTTTTTGGTACCTATAAGATACGACAACGTATGAAACCATAAAATATAATAACCATTTTTCAACAGAAATTACATTTGTTTGCATTATATAATCATATTGGAACATAAAAAACCATATTCTAATTGAATTCCAACACGAATTTATTTGACATCCGGCCCGCCGAGTCTTAAAAAATTGTTCAAATTTGAATCGTTTGAATTTAGTTCAGGTCAGGTCATTTCAAGTTCATTCGTGCACTTGAAATGCACGAAGATGCTGGAAGACGAAACCCAGGTCGTAATCGACAAAACTTGTGGAAAAATCCAAAATTCAAACGATTTACATATGAATTTGAATCGTTTGAACTTTGTCCTTTAAACGATACCAACTGTACTAAGCGGCAGTTCTAGCACATTCGTGCACCCGAATTGACTGAAGATGACAAAAGGCGAAACCCGGGTAGTTAGTGACAAAACTCGTGGAAAAGTACAAAATTTAAAAGATTGAAATTTGATTCCATCAAACACCTTCAGTCAAAATTCTTAACTGATTCAAGTTTGAATAAATATGCTCGTTTAATTAAGTAGATTTTCGGGTAAATTATGGATATATGGTCACGGGACAGAATTTTTGTAAAGATTTATGAAAAATAAGCTCATTAAATGAAATTAATGTAAGGCTGAAATATTTTTTAATGTTTCGTCTTTAATTTTTAAATTTATTATAATAGAAGATCCTAAGGAATACTTTGAAATAAGTATGAAATCGAGTTGTTTTAATTTACAGGAGCAAAAATGCAACCACAAACTACACAAATAATAATATTATACAGATAGAGACACATAAGTTTATTATTTGTTTAAAATAAAAAGAATAATTTTAGTATAGGCTAATATTAAAAAACAAATTCTTCTTTCAGAACTCGTACAATAGTCAGTAATTAGTCAAAACATAAAATTATAAGCAAGTACCTATGTATAAATTTTTGGAGCTTAGCTCGAGAGGATTGGGATTCTGTACGGGCCATATATCCATAATTTACCGATTTTCACGTGTATCTTCGAAGATGTCTTGAATGAAACGCGGTGTCAAAATTTTTATTTGATACGGCATTCTTGACATTGTTCCGTTTGACTTTAATGATAGTGTAATGTAGGCATTTCGATCGACTACAAAATGCGAACGTTTGAGAGTCATGTGCGTAGCTGCTAACAGGTTTCGATCCACCTCACGGCGGTGATGATGATGATGATGGGCGCTGTGTTTTGAGCGGAGATTGTTGTGAGAACAAGTGAGTAGTGAGAGAAGAAGGAAGAAATGTCTGGGAATGCCGCGTCTCAGACTCGAACCTGATCCGAAGCTAGCGAGAGAGAGATCGCCGAGTAAACGCGCAAGTCACCCGAGTCAAGTCGATGGGGATAATGCGACTTGAATAAAATGCCGAAAAGTTTTTATGTTTATTCCAGGACTGTGGAGTCGGAGTCAGAGTTTTTTGGCCGGAGTCGTACTCGGGAGTCGGAAATTTTGAAAAAAAAATTATTCAATTTGGCTATAGGCCAGATTTTTTTACTGATATATATTTGAATACACATAAATATGAAAAGTAGGACAAAAACGTAAAGAAATTAATCTTTTTTTTTTAAACAACTCCACAGCCTTAGTTTATTCAACATTATTATTTTTTGCGACATCTGAAACCGGTCCTGATCCTCATAATATCATATGTGGAAGAAGAGCAACAAAATAGTGCCTTATACTCTTGCGAATGTACATGTCATAAAACACACGCGTTTGCTCGGTCTGTGGTGCAGTGGTCAACGTTGTTGGCTAGCGTGTCAGACCACATGGGTTAGATTCCCGGTACGAACAGATTTTTTCAGTCGATAAATCGATTCTGCTGGGAGCCAATGGGTGTTGGTGTTGTTAAATCCCTTTCCACCTCTTTGATCCCGAAGAGCGACGCATAGTGACAGCGATGAGCTAACCAGTAATCCTGTCCTAGTCCTCGTATCATTTCCATCTCTACTCTCTTCGAAAAATAGAAGTTGAGCAACTGAGTAACAAGCAGTTCTCGTAGAAAAAAAAAGGTTGAGATTAAGCTCCGTGAGGAGTTCATATGCTCCAAGTTGGGAGCGGACATGGTAAAACGAAAGAAACACATTTTAATTTACCTCCTTGCTTCCCATTGAAAAGAAAATCCCAACTCCATTTTTTAATTTATCAAATATTAGAATCAATCTTGCTTTATTACTAAGCAAACTTTGCGATAGTAAGTCCGAAGATGCATCTCGAAACACGTGTCACAATTAGTAACACAGTGTTATCTTTTTTTTTATTATTGTCTTTTAGTCATTTTTTTACTCAATTTTCGTTTTAGGAAAAATTTACTAACCGAGTAACAGTTTGTAGTTTTATTTCTCCATAAAATATATAAGATTTTACCAAAATGTCTTTAAATTAAACACTTTTTTTATGAATTTACGAAAACATTTAAAAAAACCGATAATTTCCAAGGTATTTTTGGAAAACATATGAAAAAATATAGGGTGCTTAAAGGGTTAAGTACTGGAACAGGAAAGAGCGCTTGAATGCAACTCGATTGTATCCCACCCGATGCGTTGCAGGCTGCGTGTAAACGGCGCCTCGTAAAAGTCACGAGCGCCTTCGACAAAATAACAACAAAACGAATAAGCCTGAGAAGACACAGCCTGCAGACACTCATTCATAAAGTAAACACCTACCTTACCGCCATAAACCAGCGCAGCAACACTGATTGCAATCATAATAAACAAATCATATCAATGAGACGACTCCGATAAGATATTGATATTTTACACATCGTTTCGTTACACGGACTTTTTAATCGTGTCCTTTCACAATATTGTGGCCGTAGATTTTTAACGGAGCTTATTATTACTAACATATCGATGGCTTCAACTTTAAAGGGTAATTTTGTTAACTCCACCTTTGGGTGAAAATTACTTAATAATTACATCTTGTCGTATCATGCAACGTGCATGTCTCGTAAAATTTAAGTGCATCGGAAAAACGTTTTAGGAAAATTTACAACTCCATTGTCGTTCTAAAACCTTCACTGCTAATTATCCAACTCTGCCATTTTCTATTATCACCTACCATTAATTCGTTGTTTTTCAGCGGTGGTACAAATAAATCGCTTGAATTGGAAATTTTCCCGATCGGCTTGAAAATATCAAAATAACCAGTTTTTACCCTCTCCTGCACAATTGACAAAAATGGAGATTTAACCAATTTACTCTTTAAGCCATCGATATCTTTATTGATCTAGGACAAGGATCAGCAGGAGCGGCTCGCATGTCGCATGTGGCAATCAGTTGATAATGTTCGCGATTAGCGAGACCGGTCCTGATCTCAATAAATTCAATCTGGAATGAGACCTAAAAATGTTTTATTATTATTACTATAACGCCATTTCACCAAGTATTCAAGTATCCGCGAGCATTGTCAACTGATAAGAAATACATAAATACACTAATAAGCTAAGCAAGACTATGAAGATATGACAAATATTTTTACTATGATTCCATTCGACCAAGGACTGACCTTAAAAATGAAATATTCGATGATTGTTTACCATTTGATTTAATTCACAAACTATTCGGCGTCAACCCACGAGATCAGCTCGAAGCAGGGTTGCCAACCGTCCCAGACTGGCTGGGATTGTCCCGGAAATAGTGTCGTAGCCCTGGTCGAATGTTAATAAACGTCTAACTGTCCCAAAATTACAGAGAAAGCTATCGTCCAATATCACCTACATCCAAAATAATTACATCGTTTTACCCTATATGTCCCGGAATTGATTCAGCATACGTTGGCAACTCCAACTCGAAGTTAAAATATGATGTTTTTCAATCATATACGATGAGCGCAATGGGTGACAAAGATAGAAACGCCACAACTACCTTCAATTTGACGCAAAACTATAAAAGAACTATCATTTTACTACCAGAATAATCGCGGCATGAAAACCAAGTGTGAGGAGTTTTTTGGTGGTGTTTTGATTTCATTGCGTTAACGGAAACATGACTAAATAGTAGTGTTTTCAGTCGTGAATATTTTGATAGTGAGTTAAAATGTGATTTTTTTTTTCTCTTTTCTTATGACTACAATTTGTGATTTTCATTATGTATGTACAGATATGTGTGTATATATAAATAAATATCTTAAAATTTTTCAAATGCATGGCGCATTGGCGTCAGCTGTAATGCCATGATTTGTATTTTTTGTTGAATAAATAAATAAATAGCCCGATGAGAACTTTTGACGTCTCTCGAGGAGAAAACACGGACATCTGACCCAAGTACTTCAAGCGCTTACCACTTGGATGTTTCTTCACATTCATTGACAATCTTTTAAAAATTATTCGAAACTCGATATCCGGGAAGAAATGCAAGAATGACTGGTCTTAACCAATGCGGTTTGCCTCGCCTACAATGCGAAATCCTTCTTGTATCAGGTCTGACGAGGTTCTTGGGTGAAGGTCACCACAAATGAACGCCAAAAAAAGTCTGATCAATTGTATTGGCATTATCAAAATTATTGCTAGATTCAGTTTGTCAAACAGGCATCATCATTCAATGTTTTGAGATGCAAATATTACTTTTCACGTGTTAACTGTCACTTGTTGGTGGAAAGGCACTATTTAAATAAATAAAAACACATTCCACATACATTTTGATAAAGATCAGGACCGGTTTCGCTCATCCTGAACATTATCAACTGACGGCATGACTGTGCAGAAACAGCGATAATTTTTTTCTTGAATTCTTGTTAAATTTCTAACGCCAATTGTTTGTTATATGCCTTGTCTCATATTTCTCTTGTTGTTATAAGTATCATTGTTTCCCTGTACATTTGAACTGAGTTAGTTGCCTGAAAATGTCGCAAAATAAAGGTGAAACCCGGTTCGTTAGCGAAATGTACAAAATTCAAACGATTCAATTTTTTTTTAAATATCTTTTATCTAAGAATAAAATTGAATAATGGAAACAAGATATACGTGTAAACGGTTATACAAAAAATGGTAAATGCATTCAAAAACTATATAACATTAAGGAATATTCAAAGTTATAAATAACATAATACAATGTGTACATCTAATTTTTGTGTTATAGGTAGTCTAATTTCAAGCATTTAAGACTTAATAAATTGGAATATAATTATCAATAAAGCTGCATATGATTTTTCAGATTTCAATCTACCCGATTGCGCGGCCAAGTTTTTCAGGCATTTTCTGAGCCTTTTAAAAATAAATTATGGATATATTAATTATAGTAAGATTATATCAGGGCTGTGGAGTCGGTCTAAAAAAAGTCTCACTCCGACTCCAGCATTTACCAAAACCACGACTCCGACTCCGACATTGACCAAAAATACGACTCCGACTACGACTATAAAAAGGTTAATATCGTCACTTTTTCCCCCAAATTTTCCTATTTATGTGTATTCAATTAAATATCAACCCTGTCAATGCGGCCAAAACTCAAATTTGACATATTAAATGCAAAAATAAAAAGTTCAAACTTTTCAAAATTTCCGACTCCGATTACGACTCCGGCCAAAACGCCGCGATGACTCCGACTCCGACTCCAAACCCTGGTTCATATAGATGTGAAGTTTTAGCCCCATCCTACTCACCAATCCCGAACCGTATATCATAGACAAAGAGAGATTAATACCGCTCTAAATTGTCTAAAGCCCTCTTTTTATCCTTATCCTGTCTGAAATGAAAAGTTGAGGGACATCCAAGCAATCAATCAAAAACATTCCGTTTTAGTAAGCTATCAGTAGTACATATAATCAAAATTAGGAACCGACATGAAAAAAATACTGTTTTCACTCTTTCTCATAATTACTTATCTGAAAAAAAGTCTGTTTCAAATCAAAAATTATAACAAAAATAAATTAATGAAATAAGCCACACCAGCTAATCCAATATTGGTATCCATTGGCACGATGTATTTAAAACAGCAAAACAAATACACTTATTTTTTATGTAGACGACAATTTTTTTTTTTAACATGCAATATTCAATTTATTTCACACTTATTATGGTCTGTTACTCTAATTACACTGCATTGAATTGATATTAATTCAATTATTATTTATTCGTGTTTTCATGATTTACGGCAGACATTTTAAATTACATCGTACAACTGTCACGATTCTTTTGTTTTTATTATGTATGAAATTAATATAGCAACGTTCCATTTTCAAATTTGACAGCACTTCAAACAACCGAACGCAACCATAAAATAGAAGCGTCAAAATATAGAGAAACAGCACCACAGACAATGATAGCTATAAATATTTTTTTTATTATTTTATTGATCGGCTATTTATATTTATTAACGCACTTTAAATTAAATTAAGCGAACGCTGATCGTTGAGCAGGCAGACCTGCTCGTTTACGGACGCGTCGAGAACTACGTTGTTTTCTTCTGCGCTTATCTCCCGCCGGACCTTTTCTTTAACGCGGATAAAAAACCAGAAATAGAAAGTAATGAGTCGGCTTCGTGAAATTATAATACCGGCCCGGTCCACCTATTCATCACATGCACGGTTTTTTTTTTATTCATTTCATTTCATTTTATAATACATCATGACTGCCGATCGGTTTAATTATGGCAAAAAGATTAACGTATAAGAAGCAGGAAGTAATAATGTAGCGTTAATAAAATTGGTTATCTGAAAACATCGCTATTGATTAGTTAGCTATACCGTCCGCCTGGCAAGGAAACTACGTAACTACACCAGAAAAAATAAGAGATTGTTTAATTCTTCATTGAATATTATTCTAAGTTACTTACTGAAGCAAATAAAATTTTTATTGTGCCATTTCAGTTTTAATTAAATCAAGATACGATCAATTTAGTTCAAATACATTTTCTTAACAATTTCCGCTCCCTATTTAGAAGCATATGTACTCCTAATGGAGTTTATCTCAACATAAAGAAATCTCTCTTTTTTCAAAGAGAATAAGGATGGAGAGGATGCGACTAGTGGTTATCTAATCGCTCTCGCAACGTACCATTTTTAGGATCGATGAGTGTGGGAGGTATTTTTAGACATCACAGACATTCATGTCTCCCAAGACAGATATCAATAATTTGAGTGAAAAAATGAAGCTGCCTGGACGTAAACCGTCAACCAAAGCCAACGATGATGACATTCGACCCCAGACTTGACTCACATGTATATAATAAAAAAATATATTAGGTAATATGGTCATACTATTTTATGAATTGAATTATTTAGATTGTTTGAATTTATTAATATTCCATAGTAAATACTATGATGATTAAATCAGGGCAGTGGAGTCTTTAAAAAAAATACGACTCCAACTCCGACTTCGGCTCCAGCATTGTCCAAAAACACGATAAATGCACTCTCTGTTGATTTGGACATCTTCGGCAGTGATCTTGGTGCTTTGTTTATATATTTTTTAATAATAATAAAACATTTTTAGTACTTATTCCACATAAAATTTATTGGATCAGGACCGGTTTCGTCGATGGCGAGCATTGTCAACTGATAAGAAAAACGATGAAACAGTGATATTTATACAACAGTTAAGTAAGAAATACAAAGTATAACAAACAATTGGTATTACAACTAAGCAAATAAATTGAAGCAAAATACAAGAAAAATAGACTATAAATAAAATGTTGAAGACCCCTTAGCAATGCAAACTATTACATCAAAAATCAATTAAGTATGAATTATCATTAACAAAGTAAAAGCCCATCCTTTTATGTAACTAAAATGTTTCATATATTTGTTAATTTTTTTTAAAATTTTGTGTTACATGTTTTGTGATATTTTTATTAATTTCTCAAATGCATGGCGCATTGGCGTTAGCTGTAATGCCATGTATTTAATTTAATTTTTTACAATAAATATATAAACATTGGTCAAAAATACGACATCGACAAAAAAAGCTTAATTTCGTCACGTTTTTTCCCCCCACCTTTCCTATTTACGTATATTCAATAAAATATCTAGTAACCATCCTGCCAATAACCAAATTTTACATATTATATGGAAAAATAAAAAGTTTTAATTTTTCAAAATTTCCGACTCCGGCCATAAAACACCCCGACGACTCCGACTCCACATCCCTAGATTTATTGCATTTGAAAGATTTAACAAGGGTGAATAATGAATATTTAGATCACAGGTTTCTAAAGTGAGCCTCCAAGAGCCTGAGGTGGGCCTGGAGGGCCCAGAGGGATAAGGAGAGCCCTGGGAAGCAAAAATGTTTTCATGAAAGAAATTTCCAGGGGGGCCGTGTGTAATTTTGTGTCTAAAAGGGGAGCCATGGGTCAAATAAGTTTGGGAACCTATGATTTAGATGATTAAGCTTGACTTCCTAAAAATAATATAAGCACAGTACAAATTAATTATTATATAATAAATACCTACCTATTTTTCATGTGCAATGGGTAAATAATTATATACAACACAGTGTCTCAGGGAACCGGATATGCGCCGCCAGCCTAAGCGAACGAAGCCACACGTCGTGGGATATAAACCGCTCACAGGTGCTTAGGGGAGCATAAATGAACACACTTCTTCGTCTAGAAAAAGTTGCTTTCGCGAACAGGAAGTGAGACGCAGACTTCCGCAAGATGATTTCGCGCGTGCGAGTGTCTTTCTGTTTTGCATATTTCATTGTTGTTTATTTATTTTTTTACTATTTCATGTGTCGATGCTTTAGAAAGTAAGACTGGTTGAGTTGATTATTTGCATTTTTTATTATTATTATGAAGCATTATTGAACACACTTACAACAGGTGGAGTTAGTATTAACCCTAAGTGATGAGATGAGTCAAGAGTAAACATACTTAACTACAATGCAAACATTATCAAGTTAACGTCATCCAAAAACTTCTTGATGTGCATTCGTGAGAGATGGAACGACAAAAGGCTAGACCTCTCAGCTTCAATTGACATTTTTTTGTGCCCGTTTGCAATAAAATCTTTCTTATGAAGCTTGTGCGAGTAAGAAGTATAAATAATATATGTGGAGCCGAATGCAAGTTGTGCCATAGTATAATATAATTTATTATTGCAATAATTCAGTACAGTTTATTACAGCTGAAGATTTTCCAAGAGAATTACTTTTTACTTAGTAACTAAACATCCCGTTTTTTTTACGAGAGTAAGGATATATGTACAATCAGCCCTGCCGGAGGATAGGGAGTACGCCATAACAAATAAACGCCATATAAACTTAGCCACCCATACAAAATTTGGGGTTTGGTTTTTTCAATTGTATATTGTGATTTGAAGCAATTTTTCAATCAACATCAAGTGTTTAGTTTGTAAGCAAGTGACACGTGCTTTGTACGAAAAACCACCGCATACGCTATAGCAAAAAACTCTATAGAAGTGTCCGGTATAGCAGGGTAGACTGTATACGACTAAGATGAAACTAGAGGTTAAGTAAAAGCTTTCGTTGCGCCCCATTTTTGGAATCAGAAAAGTGCAATCACATAATATATCAACACAGACCGACATGCCTTCGAACTGAATCTATAAATCGGTTTGAAAAATGCTGCTCGTACTTGGACTCGAACGCGTGAAGTCCTTCATGAAATCCAATGACGTTGACCACTTCACCACGAATCCCACTAATCAAATCTATGACCGAATTACATTTGTAACTAGCCGGTACCCGGCAAGGGTTGCAACGCCACTCAAAATGTTGTCAAAATGAACGGTATGTCAGCGCATAAAATATGAAAACAAAAAATGTTTTTTATACCAAAAAAAATTATTGCGATCGGATGATCGGTGTGGCAGCGCATAGGGTGCGAACAAACATAAAAACCAACAAATAATGATTTTTATTTATTTAGATTATAATTATTTTTTTAAAAACACATGTTGTCTAATCGGTCGCCGCCAAAGCCGCGCATAAAAAAATATGAAATTTTTTTGGCCATCGAGAAAAATTTACATATTTTTGTGTTTTTTTTTATAGCGCAACCAGTTAAGAACAAAGTTGTACAATTTAACTGGAGAAAATAATTTCTACAGAGTTACCGCCGAATCTTTCCAATGTCTTAATAATTGCGGATCTCCGTTCGTGAATCATTTTTTTATTATTGACACGATGCTCGGTTATTTAACATTTACGTAAATATATACAGTCGTCTGTCCATTTATTTGCAAATATCTTATTATTACACATTATAAAGTTTGCTTGAAAGAAAGTAGTAACTCGGACATTTCCAAATCAAGTGGAAAGGTGATGAACATTATTTACAATTTCATAATATAACTTCAATGTGGTTTAGAAAGGTAAACGTAACACTTTCTTTAAATAATAAATATCTTTAATTTACACATAACACAACGCGATTGATGTAATATATATTGAATAGTGATTGAGTGAATTGAAATACTTTCGGAAATATATGTACAAATATATGTTTTGTATCGTAAAACACTTGTTAAAAAATATTTAATGATGTACCAACGATTTCTTTTTTCATTTGTAAATGCGACGGGCAGTGGGTGTTGACAATAATTACTGTAGAAAGTTAGCCAAATTTATTTTTATATAATCATCGATTAAATTAATTAATTTTTAACACTAATGAGGTACTGATGAAATCCAGAGCAGGGCTGTAACGAGGTCCTCTGGTGCATTGGGCACGGAGTAGAGTTTTGCGCTCTTCAAAAAATCCCTCCTATTCATCACCAGTAAGAATTCCAATTTTCGAGAATACTCGTCCATTTTTTAAGTACTCGTAATATAAAAATGAAGATTTACATCCAAACTTTATTTACTTATTTAAAAAAAATGTAAATAATGTTTAACCGTTGCGTTCAACTGACGTATACGCGTATTGTCAGGAAATATATTTTTTTCCAATGTTTTTGCCGTTTACTATACTATGCGTGAATTTCATTTGTTACTTTTGCTTTGGATCTTGCTTAATTTTCTTATCAATGACAAGTTTATGATGACGAGAGTCTGCGATGACAAGAGACAAAATAAAATATTGAAAATTATTATGTCTGTGGGTCGGTAATTCCCTTTTGCATTGTTGGTCATTAAGTTGCCATATAAACGAATATGAAAGAAAATATGTTTAAATTTTTATCGATTTTTGAGCTATATTTACATTTTTCAATTTTACAAACAGCCAATAAAAGCCTGAAACTTATTGTTCGTATGAGAGGCCAAATTGCACCATTGCTTAGGATAACTCTGTGATTGGTCGAAAGTATGATTGACCAAACCATTATAATTTTGTTGCCAAAGTCGTGAACCCAGTGACGGGTGGTGACGGGGTGTTGGGGGGTGCAAAGGAAGATTCAACCATTTTTGCAAGAGTTCTCTCCTATTCATTGGATTTTAAAACACTTCTATAGCATGGACTTTCAAATCAGATGTTCGCAATACCAACTGTTTCTCTTCCGTAGTACGGAAAAATAGTTGAATCTTTCCTTTTGCACCCCCCAGCACCCCGTCACCAGCCGTCACTGGGTTCACGACTTTGGCAACAAAATTATAATGGTTTGGTCAATCATACTTTCGACCAATCACAGAGTTATCCTAAGCAATGTTGCAATGTGGCCTCTCATACGAACAATAAGTTTCAGGCTTTTATTGGCTGTTTGTAAAATTGAAAAATGTAAATATAGCTCAAAAATCGTTCAATTTTTTTTTCGTGTTCTTCTCGAAATGTATAAAAGTGGATAGTTCTACTTTTGATACTATACCACTCAATTGAAAGTGATACATATTCTTTGTGAATTATCGAAGTATTATATAAGTTTTATAGCATTTAGCAGGAGTCGACATAGGAGTTGTAGGAGCTTACTGTCACAGCCCTAACGGGTCGTCTTAGCTGGGCGAGGCGATCCGGCGCAGCTTTGAAAGCGGCAGAGTTTAAAAATATCAAACGGTCCTCGGCCATGCAAGTGTCATATGTGGGCGAAGCGATCCGGCCAGGACGGCATATGTCGTAAGTCGACTCGAGTGCCTGACTCATGGCGCGCGCGAATCGCTTGAAAATATCCAACGGTCCAAGCTCACCAGAGCGTTAATTGCGTCTGGCCGAACGATGGCACATAAGACCTTTGATCAACTACGTTTTAAATTGACTGGATTCGCCTAAATTCGCTTGCCGGTTCGCGTCGCTTACCTAAGACACGGGGTAAGCTATTTTAACATCTTGTAATGTCCTAGCGAAAAATGTGTGGTGCGAATTAGTAAAAAACTATCAAATTTCGTATGAAAAAAAATCCACAGAACTTTAAGCTTATTAAAAAATGCAATTGAACATTTCTTATAATACAAATTATTTCCTTTCTTAGACCTTTTTTGGAATGACTTTCATTCGGCGGTGAAAAATCAAAGCCTTTTTTACGATTCCGCACATAATATTCATCTCAAACGTGACTTGCATCTGAATTATCCATTCTAATCCATATTAGATAAGTTTCCTCGGGTAAATGAACCAAGACGATAATTAAAAAACCATCGCTCTTACCTATTTTTATTTCTTATTGCAACACTTGAAGAGTGATATTTGAAACTAGAGCAAGGGTGGCCAACCTGCGGCCCGCTGGGTATCTACTCGTGGCCCGCGGAGCATATGCACACATTTTTTTCTTTTAGCGTACATAAACCCACCAAAAGAACATTCTAACTAGAGACTCTAATACCTCGACATCAAAATCGAGTATCGAGTAGTAGTTTCAAATGAATCAAAACATTTATTATCAATTCAAATTCGTTTATATAACCAGATGATAGATAAATATATAATTTATTTTATTTCATTTATTACATTTATTTTAATTTTAAAACATAATAAAGAATTAAACGTATATTTTTTTAAATTGGTCAGGTTTTGTTTTTAAATCCACGCGTAAAAAGTTAAGCGCAACGGTTGAACATTATATTTATATGTTTTTAAATAAGTCTTCATTTATAAATTACGAGTTCACTTGAGTATTTTTCAAAATACTCGAGTATCGAGTACTTGAAAAATGGACGAGCATTCTCGAGTATCGGGTAACCGATACTCGAATCGGAATATACAATTCCAACGTGCGTAGTTCGCATTAGGGTCTTCTGAAGTCTCGGCTTTTTTAAATTTTTGAAAAAATTGATTCTATTATTATTCGTGCTTTCAATTATTCGTGTTAACAAACCAATACGAAGCTAAGCTGAATCTGAATCTGACTTTGTGAAATGTGTTGTGATGTACAGTTAAAGGAGAAATTCAATCAAGTTGGTTTGAAAGAGTTTTACAAAACATATTTGGACAAGGAGAAAAATGATGCATTTTACCAACATGCTCTATTGATGATTTCGCTATTTGGAATCACTTACACGTGTGAATAGCTTTTCAGTCGAATGAAGCATATTAAATCACAAATGAGAACACGAATCACTGATGAGCATTTGGAAAACTGTTTGCGTGTAGCAACAACATCAAACGTTATCAATATTGATGCCATTAGTACTGACAAACAAAATCAGACGTCTTACTAAAATTTATTATATTTTTTATTATTATTTTTTGTATTGCCTAATCTAGTAAATATGTCAGATTCTCATTTTTGTTATATTCTCTTAAAAACAATACATTTCTTGTTTGCTTTGAAAAATAAAAGTAATTTTGTTATGAGGCCCGGTAGAAAATCTCATTTATAAAATCTGCTGAAAAGTTTGGCCACTCATGAACTAGAGTGTTTTTTTTTGTCGGAAATATACTGCTTAAAAATGTGTGGCGCTAATTATAAATGCCTGGCGATTTCTTAATATGGCAATAATTGACTTTTTAATCTCATCTGAGATTTTTATATTTGAATATAAAGCACCATTAATTTGTCAGTATCTAGTATGATCTTAGAGATTGATTGATGGCACGCTATTTACTGAGCAACATAAACTTTCTAATGTTATTATATTTGATTTTATCCATAACCAATATCTGGAGCAATTGGGAAATTTAAACTGTGGCTGTTTTTGAAAGACGATTTTGACCCAATCAATTTGAAAATTATATTGCTTAACCTCTTCGTGCCTATGAAACTCATGGTTTTTATTAAATATCAGCCCAGCTGTTGAATTGAACGTACCAAAACAATTTTTTCATGCTGTATTATAAATAATATATTAAAGTAATTCTTATTGAAGCAATAAATTGAATAATAATGTATGGTGTAAAGAAAAATATTGTTGTATTTGTATTGAAGCATTTTAAATGCTAAAAAGGACCAATTTCCTTTAACAAAAGTGTCTTCTATACTGACATGACATTTTTCGGATATATTCAGTTTGTAAGACCGTTTTCTTCATTATATGATACTTTTGGTTTTGGTACGTTCAATTCTATAACCGGGCTGATATTTTATAATAACCATTAATAACCAAAGAGATTAAGATAATTGTTTAAATAAGTAAATATACAGATTTTATAGTTCTACTGTCTTCCACATATCTCTTATATATAAAACCGAAACGGCGTATGTATGTCTGTGGGTCTGTAATTCCCTTTTGCATTGTCGGTCATTAAGTTGCCATAAAAACGAATATGAAAGAAAATATGTTTGAATTTTTAACGACGAAGACATTTAGTCAAAATGTAATAAATTAGTCTTCTACTGAACTTTTCCCGGCTTTTATTATTAATAATAATGTTTATTATTCACGTGAAGGTATTATTTGACGTTTCTTTGACAGCAAATTAGATTTTTTCTTTGAATTTGGACATTTTAATGGGCGAGAATAGGGCTGTCATCAAATTAAATAAAGTTTGTGATTTTATTTTAACTCTATTTTGGATGTTAGATTTTGTGATATAATTATGTTCGAATGATATAACATTAAATAATTATTGGTCGCTTAGTCCGAGCGACGCCGGGGAGCAGTACTAGTATTCTGATAAAGATCAGTTATACGATTATTTGTTGAAAACTAGACAAGACGAGACCACTGTCAAATGCCAAAGCATTTTTTTTGTTTTTTAAATCATAATTTTGTTTATAATTTTAATACTATTGTAAACCATTTCAGCCATGTCAACACTATCCGGATATCCGAATATATCCAGATAGCTTAAGTCAGGAGTTACCAACCTTTTTGCACCTTAGAGCTCATTTTAAAATATCGGCGGGTGGCGGGCACCACATATTTTTCAAAGTAAATTTTGCTTTGCAAAAAATATGTGAAAAATTGGTAATATGCCGCTTTTTTAAAAAATGGAACCTTTTTTCCGTCCACTGTCCAGACGTCCTCATCTGATATTGAGTATTTTAACATAATATCACTCTGAAGGTCCAAAATCTTCTGCCTTTACTTGAACAAGCTCTGCAATATATGCATCATATATCCATTATATTCATTTGGCAAGTAAAAGGATTCTAGAGCTCTGCTACTGGGTTACTCTAGCAGTGATCTTTATCGATTTATGCAGACAAATGAGTTAGAATTACTTAATTATTTGATTATTTTTGAAAATATTTTATTTAATTATTTTAGAATCTTATTCAAATATAATAAAATATATGAAAATTGAAATGAAAAATTGTTGTCGCAGTGGAATGGGAGTGGGCGCACACAGATCGGCCCGCGGGCGCTATGGCGCCCGCGGGCACGGGGTTGGTTACCCCCGGCTTAAGTTTTACTATTCGATATCCGAATAGTAGATTTTGACGAATAGTTGGAATCCCTACCAAGGATCTACTGACTGACTTAAGACGTTAATGCCATTGTTTGTTTAT
Source organism: Himalopsyche kuldschensis (assembly GCA_028554975.1). Taxonomy (NCBI): domain Eukaryota; kingdom Metazoa; phylum Arthropoda; class Insecta; order Trichoptera; family Rhyacophilidae; genus Himalopsyche; species Himalopsyche kuldschensis. Next base: position 163,374 of record JAHFWI010000031.1, on the reverse strand, counting down.
AAATAACCGCAAATTCAACAACATGAAATATATATACCGTATATGGATGATTTATTTTATGGCATACTTTGAATGAAATTCGACTTACAATCAAAGTCCAGGAACGTATCTTGGTCGAGGACTACCTATATATATTTGATAGCTATTTCGCTCATGCTCTTGTCAGAACTCACGTAGAACTATAATACTTTCATAATTTTTCACCGTGTTATATAAATATTAGATGCCAAATATTTTTTAAATAATATTACTTGAATTAGATGAGAATTTTTCAGTTCCACTCGGGATCTACGTAGAATAAATAAATCATAAACACTAACGCAAGATGGCGATTATTAAATTGAATAATCTTTCACTATTAAGGTGTTCACCGTCAATACTTGGTGGAATGTAGGGACTCCAATTACTTGACATCTTAACTACTCGAGTATCGAGTAGTAAAATTCTAAAATACTCGAGTACTCGAGTATACTCGAGTAGTTTCAGATGTACCAAAATATACATTATTAATTCAAATTTGTGCATATAAATAGATGATAAATAAATAAGATAATTTAATTGCATCATTACATTTATTTCAATTTATGAGACATATACATATTTCGAAAATAGTAGAGAATTAAACGTTTCAAATTTTATTTTGGTTCGAAGCTTTGTTATTTTATTCGTGCAGTAGAAAAAACTCTATCTACACTGTGGACGTCGACTTGAAAGTTAACAATGGATTCAATAGTTCTAACAAGATGCGTTATCCTCTGCTTGGAAAAATCATTATTTATAAATAACGAGTATTACTCGAGTATTTTTCAAATTACTCGAGTACCGAGTACCATAAAAATAGACGAGTATACTCGAGTATCGAGTACTCGATACTCGAATTGGAGTCTCTAGTGGAATGGCATTATAATAATAATAAAAAATAACACATTTTTAGTACTTATTCCACATAAAATTTATTTGATCAGGACCGGTTTCGCTCATGGCGAGTATTATCAACTGATAACAACTGAAACATTATTTTTTTCATTGAATAATCTTTTATTTTGAATTAATCTAATATTGAACCCGTCTCTATCTTAACGCTAGGACGTGGAGGTCACAAAACTGTTCTGCCATTTTACAATTATTATCCCTTCGTATACATTTTGTCTGTACATAGGAAGACCTAGTTTTGGAGTGAACATTCGCAAAGATATGATACAATTCTCGCGTCAGTATTAAGGTACTTTCAACGGATTTGCACAACAGGAAAGTATGTAAATGTATGTATGTAGATTTTAACCTCGAAGATAAACAACAGAGTTCTTAAAAGATATGGGAGTCTAGGTCAGGGAGCACTGTAACTAAACCCAAATGAATTCGCCTCACCTCAAGCAAAACAGACTTGCAATGCTTGCAGGTACATTGAAAAAGGGCCGCATTGAAGTAACAACTTCGTATTAAAACAGAAGTATTGATTTTGAAGCAAAGAGAATTATAGTTGACTTTTACTTAATATACATTAATAATACTTTCGATGGTTTCAGCGGTAACTTTGTGGAAGCTCATTTTAATATAAAATTTAAAATAACTTTGATTATTCCACGTATTGTGCTACTAACTGTGACACGTGTTTCGCCTCTTTCAGAGGCATCTTCGAACTTACTATCGCAAAGTATTTTATATTATATATTTATTACTTTGCAACAGTTATTTGGGATGATCATGAATGTACCCTCTAAGCCAGTGATGCACAACCCTCAATGACATTTCATGCGGCCTGCCATGACAAATATCAATCACCTTTTTTCTTGAGAACTTTTCATGGACGATGGAAGAACAATATAAAACAATAAAATTATTACCCATGCGGCCCTCAAGTATCGTAGAATTTATCATTTGGCCCTTATCCCTAAAAGGTTGTGCATCACTGTTTTGAGGTTAGCTGCTCAGAAATTCGAAGACTGAGCCAGCCAATCCGACAAATGCGCGGCACAATTTCATTCAACGAACATCTTCAGTTGAAATGCTTCATTGGAGTCCATATGCTCTACATTGGGAGCGGACATGGATAAAAAGATAAATTTCTTTCTTTTAACACATGTCTTTTTTTATATATGCTTCTTTATTTTGTGGATCTTTAAAAAAATTTAGCAATATTTAAAAATTAGGTCGTTAAATTCATTAACTATCAGAGTGCGCGCCAACTTGGGATGAGTATGCGGGGTTGACAACCTGCTGCGTGGCCACGCAGAAAATATTGATGATCACCCATTTTATGTATCATGCCAAAATATTATATTACCTTACTTGAATCGATTGAATTTTGCAACTAACTTACTCAGTTCAAGTTAATTCATGCACTTGAAATGCCTGAAGATGCCGAAAGATGAATCTCGGATCGTTAGCGACAAAACTCGTGAGTACAAAATTGAAGAGATTCTAATTTGATTTAAATTCTATCACACCTTCAGACGAAGCCGTCAGCATATTTTGCCGGCATGTGAGATGGGCAACTTTAAATATTCCAAGTAACTGACTTAATAGCTGAACATTAGAATAACACTTATTGAAACAATGTTACGATATTACCAGTATTTCATTCATAAAAATATAACTTAATATTTTCAACGACCAATACCGCCCTGGCCGTCTGAGATGCAATCCGATATGCAACTCTTGTAAGACAATGCAATGAAAGAAGACGAGGGACAGTGCAGGAGACGAGAGACAAGTGGTGTGGCGTGTCATTGAAAAGCACAAATGCCGATTCATGGGAAATGGGACAACGCATCGGAGGTTGGCGGGGCATCAGAGAATCGGATGGCACGTTAGCGCTATCGGCAACTGCCATCTTGCGATATTAACCGCGATGACATTGCATTTAGTCTTGTTAGATTAAAATAAAACACGTCTTGGAAGTTTTTTAATTGCCAGGACCGATTTCGCTCAACATCTCAGAGACGGACAATATCGACGGTAAATCTTTTTCAGTAAAAATTTACAATCCCGGGATCCTGAAGGTTTTCAATACCTGATGAGCCCCAGGAATAGAAGTCACAGTCGCGACATTTTCTGGGTTGATTTATTTGTCAAGCACAAACGAATTATTATTGATTTGCACGCGTCATCTGTGGAAAAACGGATGCTCGTTGAAAATAAATTATTGGCTACGCTACGCATTGATGACAGCATCGAATATATAATTCATTGTATTGAAATTAATTTAGAGGACGAAAAATTTCAAAAGACAAAACTAGACACCTGTCGGTTTTTTATCGCAACATGTTTTTTCTACGACATCTGCTTGTTACTCAGTTGCTCAACCTTCATTTTCAGAATAGAGTAGGGATTGAAAGGTTACAAGGACGAGGATAGAACTAGTGGTTAGCTTATTGTTGTCACTACGTGCCGCTTTTTGGCATCGGAAAGGTCGGAAGAGATTTTCAACAACACAAACACCCATTGCCTTCGAACAGAATCTAGTGAAAAAATCTGCATGTACCGGGACTCGAACCGGGTGGTCCATCACGGAAGCCAACGACGTTTACCGCTGCACCACGGATCGGGCAGAGCTCATTTATGGTGATAAATTATGTTTTAGTGCCAAATACATTGAAATTCTAAAATTGATCCCAACATCCTGTATGGTAATGGATTTGTCATCAATAAAAACGTTATTTATTTCCATTGATGTGCCCTCATTTTAAAACAGTGACAATGTAAATTTTAATAAAATTACAAATCAAGCTCCTCTTAGAAACTATGTATTTTCAATTTCAATTCTTTATCAGACTGCATTCGAACCTTTCGTATCTTATGTTTCAAAATCGTATATTGTACCTTTCAATAATGGAAATAGCCAATTGTTATGTTAAAAAATCTTGTGGTATCAAATATATTGGAAATGAAGTGATGTGATTTGTAATATTAATTTAAAATTATCTCGAATATTACATTACACTCAAAATGATAGAATAATATATAATTGAGCGATATTTTTACACTTTGTTACGTTACTTAGAAAAGGTTCTAATAGACGTTTTTGCCTAATATTACATTTTAGTCAAAAAAGCTTGTATTTACCGCATTCTATCATACATATATTTGAATTGCGTAAATATCTATGTTTGAATAACGGAGTTAGCAGAATTCCGGAGTTGCACTGCATCCGCACACTTTTTAAATAAATTTATTTAACAAAGTTATAAGATTGTCATCAATATTTCCATCATAAGATCTTTAACGAACATTATTTATCAGCAATAGTTGTGAAAAAATATGCTAAACATAAGTAATTTGAAACATTTTTACTTGCTCATTGTTACAAGTGAATTTTAATCAATGGAAATTTCAAACGCTTATATCTCAAAACAGTGTCAAAAGAGCAGTTAGAACCTTTTCAAAGTAAGGTGTCGACGTATAAATTGGTACATGATTACTTTTAATTCTAACAAACTTAATTACTTTCGGCTGTGAAAGTTTTCAATGATTGATCGGTTCTACTTATTGGCATTATTTATATAATGAAATAGTTATCTGTTTAAATAATGATTTTTATTACATAAAAAAATAATGCGTTCAAATCTCAGAATCCATTAAAAAGTAGTCATTAGAAATTTATAGCTGTGGCGTTTGTTTGTACTTACTTAAAGCAGGTTTCTTAATCAAGAATAATGCTCAAATAACCCTGTTTTGTAGCCGAGAAGTAAACTCTCTTGAGCGTTTCTTATATCCAGTCCCCATGGGACTTTCAAATGATTTTATAGATTTCTATGATAATTGTTAAGATATTAATATACTCTTTCACTATTTGTGTGCACAGCAGCTTATTGCGGCCCACAAAGAAACTTAACTATTTTTTCTCTACTTTTAGGCAGAGCCGAAAAACAGATTTCACAAGTAACCAATTTTGACAATTTTTTTAGCCAACTATCTTTAACGCTTTGCACTTCTGAATAAACTATTTTTTTACTTCCAGAAACTCCTCAATGGATATGAAAAATTAATTGATATCACAGTGTTGTCGTATTTATTAGCATGGTAAAACGAAATACCGAAAAATATACCACATTATGACTATGTTACAAACTTTAACTAAGGCACACAATCCAATAAATACGGTTTCTTAAATTAGGATAATGAAGAATTTTCCAACCAGTTGTAGGAGTTAAAGGCGATACTTTGGCTGTCTGGTTCATTTGTTTCATATACAATAGTAATTTATTCTAATGTGTTGTTTTAAGGTTTATTAAAGCTAAACATTATGCGCAAGAAACTGTTTTTTTAACCATGTCCGCTCCCAACTTGGAGCATATGCAATCCTCATGGAGTTTATCTCAACATATATTTTTCTACGCGAACTGCTTGTTACTCAGTTGCTCCACCTCTCTTTTTTGAAGATAGTATAGGATGGAAAGGATACGAGGAATCGGAAAGGACTAGTGCTAATCGCTCTCGCTTTGCTACGCTCTTTGGGATAGGAAAGGTGGGAAGGGGTATTCAACAACACAAAGCCCCATGCCTTTGAACAGATTAATCGACTGAAAAAATCCGCTCGTATCGGGAATGAAACCCGGGTGGTCCGGCACACAAGCCAACAACGTTGACACTGCGCCACGGACCCGACGATACACATTGAAATATCTACGTATCCACTTCTCCTATTGATATGTCTCTTTGACACATACCGCAGCATATTATTTTGTATCTAGTGGCATTCATAACTCAAAGCCGGCGAAACTCCAGATACGTTTCTTATATCGGTCGCTCGCGAGCTACCAGTAGCTCACGGTGGCATTTTTGGTAGCTCGTGTAGGCCATTTTACCATATTTATAATTTTGCTTCACAAGTTTTCTTGTTAGACTTGATAAAAATTTAAATGTGATTAGGTTTTTAAAGTGTTGCCTCAACTTTAAAATCTGTATGGATTTTCATCCCAACAGAAAAGAATCTTATTGTAGTTAGAATTACTCTCAAAACGAAGGGATTGTTTTATTCTACCTAATTATATGAAACAAAATTGTCCACTATGGAGGTGGTTAAAAGTAAACATAGAAACAGATTCACAGATGTACATCTTGATAATTACATTTGGATGGGAGTGACCGTCTATAATCCATTGTGAATGTCATTCTTTTCACTAATTATTTAGACTTTACTCACGCTTATTTCAAAATATTATTTGGTTTGTAAATAAATAATTAAACTTCGCATTTTATGATTTATTTGAAATCCAAGCAATGTTGACGTGTAAAGGACGATGGTGAAAAATAATATTAGGAAGGAATATATAAAAGTAGCTCACCAGACAATTTCAATTCATGAAAGTAGCTCACATCCTTATTGACTTTGGAGACCACTGTCCTAAGGCTAAGGGACCGAATGGTGGATGGCTGACGAGTGGCAATACTTATTACTACTAGTTCAATACGTGCGAGCAATACCTGCATATTTTGTTTATTTGTCATTATGACAACAGATAACAAACGCTTTCGAAACGGTAATTGCTTGTTTGAAATAATCATAATATCTCCGTAAAAATTATGCAAAAGAGAAAGTCTTATTTGTTTTACCTAATTAATTCTGACAAAGACCATATATTTGTTTGTCAGAAAGTGACGCTAAAAGTACACACATGGCAACATTTTAAGCCAGATGATTAGTTGCACACATTTTTTTACGGTCTTATGAACGCACATTAATCATGTAATTTATAAAATAAATTGTAGGTACAATTAACGCACTTCTTTCCCAACAATATTTATGGATTATATTAATGAAGGTGCTTGATGGAATTTCAATATCAAATTTGAATCGTTTGAATTATGTTCTTTTCTACGAATTTTGTTGCCAACGACTCGGGTTTCGCCTTTCGACATCTTAATGCATTGCAAGTATATGAATGTACTTGAACTGATGTACGTGGAATCTCGTGAAAAAGTAAAAAATTCAAGTGATGCAAACGATGTTGAAAAACTACCGAAAAAACCTTTTTGAAATATTTATGCTATTTTGAATTAAAATAAAATATCAAAATCGATAACTGGTTGTTTCACTCAAGTTGGTGGTGACATAAGGTATGTTTCACTAAGTTGGTGAAGTGTGTGTTTGTATTCCACAAATAATTTCCTGAGATCAGGACCGGTTTCGCTCATCGCGAGTATTTTAAACTGAATTGCAATCTTCATCAATTGAAATAAATGAATTGTGAAAAATATTTTAAAATGTTTTATATTTTTTGAATATCATGCCTTTCCACCAAGGAACACTTTTCTTGAGAATCAATAAAAAAAAAATATTGATCTTAATTCTACCCATGATATTTAAAGTTTTTAAATTTCTGGTATATTATACCAAAATATTGCAAGATATAATAATAACACGAGTATGCAATTTATTGTTCTTTATCTAGGTTTGCATAGTAAACTATTATTAGAATTCGTGTATGTACTGTCACGGTTCGGTCACCGTGACAGGTTTATGACATGTGACAGATCCGTGTGGCTCGTAGCGAATCAAACTCTCTTTCAGCTGTATTCATCTTTACTGTGAGGACTTCACGTGGGCTCATCGAATAAAAACTTTGATAACGAACGTCCTGTATAATTAACGAATGTTATTTATCGAACACATCATTTAACAAGTACTTTTTTTAAACGTGGTTCAAGTATAGATCACTCGTTTATTGGGAGTTTGATTTTGCTATCGACTCGGCTATTTGATGACATTATTGCGTCCAATTGGGTAGTATTCATAGGATGTAGTTAGCAGAACTGAAGGATGTTGGCATGTCATGGAAGGGCATACATTATAATTGACACAAAATTAAGGAGGCAAAGTATGGTCGCCATTTTATTACCTCTTTTTATTTGTAACGGTATATCATACTCTTGTATCGTATAAACTGCAAAACATAATTTGCTCTTTTTAATATGCCTTTTATTTTTCTTGATTATAAGACGTGGACCTTCAACTATTTAGATGTTTTTAAATATAACGGGTTAGGGAAACGTGGTGTGAGCGTTTTTAACACCTGCGCTGCAGTGACATCTAGTGATGTCTCCCAAAGCCCTAATTAATGATTGCACGTCGACCTACTAAGTCGCCCTCTGCGAAATGAGCTAATAACTTATTTCAACATTGTCGTATATCCTGCTCATTCGTCAGAGCTGAATCGTAAAAATCATTTTTTAGGTAAGGAATTATCTTTCAAAATCAACAAGAGATTCTGCATGTATCCATTTTGTATTTTTTTTCAGGTGACAGAATGTCTTAAAAAATACCGATCGTATAATTGTATAACGATCAGGAACCCTGTGATTGGTTGTTGTAACAATTTCACAGACAACTTATAAGGTTTCAAAAATACATTAAATACTTACCATTGCCATAAAAATTTAACAAGCTTCAATGTTTAAGCAGTTGATATTTAGTTTTTGAGCCCTCACCTGAAAAAAAGAAAATTATTATTTATTAAAATTGTTAAATCAAACAAACACATGAAGTTTTAAACAAAACCAGTCAATTATTCTGAAACATCGAACAACATTAATTTATTTATATTTTGAGAAAATGTGGAAATCATTACTCACTTAGCTTAAACTACAGTATTTACTATATTTCTGTTTTAACATGTCTGCTCCCAATTTGGAGAATGTGGATTTCAATGGAATATTAGACATCTTTCTCAGTTACAAATCTTCTCTATGTCGAAAAAAGTAGGAATATAAGGAAAAGTTAAAAAAAATAAGGCTAAGACTAGGGCTTGCATTACCGGTTAACCAGTTTACCGGAAATGATTTTATCGCGAATTAAGGACAGATACAGGCATATTATAACAAAAGTTTATTGTGATATGCATGCGGAATCGAATTTGATAAGATCTCGGACATAATATCGGCATTACAACCAGTAAAAGTAGCTGTAGAAGGTCTGTGTCGTGAAGACATAAATCTATATACAGCCGACATAACATTGAAATTTATGCTTGATGAACTGTCTAAATTCAATTCTTTTTTAGCCATGGAACTTAAAGAACAGCTAATAATTCGAATAAAGGAAAGAAGAACGATTTATATTCCGATGTGATTAATTATCTTAGTGATCCTGATACAATTAATGATTTTGATACATATGGAATATTTAATATAACAAATAAACTTCTCACAGACAGGTAACCAAATATTACACAGTCGTAATTTAACTTAACCAAGCTTTATGTGGCAAATAAAAGATTATCTGATCTCCCATATCTCAGTTAAACAGAATGGACAAACATATAAGTGCATTTCATGACATTGTTATTTTAATAAAACGTATTTTAAATTATTTACGTTTTAGGATACCGTTTTTAGTAAAAGTAGCCACATATAGTTATTTTATTTATTTTTACCTATTTTGTTCAATTTACCGGTAAATAATGGGTGAAATTATTTACCGTTTACCGGTTATTGGAATTTGACGGTAAATTGCAAGCCCTAGCTAGGACCAGGAGTCGTGCTAAAATAGTTAGCAAAAATAAAGTAACATACTATTCATGGAATGCTAGTCGTTTAACATTCATACAATTGTTAAATAAATTTAAAACATACACCTCAATTAAAGCATAGATTTAATATTATGTTGCACGATGCCAAAGGTTGCCGGTAGATGGTGAAAATGATGATGATCGTGATAGAGGCTCAAGCACAATGTCAATCATTATATTCTATTAAAAACTTTCACACGTTTTTCGAGATTATTAATTACAATTGTAAGAAACAAAACGTTTTTACAGCGCTCTATTTACCTGCTGTTTGAACAACTCAGTAATGGAATTAATGGAGCTATTCAAAAGGGTTGTAAAGTTTACACAAAATTACGAACCAATGCTTTTCGAAGATTTGTCTCTTTTAATTGTTCTAACACAGTGATCGCCAAACGGCAGCTCGCGAAGGAAAAGTTTGGAAAATCCATGCTTCTTACATGGATAGCTGCATGTGGCCTACTCATGCGTTGGTAAACCTTCTGATTTATTCGTGTACGCACCAGACAGAAAAAAAATATTTTTTATCCAAAAGCACTAAAATAAACAGAATTAAAACATAAACATTTTCTTTCTTTGAGTTGCATTGCATCGCATGCTGGGTACTCGCTAGTTTTGTTTATAAATACGTAATTAAAGTAATCATTGTATGCTTTATTGGAGGTCCAATTATATTTAAGTAATACCATAATAATATGTATGGTACAATAAAAGATTACTATAAAACAACATACAAAAGTAGCTCACCAGACAATTTCAATTTCTGTAAGTAGCTCGCATCCTCATTGAGTTTGGAGACCACTGGTCTAACATATGCTTGTTTACCAATTGGAATTTATTTTAAAAGAAAGAAATTCAGATCAGCAAATGACCGAATAATCCAACTCAAAAGAAGTCCCGAAAGTTGCTGAACTACGTATATCACATTTTATCGAGTGAGTGTCCGCGTATCATTGTTACGACGCGACACGAGAATGAGTCTCTATTTCTATTGCGTTGACTTTCGTATGTTATCAATCAAAGGGATGTGTCCCACATAGAGTATCACACACTTGCATGAGTTTTGTTGTATTGGCTGGAACTTATCCCGAAATTTCTTCGACTTTTCGAGTAGCTCTTATAATAAGCGTTATAATTGTATTCAATTGTAAATGTATAAGGGAAGAATATCTAAAATCTAAGCCCAAAATTTATTATATTTATACAAATATTGAAATTATTAGAAGCTATGAATATTAACCGTGCCGGCACGCAAACGCCACTAGTAGTTTATTTGTGAATAAATATCGTATTTTTAAATGAATCCTAATGCAGACACATCTTTTCAAGGTAATGTGATTGTTAAAATATTTTATTTGAGGTTAAGCAAACCGGTGTCACTAGGGCTTGCACCTCATTATCGTAAATATCCCCGGAAACATTTTTTAAATCTTACACTTACCAAAAATAAGTCAGGTATAAGATGATTTTCCGGAGTATTTTATCTGGTTTTCATGCAAAAATCGATGGTTGAAATGGTGGCACGTGGGAAAAATCCATGGAATTGGCTTGGCGTTTAAAAGGTTAACTACACAGCTTAGTAAAGCAACTGTTAAAATATTATACTTGCCATATATCAATTACTACGATTTGTTATTTTTTGCAACAGGGACGATTCACACATCAGTTTCGCAAGTGATAGATATGTGACACAATTACAAAATGTCTACCACTTGTATAGAAGGAATCAAATAACTAGTTGCGTAATCTCATATTACTTGCCAGTATGAAATTTCATATTAGATTGCTTCTTAGATATACACGTATTATAAGATGACCCTATATTCTTTCAAGCAAAACGATTCTGTCATTATACCGCTGTATCTTTTTGACATCGTCAGAAGTTATGTCATTCTTCGCAATTCCAACGGTTTGTGGATTATTTGATCTCGACTAGAAAGCATTTAAATATTTTAACCCTCGCTAGACGGTCCCTGAAAAATAACGTGTGATCCGAAGGGGGTCTAAATATACACCAGTGTAATGGCTTTAAGGAATTTTGCTTCAACGTATCTTTATAAATCGTTCTAAGAAAAAATATAAGAATCGATAGTTTTCCTATAATTATTCATATTTTGAGATGCGTATAAAAGAGACTGTTAATGTTCATTACAGACTGGCGTGATCAAAACTATGAACGCGAGCGGTTATCTACGCCGTTTAATGTTGAAAGCGTCCATTTGATTTGAAACGTACGTTTGAGATTAGATAACGTTATTTTATCACGTATGGGTAGTGAAGCTTGAATTCTGGGAATTTGAAGCGATGGTATAAATAATAATCAGACTTATTTATTTAAATTGCGACGAAGCAATTCGATAAAAATCATATTTTTATCTGCCAAATGTGTAAAAAAACAATCATTTAAGAATACCAAAAGTTAACACATTGTCCCATTTTCATTGCATCACCATCAGACAAAGTGGCAATGGTGGTAAACTGTCTTACCCACCGGTATGGCAATGTTAACTAATACAACTCTAATAGTGTATCTCCTAGTGAGAGGATGTAAAACGGTCACCCGTTGCTTTACTTAAAATTAACTTAATACTAATGGCACTTTGATCGAAATCAACGATTTTTAATAGCATAATCAATGTTTTATATATTTTAGTGTTGTTCTTGGTCATAATTGCATATTATTACTATGTGCCGTTGCTCTAAAGATGGCAAAAGTGATTTTTAGTACCGTTATTTCAGTATTACAAAAAATATAAGGATAAATGAAACGTATCCGGAGTTTCGCCGGTTATGAATTATGAATGCCACTAGATACAAAATAATATGTTGCGTTATTTGTCAAAGAGTCATATCAATAAGAGAAGTAGAAGATTTAAATATGTATTTAAGTCAATTTCTCGTTCATAGCTCCACTAATCCATAAGATAACACATAAGAATAATTAACTATTTTATATTTAATAAATAAATCAGAAAACCAAAGCATCGTTTTGAAAGATAACGAAAACAATCCGTAAAATACTCGGTCTTTAAATCTTTTCAGTTTGTTGAGAGAAAGGATAGAAAGGGTAAGGCTAGGACTGAACTAGTGGTTCATTCGATGGTTTCGGCGGTAACTTTGTGGAAAATCATTTTAATATAAAATTTAAAATAACTTTGATTATTCCACGTATTGTGCTACTAACTGTGACACGTGTTTCGCCTCTTTCAGAAGCATCTTCAGACTAACTATCGCAAAATTTGCTTAAGTAATGAAGCAAGATTGATTCTAACATTTTAAATTATGAAATTACAAAATGGATTACGGGTTTTTTTCCTTCTAAAGGAAGCAAGGAAGGGGTGATAGAATCAAAACAATGCAATCAGATAATGATACTAATGAGGTGCAATCAATCAGATTGGGATTTTTCCCTTATAAGGGAAGCAAGAGAGGGGGTTATAGAATCGAAACAAAGCAAACAAATAAAAATAGGTATTTTATTTTCAACATTACAAACTATTAAACTAATAAACTAATGAGCTGCAATCAATCAGATAGGTTAGTGATTACTCTATTAATTGGAAACAGTGTAAGTAATGGCGATCAACCTGTCCTATTAAGAATATTATTTAATAATATTTATTTTTTATTAAGAGTTTCATTTATGTATTTATAAAAATTCTAGACTATTCATCTTTAAGCCTTTTTTATTTACTCGGTGAACTAGTGGTTAGCTGATCGCTCTCGTTACGCCCCGATTATTGGATCCGATGTGTTGGAGGGAATTATTTGACAACTCAGACACCCATACTCCTGAAGCCCGCCACAGAAGCCTACAGAGTTAACATGTGCATTATCATTACAATAATATATATTTATCGCTACAACGACCAAAAAGACAGTCCCTTTTTTTTAAATACTTAACTTGTAAATAAACATCGATTTTACGATATTTCATCTGAAACACCGGTCTTTTGAAATATATCTACATCATAGACTAATGACGATTATTTTTATTCAAACAATAGATTCAATTTTTCTTTGAATTTAAATATTACATTAACAAGACTAGATTATCAATGCTGGAATGTGATTACAATCTGCATTGTATCTTCGGTGCAAATAAGTCGTACCTATTACAGAAAAGAATCCTTTCCAGATCTAGAGCATGTTAAATTAACACTTAATTGTAAATTTATGTATTTTATGAATTGCCGGTCCGTGGTGCAGTGGTCAACGTCGTTGGCTTCCGTGACGGACTGCCCGGGTTTGATTCCCAGTACGACCAGATTTTTTCAGGTCGATAAATTGATTCTGTTCGAAAAGCATGAGTGTCTTTGTTGTTAAAAGCCCGGTCTTGTCCTTGGCTTCGTACCCTTTCAATCTCTCTTCTCGAAAAAATAGAGATTGACCAACTGAGTAACAGGCAGTTTTCGTGGTAAAACATATGATGAGATAAACTCTGTAAGGAGATTAAATGCTCCAAGTTGGGAGTGGATATAGTAAAAAAAAAACATTAAAATTATGGAATCCCGGTTTTTTATATTTTAAAAATAAACCGATTTGACAGTGTCGGTTATATTAGTTTTGCAACCCCTAATCCACTACTGCTGAATAATTCAATGTCTATCCACTCAACCGGCCTAGATATAATATATTGATGTCCGTCTAAAGAGAGCATTGACAGATGAATGATATTACTCATCGGAATATGTTCTGTATTGGCGTGGGGAAGAATCAAAATTAGCATTGCACCGAATGACAGTTAGCCCAGATATTGTACCTCAGTGTCTATTTTGTGAATGGTGCTAACTGAATATGTAAATAAATTAGCATACTCTTGTTCAAAGTAGACCTGTACTGGAAATATAATTGTTGAGCCCAGAGGTCCCCAAACTCTTTTGTCATGTGAACCCCTTGTTTTCGGTCGACCTCTTTAATATATCATTAAGGTGTCCATTGTCAATACTTGTAATATGAAAAACTTCCACCGGTTTCTGTTAAATATTTTGCCGTGGGTGACGAATGTTATGTCAAAATAGGCATATATGATACATTTGAATTTCCAACTCACGTCGAAGGTGGCGGAAGGAAGTCGAGAACTAACTGGACATGTTTTTTTATGATGATAAATTGAAACGTCAATTTTACATAGAATTTTATTAATGGAATCGAATAAAATTAAAACTTTTTGTAAGTACAAAATCTGTTCCTGCTTTTTGTCATCAAATATTTCGAAACATGAAAGTTTTTGCGCACCGGTGCCGCCTGGCGGACCACTGGTCGAAGAAACTGCTTTATACGGCTCTTGAATTCAAACTATTGGACGGACCTGACGTAATAAATCATCACACAATTCTCGAATACGGATAGAATAACGCAAATAGCGGGAAAGTTTTAAATGAAGAGACGTAAATTCAAGGTTGTTAAGTTTATTTTAACGACAAATATAATGAAATATTATTTCTTTATTCACAGATGAAGGAATGCCCGACAGCTTAGATAACATAATTGGTGGCTTAAATCAGTGTTTCTCAACCATTTAAATCCGCGGACCGGTGAAAATTGAAATAATATTTCGCGGACCGGTGTCAACCAGATACACACATTTGAATACTGTCAGTTCTAGACTTCTAGAGAGAAGTATAAATAAGTAAAAAATATTTTTTTCTTCAGTTTATATCAAATATTTTATACCGGGGAGACTTGTATATGTAGCTTATTTTTTATGTGTTTTTTATTTGTTTGAAATTCGACTAACGACTGTTTTGACTTTCGTCCAAGGTGGCGGAACGGGATATGTTGTATTTCGAAAACTATACATGTTACTTGAGATAATAAAT
Organism: Himalopsyche kuldschensis; assembly: GCA_028554975.1. Classification (NCBI taxonomy): domain Eukaryota; kingdom Metazoa; phylum Arthropoda; class Insecta; order Trichoptera; family Rhyacophilidae; genus Himalopsyche; species Himalopsyche kuldschensis. Next base: position 148,046 of record JAHFWI010000031.1, on the reverse strand, counting down.
TTAAAAAGAACATTGGAAACATTAAGTCAATGTTACATAGAATTTTGTTTAAAAAGCTTGTCAAAAAAATTAAATTGTTTTGTACATATCGTTACCTTACTTTGAAAAGGTTCTTATTGACATGTTTATGTAAAATGACATTTTGGTCGGAAAAGCTTTTATTTACCGTATTCTTTCATATACATATAAGAATTTCAGAATTACCGATGGTTAATTAACCAATTTAGCAGAATTTCGGACTTGCACTGCATCTGCACACTTTTTTTATTAATTTTTTTGACAATGTTCTAAGATTTTCGCCATTATTTCCATCATTAAGATCATTATTTCTCAGCAATAGTTTTACTTGCTCATTGTTACAAGTAAATATTAATCAATCGAAACTTCAAACTTTCATATCTCAAAACAATGTCAATAGCAGTTAGAACCTTTTCAAAGTAAGGTGTCATTATGTCGCTGCTTTTTTTTAAACAAAATTTTCAAAACATATAAGTTTTCGCGGACCAGCAATAAACTCATACAGACCGGTGACAGTCCGCCGTCCACTGGTTGAAGAACACTGACTCAAATCACATCGCATAATTATGTTTTAACAGCAGACTGCAGATTGTCTCAGATAAAATATTAATTGTTCAATAAATCAAAGCAAATACGTTATCAGTGTTATCAAATTAATTAACTGCCAAATTAATGTTGCCGTCCCGGATTCTCTATCAAAAGAATTAATAGTCATCAAAACATGTGGAAAATTAAAATTCCATTCAAATATTCCATAATGGGTGTTTGTGTTGTTGAAAATCCCAATCCCTTCCCACCTTTCCGATCCCAAAAAGCGACGCATAGTGACAGCGATTAGGTAATCACTAGTCCTGTCCTAGTCCTCGTATCCTTTCCATCCCTACTCTCTTCGAAAAAGAGAGGTTTAGCAACTGAGTAACAAGCAGTTCTTTTAGAAAAAAAAACATATGTTGAGATAAGCCCCGTAAGGAGTCCATATGCTCCAAGTTGGGAACGGACATACTTAAAAAAAAAATACTTAATGACATTGATATCAATAGGAAATTCAAAATGAGACACAGCAATGGAAAAAATCATCACGTAATTTGCATTCTAATTATTTCTGTCCAACTCCTAAAATAGCAAAAGCATAATTGGTGAGACAAATAATTGTCTGAAATTAAATGTCAGAAATCAAATATCAGAAAATTAATTTATCCTGGATTTCTAGAATTGAAATACCGAGTGAATAAAGAAAGCAATTCGGTTATTTCATATCTGATATATAAAAATCAATGTTTGATTGTTTGTTTATTCGTATTTTATGCGTTGCCATATCGTTCATCCGTTTGCAATAAAACTTTGTTAACTTATTGCTTGCACTTGCGCGGAGGTTTTCGGCATAGTAAAATCATTTTATAGTAGTTCTTTTGTATAAATATCAATGTTATTTTCATATTTAATGCGCTGTCATACCGTTCATTTTGATTGACTTATTGTTTCACTTGCGTAAAGGTAATAGACACAGTACAATAAACTTTCAGCATGTGGCGCGTGTGTCGTACCATTGACAATCGGCAAAAGATATACAGTAAACTTGAAACGGCAAATGTCATCGATACCGATCAATGTTAGTGAAATTAAATCGAAATTATTTATCTAAAATATTGTGCATCCGAAAGCACTTCAATAAACCCAAACACTTTCTTCCTTTCTTGTGGCATTGCAATGCTTGCCGCAAATACTTAATGCAAAAGTCAAATCCGGAATTTGTGTATTTAATTAAAAAAACTATCGAACAATTTCTACAATGAAATTAATACTATGATTGCAAGGGCCAACGCATGACATAACATAACTTACCGTATCTTTTACGTCTGGAACAGCCCCGTCTGGAACAGCCCCGTCTGGCAGCTCAAAAACTCTGATTTACTCTTTTATGTTCAGTCAAAAATCAATTACAAGTCGATTATGCGTAATACTAGATCAGTTGATAATGCTCGTCATGAGCGAAACCGGCCCTGAACCAATAAATTTAATGTGGAATAAGTACTAAAAATGTACTATTTTTTATATTATAATGCTATATTCCTTCAAGTATCGACAGTGAACACCTTAAAAGTGATTAATATTGTAAAAAAAACATTTCAGAATGTTGAGTAATGTAATATGTACATTTTTGCAAATTCAAAGACTAAAAATAATCAGCGATGTCCGATCTGTCACAAGCTTTGGGATACAGATCGTTGAGTCGCATCCATTGCACCACGAGACTAGTTATAATGGGCAATGTTCGTTGAATTCACTGCTCGTGTTATAACAATTACGTTGGTGTAGCGGTAACCGATTAGGATTTCGATCTGCAGGTGCATGCTTCGAATACCGGAGCGAGCGAGGGCGCGGTGAGACAATCTACTATTCAAACATACCAAATTGTTCAGGCAACAAATCGAACGGAATTGTAAAGCGTTGTACAATCAGTATTTGGCTTTTGTGTGTATCCACAATGACAACTTTACATTTTCAATCAACGTTCTAGCTCAAATACTATAATGAAAGTAATTTTGGCAGTATTCAATGTAACTTTTTTGACGATATCAGTTTTCTATGTAGATCATACAATTGCAATAGCTGTGCTTCCTACGATGATATATCAGCATTATTAAGGGCATGTTTTTAATGGGTCAGTAACTAATTCAAGTTTTGGTCAGTTAAAAATCAAAATGGTCAGGAAATATTATAAACGGTCAGTTGTCATTGTATCAGTGTGAATGTGGTCAGTTATTAAATAAAACGGTCAGTTATATATTTTAATGGTTAGTTATTTATTAAAAACGGTTAGTATTTACTTTAAATGGTCTGTTATTTTTAAAAAAAATGAAGAAGTTTTAGTTTGACAGCTTGTGAATTTTATCAAATATGGTCGTAATAGGCAAATTTATGACATGTTCTTTTATTTTAACTGACCATTTATTATTTTTAACTGACCATTTATCGAATTAGAAACTGACCAAATAATTAGTCGTCATTATTAAGTTGCACGGAGTACATATATGGTAAATGATTTTTTACCCATGTTCGCTCTCAATGTGAAGCATATGATACTTTAATTGAGTATATCTCAACAGATGAAGAAATATTTCTTTTTAAAATTAGCATTGACTTGGTAAAACTCTGTTGATTGCTTTGTCAGCTGTCTTGGCATCGTTAGAATTATGGATTGTGTGAGACCGAAATAACTTTCAAATATAGAACATAATGCTTTCACTCATGTCCGCTTCCAATGTGGATCATATGGACTCCTTCTAGATTTTATCTTAATACGTGTGCTTCAAGTTGTCACGCGCGTTAAAGTCAAAGTTCTTCCGTGTCCTTCGACTCAAAGCTTTGTTTTTATATTCAAGTTGTATTCTCTTCCCATCGCTGCTGACAGGAGGGCTCGATGTAGTGATGAGTAATCCCCAATGAAGCCAGTTCTAGAGGTCAGCTTATTTTTTTCTTTTTTAGCTATGGAGGGTCATCGAGAAGAATTACTCTCGGTCTATAATGATTCTCAGATGCTTTCTTGTCATAATTCTGTAGGTAAGACATCGTTGGGTCACAGTGACGGCATTGTGAAACTTTTTAAAGGTTTCAAAAAAGTGGCAGTTTTAGATTAAACTTTTGAGATCTTTTTTATTCACATGGAAAAGTTTGAATTTTTCCACATTATCCTTATTTCTTTAATTTAAAATATATTTTAAAAATATTGATAGTTAACACCAATTTATGAGGAAAAAGGAATGAAAATATCTCACATTCTCAGTTTTTCAACAAACGGATTTGACCACATTTTAAAACTACCTCCTGAATAATGTGGAAGAGAATTTCAGTTTAATTCTTTTGTTATTCATCCCATGAAAGCGAAAACAACGTTTAATATTTAATTAAATACTTTTTGAAGCAATCGTTTGTGATAATACGAACCTCGCATTATAGGACCATAATATTCTCTTATATTTATATACTTAAATATATATTTATGGTTTCATCATTAATTTACGGCTTTGCGAAGGCGTTTGACGATATTATTTGAGCTTTAACAAAAAAACAATGACTTATTTTGTGTCCGAACTATCAACATAGGTGTGGGCTCGGCATATTGCTTAATATATGGACAGCCAAAAAAGGACTCAACAAAGAGCCACTCGAGACTAAATAATAAAAAGAAATAGGAGGATATTTTCAACCTTCAACTTTAACTTTACAATTTATTTGATATTTATTCATTCAATACTAAACAACATGTTTATATAATTAATATTCACATTTTATACGACAAAATTGTGAATGGAACAAAAATTTTTTCAATATCGACACATTTGAAAAGGTTCTAACTTCTCTCGGCCCTGCTTTAATATATGAGCGATTAATATTTCGATTGATCATACTATTTAATCCAACGGATAAACAATAAAATAGTAGGTCCCTGTAGTCTAGTGGCAAGAGCTTTGCCTTATGTACGAACAATTTATTGTACACTAAATATTTCTAAAATTCAGTATTTGTGACGTGAAGAATAAGGTTTTCCAATCCCGAGATCTCGAAGGACTATTACCAGGGCTGTGGAGTCGGAGTCGGAGTCGTCGCGGCGTTTAGGCCGGAGTCGTACTCGGAGTGGGAAATTTTGAAAAGTTTGAACTTTTTATTTTTGCATTTAATATGTCTAATTTGGAATTTGGCTGCGTTGATAGGGTTGATATTTAACTAAATATTAGGGAAAAAAAGTGACGAGTCGGAGTCGGAGTCGTGTTTTCGGTCAAGTCGGAGTCGGACTTTTTTGTACCAACTCCACAGCCCTGATTATTGCAATACCCTGTTTTGAGATATGAGCGTTTGAAGTTTGGATTGATTATACTATTTAATTTAGAAGATAAAATTCACTTGTAACGATGAACAAGTAAAAATGTTTCAAATTACTTATTTTAAGCATATTTTTTCACAACTCAATATTCCATTGAGAAATAGTGATCTAATCATGGAAATAATGAATAAAATCTAAGAACTTTATCAAATAAATTTAGTAAAATAAATCTTCATTATTAAATACTATATGATTCTGAAATTATCATATGTGAATGCTAGAACAAGGTTAATACAAAATTTTCCGACCAAAAACTCATTGTTTGTAAAAACGTCAGTTAGAATCTTTTCAAAGTAAGTTGCGTGCTAATATTACAACAATTCTTTTTTGTAATATGTGTTAATTCTTAATTCTATAAGCCAGAGTCTGTTTTAAGTGCTGAATTATGAAAAAACAATCGTTAAATCTATAATAAAATCTAAACAACTATTTGATCCTAAAAACACATGTTTGACCATATAACATTAACCCCAACAGGAAGCTGTTAACTTTTTAATTATAAATGTACTTATTCCACACTTAGTTTATTAACGTCAAAAAAGATCAGTTGAAAATGATCGCGATGAACGAAACCGGTTCTAATCTTACAAAATTAATTGGGTTATTAATACAACAAAATATTTGGAAAAACTCTTTACGAATACTGTGAACATTCAGTATTTTTTTTCTTGATATTTTGTCTAGTCTGTGGTCGAGTGTCAACTTCACTGGCTTCGATTGCGAATTGCACGGGCTTAAGTCCCAGACCAGTCAGCTTTATTTTTCGATCGAACTATTATGGATATCTGCGCTATCAAGCAGTTTTCTGATAAGGTGAATTACATAATGAGTTCAAATGCTCCACATTGGGAGCGGACATTGTTATCTAGTAATATGTCATAAAAATAATAAAACATTTTTAGTACTCATTCTACATTAAATTCATTCTACATCAAGACCGATTTAGCTCATAGTGAGCTGATGTTGTTGATAATGCTCGCTATGAGCGACACCGCTCCTGGTCTAATAAATAAAATTATTGAAGAATAAGTACTACAAATGTTTTATTATTTTTATTATATTGCCATTCCACCTAGTAAGACAGCGAACACCTTAAAAGTGAAGTAATATTTACATGGAGTTTTTTAATATGTGACCCCTCGCTAGAAAAAATACTTGATTTGCTTCCGAACTTCTTATTTTCTTAAATATCCTCTGTCATATTTGCTTTTGGTAACCAATTTTTTAAGATTCTTAATGCAGATGATCTCCTCCATCGTCTGAGAGTTATCGCTTTCTGATGAGTGAAGAAAGATCTGTCAATTGTTATTGAATTCTTGACCTCGCCGCCTGAAGCTGTACCTCTTGGACATTTCAGCAGTCGCTTGATTTGGAGTCATGTTTTTTAAAGGTTAAGTCGTACTCAATTTACGCTCAGATTAATCATAATAATGTAAGACAATATGGGCACACACTAGGATCACCATACGTTTTGGGAAGATAAATATATTTCTTTATGGCTTAAAATCTTGTATTGAACTATTATTTTGATGGTTATTGTTTTCCTGAAATATAATAAAACATTGGTTGTACTTATTACGTGTTTAATCCATTAAGATCAGGACCGGTTTCGCTCATTGCGAGCATTTTCGACTGAATGGTGCAAATCAAAAGATTTCATCAGTTGAAAGAACAAAAGCATGACGCTTACATAACTCTGTTAGGTGTTCACTGTCAATACTAGGTGGAGCGAATGGAAAGGCATTATATTTAAAAAAAAGTAAAAAATATATACTTATTCCACAGTCCATTTATTAAGATCAGGCCCGGTTTCGCTCATCGCGAGCATTTTCAACTGAAAATTTTTCTTTCAAAAACAAGAAAGATAATTTTTGAAATTTTCAACACTTTTTCGATTGAAAATGGTCGCGATGAGTGAATCCGGTCCTGATCTCAATAAATTAACCGTTGAATAAGTGAAAAAAAACAATAAATTTAAAAAAAAAAACGCGTCCCATATTTTCATCCGAGCCCTAGATACACTCTATGAGAAGTTATTATGAATCAGTCGAGAACAACTCAACAGATGAGATAGGGTGTATAACGTCTAAGCTCTTTTTAAATTTAAAAAAAAATCATCAAATATCGTGATTTTTTAGAATCCCGGACCGGAAAAAATATAATGTGTGGTGAACCTAGGTCATATAAAATTTATGACGACCTCACGCATTGCAATATTTCGCACTGGCTTTTAAAAAAATGATGTATCGGCGAAACAGTGTTTGGTTTCGTAATCTTTAATAACCTGCTGCATGCCCCAAAGAGGTAACTTGTTTCAATTGACCTTTGTATCAATTTTTCATGATGTTATATCGAATCCTAATGATCGCATCGGATCTGGGCCCATAACTTTCAAATATCGTTAATAAACAAAGTGAAATAATTTTGTTTATAAAAAAATTATACATTTCATGTACTTAGTCCACATTAGATTTATAAACTTTTTAACTGCCAGCATGTGCATGTATGGCGGTACCTCGCACGCCACGTATTTTATTGTAAAAATAAAACGTTCTAAATATATCTTTATTAAATGTTTGTTTGTAAACTATTTTAATTTTGAGTATAGAAAGATATTAACAATCTATTGTTGTGAGTTCAAAATATTTGTATGTTCCAGACAATTGATTTTAGTTGGTAAAATCCTGTTTAAAGCGAGCGTCCAAAGACGTCATTTTTTGTATGATTGGCCGTGCCATTCACGGAAAAGTTCGCGTCTCAAGACGTTTGTGGCAGCCATACGGTTAAGATCAGGACCGGTTTTTAATCATCACGAGCATTATGCACTGAGTCTCAGTGTCAATCTAATGTAGAATAAGTACAAACAATGTGTTATTATAATTTATTATAATGCCATTCCACCAAGTATTGACAGTGAACACAAAGTACCTTTTAACATAAAACGTAAAACATTTGATGTTTTTACACCAACAAATTTGAATTGGTATTGTTAAATTTCTTTAAATAATTAATTGACATTTTTTTATTCATGAAAAATTATACAATTTTTGCTGTTATTCGTAGATAAAAAGGAACGTTACACTTAAGCCAGGATCAATTTCTCCCAGCTTCTAGGCAACTTAGTTTAACTGCTTCAGTGCCGAGCAAAATGGTCGCATTGATTTTCAAGAAGATTGACTGATGAAATGATCACTAGAGACTGTTCTCAGAAAAGAATTCAGGTTTTTAAATATATTTTCCAATATCTGCGACTTTATTCGTGACGTCCGTACGCGGCGGGCACCAGTGGTCTTACGGTACTGAAGTGGTTTCAATGCAACATAAAAAGCGGTCATTATTTACAAATAAAACATGGATAGACGATTGTCAGAACCAATTGTTGAAATACTCATTTATAATAATTTTTTCTATTAATTCAATAATCAAAACGAATTTTTAAATGCTTTTTCACTTCTGATACAAATGAGAAGTGCATAAACGATTCCTGGAATAAATTGCTTCCAGGGCCTCGTATTTATATTTCTATACAGTCCTGTTTTTGATTCCTGAGTCCTAATTTAAAAGTAGCAGTCTCATAGCTGAAGGGGCATTGCTGTCGGGCGTTCCTTTTCCCAATTACACGGTCAATGGCTCGAATTCCTGAGACGTAACATTCATATTTTGTTTTTTCGGTCGATTTATGGGTTTGTACATCTTTTTATTTCTCAGATGGTTACGCCCCTTATCCTATGCTGTACAAGGGTGCATAGAGACCGGTTTGCTAGAGACTGACTTATCGACACAAAATTATCAATGATGCGGGCCAGAGAAATAATTTTACTGCCAAGGAAACCTACAGTTCTTTTAAAGCAGTGATGCACAAACGCGGCCCGAAATGGATTTTTTTGCGGCCCAAAATAACAAATACTTCATCAACAAATTTTTCATTAAAAATGATAAAAAATAGTATTTGATATGTGAACAAATTATGCAGAAGCAACGGTATATAAAAAAATCAGTGTCAGAAATCTCTCTAAGTTCCATCGTGCAAATCTGCACGTAATGTGGAGCGGAGAAGGATCGAACTTGCTGATAAAATTATCTAATTATTAAATTAAAAATAAAATATAAAATTTACATCTCATCTAGTATAATATATTAATATTTTTCTTCGCTTTTCCATTTACCCTTTGCGGCCCGCGAAAAAAATTAAATGGATAAATTGGCCCTTCTCTCAAAAAGCTTGTGCACCACTGTTTTAAAGGAACAGTCATCAGTTGATCATGCAGTTGCAACTCAGTTGATAATGTTCGCGATGAGAGAAGCCGGTCCTGATCTCAGTGAATCTAATTTAACAGTCAGCATATGATATACACGCCTTTCCCCCCCATATGTTTTTTCGTATATATATAAAATTCGTAAAATAATATCAAAATGACAAAAAAACACAATCTTTTTTACAATATAATTTAGAAGCGATTGAAACTACCACAATGATTCATACATATTTTATTATAGTTGATAATTCTTGCGTTCAGCGAAATTGCATCTTCTTTATACATTTACATGAGTAAGTCGTCCAAACAACTTTTCAAACGTTTTTCCATGTGTGTTATACATAAATAGTCACACATTTTTCACCTCTTTTAAAAGCGTCATCAAAAGAATCGATGCACCTAATCTGGCAAAAAATTACCCGATCTATTATATGCTTTCCAGGAACGTCCGCACCTTTGGAGCGTGTTTACTCAACAATGAAACACATTTTGGTCGGATGACCAAAGCCACATGCTGTTTTCATTAGTACGAGCGTTTCTTTACAGAAAATTAAACATAGGAACCTTATTCTATAACTTGCTTCCCGTAAAAAGGAAAAATTCCAAACTCCATTTTATTATTTTTAAAATATTTGAATCAATCAAACTTTGCGATAGTAAGTCCGAAGATGCCTCTGAAAGGGACAGGCGAAACACGTGTCACAATTAGTAACACAATACGTGGAATCAATCAGAAAGATATTTTGATTAAATTTTATATTATAAAATTACAATCTTAATTATCTTACTTGTTCAACGGAATGCAGAATTATTGTATTCGACAAGCAACCGCTTCCGTCTCGAGATCTATGCAAATATATCCAAAATGTACCCACTGACATAAAAATGGTGACCGAATCGCACACATAACAATACGTATCCAATTACCGATTCATTACACATATTATTATGTCCATTGCAGTATTTATTTACATGTAAAAAATCAGCAATCACCTTGATCTTTGCTATTCAGCATCGAATCGGTCGAATCGTTCGGTTATGTGATCTGATTTAATCGAATGTGGGAATCGACAAATAGATGTGAACTACTCGAACTGAATATAAAAATGTCGTAAACGTATGCTGCTTTGTTTTTTGGCATGGTTTTGTCTGTTTTTCTAAGGCTCCGCAAATTCTTAGCGTCAGGGCCGTACGGGGTGCGGAAAAATATAAGTTCACCTATGTTAGTTGACAGAGTGTTATAGTTTTAATGTGTAAAGTCTCTTTCTTGATATTACTGAGTGAGTGTGAATATTATTTGAATAAATGGACAATCTTGATAATTATTATTTGAAAATATTATTGATTGAATTGGCATTTACGTAACTCCATTAAAGCACGGTGAAAAAAATAACATTGTATTTTAGTTCTACAGATTTTTTAAAATACATTTGTTAATAGCTATTTCAGCTGACGGGCTTACGCCATCGTCAGAATTAAAGTTCTGACTGAAAGTGATTCAATTCATTTTCGAAAATCTATTTCGCTTTAAAGTTTTAAAATAATCTAACATTGACTCGTTTGAATTTTGTAGCTTTCCGTTAATTATGTTTCTAACTACCCGGGTTTCGCGATTAAGCGTCTTCAGGTATTTCAAGTGCACGAATGAACTGGATCTGAGCCTATTCAAGCGATTCAAATTTTATATTGAAATTCCATCAAGACTTTTATTGCGCAATACATGTAATATAAGATTAAAAATATGGAGCAACTAATAAAAGTATTATAATCCACCTTTTTGTGTTTCCGGCTCATGTAGGTCCATCACCATACTGCCGTTCCAAGCAAGAAGGCAGTAAGTGACTCTAACAAACTTTTGAAAAAATAAATGACACAATATTTTTTAGTTTTTAGAATTTAATAAAGCGGTTGACGCGAATATAAACTTATTTCTTTGAAAACAAGCAGGAACTAGTTGCATTGACTGCCTCATTGCTAAGAAAACTAAAGTTTCTGCTTTTTTGCTAAGAAAATTCTTATACTATAAGCTTTTGAGCAGATGTCCATTTTTCGACAAAGTTATTGAGTTTTTTTATTTATTTTTGACTGATACAAAAGTGAGAACTATCTATAGCTTTCAAAAATATTTACCAATTGGCATTCATTACTCAATTTCAGAAGTTTTGCAAGTTACTGCCTATAGTTCTTATGCTTCAAATCGGAAGCAAACATTTATACAACCATTTCCTTTCTAAAATTCTAATTACCATACAATGGCTGCTGTATTGTACAAATTAGAAAAATCATACACCACTGCAAATTTAATTCTTTTATTTTACAAGCGTATACATAAAGTCATGGTTCGCCACGCGGAAGTAACGGAATAAAGAAGGAACTTCCTTAAGATTTTTTTAACAATATAATTTATATTTAATGTGATCGTCCATTGAACCACAACGTGGTTTAAATAAATTCGCCGATAAAATGGAAATTTCATTTTACATGAAGGACAAGAGTTTGGTTCATCACGTTTTTATTCATCGTTAAACAAATATTTTTGAATCATGTTTGCTCCCGGTGTGTAGAACAGTGCTTCTCACGTAAAATTGTACTGATGCCGCATCGTAAACATAAGCGGTCCTACGGAAATGGCTGGTGGCCGCGCCAAACTTTTGTTTTGAGTATGTTGTGTTTGAGTTTTGTCAAATGGACTTAAACATGTTTGAAGATTGACTATTGGTATTGATAGTATACGAAATATTTAATTTTCATGGAAAATAAACTTTTGAAACCACATTTTTTGTCAATATCAATATTTACTATGAAGCTGTTGGTGGCCGCACATGAGAGCCACTGGTGTAGAATATGGATTTTTTCTGCGAAAACTGCTGTGTTGTACTGAGTTTCTAAAATAGTAGATATAGAAAGGATATATACTTGATGAAAATAGCAATGAATTGACAGTAAACACATTAAAAAAGGGTAACATAATGAATAATGATATTCGATTATGATTTGTTTTAAGTTATTAGTATTGTCCTCTGTAATAACAATCAAATTTATATGATTGAAAATAATAACAGCTTTTGAACAAGAAAAGACAATGGTTTGGCTAAAAAATTAAACATTGTTTTAAAATATATTATATACGGTCGTTTAGTATTAATAATTATATGAAAAGATTAAAATCATAAATGCAGCAATACCAACGAATTTGAATACGTCCTCTTAAAAGTAAGTAAAAAAAAAGTATCTCACTTTTCTCTACTTTTTAGGAGAGCCAAAAATCCAGGAATCACCAGTAATTAATTATACCTTTTTTTCATTATTTTTAAAGGCGACACTTTGGCTATATGATTTATTTGTTAAACATAAAATAGTAATCTTTTCTAATGTTTTGTTTCAAGTTTAGTGGAACTATGAAATAGAAAGTGATTTCAATACACTTTGAAATATCTTCGTATCCACTTATCCTATTGATATGACTCTTTGAGATATTTTTTTCCATATTCGCTCCCAGCTTGGAGTATATGGACTCCTCGCGGATTTTATTTCAATATATTTTTCTACGAGAACTGCTTGTTACTCAGTTGCTCAAACTCTCTCTTTTTCAAGAGAGTAGGGATTGAAAGGATACAGGATTAGTTGTTAGATAATCGCTCTCACTATGCGTCGTTCTTTTTAAGGTATGGAAAAGGTGGGAAGGGATTTTCAACAGCACAAACACCAATGAACAGATTTGTCGACTGAAAAAATCTGCTCGTACCGGGAATCGAACCCGGGTGGCATGCAAGGCAACAACAATAAACACTGGGTCACGGACCGGACATTAGTTGACACATAACGTAACATATCATTTTGTATCAAGTGGCATTCGTAACATAAAACCATCAAAAATCGAGATAAATGTCTTTAATCGTGAGGGGCCGAATTGAAATTGAGATTTTAAATTCTTGAAACGTCTCTTCTTGTGTACTTTGACAGATTGTATTTGAGGTACTAGGCCGATAGCGGTCTTAAAACAAAAAAAACGTGCGACACACAAGTCAGTATCGCTCACCAATTTATATTCATTTGGGGCATGTAACACTTGGGCGCTCTCCATGAATATCATGACACACCGTTTATACATAATATATATATAATAGGTTAAGTTTATGAAAACTTTAAATTAATCGGCAATCAAAATATTTAAAAAAAGAAAAAACATCCGTCACCCACAACATTTTTATTTGTATTATAAGAGTAACGGTAAAAATAAATATTGAGTATTGTATTTCCAATAATGCTCGTGTTTTATTTATGGGTGGCCCTTGACTTTCGCACTTAAATTGGTTTCAGAAAAATTGTACGAATTTCGAATGTTCGTAAATCGAGGGACGTAAAAAAAAAACATCAAAAAGTGTATTTTTTTTTTATTAATTTAACAAGTGGATTATTATGTTCTTCATAAGCTTGTCAAGAGTTAGTTGAATAGCACCTTTTTTTTCTTTTCTTGATAAAGTGTGCAATAAAATGATGTATCGTTTTTAGGTAACCGGACAATTCATAATTGGTATAAACAAATATGTATGTGAAAGACCCAATATTATAGAATGAGCTAGGCCGATTGTTCTGTTTTGTCATGGTCTGTTTTGTCATGTTCTGAAAAGTCATGTTCTGATTTGTCATGGAACCCATTTTTAATTGTCATATGTACCATCATGAGAAATGCGTTCTCTATTGGATCACATTCATCTATGGTAGTTAAAAAATGGTCAATATGCATGAAGGCTTCATTAATATTTTTGATTTTCATATTAATAACGATTTTATCAGGTCTTCTTCTTCTATCTCATTGTGTATATCATTCAACTCTTGTTGCTCAATTGGAGTGAGACTCAAACAACTCATTAGCTTTGTTTTTGACATCCATGTTTAGTTCATTCATTTGGCTAACTGTTTTATCTGTCATAATTACCGGAGTTCAGTCCAAACAACACACAAACATCTTATAAAAATATGTTCAAAATATCGAACTGTGCAAAATTAGAATGTTCGAAAGTCGAGGACCGCTTGTATTTAAAATTAATACCTTTGCAACAATATTTGTCAGTTGCACCTTTTAAAGTAATAATGCTACATTTTTGGGAACTGACCGGAAAGGAGCGTTGAGCACTCGTTTTCATGATAAGAGTAACTATATATATATATTCAGGCAACCCTCGACTTACGAACATTCTAAATGTACTCTTTAACAATTTCAGAAAATTTACTTGACAAATAAATATTTTTACATAAATTTTCTTGATATCTTTTTACATCCCTCGACTTTCGAACATTTGAAATTTTCATGGACCAATTACGTGCGAAAGTCGGAGGCCATCCGTATAAAAATATTCCAACTTAATTAAGTATCCATTACCGCCATTCTGAGGAATTGAATATAAGTTTCGTAACTATCCGTTCTTCAATAGTCTTCTTCTCAAGGAGTGCCATTAATAGCGAGAATAAAAATGCAGTTGTGCGTCGTAAAAAAGAGATATAGCTTTTATTAAATATTTGGGTGCGTGTCAAAAATTTTTCCTACATATTCTGGAGTTCCCAAGGGATCGAACCTTGGTCCTATTTTATTTCTTATTTTTATCAATGACATTGTGCTAAGTATGAGTGGAATACAATATCTGCTCTTTGCTGATGATTTAAAACTGTTTTCAACCATCAGGAATGAGTCGGATTGTGCTATTCTACAGCATAATTTAAACTCGATTCTGAATTGGTCTTCAGTAAATAAACTTGACTTCAACATTTCGAAATGTTTCTGTATTTCCTTCTCTCGTTCAAAATTGCCGATCAAATATAAATATGAGATATCGAATATAAATTTGCAGCGTTTGTCTGAAGTTGTTGATCTTGGTATAACATTTGACTCTTCTTTCTCGTTTCACTCCCATATTTCTTCAATTACCCTGCATGCTAGTAAACTTCTTGGATTCATAGTTCGGCAAAGTAAGCCATTTAAAAATCCTACTGTGTTTCGTACTCTGTATATTTCCTTAGTTTTAAGCAAGCTTGAATATGGATCTATTATTTGGGGTCCATATGAAAATAAATATATTTCGCAACTGGAGCGAGTTCATAAAAAATTTCTGCGTTATTATTATTTCAAAAATTCAATCTATTTCCTTTTGATAATTCTTTAATGGAATATTATCCAACCAAGTTTCTTTTTGGGAATGCTTTCGTTTCACTCTCTTGAAGCTCGCAGATCGATTTCAATGTTGAAACATTTTACTCTTCTTCTTCGGGGCCGAGTTGATAACCCTGTCATCCTTGAAACTTTAAGCTTGCATGCTCCCAGTTTCTACCTACGTGGTCGTAGCCTAGGCCAATCAATGTTCTTTGTCAGAACTTGTTTGTCACGTAGGTCATTTGAGTCGCCAGTCACAAGGGCTGTTCGGCTGATGAATGCACTGCCTGTTGATGTGGACATCTTCGGTAGTGAGCTTGGTTCTTTGTTTTTATATTTTTTCTTTTTATGTAATTAATATGTTTCTGTTCTGATCCATACATTTGTTAATTCTATATTTATTTTATTTTTTTCAATTTTGTGTAATACTTTTTGTGTTATTTTTATTAATTGTCAAATGCATGGCGCATTGGCGTCAGCTGTAATGCCATGTATTCTGTTTAATTTTTACAATAAATAAATAAATAAATAATAAAACAATTTTGATTGAATTTTTTTTTATCAAATATTCGCCTTAGTTGAATACAAAATCTTTAAAGTTCAATAACCGACCTCCAAAAATCTATTGTTCCTTTTTTAAAAATAAACAAAACGATTGATTTATTTGCTAGTTTGTTTATGGTCAAGGATAAAAGTTGAGTTAATCATTTTAGTAAACATTTAGTAAACATTTTAGAAGTACCAAATGTTTTGGTAATAGGTAAGGCGAATATAAAAAAATAGATAGTCGCAGATTCTATATGTCAGTGTTTGTCAACTTATTCCTTCTGAGCGATTGAAGCTATCTTCTTGGTCACTTTTAAGGTGTTCACTGTCAATAACTTGGTGGAAAGGCATTATATTAAAAATAATAATACATTTTTAGTACTTTTTCCACATAAAATTTATTTGATCAGGAATACAATGACGATGCTCGCCATGAGCGAAACCGGTCATGATCAAATAAATTTTATGTGGAAAAAGTACTAAAAATGTTTTATTATTTTTATTTTAATTATAAATTAAAGAAGAAGAGTTAAATCTTTTTTCGCACCGACTGATTCTTTCCACCATCTTTATATTTTCTCTGGCTCAATATGCAAGTCGAGCACCATTTGCAATAATGTTCTGACAGCCTTAGTGATATTTGTCTACTTGACTGTCTATGAAACTATTAAAAAATGAATACATTTTATGAATACGTTTTTTTTATATTTATGCATCTGCATAATCTTCTTGGGTTGTAGTAGAATATTTTCTAATGTCTGTCCGCTTCCAATGTGGAGCATATCGCCGCATAATGGTTTCGTCGCTCAACATCTCTTTAGTTTGATGGGACTAGGGAAAGAAATGATAAGGCAAAGACAGGTCTGGTGATTGCATTGTCGCTATATATCATGGGGTGGCCAAACTTATACCATTATGGGCGACTTTTTTTGAAATTTTTGGCGGCGATCGACTCGCATAATAAATTTAATTCATTGTCATTGAAATTAGAGAGGATTCGGAGATGTTTACATCAGAACGCCAGACAGGCGGGCGTCTTAGAATAGCTACGCGATCGCGATCGACGCTTTGGCCACCCCTGCTATATTTGATGCTCACTTTTAAATCAGTATACTTACTAAAATAATCAAAAAATGGACATCTGCTAAATGTATAAGCATTTCTAAGCAAAGGGTCAGCCGCTTTTTATAAATTCTTAATACCAAAACTTCAAAAAGGACATTATATCATTTCTCTCAAAAGTTTGCCAGAGTCACTTCCTGCCTTTTTGCATGGAACGGTAGGTTTGATGGACTCATGGAAAAATATATAACTTTACGAGATTTGTTTTATATATCAGGACTCAGGAGGTAATTTTCAAAAATGTTCAGTTCATTTTTGCCTAAAATGACTTTTTGGTCGGAAAAGCTTGTATTTACCGCATTCTATCATATAAATATCAGGAGGTCATTTTCAGATGTGGTCAATTCCAAAATATTTTTTTTCAACTGCCAGTTTTAGATTAAACTTTTGAGACCTTATTTATTCATTGATTGAGTTGGCATTTACTTTCTAGAACTCTATTATAATACGGTAAGAAAAATAACAATGTATTTTAGTTCTACATAAATTATTTTATATATTTGTTGATAGCTATTTCGGCTTACGCCTTTGTCATAACTATATATACTAGTCAGTACTAAAGTTCTGACGAAGCGAAGAAATAGCTACCAACAAATATATAAAATAATTTATGTAGAACTAGAATACATTGTTATTTTTCTTACCGACTTATTTATTCAAAAGTTTGAATTTTTACACATTATCCGTAATTCCTTAATTTAAAACATATTTAAAAAATATTGATAGTATGTAAACACAAATTTATGAGGAAAAAGTAACGAAAATATCTCACATTCTCAGTTTTTCAACAAATGGATTTGACCACTTTTGAAAACTACCTCCTGATTATACTTTCGATAGATTCGGCGATAACTTGAAATAACTTTGATTATTTCACGTATTGGACAATACGTGGAATAATTAAAGTTATTGTAAATTTTATACTGTTTTATATAGTTGATATCTATTTCGGCATCGTGCCATCATTAGATGGTTTTAGTGATGACGCGAAGATGATTATATATATTTTAAACGGCCAATTTAACTACATATCTTATCATACATAATGTTACGTATAGATGTACTTTCATCTTGAAACTATTGCACTTCGAACTTGCGCTTAATTGTAAGGCAATTTAATGCCATAATTTGAACGTGAGGTATTTTAAGTTTCACGAACCTTACTTAAATAATAAACATTTTTTTATACTAGGTTATTGAACTTGCAAATGTAAGCTTTTATTACGTAAAATTGCACGACACAATGCACGCTTAAACTTTCTTTTCGACCGCACCAAACTACCAACGTAATGACTGCCATTTGTTTCATTTTGAATGCATGGTGAATAAATTATTTCGAATTTATTAAGTGTTGTTTTTTTTAATGCCACGCGACGGTAAAATCAACAGGCCATCATTACCGTAGGTAATAAGGTAATAGGTCTGTTATCACTTTCGAAGTATAGCAATTTCGAATAGAAAGTCCGCATATTGCAGATATACGTAACATAAATTGATTTCTGTATCGATTGCACGTAATAAATAAAGATATTTCAATTATTGTTTCTATTTATTCGTATAATAAAACATTTGGCTCACTGTGCTAACTAGAGACTCCCAATATCGAGTATTCGATACTCGAGATACTTGTCCATTTTCAAGTACTCGATACTCGAGTATTTTGAAAAATACTAATTAATTAAGTAATTTATAAATGAATTATATCTAATATATAAAAATCAATATTTGTTTATTTGTATGTTATGCGATGCCATACCTTTCATCCGATTGCGATACAATTTTGTCAACTTATTGCTTGCACTTGCGCGAAGGTTGTAGGCATAGTAAAATCAACTTACAGTAGGTCTTATATATAAAAATCAATGCTTTTTTCATATTTTATCCGCTGCCATACCGTACATTTTGACAACTTATTGTTTCACTTGCGCAAGAGTTATAGGCATAGTACAATTAACTTTCAGTAGGTGGCGCGTACCAATCAGCAAACGTCAAACATCAAATGTCATCGATACCATTTAATGTTTATGAAATTAAATCGAAATTATTTATCTCAAATATTGTGGTGCATCCCAAAGCACTTCAATAAACACAAAGACTTTCTTTCAATTAGTGTCATTGCAACGCTTGCCGGGTACCAGCTTGTGTTTTATAAATTGAAATAAATGTATCAATGAAATTGAATGAGTTTATTCATTTATTTATCATCTACATATTATATTTAAATAGGTTATATATATTTTCGTACGTCTGAAACTACCCGGAGTATACACGAGTACTCGTAGTATTTTCAAATTGTGCTACTCGATACTCGAGTTGTTGAGATGTCGAGTAATTTGGAGTCTCTAGTGCTAACTAACGTGTAATATTGTTTTATCACTACGAAATTAATACAATGTTTCGCATTCAATTTACTGTTTTGTTCCTAATACACTTTCATTAAAAATGGCGTTGCTATTCGTCGGGTCCGTGATCGAGTGTCAACGGCGTTGGCTTCCTTGTTCAATTGAATGTTGGATTTGTGTGCCAAGACATTGATGTTTATACTATCTAAAATAACCTCCCACATCCACCCGATCTTAAAAATAAGACATAGCGAAACCGATTAGCTAATCGCTTGTCCTAGCGGTGCAGTGGTCAACGTCGATGGCATCGCGCATTCACGGGCTCGAGTTCCAGTACGAGCTGCATTTTTTCAATTGCCTAACATTCTTTTCGAAGGCATGAGTGTTTGCATTGTATAAAATTTCTTAAGTATATGACGTAGCAAAATTGATTAACTAATAGTCAGTCCTAGTGAGTGAACGCGACAAGTGCAGTGGTCATCGTCGTTGGCTTCCGTGAAATACTTGACGGGTTCGATCTCAAGCACGTGAAACAATTTTTCAATCGATTTATCAATTATGTAATTTTGAAGGCATTGGTGTTTATTCTATTATCGAGAGTGACAAGCTAACTACTAGTCCTTTCCTGCAACTATCCGTTCTACCCTACTCTTATTAGTAAACAATCTGTCCAGACACCTTCATTAGGAAGCCATATGATCCACATTGGTAGCGGACATTGATTTTAAAATCGCTATCGTTCCGCCCCGTTGAGATTTGGGGCGACATGTTAGAAAACCTGTTAGATAGTTTATTTTCCACAAACAAAAATTTTACAGACATGTAATTTGTACGACTTAATTCTTCTGGAAAATTGAGCCTTTAAACTTCATCGATACATGTTATCATTATCGCTAGGTAGAAGTTAGTTTGAAAATAATACTCAAAATACAATTATTTATCAACTCTCAGTGCAATTTTATTCTGTAAAGATCATCTGAAAAAACGACCGTTTAAAATACAACCAAACGTATTAATTATGATAATTGATTAATTCGATTTCACTTCCGGATATTATTCTCAAACGCAGATTCTTATTTTGAAAATTAAATCAACAATGTAAATATAATATAATTATTTCAGTTGTGTTAGTTTGGCCCGCACAAGATGTTTTTTTGCATCACGAATACATACTATGGTGAGCATAATACAATAAATATAATAATGGTAAATTTAAACTTTCGACGCCGCTTTCGGATGTGGGAGAATCTGCCAACTTCTTACAAGTCACTTACTGAAAGCGATTTGCGATAAAAGAGTAATATCTGGAAATATGGACGTGCCACTGCTGGTGGAATATTATTATCATCTGAACTGTGATAGGCTAAAACGTAGCATGCGATTTTTTCTAGATTTGAATTGAAATCGTGTGTAGAATTGATTAAATAATAATTTAATAACTCTAATTTATTAAATTAACAAATAATTTCTTCATCTTCGCCTTTGTTATATCCGTTTCATTAAGCTAGTTCTAGCTTATTATATTTATTTATTTTTATACTTTTATTTCTTTTGATTTTTACGTTTCCTTTGTTTGTAAGAATTGATATGGACTCATTAAATATTTTCACAGAATATTTTACTTTGGACTGAGTTTTCCCCGGACTTCCCGTGGCTCATTATGGATTACAGACATTAAGATTTTCAATTATTTTGGCCTTTACTTTGTTAATAATCATTCATACTTAATTGATTTTTGATATAAAAGCTTGCATTGCTAAGAGGTCTTGAACATTTTCATTTTAGTCTATTTTGCTTGTATTTTCCTTCAATTCATTGGCTTAGTTGTAATACCTTGTAATTCTTGCTTAACTCTTTGTATTAATATCACTGTTTTGTTGTATGTCTTATCAGTTGATAATGGTCACCATGAGCGAAATCAGTCCTGATCCAACAAATTTTATGCGGAATAAGTATTAAAAATGTGTTATTATTTTTATTAGAAAATTTGTAGATTAGATTTTTTCATCGACGTAATAAGATAAATTCTGCAACATTTGCTAGCATCAATATAATTCTGAACAATTCTGTGAATCTTAAACGACTTTCAACAAATAACATTATGTATGTTGTAACCAATCTAAAAAAAAGTCTGTAAAACTTTCATGATTCATTTTAGAAAATCATTAAATCAGTAGCTCCTAAGCAGCCGACCTTCCCCGCTTTTAATAGTTATATGAAACTGTGGGACCCATTCGAAACCTCTCTTTCTTTTGTCTTGTCTCGTGTTTTGCAGCAGCCATTTCGAGCAATCTGACATCTCAATCAAAACAATAACAACAAAAAAAATAAAAACAATTGAGGCACGATCATGTAAATTTCAAATTTCACTTGTTCGTTTGTTCGTTTTGAATATACAAGAATGATTTTTTTACGAAATTGGATGAAGTTTGATGTATACAATGTAAATAAAAAAAAATGACATTGCCATTTGAGAAAATCATTATTTTCGTATAGTGATAAATAATTATGTACGAAAAAAGCAACAAAGTTTGAAATATGAAAACATTACTTAAACACAATAACATTTAAAAATTGCAACTTTCAAGAATTCAAGGATCTAGGCCACTGATTCCCAAAGTGGGGCCCTAAGAGAAATTTCCCGGGAGTCCGTGTGTATTTTTGGGATATACAAGATGTTCTATTAAACTTATTTAACTGATAATATCGATATGATAGAATTTCAATATCATATATTGCAACTGATGTCTCATATTATATATAATACGGTGAAAAAAATTACAATGAATTTTAATTCTACAGAAATTATTTTATAATTTTTGATAGCTAGTTCGGCTTACGCCATTGTAAGAACTATGTTAGAAACCTGCATTTATTCATCCTTATATGTATACTGTTGTAGACAGGGTAAAAAATACATCTTCTTCTCTGTTCCACATATGGTAATAATAAGTTATTAAATTTGACGCATTATTCCATGTATTTCTCGAAAGTAAAATTAGTATTGAAAATATCAAGTCGATCAATTATAACCGACGTGAAGAAGAAGAAGATTATCGTTTCTAAAACGTAAATAAAAGTATGAATGATTATTGTAATAGATTTAGGAGCTATTGAACAATTTAAATAAATAAAAATTATAAAACATTTTTATTATAATGCCATTCCACAGTATTCACAGTGAACACTTAAATGAAATTTAAATAAAGTGAAAAAGTGTGGAGATGAAGTGCAACTCCGTTATTCAACCATAGATACTTATGAAATTCATATCGATGGCTTAAAGAGTAATTTGCTCCACTCCACTTTTGGCTGAAAATGACTTTATAATGCCATCTTGTTGTATCATGCAATGTGCATGCCTCGTATTTTTTTATACCAAAACTTATTTAAGTACATCGGAAATTTGTTTTAAGAAAATTTGATATCTTCATTGTCGCTCTAAAACCTACACTCCTAATTATCCAACTCCGTCATTTTGTATTGTCACCTGTCATTTATTCGAAACACAAAATTTTACATTCTTAAAATAATCTCTCCTGCACACTAGACAAAAACGGAGATAGTAAATTTTCTCTTTAAGCCATCGATATGTTAAAAAGGACCTCCAAATTATAATGCGCCTGGAGCTTCTCGAGCGGAAGTGACAAATAGTGAAAACCAGCTGAAAGAAACAATCTTTAATTTGAATTTTATCTTATCCGTTAAAAAAACTGCCGTTATATCAATTTCCCTTCAGTCACTTTTAACGATAGTATTATGATGAAGAGTAATTCGCACTTCCTTGCGTGCTCAGAGATGCGCCTCGCTCTCTAAACTTGACAGTCCCCAATGAGGAAGTTGAGTGCGGTGGAAAGTATCCGAAGACGATGCGAGGTGGAAGGTCGTTCAGTGACCCACTCAATTCAGCGAGCGTGTAATGCTTGATATGTCTACCACCGCGTTGGAATCGTTTAAACGCCCGCGTGAGCGGCAATAAGGAAGCGAATAAGTCATTGAGTTAAAAAGTGATAATTCTTATTTCCGCCCCGTTAGTGGATCACATCTGAACTGAAATTATATCGATTGTAGAAAGGCAACAGGACATTTAACCACACATAGATATTATGGTATTAATTAACTAATTTTGTAGAAATTCTTTTAACTCGCCGCAAATTTCACAGGCCCTCTTTTCTTTAACTCAAAAGCTTAAATAGATTCTAATAACTAAGACTAAATCAGATTCGCAGATCCTTTTGATATCGTCGGAATTATGTCCAAAGCCGAAATAGCTATCGAATATATATTACTAGTATTCGAACCCGGCTTCGCTCGGACCAGTTTGGGGTTATGTTCAGCTCGGCGCGTAAATTCAGACGGGCCAAGTTGAAATAACTTTTTTCAAAATTCAAAAGTCAGGTCAATTAAAATGGAATTAAAATGAACATTTCAGACTGGCATTGACATTTCACAGCCCCTTTCATAAATTTACAGCCCCATTCTCGCCCATTAAAATGTCCAAATTCAAGGAAAAAATCTAATTTGCTGTCAAATAATACCTTCACGTAAATAAAAACATTACTATATTAATAAAAGCCGGGAAAAGTTCAGTAGAAGACTAATTTATTACATTTTGACTAAATGTCTTCG
This sequence comes from Himalopsyche kuldschensis, assembly GCA_028554975.1. Lineage (NCBI taxonomy): Eukaryota > Metazoa > Arthropoda > Insecta > Trichoptera > Rhyacophilidae > Himalopsyche > Himalopsyche kuldschensis. The sequence continues at coordinate 124,103 of JAHFWI010000031.1, read as the reverse complement.
CCGATAAAAAAAATCAAACATATTTTCTTTCATATTCGTTTTTATGGCAACTCAATGACCAACAATGGAAAAGGGAATTACAGACCCACAGACATACATACGCCGTTTCGGTTTTATATATGTACTACTCGATACTCGAGTAATTGGAGTCTCTACACACACATTGATAACGAAACAAATTTACCGTCGTAACTTTCGCGAGCGAAATCAATTCGTTTGCTTGCAACAACAATGCAAAAGGGAATTACAGACATACATCCCCCGTTTCGGTTTTATATATAAGAAGATTTTTGTAGAACCTCAATACATTTCTATTTTTTTCATCGTGCTATACTGGAGTCCACCAAGATAATACAAATTCAATTATTAAATATTTCAAAACAAATATAAAGTCATCGTTGATTGATAAAATATTCGTCGAAATGTAATACATTTCATTGAATATTATAATAATGAATTCCAAAATCAAAAGCCAACTAAATCGAAATAAAATAAGCCCGTTTTCATGAATTACACCAGGGTTCCCTAAACTATGTTCCGCGACAATTTTTCGAGCAATTATATACTGTAACACATTGAAAGATCTTCTAGTTAAAATTGAAAGACGAGTTATTGTCATTCTCCACTGACGTTTATGACGTCAAAGTATTTTGGTACATTCGGAGGACCAGCTTTTCTCAAGCCATGCGCATGGAAAGAAATGGGGTACACCTAAATCTTTGTTTATGCGGTAGATGCGTTCTGTGGAAAATCGCACAACAAAAGTTATGACTTATTATGTAACATAACATGTACTAGGGCGCACGTGTCAAGATCGCATTATTTTAAACAGGTGAAATACTGGATTTTGCACGTAAAGTATAAAAATAAAGCGCTGTTAATAACGTTTTAACATACATATGTACTTTTATATAGTCCCAAATTATTTTTTTTAAATGTACAAAAAACCGCATAACTTTGAAATTGCACAAAAAGAAGTTTGAGTTTATATTATTTTTACCTGAAAATCTTTGTCAAATTAAAGACAGTTGCCAACATTGACAAAACGGTAGGCCGCAGTGATAAATATTGTTCATAAATCTGATTAAAAAAACAGATGGAATATACATACGTGTTAAATATTCATCATATCAGTGTAAAATTTTTAAGGGAAGTTTCATAAGTAAGTCCGTGTTGTTTCTCTTAAAACTCTTAAATCTTTTCGTATACTTAGTATAGTTAATATCATAGTAGTTATATATTATTAATAATAGTTATGTTATAATAAAAGGTATTTCAATAGGGACGCTCAAATTATGTTACTTTGTCCTGCTGAGTAGATTATTCATTGTTTAGTGGCCAAATTTGAGTCAACCAGTTTGGTAAATAATCGGCCAACACCTACCTGTGCGTCATCAAAATACAATATCTGGTGAAAACATTGCTGCTGTGTGTGAAAGTGTACAGGAAAACCCAAGGCAGCTTATTTCTCGTTGTTCACAAGAACTTGGCTTTTCTGCGACTTCAACTTGGCGAATTTTGAATCGGGCCTTATGTCTGCACCCGTATAAAATCCAACTAACCGAGGAACTTCAGGTAAACGACCGTAGACAACGCCTGATTGGGCTCTGGAGCAGTTGGAAGTTTACCCAAATTTGTCAAAAAAGTCAACTTTAGCGACATGGCCCATTTTATAATGAATGGATATTGGCAGACATTTGATGCTATATTCCATATTTAATGCCGTAAAATATACTTACAAATGAAATTAAAATTTAGTCGAAATCTCACAAACAACTTGTTTTATTTACATTTCAAAACTAAGCGTCCTTATAAAAAGACCCTATATATAATGTAATAATAGTTATGTTAATTGATGGTTAAACTTGTGCTTTTTTGGTATAACATCTCTTAATCATTTCATTATAGATCCATTCAAGCGATTATTCGATATTTGAATTAAAAAAAAACACTTCGATTACATAAAAAAAGATTTATATGTAAACTATTATCTTGTAAGTAAGTGCATTTCGAAGATAGTGGTTCGCGATACGCCCACATTTGAATAATCACCTGTGAAAGTTAGTTAAAATTCCCACGCCATAAAGAGAGAATGTTCTCAAACTCTCCACCCACCGACTGGTGTCTGCTGCACTGACTTTTTAATATCAAACTTCCATTCAGTGAGAAGACTCGATGAAAAGCGATTAATATTAATTCAAACAGTCAAACCGACACCTTACTTTGGAAAGGTTCTAACTGCGCGGCATATGAGTATATATGCCAGTCATATATTCGAGCGGCGAACGCTCTTGGGTGTGTGCTATGCTCACGAGTGGTGTCCTCAGATTTGAATATTGATGTCAGGGACGGGTCTTTCTATGGTGCAAAAGTGCACTGATCTCCTATTTATTTAAGCAATAAGAAATATCTACATACATACGTATACCAACTTACGCATTAAATCCTTGCGTTTCCACATAACAATATTGAAGGAAGCAAAGATTCACATACAGTCAGTTCTAGACTTACGACCATTCAGACTTACGACGGAGACTAGAGTAGGAGAAGTGACGAATATCATTGTACAATTTGCTAAAAAACTTAATCTTAAAGTAGTCATTGAAGATATAATATATTATAAGTATAACTTGGTACATATTCTGAAATACATATATAGCACTAACGTACCACGCAATTTTTATGTCTATCATTTCATTATCTTTTTGTATGAAATTCGACTTACGTCCTAGGTGGTGGAACGGAACCCCGACTTAAGTCAAGAACTGACTGTAAACTGAACGAACAGAGCCAAAATTATAACAATAACATGACGCTTTGACACCTGACTTTGAAAAGGTTCTAACTGCTCTTGACACTGTTTTGAGATGTAAGCGTTTGAAGGTTCGATTGATTGAAATTCACTTGTAACAATGAGCATGTAAAAATGTTTTAAATTACTTATTTTAAGTATATTTTTTCATAACTTTTGCTGGTAAATAATTATCTTTAAAATCTAATGGTGACAATCTTAGAACTTTGTCAAATAAATTTAGCAAAAAAAGTATGCAGACGCAGTGCAACTCTGGAATTCTGATAACTCTGTTATTCTACCATAGACAATTCCGAAATTCATATATATTTATATGATAGAATGCGGTAAATACAAGCTTATCCGACCAAATGTCATTTAAGGTAAAAATGACAATTAAATCCTTTTCAAAGTAAGGTATCGAATTGACACAGTCGATTATTCGTAAATAATCATATTTAATTAAATCCGCACTGACGTTTCCGTTAATTTGCAGTTAAGTATTTTTGATTGACGACTCGTCGAGAGTTAATTAAGTAATTAACTTTCAGATATCAAGATAAGATAAATATGCATAGAATTGTTAATTTAAATAATTTTTATAATAAAACTATTAGAATTATGTAAATACTTTGCTATATTTTAACTCAGGGATGCCCAACTGAAATCGCTTGGTGAGCTAAATGAAATAATGCATGTCTCTAATGGGCCACACGTAAATATTTGAAACCTGAATAATGATGATATTGTTTGTATTAAGACAAACAAACTCCTCACAATTGAAATAATTTTACTTGTTTTTAAGATCCTTATAATACCTATTTTTATTTAATGGTATTTTTTTTATTGTCGACTGGCTATTTCAACGTCATGCATCGCAGTAAATTAGTTAAATTTTCATCAGGCAATCTGTTCCAACAATTCGATTTATAAAAAAAATAAGAGTTTTACTAATTAAATGCCGATCTCATAAACAAATATTACGTAAAAAAAAACTTATTCCACAATTAATTTATTGTAATCAGGACCGGTTTTGCTCATCGCGAGCATCTTCAAAAGTTCCCGATTTGAATTTTATTATTATTGTTTGATAAAATGCTTCTCCGCTAATTAAGTATTTACCATGAACACCTTAAAAGTGAACAAATAAAACCCTTTAATCAAGCATTTATTAAAGCTCACCTTTTATTAAAACTAACCCGTAATTATTTTTCAGCCAGCCTTGATTGAAAATGCAACCTTTTTACTTCAAGCCTGTCCATATAAGGCAAGCAAATTCCTCGCTGCATCAGTGTATCTGAAAGCCCTGACAGCCGAGTTCAAGATAAAAAGCGCCCATTAGTAAGTCAAAGCAAGGTCTGATAACTCTGAAGGAAGACGATAAAAGAATAAAATGATAATCCTTTGGAACGGAGCAAGGCTGACTGCTTCAAGCCTCAGGGACAGAGGTCTCGTGTCCATTAACCCTTGCATCGATACAGAGATGTGAAAATATTATAACTTTGAATTGTTTTATTTTTAATTGATTATACGCTGATACATATACTGATGATTGTATATAACAAAGCAGGACTTACCTGACATGCTAGTGTCACTAAATGGTATCTAAAGATAGATAGTAGCTATCGATAGAGTTTTTGCGCTTCGGTTGCGATGTCTACGGGCTCTAATCCCAATACGGATACTTAACCCTTTGACTGCCAGCGTCTCATATGTTGAAACGCCTGATTGCGTTATGTAATGTAAATTGTAATCAAAGATACATAGAGTTAACAGTTATTAATAATTTCGCTTGATGGAATTTCAATGTCAAATTTGAATCGTTTGAATTTTGTACTTTTCCATAAGTTTGTCGGTAACGACTTGGGATTCGCCTTTCGGCATCTTTTTTCCGCAGCACACAAACTAATGACCACGGTACACCAATGTGCCGCGGCATACGCTTTGATTTGATTGCGGACCTTTGGTTTAGGGGCATATTGAGCATAATAATCGCAAGATGATTTTAAGCCTTTAATCCGTCATTTTTAAATAAAATAAAGGCAAAAAATATACACTTTTTAAAAAGACCTTTGGCTTAAAATAGTGACATTTTATGACAATTGTTTGTCAGTTCCCAAGCGAGAGCCGCGTGGAAGACGACATACAATTTTTAGAGCGGTGAGCATGGGTTAAAACAGCAGGTTAATTATAGCATCTTTTTTTTTTAAATTAAAAAAATGTAGCCTCGGTAAAACGATTCTATAGCTCGTTTTATTAATACCGTAGACCAAATCTTTTCAACGAGGATACATGCTAAACAATTGAAAATAAATTTAGTATTAATTTGCATTTAACCTTTTAAAACCTTGCGGTCCCATATGGGACCAGTGATTTTGGTGCACTTCGCTATCGGATTACACTGATTTATGATAATAGTTTTCAACATATGAATATAAGCTTTCATAAATATTGTCTTTGAGATACCAATCCATAATTTTATTTTCGGCTTCGTTAAATATTTTTGTCATAATGAGGAATATATACATCTGCGTTACAAGGTTGACTCTTGGGATAGTCGTTGTATTATATCCAGTGGACCGTAAGAAACAGCTTTATTCACACCATACAATATATTTAAATGCGAACAAAGATTTTTTTCCGTACCTAGAAATGTATCCTTCTTTTTTCGAGATAGCGGTAGCTAAAATGGATTCGATTATTTTTTACTTCGAGATTTAGAAAGCGTACAAGTTGTAGTGCTGGTCTTTGTTCGTAAATTATGAGCAATCTTTTATTTTGCCAATGCTTTTTATTTTACTCACATAGTCTGACTTATTTTAGAGATATAATTATTTTAATATGAGCTACGGGGCGCGTGGATATTTCGCAAAAATTCTCGAGCGTTTAAAGGTTAATAGTCTGTGAAACCTTCATTGGATTTATTCGATGACATTATGACGAATTCATTCTCCGGATCAATAGTCATCGAGTGCAATATGACATTTTAAAAATAGCAACCGGCGACATCATCCAAGCACAAAATGTAAACAATCTTTCGATTGTATTGGAAATAAATAGCGATATTATTTGCAAGCCATGCCAAATGATTCAATCGGACATATTCTCAAAATTCAACGGAGCGTGATTTTTCGTTCTGTTTGAACTATTACAATTAATACTAGACACGTATTTTAACTAAAGCTATTAGTAAATTAGTTTTATTAGAAAATAAAATTTAACATAACTTATATTACAGTCAGTTCTCGACTTACGACGGGGTTCCGTTCCACCATCTAGGACGTAAGTCGAATTTAATGCAAAAAAATAATGAAATGATAGACATAAAAAGTGCGTGGTACATAAGTGGTATTTATATAAGAATATGTACATATAATATGTTTAATTTATAATGTAATAATATGCAAATTGTACAATGATATTCGTTACTTCTCCTACTTAATTTTCTATATTAAAATTTATATTACTACTAGTATTGCTACCCGGCTTCGCTCGGACTAAGCGACCAATAATTATTTAATGTTATATCATTCCCAAAGAATTACAGACCCACAGACATACATACATACATACGCCGTTTCGGCGTTTCTAGTATTAGTATTGCTACCCGGCTTCGCTCGGACTAAGCGACCAATAATTATTTAATGTTATATCATTCCCAAAGAATTACAGACCCACAGACATACATACATACGCCGTTTCGGTTTTATATAAATATAAGATTACGTTTTAATAGTTTGTTCTATGTATATGGCATTCATACATGATGTCCTTTTTTTGACAATCCTTCTGAGATATTTTTAATTGCTTGAAAGATGTTATAGTTTTTCCATAATTCTCTCAAAGTCTGGTCTTTTTCTATTGCTTTGGCAAAAGAAATTCTTAAATAATGCAATTTAAAGTTAGCAATACCCCCTTGATCCATCGGCTGTAAAATGCTTCTATTGTTGGGGGTAAATAAATAACTTTTATTTTTGGATGGGATTCGACTGTGGAGGATGACCCAGAGCGTTGTCAATAATCAGCAATTATTTTTCAATTTTTTATTTTAAATTTTGGCTCCGTCGTAGGTCTGAATGGTTGTAAGTCGAGAACCGACTGTATTCCACGTATTGCGCTACTATATTTGATACGTGTTACTAACTATCGCAAAGGTTGCTTGTGTAATAAAGAAAGAGTGATTCTAACACGTAAGTTATTATTTGACAGGTTTAAAGATCTTCAAAAATGAAAGGAAATATGACACTTATAAAAGAAACTTTATGGCAGTGTTGTTAACATTTCCTACCCGGTAGGTGAGACAGTCAACCAACACTGCCACTTTATCTTAAATACCTACAGTATGCGCCATTTGATTCTACGCACCCCGATGTTTTGTAATGTTTTGCGTTTTTTTCTTAGAATCCGTTATTTTTTTCGGGTAAGTTTTTTAAGGGATATTCGGGATACTATTGGTTATAGTTCGACACAATTTTACGACCAGAAAGCAGGTCAGTTGTTCGCTAGCCGTGATCGTGTGAAGTTTGTCAAATAAACATGTCGAGTGAAAAGCGTATGTCGATTGCGATCAAGTCGAAAGTATTGACTTTGGTGGAGGAGAATATTTCCATGCGTGAAATATCTCGTCGAGTGGGGTTCAGTGAGGGTGCGATACGTTGTTTCATGAAAAAATATCGAGAAACAATGGTGATAGAGAGACTTCAAGGGGGTGGTAGGGCGCGAGTAACGACTCAGCGAGTCGACCGCACAATAAAAAATATTGTGCTAGAAAATCGTTTTAAATCGGCTCCAGAAATAAAGTCAGAGATCGAATCTTCGTTGTCAACCGATATTTCGTTGCGGACCACGCAGAGGAGGATCACGGAGCTGGGTTTTAAGGCCCGAATTAGTGCGGGAAAACCGTTACTTACGGAGAAAATGAAAAAAAACGTCTCGAGTGGGCCCAATGTCATCGAAATTGGACCGAAAATGAATGGAAAAGAGTTATTTTCTCCGATGAAAGTAAATTTAATTTGTTTGGATCGGACGGTCGGCAGATTGTGCGACGGCGAATTGAAGAACGATTTCATCCGAAATGCATACGTCGCACGGTGAAGCATTCCCCGTATGTTATGATATGGGGATGCATGACATTTTATGGGCTAGGGCCGCTAAACTTCATTAATGGCATAATGAACGGGAAAAAAATACAAAAAGTTGTTAAAAAGTTTGTCTTGCCAACTATCGAGGACCTAACACAATATCACCCGGATCCGATTTACCAGGACGATTCAGCCCCCTGCCATCGATCCCGCTATGTGAGTAACCCTTTGGTTTTTTAAGGTTTTTTCGTTCTAATTTTCACCATTCGACGTAAAATATTGTCCTCTATTACAGGTTAACGAAGCTAAGGAGCGTTGGGGAATAACGTCCTTGGATTGGCCAGGCAACAGTCCCGATCTGAATCCGATAGAGCACCTGTGGGCCATAATTAAACAAAAATTGCGAAATAAAAAGGCAACGAATTTACTAGAACTTAAAAAAATATAGCGGAAGTATGGGAGAATGAAATCACCGAAGAAATTTTAAAAATTTGTATGCGTCTCTTCCCAGAAGGATGTTGGCGGTAATTGAGGCCAAAGGAGATGTAACAAAATATTAAAAAAAAATGCGCAGCCATAAAATTGTTTTATTTCATTTAAAATGTTACTTGACATCTAATCTTTCCTTCTAACACAAAAAAAAGGTTCGGTGAATTGTTTACCCGCCATAAATCAACCCCAAACACAACGGTCGTGTTGGCCGTAATCCCCTAGAAATCCATTTTCTGAGAACTTGTTGATAAAAACAGGACTTCTATTGCAAGATATTATTTAAAATGATGTATTATGTAGTATTCTAATAGATGTATTAATTACTTTTGTGAATATGTGTGTGAATTAAATTTAAATCGCAAAATTCTATGATTTTCGAGGTGCGTAGAATCAAATGGCGCATACTGTATGTATCTTAATATTAGTGATACAATGTGTAAACTTTTGGTATTATTAAATCATCATTTTTACACCTTTTGCAGAAAAACAGATATCATTTTTATAAACTAACTTCGTCGCAATCAAATAAAAAAAAAAATAAGCTAACTTATTATTAGCCGAAAACCATTTATATCGACGCTAAAAATTGCCATGACTCAAATTTCACTACTCATACGCGATGAATAAAAAGAGAATATGCGCTTATCGTCGTGGGCGATACGTTGAGGGTGAAGATTATCCTGATATCTCTGATACTAGAGTTTCATGGAATTTTTGCCGAGGTGACCTATTGCACATGTACAACGGGATACACAGTTTATTTTTTTTTGTCTTATGTAAATAGTATGTTTCTGTTCTGTTTCTTATTTAAAAAAAAAATTGTATAATATGTTATGTAATTTTTTTTAATTTGTCAAATGCATGGCGCAACGGCGCTTGCTGTGATGCCATGTATTTTATATAGTTTTTGCCAATAAATAAATAAGATAAACGTTATCTTATCACAATCACACCTCGTTTAAACGCACGCTTCAAATCAAAAGAATGTTTTTCAAATTAAAATGCGTAGATAAGCGTTCGCGCTGATAGGTTTAATTACACCAGTCTGTAATTAACATCGACGCAATCAAGTTGTCTTTTTCATGCGTGACTTCAAATATGAATAATTATAGGGAAAATATCGATTTGTATATCTATACATGAGGAGGATGTATAAAGATACGATAAAACGTAATATACCATCATATTAATGGAATCTATGCCAATAAAGCCATATAACACTGGGTATTTTTAGACCCTCTTCATATAACGCTTAATTTTTCAGAGAGCGTCTTTGGAAGGTTAATACAGACAGAGATGTTATTAATTTGCCATAATATCAACTGCAAGATAAAAAAAAATGAAGAAATTCACAAACGGTCATCATAAAAGTATTAATTTATGTATGTTTGCTATTAAATATTTCGCAACTCTTCAACGATTATAGCGTCAGTATTTTACTGACGAAACTTCAGTTTGCATTTGAATTGCTAATTTAAAATTTTCTATTAATACATCATAAAGTGTAATGTACTATTTTAAAATTTATTTTCCATTGAAAAACCGTGCAATAAAAAAGTAAACAATCTTTATTTCAACTTCAAAACAAGGCTGAATACACACTTTTTATGTGAATGCAGATTTCGATGCGACGTGACATTTTTTGCACGCGTTGCATAATTTTACTGTCATTTATTTGTTTTTTTTTTGACAACGCTTAACCTTTCAAATATGCGATGTTCCATCACATTAAAATATGCATACATTATTGTGTACGAACAATTTATTGCACACTACTCATTACTGCAAATATTTGTGCAATTCAGTATTTGTGACGTACAGAATAAGGGTTTCCAATCCCGGGATCTCTAAGATTTAAAATACCCCAAGACTGCTCGTGAACCCTGTTGTGAGATATGAGAGTTTAAAGTTTTGATTGATGAATTCAAAAGAAAAAATCTCTTATAACAATGTGCAAGTAAAACTCTTTCAAATTACTCATTTTAAACATATTTTTTCACAGCTCAAACCATTATCTTAAGAAATAATGATCTTATTATGACATTCTAATAACTTGTGTAAAAAAGGGTGTAGATGAACTCCGGAATTCTGCTTATTCTGTAATTTAATATATGATTTTTATTGTTATACAAACTTTCCGACCAAAAGGTCATTTCGTTGCTCGTTCAAAAGGTAAGGTAGTGACTTGACGAGCCTCGGAATTAGTAACAATAGTCCCGAAGTTTTCAAGCTCAAACGAATTATTAAAATCGTAATATTTCGTGAACTTGCACGTGTCATCGTTCAAATACCGTGAGTTCGTCAGAAATATTTTTTTTGCTGCGTTTTGCATTGAAGACAGCGTCGAATATAAAAATCGTTGTATTGGAATGAATTAAGTGGGCGAAAAACATCAAGTAACAAAACTTGACCTCATTTATGGTGATAGATAATGTTTTAATGAGTGGCAAATAAAATTCTAAAATTGATCCCAATATCCTAGATGTTAATAGAATTGTCATACAATAACAATGTGAAGCTTAAAAAATGCTCCTCTTAGATATCATATATATAACCATGCATATTTTTAATTTAAATAAGTTCGTATTTGATTGAGGCCGATAGTCTCATGCATTATTATTCAAGACAATATTTTTGTCCTTAATATTAGATACCCAAATGAAATATAATATTCATAAAAAGATTGTAATATTAACTAAAGGGTATTTCAATAGGGACGCTCAAAATATGTTACTTTGTCCTGCTAAGTAGATTATTCATTGTTTAGTGGCCAAATTTGAGTCAACCAGTTTGGTAAATAATCGGCCAACACCTACTTGTACGTCATCAAAATACAATATCTAGTGAAAACATTGCTGCTGTGTGTGAAAGTGTACAGGAAAACCCAAGGCAGCTTATTTCTCGTTGTTCACAAGAACTTGGCTTTTCTGCGACTTCAACTTGGCGAATTTTGAATCGGGCCTTATGTCTGCACCCGTATAAAATCCAACTAACCGAGGAACTTCAGGTAAATGACCGCAGACAACGCCTGATTGGGCTCTGGAGCAGTTGGAAGTTTACCCAAATTTGTCAAAAAAGTCAACTTTAGCGACATGGCCCATTTTATAATGAATGGATATTGGCAAACATTTGATGCTTTATTCCATATTTAATGCCGTAAAATATACTTACAAATGAAATTAAAATTTAGTCGAAATCTCACAAACAACTTGTTTTATTTACATTTCAAAACTAAGCGTCCTTATAAAAAAAACCATTTTTTTCTAATGAAAATTGAAAATAATGAAAAATATCGAGCACTAATCAATATCCCAAATCCCGAGATCGACATATTACAATCTCGGAATTGGAAACCCTACACATTTCTAATGCAATACCTGTTCTTTTTATATATACATATTAGAGACATATGCATCAACAAAAAAATGTGTAATTTGTTTTGTCGAATTTATTTGATTACATGTTTTATTGCTTTGAATTAATATTTTGATTGTATGTTTATTCGTTTTTTAATGGCCGCGGTCGAATGAATAACGCTGACACTTTTCCATCATGATTCGATATAGAAATACAGATGAGTCCGTTGCATTGAGTCATCGGTCAAATGTGGATTCGAATCCAAATCACAAACTAAAAATAAAAAACTAAATCACATGAGGTGCATTAATTAGGCTTATGTTGGGTAGGGATTAGAGACTCGAATTCGAGTAATACTCGTAATTTATGAATGAAGACTTTAAAATATATATTTACAATGTTTAGCCATTGCGTTCAGCTGAGTCTTACACGTGGATTTGATTGTCGGGTAATATATTTTTAAATGATTTTCCCGTGTACTATGCTATGCGAGAATTTCTGTAGTTACTTTTGCTTTTGGGTCCTACTGACTTATCTTATCAATGACAAGTCTATGATGACAAAATAATATATTGTAAAATAATCTTATTATTTGCCGACTAATGGATTCAGCTGTGGCATCATCAATTAAATAGGATTATATATTTATTTATCATCTATTTATATACCCAAATTTGAATCGATAATATATATTCTGGAACATCTGACACTACTCGACTATACTCGAGTATTTAAAAAATTTACTACTCGATACTCGAGTAGTTGAGATGTCGAGTAATTGGATTCTCTAGTAGGGATACAAAATATTTTGTGATTACATATTTTATATATAAAACCGAAACGGGGGATGTATGTCTGTAATTCCCTTTTGCATTGTTGTTGCAAGTTCAAACAAACGAATTGATTTCGCTCGCGAAAGTTTCGACGAAATTGTTTTCGTTAAATGTAGACAGACTCCAATTACTCGAGTATCGAGTAGTACATACATATATAAAACCGAAACGGCGTATGTATGTCTGTGGGTCTGTAATTCCCTTTTGCATTGTTGGTCATTAAGTTGCCATAAAAACGAATATGGAAGAAAATATGTTTGATTTTTTTATCGGCGAAGACATTTAGTCAAAATGTAATAAATTAGTCTTCTACTGAACTTTTCCCGGCTTTTATTAAGATAATAATGTTTTTATTTACGTTCCTTAAGGTATTATTTGACATTTCTTTGACAGCAAATTAGATTTTTTCCTTGAATTTGGACATTTTAATGGGCGAGAATGGGGCTGTCAATATATGAAAGGGGCTGTGAAATGTCAATGCCAGTTAGAAATGTTCATTTTAATTCCATTTTAATTGACCTAGACTTTTTAATTTTGAAAAAAGTTGTTTCAACTTGGCCCGCTGAATTTACGCGCCGAGGTGAACATAACCCCAAACTGGTCCGAGCGAAGCCGGGTTCGAACACTAGTTATATAATATGCAATGAGCACGATTATTATGTTTCGATGTTAATTATAAAAATAACGAGTTTTTTTTTTAAATGACAACTGTCACTTCTTGTTAGATTTTTGTATTCTTCCAGTTTCCTTCGTCTCTAAGTTAATTGTTTTCTATTTAATTTCTTTGCATTCTTTTCCCATCACTGAAGGGAGAGCACATTCGCAGTTGAAGATTTCAGTTTACTTTTTAGTCTCTACCTATGGAGGATCATCGAGAAGAATAGCTCTTGGACTATATCGATTCTCTGATGCCTTCTTGACATAATTTTGCATTCAAGAGATTGTTGGGTTACAGTGTATGCCCACTGTCTTATGAAACTTAGAGGTTTCACGAGCAAACTCTCGAATAGTGGGTACAATTAATTCTCTGTGATCCACGCACGAACCATGGAGCATCGCGCACTTGCTCTTGTTAGATAGGCATTATTTAAAAAAACTTTTTTTGATATTCATCATAACTGATCATCGGTTGATTGTTCTCGCAGAGATCGAAACCGGCTCTGATCTTTGTAATATAAAATATGAATGTATTATTAAAATGAGTTTTTGATTTTTTTATATGAACAAAGATCACAGCATTGTAAAAAAATGAATCTTGGCAAGGCAGCTAACAAAAGAATCGAATCAGTACATAATCAACTTTAAAAGTTCTTGTCTGAACTCACTCACGTCCACGCATAATTTTTCACCTTTCATCAAACTCTGTGATAGCAGTTTTGATTTACAATAAGTATAGACGTTTAAATACAAGGAAAACATGTGGGAAAATCCTAAAATTGGGAAAATTAATGTGATCATAAAATAAATAGTTAAAAGAGAAAGTAAGATTAATTTACCTTGATTTTTAATTTATATTTTCAATCAACGTCATCTGCCGAATGGTTAAAATATTCACGACATCTGGGATCTGGAAAAGAAAGAGAAATATATCAAAAAATCGCTCAACACATAGTAAACATGTTTAAAACAATGACCTTCTTTTTAAAAGTAATCGTTTTTTAAAAATAGCACAATACAATATCAGATGATATTGCTCGCGATCCGCGAAACCGGTCCTGATCCCGACACATCTAATGTCGAAAAAAAATACAGTCTTTTGAATTTTGTACTTTTCAATGCGTTTTGTCGCTAACGACCCGGGTATCGTCTTTCGGAATCTTCAGGCATTTCAAGTGCACAAATATACTCAAAAATTTAAACGATTCAAATTCGCTATTGAAATTCCATCAAGCACCTTCAGTCGAAATTTGCCTTTTCAATTACCAAACTAACTACGTACACTATTTGTGCACACCGTAAACAACGTGTTAATTATATTTACCAAAAAACGTAATAACAATTCCACCATGTATGTATTGACAGTGAGCACCACAATAGTGAAGAAAAAAAATTACGACCCATAAGCGTACAAAAATTTTCAATGCGACCTTCCAAAAAAAAAAAAAAACCCCCGACTGACTCTAGGCCGGACTAATTAACGATTTCATTTCAAGCGCTTAATTATATCGTATGAAAACTCTTATCTCATCAATCTTTAAAAATAAAACTGATTCAAACAAATGCCTGCATTCATGAATAAAAATTATTTTTTACTTATAAAAATATGTAACTTGTCCCACATATTAAATCACATACAAAATTGCTATTGTGTTTTTAATCATTATCTGATTGAGCCTCGTACATAAAAGCGGACGCTTCACTTATCACTTTATAAAGATCGTAATTTTACCAAAAATATGTGTTTTAATTAACATAATGCTAACTCACTTTGAAATGATTCTAACTGACATTTTGGCAAAAAATTATCTTCTGGTCGGAAAATTTTGTATTAACCGTATTCGTAACTTCAGAGTCATATGTTATTGAATTAATTAAGAATTTCGACTAAAGGTGCGTGATGAAATTTCAATATCAAGTTTGATCGCTTGAATGTTTAATTTTTAAGTTTTGTCGCTAACGACCTGGGTTTCGCCTTTCGGCATCTTTAGGCATTTCAAGTGCACGAATATACTTGAACTGACCCGGGTCGTTAGCGACAATTAATTTAAATTTTGATATTGAAATTCTATCAAGCACCTTCAATAAAAATTCTTAATTTATTTTTTTTTGAATCAGGACCGGTTTCGCTCGTCACGCGCATGATGAAACAAAATCTTGTCCCTTTCAAAACTGTTAACTCTATTTATTTTTGAATATCAGTTTGCAACACACTACAATCAATATTAATGAATTAATTAAGAATTTCGACTGAATCGTTTGAACTTTGTACTTTTCCGTGAGTTTTGTCGATAATGACCTGGGTTTCGCCTTTCGGCATCTTCAGGCATTTCAAGTGCACGGATGTACTTAAACTATCAGTCAGCCGTCCACCGTCAGTTCAAGAACATACGTGAAACTGAAATGCCTGAAGATGCTGAAAAGCAGAAAGAGCGATAGCTGATCACAATTTTATCTTTTGTTATAAATAGTATGATCAATCCAAACTTCAATCGCTCATTTCTCAAAATAGGATCAAGAGCAGCTAAAACCTTTTCAAAGTAAGGTGTCAATATTTTAATGCGTAATATTTTTTAAACACAAGGTCAAACGCTATCTAACCACAGGACGATCTGAAATCATCTTTTTATTTACATTCGAAAAACTGGTTAGGCGACGTATTGCATCACACCTTATTTTCGTATAAGTTTTTTTTTGAATGAATCTGGTTTTCTAAACATAATTTTTGATTTTAGATCTTCAATTTTTGTATGACATCAATTTCAGCGGAGCGAAGTGAATATTTTTAGTTTTAAATACAATATAATATGATCCTTGAGAGGTGTAGTGAGACAAGTGAGTTAAGTCTAAAAATACTGAAACTTTTCTTTTTGGATACGGTGAAAAAAATAACAATTATTTTAAATTGAATAATAGCAGTGTTTTAAAAAAGTTCCAATTATCTTTATGTTTATATGGGCACCTGATATTTTTTCAAATGTTTCTTTTTGCAAGGTAGTCTTTGGAACGTAGATATATATCCCTCATGCAAAAAGATCGGGTGTACTCGAATGAAGGTAAAGTCTTATTATTATTTATTTAAATTTGAATTTTTTGAATTTTGTACTTTTCCATGAGTTTTGTCGCTAACGACCCAGGTTTCACCTCTCGGCATCTTCAGGCATTCCAAGTGCACGGATGTACTTGAACTGACGCGTAGTAAACAGTTTGTATCGTTTATTTATTTATTTATTTATTGGCAAAAAACTATTAAAAAATACATGGCATTACAGCAAGCGCCAATGCGCCATGCATTTGAGAAATTAATAAAGATTACATAAAATATTACACAAAAATAAGAAACAGAACAGAAACATATTATTTACATAAGAAAACATAATTTTTAAACAAAGCATCAAGTTCACTGCCGAAGATGTCATCATCAATAGGCAGCGCATTTATCAGCCGAATAGCCCTTGCAACTGGAGATTCAAAAGACCTACGTTTATATACAAAAATATAAGTAGATCACTAAGTTAAAAGGTTAATCCTAATGTTTCTCGTTATGAATTTAGGTATCACTTTATTTTTTAAACAACTATTATTAAGCCATAAATTTTGGCTAACAACACGAAACTTCAACACTAAATTACTGTAGAGTTCAGTCAATCTTGCCGTCATCCGTGCACTTGGAATGCCTGAAGATCCCGAGAGGCGAAACCTGGGTCGTTAGCGACATGGAAGAGTTCAAAAATCAAAAAATTCAAATTTGATATTGAAATTCCATCAAGCACCCTCAGTCGAAATACTTAATTTATTTTAATTCTACAGAAATTATTTTGTATATTTGTTGATAGCTATTTCGGCCTACGCCATCGTCAGAACTATGTTTAAGCCTGCATGTGATGACAGGATACACAATACATCTTTTTCTCTGTTCCACCTATTCTAGTTTTATATGGTAGAAATAAGTTATTAAATGTGACAAATTGATTTCATGTTTTTTTCGAAATGAAACATAATCTAGGTTTTTACTAAGTGGGAATAAACGCAAAATTAGTATTGTATCAAGTTGATTTATTTAAAATTGCATTAACGCTTATTAAAGGCTTCAGAAGTGGTGATGCATTAATGTTAGTCTGTTCATTAAGAATGTCATTGGATTGATTATACCTTTTAATTTATAATTGTTCCAATGCATTAACTTAGGGCCCTTATTAAAAAAATGTAAACAAATCGGTGTACTGAATTTAAATTTATGATATCTGATTACTTTGTGAGGTGGTTTTTCTCTTGGACGTTCAATCACGTTTTTACTTTTTACTTTTTTTTGTGGAACTATCTTAACATTTTAACATAACGTGGAAGCTTACTACATCAATTAACAGAAAAAATTGTTTCAAGAAATAATGATTGAAATAGTTCACAGCAAACATATCATTTAAGTCCTTGAGAATTGAAGTGAGCCAAGTAGCAAAATGATAAAACTTTTGTATTAGCGCAGAACATACTTTTATTTTATAAAGAAAAATAATATTTCAGTGTGTTTTCATTAATTTCACTTAATTTATATAATACTTTAAGAACTGAAGAATATTAAGCCGCATCTTACGCATTTTTCCAAAAAAGCCTCTAGGCTCACTCCACATCTCAGGGGCTCTCATTAAATAAATAAATACGAAAGGTTGAGGTTGTGTCGAGTACAAAAAAAAAATCCATACAAAATTTTGCGTGTGGCGTGGTTTATACTCGTTTTTCTGCCATAAAATTGCATCTTTTGCGTCATCGGCTGACTTTGACAAACGTAATGTTATTGTAATAATTTTCCATTCAATAAATGTATGTGAATCTTCGCTTTCTTCAATATTGCTATGTGGAAACGCTAGGATTTTATGTGTAAGTTGGTTTAAATATTTTGATATTTCTTATTGCTTGAATTAAAATCAGGGGATCAGCTCACTTTTGCACCACAACAAGATCAGTACCTGAAACCAATATTAGAATCCAATGACATCGCTACTGACAATAACGCACACCCAAGAGCGTTAGCTGCTCGGCTACATGACTGGCATATTAACTCATACAACTTCTATGTCTAGTTGGGCATCATAAAACTTAGTTGGAAGATTATTTTTTATTAATATTTAATTAACCTTATTCAAAAACCGTATAAATTGGATTGTGTGCCTAAGTTAAAGTTTTTAGCATGTAATAATGTGGTATATTTTTCGATATTTCGTTTTTCCATGCTAAATAACCCTGTGATATTAATCAATTTCTCAAATCTATTGAGGAATTTTTGGATGGAAAAAAATACTATATTGAGGAATGCAAAGGGTTAACACAACAAAGTACGCAAATACAGTCAAAAATATTTGTCTCGTTAGCAGAAGGGCATAGGAAATGAATTGCATTCGGAGACCTTCAGCGTGGCCGGATTCACGATGAAGATCGATGATGAAGATAGTCAAGTATTAATTCACTCATCCTCTTTCAAAAGGTAATCCATCTTTTATCAGTTTGACATCTTGAATAAAAGGAAGTAAAACAAGAAATAATAACCTCAATGCACGATATTTCATTGTTTGTCTATGATTTTGTTCGGCTGAGTCAAAAACAAGGTCGCGAATGATTGATATGTTAAGAGTTTTTTTACAAAACATATCAATTCGCATATATTTGGATAATAAGCACTTATTATAAGTATATTTGCTATCTTGAAGAAAATTTATTAAGTGGCTTAATATGTAAACCTTCAAAATACGGTCCCAAAAAAATTTGTCTTCCGAAGGGGGGTATATAAAATACCCCAGTGGTATGGGCTTCATTGGCATAGATTGCATTAAAAAATCTTACATGGTTAAAAAATATATATTCTACTCATTGAAAACGGATATGCCAATTAGCTAACCAATAGTTCTTGTATCCTTTTAATCTTTACTCACTTCGAAATACAAACTTTGAGCGGCTAAGTCACTAGCAGTTCTCGTAAAAAACATACGTTGAGCTAAACTTCGTGAAGAGTCCATAAACTCGACCTTGGAAGCGGACATATATATGTATATATATTGAGATGTCAGTTTCCAAAGTTGAACTACAATCAAATTTTAATAAATTTAATCATTCGAGTTGAATATATTATAGATATCGATTGAAACATCAATATTTTGCGAAAGTAGAATACGAGGATTCAAACCTGTCACCGGGCAACCGAATAGCAATAAATCTTTTATCATTAAGTGGCGGGACCTCTTGTATGCCTGAATAAACTTATTACTTATTTTAATATGAAGTTAGTGCTAACAATGTTTTATTAAAATACCATTCCAACAAGAATGGAGAGTGAAATGTCTAATTATCTTCAATGACTGTTTATCATTTGAATTAATTTATAAAATATTTGGCGGATCATCTCGAAGTAGGGTTGCCAACCGTCCCGGATTGACCGGGATCATCCCAGAAATATAACTTAATCCTGGTTGAATATCAAAAACTGTCCCGGAATTTCAGAGAAACCTATCGACCAATAAGCAGTGACAGTGAAAAACTTAAAAGTAATAAACAACATTATAATACGGAAAGAAAAATAACAATGTATTTTAGTTCTACATAAATTATTTTATATATTTGTTGATTGCTATTTCGGCTTACGCCTTCGTCAATACTAATAGTTCTGACGAAGGCGTAAGCCGAAATAGCAATCAACAAATATATAAAATAATTTATGTAGAACTAAAATACATTGTTATTTTTCTTTCCGTATTATAATGGAGTTCTACCAAGTAAATGCCTAATCAATCAATAAACAACATTATATTTATTCATTACGTTAGTTACACATATTTCTATATGGGGAGTGTGCCATTCTTTATTTGATAGACATCTTCTCGAGCCATTTTTGAAGGTAAACACGAATGTCTCTCAAAAGTTAGTAACGTCTCCTGCTAAAGAATTACACGAGGACGGTATAAATTATTTTGAATAAAAAAACGAGGAGTCGAACGCGAGACCTTGCAGATTGCGCGACATGTACATATTTTCTTTTGAGCAGAGTCGAACTCAGTGTTTTGAAACGCCATCTTGATAAAAAAAAGTAGAACTACTAGCCATACAGAATTAACATGGCAACAACATTTGATTGATTGAAACTTCGTTAGTTTAGTTACTGATTAGCTTAGATTAGTTTTGTGAAAACAGAAAAAGATAATTTTATATTTATTTACATTCTACCTCTAATTGAGCGAAACCAGTGTTGATAAAACAGAATAAATGTAAAATAATTACTTTAAACGTCAAAAAATACTTACACATTTTTTATACTTATACCACAATGAAGTAAATCGAAGATATATGTATTTTTAAGGCGACTTGTATAAATCGCCTTTATGGATAATAAAATGGTATTTCAATAGAAGATATTTAACGACAGCTGATTGTTTTTTCAATCGCCATTGCTCGCAAGGTAATGAATCTTTTGAAAGAGTCAATGGTTTGGTTCTTTATCTGTATATTTGAGTAGATTCCATTGACCACACCATAAAGAAGGACATAAGCGCAACAGTATTTAAGAAGATAATTATTAAATTATCTTTAATTATTACAATATTTGTTTTTTCACTATACAATATCAAAGTTGAAAACGAGAATAGAAAATAGGCTATCAGCCGTTCCTCGAAAAATATCCATTCATGAAATAGACTTTTTTTTTAATTGGGATTTCTGTGATATGGCCCTGGGATATGTTACAAGTATTGGTCATATTTATTATAAAAAGGTAGTATTGAATCTCTTGAAAATGAGGGTTGATTATATCAAATAAAAAATCTTATTTTAGATCGTAGATTAACATTTCGAATTCAGCAAATAATTGCCTTGTTACGGTTCTGGCCTCAGCTACTACATCAAAGAAAAAGTTGTTATTTTTTTTATAAAATTAAAGATTTATCTCTGTTTCAGCGTACCATCTTGGAAGGCATGGCCATCAACTATTTACTCAAGACTGGAAATAACAAAACCCAACGAGATAAATAAAAAAATACACTTTCAATTTAATGAAGATATGTTCTCAAACTTAATTATACTGATCTTATGTTCTCTTGACATCGAAAAACAAAGTATTTTAATTGAAGCTTCATCGAATAAATACCTTCAACCGATACGACACTATCGTAAAAAGATCTTTAATTATTTCCCAGCTATCAGCTCATAGCAGTAATGGGTATACATCAGGGGCTCTTAACCCAATGCCCGCGGATTTATGTGCGCCCGCTGAGCTATCTTCGTACGCCCGCGACAAAGTATGAAAAAACCAACCGAATTTTACTTTGATAGTATATTATTGAAATAACATCGCAAAAATTATGACCATTCATTTTATTTTACGAAGAATTTATAGTTACAATGTATTTTTATTTTTTATTTAACATAAATGTGTCGTATATTTTATAATTCTTTTACAATGGTAAATTTAAAAATAGTACATGAATGTAATACACAATTGTGATCTTACTTTGAAATGGTACTAACTGATATTTTGACCTAAAATGACTGTTTGGTCGAAAAGAGTTTTATTAATCGCATTCTATCATGTGTATTAACTTCAGAATCATCTGTTGTTGAATAATGGAGTTTTATTTGAATTTTTTTCACCGTATAATGATAAAATAAATATGCATATGTATATATGTTACAGTGAAACTGTATTCTCAGTGAAAATGTATCAAGTAATAGATTTGTATGACAATATAATTTCAATGGTCTCGATCATTGAAATTATTGGCCCAAGTCGATAATTTGCCGGCCTACAATTTTGGTTTGCCTCAATGAAACCAAATCAGCAAGTAGTCCCTTTCATAAAAAGAGAACCAGAGAAAAGCACAAACAAACATAGAGCTGAAGATAGGGTGGTCAAATTTAATTTCAATGACAGATTGGAGAAGAATATATTTTCACTGAGAATACAGTTTCACTGTAACATATACACTACTGAAGATGTGTGTTTCGAAAATCCGGCTTAGGCCGTCACTATTCTCCAATATCTCAAATGCGCTCGGAGTCCCAATAGGGCTAAAAACCCCTGATATAGATGATTAGATTTGCGGCGGCAAGTAATCTTAAAAAAATAGTTCGGTATACACACCTGTAATTATATGGTAACGCTTTAAAAGAAACTCGAAGTTATCAAAGTATTTTTTTCATTAATTCTTGCTGCCAAATTAGAGCACATCATTTTTAAGGTGTTTACTTTCAACTCTTAGTAGAAAGGTATTATACACAGTGACGTAGTGGGGGAGGGAGCGCTTGAGGTCAGCGATCCCACACTTTTTCCTAAGCGATTCGGAAAATTTGATAAATAATTATTATATTCAAACTGCAATATTATAAAATGATTTATGTAACTATTTAAGTATTAACTAAGTATTTCGACTGAGGGTGCTTGATGGAATTTCAATATCAAATTTGAATTTTTTGAATTTTGTACTTTTCCATGAGTTTTGTCGCTAACGACCCGGGTTTCGCCTTTCGGCATCTTCAGGCATTCCAAGTGCACGGATGTACTTGAACTGACCATTCAAGTACATCCGTGCGAAGTACATCGCTGTCAAGTACATCGCTGTCATTTCAAGTACATCCGTGCACTTGGAATGCCTAAAGATGCCGAAAGGCGAAACCCGGGTCGTTAGCGACAAAACTCATGGAAAAGTACAAAATACAAAAAATTCAAATTGTATTTAAGTATTGTATGAACGTTTTTTTAGAAACCTAAAATATCATAGCTAATCAGCGCTAACGTACATTTTCGTTAATTATTGCGTAACTGATCAGGACGGGTTTCGCTCATTGCGAGCATTATCAACATTTGACTCATACTAGAGTAGTGGTTCTCACGGAAAATTGCACTGTGGCCGCATCATCAACACAAATGGCCGTAAGGAAATGTCTGGTGGTCGCACCAAATTTTTGTTTTGTGTTTGTTGAATGTCAAATAGTAGGTCCATGTTTGCATGCAACATGGTTGTCAATTTACTATTGATATAAATTGCGTCCGAAATATCTAATTTTCGAGTCTTTGTTGACAAATTAACTTGAAAAAACAATTTTTTTCAAAGAAGCTGTCGGTGGCCGCCGCCAAGTCCTCTGGTGGCCGCACTTGAGAACTACTGTACTAGAGCATCTTAACTCAAGTTATTGTATAATTCTCTTTACGAACTTTTTCAAGATTGGGTTAATTCCAGAAAATTTAGTCACAGCTTTTTTCCATACCTTTACTTTACTACTATATTTTGAGTGTGCGAAGCGGGCTCGTAGTATCCTGGCTATGTTTCTGGATACCCTATTTCCATTTCTCTAATATAAGCTAGCGAAATATTAGCTATCTTAAAGGGATGCCCGGTCCGTGGTTCAGTGGTCAACGTCGTCGGCTACCGTGTCGAACCACCCGGGTTCGATTCCCGGTACGAGCAGATTTTTTCAGTCAATAAATTGATTTTTCTCATAGGCAATGGGTGTTTGTCCCTTCCCACCATACCAAAGCGCGATGCATAGTGACAGCGATTAGGTAACCACTAGTCTTGTCCTAGTCATCGTATCCTTTCCATCCCTACTGTCTTCGAAAAATAGAAGTTGACTTACAAGCTAATGATGAGATGAACTCCTTTAAGAGTCCATATGCTCCAAGTTGGGAAGGGACATGTTTTTTTAAAAAAAAGGTAATGTCAGCTGAAACTTTGTGTGAGCAAAACACTTAAGAAAACCCCTTACGAAAATGATTGTATTGGAATCATTAAAAAGGTTCAATTTTTATAAAGAATTGCTGCTAATGATTTTGAACAGGACCGGTTTCGCTCATCGCGAGCATTTTCAAGATTTAACCTGACATATGTACATATAAATAATAAAACTTTACATTATTGACACTTATATATAATATTTGCTCGATCTAGAATTTCGGAATACTTGCTTGACTTAATTTGACATTATTTAAATTTAATTTGACAATTTAAATATTTAAAGTTCTTCCATTTCTTTCGAAATAAACATTTTTCCGCATAAATAATATAAATAAAAATTATTGAATATTTCGATTATAAATTCATATATTCACAGTTCATGGGCATATGCTCCAAATATATAAATGCATTAGTTTTGATTTTGCATCACAAATATGCACACATTTGACCCAGAATTGACGATAGATTTAGCTACATTTAGAAATGATTTTAGTGTGAATAGAATTATTGTCAAAAAAGCAAAAAACACGTGCTTTTTTCAGCTACAAAACCATTAGAATAACAAAGTAAATATTTTAAATTTATTAAAACAATAAGACATGTTTGTTACTTATTCTACAGTAATTTTATGTAAATCAGGACTGGTTTCGCTCATCGTGAACATTTTCAACTGATAAGAATTTCTTCGATGGTTTCGGCGGTAACTTTGTGGAAGTTCATTTTAATATAAAATTTAAAATAACTTTGATTATTCCACGTATTGTGTAACTAATTGTGACACGTGTTTCGCCTCTTTCAGAGGCATCTTCAGACTTACTATCGCAAAGTTTGCTTAAGTAAAGCAAACTTTGCGATAGTGAGTTCGAAGATGCCTCTGAAAGAGGCGAAACACGTGTCACAATTAGTTACACAATACGTGGAATAATCAAAGTTATTTTAAATTTTATATTATATGATAAGAATTTCATTATTGTTTTAGATCAGTGATTTCACCCTTTTCGCGAGAAAGGCCAGATCAATTCTCAGATATTTCGAGGGCCGCATGGGTAAAAATGATTAAATTATCGACTGATTCAGTATTTATGTGGTCCGTTATTAAATGAAACGGTCAGTATTTATATAAAACGGTTAGTATTTGGATGAAGTGGTCAGTCATTTAAGATGAATTAATCATCTTTGATCAAATATGATCGGAAGAAGCAAATTTATAAGCAAGTGTAAGGCTTTCGATTTTTTTCTTGATTACTTACTACCCAACGCAAACCTAACCTTACCTAATCGTCCTACCAGTACTAATTAAAGACGGCTTATAGATATTTACTAACCTTTTACAAAAAATTACTGACCATTTTCCAATCATATACAGACCAAAAATAATTATTTACTGACCGTTTATATATTTATTACTGACCATTTCTTTTATAGTTACTGACCATTTATGAAATAAGATACTGACCAATAGTAAGTTGCCTTATTGTGATAAAACACTAACGCAAAATAAAACTATAATTATGTGATATAAAAATAGTTTCTAATTAAAAAATAAAGCACACAATCAAATAAAGAAAAGTAATATGCATGCAGATGGTATAATTTCATTTGAAAGCGGCTCGTTTCATTCATCAATACAACGCAGTATGCAAATTACAGATTAAAATACTTAGTATCGAGATTTCATCGACCGGTGTTCTTGAATGCTGATATTATTGCAACTTAAAAAAAAATGAGTCCATATATTTATATTTAAGTTATTTTGACCTCGATTTGACGTTTTGGGACCCGCGGCCACCAGATTGTGTCCGCTTGTGGCAGTGGATGACAACATTGCACCACTTTATAAAATTGTGCCATAAAGAAATGAAGTATGATAAAAATAATAAAAAAAAATATCGCATATTCTATATAAAATGCATTGGATCAGGACCGGTTTCGTAATAAAAATCTAATAATTTTTATCTGGAATAAGTATTAAAAATGTTTTATTATTTTTATTATCATGCCATTCCACCAAGTATGGACAGTGAACACCTTACAAGTGATAAATGAAGCATGGTTTGTGATATGTTTCTAATAATTTTGACATCAGAAAGAAACAGAACAGAAAGAAAATGTATTGTGTACCGTGTTTACAACAGTATATAAAGATAAGTAAATGCATGGTTAAACATAGTTCTGATTATGGCGTAAGCCGAAATAGCTATATCAACAATATATAAAATAATTTCTGTAGAACTAAAATACATTGCTATTTTTCTCACCGTGTTACTATAAATAAATAATTATTGGTGTACAGTGGAACCCCGATCTTACGTTCACGCATTATACGTTTTCCCGCGTGGTGCGTTCATTTTCTATAGTCCCAGCATTTAGTTCATATATAAAACTTTCCCGAATTCATCGTTTCCCACATTAATCGTTTGTTTTATACGGTCCCTTGAAAATCGTAGAATCAGGGTTTCACTGTACTCCGTGCCGTTGGTTTAGCACAGCTGCCTGTATTATGAGGCAGTGGATAGCCGTGGGACGGGTAAGCTAGTCAGTGAGCTACTCGGCCAATTCGCTGCCTTGCTTGCCTACCACTTACTAGTACATCCAACCGGATGCAAGTGAGAGTGACTCGTTATCATTGAGATGAGAATACGGTATCATAGTCGATCTGTTTTTTTAAGCCATTACTCGCCGGCCGGTAAAATTTCATGCATGAGAGTATCGTGAATCGTGACAGATGTGGTAGGATAAGGACACTAAGGAACTTTCCATACCATAACAATGTTTTTAAATAAATTTATATTGAACAAATTATTGCCAATAAATATTGAGAGTTCCTTAATAGTCGACACTTTACTTTGAAAACGTTCTGACTGCTGTTGACACTGTTTTGACATATGAGCGTTTGAAGTTTCGATTGATTAAAATTCACTTGTAACAATGATCAAGTAAAAATGTTTCAAATTACTTATTTTATGCATATTTTTTCACAACTCTTGCTGAGAAATAATGATCTTGATGATCTTATTATGGAAATTATTATGACCATGTTAGAACTTTGTCAAATAAATTTAGCAAAAAAAGTGTGCAGATGCGTGCCACTCTGGAATTCTGCTAACTCTATTATTCTACCATAGTCAATCCTGAAATTCATATAAATATGATAGAATGCGGTAAATACAAGCTTATCCGACCAAATGTCGATCTTGATGATCTAATGATGGCAACGATGATGACCATGTTAGAACTTTGTCAAATAAATTTAGTAAAAAAAGTGTGCAGATGCAGTACTACACTGGAATTCTGCTGGAACTCCGTTATTCAACCATAGATAATTCTGAAATTCATATATATGAATGAGAAGGTAATGGAGTGTCAACGTCGTTAGAATTGATTGCGGGGCACACGGGCTTGAATCTGAGTGCGAACTATTCGAGGCCATGGGTGTACGTCATGTCTAAAATCAACCCCCCCCCCAACATTCCCTCCAATCCGATCCAAACCCCAAACCTCACACCCAAACAGGGCGCCAACCACTAGCCGTGTTCTCTTATACCCACTGTCTTCAAAAAAGAAAGGTTGAACAACTGAATAAAGTGCAGTTGTCAATAAAAGCCGTGTGATGAGATTAGCCCCATTGGGGGCCATATGCTCCACATAAGGAGCGGATATGGATGTAAAAAATACCAAAACCCACAATCATGTTATATTTTTTAAATTAAAAAAACATTTGGCATTACATCTTAAGACAATGCGCCAAATATTGAGTAAGATGAGAAATTTTATGAATCAGTCAAGAAAAACTCAACGAAAAATTACATACACGTATCTCCAAGATCTGTTTCGCATAAAAAAATCTGGCCTTGTCTTGAACCCAGACACACTTGATCGCTAAGGCAAAGCTCTTGCCACTACACCAGAGAGACCAATTATCGCGGGTTTTAAGAGAATGCGATTGTAAATGGAAGGAAAAAATTACTTTTAATTGAGAAGATCAAAGATCATCTTACACTCAACAAAAAAACCTCTTTAAAAAGTTAAAATCATTAAAACTTTCAAATATTTTAATAACATTATCGTTGTTACACATCAATAATTGTTTCAGTTTAAAAAAGACTTTCAATTTTCTTTGCAAATATCAAAAGTGCCTCTCTTTTGTTTCGAATGATCAAACAATGAAACAAAAACACAAAAAAAGAACGATTCAATTTTGAAGATGGAATAATTTCAAATTTTACAACCAGAGATAGTCTAGTGAATCTTTTATTCGATGAGAATTTATTATTTAATTACGTTAGCGACTTAATTAGGTTTATTGTTTTATTTTGATTAATATTTCCGACTCTTACAATCAAATTTATTAAGTTCATTGCCATTGATCTTATTTTACTGTTTGATTTTACTAAAAAATCAGTGAAATAAAAACACAATATAAATCAAACTGTTTTCTGTTTTATTGAAATAAGTGGCTTTGTAGTTAATTGCTAATCACTTTTAAGGTGTTCACTGTCAATACTTAGTGGAAAGGCATTATAATAAAAATAATAATACATTTTTAGTACTTTTTTCACATAAAATTTATTTGATCAGGACCGGTTTCGCAGCATCATTTGACAATGATCGCCATGAGTGGAAAAAGTACTAAAAATGTATTATTATTTTTATTAATTGCTAATGCTCTAGATAGTTTTCAATTTCAAATGACAACAGTCAAACTAGGATAACATTCAGCATAAGACCCGAAATCAAGTCGAGGAGAAAATAGTATTAACCACACACATTATAAAGTTTAACAAAACCGATAATTGTACTTGGAAGCTTTTGATTTTTCAGAGGAACGGTAGCGATAAGCATCATAAATTTATAGTGTGTGATATTTTTTTGATAGCTTACAAATTGTACTTTTTTCGCTTTTCCATTATTTTTATTCGATCTGGCAATTTTTTTTATTCATTTTGGCAAACTTTTTTTATTATGATTATTAATAACAGAAGTCTTTGCGCAAAACTGCGCGTTACTCAGTTGCTCAAATAAATGGCATCAGTACACGAATATAAGCATTACTATAAAATGTATTAAATTTGAATTAACTTGGTAGAACTCCATTATAATTCGATGAAAAAAATATCAATTATTTTAGTTCGCAAAAAATATTTAGTATATGTATAGTTGATAGTGAGACGACCAGGGTTTCTTCCTGATCTTACTGCGTCAGACAGCGTCATTCTAAGGCGTTCGTCGACGGAACTTTAGTTTGTTTTGAGGATGGGGTATTAAATGTGATTTTATGTAAAGATTTCAAACGGTTTCTCTTTGCCGTAAATCAAATATCCCAAATAAAAGGCTAGTTTAATTGTTGTTTTCAATTTTGATTATCAGTTACAAAAAAAACACAGATATAATTGTAGTTGCGACTATATTTCAAAGCGTAAGACCAAATGAATATGTGACTTCCTCCTGTCCGACCAGGAGGGCAATACAGCTATCGGCCTTTTTCCGAACGGTTATTCAACTGACGCATATTTCGCGGTTATTTTATTTGACAGCCACATTTATACCCGTGATTCTAGTATGAAAAACAGCTCGACCAATCAACGCAAAGCATTCTGGCCTGAGCTGAATTCAACCAATCACTGCGAAGGCGTCGCAATGAGTCGGTTACATGAATTTATAACAATTTGAATGCATTTATTCGCGTTATATTACTCGTTTGGTCTTATTATTATTGATTGAGGTGATAAATAAGATCGTCCGAGAGAGTTCTGATACCCTACAACATCATGCGGTATCAATAGCTATTTCGGCTTACGCCCTGAGGTAGTGGTTACTGACGTAGAAGAGGTACACAATACACCTTCTCATCTATTTTAACGGCTTTAGTTTGTTTTGAAAAATATATTATTAAATGTGATCTTATGTATTTCTTAAAATAGTCCGGGCTTGTTGAGTGATAATGAAATCAAATTAGTTTTAAATAAAGGTGATTAAAGGTAAAATTGCATTTAGCCTTCTGTAATGGTCTGAGTAACAGTGATGGAATAATATTCGATTTGAATCGTTTAAATGTTGTCACTGCCGATCTGGATTTCACCTTTTGTCATCTTCAGGCATTTCAAGTGCACGAATGAACTTAAACTGACATTCAGTCGAAACCCTGAATTAGATAATAATATTGTTATGAAGCATAAAAGAAATACAAATCTTTTTCCGAAAAACTAGTATATTCGACTTAACGCATATTGCCAGAGCGGTGGCGGTGTACAAAACTTAAGTCCAGTGATAAAAAGCCTAAGTATATGTACCTACCTATATTAAAAACACATTCATAAGAAATTCCATAGACGGAAGGCATCGAACCCTAGCCTCGACAGATACAATCTGATTTTATTCTAATGTCATTGAATAAAAGCGGAGAGGAGAACGATTCCGAACTTTTAGCATTTTTGTGTTTCGATAAAAATATTAAACATAAATTTAATTTTACAAAGATATCGGCTTCTTTAATAACAAAATCTTAAAAGAATTAGTTTCGAAACAAATTCTAGAATGTTTATACAGATCATTTCTAACATTTAGAAGCAAGATTAACCTTATTTTTATTCCACAGCATAAAAAATTATTATTTATGAGGTTGTCTCATATTTATTTGCTTTTTTTGCGTGTAGCTTTAAGAGGTTAAACCAGTCAAACTCAACCTTTTTTTCGTCCGGGCCGCATTCTGATCTGTGCTTCGCTATGTGGGCCGCAACATATTTATAGTAAACTGGAAATACACTTGGGCCTCGTATAACACGGTTTTATACAACACGGATGTATAAAATGTGATATATTTTTATACAACACGGTTTAAGGTGTTATACGAGGCCCAAGTGTATACATATGTGTATTCTTGTATATTTCAAAATAAAAAAACGTATAAAGTATACAAAAATACTAATGTATCCAAAATCTTAAATCGCTTACTTAAAAATGAATGGGAATTTTGATATTGAGTCAAACGTTTAACTATTTTCGTCAAATCAGGTTCCTGATTACTACAGGTTACTCTTAATTAATACTTCATCTAGGTGAGAATCAGTAAGCCGATTTTTATATACGCTCTTCGCGAATTTGATTTTAGAATATGACAAGTCACAGAGATACGTAGATGAGAATAATGTGAGCAGAGCTTGGGCACATTTTTGTACCAACCGATTGAAACACAATATTGAAAACAACACCAAAAAAGTATTAGGTGACTATAATTATTTTGGGCCGCACATAAGAGGTGATTAGGCAGCATGCGGCCCGTGTGCCGCAGGTTGAGTATGGCTGGGTTAAACAAAAAAGCACAGATTTGGGTTCTTTAATATCTGTGAACTGTAACTGGATGTATTTCAAGTCGTTAAGCAAACTTCTGGGCCGTTAATCTTAGATTTGCTTCAATAATCACTCTTAGGTAAATATTTAGTTTACTTTTTCATATATAGCCAAACTTTCTACAGCAACGAGATAACTAAATAGATAGATAAACTTAAAGGACGTACAGAAAAATATTTTTTGAATCCACATATTTATAAATAATAGTACGATACATATAATATGTTTTATCGCTTTATAGCAGATAGTGCTGTATGAGGGTTGACTGATTAAATTAATGTTTAATATTTCACGAAGTCTGGGTTTATTGAGTAATGAACGTAAATTAATTATAAAGTAAACGTTTCATTTGTATGAATAAATATAGTATATATCTCTATGAAGAATTGATAATTGACACCATAAACAAAATTTACCTTTTTTTTAAAATGTGTTTTTTCCATGGGTAAGTATCTAATACGAGTTTTGGTCAGTAATTTAAATAAATGGTCAGTATCCATTGACCGCAAAACCGCTTAAAAGCAGAGGGTTCTGCAGCAGGGTTAACTGTATAATGTGTTTACACAAAAAATTGAACTGTTGTTTTCTAATTTTATTTAAAGTTGGACAAGCTCATCTCTCGTAGATGAATATGTTTTTTTATAAATGCAGAGCAATGAAAGTGTTTTGTTGTTAGAATAAGAAAATGTATTTCTATGAAGAATTTTGTACCGACAATAAGCTTATAAATCATTTGAACTGTGATTATTGTAATACGAGAATAGTTCTATTGAAGTTTCGTTATGGCTTACCAAGTTAAGTTAAGTTAAGTTTATTTTTAACAAAAAGGTGTCATTTCCGATGTGTCATTATCAACAAATAACTGTCGATTAGAACTTCTATATCTCATTTAATCATGATTTAGTTTAGTATTTTTTGGCACCTTCACTTTTTAATGTTTGAATGATACGTTTGCGCAAAACGTAGCCTACGATTATTATGTGTTCGTCCAATAGTTATTTGAATTAATCCATGCTGAATGCAATTCAAAATTCAAAAAAGTCAGCTTTTTTCTATGTCTAGGTAGAATATGTATGCAAACTAAAAATATCAGGTGACAAAACTGCAACTCATTAATGGTGACTATAGTTCTGACTAGAGACTCCAATTCGAGTATCGAGTACTCGATACTCGAGTATACTCGTCCATTTTTCAAGTACTCGATACTCGAGAAGTTTGAAAAATACTCGAGTAATACTCGTTATATATAAATGAAGATTTAATTCCAAATTTTATTTTGTTATAAGCGGCGGACAGAAAAAATAGATTGCAAAATTTAATTGATTGTTTACTTTTAAGCCAAAGTCCACAGCAAGAGTTTTTTCTACTGCTGGAATAAAAAAAACAAAACCTCGAAACGAGGAAATTAAAATTTTAGACGTTTAATTCTCTTTTATTTTTAAATCATCTGTTTCATAAATTGAAATAAATGTAATAATGAAATAGATCTAAGCTTATTTATTTTTTTATCATCTATTGATAGACACAAATTTGAAGAAATAATATATATTTTGGTACATCTGAAACTACTCGAGTATACTCGAGTACTCGAGTATTTTAAACTTTTACTACTCGATACTCGAGTAGTTGTGATGGCGAGTAATTGGAGTCTCTAGTTCTGACGAAGGCGTAAGCCGAAATAGCTATCAACAAATATATAAGATAATTTATGTAGAACTAAAATACATTGTTGTTTTTCTTACCTTATTATAATGGAGTTCTACCAAGTAAATGCCTACTCAATCAATAAAGTGATAAATAATGTTTTAATGAGTACAAAATACATACAATTCTAAAATTGATCCTTACATCCTGGATGGTAATGGATTTGTCGTCAATAAAAATGTTTAATATTTCCAATAATACGTCCTCATTTTAACAATTTTTCGACTGAGGGTGCTTGTTGGAATTTCAATATCAAATTTAAATTGTTTGAATTTTGTACTTTCCATGAGTTTTGTCATTTACGACCCGGGTTTTCGCCTTGCGGCATCTTCAGCCATTTCAAGTGCACGGATGTACTTGACCTGTCGCGTATTTAACAGTTTGTGTCGTTTATGTACAAAAATAGTCTAACTAAGTTAAAATTGCTATTAAAATGTAAATTAGCGAAAATTTTATGTAAACAAGTTTCAATAAATTAAGTGGGTTTGTTATAATTATTGGGATTTTTGAAAATTCTTATGACCAGATAATAAATATAGGAATATCTCAAATAAACTTATAAGAATATCTAAGATAAAACCCTAGAAAATGCAATATCAATATGTAATTGGTATTGCATTTTTTCTGCTTGTAATTAATTCACATGTATACCAAATGTCTAACATCAGCTTTCGATGTTTCATATTGTAAAACTTTCATTAATAAACACAACTACATGCTTTCACTAATAAATAATATCGCTAATGACGTTTTAATCTGCAACCAATAACGGTTTGTAGCCAGATACAATGCGGATAATAATTATTACAGGCAATTTAATAAGTTCGTATGTGGGCCTCGATTGCTATTTGTGATGAAATTAATAATTGGAGTCTTAAGCGACCACAATTTTTCTCTATTTAATTGTATTTATAAAATTCCAAGACTTGCATTACAAATATTGAATGAGAAACAATGGTAAATAATTTACTTGTAATGTGCCAACTGCCAATTGTGCTTAGTAGAAAAGCAATATATATTATATATCAAAAAAATATGTTTGTTTGTTTGTCCCGTATGCGTTCCTATACCGTTCATAAGATTGCGATAAAACTTTGGTGAGTAGTTGTGCGGATGCCCGCGTCATAAATTTAATTAAATTTTATAATATAAAACCAAAAATAGCTTTGATTATTCCACGTATTGTGTTACTAATTGTGACACATGTTTCACCTCTTTCAGAGGAAAATCTGGCTACAAATTGCCAGGATTCAAACTTTACTGCCCATACGCGATAAGATAACTTTATCTGATCTCAAATGCGCCTCGTTCAAACGTAGGTTTCAAATCAAATGGATGCTTTTTACTTTTAAAGGCGTAGACTAGCGCTCGCGCTTATAGTTTTGATAACGTCAGTCTGTCATAAATATCAACGTGAACGCGTCGCCTCTTTCACTTGTGACTTTAAATATGAATAAATATACGAAATAATCGATTTTTATATATATTTTTTAAAATATGTCAAAGCATAATATAACATTTGCTTAGTACAAACTATGCCAATAAAGCCATACCACTGGGGTGTGCTTAATTAAAACCCCTTCGAGTCGTACGTTATATTTTAAGGGACCGAATTTGGAAGGTTAAAGTATACACTATTGAGTCGAGTTTTGAACTTACAAGCTCAATTGCAACATTTTCGAGCTAACAATTTGGCAATTTAAAAAACATCCTCAAGTAACGAAAGTCTTGCACCGCGTTAACAATAGTTACAAAAAACTGTTTGCTCGTTAAAAGACTTCGAGCAATAGACTGTAATCAATCATATGAAATGTATCTCGGGTATTACGAGCAATTCATAATGAAATGAGCGTAAAATATGGACCCCACGCCTTCTTTTATTAATGGTTATAATGACTACAATAGCTAGTTAGTGGTTAGATAAAAATAAAACAAAAAAGTAGCAAAACGAACAATCTCCGGGTCTTGGGTAAATATTTTTCAGAGCCGCATTTAGATGTTATACGAAATATAACAAGACGCTTATAATCTACAGATGTGTATAAGTTCAGATAAAATTGAGGACCCGCCTGTCTGTCTGGTGCGTATACTAATAAATCAGAAGGTTTCAAATACGTGAGAAGGCCACATATAGCTGTCCATGTGAGAAGCATGGATTTTCAAATTTAATTTACACACTTGTATCGATTGTTCCTGTGCTTTGTTGATGGTCATTTCGAACTCTGGAAACTGTAAACGTTTCAATGTGAATGGCACATCTGTCCGAATCAATGGGATGCGTGGCAACTGCTGATTGAACTGGCAATTGCTCATTATCGTTTTCACTGAAAGCCTGGTACTTTTACGGCCGTCCGCAGAATAACTCACCAAAGTCTTATCGTAAACGAATAAACGTTAAAGGAACGCATACGGGACAAACCGACAAACACGCTGGCATTCATTTTTATATATCTAATATATAAAAGTCAAAGATTGTTTGTTCGTTTTGCGTTGCCATACCGTTCATCCTATTGCGATAAAACTTTCTCAATTTATTGCTTGCACTTGCGCGAAGGTTGAAGGCGTAGTAAAATCAACTTATATTTTAAAATCAATGTTTTTTCATATTGCCATACCGTTCATTTTGACAAATTATTGTTGCACTTGGCAAATGTTATAGGCATAGTACAATTAACTTTGAGTAGGTGGAGCGTGAAGACAATCGGCCAAAAGACAAACAGCAAACCTCAAACGGCAAATGTCATCGATACCGATCAATGTTAGTGAAATGAAATCGAAATTATTTATCTAAAATATTCTGCTTCCGAAAGCACTTCAATAAACACTAATTTTTTCTTTCTTTGGGTGGCATTGCAACGCTTGCTCAATACTATTATATTTTACTTAATATGTTTTTCAATTTGACATTTCGTTTATCGCAAACATTTCCTAGATACACTCCTGTTTCATAAAACATGTTATCGTTTTGTTACACTTAACTAAAGCCATTTTGACAGAGCACCTATCATTTTTTACTTTCTCCGGTCGAGTTTTTAACTCGCCCAACACTAGCCTAAAATAAAACTACTTTACTGTACTTTCGCGGCGTAGGGCTACTTTTCATTTCATCGATACGAATCAATTGTGTTTTATCAACATATTATAAGCACCGTCGCTAACAACAGACACAGTGCAGTTCTGACCACATGGTGAAACTGCTGCAATAGGTAAATTATGGATGGTCACGGGACAGAATCCCAAATCCTCTCGAGCTAAGCTCTAAAAAATTACACACGCTGGCTTATAATTTTATGTTTTGACTTTACTCTTTGAGTTCTTGTGGTTTATTATAAAATGTGGAATCAAAATGATTAAATCTGAAGAATATTACTGATTATTGTATGAGTTCTGAAAGAAGAATTTGTTTTTTAATATTAGCCTATAATAAAATTATTCTTTTTATTTTAAACATATAATAAACTTATGTGACTGTCTCTATCTGTATAATATATTCATTTGTGTAGTTTGTGGTTGCATTTTTGCTCCTGTAAATTAAAACAACTCGATTTCATACTTATTACGAAGTATTCTTTAGGATCTTCCATTAAAATAAATTTTAAAATTAAAGTCGAAACATTTAAAAAAAAATCGTAAGCCTTACATTCATTTCATTTAATGTGCTTATTTTTCATAAATCTTTACAAAAATTCTGTCCCGCGACCATATATTGATAATTTACCCTGCAATATACACTAGGGGGCTCATATAACACGGATGTATAAATTGTTACATATTTTTATATAACACGGTTTAAGGAACAAAAATAACAATACAAATTTGTCGTGGTTTGATGAAGAAGGTTTTTATGACATGGATATTCATGACATCCAAGAAATATTTTGTAGAATCGTATGTACGTTGAACGAAGAAGAATTATTCGAAATGTTGGATGAACCTACCACAATCAATGTTGCAGCGAATAACCTACATGTTTCAGATTAAAAACAAATAAATGACGGCCTGGAATTGGCTATTAAATTAGATTTTTTACTTTTAAAATAATCCTATAATGGAATTTGAAATTCAAGAGGGAATAATTTGGAACCTTATAAGGACATTCGATATCTTTTTGGAACGCAAACCCTTATTTTGGATGAACTTCAAACCTTGTATATCACGGATTTGTATTACACGACGTTTTTGTGGAACCATATAACCGTGTTATAAGAGGGCCAAGTGTATTAGAATCGACACTTAAAAGTAAAATCTACGAGTATACCTTGACACCTCCTAGTATGGTAGGACATCAGCACTCTCTCGAACGATCTTTTGTTCGCCTCAGTCAATGAGTTTAAGATATCAGGAAATAAATTCATTCTTGTAATACGGGCGGCTCGCTCCCAAATGTCTCTGGCTGTGTCACTTCGAGTGCACGGTATCTCATATTAAGTGCAATAACCCATAAATAAAATTGCTTATCTCGCTTGACGCCCGACAATGCATGTGTTTAATAAAAAGTTCGTTTAGGCGATAAATAATTCCTTATCGGCGGGCGCACGTGTTAACGATTTTTGAAACGGCCATTGTTTTTTCTTTCTAAAGTAACCGTTTGTTTTCATACAGCAGTGAGAGATTGGACGGCATTGAGAATGCACGCGCCTAATCCTCTCCCTAAGAATTAAATTCGAGTCAAATTCCTGATATCTTCTTCGCTATCGTAATATTTGTGTGTTGTATAACGTCTGTGTAAACTATAAACAATTAAATAATGGATGCTAACCGCAACCACATAACGCTTTGAGATCGTCTTTTCTTTATAAGAGTACCATGTTTCTCCTACTCCGTCCCCAAAATACCTCTTCCTGAGTGTCGAATAGGAGGCTCCTTCTCGATTTACGAGGAAGCCGGAATAAAGGTCTTCTCAACCTGAACTTAAATCAAAATTTTCGATGAAATAATCTTATTTAAACAACTTCTATAATTTAATATGTAATTTTTTCTCTCTGTTCTTATGGCTACAATTTGTAATTTTTATTATGTGTATACAAGTACATATGTATGTATGTACGTATATTTAAATAAATTTGTCAAATGCATGGTATTTTTAAATAAATAAATATATCTTTTGAACTTTTCCATGAGTTGTGTCGCTAGCGACCCGGGTTTCATTTGTCAATCTTCGGAAGTTCAAGTTCACTCGTGAACTTGAAATCCCACAAGATGCTGAAACACGCAACCTGAGTCGTTAACAAATAAAATCACTTTTACAGCTGAGTCAGCTCACTTTTTCGTCTCTACCTATGGAGGGTCATCGAGAAGAATAGATCTCGGTCTACATCGATTTTCTGATGCCTTCTCGACACAATTCTGCAGGCAAGAGATTTTTGGGTTACAATGAAGGCCCACTGATTTATGAAACTTTTTAGAGGTTTCATGAACGAACTCGCGAATAGTGTGCAGTAATGAACTGATTTGAAATTTGACACTGCAGTTCAAATATAATATTACTCATTATGGTTGAGATACTATAAATTGACTTCAGCATGACAAATTACGACTGATTATATTTAATTAAAAATTTATAAATTAAAACTCTTTAGTGTAGCCCTGTCGGTGAATTAAGCCTGAAGTAAAGTTGCACAACCCCACTTTCCCCTTTCTCGAGCCGGAGGGCACGGAGTTCGAATCCCACTCGAAGCCACCTGCGAGATGCAGTCATAAAGCCGTACGCGCACAATTAATAAAACCGCAATGAACATTTAATAACGATGAGAATTTCTCATCGCGCAATATTCATAATTTCAATTTCACATCGCAAAAAGAAGATTTTTCTTTTTTTACTATAAAAAATGTTAAATGATATCAAATTTGAATCGTTTCCATTATGTTGTCCCATGTTTCTTTCGCTAGTGACCCGGGTTTTGCCACTTGGCAATTTCGTGCATTTTAAATGGAACTAAACCTCATAACAACACATGAGCACGAAGCATATGGACCAACCTCCTTCTCAATCTCTCTTTTTGAAAGGATTGAAAGGATACGAGGAGGAGGATAGGCTAGTGGTTGGCTAATCACTATTGCTAGGGTGGAAAGGGATTTTTAATAATACAAAAACCCATTGTCCTCGAACAGAATCGATCAATCAACTGAAAAAATCTACTCGTACAATGACTACTCGGACCCGAGCGTTCCGACACTAAAGCCGACGACGTTGACCACTGCACCACGGACCATGCTGAATTGGAATAACTTAATTACTCTTTTATTTTCAACAAATAAATTAGGTTACCAAAGCATCGCATTCAAACACAATGAAAAAACAATTTCTTGCAGAAAAAATAGATAACATTTATTATTGGTGAACCCTGTTGTTTGGCTCTCCTGAAAAGTAAGGAAAAATGAGTAAGGTTTATCTGTGTCGTATGAGCTGATTGGCGATAGCTTTAATACCATGTATCATCTCTTTCACTTAAAAAAATAACGAAAAACTTCTGAACTATATATGTATGTATGTATACTAAAGAACTTCTATCAATACGTATGTAGAAAAACACATTAATATTTAAATGTCCACAGATTCTAAACATGTTTCAGGTATAAATCAATTTATATTAATAAAAAATACTGTAACAAAAAAAAAAGAAGCTACACGGAGGCAAAAAAAAACATACTTTGTATTGTATCTAATCTTCTATAGACATTTGCTTTTTGAGGCATAAAGAAACGTTCGATGCAATCTCTTTTCCGTGTTTTGTATGAAATTAATTCGGGACTGCTAGAAATGACGACACAAACGGGAAAACGATTATTCAGGAACGATAGATAGAGATTGTCAAATAAAGGCAGTGCGCGGCTAGCTTTACATTTACTTGCATTCGACTCATCCAAGAAAACGCAGGAAATGGATGCATTCTTCGATGCACTTATACCTTGCTTTATACCATTTCTTGCTTCACAGCGCTATTCACAAAGCACTACCGCGTTCTTTCTTCGTTTGCAACATCATTCATTTCGAACGCTTTTTTTCGTACTTTCTAATCAAACATCACTGCAGTTTGATCTGTTGTCATTTTTCATCTCACGCTGGATGTTCATAAATATTCCATTGTTAATGTATATAATAATA
This sequence comes from Himalopsyche kuldschensis, assembly GCA_028554975.1. NCBI lineage: Eukaryota > Metazoa > Arthropoda > Insecta > Trichoptera > Rhyacophilidae > Himalopsyche > Himalopsyche kuldschensis. Next base: position 84,027 of record JAHFWI010000031.1, on the reverse strand, counting down.
ATACTGATAATAAAAATAAGGTAACTTTGGATATATGGTCACGGGACCGAATCCCAATCCTGTTGAGTTTAGCTCAAAAAATGTATACAAACTGGCTTAGCTTTTTTAAAGAACTCTTTGAGTTCTTGTGGATTATAAAAATGTGGAATCAAAATGATTAAATCTGAAGAATATTACTGATTATGGTATGAGTTCTGACAGAAGAATTTGATTTTTTAATATTAGCCTAGAATAAAATTATTCTTTTTATTTTAAACAAATAATAAACTTATGTGCCTGTCTCTATCTGTATAATATTATTATTTGTGTAGTTTGTGGTTGCATTTTTGCTCCTGTAAATTAAAACCACTCGTTACTAATTAACGTAACTAAGTATTCTATAGGATATTCTATTATAATAAATTTAAAAATTAACACTTACATTCATTTCATTTAATGTGCTTATTTTTCATAAATCTTTACAAAAATTCTGTCCCGTGACCACATATATCCATAATTTACCAAAAATAATAACACATTTTTAATACTTACTCCACATTGAATTTGTTGGAATCAGGACCGGTTTCAGTTGTGACAAGCCTTTATCAACTGTCAGTTAATAATTTATGACGAGCGAAACCGGTCCTTATCCCAAATATTCAATGTAGAATAAGTACAAATAATGTGTAATTATTTTTATTATAATACCACTCCACTAACTATTGACAGTGAACACCCAAAAAGTGGTAAAGATAATGATTTATTGAATTGGCATTAACTCAGTAGCACTCTTATTATTAAAGCACGGTGGAAAAATTTGAATGTAGGGTGACTGCGATAGAAAGTTGAACGACTATAGTAATTGGACACTTCAACCTTTAACCGTCCAAAATAAATAATTGATTGGAATTCTCATCGGTGTGAATTAGACAAGTAAATTTAATGCTATTTATAAAATATTCACGAATGACTTTCAATTCATTATTATGTTTCAAAAAAAAAATTCAAATAATTAACAATAAAAAACAACGCTTACTTAATATACAATTTTAAATAACTATGATTATTCCACGTATCGTGCTACTAACTGTGACACGTGTTTCGCCTCTTTCAGAGACATCTTCGAACTTACTATCGCAAAGTTTGCTTAAGTAATGAAGCAAGATTGATTCTAATATTTTAAAATGATAAAATTACAAAATGGACTTTGGGATTTTTCCTATTTACGGGAAGCAAGGAGGGGGTTATAGAATCGAAACAAATCAAACAAATAATTATACTTACTAATGACGTAAGCATAACAAATTTGATATTAAAATGAACTTCCACAAAGTTACCGCCGAAACTATCGAAAGTATTTTTTTTTTAAAGAAATAAAAAATATTTGACATTACAACTTACGCCAATGCGCCAAATATTCTTAATTGTGAAAGTCATACGAGATTAACTCGATGATAAATAATGAATCAGTTGTGCACAAAATCAACGATAGATAACATACACCCAGCCCAAGATCTTTTTTTTTTTTCAATTGAAAAAAGTTGACCTTGCCGGGAATTGAACCCGGGTCTCCAGATCACTAGGACAAAGCTCTTGCCACTAGACCACAGGGACCGACAATTACAACAATATAAACGAATACTTGTTGGAACACGTAGAAATAGACATCAGATTAATAGCGAACTCGTATTGGATAATACGTCAAAATAGTAAAAACCGTCAGTATGCGTATTTACTAATCTCTTTTCAATTCATTGTACAGAAACACCAGTTAAATTTTGTATAGTTAATAATATGTTAGTAAACATCGTCAAGTTGTGATAGGAAGAAATAAGTTGGTAAACTGATGCCTAAGACGGATGGACATCGCTTTCTCTGAAGATTGCCTTAGGCGTTTTTAGTGATAGCTCTTCTCTTAACCCCTTAAGCACCAATTTAATTTATCTTCAATATTAAAGTATACGATAAATTAAATTTAATTTAATTCACTGCCAATAATGCATGGACGGTTGTTGTAGAAAAAAAACTATTACTTTCTATATTCAGCGATAATTTGTTTTTTCAAATTACAATTTTATTTAAATGTCGGCTACTTAGTTTAAATGTTGACGGATGCAAAATCAAATTACGTTTTTTTTTTCAATTTAACATTAGAGATTTGGCTCATTGTTTTTCTCTTTGAGTTGAACTAGGATCAAAATATTCCGCTCCCAATGTGAAGCATATAGACTCCTAATGGAGAATTCTTTACATTCTTTTCCAAGGCAACTTCTAGAAAATCGGTCGCTCAACCACATTTTGTTTAGTTCAATAAGAGTAGAGATAGAAAGGATACGGCTAGGACTAGACCAGTCATATTCAACCTATTTTTCCTCCGGGCCGCATTTCGACTTTTACTTCTCTACGTGGGCCGCAAAATATTTATAGTAAACTTTACATATACGTATGTAAAGTATAAACACATACTATACGGCATACATATACATATAATGTATTATGAAGTCAAAATAAACTTTTTATTTTATGTAAATACTAGTATTCGAACCCGGCGTCGCTCGGACCAGTTTGACCAATAATTCATTTAATGTTATATCATTCGACATAATTTTTTCAAAAATTCTAACATCAAAAAATAGAATTAAAATGAACATTTCAGACTGGCATTGACATTTAATTTCATGATTGACAGCCCCATTCTCGCCCATTAAAATGTCCAAATTCAAGGAAAAAATCTAATTTGGTGTCAAAGAAATGTCAAATAATACCTTCACGTAAATAATAAACATTATTATTAATAATAAAAGCCGGGAAAGGTTCAGTAGAAGACTAATTTATTACATTTTGACTAAATTTCTTCGCCGATAAAAATTCAAACATATTTTCTTTCATATTCGTTTTTATGGCAACTTAATGACCAACAATGCAAAAGGGAATTACAGACCCACAGACATACATACGCCGTTTCAGTTTTATATATAAGATATTTTGGTTCATATGAAACTACTCGAGTACTCGAGTATTTCTAAAATGTACTACTCGATACTTGAGTAATTGGAGTCTCTACACACACATTGATAACGAAACAAATTTACCGTCGAAACTTTCGCGAGCGAAATCAATTCGATTGTTTGAACTCGCAACAACAATGCAAAAGGGAATTACAGACATACATACATACATACGCCGTTTCGGTTTTATATATAAGATATACATTTATGCTTTCAGGTATTTTTCAACGTAAAAAATAACAATGAACAAAAAATAAAAATACTCAGACTGCACAAAAATATCACTGTATCAAAAATCTTAAATCGTTTACTTATAAATTTATCTGAATTTTGATATTGAGTCAAACTATCATCGTCAATCAGGTTCCTGATTACTACAGGTTACGCTTAATACGTCATCATGGTGAGAATCAATGAGCTGATTTTTATTTACGTTCTTCGCATATTTCATTTTAGAATATGACTATTCACAGAGATACGTAGATGAGAATAATGTGAGCAGAAGCTGGGCACATTTTTATACCGACCGATTGCAACCCACAATATTGAAAACAACGCCAACAAAGTATTTGGTCACTTTAATCATTTTGGGCCGCATATAAGAGCCGATTGGGCCGCAGGTTGAGGATGGCTGGACTAGACTAATGGTTAGCGCGTCGCTCTTGCTTAATCCGGATCGGATCTGTGGTAAAGATTTTTTAGAAAAGTCAAGCACCCATGCCTTCGAACAGAGTTGATATCTTGACTGAAAGAAATTCTCAAAAAAATCTTTTAAATTTTTGAAAACAAATGAATGATATAGAAAACAAAGGTTATGGAGGTATTCAAGCTTCGTTCTCTGGAATTCTCTATTCACTGAGTATGTAATATATTATATTTTTCTGTTTATTATGTAACGCGGCACACACACACACTCTCTCTCAGTCAGCAGATCATTCGAGATAGAGTGCATATGTAAGCCCACAGACACATATTCATGCTGTCATTCTGTCTGCGCATCGTGCCCGCCAAGCGCATTAAATGATAAATAGCTCGAAGGAATATTTTCTAGTGTAAATATAAACCAACTTTGGGTCTATTCTTTTATCCATCTATTCTTTTCAACATTGATCTCATCATCCATTCCTTAGACATATATATGTACCATTCCCGCTCCAGATGTGTAGCTCTTTTTCTTTCTCATTTTCAAAGATAGTAGGGAACGTAAGAATATTAGTATTGTAGTGGTTAGTTAATCATTATCGCGATTTCTTCCACGTCTTCAAACATAAATCAATAATTCGATTGAAAAATGAAACTTTCTGAGATGGGATTCAAGCCCGCATCCGAAGTCAACGTATTGTCACTCTATCGCAAACTCTGCCTTTTGAAATATGCATTGTTTTAGTAAAATAATAATTATATCATTGAATTGGCATTCAAAGGGTCAACCCACCTGATGGCAATATAGCGAAGCCGCAAGCGAAGCAGTGTATCAACAAAAAAAAAAAAAGCTAAAACCGCGACAAAATCTGGGTTAATAATTTTCGGACGCCATCGATAAGGCAGATTTCTGCATCGCAAATCGAATCCGCGTGATGATAGTAAATTTAGCACACGGTATATTGATATTTATTTTGACATCACCTCAACCAAACAAACAGTTATTTATGGGTTATTATTAATACTGTAATGATATTTGTAATGCGAACAGTGTTAAGGAATTATATGTATGACATTGGATTAGTTTTATCAATCCTGTAGCCGAGTGGCTAATGCTGGTGGGATTTCTTTCACTCGTTATCCCATAAACTAATTATTGTTCAACCGATTTATCGATTTCTCTGAATCGTTCATTCGATTCGTATTATAAAATAACGAAAAAAAATAACTCGTGATTCAATTTCCATTGGATACTTCACACTAGCACATTAATAATTTACTCGGAGTAAAAATTTTGATTGGATTCTCCGCGAGTCAATTTTTTTTCAACTTTGCCTTCCATTGAGACAGCAGTTTAAAATTCGGAAAACCATTCGATGGCGATTCTTTTATTTTCGTGAAATCTTTGTGCCGACTGATTTAATCTCGCTCCATTATTATATTAGGCCGTCTGAATTTGGGTTTTCACGAGTATGTGAGAATGATTTGGAGTGAACTGGATTCGAAGAAAAATGTCTCTATCGCATTATTACTTCGCCGTGTTTGAAGTCGACATCACACAGCTATGTAAAGTTAATTCACAACTTAAAATCATCGCATCATCAATGTGAGGTGAGCATAGTTAGTTCCTTCGGATACCATGCAACAATGTCGATTGTGAACAAGCTCCGATGTCTGCTATCATACATCAGAAAGTTGGCTCGGTTCGGTGGGGCTTGGGAACCGAACCTGGGACCCGCGCGTCGGCGAGAGAGCTCCGCGATGAGTTCCCACGGCGACTAAATACTCGTTCAGTCGATTGTCCGATCGACTTGGGTGTTTCACACCGCCTCTTGTACAGTGCGGCCAAAAAAATATTGCACTTAAATAATCATTAATTCTAAAACTGAGACTCTAATTTTTTAATCTTTTTCAGAAAGATTTCGCCATGGGTTTTTTACAAGCGTTATTTTGTATTATTATTGTAATTTACAGCTCTACATGGGGAATTTTAGTATTAATACAAGTCTTTATTTCACATAATATGATATGATCATAACCGGTCTCGCTCATCGCGAGCATTATCAACAACTGATTAAAGTACCCAAGTATTGACAGTGAACACCTTAAAACTATTCGTTACTCAGTTGCTCATCCTTTTTTTTAAGAGAGTCCAAGGATTGCAAAGATACGAAGACTCGGACAAGACTAGTGGTTAGCTAAACGCCCTCGGTACGTGCCACTTTTTGGGATCAGAAAGATAGGAAGGAATTTTTAACAACACACACACCAATTGCCTACCTACTGAAAAATCTCGTATTAGGATTCGAACCCGGGCGGTCCGTCACGGAAGCTAACGACGTTGACCACTGCACCACGGACCGGGCAATTCGTAATAAAGTCAACTATAATTTTCGCGAAAAATGCGGAAAAACGATGAATGATGGATTAGCACTCAATATTAGGGATTGATTATAATTCTCATGCAACGTTACGGGACGATGTGGAATACTTTACGTACCATAACGAATATATTGATTGAGTAGGCATTTACTTGGTAGATCTCCATTATAATACGGTAAGAAAAATAACAATGTATTTTAGATCTACATAAATTATTTTATATATTTGTTGATAGCTATTTTGGCTTACTCCTTCGTCAGAACTATCGAAATAGCTATCAACAAATATATAAAATAATTTATGTTGAAATAAAATACATTGTTATTTTTCTTATCGTATTATAACGAATATGGTTTGTGAATAAATAAAGATATTTAAAAACATATATTTTTTGGTCCACGGTGCATATATGTTTGTGTAGCATATACTTGCAATTGCATTGCGGCCGTGACACTGCACATTTCTATGACATCTTTGCTGTAGCTATCTTCTAGGTCTTGCAGAATTGTCATCCATAAATACCTGCGTATATAAATGCAATCCTAATAACTGGAAGATATTTTGTTTTTGTTTTTATCAGTATTTGTTTTAATAATCGAGTATAAACAATAATTATAGGCGACAAATACATACCTAAACAAGGACACGATGCCCTAACAAAAAAATTGGTGTCTCTAAAGTCGGTTTACGGACGATAGTTTAACGTGACAACGTCATAAGAAAACATTGATGAAATGATTGCATACTTTTATGAATAAAATGGAATCATTTTTATTGAATTATCATTATTTTGTATGGATACGATATTTTGTATATTTGTTATACGTTAATCAGATTTTTAATATGCAAGAATTAATTACCTTTATTGCCGCAATTGTTGTTGTAATATAAACAATGAAAACCACATTAACATTTCACTTCACTTTATAAACAGTTGTAAACAGATCACGTGTGGGTACTGTAGGTGTATAAGTTGTGTGCTGCCGCTGTCTCTTTTCTACTCAGACGCATCGACCAATCGAGTGGAAGAGAGATAGATGCGGCACAATCCGAACGGTAGGCCGATCGTGCCTCTCTATCGCTTATCCGCGCTCTCGCTGTAACGCGACAAACGGGACAATGAGTCATGTTTTTTCGTGCGTGCAGCGGGCGTTCATCGATTTATAAGACGTTGTCACGTCAAAAAAGGCGAATAATAGACGGGACTTTGGCATGTGCTGCATATGCCAAGGGAAGGCCCGAGTCCTGTCTGTCTCTTCTACTGATGACCATCCATAGCGTATACTCGTCTGAGCTATGAAATGCCGGGATAATAATGATGGAAATAATGATGACAATCTTAGAACTTTGTCAAATAAATTTAGTAAAAAAAGTTTACAGATGCAATGAACTCTGGAATTCTACTAACTCCGTTTTTCAATCATAGATAATTCTGATATTCATGTACGTGATACCTATGATAGAATGCGGTACATACAAGTTTTTCCGATTCTAATCAAAAATGTCAATAAGAACCTTTTCAAAGTAAGGTAACGAAATAATACTCGAAATTGTTTAAGTGCTATTTGCATGTAAATCATCCTAATTAAATATGTAAACAATTAAACAAGAAAATCACTATGTATTCAAATAACTACGTTTTCCTCAGTAGTGAAAAACCATAGTTTCTCAGTAAATATTGTACATATGTCCAAAAAAAATGTGTATTTCAATAGGGACGCTCAAAATATGTTACTTCATTTTAGTGGCCAAATTTGAGTAGATTATTCATTGTTTATTTGCTGCTGTGTGTGAAAGTGTACAGAAACCAGTATTTCTCGTTGTTCACGAACAACTCTGCGACTTCAACTTGGCGAATTTTGAATCGGGCCTTTTTTTTATTTTATTATCTTTTTTTTAAAAAATATTTGGCAAAACATTGCGCCAATGCGCCAAATATTCTGAGTTGTGAAAGTCACACGAAAACCAAAATAATGTAGCTTAAAGTCTTTTTCTGCGACCCCAACTTGGCAAATTTTGAATCGGGTCTTATGTCTGCACCCGTATAAAATCCAACTAACCAAGGAACTTCAGGTAAACGACCGCAGCCAACGCCTGATTGGGTTCTGGAGCAGTTGGAAGTTTACCCAAATTTGTTAAAAAAGTCAACTTTAGCGACATGGCCCATTTTATAATGAATGGATATTGGCAGACATTTGATGCAATATTCCATATTTAATGGCGTAAAATATACTTACAAATGAAATTAAAATTTAGTCGAAATTTCACAAACAACTTGTTTTATTTACATTTCAAAACTAAGCGTCCTTATAAAAAGACCCTTATTACTTGAAGTAGTCTTAAAATATTAATAAGAATCTAAAAAAAGGCACACCATTAGGATTTGGGTTGTTAGATTATCAATAACAACCTCAGAGTATTTATTTTTTATCGTATCCGCTCCCTATTATGAGCATATGGCCGCCTTACAATGCCTCCAGGATTCTCTATCACCCGCCAACTTTATCGCTTCTCAGGTCATCCCGGTGTCCCATAGCTCCGCTGAGTACGTCCGATGGATGGTCATCAATGGCCTTCCAGGATGTCGAGATCCATCAGGTTGATATAAAAGAGGATTCAGGCAGGATTCTGCGCGTCCGCAGCACATGTCCAAGCCAGGTCCATCGTCGCTTTTTTTATTTTGCCCGCTCTCTTACCTGTGTTCCTGACAAAGTCAACCCACATTTCTCTTATATTCTATTCGAGTATCTGTTTTCGAAGAACAGTATACGATTAACTTGTGCTTTAAAACGTGCCATGACTCGCAACCGTAAAGCAGCACAGTAAAGCAGTCAGTATGCATGCGTTGAATAAGTGGCACTTGGTTCTGACCGAGTACAACCGTGAATCCCATACTTTCCGCATTGAATTGAATGTTGCTCCAGCTATCCCTAATCAGATCGCGAGCTCTTTACGCGGGTTGCCATCTCCCGTGACGTGTACTGCCAGGTTCCTAAAACCATCGACTCTCTCGATTTCTTGCCTCACACTCATCAGAGACTAGTCTGGGTCTGGACAGGCGCTGTTGCAGAGCACATTGGTTTTACTTGCATTGACTTTGAGGGCAACGTTCTACAAGTTGCTCTGCAGTATATACATTGTTTTCTGAATACCCTCAACTGATCAGCATCCCCGAGGTTTCATAGCTTCAGGTCGGGAGCAACGGTTACTTCTCAATCAGGTGGAATTGACTTCCCCAGGATGAACTCGAAGATAAAAGAGGAATGGAGCTAGAACACAGCCCTGTCTGACGCTAGTGGAGTTGCCAAACCATTCGGTAGTCATGTCGCCAATTCTTTTCATCATTCACTACCCTCGTGCAATCATTTGATGAAGGCATCAAAATATGAAAAGCTTTATAATGTTTCACAACCAATGTTTTTGGACATTTTTAATTATAATTTGGCGATATAATTTCTGGAGAAATGTTAATCTCCAAAGGTTGTAAATGATTTGACAAATATTTTATTTTGTCTATAAAATACTCTTAAATCTGACTCACGATAAAATAAAACGTTGAGCACTACTGCACTACATCACATGAGTCAAGCAGCTATGGACAGTTTATTGGAAACATAAACAAGATCACGTAATAAAAAAGAGTTAAATCAAAACCGACAAAAGTTGTAGCAGGCTTATAGCAAGATTATGACCAATCGTCAAATAGCACTTGATAATACCCCATCCGGACGTATTTCGTATATCAATAACAGTAATTGAATACTGAGGCTTATTTTACTCGGACAATGTTGACTTACGTATGACGTCACAAATCGTTAACACACTAAATGTGTCACAGTTTTCAATTGTGTACTTCTTCCACGTATATTTTTAATGATTATCAGTTGATAATGCGTGCGAAAAGCGAAATGGGACCAGATCATTATAAAATATTTGTGCAAATCTACTATTTTGGATATCTTTTTGATGGAGATTTAAATTCTCAAAGCCCATAGTTGTGTAGCATAACACCATAATTTGGCGAGTTATTGCTGTATATAGGAGAAGTATACTCTTTATGGAAAGTTTTCTCCTAGCATTAAGCATAAAGTTCAATTTCCCTTTTGTAGCATTAGCTTGGCGCTTTTTAATCGCGGTGTGTTCGTTGAGCTTAAGCCTACCAGGTATCTAAGGTTAGTCCAAGATATTTGACTGCATTGGACCACTGGACTTCTGTACTGCGCATTTTAAAGTAACTTAATGTCAATGTGGTCGTTTGAAAGGATCTTAGCTGTCTATATCAATATCAAATAGAGATTTAAATTTAACGATTATTATATTAGGCATGAATATTCGTGCTGTCTTTTCCCTAAGATTCGATTTCGATGCGTTGAGATGCTCCATTGTACTATATTGTGTACATACTACTGCATTATGTTCTTTGATGACGGAAACACATTAAGGCAGGAGTTTCTAACCCCGTGCCCGTGGGTGCCATGGCGCCCGCCGACCGATTTCTGTGCGCCCACCAACGTTAGCTCGAAACATTTTTAACTTTAAATTTTTGCAAAATTAATTTTATGGATATCACATCGACAGGTGAAGTCTCTCCTGCATTTTTCAAATATGAAGGAAATGGTAGATAACAATGAATTAAACGTCATACACATTTAAGTGCTTCAAAAACAGTTTGAAGAGAGATTTCTGCAGTTTACGACTATCGAGCCAATGGTCTTCTTTATTGTCAAACCTTTATTTGCCAATTAAATAGCTTAATGTTTTGCAGGTTGTGTTCGAAGAAAAGCCACAGCAAGAAAAAATTTACACTGATAATCTTTTCAGCGAGTTTTAACCTTATTCAAAAAAGGGATGTTGAGCAACTGATTAACAAATGGTCCACATGCTCTCCACATTAGGACCGTAAATAGATGAAAAAAATCGCTATCTTTTTATAATATCCTTAGAAAAAATAGGTCGCGACCGCCCCTCAACATTTTTCTTTAAATGCGCTCTCGGGTCCAATTAGATTGGGGACCCCTGCATTAAGGCATCCCATATTTTCTGAGACTAGAAACAAGTAGGACAACATGAGTAAGAGTTGCCGGTTACCGGATGAAACAAAAAATCAAGAAACAAGACTATGACAATCCAAAAAACATAAAAAATAAAGCACTCATTAATATTATCGTTTCTCTATACTTTTTTACAGCTTTTTAATTACTTGAGATTGTTTATTAGTCGTTAATTGTTAAATTATATGGTACGGAAAATGTTAATATTGGAAATGGCTCACCGCTGTCATGGCCGGAAATAGGTTTGCAATAAAAGCTCTATTTATATGCAAACACCAGCGTTTTAATTAATTTAAGTATAGCATCAAATGATTTTTTTTTTGCTTAAACCCTCTTTTTAATGAAACATGTTCTGTTTTATTTTTTTATCTAACCAGAGTTGTCATATAAAACCAGGGCTTCACAAAGTGTGTCCCGCGTGAATTTTTCGTGTGTTCTGCGAGTGTTATTTTTTTATCATTATAGAAAAGAAAAAATATTTGGCCAATCAATGCCAATGCGCCGAATATCTTCTATTGTGAAAGTCGTACGCGATAAACTCGAAATTGACCAAACACATGACTCCTACTAAAAAAAGTTTAATTTTGTCACGTTTCTAAATACCTTTCCTATTTATGTGTATAAAATTAAATATCAACGAACCAATCCGGTCAATTGCCAAATTTTACATGTTATATGCACAAATATAAAGTTCAGTCTCCGACTCCGGCCAAAAAGCCACGAACCCACTACTCCAACTTCACAGCCCTCGTTGAACCATATAGGGCAATAAATATTTTGTGTGGTATAAATAATTGAAAAGAGATTACTGTTATTTTTGTTAAAAAAAGTTTAAGCAACGAAAAATTTCAAAATTGTTCCTTTGGCGAAAAAGTTTGAGAATCACTGTATTAAATGGAACCACATTTAAATCAAATTCTTTTTTGCATAATCTACCAAAAACACTACAGCTTTTAAGAAAAATATATGTCACAAAATAGAGTTCATTCTTCAACGTTAATCATACATAATCCTGATGAATGCGTGAAGACGAAATAGTTCTCAACAATATTTGGGATACTCTTTAGAATAATTTCATATTGACCTATATTACACATCAATAAATAATGTGTTTGTTTCTGAGACGCAAAACAAACATCTTTTTCCCAATTATAATTGTCTCGAATAATCCAAATGCACGAATACACAAGCGATGTGAATTAATAATTCTTCATGTCTTCTCAAACATGGTTGATACACAATGTTTTTTTGGATATCTATTCGAATGAGCTTCAAAAGTTCTAATGCGCGTTAGCGTCAAATTTCTTTCCGTCTCTTTCGTCTCTAAGTTTATTTTTAATATTCAAGTTGCATTCCCTTCCCATCGATGCTGATCCTGTAGTGGTGAGCAACCCCTAGTAATATAAAATTTAAAATAACTTTGATTATTCCACGTATTGTAGACCAACTGTTTCACAAACTGCCTCTTTCAGAGGCATCTTCAGATTTATCGCAAAGTTTGCTTAAGTAATGAAGCAAGATAAATTCTAACATTTTAACATTTTAAATTATGAAATTACAAAATGGATTACAAAATCCCAATCTAATTGATTGATTGATTGCACCTAATTAGTATCATTATGTTATTGCATTGTTTTGATTCTATCACCCCCTTCCTTGTTTCCTTTAGAAGGAAAAAAAACGTAATCCATTTTGTAATTTCATAATTTAAAATGTTAAAATGTTAGAATTCATTACTTAAGCAAACTTTGCGATGGAATAATCGTTATTTTTAATTTTATATTAAAATGAACTTCCACAAAGTTACCGCCGAAACCATCGAAAATAAAAAAACCCCTAGTAAAGTCAATTCACGAGGGCACCTTACTTTTAGACCAGTGTTTCACAAACTGGGGTGCGGTGATTTTTTAACAGATTAAGGGGGCCGTTGCATTTAAAAGTTTGAGAATCTCTTATGAAGAAAACCTTTATATAAAAACAGTTTATTGCACTTGGTGAATTATATGATTGTATTTCACATGAATAAATATTGTACTGATATAATATGAATTACCTAATATAATTGTAATAAACAGCTTACTTTATCATTTTACTTATGGAGGGTCATCGAGAAAGATGGCTCTCGATCTATAACGTTTCTCAGATGTCTTCTCGTCATAATTCTGCAGGCAAAAGATCGTTGGGTCACAGTGATAGCCCACTTCCCCGCGAACTCGCGAATAGTGGGTTTCTTAAATCTCTGTGTAACAGCGAATCACATATTTGGCGTATTGACTTATCCTGAATAATCTGGATGGTCTTCAGATGTTTATGGTGAGCATACTGCCCATACTGGTGTAAAGTACACGATGATTGGTCGAGTTATTGCTGTATTATAAGATAAGCTTACTTTTAAGGGAAAGTTTACTCCTTTAAAGCATTAAACTTCAAGTAAAATTTCGCTTTTATCGCATTAGCTCGGCGCTTTTTAATTGCGGTGTGTTTAAATTAATCTATTAATTTGAAAAAAAAAAACAAAATCAATAACGTTTAGGAAAAAATAGTGTGTTGTTCCATTTTCAAATTGTTAAATAAAATACGATTTGACCCAGTGCCGTAGACGCATTTCGGTCAGTGGATTCGTTATAAATATTTATTGTAAACAATGGTAATTATGAACAAAATTACCGGCAACGCCTTTTTCTGGCCGGAAGTAATCAAAACGTAATAAGATTAAGTAAATTAACTGATGCGATAATGGACAGTAGCGTACAGGTTTTTCTATCAAGACAGTCTTTTCTAAAAGTCGCGCTAGCAAAAGATGGATAATAAATCATTTATCCGCCAGTAACTCACTTGTTAAAAAATATCGTTGCTGTCGGTTGCTAGATTCTTAGGCTGGGCATTTTCATTTTTCAACATTAATATTAATTTCTGTTTCGGATATATGAATGTCTGTGTTTTCTACAAAACTCCTACCTCCGCCTACATCCACTCGTACCACAAAGTAGCGATAGCGATTATCTGAAGACAAGTCCTATCTTTTCTAGCAAGTAGTCTTCGTAGAAAACTTCTATTGAGATAAGCTATGTGAGTATATGTGCAACATGGTTAATCTGTGTACGAATTTGAATTTTGTACTTTTGCATGAGTTTTGTCTTCACTTTTCGATAACTTAAGGAATTTCAATTGCACGAATGATCTTTTGTACGCGTAGTTAATAGTTTGTATCACTTATTAATAATTCAAGTAGATCACCGACTTTAAATGCTATCATTGCAATCTGGATGAATTAGCAAACATTTTAATGTTTATGAGTTTCAACGAATTGTGTGTAACAAATAAAACATTTCTTTATGACTGCTTTTCATGCAGCGACTATTTATAACCTCTTTGACGTTTTTGTTAAATTTTAATGCAGGGTCTTCTTAAAATCTTATATATAAAACCGCAACGGCGTATGTCTGTGGGTCTGTAATTCCCTTTTGCATTGTTGGTCATTAAGTTGCCATAAAAACGAACATGAAAGAAAATATGTTTGAATTTTTATCGGCGAAGACATTTAGTCAAAATGTAATAAATTAGTCTTCTACTGAACTTTTCCCGGCTTTTATTATTAATAATAATGTTTATTATTTACGTGAAGGTATTATTTGATATTTCTTTGACAGCAAATTAGATTTTTTCCTTGAATTTGGACATTTTAATGGGCGAGAATGGGGCTGTCATCAAATTAAATAATGTTTGTGATTTTATTTTAACTCTATTTTGGATGTTAGATTTTGTGATATAATTATGTCGAATGATATAACATTATATAATTATTGGTCGCTTAGTCGGAGCGACGCCGGGTAGCAATACTAGTAAGTCATAAAATTTAGATTTGAAAATAATTGTCCCATGTATAATACATAAGAAAGCTTCTGTTTTGATCAATTCTATGCGATGCTCATATGCTCCTTGTTGCAAGTGGACATGTTTTAAAAACAATGCTCCAAGCTAACTCACACGGTTGAAAAAATGCATTATTCTTTTAGTACCAAATTTAAAAAAAAAAACAGTAAAACGATTATAATAATACGAATAATTGTATCTTCGGCTTTGCTTACACTGTTTAATGCAACATTAAATGGTCGTAGTAATAAATAAACCCGGCGAAAAACTGTTCGAGTCCGTCGGTTAAAATCTACATAACAGCGAGAAACGAGTAAAATCATGGCAGCAATAAAATAATGATATTCACGTGCTTATTAATTTGCACCAGTTCGTCACTGGCATGTGAAAATTGGGCTGAGGCCGACTTGAAAAAAAACAAAACAACAATATGGGTAATTATTTTTACACTTCAAACAACAGACTACGTCGTGATATATGGCCGGTACATATCCCACAAGCGCGTAAATAAGTTTAACTTTTTTGACAAGAGAATTGAGAAAACAAATTGTAGATTCAATTTTATTGTATTCATGTGAAACACAATAATTATTTTTGTCTCCCAATGTGGAATAAACGGATTTTTAATATTTTTTTTCTTTTGCAGTGCTTCCCAAACTTTTCCATGCGACGGGACCCTAAATCTGAACAATATAATCGGCTCCCAGTTTGGGAACCACTGGTATTTTATTTTTTTTTTTACAAAAGGTAAATTCTTGTTTTTGATGTATTTGTAACAGTATTGTGGAGTCAAACTCGAGGTGTCGCGGTGTTTTGGCCGGAGTCGGAGTTGGAGTCGTGAAAAACTTTTGAAAAGCTTGAATTTTTATTTGTAAATATTATATCTTGCACAATATGAAAAATGTGGCTATTCACGAATAGGTTAGGTTTTTTTGGGGTCGTGTTTTCGGTCAATGTTGGAGTCGGAGTCGTGTTTTATTTTACCGACTCCACAGCCCTGATGAATAATAAAAATTAACGCGAAATAAATAAAAACATGTTTTTTGTTCAAGGCGGCCGCGGATAATATTTATTTCAGGAGCATTTAGTGAGCCGTTATCATGGCATGGTGACAATATGCTCCACCTAAGGAAGGAATATTGACAAATAAGAAGAAGAATAATCTTATTAATCCCAAAACACTGATTATAAAAAAAACTATTGTTAATATTACAATAGATTGTCTACTCTACGGCAAGACGTACCGAAGAAACATCAACGCTTGATCACCTAGAAGCACGAAACCCATATTTCCTACTTTTAAGGGGGTCAACCCATGTGATATTTTGAAACAATCTTTATTTTTGTTGGTTAGAATGATTCTTAAACACGTGTAGAATATGCTGGTAAAGTGATTTTACAATATTTGAAGTGGATGGAAAGTTATTGCAGTTAGACTACACTTGTTTCGAGGCGGGACATTGGTCACATTTTGATGCTACGGCTTGTTACATGAGAACTTTCAATACACATGTAATTTCAGTTCATGAAACAAACCAACATTTAAGCAAGAGCAAAGCAAGCAGCTCCAAAAGTCTTAAAACAGGAAGAAGAAAGAATTATCCATGGACCAGGCATAGCAGATTGATGGGGAGTAAATATTTCATAGTTTAAATCGTATTTGAACTTTCAAACGCGTTTTTCTCAAAACTGTGTTTTTCTAATTAGTCTCCACGATGTCTCAAGAATAAGTTAATTGATTGCTTTGAAATTTTGATGGTAGATTAAAAACATTTTTTTTCATCGTTTGAGCTAGGATAATGAAACAATTCTCAGCCGTTTTGTTTTTACGTAACCAAATAGTCGAAAAAAATCATGAAATTTGAACTTTTGTTTTTAAAAAAAACTTGACGTGCGTTTAGAGTGGTGCACCACACATTGTGATGAATATTTTAGTCTGAAAATATTTTGACTTACTGTTAAAATGTCAATAAACATATGGTAAAATTTTCAAACTTCTACGTTAGTAAGGTTCGTCAAAAAAAATCCCAAAAAACAGCTAAAAAAACCGGGCCGTCACATGGGGGACCCCTTAAAGTCGTAAATATTAATAGAACTATACATAAATAAAGTGATTCTTAGATGACACAGTTATTTAACTAAAATATCAACTGTAGATGATTTTAAATGTGGGTACTTAGGCCACCATTGAATTAAATAAATTTTTTATATACATAATAGAAACAGCTACGTATTTACACTTAAATTAGTAGATATCTTTATGACCGACCGGCCCAGATTCTCCGACATTTTTGAATGAAATTTTCTGTCCAGGATTTGCTTTGATCGTATCTATGGATCTTGGAATCTTAGCAACATCCTTATTGCCGTATTAAATTGCCGTAAATGTTTGTTCTCGTATAATTATGTAATAACTATACTTTATCGAGATAATTAACAAAAGAAATAATTAAGTTTTACTTATTTAATGCTTTAATGTATCTTCTGAATGTTTCAAATAATTTTAATTAATAGCGACCGCTGCAATGTTTAAGTTCATCACTTTTTGCTATTCATTAATTTAGTAAAAATACTGACTTTCAATGTGTGAAGGTAATACAAAAATTGCTTGGTTTTTAGTCGTTTTTCTTTTTGATTATAATGATACTTTTAATGAATTGGAAGTTCATTTAAATATAAATAGAAAGGTACAAAATTAAAAAGATTCAAATTTGTTTTAAATAGGGTTGCACATTTTCTTCTTTTCGAAAATGATATATCATTAAATTAAAATAAAAAATTACGCTTTTGACAGTAATTAAGTAAAACATTACGTCAACAATTATTGCTAGCCTTTAACCCTTTACAGGGCAAAGGCCGAAATTGGTTAATATATTAACCACTCGCATTAAGGTCAAAATATCCAATACCACTCATAATAAAGTCAATATGAGTATCCCAATGCATCGTCAATAATATTATTTCGTCATTTAATTTATCGAATGGCGAACTTTTCGTTGTTTCCCAAAAATCAATGTCTTTATCCGCGAGTCTTTAAATTAACAATCAGCCGCTTGTGCACGCAACTAACAGCTTTGGAGCACCATATTGCATTTGGACCTGAATTATGAAGGCTTTTTTACGATTTTTAGAGAAAACTATTTTAATAATCTATATACAAATAAACATACATATATAAAAAAATACCATAAATTATCAGTCTGTTGTTGTCTTTTAATCGTCACATTTCAATGGAAAAATCTCCAACTTCAATGTCGCACAGTTGACTTCAAAAAATTATAAATTGGAAAATATTGATGTTTCTGACTCGAAAAATATTTTTTCTTTTTTGTAATATTTTTATTTATTTGGTTAATAAATATTTTAAAATATCATATAAATTCGATTTTCATCATATTTAATTTGCCCTATAAAGGGTTAAAAAAATGTAGAAGCTTCAACTAGAATCAAAAGTTTTGCAATAATTGAATAACTGCACTAAAAAGGTAATTAATGTGCATGCTTTAACAGTAGTCTTAAGGTCTGGCACCTTTTCCGTAATGGGCATTTGTTTTTTTACTGGCGATAATTCAACGCTAAAGAGGCAACGACTCGATGTGGAAATAACATATGCACTTAAGAAACGTCATTTTAATGCAGTCATGTAACGGATTCGGGTCAAAATGCAATTATATATAATGCAATGATGAGTATATAAGGAGACGAAAAACTCATTTATATATGCTTTCGGGTGACTCTTTTGGGGCGGTTATTTTAGAGCAGTGATGCATAACCTTTTTTGGAGAAGGGCCAGACAATCAATTCTCAGATTGTTCGAGTGCCGAATGGGTGAAACTGATTAAAATATCGATATTATATTGTTCTTCTATCATCCGTAAAAAGTTCTGCAGAAAAAAGGTGATTGATATTTGTCATTGCGGGCTGCATGAAATTTCATTGAGGGCCACATTCCTCAGGTTGTGCATCACTGCTTTAAAGCAAACCATTCATTTCTTTTTTATGTTTACCATGCCCACTTCCAACTCCTCACGGAGTTTATCCCAACATGGTTTTTCTTCGAGAACCGCTGGTTTCTCAATTTCTCAAATTCTCTTTCTTTCGAACAGAGTAGAGATTTCTGAGATCGGAAAGGAGGGAAGAGATTTTAACAACACAAACACCCAGTACCTTCGAACCGAATCGATTTATTGACTGAAAAAATCTGCTTGTATCGGGACTCGAACCCGGGTGGTCCTTCACGGTAGCCAACGACGTTGACCACTACACCACGGACCGGACCATTCATGGTCGATGTATATATTTTAACACTTCAAGCATAACCGCTTTCATTCATCCATTTTTCCATCTAAATTATCGGAAAATCATTTCAAACTCAACTTATTATTGGCTTTCATAGAACTGTGAAGAAAATACAAAAAAAAAAAATTAAAAAAATTGCAGGGCTGCCACAAAAAATAAATATTTATTTAACAACTAATGTGAAAAAGTGGCAGTGTATTATTTATTATTGTGCACGTGGAAATATAAAATATTTTGTAAAATATGAAAACAAATATTCTCATAAATAGAATAGGATTCACGGTAAATTAATGACTGACCGTTTTTTCAAAACTACAATTCAACCAAATTCAAGGTTGGCACCTAAAAAACCGCGTCTTTAAAAAATATTACCCATAATTAATCTCAATCTTATTATTTATATGCATATATCATTCATAAACATTTCCTAAAGACATTACCGAAGTCAGAAGCATGTTTTAGTGACCCTGGGCTAGTAATTATGCATAATTAAGCACCTCACCGATTAATATTCGATTAAAAAAAGAACTGTTCGTATTATTTTCAATTGAGACTTTTTTCGTAATGTACGGTCCGTATTGTATTGGTCAACGTCGCTGCTTCCGTGACAGCCTTTTTGCTGTCGATTTGTCGTTTCAGTCAATTGACATGACTGTTTGCCTTGTCGAAAAACTGTTTCCCAAACATCGGATCGTATAAGCGGGGCGTAACGTAAGCGACTAGCTAACCACCAATCTTTTCCTAGCCTTATCCTTTCAATCCCTACTCTCATCAAGCTAAAAAGGTTGAGCGACTGAGTAAAAAGCAGTGCTCGTAGAAAAAAGCTGTGTTTAGATATATCCATTAGGAGGTCATATGGTCTACATACATTGGGAGCGGACATGGATTGAAAAAAATGCGTTCAGTTGCGATCGCAATACCGGACGAATAAATCAATGCCGATATGTCATTGCAAACTGACATCTTTACCTTAAGTTTAAAAGCATGAGAACACCTTTTATTATGTAAAAATAATAAATGGATTCTTTAAATTGAAATATAGCCTTAAGGCCAGTTCATCAATGCTGCTATCTAAGATTGACATCTTAATCTGATATACTTACAAGTCCGTCTGCAGCAACAACCTATTAAGATTCAAGTGTTTTTAAGTAATCATTTATAAAATTGGCAAGCTTTGCAATACCATTCAAATTAAGAAAGTGTGTTTATTGAAGTGTTTTCGGATGCACAATATTTTAGATAAATAATTTCGATTTAATTTCACTAACATTGATCGGTATCGATGACATTTTCCGTTTGACGTTTGCTGTATGTCTTTTGCCGGTTGTCTATGGTACGACACACGCGCCACATACTGCAAGTTAATTGTACTACGCCTATAACATTTGCGCAAGTGCAACAATAAGTTGTCAAAATGATAGGGTGGGTCGGAAGGAAATTTTTAGACGACGCAAACACCAATGCCTTCGAACAGAATCGACTGAAAAATCCTGCTCGCACTGGGACTTGAACCCCTGATGTCCGTCACGGAATCCAACGATGTCGACCACTGCACCACCGAACTGATTTACTATTTTTACTAATGTTTAAATACTTCCATTAGGCGGTCATATGCTGCACTTTGGGAGCGACATGGATGTTTAAATAAAAGTGTGGTCAGTTGACATCGCAATACCGGACGCATAAATTAATTCCAATCCCAAACAAATACAACAACAATTAATATTTAATGTTATCCTCTTCTGGCCCCGGGAATCACCTATGGATACTCATGGATTTTATAAAATATCAACCCGATTGTAGACTTGAACAAACCAAAATTTAAAGTATCATATAATGAACGGTCTTACCAACTGAATATATCCGAAAAATTTCATGTCAGTATAGAAGTCACTGTTGTTGAAGAAAGTTGGTCCTTTTTAGCATTTAAAATGCTTCGACACTTACACAATACAAATACAACAATATTTTTCTCTACATCATACATTATTATTTAATTTATTGCTTCAATAAGAATTACTTTTACATATTGTTTATAATACAGCATGACACAAATAGTTTTGGTACGTTCAATTCAACAGCCTGACTGATATTAAATAAAAATCATGAGTATCATAGGTGATACCCGGGGCCCGAAGAGGTTATATAAGTATTCCACCATTCTTGAAAATGTTAAATTGAATTTTCCTGATAATTTTTTGAGGAATCGTGAGCATGAGTTGTTTGTTCTTCCAAGGGGTAGAACCAGTCTGCCAATGGGAAAGCCTCTGGGAAGAGCTTTAACAATTTTAAACGGCATTGCTTCGGATGTCGACATATTTCATATTGACGTGAGTGAGTTCAGACGAATACTACATTTTATGAATAAAAGTTGATTTTGTCAGAACTCAGTCGGTTGACATCTTTGAAAATTTCTAATATGATTTTATAATTTTTTTCTCTCAGTTTTTATGACTACAATGTTTTCATCTTGTTTTTATTAATTAGTGATTAATATTATGTATTTACATGTATTTATATTTGTCAAATACATGGCGCATTGGCATGAGCTGTAATGCCATGATTTGCTTTTTCTTAAATAAATAAAAAAATAAAATAACCAAAGTTGTTTTTTTTATAAAACAGCATATATCTGCGACACGCAATATGCTAAGAAACGATTCCATTAGCTTACTAAATTGTTTTTCGACCAATACTAATGAGCACCTGTGACTCGTGTAGTTTTAATTATTACATAAGGTAATTTAAGGTATTTAGAGATTACCACCATGTTGCAAAAACGGATGTTATGACTACCATACATTTTTTTACATCATACTTTTAAATGAAGTTTCAATTATGTATGTATTATTTTTCAAGGGAATCCGACAAAAATAAATAACGGATTTCCGATAATTCTAAAGTAATACGATTGATGCATATCTCACAATGCATTAGATGTTTTTTTAAATCCATATACTTAAAATGCTTGTGAATAATATTTGTAATCAAATAAAAAAAATCAATGTTTGTTTGTTTTTTGTTCGTATGAATGTTATGCGTTGCCACGCCGTTCATGCGATTGCGATAAAACTTTGTCATATTATTGCTTGCACTTGCGCGAAGGTTATAGGCAACTTAGCCGAAATAGCTATCAACAAATATATAAAATAATTTCTGTAGAATTAAAATATATTGTTATTTTTTTCACCGTACTATAATGGAGTTCTACCAAGTAAATGCCAACTCAGTCAATTTATTGTTGAATATGCTCGCGATGAGCGAAACCGGCCCTGATGTTAATAAGCCAACTGTGGAATGAGTACAAAAAGTGTTTTATTATTTTTCAATTTTAAATTAACGTTAAAATTTTTATATTTAAAATTAAACAAATGGGCGTCCTCTTTTTTTCTTCTTTTATCGCTTTGTGTTGTCTTGAAAGAAAATAACATTCACTACGTAAGCATTTCATATATGTACCTAACATTGGGGGCGGACGTGGAATATAAAAAATGGGAACGTAAATTCGCGATTCTTGAAGGGTTTTTCAATTAACACATAGAATTCAAGCGTTTGAATTTCTTTTGTTTCCAAATAACGCCGTTAACAATATTTAAGTGTTCTTATTTTAAAATTTGACAGACAATTGTTTTTGAAAGAATAAAATCAATTGAATTATCATAGTTGTAATATATTTTTAACGAGGCGTTGTCAAAAATCCCCAACATACATATGTGAGCGAAGATGATTGCGAAACATTAATATTCATGAAGTCTTGGACAGCCGTCATTAAATGGAAGAAATAAGATATTTCCAAAGTCAAATTGTCCCAGATACAAAAAACATATAAACACGCTGGCTTTGCAGAGCTGATGTCATTACTTTGTTCTTGTGTTTTAAAAATATTGCAGATGCAGGCAGGTATAAAACGAATTGATTGAATGCATCGGTGCAATAACGGCTTATGATAAATTTTTCTCATTAATCAGTGAAATAATAGTCAAGACGCGGTGAAAAAATAACAATGTATTTTAGTTCTATAAAAATTATATAGTCGATGGCTATTTCGGCTTGCGCCCTCGTCAGAACTATAGAATAGATCGTATACCATGAGCTTTGTCGCTATTATTAACTATTAGTTTACACGAACAACTTAATCTTTCAAGCTCACCATTGTTACACCCCTTTAAATAATTATGATTATAAACTCAAACACTTGATATCAATCAATTCATTAATAATATGTCGAATAAAACTTTAGAATTATTTATCAATATTCCCATGTTATTATCTGGTAATAAGTATTTGCGATACTAAATCCAAAATACTCAATAATTATAACTTATCAATATAATTTATTGAAACTCATTTACATCAAATGTCCGCTAACTCGTACAGATTTCGTTAATAACAATTAAACTCAGTAATCTACTTTTATTTTTGTATATAAACGATACAAACTGTTTACTACGCGTAATTTCAATTTCATTTGTGCACTTAAAATGCCTGAAGATGCCGATAAGGCGAAACACGGGTCGTTAGAAACAAAACTCATGGTAAAAGTACAAAAAATAAATTTAATATAATTTTATCAATAAACTTTAATATTTGTCGAATTTTACCCATGGCCGTTTCTGTGAGTATCGATTGTATTATAATTATAATCCATAGATACCGATTTAGAAGCACCATTCGTAAAGCGGTTTCAACTATTTAAGTGCCGCCCAAACTTGGATCGATAATATTTAACAACATTTTTTTACGTTCAGTTTAGTTTCAAATTAACGTGTATTTATTCAATAATCATACAACAAGGGCCGAGGTTAACGGTTCCATTCAACTCGCAGTCACTCGTAATGTTGTATTAACACAACTAAATATTTAACAGAAATATAGAGCAAAGAAAAATGTTTAATAACTCTATAATTATAGAAAAGGCAATAGAATTTTTACGCAATTGAATTGGAGATTTTATGCAAACATCTTATTAATGTTCATTCGTTTATCAATCATATCTGAGTGGAATAAATTGTTAAATTAGGTTTAAATAATAAATTGGTTCGGTTGCGTTGCCCACGTGTATTACATAACTTTAGCTAACCGCTAGTCCTGTCTTTATGAGCCAGTTCTAATGTATCTCCATGACTGTTGACATAACAAGGCGCTGCTGATGTTAATTTATATTTCAATTGCGTTTTAAAGCAGATTAATGTTTTCGATTATAAATTAAATTACTTTGCCATCAAATTTAATTTTAAAGAATTCAAACGACTCTTTGATATAATCTTCACGGTTCTTTCAACTTTTGTTTCTGTAATTTATCCAACAGTTGAAAGAATTATCATAAATTAAATTAAAATTCACAAACTATTGTCGTTTTATTCACCCAGCTATGACAGTGGTACTAAACGCGTGACAAGCGCTCGTCTGCCTTGACATTTTCAATAACACCAAATAAATATTAATAATTAAAATGATTATGAAAAAATCAGGTTTTATTACAGTTTAAAAAAACGTACCCAACACTTACGAAGCAGTGCTTTTCGAAGATCTGTATCTTTTAATTGGTCAAACATATGTTTATTTACTAATTGGAATTTACTTTAAAAGGAAGCAATTCAGATTATATATTTCATACTCATGCTTATGATAAATAGTTGTCAGTTCAATTGTTGATTCAGTTCCCACATGTTAACATCTTTATAGTATATTCAGTTAGCTAAATGCATGTGAATAATTAAAAATTAATGGATATCATCAATCCTATGACATTCTTAATGAGCAAACTGACATTAATCCATCACCGCTACAATTTTAACTAAATAAACTTTATATAAAAATAATTTAGGTTCGATAAAAATAATAATGCATTTTTAGTACTTATTCCACATTAAATTTATTGGATCAGGACCGGTTTCGCTCATGGCGAGCAGTTGATAATGCTTGCCATGAGCGAAACCGGTCCAGATCCAAGAAATTTGATGTGGAACAAGTACTAATAATGTGTTATTATTATAATATAATGCCATTTCACCAAGTATTGACAGTGAACACCTTAAAAGTAATTTACGTTCATTACCACTCAATATAGCCCTGGACCTAAGTTTTCACTTCAAGAAATACATAAAATCAATTTGCATTTAATACTATAATATTTATGTTTAAACATAGTTATAACGAGTGTGTATGCCGATATAGCTTTCAACTATATTTTTACAATTTTTGTATAACTAAAATGCATTGCTATTTTTCATGGTGTTATAATGGAGTTTTACCAATTAAATGCACAATCCTACCAATAAATAGTTGTGTTAAGTAAAAATGAGGGCTGTGGAGTCGGTAAAAAAAGTTCGACTCCGACTCCAGCATTTATCAAAACCACGACTCCGACTCCGACTGCAACATTGACCAAAAACACGACTCCGAATCCGACTAAAAATGTTTAATATCGTTACTTTTTTTTGCCTAATTCTCCTATTTATGTGTATTCAATTAAATATAAACCCTTCCAATCCGGCCAATAGCCAAATTTGACATACAATATGCAAAGATAAAAAGTTCAAACTTTTCAAAATTTCCTACTCCGAGTACGACTCCGGCCAAATCGCCGCAACGACTCCGACTCCGGCCAAAAAACCCCGACTCTACGGTTCCGACTCCACAGCCCTGGTAAAAATACAACTAACCGCTTTGACTTTCACTGAACCCTATATCCCAGTGTTATAAGTATTTAGTTACAATTTATTTTACCCCTTGCCCAAAAGAAGTCATATTTTAGGCGTCTCTGAAACGGAACGAACCGAAGCCCTAACCTAAGGGCAGGAAAAACCTTCTCACATTTTCATATATCGTCAAAAATTCGTTGCGCCGTCCTTAAATGACGTCACAGAATGACTACCTCATGAAGCCGCACTTAAACATTTATAATTAATTCCAAAAAATGTGAAAAAAATATTTATATAACGAAAAATATATATTCAACTACATATCATGACCGGTTCACCAATATTGGTGTTTTAAATATAACTTAATAGGATAATAAACAACATGTTTATTTATAAAAACAATTTAAATTATTTACTTAAATAAGCATTAAGTGATAAAATTTAAATATTTTTCACGGTGAAAAAATAGCAATGTATTCTACACAAATTATACAATACATAGCTTGAAAGCTTTTTCGGCTTACGACCTTGTCAAAACTATGTTTAAACATAAATTAACTTATCTATATATACTGGTGTAGAAGAGGTACACAACAAATCTTCTCATCTATTCTAAAATTTTAATTTTATATTGAAAAATATAGTATTAAATTTTACTGATTGATTTTATGTATTTCATGAAATCTGGGTTTATTGAGTGGTAATGAAAGTAAATCTATATATGTATATTTAAATGAATGTTTTTTTTTGTTTGTCCCGTATGTGTTCCTATATTGTTCATCCGATTGTGATACAACTTTGGTAAATAGTTGTGTGGACGCACACGAAGATTTTTGCTTACTATATCCGTTCATTATATTGCGATAAAGCTTTGGCGATTTGTTGTGCGGACGACCACGAAGGTTTTTTTTAATTATCTGTCGATTTATGTATAAATGGATGTTTGTTTGTCCCGTATGTGGTTCTATACCGTTCATCCAATTGCGATAAAACTTTGGTTATTTGTTGTGTGAACGCACACGAAGGTTTTTTAAAATATCCATATATATTGCATATCCATAAAGCACTTCAATAAACAGAATTAAAACACAAACACTTTCTTTCTTTGAGTGAAATTGCAACGCGTGCTGGTTACTCGTTAGTTAATTATAAATTGAGTCGTATAGTATCAAAAGTAGAACAATCACATATTTTTGGAAACTGAACTGATGCTGTCACATTATTCTTCTGGTCTTAGTGTATGGCTAGCAATAAAATATTTGTATAAAAATAATCGACATGGTGGTATAAAAACGTAAAAGAAAATGATGTTTGGTATCAAAACCGGAACGCTTCACGACTTTGGAAACAAAATGGTTTGATTAATCATACTCTGAACCAATCACAGGTTATTCTAAGTGATTTTTCAATGTGGCCGTTCATAGATATTTTACGTTTCAGGCTTTTATCCCTTAATCAAACTCAAAATCCAACAAAACGTTTTTCGTATTTTTGTCAAAAAGTCGAAAAGTGGATAATTTTTCTTTTGATCCCATACGACTCTGAATATAATATCTTTTAATTAATTGACATTTGACACCATAAACAATATTTACCTTTTTTTAAATATGTATTTATATCAAGGGCGGCATAAATTAAAACTTAATTCTAAATCCATAAACATTTTTTTTTAATTGGGATGACGCTGCATACAAACGCACAAATTACGAATCCAGCAGGTCGATCGATTAAAAAACAATCGGCAGCAAAAAACAAAACTTCAATGAAAAGAGAAATGTTCTCAGATCGGCACTGACTGATTTTTTTTCATCTATACGTGGCCTATAAATGGTTGGCGGTTTCGCCTACAGCATTTTGGCAGAAATTTTACGTATCTTTTATCAAGCAATATCAGCTGTTCAAGAATGAATGCTCCACATTCGATGAACCAACGTCAAAACAAATATTTTTTCACTCCCAACTTGGAGACTATGGAGTCTAGAGATTCCAATTACTCGGCATCTCAACTACTCGAGTGTCGAGTCATAAAAATTGTAAAATACTCGAGCAGTTTCAGATTTACCAAAATATATATTATTCAATCAAATTTGTCTAAATAAATACATATATTTCAATTTATAAAACATATATTTCAAAAATAATAGACTATCGTCATTATAAACTTGCCATTAATACGAATAGTCAGCACCAGGAACCAAAGCAAAAGTAACAGAAGAAATCCTCGCATATCATAGTCAACGGCAAAACCATTTAAAAATATATATAACCTGACAGTAAATTTAACTGTAAAACTCAGTTAAACGCCACGGTTAAACATTATAAATATATGTTTTAAATATGTACATAAAATTTGGAAATAGATAGTTTCATTTATAAACCACGAGTATTACTCGAGTATTTTGGAAAATACTCGAGTTTACTTTAGTATTCGATACTCGAATTGGAGTCTCTAATATGGACTCTTCATAGATTTTATCTCAGCATGTTTGCTGCGAGAACTGCTTGTTACTCAATTGCTTAACCTCCCTTTTTTCCGAAGAGAGTATGCATTGAAATGATACGAGGACTAGGACAGGACTATTGACTAGCTAATCGCACTCGCTGTGTGTCGCCTTTTTGGGATCGGAAAGGTGGGAAGGCATTTTGGACAGCAAAAATACGAATGGCCTTTCTGGAAAAACAGAATCGATTTATCAACTGAAAAAATCTGCACGTACCGGGATTCGAAGCCAGACGGACGTCACGGAAGAAACGACAGTGACCACTGCACCACGGACCAGAAGGAACGTGACGACGGTGTAAATAGTCTTTTGTAATACTGTTTTCAACTCACATTACTTTCATCATCGAGCCTTTAGAGACAGAGAAAATGAATTAATTTTTCTCTACTTTTCAGAGGGGCCAAAGAAACAAGTAATCAATTTTACCTTTAGCTTTCTCAATGAACTCGGGATCCTTCTTCTTTTAAAAATCTTCACTATGAATAATAATGAAGATCATCATCTTTTCGAGCACTGCACCTAATTATTTGACGGAGAATGGACGATTTATTTACTAATAACAAATGAACATCGATTAAGTGGTACAAATATGATCCGCTTGATCGATGCGCCATCAATCATACGTCAATTTCAGCTGAACCAATAGGCGACTGACAGCAAAGTATTTAGTGTATCTGTCAAATTGTATGCTGTTTATTGCACATCATATCTACTCTAAATGATGGTGGAACTTGCAACTTGATTTAAGATAGTTTTTATTAATCCGTGTGTGTATTTGTCGTTCTTTTCTGTAACGCACAGTACACCACACGATGTGTTAACAGCCAGTGTGTGCATGAATAATACATATTGCCTTATATTTGGTGAAGTCCAGGGTCAAATCATCCTGACAAAAGATGACACCATACACGGGTCTTCATTGTATTGTAATAAAATATTTGTACACGTTTTTGTATTATACAATGATAAAATTTTCCTTTCATTATCGATAAACACAAAAAATACAAGAAAAATTTAAATATGAATATCGTATTTGTTCTTCAAAGGTTTTGGCATAATAAAACGTGTTTGAGTATTTGTTGCTAAGTATGCAAATGAACAATGGTTCCCAAAAGTGTTGTCGTATTTATTATGATTTTTTGACGTGACAACGTCTTATAAATCGATGAACGCCCGCTGCACGCACGAAAAAACATGACTCATTGTCCGTTTGTCGCGTTACGCCGAAGGCAAGCGTGCGAGGGAGAGCGCGGATAAGCGATAGAGAGGCACGATCGGCCTACCGTTCGGATTGTGCCGCATCTATCTCTCTTCCACTCGATCGGTCGATGCGTCTGAGTAGAAAAGAGACAGCGGCAGCACACAACTTATACACCTACAGTACCTACACGTGATCTGTTTACAACTGTTTATAAAGTGAAGTGAAATGTTAATGTGGTTTTCATTGTTTATATTACAACAACAATGATTCCATTTTATTCATAAAAGTATGCAATCATTTCATCAATGTTTTCTTATGACGTTGTCACGTTAAACTATCGTCCGTAAACCGACTTTATTATATTTATACGTCCAATAGGTTTTCATCTTCCATAATAATTCTCGGAAAATATCTTATATATCAACAGACAGCAAAACATTCAAACTAATAATGAATATTAAATGAAAATATTCAAATAAATATTGGATAAATCTTCTTAATAATTTGAATTCTGTATAATTATAGTACTCTTACATTAACAAATAATGTGGGAAGCGTATGGGTTCGAATCCTTATCAGGGCACTTTCATTTATCAATCGTATTATTATAATATTTTTTTTGAAGAAACATGGATGTCTGTGTCTTCTAAAACTTCGTTTCACGCCCACCAATCTGACTCTGGTAACGGGACCTAGTGAGGACGATTAGCTAACCACTAGTCCTCTTCTAAGCCTATCTTTTCTTTCTCTACTATCTTCGAAAAAAAAGGTTGACCAACTGAGTAACCAGCAGTTATTAAACTCCATTATAAGTCTTTAGACCAATAAATCAAACTTATTTAAATTCTTTCATGTGACGTAGCTATGGTTTCAACAGAAAGAGATGATGTAGGGGCACCATATAAAGGTATATAAGCTATCTCTAATACACATTTTAAACATAGTTCTGACGAAGGCGTAGCTATCAACAAATATATAAAATAATGTATGTAGAACTAAAATACATTATTGCAAGTAAATGCCTACTCAATCAATCCATTATAAGTAAAAAAAAAACCTTAACATATATTATTATACTTCAATATACAAACTGTATTATCAATTTTGATTCAATAGTTACAATACCACATGTGCAGAGAGAGAGTGCGTATATGAGTATTTCTTTCTGATAGTATTTATGATTTTGATGAACACATCATACATACACAATACAAAAAATCACTCTATTCCCTTATTCCTAATGAACTTACCTTTTTGCAAGGATTCTTAATAGCACTGTTTTAAAAAAGTTCCAATTATCTTTATGTTTATATGGGCACCTGATATTTTTTAAATGTTTCTTTTTGCAAGGTAGTCTTTGGAACGTTGATATATATCCCTCATGCAAAAAGATCGGGTGTACTCGAATGAAGGTAAAATCTTATTATTATTTATTTAAATTTGAATTTTTTGAATTTTGTACTTTTCCATGAGTTTTGTCGCTAACGACCCGGGTTTCGCCTTTCGGCATCTTCAGGCATTCCAAGTGCACGGATGTACTTGAACTGACGCGTAGTAAACAGTTTGTATCGTTTATATACAAAAATATAAGTAGATCACTAAGTTAAAAGGTTATTAAAATGTAAATTAGCGAAATTTGAATGAATACAAGTTTCAATGATTTAAGTGGGTTTGTTATAATTACGGGGATTTTTTTAAATATTTATGACCAGATGATAACATGAGAATATTTAAAATGAATCTAGGGTCCTATCCGACCTCTCGTTAATTTCAAGCCTTTATTATTATATTACATTAATGATAGTAAGTGAATTGATATTTAATAATACCAAGTGCTTGAATTGTAAATAAATGACAATTATTAATAAATGACAATAAATTAAAAATAACAATTATTTAAAAGGGTACAACAATGGCGAACTAGGCAAATAAAGTTGCTCGTTCAAAATTGGCAGACCGTTGAGCTGAGCTCGATTAATCTCTAAGATTTCTTGATAAAATAGTTTAAACTCGCCCCTGTTAGTATGTAACGAATCAATGCCTGAGTCAAAATTAAACGTGTGGTTTTCAAGAATTAAATGGTTGGCGAAGGTGGAGGGAGGTATCTTTTTTTAAGCGAAAAGCGGCTAA
Organism: Himalopsyche kuldschensis; assembly: GCA_028554975.1. Taxonomy (NCBI): domain Eukaryota; kingdom Metazoa; phylum Arthropoda; class Insecta; order Trichoptera; family Rhyacophilidae; genus Himalopsyche; species Himalopsyche kuldschensis. Next base: position 52,317 of record JAHFWI010000031.1, on the reverse strand, counting down.
ATGCTCAGCCACTCTTATATTTAAGGTTCTAGCAGTTTTACCAATATAACTATTTTACCCTCAGTCGAAATACTTAATTATTTATTTAAAGTTAAGATCAGGAAGTGAAACTGCTAGAATTAATCGTAGGAAATATACAATCTAGTGGTTTTACTATTCTTACTTTGACGGCCAAGAAGAAAAAATAAAAAAACTATGAAAGATAGAAAGACTATGGAAAGTAATCTTGATGATGCTGCAATGATGCACCGCCTCTTTGGCAGATTTTTCGTGGGCCGCATAGATATCTTTGAAGAAAGATATGCATATTTTCATAGTCCATGGTGCAGCGGTCAACGTCGCTGACTTCCGTGACGGACCGCCCGGGTTCTATTCTCAGATTTTTTTAGTCGATAAATCGGCTAAATGCTCAGCCACTCTTATATTTAAGGTTCTAGCAGTTTTACCAATATAACTGTTTTACCCTCAGTCGAAATACTTAATTATTTATTTAAAGTTAAGATCAGAAAGTGAAACTGCTAGAATTAATCGTAGGAAATAAACAATCTAGTGGTTTTACTATTCTTACTCTCATTGCTTATTAAACACTTTTAGAACTATTATAAAAACTATAATAGAAGACGTCTCATATATGCCTTTATGGTATTATTGACGCATAACTATCATTTATAAAATTCGTTAAACCAGTATTTATGAATACTCAATATACGGATGTTCAACAGATTTGCATGGTAATTTAACAATCTAATTGTATTTTAAAACACGATCCGACTTAATTAAATCGAGCCCGACCACAAACAGATGTCCCTAAAAGATCTAAAAAATACATAAACAACCGACAGTTCAGTTAGTTTGTCAGACTTTGACGGCCAAGAAGAAAAAATAAAAAAACTATGAAAGATAGAAAGACTATGGAAAGTAATCTTGATGATGCTGCAATGATGCACCGCCTCTTTGGCAGATTTTTCGAGGGCCGCATAGATATCTTTGAAGAAAGATATGCATATTTTCACAGTCCGTGGTGCAGCGGTCAACGTCGCTGACTTCCGTGACGGACCGCCCGGGTTCTATTCTCAGATTTTTTTAGTCGATAAATCGATTCTGTTGAAGGCAGTGTGTGTTGTTGAAAATGCTTTCCCACCTTTCTGATCCCAAAAAGCGATTAGCTTACCACTAGGCCTGTCCTAGTCTTCGTATCGCCTTCGTAGTAGTGCCGCATGAAATGTCGCACTGTATCGCAGGTTGTGTATCACTGGTGTATTGGTTTTTTTTGTTAAAATCTGAGAGCATTTCTTATTTAGCAAAGAGATAAATTAGAAGAAAAGATGTAGAAGTTTCTTATATAAAATACATAAGAATAAAATACAAAACCGACATAAATCTCAAAATATACATCACATATAAAACAAGAATGCGTTTCAATATTGAAAAAAATGATTCTTTTAAAAATGAGCATTGGCAAAAAAGAAATATATTCATTTTTGCCTGTCAATTATTTAAATAAATTTAAATTTATGTATGTTTATAGGTATTAAAATAATATTTGGAACATCCTGTATATTATAATTTATGACATCAAAGTAACGATCTGATTTCTAAAAAGATAAGGAAAGGATGCGGAATTAAACGACCGAATCGATGGACTGGTTAAAGATCGGGTCGCTTAAAATGAAGAGTCAACGAACCAATATGCTCTTTTTCACAATATGGTGATTCTTTTGGTGTAACTGTAGTGCGGGTGGTGTGATAATAGATTTATCTTTCTTTAGCACACACACACACATATCTTACCTGTCATCGCATGCGCAGAAATAAAAAATAGTGTTTAAAGTTTTGTTTATACAAATGTGTGACTCCTCATAGTATTTTATTTTTGTCCATATCCGCTCCCATTTCAGAGCATATGGCCGCCACACTGTGCCTCCAGGATTCTCTATCACCCGTCAACCTCCTCGCTTCTTCGCAGGTCAACCCGCCGTCCCTTAGCTCCACTAAGTACATCCTATGGATGGTCATAAGCGGCCTACCTAGACGGCGGAATCCATCAGGTTAAAAGAAGAGACAGGCATGATTCGGGCTTTCTTGGAGCATCCACAGCACATGCCCAAGCCAGGTCCATCGTAGCCTTTTTATTTTGGACGTAATTAGGGGCTTGTGTGTCCACTCTCTTACAGCCTTGTCCCTGACAAAGTCAAACCACCACACTTCTAATATTCGTCGCAAGCAACTGTTTTCGAAGCACGGTTACCATGTGCTTTTATAATGTGCCATGACTCGCAACCGTAAAGCAGTACAGTCAGTATGCATGCGTTGAATAAGTGGCACTCGGTTCTGACCGAGTACAACTTTGAGTCCCAAATTTTCCGTAATAAAACTGAACTAATGCTATAACATTATTCTTCTGATCATAGTGTATGGCTAGCTTTAAAATATTTGTATAAAAATCATGTAGATGTGGTATAAAAACGTAAAAAAAAACGATGGTTGGTGTCAAAATCAGAACGGTTCACGACTTTCGATACAAAATTATAATGGTTTGGTCAATCATACTTTCGACCAATTACAGAGTTATCTTAAGTGATGTTGCAATGTCGCTGCTCATACAAATTTTAAGTTTCATGCTTCTTTTTTAAAACCATGTCCGCTCCCAGCTAGGAGCATATGGACTCCTCACGGAGTTTATCTCAACATATTTTTTTCTACGAGAACTGCTCGTTACTCAGTTGCTAAACTTTTTTTTTTTCGAAGAGAGAAGGGATGGAAAGGATGCGAGGACTAGGGCAGGACTAGTGATTAGTTAATCGCTGTCACTATGCGTCGCTCTTTGGGATCGGAAAGGTGGGAAGGGATTTTCAACAACAGAAACACCCATGCCTTTGAACATATTAACCCAGGTGGTCCGGCACGCAAGCCAACAACGTTGACACTGCGCCATGGACCACGAACTCTTGCTTGTACGAGCTAAAAAATGTAAAAATAGCCCAATGAGCCATCAAATCGTGTTTTTCTCGTAAATTAGAAAAGCGGATAGTTTTACTTTTGACACTATACGACTCATTTCCTATGATTATCGTATGAGCACTTATATTTTACATTGAGAGTTTATCAAACTCAATTGAACGCTTTTAGATACCCTCATATAATACAAGATACAATCCTGGCATAGCAACCCCGATTTAATCGTGCATCCGTCGTCAATAACAAATATGGGGCGGTAATATAAAAATTGTTATGTAAATGACTTCATGTTTATTTATATTAATTCTTTACGAGTTACTTGCTAAGGATGTAATGAATTGAAATTCCTTTCATATTATAATAATATCAGGCTTGCAAATGTTCAACGGATGTTTAAAAAGGTGCAAAGGATATCCGCGCAAATGGGAACATAGATTGCGAGCTCTAAATCAAATCTATGATATATTGCAAACAGAGATAATTATGTATATTACATTATTATGCTAAAATAAATCTTTTGATACATCCAAATGATAATGAAAAAAAGCACTTGTGTCAATTATGGATATTTTATTTTAATTAGCTTCAAAATTATTGAATATTAAGCTTCAGTGATTTGTTTGAATATTCTTCATTAAGATTTTTATATGCAATGACCTTCGCTTAATTCAAGCACACGCCGGCATTTTTGATTAGAAAAATGTATTTATCGATTAAATCGGCCGTTGATTGGTAGAACTCCATTATATTAAAAAAATATAGAAATATGTATATGGTTCCAAAAGAGTTAATTAAGGAATTTCAAATTTGAAGGTGCTAGATGGAATTTCAAGTACATTCGTGCACTTGAAATAGCTGAAGATGCCGAAAGGTGAAACTCGGGTCTTTAGCGACAAAACTCATGGAAAAGTACAACATTCAAAGGATTTAATTTTTTTAAAAAATCCAAAGGAGTTGTAAAATATACTCCCTTTATAAGCTTGAAAGCAGTTATTTGTAAGAGTCAAATTCTGAGATAATTAGGCTTTTAATGGTTTTCAACTTTTCTCAATTAAAAGTACTAAAAATGTTTTATTATTTTTATTACAATGCCATTCCACCAAGTATTGACAGTGAAAACCTTAAAAGTTTTCTTTATTGTTTTTTTTTAAATAAAAAACAGTATGTCATTGCTTCAAAACAAAAAATCTGTTTATTAATAAAACATACAGTTTTTTGCTTATGAATCTCAGTAAACTGTTTTATTGCTCAGAATAACTATAGATTTCACAAGTTAGAAAACAGTGTGTCGATTTTTATACTGAAATATATAGTATCAAGTGGTTCATAAATTTTCCTTTAATAAGACCCTCAAAGTATTAAAAAATAATAACAATTTTTTTTATTTAAAATTATACCACTCCACCAAGTTTTGTGAATGAACATTTTAACCCCTTGCACTCCTCAATATATTTTTTTTTTCCTTTCAGCAACTCCTCAATAGATTTGAGAAATTGATTTATGGAGTCAACTGTTTTGTTGATTGAGTAGGCATTTACTTGGTAGAACTCCATTATAATACGGTAAGAAAAATAACAATGTATTTTAATTCTACATAAATTATTTTATATATTTGTTGATAGCTATTTCGGCTTACTTATTTTTTTTTTTTTATTTTTTTTAATTTTAAAGAAAAAAAAAATTTGGCATTACAGCTTACGCCAATGCGCCAAATATTCTTAATTGTGAAAGTCATACGAGATTAACTCGATGATAAGTAATAAATCAGTTGTGCACAAAATCAATGATAAATAACATACACCCAGCCCAAGGTCTCTTTTTTTTTCAATTGAAAAAATCTGACCTTGCCGGGAATTGAACCCGGGTCTGCAGATCGCTAGGACAAAGCTCTTGCCACTAGACCACAGGGACCGACTGACGAGGGCGTTAGCCGAAATAGCTATCAACAAATATATAAAATAATTTATGTAGAATTAAAATACATTGTTATTTTTCTTACCGTATCAACTGTTTTGAATTAATTGTACAGCTTTGTGTCAGAGAACTAACATAAATAATACACAGATATAATAATATCAATGATTTAGTATTGCACTTCCGCTCTGTTTAAAGACATCCATTTTAACTATCGATTCTATTTTTAAACAATAAGGAAACATGTAACCGCTTTTTTACTCAATTCAATAATACCGTGCCATAACTGTGTCAACTTATTTATTTAACCCTCATAGACTGAACGCAGATTGGCGTGACCTTGTTTTTAACCCGCAAGGTGACACCAGGCGTGGTCGTATTATATATTAATAATATCGTTTGACACTGAAGACTTATTTGTTTTTCTTGCACCATTTAAAGACCATTTATCTTTACACTTGACCATACAGTCACAATAATTCCTCCATCCAGAACTGCTTTCATATGCAATGATTTTATACGACAGTGTAGTAGCAAACTTTAAGCATGTCTACAAGACTTTTTTTCCATAGTTGAGAGTGTCTTATATAATACTTAGTGACGTTGGTACTTCGTTGTTTTATGCCAGGCAGCAAAACTTGAAATGAATGTCGCTGCAACCTCAATGCACACACGGGGCGGGGGGCGTCACTTGACGATTTTTTAAATAAAAACAAAGAATTCATCCCTCGCCATCGGTTGCGAAAGAAGAGCCAAAGCATGTATAACTTTGGAAGTGCGCGACGAGGAAAGTGCAGTGACATTTCTACAATCAAGTAATATTATTCCGCGGGAGATTATGTGCAGTTATGGACATTTAATGACGCTTTCATTTGGAGTCAGGACACGCTGGGTTTGCCAAGAGTGTTTTTTGGTGATGGTTGCTGAGTAGGTAGCGGTTCCTGGAGTGCATACTCGGAGATCAGTGCTCATTTTTTACACTTACTATAATTTTATAAACCCCAATACACTTGCAAACACCCAGCAAGTAGAGAGAAAGTGGGGATCAGCCAAGTGGGGCAATAAGAAGCGTAGAGGGACACAGACATTTGCTACAAACGTATTTATACGAATTTATGTGGAAGACGAGGTTGGTCATCCGGGATGCATTTAGTGTTATCAAAGATATTGCTGAATTTTGGCAGTTTATCGAGCGTAAAAATCTCGATGAATGAGAAGCGCTGGCTGCCGGGGGCGAGGCATAAGATTCAATAATCTGGAATACATTAAAAAATACACGTATACACACATACAAGTATTCGGCCATTAATTTGATGATTTATGTGTCATTTCATTAGGATGGCGAAGGTTAAGGCAACCCTTAGGTTTAGTGATATTTTTTCGTGTTTAGCTGCCTGGCATAAAACAACGAAGTACCGTGACGTTAAAAGAATCTGTATTATTATACTAACCACAATTATACAATTTTTCAATCGAACAGTCCCCTACCACTATTCTTCTCGACTTAATCTATCTGATAAGAGTGATTGAGCTACAGAGTAACAATCAGTTCTTTTGTATAAACTGTCATTGAGATAAGCTCCGTTCGGTGCAGATATGCATATTAGGGGCGGACATGGTATTACTTAAAAGGTGTAAAGAAAATCTATCGTTCTCAATAAACGAAAAGCTCATTTGATTTGAGGTATATTCGCTCTCCGTGTGACGCCGCAAATTTCAAAATTTAAAAAAAATAAAATTCTTTATTTACGTATGTATTCTGTTTTTCTATTTACCGTGGCTACTCCAAACATGCCAAAACCATATGGACACTCAGTAGAGTTTATTTTTGATACGATAACTGATTATCTGATTGTTATTTAGTAGCTCAATCACTCTTTTTAGATACCTTTAGATGAGAATAATGATGGTAGAAGGCGGTGCGAATGACAAATGGTAGAATCGTTAGCATAACAATGCAGACAACTGTCTGAATTTATTTGGCTAGGTTATTTCCGCACGCAATGTGAAGTATATGGACTCCTAATGGGATGTATCTCATCAAACGTTTTCTACAAGAACCACTCGTTTTTCGAAGAGAGGCAGACGGATAAAACTTTTTGTTTTTAAATTTGGAAAGGTGTGAGGGAATTATTAGGACCACTGACATTCATACCTTACAGCTTAAAGAACATAAATCCGTAAATCGAAAAACGATCCGCGCTTTTGCCTATAAGATTTTGATGCTAAGGGTGATTCGTTTTTTTATCTTATCAAAAATGGTTTCTGCATTTTGTAGAAGACTGTTTTACTATTGTAGATTTTATAGATATTGTTCCTTTGACAGCTTTACTGATTCTAAATATAAAATTTAAAATAACTTTGATTATTCCACGTATTGTGCTACTAACTGTTTACTTAAGCAAACTTTGCGATAGTAAGTCTGAAGATGTCTCTGAAAGAGGCGAAACACGTGTATCAGTTAGTAGCACAATACGTGGAATAATCAAAGTTATTTTAAATTTTATATTAAAATGAACTTCCACAAAGTTACCGCCGAAGCCATCGAAATTACTGATTCTTACTTGATTCTTCAAAATTTTTAAATGTGATAATTGTAAATCGCGAGCTATGTCCTTCACTTTTTTACCACTCTCATACTGTAATGGGAATATTATGTTTTATTATGTACATATATGCATACATAAATGTCCATGTTCGAGGATGCAATTATTTTGTGACAAGTCGAACCGTCGTCTATGTGCGCTACTGATTATTTAAAACAATAATTATTGCAGTTAAAATTAATAATCGAGATCAATTTCTGTACATTAACCACTTGCCGGTCCAATTGATTTAACATATGCACATATGCACACATTTGAAAATGCACACACAAATTTGTGATAACATATTTTTTATCTGTTTGTCTGAATCCAGCCCTTGCTTGGGCTAGATCAAATTCGTAATTTTCGTAAGAAGTTTGCCCGAGTTATCTCGTGATGTCCGTTTTGACGATTTTCAATACCCGAGTATACTCGGGCGTGCCCGGGAAGTGGTTAATGTACACGCTTTTTGCAACATATAACGATGATTCAAAAATATTCGTGGAAAAATACCCCACACTAAAAACCATCAAGGTAAACCAAGTACTGGGTACTAGTGTTAATTGTTCTGCAATTATTGTGCTATGATTAGTGTGCGACTGTGACAAGATGGTGGTGATAAAAATGCGTCATATCGCCCACATCTTCCCGGTGAACCTGAAGTCGAGAAAGTCATGTTTCGTGTATTATGATCAAAATAAAATCAATGAATGATTGCGTCATATTGAAATGACATTTTTTTAGATTAAATATGGATGCGTCATAAGTTTTTTTTAACATATACGTAATTGTTATAATGTCACTGTTATATCAAATTGTGATTATGATTATGAAGTATGTATCGAGAGTGCAAAATGAAGATTCCAACTAAATATGCAAATGCTCGTTATTCGAATATTTTCAATGTTCGAATATCCGAATATTTGATTCATTATTCGAATATTATCCGTTCAAAATACGACTGGGAAAGCAAAAAAAATAATCGGTGTCACATTATCTTGTTTTATCTTGAGTAGCATATGGACTCCTTGCGGATTTTACCTCGACTCTCTTTTTCGAAGAGAGTAGAAATTAGAAAGGAGTGGGAGAACTTCCATGACTTGTGATGGGCTATTCGCTCTTTCTTAGTCCCGGTATTTTGGTGGGAATTAATTATTAAGCAACACCAGCACTTATGCATTCGTACAGGATCGATAAATCGACTGGAAATTTATGGGTCACCAACGACGTTGACCACTGCACCATGGACCCGGGACCATAATACACAATCAATACACATAATGTGAAAAATTATATGTCATTAATTTAATCCATAAAAAATAACCATAAATATACATGATATTATTCGAATATCAATATTCGAAGTTTTATTATTCGATTTTCGAATTTTCTGTTTTGGCGAATGTTTGTAATCTTAATTACCCACCTTCATTGTAGCAGTTTGTGCTTTCGTGATTGATAAAAAGAAGTGGCAGAAGAAATAAGGATTTAAAAAGTCATATTGTAGTTAAATGTGATAAGTTTGTTAAAGTAATTACTTATTTGTATGAAATTGTTTACATTATAAATAAAATTAACATGTTAATAGCTCCATATTGCAATATATTAAGTGGACATTAACAAATTCCACCGCCATAAAAATTCAGCTATCCAGACTCGCTGGAATTATATGTAGATTAATCAGTTGATAATGGTCGCCATTGATAATGGTCCAAATTTTAGTTGATAATGGTCGCAATTGATAATGGTCCAAGTATTGACAGTGAACACCTTAAAAGTTGGAAATGAAAATTACTATGAGAGTTTTTTTTATTCAAAAATAGCAAATGTATTTATTTAAAGAATCAGCTGATCGTTTTAATTGGCGAAAATGGCTGCAAAAACAACGAGAACAGCTTGTCAATAATGTCACTCAAGAATTTTTTACATTGAAGTATCACGTAATCCGGTTTAACGACTTTAAACACTTACCTATCGGAATTATCGCCCGGCTTAGTGTTGTTAATTATAAGTTTAAGTGATTCAATGTTTGGTGTATTATAATCAGTGACGGCTGGCGACGGGGTGTTGGGGGGTGCAAAGGAAGATTCAACCGTTTTTGCAAGAGTTCTTTCCTATTTATTGGATTTCTTCCGTAGTAAGGAAAAATAGCTGAATCTTCCTTTTGCACCCCCCAACACCCCGTCACCAGCCGTCACTGATTATAATACAAGTATTTTTTTATACAGCCAACCCTCCTACAGCACCAAGATAGGGACTTCATTGATGACTTACTTTATCAAAAGTAAAGGGACGTTCGGCTACTGATAAATTTTCTTCGAATGCACTTTATTATTTATGTGTAATATTTACGAAGCATAAAATGTGCCTGAAGACTGCAGCGCACGCTATTAAAAACCGCTATATACAGAGGGTGCTGATGATGGTTGTATGTATTTTCTTCAGCCTTGTCCGCTTTCAATTAGGAGCATACTTACTTCTAATGGAGTATTTCAACAGCAGTTTTTTTCTATGAGAACTCGGCAACTGTTATTTTTGAAGAAAGTTTATTTACTGTAGAATTATTGTGGTGCATTGGTCAACGTCATTGGCTTCCGTGACGGACCGCCCGGGCTCGAACCCCTTTACGAGCAAATTTCTCAGTCGATTTGATAATTCTGTTCGAATGCAATGGGTGTTTGTGTTGCCAAAAATCTCTTCCCATCTTTTAGATCCCAAAAAGTGACGCATAGCGAGAGCGATTAGCTTACAACTAGTTCTGTCCTAGTCCTCGTATACTTTCTATTCCAACTCTCTTCGAAAAAGGGAGGTTGATCAAGTGAGTAGCGAGCGGTTTTCGTAGACAAACATATGTTGAGATAAACTCCTTGAGCAGTCCATATGCTTCAAGTTGGGAGCAAACAAATATACTAAAACTTCAAAAAACGCAAATTATGTATTTTTACTCAAAAGTTTGTCAGAGCCACTCACTGCCTTCTTGCTTGGAACGGCAGTATACTGCACATCCTCTACTTATTAAAAAATATTTTTATTTTCAGTTTTTTTTCATATTTTATTCACAATATTATTAAAAGTATTATTGTTTACATAAACCAGGTCGAACATAGCCCAGTAAAAACAACACGATATTGCCGTTAATAGAAGCATGGTCTTTAAAACGATATAGCTATGTTGATGTAAGACAACATGCCATCGTAAAAGGCGATACTGTATATTGCAGGTTACACTCACGCTCAATGAAATAAATTAATCAAATATACTTGCAACGGTCAGTAATAACTTTCGATTTTAAACTTCGAACGATTTTAGACTTAAGAATCTTTAGATGATAACCAATCCCAAATAAACAACAATTCAGAATAAAACGCAACCATTAAAGAAAAATAAAAAAAAATATTCCTATAAATTCCTAGTTAACGAAATTTAAAAATAAATGTAGTTTTAAATTTTAAAAAAACATACTACGTACAAACTAAAGTTTCCCTGGCTATAGCTTCATTGAGTTTTCACTAGAAATAGTGAAAGATTATTTTTAAAAACGAATTGGGGTCTTCGAATAAAGGTGCTTGATGAATTTTCAATATCAAATTTGAATCGATTGAATTTCTTACTTTACCATGAAATTAATCGGTCAAGACCCAGGTTTCGTCTTTCGGCATCTTCAGGCATTGTAAGTGAACGAATGGATTTGAACTGACACTTCATTCGTGCACTAGAAATTCCTGTAGATGCCGAAAGGTGAAGTGCGGGTCGTTAGCGACTAAACTTATGGAAAAGCGCAAAATTCAAACGAATCCAATTCGATTACCTACTGCTTGCAAATATATTTTGTTGTGTTCAAAATTGCATTTAAAACTGTTTTTTGAGATTCAACAATATCCCAAAAAGTCGATTTCAAAATTAGATTAGGTATCAATTAAATACATAAAACAAGACAAAATACATTCACTATTTTACAGTTTGGACTATTATACAAAATTTAATCCAAATATAAATAAATTTAAATATCTAAGTATATTGCTTACATGAATGAAGTGTGTACAATATCTCCCTTTTTTAAGTCATCGGCACATTAAAAACTCAATATTCTTCACTCTTAACAAACACAGAATAAAATCGATTAAACAATTTTATTAAAAATAATAAAAAAAACACTTTTTAAAATCGGTGTACACTTTTTCAAATATTATAATGTTCCATAAACAAACCGCCACTTTAAAAAAAATAAAGACGTTCTGTTTTCAAAAAAAAAAAACACCGGCTTTCGATATTCGATTGTTTATTACGCTGTGCTAGATATTCCGGTTTTCGTAATTATTGTTACCATACGTCAAAATCGAAATTGAAAATGGCCGCGAAGACAACTCAAACACATGTTTCACCTGCGAATGCGCAAGTGGTACTGGATTCGATTCGATGAGAGTGTGAGGCGCTTGATCGTAAACAGTTGAGATAGGCGGAGTTGGAATCTGCCGATTCGGATGCAGTGTCTTTGCAGGTGACGTTAATGTCAGAGCGGCAATTCTGATTGTTAATTAATTTACTGATATAAATACTAATACCGTAAAACGGGGTCAATAGAGACACTTTTTACTCTTCACGACTATGTATCTTCATACCTGCGCCACATAATTCAAATATGAATGGCTTGAAATTTGTTTCTATGGTCCTACTGCACATTCATGACAATATTTTTCAAACATTCACTATCGTTATTAAGACACGGTCAATTTTGTTCGATGTCTCTATCACATTGAATCGGGGTGAAGAGAGACGGGAGAGGGTAAATCGAGATTTGGCAGGTGAATAGAGACAAAAATAGAGATTGTAATGATTTGAATATATGAACCTCTATTCTATACGAGTCTCTATTCATTCCGTGTTACGGTACTTATTAACCAAACAAAACATGATTGATTTTAATTTTTTTTCCAATAAAAGAGAATTTTTTAAGGGGTCAAAAAGTAAGGATGCACAGGCACCGAACTTAAACACGTTTATTTCAATTTTGGCCAATCATTTAGTTGGTTTGGTTTTGTCATTCGAGAGATAGTATTATAGTCACTGCAAAGAATTATATATAAATAGTAACAAAAACATTGGATACTTAGTAAAGTGGTGCTAAAGTTCAATCCTTGTTTTTGTCTCTATTTACCTGCCAGTCTCTATTCACCCCGTTTTACCGGTACTCTAATCTTAAAGACCAGTCGTATAGCAGGGTGATTGATTCTTTTGTACATTAATAGTATTCGGTTGTGATATCCAAACAATCATACATTCATAATTTATAACTTTTATAGTGTTAACTGTATTTTCTTAAACTAAAGGCAGCATTTAAATAATTTATTCCCAAAGTGGACTTTATCGACCCCTGGGGTTTCGAAATTTATTGATACACATGCGATATTAACACCTACCTGCATATTATTGCTTTTGTATTCATGTACCTACTTTTTCATAACATTATTTTCTTCTGTAAAGAGATAGGGTTAGTGATTGAATAACAACTGTTACTCAACAGCGCCTGTTGAGATTATACTCCACATTACGAACAGACTAGCTAAAAAATATGGTTTTGCAAAGTATTGCCATTTATACAAAGTTTTTAACAAGGAGCCCGTTTGGCGGACTCCGCTTTTGTTTCAGTGACCATCCCACTTACGAAATGTACGAAAAAAAACAAACAAAATGTATTTTTGAGAATGTGTGTTTGAATTTTACCTTGAGTAAACAATGCAATAAATAAATTTAGAATGATCATGTAGAGGAAAATGATTAAGGGTATCTAACACAAAAATAACGTTGTATTTTAACGAGGAAAGTGCAGCAGTTCCGTCATGCAAAAATATTACGCCATATTGTCTTTTAATGAGAAAGGTGCGGAAAAAACCTGACCAATTTAAGCTTTTTTTTTTATTCGAGTTGTAAGTCAATATCGGAGTCGGAGTCGTGTTTTTTAATTAAACGACTCCATAGCCCTGCTTTCATTCATTTTGTTAAGTGGAGATTCCATTCAACTCTTCCGACAAATCAATAATGACAATATACAACTGGATGATTGGCATGCAATCTGATTATTTTGAATATTTGTCCGCTGGCAGCGACTTGAGACCACCTGTCTCAAAATACTCTCTCTTGTCAGCCATGTCGTGCATGTGAGTGTGGTAGTTACTTGTGTTAATGTTGGTGAACATAATTGAGTGAATGTAGCCATAGAAATGAATGTAATCTTGTGGTACCTGGCATCAGCAGATGAGGAGAGTGGTCTAACACTCATGACTTGTCGATACACTTGATTCTATTCTACAGATAGCCATACAAGGTATATTTAGTGAACTTTAACCGAAGGAAAATGGACACAATAATAATATTTCTTATTCACCCTTTGTCGGGTCCGTGGTGAAGTGGTGAACGTTGCTGAATTCTGTGACGGACTACACGGGCTCGAGTACCAGTACGAGATAGATAATAGCGAGAGCAACTATCTAACCACTAGTTCAGTGCTATTCTCATCTTTTCTATCCCTACTCTCGTCAAACTGAATAGAGGTTGCGTGGCAAGCAGTTATCGTAGAAAAAGCGTGTATCGATAGATAACTCTATTGGGACGCCATATGCTCCTCATTGGAAGCGGACATGATTAAATAAAATAGATTTGACCAAATGATTTTTTTGTTTGTCTTCTTTTCTACCCCTACACTCCTCGATCTGTAAAGAGATTGAGCGACCAAGTAACAAGCAGCTATCGTAGAAAAAAGATTGTTTAAATACCTTTATTAAGAGGCTATATGCTCCACATTAAGAGCGAACAAGTTTTTTTTTTTAAATCTGAAATGAGAAATGACACATATTTGACAGGACGTACAATTCAAATACAACAAGAACAGATACGTTCAATTCTAAACCGGGCTGATCTAATATATAAAAATCAATATTTTTTTGTTTGTTCGCACTCTATGCCCTTGCCATCCCGTTCGTCCGATGGCAATGAAACTTTGTCAAACTTTTTTCTAGCACTTGCGCAAAGGTTAAATTAGCTTACAGTCTCATATATAAAAATCAATATTTTTCATATTTTCTGCGCTGCCATACGCTGATTTTTACAACTTATTGTTGCACTTGCGCAAACGTAGTACAATTTACTTTCAGTAGGTGGCGCGTGTGTCGTACCATAGACAATCGGCAAAAGACAAACGTCAAACGGCAAATTTCATCGATACCGATCAATGTTTGTGAAATTAAATCGAAATTATTTATTTAAATATTATGCATCCGAAAGCATTTTAATAAACACAAATACTTTCTTTCTTTGAGTGGCATTGCAACGCTTGCCTGTACCGGCTAGTATGTTATAAAAACCACGAGTATTGGTGATACACGGGGCCTTAAGAGTATAAACATTTAAATTGGTATACTGCTGTTCGAAATTCGAATTTAGTTTTGAGGTTAAGTCATCTATCTGATCGTTGGAGAGGATGGAAAACACCCTCAATAATTCTGTTCTTGTATGACGTACCTAATTAAAGTGGTTGAGTATAGGTTAGAGAAAACAGAATAATGATTATTGGCGTGAGATCTTCGAGTCAAAATCATTCTTCATCTTTATATTGCGCCGTTTGATGATTATTGTCAGTGTAAATAGGAAACAATTGAATTTACATCATTCATATCATAAATTATAATGATGTATTATATTATATCAAAAACGCATTCTCTTAAACTTTTTAATAAAATTATTTTAAGGCTATTAAATATTACGTAACATGGAAACTTTTACTGATTCGTGTTTAAATATTTGGCAGTTTCTTTATGTAACTTGATAATGTATATTTTTAAGTGTTTTGTGTTATTTGGGAATACAGTCTGGAATGGTGTATGTAAGTTGTATCACAAAAATCAAAGAAACAATCAAGAATTTTTATTTGAAATACATCCGATCCTCTTTTTGTACGGTTTTGAAATAACACGGCTTAAAAAAAGTACAATGAGTTTCACCTTCCGGCATCTTCAGACATTTCAATGGCACTGATGAACTTGAATCTTGGATCATTAGTGTCAAATTTCATATAAAATACTAAGTAAATGATTTTCAATAGTCTTATACACATATTAGTTTGATGAAATATTTCACTATTGTATCCTTCGAACAATAATTGATGAATATTATTTTACAAGAATTGATATTTTCATTTTTTTGCGCTTTTACTAAAAATGTGTAATTCTACCATCCACAATCTATTTACCTAAGATTCGATAAATTTAAAAGTGGCAACATTTTGAAACTGTTATCCACTGTCGATACAACTAATTATAATGCTCTTAACGTACCTAGTAGTTAATCATATATCATGACAACGTGTGAAAACATTTTTTAAATTATTATTATTAATGTACCTCCTACCTGTCCTCAGCACTGACATCTATATTTTTTAAATTGTACTTTTTAGTTTATCTATTTCTACTCAGGCGCAGGCGACTATAATAAAAAAAATATTACAGTGACATCTATTGTTTAATGGAGGCGTATTTTTATAATTGAATACGAGATGGCGGCATAAGAAAAATCTTAAATTCCAATGTATTCAAAATTGATGCATTTCGTTTTTTTTTAGTATTAAATAACGTTGGTCTGTAATTTATAAGAATTTAACATTTCAAAAATTTATCTGAATTTCTAAAGTTACTTGTTAGAACTCCATTATAACACAGTGAAAAAATAACAATGTATTTAAGTAGTACATAAATTGTTTGAAGTACTTATTTGTTGATACCTTTTTCGTCAAACGCCATCGTCAGTTATACTGTAACTACTACTAGCAATATGGGAAAGGGGGTGCTTCTACTAACAAGCACACACACATTAAATGAAACAAAGAAGGGAATGATAAAAAATATTTATTTAGATATCAATCAATAGTTAACAATTAACTGGAAAGATACATTAAGTTTTTTTAACCATATCCGCTCCCAACTTGGAGCATATGGACTTAAATAATAACCGGTCCTGATTCTAATAAATCTAACGTGGAATAAGTACAAAAATGTGTTATTATTTTTTAATATGATGACATTCCACTAAGTATTGATAGTGAATAGTATAAATACGAAATTTTAATTATTTTGAGACTAATAACCAGGGCTATCATTACAAAAAGACACAACTTTAACTAAAAAATGTTTAATTTTGTCACGTTTTTCCTTCCTTTCCTACTTATGTATATTAAATTAAATGGATTATTTTTTACCATTTGCTTATTCGGCGCATATTTTAGAGCATGCTTTAATCACAAAACCTTTAATAAAATTACACTATTATAACCTAAGCGACATTAACAAATCCCATAGAGCATTTTTATTTTCTTCTTTATCATCGATACCATTAATATCTGTGCTATTATTTCCTTCAATTTGAGTATTATCGGTGTTTCCTACATTGATATCTATTTTATGTTTCTCTTCCACAATAACCTGGTCTTTTGCGCTCTTTTTGGCTTTGAGAAGTAACTTTGCGTCTCGTCTCTTTTTCCTGGCGAGCCGTCTAAGTTTGCTGTCGTATTTAAGCTTCGCCTGAACGCCCAGACACATGCATCGGTGTCTAGGATCTGAAGACTGTCTACTGAAAGCATTATACAAGAGTATTCTTGAAGAACGGCCGTGATTTAGTTGCGAAAGTGCCAGAGCCAAGAATAAGCAGCCTCTCGCCACTCCATCTTCATCGCCTGTGGTGGCCGACAGTCGAATCTGCTGGAACGATATCCTCAGAGCCATCTCCGCCTGAATAGAATGAGGAAAAAATGAATTGGTCAATTGATTTCGAGGTTGCCGAGAAGAATATACATTTACTGCTTTTTGATTGGGTTTTATTAAACTGTTCTTGAATATGTTTTTTGATGTAATGACAAAAGAATTCAACCCATTGTTTATGGTGTGCACAAATTTGTGCGTAATTACTATAGCAATTAAAAATCTCCGTAAACAAAGTGTTAATACATAGGCTACAGGGAACGTGGAATACACGTTGTTTCCCCATATGTCCAGATTTCCCCCATAACAAAACTTTTATTATAAATTTCATCAGAACAAGTTTGAACAACTGCAATTCCAATATTGCAGATGTCAATTGCCATATATTAAAAATTGCACATTAAAAATTAATAATTAACATATTGTATATTTTTTAGCAGCCAAATGAACATTTAGCCAAGTACATTTTAAATGCAGAATGTTTATTTTTCTGTTAGTAAGATTTGATGTTTAAAAGACCCTATTCAAAGGGATGTAATAGGGTGAGGCATTGAATCTGCAGCTAAAAAATATATGTTGAATTTTCATTCAGAAGATGAAAGTAAAACGTTTCGACTTAAATTACCATTACAGATACAATATTTCTCTCTTAGTTTTCTTGGAGAAAAAAATACTGTTGTTAACATAAATATGTATGCAATACTATTTACAATATAGTTAACTTTTTAAATATTCTAAGCAATCTAATCTTTCATCTTAAATACAAGTACTTGAAATCAATTTGGTCGGAATAAGAAATACTGGAAGATCTGATGCCACTTAACAATATGTGTCAAAAATTTGATGATGATGATAAAATAAACATAGTTTAAATAAAAGTGGGTTTAATTCTGCAGCTGGTTTACCAATACGTACAATCTAATACTAAATATAACAATGAAATAGCATAAAAAAAAACACAAGGCAATAACATATTACTATATAACTTACACATTTTGTAGAATTATCCCCAAGGGCAGAGAAGGCGCCACCTAGTGTCGATAACCAGGCCGATGCTAGATCGCGCTCTAATCCTAAATGGCACTCTCTCCAAAGCCTCCAACCCCTGAAAATATAACAATGTCATTCATGTTTCGATAGTAACGCTTGTTTATTAAGTTTTAACTGATATTTCTATGCATGTATGTATCCATGGACCTATGGATTTTGATTTTCAACATAAGCTTACATTCTATTGAAATGTTCTGCAATAAGATGAAATAAAATCAGCTTACATTATGTTTTAGGATGCGGCTATCAATTAATGTTGGCCAGGATTTTATAAATAAATATTTCATTGTACTGCGACACTTTTTTCCAACAGGGAAATGCCTTGTTTGAAAAATGTGGGCTTGAAATCATGTAAAGCCTAGAAGTTATCCCAATTAGCAATAATATCATTTACTTACCAGGCGTAGTCGATAACGTAGGAATCTGCAGAATATGCTTTCAAAATAATTCTCAACCCTTTGTTAATGTCATTTTTGAAATACTTCTTCAGTTTGGTGTTGAAATATTCATATGTAAACAACCTGTACTTTTGAGATTCATTCAATTCGTTGATGAAGGGTTTTATAAGTAAAATATTAGTTGGAATTGATACACATTTTAAAGATAATCCTCCAGATTGATAATTCGATTCATTTGAATCGATTCTTGGATGACGAATTGTTGAATATTCTTTGATTTTATAGGATATATCAAATGGAATTTTATCAACTGTTTCGACTACGTTTAAAATACATTTACATCTAATTTCATCGTCAAGTGATATATTAATCGACAACTTCGGTAGTTCCATTTTCAAACCTGTTGAGGTTATGTATAATTAAACTTCACCGACGCTGACAATATCTGTTTATCTACACAACAATCGTCAGATGATTAAGAAATATTCTCAGTGACGCTAATTACTTCGGATGCTGTAATGTTACCTAAGTATGACGTAAAACAACTCATTATTCCATGACATTATAAAGTAAGCATAATCTAGGAAATGTCACACGATAATAGATAATCATAGACAATTTACCAATAAACACGATTATCCTATTGCTTATAAATTATTATGGCTATCAAAAGTAAAAAATCATTTAGTACAAAAAGAATAATGTTGGCTATAAAAGTGTTCGTAATACTTGAACTGGTAAAATATGTTTTAATAATTAATATCTACTGTAGGTACTTATTTAATTTAAGGAAGCTTGAGTTCTAAACTAGGTTTATGTTTAATCAGATATTTGAAAACAATGATTATCGTCAACCGAAGCTTATTTGTGTCGTTGGAAAATAGTAAAATTATGAAATTGCATAAAATTAATTTTCTTCACAATACCAACAATAGAAAATGTATTTACTTTTTTCATTCTTTGAAAGGTGCTAAAAAGTACTTTCGATTATTGTAAAATTGAAAAATAATTAATTTATCCAATTTATGAACTAAAACTTAAAATTTATCACACAAGTCTAAATTTTGTCAAGACAATAATGACAAAATGATTTTTTTCTACAAAATAATAAAAAGATCTTTTTTTACTCCAGTGATAATATATGCACTTCCATTTTGAGTTAAATAAATTCATCATGTCGGTACTTACTTGCAGCAAAATAATTTTGCATCTTTTTTATTGCAAAGAATAATTTTTAATTTAACACTTATATTTTTCAAATAAAAATTAATATTTTTTTGTAGCCACATATTTAGATATAACTTTAAAATTCTCAGGAACAGTTTTGCTCATTGCTAGCACAGATCAAGCAATAAAATTTTAGCCTCAACAATTATGTGTTTTATCAATTCAAAACAGACGGTTGGTGAATTTATTTGCGACTATATTGTGAATTTTGCTTGACAGCAACAATATAACATTTTAGTATGATTCAAAAAGCGCGCTTTTATGTGTTCAACTTTAATCTTTACCGTATTTGTTTACAGATGCTTTAATTCCACAAATAAAAAACCACCGCTTTGACTGACCTGATCCGAAATGCATTTTATTTGAATATTTTTACTAATTATAAGATTTTTATAATAATCTAGACCGGTTACGTTTATCGAGAGGATTTTTGCCACTGTACAAATGAGCATTTTTTTTATAGAAACTTAATTGACATGTATTGTTATGTGATTTTTTTATTTATCTTTATTCTACATTTCTATAATGATCTGGACTCCAGTTTCTCTTATTGTAATAATGTTCAATTAATGAATAATATGTATTAACAGGGTAAATTAAAGTAACGAATATTAACAAAGAATATTAAAAACCTCATTCTCATTATTGTTTTACACTTGTTTAATTAATCATTTAGATAAAAATCGTTTTTCCTGAGATGCGTTGATGAGTCATTGAAATGTTGAAATTTATGTTTACACTGCAAATAAAATATTGAAGATATGTACTTTCTTTTTTCCGAGAAACCTGTCTTATCTTGGATAAAGTACATTTTCGTCATGCTTCCCAATATTAGCAAAATAAGACAATTATAATAGATACTAGTTTTCCAGACCTTCAAACTTGTAAGTATGCTTAAGGATTTCGACTGAGGGTGCTTGATGGAATGTCATTGCACCTACATGAAATAATGAACTTTTTTTTTTCAAATGAGTTTCCATAGAGTTATCACCGAATTCACTGAAGGTTTTAAGCTGCTTTGATTTTAAATTCGATAGTATGAGTAAAACAAATCTTTCATTCGATGTTTATTGTTTTTTGCCCTATTTTTAATATTGTAGTATTGTTAAAGCACAACAATAATATTACGTTTCAAAAGTAACAAGCAAACATATTTTGTTGAATGTGCTAAAACCAGGGCTGTGGAGTCGGAGCCAGAGTCGTCGCGACGCTTTGGTGAGTCGTGCTTTTGGTAAATGCTGGAGTCGAATTCATAATTTTTAACGACTTCACGGCCCTGGTTAAAAGAGTTATTCATCTTTACTTGAGTAATCATGTCATATTTTACGTCCTGTAATTGCACCAAAGCTCATTTTTAAAAAAGGAATTTCACATAAATTTATTCTTTTCCATTCGAGTGTTTAGTAGTTATTGACATCTTAAAAGATTCTTTGCAACCCATCGCTTGAATGTGTATGCCCATGAGTTCTACCACTTGGTAACAGAGATAAACAATTAATTATAATATTATTCATTTTGGGTTTTTGGCGGGAATATACCAACTTGAAGACTTATCTTTCGATGCAATTAGGTAGGTACGTACTCAAAAGATAAAGAAACAAATGAACTTAATATGATTCTTACATGTGTCACCTTTAGCACTTAAAACGGCAAAAATAACTATTGATGGCATGAATCATAACTAATTATAAATGACAAAATGTTTCAGAATATATTAAAATATTTACAATACGATGGCAGTATTGGATTCGGCTTGAAATTTTTTTTTTTTTTTACGAAATGAATGTTGCTGATTTTCACATTGGCTTTAAATTGAAAATGATATTGTGTTATATAACTATGTCCTCTCCCAGTGTAGTGCATATGCAATACTAATTATTATTTCAATTATTATTGAAAGCATTAGAAAACCCAAATTCTCAAAATTTATGAGTGATCATCTGACTCCCATTTGTTGATTATCGAACATTAATTTATATAATGTAAAAATATACAAAGAAATTCTAAATTGAAATCTTAATGAGAGGATGACGTTTGGTTTTAAATGCTTTTATAGTTTGTCATATAAATAGTCTAAAAATAAAACAATACAGTAAAATTTTCATCGTGATGGAAAACGTATTTCATTGTTAAATTTCTCGTTTTGTAGATCGGTAGGTACATAATTTTTTCTTATCAACTTATGACATTTAGATTCACCCAATCGAAACTGCGCTAGGGGACACACCTTTGAATCGGCCAATGATATAACGTTCCAAAATTTTGACTTCCGATTGAAAATTTGTAAGATTTGTTTTCCGATAAAACCTGTCAGCTGTCATCGAATTTTTCAAGGGATGCTTAGCTATCTGTTTCAACAGCTTGTTTAGAATACCGTTATCGATTGGAAAATCGTTCCGAATTCAAGAGAAAAGATAATACATTTTTACTGAAACTCCTATAGGTATATATTATGCGCCGGTATGTATAATTGGAAGAAGTAGTTCGATTTTGTGGCGCTAAGCTGCGCCGTGGATTCGTGTTCGCGAGTCGGTTTCGCTCAGTCGCGCTTCGTCGGTCTCGTGGTTAGTTTGTGTCGCGACAGCTCGCACCGGTCCGTCCGAGTATCGCGAGCCGCAACTCGCTCCCTGTCAGTCACACAGGGAATTATAAATTGTAATAATCAACCCCTCTCTGTAGCGAATAAACATGGCGATCCTGCAGTCGCTGATCCGTCTGGGCCTCTCGAAGCAATCGCCGGCCAAATACAACCGTGTGATTAACGATGCCAGATTGTGTAGTGCTATCCTGGCGCGCGTCAACCAGTGCTCGTATAAGTCCACTTTATCATCAGAGAAAAATGCAAGGGCCAGCTCCACCGCGGCGGCTGCACCGAAAGACCCCCTGGATCTCAGCTTTGACAACCACGTAGCGGCTTTTAAGAGCAAGACTACGTCTGAGCTGGTCCGCGCCTACTTCGTCTATCAGCTGTGCTCTATCGAGTATCTGGTAGAACACAACATGAAGGTAAGATAAATGATAAATTAAGAGTTGCATAACAAATCTGACCAGAGTTACGTCACATGACAGATCGATCGTTCGCTACGAATAGCGATCCTGTCAGGCATATAACAGAGGTTGCAAAATTATCCAGTGGCGAAATATTTCCCGCTGAGGTCGCGTCTGGCGGCATTAAATTCAATTTACGAGACGGCGAGCGGACCCCGTCGTGATTGTCGAGCGTTTCGGGACGCGGCAGGGAATCGCGGCGTCCGCCAAATCGTGGCCCGTCAGTCATTATATCACAGAAAAGCGATGTAGTTTGGCCATGTCCGCGAATTGTGTATAATTGGGTCGGCCATCATGATCGTATGCGCGCGCACCCGAGTCTCGACCATCGATCTGGTTCTCTGGCCTCAAAAATATTATAAATGTCATGTCGAGGAAGGCGATGTTCAAGCCGGCGACACAGCTGGAGATATCTCGGAGCGTTTCATTTTCTATTGTAGGGTGTCAACCCTACGGCAATATTTTCTTCTTCGGGTTATAGGTTATGTCGCATTACCTAACTAGCGTAGAGCGCGCACATATTATACAATAAGACAAACAATATGCATCGATTTCTAGTAGACGCAGTTATGTAATAGTACATAGGAAAAATCCCTTACACCGAAATAAGGCTAGTGAATATTTGAACATTGCATAATA
Source organism: Himalopsyche kuldschensis (assembly GCA_028554975.1). Lineage (NCBI taxonomy): Eukaryota > Metazoa > Arthropoda > Insecta > Trichoptera > Rhyacophilidae > Himalopsyche > Himalopsyche kuldschensis. The sequence continues at coordinate 28,755 of JAHFWI010000031.1, read as the reverse complement.
TTTTTTTTCACTTTATTCGTTGCTGGCTCTAATTCGTGAAATTGTTCAATTTATTTTTGTTAGAACGCATTATAAAAACAATGAATAATTCTTATTGGTTTCATAAAAGATTCCAACTAAACTTTTAGATATAGCGCTAGTAAAATTTAATAATTTTGACATCTCTTTTGTTTATAGAACACTGCTAACTGATAGAAAATAAAAAGCTTTAATAGATAACAGATTTGCTTTCATTAAATGTAATTAAAAACAGTGTCAAGAGACGGCTATTGTTCAAATCAAGCCCTCGTCCTTTCTCAATGTGGAGTATAATGGCACTATAAGCTGGATAATGTGATACATGAAAGATTCTTAGGTTTGATGGTGATTTCGTATTTCGTTTGTTTCGAAATACAGTTGAACATTTGAATTATAAAATAAACCCCCCCCCCTATCGTGAAAGAATGCATGACAATATTAATTTAATTTGAATGATTTTTTAACACCATTTCATCTCCGAATGCCTTGGTGCAGCTAAATAGAAGCTGCTTTACGAGAACTATTTAGGAGTCGTTAGCTAATTGTACATTTTTTAAACGTCAGTGGGTGGGGTGACATGAAAACATCACGTACATCCATGACTTGGTAAACACTGCAAGAGTAATGTTTGTCAGTTTTAGATTCTAATGGTATTAAACTGAATATGATTTTTTTTTATCAAAGAAACAGTATAAATTTTGTTAATTCTCTAAAAACTGAATTGAGTTTTGAAAATATTTTTTTTTGTCAACTCCGACATTTGTATCAAGGGCTCGAAATGTGAGCCTACGAACCGGAACTGAACTCTAGTTGTAAGGAAACGATTGTTTCTGTTAGATGTGTATTCCATTTTTAACGAAAGAAAAACGAAGAAAACCCGTTATAAACTCGCCCTCTAAGATAGCAAAATACTCATAGCAAGTTGGTCGCGTCATTTTATTTTACAAATCGTATTTCAAATTGTTTCATTCATGAAAAATATCAATCTAATATACCCACAAAACACTTAAACTCTTTCGAAAACACGACACAGGTACAAAAGTACACTTAAAAACGCTACGTTTGCAATCCTATTATGGTTTGAATTTGTAATAATTTTAATAACTCGAATGGTTAGTACAGTTTACACTTGATATGACAGAGAAACTTTTCGGCCAATTGTGAAAAACGTACCAAAGTTATACCGATATGTTAAAATTGGTAAAATCTACCCGTGAAGAATATGTTGCACGTGGAAAGCTCGAGGGCAGTAGCTTCAGCAGTTTTCACCCGTGCCGGCTGAAGATTTGACAATTTTCACAATCAATTCTTTTTATCACACAATATGGCTTCGTTTTCTTTTTCGTTTTTTATTCGAATTGATTTTTTCTCTGACTGTGTTGTATACAAACTGATTCTAAAAAACGGGACGGAGCGAGAGCGATTAGCTAACCACTAGTCCTATCCTTCCTATCCCTACTCTCATCCTTCCTATCCCTACTCTCTTCGGAAAAAATAGAGTAAGTATTTCGATTTTTTCTTTTATTTTTGAAGAGAGTATCAATGAGTTCTTGTAGAAAATTTCTGTTTAGATAAACTCAATTTGGAGTATATATATATAACTCATAACGAGCGGACATGGGAAAAAATCATGCCTTCAGATAGAAATTCATAAATTGATTGGGTGCGATTTCAAGGAATCGAATGTTTGACGCGTCACGGATTGGTCAAGTAGTATTCAAAATTGTAGACCGTTTCCTTCCTGTGACCGCGATTTATTGATTGATTACATAGATAAAATAAATATATATACGTATATATCCTTGAATTAATATACAAAATAATTTTTATTCCTAGATAGATTGTGGAATGTTTTTGTTTCTAGATTCTTTGGCCACTCGGAAAATACAGACACGCTCGGTTTTCGTCTGGGAAGTGTCTGGAGTAGAATTGCAAACCCATATTACGTGACTCCACAGTGAAATACCGTCCGGTGCTTATATAACATTTCTGTACTCGCACCCATAGCGTTTAGTATTCCGGCAAGTCTGCAATATAAAGGCGGCACAATAAAATTATTCAATTCATTTTAGCCAGTCTTTAATTTCATGGTGATTTATTTTTCGCACAACCCAACATGGAAGGAAAAGCGTAATTTGCCCGGAAGAATCGAGCTAGACACCGTTATCCTATCTCTGATTTCAATCACGTTTTTTTTGTTCTTGAGTTTCGGTTTTTTAAAAATGTCAGTTCAACTCTGGAACGATCGGGATATACAATATTACCTTTAATATGAAAAAAATTATGGATGCATTTTTTCATGATTATGATTTGAATGAGAATCTGTTAGTAGGAAAAAATCGTTCAACGTCTTATAGAGGGTATAAGCAGTGGTGTAGTGGGGTCAGGTCAGGCACCTAAAATGTGCCAGGGCGCCGCCCTGCCACCTTTTTCTCTTCTAACTTAATTTTCAATGACGTGCATATATTCAAAATACTGTGCATACAATTTAAAAGCATTATAAAAAAGTTTTTGTAGTTTTATCATCAAATGCATCGTACAAGAAGTGAGAACAGTTTTTTTAACAATTGTAATTGCGCATTTTTTCTGTAGATTCAATTGTTAAAATTTATGGTTTTTAAAAAAAAAAATAGGGAAGAAATCCCCGACCTGGTGCCTATTTATTTACCACTACACCACTGGGTGTAAGGGTGTAGCTCTGTTGGTTGCAGCCCATTCGGTCAATGATTTCAATTATGATTGTACCAAATTTCTCTCGTTAATAACTTTAAATATATGTAGTTATAATAATAATATGTAAATGACCAGCAGAAAAGACTTGAATCCTGAATCATATATATGTAGATCGCGATTGATTAGAATTATTAATAAGAAAAACCGCTTCTGTTATTATAGACCACTAAATTAATAATATATTCTTAATTTTAATCGACTTCCAAGAAAAAAAATCTTCACTCAATTACATAATAACGGATGTATATTTTTATATCTTTTTTAAACTACACGGATATGCGCTGATATTAACCTCGCTGATTTCGATATTTTCAGTGGACGAGGATTTTGATTTTCTACTGTTATTTTATGTCCCCTTTCACTCAATTATTTTTAACCGCAGAGTGAGAAAAAGTGAGACTTAAAAAGGATTATGCATGTAATTATTACAAATGAGGATTTGACGCTTCAAACGTGCTAAGCATGGACGTAACATTTTGCATCTTTGAAGGTTTTTCCGCATTCTGAGACCTGATTTGACAGATTCCATCATTGATGAAATAGCTTGGCCTTTCAATCAGGACGCACGCTCGTGTATATTGTCCATCGTGGCATATGCTGCGTGGAACGTAGCGCCGCCCTGTTTGAACGATTCGGCCACAAGAAGTTGCTTATCATCGATCTTTAGCGCTCGACGTTGACGGCTATGGCAATGCTAGTTTAGTTTTCAGTTTAGTTTAAAATCCGCATCAGACTTTCTCGGGATGCATTCGGTGCTGGTGTATCTCGTATAGATTGAATTCGCTCTTAATCCGAAAATTTTGCTTGTCACATATCCATCCATTCAAAAATGGGCTTCGTCGCTGAATTCATCTTTTTCAAGTCAACATTTCTTGAACGGAGAAGTTACTTTGATGGTTTGCACACGTTGTTCAACGCTATTACCTTCCATGGTGATTTGCCGTCCACTACTAAAAAATTGTCTACAAATTTGACAGGTTGACAGAAAGACGCTTTATCAACATGGCTGCTTTAACCTAACACTTTCCTAGCGCTCCTATTGAAAGACTTGTATAAGGTCATTTCTTAATTAATTAATTTCATTTTTGAAATTGCGATTCTAATAGGCCGCTTTTTTTAGTTATCGCCATTGTATGAAAAACCATTGATAAAATTTTCTTCCAATATTGCAAATCTTAGTTTCACTCGAGAACCCACGAGCGAAAACCGCGCTGTTTCAGTTGCAGCAAACAGACGTAACGAGAAACCACTGTCATTGACATTCCCTTGAAAAACCAATACACGGTACAACCGAGGCGCGCTCTGCGATTCGTTCGAAGCACATTCGACGCAAGACAGCGCCGATGGAAGAATTTATACATGGCGCACAATCAATCGGGAGTCAATTGATCAACTCGAGTAATAACGCAAAGATAATTGGCCCGCAATAGGTCAAACACCGGCCCTCTGTAGGATTCCACGTCGTCTCTATACGTATTCAATGAATAGAGCTTTAAAACCGGCTTACTTTTTTTTGCAAAACCATTTGAACCGCAACTCTCATACTAGAATGTAAACCTCTTTGAATATTGAACACACGTTATGCAGAAAGTTTGAATCAGGTATTCAATTCCAATTCAGGGAATGTATTGCCATTTTCTTTTTAATACAATTCAGTTAGTAATATAAAAAAAATGCATCGTATGAGCTTTGTAGTTTACGACAGTGTTCCCCAATCTTTTTACACCTGCGGACCGGTAAAAAAAATAAAAAAAATCGCGGACCACTAATACTGAATTAAAAATGGTTTTTTTTTATAAAAAAAGATATCTTATATTGTGACAGTCTGACTATGTCAGTGTTTTTCGCATTATTAGGTTGTTGAAAATGGCATTTGTAAATTTATGGCTTCACAGTTTCAAGATCTTTCACTGATTTACAAAAATGAGGCAATGTTGATGTTTTAATGTCTGGATATCAGAGTGACATCCGAAGACAACTAACTCTATTCATTGTTACAAGGTTTCATGACCTCATCTGATAGAATTGCGTAACACACAGTGGCCGTCGAAATGGTTCACTTTCAAGGGCTATAGTAAACCCAAACTTTAAATACCCTTTACCATAATGCCTAACATAGTCTCATAGTCTAGTTCTCATAGAAATCTGGCACACTGTTTGCGGCCCGCAAGAAGGTCTCCGCGAACCACCGGTTGGGGAACAATGGCTTACGACACGGGTTTCGCCTTTCTGCAATTTCAGACATTTCAAGCAGCAACTTAATCTTTATAACACATCTTTTCAATAAATTATAAATCCAAACAATCGAAATAAACCATTTCTCTAATAATACGTCGATTAAAACTATAAATTAGGAGGCACTTCCATGCAATGATCTAGTATTTAATTTTAATTTAACATTTACAATTGTAATGTAGTGCAATTACTTATCCAAGTCGCTGAACCTTGATAACATCAAGAAATTCGCTTATTCACCCAGATTGCGATAGTTAAAATTAAACTTTGTATTTGCGATTTAATTTTATTCTTATATATGTATATGCTATACAAACTAATTACTACGAGTCAGCTCACCAGCTTTACTACGCGAGCTTTTAAGCTCATTCGTGCATTTTAAATGCCCGAGGATGCCGAAATGTGAGAGCCGGGTTGTTTACGATACAACTCGTGGAAAAGAACAAAATTCAACCGATACAAAATTTATATTGAAATTCTCCAATCGAAAATTGCACGTACCGCGATAATTGATAAATAAACTACTTCACACTTTTCATAGTCTTCGATACATGCATACTTTGCATTTCAAGTCGACGCAATCCAAACCGTGGTTCCAAATTCAAATCATTGAATATTTCGGTAGCTTAATTCTTTGGCAAGTTGATGGCAAAATATTATCTCGGTATAAGAGTTTTATGGCTTTTTCATGGCAACAGCTGTTGCTTGTTGTCCGCGCGTCATATTGCAATTAATTTCTCCTGAGATAAAGGCGGGCGGATACATTTTTACCGCAGTTTTATTGCCGTAATGTCTGCAGAGTTGTGCAGCGGTGGGGTCGGTAAATAGGCAGTCACTCCTAGTGAGTGAACGAGTGCTTGATAAGTTTTAATTTATCGTCTCAAAAGTCACATTGCGTATCCTCAGCAATGTTGCCAACTTCATTGCATTATTTGGCATAGCTTTGACACTTAAAACAATTTGGTGTATTTTCAGCTATAAATACAGCTGGTTACTGTGATGCTCTCAAATGAAAGCATTCTAGGCTGTTCAAATAAGTTTTAAAACGGTCGACTGTGAGTGTAAGGCCTGAGTGGTAGCGTTTTTTTACAGCGCAGCGGACTAACACGTACTACACAAATGCTGGTTGCCTCATCAAAGTTATCGCTTTTTGCACTCATCGTGACGTGTGCCAACCAAGTTTCAATTTACAATTAACCTGCTGTTAAAGACAGTGCTTCCCAAACTTTTTCATGCAACGGTCCCCCGAGATCTGAAAAAAACCTGCGGCACCTACATTGTAAAGCACTGCTTCAATACACCTAAAGTGGAATAGTAAATATCAACACTTACGTACGTTGAATTTACATTTTAAAGCAACGATTCACTTTTTTTCTCGTTACGCAGAATGTTTTATTACCGATCAAGATTATTATCGAGTTGTTCTTTGGTATTGCATATTCAGTTTTTATTGCAACGGATTGGTGACACCGCACTCGCAATTTCATTGATGATTATATACTCAAGGTTGGGGGAGGTCTGTAATCACACGCGTGGGTGCCGACTTATGATACGAACACATCCACGATCTGATGCGTATGTTGGCTGCATTCATTTTGCATCTGCTGTAAACAGTAGTAAAAACTATCCTCGTGGTTACGGAAAAAAAATCAGTTCGGAAATACATACTAGTTTAAGTAAATCGATGTTAAGTTATTATGTAATATAGTATTGCTACCCGGCGTCGCTCGGACTAAGCGACTAATAATTATTTAATGTTATATCATTCGACATAATTATATCACAAAATCTAACATCCAAAATAGAGTTAAAATAAAGTCACAAACTTTATTTAATTTGATGACAGCCCCCATTCTCGCCCATTAAAATGACCAAATTCAAGGAAAAAATCTAATTTGCTGTCAAAGAAATGTCAAATAATACCTTCACGTAAATAATAAACATTATTATTAATAATAAAAGCCGGGAAAAGTTCAGTAGAAGACTAATTTATTACATTTTGACTAAATGTCTTCGCCGATAAAAATTCAAACATATTTTCTTTCATATTCGTTTTTATGGCAACTTAATGACCAACAATGCAAAAGGGAATTACAGACATACATACGCCGTTTCGGTTTTATATATAAGATTTTGCATGCTAATTTCACATACGTTAATATTTCTGCAATTAACTCAGACGGTCGAGTCTCTTGGTGTAAATAACCTACAGCAGCACGACCTTTTCAACTTGAAAAATGACACTTTTTTATTTTCCTCCGCTAAGCAGCTATAATAAAAAGTCGGCGTCTGTTACGATTGGTAGTACAGTTTTCTGACGATATAACTAAGTGAGCTCTAAATTTACAAATATAATGTACTTTTAAGGTGTTCACTGTCAATACTTGGTGGAAAGGCATTATAATAAAAATAATAACACATTTTTAGTACTTTTTCTTCATGACATTTATTTCATCAGGACCGGTTTCCGAGCATTGATAATGACGATCAGTTGATAATGCTCGCCATGAGCGAAACCGGTCCTGATGAAATAAATCTCATGTGGAAAAAGTACTAAAAATGTTTTATTATTTTTATTTATATATAATTTATATATTTGCAATCGGATGTTGAAAGTACTTTGTTTAAAAAGACACAACTTATTTGCGTGCGATCATCTTTTAGAAATATTTAAAAAAAGATAAAGGCTAAATAATAATTATTGCAAGCAATTATATCGAGAGAGATATTTAGAGTCACATGCCCCACTAGTTTTGTGTTAGCCGTTTTTATATCTTCAATTTTTTTTTATGCAAACCTATAACGCTTTTTTATTTATGTTTTTCTGTAAGAAGTACAGTCAAAGTGTTTCCCAAACTGTTCCATGCAACGTCCCCCTAAATTTGAAAAAATCTCGTTTTATTCGGTCCCTAGTTTGTGAAGCACTGGTTCACGTAGATATGGACAATCTCTTTTGGGGTCTAAATGATATAAATCACAAATAGTAATGACGAAACTGAACCTATTTTTTTCGATAATTTACGAACCTAAATTAATATTCGACCTTTTACTTTGCACCTTTTCAGACATTGAACTTGTCATTATCTAACGAAGTGATCATAGTTGCGAGATGAAATATCAAAGTCTACTCGGCCGGCCCGGCCCTCTGCCGTGTTTATGTGTCGAGGTAATTTTAGTCCATTTATTTAAACTGCGTATTTACGACTGGCGATAACTTGAAACTTCCTTAACTAGACGCGATATATTAATCATATGAGACAATCGATGCGATGGGGGCATATTACATCGCGTGTAGTATATTGGGCGTTGTACCCGTTGGCAACGGAACACCCATGGCACGGCAGATATTTTATTTTGGACCCGTGCCACGTCTCCGTAACAATGATGCCGCCGAGGCTGGCGGATCGGCGACGGCCACTCGCTTCTCGGCTCGCCTATGCCGTGCGAAAAAAAAATCAAAGAAAAACTGCCAACGTATAGTTATAATACAGGGCTTCCCGAACTTTATCTGCGATGGAACACTTCGCGAAACCGTAAATTTTAACACTTGAATATTTTTTTAGGTTGAGTAATTCCTTTTCTTTTTTTTTTGATATCTATTTGATGGGGCTTCAAGTTCAAAGGTCTTCCAATCTCCCTGACTCTAAGTTAGGTGATTTTTTCAAGTTGCATTCCCTTCCCATCGCTGCTGACAGAAATGCGCGATCGCTACAGTTTGAAGAGGTCAACTAACTTTTTCGTTTCTTTCATCTGTGGAGGGTCATCGAGAAGAATGGTGCTCGGTCTATAACGATTCTCTGATGCCTTCTAGTCATTATTCTGCAGGCAAGTGATCGTTGAGGGAGGGGGGAGATCATTTCTACTCATCTAATATTTTCAGGCTGTTTTTTCATCAGGTCTATGGAAATGTTTATTAGTTTTGCCAATCTTGGCAACTGCCGTTAAACTGACAAGAGTTGTCAGCCGGTCGTGTAAAAACAATAAACCTCATCTCTTTCACGTGCACACTGAAGAAATGATAGTCCTCCGCCTGTACTTAGATACACATCACTTGCCTTTCAATTTACTGTAGAAGATCTTTAAATGTGTATAAAACCTTACCAATTTGCCGCGGAACGCCTATTCAGGTGTAACACAGGCTTCCCGCAGAACATAGTTTGGGAAACCGTGATATAATATATAAGCAAGTTTTTAGTGCGTTTTTTTACACCCGATCTTTTTCTTTTGGGAAGATCGCCGGCGTAGGTCGACGTCGACATTTTTGCACGCCCGCTCCGCTCTGCCTCCAATCGCAGGGTGCCCGTGCAGCTAACTGGTCTAGGCATTAATTTTTTACAACCTTATTATTTTACATGATACTCATTTGCGTAACGCGTCCTATGACGAAAACAGTTACGTAGAGCTGAATCGATCTGATTGGCTGGTTTGAAACCTTTTAATTTTAAAATGCCGCATCTATTCGAACATAGAAAACTAAAATGATATTTGAATTTTGTTCTTTCCCACGGGTTTTGTCGCATCATGCAATTCAAGTGCGCGAATAAACTTCGAATAGAGCAAATATTATGGAAAAATACGAACGATTCAAATTTGATACTGAAATTCTATCAAGCTCCTTCTGTCCTTAACCATATAAACATGTTTTTGTAAATAAAGGACAAAAATGATTTTGATTTAGCCAAAAGTCATACTTATGGACTCTAGAAGGGTGCAGGTTCTCCACTTTTTATCAATTAGATGCGCTGTGACAATTGCGCATATGAATAAAACATCTATGTCACCGCTTTCACACTACGAGACAGTACTCGAAATTGTTTAAGCTGCCATTTGTTTTGTCAGAAACTACACGTGTTTCGCTTTTCGGCTACTTTAACGGCCTAAAAGTAAATACAAGTTCAGTGTGATTTTATTTTCCGTAATGTACTTCATTATGTAACCTCACCAAATATGTTTGTAGATATGATTTTACTAAGAAGTCATAATAAATTAATATTTATATGTATATTTAGAAAAGTTTGTCAGGGTTCTGAAGATTGTGGGATGCTGAAATAGCTACAGCTTAAACTGTATTAATTTATTTTGGTGGAAATGGATAGCCATATCATTGTTTTTGTTTAATATTACATGGGTAATATTACATATTCCTCTTTTATTTTGTCAAGAAATATTTTTTCTAAAAAGAATTTACATCTCTGCCATATTTGGAAAATGGTGACTGCACTGCCTCACAACAGTTCATTGCTCCATTCAAACTGTCGTATAAAAAAAAAATCATATTGCACGCGGGATCGTTTACCTTTCTTTAATTTCCGTGAAGTGTAATTAGGTGCGTTTCGTAGGTGGCGACACCGAGACACGTGTGTGGACATGCGTGGTATTATATCATCACATCAACTTTAGAGATGGAAATACTTATATGCTTCATTTCCAACCTCCGCGATTTTCACGAACGTGGTTTCGCATTTTTCAGGTTATTCGGCTTACGATAATACTGCTTCAGTTATTGTATTGGTACTTACCATTGTGTAACATTTTTTATTCGAAGTGCAATTCTGCCCTTTGAAGCAAGAAGGTAGTAAGTGAATCTGACAAACTTTTGAGAAAAATTAAAATGTTTGGATTTTTAGTATTTAGAGTTGGTGCGAAAATAACCAATTTCTTTACAAGCAGTTGCATCGGCGGTAACCGGATAAATCAGAACATGACTTTTCAGAACATGACATTTCAGAACATGACTTTTCAGAATATGACAAAACAGAACATGACAATCGGCCTACCTACGGACGCCTGAATCTGCTGCCTTGACACCGTCCGAGCGCGCTCGCTCTATAATATTGTATTTTCACATACATATTTGTTTATAAACAATTATGAATAGGGTTGCCACAGCAAGAAAATAATTGTAATTATGAGATCCCTCTACGCCAGATAAACTCTACGCAATCATCTGAAAATGATATATATATTTTTTTTGTGCCAGCCCTACGAATAATTTTTTTAAATGCCGCACGTGAACTACAATAGCTAGTAAACATTTTTTTTTATTTCGGCGATCTCATAATTACAATTATTTTCTTGCTGTGGCAACCCTATTCATAATTGTTTCTGAACAAATATGTATGTGAAAAACCAATATTATAGAGCAGTGGTTCTCACGCAAAATTTGGCTGTGGCCGCATTAGGAACATCAGCGATACTACGGAAATGTCTGGTGGCCGCACCAAATTTTTGTGATGAGTCTTTTTTGCCAAAAAGATCTAATCATGTATGTATTAAGTTATTTCTTACTAGCAATTGTTGATGCACAATGCAATGCATACAATTTATTTAATTTTCAGTGTCTTTGTTGACAAATTAACTTGCAAAAACCCATTTTTATTAAATATCAATATTAACTATGAAGCTTCTGGTGGCCGCAGCAAAATCCTCTGGTGGCCGCATGCAGCCACCGTGGCCGCACATGAGAACCACTGTTATAGAGCGAGCGCGCTCGGACGGTGTCAAGGCGCCAGATTCAGGCGTCCGAAGGTAGGCCGATTGTTCTGATTTGTCATGTTCTGTTTTGTCATATTCTGAAAAGTCACGTTCTGAAATGTCATGTTCTGAAAAGTCATGTTCTGATTTGTAATGGATCCGCATTGGCTGCCTATTTGTTTAGAGATTCTTGCACTTGGAGCTGAGGTCCATTTTTTCACAAAGGATGTAGAATTTTAAAAAGCTGTTGATGCAAAAATCATTTCTTTGTAAACAAATAGTAAGTAGTAGCCTTGACTGCCGCCTCTGCTTAGAAACCTTTAGTTATAATACTGCCTATAAAGTGAGTACCATATATAGCAGTGATGCACAACCTGCGGCTCTCATTGGCATTTCATGCGGTCCGCAATGACAAATATCAAACACCCTTTTTCTTCAGAACATTTTCCGGACGATGGAAGGACAATATAAAACAGTAAAATTTTCCATTTTCATCTTATATGTAAAAATAAATGTTAGTATTGTATGCGTTCCCATACCGTTCATCCGATTGCGATAAAACTTTCTCATCATTTTGACAACTTATTGTTGCATTTGCGCAAAGGTTATAGGCATGGTTAAATTAATTTACAGTAGGTGGCGCGTGTGTCGTACTATAGACAATCGGTAAAAGACAAACGTCAAACGGCACATGTCATCGATACCGATCAATGTTAGTGAAATTAAATCGAAATTATTTATCCAAAATATTGTGCATACGAAAGCACTTCAATAAACACTATTAAAACACCAACATTTTCTTTCTTTGAGTGGCATTGCAAAGCTTGCCGAGTACAGGCTAGTATACAATAAAAATATCTATTATTTATCAGTTTTACCCATGCGGCCCTCAAACTATCTGAGAATTGATTATTTGGCCATTCTCCCAAAAAGGTTGTGCATCACTAATATATAATGTAGCTTTCAAAAATACTTAACATATGCCATTCATAACACAATTTTAGAAAGAAATTTTGCGATTCACTGACTTCTTTCTCCGAAGGGAAGAATAGTGAATGAAAATCGTGTATTTTATTTTAATCGAATGCATCGGAATATAGCGTGCACCCTGTTTCAAACCAACATCACATTATGATATTAGTATGACGTCGAATTTGCATTCATTCGTTCATGCATGCACATTACACACGTATGTATGTATGTGCACCGTGCATACATCAAGTGTCTCTATTCATTCGCAGAGTATTGATTTTTTTTATTTAGTGACGATTTCCAAATCGCGTTTTTTTCGTTGCGCTGCTACAATTTGGTGTACAACACTCACTTCTCTGTGGGCGTATTTTTATCTAGGCTAAAAATTATACGGTACCAAATCAGCTGATACGAGCCAGTAGATCTCAAACTGTTAAGAGGTTTATCAAAAAAGTTTTATTACATAATTGGTAGCATGTGGGATCCTAATGGAGAATCTCAACATCAATTATATGAAAAATGGCACAAGGCAGCTATTCGCAAAATTTCGGAAATTGAGTTACGAATGCCGTCTGCTAAATATTATTATTCAAATTTGGTCAAAACCATTTGTTGAAAAACTGAGAATGTGAGATATTTTCATTACGTTTTCCTCATAAATTTGTGTTTACTTTCAATATTTTTAAAATACATATGTTATAAATTAAAGAATTACAGATAGTGTGTTAAAATGCAATTTTTTCCACGTGAATAAAAAAGGTATCAAAAGTTTAATTTAAAATTGGCAGTATTGCATATTGCATTGTCATAATTTTGGAATTTACCACTTTTGAAAATTACATCCTGATATATGGTGCCCACTTTTACAGCAGTATAATAACTAAAAAATCCTTTGTGGAAGTAAATAGACATCTGCTAAAAGTGTAAGAATTTGACAACAACTCAAGTTTTTTAAGCAAAGAAGCATTCAATGCAGTTTCTAGGAGTTTGTTAACTTTTGAATCAACCGCTTTTTCTTAATTCTTAATTCTAAATACTAAAACTTCCAAAAACATATTATGTAATTTTTCTCAAAAGTTTGTCAAGAGTCAGTTCATGTCTTCTTGTATGGAACGGCAGAATAAGTATCAAATTAATAAGTATCCCTTATTTATTTTTCGTTCATCACTAGAGAATGGAGAATCTCGACAGAAGTTTTTTTTACAAGAAAAGCTGTTTTCATCTTATCGCTTTCATTGGGCCTTATTTTAAGAAATGGATGAATGGGAGGTTTGAAAATTACCCATGCAAATGGTGCATTTTGGGATTCGAATACGTGGACAGCAGCATGCCAATGGAACGAACGCCCAACAGTGTACGTCGAGCACTTGGCTACACGACCGTCGAATATATATATTTTTTTAACATGAATCTAAATATAAAAATTGTCATGCTTCACGTTCTCGGTTATCGCCCCTCACATTTGTAGAGCCTTCGGCAGGTAATATCGCAGTCGCAAAAAAACTTCGCAATAATTGTGCGCGATAAAATAAATTTCGTCACAATTTTATAATCACTATGTTGGCTAAAGTCGGCGGTTATGTTCTATAAGAATTTTTATTACGCGAATGCTAATTTTATGTTTTCTTTTGCGCAAATGTGCAGTTCTGCATAGTGATAATTTTAATTTTTCCGTCTCCTTAATGATCGGGTGTAAAATGATTAAATTTATTTTTATTATTTTAGGCACTGGTTTATAATGTATTACGTATGTACGGGTATGTAAATTTTTTGCTGCATTTGAAAATAGAACATCACGTTTTTGATAAATTTACATATTTAAATATTGTATGACGCGAATTTGATTAAATAATAGGTAAGGTATCGTAACTGTACATTAAATATTATTAATAACGAGAAATAGACTTTAATTTTACGAGCAGCGGTCACCAAGTTATACGGTATAAATATACCGTAAAAACCCAAAAATTATGCATCCTGCTGATGTGTACCAGGGACGAATCGATAATTTCAAATACTGGATACACTTTGCTGTTGCAGCTTTTTAACGACATTGAAATTTATATATATATATACTATTCGAATATTTTTCATTCATGGTTCAAAAAAACTTAAACCGGTCACTTTACCCAAACGCACCAGACGGGTCTTACTTTTAATAAAATAGTGTTTTATTTGATCGTTACATTGAACGTGAGATAAAAAAAGAAGAAGAGTCTTCATGCAATCATTTTGAAACCTTATTTATATGAATAATGTATTGAATACTTCAAGATCGCATAGGATAGGAAACTGTGAAAGCCTCACAAAAATATTGTCATTCGTGAAAGAATGTTAAATTTTAAAGATAATATTTTTATTGATTTAAGTGCAGGGATGGGAAAACTCTGCCATGTTGGAAGGCGCATTCAAGAAACTTCAATTTGATATAAAATTAAAATGAACTTTGTTTATTCCACAAATTGTGTAATAAACAGTGACACGTGTTTCGCCTCTTTGAAAAACATCTTCAAACTCACTATCGGACTATCTAAGTAAGTACTAGCATGCGAACCCATGTTTTAACCGAAGGGCGCGATATCGAACACTAAGTAACATGCCTAAATATGAATCCACTTTAAAGGCTGCAGGTTCCCCATCCCTGGCGTAGAGTTTACGTCACCGAACTATTAAATACTGTTAATACATATGTAATACAGACTCATGCAATAATTATACCTATTTGTCCAGATAATTATACAGCTTTGAAGAGTGTAATAGCTGTGGTACAAAATGTCAACGTTACACCGGAATTTTCGAATTCATACATATGTAGCTATTAAACATAATAGGCAGCTATTTTCAGGAATATCTCATTAATTTTTAACGTCATTGTTAAGCCAGGTTGAAAAACTTTTTGTGTTAGAAGGCCGCACATTTATCTGTACTAAAAAACACTTTGAAGAATAGTATTGAAGAAACTTCGATCCCGTGTCATTAATTATGTATGCATATTATTTCAAGTCAAAGTGGCGCAGGTTTTTCACTCCTAATCGGTATCCAATATCATAGATAAAAAAACATTTTTATTTATTTCAGCCCTCTTCCACACAAGGGTGAAATGTGCTGCCTTCGTTTCGTATAATACTGAATCAAACATATTTGCCATGATAAAAATAATAACACATTTTAAGTACTTGTTCCACATAAAATTTATTGGATCAGGACCTGTTTCGCTCATGGCGAGCATTATCAACTGATAAAAAATACAACGAAACGGCGATATTTATACGAAAGCCAAGCAAGAACTACACGGTATTACAACTAAGCAAAATACAAACAAAATCATGCACAACCTTTTGGGCATATGGGGCCAGCTTACGAATTTCATTGATTGAATTGGCATTTACTTGGAAGAACTCCATCATAACACGGTGAAGAAACCAATAACGTATTTTAGTCCTACAGAAATCATATTAAATATGGTTGATAGCTATTTCTGCTAACGCCTTCGTCAGAACTATTATATTGTCGATACAGAACGCTCGTTTGCTCTCGGGAGCTAACGAAAGCATGAAATTAATCCTACATAGTAAAGCATGTGATCGTTTTTTTTTTACTGAAGTTAATTGTTTTACCTATTAAATCAATCAAAACGTTAACATGCTGAGTTCAATTATTAAATGCACGAGGCAGGCCCCGTTCAACTTTAGAGGTCGACCGATTTTTTTTAAATTACAAAAAAGAACGATTTTTAAATTGTAACTGTAATCACGTCCGTTGGATTTCATGGTTGTGAACGGCACACGCGACAGCTTTAAAATAATTTGATTTTTTTTTAATCTGTAACGCTTAGCACAATACTGTGCTTGCGCATGAATATTTATTCAGAACATTAAATATATCGTCTCATGTTGTATGACCTGATAGAGACCCGCAAAACAAAAATAAATATTGCACTAGACCAGTTAAGCACAACCTTTTTGGCAGCAGGGCTAGCATATCAATTTTCAGATTTTACGAGGGCCACATGGGTAAATGCGATTAAATTATCGTACTTTTAGTGCAAATTAAATAAAAAATTGTCCGTTTTTATATTATTCTTTCATCGTTCGTGAAAAGTTCTGAAGAAAAAAAGGTGATTGATATTTGTCTTTTTGAGCCGCTGTTTGTGCATCACTGCACTAGACGCAATCAAAGTACCCCTCAAACTCTTTCCGTTCCCCGGGGGATCTTTTGGAATCGCTGAACTAGTTTTTCATATTCGTTCAAATTATTTCGCTTTCAGTGTTCGAGAATTTCAAATTTCGAACGTAGATAATAACACATTTACGTAATGTTTCTCGACTTTCTTCCATTGTTCCATTTTCAAAATAAACTTTTTGCACTTGTGTCGTATTTTTGTGTTTGGTTTTTTTTCCTGCTAGTAATTTGGAATGAGAAACTGTAAACACAACACAGTCCCGCCGATCTATTTCGATATGCGATGTGTTTAATCGGCCAGCTGGCCAATGAACACGCGGAAGTGTCTGTTATCTGGGTCAATAATAATCACCTGTTCACTTGCTCAGGAATCTGCTGGTATTCCTGTCCGCAAGATCATTCGAAACAACGCGAATCTGCGAATGGAGAAATCTTTCAATCGAATGCTTAATAAATCAAAGGGTTATAAAAGAGTTCGCTTACTCCACTACATTCTCAGACGCGCATAATTGGCAGTAAAATACACGTTACGTTTTTTTCATTCGTTAGCCAAAGAAACGAATCGATTCCATTGTGAGCTTTGTACAATAAAGTATTTATTTCGTCCTAAGTATGACATATGATTGTAATCAAATTTTAGTTATGTTTCTAGTTCGTTCTTTTTTTGAAATTTCTGAATTCTTTGTTCTAAAATTTTCACGAATTGCGCAATATGACAAATTAAACAATCATCAAAAAATAAATGATTACCATTTGTATATCGTATTTAATCATATTATCTAATAAATAAATATTTTCATTCTACAAAAAGTACTTAACTTAGTCGAAAAAAAATTCTCGGGATGAGCGATGAACCGGTGAAGTGCCTACAAAAATTCGTAGCCAATGAGTAACCTTTTGCACTCTGACCAAATTTTCTCAGGACTTGTAAACTACTCTGATTTTTCAAAATGTGTTGGTTAAGTGAGTGATAGTCTTTAGCAGGGTTGAATGAAGCACGTGATCAATTTTAAACTACAAAAGTATTTGTATATTATTGATAAATCTGTCATTAAACTTTTACCTGTGCTGGGCCAGGGAGTTTGGCCCACGGAGTCGCCTAATAGAATCTTTCCGGCCAGACTCCGTGGCCCGCGGAGTGGTAATAGTTCTATTGCCACTCACTAAAGAAAATAGAGGGTGAGCTACAGTAACGGACAGATCTCATAGATAAATTTCCGTTGAGATATGTCAGCCGAAATGGTTAAATAAACTATTCTTAGCTATTGTCTGAGAAATTTTATTTCTTCTCTTCGAATATGTAGTTGGTCGGCTTATTTTTTTTCGGACGCATCGAGTTGTCGGCGACCTCGCTTGCGAATATCGGCATGCACCTGAATTTGCACTAAAAATACGACGAATGATTCTGCGCGACCACGTGCTTGCTCTCATTTTTTTCTCCACAGCCGCGCGTCCGTTTCTGCCTGCCATGTAAATTGTAAATCAAGGCGGACCACCGCGCGAGACGTTTCTATTTATATTATTCAATACTCTGTCAATATAGTGTCAAATAGGCGTTTAAGGTTTGCGACGATGTGAACAATTTGTCGTCTACCGAAAGTAACCGAGTTCTTCGTATTGACGTTTCTGTCCTTTCAATGAATTGCATTTGTTCAACAATTGCTTTCCCATTGTAGTAAGAATTGCAACTGATTAAATTATCGCGACATTGCAATTTTGAAAGGGTTGTTACAAAAAAAAATCGAAAAGATTTTAATCTCGCAAAAAGATGTGTTTGTATTAAATCGTTTGGATTTTGTTTAACTATTATATGTAAATAATCAAAATATTGTCTCGCCATCAAAATAATCAATTAACTCTTACCACTCGAGTGCCGCCATACAAGCGGCATTGGAAGTTTGCCGTATTACTCGAATGCCGCTTCTATGGCGGCAAGACTATAAAGTTTTTTTATTCATATTTTTACCAATTTCTATGTTGCGATTTCAGACAAGATAAAATAAATACTAATTGATCTAGACATTTAGATAATAAAAAGTCGTAAAAAGTGACGGCGTTCTTAATTTCAACATGTGTTTTTTTTGTGAATTTTTTCGTTGCAAGCGATATTTTTTATGTCACATTTGGTCATAAATTTTATTTATTGAACGTTCTCACAGTGTTTGAACTGAAGTTTTACGCATGGTCTGAAGTGTGTATATTATTTTTCAAGATGGTGCTCCCTTTTATTTGTTTTTAAAATCAAGGGCGTAACGTGCAGTTCACAGTTTTATTTTTGAATATTCTTTTCAGTTTTTGATGACAATACTGACTAATATGGTATATCGATTTAGAAACTTACAAAACTAATATAAAATACTCTAATGAAGTGACTTACAGACTGGGGCCCGCGGTCGAAATGCGGTCTGTGAATGATATTTTTGTGGCCCGCGGCGCAAAGTTAGGGGGTAATGATATTCAAAATTTTATTGATTTATACGTCAAAATATTTTCAGAATGTTACATTTTCTGCGGTCCTCAAAAAAAATATTAGTTTGAAGCGACCCACGGTCTTCACATGTCTGTCTAATGAAGTAAGAAACCATGTTCGCTGCTAACTTGAAGCATATAAACTCCTCACGGAGCTTATCTCAACATATATTTTTCTACGAGAACTGCTTGTTACTCAGTTGCTCAACCTCTCTTTTCGAAGAGAGTAAGGATGGAAAGGATACGAACCTAATGAAATACCTATTGATTTACTATTTTGTGAGGAATCGTTTGACAATGCGTACTGCACTGGGAACGAGTTGTTTTTGACTGATGTTAATTTATGAGACAGCAGCTCGTACAACAAGTGTATTTTGAACTATTTGAAAGCATTTCATTTGGATTAACGAAATGAATGCAATATTTAAAAATTTTAGCCATCACCCTGCTTTTTTTTATATTAATTATGTAAAAATACATCGGGATCATTTCAGGATTCATTCGTCAGAAATACACGAGATCCTTTCCCATATCAGTTCAGCATATCAGTTCCCGCAAAATTATATTTTGTACCGAAAAAATGTCGAATAAACATATAAAAAGCAGTGATAATGTTGATAGTGGCGATGATGAATTTACTTTTTAACGTTGATCAGGATGGTGTTGATAACAATGATGCACTCAATTGCGTCAATGATAGTATTGATAGTGATATAATTCCTCCAATGAGAAAAAGAAGATTACTTGCTATCGAAAGTAATAGTGATGAATATGTGGAAATAGTAGCAGGATAGGACAAAATACAGGAGAATGGATCAACGTCACAAAAAATGATAATGAACCTTTCCAGATAAAAACAGACTTCAGCAGTTTCCTTCAAAGAGTCGATGGATTCTTTTTCAAATTATTTTTTACTGAAGAATTAGTGAACGATATTTTCAAAGATACAAATGCTTATGCTAATCATAAACTTGGGGAAATGCGACTGACGAGAAGATGAATTTGGCATTCGTGGGTTGATGTGCAAAATAACGAGTAAAACAATACATAAATAATTCTCTTTGCATTGTTGTTGCAAGTTCAAACAAACGAATTGATTTCGCTCGCGAAAGTTTCGACAGTAATTTTGTTTCGTTATCTATGTGTGTGTAGAGACTCCAATTACTCGAGTATCGAGTAGTACATATATAAAACCGAAACGGCGTATGTATGTCTGTGGGTCTGTAATTCCCTTTTGCATTGTTGGTCATTAAGTTGCCATAAAAACGAATATGAAAGAAAATATGTTTGAATTTTTATCGGCGAAGACATTTAGTCAAAATGTAATAAATTAGTCTTCTACTGAACTTTCCCCGGCTTTTATTTATATAATAATGTTTTTATTTACGTGAAGGTATTATTTGAAATTTCTTTGACAGCAAATTAGATTTTTTCCTTGAATTTGGAGATTTTAATGGGCGAGAATGGGGCTGTCAATGTATGAAAAGGGCTGTGAAATGTCAATGCCAGTCTGAAATGTTCATTTTAATTCCATTTTAATTGACCTAGACTTTTGAATTTTGAAAAAGTTGTTTCAACTTTGCCCGTCTGAATACGCGCGCCGAGCTGGACATAACCCCAAACTGGTCCGAGCGAAGCCGGTTCCAATACTAGTTATATATAGTTTCGAATGAAGAGAAAAATGAAAATCCAATGACGCATTTGAAATTTTTCAAATTATTGGTTGACCAATAAGTGGGAGATTTTTTGGCTAGGTGGATTTCGTAGGCGCACTTCAAATCTTCCTACAGAAGACCAACTTACAGATAAGTCACATGTACTGCTTCCCGGGACTAAAATAGACTGTGCAGTGTGTAAACATAGAAAAAAATCTCAGGTGGGAGATCAGAAACACGACTATTTTGCGAGACTTGCATCTTAAGCCAAGATTACATATTGGAGATGGCTATGTGAAATACCACACAATGAGGAATTACAAATTAAATGAAAATAACTACATTATATTCATTATATATCTATTTTGCAGAAATAATAACAAAACATTTTTTTTCATTTTTTTTTTAACATTTTTTTCATCAGTTGAATGTTTTACATTGAAAATATGCTCGTCACGGAAAAATGCCTCGAGTTGCCGGTACCCACATACAAAAAAATGCTCGAGTGTTAAAGGTTTTAAACAAATAATTCAACGTCAGATATTTATAAGCCATCCCGTTAAATTCGAAGGCATCACGTCTTGATTTTTTAACAATGTCACATTTAAAACAACTCCATAAATTGTAATTTATCATAATCTATCAAATAACTTTTCAGGTGTTAACTGTCACTTCTTAGTGGAAAGCCATTTTATATTACTATTTCCACATCTATTCTTATATGATCAGTACCGATTTCGTCCATCGCAAACATTGTCATTTTACAATCCTCGCGATGAGCGAAACCAGTCCTTGTAATAATTTACGTGGAAATGGACAAAGTGATATTACTTTGCGTATAAACTTTTTACTACGCGTCAGTGCAAGCTCATTCGTGCAGTTGAAATGCCTGAAGATGCCAAAAGGCCAAAGCCGGATCGTTAGTCAGTCGAAATCTTAAATTATGCATGTATATTTTATTATGAAGTCACAGTTGCAAAGTGACGCACATTTTGTGACTTTCCATCCCATCTGAAGGTATGCATGGGCGGCCTTTTATGATCGGCTGTTGGACATCACTGTTTCCACAGTGGCATTTTCCGCGAAAAGCGTTACTTTCCTCTTGGGAAGCTGGCAGCGATAAGCGGTTTGCGAAGCATGTCTAGTTGGCCAGTGTTTCGCGTTCTTCTTATTCACGTTTCGCCTGTCGAGAGCATTTTGAATTGAATAGACTAAGACACGACTAGGGATAATACACAATAGGTCTAAGAAAGATACCTACATACTCATGCACAAACTGCATCAAATTGTCAATAATTAAAACATTTACAACTTCTTACAAAATAATGGACACTTTAATGTGTTCACTGTCACTTCTAGGTACAAATGCGTTATATATATATATATTCTGATAAACACCAAGACCGGCTTGGCTAATCGTGAGCATTATTGACATCAATTGATCTTTATCAGAATATATGTCGGCATATAATATTACATATTTTATAATGTGATTTATTTATTTATATAAAACCGAAACGGCGTATGTATGTCTGTGGGTCTGTAATTCCTTTTTGCATTGTTGGTCATTAAGTTGCCATAAAAACGAATATGAAAGAAAATATGTTTGAATTTTTATCGGGGAAGACATTTAGTCAAAATGTAATAAATTAGTCTTCTACCAACTTTTTCCCGGCTTTTATTAATATAATAATGTTTATAATTTACGTGAAGGTATTATTTGACATTTCTTTGCCAGCAAATTAGATTTTTTCCGTGAATTTGGACATTTTAATGGGCGAGAATGGGGCGGGGCTGTCATCAAATTAAATAAAGTTTGTGATTTTATTTTAACTCTATTTTAGATGTTAGATTTTGTGATATAATTATGTCGAATGATATAACATTAAATAATTATTGGTCGCTTAGTCCGAGCGACGCCGGGTAGCAATACTAGTTTATTTATAAAATAGACCCTAATCGGGAATGATCCTTTTTTCCCACATCCGCTTCTTTTGGAGCATATGACCGCCACACAGTGTCTCCAATATGCTCTGTCACCCGGCAACATCCTTGCTTCTTCCCAGGTCATCCCGGCGTCCCTAAGCTCCGCTGAGTACATCCTAGGCCTTACGGGGCGACAAGATTCTTCAGGTTGATAGAAGAGAAAGGCAGAATTCAGGCTCCTCTGGGGAACCGCTGCACACGTCCATGCCGGGTCATCGTCGCCTTTTTATTTTGAACGTAATAAGGGGCTGGTTTGTCCGCTCTCTAACCTCCGTGTTCCTGACTAAGTAACACCACCGCACTCCTAATATTAGCCGCAAGTATCTGTTTTCGAAGCAAGTTATACTTATGAAACAGTATAATATATGATAAACTAATACCACATTAAAAATATAATGACAGTTAGCTCCTTAAAAGTGATGAATGCAATCTTGGTCGAAGTCGTATTGTTGTCGGTCGTTGGCATAGCAACCCAAAATATAATGTACCAAACTAATATCTTAAATACTCCATCCGATTTTCATATATCTGATCGTATCGAGCCTTCATAATATATATAGCCTTCACCGGGTATATTACGGCTATAACCTTGAATGTAATTCAACTAATGAATTTGGTTTCCGATCATGCAGTTATAAATTTCTCTTTTGGAATTTGCGAAACAATGGCTCTGGGAGTTATTCATTGCCGGCGCGATACAATCCGCCACGGGCATTTCCAAGTTGCATTTTAGAACGCACCGCTGGACGGTGATTTCGGTTTCATTTGACCGGGCTCATTGATAATAATAATTAGGCTAGGGCTATTCACCGAAACGCGTCACATCGTCATTAACGTAATCGAATTAACTTGCTCGAGTAAACCCTTCAACACCCGGCATGAGGTGCATGCTAATTTTTTTCAGCTTATCCTAGTCGCATATCGAAACACGCTTTCGAATTAGTACCTGTCGTTCCTTTTTTCGATCGGAAATTGCTAAATATTGACGGATTATTTTTTTCATTATATTTACTTTTTCCTGTATATATTTATATTATGCACCTGCTTACTTATCTCCACTGTTTCAAAGGGTTTTCGCATTTTTTTTATTAATATAAACACAAACTAATAAGAGATCTCAAAAAACGATACATTGCCTCATCGTGGTATATTCATGGTCGTTTCCAGGGCTGTGGAGTCGTTAAAAAAAACAAGACTCCAACAATGACCAAAAACACGACTTCG
The DNA here is from genome assembly GCA_028554975.1 of Himalopsyche kuldschensis. NCBI lineage: Eukaryota > Metazoa > Arthropoda > Insecta > Trichoptera > Rhyacophilidae > Himalopsyche > Himalopsyche kuldschensis. The sequence goes on along the minus strand of JAHFWI010000031.1, from coordinate 4,807 downwards.
ACTAAAAAAAGCTGAACTTCGTCACGTTGTTTCCCACCCTTACCTATTTATATATATTCAATTAAATATCAACTAACCATTCCAACAAAAAGTCTGTTTTACGTATTTTATGCATAAATAAAAAGTTTAAACTTCGGCCAAAAAACATCGACTCCGCGACTCCATTTCCACAGCCCTGGTCGCTTCGTGTTCTCCGTAAGGCTGAGTTCATCTTTCATTTTGGTACATATTGATTCAACGCAGTAATGTCAGTGACAATTGCTTATTACGCCTTCTAGAATAAATCAGCTAAGAAAACTTTAAAATATTTAAAACAAATGAACATCGATCATGCGATTCAAACATGTTGAATTGGATCGTGAACGGAACATCTGTAAACAAAAAAACTAATAAACCAATCACTCGTTTCCGAGGAAGGAAAAATGAAAAGCGAGTCCGTCTCTTGGGGGTTAACAATGCACCGGCGGCGATTTGTAATTGCTATGTTTCTTTTTTTCTAATATGCGTGTAATTTAATTAACATAATGGCTCCGCATACGCAGAAACAAATAATGGTTAATTGGTTTATTTAATTACATTTGATGTGTTGTAATGGGGCGTGTGATTAAGGAACGTCAAATGACAATAATAAACGGGCAGTTACCGAAAAGAAAATAGACTATTACTTTCCTATGGTCTTTTCTGCCATTTCAATTTAGTATTTACTCCGTCCACATGGTAACATTTCTCGTCTCGAGTATTTCCCATCCCATAACAAAACTATTTCTTTCTATGAGTAAATTTTGTTTTTGTTAAAATATCATCGATATCTTCTCAAAATACATTAATCTCGGACCCTGACAACAACGGTACTTGTTTCATGCAGATCGTTGCTCTGGCTTTCGTTGTGATTTTCTTGAATGATACCAACTTTTAAAATATACATTTTTTATTATTTGAAAAAACTAGCACGTTTTATTACATTACATTGAAATAAGTAACATGAAGATTTAAAATAACCGTTTTGACACATCACTGACAACATATATTATGTTATTATACCACACGGAAAATGTTTGCTGCAATTTTTAAATCGATTAATAAGACTTATCAAAATGCCTTATCTTCAGTTGCCCTTCCTTTTTAAATTAATAGATTTCGCTGTCACATAATATCAGTATGCCTGTTTTATTTATGTTACTGTTAATTTGGAACATAATTATGAACTCCTAATGAGCTTTATCTCAAACGGGTATATATTGAGAAGACCTTAATTCCGGCTCCCTCGTAAATCGAGAAGGAGCCTCCTATCCGACACTCAGGAAGAGGGATTTTGGGGACGGAGTAGGAGAAACATGGTACTCTTTAAAACAAAACACGATCTCAAAGCGTTATGTGGGTGCGCTCATTCGCACCCACTATTTAATCGTTAAAGATTTACACAGACGTTATACAACACACAAATATTACGATAGCGAAGAAGATATCAGGAATTTGACGCGAATTTAATTCTGAGGGAGAGGATTAGGCGCGTGCATTCTCAATGCAGTCCAATCTCTCACTGCTGTATGAAAACAAACGGTTACTTTAGAAAGAAACAACAATGGCCGTTTCAAAAATCGTTAACACATGCGCCCGCTGATAAGGAATGATTTATCGCCTTATGAACTTTTTATGAAGCACATGCATTGTCGGGCGTCAAGCGATAAGAGAAATTGAAATAACTCTACATTGCACCGCTATAGATTGCAATATAGATTATTATAAGAATGAATTTATTTCCTGATATCGACTGACTCATCGACTGAGGTGAACAATAGATCGTTCGAGAGAGTTCTGATGACCTACCACATAAGGCGGTGTCAAATCCCCCCTACTTCTGATAATCAGCAACTATCTCGGACGTCTTCCTCAATCAATGGTTTCGCAAGCAAAAAAAATTACAAAATATACCAAAAAAAAATTTTTTTTTTTTTATACAAGTCACAACTACTGTCTGAAGGACCGTGGTACATCAAGTTGAAAGGATACATCCAATTTCAAAGCAAAGTTTGAGTATAACATTACCCAAGTTAAATGCCTAAATCACAAGTAAAAAACATAAATCAAAGCAAAAAAATCGTAAACCAAGTTATAAATCAAAGGAAAACATACATTAATGATCAAATTTCCAAATCCTGACTAAGAATCAAAAGAAGTTAGATTTGAAAACATATTAAAGTATTTTCGTAAATAAAAACACACATTTAAAAAAATCACATGAATAAAACAAAGCATATAAGCGACACAGCGGCGTCGTTAAAAAAAAGAACAATAGGTGCGTTAGTTTCGGTCGGCGCAGGCGTCACCTTATCTTGCGCGATAACACAACGTCATGAACGCGGCGATATCGAGTGTCGATTTTCGTCGCGTCGGTTTCTTTTTGCTGTTTCAATCATGTCACGGAGGTCTGCAATAAGTCGCGATACAAAGCTAATACGCGAGTGTCGCCTTTGGCTGGCGAGGTTTCGGTGAAGGTCTGGGGTGGCAAGCTAGGTCTCATGCAGGAGATACGACCCTGACTGGACGACTGGATTCCAAATGCTGGTGCCACGGCACCTCTGGTCGCCACGCAAGCTCACGCGATCTAGGGTGAAGTAGGCCCGGCACTGATGGACGTAGATCACTACGTCTCGCCGTCACTACTCCAGGTTCGAAGGCGGCTGCTGGTCCCCTCGGTCCTTGGCTCCATTATGCCCACTCTTGGGTCATCTCGGTAGGCACGGATGACAACTGTCTTCCGGCCATACCGGTATGGTGGAGACGCCGTCTCCCCAGTCGTCTTCGTGAGTCATCCAGGTTGCTGTATCGTCCTGCATGGCTTAACCCCATGCTATTGTGCTCTCACATCCTGGTACACTCCTCGTCACCTACGTGGCTGACTACCCTCGGCATTCGGTAGATATCGCATCAATTTATTTTAGCTGCGCGTTTGGTGGGCGGCACCCTTGACAACGTTGTTTACGAACAACACAAACAAATTTATTATTAATTATTACACGTTTTAAGTAAACACACAAAATACTGCTATTATTACTATCGCTTATCCGTGAAGCACGTGCGAGAATTCGCATTATTAAAAAAAACTACATTATTAATATTAATTCTGCGACATACTCATGTCTCAACAAAACACAAATATTATTAATTGACAACTATAAACTCGTAATAAATGATGCTCCGCGAAGCACTCGCGATCGTTCGCGTTTATGAACGATGCACAGATATGATTTTTTTTTGCGGAGCACTCGAAATTATTTACGTAATTATTTATAAAACACAAAATTATTACTATTCACTGGGCGCCACTAGGTTATACGAACCTAGACGCTTTGAGACCTCAGAGCATGAAGTGGGCGGGAGTGAGTTCCGATGTTGTCAAACATCATTAGCCCTAGTCGTCTGCAACAATTTCGAATTGACGCACTAGACATTAGGGCCAAGTGCCCCACGTTGGGCGCCAATTGAGAAGACCTTAATTCCGGCTCCCTCGTAAATCGAGAAGGAGCCTCCTATCCGACACTCAGGAAGAGGGATTTTGGGGACGGAGTAGGAGAAACATGGTACTCTTTAAAACAAAACACGATCTCAAAGCGTTATGTGGGTGCGCTCATTCGCACCCACTATTTAATCGTTAAAGATTTACACAGACGTTATACAACACACAAATATTACGATAGCGAAGAAGATATCAGGAATTTGACGCGAATTTAATTCTGAGGGAGAGGATTAGGCGCGTGCATTCTCAATGCAGTCCAATCTCTCACTGCTGTATGAAAACAAACGGTTACTTTAGAAAGAAACAACAATGGCCGTTTCAAAAATCGTTAACACATGCGCCCGCTGATAAGGAATGATTTATCGCCTTATGAACTTTTTATGAAGCACATGCATTGTCGGGCGTCAAGCGATAAGAGAAATTGAAATAACTCTACATTGCACCGCTATAGATTGCAATATAGATTATTATAAGAATGAATTTATTTCCTGATATCGACTGACTCATCGACTGAGGTGAACAATAGATCGTTCGAGAGAGTTCTGATGACCTACCACATAAGGCGGTGTCAATATTTACATAGTAACGATTTAAGGATAGGGCTAGGCCAATTGTAAGTGGGAGACAATTTCGGGCATCACATACCTCGAACAAAAAGCCCTAAATCGATTGAAAAATGAATTTATAAAACAGTCCGTATTGGGACTCGAACCAGCGCACCCTAATAAACGCCAGCTAACGACTGTATTGCTCGATAAGTTTTTTATTGATTTATTTTATTTACCTCTTGATTTTACCTAGTGCACTTTAATTTTCAAGTATCTGTGAAATTATTTAGTGTTTATATGTCGAATTATATGAGAACTAGTATTGCTACCCGGCGTCGCTAGGACTAAGCGACCAATAATTATTTATATTTAATGTTATATCATTCGACATAATTATATCACAAAATCTAACATCCAAAATAGAGTTAAAATAAAATCACAAACTTTATTTAATTTGATGACAGCCCCATTCTCGCCCATTAAAATGTCTAAATTCAAGGAAAAAATCTAATTTGCTGTCACGTAAATAATAAACATTATTATATTGCAACTTGCAACAATAATGCAAAAGGGAATTACAGACCCGCATACATACATACTCCGTTTCGGTTTTATATATTAGATTATGTGCTGCAGGGGTCTCCCAACTACTCAAGACTATTAGCATTGTAGAATTTACAATGCAAGTTGTCCATATAATATAAAATCAGATGTACAATAACAACTGACATACAGTTGAATT